>CP125850.1:10058420-15058420 GCA_030408175.1 Trifolium repens
AGATTAGAACTCCAAAAGGAAATAACTTGGTTTATTTGGATTTCCATTATGTTTGAAGAAAGCTGTGAGAAATCTAAAACAAAATAGAGAAAAACTGAAACTTAAATTTGGTATATAAATGTCTTATTGGGAAAATATAAGAACTTTAAAATGTAAACCTGTCCGCGTGGATAAGACTGTTTTCTTGCCCATGTATATTCAGGTTGGTAGGCTCCCATTGCAATCTCAGTGTCCCTAGTTCCTTCCATAGAGCGCTGATTGATGTTTGCTGACCCCAATATCACATATTCATCATCAACTATCATGCCTTTTGAATGAACATAAATCATGAAACGCCGGTTATTTCGACTATTTGCCTGGTCAAAGAACACAAACATAAAATTCAATTGCAATTAAGTGTGACAAAACAAATTATTAAGAGGCTTAAAATAACTGTCTGAACATATATGTCCTACTCATAAGCCACAAATAAGACACATGAAAAAAATAAAGTTACATATTTTTTTAGAAAATAAAGTTACGTAGTAATAGGGATATCAATAGGGAAAGGTGTCCCCAACCCTCAAACGACTCCCATCCTCATCCCCGTTTTTTCCCGTCTCCATCCCCAAGGGGCACGGGCAGGGATGACGATTTTTCCCAGGAAGTCACTCTCACTTTAAGAAAACCCCTCTCGCTATATATGTTGCATCGTTACTAGATTTCTCAAATTTTATATGGACTCGCTGTTTTACAGTAAGACACTTACAATCATGGCACTATGGTAACAGAAAAATGCAACTGGGAAAGCCAAAACAAAGGAGAGGGAACATAGAATTCATACTTGTGGAGTATTTGGTGGAGGAGGAGTTCCAGATACAGTAATATTTTCATGAATGTCTATGGCTTCTCGATTTCCAAGACAGAAAAAGTTCAAATAGTCTTGTGGAGAGAATGCTGCTTCAAGCCCAACTTCAACCAAAGCCTTGTAAATTGTCTCGTACATCATTTGCATTGTTTTATTCTGAAAAAATTCAATAAAATATCGGTTCAGACATTTAAAAGAATTAAGCACTCATAGGCACTATAACTTTCATAAGTTTCATTTTGACATCGGTTTGGACATTTAAAAAACAATTTCCCTATCACTCATTTGACAGGAATTTTTGAGGAATAATTTGAGTCAACCGGGTGTTTAAAATCTTAAATTGCTAAGCACAGTTCGAAGTAGAGTATTCTGAATGCTCAGTCAAATCCTGCCAAGTAAAATAATTGGCTTTCATATTGTGAGTTGAAGCATACCTGCCAAAATAGAATCCTTTGAGTGGCAGCACCTGTTGGAACACCCTCCGGCCACATTGGAATAACTATGTATACTGCAAACCTCTCATTTGCCTTTATTTTTTCAGCAATCTTCAGCGCAATTTCCATTGGAATTAAATTATTAGCACCTGCAAAAACATGAAAGTTGTAACTTAAAAGATATCTTTAAAATAATTTAAGCATTAGAATTGGAGAACTTCGGGTCTCGGCTATCACTTGACTTTCCTAAATTTCAAAGGATTGAAGAAGCTGACTGATGAAGACCAATGAAGAGCATGACGAGAATCAACATTTTAATAAATTAGGATGAACTTTGTTTTACGTTAAGTTCATATGTAATAATTCTTAGTTTGTTTTAATTTGGAATTGTAATAGTTTTAATTTAGATTTAGTTGATGTCATTTGTAAGTGTAGGAAGGGAAATATGATGTATGTCTCATATGAGCCTAAAATGGTGCCACTTATGGCCCATTTAGATTTACGGTGAATTTTGTTATAAGTAAGCATTTGTAACCTCATTTGAAGTTTGAAATGAAGTAGAATTTCTCTCATGAGAAATGTGAGTGAGCTAGGTCTCCTCTTTTAGGTTCTTGGATTGGAACCCTAGTTGAATCTTATCAATGGCATCCTTACCATTGTGGCGATTCCTCTTGGCTTATCAATCTTTATGATTGTGACGCCTTCTTCTACCATCCTCTCAACCTAATCCATCTTTGTTTCTTTCTTTTCCCTTTTCATTTGTCACTTTTATTCAAGAATCACTTAGTGAGATCCTTCATTATATGTGGAATCAACTCCATCCACATCACTAACTCTCACAGCAGTTAGTGATTCAATCACACCTCAGCTTTATGGAGAAAAGCTTGAGTTGGATAATTTGCAGGAGGTTAAGGCTTCAAACCTCGGTGCCTTTATCACAGGAGTAAGCTTCAAACCAATTTGTGTACATGGTCATTGGATGACATAACTATAAATAATTTTTTGCCATTCAACAGCATAATTAGACTCTCGTTGACAACATCGAGGTCACAATCTTAGATAAAAACTAAAAAAAGGTCATGTTAACTTTGATGAATTAGCTATTATAACAATCATCATGATGTAATTTAAATGTTATCTCGATGAACTAAAGATGTAATTTACCTTTTTGAATGGTACAGAGAAGACTAATTATGAAGTTTGGTGCAACATTGTTGATGTTTATTTACATAAAAGACCAACTTGACATGAAAAATGACTAACGTGGCACGAAAAAAAGGTAAAGGATCTGTTTGGAACTTCAAATTAAGTTAAAGGTAATAGCATTGCGTACATGCATAGTCATAACTCATACCATCTATCTATAATTTGAAAGCCACACAATTTAAGTGGTAAAAAATAAATTCTCCATAAACTAACATGGTACGAAAGCTAATATGCCATATTAATTTATGTTCTCCAAACTCTACGACATAGCAATAGATGGGATTTTTTAAGGCAAGCTGCAACATATGTTTAGAAATAAGTTCCTTACCAAGGTCTTTATGTTGGTTCCAATTGTACGAGGAACCAATGAAATATTGATTCTCTATATAAATGTAATGTTGTGCAGCGCGGATGGCCTTTACATATGCTGTATGTATGCTCATGTCAATCAGCACATTCTTCCCGCATACTAGGTTCTGTAATAAAAACAATTATGTTAAACACTCTCCATCACACATATGGTGGCTCAAGTCTTGCGTGAATTGAAATCAAGGAAGAAAAAGAAAACTCTTTTCATTCACCTTTATCGGTGCATCTTTTGGCTCCTTTGGAAATCCCTTGACAGAGTTTGAATCAATTGAACGAAATATCTGCATTCCATGGTATACACAATCAATAGTTTCCATTAAGTAGCGTAAATGAGAAAAAAGAATTTCATATCTAAATATCTACTCCTTCTTGACTCAATTATAAACAAAAGCAACTAATTGCATAAATATTATGAATAGAGGTTAATCAAAGAAATAATTGCAATTCCTAAACTACTAGTACCTTTTCTTTTCATTTAATTTTTTATGGAAACTTGTTTCATTGAAGGATATTTTGAGAATAATAGTATTAAATACCGTCAAGTTAGTTAGATTTTACTTATATATTTTAGCTCGCTAGATATGACTATTTTTTTGCTTATATATCTACAAACGATACAAAATACATCTAATATAATTCAATTTTATGCGGATTAAAAACTGATTAGGTTCCTCGAAAAAGTAGTATTCAGTACTAATTGAATAAATACCTGAGCATGCCAAGATGCAGGATTATCATCACCAATACTAGGAATGTCTGATATACGGAGAATATCTGGAATTCTTTCTATTTTAAGCAAAGCATCATCATATAAACTCTTCAGCTTTTTTATCCCTGTAGGTTTCGCAGCTCTTAACCAGCGCTCCTCAAAATTTGTCAAAACATCGTAAGCTGCTGGACCATCAATTTTAGAATGCAAGTCATGCCATGGTTCCCGCGGACAGCCACCAGTATTACCCTGTCAAAAAGCAGTCCACATCATTAGAATAAATTGGTCTTATATTTAAAATATACACTTTTTACTTCCTAGCTACCAGAATTTTAAAATTGTATCTTTTTGGTTCCTAGCTACCAAATTCCACAAGATTTAAAATACTTGATGCTTAAGATAAAATAAGACAGCATCTCTCATATATTTGTAGGCAAATTTGAGCTGGGGAGTGCTAGAAATGATGAACTTCACATATTTAAAGCAATCTCTTTAATCTTCCTATACCAGAATACAAAAGCTCTTGATTATAATTTGACTTCCACTAGAAGTACTAAAACTTGGAGTTACATACTTTTGTAGCATTTTTTACACATAAACTACTGTTCATTTTAAAAAAAATAAATAAATATTTGATGAGAAAATATAGTGATCATACAACCAAATGGGGGTCTGAAATTAATATATCACCGTGAAAGTAGGATTGTGATAGTCATCCTTATGCAGTGTCTTCAGTGTCCTAAAGAGCGGATGTTGGGGAGTATCATATCGGCCGTCACATAAATCAAGTCCGCCAACAAAGGCTACAATTTTTCTTCTGTTATTTCCAGCATCAGCATCTACAATTACAGTCTTCTGATGATGTGTATATATTGTTCCAACTTCCTGAGATTTAGAAGGAATTTAATGTGCATCATAAGAATACAAAATGCGAAGAAGAATACCAATTAGAATAATAAGAAAAAGGGGAATGAAGTAAAGCAAAATGTTACAATTATAGTCATTGACAAACCAGACCTGTTGCTTAGCCCAGCTATGTCGTTTTCCGGCCATTCGAGGACAAAGTAGCACTTGCACAGAAGAGTGCTTGAAAAATCGTCGAGTTTCCTCATCATGCGTCGCCATGACACCATCCTGAATGTTAATCAGATGTTTTATGTAATTAAAACAAAAAAGCAAATAATATCCTTATATACTAATTTATTAAAAAACAAACTTGTTCAAGAGTCTTAATCAAACTAAACTTCATAAATCATGCCAGTAAAAGTACCACGTAACATAATCAAAGGTGACATAAAATAAATTGCATTGCTTACTGTTTTATAACCAAGAATGTTTCTTGAGGTAGGGTCATCCCAAACAAGAAGAAGCACTCTTACTCCTTCCTGAGACTTAGACCTCAGAAGATCACCGAGCGTGTATTCTGAAGCATGACTGCGACTAGTAGCGTCCCTTATCAACCTAACTTTGTGCCACACTGCCCACCCAGTAATGTAAACCAAACGCTTCGCCTGACGTATGGCTTCAAAGATATCACGCCAACACTGTCCATGAGCATAATACATCCCATGATCAAGTATGACATTAGGGAGACTTCCATCCGGAACATGAGCATCTTGATATAGAGTAACAGTTCCACCTTTCCTCAATGGAAAATATGTTCCCGGCACACCAATATAGTCCGGCCCTGCTCCAACGCCTTGATGATACATGATCAGATTCTCTATTGGAATGAATTGAATGGAAACACTCAAAACAGCACCTTGCTTACAAGGCTTCCCATTGCTATTAAGAATAGGGTAAGTCCCTTGTACTCTTTCACCTGAGTATAATTGTTCGACCGGAATCGCCACAACACCAATAAGCTGTGAACCTACCACATCACTATCCTTCACAACAAAATGCACTTCAGCAGCATGATGTGCAACAGGAACATGAAAATGCTGCTCCCAAACAGGATTTTCACTATTACTAATCACAAATGTCCTACCAACTACAGCATTTGACAAAGAAATCGTCACATAAGGATCACTAGTAATCTTCCTACTCATTGATCCCTCAATCTTGTTACTAACATTACCAGGAAATTTACCAAACATATCACCTAAAGTTTTATGAAACATGTCCATATTTGGAAGATTCTTAGCTCCATGAACCCATATATCTAAATTACCATGCAAGAGCAAAACTCTCAACGACCCTTTACTCTGAACCGGAACAATCTGCAAACTTTGGTTGTGAACTGAATCATCAAATGAACCACCAGAATAACCCGAAAGATTTGGTGAATCCCCTAAACTAGAATAAGAATGTTCAAAACCTGAAAAAGAATTATTACTAGTATGACCATAAAACTCTTCTTTCTTCTCTTCATTTAAAGCTGAATAGGAATGTGTTATTATTGGAGAAAGTGCCATTATACGTGCAGGCGGTGCACGAACTGGCGGTGCACTTGGCGTGTTATCAGATATCTGAACATTGCTCATAAGATCATTCAAAGGAGGATAAGCAGAACTATGAGGAGAGTTAGAATCATCACTTATTGGAGGATATTGGTAATGCTGAGGGTAAGGGTAAGGATAAGGATAAACATTAGATGGTTGATGAGTTTGAAACTCTAAAGGGTTTGGTGGAGGAGGAGGTGGTGGTGGATATGAGTAAGAGTAGTTTGTGGAATGTGAAGGATTTGGTGGATATGTTGATTCATATGAATATGGATTAGTACTTGTAGGTGGATATGGATATGGATATGGATATTGATCAGAAGGACCTTGAGATTGATTTGGAGGTGGTGGTGGAGGTGGATATGGATATGGAGGGTATCCATAAGGGTTTGGATATCCATATGGTGGTGGTGAAGACCCATGATTATCCATGAATCAAAACACAAAATTGAATGAATTCAAAGCTATTCTTTCTTAACCTAGATTATGCAGAACTATTCAAAATTTGATCTTTGATGCATATGCACACAAGGGTCGTAGAAAATTGTATTAAAGATTTGACCTTTGACGCATATGCAGAAAAGGGTAATAAAAGATACCCAAAAAGCGGTTAATTAATCAATCAATTAATTATTATAAACAACAACAAAATTAAACAAAAAGTGAAAAAAGATACTAAATTTATAATGATCTTATATAAATTTATGCAAAATTTTGGAAATGGATATAAGATCAATGGTGGGTGAGTGTAGCTGAAAACGAAAATGATGACCCAATTGAAAGAAATGATGCTAAATTTAGGGATCAAAGATGGGTTTAGAATAAAATGGAAAATTAAACCTGAAAGGGGAGATTTTGATGAGGTAAGAGAGGGAAAAAAATTGGCTTTTGAAGTTTTTTTTGTGATTTGGAAATTTTGAAAGAAGAAGAAAATGGTTTTGTTTTCTGGTGTTTTGTTTGTTATAGATACCAAGTCAGCTTGGTCCCACCATTGACGATTTGTACAAAGTACAGACGACGGATACCGGCGCTTACCGGGGAGGGGAGTCTTGGGGTATTATTACAGGTGAAGTCGGTTGCCTTGTGGATGTTAAGAAAAAGAAAAATTACCTACTAAAATCTATTTTTTATTTTTATCATCTATTAAAAATTTAAAATGTGATTGTTTATTTTAATAAAAATCTTTTTTTTTAGTTATTTTGGATACATAAACTATGTAAAAGTTTAGTGAAAAAAAACCAATCATTAGAGCTGGATATACGGATCAAGGTCCGCGGGCCGATCCGTTTAACCCGTTGTTCGTACGGGCTTAAGACCAACTTTTTTTGGTTCGTTTATCTTTTTGCCCATGTGGGTTGGACCGTTAAACCGTGGGTTATGCGGGTTAAATCCGTGGGTTCGCGGGTTTTTGCCGTAACCCGTTTATTTTTTTATATATAATTAATTATAAATTTTATCACTTATAAATTATAACTTGGTTCATGTCCAAATCTAACTTTTCTCTAAACAAAAACTCCAGTCTAAACCATAATTATAAATATAAATAACAACACACTCCTATTATTTTTTTTTAGAAATAATAACGATAAGAAATAGTTGAATTTGATTGCATTACTTATATAGATAAGATAGATAAAATCAAAAATGTCACAAACTTTATTATTTTTCTTTGTTTACTTACAATTTAAATTTATATGTTATAACATAGAATTATTAACAATATGATTTTCTTAGATTTTATTATTTTAGTATATTTTTGTTATTTTTGAAAAAAATAATTTTTTGTAATAGCCCGTGGGTTAACCGCTTAACCTGCGGGCTAAGGCGGACCAAACTCGAACTTATATATTTTAACTCGTTTACATTTATTGACGGACTTGCTCGCCCGTTTAATACACGGGCTTATGCGGGACGGGTTAAACGGGGCGGGTCAGCCCGCATACTCAGCTCTAGTAATCATATAGGTAATATTTAAAATTAATTTTTAATCCATTTTTATTTTATATGTATATGATTTGTTTTTATTGATTGGTTAAACACTCAAATTATCAATAAAGAAATAGTGTAGAAAAAAATTTATTACAAAATTAGATTTTATCAATGGGGTAAAGGTTTGTGCTCGACCCTATTGTCCTATATCCCCATCTCATTCCCCACTATAGATATATTTTTCTCCCATTTTTCAATCTCCGCGAATATTAACATAAAAAATAACTAAATTTCATTATTCGTAATCAATTAGTTGTAAAAAATAATTAAAGTTTAATCATAAAATAAAATATTTATTTTAACCAAAATAATATAAAAGAAATTAAAAAAAATAATTATGATAGGAACATAAGTTTGAATATGATCATCACGGACTCTTTGTATTTACATGGAAATGGAAATTAATATAAAAGAAATTAAAAAAAATAATTATGATAGGAACATAAGTTTGAATATGATCATCACGGACTCTTTGTATTTACATGGAAATTAAAATAGGGATGGGAATATTCAAAGCTCAAAAAAAGTGAATAATTCTGTATTTGTTTAACATTAATAATTGGTGGGGGCAAAGAATGAGTCAACATTCTCAATAAGCTTATATGAAGTCTTGGTAACGATCTAAAGTAGATAGGAGAAATTAGTACATTAACAATTGTTTTGTCAAAAAATAAAAAAGTTGTTTTGTTGAACTTAACTTCCTTACTTTTGGTTGAGGACAACATATTTGTTTTTGCATGACACGCAGCCGGTTGACATTGTTGTTGCCATTGTTTATAGTCTTTTACTTAGTATGGCAACTTGGCAAGCAATGCAACTGCATATTGCAATTAGATTCTTCCAATATGATTTATCTAAGTTTGGGACTTGGTAATCTTTTTTCCTTTTCAAAACAGATAATCAGTATTGCAATTAATTAACTCTAAACTATTAAATTAAATGGGATGGGTTGATCAACTTCAATAAATAAGTAAAACTTTCACCCGTCAATTAACCTAGCTTTCTTATTGGTTTCAAGATGTTCTAATGGTTGCACCGCGGTTACACATCTTTGTTGGTCCTTATAGAGGACGATAGAAAATCGAGGGATCTCCATTCGGTACTCGACATGTTCCTTGTATAGGATGTCATGCTCTTTTGTGGGTCTCGAGTGAATTGATTCTTTTTTGGCGGGATCGCTATGATTTGGTTGCCTTCCCTTTCCCTTAGCTCCTACAGACAGGGTTTTGCTTCTATCCTCTACAACATGGGCGATTCCTGCCTCGAAATCTAATGAATTAACTTCCTCGATCATTGGTGATTTCCCATTGTCTTTCTCTATTTTCAGCTTTCCTATCTCGTTCTTGGCCCCAACTTCACAGCTGTTTTGGCACTTTTCAGTGAGGCTAGGTAAAACGAGTGGCCGGCATGGCATGTAGGTCAGCCTCTACTGTCGCCACTTCTCCTTGTTGGTGTAGTATCTCATTTTGGGAGTTCTGTCAGTGTAGGCCTCCCTAAAGTGCAGTTATACATCAATTTGCAATCTACCACAGTGAAATGTGACTTTACAGTCTTCCTTCCTGTTCCCTTCCCCACAATGACCACGAGTTGGACGTAACCCCAAGTCTTCATTGTAACACTATTAAAACCTTGGAGGTTACAACCGTTGTAGGGGAGGAGGTTCTTGTTTGTTAATTGTAAGGTGTAGAAAAGTTTTGTGTACATGATGTAGCAGGAACTTTCTTGATCCGACGGACGTCGTGGTTAGCCATGTCAAATGGTTGAGTTTTCCTATTGATCAAATCGTCATATCTGAATGAGAGGGCCGAACGATTCTTCTTTTTAGGAGCTTTGGTCTCTATGCTTGTGGGTGAAAGCATTTCTTTTAGTTTTCTCTTGATGGAGTTACAGGATGCTTGATGGAGTTTTCTCTTGATGGAGTTACAGGATGCATTTCTATAAAAAACAGTTGCCATGAAATATGATTCGCACTATTGATTTTATCAAAATTGTTTTATTTAATTAGAATATCTTATATTCAATAAGTTTCCTCAAACAAGTTTCCTAAAAAAGAAAATGTGCCATAAATGTGAATATATTTATAAAAAAATCACTAAAATTATTATTATAATAAATAAATTTCTTTAATTCACACCTATATATCAATTAAAAAAATATCACTATGATTATTATAAAAAGACCATGAAGAACATAATAAAAGTCATAACAAATTTGCTCAATTCTAAACTCTCCATATATTTTTGTGATAATGATAAAATCAATGGGTATGCGTTCTTTACTTACTGTTCTTTTCTTAACTCTATCTTGTTTTATTTTTTCTTTTGCTCATGCTCTAAACAATGGTTTTAGCGTCGAACTCATCCACCGCGACTCTTCAAAATCACCACTCTATCAACCTACACTAAATAACTACCAACATGTTGCTAATGCCTTGCGTCGTTCCATCAACCGTGTCAATCATATTTACAAAGATTCTCTCACTAATACACCTGAATCTACGGTAAGTTCTGGTGATGGTGACTTTCTTATGACTTATTCGATCGGTACCCCACCATTTAAAATATATGGTGTTGTTGATACAGGCAGTGACATTGTTTGGCTTCAATGTAAGCCTTGTGAAAAGTGTTACAACCAAACCACTCCAATCTTTGATCCTTCAATATCATCAACTTACAAAAACTACTCCTGCGGTGAAAACAATTCTTGTGAATATACTATTAGTTATAATGATGGATCAATATCACAAGGAGATCTAAGTGTTGAAACTCTTACATTAGATTCCACCTCCGGTTATTCTATTTCTTTTCCTAACACCGTAATAGGTTGTGGACATAGAAATATCGGTTTATATGAAGAACAAAGCTCTGGTATAGTTGGCCTTGGAGTTGGACGCGTGTCTCTTATAACACAATTGGGTCCGTCAATTGGTTGGAAGTTCTCTTATTGTTTGCAGCCAGAGTTGTCTAACTCGACGAGCAAACTCAATTTTGGAGAAGCTGCTGTGGTTTCTGGCCATGGAGTTGTGTCAACTCCTATGGTGATAAGAGACCACGCAGTTTCTTATTTTTTAACATTGGAAGCATTTAGTGTTGGAAACAAAAGAATAGAATTTATAACAGATTCAAATGGTGTCGTTGATGGTAACATTGTAATTGATTCAGGTACAACATTGACTACTTTACCATTTGATATTTATAATACTATAGAATCAGCTGTGGTAGAATTGGTAAACCTAAAGCGTGTTAAGTATCCAAATAATATGTTGAACCTTTGCTATTCTATTACATCAGATGAATATGATTTTCCTATAATCACCGCACATTTTAGAGGTGCAGATGTCAACTTGTATTCTATTAACACCTTTGTTTTGGTTGCCGATGGGGTTGCTTGTTTCGCTTTTGGCTCATCTCGAGACGGTGCTAGCATCTTCGGAAACTTGGCTCAGAAAAATTTGTTGGTTGGTTATGACCTTCAAAAAAATATTGTGTCCTTCAAGTCTATTGATTGTACCAAGCCATATTGAATTTTGATTTTGTTTACTTTACTCCTTGAATTCATAATAATAACCAAATATTGAATTTTATTTCACATTGGGTTGATCACTATTTTACTTCTTTATTTGTTAAAAATGCCAGTATATACATTAAATAAAATATCACAAGTAGTGCTTCAAAGTTGTGCTTGTCAAACTTTATATATCTATTAGTGCATTGCCAAAAATTCTAAGGAAGTTTTAAATCATAGTTTTATTTTGAGATTTCACAGTCCAATATCAGGCAAGTAGAGAATATCATAACATCATATACTGATGTGGGAAGGAATAGTTTTGCAGACTTCAAATTGTTTATTTTATTTTCTTTCAGAACGTTATACAGACCTTTGGATATTTGGATTGGTGGTACTAAAAACATTTTCAAATAATATCAATTGATATTCATTTTTTGACCCTTAAAATCAGTTTTGTCCCAAAAGCTACATGTACTCCTTTTGTGTTTGAGTCAGAGATTGTATATATACTAGTTTTAATCAAATAGTTTGTGTAAAGAAGAAATGATTTGCTATGTACACCTGTGAATGACCGAACGCAGCTCTGAATATAATTGTTAGTAGTTGAGGTAGTAGTGCTAGTTTAGAATTAGTTGGATAGTATAAATGGCTTTAGTCGATAGTTAAAAGATAAAGTGTGTGAGAATGACTTATAAATTGTCTTTCTCTTAACTTAGAGATATAGGTAGAATGATCTCACGCGTTTTGCTATCTCTATCGTATCAGAGTGGTACGAAATATCCTCAGAGAGGCCGGAATGGTGAGAGTGCAAAGGACAATCGTAAACATGTGGGACAACATATAATAGCAGCAAAGATATTGTACATCAAGATTTGGTTACATGAGTCTAATTAATGAATACAGCTTAACTAATCATTAGACTGCTTTGCTACATTATTCTCTAGGATCCTTTCATCAACCAGTATCTATATAATAATGGATTGACATAAATGTATGAGATTGGACTCTCAAAACCTTTAGTTATTCATTCCTTCAATTGAAAGAGGGTTCTCCTTATAAAATGCAATCTTCTCACAAATCAAGTCTCCTTTGTCCTCAATCCTTTGAGTACTCAAATCAAACAAAGCTAGCTTCCCATCATTTTTTGTGCAGTATATTTGGTTCTTCTTCCCTACTCCGATAGGACGTAAAACACAAGACAAGGGCCCAATAACAAAGAATTTAGTCCATGATTCCCTGACAGATAGTTCACCCAAAACCCATATGTGAAAATAACCAGGCTCGTTACAATAGCTACATATGAAAGCAATAGACTCATTCCACGCCATTAGGTCATATTCATTCCTTATATATCCATTATCTGAATCCACGGGTAAGGTTGTTATGAAGAATTTTTCATCGGTAAAGTCAAACGACCATATATCCATTTCAAACCATACTAACCAATGGCAAAATTCATTCAAATTTACTTGACACTTACATGGCATAAACACAGGCATATTGACTCTATCGACTATTCTCCATGAGTTACTTCTAAGACTATATATCTCCCAGAAAATGTCATAATTCTCTACTTGTGGCTCCTCTTTGGAAATGTAATTGTCATGCTCTATGGGATGTGGTGCAGCCCGAAGAACCTTATAGTCATCCCTAATATGGTCATAACCAACTCCGACAAGACTTACATTAAACTCAATGTTCTCATACGACCGAAGGCTAGGAGGAAGGATCTTATATTCCCTGGTAGCAGGGTTCCACAATGCAGTTGTTGCGGTTGGTGCAGTTGTTTCTAAGTAATTGCCATGGCGTTGGTAGAGACAAAGAATACCATTAACACTTGCACAATACAAAATCTCAATATTTGAATTATCCTCTTGAAACGGAGGTGGCCAATCTAATCTCACCCTATCCTGAAACCTATCACCGGAAAGCTTGCACATCACGCTGTCACAAAAGTCAGTGGTGCTTGTCCCTATCCTTTCCCTTAAGAGGAGACATTTGTTTTCTTCCTTCTCATCATATTTGGATATGAAATTCGAGCGAAACATGTTCATGAAATGAGCATTTTCGAAGAAATGAGACCATGATTTTTGAACACATGTGAATCGTTTGAGAGATTTAAGCGGCAATTTAGAAAGAATAGAGATGGCAAGGTCATCAGGTATATGTGCAGTACTCACCATGCTATTTGTTGTTGCAGCAGCCATGAATCTAAACAAAAAGTAACAGGGAGACTGTTCTGCCTATTGAATTGGGGTCATGAAAAGCAAAAATTGCAAATCATAGTTATAAATAAAAGTTTGATTTGTTTACTTAATCAATAAGAAATTGTAAAAAATATAATATTAAATTTATTAATTTATTTATGGTATCTTTTTCTTAGTAAAAAAAATTATGGTATATTTTTAGACATTGTGTCATTTTTTTCAAATTTATTTCAATAAAATTAGCTAGTCAATCGGTTGGTCATTTCTTTCCTTCACGCCTTGTACGATGATTTGAATTTGCCAATTCATCTTCTTAAAGTTACAAATGCGCCGAATCAAAGTAGGAATATTTCCGTTAGCATTATAGTTTACTATTACCATGTCGACTAAAACCTTCGAGTCACTTTCAACTTAAAATGAGTAATCCTCTCCGAGTCAAATCTATTCCGATATACATGCCCCAAATCTCAACATGAAATGCGCCACAAAAATCAATTTTGTGGAACATAGTTATTCAAGCAATATTATTTCCAGACACTCCTTAGATCGGTGTCCGATACCTGTAAAACACTTATGCAACACTTGTCGGACAAATGTCTCAAAAGTTTTTTTTTATTTGCTTCTACTCTCCTTAGACACAAATTAAGCGCATGTCCACAAAGATTAAAAATGAGTCGAAGCAACAATATCGATCAATGAGAGATTGAAGACTTGATAAAAAAATTAACTTTTTTTTTATAATAGATGGATAAATAAAGATCAAATATTATTGTATTTTATTACTAAATTTTTTTTTAAAATTAAATAAATGCGCAATTTAGATCAACATGTATATATTTTTTATAATAGCAGTGTGGACGTGTGGTATCATATCAGGAGTCCGTGTAAGACATACAATTTCTTACCGATTAAGCAAACAAATATTCTACATTTAAAAAGAAAAATATATACGAAAAATGAAAAAAAGATTGGAAATATATTTCATGGTTTGTAGCTTTTGGGTTGCACACTTGATTCAATCCATGGCTGCTACTGCAACAACGTATAACAAGGTTAGTAGCACTTCTCACATACCCAATGACATTGCTTTCTCTATTCTCTCCAAATTACCTCTTAAATCTCTCAAACGATTCACTTGTGTTCAAAAATCATGGTCTTTTTTATTCCAAAATTCTGATTTCATAGATATGTTCCGCACCAATTTCATATCCAAACATGATGATGACAATACATTTCTCCTCTTAAAGGAAATGACAGATGGATTTGGAGAACATGATGCATTGTACACTCTTTCAACAGATAGGTTTGAAGATAGGGTTAGATTAGATTTGCCACCTTTTTTTCAAGAGAATGATTCAAATATTTACATTTTAGGTTCTTCTAGTGTTAATGGCATTATTTGTCTCTACCAAGAGATAGGCCATGACGCAACAACTGTATTGTGGAACCCTGCTACTAAGGAATTCAAGATTGTTCCTCCAAGCCTTCACCCCTATGACAACATTGTGTTTAATTTTCGGCCTGATGCATTTGGTTATGATAAAGTTAGAGATGATTATAAGGTCATTCGGACTGCCAGATATCCCGATGATTATGAAGGTAATTGGTATTGTGTGCCGGGTAAGGATAGTTGGTATTGGGACGGGGACGGGGCCGATGATGACACTTATTGGGAGGATTTAGTAGTAGGGCTGTATGACCCTTTCTGGGAGATATATAGCCTAAAAAATAACTCTTGGAGGAAACTCGATGTGGCCCATGACATGCCTGCTCCTTGGCCATGTACTTCTCAGCTGAACTTGAATGGATTTTGTCATTGGTTAGGGTTAGAACGTAAAATGTGGTCGTTTGATTTTACCAATGAGAAATTCTTCGGAACAACTTTACCCTCATATTTAGAGGGGATTTCTAATACATGGTCAAAAATAAACCTGTTGATGTTAAATGGTTGTGTTGCTTTCATGTGTCAATATCACGTTATGAATTCTTTTCACATATGGATTTTGGGTGAACTCGGTGTTATGGAATCATGGACTAAACTCTTTGTTTTCGGACCCTTAACTTGTGTTAGGTATTCTATTGGAGCAGGGAAGAAGAATGATATATTCATTGTAAAAGATGATGGTGAGCTTGCCCGATTTAATTTAAGTACCCAAAAGTTTGAGGAAGTTGCGGTTAACATTTGGCAAGTAGTTATTTATAAGGAAGTCCTTCTTCCAATTGAAGGAATGGATAAATAATTGTTTTTCCTAGTCTAATATCAAATTTATTTTCATGCTTCACACTATTTATGCATGCTCATGTACACAATTGAAGCTCTTGATTGAAAGTTGTTCTTGGAATAGTTAATGAGATATCTGTTTTGCTCCAAAATTTTGATCAAAACTTGTAATTATCTGATTTGATTTTGAAAGTAGTGTTTTCAATGTTATGATCATAAGTTGCTTTTCAGAATTTTTAAGTTTTCAGTTGAATAATAAATAGGATTGGTGCATTATCATAAACACTAAGGAGGATTAAATCAGATTTTACTGTGAGCTTATCTAATTTTTAGTATCATATAATGACATAATAATATCCAGTATATCAGATGTTGTATTGTGCCTATTTTTTGTGAATGTGAATGTCATATAGAAATGAAGGAAATTCAATTGAAGCATTTGAATTGCATAGAATTCTAAATTTAACTTGAATTTCTAGTTACATCTTCTAAACACACTTTAATATGCGTAAACAAGTCAAGTTTTAGATTTGAGGGGTATGCTTCATAATTTTCACAAATTGATCTCTTATACAAAATGAGAGCTTAGAAGAGGGAAAACGAGGTTTGTAAGCAGTGGCAGAGCTAAACTGAAATATTCGGAGGAGCTGTGGCGAAGCTTGAAATTGTTTCATGGGCGCCCATTTACGGTAAGAGCAATGCTCTCGACACCTGGTCTAGTTAAATTATGTTTTTGATTTGATGGTTAATGCTGATTGGTAGCATGTGATTCATAATTAATGGTTGATGAGGTCTATAATTCTTTGTTTACTCTAATTTTGCAACTTACCTTGACATGCATAGAACTCATCATGATGCTGTGATTATTTTAGATGTAGCCTTCTAATCCTCTACTTGACACAGAAAAGAGAGCATTATATTACTTGGATCAGAGCAGTGTATATTTATTTTTTGTTCTAATTAGAATTATAATTTGGATTTTTTCGAACGGTTCATTCTTAATGGAAGCTTATTAACAAATTGATGATTTTTATTTTTATTTTTACTTATATATGATATCGGAGGGAGTTTCATTTTATATGTCGTCTTCCACCGCTGTTTAGCTATTATACCTTTACTGTTTTATTTATTTTTTATACAATTTATAAGGATAATTTCCAAAGTGATTTATAATTTGTTTTATCATACAATAGAGTATATTTACAATTTCTCCTCCTCAAGAAAATCTGAGATTGCGATTTCCATCGATGGATGCTACAACACCAAATGATCATGTTAGTAGTACTCACATACCCGACGACATTGCTTTCTCTATTCTCTCTAAGTTGCCTCTTAAATCCCTCAAACGATTCTCTTGCGTTCAAAAATCATGGTCTCATTTATTCCAAAACCCTAACTTTATGAACGTGTCTGTAACGATTTTTTCAAATCCAAAAATGATGAGGACGATGATAAAACGCGTCTCATCCTAATTGAACACACACGGTTTTCTCCCAGTTACCTCTCATCGTGCATAATGTCAGGTGAAAGGTTCAAGGATAGGGTCAAATTAGATTTGCCACCTCCTTTTCAAAACCATGACAGTCGATTTAATATTAATAGTTTGGGTTGGGCTAGTGTTAATGGCACTCTTTGTCTCTATAAGGACTGGTGCAATCACACAACAACTATGTTGTGGAACCCTGCTACCGGGGAATTTCTGCTCATTCCTCCTAGCCTTCAACCATATGGTGTTTCAAACATTGAGATTAATCTTCCTCCTCAAGGATTTGGTTATAACTCTGTTACAGAAGACTATAAGGTGATTCGTAATGTTGAATATCCTAAAGACTTTATAGGTGATTGGATTTATTTACCAAACAAAGGTGACCCTTTCTGGGAGACAGATGTACATGAGCTTCATATGAATGATGATTTCTGGGAGGAGCAGGAGTTCATAGTTGATAGGTATGACCCATTTTGGGAAATATATAGCCTCAAAAGTAATTCTTGGAGGAAACTCGATGGCGTCAATATGCCTATTCCTTCGCCAGGTAGGTCTCATGTGAACTTGAATGAGTTTTTCCATTGGTTGAGCCTAGAAGATGATATGGTGTCGTTTGACTTTAGCAAAGAGATATTTTATGAAACGGCCTTACCCTCTTACTCAAATGTAACACATAATTTGGTGGAGAGTAACTTGGTGGTCTTAAATGGGTCCGTGTCTCTCTTCTATAATTATCACTTGACTTATTTTCACATATGGTTTTTGGGTGAACTTGGTGTCAAGGAATCATGGACAAAAGTTTTTGTTGTCGGACCCTCAAGTTATTTTATGAGTCCTATCGGAGCAGGGAATAAGAGCCATATATTTTTCAGTGAAATGCTTGATAAGCTAGAGTTGTTTGATTTTAGTACCATGACTGCAAAAAATTGGATTAAAGAAGATTCAGTTTGTGAGCAGATTGTAATGTATAAGGAAAATCTTCTTCCTTTTGGAGTTTAATCGAATGATGTTGTCGTGTTTGTTGAGTCTTTAGCTTTATTTTCCCAGTGACTACCTGTTCTTGGTAACAATTGAACATAATTGGTTTTTTTGTTTTCTGATGCAACATTATTGATTGATATAGATAGCCTATTTACTCTACTTTTATGATATAATTTAATGATTCGTTCACATTGGTATATGAATCTTACATTAATTTAAAGATTATTGTGAGTGTGAATGTATTATAACACAGTGTGTGCTTATGGAATCTGATACAAAGTGGTTAAAGTCACAAATTGGTGAAGTAATTCCATACAAGTGTTGCAGGAAATGTTTGTGTGGTAGTTATCTGTTTCTGTCATCTAGACTATTTTCTCTTTTGGGATTTGTTCAAAATTAGTGTATTATTCCGACTTGTGTCAAATTGAGCAATAAATAGTGTGTGACTGTCATTTTGTTGGTTGTGAATAGGTAACAAAATTGGATTTTGAGTTCCTAAGCATTATTCTGAGTTGTGTCAAATTGAGCAATAAATAATGGTTGATCAGACCAAACAACTTCTCTATTTATAAGTTTTGATGATAATTGATACTCCGATGATAGGAATAGAATTACCTAGACATCCTCTGGACAATTCCTGTTGTTACAGTGTTTTCTACTCTGTAATAAGCCACATGTGTGGATTGTGGACAGCGTTTCTTTTTTTGGTCAAATAGTTAAACTCACTACGCACTTTAAGTGTGGAGTAGAGAATCTCAGGTTCGAACACATACCCCTGTAAATAATGTCACTAGAAGCTATCAATTGAGCTAAATTTATAGGACGTGCAACCGTATTTCTGAATTTGAATTTCGTTGTTCTCGCTTCCGTGAGGCTACATAAGTGTATGAAATGATCCAGTTTAGTACTTAAAGTATATGAAAAATCATTCATATTAGTTTTTCTCTTTTTTGAGTTTTCATAGATTCCTTCCACTTGAGAAAATCATATTCAAACGTGTGGAACACTAAACCTAAGAGCTTAACTTGTTCGGTTAGACACAGACATAATAAATTCTAGCATCTTATTTTTGTTGTCTACATAATCTGTTTTCTAATCTATCCTTCACTGGATCTACATGTTTAGTATTTTAAAATGCCAAATGTATTCAGAAATCTTTAGGTTTGATGTTTGTAACAATTAGGTCCATTGAGTTTTTTACATAACAATGCCCCTCTATTTCCTCTTTGTATTAATATTTTGGGATCTGATTCTGTTAATGGCACTCTTTGTATCTACAAAGGCTTTAATAAAGAATTTAACATTGTATTGTGGAACCCTTCTACCCCCAAGTTTAAGACCATTCCTCCTAGACTTTAACTGTATGAATACATTGAGTTTAATCCTCCTCCTCATGAATTTGTTTATGACTATGTTTGAGATGATTATAAGGTGATTCATAAAGTTCAATATCCCTTAGACTTTGAAGGTAACTGGATTTGTTTGCCAAGCAAGGTTGGCCCTTTATGGAAAATGTATAGTTTCAAAAGTAATTCATGGAGGAAACTCAATGGGGTTGATATGCCTGTTTCTTACCCATGTCTTATATCTCTAGTAAACATGATGGGTTGTGCCATTGGTTGACTCAAAGGATATGATATGGTGTCGTTTGACTTTAGCAAAGAGAAATTCATCACTTTCATTCATTAATAATAGGACACCGTTATCAATCACACTCCTAACCAATAGAGCCTAATAAAGGGAACCCAATTTAATTATTATATTTAGATATAACTAACTCTGTGAGAGTCAAAGAGTGCTTGAAATTGTCGGGAGGGAAGCGGATGGGAGCCGGCAATGTGTCTCGGTCGGATGTGAAATGGTTTGTGCCGGTCCGCCAATTGACTCAAGGATATCGACCGGATTGTGATGGTGGCACAAGTGTGGGTTGTTGAAATGCTCGCGGAGACGTTATCATCACACAATTGTGGACGATAGCGCACATCGTTTCGGCGTGCTTTGGCACTTGTGTGCTCCCCATTCGACCTATCTTGAAACACGGACCAAGGAGTATGACATGTGCGCAAGTCAACGAGCGAGTACCTGTAAGGCGCGAGGAAGCTGATTGGTGGGATCCTCTTGTGGGTTACACCACTGACCGGCCTCGATCTTCTGTGTTGGCCAAACTAATTACAATTTGTGGTATAATAGGACCTACACTGTTCTTTAGTAAGCTTGGCTGGCTTACTAAATAAGTTGGGACAAACGTGTATACCGGAGTTTACTCACGTAATGCGCCAAGTTACAGCCTAAAAAAAGAGAAGAGTGTTCTTGAATCAGAACCTATTATATTATCTTTAGAACACACTTTAATATGCGCAAACAAATCAAGTTTTAGATTTGAGGGATATGCTCCTAATTTTCACAAATTGATCTGTTATACAAAATAAGAGTTTATAAGAGGAAAACTGAGGTTTGTAAGCTGTGGCGAAGTTAAACTGAAATATATATGGGAGAAAAATGGCGAAGCTTGAAATCTTTTCATGGGCGCCAATTTACGGTAAGAGCAATGCCCTCTCGAAACCTGGTCTAGCTAAATTATAGTTTTGATTTGATGGTTAATGCTGATTGGTAGCATGTGATTCATAATTATAGTTTTGATTTGATGAGGTCTATAATTCTTTGTTTACTCTATTGTTGCATCTTACCTTGACATGCACAGAACTCATCGTGATGCTGTGATTATTTTTTATGTAGCCTTCTAATCCTCTACTTGACACAGAAAAGAGAGCATTATATTACTTGGATTAGAGCAGTGTATATTTACTTTTTGTTCTAATTAGAATTAGAACTTGGATTCTTTCGAATGATTCATTCTTAATGGAAACTTATTAACAAATTGATGATAGTTTTTTATTTTACTTATATATGATATTGGATGGAATATCATTTTAACAAATAAAAAATATTTCATATAATATGGCGTCTTCCACCGT
This sequence comes from Trifolium repens, assembly GCA_030408175.1. Taxonomy (NCBI): domain Eukaryota; kingdom Viridiplantae; phylum Streptophyta; class Magnoliopsida; order Fabales; family Fabaceae; genus Trifolium; species Trifolium repens. The sequence continues at coordinate 10,079,796 of CP125850.1, forward strand.
TGTTTAGCGATTATACCTTTACCTTTTTATATATATACCATTTATAAGGATAATATTCTAAAGTCATTTATAATTTATTTTATCATACAAGAGAGTATATTTACAATTTCTCCTCTTCAAAGAGAAATTGAGATTGCGATTTCATCGATGGATCCTGCAACAACAAATGGTCATCAGGTTAGTAGTTCTCACATACCCGACGACATTGCTTTCACTATTCTCTCTAAATTGCCTCTTAAATCCCTCAATAGATTCTCTTGCGTTCAAAAATCATGGTCTCATTTATTCCAAAACCCTCATTTTATGAGCATGTTCCGTAACAATTTTTTCAAATCCAAAAATGATGAGGACGATGATAAAACGTGTCTCCTCCTAAAGGAATGCACGTAGAGTCCCCCCTTTTACAAATCAGTGTGTATTTTGTCAAGTGAAAGGTTCGAGGATAGGGTCAAATTAGATTTGCCATCTCATTTTCAATACCATGACAATTCCACTGTTAGTCGATCTTATATTAATATTTTGGGTTCGGCTAGTGTCAATGGCACTATTTGTCTCTATGAAAGCTTGAGCTCCTTTCACTCAACAACTACATTGTGGAACCCTGCTACTGGGGAATTTAAGCTCATTCCTCCTAGCTTTCAACCATATTGGAACATTGAGTTTAACCTTCCTCCTGAAGGATTTGGTTATGACTCTGTTAAAGATGACTATAAGGTGATTCATAATGTTAAAGATCCTACAGACTCTAAAGATGAATGGATTTATTTGCCAAACAAAAGTGACCCTTTTTGGGAGACGGATGTACATGAGCTTGATTTGAATGATAATTTCTGGAAGGAGGAGAAATTCATAGTTGATAGTACGATTGATCCATTTTGGGAAATATATAGCCTCAAAAGTAATTCTTGGAGGAAACTCAATGGGATCGATATGCCTATTCCTTCGCCAAGTTGGTCTCATGTGAACTTGAATGAATTTTTCCATTGGTTGACCCGAAAAGATGGTATGGTGTCATTTGACTTTAGCAAAGAGATGTTTTTTGCAACGGCCTTACCCTCTGACTCCAGTTTAATATATACACCGGCGGAGAGTATCTTGGTGGTGCTAAATGGGTCTGTGTCTCTCATCTATAATTATAACATGGACTATTTTCACATATGGATTTTGGGTGAACTTGGTGTCAAAGAATCATGGAGAAAATTTTTCGTTTTTGGACCCTCAAGTTATGTTTTGTGGTTTATCGGAGCATGGAAGAGCCATATATTTTTCACAGAAATTTATCGTTATTGGACCCTCAAGTTGTTTGATTTTAGTACCATGATTGAAGAAATTTGGAATACAGGAGATTCGGTTTGTGATCAGATTGTAATTTATAAGGAAAATCTTCTTCCTTTTGGAGGGATGAAAAATTAATTGTTTATGTAGTCTAATCGAATGATCTTGTAGTGTTTGTTGAGTCTATTAGCTTTATTTTTGTAGTGTCTGAAACTGTAGTTTTGTATGCCTGGCAACTTTACTGTAGTTTTGAATTTGTATAATAATTTCTGTTAAAGTAATAAGTTTTGACGAACTTCGCAAGTATATGTTCTTGTGCTTATATGAAACAGTTTGCTGTCAATTGTTCTGCATTCATTAGATTTCTTGGTCACAAGTATATGTATTTGTGCAGAATGTCATAAAATTGTATGAAGTATATAGTTGCTGTCATATAGCTATACAGATTTCTTGGTCATAAAAGAAATAGCGACAATTTTATTCAGTTTTGCTGTCAATTTCTCTGCATTCATTCGAAGTTCCATGATGTAATTGAGCAGAATTTCACAAAATTGTATGAAGTATAGTTGCTGTCATATAGCTATACAGATTTCTTGGTCATAAAAGAATAAGAGACAACTCTGGAATCAAACTATGTGAATCATCATACTTTGCGACATTTTCTGACTCATTGCCTAATTGCAAGTGCAAGATGATGCAAATTTAGGCAGAATTTTTAAAATGTGTCACTACTGTTTATCATATCTTTGCTGTGGAATCCACTTGGGTCGGCTTAGTGGTGTTGATTTGGGACCTTGAAGTTCGCTCCTCTCCAAGGTCTCAGGTTCAATTCCCCCAGGTGTCAATTTCGGTGGGCTAGTCCATGCAGAGTAAAAACAAAACTCTGACTATAGACGGGACTCCCGCAAATGGACGGTGGAATTGGTATAAGTGAAGGAAACATTTGTAATTTTTTTTTAATGCTTAAATCTCTTTATCTGCATATGGCTTTGCTTTTTGTTTCAACAATTGTATTAATGATTGTTTATATATTGATGTTGCTTAAATTTGTAGCATGCGAGTTGTAACTTATTTTGGAATGAACAAAATGTAAACAATAAGCAAAAGAATTGAAAGAAATGTTACACATGTTAACAGGAAATGCTACAAGTTTGATTTTGGCAACTGCTAAATGTAACTTCATGGACTGTAGATAACAATAGGGCTTCTAACAATATAACGAGCGTTTCTCCAAATCAGCGAGCCTGATACAATTTGCATGCTTGCCATAGATTTCGCTTTCACTACTACCTTGAAGCTCCTCTTTTGCAAGGTATGAGAGAAATTGAGACTAGTAGGCCTTACTGTGATTTCGACTCCTTTTGGAGATTTTATGGTAGCATTATAGATGGTTGGTCCTGGACCTACGTTGGTAACTCTTCTCCTGAAAACTCCTATTGTCTTGTCGGTGTTGCTTTTAACACTTAATTGCATGCTAGGATAGTTAATAGCGTCATGGCCAATCCCAGGAAGCAAAGAAGTGCAATTTATTGGAGAACCAATTAGTACTGATAAAGTCGAACCATTATATCCCTCATGGCATAAGAACTGGATATAAGCGAAGTCATCCATGTCGTAGACTAAACCAGGATTCACAGCTCTTGTTGGGTTAACTTGACCGGCACCAAAAGCAAACTCTGCCTCCTTGTTAACTTTTTGGCTCATAGGTTTAGCTTGACACAAAGAGTATACACAAGTCAAGACATCTCAAAAATAACATGTTATGACTAGAGAGTTTTTGTATCTCGCAAAACAAGTTATGACTATAAGATTAGCTTGATAATAGCAATTTGGTACAGTCGATTCAAAAGGAATCAGTTCAGTTCGAAAAAGTATAGTTTGGTTTTCTGTAAAGTTTGTTCCGGTTCGGTTTGGAACCACAAAACTGTGTACCAAACTCTTATACTATTTCAGTTCGGGACAAAGTATTAAGGTCCGGTTCAGTTTTACTAAACTGTTGTGGTGATTCAGTTTGGTTCGGTTTTGCTTCTCGAACCTCACTATGAACAGCTATAGGAAGTGGAAATAAGCATTAGTATTTTACCTGTGGTCATTATAGCTGATCTAATTGCAGCAGGAGTCCAATCCGGGTGAAATGACTTCACATATGCTGCAACGCCAGAAACATGAGGGCAAGACATGGAAGTACCGGACATTAGTGTAAATTCTGAAAATTGAGTGTCGTCTTTGAAACCAGTAATTGATGTCCTAAGTGTATATGATGCCAAGATGTTAATGCCAGGAGCTGTTACATCAGGCTGCATCCAAGAAATTATAATGAACATAATACTAATTACTAGCTTTATGGTCAATAATCAAGAAGCTATAAAATGTACACTAATTACAAATATTAGTACCTTGAGAACATGTTGAGATCCTGGATTTGGACCTCTAGATGAAAAAGAAGCAACAAATGGAGCTGGTATTTTCACTTCATGGCTCTTATGTATCACTGCTGATGGTGATCTTTGTTGAACAAGAAATTTATGTTAAGCCTATGTTATTAGATAATATGATAAAGTAGAGAAAGTGCTGGTTCATTAGCATATTATTGACCTCAAAGGTCATTTAGAGAACAAAGAAGAGTATATTTTACCTTGTAGATTGTATATAATTGGTAATAATTTGACCTGTGCTTTCATTTACAAAGGTAGAAGGAGCACTGAATATTTGAGCAAAATCTAGTAATGGATTATTTTCAAGTATAGTACCAATGCCTCCTATTGCTTTCACAACAGCATCAGTGCCCCATGTTCTATATCTACAGTAAACAATCTTTCCTTTCACCTTTTTTGGCTCTAAGGAGTCGTCATCGCAGAACCTGCCAATGTCGTAAAATATTCCTTGTTAACATGGGAAACATAATCATATATTATTGAAAATCAAAGCGGAAATTACTTAGCGTCTTCCTTTCTTGAAGAGTTTCGCGCTGCATCCATCCCGTTAACAAGGGGATATTGTTTTTGTTTTGGACTGAAAATGCTTATTCCTTCTCCCTGCATAGATAAAGTATAATTACTTTTTCATTTTACGGTAAAATTACTCTGGTTATATGTGTCGAATATGTGAATACCAAAATTAATAAAAACTTACAGAAACACTTTTTCTACTCCCCAACTCTACAATGCTTTGGAAGTCTCTATCAATGCCACTAGCAGCTACTGTGACTATCCACGGCGCATTATTTACGACAGATGCCATAGCTGGACCACCATTTCCAGCAGAGGCGACTGTGATTATGCCTTTCCTCATGGCATGAAATGCACCAATTGCTATAGAGTCCTTCGCATAATTTTCATTTCCTCCACCTAACGAAACCGATATGACATCCACGCCATCATGTATAGCAGCCTCAAATGCAGCAAGTATATCCATATCAGCACATCCATCTTCTGTCCAGCAGACTTTGTAAATTGCCAACCTAGCTGAAGGCACCGCCCCACGAGCCGTGCCATTGGCTAATCCGAAGAGACTTGCATTCGGGACAAGATTTCCTGCTGCTGTTGATGCAGTATGAGTTCCATGGCCTTGTACATCTACGGGAGATAATATATCAGATGGATCAGACCTTCCATCAAGTTTGAAGTATTTGGCTCCAATGATCTTGCTTCAAGTTTTCCATCAAGTGTAGGTAGATGCCAAGAAGAATGTAATACATAACGTAAGCTATAATAAAACTTATACACAATTCTGTATATTGTACATAAGGGTAGAGATGTTACTTATTGCAGCCTGAGAAATTAACATATTTGTCACAAGTTCCTTTCCATTTAGCAGGTGGAGGACCAAATCCATCATCCTTGAAGCTTTGAAACTCGGGAGTTATACCTACCTCACCGATGAAGAAAAATTATTTTGTGAACAAATCATGCAGATACAATTACACAAAATCCATCATTAAGAACAAGGAAATGGAAAAAGAAAATGATAATGAGATGAAAGATATGATAAACCTGTATCCAAAAGAGCCACAATTGTGTCACCTTCTGATTTCAGTTTTCTCTTAGCTGTCAAAGGTAATCCAATGAAGTTCCATGATCTTGTTGTGTGTATCTTGCGGTACTGATTCGGAAATACTGAGAGCACTTCATTCATGCCAGATAACTTGTTGGCTTCATCTTCAGATAGTTTAGCAGCAAATGCATTAAAGTTCTTTGTGTAGCTGTATACTATGGATTCTTTGGCTTCAAGATGGCTGCTAAATAATGAAAGAAATTTCTGTCTGTCATTTAACGTTGAGATAATGCCTTTAATTTTAAAGCCTCCTGTTTGGATTGATTTATTTGTGTTTATTTACTGATATATAAAAACACGTGTAAGACTGTTTAGGAGAGCTGATGAAAATAACTTATGACATGTCCATAAGTTGTTCTCAGCTTATTTTCATAAACTATCCTGAATAGCTTACGAAAAAAAATTGATTTAATTTTATCTTTTTTTTATGGATATTGATTGTACATAAAAACTTATATGATGAGCATTTATGCTATAAGCACTTAATTAAGTTGTTTATCCAAACAGGGCCCTGGAAAGTATTTGAATACACATGAGCTATATAGCTCATGTTTATGTGATTTTAGGCTATTCACAAATTAAATAAATTACCTTTGTTTAACAGCTGAGAGAATATTTAAATGATTCTCTACTGCTCCTTCTCTACTAACAGGTTGAGCTCCTAAGAAAACAATGTAAAAGTTCTGCAAACAAGTCAAATGGTGCCTAAGTTAATAAAGAATGAAACACAAAAACTAACATGTTAGGAGATAGCTCAAATTTGAAGTATATTAAATTATTATTTTTTTGGCATAAACCAGGTATCCTCTGCACACAACTGTTGAGATTAATCCCTTGAGCCTCTGGGATCCAAATGGGCGACAAACTCTCCCTAATAGTTTTAATTCCGCTGCATGCCCAGACTAGAGATCGAACCCAGGACCTTGGTTAAGTTAGAAGAGACCCGCACCATCTCATCTAAGCGCTCTTGGGTAAGTAAGTATATTAAATTTATCTAAGCTAATGTAATGAATAGAAGGTGAAGAAATTAATTGCCTTTTGGTCAACACCATTAACTGAAACATTGCTTAGTATAATCAGCAGTAATGGAAGCCAAAGAAGAGAATAGGAGTTGGTAAATTTATGTAAAAACATATTTAGCATTAACATGATTGACTTATAATCCAGTAACATATGAATAAACAGTGATATAAAAGGGTGCCTAAGCATAGGTTTGTATATGTATCATCAGAAATCTTGAAAAGAAAGGATAAGAAGAAAACATGTTTTTCAACTAGTTTAGTTCTTCTACACAAACAATTAATTTATGTTTTTGGCATGGGAAACTTGCAAGACAGATCATATAACTTGTAGAGTGTGAAAAATAGAAAGAGACAATAAAAAAATAAATGAGAAGATTATAGGACTAGAAATTTATTTAACTCAAAAGAAATTTATGAAAAATAGAAGAGCTTGAAGTTTAGAGGCTGTAAGGCACATCACTGTCAAGTGCAGTAGATATATTGCTTAGAAACAAAGAATGGCTTGTATTAATGACTCCCCTATTCCTTGAATTCCAATGCAAGCATCATATTGCCTTGTATTTATTTATTGTTCATCATGGCATATATAACTTGAAGTTAAACCCAAATGAAACACAATTTTTGAAATTAAAACGTGATATTTTCCCTTATTCTTTATTTCCTCATTATTATCTTGTAAAATAAAATAACAATGTTTAAGACGTAGACATGGTTTATCAAAATGATGGAAGAAAGAGATGATATATATTGGCAAAAAAGAACTTGCATGTTTTGGGTATAAAGTGAATTGTAACCCTTGTGTCTGGTGACTCTATCCAACAACTATTTATGTGAGGCAAACTCAACAAACTTTGTTTTTGGTATTAACCCTCTGTTTCCCGAGGAAGGAGGTCCAGTAATTCCGAATTTGTACGCGAGGTAGGAAAAGTCTAGCTAGTCAATAATTTTTTCTACCAGAAATTGAACTCGGTTATCCTGAACAAACATGTGCTTACAAATACTCCGATATTAACATTTAATTTCCCTGTAACATTTTCTGCTAGGCGTACATAACATTAAATTAAACATGATTCTTTTAACATCCTTCTTGTCAAGTTAAGTTTTTTCTAATGAAAAATATAAATAAGAAACGGACAAAACGTTCACAGTACAAATACAATAGGGATACACGAAGTACCAGAAGTACGTACTTACGACCAGAACTACAAACACACCAAAAACTACGATCCACAAAGAGAACAATTGTCACCAATAGTATTCTGAGCCAAATCTGAAATTTGATGTCTGCATCCTCCTCAAGTGCTATCTGGTTTGGAATATTAGATTCTTCAATTTTCACCAAGGGTTGCTCTTCATGATGAGTACCTTAATCCAGTAAGTTCATTCCAAGATACACTAGTAGTAGTAGTTGTTATTGAATATCAATGTCAAAAACTAATATATAACAATTTCAAAAGAGAAATAAACTTACAGTTTAATACATAAAAGATAAACTCCTAACTAAATAACTAACTACCTAATAACAAACTCTAACTAAAGACTACTGATTTTTTTAAACCATAAATCTTCATCTCTTTATCAGCAAAATATTGCAATGACGCGCGAATCAATTGAACATGCATTACCATTTTTGCCTTAATTACTACCAATAGAAGCATCATCGTCGTTGTTGTCATCAACCTCTAACGGTTTGTAAGTAACTTCCTTCGGAGAGTACTTGGATTCTTCATCATCATCGCGATCAATTGGATCAACATGAATAGCCTTTGATTGAGGTTTGGAACCATGCGCAAAGGCTTGGAGGAAGACATACTTAGAAGAAGGACGCTTGTTAGGTTTTAGAATTTTGCAGATCATATTTGAAGAAATCTTTTCTACCTTCTCATCTTCTTCGTTGAAATCAAAGACGGCGAACTTGTTGATTGAAGAAGAAGACATAGAAGATGTGGACTGAGTTATGGAACGAGTGAGTGGTCGGAATGGACGGAGAAAGACATAATCTCTATTAGGTTTTGGAGAATTTCTGATCATATTTTGAGCAGCGGCGAAGCTAGCCATATTTTCATGAGGTGGCTAAATACTACTATAAAATTTTAAATATCGATGGACAAAATATGTCTCTAAAATGCAAATATTCTGTCACTAAGCATGCTAGAGACGGATTTGATGCTGTCGGTAATTTTCTCATCTCTGAACTATTAGAGACGGACAAAATCTATCTTTAAAATGAAAATATCTGTCTCTAAAATAAATATATTTGTCTCTAACTGCTTTTTCTATCTCTAATTTTATCTCTATTAGAGAAGAAATATATTCCGTCTCTAAATTCTGTCGGTATTTCAACATTTTCTAGTAGTAAAATATAAAAACAATTCAAAAGTAATAGTAAAATAACCCAATAAGCAAAAAGATTAACATTAACTTTTGGACGGGACCGTCACCGTTAGTCACGTGTAAAAAAATAACGAGTTAAAAAAAATTGACGGAATGGACCAATTAATGGTAACGTTCAAAACATAGGGGACTAAAGTGAAACTTTTAAAACATAAGAGACCAAATTAATACCTAAAATAAATATAAAGGACCAAATTAATAATTAATTCTTTTTTTTAAATCCATGTGGCGTCACCGTTAGCTGCATTTCAAAAAATAACGGCGTAATGGTAGCGTTCAAAACATAATGACTAACATGAACCTTTTAAAACAAAATGGACCAAATTGAAAGCTAAAATAACCGTAAGAGACCAAATTATGAATTAAGCCATAATAATAATATAATAAAAATGAATTATGGGTCTATATCTATTTGGACTAATAATAGACTAATATATTTGTTGTTCTTGTTAAACAAATAAACTTATATAGGGTGGCCAAATATATATAATTAGGGGTAGCTAAATATAAATTTATACCTACTAAATAAAATTTTTATTTTTTTTGGGGTAGCAAGGGCTACCCCATGCATACACTACCCTTCGCCCCTGATTTTGAGAAACCTTTTCAACCTTCTTCTCATCTTCTTCGTTGAATTCAAAGACGTTGAATTTGTTTAACGAGGAAGACGACGAAGAAGATGTGTTATGATGAGCCATGGAAAGAGTGAGTAGCAACGGAACAGAGGGAAAAACTTGCTACCGAAAATTAGTGCTAGTTTTGTGTGAATTTGAGACTCTGGCGGGAGCAGAACCTGTGTTTAACATTTCAAAAAAATATCATTTTTTTTTTTCTTTCATTTTTCTGCATCAAGGCATAGAAATGGAAATGGATTAAATGTTGTTACCGCATTGACCAGAACTCATTTTCAACCAATGACGACTCTAGGAATGTTAGAGAGTCTGGGTATAATTTTGGAGGGAATTTTATCAACCCAATTTCCGAGTACAGTAATATTTTTAAGGGTTAATAGGCTTTTTGATATTTTAAAGGCCGGAATGAAACTCTCATCGACCGTTGGTATTCACTGAGTGGTCTTTTATATTTATAATGAGAAAATATTTTTTCTGTAAATAAAAGGTTAACTAATTTTATATTCACCGTTGGTATTCACTAATTGTCCACTTTCGCGTTTCCAACGTGTTACGACACAAAATCTTATTTATGAAAATAATTACTTTTAACTACTCAAAAAGTTGTTTAAGGTAGAAAAATTAATTTAAAGGTACCGTCAGCTGTCGCATGTTCGGTACCGAATTTTAAGCGTATAAACGTCCGCTCTCGCGTGTCCGTTTACACTATTAAAATTACTTTTTTGAAAACTGATTTTTTCCTGATTGATAAAAAATTGTTTTTGCGGTGTTTAGAATCAAAAACTGAATTTTTCTACAGTTAGATAAAGTTTTCATTTTTTCAAATTGAAATCGGTATCTCTGTGTTTCTACTTTCGCAGTAAACTATGAGTTCTAAAAACAGAATTAATTCAAACTTTAAACAATTTTCATTATAAACATTTATTTTCGACTCAATGAAATACTGTTGAAACGACGATCCTTACATTCATGACTATATAAAAAAATAGTGGAGCAGCAGCCCGGGCACGTGCCCAGGCATGCTGGGCGTTGGAATCGCCACTGTTTTCAACCGTCCGATTAATAATAAATGACTGAAATTAAAACTATGTTTAAATTACTCTGCTAAATTAAAGTCGTCCAATTACTTTTAGAGTTTAATGGAGATTCACTGACGGTGTAAACTAGTTTTACACGATCGCCAATAAAAAATCATTATTTTGCCATGTCATATTAAGAAGGTGGGGTGTAGTGGGATGACGTGGCGAAAAACATAATTGGTATTGGTTGACCGTATAAAATACACTGTCGATGCATTTTAAACGGCCGAGATTATTTATTACATGTAACTGTGTGTGAACAGTTATAGGAGGTAATTCTAAATGTCTAATGCCACATAAACATATAGAAATCAGCAGCCCATTTGATTTTAAGACCAATTTTTAGTATTTATAATTTTTGCAATTTTTCTCTTTCCTCCATATTTTTCTCGGCCCCCCAAAATTTTCGTTTTTATCCTTAATTTCGATTTGGAATTGTTTTCCGAAGCGTATTAAAATTTGGATTTTATTTTCTATTTGCTATATTTCCAAAATCATTTTCTGAAGTGATCATTTATATATGCTAGCTTTTATACATTGTACTTTCACTTCTTCTTCCTCACTCAATCTCAACAACAACAACAAAAAAGCTTCTCTTTTTTTTTTTTTTGCGGTTTTGAGGTCTACAATCAACATGCCAACCATTTTTAAATTTTTTTTGTGCATTCTAACTTTCTAAGCATTTACAAATGTTTTCTACACTCATTTCGTGTGAAATATAAAGGCTCTGTTTGGTAAACCAAATAAGCTAGCTTATAGCTTTTAATTTATAAGTTAAAAGCTCTGTTTGGTAACCGTTTTTAGAAAAGAGCTTATAGCTTATTTTACTAGCTTATAGCTTATTTTTCAAATGATATTTCAAGTAGCTTATGAGCTTATAGCTTATTATATTTTCTTCCAATTTTACCCCTATCATCTTACTTGAAAAGAATTAAATATTAGTGAATTAAAGATATTAGTGCAGTTGTCAAACTAGTTCTTTTATTTTGAGACGGAGGTAGTATACTTTAATAAATTTAGATGGCTAAGAAAAAGGAGAATAGTTTTTGTCACGGTTGAGGTAACAAGATACTACAAATCTATAATGCTATCAAAATCAGTAATCACCACCAACCTAAAGACAAGTGTAATACTGTAGAACAATTTATGGTCTATTATACGATGATAGGACATACAGTACTGTCGAACAGGCGGAAATATTTGTTTGGACAAAAAGGTCAGAGCAGTGCACTGTCGACAAGCGTGGCACTGACCACAGAGCACGTGGTTCCATCATGTTCCAACGTAAAATCAGTTAATATATATAATAAAAAAATTAATAATAATATTGTCATGGAGTTGATTTCTTAAAAAAATTATAGATTAAGAAATCCTTTGCGAAATTATTTATGCATCATCCATAAACAAAAGCCACACATATGTAAGTAGCAAAATTTAAGATCCATTTGGTTATCTCAAAAAATATATTCCTTCGAAATATAAATTTACATTGTCTTCAATGATTTAAATCCATTTGATTTTATTTTTTTCCATTAACATAGTTCAATTAATAGCGATATTACATGTAAAATATAATGACCAAGGTTGAATCCTGATAGTGCAACTATTTCATTTTATGTTCATCCATTTAATTTATGGATTTAAAAAATATACTATCATTATAGTTTTATACTGATTTATTGTCATGTAAGCAAATTGGATAGCTATTATCATTGATTTAATCAAAGTTTTAAAATGAGGGAGTAAAATTATTGATTTAATTATCATTGGATAGCTACGAGAGATATTATTGAAGTGTCCGGGGTTCGAATCTCGGATTCCACATTTCTTCATATTTAAATGTGTGAGTTTAATTAGTAGACTACTTAATAAAAAAAAACTCAAATTCACAACCTCAAACTTATTTTTTATCTCTTTAACCCTTTTCTCAATGACCTGTCTCTAAGTCTTCATCAGATCATGTTTGCCTCCTTGTACGAGTGGGTTTGGAGTAGGAGTGTACGTGAGCTGAATTAGATTGAGTTTAACCAAAACTAAAATCCGAATTACATATGGTACTCCGAATTGAGTCAAATAAAATAATCACTCTTTACAACATTGGACTGAGTTAGATAACCACATTAATTTCTAGGTTGTGTAGTGAGTTACTCAATTTAATTTTTTGTTTTTTGAAATTAAATAACTAAATACTCCTTCTGATCTTATATATAAGAGAAATTATACATTTTAGATTTATTGTATATTTGATGTATCAATGCAATATTATTGTCTAGATACATCCCGTTTACAATGCCCGTTTGTGTAATCGATATTTTTTTTTCCGTGTGTGATCGATATTATGTATTGTGCAAATATAAATAACTACTTAATCTCCTTTTTTATTGGACTTTGTTAATTGATAACTACGTAACCTCCTTTTTTTGTTGTGGTTAGTTATTAAGAAAAAAAATATATATTTTTTTTACTATAAAAAAACTTAAAACCTACTTTTATGTGGAAGTTGTGCTTAGTTATTAAGAAAAAAAAATTATTTACTAAAAAAAACTGAAAATCTATTTTTATGTGGAAGTTATTTTTTAAGGGTAAAATTGGAATAATAAAAAAGCCATCCCAAAAATTTGTATCCCCTTTATATATTAGTATAGATATATATATATATATTTTTTTTGTACAAATTTTCTCTTATATATAGGACATAATGGAGTATTATTTTTTAAATAAGTTATTCTCATATTCAATAAATCATCAAGTCTGACTTTTTGCCAAGAAAATAAATTAAAATCATCAAATTTGATTATCTAGTCTCTTTGATTTATTTTTATTTTTGACAATTTGATTTATTTTTTCTTAAAAAACTAACATATCACAAATCTATACCCCTCTAGTCCTAATTATAAGAAGAAATCTACTTTTTAGATTCATAGAATGTTTGATGTATTTAGACTATATTATGAACCACATACTTCAAACATTCTATGAATCTAAAAAGTAAATTTCTTCTTATAATTAAGACCGGAGGAAGTAACATGTTACTTTTTGTAATAATAATAAATAAATAAATAAATAAATAAATATTTTCTCGCGATCCTAAGCAAAAGTATCACTTTCCTATTCCCTCTATAATATAAACAATTGAAAAAAAAAAAGAATCTCAATTTAAAAAGATGCTCCATTCCTTTCATTTCAATTCCATTTCCCACTCTCAAACAAACAACAACACTAGTAGTAATATACTATAACAATTCTATACACTTTTCATACCGTATTCAATTCGTATACCACCGTATACTCCACTCCCTCTTCCTCCATCCATGGCGGACAACAACAACAACAACAGCATCACCTCCCCACTCCTCACCTCCGATCACCTAATCGTCACAATCGACTCCGATTCCGTTTCCTCCACTACAACCGACACAACTCCAATTTCCAATCCGTTCATTGCGTTAGGTTGCAAAGATGGAGAGTTGACTGTTCCGGCGGCGATTACGGTGGACCCGTTCGATAACTATAAAGCAGGAATTGAAGGTTTATATGAATGGTTGAAGACGATACTGTGTCTACCTATAGCTTTGATTCGGTTAGTTATTTTTGGATTGTGTTTAGCGATTGGATATGTGGCTACTAAGCTAGCACTTTATGGTTGGAAAGATAAAGAAAATCCTATGCCTAAGTGGAGATGTAGAATTATGTGGGTCACTAGAATATCTGCCAGATTCATTCTCTTCTCTTTTGGGTTCGTACCATAGACATTCAATGCTCTCTCTCTCTCTCCTATTTTATTTTTTTCAATATTTTTTTTAGAGTTGATTAAGTTTGGTGTGATTTAGTTAGTAATTTAGTTTACTTGACTTCATATTTTAATTGGAATTTATGTTATTTAATTTTTAGAATTTTAGATCTTAGTAAAGTTTGTGTGTGTGTGTGTGTATGTGATTTCTGGTTTTCTTTTGGGTGTGAGGGACATATGATGGATTGGATATATGATTTTTAGGTTAGACAGTGAGGGAACAACATAGGATAACTGTTGGTTTTGAATTACCAACAGTTTTGATCGAAGGCGTGTTATGTGTCTGACACGTGTGATTATATTGAATTATGTTGTTTTTTCAAAATTTTATTGGTGTTGACATGTTAGTGTTTGTGTCGTGTCTGGTGTCCATGTTTGTGCTTCAAAGGAATCTCATAGTAAGGAGTAGCAGTTTGTTTATTTCCGTCACATTATAGTACTATAGCGCCACCAACTATTCAAATTCTGCTACACCACAATTGTATTGTGCCGCTGTAGCTGCTATTTGACAACACTTGTAATGAGAGAACAATGTGTCTTCAAAGGAATAATGCCTGCTACTAACAAATTCTATTACCCCTCTCTCTAATTAATTAACCACCAATAATTTGCTTCCATAAAAAAGAGGGAACGGTGTAGAGATTTAATTTGGGTTGTTTAGGAAAAATATTTTAGCTAAGGATTGAGGAAGTGGCTTACTTTCTTTTTTATTAATCATGGAAATGAGGTGTGTGATCTTCTGGTTGATGCGATGTGTCAATAAGTTTAATGAGTTAATGGAGTTCTTGGTTTTATTAGTGGTTTAGGCCAGAGGAGAGATTTAAAAGGTGGGAATTATGATAAGATTTTGATATTTATAGGAGAAAGAAGAACAGGTCAAGTGAAATAAAGTGTACTTGATATTTTAAATGTATAAAAATCAGCGTTTCCTTGTGATGGTAAGTTGTTATTTCGAATGGAACAAAGCCCTGTATGATTTATGAATACAAACCTCAGCTAGATAGCCTCTTTATGCTGTCTTCCGGAAAGTAGAATATAGGTTTGTGGGTTACTGTAATCATTGAATGTTGATTTCAGTTTCTTTTTACACACTCCCAACTAAATTTGTTTCTGAACCATGAATTTCTCTGTATTTTGTTTCTTTCTGTCAATTGCAGTTATCATTGGATAAAACGGAAGGGAAAACCTGCCCCAAGGGATGTTGCTCCAATAATCGTATCTAATCATGTATCTTATATTGAGCCTATCTTCTATTTTTATGAATTATTTCCCACCATTGTAGCATCTGAGTCTCATGACTCCATACCTTTTGTTGGCACAATTATTAGAGCAATGCAGGTATCTTTTTCGTGGTTACATTTCACGTATACAAAGTTAAAATTATAAGAAAATATGTTATTCAACCATTCTATGTTTTTTCACTTTTTTTATTTTTGCAGGTCATATATGTTAACAGGTTCTCACAATCATCAAGGAAGCAGGCTGTCAGAGAAATAAAGGTAAAACATTTCTATTTGTTTGCTTATTGCTATTTGATCTGCATCTTAAAATTGTGTATTTCTTCGATTGTTGGTATGTTTGTCAATTGATGCTCACTTACCTTTCAATTCTCAATTTTGCTTGTGAACACCGCACTATCATTTGGAAACTATCCATGTTCAGGAGTTTCATAATCATAATCTTATCTGTTGCTTCTAAATTTTAATGCCCTATGTTTCTTAAAATATATTTGTCAAATTTTTTGGAAGCGTATGATTCAGTGATAGCACAGTTAGCACTACCACAGTAAGACATACTAATAGGAGTTCTCTGTTGTGTTCATGTGCATAAAAGTGATACGTATATATTTTTTGCATTTATTGTTTTTATTGGCCTCAATAAAGATTCATATAAGCATATGTTTTAGGATACAATATGCTACATGAATGCTTGAGATTGAAAAAAAGTTATGAAAAGTATAGTTGGCCATAGAAAGTGGAAGTGAAGCTAAAGAGTTGACTAACAATTTTGCATATTGTAAAATTACATTTGCTTCCGATTTTGGAACTGAATAGCAATATGCAAGAATTTATTTGAACTAAAAGGACTGAACAATATATATACTAGGAACACAATTTCTTCATATAAATCTGTCATGTTATCAATTTTATAAACTGTTTGATATAGAAATCTGCTTTTAAGGACCGGAATAACAGAGAAGGGCTTCTTGCGATAGATTTCCTCGAGTACTTTTATTTCCCGAGGGAACGACGACTAACGGTAGGAACCTTATTTCCTTCCAACTCGGCGCATTTATCCCTGGGTACCCAATCCAGCCTATAATTGTACGATATCCTCATGTGCACTTTGATCAATCTTGGTAGGCAATTCGTTTATGAAGATCCTGTCATTTCGTTACTGCTGTTTGTTGGCATAACTTATCACTCATGCTGTTTTACTTGCTTATTTTTAGGGGTAATGTTTCTTTGGGTCAGCTTATGTTCAGGATGTTCACTCAATTCCACAATTTCTTTGAGGTATACTTTCCTATGGATTATGTTTTTCTTTACGGTGGTTAATCCACCACATTCTTCTGAAACTTATTTTCTTGACGTAATTTAAAACTTTTGTCTTAAATTGAACAGGTTGAGTATCTTCCTGTCATTCCACCTCTTGATGATAAGGAAACCGCTGTGCATTTTCGTAAAAGGGTGAGCATTCTTGTTTTGTTTCGCAGTTCCCACAATTCACTTATTTTTAGGGGGACTTCTATATTTATCTTTCTTGAATAATTGAAGCTTTTAACTTTGGATTGGATTAATTCATAATTTGCATTAATTTATATTTGAAGAGTTGAAATTCCTCATTGTGCATCTGGGAATCTTCTGTTAACAGTCTTTGGTTTGGCGGGGTGGGAATCTTATAAACTTTGTTGGAGAAAATTCCAAGTCTCACATTGGCTAGAGATGCGACCTAAAGAGTTCATAAAGCTTGGGCAATCCTCACCTCAGATAGGCATAAAATCAAAGATTGTATCAGAGTCTATTCTATATCCCTTGTTGGGCTACCCGTATATTTCCACGCACTAGGTCCAATAGCCCTGGATGTTAGAAGGTGTAGTGGAGATATGTCCAAGTATTACATTGCCTAGCGATAGGGTCTAAATAGAGCTTATAAAGCTTTGGCTAATCTTCACCTGTCCGGCCGGTATTGTGGGGCTGAGTTAGACCTTGGGTATCTTGGATCCACCTTATATAATGATTTAAAGATTAGTGATTGCAATGTGTCTATCAAACTCAAAAGAAAATTGTAATGGTCAGCTGTTGAGAGTTGAGGGTTGATAGTAGCAATGTTTAATGTTAGTGACTGTTGGGCAAATGCATTCTTATAAAAGACAACATTATGATAAGCCAAGATGAAGATGTTGAATGGTCATACAAGAAAGAAAATTAGGAATAGTTTTTAAGAGGTACTTAGAGTAGCAGTGTTGCACCTGAGTGGTCATAGAGTAGCAGTATTATGTAAAATAAACACCACATTGTTTTTCATCTTGTCTGCTGTTAAGAATAAATACACGGGATATTTTTTTTGAATTTAATCCTTGCATCTGTGGGCAGTCGGCAACTATTTAAGAATAAATATATGGATAACTGCAGGCTAGCCATGCTATTGCAACTGCATTGAATACTGTCCAAACTGGACATTCTTATGGAGATATAATGCTTCATATGAAAGCTCAAGAAGCAAAACAGGTGTGCAGTTTTTATTACTATTTCTTTTGGTTATTATCTTCATGCTAGTTAGTTTTTACTTTATTGCTTTTTACATTTTGAAATTTGTTTTCTTTTTCCCCATTTGTGCACACTGGTCATATTCAAACTAGCAAAACAAGTATCAGGTCGGTTTTATGTTAAATTTGGTACCTGTGATGTGGAATCCTGAGTTTCTCATATTTATACACATTAATTTTGAGATATGAGGGCTAGTCTGTTGTATGCAAACTCTATAAAACGAAATGCATGACAAGTGATGAGAATTTATGTGATAAACCTATATCTTGCAGGGCGCGAGACATATGTGTACCTTTACCTTGTTGAAATTAAAAGGTTTTAGACAAATAAATGGGTAAAAACAAGATTGAAGACTTCCAATCGACTGTGGTTTGATTACTATAGAGTAAGCACTGTGGTTTGATTACTATAGAGTAAGCACTGACCCGCATATATAGTATTACATCAACCTGAATGTAGTTCCGAACTTTAAGAAGCGCGACCATAGAAATGTGACGGGGCATGTTACTAAGGATGATACTGCTGCAGTATTATCAATGGTGAATTATGGTGGCAATGGCAAGCAAAAAATCTGCCATAAAGATAGGGTTGCGGTGGTGGAAACATGGCAGATATAGTTAGTGTTGTAGTGTATGGTGGTTGACACAGAATCTAACATACCATGGCAGGGCCATGGTGCAATTTGACAACACGTTACTAGTATAATACCATGTTGAAATCATAGGGTTTTGGATAAGAAAGGGGGAAGAGAAAAAGTAGTGACTTTGAAAATAAAAAATTAGACTATTCCATACCAACACTAACACTAGATTCCAAATCCTAACGAAACATGGAAACTAATCAATCATGGTGATTATTAGACTTAGACTACTAAATTAAACAAGGAAGCAAGTCATTAAATATTATGGAATCTTTAAATCAATCCTAAGAGATAATCTAAGGTTTTCTTAATTTCTTTAATATTATCGAATCACGGCCAGTTAAAAAGTAGTACCAAAAGAACAAATAATTCTCAATGCTCGTATGCATAGAAAAGGAAAGGCGAAGAATTATCGAACTATTATCTTCTCCAATGGTCCATAGTCTTGTCAAATTCCTCATTACTATGTATTAATCAATATAACACCCAACTGTTTTCCACATGAATGGTTTAGCCACATTTTTTTGCCAATGTCCTCCTTTTTATCACTTTTTTGTTTTAGCTGATTATTAAAGCTGAGTAAAATAATGTCATAATTCTCACACACTGACCTTTCTTGATTTCAATTGCTCAGTCCTGTGACTACTCTTTTATAGTTTCCATGCACCGGACCACTCTTCAGACATTCTTACATGTCAAGACGCTTGCTTTGAGTATTGTTTGTACCAAATTGATATATTGGTTTGATTTTAACATCCTTAAGGAATGAGGGTAAAGTAGCCAATTAATAATTTAAACATGGTCATCTTAGGTATCAGGATTATACTAAATATTTCCTTGTCTGTTACGCTATTCTGCTAAAAATTTCATGTCATATTCAGTGTATTCCAACTTATATTTTTCCATGGATGTTTTGATTGTTATGCTTCACCAGTTTTGGTACAACTTAGCAATCTATTTTGCCAGTCACTGACATTTGAACATGTTGACTTCTGCAGGAGAACCCCTCGAGGTATATGGTTGAAATGGCCAAGGTGGAATCAGTAAGTCCCTAAAACCAACTCAACTTGATTCAGTTTTGAAATTTTTTAGATGTGCCATTTAACTTTTTTCAATTATCAAGTCAATGTTAATTTTTTTCACTGCCAGTTTGTTTTAGTAGGGTATTTAGGCTAAACCTTTCATTCCTCTAGTATATTGTAAATTCCATGGTATTCCTATGTTTATGGCAATGGATGCTAGAGATAAGTGGCCTGCAGGAAACCTTTAGTGTTGCTCAAAGAATTGCAATTAGCATTGCTTTCCAGTTTCCCTATGTGTTTGTGTTTTTACATCTCGTTTCTGGCCTATCTGGTTATATAAAATCAGGATACCTAGTGCTATAAACTATAAAGAACCCTTCATGAAGGGGTCCAAGGAAGGGGCATACTGATTGCGGGCCTGTTGTAGGCAGCTTTACCTTGCACTTGCAAGAAGCTGGTTCCATGACTTGAACATGTGACATAGCAGCAATGGCAACTATTGTGCTAAGCCTTATGCTCTTTGGTCTATCTTGTTATGTCTACTATTGTTCTCTTTTAATTCCTTTATAGTAGAATCAGAGACGGAACCAAAAAAATAAATTGTTAGGGGTGGCGAAAATATAACACATTGCAAGCAAAATCAACATTATATATACAATTGACTAGTTCGTTTTAGTTTATCATTGTCCAAGAATTTGCCTTGCAAGTGGTTTGCATACAGGCATATGAAGATATTATCTACAGTCCTTTATAGGCACGGTTTCAACCTGGCAGTCCAAAATATATTGGTAAATTATAGAACCAATGGTTTTACAAGGGCATACATTTTCTATAGTATACGGATGACATATGAATGCCTCTAGTTACTTACAGCTAAACTTTGGTCCGTCCCTAAGTAGTAGTAAAGAAAACTTCTAGTATGCTTTCTCTAGTTATAATAATCTGAAACATTAACAAATGTTCACACTTTGAGGAATAAGTAGAAAAGGTGAGAAATACTCCCTCCGTCCCATATTGTAAGCAAAAAAAAAAAGATTTCACACTTATTAAGAAAAGTAAAATGTAATAATTTGAAGTATGATTTTTTGTGTTTTTCTAGAAATAAGTTTCATGGGAAGATGTAAGAAGAGTTTTTATTGGTTATTGATTATGGGGAAAAGAAGATAGAGAGTAAATTAAATGCAATTTGTATTAAATTTTATTAGAGTAAGTAAAAGTAAACCTTGATATTGATGAAAGTGAGTTACTTTTGCTTATAATTTAGGACAATAAAAACTGATTTTTTTTGCTTATAATATGGGACGGAGGGAGTATTTTATAGTGACATCTTAATGATAGGTGATAGTATTACACACCCTTTCTCCCTGTCTGGTCTGCCTATATGGTAATGCCAATTTAAATTTGAACATCCTTCCTTGCATGGGAATGGCTACCATTAAAACAGAGAATTTCAATTTGAATATTTTGTTTGTTTGTTTGTGATTAATATTTTTCTGTTAATTACATTATACTGCTAGTAATCTTGGAAGGAATGATAAAAAGCAATTTGTGTTTCTTGCCAGTTATTCCATATCAGCAGCTTGGAAGCTGTGGAATTTTTGGATAAATTCTTAGCTATGAATCCCGATTCCAGGTACTACTCTCACATTCTTGAAGAAACAATTTCTTAAAGGTTCTATTATTAAAAATGAAACAGATTATATTGATGACAACTAATGGTGACATTGAAATGGAGTGAAAAACCAATAAATATTGGGATGAAGACAACAGGGTTGGCGATTATTCTCGCAGTGAAAAACCTATAAATTTTTTAGATCATAAATATTGAGATGAAGACATTGGAATGGAGTGTGATAATCAATGCTTTGAAAACTTGATCGGTCATTGAACTTGTGTGGAGGCATTGGTTTAAGGTTCAATGGTTCAATCATGACTGAATCAATGTTGATTAACTTAAAATGATTATATTATATCTCTTGAAAGTTTTTTTTTTACCTGTATATGCGTCTTTTTAACTTGCCATTGCACCTTTATTTGGTTAAAAGATATTGTTAAATAAAAAATGTAAATAATAAAAAATTTACTTGTCCAGCCATACCAGTTCTTTCTCACCGATTTTGAGATCAACTAGTTTTTTTAGTTAAAACAGATACCTGGATTGGTTCAATTGGTTAGTCCAATTATAATGGCTTTTGAGTTTTGACCCCATGCTTTTCTGCAATGTCTATCTTTTTATTTATTTTACTGTTAACCGTAGCCTCCTTGTATTGTATATTAATTATTAATATTTTCCTTTGATGTCTTTGTTCATTTATGGTCTCATGTGTGACCTATGCATATAATTGCAACTTTACCACAAATATGAATTTTTCTTTTTCACTGATGGCTGCTACAGTTTTTGGTAATACATACTTCAATGTTATCTTGTGGGAATTGATAAAATTCTATATCCTGCTTGCAGTGGTTGTGTTCAATATCGAGACTTTTTGAGCGTTATAAGGCTCAAGGCTTGTCCTCTTTCTGAAAAGGTTAGTTACCAAATAGCTCAAGATTTCTCAAAATATTATGGGATTAAATTTTAAATCCATCCAGAATTGATAATCTAAACCTTAAGTTTTATGCTAAATTCACTAGCATTATGTTTATTTTATGGAGTTGCAGTTTATGATAACTTGCGATCAGGATACCGTGGCAATATAATTAATCCGTTCCTCTTTAGATGTCGTTTTAGGGTCATTTACACATACCAAGAAAACTAAGTATATTTTAATAATTTTGATGGAATTATTTATTTCCTGTAATACCTTTAACTATTAATTTCATCATTCCACTTATTTCTCTCTTCAATAAATAATATTGCATTGAACTATGAAAATAACAAGTAAATAGAAACAATTTTTTTCTACAAAAGTTACAAGTAAAAAGGAACTGTGAGAGTATTCATAAGCTTGTAATGTTTTTGTAAATTTTTCTTAGCTTCTCAAAATTCATTATATCTTCCTTTTCTCACCTGGCGCCATCTGTCTTCTCTCTGTTTCCAAAGCCTTAAATCCATGTGACCTGTGTTCTTTTTGCTTACATTTTGTCTTTTGATTATCATATTGATTGTATTTTATTTCAGATATTTTCATTCATTGATGTGGAGAAGTGTGGGAAAATTACATTTAGACAGGTAACAATTTCCAATAATTTACCCTATTTCTGTGCTCGGTAGAAGTATCAATACTACATTATAACATCTGCACTGAATTTCAGGCATAAAGCTACTACATATTATTCGTTAGGTTTTAAATATCTTTGTTGATCATTACATTTATCTTGTGCACTTCTCTATGTTGCTTCCAGTTCTTGTACGGGTCTGCACATGTCATGAAGCAGTCAGGGTTCCATCAAGCTTGTGAAGCAGCCTTTGCTGAGTGTGGCGGTGCAGCAAAAGGCTATATCGTGGAAGAAGAAGTATTAACTACCATACTCCTATTTGCCTTTACTACTTGTGTTGAAATTTTAATTAACACTAACTTCTTTCCATTTTTTGTTTGAATTTAGTTACGAAACTTCATCCAATCTGCTATCCCCAGCTGGAATGAAGATGAGGTAACCCATTTTAATTTTAATCTATTAAATTTAAATTACTTTTCTTCTCTCGAGTGTTTCATCAGTAACATTCTTTTGCTCTTGTAGTTTGATTTGTATTAACTGGATGCTTGTTGTAGGTCCATGATCTATTTGTGTTATTTGATGTCGATAAAGATGGAAGAATTTACAAGGATGAATTTCTTTCATGCCTGAGACGAAATCCTCTTCTCGTTGCTATTTTCATACCTCAACCGCAGCACAAGGAATCATGTGGTAATGGAGTGCTAGAGATACTGTGATGGTTGGATTTTACATGTTATTTAAACCTATGGCTTTTTCGGATGTTGTTCTTTTAGAAAGTTCAAAAGAAGGAAAAGGGTAGGATCCCCTGGGATTACATGCACATAGTATAGGATGCAGAGGCCTAATTATTATTTTTCCTCCTTTAATACCTTTCTCTGATTAATCACTCAAAAAGCATTATCATTTGTTGAAGATCTGTGTTTTCTGCCATGTTTTGAAAGGGTCAGATTTACACAGCTAGATTTTCCCTTAAATTATTTGAGTTTTGGTTGAGGGACCATTCTGGCATTTAGGGTCAATGTGGTCCTAGGTTTGATCAACCTGTTTGTAACATACATTATGGTGTATTTTAAAAGATGTGTTGGAATCTAATGAAAAATGATTTGCAGTTTTGGAAAGCATTGTGATGGTATTAAAAGCTTAATTATATGTGTTCTCCTTCTAGTTTGAATTGTGTGTAATTGTGGTCCTTTAATGTGATAAAACTAAAGTAATGAGAGGGTAAAGTTATTATGCATAAGGATTTTCCTTATGCATGGTGTATAAACAAATCTCAAATACATATGATTCCGGATTTGCTTTGTTGACAAATGTAGTTTGAAATTTAAACAAATATTGTATCAAGATAGGATATTAAATTTTTTTTTTTTTAAAAGGACGGGAAATTAAACATTGTTGCACCGAAGAAATCACCAAAAAGAAATGAAAGAAAAATCTATTATATGTGGAAATTAATTATTTAGGTTAAAGGAAATACAAAAGGATGCAATGCCACGAATCCACGATTCTTGATCAAGAAAAGTCCCAAAACTATTTTTTCAGAGTTTGGATCCTCTCCAATTTTTTCTCCCATGTTGATCATGTGGTAGATTTTAACTATTCATTAATTTATTTTCTCTCTCTTCTTAAGCATATTTTTATTCTTTGTAATTTAATAGCCATTGAATTAAACAAATGAGAGAAAACATTGGAGAGAAAATCAGAGAGAATCCAAATCCCCTTTTTCAAATGAAAGAAGAGAATTTTTTATTTTTGATAAAAAGAACTTTAGAGAGAAATAGGTGCTTATCTCACAAAAAAAAAATGTTAATGCCGGTAGCTGTCAAATACATTATCAACCCTTTTATGTTAAAATAACATATTGTGAAAATTGCAATAAATATTATTATTAGCGTGTAAAGTGCTCAAGTCCGTAAGACCTAATTCAACTGACAACCAATATGTAAGTTGTAAACTTTCATTTGAATTCAAAATTTTTTATTTTACAAATAGATATTCATTCATTTAAATTCAAGATTGCTAAAAACTGAAAAAGGTGAATTTACGAACAATCTTGCAGCACTTAGGTTACTAGCATACAACAATATCATGAAAATGCCTACAAATATGAAATAAATGTAACCGGGATATTCATACTTCGGATCTGCAATGTTGATATCCAAGTCTTCACCAAATCTGTAATGAGTTGGGGTGGATATATCAATTTGAATCAACGAAACACGGTACTGAAACAAAAAACCAACAAACGCCACATAAAACGACGACAAACACAATGCCGTACAAGACGACGACAAACACAAAATCACAAAGAAAAATTAAATATATGTGAAAATCACTTATTTGAATAAAAAGAAAGAAAAAACAATTTAGAGGGGTAATTTTGGGTAAAAAATTGATCCTAAAACCACCTCTCTTTTGGTGGATAAAGAATAAGAGAAACTAGGGTATGAGGGAAAAATGGGGCGGCTATTTGAATTCGAACTTAAAACTTCTCAATTGTGTGTTTGTTTATAACTTCATCTAAAGAAAACATACTTAATACTTCATCCGTCCCTTTTTATAAGAGCTAATTTGACAAAAAATTGTCCATTTTTACAAGATCTTTTTACAATTATCTATGACATTAATTAATTTTTTTTTCAAACTTACCCTTATTTACTTTGCATAGTTTTTTCAATAGCATTAAATTCTTTTTTGTTTGATACAAAACACTACAATTAATTATAAGGGTAAACGACATAAGTTATGGTACATAAGCCATATTTATTCACTGTGCATAAATACCCAAAATTACTTAGCGCACCCCCTCAGATTTCTAATGCACCCCCCATATTTCTAATGCACCCCCTAGATTTTATGGGGGTACACTAGAAATTTGGGGGGTGCGCTAGCAATATGGGGGATGCACTAAGCAATCTGGGGTGCATTAAGCAATTTTCATTATTTATGCACAATGCATAAGGAAGAAACTTATGCACCATAACCACTCCCAAGGGTAAACATGTACAATCAATTTAATACTAAAACTCATTTTCTTAATACCTATTTTTTGACAAACTAACTCTTATAAATAAAGACAGAGAGTATAAGGAGAATGCTAATTAACATGTGTCTATACGACCCATGTTTAAAAATTCAATATAGAACATTTATCTTAAAATGGCGCATTCAACTCTTTAAAATGTTTTTTTTTTCAAAGTTAAACTTCCACTTTTGTATTATTATCCTAAGGACGCATATTAGCAAGACATATATTGTAAAATCAACGAGAATTTTGTATCAAAAAAAAAAAGGAAATCAACGAGAATTGAACCTAGCGGAATGAAATAGACTCCAATAATATGATGAACTCATATCATAACAGAAAAGGCAACCTCTATAAATTAGGAGGAAATATGAATTTCACCCCAAATATTTATTAAGCGTTTCAAACCCTGTCATAAAGTATATTAAAAAAGAAGATACTCCATCGTGAAAATATGGTAGGTTATTAAATATATATAAGTATTTCTAACCCTTTTGCTTTTCATCGTATTTTTAGTCTATCACTTCACTGATTTTCTTCTCATATTTCAACTCATGGCTGCGGCAGCAACATATGAAAAGGTTAGTAT
The DNA here is from genome assembly GCA_030408175.1 of Trifolium repens. Taxonomy (NCBI): domain Eukaryota; kingdom Viridiplantae; phylum Streptophyta; class Magnoliopsida; order Fabales; family Fabaceae; genus Trifolium; species Trifolium repens. The sequence goes on from CP125850.1 coordinate 10,106,246, forward strand.
TGTGCATATACCTGATGATGTTAGTTTTTCTATTCTCTCCAAATTGCCTCTTAAATCGTTTAAACGATTCACGTGTGTTAAAAAATCATGGTCACTTTTATTACAAAACCCTCATTTCATGAACATGTTTCGTACCAATCTCTTGGTTTCCAAACATGATGAGGACGACGACAACATGTGTCTCCTCTTAAAAGAAATGAAAGGCCATGAGAATCACGACTCTCTATGCACACTTTCTGGTAAGAGTTTTGAGAATCGAGTTAGATTAGATTGGCCACCTCCTCTTCGTGGGGTTGATTCATTTATTCGCATTTGGTGTACGGCTAGTGTTAATGGCATTCTCTGTCTCTCTCAAGGCTTTCTTGACCCTATAACCATTGTATTATGGAATCCAGCCTCCGGGGAATATAAGGTTGTTCTTCGTAGTCGTGGACCATATCCAAACGTTGAGTATAACACTTATCCATTTTCATTTGGTTATGACCGTGTTAGAGATGACTATAAGGTTATTCGTGCCGTAGATCCTAGCATATACTTTGAAGACACTTGGGTTTACTTGCCAGAGAAGAATAGCCCTTTGTGGGAGATGGATGTGGATTTGGACGATGATGATGATTTTTGGGAAGAGGTTCCACTAGATATGTATGACCCTTATTGGGAGATATATAGCCTCAAAAATAACTCTTGGAGGAAACTCGATGGCATTGATAGGCATGCTGCTTGGAATGATCGTTGTGAGGTGAACTTAAATGAATGGTGCCATTGGTTAGGCCTAAATAATGATATGGTGTCGTTTGACTTTAGCAATGAATTATTCTTTGTAACAACCTTACCCTCGTTTGACTTTAGCAAAGAGACATCCTATGAAGGAATATCCTCTTTCTTAGACTTTAAACGTAGACATTTGGAGAGAAACTTGGTGGTATTAAATGGATCTATTGCTTTCATCTGTACCGTACTCATGACCGCTTATTTTCACATATGGGTTTTGGGTGAACTTGGTGTTACGGAATCCTGGACTAAACTTTTTGTTGTTGGACCTTTACCTAGCATTATGCGTCCTATCGCCGTAGGATTGAAGAGCGATATATTCTATATAAAAGAAGATAAGGAGATAGCATGTTTTGATTTAAGTACCCAAAGAATCGAGGAAGTTGGGATTAAAGAAGACCGAGCTTGGTTGCAAATTGTAATTTACAAGGAAAACCTTCGTTCTTTTCGACGAATAAATAATTAATTGTTTTTGTAGTCTAATCACAATGTTTTGCACCAAGAGAGATTCATGAACATTGTTATTTATTAGATTTAGGACTTTATTATATCATGATAAATGTTAAGAAGATATTTTGAAACTGCAGTTTGGTATGTGTGGCAGCTGAAATGGTGAGTAGTTCTTCTTGGTAGCAAGTGAAACAGAATTGGTTGATTTAGAGTTCCTAGTTGGTCTACTCTATTTATATGTATTCTCATTATTCATTTACATTGATATCTGCACCTGGTTTTGTTTTGTTGCTTCATGTTTAGTAAGTTCTGTTTTTTTGTTGTTTAATTAGTTTTAGGCCATAATCCACTAACAATTACAAGGGTCAACTTCATATAATTTGAAGACATAAAGAATCAGTTCCATTGTGAATCACATCAAGTAACCACTGGTTTTATGCAACCAAAATCTTGTTAAATTAGATGCAGAGTGTCAAAACAAAACAAAATCTTGTCAAATGAAATGCAGAATGTTTTACAGGTGTCGGACGCTGATCCAAGAAGTGTCAGAGTAAAAGAAAAAATGAGTTTTTTTGGACACCTGTCTGAGCTATCAGACATGTAGTGTACGAGTTTCATACTCATATGAGTGTCGAACACTGACGCTTGTTGAATATTGTGACATGCCTAATCATAGAGGTTGCCATGCTTCATAGAATGCATATCAACCATGTTGTAGCACAAATGTCATATGAATTTGTGATTATATAATATGAACAATGTGCAATATAAAAAAGAATAAGATAACTAGAGTCTAATAAGCACAAAATAGAGACGAGATGTAGATCGATCTAACCTTAGTTTCCAGTGAATTGGACACCAGCGAATTATGTTACTATAGTCAAATCTACTGATATAAAACTCAAATTGAATAGGCAGAAAGAAAAGACTGATACTGGTTGCAAAAGAACAAGGACTTCATGATGTTATATCATATAAAATGAAGTTCATTCAAACATAAGCCTAGTGTAGAAAGAAAAAGACTAATATTGCAGAAAAAATAAACATCATATTGTAACAAATAAGTATTCCAATAACATATCATCATTCTCATATATATATATATAGTTGTCAATGAAACCTCATGGTGAAAGAAATTTGGACACAGCTGATGAAAGTGTATATGGTAACAGGAGATAAAAATTATTTAGCAGTGCTGGAAATTCTGCACAGTCACGGACACTCGAAAATAAAGCAAAAAGACTCGACAAACGCTACATGATCATTCGATTAGACTAGATACTCAACCAATTTTTCATCCCTCTAAGAGGAAGAAAGTTTTCCTTATAAATTACAATCTGCTCACAAACCGAATCTCCTGTAATCCAAATTTCTGATCCAGTCATGGTACTAAAATCAAACCAAGCTAGCCCATCACTTTCTACTTCCCTGAAAAATATATGGCTCTTCTTCCCTGCTCCGATAGACCTCACCAAACAATTTGAGGGCCCAAGAACGAAAAGTTTACTCCATGATTCCTTGACACCGAGTTCACCCAAAATCCAGATGCGAAAATACATCTTGTCATAATTATAGATGAGAGACACAGATCCATTTAACACGACCAAGTTACTCTCTACCAATGTATGTATTACATTTGATTCAGAGGGCAAGGCCGTTACAAAAAATTTCTCTTTGCTAAAGTCAAACGACACCATCTTATCGTCTAGGCTCAACCAATGGAAACATTCATCCAAGTTCACATGAGACCTACCTGGGCAAGGAAGAGGCATATCGACCCCATCGAGTTTCCTCCAAGAATTACTTTTGAGGCTATATATTTCCCAAAATGGATCATGCTTACAATCAACTAGGAACTCTTCCTCCTCCCATAAATAATCATTCAAATCAAACTCACGTACAACCGACTCCCAGAAAGGGTTACCTTTGCTTGGCAAATAAATCCATTCATCTCCAGAGTTTAAAAGATATTCAACATTACAAATCACCTTATAGTCTTCTTTGACAGAGTTATAACCAAATCCTTGAGGACGAAGATTAAACTCAATGTTCTTATATGGTTCAAGGCTAGGAGGAATGATCTCAAATTCCCTAGTAGCAGGGTTCCACAATATAGTTGTTATGGGATAGCGCCAGCAGCCTCCATAGAGACAAAGAGTCCCATTAACACTAGTCGAACCCAAAACATTAAAACGAATAAGACTAGTGGAATCGTCATGATATTGAAAAGAAGGTGGCAAATGTAATTTGACCTGATCCTCGAACCTTTCAGCGGATAGAGTACACAATGAGTGGTAACGGGGAGCACTCTGCGTGTATTTCTTTAGGAGGAGACAAGTTTTTTCATCGTCCTCATCATCATGTTTGGTTTTGAAAAAATTGGTACGGAACATATTCATAAAATTAGGGTTTTGGAATAAACGAGACCATGATTTTTGAACGCAAGAGAATCGTTTGAGGGATTTAAGAGGCAACTTACAGAGAATCGAGAAAGCAATGTCGTCGGGTATGTGAGTACTACTAACCTGATCATTTGTTGTTGTAGCATCCATCGATGGAAATCGCAATCTCAAATTCTCTTGAAGAGGAGAAGTTGTAAATATCCTCTCTTGTCTACAAGTATACTATTGTATGAGAAAATAAATTTTGAATCACTTAGAAAAATTATCCTTATTTTAATGGTATAAAATAATAAAAATATTGAGAAAAAAAGTGAATAATAAATAGTAAGGGTATAATCGCTAAACAACGGTAGAAAACAACATATGAAATTAAACATTTTTTACTTGTTAAAATAATAATCCATCCGATCTTGTATATAAGTAAAAAATCATCATCAATTTACTAATAAACTTCTTTTAAGGACAGTTTTTTACTAGACTTTATTTAACTTCTAATTGATCTCCGAATAATCAATGACCCCTTTCCTTCAAAGACCAAAAGTAATCAGTATTACTCTATCCTTAATTTAGCCCTAAAGTATTAACAATATTAAGTAGTCAAAAAGTGTATAAATTTTTTTTTATTTTAGGCTTTAAAATATATGAAAATCAAATATGTTAGTCCCTATATTTCATATACTATAGAGATTGTATCTGCCAACATTAAATTGGAATGATTTGCAAGACTCTAGAAGCATATGGAAGGACTTGTTAATGAGTTTAATGCTTGTTAGACAAACCAATTCACTAGCAACATGGGGGCATAAGCCTATGTTATAACCATAATTCTTAAATGTGTATTTTGTAACAAGTTATAAAAGTATTAGCATGATGCACTACAAACTAGGGGTGATCACCGGTCGGTTACGGCCGGGTTCGGTCCAGAAGTTGCTCACCGAAAATCACCCGCAGAGCATGAAACTTCAGTCGTTCCCGACCGTTTTAATGGCGGTTCCGGCGGGTGGCGGGTCCAACGGAAAACGGGTGAGTCGGATGGTTTGATTCGGTTTGTGTCTCTTGCTTGAGGAGGTTGATTTTTCTTCTCGGTTCTGTTAGCATCTCTTAATCCATGGTCTTGATTGCAATTTTTCTTGCTTTCACACCGTTTCCGTCTTAGCTTGTGAAAGAAGAAGGAGTTCTGCTATTTTTTACTTTGACTTCAGCTTTTTCGGTGATGTAGTACATGTGCTTTTTGTTATTAGTATAAAATAATGTGAGAGAAAACAATTTAATTTTAAATATATTTGATAGTAATGTGACAAGGCATGTTCAGTCTTGACTTGATGGCACAACAAATATAACATTGGACAGTGTGTTAGCATTGGAGACTTGGAGTTCCCAAAAAATTGAGATGGTCTCACACTTCACGTGTGATATATCTAGATAGCAACTACTAAAGTATTAGTAATAAAACAAGTATTACTAGCAATAAAGTAACAGGCGGGTAAAATCGGACACCGCTGGTTCTATTGTTTCTAAACCGACTTCGTCCGTCTTAAACCATGTGTAACTGATTATTTCAGTTTTGCCACCCGAAGCCCATGTAAATCCGACTGCGAAACAGATTTATGTTACGGTTACCTCGGGTTTCGGTCGGATGACTAAGTCTTTCTCACCCCTACTACAAACCACACATCCTAGGAAAAATTGAAGATAAAGAACAAAATGATTGTTTGTTTTCATCTTGATGGAAGTAAAAATACAAATGATAAATCATGACTAGGTTGAATTACCATGAAAGAATATATCTGCCAATAATAAATTCCCAAGATTCATTTGAAAAAATTATGAACAAGTAACATTGCAGAGACAAAACATGAGGCTAACTCAGGGAGAAGATAACATGAAAAAATCTGAGACAAGTTATCCTGAGAAAGTATACTCTCTCCTTTGTTTGGCAGAGGAGAAATAGGAGAGAAATAGAGAGGAGAGAAAAAAAGCACGAAAATCAATGCATGAACTTAGACTAATGTTAGTCTAAGTTCATGCATTGATTTTCGTGCTTTTTTTCTCTCCTCTCTATTTCTCTCCTATTTCTCCTCTGCCAAACAAACCCTTTAAAGGATAACTTCCAAAATTCATAACTTCCATCCATGGTAACTATTCCGGACTGGGCCAAGACCCAACATACATGGCTTAACCGTTCTAGATCCAGCCCAAATATATTCCTTTACGAAGGCTTCTCATGTAAGTCAATCTTGGTTGACTAGAGATTTTTTTTTTTGATGAGGTTGACTAGAAGAATTATCAATCTTAATTGACCATTCTATTATGAATTTATCACAAATTATTTTCGAGTTGGTACATTTTATTATTTTCTATTTACTTTGGTTTTTATTATATACAAAAAAAATTTACTTTTTAAATTTATAAAATTTTAAATGTATATGATGCACATCATCAATAAGATACACCAAATATTGTATAAATTTAAGAGACAACCTTCTCTTAATAATAAGGATCGGAAGGAGAAAAATTCTAATATGGATCACTTCAATAAGTGGTCTACCGTGAACCGATAATTAAAAAAATATTCAAAGTTTTATCAAGTCATCCGTTGTTGTTTGGAATTATATGTTAATGATCATTATTATTTTTACGATTAAAACAATAATTTAATTAATATTGGCTTGATTAAAACAACAGATAATTAAAATGTAATTTGTATTAAATTGACGTTAATTATTTTATTGTTTAGCTGTAAAGACAAAAATTCATAAATTTTTATTTAAAAAAAATATTATCAACCTTCATTAAATTTTTTAATAATTTTTAGTAGTTATCACCACTTTAATAATTGGTCCATTGTAGTTTCTGTTTTCTATCTTGTAGATAATGTTTCTTGTACTTTAGTGACATTCCTTGTGCCTTTATTTTATAATAATATAATTATTTCTCTTGGCCTCTTTTTAAAAAATTAAATAAATAAATAAAGGGTCATGCTAACTAGTGTTCCCGGGGCACTAGTTAAGGATACCAAAAGGAGATAATTCTGCATAGAAAACAACATTTTTTTTATCTTTTAGAGGTTGACTACACAATTTCCAAGAAAACTTTACTACATTTGCTTCCTTAACTAGTGCCCCGGGGCCACTAGTTAGCATTTTCCATAAATAAATAAAGGCTTAAATGCAGTTTTACCCTCCCTATTTTAAATGAATCAGAATTTTACCCCTCAATTTTAAAATTCAGAATTTTACCCCCTCTATTTTATAATGCTTTGAATTTTGCCCCCCTTATACACTACAAGAAAATCTTGTAGCTAATTCATAGCTATTTTCTAGTTCAACCAAGAGCCATCAAAACTCAACTCATCAATTTCATCTCCACCATTCATTTTCCTTTTCTTATCATTCTCTCCACCAATTTCACACTTGCCCATGTTTTTCTAGAGTAGGTTGTCTTCCAGAAGAAGGCAAAGAATCAAGTGGTCTCAAAAACAAAGAAGTCATTGAAGCCATTGTTGATTTGAGGCAATTGGGGTAAATGAGGTAAGGTCAACTGTGTAGTAGAAGCTGGTAACTGATTTTTGGAAGTGAAATCGAAACTACCCAGAAATGAAGAAGAACAAGGTAATGTTGAAATTTTATGATCAAGAAAACCAAGTTCACAAGGGATTTCAAAAGGGTTGTTGTTGTTGAGAAGAGAAGAAAGGGTGTTAGTGTTGTTAATGGGTTTATGAATTGGAGTAAGAAAATAATGGAGATTTGATGGTAAGGATCAAGTGAGTTGAAAAGAGAAGAAGAAGGTGAACATGAAGAAGAAGAAACAGAATCAAGTTGTTGTTAGATGTCTAGTAAATAGCTACTAATTAGCTACAAATATCGTCGTAGCTAATTCCATAATTTCTTGTAATGTATTGGGGGGCAAAATCCAAAGAGTTATATAATAGAGGGGGGTAAAATTCCGGATTTTAAAATAGGGGGGTAAAATTCCGATTCATTCAAAATAGGGGGGGTAAAATTCCGGATTTTAAAATAGGGGGTAAAATTCCGATTCATTCAAAATAGAGGGTAAAACTGCATTTAAGCCATAAATAAATTACTAATACTACTAGTAGAGGGAGATCTAAACCAGAAAAAGAAAATGTGTGCACGAAATTAAACGCAAAAAAATCAGAGAAAAGGTAACAGCAGCAGTTTTAATGGGAAGCACATCACATATTTGTGCAAAACTATACTCCATGATCTCACATCACTCACATCATATTTCAAAGGCATAGTTTTTGTGGATATCAAAAAAATGCATTGAAACAACTCAGCACGCTATGTGGTCCCCTCCACACAAGGCATTGCAATTCAATGTTTCTTTCATAATTAATTCCATTGGGTTGATTCGATATTGAGAAAGTCTTACTTAGACACAAATACAAATAAACAGTGTTTAGGCACACATACATAAAACATCAAATCATTTACTTTTTTGAAAAATATTTCAAACTAAATTATTTTATATTTTCTCTCTCTTCATTCATGTTAGTGTGTCTAAACACTATACATTTATATTTGTGCCTATATTATAATTCCTCTACTCTATGTGGCATGTTGTCAGAACTTAACACGTTTCGACCTTACAAGAATCCTTAGTACTTTGACATAAATGGTATTCTTTCGTTTCTCCATTCCCACCGTTTGACACGTGACATGACAGCCATTTGCACTTTCTACAAGTAGAAACTAATTTTCAGTCTTAAAAAAAACAAATTACTCCCTCTATCCTTAATTATAAATAAAAGTTCACTTTTTAGATTCATCAAAAAAATGATGTATTTAATCTACATTATAGTCCAGATACATCACTTTTTCAATGAATCTAAAAAGTTGATTTTTACTTATAATTGAGGATGAAGGGAGTATCTTACTAACCCGTGCACTAAAATTACATGCTTTTTTGACAAACTACTAAAACTACATATTAAAACTTTAAAAAGTATAATTATTTTCTTAAAGCCCTAGCTTTGTTAGCTTGCTCAATGACCGGCCAAACAAAAATATTGAGTGAAAAAAATTAATTTTAGAATTGAAAATTATAATTTCTAACTTTAATTAAGTGGAATTGGTTATATTTTATAGAAATTATATATATATATATATATATATATATATATATATATATATATATATATATATATATATATATATGAATCACTTTACATGTTTAAAATTAATTTTGATCATTTTAGAAGTGAAACTAAACATACATTACATAAAAGAGTGAAGTATTATCGGAGGACATTCATTCAGATTCATTCTATTTTATTTCTATTGTCAGTCTCTGTTATTTTAAATGGTTCGATTCCCCGCAACTGCGATCGGGAGGGGGCTGAAACCACTTGATGTCAGAACTGACCCTCGAATCAGATTCAACTGGTGGTGAAAACAAAAAAAAATGGTGTGAAAAGGTGGAAGTTGGATCCTCTCTTCCGCTGCCCTCTGCATCTCTTTTTTTCCTCTTTATCTCTCTCTTAATCTCCCTCTCTCTTAATTATTTTTAATTTTTTATATTGAAGAGACATATTAAGATTAAGAGAGATAAGAAGAAAATGGACAAATGTTGAAGATTTTGAAGTATAAGAAGATCTAAATCCGAAAAACTGAAGTTTTTTGTAATTCATTTCATTTAGTTTACTTTTTTTTTTGAAAGAGTCTTAATTCACATAAACAAGAAATTTCAACAAATTATATCTCATGTCGTAGATTTAAGATGAATTTAAATAATATATTAAAAAAAATTCCTAACTAAAATGATTTACTCCATTCGTGGCACTTTATAAGAAAAATTCTATTTATTAGGTTCATTGTATATTGAATGTATTTAATATATTATATCTATATAATATATTTTTTTTACAAATATATCTGTATAATACTTGTCTTACAATAAAAAAAATATTATCCACGACCCCATGATTTATGCACATGTATATTAATGTATTATCCTAGTTGCCTAATGAAAGGAGATGCTTCTCTATAGATTGGTGGGTCAATCAATACTTTTTCTATCAAAATTAGGCTAATGCTATATGATCGATGCTTGAAATTATTAAAAATTATAACAATTGTTGACAACTATTTTTAAAAGTAAAAAATTACGACTTTTTCCATCCTTTCGACTAAAACAATGATATAATTTATGTCTATTCAATATGAGTTACTATAAATCTTTATTTTTTAACCGAATCGGGATAATTATATCATTATTTCAATCGTAAAGAAAATTAAATATGATAAAATTGTTTTGCATTCATGTAGTCAATATTCTCAAGATAAAAAATATGATTTTTTTAATGTAAAATTTACTTTTTTTTACTAGTGTTAGCTAGGGGTAGGCAAAAAACTGAACCAAACTGTCGTACTGAATCAAAGGAAAAAAATTGAATCATAACTATTAGTTTTGAAACTGAACAGAACTAGTTCGGTTCGGTCCATGATTATCAGTTTGGTTCTGTTCAATTTAATGGTTTCAATAGGTTTTTTACTTTAAAAAATTCTAATATTCGATATGTTTTTAATATATTTTTTCAACGAAATTAATAACACGGTTAAAAACAATTTAATTACGTTTGGAATAATAGATTTTATTTTTTAAAAGTTAATTATAATTCGATTCGGAACCATAGAACCAAACCATTTTAACAATTCAATTCGGTTCAAACTAAAAACAGCTCAAACCAAATGATGACCACCCCTACAAGTTATAACATAGGTTAATGTTACAGTGAACCATCTTTACAAGTGAACCAATGATAAAATTATGAGAAATTATGATTAGGTTAATGCTACGTTATAACATAGGTTAACATCTATCGATAATATTATTTAAAAATAAAAATTATGATTTTCATTGTCTTTACAACTAAGAAATGACATTATTAACATCAATTCAGTACGAGTTACATATTTATTATATGTTAATTTTAATCACACCGGTCAATGAAATCATTATTTCAATCCTATTAAATTATACTTTCGAGCAACAACATATTTTATCGATAATATTTTTAATTTTTTTTTTGGCTTAATTCAACATTTGGTCTCTTATATTTATTTCAGATTTTAACTTGGTTCCTTATATTTTAAAAGTTTCAACTTTGTTCTTTATGTTTATTTCAGATTTCAACTTGGTTATTTTCGTCAGTTTTGTCGCATGTGGCAGACATTTTGCATATGTGGACAGACACGTGGACACTTGGACACATGTCCAATTGAAACGGTGAAAACATCTTTAATGATGGAAATACCAACATATACAAACGGTGGAAACATAAAAGAATAAATTTAAAACTTTTAAAACAAAAATAATTAAATTGAAATCTTAAATAAAAATAAGAGATCAAATATTAAATTAAGTCTATTTTTTAAATACCGATCCACTCTAAGAAATATTTCATATCAGAATTTACCTGTTATTTGTTAACATAATTTTGAAATAAAATAGAAGATGTTATACATATTTAAATATTATATCCGTACAAAAATATAGTAAAAGATAGAAAAGCATCTCAATGCGACATAATGGTGATGTTAACTGTTGAAGAAAAAGGGTGCCTCGTTTACGATTTCTAATTGGTTACTTCGCGTACGTTGTTGTACGGATGAAAGTGACGTGTTTCTAACCTTGTACCATTTCCTGTTTTTACCCCAAAGTTCCTGCATCACATCACTATCTTAAAATGATAAATCCTTCATTTTTAATTTTTTTTATGTATTTAAAAAGGTTCTAAAAAAGTTTGATTATTTATCAAAATATAAATATTATATGAATTTAATTTGTATACACGACAAAGAAACAGGTGGAACCAAGGTGGTTCCCGGGCAAAAAATGAGAAGTTACTTTAATAATTGTGACATTTTAATAAAATTAAAAGTATACATTGTATATACTACCTCTGTTCCATTTTATAAGAGCTAATTTGATGAAATAACACTATTCGCTTTGACCATATTTTTTTAATAATATATAGATATAACTATAATCATATAAGATCTTGTTTGATTTGATTTGATGAGTATTTTCAAAATATCAAGTTTTTATAATTTTTACTAATAGAAAAATTAAAGATATTAATGATCAAAATTGTGCATTGACATACGCGCAGTAGTCAAACTAGTTCTTATATTTTGGGACAGAGGTAGTATATTTTAACACGCCCATATAAATTTTTTGATAATCAAGTTTATGCAAGTAAATTATTGATAATTTAAAGTCATTTAGCATATGTAGAATATTATTTAGGATATACTAGTACAATTAATTTTTTTATGATAAATTTATGTTTTTTGTGATTTAAATTTTTGTATGAAATATAATTTTTGTATTTAATTTATATATTATTATATTTATGAAATATGAAATTCCTCATCGAAATTATTTATCTTAAATCAAAATGCTTTCTCTATCAAAGTCGATGTCACATTTTAGGAAACCCTTAATGTTAAATTCACATTGGTTAAAAAATTAATTTTTATGTGTAGGCTCTTCGGTCCTCACCAGTATTAATTGGTTTTAGGGTTCGGATGGGAAAGTTCAACACACGCACAATTCAAGTTATATCCACTTCTTTCATCTCTCTCCCTCCTTTAAAAAATCAAGTATAATATGAGTGATAAAATAAAGAAAATATAATAAAATGAAGAATTAAAAATGAAAAAATATAAAAGAGAGATAAAAAACAAATTGATGTCATATCACACAAAACTTAAAATTGTATTGGATTTAAATTTTCTCTTTCAATTATTTCTTTACCAGTGTAAGAGAAATAATTGAAAGAGAAAATCTAAACCCCGTACAATTTTAAGTTTTGTGGGATGTGACATCAATTTCGACAAGCCATATACTAGTAAATATTTTTCTTTACTATTATAATATTAATATTCAATAGGTAAATTTTTCGTTACACATCTTATTTAGATATGTACTAATACATTCAATAAAGTGGACAATCAGGATAGATTCACAAATTATATATTAATTTTTCTATATCAAACATTATTTATAGATCTATTAAAATTGTTCATCTCAATCATATACTAATACATATTCAAATAACACGTGTATTCATCTAAAATTGTGGTTTACTCGATCTTATTTGGTAAAAGTACAAATGAAATGACATTTCACCATAAAATAATTAAAACCTGGCATTGGGAGATGAGCTGGCAAAGCATGATATACATATATACATATATTATTTTCATTATTAATAAGTGACTACTTCTATATCTGTCCTTTCTTTACATGCAATTTATTTCTTTTTCCATTCATAGAAAAATTCCGCAGTATCATTTTCAAATTACTATTGACTTTAAACTAGAAATTTCTCCTTTTGGGCCAATAGAGTTTGATTTTACTAAAACAAGGAAAAAAATAAGGTTTCAATGTTTTATTACAAAAAAAATAATTTGTTTCTTAATATGGTGGGGTAGGTTGCGGAAGCAAAATGGGATCAGGTTTTGATTAATAAGGAAAGGTAGGTTTGTGTCTTAGCTTTCACTATAGCTCAAATCCAAATCCAAATCCAACCCTTTACCTTTGAACTTACCTCAATTATGCATCACTACTTTTTCTGTTTCTCTAAACTATATACTCTCTTTTTAGGGTGCTAAATTTCTCCTTTCTTTTGATTCCATTGCCATCCAACATTTTTGTCCTTTTTTTTTTTCTTTTCTAGGCACCTCCCTTTATTCCTATCCCTTCCTTTGATCAAAATATTTTCTTTGATTTTGTCTATTTGGTGCAAATCTGTTTCCTTGCTGGTAAGTTATATCATTAATCACAAAATCACTTCCTTGATATGAGATTTAAATCTTTGTAGATGTTTAGACCCTTTTTCTAGGATTTTTTTTGGGTACATCTAAACATAGTATTAGTCCAACCCTATATCTTATACCATTTAATTTACTCATCAAAATACTTTGACAATTATGTCTCTCTCCCTCTCTCTTTTCATTGAAAATATGTACGAAGATAGGATATTTTTTTTAATTAACTTCCCATTTCTTTGTTTCTTTCATCCTTCATATTTCAATCACCCTTAAGAATATATTTTCTTTTAGTTTTATTGTGTGGTAAGTGATTCTAATCTTTTGCAATATTTTTTTTCCATCTCATATAGATTTTGGATCTTAAATTAAAGTCAAATATTTTCACCCCCTTTTCAATAGAAAGCTTAATTTTCGTGTTCTTAACTCCTACTTGGTAAGGATAGCTCTTTTGTGACTATTCATTTTAAAATTTATTTTATAAGTATTTTGTGATTTTTATGCCTTTTTTTTTGTTAGTTGTTTTTTGAGGAAATTAAAGAGAAGAGAAAATGGTGAGAGGAAAAACTCAAATGAAGCGTATAGAAAATGCAACAAGTAGACAAGTAACATTTTCAAAGAGGAGAAATGGTTTGTTGAAGAAAGCTTTTGAGTTGTCAGTGTTATGTGATGCTGAAGTTGCTCTTATTGTTTTCTCACCAAGAGGAAGGCTTTATGAATTTGCTAGTTCAAGGTATGTGTCATGTACTTGTTTTAGATTATTTAATTAATTTCTTTGTTCCATTAATTTGTGGTTGAGCTATAAAATTTCATTCAAGTACAAACTTTTGTGCTTTTGTGTCTTTCTAATTTAGTGAGTACAATTGCTGACTATATCCTATATATGTTTAAGTATAGAAATTCTTCCATATGCAAAATACCAAATCAAAATTAGTTGAATATATACATACACAAGAGAAAAAAAAAGTAAAAGAATTTATCATATCATTTCACATAAATTAATAATTTTTTCTTATTTTTTTTAATATTTATATATGTATGTTTAAATATATTTAATTTATGATTGTACCTAAGTAAGTTTTCCTCTATGCTTAAGTGTGGTGTGGGTTTTTTTACAGAGTGTATCTAATATAGAATTTTAAGAATTTGTTTATGGGTGAACTTTTATCATTTTTAGTAAGAAAATGAAAATATAAATAATATTTTATTAAAATTTACTAAAAATATAAAGATCACATTTAAATTAGATTCATATTAGACGTCCTTTAGAATGAAATCATAGATATATATTATATATTATATTATATAGCATTATTTTTTTTTATCAAATCGATCTAAGATATATATTGAAAAGGAAGAAATGCCAATTTCCTAAATTTGAACCCTAGTTTTTTTTTGTTTTGTTTATTACTCTTAAAAAAATTTCTTCTATGTCTCTTAGCTTTCCGGTTCTTGTATAGAAATCACCATAAATTCTCAAGGCAATTTGAACATAAAAAAAAAGGACATATTGGTTTGGTCACTTGGTGGTTGTGGCTAAGAGTATTAAAAAAGTAGTGATTAAAATGTCAATATTTCAATCTACACCTAAACATAAAATAAAAAATACTAATACTTGTTGTGTTAAAAATAAATAGACAATAAAAGGCCTAATATATATGCTCATCAATATATATATATTACAATTTTTTTCATCAATATATAAAAAGATGCACGTAAGACGGTACTAAATTTTAACACAATCCAAGACCTGTAATCAAAGTTTGGTCCGTAGACAATCTGACAAGCACTATTAAAACTGACATATAATTTTGAAGTTCAAACTCAAGTGCTGACGACCAAACAAATTAACAATATCAATATTATCATTTGAATTAAAAAGTTATGAACCGATTAACATACAAATAAAATAAAAAGATCCATCAAATAGAGAATAAATAATTTTAACTCTATTAAATTAATATAGTACACCGGCATCCCTACCATAACATTTAAGGGTTAAACTAGCACATGTAGGGCCCGTTTGGTGCGCAGGATAAGAGACAGGATAGGATAACTGTATCATATCCTATCTTAATCCAGTGTTTGGTGAACCAACAAGATATGATAAGTTAATCCTGCAACTTATCATATCCTGTCTCTCTAGTTAAAATTCTTATCTTGAGTTTAAGCTGGGTTACAGGCAGGATAGGATAAGAAAATAATTTACCCATTTATTTGATAAAATATATTTTAAAATAAAAAATTAATAATAATCTAATTTGATAGTAAATATTTAAAAAATAATAATTTTTAAATATATACACAATTTTCGCAGAAGGGTAATTTTGTAATTTACATAATTTGAAAAATCAAAATTATACTGTAATTACAATATTTTAAAGTAAAATAATTATTAAAAATTGCAAAATAGGGATATTAATTTAAATTTTATAACAAATTAAATATAATTCTCTTGCAATGGTAGTTTTATTATTTACATATAAAATATATGATATATTTATTTACCTTATGTACCTAACATATATAATTAAGTTATTTATTTGATCATATTCATATAAAAATTTAAAATGTTTATTTGCTCATTATTTTATTTAAATTTATACGAAAATATATATATTTGATTGCTTATTTAAATTTTTTATTTATAAAATTCAAAGTATTACAAAATAATTTTTTTAAAATAATTATTTTACAATGTTATTTGTAATTAGAATATGATATATATATATATATCTTATTATATTATTATGAACGAGATATATATTAAAAATATTATACGATTGTTATCATGTTTGTTATCCTGTCTGCACCAAACATATGATAGGATAACTGTGGATAACTATTATCCTGCTTATATCATATCATATCCTTATCCTGTTTTATATCCTATCCTGACACTATCATATCCTGCGCACCAAACAGGCCCGTATAGTTGTTGTATCATATTACTTAGCACTGATTTACAACATCCATTATATTAAGATTTCATGAAGTGAGAGGTCAGAGTTAATTTCTTATGTATCTGTGATGTGATCTTCAATTACATGTACGAGCTGCATCATAACTGCATAATCATTGTATCAGCATCTCTTAGAAAAAAATCGAAACCCCAAAATTTTATATTTAAAATCGGTCACAATATATAGTTTATGTCCAACACACCTCTCAACAAATATATGGTGAATAAAAGGAAAAATATCTTAGGTTGCAATGCATACCAAAGTATCTACAACAAATGCAACTGCATTCGTAGCCCCAACCGTAATTTAAAACTATGCTCTTTAGTGTATGACAGATTGACGGTATATATTCTAGAGGACAATCATTTTTCTTCTTCTTTATATATATATATATATATATAAAGGAAAAATAGATACTACTGAAATTTGAGCTCAGAGTTTCACCTTGAAGGTCTAGAGGTTTTATGTGTGCTGTCTATTTTGGATTAGCTAATGATCAGTGGTTAAGTTAGATTTTTAATTTATAGAGAAAATGTTAGTAATCAGTAATGTTCTGTATAGTTGCAAACTTTATTAATTGTTATGTAAAATTTTTGTGAAGTGTGTGCCATTTTTTTTATAAGTAATAATTTTATTATACGGAGTACAAGAAACACTCCAACCTGAACAACAAAAATAAATCCAGGCCCAAGATTTATAATAGGAGGAATCTATCCAACTTCAATAAAGGGTTCCAGAGCTTCCCTCAAATTATATGTTCAAAAGTCAAATGCAAACTATACAAGTTCTTACAAAGATGACCTAATAAAATATGACAACTATACACAAATATCACGGAATTGGATTTTTTTTGTAACTGCGTCGCGCATCTCAACCATCCGATCTACATTGACAGTTGAGATTATTTTTCTGTTGACGTGATTTAGACCGTCTAAATCAACAATTAGATTTATTATTACATAATAAAACTGTGTGGTCATTCCACTGCAGACAATCTTGATCCCAAACATCACACAGGTACATTTTACAAAGAAACAACCCCTGCAAACAAATATTTAAGGGCCCTCCTCAAATCCTTGAACTACCAATTGTGTCAGCCCTTGTCATATCCTTTTTCCTGCAATGACAGTAAATCCAATCCTAATTTCTCATAAAACTGACTTTGCAGATTGAGTAAAACTCAAAACAATGAAAGAAGCCAAATATGAATATTTACAAACACATTTTTATTTTTGGTTGTTTAGTGGTTAAACTTACAAACTATAAATGCGAAAAAATGAGAAATTTGAAATTCAAACTCTGGCCTCTCTAATAGTATTCTTAATAATTACTAATTGAGCTACTTTTACGGGACACATTGTTACATGCTTTTTTTTACCTAGCATGTTATGCTTGATCACACACATTTATGTATGTATGTATGCTTGATAAATATTTAATTAATTATAATGTCTTGATAAAACATACGTGTTTAAGTATTTAGCAGTTTTTTTTTTCTTTCCATTTTCCATATGTTTTAAATATTTATCAATTTCTCTTTTTCCTTTCGTAGTATAGTAATGCTTTTTTAGTACATTTTTTTTAACATCAAAAATATATATGAAAAGTAGAGAGATAAGTTTTTTTTTTTTTTTGAAACGGCGAAATATTATATAAGAACAATAGGTACTACTACATATGAAAAGTAGAGATAAGTACAATAGGTACTACTACATATGTTTTATAATTCTGTCGGTAGTTATTATTTTTCTGTAATCGCAAGCCATAGATCGATTATCACATTTTGTGTTCAGCTGTGTCTCAAATAGGATTATCGAGAACTTGTAGAAAAAGAAAAAAAACAAGCTAGTATCATGATATTAATATAGTTTTTTTATGAAAATCAAAGCCAATAATTTGAAAAACTTTTATGTCTCCACATTTTGAAAAACTTTTTTTTTTTGTTAGAAAATTGTTAATCTTTATGTTTACACATTTTGTTAAACTTTTGTTAATCATAAACTGGTGTGTGAATTTGATTGCTAATAAAAAACTAATGTATGGTTGTAATGGTTAGAGTATTTATTTTACATTTTTTTTAGTATACTATCAAATTCGTCACCAACTTTGCAGAACATTCTCAAATAGTTTCTAAAATTATGAAATTTTTTGATAAGCGAAAAAAATTTATTAAAGGGAGCACAAGGGGTGAATATTTCTAAAAGATCATTCATTCTCTCAAATTTACTTACTTCAGTCCTTGTGAGAGTCAGCAGGGACTTAAATTTACAAGTATAAGGTCGTAATTGATTGTAAGTAGTTAAATATAGAGATCACCTTCATAAGAGTGATTCCTTTGGACCAATTGCAGGATTGTGATCTATTTCTGCTCATCTCTTTCTACATTGTGTGTTTTGCATCTCAAGTTTAGTACAACGTATTTCGATGGGTTGGTTTCGTTATGATTATTCCACTAAAATTTGTTTATTCTGTTCGAATGTATGACCGACGGACCTAGAAGAAAAAAAAATTATAGAACGGGTTTAGGTTATGTTTTGTGGTGCTGATTTTACTTCATGGCCAGTCAGTTTTTTTGCTATGGTTTTAAGGGGCAGGTTTTCAGTTTTGGCTAGCTAGTGTTTGTCAGTGCATTTTTGTCTCTGCCAGTCCATTATTTGTAATTTTGTTGCCTCACTTCAGAGTAACCCTTGACCCTTGTGCTTTAGATTGAGTTGTCTCTAATAAAAAATATAATGATAGAGTTAGATATTTTTGAGATATTCATAATTTTGAGATCTATTTGAGAATGTTCTATAAAGTCAGAGATTAATACGACGGATTAATACTAATGTAGAGGATGTTATAAAAATAAGAAAATTTTGTAAAATAGCGTCTGTTATTTAAGTAATGAACGTTATAAAAAAATCTAGAAGGATGTTCATTGGATGTATCCGTTACCTAAGTAGCAGACAAACATATTTTAGTAAATTTGTATGACGCGAGAGAAAATGGATAGGGTGGCAAAATAAATTCTCAAAAAGTATAAGGGGCAAGGTTTTAAATAAAGGTCCGCGAAACGGCCGCGACAAAACAGTTTTGGCAGGTGCTGATACCGTTACCGTTATCACCGTTTTTTATATTAAAGAACAAATTGTGATTAATTCACACCGCGACGACCGCAATTAGTGTCGTAACACCTGTACCGACCGAAATCGCGAAAACCTTTACGTAACCGAAACGCGACCGTGACCGTTTTTTAAAACCTTGATAAGGGGTACTTAAACAGTTAAACCTTCCAAATCTGGTGCAATGCCCATACCATGCCCATCCAGCCAAGCAGGGACGGATCCAGGAATTTTGTCAAGTGGGGTCAAAGTCAATTACTATAAATGCATATGAAAAATGTATATAAAGTACATAAGCGATAAAATGACATCAAAAAATAAGTTTTTATGTTGATTTAAAAGTTTTCACTATCAAAAACTGTATTTTTATAAGCTATTATTTCAAAAATTATCTTGATACAAACTTATAATAATACATATATAAAAACTTATTTATTTGTATAAGTTATTTTTTAGGCTATAAACTACTTAAAAGTTAAACGTGAAAATAATAGCTTTTAGAAAAAAAGTTAAAGTTATTTGGTAATTGTTATTTTTTTAGCTTCAATAGTCTTTTATATATGTATTTTACTCATAGAAATTAAACGATTTTTTTGTATCAAGAACTTATTCAAAATCTATTTGGTCTAATTTTTCCTTTTATTAAGTAAAAAAATTTGAAATAAGTTAGACCAAACGGTACCTATATTTAAGACGGAAAAAAATATATTACATTAATATATACCGAATATAATAAGTTTGTCTATAATGTACAAGTGATTTTGTAAAGAATCAATAAAGGTTTTAGTGTGCTAATGTAGTGATAAAACAAATGTAATGATAAAACTAACGTGATATGGAGACATGTATATTTTTATTGGGGTCATAAGATTAAAATGCTTGGTTATTGGTTAAAAATAAATTAAACATGTGGGGTCAGCTGACCCCATTTTGTTACACGTAAATCCGTCCATGCAGCCAAGGACTAACTGCAATATTTTGCTAGCAAAATTACAAGAGAAGAAAATATGTGTGCCACTTTCATCTTCTCTACAACAAAACAACATGCCTTATTAAAAATACCATTGGTAACCTCACTAATAAAACCCTCCATAAAAAAAAAAAAAAACTGCAATTTCGAAGGAACAACGGTAATCTACATAAACCTCACTAATAATCTACATTAGTTTGAAATTGGGGTTTTCATCCTGTTAAAATCACTCTTTCAAGCCGGTTACAATGGTGTCATATAAAATTTTGTCATAGGATGTGGTGACATTAAAATAGAGTTTTATCTCTTAAGATTTATTTAACCTTGTAAATGAAGGATTTACTATTTCCGCTGGCACTACAACTCTCAATGCAACTCAGAAAAAAAAGTTGAAGGAAAATAAAAGAAAGATTCAATGATATTATACTTTCTAGAGAAATAAGTAGATGACATTATCTTTCCTAGAATCTTAATGGAATCTACAAGTTAAAAATATGAGTGGGGTGCATTAAAGGAGGAGTTTTAAGGAAATATCAGTGTACGTGACATTAAACTTAAGAAGAAAAAAACTTTAAACCCGAAAATGTAGAAAATAAGACTTGCTCTATGAACTTATGTAACATGAAAATAAGACTTGTTTTGCCATAAATGTAGGTGCTTCTTTCCCTTAGCAATTGTATTTTTGTGGAGAGGGATCTTTTTCACAAAATATCCCCCAACATCAAGTCGATGAAATGAACGGCACATGGTGTCCAAAATAACTTTGTTCTCTTTTGCATCAACAATTCATCGGCTGCTTTATGTTCGTAAAAATTTAAACAACATATTCTTCTCAACCTCTTCAACAACATCATCTATCATCTTGAAAATTTTGTTTGTCATCTTGGTTATTTCAAATGCATCAATAAACTTTAGTTATATAGTTCCCTTGAGACTATGTACCAAAAAATTCAAAATAGTTCTTCTCTTCCTATATCTGTCCAACCATCAGTTACTATTGTGCATCCATATTTCTATCAATTAATCCTATATCCAGCCACAACCTTACTAATTAATCTCACCATAATAAAAGTCCCAATATTTAACTCTATTCTCATGATAAGATGGTGGTTTAAATCCTAAACCATGTTTTGCAACAAGCATATTCTTCTTGTTTGATTTCTTTGCCAATCGTAGGACTATATGATCGCGCCACAATTCTTATAGAAAATCTTCAATTCCTAACAATTAAAAATAGCGCCACGATGTTCATGGATCGTTTTGTGCAATTTTTCCAAGAATTTGCCTTATTTTGTGATTTCTCTAAACCATGTAATTACACCTAAAAACTTACTAAAACATTATAAAATAACTACTAAAACATCATATGATAGACTATCATCACAACCCCAAACTTAAAATGCCTGTTAAAACTAGTGAGTTAACGAATCAATTTGAATGATAAAAATCTCATAGCCATTTTTCTTCTTCCGGTAATGGAACCACCGATCTTCACTTTAGCAATCATGCTCAATAAACGCTCTAGTTCCTGAGACTTCAACCAGATTCAGTCTAACATATGTTCTACAAGATGTCATGAACTCAACTTTTTCTTTCACTCACTTATTCACTCGATCATTTAAAATGAGTTTTCCCTCAATCGACATGTAACATTTTATTTTACCATAGGCTTGAAAGTATTTTTAATAGTTGATGCAAAGTTTAAACAAAAACAAGCATTTTCAAGGTGTTTAAAGGGAACAACTTAGCTTAGGTAAATGTGAAATATTTTGAAAAGGTAGACTTAAATTGGACTTAGGTATCCACTATACCCTTCCTTCTTTTTGAAACCATTTACCTAAGTACTTTTCATAAAACAGAAAATAGAGAACTAATAGTTTTTTTAAGGAACCAAAATGTGATGTTCATGGTCCTTGAATATTTTATAACAATACTAGTTATCACAACAAAATTTAATAATTATTTTAAGAGACATAAAATTTTGAATTTTTGAATGTCTTTTTTGTGACAATCATGAAAATGATCGTGTAGCCTTACCCCAAATTTAATATGTTGTTAGTTCTAAAAGCAACCCTAAACTTATAATACTGCAACAATGAGAATTAAAACTTCCACGTAACATCAAAGAGGGTAAACAAATTAATTATTCAAGTTATAAGTTTGTAATATGGTTTGTCACAAAAAAAAATTATGGTTCATGGGGGCTTGAAAATGCTCAAACCAATCAGCTATAAAGAATAAATGCAAGTTCTAGAAAATAAACAATTATAGAATACTCTAATAAAATATAGAAAGTATATCATAAAAATATTTAGGATTCAATTCCTCACTAGCTGCAGTATCTGAAAGTATACTATGTAAATCATTTGGAATAATTCCCATTTCATTTTCGTACATTCTTATCAAACATTTCTATTCTATGACATTGATCATGTAACTGTATGTACCTTTTTATCTGTTTTCTCATTTTATTTATATATCTAACTAATTAGCAAGTGCTCACATATTTACTTCAAATATATATCTGGACCCTAAATTAATCAGTAACATTGGCTTTAATGATACAGCACTCCAGAAACAATTGAAAGATACCGAAGCCATAACAGGATAAATAATATACCAATGACATCTGAATCAGTTGAGAATGCTCAGGTTTTTACATATACTTCTTATTTTTGTTTGACAGATACATATACTTCTTCTTCTTATTATTATTATTATTATTATTGTTGTTTTCCTAGTCATCATCTCTCAATTAATGAAAGACGAGCGATTATGGATATTGATTGCGCCAAACATTAGATAGCTAGTAGCCACCATTGATTTTCTTCTTGTCCTACTATAGGAATACTTTACCTTTAAAACTTCTTCCAGAGGAATACTCTATATTTTACGCTGTAATCTACAAAACTCATTAAACTGTTATGAAACAAACTTTAGGCCAGTGTTAGTTTGAAACAAACTTTACTCTATATTTTCCAATTGCTCACTATAGCAACAATCCCCAATTTCTCATAAAATCTAAGTAAAAATTGAGTTTTTATACCTCTGAACATGTATTAAGCTTTGCAAGTTTTGAAGAATGGATAAAAAAGTAATTTATTGTTTTTATATTATTCACTATGTTTGCTTATATAGACACACTCAATTAACTTAAGAGAGTTCCTTAATTATACATTACAGCATTTGAGGCAAGAAGCAGAAAACATGATGAAGAAGATTGACCTTCTTGAGACTTCAAAACGGTTAAATTAAAGATCTTGAATTTCTATTCATTTGTTGACAAAAAAAATGATATTCAAATATTCAATGTCTAATTAGTATTTTCCCTCACTTATAATTTTCTTTTTGTTGCATTTGCAATTTTACTTCCTCAGGAAACTCTTAGGAGAAGGTCTGGGGTCTGCTTCCATTGATGAACTAAATAGGATAGAACAACAGTTAGAGAAGAGTATAACCAAAATCCGAGCAAAAAAGGTTAGCATGATCAATCAACAAGACTCTATAATTGTTAGAAGTTTCACGTTGACTAGAGATATCGCATTAGATAACCTTTGCTTTTGTGGTTGAGTATAAACTCTTCCAAATTCTAATATAAACTTTCTATTACTCAGACTCAGGTTTTCAAGGAACAAATTGAACATCTAAAAGAAAAGGTACATATTTGTGGTTTTTTTTTGCATTTCCTTCTATTATATTAGCAATTGTAGCCTGATGTGGATTGTAGACACTTCCGCAATATTGCAAAATGATGCGGTCCCCAATTTAAAATCCCGGTGATTAGTATTAAGTTTTAAATTACAGCTGAGTTTGTCCACAAACCATAGTTCAACTGATAGAAATGTCAAAATTGTTAAATCAGACGCTATGATCGGGTTCGAATCTAGGTCCATCCAATTTTGAGTTCATGCATACATCAAAAAGATTCTACTAAAACCGTTTTGTATATACAATGCAGGAAAAAGCCCTAGTTGCTGAAAATGCCAAGCTATCTGAGAAGGTGAATTTCACTATCTATCTGAAAAAGCCCTAGTTTCTGTTTTAAAAAAAAAAAAAAATCAGTTATGGAATGAAAATCCAAATTTGTGTGCAGTATGGTAACTATTCATCACAGGCAACAAAAAAGGATCAAAGAGAAAATATACATGAAGCTAAACCCTATGCAGATCAAAGCAGTCCAAGTTCAGATGTGGAGACTGAATTGTTCATTGGTCTTCCAGAAACAAGAACAAGACGCATTCCTCCAAAGTTCTAGCTGCTAGTTAGCTAGTTGAGAACTAATATTATAATCTCTCTGACTATATATGCAAAAGAATATAATTAAGAGAAAGGCAAAATGCCACATAAATGTATATATAATGGATTGGATCATATGTTTCTTTCATTCAGAGAATATATACTAGTGGTGAATTGTGATAGTAGCTAGTGATTTGTTTCATAATATTATCAAACCTATGGTCTAAATTAAAATAAATATTGTTTCATACTTCAGCACAAGGAATTATGTGGTAATGGATGATGGTTGGATTTTACATGTCATTGAAACCTATGGTTTTTTAGAAATAAAAATTTATAAAAAAATTAAACACAGTTTCACGCAGTATTTGATCTCACAACTTTTTATTTCTGATTGGACGGTTCTTATATTACATTACATACAATTTTATACATTAGAACAATATCAGCCATTAATTTTAAATCGAACGGTTCAAATCAGTTACTGTGCGAAAGGGTAACAACATAAAATCCTATTCCAAGATCCTCATGGGCTCAGATTTACATAGCCAGATTTTTGTTTAACTTTTTGTGTTTTGGTTTCATAGACCATTCTGGATTTGGGGTCAATAAGTTCCAAGGTTTTTTGAATGTGTTTGTAACAAAATATTAGGAAAATTGAAAAAGCCGGGGTCTATTTTTAAACTAGTTGGGATCCTCTCCATTAATATAGTTTTGAATAGTTTTCAAATATATATTAAATAGTGGACCGACTAAATGTTATATTGTCATATTTATAACTTAGGTAGATGAGAGAAACCACTGCCGCCACGCAACTCCATTTTACCCTAATTTATTCTTTGGTCATTTGTCTTGTTCATCAATTAGAGGGGTGATTTAGGGTCATTTTGATCCGAAATCACCCCCTTGATCGTTTTTTAATAATTCTTTTTATTTAAATAAATGATTATTTTTGTTTCCTGCCTTGGCTTTGTTTCATTTACTGGTCATGTTGTATCATTATCACTTTTTGTGATCTCTTTCCCCCTCTAAATACTCCTTGTATTTAGTTGTGGTGGTTAATAAAATTTTGCAGTTCAAAAAAAAAATATAGTTTTAGGTTTTATTTGAGTTTTCTTCTTTGTGATTTCTTGGTTTGGTGTTATTCTAATTATGTCTTAGTGCGGAGTTGTTGGTTTTCTCGTTTTAGTACGGCGTTTGTTTTGATTTCCCATCTTAGTACGGTGTTTGTTCATTCATATTTGCAAATTTGCTTCGATATATATTTAGGGAGATAAAATGACTATAGCATCATCACAATTGTAGATCCAGATGCACGACTATTCCGGACATTTAAATTTTGCATATCAATTGTAGGCTACATTAGGCCGTTTTATACTATTAACTTGGATGCCGTGAACTTGTTCGCAGATTCATCTTTTTTAATTTTTAGCAAATTTGAATATGTAATGATTGATATACTCTACCAACTTGAATAAATAAATATCGTTATATTTTAGTACTTAAAAAAAACATAGGTAAATGATTGTGACTAGTAGTATATAAATAATATTTAATATAGAAAAAATCATAAATATTATTTATAAACCAATCAAAATCATTCACTTTAATAAATATTCTATCTGTTCCAAAATATAAGTAAATACAAGTCAAAAAAATATACATTTACTTGTGTATGAAAAAGAAAGAACTCAGCATCGAGAAACAAACTGAGCATGCTCGGTGGTCCCTTCACACAAGGCAGAATTACTACAATTATCTTTTCCTTAGTTGGGTACTTTTGGTTAATTTTTGGATTAATTTAGAAACTCAACACGTTTCGATCGTAGAAGAAAGAATCTCAGTTTATTTTGACATATATGGAATTATGATTTGCTTACGGTTTCGTCATTCCCACTGTATGACACGTGACATGCATGATAGCCAATTTCATGAAGAACCACATGCTATGAAGTCCCGATACGCGATATGATATGGATACGATACGATACGATACGATACCGATACGCCAATACGTGAAAATTTTAAAAAATTCATATCCGATACTATCGCGATACGTTATTTAAAATTAAATATATAAATGCACAATAATATTAATAATGATAATTTTTTTTTGAAATACAAAAAATTATTATAATTATTATTATTATTATAAACGCCAATAGTTCATTGTACAAAGAGTACACACAAGCCAATTAACTTGCAAAAGAGCAAAACAGTCTGAGGCTCAACATACAAGGGCTCATCAGTCCTAACTAAAGACATATAATAGCTCAAAAAACATATAATAGTCATGACATCAAGCCTCTTCAACAAGTTCATCTTGTATCAATATCAGACAATTATATAGGTCCTGCAGCTGACCAATTAAAAACATAAAGCATTCATTCTTATACTAGAATTTTGGGACAAACTCAAATACTTAAACAACCTGTTATATAGTAGAACACCATAGTGACTTCAGAACTGTGACAAAGACCAAAAATACTAATTATAATAAATTAAAATCATTAATACTAAGTTAAGTATTTGTGTTTCATTAATATTGTCCTAAAAAATAATGATCACTAGTATATTTTAAGTTATACATCTTAAGTTAAGTATTATACAACATCATTAGTACTATCCAAAAAAAGACATTGTTAGTTACCCGTGTAACAACATAATAGTTTGACATTCACTAGGAAACACGGATTCTATCGGATATTATTTTTTATTTAAAAATAAATATTTAACCGATACTTTTCCGATACGAGTATCGGGAAGTATCGGACGCGTATCGGATATTATTTTTTTATTTAAAAATAAAGATTTAACCGATACTCTTCTGATACGAGTATCGGGACGTATCGGAAGAGTATCGGTATCGGGTGCGTATCGGACACGATACTTCACCAATTTTAGAGTATCGGGGCTTCAGAGACCACAGGTTTTCGATGTATAATCGTTAATTTAAATTTTTATCAACAATATTTTATCTTATGTATAATAGTTATTTTAAAATATTATTGATGATAATTTTAAAATTGAGTGATATTTTGTCTAGTATATATTAGTTATTCATAATAATTTATGTTTAATGTATCCCTTCATAAAATTAATTAACATTTTGCAAAAAAGATTTCGATAATATATTAAAGAAGATTGAGGAAAAAATTCAAAAATTTAAAACGCAAAAAATATAAAAATTCATAATCAATTAATTCATTTTTAAAATAAGTTAACTTTTTGTTAGAGATATTTCTATAAAGTACAAACCATGACATTGGAGAAAGAGTTCAAAATTTCAAATAATACACATGAGTTAATTTAAAAGCATGGATCAAAAGTTGTGACGATAAATATTTTACTATTTAGAGAGAGAGAGAGAGAGAGAGAGAGAGCATCTATGAAACCCCGATACTCTAAAAATGGTGAAGTATAGTGTCCGATACGTCTTCGATACCGATACTCGTCCGATACGTTCCATTACTCGTATCGGAATAGTATCGGTTAAATCTTTATTTTTAAATAAAATAATAATATTCGATACGCGTCCGATACTTTCCGATACTCGTATCGGAAAATTATCGGTTAAATCTTTATTTTTAAATAAAAAATAATATCTTATACAATCTGTGTTTCCCAGTGAATGTCAAACTATTATGTTGTTACACGGGTAACTAACTATATCTTTTTTTGGATAGTACTAGTGATGTTTTTTGGATAGTACTAATGATATTGATATTCTTTTTGTATAATACTTAACTTAAGATGTATAACTTAAAATGTACTGGTGATCATTATTTTTTAGGACAATATTAATGAGACACAAATACTTAACTTAGTATTAATGATGTTAATTTATTATAATTAGTATTTTTTGTCTTTGTCACTGTTCTAAAGTCACTATGGTGTCTCACTATATAACAGGTTGTTAAGTATTTAGGTTTGTCCCAAAATTCTAGTATAAGAATGCTTTATGTTTTTAATTGGTCAGCTGCAGGACCTATATAATTGTCTGCTATTGCTACAAGATGAGCTTGTTAAAGAGGTTTGATGTCATGACTATTATATGTTTTTTGAGCTATTATATGTCTTTAGTTAGGACTGAGGAGCTCTCGTATGTTGAGCCTCAAACTGTTTTGCTCTTGTGCAAGCTTATTTGCTTGTTTGTACTCCTTGTACAATGAACTATTGACGTTTATAATAATAATAATAATAATAATTTTTGTCTTTCAAAAAACAATTATCATTATTAATATTATTTATTTTAGTCATGTTTATATATTGTGCATTTATATATTTAATTTTAAAATTAATTTTTAAGTAACTTATCGCGCCAGTATCGGATATGGATTTTTTAAAATTTTCACGTATCGGCGTATCGGTACCGTATCGTATCAGTATCGTGTCGCGTATCAGGGCTTCATAGGAGAGCATACATGTTCTAATAGCTTAATTTTTTCATATGAGTGAACTCTTCTTTTGAGCAACATTTGGTCAGGCACAAGCATTTGGCCACAAGATTTAGGCATAGCCGCGTAGACACAAAAATTTAAAATATAAAAAAATTGTCACATTAATTCATATTACTTTAACTATATCTTTTTTTATTCTTCTTATTGTGAATATGTCTAACAAATATTACTTGAGTTTGTGTCGATATAAATATCTTTCCCGCTTATAGTCGAACTGTAGCAGCCCGGGCTCCTTCCCTTATATAGTAGGCGGCTCGATACTGGACCTCATGATTTTCTCTACACCTTTTTCTATGTAGACTTTTTGCCTTCCGTGAAAATGGAATCATATAGTTTGTGGTTCAACTACATGTTCAGTTTATTTCCACTACTAATTGAGTTAATAGCTCATTTAAGGTTGGCAAAACGAGTCATCTTCATTGGGCAGACCTGTTCAACCCACATTTTTGGCGGATTAAACTGAAATTTTAGGCGCAGATATTTTAAAATCTTTTTCTTTCCTTTTTTTAGAGTTAAGATGAGAAATGGAGAAATGCTTAAATTTGACGCATGAGCAGTAGGTTGTCAGAACCGGACCGATCATCGAATCGGTGAGCTTATCGGTTCAAGGTTCAATGGTCGGATCGGGGTCGGACCGGGGTCGGACCGTTTTTAATTAATAAATAATTTTATATTTATATTAATAAATAATACACAAAAAATAATATAATATTCACATTTTAACCTATTAAAAATTCAGTCAAAAAAAAAAACCTATTAAAAATTAAATCAACTCAACAATTTCTCATACTTTATAAAAATTAAAATAATATAATAATTATTTTTATTTATAATTACATTTGAATTAATACATAATTTAATTTTGGTGCAATGATGAAGAAGACTTTTAAAATTAGAAGTAGTGACCACTTACCAAAAAACAGAAGTAGTGGATCTGGGTCTATAATGATACAAAGCCCAATTGTCTTTTCAAAATAACAAACCCTAATGAATTATCATCTCTTTTCCACTTTATCAAAAGTAGGCGCCGCTGTATACTTTCATCTTTGTTTTCTTCTTTTTCTTTCATTTGATTAATCCACTCTTTATCATAAAGTTTAGTATTTTGGATCAATATAAGGTTAGCTTTATAACAAAACTTACTGATATCAAAGATAATTGTGTTAGCATATAGGTATTTGATTTCTTCCACTACTTCTGCATAATGAAGCCATTAGCGCCGTCGACGACCACAGCTGTGTTTCTCCGTTTCTGAATTATGCGGGCAATAAGGTTTTGTTTTTGGATTCTACCAAAAAGAAGTTCTGTTTCTTGTAAAAACGACGTTTGTTTTTTTTTTCTCTTTTTTTTTTCATGCGTTTCACCAGTTTGAAAGAAAAAAAGTCCAGACCCGTCGAACCGCTTAGACCTGCCGGTTTACCGGTTTTTACCGGTTCTGCGCCGGTTTATACAGTTTTATTCCGGTTCATCTGCAAAACGGTTTTGCGTATCAACCGGACCGGATATTGGTCCGGTTCCCGGTTTGACCGGTTCGACCGGCCGGTCCGGTCCGGTTCTGACAACCTAGATGAGCACAATTTAATTTTTTTTTTTTTCTCTTTGCTTTTTTAGAACCAAGAAAAAAAACTAAACTTCAATATATCGTATTGCTTTCGCTTTCATTAATACAATTTATTTTTAGATATAGACTTGTTTAATGTTATCGGATTTTTGTAGGTGTGGTTGATTTTATTTTGAGACATGTATAATGTTTTTTTTTTTGCTTTGTTTTCAGACTTTTTTATATTGTAGAATGACATATTGCTACGGGAAGTGTCAATTTGAAATCAAATTAACTAGTTATAAATAAGCAATTTGGTTCTATGTTAAATTCGTAGTCATTATTATTTATTATTTATTTCATGATTGGATTTGATAATTTTTTTAGTTGTTTCCCTTATATATTGTTGGAAAATATTCTTTGTTTTAATAAAAAAACAATTAAAAATCATGTAATTAAGAAATCAATCATAAAAAAATTAAAAGTTCTTGGCCGCCAATCCGCCAACTCATCGGTAAATTGAACAAACTTGATTTTTGAGGTCAGACCCATAAGTTAATTAGCTCGTCCCTCCCCACCTCACTTTTTGACAGGCTTGAACCGGGTTCCTGCCCGCTTTTCCACCCCATAATTGATACATTTTATTTTATGTTTCTGGTTAAATAGTATATATAGGAGTTAAAATTTCATTCTTAAAATAAATAAGTAAATTGTGTGTTTGGAGTTGAAACTCCAACTTCCACTCTTACTTATATAATATTATATCTCTACCAATTGAGTTAAACTTGATGAATTGTATTTTTAAGTATATATGATCATTGTTACATACATACATTAATTTATCTAATATTGTTTGAATTTATAATACTTTTTAAATAGATTCCAAAATGGTACTCTCTCCGTTCCACGATGAATGATCCATTTTGACTATATGCAATATTTATATATCTAGCTTTGACCATATTTTTCTATTAATAAATAAAAATATATATTAACATATAAGATGTTGTTGAATTCGTCTCGATGCATATTTTCAAAATATCAAATTTTAAATATTTTTACTATTATACAATTAAAAATCACTACTAAAAAAAGATGAAATACCGACGGAATTTAGAGACGGAATATATTTCTTCTCTAATAGAGATGGAATTAGAGACAGAAAAAGCAGTTAAGGACATATATATTTATTTTAGAGACATATATTTTCATTTTAGAGATAGATTTTGTCTGTCTCTAATAGTTCAGAGACGAGAAAATTACCGACAGCATCAAATCCGTCTCTAGCATACTTAGTGAATGAATATTTGCATTTTAAAGACAGATTTTGTCCATAGATATTTAAAAATTTTCTAATAGTAAATATTAAACGTCAAAGTTATAAATCGATATACAAAAAATTGTCAATCGGATCACGCAGTTTGGGACAGAGGGAGTATACATATATTTAATCCGTACGAAAATATAAAAGACATTAGAGCATCTCTAATGGGGAGTTCTTATGATTTAAGAACTAGTACCTATTAAGTACCTCCATTGGAGCAAAAATAAAATGGTACTTATATAAGTACCTACTCCTATTTAAGCACTTTCTCTCTCCAGTTCTTATCATTTTCTTTCTTTTTTTCCATCATAATTAAAAACTATCAACCAATTATAAATGATGTAGAGTTATTAGCGGGACCCATTAAGAACTTTTGAAAGAAGTACTTGGTTGGAAGAATTGAGTGCTTAAAAAATTCTAAATGATGTGTATACATGAGACCCAGTTAAAAGATGATGTGTACATTTAAGTACTAAAAAATGAGGAGCTCCATTGTGGATGATAAATAAAAAATCAACAAAGCATCTGGATGGGACATATTGGTGATGATAACACTTGAAGACAAAGGTGCCTCGTTTACGATTTCTAATTGGTTACTTCGCGTACGTTGTTGTACGGACGAAAGTGAAGTGTTTCTAACATTGTTTGTACTTTGTACCATTTCATTTGTTTATGATGCACACAGTTCCTGCACTGCTGTATTAAGGTTTTAATATTTTTAACCTTCTTTTATTTAATGTTTTGAATTGTTTAAGAGTAAATAATCATTTTTAGTTCTTCAATATATTGAAACAAATATAGATGTGATGTCATATTATGTAGAATTTTTTCTTCCAGTTGTTACTCAATAAAACTCTATGGTAAAATTATAAAAATAAACATGATTTATGTCTGTGTATTATTTTTTAGTTTGATTAGTCTAGTTCCTATCATTTTTGTGTTGTTTATTGATTAATTTGATCTTCAAATTATGTATTCCTTTAGTTTGTTTGGTCCATGAAATTATAAACAAAGACACGCTCAAGAATAATGTTTTTTTATAGACATATGCAATTTATCATTTTAGGAAATTACTGAATGTTGCGATAGAAAATATCACGAACAGATCGCGAATTACTATGTGTGATTGGCCAATTAAATCCTTTTCCACCGTGTTTTCAGCCAATGTGATTTAACTCCTTTGTTGGAAAAAGATGTGACAATGTGATTTTTTTTTTGCATAAATTAAATATTCTCTGCGCATAATAGCAATGACAATCACACTACATAATTGAAGCAAATAAAAATTCAACCTAGAACAATCAATCCATAAAATAATGATAAAGAGTATAAGAACAACACACTAATATTATTTATCCAAATTGGCTCTTGTATGAGGGATATAACGATTCAACAAAAAAATAGTTTCGAGAAAACTCAACAAAATAAGGCAAACCCTAATCTCTCATTCTTTTATTTATCTGAAGAACAAAGAGAGTTACAAACTCAACAATAGTATAAATGACTAGCCAAAAATTGTTCTTCTAAAAAATCAAACAAACTCCACATGTTTTTTTTTCTTTTATCATCAGTTTAATCTGGTTCAGGAATCAGTTATATCAAGTATGGTTTCAGTCTCCTCCCGATCGGAATTGTAAAGGATTGAACCGTGATTCTTCCTACAAAGTTTAGCACCAATTACAACTAAACTAACTAATGATTGATTAAAACTCCCACAAAGTTTACCTAAAGAATCATAGTTGAATTGTAACCAAGCAATGTAAGTATAATAGTAAAAATTTTAATTGATCGACAATCAAATGCATACTAGAATCTTATTTCTATACGTCTTTGGTAAAAGTACAAAATGACCATTCAACAACCTGCCATTGGGAGATGAGTTGGCAAAGCATATACTATAGTGTCAAAATTTCATTAATCTACTAATATGACTACTTCCTATATATGTCCTTTATTTACCTATTTTCCTTTTCCTTTCATAGAAATTGGTAGTATCATTTTCATATGACAATTACTTTAATATTTAAATTTCTCTTTTTGGGCAAGTAGAGTCTGATTTTACCAAAACAAGCAAATTATGAGGTTTCAATTTTTTAATACAAAAAAATCATTTGTTTCTTAATATG
Source organism: Trifolium repens (assembly GCA_030408175.1). NCBI lineage: Eukaryota > Viridiplantae > Streptophyta > Magnoliopsida > Fabales > Fabaceae > Trifolium > Trifolium repens. Next base: position 10,140,392 of record CP125850.1, read on the forward strand.
GTGGGGTAGCTTGTGCAAGCAAGATGGTATCAGGTTGATTAATAAGGAAAGGTAGGTTTGTGTATTTTCTTTTTCTCTTAGCCAAAAATGATAGTCAAACCCAAATTCAACCTTTTTCCTTGAACTTACACCAATTATGTATTATCACTACTTTTGGGAGTGCTTAGTTTCTCCTTTCTTTTGATTCCTTTACTCTAATTTATTTTTTATACCCTTTTCTTCTTTCTTTTCCTTTTTTAGGCTCAACCCTTTATTTCTATCCCTTCCTTGGTTCAAAATATTTTCTTTGATTTTTCCAATTTGGTGCAAATCTACTTCCATTTCAAGTTGCTTTCTTGCTGGTAAGTTCACCTATAATGAAAATCCTTTAAATATTTGTAGGTGTTTAGACCCTTTCTAGGAATCTATTACACCATTTAATTTTTTCATTAAATATTTCAACAATTTTACGTCTCTTTTTTTCATTGAAATCTGTAAAAAAAAGATTAATATTTTTTTGTTATTTTATTTTCTCCAAGCTTTTTCATTAAATTATTCATTTCTCTCATCCATCATATTTCAAACATCCTTGAAGAGTTTTTGTTCTTTTGGTTTTATAGATGGTGAGTTTTTCTAATATTTTTTTTTAAATCTTTCTATTTCCTATAGTTTTTCTAGATCTAATTAAAGCCTAATATTTCATCCCCTTTTTCTTAAAAGTTTTAAATTTTGTGTTTAATATTTCCTTCTTGATGACTCTTGTGACTATATATTAAACTAGGAACTTACCCGTGCGGGGTCGCGCGTTCCGCGCGATTGATTTCGTCGGGGTCTTTGGTTCGCGGGAGCAATTTGTCAAAGATGTGTGTGAAATATGTTATTAAATTAATAGTTTAGAAGGCAAAGTAGCATATAATGCCATATGAAATGAATAGAAAATATAGAAATTGCTATGTAAGCCTCCTACATTACTCTCATGCCTCCCAAATTTTGTTGCCTAGGATACGAAATAGTGGATTTCGTCACGTAGAAATCAAAATTTTCTGGGACCAAAATTGGGGGTATTTTGAAATTTTCGGACAGTCTGAGAGCATCATGGGGCCTAGATAGCAATTTTCCTTACTTTATATATATTAAGGCCTATATATAAAGGCTTATTTATAGTGATTGGCCGTTGGCCTTGCTATAAGGCCTATATAAATTATGCATAATGTGTATACTTTGGTATTATAGTTATTTATTTTTTTTGCATAACTTAGTTGAATAAAAGTTTAGTTATATAAGGAATTTAATTGTAGTCAAAATAAATTTTAATGTTTTAGTGTGATTCAATTGTTTCAATTAAATTATTTGGTGGTTCTTCATTCATGCCTCAATATCAAAAGTTGGATTGGTATTCATAGCTGTGAGATGAAATTTATTTGAAAATGAGGACAATGATATTTATAGGCAAAAAAAAAAAAAAACCATTTTAATAGGGAGTTTTATATTGTATATCAATATATATTGTTGTATAATAAGTATCATTTATTGTCCTATACATACAGATAGATATCATTAAAGCATGCCAATTGCTAGACCAAAAAAAAAAAAAGCATGCCAATTGATTTCAAATTGACTAAATCCAAATAGAAAACATACTTTTTTCACATGGGAGATTCCTGATATGAGTAAGGTAGAAGGAAAGTCTCTATGACAGCCCATTAGTCTAAGTCTCTATTCATTCACATGGCACTAAAGACAAAATTTTATTGAGTAAGAGAAGTTCAAATGGTCACATTTTTTGAGCTTCAAACAAATATAATCTGGCTATGATTTCATCAAATACCTCACAATCCATTGTTGCAATAGAGTAGAGAACAAATATGTGCATCAAGTACGTGTAGAACTGAAGCTCTGCTATCTGGAAAAGTTGATTAGTTTCCCTGAAGCTTTGTTTGAGGTTAGTAACCAAATTGAACAAAACTGAGTTAATTATATTTGGGTATTTAATTGAATTGGAGAAAGATTAGTTGTTTGAAAGGTTAGTGTAGAAGATGAATTAGATTATTCATTTGAAAGGTTACTGCATTTCATGGAAATTTGTTCATGGCAATAATCTAAATTGATTTGTTTAGTAATAGTTATTGACAATATAAATTGATCTATTATATCCATGATATGCATATTGGTTTCACATATAGATAGATGATAAATTGATCTATTTTAAAGTGGTTCTAAATTTGGTATTTATAAGACTTAATTGATAGGAACAATTTAAACGAAAAGTGAGTGTCAATATTTATTTTTATATTGATTATAAAAAGGGTAGAAATATAAATTATGATTGGGATTGTTATATTTTTTGTGAAATCTTATTTTAATAGTTAAACTCTCTGAAGCACGAACACTCCTCGGATTAGGCGTGTCCGTGTCCGACACCGACATTTAAGATTACACTGAATTAATGTTTGAGGTAACTATTTAAATTAATAAGTATTATTCATGATTACCAAGTAATTAGTTGTTTGATTGAAAAAGTAAATATTTTATTTGCATAACAAAATTGAAAAAGAAATGTTTCATCAGGTTACAAAAAAGAGTCAGTAGATAGTCTCTGGTTCTCATCCTGAAACATAATGTTACATATCTGAAAGGCTTAAAGTTGTAATGCTAGCTAGCTTTAAGTCAAAATGCCTTAAACAACAAAATAGATTTCATAGTTATCATCCATGTAGTTGTTGCAATACTCTGTGTTCAGCCATGCAGTTGTTGACATTCATGTTACCTGAATGTTAATATGCATTTGAAATGTAAGATTGAATTAATTGAAAAGAGAATTAACATAATTATGTCCCGAATAATTAATAAAATATAACCTAACCTTTTTCAAAGATTTTGGAACACTTCTTTGAAAACTACATTAGTAGTAGTGTGTTGTTGTCCTTTATCCTTATCATGGATTAAGATCTTCAACCCTTTTTTTGATTTAACTCTGGACATTGCAACGTACAATTGTCCATGACTGAAAACAGAACGTGGTAGATATAAACCGACACTGTCCAAAGACTGTCCTTGTGATTTGTTAATTGTCATAGCAAATGACACGATGATGGGAAACTGCCTTCGAATAAGTTTGAAAGGCCATGGTGACTCCGAAGGTGAGATATCCATTCTAGGTATGTAGATGATAGCACCAATTTTCTTTCCAGAAATGATCTTTGCTTCAAGCAGATGTTCACCTAGTTTAGTTACAGTTAGTCTTGTACCGTTGCATAGCCCTTCACTTTGGTCTAAGTTTCTTAGAAGCATAATTGGTGTACCAAGTTTTAACACTATTTTGTGGTTTGGTACACCTGAACATCTCAAAGAACTTAGGAACTCAGTAGTTACAACATCAAAGGCTTGACTATGCGCAGCTTCACTTCGGTCAATAGAATCAGCGCTTGAATACTCAACTGCTTCTCCTAATCAATGTTGTATATAATATAAGGCAGTTAATATATGCTGAACTTGTGTTGTTTATTATTATAATTATAAGAAAGTGATATATTGTAAAACTATTACCTGGAATCAAATCAAGAACATAATTATTGATTTCATCCACAATTTGAATGGTTGAAGCCAAAATTGCTCTTGATTGTAAATAATCAGGTCTCTTAAAGTTCTGCAATAAATCAGGATATGTATTTTCCACTATTGCTTTGATGGGTTCTTCATAGTCAGTAATCAAAAGTTCATTTGGAATCTGAATATCTGCATAACCATCATTTGGTTCAGATAATTTTCCTTCCCCGACCTTTAATAACCATTCAGAAAATTCTGATATTTCCTCACGACTGTCGCTTGAGTTTGATGAACTTTGAAGGCGCATATTTTGTGTGAGTGTTAGTACTTCAGCCTCTTCCCAAATTGTGGAGGCATTAATTGAAGAATGAACTATATCTGAACGACTTCCTCTTGGGACAACAGGTAGTATTTGTCTAAAGTCACCTCCAAAAACAACAACTTTTCCTCCGAAAACTGTCTCAGAATTGCTATATGAACTCATAACATCTTTTAGAGTTGCATCCAATGCTTCAAAACAATACCTGTGCGCCATTGGTGCTTCATCCCAAATGATTAATTTTGTTTGTTTTAGCAATCCTGCAAGTTCATCGCTATGATCTATATTGCATGTTGAGTTTTCAAGTGTTGGAACAGGTATCTTGAACTTGGAATGTGCAGTTCTACCTCCAGGTAACAATAGAGAAGCTATACCACTCGATGCAACAGTCAAGCAATTTTTTTTGTGTGCACGCAGAGAAGAAGCAAGAGTTTTCCACATAAATGTTTTGCCAGTGCCACCATAACCATGTAAGAAGAAAACACCTCCCTGCTGTTTATTTACTGCATCAATGATTTTTTCATAAATAGCCTTTTGTTCATCTGAAATAAAATAAATAATTAGTATTAATTTAAGATGTATGTAATGTCATATAGTATTTGATTTATAATGAAGATATGTGTTGATAATATAGATATGAATGTTATGTAACCTGTAAGTGAAGCATAGAGTTTGTTAAACTCAAGGAGTTGTTCTGCAGAATTGTAGTTTTTCTCATCATAAATTAGGCGATTGCCTAACGTTTCGGTGACATACCCTTTTGGATATGGCATAGTTGGAAAATCTGCCAAACTTCTGCGGTTTGCTTGCAAGAACTTTTCAATTTCCAATAGTGTTAAATTATCAAGCTCTTCTTCACTAAGTTCAAGAGCTGTAAGATTAAAAATCAGGTACAGTAAGACATTGGAAGCAAATAATAAATGTTTAAAAAAGGTAGAAAAAATCTGTATATACAGTAATTACCTCTGTTCTTTGCGACGCGTCTTTGCTCATATAGAATACCATCTGCCAACAAATGCTTACTCTCATTCCACACATGCCTTGGACGATCCATTGTAGATGCCAGTAACAAAGTAACAAATAATCTTCTTAAGAACACACCTGATCCCCATTTGTGTGCTTCCTTGATAGCTCCTATGTATTCTTTGTCGTCCCCTAGAAACCCTGATGCAAAACATGCATCTCTGAAAGTATCATAGAGTATTCCTTTAACTGTTTTGATGTCTTCATAGCATGTAGGACCTTGAGCAACTGTAAGCATCATCCTCAAATAGAAAAGTTCGCCTGTACTTGGTGGAACCCAAATTAGTCTTCCTATTGTATAACCTCTTTTCCTTGGTTTCCATTCTCTTTTCTTTTTTTTTATAAACAAATTTCCCAACAAAATTACTGTAAGTCAAAGACCTTGCATGTGGATATTTTTTGTTTGCTTCTAACCAAGCAGTGAACATGGACTCGGTGACGCTTGGTTTGAGGAGTACATCATCTATTCTATCTGAATCATTATGGTAAACAGAATGCTCACCATGTAAGTGAAAATATAGTCGTTCAACCGCGGGCTTTCTTGCGTGTATAGGGAAAGACAAAATCCTCCAACATGCCTCACATGGAGAAATATACCTACAATCAAGGTATTGTTTGACCTCATCAATGTGTTGAACTGGTGGCTGATTAGGAAGTTGTGATCTTGTGATAGTAGCTGTAATCCGATCATAACCCTTGTTTATGTATTTAAATAAGTATTTGGTCGAAGTAGTTTGGTTACACCATTCCATATTTATATGTGCTTGGTATTTCACCAACAATTGTTTGTTGTACGGAACAACATGGCGATTGTCAAGAGTAATGCCATTTTTTTCAATTGTCTTCCCATTCGGCCTTCTTCTATAGACTGGAAAACCATCCTTATCCACAACTGTTTTTGGTTCAAAATTTTTTGGAAAATATTTAGAACACTTCCCATCCTTCATGCATGGCGACTCTGTACGGTCTTGTCCACACGGCCCATGGATCATGTGGCACTTGACTAAGTTATACAATTCAGCTTCTTTATCTGGATCTGGAATTTCAGCTGAGATGATCTTGTCAATGTCATCAGGGGTAGGGTACTTGCTCGATGGATGTAAGAAAATAAGTATATGAGCATGTGGTAACCCTCTTTTTTGGAACTCAATGGTGTACATATCTGAAAAAAGATGTATAGTTAGTTGTTGAAATCAATTTATAATGATATTGAATGGGTATATATTGTAGCAGATTAAGTATAGTAAAATAAAGCATGACTTACATGCGATGACTTTCCCCAGAAGATGTTTTTTGGTCAAATCACGCATCAACTCATCAAATTTAATTTTAAAAACTCTGGAAATAATATCAGGGCGATCTTGAGGTTTCAAATTCCTGTTGGAAAGCAATCTTCGTATTTCCGGCAAATTAGGATTGCAAGTAAAAGTAATGAATAAATATGGAAAACCAACTGCCGCCGAGATAGCCATTCCATCAAAATACAATCCATCCATGTATCTTTTTCCACCCACAAAAGTTGAAGGTAAAATTACTCTTTTTCCGACTTTTGCCCCATTGTCATTTTCATCATTCAATTTGCGATATTTGGAGACTTTGAGTTTTGATTGATTGTTGACGATCCAAGCCAACCTCTCAGATTCCATCATTGTGTAGCCATCAACCAAGAATTGTTGGAAAAGTCTTCGGCAGGATAACAAAGTTTGAGCTTCATTTTCTCTTGTTTGGATTCTAAATGACAACCAATAACATTAAGTGTTAAATGACATAGTTAATGTGTGTAAATTAATGATATTATATGCGCATGTGTAAGCGGAACTTACCAACCAAAACATCTTCACGAAAATTCATAGCTTTGATATCCTCATATTTCATGAGGTTAAAGAAATAAGCAGGGATATTTGGCATTTCATTTGGCTTGACTGTTGTCCCAGATAAGAATTGCAACTTAAATGCATGAGGAGTTAGTTTAAACTTATCTTCATTGCGTTGAAGCTTGAAATTGCTGATGCTACATGTTTTGAGTTTCATAAACTCAGCAATTTCAGCAGTCCTTTTCTTGAATTCTTCAGGTCCAATGACAACATGTATAGAATCACCCTAGTAAAATAAATAGTTATATTATTTAATTTATAGATATACTGATAATATGTAAAACATGTTATTGATAAGTTATTGAAATGTAAAAACCTGAATATCTCGAATAATCATTTCAGCATATTCTTTGGATGATTTGATTGTAGTCCAGAAATCATCAACTTTAACAGCAAGTTTCCAGAGTTCTTTTGTGTCATTCACTTTGCTAATCTGATCAAATGCTCTGGACATGGTTGGAGTCTGCTTGGAAAGTGAACATAAAAAAGCAGTAAGGTATTTTTCTAAGTATCTAACTTTATTAATTTGCAGAAACATTGATTTTTGATAACTTAATTTATCTATAACTATATATCACTTCTTTAGTCAGATCTGAAGTATGAAATGGTAAGTATATATTTAAATTTAGTCAGATCTAGTGGAAACTGATATGAAATATGAAATAGTGATGAGAAAAAATGATAAACATGAAGGAAAAATATGAAATCCAAGTTAAACATCCAAAGTAACTAACTTTAATAACATGTGGAAACTATTGAAGTCTCTAACTTCATTATAACATTATAAGTATCTAACTTCATTGATCTACATGAAGCCATTAAAGCAGATCTACATTAAGTATGAAGTATTACTATTTAAAGGCCTTGTATTTGAAACATTAATTAAATGCAGGAAAGAAACATAAAAATGAAGAAATAAGATTAAAAGCAGTAAGGTATTAGCAGTAAGGTATTTTTCTAAGTATCTAACTTTATTAATTTGCAGAAACATTGATTTTTGATAACTTAATTTATCTATAACTATATATCACTTCTTTAGTCAGATCTGAAGTATGAAATGGTAAGTATATATTTAAATTTAGTCAGATCTAGTGGAAACTGATATGAAATATGAAATAGTGATGAGAAAAAATGATAAACATGAAGGAAAAATATGAAATCCAAGTTAAACATCCAAAGTAACTAACTTTAATAACATGTGGAAACTATTGAAGTCTCTAACTTCATTATAACATTATAAGTATCTAACTTCATTGATCTACATGAAGCCATTAAAGCAGATCTACATTAAGTATGAAGTATTACTATTTAAAGGCCTTGTATTTGAAACATTAATTAAATGCAGGAAAGAAACATAAAAATGAAGAACATATGATGAACCCATAAATGTTAAAAATGAAGATCTAAGGATTATTAGAGTTTAAAGCTTACTTGTTTTCTTTCCTTTTCCTTCAAGTCTGATAAGTGTTGTGAGGAAAACAAAATAGAACAATGTTAATGAAGGAAATATTCTGAAAATTTATGTTTATGAAAAAAATTAAGTAGAAGAAGAATAATAGAAACCTTACTTCTTCCTTTGGTCTTCTTGCAGATGAAATGAAATGAAAAGTGAAATGGAAAGTTGTTTCAAGTTGTATATTAGATTAGATGTATTGGAAAGCTAATAGGTTAATAGCTTCATGTAGTCACATCACATCCATCAGGAAAAGCCAAAGTAAGTCAACAAAATGTCTACTTACTTGTACTTTAAGTCAAATGTAGTGTGGTTAGTCAATATTACCCCTAAGAAAGCTGATGTGGAAGCTAAGATTAGAAGGTTAGAATAGATAATTTCTTAAGTATAATTTATGTGAAAAGTTACTATTACCCCTTCTAAAATTGATGTGGAAGGTGAACAATAAAAAGGTTAGAATAGAGATATCCTAAGTATCTTTCTTTCTTAAGTTAATATTAGATATTAGATAGACTTGTCATCAAATATTTTTTACAAGTATTTCTTGATTTTTACACCTTTTTTTTTGTTGTGATATGATTTAGCAAAGAGAAACAAAGATGGTGAGAGGAAAAACTCAAATGAAGCGTATAGAAAATGCAACAAGTAGACAAGTAACATTCTCAAAGAGGAGAAATGGTTTGTTGAAGAAAGCTTTTGAGTTGTCAGTGTTGTGTGATGCTGAAGTTGCTCTCATTGTTTTCTCACCAAGAGGAAGGCTTTATGAATTTGCTAGCTCAAGGTTTGTTCATATTTAATTAATTTATTTGTTCTCAAATCATGTGATTTAATTTGCATCTGAAAATAATTTTCTTTGTGGTTGAGGTTATAATTTTCTTTGTGTTAATTTATTTTTTGAATGCAAGAGAGATTATATTCACAATAATAATTTAGACCCACTAGCACAAGAAATGCATAATAAACATAATACAATTACCAAAATAGATTAATGTTGGTTACAAATATTAATTCACCTCAACAAGCAATGAATTATGTTTATGTTGTGATGTGACTATTGTTGTTAATATATATACTATATATCTTTGTTCAAGTGTACTAATAATTAGAGGAGCATATAACTTTTTGTGGATTTTCTAATTCCAAAATTGAGCTTTTTATTATTTCTATGTTAGAATGGGATATTAAAAATGTTAATAAATTAGTGGTTAGGTTAGTTTCGAAAACCTTGGATCCTTAACTTCCTTCTTAAAACTCATTTAATGTCTTCTAATTTTGTGGCCCATATATATATATATCACAATGAAAAAAACATGTGCCAAAACTTAATGACATCAAACACATAAATAAAATAAATCTAAAACCATAAAATTATAAGAAAGATGGAGTACCAGAGTACACTGTCCATTACAGTTATAGGATTAAAATTAGTAGTGTTTTAAAACTTGAGTTTCTTAGTGTATAAAAGAACAAAGCAAAGGACTCAAATTGGTTTTTTTAATTCTTTTTTTGTTTAAAAAAAAACAATGGTTGTTATATCACATGTACTATATATAAGAGTTCTTATTCCTATATATACACAATTATCTGCAGTACATTAACCAAGATTTGATTAATACCCTCCAATATCTTATGAATATATCAATATAATGCTGTAAATATTTTTTTTTATTCAACGAGCCTAAGCACAAAGAAAAAAGATTATACTGAAACTAATCGGGGGAAAGAGACATTCCTATAATCATCATCAACAATCTGAATCAACTCAGAGGAAGGGTGTTAAAAAAAATGGTGCTACCAAGGCTATCACAACCTATGTTGGCTAGCATATCGGCACATAGACATCGCCTCGGAAAATACATGGTTTATGTTAAAAGTCGTACTTCAGTACCTTTTTTTTTACATAGTAATTTTTTTTTATCATTAAAGATAATGTGGTGATCTAATCTAATAATGATAAAAAGGAAAATGTAGCTCTATATTAAATAATAATTGAGGGAATGTCCCAATAAATAATGGAATAATGTGCAGTGTGATCACATTGTACATATTTTAGCATAATTTTCAAGGTCACAAATAATAACCCTCGTTCTAAGTTGATTATCATATTTTATCATCAAACTTATGATTTTTTATTATATAACTTATGGTCTAATAAACTATTTAATAGTCTAGTTATGGTGATCAATTATGAGTAACCATGGGAGTGATTTTTCTGAGACTGGTGATCATGGTGAAGTTATATAAATTGATCATGAACATTTCTTTGAACATTATGTGATTTTGAATTCCATTCTTATACATATTCATATATAATCACTATAAATATACAATAATCATAAAAAAAAATATTAAAAATATTTGTAAGCAAGACGGTCATGTCTCTAGTGTACGACACTATCCTAGAAGATAATTAATTTTTTGATATATACATAATATAATTAGTTTAGTATTTAGTGTATATACTCAACCATTTGATGTTAAAATTGTTAATTAGAACTTATTAGTATGTTGGAAGTGAATATCAAACGTACTCGAACTCTATCATTTCACTTTTTAACTATATATATATCAACTATCAAATTACATTATGTATTCTCTCCTACAAGATTTATGCATTTAATATTTTAAAATTTTGAATGAAAACATAATATTTAAATAATTTGTATAATTTTTCAATTTTTATCGTTATGATATCTCAATGCACAGTGGCTAATAGTGTAACGAATAACATTACAACATATAGAGAAAATTGTTGAAAAACAATTGACCATAGAAAATATTTGATAGATTTGTTAGCATTACACATATTGTTATATCCTTCGATGGCTAATCCTCCAACTTGTTTGTATTTTGATCTTGTGTAGGATTTTGTTGCAATCTATTTCTTTCTTGTCCTTCGGTGCTTTATCATAGGATTTACTGTTAGTGTTTAAGTGAAAAATAGAGTATGCGATGTGGTGGTCACAAGAAAGTGGGAGTTTGAATTGTGACCATTTTTTAAAATTGTTTCTTACCTTTCAAAAGATGGTGAATCAATACTCAATACTAATAGATATGATTCGTAAGGTATAAACTGAATATGTGTGTTTGGTGTGTGTATGGTTAAAATAATCTACTAAAAGTAAAAGAGAAGGGATAGAAGATTGAGACACGCAAAGTTTATACTGGTTCACTCAAGGTGGGCTACTCCCCGGTCCTCACAAACTTTGTGAGAGTTCGCTAGTGTCTGAGATACCCTCTCAAATTCTGCACACAATCACAATCTAATCTAACTAGACCAAGTAAACTACCTACTAATCATTTTCAGCTCTAAACTAGAGGAAGATAATTGTACAATCACTTTTAATGGATAAGGAACCATATAAGTATGAAGAGATATATGGAGCTTCTTGTATGAAAGTGCAAGGCAGTTACTTTTGTTGTTCAAAATGCTTCTGATCTTGATTTTTGAGAACCAATATTTTCTATCTAATTAGCAACTACCTATATATTTATACTTTATATTTGGACCAGAAATTAATCACTAACATTGACTTAAATTAATGATACAGCGTTTCAGAAACAATTGGACGATACCGAAGTCATTCCAGGATTAATAATACTCCAACAACATCTGAATCAATCGAAAATACTGAGGTTAGTTACATAGTAAATTGAAGTTTGAATGAAATTGTCATGATTATTATTTATTTGCAGCATTTGAAGGAAGAAGTAGAAAACATGAGGAGGAAGATTGAGCTTCTCGAGACTTCAAAACGGTTAGTTAAAGTTCATGAATAATCCATATTCAATATTTGTTCACAAAGAAAAATTTACATTCAAAGTTTGATGATTTCCCTTACTTATATAATAATTAAAGAGAAGATGTTGCATTTGTAATTTCATACACTCAGGAAATTCTTAGGAGAAGGTTTGGGGTCTTGTTCCATTGAAGAACTACAAAAGATAGAGCAACAGATGGAGAAGAGTTTAAACAAAATTCGAACAAAAAAGGTTAATTAGCAATAAAAAAGCTATATGTAAATTTAAAGTTTATAGACATTTTTTAAAATTGAAATGTCTATTTTTCAGACTCAGGTTTTCAGGGAACAAATTGAGCAGCTAAAAGAAAAGGTAAGTTGTTTATATTTGTTTTTACAACAATAGGGTGATAATTTAAATTTGTATCTGCCTTTTATAAGTGAAAATATTAGAAATTAGTATCATATTGGTGCCTTTGATATTGGAGTAAACCAATATATTGGGTCTTGAAATTATAAATGTTGTCGAAGCTTGGCTCTAAGCGATAGACTAGCTGTTGTAAATTCGATGATAATAACTCACACTAATAATAAACTGATGTGTGGGGCAAACGAAACAAGCAACCAAATATAAGGACGAAAGAGATGATGATGCAATAATTCAAACAATAACAGCGGAAGATAACGAACACGATCAATATTGTTTACCCAGTTCGGTGTTAATGAACCTACGTCTGGGGGAGAGAGAAACTCTCTGTTCCATTAGATCAAAGAAGTCACTTTACAAGAGTTCCCAATTGGGTTACAAGAATTAATCCTAATTCTACCCAAAATCCCGAATCTCTTCCCGTGGCCAAGAGACTCAATTTTACCTAGTCTACCCAAGGTGATCCCACAAGATGATCCCAAGAATGATTTGCCCAAACCCCTAGGATCCTAAGACCCTAGCCTTGTGTGGTGGCAAACCCTAATTCCCTACATCTTGTCTTTCTTTTGCTCTCTTATTTTTCTATGAATAAAGCACTCCCTATTTATAGAAAAATATATGCCTATTATTTTAAAACAAATCGTTATAAAATAAAACCAAATCTCATATTGTTTCTAAATATATCCAATTTAAAACCAAACACAATCCAAGTCAGATATTCTTCAAAAATATATTTTTTCACAAAATCTACAATATTCTGACTTCCAATCTTGAGATTTCAAGGCATATCCAACAATTCTCCACCTTGCCTTTAAATCGATGGTGATCCAATCAACCACCGTGTTGCTCTCTCCATCTTGAATCTTCTATTCAAGATCACCGGCCAAGTCCAAGTCCCACTTGAACCTTGACCTCTTCTACTTGCTTCCAACAACCATTGCTAGAACCACAAGTATTACCTCCACTTCATCCCTCGGAATGTCTTCCGCCCTCATGAAGATCTTACATCCCACTACCATAGGATTTTTGGTAGCACCCACAAGATTCACCGCCTCCTCTTCAGACTCCGGAGTAGCTAATTCCGTACCCTCCTGAAGTAACGCTTCTGCCCCGCTATCACCGGCCTTTTTGGATAGCTCAACAAGCTTCACCACCCTTCGACCCCCGGAGTGCCCTCCGTCCTCTCGAAGTATTGCTTGGCTCCGAACCAACCTTGGAATTTTAGGCGGTTCCACAAGCTGCAACATCAAACTCTCCTTGTATCCAACTACCTCCAGCAGTCTCACAAGTTACCAAGTCTGATCACTGTTGCTTTCAATTGCCTCCCTGAAGATCTTTCAAGTTTTGCACTTCTTCAGCCACAATTGAAACATAACCCACAATGTCCTAATAGTCATACCACTTTGGTGCAACAATTCCACTCTCCTCCCTACCTCTCATTAGATAGCCAAGAGCCATTGTTGAATGTTTGTCTTCCTCTAGTCCAACTAGTAACAAACTCCACCTCAAACCGAGATTCCTCCACCAAAGTCACAAAACGGTATTTCCACTATGTTCCCACCTTGTAACCTGCAAAACTGTCAAACTGCTCTGAAACAAACTTCAGGCCATTGTTAGTATCCAACAATTTCAATTTAGTTCCAACACCTAGTAAACCTCGTTTCACTACTCCAACTAAATCTATGTCACTAACAAGAATCAACCAAAGTTTCACAACTCAACCATATGAGAATCACCACTAGTAACAAATGCATAACAAATAATAGACCAACTATCCATGCATCAAAGTTTAGGAACATACCTCACATCATGTAAAAGAAAACACATGATTTGTCAAACATCGTAAGACAAACCAAAAAACCATACCTCAAACCTTTCAAGTTTTTCCGTCTTCAAGATGAAAAACTCCACCTTCAATTAGCTCTCGGATTTTTCACGGTATTCCTTCTTCAAACACATGTGATAGGAGCATCCAAAGTCCATGACTTAATACTCCACTGCTTCCCAACTTTTACTAGCATCTCCGGATTCTTATAACAAAGTTGTTGTTTCAACAGTCACCCGAGTATTATTCCACCGCCTCTCCAGGCCGTGCTTCTCCCTTCAACGCCTCAACACGTTTTGAATTAACACCGCCCTCATCTTCACCTTCCACAACCCGTAGTCGTTACTCCCGGTGAACCTCTCAATATCCCCCTTCAAACCCATGGTACTTGAATCGACTGATCCCCTTGCCCCACGGTGGGCGCCAATTGTTAATTCGACGATAATAACTCACACCAATAATAAACTGATGTGTGGGGCAAGCGAAACAAGCAACCAAATATAAGGACGATAGAGATGATGATGCAATAATTCAAACAATAACGGCGGAAGATAACGAACACGATCAATATTGTTTACCCAGTTCGGTGTTAATGAACCTACGTCTGGGGGAGAGAGAAACTCTCCGTTCCACTAGATCAAAGAAGTCACTTTACAAGAGTTCCCAATTGGGTTACAAGAATTAATCCTAATTCTACCCAAAATCTCGAATCTCTTCCCGTGGCCAAGAGACTCAATTTTACCTGGTCTACCCAAGGTGATCCCACAAGATGATCCCAAGAATGATTTGCCCAAACCCCTAGGATCCTAAGACCCTAGCCTTGTGTGGTGGCAAACCCTAATTCCCTACGTCTTGTCTTTCTTTTGCTCTCTTATTTTTCTATGAATAAAGCACTCCCTATTTATAGAAAAATATATGCCTATTATTTTAAAACAAATCGTTATAAAATAAAACCAAATCTCATATTGTTTCTAAATATATCCAATTTAAAACCAAACACAATCCAAGCCAGATATTCTTCAAAAATATATTTTTTCACAAAATCTACAATATTCTGACTTCCAATCTTGAGATTTCAAGGCATATCCAACACTAGCAGTAAGCTTGGCTATAGGGAAGCGCTTATCAAGTGTGAAGGATTCGTTCCTCTCTCCCACCCACCCAGCAAGAGGATGGGCGAACCTTCAAATTTTTGAAATATCAAATTGCTGTTTCAAATTGATTATCTTTGGCCTAGCTAAATGCTCCCTCTATCAAGTAGCTCTATTGGTCGATGTTGATATGTCATGTCAAGTTACTTCATGACTTGTCAACGTTGAGGTGGCTCACATGAAACCTTAAACGCAAGTTTCATATTGGTTAAAAACTTATGTTTTGTGCATATTGAACTTTCGTCATCAAAAAATCAAAACCAATTAGCATTGATGAGAAGTCTATGTATAAAAATATAAATTTTTAACCGGTATGAAATTTGGATATATATATATATATATATATATATATATATATATATATATATGACTCAGTGTAACATAACATCAACTTGGAGAAGTCAAGATGTCACTTAATAAGACACATCTTATATTCTAATAGAGCTACTTGACGGAGGGAGCATTTTGACTAAAGTTAAACTTTTTAGCTTCTACAAAATTACGTGTTACTATGATTTTGCCAAACTCATTGCCAATACAAACATTCACTTATAAGTTGGCCAACATGATTATAATCTTTTCTCCATTCATAAGTTATGAACATTAGCTTACATCAAAAAGATTCTAATTAATACTGTTTTGAATACAATTCAGGAAAAAGCCCTATTTGCTGAAAATGTCAGGCTCTCTGAGAAGGTGATTTTACTTTAATTTTATATATCAAACAAGAAATAGCCTTCCATAGTTTTACAAATTTCTCAATTATGGAATGAAAATCCAAATCTATGTGCAGTATGACAACTATTCATCACAGGCAGCAAAAAAGGATCAAAGAGAAAATATGCATGAAGCTGAACCCTATGCTGATCAAAAGAGTCCAAGTTCAGATGTGGAGACTGAACTATTCATTGGTCTTCCAGAAACAAGAACAAGGCGCATTAATCATCCAAAGTTCTAGCTAGTTGAGGACTAATATTAATCCTTCTGACTATGCAAAATAAATAATTAAGGGCAAGGAAAAATGTCTCATAAATGTTTATTGGATCATATGTTTCATGTATGTATCCTCTAATTCAGAAAAATTATCGTGCTCAATTGTGAGAATGATTTGTTTCATAATATTCTAAAATCTATGGCCTAAATGACATGTTGTATTGATGCTTTTATGACTCAGAAGTAATTTATAAGCACTTCCAGTAATTTTGTATGCATGATTGGTGCTAGTTTTTTAGGGTTTTACTCCCTGTGATATTAACTAATTTCGGTTTATACTCCTTGTAAATTTTTTTTTTTTTTCAATTTCAACTCTATAATGTGAAAATTCATGTTCTCTCACTAAACATGTTGGTTTATAACAGTTTGAGTTAAACCATTATACAATTTACTCTTTTTCTATAATGTTAGCCAATTTTGGTTTACTCACCTTATGAAACATGTCATGTCATATTATAGGGTTGAAATCGAAAGAAAAAAAAAAGAAAGAGAATAAACAAAATTCGCTAGCATTACAAAAGGTAAACATTGTTTAACCCTAAAAACTTTAATATGCTATTTTAGAAAAACAAAATGGATATTTAGTTGGGGTTATAGATCAAAACTTTAGATTCCATTGTATAGAGTCTTGAGATATTTGGTTTCACAAATTAGCTTAACAAACATGGCATGATAAGAATGATATATTATTAAATGTACTAATACTTGTTTTTTACCTTTGAATAAATTTGACTATTTCTCTGCATAATTTTTTTTTCCCTCTTTCTCTTCCAAAATGTAAGAATTTTTGGATTATATAAATGGGCTTTAGGTAGGGCCTCAAATTAAAATATTATATAAAATGTTGTAAATGTTTAGATAAATTTTTGCATGGAAAAAATGTGCAAAACACTTTTTGTTTTGTTTTAAATAAGTTTAATGAAAAGATGTAAAATTAATTATTGGTTATGGAAAAAATGAAAAGAAGAAAAATTAAACGTAATTTACATTTAATTTCACAAAAACATATAAAAAACATTCTTGAAAATGAAAAATGTTTCGAACAATGTGACTTAAAGAGGATAAAAGTTTGTCTTTTTTATTACTCTCTCCGTCCCTATTTATAGGGACGGATGGAGTATAATTTAAGGCAAAAAAATTTGTTGCTTGTAATTGGGACCGAGGGTTGTCTAATAAAATTAGTTCAATTGGTAGCCGGCTATCAAAGAAATTACTTCGATCCCCTAGATTTCATAATTTCTCCAAATTTAAAATATGTGTATTGTTTTTAAGCATAATAAAATATAGGCTAAATTAGTCACCAAAAAAAAAAACTATATAGGTTAAATTATACTTTTGGTCCCTTAACTAAATTATTGATTTCATTATGGTCTCTTAACTAATAAACGTTTCACTTTGGTAAAAATGTGCAGTTGATAAACTTTTCCTTCTCTCTCTAAAAACATATCGCTCTCACCTCTCTCTAAGGCACAAATCCGCCGCTCCTTTTCCCTTCAATCCAATCTGTTCCTTTGAAATGTAACCACACATTGGGGTGGTGTGATGAGAGCTGATGCTCTCCGCACCACCGTTTGTTTCGATCGCCGGCGGTGGTTTGGTGGTGGTTTTTCGTGGCTGTTTTCTCATGGCCGCGTTTCTCTGTGTTTCGGCGAGGTTTGTGGTGGGTGGTGGTCGGTTGCTGTGGTTTCTGCAATTTTCCGGCCAGTCATGTGTGGATTTTCCGATCTGGGCTGGATTTCGTTTCTATGTGTAGATTTCCGCTAGATCTGGATTGTGGGATTTGGGTGTTTTGAGTTGGTTGGCTCCGACGCCGGTTCTGTTTTGGCGGTCGTTCGGCCATGGTGTGGTGGAGAATTTTTCTCTATTAGGTGGTTCTCCGGCTGTTCCGACGGATCTTTCTGTTGCCGGTTTGGTTCAACCAGCTCCGCCTCCATCACGGTGGTGGTAGCTCTGCCTGTTTCTGTCCTTCCTTCCGAGTTTCGGCAGTCATTTCTCCTCTTCCTTCCGCCGCGTTTTGGTGTTTCGCCGCTGTTTTTTGTGGCTTTGGTTTGGTGGTGGTGACGGATCTGGGCTTCGGTTTGTCCAGGTTTGGGTTTTTGTTTTATGCGGTGGTCATGAGATTTGATTTTGGGTGTTATAGGTGCTTTGATGGTGGTGGTTGATGCTGTCTTTCTCGGTGATATGGAGGTGGGAATGGGATTTGGATTTGGCAGCTGTGGTGGTGGTGGTGCGTTGTGATTAGGTGTTGTTGGTTTCAGTGGGGTTTGTTTGAAGGTGTTTTGGCAGTGGTGGTGGTGGTTGGCTGAGGTGGTGTTTGGCTGAGGTGGTGTTTGGCTGAGGCTTTTCTTGGTCTTGGTAGTTGTCCTGGCGTGCCCGAAAGGGCGAGGTATGTAGACACTCTGTGTTGACGGATGTTGTTGTTTTATCGTACCTATGGGATGTATTGGTGTCGGAGAGGTGTTGGATGGTTAATGCCAAATGTGAGTGGATTCTCCCTGATACGAGAGTCTCTGACCATTTTCAAATCTGGTGAGATTTGCAGGACTCTTGGAGTCGCTGAGGGGTGTTCAAGTCTGTTGAGATTTGCAAGTCTCTGGTATCTGGTCGAATTCTACTGCATCAGGTGTTGACTGTCGATTCTCTGACTACCGATGTCCCTCTACCTTCGACTTTTGGGGCTACTTTCTGGATCTGATGGGCCGAGTAATTTTAATTCGAGTTCGGAAGTTAGTGTCTAGTGGTGTCTCCTAGGGTCGATAAGGGTTTTCTCTGGTAGGTTTAGTGAATCATTATTGGTGTACGGATGGATTGGGGCGTTTGATTAGGTGTTGGTAATTGTGTTATATCACGTTACCTTTCGTTGTATGTTCCACAACAATTCCTTTCACTTCTTGTGGAGGAGTTGTTTTTTAATAAATTTTAGCCGATTAAAAAAAAAACGTTTCACTTTGGTCCCTTAATTGTGTTTTCTTTAGTCAAGTTAGTCCATTTCACTAGTTTTTAACACCAAATGTCTTAATTGGACCAACATTGTAGTGGTTCACCATAGACCTCAATTATATTTTAAAGGCAAAATTACGCCATTAGTCCTTTATCTTATTTATTTGTAACAAATTGGTCTTTTATCTTATTTTTGTCACATTTAGGTCCTTTATCTATCAAAATGAGAACATGTTAGTCCTTTTTACCATTTTTTATATTAAAAAAATGATGAAATTATAATTTTATTAATAATGTTCATTTCTAAAATATTCTTTAAATTAAAAATAAAGAAAATCATGAATTTATGAACATCTTCATCTCATGTTCATCATCTTCATCCTCATCATCTTATTCCATAAATTTTTAAAAAAATATCAACTCAAATACACTTCCATATTGCTTGCTTATTTTCACTATCAACTTCTTCTAAAAGCAAAATTTAAAATCCTTAAATTTTTATGAACCCTAGATTTACCAAACATAACAAAATCATAAAATTTCAATTGAAAAGCAAAGGGGTTTAATTTAGGGAGGTTGCTAAATCTAACCAACTTCATAACTACCACCGATTTCTCATTGATTTTTTTGTTCCATTGAATGTGAGTTGCAAAAGTGTGGCTAATAGCATAGAATCATTTGGATGAAGAGTTAACATTAATATTTCTATTTGTCAAAAAAAAAAAATTAAACCATTAACATCTCTCATGGAAGCAGTGAGACCATGATGAAAGCCACCAACATCAATTGGTTAGATAGGATTCTAGAAACAACGGTGGTGGTGATTGGAGCATATGACAGTGGTGTTGTGCCACCAACATTAATTCCTTATTACCAGAAAGAAAGGGGTTTTAAATCCTTTAAGCTGCATTGCACCTAAATTAAAGCCCTTTCTTTTTCAATTGAATTTGGAGATTTTTTGGGTTTGGTAAATTTAAGGTTCATTGAGATTTAGGGATTTTAAATTTTAAATTTTGATTTTAGAAGAAGATGATAGTGAAGATATGCAAGTAACTTTGAATTGTATTTGAGTGAACATATTTTTTGAAAAAAATTAAGGAATAAGAAAATGAAGATGAAGATGATGAACATGAGATGAAGATTTTCATAGATTCATGATTTTCTTTATTTTTTTATTTAAAAAATATTTTAGAAATGAACATTATTAATAAAATTATAATTTCAGCATTTTTTTAATATAAAAAATGGTAAAAAGGACTAACATGTTCTCATTTTGATAGATAAAAGACCTAAATGTGACAAAAATAAGATAAAGGACCAATTTGTTACAAATAAATAAAATAAAGGACTAATGGTGTAATTTTGCCTATTTTAAATATTAACCATTTGATTTTGTTGTCAAAAGAAAAACAATTAGATTTCATAGGTCTCTATTGTATCTAATAACGAACCATCATGTGTTTGTGGTTTATTATTAAATACAATACACCTAAAAGATCTAGTTTTTCTTTTTGATAAAACAATCAAATGGTTGATATATATTTAAAATATTATTGAGATCTAAAGTAGACCACTACAACGTTGATCCACTTTAAACATTTGATATTAAAAACTAATGGAAGAGATTAATTTGATTAAAAGAGACACAATTAAGGGGCCAAAATGAAATCAACAATTTAATTAAAAGATACTACCTCCGTCCCAAAATAAAAGAACTAGTTTGACTACTGCACGTATGTCAATGCCCGATTTTGATCACTAATATCTTTAATTCTCTATTAGTAAAAATTATAAAAATTGGATAGTTGAAAATACTCATCAAAACAAATCAAACAAAATCTTATATGCTTATATTTATATCTATATATTATTAAAAAATTATGGTCAAAGCATGATAAATGAATAGTATCATTTAATCAAAATAACTCTAATAATATGGGACGGAGATAGTAAAAATATAATTTAAGTCTAATCACTAAAATAATAGATGCAAAAGTAAATTGAAACGGAGGGAGCATATCAAAATAAACATTTATTGGTTTTCATAGTCATAATTGTGATATGCTACTGGGAAATTTTCTCTTCCCACCCCCCATGATTCTTTTTAACCCCCCAATATTCCAATTTTACCTCTGTACAAAAACTTCGGAACGTGTTTTTCAAAGTTTTTCTAGTTCAAATTCATCAAAATTTCGGAAAATACATTCCGAAGTTCGTATTCAAGGCAAAAAAAACTTCGAAAAACGCGTTCCGAAGTTTAAAATTAGGGGCAAAAATGGAAATTCGGGGGAAAAAGAGTCACGGGGGGGTGGGAAGAGAAAATTTCTGCTACTGGTGGGATCACAATCAAGAATTTTGGCTTTTAGGCCCTTATATTTTGGGTCTAAAAGTGGGGTATTTTAAGATTTTTGGACTGTCTGGAGCAACTAAGAGAGCCTAAAAAGCAAAATTCCACGATCAAAATAGGCAAGCCCATCAATGGAGAATCTATTACCGTGGTAACTAGCCCAAAGGTGTAGTTTCGCTATTGTATGAGAAATGTAATTGTGAATTACGTTTTGCACCATCTTTTTTATCTAAATACCGAACCCTCCTTTTTCTTTAAAACAAATTGTCTCCAAATACCCCTATTTTCAAAAAGAAAATATACAAAACACAACCCATTCCATTCGTCCAGGTTCATTGACATTAGAATTGGTACAAAATACACTTCATAACTACTTCTCAATATTAACCTTGGTATATAGCAAATGTATGTGTACTTCAATTTTATGTACAATAAATTATTTTATATTTTGTCATGCAATTAGTGGTTAGAAATTTCACCTTTAAATTGGATAAGAGGGATGACCGGTCCCCGAACCTCAGTCCCAATATCTTATACCAATTTATCTAAGCTCACGGAACATCTTATACCAATTAATCTAAACTCACAAAACACACTGTATTTATTTATATACCGTGCGGATAATGGGATTTTTTTTCCACTCTTTTATCTTGCTATCAATCATATCAACCGTTATAAATTTTAATTGGTGTAATTTTATGGCGTATTAGAGTTCACTTCAATTTTTTGATATAAGATATGATGCTCACGTAACTAAACATGGTAAAATGGGCCGAATTTATTATGACGGCCCATTTTGATGTTGAATTAAACTTCAAAATTCAAACAAAAATATTGCTTTAAATAAATATAAGTAAAAGACTATTATATATATATTTGTATCCAATTACAAAAAGATACTATAGGAGTCTGCAGTTTCTCATTCTAGTCACAAAGGTACAATTTTGTGCTGGTAATCATTATTTTGCCAAAACATAAATAAATCTTAAAAGCATATAAACAATAAGGTAAATCTTATACTTCATTAATTCAAATTTTCAAAGGATCCATCCATGCATGAAGTTAGTCTCACAAGCCATGCTCTTGGAAACATTAGATGCCTCAGCTTGAACATACTGTTGGTATCTGCCCAATCAAAGAGGTAAACATTATAATTTTTTATCATGAAAACTATATTGCTTGTTTTGAATACCATCAATAAAACAAGTTTGACACTTGAAACCCAAAACTTATTAGGATTTTTTTCTTTTACATGTTTTTATTGTATACAATCACAAACTAATATCTCTGCAACTATGATTGTGAGGGGGCTGGAACCACTTGATACCAGAATTTACCCCCAAACCAGATTAAACTAGTGGTGAAAAAAAAATAACAAATTTTTTTGTTGCTTCTTAACCTAAAATTCGATTTTTATTTGCCTCACCCTTAAACCGATCTCAACAAAATTACGAAACTAATATAGCATCTATCATCTTGAAATGTTAAATTAATTTTGATCAATATCTTAGGTCAAATTTTTATGAACAATAAAGACCACTACTCATCTAATCTAATCTAATTATCTAAATCAAATGTAGTGAATGTATATATGCAAATATGAAAGAAAAATCATTTACCCTATTTGCAAAAAGGGTTCTGCTTGAATATCCATATTCATTGTCATAGGGTTGGTTTGATGTGGCTGAAAGGTAAAGTTGCTATTTCCAGCAATTGAATTAGAACTCCACAAGCTTTCCACAGCTTTAAGATTAAATCCCTCGCTTTCAAGCTGAAAATAATATTTTGAAGCAAGAATTTAAAAATATTAAATAAAATAGGATAATTTCATCAATTTAAATAAAATAAAAATGAAGATGTGTCTTCTTGCACTAGAAATGGTACACAACATAATCTATCTCGTAAGTAGAATTGATCAGTTGGTAGTTAGAAAGACGCTCATTTGTAGAGATTTGAGTTTAAATTCAATTTTTTTTACTTCTCTACACTTAAATGTGTGAATTTAGCTAATAAATATTTGACCAAAAAAACATAAAGAAATAGTACACAATATAACCTTGAGTCTTAGTTGTTTGTTCATATCTCCTAAATAGCGTTCCTGCAAAGTGGTTGAAAATGCCAAAATTGAGAAATTATTTTGATCTCAAAGATACATAAGTACTAATGTAGTGTGAATGAATTCTGAAACTAAACAAATGTGGAAATTAAAGTGTTTAATTTTGACAATAATTCTGCTTCAAAAAAAAAAAAACTTTGACAATAATTCAACTTTTAACAAGTTAATTTTACCTTAGATAATTAAAATTAGATCAAAGAACAAAATTTTTATCTTACCCTTTTGCGAAGCTCTTCCATTTGTTCAACCATAATTTGAGTCTGCAATTGAAATAACATTTTAGGTATGATCATCTCAAATCAATGTTTCATTATAAGACCAATATTTTTTATACATTCACAACCATTGCTCTAAATTGTTTGACAACCGCAAATTAAACCACGTACGGTATGAATTTTTTTAATGATCTACTCGATAATATCACAACTAAAATTGTGGCCGCGATGCGGCCACATTGTGGTCGTATCTATTGACTATCTTACTTGAATCAAGTTAAACTTCTACAAAGGCAAGGCCTTATTTACTTTTTGTCATGTGTTTACAATCAAAGAAAAACTAGCAATACAAAAAAAGTAGATAGAACCCATATATAAAAGATGATACATGTAAATGCGTGCACTACACCTTTCTTTGCCTAGCTTGTGCTAAAGCACCTTCAAGTTGTTTCTCAAGATTCTGCAGCTCCTTCATGTTCAAAGGTCCAAGATCTTCCCCAAGCAACTGCCTGAAATGACATTACATAAATTGGAAGGTAAATTTTCACTTTTTTTTTATATAAAAAAAAAATCATTATTACTAACTTACATCATAATTATAGTGCGTTAGACAAATTTACTGCGGTACAATAATTTTGTTGAAACTTTAAAGTATAGCTTTATCAAATTAAATCATAATAACTCGGTCTGATTTTGTCAAATTCACTATCAATCTAAGAAGAGACCATATATTGTGTAAAAAAAAAAAGAAGAGACCATATATAATTACTTTTTTTTTTTGAACGACAAATACATTATTAATAATAAACAAAGTCTCTACACAAGAAGAACAGAGACTGGTAAAAGAGAGGTTATAAAATAAAGGCGCCGTATATAAGCGGATCACCAATAAAAATGGATATAGTTACTATAGTAGTGAAATTAAAATCCCATACAATTATCTAAAAGAGATATAGTACTATAGTAGTACCTCTGAGTCTTTTGAAGAGACTCATACTTTGCCTTCAGCTTAGACACCTCTTGGTACCAACTCTGCTTTTCAAAACAGAATATATTAGTATTAAATGATTATTAATATAACAAAGTAAAATTATATGAGATTAAGATTATATGAGATGTGTTCTATATAGATAATCATATCATCTAGATTTAGAATTAACAAATTAAATATGTGCTATTATTTTATTTTATTTTATTTTTGTAATAGTGAGCATTGTTGATGACATACCTGGGTATCACAATCAATTTGGTGGTCATCTTGTTGAGGATTAAATGAGCACCGTTGGTATCTCTCAATAGTTTTGGTAGTGCTGTCAAAAAAACACCTCTTTAATCAATTATCAATTTTTTTCTTTTTTTTTACATACCTCCGTCTCAATATATAAGATCTTTTTTTAAAAAAATTTGTTATCTCATTTTATAAGATCATTTTCATAAGTTCAAGATGAATTAATAAATTTCCAAAAAAATACTTTTAATTAATGGTGTTGTGACCTTTGTTTTTCTTGTTCCTGTGATTTGAAGTGTGGCTTTATTTTTGTTTGGTAGGTGTGTTGTTTTTGTTTTGGGCCCTCTGTATTTCTCTTTGTACTCTTTTTGTACCCTTCTGCTGTTTTGGTACTTCTTGTACCATTCAATAATATTTTGCAGTTTTAAAAAAAAATTAATTAAAAATATAATTTACCAATTTTATTTTTAAATGGAAAATCAAATATATATTAAGTAAATTGGGTTTGTACAATCTTCCATACAAAATTACTAAATCTGTGAAAGATAAAAACAACACTGAGCTACTAGATTTGATTTAATGATAAAAGATTTAAGTAATATAAAGTCTTTGATTCAGTCCTCTATTTCATCTAGAGAAAAAAAAAAGACCATTGACCATATATGATATTTTATTAAATAGTATTCCTCTAAGTAGTTCGCTTTGTATTTTATGAAACAAAAAAATAATGAAAAAAGTAGTTAGTTGGTAGTTATATGAAAGACATCAATGAAGGAGTAGGTGTTAGAATATTATGGATTCCGTTTCTTCATAGTTCATACTTAAGTGTACGTCTAACCACTAAACCGAAAAATATTTCTGAAAATAGTAAGATCCACCTTTAGAAGAAATCTATATTATACACACACTAATTCATTTTTGGAAAATGTTAAAGATGTTTCCACCTCACTAAACATGTTAAGAAAACAAATATTGAAACACTATTTTGAAATTTGCGCATTTAGAAAAATCCAACGTAAGGTTTAGAAAAATCCTCTTTCTTTTTTTTTTACAAATGTCCTCTTTCTTTAATACAATTTTATTAACACAAAAAACTGATTTAGAAAAATCCAACGTAAGGTTTTTTTTAGGATAAGTGTTAACAACTTAACATACATTATAAGGGTACATGTTGAGAAAATAAAAATAATAATTTTTTACGTTGGAATGTGTTTAAAAGGTGAAGTTTACTCTACATCTTTATAATTTGGAAGTATTTATCCATCAATCAAAGAGAACAAACTACTTAAGTAGATTTGTATGTGGTCCCCGATCACAACTAATTTGTAACAAACTTGTGGGGACCACTTACAAACCTATTTATGAGACTGTTTTCATTGGTTTATGGGTAAATACTTTTAGTGTATGTTTGGTTCTGCGGTGACGAAAATTGATTTTGATAGAATTGATTCTGTAAAATTGATTCTGGTCAAAATTGATTTTAAGTTAAAGTGGTTTATGTTTGGATATATTCATGTAAAAGTGAGTTGAACAAAAAATTTGAGTGTAAAAATCAATTCTAGAATCAGAAGCTACGATTTCTAGCTTCAAGTAGAATCAATTCTGAAGGCAGAATCAATTCTACTTTTGAGAAACCAAACAAGTCAGAATCAATTCTACACGTCCAGAATCAATTCTGGCTGCTCCAAAAGTGGAACCAAACATACACTTAAATTATGAAAATCAATTCTGACTTTCCATAATTGAAACCAAACATACACTTAAAAGTTAAAAGAATAATGTTTAAATTTTAAAGAATTAAACTTAAACACGCAATTTCTAATATAAAGTTTCTTTCTTTACTTTTCTTAACATATGCATTTAAAAGAACATGTTAGTAAGACCCTTTCTTTATTCATCCAAGAAAAATTTGTTTTTGGAAAAATTGAATGCTAGAATAGGAAGGGAAATGATACAATGTTAATTTCTCAATCCTTGATATGATCTTGACCATCAGAATAGGATTTCTTGCACCTACTCGTGGTGTAATTGATCTAAGTTATTATCTAATCTAAAATTTGTGGCGGCAATTATTTTAATTATAAAATTGTATGTAACACTAAAATTATTTGATCTTTAATGAACGACTGAAAAAAAATACTGTGTGAAAAATTTACAGCAAATAGTTTAAATCACTTAACCACATAGATTCAACTTTCCATGTACAAAAAATCATAGATCTATAATATCATGGAAATCAATATTCTATCTGTCTTAAAATATAAGAAAAAATTGGTCAAATAAACTTAATGTATTTGGTTAAAAATTTGGACCAAATATCTATTTTTATTGAGTAACTTTTGGTTATATATTTTGAGTTCACACCGTAAGGTTGTCTCAATGTTAGCTTAAATGTAAAACATAAATTGAAATTATATTTTGACACTATATTAAATGTCATTTATTTATATGTATTTTGATGTTAAATTAATAGTACAACTTAAAATAAAGAAAAATATATAACCAATAAATTTGATCTTAATACTTAAATATTTTTATTTCTTTCATTTTTCTTTTCAATTTTGAATAGATTATAGGGCAATAGCAAGAAAGGTGAAGAAGTCTTTTTCACATTTTAATTTTTTTTATAAGGTTTCCCATTTTAAATCAACTTTTACCAATTATTGGCGAGAACTTATCAAAATTAAAGCATCATATACTTATTTTTCTCTCACAAAAACACATTCATTTTATAAAAGAAACTTAATTACTGAAAATGACAGTATAATAACAAGAAGAAGATTTTTTTTCAAAAATAAAAATATAGAAAGATAGAGGAAATAAAAACATGCGATGAAAAATCACAAAAACCTAGAACTAATGAGTATAAGAGAGAGAGAGAGAGAGAGAGAGAGAGAGAGAGAGAGAGAGAGAGAGAGAGAGAGTTTATCTCTGGAAAACAAAAGACCAATTCCAAACCCAGTGTGATAGCTAGGGATAAAGATGGAAGATAATAAAACATTCTTTGAGTGGAAAGATACAAATACAATGATAGAACCGAAAGATTAAACACTTAAAAGCTTAAAAACTCCATTTTTTTTTTTAAATGGCAAAACTCCATATATTAATGTGAGTGTTAAAAACTTTTTTAAACCTTTAATTATTTAATTTTAACCTTCAATTATTCAAAACTGTAAAAGCCCTAGATCTTACACATATAGTAGTACATAAGAGTGAACACACACAAACAAACAATTATATCATGTGAAACAAAATTCGTATACAGTATAGCCTAGTACTTATCATATGATTGTTTTCTTCCTTTCTTTTGTTTCTGACTCTTTTTTTAAAAAAAATTTATAACCATTATTTCTGAATTCTGACTCTCTAGATTGTACTGTTTTATTTCAAAGCTGAAACTTTTATACATAATATTATTTTTCAGGTGTTGTTATGTACTACTATTATTATTGAAGTGTCCGATCTATCATTGGAAAATATTAAAACTTAATAATTTACAAATATATTTTCATAACTCATGAATTTTTTAAAAAAAAATCATGAAATTAATTAAAATAAATCAAAATATCATGAAATGGCTTAAGATCCAGAAATTCTATGAGAGAGAGAGGAGGTTATGAGGGTGTCAGTTTCATATATGTGTTAAGAGAAAGAACAAGGAAAAAATAAAATAAAAAAATTAATGTGTCAAAAGTACTTGTGTGTAGTTAAATCTTAAAAGCAAAAAATTCAGTGGTAGCAAGTTAAAAGGAAAACAAGCAGAGAACTAGTAACCATTTTGGTGAAAGAAGTTGAAGCTAAGAAGAAAGCTTATTGTACAGAGAAATGGAAGAAGAAGCTACTACAACATCACAAAACCCAAAATATAAAACAAAGAAAAAGGATTCAATTAGCCATTGGGATTTGCACCTTACAAAAATAGAAATTAAAAATTAAAACTTTCAAAAAAATTAAATAAATGGGCTATAAAAAAAAAATTGAAACTTTATAAATTAGAGAGAGAAAGAAAAAATACCCAACACTTCCAAATTCATAGAGTTTTCCACGGCTAGAGAAAATGATAAGAGCAACTTCAGCATCACATAGAACTGAGAGTTCATAAGCTTTCTTGAGCAAACCATTTCTTCTTTTTGAGAAAGTTACTTGCCGGTTAATTTTGTTCTCTATTCTCTTCAATTCAACTCTTCCTCTACCCATTTTCTTTCTTTTGTTCTTTTTTTCTATTTGTGAGTGTGTTTGTGTGTGTCTTGAAACAATAAAACTCAAAGTTTATTTATATTAGGAATTCTTGTGTGATTTGTGAAATATAGAAAAAATAGAGAGAGAATTAATTGTTGGTGTGATAAATGAAAGTTTGTGTGCTATATTAAAAGGGACAAACTTGATATTTTTTTCACAAAAATATTGAAACCAGGTCTATACTTTTATTAATTTCTTATAATATTCTCTTTTTCTAATTCAATTTTTAGTAAATAGGGTCTCTTATAGAAGGTTTTTTTACCCTGTTAAAAGTGCGGAGTTTTATATTACCGTACAATGATTATTCTCCGTTTTTTATCATTTTATAAGTGCGAGTTTTTTATCACCTATGATTATTACCTATTGAGGAAATTATATACAGTACACAAGTTAATCTCTTACAGTAGTTTTTTTTACCGTGTTATAATTGCGGAGTTTTTTTTATTACTGTCAGTGATTATTGTCCATTTTTTATCATATTATAAGTACGAGTTTTTCTTATCACCTTTTGGGTCTGTTTGATATGCAAAGTTTAAGTACTTAACAGAACAGTACAAGGCAGAACATCACAAGACAAGCGTTTAGAGTATTGGACAAATTTTATATTGTACGATGTTTGGTGGATAAAATGTTATTTTGATATTTTAGACAACTTGTACATATGACAAAAAATTGTCAGAGTAATTCAATATGGGATAAATATTTCAGTTTTTCTCTTGTCTATAGACTCTCAATTTATCCAGTATCAGAACCAGTTTTAAAATTAAAGAGACTAAAATCTCTAGTTACTTTATTTTGGGTAGGTCCTTATAGAAGTTACTATCATCTTTTTCTCTCTTAATGCATACTTTTAAGTTTAGGGCATGGAAATTATAATGTAGAGCAATGCTAATAACACACTCTCAAACACACCCATTTAACACACCCCAATTATATAAAGCCACGTCACCCCATCTTTTACACTTTTGCTTTCTCTATTACCTGTTACCGGATATACATTGGGAAACTTTTTATTTATTTTTTATTATTTGATTCATCTTCTCTCCACTCACTCTCTCTCATCCTCCTGCATATTGAAAACAATCTTCTTCCCAACTCCATTGACACAATCTTCATTTTTATTTTAGATTTTCACTTTTCATCTACTTTTGACTTCAAGCTACCACCACCGGCTCTTTTTCTTCAACTTCAAAGATTCTACAACAAATCTGAAAAACAATTACAGTACCATCTGATACATGTTTCAAGACAAACATTTTTATACATTGGATAGAAAGTTGCAAAGAACAAATACTTGAAATTAGAAATTATGAAAAGGGATTAAACACCACAAAAGAGTTTGCCTATGTTACTAATCTACAACATACCCAATTTAAAAACTTGATCTAAAAATCAAAACCCAATTCAAACTTGATTTAAAATGTAATCTGGGAGAAATTGCTGAATCTCGTGACAGAAAAAATGGATCCAACAAGGTTAATAATGAGGATGAAATCAAATAAATTTTTTATTTGTATGGATAAAAAAATTGTCCCTTTTTTTTATCTCTTTTATGATAGATCCAACAAGGTTTTGTATTGTTGAGTTATGGGAGGAGAAGAAATAGATTGAGAGAATGAAATCCAAAAATTCCGTTGCAAGATTTTTGTTTGGAATAACTTCCTGGGAACATGCGTTTTGGAATAAATTTGTTTGAATTCTAATATAAAAAATAAAAATGAAAAAGAAAGTGGTGATGTCTTGCAACTTACAAAACCGGTAAACAAGTAAAAACATAAAAGGTTAGGGTGACGTGGCTCTATGTGATAGGTGTGTGTTAAAAGAGTGTGTTTGTGAGTGTGTCATTAGCATTACTCGTGTATGTGTATTATTATTGAGTAACGCGCTTGTGGATTAATCACGCGCCCATGTGATAGGTCTCCGTCTTTATATATACTTCAACATCAGACAGCAGTATTTGTGGAAATGCACTAACCTCCTTCTGCTGAGTTTGGTTACAAAAGTGATGATGAAGGATTGTTTGCAGGTTGACCAATAACTTTGTAGAAAAATTTCACTGATGCATTATATTATGGTAATAATTTGCATTTGTATCTTTCTTATAAGCACCCTTAGGTTAAAAAAATTAGAAAATAGACAAAATAATAATAGTCATTAAAAAATTACACACATATAAATTTAGGAATATGAGTTCGTATTCTGATCACGATATTCCAATTTTAAAATTTTAAAATTTTTGGCCCTTTGTGGTGCTCTTATATATAATATATATGCTGTTTCAAAAAAATTAAAATTAAAATTTTTGTCAGTTGAACTAAGATAAACCTATTTAGTTGATTTTAAAAAATAACTAATAATTTTGTAGATAATTTTATAATCGAAAGTAGAGGAACTAGTGTATACTTCAATCTTTTATTAGTTTCAAAGTTGGAACATGTCATACTAGAATTGTGATTGTGATGATTATTAAGTCCGGTCGAGTTTCAAAGGGTTATAGTAGGTCAATAAAATAGTGGAATTTGTCATTCTAATATTATAATTTTATACCGGCAATATTTAACATTTACAATTTATAATTAATTACTCTTTTTTATGTGTAATTAGTCATTTTTTAATTGGTTAAATTCTCTAATTTAGTAGATTCTTTTTTCTTTTGGTACGTACATGGTAGATTCTTCTTTAATTTTTTGTATGAATATTTCTTATTAAATAACACTACTCTTATATTTTAATCTCGCTTCTTAAAAAGATTCATAAGATAAAGAACAGCTGCATAAGCAAAATAAACCTAAGAACATACTAAATTCCAATAGACAAAAGGTAATGTAGAATAACACACATGTATACCTTACGACCGAAACTGTTTCAATCATTGTAGCAAAAGAATCAAATAATGGGTCATGATAAGCATGTGTTACACATGTCTTCAGGTAAAATCACTAGTTTTTAACACTTATTATTATTAAGGCTCTAGTTAATGAAGACAAAATAGTAAATTTTATATTGCAATAAGTATTTTTAAAATTTTAAAAAAAGTATAGATTATATAAGTTTTAAAATTTATTTATCATATTTAGAATTTCTTACCTAGTGTTTAGAAAAACTAGTTCATATTTTTCTAAAAATATTTAACTTTAATTACACTTTTGAACCCTTATTTTATTATTCTCGCGAAATTCATCCTCTTATTTTATAATCCAACATTTTGATCCCCTGTAATAACATTTATTGCAATTTTGCCTTAACCTCGTTTTGGAACCCAAAGTCTTTGATGCGGCACATTTTAGGTGGCGCATGAAAATTGATGATTTGACAAAAAACAAGTAGGATTAATATATTATTTCCTCATAAACAAACAATTAAATAATACTTAAATAAATTACAATATTAATATAATAAATTACTAAAAATTGGGTTTGTACAGTTTCATGTCTTTACAAAAAAAAATTATGTAATTAGGCAGGTAGGATATCTAGTTTCTAAAAAAAAAAAAATTGTCTGTTTTCATTTTTAAAGCATATTAATTTGGGTTTGAACAGTTTCATGTCATTATCATGCCCAATTTAGACATTGTATTAAGAACAATGGTCACTCATCAAATTCAAACATTCTCAAAGTAGTATTCACTAATACATATACATACTATTACGTACACAAAAGAGTTGATTGCTCTTACATGATATGAAGCTGTGAAGTGTAGTTATTTTTAGACTTAATTGTCTTAATTTTGATTGTCAAAATACAGTAGTTATTTTTAAAATGATAATATTTTTTTTTTTGAATTAATTATTAATATAATATATCAATCAAGGCTGTGGATGAGTCAAGCTTGGGCTAACATGAGACCTGGACCAAATTCAACGTGGGTTAGATTTGATTGATAAATTGATGATTTGAACCGATTTTAATTGGATGCAGTAGTCAAAATATTTATACGGTCACAAAGACAGGCATTAGTAGTCGTCTGATTAAAAAAGATGCGGAGAGAGAAAGTAGAGAGAGGAGGAGAGGGTTTCCACTCTAGGAAACCGGAGTTAAGCTATCATCATCGTTTGAACCAAATTTCAACCTCATTTTTCATCACGAACTTGCCTGTGGAGGTAGGATGGGGAGATATCTGGAAGATTTTTGTGAAGTTCGGGAGCGTGAGCGATGTATACATCCCGAAGAAGGTGGATAAATGAGGAAGGAAGTTTGGCTTTGTGAAGTTTAAGGATGTTAGGGATGCTGATGAGCTGTGTAAGAAGTTACAAGAAGTCTGGTATGGAACAACCAAGCTCTCGGTGAAACTGGCAAGGTTTGGAAAAGAAGATCAGAAAGAAGATCAGGAAAAGGAGGATTCAGGTACCAAGATGGTTCTTCCTAGGAGAAGGGCGGCGCTGAATGTGAAGGTGATTGAGGGTGTGTCTTTCAAGTCGTTATTGCTAAAGGGGAAAGAGGCTCGGTGTGCTGAGGTGGAGGATAATGGTGGGGTTAGGAGGAAGCCTCGGCTTCATAGTGTGGAGGATTTAGCCCCTCTACAGATAGAGGTTTGTGAGTCCATGCTGAAGGAGTTGGAGGGTAGCAAGGTGGGGTTTCTAAGAAACTCGATGGATTTCTCTTCATTCCAAGAGAGGTTGTTGTTAGATGGTCACCATGAAGTCAAAGTAACACATATGGGAGGGAATATGGTCCTGTTTCAAAGTCCCTGTGAAGGGGAACTTGAGGAGGTGATGAAGTGCAGCAAACTATGGTGGGAGAATTGTTTCTCAAAAATCATTCCGTGGAAACCAACTTTATTGTCTGAAAGTAGGGAGACATGGATCCAAATTTTTGGTATCCCTCTCCATGCTTGGGATGAAGGCTGCTTCAAGTCCGTAGCAGGTAGATTTGGGGTGTTCCTTGATTTTGATGAAGCCACTATCTCTAAGCACCGGTTTGACGTGTCAAGGGTGAAACTTAGAACGGTGCGAAGAGTGTTGATTGATACGGTTGTTCAACTATCTGTGATGGGAAGTACTTTTGATGTGTGGGTGGTGGAAGAAAGATGTTGCTGTGGAGATGAAGGGCGAGTGGAGGAGGAAGGTTCGGATGATAACTCGGGGAGATCGGATATGAACTCCGGTGCGGAGGTGTGGCAGGGGCAAAAAGAAGATTTGTTTTCTGATGGTACTGATGATAGAGACAAGTCAGAAGATCAGGGTGGGGTTGACTTGTTAGTGCAAGGTGGGTCAGAAGCAGCTGTTCGGCCAGTCCCTTCGGCGAGAGCAGGTGCTCAAGAAGGTTATGGGGAAGCTACTTTCTCTAGTCAGCCTTTTGTAGAGGCAAGAGTTGGGGAAAAGGTGTTGGAGTGTCACGTCATGGTGGGACAGGTGGAAGGTTTGGGTGAAAGTAGTATGTTGATCCCTAGGGAAGAAGGTATGGAGGTACTAGGTTGTAGTGTGAATGGGGGAAGGTTGGAAAGAAGCACACCAGGTTTGGATGGTGACGTGTTGGGGTTTGAGGAGAGAGAAGCAGTGATGGGGAGTTTGAATTCAAATCCAGTCCAGCTGGAAGTTGGTGGGGCTGGGTTGGACAGTGTTTTGGTTCCGTGTTATGGGAATCCCTTCATGGACCCAGTGGAGAGTTTGGGCCTGGAGCGGGGGGTTATTCGGGTCGAGCCTAACCCGCCAGATGGGAGTGCTTCACGTGCCCAAGAGGGTGGCTTCCTTAGAGATAATGTTAGTGGTGGTGGGGCCCATTTGATCTATTCGGACGTGTCTTCTCCCCTTTCACAAGTAGTGCGGTGGAGAAAAATCTTTTAAAAGGTTTTGGAATTGGTACGGATGGTCTTACTGTTTCTCACCTCCAATATGCCAATGACACTCTTTGTATCGGGGACGCGACGATGGAGAATATTTGGGTCTTAAAGGCGATTTTGAGAGGTTTCGAGCTTGCCTCGGGTCTTAAGGTGAATTTTGGGAAGAGTTGCCTAATCGGTGTTAATGTTCCAAATTGTTTTATGGTTACGACATGTGACTTGCTTAATTGTAAACGTGGGGAGATACCGTTTTGGTACCTTGGCCTTCCGGTAGGAGCAAATCTGAAACGTGCTTCTACTTGGGAACCGATGGTGGAGTGTTTACGGAAGCGGCTTAAGGGGTGGAGGAATAGGTACGTGAGTCTTGGTGGTAGGATTGTGCTTATTAACTCGGTGCTTAACTCAATCCCTATTTTTTACCTCTCTTTCATGAAAGTACCGGTGTTGGTGTTGAAAAAGATTATCCGGATTCAAAGGGAGTTTCTTTGGGGAGGAACTAAAGGAGGAAGGAGGATTAGTTGGGCGAAGTGGAAGGAGGTGTGTAAACCAAAAAGTCAAGGCGGCTTAGGTGTGAGGGATGTGGGGAAAGTTAACTTAAGCCTTCTTATCAAATGGAGGTGGAAGTTGCTTCAAGAAGAGGATGCGGTGTGGAAGAAGGTGTTAGTGGCAAGGTATGGGGAGGAAGTGATTTCTAATGTGTATTGGATTGATCATACGTTTCCAAATCGTGCTTTGGTTTGGTGGAAGGATTTATGCCAGATAGATGCTTTTGAGGATGGGAGTTGGTTTGGGCGTAATGTGGTTCGAAGAGTAGGGAGGGGTGATACAACGAAGTTTTGGAAAGATTGGTGGGCGGGGGATGCTCCTTTGTGTGTGCGCTTTCCTAGGCTCTTCTCTATTTCCTTGCAAAAGGAGGTTTTTATAAATGATATTAGAGTAAGTGTTGATGGCGAGGAAAGGTGGGGGTGGATTTGGAGGAGAAATTTATTTGCTTGGGAACATGAATTACTTCATGAGTTGTTGGTTGAAGTTCCTATGGTACCCCCCTCGGTTGAGAAGGATGAATGGTATTGGAGGCCGGGTGAAGGAGGGATCTTTACGGTTAATTCGGCGTATAAATTTCTTGGTGAGCTTTTTTCGGAGGATTCTTCTTTCGGTCCTAATGAATTGAGAGTTTTCAAGAATATTTGGAGAAGTCCGGTCCCGTCAAAGGTGATTGCTTTCTCGTGGAAGGTGCTTTGGGATCGTATTCCGTCCAAAATAAATCTTGCGTTGCGTGGTGTCCATGTGGATGGTGGTAGTGTGAACTGTGGTCACTGTCTGGGTAATGAGGAGGTGGTCTCTCACTTGTTTTTATCTTGTGAATTTGCATATGGTGTGTGGAGCAACATTTGCCGGTGGTTGGGTATTTACATAGTGATGCCGAATAATCTCTTCACAATGTTTGAATATTTCGTAGGGGTTGCGTGGAATAAGAAAAGGGCGAAAGGTTTTGCGATTATTTGGCATACTACGATTTGGTCGATTTGGAGATCGAGGAACGAAGTGGCCTTCTCAAACGGGGTGAAAGACTTGGTGAAAGTAACGGAGGATATTAAACTTCTGTCGTGGCGGTGGGGTATGGCGTGTCGTTCGGTCCCGGTTTGTTTGTTTTACGAATGGTGTTGTGAGCCCGGGATTTGCTTTCGATGATGTTGGGGTGGTGATGCAGTTCGGACCTGTCTGGTGTTGTGCTGCTGTGCGGTTTCTGTGTCAATTTTATTTTTCTGCTGTATGTTATTTGATGTTTGTTGGTTTTGTTTTCTGGCGTGTTGCGTGCTGTTGTTGTGCGTGTTCTTCCTTGGCCTGTTGGCTGTTTGTTGTAAATATTTTGGCACTTCTTGTGCCTCTGTTTTAATATATTCAGTTTGCCTCTTTCAAAAAAAAAAAAAAAATAGTCGTCTGATCAAAATTGGAAAATCTTGATTTAAATACAATGTTTTTGAAATTATTAAACAAAAATTCTGTTTTTCTTGGTCTATCTAATGCTAATAAGATTACTACAAACATTGTGCTTGCATGACTGCATCAAACCATCGACGGCATTGAATCCACTTTTGATTTGAACTCTTGATCAAGCTTGGTCAAACCGGTTAGGATTTGATAGGGTAGAATACAAGATCACAAATATTTTGTATTTTTTTTAAAAAATTTGTAAAACAAGACCCAACCAAAAAACTTGATATATAACTCAATATTTAGCATAAACTACATCTTAGAAATAATGAAATGTGCAACAATTGAGCGTATAAACAAACATGCATTCTATAGTCATAAAATTTGAAATTAAAATATCGTAGTCCATAATTAACAATAGTCCACAAACTAAAACATATAATTCATAAAAACAAAAACAAAAAACAAAAACAAAATCTAAAATTTAGTCGTTTAATTTGATGTCACAGTGGATTTTGACTCAACGGATGTTGATGATTTAGCATCAATAGATACTTTCCTTTTTAAATCAATTAAACTGATTTAAAATAGAGATTGGATGAGGCAACTAGTTTCAAGAAAGCATATCAGGAAAGAGAGGAGGTGCATTGGACACAATCAAGACAGCCAGATGACATGGGAATACAACCATGTTTGTGGTTTTTTTTTCTTGTTTGAAGAAGCTAAATTAGCTCACCCAAATTGGTACCGGAGAAAATCAAATCTGAAACTTTTAAGAATAGCACACTCTCGGATCCTAAGTCAATACAACTATGTTTGTAGTTAGTTAAGGAAGTTAAAAATTCTGTAGTTATTTTTTTAACGAAAAAATGAGAGCTGAGATTTAGATTTTTTCATCCAATATTTGAGGTGTAGTTTTTTTTTTATTAAGCAGAAATTCTGTTTAGTTAGTTAAGTGGTTATTTGAAGTTGAATTTAATAAACCCATAATCCATTTTTAACACAAGTGATTTTTGAAAGAAAAAATAAATAGGAACATAAAAAAGATCTAATTATTTTCTTTTCAACTTCTTTAATTTGTTTTGTCCATTTTCCATTTTTAACAACATATGTAAATCTGAAGGAAAAAACGTGGACATGACACCACTTCTAAAAACGAATATACAAAATAGAGAAATTCAAAGGAGAAGATAAATTCTCTCCCTTTGTACTTTCTTTTACTACATTGCAATTGCAATCAATATGGATTTTTAACATTGCTAACGTCAATTCTTGCTAGGATTATTCTTGTACACTCACAAGACTATATATAAATCTCTTAATTACATTCACAAAATATTAATTCTGCATTTTTTTTTAATTAATTTACAAATAATCAAAAATTAATTTTATATTTTACTTTTATGTGTGTGCTCTTGTATCTGGCTTTAACGCAGCAACTGCGTCACACAGATAGTAATATAGAATGTTTGATCTAAAACTGATGACTGAGATTAATTATAAGTAATTTTGTAATGTATGATCTAAAATTGATGGCTGAGATTAATTATAAGTAATTTTGTAATGTTTAATCTAAATCGTCCGATTTTTTATCAATAGCTACGATTTAAAATTATCTGAAACTGCGTGCTACTATATTACAACATGCAATCCTAATCTGGGTGCTCTCAGAAACAGATATCCTACAGTCACAGCAGGGTGCTGTAACTGATCTACACCGTCCGATCTCTGATCAACGACTGAGATCATTTTACGTTATAAAACTATATATTAAATTTTAGCTGTCTGATCTCAAATCAACGATCCTGATTAATAACCGCGTGAAACTGTACCATAATTTTACAGCAGTAAATCTAAGTCTGTGTGCTCTCATAGTCTTTTACAATCATGGAAGACTTACTCTTTTACTATGGTGCAATATGTACTCATAGCATATTACTTCTTTATGGTGTGTCACATGGTTTGTACATATTGTAGCGGGCTGGAAAATCACTTCCATTTTATTTCAATGAAGTCGCCATTGACGTTTATTTATCCCGTGAGGGGAAAGGAAAATATCACGAAAACCTTGGTTTAGGTTCGGGAGTTGGTTATGCGAGAGGAAGGTGTTAGCACCCCTCGCATCCATCGTACTCGATGGGAACCGTTTAGGTGGTTTGGGTTTGTTTGCGCAGGTTTGAAATAAATTGCCTTTTTATCTCTACTTCGTTTCCAAATAAATTAAAAAAAGGTTTTTTATTAGTTGAGTTTGACGGTTGTAGGAGCCCGCTCCTACGTATTCCCGGGTGCAATGGGAAATTCAAAACTCACGTAGTTCTGGTAAAAAATGTTGTGTGGTTGGTTGATTTTAGTGGATAACGTTTATTTCGTATTCCGCTGACACAACGACGCTTGTATGCTCTAATCAGAGGCTTAAGTTGTGTGTGTGTCAGAGGAGTAGATAAAACGCGTATCCATTGTTAAAAGAGTTGAATGACGGATGTTGCTTATTTCGCATTCCGCTGACATAACGACGCTTGTATGCTCTATCTAATCAGAGGCTTAAGCTGTGTATGTGTCAGAGGAATGGATAAAGCGTATATCCATTGTTTTTCTGAAAAGAAAGTTTGAGTGGGTTGGGTGAAGTTTTAACGCTTAAATAAGATGAGAGCAACTTGCCATCGCTAGTCAAATGTCTAGGATCCAAGTTACCCGGAGCGGAAAGAAGCAAATGCTAAGTTCCCCCTTTTTCACCTTTGTTATTATGAAAGTCTTGATTTAATTTGATTAAGAAAGCATTCCAAAAGGAAAAGACGAAGGTTGATTTGTTTTAGAGTTTTATTAAGATGAGAACAACTTGCCATCACTAGTCAAATGTCTATGATCCAAGTCATCCGGAGCGGAAAGAAGCAAATGCTAAGTTCCCCCTTTTTCATCCATTATTTATTGCAAAGAGTTTTTAGCTTGATTAAGAAAGTATTTCCGAAAAGAAAAGACGGAGATTGGTTTATTTTAAAGTTTTATTAGAATGAGAATAACTTGCGATCACTAGTCAATTGTCTAAGATCCAAGTTATCCGGAGCGGAAAGAAGCAGATGCTAAATTCCCCCTTTTTCATCCATTATTTATTGCAAAAAGTTTCTTAGTTTGATTATGAAAACCAAAATTCGAAAGAAAAAGAGCAAGAGAGCCAAAGCCGATAATAATAATAATAAAGCAAATTATAAATGCAAATGCATGAATCCAATGACATAGTTAAATAATGCTTGAATGCAACAAAGAATGAGCATATGTGAAGCAATAATTAAATAATAATGCAAGAATAAAGTTGTGAGCAATTAAATAAATACGCATAAGTGTGAATAAATTATTTAACACAAGCAAACAAAATTAACCTAAGCTAATTAGGGTTAGATAAAAAAAAATATGTGCAAAAGAAAGTAACCCAAAAGTACTTAAAGAAGTAATTTGGATTACTTAAGCACTTATTAAAAAAGAAGCTAAAAGCAACTTAAGCTAAAATGACTTATGAAAATAAGTTGGAAATGCAAAATAACATTCATACATAAGAGTTACTGTATCAAACAAAATGTTGTGTAAAAATTAGGGTCAAATAAGCTAAAGAGCTTCTTGAAACCCTAAATAAGCACTTATGCACAAAATAGCTTAATTGAGAATCACTTATGAAAATAAGTTTTTTTTAAAAAAGAAATCACACATGGAAATATGATGTAAGCATAAACAGTGACTTAATGAGCTTAAATAAGCTAAAAAGTCACTTAAGTGCTTTTACAAATAAGCTAAAAAAAACAAATAAGTCATTCTGGGGGGGGTATGAATTATGAAGAAAAGTAAAAAAGGGGGTGCAGAAAGTACTCTGGGCCAGGAAGCCCAGGTCCAACGCACCGGTCAACCAAAAAAACAACAGTCAACAACAAAACAAATCTGGTGCGACGCAGCCTTGCAGCTCTGGGTGCACCTCGGGTTCGGACCCGTTGGATCTACTGACCAAAAGGTCAACCCGCATCCAACGCGTATGAACCAACAATGATCCAACGCGCCAGATTCATCCTCGCAATCTAACGGTTGGGAAAAAAGGAACGAAAATAAATAAAAAAGGAAAATAAAAACAGACCCTGATGATCTGGTGCAGCAACATAGTGCGCGCCACTATCATCATCACCGTCAGATCTCATTTAAATGAGATCTGACGGTCGCGTTTTAAAAACGTTATCAACGCTCCAGATCGACACCAATAATCCTACGGCCAGAATTTGAACCCGAGGAAGAAGACGGAGCATGGTGGAGTTATCTTCTCCGGTGACACTGGTTTTGCCGGCGACGGCGCCGGTCACCGGAGTTTAACCAAACAACCACGAAACTCAACGAAAATTACACCGTTTTGTTCGTATTTCCACAAGGATCTCAAAAGTACAAATAATTTTTATCAAATCGTTGCAGAAATGCGAAAACGAAGAGAAAAATAAAATCAAACAAAATTTCAAACACACGATTTCAGCAAAGACGAAGCGAAAGAGCTAAACAGAAAGCTTCAGAACACGAATATGAGTCAAAATGTGCTAGCTTTTACCTGAATGGTCTTTTGAATCGCTCTACTCGAACTTGATCTTTTCCTCGGTGCCGTGATGATTCCTTAGCTCAATTCTTCCAGCTTTTTGACCAATTAAGGGTGGATTCTTCTTCCTGGGGCCTTGGTGAAGGTGTTTGATTGAGAAAGTTATCTGTTTGAGTGAGAATTTGAGGATTTGAAATTTTTGAAAAGTGAAGAAAATGGTGATGTTTAGAGCTTCAGATGCAGCGCCGTTTTTCTCTGCCTCTCTGCTAGGGCACTGAAATTGAGGTTTCTATTTATAGAGAAGAATTAGGTTGAATGGCATTGTGGTTTGTGAGAGTTAGTGAGGGTATTTTGGTGATTGAAACCTTGATTTTGTACTATGTTTCTTGGTCCTTTTTTTTTTGTACACATGGTGAGGTGTTAATGAGAATGGAATATTCCATTCCTCATGGTGAGGTGGAAGAAAAAGATTGGTGAGTTTGTTCTTTTTTGGATTTTTCATTTTGGGGAATAAAATAAAATCAAGACAAATAATACATAAAAAATAAATATGCAAAAATAAAATATGCATGAAGGGATTATGATTATATGAAGTATTTGTGCATTAAAAATGGAAAGAAAAAGAATTGAGAAATTGATTTTTAAAAGGTTTCTTGTAATACAAGTAACTAGTTAAAAATAAATGATAAATAAGAAATAAAAATAATGCAAGGGCAAAATGGTAAAAATTTGTCATTTATGATCATGCTATGCAAGAAAAAATAGTTCCATGTGTTTTTGTGTCAACATTGATTTTTAAATTGAAAAAAAGGTTTTGTTGACTTATTTAGTCAAAGTGTTGACTTTTGGTCAAACTGTTGACTTTTTGATCAAAATGTTGACTTTCTTGACTTATGCAAAAGTGAGAGAAGTTATGGGTCAAAATTGGAACAAAAATGCATGAGGGGCAAAAATGGAAATAAAAAAAAATGTAGGGGCAAAATTAGGGTATGACAGCTGCCCCTATTTAATTAGCTTGGACCGTAAGAATGCGAATAACCTCGGTATTCGTATTCTTTCGGTAAAAGATAATTAAATACAGAATGCCCTAATTTTGCGGCCTGAATGATGATAGGAGAGAATAAACCTGCCCGGTATCTTCGATATCCTTATCTCAGGATTCTGTACCTGAAGGAACTAACGCCTGAACCAGGAGTTGTATGTCCTTGAAACAAACACATGTAGCACCTCAGTGTTGAAGAGAAATCACCACCCTCGGGCCTACGGATTCCACTGAATATCCTTCTCTCAGGATTCTGTATCTGAAGGAACTAACGCCTAAACCAGGAGTTGTACGTCCTTGAGACAAACAAATGTAACACCTTGGTGTTGCACTTGAAGAGAAATCACCACCCTCGGGCCTACGGATTCCACTGAATATCCTTCTCTCAGGATTCTGTATCTGAAGGAACTAACGCCTAAACCAGGAGTTGTACGTCCTTGAGACAAACAAATGTAACACCTCGGTGTTGCATTTTGAAGAGAAATCACCACCCTCGGGCCTACGGATTCCACTGAATATCCTTCTCTCAGGATTCTGTATCTGAAGGAACTAACGCCTAAACCAGGAGTTGTACGTCCTTGAGACAAACAAATGTAACACCTCGGTGTTGCACTTGAAGAGAAATCACCACCCTCGGGCCTACGGATTCCACTGAATATCCTTCTCTCAGGATTCTGTATCTGAAGGAACTAACGCCTAAACCAGGAGTTGTACGTCCTTGAGACAAACAAATGTAACACCTCGGTGTTGCACTTTGAAGAGAAATCACCACCCTCGGGCCTACGGATTCCACTGAATATCCTTCTCTCAGGATTCTGTATCTGAAGGAACTAACGCCTAAACCAGGAGTTGTACGTCCTTGAGACAAACAAATGTAACACCTCGGTGTTGCACTTTGAAGAGAAATCACCACCCTCGGGCCTACGGATTCCACTGAATATCCTTCTCTCAGGATTCTGTATCTGAAGGAACTAACGCCTAAACCAGGAGTTGTACGTCCTTGAGACAAATGTATGTAACACCTTGGTGTTGAAGAGAAATCACCACCCTCGGGCCTACGGATTCCACTGAATATCCTTCTCTCAGGATTCTGTATCTGAAGGAACTAACGCCTAAACCAGGAGTTGTACGTCCTTGAGACAAACAAATGTAACACCTCGGTGTTGCACTTTGAAGAGAAATCACCACCCTCGGGCCTACGGATTCCACTGAATATCCTTCTCTCAGGATTCTGTATCTGAAGGAACTAACGCCTAAACCAGGAGTTGTACGTCCTTGAGACAAATGTATGTAACACCTTGGTGTTGAAGAGAAATCACCACCCTCGGGCCTACGGATTCCACTGAATATCCTTTTTTCAGGATTCTGTATGATTGCCTCTCCTATTGGGGAACGGACAAACTGTTGTGATCGTCTTGTAGAAGAATATTTCCAGAAAATTTGCAAT
Organism: Trifolium repens; assembly: GCA_030408175.1. Classification (NCBI taxonomy): domain Eukaryota; kingdom Viridiplantae; phylum Streptophyta; class Magnoliopsida; order Fabales; family Fabaceae; genus Trifolium; species Trifolium repens. The sequence goes on from CP125850.1 coordinate 10,184,565, forward strand.
TCACTGGGGAGGAGATTGAATATGGTTCTTCAACTAATCTGCTTGGGAGACAGTTTTACCAACCAACCTGCTTTGAAAAAAGGTTAATCTGCCTTTCTTGTGCTTAAGTGACCAAAACCAGTATTCTGCGGGGAGAAACCTTTGAACTTTCTTTATGTATGCATGGTTATCATGATTATTTATGCATGAAATGAAATGCATGATTAATGTATGTGATGACATGAAATGACTGTGTGCTATTGGAAATTGGGTTTCAACATGGGTGTTAATGAACATTGGGTTTTATTTGGGTTCCATTGAATATTGGATTTTGAGTAGGTGCCAATAATGATTGGTCTTTGAGTGGGTGTGCCAATAATCATTGGACTTTAAAGGTGTTTGCCAATAATCATTGGACTTTAAGGGTGTTTGCCAATAATCATTGGACTTTAAAGGTGTTTGCCAATAATCATTGGACTTTAAAGGTGTTTGCCAATAATCATTGGACTTTGAAGGTGTGCCAATAATCATTGGACTTTAACTTTGTGCCAATAATCATTGGACTTTGAAGGTGTTTGCCAATAATCATTGGACTTTAACTTTGTGCCAATAATCATTGGACTTTGAAGGTGTTTGCCAATAATCATTGGACTTTGAAGGTGTGCCAATAATCATTGGACTTTAAAGGTGTTTGCCAATAATCATTGGACTTTAAAGGTGTGCCAATAATCATTGAACTTTGAAGGTGTTTGCCAATAATCATTGGACTTTAAAGGTGTGCCAATAATCATTGGACTTTAAGGGTGGCAATGCAAGGTTAGGTTCTTGATTGTGGAAGTTTGATTTGGCTATTTTGTTTTTTCTGAGTCATTGGTCTTGTGGTATGGGGCATACCTGATGCTTGAATGACGTGATCAATGCATGCTAATGATTTACATGAATGAAATGACATGACTAATGCATGACGCTTATTTGCATGAATGAAATGACATGACTAATGCATGACAATGATTTGTATGAACGAAATGACATGACTAATGCATGACAATGATTGGTGCCCCTATGGTGGGTGGTGAATGTTTGGAGATGGTATCATGGCCTTCGTGGGATGGTGGCTTGAAGTTAATCCCCGACACAAATTCCGGACCCAACGGTTGCGGATGTTCATCAAGCTTTGCTCGAGTAGCTTGAAGGTATAGGGAGAACCTGCCCCTGTGTATCTTATCTTGTCCCAGTCTGTTGGGCATTTGAAGTGCTTTGCCTTGACTCTCGGCTAACTTACTGATATTGGTTCTCCCTCTCTGAGAGGTGTGCCCCTAGATTGAGCCATTCTGAAACATGATTGGCTGGGCCAACAGGATCCTCATGTGATCTGCCCCTAGTCATCAGAGTTTGCTTTTGATTGGCAGAACCCCAAGATGATTTGCCCCTGATTAGGAGTGTCTTGATCTGATTTGTTAGGTCCATGAAAACTGAGTTCCGATACCGCTTTCCATGATGCGATCTTAGGATACTCAATCCATGCCGAATGACCTTTCTAAGGGATGTGCCTCATGATTAAGTGAAGTCTTGAGATAGCTGCCCCAGATTAGTCCAATGTTCTTCTTGATTGTTTGGTAACAGCTCAGAGTTGGAACTTCCTTATTGTCAAGTGCAGACTTGCAGATAAACCTGTCTGTTTGGAATAGTAATTCTAATGCAATTTTAATGCAGCTTTTGAAATTGAGATGATATTTATGTACAATGAATGTATATTGTGGAAGATGGTGAGAGAGTAAGATATTAACAAAAGATTTTTGGGAGTCAGGTTAACGCAACCTTGCTACAGTATGCTTTCAAGCTAAACCTTGCTTCAATTAGGTCTTTTGAAGGTTGTAACGTGGCCTGGTTCACGGTTTATGAATAAAAGGATATAAGGCTCAAAGTTTGATTTTATCCCATCCCATTCTTCGTGATGATCTTCAGCCCTAAGTTCAATTAACTCAACTCATGAATTCAAGTACTAAGATGTTTTTAGGATTGTCATTGTGAGTATATGATGGCTCGGGAACCGAGGATGTGTTTCCTTTTTGCGCGGCAGTCACATTGCCTTTTGTTTTGATCACATGATTTTGTTTTGTCGTGAGTCTTGGTGACCTTCGCTTTTTGCATTTTTTCATTTTTCAATCCCTAACTTTTGCCTAGACTATTCTTTTGCATTTTTAGTCTAGCGGGATACCCTAATTTTTGCCTAAGCCATTTTGAGATTTGGACTTAGCGGGCTTTTCTTTCTTTTTTTTTTTGTATTTTGTTTGGCGAATTGTGACTGCCTTGGTAATGGGTGATGAGGAACACCTTATTGATTTTTTTGCTTTTCTCTTTAAACTCGAACGCATGGTCGAATTAATTGAACACTACCCTGCCCCGGGTTAAAATTGCGGGTTTTTTCATACAGAAAGAAACACCAACTTCTAGGCTCAAAGGGGTTGACTACGGATTATCTCCCTTATTTCTCCGGTGTTTGGGGATTTGAAACAATGCCTTACATCATCAGCAAAGTCTTATCCGAAAGCATACTGTAGCAACTTGGTCTTTTGTTTTTTCATCATCCTCTCTCCAATCTTTGTTCAAACAGAAATGATAAAGAAAGAAATGAGATGAGGATTATTGATATATATTTTTTGCTTTTGTGAAGAGTAAGAAAGAAAAGTGAATGGACATGAAAGAATGGATTCAAAACATGCATTATTATTTCATTAAGATTACTATTGCAAACAAACAAAGTTTAAATGCTAATAAAACTTAACAAACAAGGAAATTAAAACAGGACAGCCTAAAGATAATTTCATGGCCTGATTCAATCCTTGAACTCTTGATCTGGTATCCTCATAAGGGTCTGCAAGACCGGACAACCGATTATCCTTCCCAATTGGACTCTCCCTCTTTGACAATTAACAGTTTCTGATCCATGAGTTCTGGAACCTTGTGTTTGAAGGCCCTGCAGTTGTCAATAGTGTGTCCTTCTGCACCAAGATGGAACTCACATTTCGCCTTGGGATCATACCAAACAGGAAATGGCACAGTCATTGGCCTTAAAGCTCTTGGGGTAACCATCCCATTGTGCACCAGAAATGACAAAAGTTGACTGTAGGGTATCGGGATGGGATCAAAGACCTTTTAAACTCTTTGCTGAGGCTGATGTTGCTCTTGCCAGAAGAGGCGGATGTTGCTCTTTGATGAGAGGCTGATGTTGCTCTTTGATGAGAGGCTGATGTTGCTCTTTGATGAGAGGCTGATGTTGCTCTTGCCGGAAGAGGCTGATGTTGCTCTATGAGGAGAGGCTGAGGTTAAGGTTGCTTTATGAGAAAAGGCTGAGGTTGCTCTATGAGGAGAGGCTGAGGTTGTGGTTGCTTTATGAGAAAAGGCTGAGATTGCTCTATGAGGAGAGGCTGTGATTGTGGTTGCTTTATGAGAAAAGGCTGATGTTGCTCTTTGAGGGGAGGCTGATGTTGAGGCTGAACAACTGTTGGATACTGATGATTGAAGCATGGGGTGCGAGCAGACACCGTTGAGCGAGAGTGAGGTGGACTGACATTGTTGGGCAAGAATGATTCCGTCATCCTTATCTTGTCCTCTATTGCCTTGAACCTTTGGCGAGTCTCCTCACTCGGGGATACAACAAATTTTCCCTTAACGTTATCACCTTGATGAGTGTTCTTGGAGTCCTCTAGACTTCGAGGCATAGCAAACCCGGGTTGGACTTGATGAGTTCTTGGCTGGCCAACCATGAATTCGGTGTTAGTGGCCATTGGCTCTTGGGTGACTTGAGCAACTGTGGAAGTATATCAGGACGATGAGCTGAATGGAGGCCATACCACTTTTGTCAATGGGGAATCAATTGGAGGATTTGCCCCTACTGTTGCAGGGTCCACTCTTGAAGAAAGACTGAGACTAGTTAATATTTCCAAAACACGGTCCAACTTATCAGTTACTTGGTCCACATCGCCTTTCAAGGCATCAATCTGCTTCTGTATGTTTTCCATAATTCTCTTGAAGTGTTTGGAGTCCGATATCAGTGTCGGGAATGAAGCTGTTGATGTGAACGGGTGGAGATGAGATAATGATTTTGTGTATGAATGCAAATGCATGTAAAAGTTTTTTATGCTTTATCATTTTTTGAAATGTTATGCAAAAAATATTTTTGTATGAATTAATGCATGAGTGCATGGGTGCATGAGTGCACTTTCGTAGCAGAGCCTGTCGCGCTGAAGCAGAGGTTCAATTATTATTTCTGAGGTCGAAAGGCTCAAAGTTACCTGCAACCCATCCCTCTCACATGTTGTTCTAGGTTTGATATGGTTAAATCACGGATTGCCCCTTTGGAAACGATGTCGCTATTGCAAAGCTCACGACAAACGCGTCCAAAAGGGAATCTCCTCTAGGGTTCTAAACAGAGGTCCCTAATAACGAGGTTTGGTTCTAGACCGGTAAAAAGGTCCCTAAGGTCATGGACCCAACAAGAAAACATCAGCGCTCGCTAGTCAAATGTCTAGGAACCCAACACTTTCAAGAGGATCTACCTTAGGCGGGACGATTATGTCAGCGCTCGCTAGTCAAATGTCTAGGAGCCCAACATAACAACCCCTAACTTAACTTAAGCTTTTCTCAAGCTCGGGTGTAGAGCTGCTCAAAGTAACCACGCCGCAAGGGCAAAAAAGAAAAAAGAAGGAGTAGAAGAAGAGAAACAGCCAACCAAGCAGATATAATTGACAGAATAATAAAAGGTAAAGGCAAGATATTGCAAACCTGGCAAAGCAAACAAACAAAGCAAACCAACTAAACTGGGCTTAACTCTCTATAGTCCCCAGTGAAGTCGCCAGCTGTAGCGGGCTGGAAAATCACTTCCATTTTATTTCAATGAAGTCGCCATTGACGTTTATTTATCCCGTGAGGGGAAAGGAAAATATCACGAAAACCTTGGTTTAGGTTCGGGAGTTGGTTATGCGAGAGGAAGGTGTTAGCACCCCTCGCATCCATCGTACTCGATGGGAACCGTTTAGGTGGTTTGGGTTTGTTTGCGCAGGTTTGAAATAAATTGCCTTTTTATCTCTACTTCGTTTCCAAATAAATTAAAAAAAGGTTTTTTATTAGTTGAGTTTGACGGTTGTAGGAGCCCGCTCCTACGTATTCCCGGGTGCAATGGGAAATTCAAAACTCACGTAGTTCTGGTAAAAAATGTTGTGTGGTTGGTTGATTTTAGTGGATAACGTTTATTTCGTATTCCGCTGACACAACGACGCTTGTATGCTCTAATCAGAGGCTTAAGTTGTGTGTGTGTCAGAGGAGTAGATAAAACGCGTATCCATTGTTAAAAGAGTTGAATGACGGATGTTGCTTATTTCGCATTCCGCTGACATAACGACGCTTGTATGCTCTATCTAATCAGAGGCTTAAGCTGTGTATGTGTCAGAGGAATGGATAAAGCGTATATCCATTGTTTTTCTGAAAAGAAAGTTTGAGTGGGTTGGGTGAAGTTTTAACGCTTAAATAAGATGAGAGCAACTTGCCATCGCTAGTCAAATGTCTAGGATCCAAGTTACCCGGAGCGGAAAGAAGCAAATGCTAAGTTCCCCCTTTTTCACCTTTGTTATTATGAAAGTCTTGATTTAATTTGATTAAGAAAGCATTCCAAAAGGAAAAGACGAAGGTTGATTTGTTTTAGAGTTTTATTAAGATGAGAACAACTTGCCATCACTAGTCAAATGTCTATGATCCAAGTCATCCGGAGCGGAAAGAAGCAAATGCTAAGTTCCCCCTTTTTCATCCATTATTTATTGCAAAGAGTTTTTAGCTTGATTAAGAAAGTATTTCCGAAAAGAAAAGACGGAGATTGGTTTATTTTAAAGTTTTATTAGAATGAGAATAACTTGCGATCACTAGTCAATTGTCTAAGATCCAAGTTATCCGGAGCGGAAAGAAGCAGATGCTAAATTCCCCCTTTTTCATCCATTATTTATTGCAAAAAGTTTCTTAGTTTGATTATGAAAACCAAAATTCGAAAGAAAAAGAGCAAGAGAGCCAAAGCCGATAATAATAATAATAAAGCAAATTATAAATGCAAATGCATGAATCCAATGACATAGTTAAATAATGCTTGAATGCAACAAAGAATGAGCATATGTGAAGCAATAATTAAATAATAATGCAAGAATAAAGTTGTGAGCAATTAAATAAATACGCATAAGTGTGAATAAATTATTTAACACAAGCAAACAAAATTAACCTAAGCTAATTAGGGTTAGATAAAAAAAAATATGTGCAAAAGAAAGTAACCCAAAAGTACTTAAAGAAGTAATTTGGATTACTTAAGCACTTATTAAAAAAGAAGCTAAAAGCAACTTAAGCTAAAATGACTTATGAAAATAAGTTGGAAATGCAAAATAACATTCATACATAAGAGTTACTGTATCAAACAAAATGTTGTGTAAAAATTAGGGTCAAATAAGCTAAAGAGCTTCTTGAAACCCTAAATAAGCACTTATGCACAAAATAGCTTAATTGAGAATCACTTATGAAAATAAGTTTTTTTTAAAAAAGAAATCACACATGGAAATATGATGTAAGCATAAACAGTGACTTAATGAGCTTAAATAAGCTAAAAAGTCACTTAAGTGCTTTTACAAATAAGCTAAAAAAAACAAATAAGTCATTCTGGGGGGGGTATGAATTATGAAGAAAAGTAAAAAAGGGGGTGCAGAAAGTACTCTGGGCCAGGAAGCCCAGGTCCAACGCACCGGTCAACCAAAAAAACAACAGTCAACAACAAAACAAATCTGGTGCGACGCAGCCTTGCAGCTCTGGGTGCACCTCGGGTTCGGACCCGTTGGATCTACTGACCAAAAGGTCAACCCGCATCCAACGCGTATGAACCAACAATGATCCAACGCGCCAGATTCATCCTCGCAATCTAACGGTTGGGAAAAAAGGAACGAAAATAAATAAAAAAGGAAAATAAAAACAGACCCTGATGATCTGGTGCAGCAACATAGTGCGCGCCACTATCATCATCACCGTCAGATCTCATTTAAATGAGATCTGACGGTCGCGTTTTAAAAACGTTATCAACGCTCCAGATCGACACCAATAATCCTACGGCCAGAATTTGAACCCGAGGAAGAAGACGGAGCATGGTGGAGTTATCTTCTCCGGTGACACTGGTTTTGCCGGCGACGGCGCCGGTCACCGGAGTTTAACCAAACAACCACGAAACTCAACGAAAATTACACCGTTTTGTTCGTATTTCCACAAGGATCTCAAAAGTACAAATAATTTTTATCAAATCGTTGCAGAAATGCGAAAACGAAGAGAAAAATAAAATCAAACAAAATTTCAAACACACGATTTCAGCAAAGACGAAGCGAAAGAGCTAAACAGAAAGCTTCAGAACACGAATATGAGTCAAAATGTGCTAGCTTTTACCTGAATGGTCTTTTGAATCGCTCTACTCGAACTTGATCTTTTCCTCGGTGCCGTGATGATTCCTTAGCTCAATTCTTCCAGCTTTTTGACCAATTAAGGGTGGATTCTTCTTCCTGGGGCCTTGGTGAAGGTGTTTGATTGAGAAAGTTATCTGTTTGAGTGAGAATTTGAGGATTTGAAATTTTTGAAAAGTGAAGAAAATGGTGATGTTTAGAGCTTCAGATGCAGCGCCGTTTTTCTCTGCCTCTCTGCTAGGGCACTGAAATTGAGGTTTCTATTTATAGAGAAGAATTAGGTTGAATGGCATTGTGGTTTGTGAGAGTTAGTGAGGGTATTTTGGTGATTGAAACCTTGATTTTGTACTATGTTTCTTGGTCCTTTTTTTTTTGTACACATGGTGAGGTGTTAATGAGAATGGAATATTCCATTCCTCATGGTGAGGTGGAAGAAAAAGATTGGTGAGTTTGTTCTTTTTTGGATTTTTCATTTTGGGGAATAAAATAAAATCAAGACAAATAATACATAAAAAATAAATATGCAAAAATAAAATATGCATGAAGGGATTATGATTATATGAAGTATTTGTGCATTAAAAATGGAAAGAAAAAGAATTGAGAAATTGATTTTTAAAAGGTTTCTTGTAATACAAGTAACTAGTTAAAAATAAATGATAAATAAGAAATAAAAATAATGCAAGGGCAAAATGGTAAAAATTTGTCATTTATGATCATGCTATGCAAGAAAAAATAGTTCCATGTGTTTTTGTGTCAACATTGATTTTTAAATTGAAAAAAAGGTTTTGTTGACTTATTTAGTCAAAGTGTTGACTTTTGGTCAAACTGTTGACTTTTTGATCAAAATGTTGACTTTCTTGACTTATGCAAAAGTGAGAGAAGTTATGGGTCAAAATTGGAACAAAAATGCATGAGGGGCAAAAATGGAAATAAAAAAAAATGTAGGGGCAAAATTAGGGTATGACACATATTTGCTAGCTATGCCTAGCAAAATAGGTACTACCATAAACAAAACCTTTTACAATCCACAAGAACTCTATAAACCAACTACAACCAAAGAACAAGGTTTTACCACAAAGGGTGTGGGAATAGGAAAAGAGTTGAAAAAAAATAAAAAGGGGTAAGCCAAGTGTGAGAAGTCACATGACAAAGTGACTAATAATTTTCTCTATACATGTGTGGGGTCCAATAACCTAAAAATACACAATAATTTATCCTTAGGCATAGTGTGTATTGCAAAACGATAGAAGGTGGGGTAATTAGAGGTTACTAATTAAGGAAAGGTTTCATGGGTTTGTAAGTTACATTAATGCTTGTTTCTATTTTTGGTTGTGGACCCTTTATTTACAAGTAACTATCATACGCCAGTTGAGCTTTCAAGTCCTCACTGAGCGTGCTGGCTTGCAGTGAATAGGGAACAAAGAGTACAAAGTTTTTTTTGGAATTTTAGCTTGTTTTTTTAAATTGTAGCTTCTTGTCTCTTACTTGAAGATTTTTTTTTTTAGAAAATTAAAATCATATGATTTTCCTTAAATTATGTGAGTAGTTGTGGACATTAGGTGGGATCGCATATAGTTTGAGAGACATACATGACACTACAGCTAGCTTATTGCCAGCACTCAATATTGAACTTTAAAGAGGCCACACTTTCATGACACTTCACTCATGTGTGTGTGCAAAATGAGGTTATTCTTCTCTTTTTATAAGTAAAATTAGGGCAAGAGGTGTCTAGTGAAGAATCTTTATAGGGACATATAGGAAGTAGAAAGTATATTGATGTGATCTAGTGACAAAGGAGCGCTATTGCAAATTGAGAATTCTGAATTTGATATTTATTTGTTGAAGTAAAGTTAGGAGGATCGTTTATATTGGATTAAGATTAATGATATAAGTGAGTTGGACCTCAATGTTTTTGTCCAAAATTTTAAAATATTTGGTTCATAATGTTCGACCTTCACTTTTCTAATATGAAATTTGCATTCTCATACTTGATACACAACAATCTCCTCTTCAAGTGCGAGTCATTCAACTCATCGTATTTCCATTCAAAACAAAGCTTCTTTTTTTCATCAATACACTTGTGCTGCTATTGCTGTTCTCAAAGTGTTACACTGTTTGACCACCTTTGTCATAAAGACTTTTGATGGAAGGAGTCGTCGATCTCTTCATGAAATCATCAGCTCTGATACCACTATTGAATCATGAGAACACGGGAAATTGTTCACATATATTTAACTAAGAGAAACCAAACAAACAAGTGAGTTAGACACAACTTTTATAAAAAACTTTATTGGCACCAAGTTTCTGGTTTCTCTCGCACATGAATTATTATATTCCACCTCACTCCAGTTTTACATATTTTAGTGTGGAACTTCCAAACCTCACATTTGATACACAACAATTCAAGACATGAGAAATTATTATATAAGGAAAATTTTAGAACGCAAAGAGAATTTGCAAAGAAAAAACTCACATGCCTTCCTCCAAGAGTGTATTGACATGATTTGAACTCAAAACTACTAAATCTATATTCTGTCTTTCTATCACTAGACTGGATTTTTAGATTTCAACACATGTTATTTTATTCACTTTTCCCACTATATTTAAAATGTACGTTAATATATTTATGCCAGATTAAAATAAATATTTTCAATAAAAATGACAAAAATATTGAATTTGAAAAAATAAATTTTATTGAAATAAATTATGATAAAATTAAATTATACTTTAATAAAATGGGGAAATTACATTAACCTCTCCTGAGTTTTCTTTAACACTAACACCCCTTATAATTTTATAGTAGACATTAATCTCTCCTAAAATTTCATAAATAGATAGAAACACGGAAGCCCCTATTTATATATATTCTCGGGCATTTTGGACCACATAATCTTGTACTGATTTAGTCCGCTACTTAATTAAGTAGCGTCCGCTACTTAATTAAGTAGCGGAGTTTTGCACCGGGTGTAGTTTGCTACTTAGGTAGCGGATCTGGACGGTGGTCAATTTTTTTGATCTTTGGTAATAGTTGATGGTCAAGAACGATGGCTGATTTTGATTGGCCACTGGTGGCAGTTGTTACTTTGCTTCAACTTATGAAATTCAATCCAAAAATCTATAAATTGAGATATTTCTTTTCATTTGTTCTTATTCTCCCATTTCTTCTCTCATTTTCCTTTAGTTTAGTTTAGTGTTATTTTATTTTCTTTATTTTTGGCGTAAGTGGCCGCATAGTAGTCAATTAGTTATAATGATCTCATCTATGTTCTTTGATGACGGCGATTGAGATCGTTATGCTAATCGGTGGAGTACTTTTATCCCGTGAGAGAAAGGTAGATGTGGTTATGGTGGATTCGTCTACGCCATATTTGTTATAGGCAGATTTGTTGAATGTCCCCCAACCGTGGCAGTTTGGCCACCATATATAATCTTGAACTCCTAAAAGGAAGTGGATTCAAAATTTAATTTTTTCTTTATTAATTTTGATGTACTTTTCTTGTCTATTTTAATTTGTTAGTTAGTTTATGTTGTAATAAACATTGTTCAATGTAATGAAATCAACTAAATTATTCCTATTAAAATATAATGTTGCAATGTAATTTCTATTTTTATGTCTATAACAGAGTCGTCTGCTATTTAAGTAGCATATAATAAAAAGTTTACATTTTTTATGGAAGACGGGAATTTTAGAGCGTTCTAATCTTTTAATATTTTTTCTCATCCACTAATTATATTACGGATTTGATTTGTCAATTAACTAGCCTTTAGAAATATTTTTTCTTCAAGTTAATATATCGCAAAGCCCACTTGTTTGGTAGCTTATCCCGCACCCGCACATACACATTATTTGGGTAGTGAAATGGGCCATGGAACATAAAAACTGATGAAGATTTCTTTTTCCACCCCAGTGTATCTTTTTAATCCTCCAAAAAATATCATTTTAACTCCTAAAATTTGGTAAATACGAACTGAATTTTTGAAAACCTCAGTTTCTATTTATCGAAGTTTTCCGATATAGAAAAATAGATGTTTCAACCGTTTATTTTTCATTAGAAGAGGTATAAATGAACCATATCTTCGATTTGTATTTACCAAAGTTTTTTTTTAAGTATAAACGGAAACATGGAGGGTGAAAAAGAGACGTGGGAGTGAGAAAGAAATCTTCAAAACTGAAATATGATATATTATTGAAATAACTAAAACATCTCTTCCAAATATTACCAAATTATCAACTTTTGTTCATTTAAGTTTATTATTTTATGGAATGCTGGTCTTATAAGTTGTATTCATGTTTAAGTATATTATGAAAAATTTTAATATGAACCATTTTTTTATTAAGTGGTCTATGGTGGTTTAGTTTGCAGTTCCTCTTTTATTGGTCTCTGTTCATCTTGTACAGAAATTTGGTCTTTTTATAATTATATGTGTAATTTAAAAAAAATGATTAATATTATAACGAATACGAATTTCACAAAATTTACTGTTGAATTGAAAGTTTATATCATGTAGATCATTCTTATATTTATTTTAGAGAAATTAAAAATTACTTGATAAGTTATTGAGACACATTAAGATTTTAACGGTTTATGGGCTTTTATTAAATGCCGTTAATCTTAATAGATCTCAATAACATATCATGATTTTCAATTTTTCTAAATTTTTTTATGGATGATCTATATAATATAAATTTTTAATCCAATGGTAGATTTTATAAAATTCGTATTCGTTATAATTGTATTGATCACTTGTCCACAGTAACCTATGAAGCACGTACACCGACACGGACACCAGACACGACACGGACATTTACACGGCGACACCGATAATAATTTGAAAAAATGACATAATTCAGTGTAATAATAAGTGTCGTGTCGGTGTCGGACACTGACACGGACACGTGTCGGACACGGACACGCCTAATCCGAGAAGTGTCCGTGCTTCTTAAACAGTAACCGTACCATTAGCCTTTCAATTATTTCCTTCATACACAAAAAAGAAGTAAACCGACGATAACAAAGATGCTCTTTAAAAAGAAAATAAAAAACATCTCTATTGTTTTTATAATTTTCTTCTAAATATTTTTAGGCAAAATTAGACTACAGATTATTTATCTTATTTATTTTTAACAAATTCGTCCTTTATTTTTTTTTCCTAAATTGGTCATTTCACTACAAGAAAACATGATATTATTGAGGGCCAAAAGCCTCCAAGAAGGGCTAAAATCCGTCAAAAAAGCACAAATTATTGGCGGCCATAGTCCCTCAATAAAACCTTCGTCGGTAAACCATTCTTAGCGGCCTAGGACCCTCAATAACATTCATGGTGGCCGGCAGCCCTCAATAATGCTTGGTCAACTGACAAACGCGTTATTGGCGGCCTAGAGCCCTCAATAATGTTTGGTCAACTGACAAACGTGTTCATGACGGCCTCCAACCCTCAATAATGCTTGGCGAATATTTATAAAAAAAAATAATTTAATTATTTAAAAATCAGAAATTTTGATTTTTAAATGGTTAAATTATTTTTTAAAAATAGTTAGATCAATAATTTAATTATTTTAAAATTAGAATTTGTTTTTTAACTAATCAATTACTTTTCTTATATATTTTTCTAACATATATCTCTATTCTTTAAATATTAAATTTGCTTTATGTTAAAAAATATTTTACTATTCTTTTTAAGTTAAAAACAATATATAGCAATAGTTAAAAAATTTGATTTTTCTCTACTCTTTTAAGTTTAAAGATTTTTACTTAAAACTAATATTTCTCTTTTCTTCAAAACTAATATTTTTTCTTAAATATTTTTCTAACATATTTCTCTATTCTTTAGAAGAAAAAAACTTGAAAAATATGAAAAAAATTTCAAAGATAGAAGAATTTGAAATTTTAGAGAGAAGTTAGAGAAGATTAGAGTGAGAATGAAAGTGTAAAAATGAATTGAAGTTGGATTATTATATAGAGGAGAAGAGGGAAAAAAACTGTTTGAATTTTTGAATTCGTACAATTATTGGCGGCCTTGGACACTCAATAACGCGTATCGGTCATACATTCTTGGCGGCTCATGGCCCTCAATAACGCGTTTGTCAGATTTTTTAAAAATTGTGCCACTTCTTGAAGGCTCAGGACCCTCAACAACGTGTTGGAACAAAAGAGGTTCTGACATGATCTAATTAAGTTTTGATGATAACAAAAGTATTAATATACAATAGGGTATACTGATTATTTAATCCAAGTGTGCAGATATTCAAGTTAATTTTTAATATTCATTTAAAGCACATTGGAAGCTCTGATATGGCAAAGCAAACTCTGATCAGAACTTGAAGACATCAGAAGATGCACATTTGGTTCATCAGAAGATGCAAATTTTTATTCATCAGAAGATGCATATCAGAATCTGAAAAGAGCAGTGAGAGCCGTTTTGTCAGAAGAACATTCTCTGCATCATGATTATACTCTGACATTTCAGAAGCTGATGGAATCAATCTTATCCACAGAATAGTGACGTTTGTACTATTGTACGAACTCTTTACCTGATTTGGATAAAACTTTCTTCCCAAGATTGATCGCATACAAGGTTACCTGATTTGGAAATCAAGGTACTATCTACAGCTGGCGCAATCTCACCGCATCAAATTCAAATCAAACACGCTCCACCTTCGTCTATAAATTGGAGCAAGTTTGAAGCTTTGGAACATATACTTGAACAATTTGAAAAGCGCTGTTACTCTGCCAAATTCATCTTAAAGCACAAAACTGAAAATACAACTTGAACTCTTATTCAAAATCCAAGACTCCTGTTTCAGCTGTTGTTAATTCATTAGTTGAACCTTAGAACTTTGTATTAAGATTCTAAGTTAAGTCTTGTATTAAAAGTTGTATTTAATTTGTAACTGAACATTGATCTTTATATCAATTGTTCATACTCTGTTTTCTAAACTTGTGTATTGAAGTCTCTTGCCTGCGTGCTTGAGCATTAGGAAGTCTCTTGTTTGTATACTTGAGCATTGGAAGTCTCTTGCTTGTGTGCTTGAGCAATTGTAATCTTTGGTGATTATAGTGAACTCTCTTGTAAGTACAAGAGGACTGGACGTACTCTCGGTTTGTGAGGGGAACCAGTATAAAAATCTCTGTCTCTATCTTTCTCTCCTTCTCTCTACCTTCAAAGTTATTCTTGATTGTGTTTTGTTTACTAAACCGCTGCAAACTCTGATAAGTTCTCTGTAACTTAGAAGAAATTTTTAAATTACCCAAAACACAATTCAACCCCCCCTTCTTGTGTTTTTCACACCTTCAATTGGCATCTAGAGCCTGGTTCTGTTTTCTAATCACCTAACAGTGAAACAGTTTCCTGTTGAAAGACACTATGACTGAAACTCCAAGTGGTAGCTTGAAATCAGTTCCACATGACTATGATGTTGAGGACAAGTCAAGCAACAAGGCACCAAAGTTCAAAGGAGATGCTTCTACGTTTTCCTGGTGGAAAGATAGAATATACAGTCATCTTATTGGTTTAGATGATGAGCTTTGGGACCTAGTTGAAGAAGGGGTAACTTTTCAAGGACTAGATGAAAAGGGAAGGCTATCTGTTGAAGAAAGAAAGAAGTTCACTCCTACAGACAAGAAACTTTACAAAAAGCATCACAAGGTTAAGGATCTTCTCATTGGATGTATAACTCATGATGAGTATCTCAAGATTACAGACAAATCCACTGCCAAGAGCATCTATGACTCCTTGTGTTCCACATATGAAGGGAACAAACAGGTTCAAGAGGCAAAGGCTACTCTTTTGATTCAACAGTATGAACTTTTTAGAATGAAGGATGATGAGAATATTGAATCAATGTATTCTAGATTCAAAATTCTTGTGGCTGGTCTCCAAGTTCTAAAAAGAAGTTATACAACCTCTGATCATGTAAGGAAGATTCTGAGAAGCTTACCTTCAAGGTGGAGGCCTAAGGTAACAGCTATTCAAGAAGCTAAAGATTTGGACAAACTTGGCTTGGAAGAATTGATAAGTTCACTCATGAGTCATGAGATGGAACTATCTTCTGATGAGCCTCAGAAGAAGCTAAAATCTGTGGCCTTGCCATCTATTTCAGTTTCATTTAAGGCTCTGAAAGCCAAAGTTGTAGAGTCTGAAGCTGAGGAATCTTCCATAGATAATCAAGAGGAAGGATCAGATGATGACTTCTTTGCACTCTTATCCAAAAACTTTCAAAAGTGGTCACTAAGGAAGGGCAGAAATTTTCAAGGCAGAGGATCTGGATCAAGATACAATACCAACAGGGAGAAGAAGGATGACTCCAAAAATTGTTTCAATTGTCACAAGCCTGGGCACTTCATGGCTGATTGTCCTGAACTCAACACCAAGGGTAAAGGAAGAAATAGCACAATCAAGAACAAAGCCAAGAAGAGCCTAATGGCAACATGGGAAGATATAAATGAATTATCTAAGGACGAAGACTCTGAGGAAGCAAACCTAGCGCTTATGGCCATTGGTGAGTCAGACAATGAAAATGATTCAGAGTCTGATACTGACGACATTGATGAGGTAATATCTAAAATGTCTAATACTCAAATGACCAAAGCTTTGAAAGATGTAATGGTGAAGTACATGGAAAAATTGAGTGAGTTAGATTTTTGCAAACAAAAAATGAAGCTCCTCAATGAAAATCTCATCCAGACTCAAGCAAACTATCAAAAATCTCTTAAAACAATTAAGGTGCTTGAGACTGGATGCAGAACATGTCACAAACCTTATGACGAGTATGAAATCTCTTTACAAGAGTTTGTGCACCATAACATAGATAAGACTAGGGTAACTTCTATAATTCATGGTGGACTCAGCAACTATTATAAAAGGCAAGGACTTGGTTCTCTTACATGTCCTGATGTAGGAAAATCAAGTAAACCTGTCGTGTTGAGCAAGTCACCATCAGAATCTTATTCAAACTTCACTAAGGGTACATCAGAACCTCTGACTGTGTCTGGTACTCTTGTGAGCTTGGAACCACAAGATAAGGTACCAGAAGATAACTCATCTTCTGAACCTAAGTCTTCTAAAACTAAGGTTCCCCTCACATCAGTACCCATGTCTACTCAAGTTAAAGCTGTCAAAGTACTAAAGCCTGTTAATAAGCGGGGCACTAGTACTTCTAAGGCAAACTTGGTAACTGGTTCTCTGACACACTCAAGAGGAAAGTCTCAGAGACAACATAAGCCTAAACAATTTTCTAAAGGCTCAGTTGACTCCAGATCTACTGATTATTCTAACAAGAAGGATAAGATTCTCAAAACTAACCAAAAAGGACCCATCAGAGTATGGGTACCAAAATCTGAAATAGTGTATGCTGCAGGTATGCACCCAAAGAAGAAAAGAAAGCTCATGGTATCTGGACTCTGGCTGCTCACGTCACATGACAGGAGACAAGCTCTTATTCCACACCCTGAATCAGCAAGAGGGAGGAACAGTAGGGTTTGGTGGCAACCAGAAGGGAAAGATCATTGGTATAGGTACAGTTGGTAATTCTTCTTTGTCAATTTCTGATGTTTGGTTAGTAGATGGACTACACCATAATTTACTTAGCATAAGTCAATTGTGTGATAGTAATTATGATGTTGTGTTTAATAAGGATTCATGTACTGTAATTAGAAACTCTGATCAATCCATTGTTTTCAAGGGAAATAGAAAAGGCAATGTGTACAAAGTCAATTTTTCTGATTTAAAGGAACAACAAGTGCTCTGTCTTTTGACACTGAGTGATGAAAAATGGATCTGGCATAAAAGATTGGGTCATGCTAACTGGAGATTAATTTCTAAGCTTAGCAAGGACAATCTTGTCAGAGGCCTTCCAAAAATAAAATATCACTCAGACTCACTTTGTGGTTCTTGTCAAAAAGGAAAAATTGTCAAAAGTTCTTTTAAGAATAAGAACATTGTCTCTACTACTAGACCTTTGGAACTCTTACACATTGATCTTTTTGGACCAGTTAGCACTGCTTCAATCAATGGTAAGAAATATGGATTAGTCATTGTAGATGATTATAGTAGATGGACTTGGGTAAAATTTCTGAGAAATAAAGATGATACATATGAAGTGTTTAGCATCTTCTGCACCCAGATTCAAAATGAAAAGAATTCAAAAATTTTGAAAGTAAGAAGTGATCATGGTGGTGAATTTGAAAATGAACCTTTTGAAAAATTCTGTGAAGAACATGGAATTCTCCATGAATTCTCTTCTCCCAGAACTCCACAACAAAATGGAGTTGTTGAGAGAAAGAATAGATCTTTACAAGAAATGGCACGCACCATGATGCATGAAAACAATTTAGCAAAATTCTTCTGGGCAGAAGCTGTTAACACTGCTTGTTATATTCAAAATAGAATCTATATAAGACCTATTTTGAACAAAACAACATATGAACTTTTTAAGGAAAGAAAACCCAATATTTCTTATTTTCATCAATTTGGTTGTACATGTTACATTCTGAATAACAAAGTCCATCTTAAGAAATTTGACTCTAAAGCCTGTAAGGGTATTTTCATTGGATACTCTGAACGCTCCAAGTCATACAGAGTGTATAATTCTGAAACTAATACAGTGGAAGAATCAATGCACGTAAAGTTTGATGATAAAGAGCCTGATGATAAAAAGTCAGAGCCTGTGATAGATTTTTCAGGTTCTGATGAGTCAGAAGATGAAGCTCCAGAGTATGATAACAACAGAGAATCCTTAGAAGACTCTGAAACCCAAGAAGCTACAACTTCTGATGCTGCTCCAGAACATCAAACTAATGATGATAACTCTGAAGAAACTGATATTCCAAGGAACACTTTCAAATACAAATCATCTCATCCTGAAGAGCTTATTCTAGGAAACAAGAATAGTCCAAGAAAAACAAGATCAAACTTCACAAATGAAGAATCATTATTTGGATTAGTTTCCTTGATTGAACCAAAGACAACAAATGAAGCTCTCTCAGATGATGCTTGGATAGTTGCAATGGAAGAAGAGTTAAATCAATTTAAGAGAAATGATGTATGGGATCTGGTACCCAAACCAAAGCATAAGAACATTATTGGAACAAAATGGGTATACAGAAACAAGCTGAATGAACAAG
Organism: Trifolium repens; assembly: GCA_030408175.1. Taxonomy (NCBI): domain Eukaryota; kingdom Viridiplantae; phylum Streptophyta; class Magnoliopsida; order Fabales; family Fabaceae; genus Trifolium; species Trifolium repens. The sequence continues at coordinate 10,203,139 of CP125850.1, forward strand.
GTGAAGTCACAAGAAACAAAGCTAGACTTGTTGCACAAGGATATAGTCAACAAGAAGGAATTGACTTCACTGAGACATATGCTCCAGTAGCTAGACTGGAAGCAATCAGGTTACTTTTATCTTATGCAGTCAATCATGATATTACACTGTATCAAATGGATGTGAAAAGTGCATTTCTAAATGGTGTCATTTCTGAAGAAGTGTATGTCAAACAACCTCCTGGTTTTGAGGATTTAACAAACCCAGATCATGTGTTTAGACTAAAGAAATCACTCTATGGACTCAAACAAGCTCCCAGAGCTTGGTATGAAAGACTGAGTACTTTCTTAGTTGACAATGGTTTTGTTAAAGGACAGGTTGATAATACACTTTTCAAAAAGACCCTTAAGAAAGACATTTTGATCGTTCAAATATATGTTGATGATATCATTTTTGGATCAACTAATGCCACTCTATGCAAGAACTTTTCTAAGATGATGCAGGATGAGTTTGAAATGAGCATGATGGGAGAATTGAAGTTCTTTCTTGGAATTCAAATAAATCAAACAGAGAAAGGAACCTTCATTCATCAGTCCAAATATATAAAAGATCTTCTGAAAAAGTTCAACCTAGAAGATTGCAAACCTATGAATACTCCCATGCATCCTACGTCAAGTCTAGGCATAGAAGAATCTGAAGGCAAAGTTGATCAGAAACTGTATAGAGGTATGATTGGATCTCTTCTTTATCTAACTGCCTCAAGACCTGATATTTTATTCAGTGTATGTTTATGTGCAAGATTTCAATCAGATCCTAGAGAATCTCATCTCACTGCTGTGAAGAGAATCTTTAGATATCTGAAAGCTACATGTAACATTGGATTACTGTATCAGAAATCCAATGATTACAAGCTGATTGGATTCTGTGATGCTGACTATGCTGGTGATAGAATTGAAAGAAAATCCACCAGTGGTAACTGTCAGTTCATTGGTGAGAATTTGATTTCATGGGCCAGTAAAAGGCAAACCACCATAGCTATGTCAACAGCAGAAGCTGAATACATATCAGCAGCTAAATGTTGCACACAACTACTTTGGATGAAGTATCAATTGGAAGATTATCAAATCAGCAGTAACAATATTCCTTTATATTGTGACAATACTGCAGCTATTCACCTTTCTAAAAACCCTATTTTACATTCAAGAGCTAAGCATATTGAGATTAAACATCATTTCATTAGAGACTATGTTCAAAAAGGTGTAATTGATCTTAAGTTCATTGAAACTGAAAATCAATGGGCTGATATCTTTACAAAACCTTTAGCTGTTGAACGTTTTGATTTTATCAAAAAGAATCTGAACATGATGGAAATCTCTGATTAACTTAGACTCTGATGAAAAATTGAGTTTGTGAGAATCTAATAGTAATCAGAAGATGAAGTCATCAGAACCTTCTGTATCAGAAGTTGTGATGAGAATATCTTCTGACATACTATCAGAATCTGATTAGAAGGTAAATGGTTCTGGCGCGTAAGTAAAAATCTTTTGTAAAAACCCTTTCGTTTTCTCAAACTTACGTGTCAGTTATTTAACAATCTTCTAATACACATGTCTTGATACAAGAAGATAAAGAAGTTGGTTAATGATGATTAGCATTCTAATTTCCCAATTGTGGTAAAATACTCTACTACCCCTGTGTTTGTGTACTTGTTTTTGCGCGTAAGTTTCTATTTAAACACACTAACTGTTCACATTCACACTTTTGCACTCTCACAACCTACACTTTCATTCTTCTAAAACACAGAGAAATTTCTTTCTTCCTTTTTAGAAACCCTAAATTCCATATTTCATCCATGGCATCCTCATCAACATTCCTGAATAGAACTTGTATGATCTTACCAAATGAATCCAACCCGACTGAATTTGCAAAAGATCAACGACCGTATAAGTATGACGAAATCAATGTGGCTATTGAAAGTCCCGTTGATCTAGAAAGCATAAGGGTAAACGGTTTCGCTGATGTGGTAAACCTCTTCAAAAAGCAAGGTTTGGAATACTACTTTGATTTTCTCAACGGACCAACATACTCTGAATTGGTAAAGGAGTTTTGGATGAAAGCGTCTGTCATAACAAGAGATATCTACAATAAGAAAGTCAAGGAAACGATGGAGAAACACCCTGAATGAAAAGAAAGAACCCCAGAAGAAATGGGTTTGAGATCCTTTTACTCAACAGAGATTGAATCCTTCGTGGCTGGATTCAGAATCTCAATCAGACTCTGCCACATTCTTGAGGCTCTGAAGCTCAAGCGTGATGGTGTGATCATCAAGCAGTCTGATGTAGTAGGTCCTGAAGTGGAGGAATATCTGTTCAAACCTAAAACCGACCCTAAGGATAAGTTTGAATGGATAGACAATTGCAAAGTAATCTACAAAATCTTGATTGATAGTGTTCTGCCTAAGTTAGGAGGCACTGATCAAATATCAAGTGTTCAGAAGCTGTTCACCTACAATGTTGCTAAAGGGAACATAGTTGATATTGGAAGGCTGATTTTTGATAACTTGTGCACATCTATTATCTCTAGCAAAGCTATTGTTAGACACTCAAGACTACTGAGCCACATGTTTGCACAGTGTGGTTTGTTGGATGCTGTTACTCCATATCTTCCTGGATTAGGTACCTTCATGCTTGGTTCCAAGATTGTGAATAGTACTTCACTAAGGTATTTAAAGCTGGTGAAGACTAATGAGATAATTCATCCAACATATCCTCTGTTACTCAGAAACTCTGAAAAAGGCATTGGTGAAAGTTGGCTTGTGCATGTCAGAGAGAGTGAAGCAAAAAGAGTAATAGAAGCACATGCAGATTTCATGAAACAGCTGGGTGCTGATATAGGTGATGGAGAACCTACAAGACTGACAGTTCGTCAATCAAGGCTTTTGGAACAGCCTCTTAAGCTAGCACCAGTTAAGAGAAAGGCTGCTAAAAGTCCTGCTGGAAGAAAAGCTGCTAAGGCTCCAAAGACCACAGCTCCAAGAACATCAAGGAAACCAAAGGTCAAGAAGTTGTTGTTGGATCTAACAGAAGAAGAAAAGGAAGAAGCTAAGATACAGGAGGCTCTGGCAAAGGTTGCAGAGCTTAATAAGAAAGAAGAGGCTCTCAAGGACAGTTATGACTGTGGTATAGAAGCATCTGCTTTTGATAATATGCACAAGAAGCTGCCACAAAGGGATGATCCTCATATTCCACTGGAGCAACAGATTCTGTATGGTCCAGCATTTGGTAAGTATTCTAATTTTATTGGAGGCAGCTCAGCATTTAGGGATTATTTTAGAAGGCTTCAATTTCCTTCTAAAATCAGTGTTAAACATGTTTTTGATAAGATTTTAAAAGGAGTTAATTCTGAGAAAGTCAATGACATTTCTGAGAATCAACCACCATCAGAGCAGTTTAACCCCATCCTATCCTACCCATCAGAATCTCAAATTAATAGTATATACTATGCTGCAGAACACGCTTCAACAAGCTCTGCACAAGTGATGTTAGATGAAGATTCTGATAAGACATCTTCACCACCTCCTCAAACAACCATTACTCACAAAGAAATTCCTACCAAAACAACACCAAAACAAACTGAACCACAAAATGACCCCCAACCTAGCTCTGAGAAAGTTCAACCTGAGAACACTCAAGAGAAAACAACAACACCTCCACCAGAACATGAACCAGAAAATCAACCCCAACCAGAAAATACTGAACCAGAGACTACCCAATCAGAACCTGAACAACAAAAATCATCAGAACCTGATCACGGTCAAGCATCAGAAACTCATCATGCTGATGAACATGGCCATGAGAAATCTCCACAACATGTGGCTATGGATAACTCATTTGAGTTACCGACACCAATCAAGGCACATGTTCAACAGATAAATGAGTCTATGAATCTTGAAGTCTTACAACAAACTCCTCCTAACCAATCACAACATCTCCAACACCTTCTGCAGGATCTATCTATGGACTGCATATTTTTCCCACCTCACCTACCCTCAAGAATCCTCAATGAACCCCTTGACCAAACACAAGATGGTATCTCTAGTTTGCTGCAAGCTGTTGACAAGAATCTTAGGAGAATGTCAAGTGCAATTCCAACAAGGTCTATTAATTCAGCTCATATTGACAAAGAGTGTGACCTTATGGAAGAGCATCTTGTGCTTATGATTCGTGCTGCTAGGAAGGCTTATACCACTGATTTGGAATTAAGGAATGAGATTGCTAGGAAGGAAGAGGAAGAGAAGCGTGAAAGGGAAAGATTGGAAGCTGAGGAAAGAGAAAAGAAAAGGTTGGAAGATGAGAGGATAGAAAGGGAAAGGCAAGCTGCTGAGCAAGCTAGGCTAGCAGAGGAAGCTAGAAGAGCTGCTGAACAAGCAAGGCTTGAGCAACTGGCTAGAAATGCACCAGAGTTTGCTCAACATGTATTGGAAAATCAGGAAAATTTTCAGAGAAGGCTTGATGAGCATTCTTCTATGCTAGCTGCTATTATGGAAACTCTTCAGGGTATCAATGCAAGATTACCTCAGCAACCTAATCAACCTTAACCCCTAGGATTCTAAGCACATATTCTGATTACTTGTTCATTTTCCTTATGTTCTGATAATTGTTTGTAACTGGTTGAATTTCTATCTCTTAAAGTACTCTGTTGTTTATTCAGTTATCTTTTGTGTTCTTTATTTATGTCTTTGTTTATTATTTGCTGATTTTTTTTTTATTTTTTTTTTTGTACCTTCATAAATTATTTTGAGACAAAAATCAACACAAAGATTTCAAAACTAAATAATGAGTTTATTCAATTGAAAATTGTTGATTACATAAGTTTCTATCCAACTTTTCACTTGGATCCTACATAAAACAGCTAGTCCTAAATCTAGCTTATTTGAATCTAAGGGAAATGGAAGAGTTCACGACATTCTCTTCACTTCCTTATTGGGAAATCATTGAAAAGTGATCTCATTGATTATGAAGAGAAGTATTCTTCCTTGGGAGGGACGTATGTACTCAAGAATTCCTTCCAATCAGAATCCCATTCAGATTCTGACTCAGATAAGGACTCTTGTTGTTTAGCCTTGGATCTTGTTTGATATTTGACTCTGACGGGAGCAGAAGTTGATGCCCTCATCTTCTGAAGTTTCTTCTTAGACTCTGAGTCTTGTTGAATCTTCACTTTCTTCTTCTTCTTCTCCTGCACTCTCTTACTTTTGATCACTTTTCTATCCTTCTTCATTGTTGATTTTTCACAATGAAATGGAAGTGTTGAGTGAAATGACAAAGATCATGGTCCTTATATAGTAGTTTCAAAATGGACAAGTTCTTGGTTCTTACGACAAGCCATTTAATTGGAGTAGTTGTAACCACCTTGACTGCATTGAAACTCTACTTTTGACCATTTTTTTCAAAATTGTCATTTATTTCTTGTCAGTTTTATCTTTTTGTTTAATGACAAAAGGGGGAGTAAGAGCTGTTATTAATTTATGAGATGCTAAACTGAAACCAAAACAAAATCCAAATTTTTATTTTTCGTTTTTGTCTATATATAAATTTGAGGAAAATATTAGTTGAAATTTGAACTTCTGATATATGGTACGTATAAAAGAAAATTGCACTTTTCTTTCATAGGTATCAGACTTAGGGGGAGAGCTTGCAAACCTAGCCTCTGAAAGTCTAGTGTATTAGTTTAAGTTCAAAATTCAAATAAATATTTTTAAACTGATTTAATTAATCATTGCTGAACTTAGGGGGAGCTTGCAAAACTCATCAACCTAAGAGATGCTTGATAAATTTTATCAACAACCATTGTAAATTAATACTTGGTTTGTCATCAATCAAAAAGGGGGAGATTGTTGGAACAAAAGAGGTTCTGACATGATCTAATTAAGTTTTGATGATAACAAAAGTATTAATATACAATAGGGTATACTGATTATTTAATCCAAGTGTGCAGATATTCAAGTTAATTTTTAATATTCATTTAAAGCACATTGGAAGCTCTGATATGGCAAAGCAAACTCTGATCAGAACTTGAAGACATCAGAAGATGCACATTTGGTTCATCAGAAGATGCAAATTTTTATTCATCAGAAGATGCATATCAGAATCTGAAAAGAGCAGTGAGAGCCGTTTTGTCAGAAGAACATTCTCTGCATCATGATTATACTCTGACATTTCAGAAGCTGATGGAATCAATCTTATCCACAGAATAGTGACGTTTGTACTATTGTACGAACTCTTTACCTGATTTGGATAAAACTTTCTTCCCAAGATTGATCGCATACAAGGTTACCTGATTTGGAAATCAAGGTACTATCTACAGCTGGCGCAATCTCACCGCATCAAATTCAAATCAAACACGCTCCACCTTCGTCTATAAATTGGAGCAAGTTTGAAGCTTTGGAACATATACTTGAACAATTTGAAAAGCGCTGTTACTCTGCCAAATTCATCTTAAAGCACAAAACTGAAAATACAACTTGAACTCTTATTCAAAATCCAAGACTCTTGTTTCAGCTGTTGTTAATTCATTAGTTGAACCTTAGAACTTTGTATTAAGATTCTAAGTTAAGTCTTGTATTAAAAGTTGTATTTAATTTGTAACTGAACATTGATCTTTATATCAATTGTTCATACTCTGTTTTCTAAACTTGTGTATTGAAGTCTCTTGCCTGCGTGCTTGAGCATTAGGAAGTCTCTTGTTTGTATACTTGAGCATTGGAAGTCTCTTGCTTGTGTGCTTGAGCAATTGTAATCTTTGGTGATTATAGTGAACTCTCTTGTAAGTACAAGAGGACTGGACGTACTCTCGGTTTGTGAGGGGAACCAGTATAAAAATCTCTGTCTCTATCTTTCTCTCCTTCTCTCTACCTTCAAAGTTATTCTTGATTGTGTTTTGTTTACTAAACCGCTGCAAACTCTGATAAGTTCTCTGTAACTTAGAAGAAATTTTTAAATTACCCAAAACACAATTCAACCCCCCCTTCTTGTGTTTTTCACACCTTCACAACGCGTCTGTCAGACTTTTTAAAAACTGTGTCACTTCTTGGCGGCTCAAGGCCCTCAATAACGTATTTTGTAACTTATTGAGGACTTTAAGTCATTAATAAATTACAGAGGGCTTAAAGCCTTCAAAAAATTCCGTCAATAATAAGAGATTTTCTTGTAGTGTTTACATTAATAAATGTGCACAAATTAATCATTTATCTTATTTATTTGTAATATTATTAATCCTTTATCTTCTTTTTTTTCTTCACGCGGTTCATATTTACATCTTTATAAATGTACACAAGTTAATTTTTTATCTTATTCATTTATTATAACAAATGAAGAGTTGAAAAATGGACATATGTAATGGGTTTGAACATTTGATAAAACCATAATTGATGAAAAACATTTATCTTGAAAGTACACTCATGTATATACCTCAAAATTTTAATTATAATAATGTACACTCAAGTATATACCTCAAAATTTTATAAGTTTATGTGTTTTCTTTGCTTTTTGTTTGCTTCAATCTTCTTTTAAACTCAAAAACTGAAATCTTCAATTCCCATTAAACTTTAAATATACCAAACTTGAAAGAAAAAAAAAGTTTTAATGAAAATTTTCAAACCCTTCATTATATTACAAATGAATAAGATAAAATATTAACTCGTACACGTTTATAAAGATAAAAAAAACTTGTGTGAAAAAAAAAGATAAAAGATTAACTTGTGCACATTTATGAAGATAAAAGACCAATTTAAAAGGAAAAAAAGAGATAAAAGACAAATATATTACAAATAAATAAAGGACTTGGAGCGTAATTTTGTCCCCGACCCAATATTCATTAGTTTCGAATGATAAATGAAGAGTGCCCCAACAATATTTTCACTTTTTTTTAGCAAGTCATATTTTTACTTGTTCTAAGTGTCATTTGTAAATAAAATTGAACACAAAATTTACATAGTTATGCACAAAAATTTACATATTAATTACCCCAAAATTCTCATCATCACCCCTACTTCATCTCCCTTTTAAGTAGCTAACTTACTTAATATTGGGATTCTAAGAAGAGTTGGCCTCGGATTTGAGAGGATTCTAAGCGGAACAAATTTAACCCTTGCCGGTGATTCTTGCAATATTGTAAACATAAAAATATAAAATAAATACTTTAATTTTTTTCTTATAGCTGGAAATCAGGCAGGGAAAATGTTAATTGTGTATTTCGCTTTACTCTATAATAAATACTCCATCTGTTTCTTTTTAATTGTCCTTTTAGAATGATAACACCAAATTAAGGAAGTGTATTTTTGCACGTTATCTTCCTATTATAACCTCGTTTTAATTCCCAATAAATTCCTATTTTTTTGCCCACACTTTCTCTTTCCAATAAATTTAATATATTATATACAAAAAAAAAACAAAATTTAATATGTTATGTACCAACAAAAAAAAATTAAAAAAGATTTAGTTTTCCAAATATATAGCATTAATTGGTTTTATGGAAAAAGATAAGAGCAATTAGCAAAGGGTATAATTGACAAATCATACCCATAAAATACAAAAATGACAATTAAATAGAAACGCTAAATAAAATAATAAAAAACAATTAAAAAGAAACGGAGGGAATATGTAAAGTCTGTTCCCCATAAGAAAAAGATAATATGACTATTCATTCGTAAAAATGAATAGATAATACTGCCTAATTTTTATTTTTATTTTTTTTAATCGTAGAAATGTATGTAGACTATCGTGTACGCATAACTAATTGTTCATGCTAATTTTTGTTAAAGATAAGTATTATTCTTTATGCTAAATTGGTGGTGAAACAAATTTTTTTTTTTTTAATAAGTGTTCTAAATACTATTTTTATAAGTATGAATGATTGACTTTTCAATTAACGGAGAAGATTTTTCAGTTTAAAAGCCGTAAGGGGCCACTTGTAGGAGAGTTCATTGAGTATTGGATCTTGTCAACCACTTACAAACCAAAGTCAAGTCAACCAATGCAAAAATACCGAAGTTCTTTATATGCAAAACAAACATACCAAGGACATGTAATTATACTTTCTTGTTTGATTAGTTTTTCAATCTTTTGTTGTTTTGTGTATGAATTTTGTGTATTGAATTATTTGAAGAATAAAAATTATGGATCAATAGAATTTTAGGTATAGCAACAAAATATCAATATAACCTGTTAAAAGGACTCGTTCTATCCATCATTCGTATGATCTGACATCCGAATAATTAAATTGAAGATGTAGACAGTCGAAGTTGGATTCAAATTAGGTTGCAATTTATATCAGTTTAGCAATTTTTGTCCCCTAACACTTAGACACTTATGTTAGCTCCCTCTCCCTTGTTTTTGAAGGTTATAAAGCAAAGCGGGACGAAAAATAGTACAGGCGAGCCCTCTTTTTCATCACTACGTAAAACATATACTTCCTCTAGTTATATATACAAGAAAATATTTACTATTTAAAGTTATCGTAAAATTCATGTATTTAGACTATATAATATAGTCTAGATACATCAATTCTATAATGAATCTAAAAAGTAAAACCTTTTTTTATATATAAGACCAAATAGAGTACTTAAAACATTAAAAATACTATTTGTAAAACAAAATTTACTTATTATATTTTTTTAACTAATGCTTAGAGATACTAATTAGCATAACCCTAAAAATTATCAAAGTTGAACTTACTGAAATGAGAAAGATTGTCACAATCACAACTTCATAATGACAAATATTTAAATTTTATTTAAAAGAGATTTCATTATTTAATACCCGACTATAATTATTTTAGTGGGGAGAATCTACCGAAAGAAAAATCAACTTAAAATGACATTTAAAATATATCGATTCTTTAAATTTTAAAAAAAAATAAAAATATTACGTCTGTCGGTATTTATTTGGTTAGTTACGTCCGTAAATTGGAGATTGAGATATAGAATATGTATATCAGTATTAATTTAGCTCAGAGTCTAAAATTACTTATCTTTAAGTTGATAATAACTCAAAAATACTAATTGACATGATAACAGAAAACTTCACCATTAAAGAAAATATTCCTACCTTAATCGTAGTATACGTGAGCTAAAGATTATAATTACTTAGCCAATTTTAATTTTATTTTTAATTCTTTTGATATTCATATATTTTTGAGACTTCTCTTATAAAATCTTCATATACTCATATTTGATGACATTTTCAGCATATGCCTCAAAATTTTCTTGTAACTATATCTAGTTTTTTTTGGTGCCTTTTTCTTGCACTTTTACCCTCTTTTTATACAATAAAATAGAATAAAATAAAATAACTAGTAGTACATCTGTCTGCTCCTCCTCTGTGTTGGACCTTTTCTCTGTATATTCCAATTAAAATATTTTAAATAATCTTGCTTAAACAAGACGAAATCTTCAAACTTAATTAATTTTTCTAAATTACAAATTCTTCTCTATAAACCCCTCATACGAGATTCTCTCCCCACAACAAAACATTCCATTACGCCGTAATGGGTTCCGAAGCTGATGACACGAAAATCGATACCACAACACAAACAGTTCAAACTCATTTTGTTTTACCTGAAAATCACGCTAACGGCCAAGAAACCGTTACTAACAACAACAACCAAATTACTAGTTCCCACCATGGAGGTGCAGATAGCAAAAACGATGATAACGCAGGGTTTATGTTTATTCATCATCATTCACTTCTTCCGGTTCCAGTTCCGCCGGAGATTTATCAAAGCAACAAAAACAACGAATCTCCGACTAGTCTCTCCGTTGCCGGAACCATGCCGGATTTCGGAACCTTCATCCGTCAGCGTAGCAACGATTTATCGGCTGCGATTGCAAAACGAGTTTCATCGTTTCGTCAATCGATGGAGGAGAATTCGAATTCGAACTCGAACACGAACTCCAACGAGGTTGTGAATAATGATCGGTATCAGGAAGTGACGGAGTATAATCTCTCAGGACTCAAAGTTTTTGTGAAGGTGAAACCGGAAGAAGAATCGGAGATGAAAGGAAGAATCACGTTCTTCTCGAGATCAGGTTGCAGAGATTGTACGGCGGTGAGAAGATTCTTCAAAGAGAAAGAGATTAAGTTCGTTGAAATCAACGTCGATGTGTTTCGTGAGAGAGAGAAAGAGTTACGCGAACGAACGGGAAATGTTACGGTGCCGATGATTTTCTTCAACGAGAAGCTTATTGGAGGATTGGTGGCGTTGAATTCGCTGAGAAATAGTGGTGAATTTGAACGGAGGTTGACGGAGATGGTGGTTGAGAAATTTGCCGGCGATGATGCACCGCTACCGCCGGTGTACGGTTATGATTATGTTGAAGATTATCGGACGGATGAGATGGTTGGAGTTGTTAGGATTTTACGGGATAAATTGTTGATTCAAGATCGGTTGCGGAGAATGAAAATTGTTAAGAATTGTTTTGAAGGGAACGAGTTTGTGGAGGTTGTTGTTCAACACTTCAAGTGCGCGCGTAACGAGGTACGCTTCCTATACCGTATAACTATCGTATTTTTCAATTGGAAATTGTATTTTCACAGTATATATACGTAGTATAATTTTTTCAAGTTAAACCAAACCAATGTTTGGATATAAAATGAATATTTTTTTTTAATCTACTATTTTAATCTAAAGATATTTATTCATCAATCAATGAGAACAAATATATAAATAGTTTTATATTTGATTCTCACAAGTTTAATGTAAATTAGATGTGGAGATCACATATAAATCTATTTATATGGTTTCTTTTTATTAAATGATGGATAAATACTTTCAAATAACGAAGAGTACAGTATGCCTCACAAATAAATAAGGGAAGGTTAAGGAGAATGGAGATGTTGAGTGATCTCTACCAAAATAAGTTGAAATTACTTTTACTTTTGTCTCTCATAATATATATAATACTCAATTCGACATTATAACACATTGGTCACGAAACATGTTCATTAAGTTTAAATGTGTTCGGATTTTTTAGTGACAATTATTTATGATTTTTTCCTCATTTTCAAATTGTTTAACATTTTAGTATATTAAAACAATACTCATTAACAACTTTTTTATGGTATAAAAGAGGGCCGAAGCCCAAACTTAACAATCAACTTTATGAATAAGGATTGGTGCAGTTATTGTGTGATGCAATAATCGAAAAAATAGAAATTTTGGGATTGTGGTTCAAATCCAAACCCCTTGATAAAATGGTCTAAAGTTTAATACTCTCTCTAATTTTTTTATAAGAAACATTTTAAAAAAATCACATAGATAAAAAAAACTAATTTTTCTCATTTAATAAAGGTACAATGGAATTGTGTATTTATTAATATAGAATTATACTATTTTTAATGAAAGCAAAAATAATTTATTTTATGACATAATGTACTGGTACATTAGAAGCTCCCATTTTTTAATTATGATTTATCTTAAATATTTTTTAATTATTTAAAATTATCTTAAAAAAATGGAAAACGGCGTGAAGAAGCTTTTGGATGTGGCAAAGAAACACGAACTTTAATTATGAGAACACGCACGACATGGAAGAGGACAAGTTTGATGATGATGGTTTGTGTGATATTTTTATTTTATATAAAAATCATAGCTTTTGTGTTGAAAGGTTATGACTTATGATTCAGTTTAGAAAGCATGAGGAGTTCAAGGTGTATCATGGCTATCTATGGACTTTTTTTTAATTGAAATGGAACTGTGTCTTGTCTAGCAAAATTAAAATAGCTCCAAAAAAATCACAAATCTTTTATATGATATTAAATTAATCTTATTTTACTTTTACCATGCTATGGAATCAAACAGGAATTCTCCTAAAATCCGTCTTTTGGTGAAGTTCATTATAATCAAAGCCGATATATGTAAATTCTATAACTGCCAACTTATTTTTTAATTTTTTGGTTCAATGCCAAATTTTATTTATTTAGTACTTTTTATTTTATTTAATACTTTTCTTGTTCAAGGCTCAACACAACATGAATGGGCCGTGCCCCAAATTTTCCCTTATCATATACGCGTGGAACAATCAAAGCTCTCATTTTCATACTCTGAACTTCTCAATCCTTTTAATAATCTTTGTCCTTTTGATTTTTTAATTCTTTTACACCACAACTTGGTGATACGTGAGAGATTGTTTTATTATAGTAATACAAATAAGTTTTATTTGTAATAAAAAAACCCAAAGAATAATTGTTACTGTACTTGTTAGTTTCTCATAATGTTATCATGCTTAGATTGTTCGGGACCGTCGGACTCAGACACTTTGGTAGCGTCAGTAGCTAAAGTTCCACTAAAATAAATTTTGCATTTTTGAAATTGCTTAGGCTGTTGATATTGGAAAAGAGTTGTCCAGGAAGCACTTCATCCATCATGTTTTTGGGTAAGAAAACAGACTTTTGAGCCTAATGAAACAATTCAATTTTTTTAATATTGTTACAATTTTTTGATAATTTCCTTGTTGACAACTTTTTTTTGTAGGGAAAATGATTTTGAAGAGGGAAACCACTTTTATCGTTTCCTGGAGCATGAACCCTTTATCCCCAAATGCTTTAATTTCCATGGTGTTGTAAATGACAAGGAACCAAAGACAGCAGCTTCAATTTGTGAAAGGCTTACCAAGATTATGTCTGCCATTCTTGAGTCTTATGCTTCTGATGATAGGCAACATGTTGATTATGTAGCCATTAGCAAAAGCGAAGAATTTCGTAGGTATGACAATACCTAGTTAATCATTCCTATATGATTTTCACTAAATATTCTTACATTTAATTCTTTATATTGTGGCATACTTTGAATATAAGTGTAACCAGTGTGGATCATAAAATAGTATGCATGTGTAAAGCTATGTGATAGCTCTTTTATCCTTTCTGTTATGTAACTGTTAGTAGTTACCTTGATTGGATTAGCTATGTAACTGTTTGAATAAACAACTTAATTTGCAGTTTATAGCATAAAAGCTTATCATATAAGAGCTTATGAATATATCATAAGTTCTCTCAAATAGTTTCGCAGGTGCTTATGCTAATAGATAAGCCAATCCAAACAAGTACCAAGTCTTAGTCTTAGCTTCATGTTTGTGTGAGAACGTATCAATTGTGATTTTGAAGCTTTTAATGCCGATTCTCTTGAAGTTTTCCATCATTTGGGTGGCTTCCTTTAGGCCTCCACCATCTTTAGGTTTAATCTTTAGTAACAGTTTATTAAGGTCTAGTTACTTATTTATTTTTCTGTTTTTCCTTGTAATTGCAGGTATCTAAACATGACTCAGGATCTGCAGCGAGTAAATATCTGTGAACTATCAGAAAATGAGAAGCTTGCCTTCTTCTTAAATTTGTATAATGCCATGGTCATCCATGCTGTAATTAGCGTAGGGAGTCCAGAAGGTGTTATTGATAGGAGATCTTTTTTCAATGACTTCCTGTATTTGATTGGAGGACATCCTTATTCACTAGCCATCATTGAAAATGGTATTCTCAGATGTAATCAGAGGTCACCATATTCCTTAATGAAGCCCTTTAGCACTGGAGATAAGCGGTTAGAGGTAAATTGTGTTAATCAATTTCCAGTTTTGTTTAATATTGATTCAAAAACCACTTTCATCTCTTACAAAAGTAAACTCAAACATGCAAACGATCAATTATAGAGATAGATTAACCTGTTTCTTACAAACTACAGGTTGCTCTTGTCAAGTTGAACCCGTTATTTCACTTTGGACTTTGTAATGGTACAAAATCTAGCTCAAACGTGAGGTTCTTTTCACCTAATAGAGTTGTAGATGAATTAAGAGGTGCTGCAAGAGAGTTCTTTGAAAATGATAGAATTGAAGTGGACCTAGAGAAGAGAACGGTTCATCTCCCGCGGATTTTCAAGTGGTAAGCACTTCGAGTTTTTCAAGAACTTTGGTTGAACCAATCCATTAATCCATTTACAATTCACTAAAATAAAATTAAGCTCGGATTGAATTGGTTACGATTTTAATGGATTGAATTGGTTATGATTTTATCAACTCAAGTTGGTTTAACTGAATTCATTTTCTGAATCATTTCTTGTGAAATATTTTTTGGCAGGTTCGGTGGCGATTTTGGACAGGAGAAAGATATGCTACTTAAGTGGATACTTAATTACTTGAATCCAAATAAAGCAGGTCTTGTGACACATCTCTTGAGTGATAGTGAACCTGTTAATATATCATACCAGAATTTTGATTGGTCAATAAATTCTTGAGTAGTAGCAAACCACGAAATAATTTAAGTGATATGATATCAAAAAAGATAAGTCATAGATGCTTTTATCAGTAGGCGCAGATCAGTGCTATGCAGAAATTCTAGATAGTACAGTTTAAATTCTTACTGTATTATTCTTTTTCAAAAAAAGAAGTTTGAATATGAATAAATATAAATTCTCAGGTAGGAACAGATTCTGTAGAGGAATTACTAGATAACACTGTAGACTTCTTTGGAGGTTAGGAATCCTGTGCAGACTTGAATCTTCTTCTGCTGCTAAATTTTATTTTATACAAGACAAGCCTAAAAGGCTAAAGCTATATCATGTAACTTATATCATGTACTTGTTTGGTGTTTCAAGGTTGCTCATGTCATGTTATCTTGTTAGTTTCAAAGTGTGTATCATTCTATTCTATCCATCTTTCTTTGAATTGATTAAATTTAAGTTGAGCAATCCTCTAAATTTAAGTTGCTCAATGCTGTTTGTTTTCGCGTTGAAAACCAATTTAATGCATGTCCATCTCAATGCTACATTTTCTAGCTTCTGTATTTCCACCTTAGAATTGCTTTGGGATGCGATCAACGTTAGCTGCTAGGCTGAACTCTCCATCACTAGCATTACTGCAAAGGGTATGAATATGTCGAATTGTAATGGATTTTGAGTATCCTTGTACTCACTTTAATATAATTATCAAAAATAGATAAAAGTCAGAAACATACAAACAATTCACCTAGTAAAGTGATTAACCAGTGTTCCTGCATTTGGAACCCACAAGTCAGTCCAAAAGTTAACAAGTTGTTCATTTTGCACCCTTAAAATGATTTTATCACGAAATAGATCCCAAGTAGCAATCAACCTTTGCAAAAAATTGATACCAATTTTAGTTTTATCATCTGAAGGGAAGACTTGCAGACCACAATTGTAATTGCCTATAACAGGTGAGTTCCACATGATTTCATCCTGGAGTAGTGTTGAGTCTCCAATTAGCTATCATCATAAAAGTCAAAAACAAAACTCTCCCTCATTCCCTTCCCTCCCCTCCATGGTTTATAATTTAGCATATGTTTGTTTCTGCGTCAGAAAAATATAAATGTGTGGAATAGAAGCTCAGAGAGATAGCTTCTGTGTTGAATATTTTTTTGGGGCGCGATAAAACACAAATTTACTAGTTATCTTATCCCAAGATACCAAATGATTCTTCCGTGCATGTTCCTTATCAAGTTTTTATAGCTAATAATAACTAATTGCCTAGTATGATGATATATTAGTTTTATATGTTTGTATGTTTATGTGTTGAATATTACAATATGCATGCTACCCCAGGTTTCTAGACTAATTATGAGCTTGATTAAATATGTTGTTAATGTTATGCAATATTCGAAATGATTTGTAATTGTCAAATTGATTAGACTTGATGTTCTAACTGATTAAGTGATTAGGCAGGACACTCTACTCAATTAAAAGAGTAACAAAATTGTTAAACAGATGTTATAATTATTGTTATGTTGTATGTTGATGACTATTGAGGTGTTTCTCTTGAATACTATATCACCTTTAAATAAAAATTAAAATGGTACGTGAAAGTTTAGGTGAGTTAGGTCTCTGGACTCACTACAATTATGAAATATTGCAATATTCAAATAAAACTTATAAGGGTAATTACAATGATCCACCAAAGAGAGAATCTCACATGCTATTGCGAGATATGAAACAAGTCATTATCAACCGAATCAATCAAATCACCTTAACTAGATACAACTAAAAAGAAATATTTTGAAAAGCAAAAGAAATTAACGGCAGGGGTATGTATAAGCAAAAAGGGGATGCAAAAAAGAAGACACTAGCTAAGACACCCAAAAAAGGCCCATCATGGCCCAGGTGGTAATTGATGCAAGGTATGTGTAAAACAAAATCACGAAAACTCATCAGTGTAAAAGAACTGAGAAAAGAACACAGGAAGAAGAAGAAAAAACGAGAACCAGAAGAAAAAGAATGAGCGACGGAGGTCCAAAAAGACAAGGCGGCAGGCCATTGCCTCCGCCACCAAGAGGCCCCCCTCCTCCATCCTTCCGCCCCCGCCTCGAACCAGTCGATCGTGAAAAGGTACTCTAAACCTCTCGACCTAATTTCGTTTCTTCTACTCTCTCTCTCTCTCTCTCTCTCTCTCTCTCTCTCTTAACTTCGCTATGCTAATATTCTGTAATTACAGACTTGCCCCTTGCTTCTCCGTGTATTCACTAAGGTAATATTCTGTACTTTTTTTTTGTAACCGTTTTCGTTCTGGAATGATCCAGAAGGTTCTTATTTGTTTCATTTTTTCAGATAGGAAATCATCATTCAATGGATGATTTTTCTGTTAGAGGAAAAGAGCCTAAAGATGAAGTTCAGATTTATACCTGGAAAGATGCCACTCTCAGAGAATTAACCGATCTTGTATATTCTTCTAACCCTAGCTTTCTCAGTATTTTTTTTTTTGTTTGTTGGTTTATGAAATTACATTTTACATACTCCAATTATTATTTATTAATAGGAGCATTTGGATTACATAGGTTGTTTTCAACTAATTTTAGTGTACCTTGTAGATCAGTGTTTAATTGGGGCGAGTTTCGAATAATTTACGAGTTTAAGAGGGATATATTATGGGTGATATAAGGATAGTTTGGCGGCTAGGGTGGATGAGTTAGGGTGTAGATTGATAAGGAGGTTAGGGAGTTCGATTCCCACCCTCCGCAAAAAAGTGGATATATTTATCAGGGTAAATTAGTTCTAATGAGACTTGTCATATTGTCACATAACATCACTTTATAAATGCATTTTCAAATTACGTCACTGGATAACTAGAATTTTATGACGCTGATAGTGCATGTCCCATTTTCTCATAGTTTATTTATGGAATATATGGAGTTATTTTATAGCATAAACACTCTTGTAAGTATAAATGTTTGAGTGAGCTTGTAAATATAGGTTATGACTTGTACGTAAGTTTTTTTCAGCTTACATGCGAGATAGGAAACGAGCTTACATAAGTTGTCTTTGATTATTGATTATAAAAGTAGATGATGTATAAGTGCGTTTATGATAAATGCTTATTCAATAAATACTTAGTTAGCCTGTTCACCAACCCAAGATTATTTTGTCTATGTTTATGTGTTGCTATATAGTTTATTTAGCTTTTAGTGAACCATGATTTTGTCAATGCCCTCACATAAGTTGAAACCCATTTATGTTTAATGCTCATATCAAGAGAATTTTTTATTTCCTGTATTCAACAATTCATTCCGAAAATGGTGTGCAAGTCTCTAAGCCTTTGAAAACAAAGAAATAAACTGAAAATAAGATTAAGTTTTTTCAAATTATTAGTCAGAAAAGGAAATGAAATAGTAGAAAACTAGGCCTGATTAAAGTCCCCATTATTTGTAATTTTTTTGGATGGAGTGGGTGACAATGTTTTCTAATTTTCTTTGTAGCTTATATGCTTATGTTTGGTTTTAATGTATATTTGGTATTAGGTCAAAGAAGTGGCTCCTGCTGCAAGAAGAAGAAATGCAAAGCTCTCTTTTGCTTTCGTGTTTCCTGATAAAAATGGCCGTTTCAAAGTTCAAGAGGTAAACTCCTCGCTATGTGTCTCATGCTTGTTAATCTCCTTACTGACATGTTTTACTTTTTGTGTGTGCATTTATTATAATTTAATCCATAATTTTAAAGAGTTGTGTTTTGGTGTTAATGAGTGAGTTGTTTACAATCATGATTTTTTATGAACTATGATGGGTCAAATTGGTGTAATTAATTATTATGTGAATACTAAATCATGCTTATTTGAGTGTTATTATGGAGTTTGGAGAAAAGTACTATTACAGTTGGAACCGGAAGGTTTTTGTGGTCTCTGCAACCGTATCATGGCTGCATTAGCAGCTTCTTTCCGTAATTTTCTGCATATCAATTGCAATGTAATTGCAAGTGCAATTTAAATATTTTGACATGTACCATTGTCCGGGCCCTCCGATGAATATAATATTTGTCGTGAGATTCTACACTTTACGAGTCATATTCCCAGTCGAACCAGAACAGAGCATGGGTAGAATGTGTTATGAATATATAGTACATACACATGCTTAATATATCATTTAACAATTCTTATATGGGTTGTTTATTTCATTTTATGAATTTTATCTATTAAGCTAATAATCACACAAATACAAGTAAATTTTAATATATATGCCGAATCGTTTGTCTTAGAACTGATTTAAACGTTTAAAAAAGGAAAAAAAAACCTGCAAGAAATTCATCCTGATTTGTTTTTTAAAGCTTACACTTTTTAAGTTAATTTTACCCATTTTGCAAGAGTTTGAAACCTTCATTATTGCTAGTTCATGCAAAGGAGGAAATGCATCCAAAGGCACAGAAGACGAGTACCCATTTTACCCATTGTTGATAACCCTAAAGTGAGTCCTGATGGATTCACTTTAGAGGGAAAAAGGAGGGTTATTGCTATTAGTTTTAATGTGAATCACTTTAGAGGTGTTAAATCTTAATCTCAATGAGAAATCTCGAAAACTGCATCCATCTTGCTAACTACCTGGGATGCTTTAAAAGAACAACTAGGCAAAATAGTCTAAGATATCTGTTTTCTTCCCCACCCCTCACCTCAAAGCATTGAAGCCCTCTGTCCCCCTTAATGCTACCTTTTTTTTTTTTTTTTTTTTTTATGGTGATTAGGTGATTTGAAACCTAATTTATATACTGTAAGGTGATTGGAAACCTAATTTATATACTGTAAATTGTCTTTAATGTTAAGAGATCTCCATATTTTCCAAAAATACCATTAAGTTATTCCCTTTTTTTTTGGTTACCCCTCTTATGACTGTTCTAAGTTTTCAATCATGAATAATAATAGCTTTCAATTCATGTTGAATCAATCTAATATCCTGTCTTTCCTACTTGATTGCACTATGAAGGTGGGCAAGACTTTATCTTATGGAAATGGAAGATTAGATGACGGCAAGGCATTAGCTGATCTTGGTTTTGAGGTAAAGAGTTATTCTTCCTGCATTTGTGCTTTGCATTTCACAGATTCTTTTGCTGACTTTGTTTTTTGAATTTGCAGATTGGTGATTACTTGGATGTGGCTATTATATAGGTTATGCTATGTAAAATTGTTGTATTTTGGGCTGTTTGTGTGATTACTGATTATGGCTTCAAACAGTTGTTCTGTTTTGGAGTAAAACCTTTGTAGAATGTTTAGTTGTTAATTGTCACAGGAACTTAAAATGGTCCAGTTTCTTTAATTGCAAAAATGATAGATTGGCAATTGGTCAGCATGAAGATCAATCTATGACTAATCTGAGGGAGCAGAAAAGAAGTGATAAGTTAATGGTTTGCACTTTGCATTATCAATGTCTGTTCCCTCTATTTTGAAGACTTGGTATCCCGCTCAATGACCGACTTTGTTTCATGTATTATGTTCACGTAGAAGACAAAAGGATAAAATAAATTTAAAATGAACTAACATTAGAAACATAGATCACAGATTTTCATTTTAATAATAATAGGTAATAAATCTAGCAAAAGAAAATGAAATGTTGGGATTTTTCCCTAGTATAGGCTGCGGAGACTAGAATCCTGCAAAAAATGTACCATTTATATTTATTTACAGTGTGTAAAAAAATTAGAGTAATTCAATCAACCATCATAACCTGATGAGTTATTCTGGGACGACTACAATTGATAATAAAAGATTATTAAGATTAGATGGTATCCAACATGGCAAATATTCCACATTATGGAAATAATGCCTGCCAAAATGATCTTCTTTATCAGAGCTCCAGTACTCACGATTTTATCATCAAATAATTACATGATAGTTGAATTAATATGATATCTTAATAAAAGGCCAAGCCATCAAACCACGATTAGCAAGGCTACAATTCAAGAATAAGTGTCTGCAAATACTCATGTGAAATGTACAAGTATTCGTGAAGGGGCGCAGATGAATATTTCTTTAAATGATTTTAGGGTAAAATAACTGATACCCCCTGTAATGTGGGCGTGTTTTGTTTTTCCCCCTATAAAAAGTTTCCTTGCAACTCGCCCCTTGCCAAATATTGACTCTTTGCATTTGGCCCCTATTACAAAAATCTGGCAGTTGACTGTGCGTTTTTGACACGTGGCAAATCCACGTGTATTTATTTTATTTTTTAATTAAATTTAATGACACGTGTCAAAATAATTATTAATTTTTTTAAAATTTTTTTTTCTTAAAATTTTATTTATTACAAATAAAAAATTTAAAAAATTAGAAAAACTTAGTATTTGGTAAAAACAAAATCTAAAATATTTTAAAAAAATAAAAAACTAATTATTTGTTAAAAATAAAATTACTATTAAAATAAAAAAAATAAACTTATTATTAAAAATAAAAAATAAAGAATTTTTTTAAAAAAAACTTATTATTTATTAAAAATAAAAAAAAATTAATAACTTATTATAAAATAGAAAGGGTTGAAACAACTATTAGAAATCAAATTACCAAGTAAACAAATTATAAAATTTGTGAAGATTATCTTCATCACAATCTCATCACATTCCCAACAACAACATCAACACTACCAACCATCAACAAATAACATAAAAGTAAAACGAAATTAATTTTTTTTAATTAAAATGAGAAAATAAATTAAGAGTTTTGTGGTGAGGCTGAGACAACATTAAAATCTTCACTCTCTTCATTCAACCATTTCCACAAACACCTTAGGCTTTGTTTGCGAGTTTGGAGGGGAAGGGAAGGGAAGAAAAAGCTAAAAAGGAAGAAATAAGTGGAAAGATTAACAAGTTTGGGAAGGAAGGAGTTTGGAGGGTTAATTTTTCTTCCTAACACAAAAACCCCCCAATTTGGAGGAACTCAAAAATTGTATTGGATGAGGGTTTTGAGGGGATTTGGAGGGTTTATATGAATTCTTCAAATTTAATTAATGTTGTCATAATATTTTTAAATTCATAATATATTAATCATATGTATTTATTTGTCATTTTCTATAAAAAATACTTTCTCAAAAAATGTAAAAGATTTCTCTAATTTTCTCTTTATTTCCCTCCCTCCAAAACCCTCCCTTCCCCTCCCCCTCCAAACTCGCAAACAAAGCCTTAAGCTCAATACATCTTCACTCACTAGCCACCTCAAATTTCTTCACACACTACCTCTCTCTCTCTTTCTCATTGCATATAAAACACCCTGAAACCATTGAAACCGTTTAGCTTTGATTCAATTGAAACTCTTTCATCAAAACATAATGAAAGTGGTTGAATTCTTGTTTCCATTAAAGCACGATTCTCTTCTTCTAATCCAACAGCTTCTCTTCTACACCCTGATATTGCTCTAATAATCTGCAACAACAATAAAAATCACATAAAAAAGTGTTCTTTATATGTTTCATGCAAAAAATAAAGATTATTTTTTTTCATGTGGGTTGGAAAAAGATTGAATTTTTTCAACTGGGTATGAATGAAATTGAAACAAACCTGGCGAGAGATTTGTGGGGTGATGTGAATTTAAGAATCAAGAGTTGAAGTGATGTTTGAAGAAGCAGAGTAATACCCATCACCGGTTTCTGCGCATCCTGTCTCACCGAACGTCTTTCCGGCATCGAATCATCATCCACCGAACCCCAACCAAAGCTCCGCCGAACCAAATCTTGCTCCAGCAGTGCTGCTGCCGACCAAGATTCCTCCGCCGTCGAGCCCCGCCGTAGGTCTTGCGAGATCCTCGCTGCACCGGACGACGAGAAGAAGAAGAATAAGAATCTGAGTTCGATTCGGAATCGGAATCTCGAAATCGATTCGAGAATATCTGATTTCGAAGGTGGCGACACTGTTAGGGTTTTAGTCGAACATTGATGAAGAGACGAAGACGGTGAAAGAGTTTATAGATCTCGAAATTCGAAGCTGGAAAAACGGAGGGAGAGATTCTAGATTGAGTTTCTGGGATGCAGCTTCGGTTTTCAGTAAGAGGTTGAAGAAATGGAAGAGGAAACATAAGTTGAAGAGAAATGATGCTGCTTGCGATGGCTCTGTTACCGGAAATGGCGTTGGTTTGAGGAACATGGAGGTTGTGAAGCCTTAGAAATTTGAGCGAGACACAATCTGAAGTTGGAGAATATGATTAGGGGATTTCATTAAAATTTTAAAAATCTGATTTTAAAAATTTTGTTTTGTATATTTCTTATTTAGAAAAAAAAAATTGAATTTCATTTTGTTAATTAAATTCAGATTATGAATTTTTTCTTTTTAAATAATTAATTAATTCAGTAAATTTAATTCAATTATATTATTTTTTTAATTGAAATTTAATTTGACACGTGTCATTAAATTTAAATAAAAAATTAAATAAACACGTAGTGTACAGTCATCTGCCATGTTTTGTGTATAGGGGGCAAAAACA
Organism: Trifolium repens; assembly: GCA_030408175.1. Lineage (NCBI taxonomy): Eukaryota > Viridiplantae > Streptophyta > Magnoliopsida > Fabales > Fabaceae > Trifolium > Trifolium repens. The sequence continues at coordinate 10,226,828 of CP125850.1, forward strand.
AAAAGTTAATATTTTGCAATGGGCGAGTTGCACGGAAATATTTTATAGGGGGAAAAACAAAACACACCCACATTACAATGGGGTATCAGTTATTTTACCCATGATTTTATTATGTGAGAATCTTATATTTCAATATATTGATGACATAACATGAATGTGAAATCTATAACTTGCATTTTTTCAAGTCTAGAATCTCATCCATTAAAACTCCTAACTCCTTGGAGAGAATATTTTGAGGTAAGAGCGTCTCTGATGATGATACCACTTTGAGTATTAATGTATTATACATCACTAACAAACGATTTCTACAATGCCATGAAATACTTATGCAACTTATATATAGTTTGCTCCAATGATGATACCACTTTGGGTATAATATATCACTTACAAGTGACACATTCTATTTAATTTGATATAAAAAAATGTAATATTAAATTGATGATACGGTACCTTGAATAAGGTATCATATCATCAATTTTGATACTCTCTATGTCATGTTATGGAACTCCAATGATGAAAAAAAGATTCGGATCATTAGTCTATGAAACTCTATTTGATAGTCTTATTGAAGATTATTTAATTTTTGAGGGAATTCAAATTTTTATCTATAAAATTTACAAAGAAAAATTTGAATTTCTTGGAAAATGAATAACCTCAAAACATTAAATTGATAATACGATATTTTAAATAAAATTATTGAATCATTTTTAGATACCCACTCTACCACGTCATGATTCCTCCATAAGAACCATTAGCCTATGAAACTTCCTTATATATCACTATAGGAGAAGCCTTAAGGGAAATAAAATTCAATAAATACAAGTATATTAATGAAAAAATAAATGTAACATTAGTATTTTAAACCAATAATTATTTTAAAACAGAGTACAAATGAATGTATTTTTTTTTATAAAATGGAGAAAGTGTAATTTTGTTTTTGTTTTTGAGTTAACCATCTAGTTTTTAGGGGAAAGGGGGTTCGATAATCCAAAATTCATTGCAAGTTAAGTAAAATTTTGTAAAAAAATGTTTCCATCAGAAATGAAATTCAAATTCTCCTAAACAATTCATTCTAAAGGGGGGCCAATATATTGGTTGGGAAAGGGTAAAATTTGAAACTACGAAGAGAAACATAAATTTTGAAGCGACAAAATTGATCTATAAATTGATTATTTGGTACAAAATTTAAAAGGGTAGAAAGGGTTTTTTGCTGACATAAAATCCAAAATTTAGCGGGTTACCTTTCCGGATTAATTAATACTACTGTAGTAGCTTATCCAAATTTTAATCAGCAATCAAGTCAAAAATAGTCCAATAACTTAACCACCGACGACGAACGACGTCGTTTATGCCATCAGCGCCGTTATCTGATCACGAAATCCCAACTGTGCAAATTAGATTAATCATAACTAATCCCTCTCATCATTGATCGCCGAGAAAATAACAAAGAAAACGATAGAAACTGCGAGAAAATTAAAAACACTCACAAACAAACAAACTCACTAATTTTCGATTCTTTCATCTCTCTTTCTTTCTCTCTCACTCTCACAATGTGATTTTGGTTTTTTGGAACTTCGAATTCACTGTGCTGACTGCTGATGGTGATTTTCTACTCTTCTTTTTGCAACTTAAACCCTAACAACTTCAAACTCTGATCAGTTTCAAGTTCGATCTCTCTCTCTCTCTCTCTGCAACTGTAACTGTTTCTCTCTCTCATTGTGAATTTTTTTGTGTGCTCAATTTTGGTCTTGATTTGCAGGTTTTTGTAAGCAATGGCGCCAAAGAGAGGGATTCACTTTGTCAAGAACGGAAACAAAGGAATTCGTTTTCCTGTTTTGAGATTCCTTCTCTTCTGTGTTCTTGTTCCCACTGTTTTCTTCTTCGGTAGAGGTTTTCATGTTGCTGGTTAGTTCACTACATGTTTCTCTCTCTCTTCTGTTGAATTTTTATCGAGTAAATCACCAATTCTGTTTCTGAGTTCGTAGGACATTTTCAAATAGATCCCCAACTTTATGAATATTTTAAATATGTCTTTGAATGACAAATTTTACTCGTATTAGTCATTCAAAGAATATAGTATTAGGGACTAAATTGATAATATGTGGTTAAATATAGAGACCAATTTGACGGTGTAATAAAGTCAAGGACCTTTTTGAGATAATCATAATCTTAGGGACCTATTTTAGTGTCATACAAAGTCAGAGACTAATTTGGTGGTTTACTCTTTTTTTATCCTTTTGTTTTGTTTTTAATTGGGTACATTTTTGTATTAGTGGGGTAAAGTTCAAAATTTATGAGTTTTGAAAGTGTTAACGGAATTAGTGGGGTAATTTGATAATATTTTGTACATTATGCTTATGCTTTCTATCAAGTTGATAATCAATGAGAGGGTAGTGTGTGTTGTAAGATGAGACTGTGTCTATAGGTTTGTCAGATGACAGAGGGTACATGTGTTGATAACATGGGAGTAGCAACAAGGAATCGAATAGGGAGGGCAGTTATCTTAGGGTCCTGTAAATAATTATTGTAACTTTGAATTATAACATTAGAAGAGGAAGTTGATGAGGATTTGAGCCACTTTAGCACAACCTTATTTTTTATATCGATGCTAATTGCACTGTTCCGAATTTCAGTGGCGATTTGAGCCAATATCCTAACCTTTAATTTATATTACAATATATTTGTCACACTTTGGTGCTTGTACCCGATGTTAATGGTTCCAGTCCTTATTGCATAACTTAATGTTGCATTAATCTCACTCAATATCTGATCCTTGTTTACGTCTTTGATTCTTCTTCTAGAGATAGATGTTCTAGGTAGGTAGTATTGACAGTGCCAAATGTCATGTTCAAGTGTGGGACATAAGTTTATTATGGAGGCAACTTGTTTCTTTAACATTTTTCTAATACACTCTCATGGGGCATTAGTTTTCTGGCATTAGGTAGTGGATTTACAATCCATATAATGTGGTACACTGAAATTGATGTCATGATGTAAGGGGTAAAACCTTCATCATGATTCCTTGAAAGGTAATCTCTAAGTTAGTTGACTACTGAGTTAGTTAGTAAGTCATTTAGTTAGGGGCATAAGATTGGAGGCTATAAATAACAGAAAGGAGATTAGGCGAGGTATCTTTGGTTATGCAAGGAAATTGGACTGGGTGAGCACCAAGTCTCTTGAATACCTAGACTCTAATGTTTCTTTTCAATCAATAGACACCATTTCTTCTATAATTTTATCCATTTCCTATATACTGCTAAAGACAACCCAAGAAGTGAAAGCACAGCATTCACATCCTCTCAACATCAAGGGTCAATAAATAGAAAACAGAAGGAAACACAAAGCAGTGAAAGGAGCCCAGGGTGTTGCCATGGGTCATGCAACAATGTAAAGAGATGGGAGAACAATGCCTGGATGTTTCTTTCGTGGGGGCGAATAGAAGCATCCAAGGGTGTTTTAGACTTGTAGAGGTGGTGGTGTCAACACAGAGGTTATGATGTTGAAAAGGGATGAACCGTCGATGATCTAAAGGGGTGGGTCTTGAGTGAGACAGACACAATGTTGTCGCCACTTGAACTGCTGAACTCCAGCTCTGCTGTTGAGAGGGAGGGGTCTTCAAATATGGTGAAACTATGACTTTCTGTTGTGTCATTAGCCTCTTTGAAATGCAAGGTAAGGCTGCCTACAATAATTCTACAGTGGATTATAGAACTAGATTGCCCTTTCTTCTCTAGTTGTAGGATTTATGGTCGAGAGGCTTTGTTAGTCCTCATTTTTGTGGCAATTATTACATCAACGTCTGCCAACAAGAGTAAATATCCTTAAAAGAAGTGTTTTCGCCCACAATTCTGCTGGCCACTGTGTTCGGTGTAGTGAGGCTATGGAGTCGGAAGCTCATCTCTTTATCTTGTGCCCCTTCTCACTACAGGTTTGGCAATTAATTCATGCGTGATTGGGACTGTACACAGCGGTTCCGGGCTCTATTCATATGTTCTTTGTGTCTTTCGGTTTCCCATTTAATTGCCGAAAAAGAAAACAAGGACTGCGAATGATTTGGCAGGCGACTTGTTGGACTATTTGGTTGGCTAGAAATGCGAGTATTTTTGAGCAAAAAGACTCGACTGTTAGCGAGGTTGTGGAAGCAATTAAGCAAGCATCACTGCAATGGTTATTGGCCAAAAAGTCAGGGGCTGTTTGTATGGCTTACGGGTGGGAAAAATTTCCCCTGGAAGTTTTACTTAGGTAGTGGAAGTGATTATCATTCTTTTTAGGGGTGGTAGTTCTTTTGGTGATTATTAAGACCATTGAACTTTTTTGGATGTTTTTTGTTGTTTGGGTTTGGGTAGAGTACCTCTTGTACTTCTCCCCTTTTGTGGGTATAGTACTAGATGTACTTTGTCTTATACTTTTTGTATACTCACGTATATATAATATATACCTATGTTTGCTGTTCAAAAAAAAAGTCCTCATTTTTGTTTGTAGACTGTTAAATTGTGAGAAATGTGATAGAATGTCCCTTACTTGAAGTATGCTTCCTCTTTCTTCTAGTTTCTTCTGCCTATTTCACTTCAATGAGAAAGAGAAAATCAGTTAATACATCTCTATGAAGATATATTTCTCTATATGCATATTTATTAATTTAAGCTTGTCTGCTTACTTTAAATGCATTGTGCAGATCAAGATGATATTTCAGCTGTTCCAAATACACAGGTAGCCTGTTTTGTGCGATATTGGTTATGTAACTAAATAATGGATATCACTTATATATTGTTTTTTTTGTTTGACTTAAAATAAACTGTTGCCTGCAGCCGGTTGCCAAATGGAGAGAATGGCATGCATTGCAAGACCTTAAATCAATTTTTTCGAAAGAGGCGAGTTCAGGCTTATAAATGGTTTATCCATATTTAACATATCATTTTTTCGTGTAAGATTTTTCTAATTAATGTTATATTTTAGGTCTTTGATGTTATTGTATCCAGCACAGATGATATGGGGCCTTTGAGTCTTGACAATTTTAGAAAAAATTTGTCTGCGTCATGGAGAGTTGTTGGATTAGAGACTTCAAATGTTGCCGATGAGGTTTGGAGGACTGACGTGCTTCTGCATGGAAATTTCAATTCCTTTATTTACAAAGACATATAAATAAAATCCACTATTGTTTTATTGCTTCCAAATGGTAATTCATGTTTATTTTTTTAATTAAAGGTAAAGCAACCAACAACACATGTTAGACAAGAAAAACCAAAGGTGAAGGAAGGAAAACCTTCAGGTGGTATCATACTCTATACCGTATAATATGCCTATGTTGTTGCTTAATTTACACTCCAACTCTCCTTTGTGCAGAGGGTCTTGCTCAGTGGACTGATAGCCCTGCACGACAAGTCCGAAGGGTGAGCGTCACTCTTTGATTTTTTTTTTCTTGTTAAACTTATATATGGCTTGTTAGGACACGCCTTATGTTAGTGATAGTTTGCATTGTAGCTCATTTTAGTCTTCCTTTTTGACAACAACGAAGGCAAAAGTAAGTTTTCCACCTCAAATGACTTCTAGCATAGCTGAAAATAATTTTTGTCCATAGACCATAGTACATTTTGACAAACGTTTGAATTTTATAGTTTTCTTTAGAGTATTTATTCTCTTTTGGTAAATTTAGTCTAAATAGAAATTTTATCCAACATGATTAAAAATATTCCCATTTTTACTGAATTACTTGTGGCATGTCTGAGAAGCACAACTTGTTCTTCCAATGGCCAAACATTGAGAATGATGTTCTGCTTACAACAAAAATTGTGTTTCGACCGAGTATTTTTTATTTTGAGAATGGGATTATTCATATTTTTCATAACTATTTTATGCAGCAATTAATAGAAAAAAGGCGGGAAAAGCGTGCCGCAGAGTTGGTAAAGATGGACAATGAAGTAATTGTAAAACTTGAAAATGCAGCTATTGAACGCTCAAGATCTGTTGAGTCAGCCGTACTGGGTAAATACAACATTTGGAGGAAAGAAGTTGAGAATGAAAATGGTGATTCTTCTGTTCGGTTTATGCGGGACCAGATCATTATGGCTAGGGTATATGTGAGTATTGCAAAGATGAAGGACATGCTTGAACTGTACCAAGAGTTGCAATTTCGGCTCAAAGAGAGTCAACATGCTTTAGGTGATGCAATTACTGATTCAGATCTTCATCACAGGTTGGAATTAGGTGGTATTTATCTGCGTTTTGTATGCCTTTATCTGAATTTGCTTCCTAGCTAATGTAATGTAATTATCTTTAGTACACGTGAACCAATAAAGGCTATGGGCCAAGTTCTGTCAAAAGCAAGAGGGCAATTGTATGACTGCGAGTTGGTCACTGTAAAATTGAGAGCAATGCTACAAACAGCTGATGAGCAAGTTAGGAGCTCGAAGAAACAAAGCACATTTCTCAGTCAGTTGGCTGCCAAGACCATACCAAATGGAATTCATTGCTTATCTATGCGCCTCACAATAGATTACTACCTCCTTCCTCCTGAAAAGAGGAAGTTCCCTAGAAGTGAGAACTTGGAGAATCCCAGTCTTTATCATTATGCACTATTTTCAGACAATGTCTTGGCTGCATCTGTTGTTGTGAACTCAGCTGTTATAAATGCAAAGGTGACTAAGACGGTCTTTTTTACCAATCCAATTTTTCATGTGCATTATTTCCTTTTATTGACGGCAAATTATTTGTTCCTTGACTGTGGTAACTCTATATCTTTCATGTGTACTCCATTTATGATTTCATAATTATATTATTAAACCAACCCTCATTGTCTTTATATTCTTGTATTCAATATTGCAGGATCCATCAAAGCATGTTTTCCACCTTGTTACTGATAAACTCAATTTTGGAGCCATGAACATGTGGTTTCTTTTGAACCCTCCTGGAAAAGCTACAATCCATGTTGAAAATGTGGATGATTTTAAGTGGTTGAACTCATCCTACTGCCCTGTATTGCGGCAGCTTGAATCTTCAAAAATGAAAGAGTATTATTTCAAGGCAGGTCATCCAACCCTTACTTCTGGTGCTTCCAATATGAAGTATAGGAACCCAAAATATCTCTCGATGCTCAACCATTTGAGATTCTATCTTCCAGAAGTTTATCCTAAATTAGATAAAATCCTTTTTCTTGATGACGACATCGTTGTTCAGAAGGATTTGACTGGATTATGGGAAGTTGATCTTCAGGGGAAAGTGAACGGTGCAGTCGAAACATGTGGTGAGAGCTTTCACCGATTTGACAAATATCTTAACTTTTCAAATCCACATATTGCACGAAATTTTGATCCAAATGCTTGTGGTTGGGCATATGGGATGAACGTATTTGATCTCAAGGAGTGGAAAAAGAAGGATATCACTGGCATATATCACAAGTGGCAAAATATGGTGAGCTTTTGAATATAGCATTAGTTTGCAACTAAGTGTCTAGTCTCACACGAATAGACGAGCACAAAAAATATTTCACTAACCTAATGTTTTTCTTTCTGATTCTAGAATGAAGACAGAGTGCTGTGGAAGCTGGGTACATTACCTCCAGGGCTAATGACATTCTATGGGCTGACGCATCCGCTAAATAAATCGTGGCATGTTCTTGGTTTGGGTTATAGTCCAAATGTAGATCGATCAGTGATAGAAAATGCAGCAGTTGTACACTACAATGGTAATATGAAGCCGTGGCTAGAGATTGCCATGTCAAAGTATCGGCCTTACTGGACTAAATATGTCAAATACAATCATCCCTATCTTAAGAACTGTAAGTTACTTGAATAGTCATGAATTCCTAATAATCTAGTTCAGAGAATATAGTTCTCTCTCTCTTTTCTCCAACCTCCCCCGTTTTCTTTCATCTTTCTGGCATCACTATTTCAACTACATTGTCTTGCTAGAATGATGATCATTGTCGTGGAACCTAGAAGGGACAGGGTCAATGCTTGTTTGGGGTTTACCTCCAACATCATTCCTTTCCACATTGATTTTAGTGTTTAATTCATTTAATTTGTATACACCATTCTCACCCATTTGAAACAAGGTACAGAATTGTTTACCTTGTTTACAATAATAACTCCTCATTGTACAATATTTTGTTCTGATGCTCAGACAGGACTTGAAGTTGAATATCATATTTCTATATTCTTTGAGATAACATAACTTTCTTGTTCAGTTTTGAGTGCTTATCTGTTATTTGCATGTACAGATTCTTATCTCTAAAATTAATGAATTTCTTGGAGTGATGCTTGTCTGTTTTTTTTCCTTTTACCTCAGCTGCGAAACTTATCTTGCCTAAGCCACTAGGTTAGGTTAGGTTTGGTTTAGTGGGAGATTTTAGTACTCACTCCGTTTCTTTTTAATTGTCTTTTATTATCATATTTAGCGTTTCTATTTAATTGTCCTTTTTGTATTTTATGGGTATCATTTGTCAATTATACCCTTTGTCAATTGCTTTTATCTTTTTTCATAAAACCAATTAATGCTATATATTTGGAAAACTAAATCTTTTTTTTTAAATTTTTTTTTTGTTGGTACATAACATATTAATTTTTTTTTTTTGTATATAATATATTAAATTTATGGGAAAGAGAAAGTGTAGGCAAAAAATAGGAATTTATTGGGGGATTAAAACGAGGGTATAATAGGAAGATAATGTGCAAAAATACACTTCCTTAGTTTGGTGTTATCTTTCTAAAAAGACAATTAAAAAGAAACGGAGGGAGTATTATGTATGAGGTTCTAGGTTCATCCTCATTGACTCCATCGTAAACTTAAAAAAAAAAAACTTGCCTTGCCTGTTTGGTGATTTAGTACCATAACGTTAATTAAGGGGTGTTTGAATAAAATGTTCAATTAAATAATCAAATCTCTCAATCCCACAATAATTTACTGGTTGATCAATTCACATAGATTAAGAAAAACAATATAGATGGAACAGAGATAATCATTTTTATTAATTAGAAGACACATGAAAACAAATAAACAATTAACTTTTCATGTTACAATAAACTTTTTTCCTATACATTTATAGAGTTAATGAGTGTTAATGTTTAAAATATTTTTGTGAACACTTGTAATATGTGATTTGATCGAATGATTGCATAAAAGCTAAATTCATAAAGTTTTATTTTTTCAACGCATTTTGATTTATTTATATACCCCAAACAAATTTTATGCGAGATATGGTTTTGTCTTTAGTGACTTTCTATTCGATTTAGTAGCTGCTTGAGTTGACAAAGAATTTATATCTCTTTCTTTTGCTTGCTCCGCAGCCAATCTCAAATCTAAGAATCGTTTGTCCCCCCACTATCTTGTGGACTTGAGCACTTCATCAAACTTTTAAATGATACAATAAGGAGTTAAAAATAAGCAAAATTGACCAGTTCAAAGCATATTGGAAAAAGGTAGCAATAAAGTGACAAGAAAGTGTATAAAATCTTCTCCGTAGAAAAATGATTTATAATATTAAAATAAAGGGAGGGATGGAGTTTTTTGTTGATAAAATAAGAGATGGAAGACAAGTAATACAAATAAAATTCATAAGATCATCCATCCTAACTCCTAAGATTAAAAGACTGTACTCGATTCGGACATATTTATAAGCAAATTTGATTTTTTTGGTACATTGAAAAATAGATGTATGTGGCTTATAATATAGACCACGTACATCAATTTTTCAATGTACCAAAAAAGTCAAATTTGCTAATAAATACTCCCTCCGGTTTAATATATAAGCAAATTTCAAAAAAACTCTTTCTTTAAGAAAAATGTCTAAATACATTTAAGTCATACACTTTTCTAATTTTACCCCTATCTTTTGACTTGGAAACCGTTAAAAACATGAAAATGTGAAAAAAAATAGGGATATATTTGGAAAAATGACATTTATTGTAATAATTAGAGGTTACTTTTGCTTATATTTGAACCTTTCAATTTTTTTGTTTTGTTATTTATATATGAGACCGGAAAAAGTATGTGCGAAGGGAGTAGATGACAATGACAATTTATCCAGTATAAACCTAAACACAATCGTTGGTAAATCTATCTAAATGACCACTAATTAGTTGTATTTACCCTAAAAATATTGTTGGTTACTTTGACAGTAAAAATGTTGGTAATTTGCACAAACTACTGTTAGCTTAACAGTCTATATCAGGGACATCTATACTGGAGGTGTACCTTTAAAGGAGAGTGAATTTTCTCCAATCAAATTTATCTCAACTGCATTTGAAAACCACACATCGGTGCGAGAGAAAGTATAAAAATATACTTTTTCTATTACAAAATATAAGCAAAAGTGAGTCAAACAAAGTTGATGTATTTGATTCAAAATTAAGATCAAATATCTTCACTTTTGTTGACCATCTTTTGCAAAATAAATATGTGGCACACCTTGACCTAGATGAGGAGGTCTTACCTAGACAAATACAATACCTAACTCTTTTTAGTCATAGTAATATATAAATGACTAATAAAATATATGTGCCTATGAACAGGTCGAGCGTTGCAACGATTATTTGAATAGTTCAAACATTCTATATAGTGCAAACAAAAAATAATTTAGTTAATTTATTCATAGGCTAAGATTATTGTTTAAAATGTATAAAATGATTAATTCCAAACTTATATATGGTCGATATTTTAACTATGAAGTATTCATCATCGTTTAACGATGACTAAAGCCTAATATAAAAAATTATTATTCTTGCATGTATAAAAAATTAGAAGTTTCACAGGTCTAATCACCCAAAATTAGAAATGATTAATGATATACATATACTTCAAATTCAAAAGGTTTTGAGCTTATCTTTAAATACTTTTAGACATATTGAGAATTTAAGATGGCTTGTCGAATTGTCGTCGTTTCTTTTGTGTTTTGTTTACATTTAAGTTTATGCAAATCTTGTCATATATAGTACTCAAGGAAAACGATCCGTACAATATTAATAAATTAATTAAAATAACTTATAGAATTGAGTTTTGTTTTTATTGTAACTTAGAGATCGTAGAGTTAATTAATTAGACAGTAATCAAATGTTTATATTTTTTAATTGAAAGCGCAATAAAGCTAGCTCCACAAGTGCAATAATTAACTACGTCTTATAGGAAAAATCTAACTATATATGGTAAGGTGTTTCAATTGATTATTATAAATTTTTAGATAAGAGACGACATTGTCATTTAATTTATTTAAATTAGTATAATATACAACAATACAATTAAATCCGTTTTTTTTTGTTGGATAGAGTACCACTTGTATTTCTCTCTATTAGTGAGTATAATATTCATTGTACTTTGACTCATCTTTATATATTATATACATACTCTTTTGGCGTTAAAAAAAAATAATTTAAAATCACTAAAATTGAAAAAAAATGAATATATGAACAAAGTCATAATATTCATATTTAAAATTTTGGTAAGCAATATTGTATACATATATGAGAAATAAATTCTTGCACATCATTACCAATTTTGGCAGATATAAGATTATTTTGTAGATGAACAATTCGAGCAAACCATGCTAAAAAGTAAAAACAAATTAACACTTTGCTAAGATTAATGACTCATTGGAATGCAGTGTCCATTTCATTGTTATAATGACATTTTTGTCTATAGCTTGATATATAAAATCAAAACAATTGAGTCCAAATTATAGCCCAAAAACCAGTCGGTTAATTTTGAAATTGTGTGCAGCAATGTCTCCATCAGCTACAAAATAAGTTAAATAACCAATTCATTTATTACATATCCTATCATTTTAGTTTCACATTTTGTTTTTGTTTGACAATAACATTTTAGATTCACATGATATTGTATTCATTTTGAATTTGAACTTGAAAGAATAATGTTAGAGCAAACAACACGTTTACAGAGGCAAATCATAAATAGTCTATATAGAGTCCAAGATATTGGACATACAGTCTTCTAATAAAAACAAAAATAATGATAGGTTTAACTTTTATTTATACACCATATCGGTGTAGAATTATTTATACATGTATTTAAGTCAGTTTGTATTATTTAATTTTTGTTTTCTTAAGAACTCTCACATCGGTTGGGAAAATGTCTGAATATGTGTTTATAAATTAGAGACAATTTTCATCTTACAAGTCGGTTTTGTAAGGATGAGTTAGACTCAATTCAATTCTAAGATGGTATCATAGCCTCTCCACGATCTGCTGGGCAGCCATCTAACGGGTTTTCGATTAGGCCATCCCCCATTTATATCCACGCACCAAGCCCAATAGTGCTGGGCGTGAGGGGGTGTCTTAAGAAGTCCTACATCGGTATAGAAGGTATGAATATGTGTTTATAAGATGGTATCAGAGTCTCTCCACGATCCGCTGGGCCGCCTGCTAACAAGTTTTCGATCAGGTCATCCACCATTTATATCCACGCACCAAGCCCAATAGTGCTGGGCGTGAGGGGGTGTCTTAAGAAGTCCTACATCGGTTGAGAGAAAGTCTGAATATGTATTTATAAACTAGATGCAATTCTCACCTTACAAACCAGTTTTGTAAGGATGAGTTAGGCTCAACTCAATTCTAAGACAATGCGAAATATTTTATATAAATAAATAATTTTTTATGTATTATTTATAAGCTTATCAAGGTACGCAATTTATAGAAAATAGTTTGTAATGATATAATTTTCGCTAATGTGAATTTATGAAATAATATTGAAACATATTTATTTGCATAATATATTTTTGGCTTAATACAAGATTTGATACCTTATGTTTATATTTTAATTAGGTTTCAACTCGGTGCATTATGTTTTAAAAGTTTCAATTTGGTCTCTTATGTTTATCTTAGATTTTAAGTTGGTCCTTTCCGTCACTTTGTCACATATGGCAGACGGTTTGCATACGTAAACAGACACGTGGACATTTTGACACGTGTCTAAATTAAACGGTGTTAATGACAAAATTGATGAAAATGACCAACTTATGTAAACGGTGAAAATATAAGGGACCAAATGTTAAATTAAACCTATATTTTTCATAAGCTGAAAAATAGTTAATCTAAATTGACATTTAATAATATGTTGCCATATTATTTAATAACAAACAACTCATATTTTCCAACATATTAAATACTCCCTTTGTTACAAAATATAAACAAAAGTTTGTCAATAAAAGTGAATGTATTTGATCCAAATTTTAAACCAAATACATCAACTTTCTTTAACTCACTTTTACTTATATTTTGTAACAGAAGGAGTATATGGTAACATATATTAATTTGATAAATGCGTAAAACAATTTTATACAAACGGTGCATATAAATTAACTAAATTATATGAATATTTGATAACTTTATTAGTTACAAGGGACATGGGTTGTCTTTTAGTAATTGATTTAATTTTAAATGATAATTTAAAAATTGTAATAAATATTACTATCATTTTTTATAAAGAATTGTTATTGATTTCTTTTTTAAAATTATTTTTGGTTAGTATTTCATTTTTAAAATTCAATATAATCTCTTATATTGAGAGTTTTTAATCTCTTAGATTTTTAAAATTTAATTTTATATAATATAAGAGATTAAACACTCCCAATAAATTTACAAAATACCCACCATTACATCATTTAAATTCGGAAGAAATAATCTCTTCTTGAACGTGCTTTTGTGTTGTATAAACTTTTAATTAGGGGTGTACATGGATTGAGTAAATTTGGTTGATCCGGTCAAACCACCCAATCCAAAAAAGTGGGTTGGGTCGGACAAGTGGGTGGATATGGATTTAAAAAAATCAAAAACCCATAAAAAAATTGGGTTTTGGGTAAAACCGGACCCAATCCAAAAAATCCACTAACCCACTAGTATTATTATTTTTGAAATATTTTTATAAAAATACTAAAGATTTTGCCATTTGATCATTAAATATTTTTATACTGAAAATAAGTTATACTATTATAACGGGTGATTATTTTACTAGATCAAAAGAGTTTAATTTTGGTCAAACCCAACTCAATCTGGCCACGTACACCCCTACTTTTAACTACCAAAAGTGTTACACAGAGGTTGAACCAAAGTACTTCCTCTTCTTCACTTTTATTTCGTTAAACACCATTTATTTTCTATGGCACATTAATTGTTCATGTGTTAAATGTACGTGTAGATATTTTTAAATTTATTTGTTATAATTTGTATTTATTAATGTTTTTGGTTTTTATTTGTTTCACTGATTCTTTTATTATTATTTTGTTATGCAGTGTAATATTCGAAATTCTAAAGCATTTTATAAAGAATATCATGATAGGTATCTAATGTTCTATGGTTAGAGGATGATGTTGGTTTTAAATTTCAAGTGTGAGGGGTTAAATGTTGGAATCCAATTTGTGTGAAGTGATTTGTCTCATTCTTATTATATGAGTTCAAAAATATTATTATATTTTTTGCAATGGTGAGTCATACGTTGTAATTAGATAAAAATGTAGTTTCATTAAAAAACATTTAGATGAGAATGACGTGAATATCTTTTAACTTAACTAATGTTGAGTTCGATTTTTAGTTTGAGTATGAAACAACGTTAAAACTCTTAGAAATAATTTGCCACGTTTTTTTGGGTACAAATTTGCCACCCATTTTAATCCTATAAAACTTAAAACATTAATCTATACAATTTCATACATAAAATGTCCGGTTTTAAAAAAAAAAAGTTTTCAAAATTGCTCAAAGTAGTTTTTTCTTTAGGCCAATTTGTTGCTTCCTATACACCACACACTTCCACAAGAAAGCTAAGGTGATAGCTATGTGGACAAAGCACTATAAATAAATTGCTAGCCATGCCAACATATTGTCAATCAATTTCTTATTTATTTATGATTGGAACAACGTTGTCAATCTATTTCCAATTGATGATTGGAGAGCATCGGTTTGAATAAATTCTCAATTAAATTGATTAAATTTTCCTAGATATGTCAAACAAAAAATCATGTGATTCTCAAGACACAAGTGCAACTTACTTTTTATCATAAGGATAGGCCTCGTTTGGCCCGACTTATTTTTTACTTTTTTTTTTAGCTTAAACGAAATAAAGAAGTATAAAATTATATTTGACACTATTTCTCCTTAAAAGTATTAGAGAAATAATGTAAAGAAGTAAAAAATGAAGAAAAGTGAAGTCAAACACAATTTTTTCCTTCTTTACTATTTTTAAGGAGAAGAAAAAAAAGAGAAAATAAGCCGGGCCAAACGGAGCCATATTCAACATCTACATAATATACATCATGCATACGGTTAGTACAAAATTACAATAAAGTTGAAGAACTAAAGACAACTTAAAATGCTTTAGTAGTGACAAGAAAAACATGATGATTATACAACAAGCATTATTGAACTTTTTATTTCTAGAGGAATATATTTCATTTCCTCATCAGCATAATTAGGATTCTTCTAACACTAATTACATAGTTGGCTTAATCTTTGGTATTTTCTATTATATCTTCTTCCCTCAATCAAAAGCACACCCTCTTTTCACTTTATGTGATGTCATCTTCCTTAAGTTAAAAAAACTCAATTTAAAATTTTGTTTTCAATATGACAAAGGTGGGGACACCTCTCTATATTAGTTGTTTTTCTCTTGTAGCCACCTTGAAAAAGCATCAAGTGTTCTTTCATCAGCCCTATAATGTTTTTGTGTAAATTCATGCAAATTTGGCCATGTGAAGTTTGGATATATCCTTGGATTCTCCTTGTTTATAAGCTCTTTTGGAGGAGTTACAACTTTGTCTTCACTTGGACATAGAAAAAATGCAAGTGATTTTCTCACTATTTTGTCATTTACAACTGCTCTATGCAAGCAACTCTTGAATATCCCATTTGATAGTGCCTAAAATAGAAACCAAAACTTGTTAGTATTTAACTTTACACTATAAGCATAATATTAATAACTACTAAATATTTTGTCTATGAAATATCAGCTCAGCTCAACGGTAAGAGTTTGAGTTTATAATCTCAAACGACGAAAATATAAAATAATTATTAGTATCACTTTAATTAATAATAATTTTATTTTTGCTAACATATTTTTTTAAAAAGTAATAAAAACTACTCATACATTAATTCACTTGTCAACCTTAAAAATATATAAACCCTACCATAAATGTATCACCAATGTTGACCACAAAGGCATCTTCTTTAGGAACAACTGAGTGCCATATTCCATCCACAAGCACTTGGAGACCTTCAACTTGATCTTGGTGGAGAATGGTTAAGGAAGTAGGGTCACAATGGGGTCCAGTTCCTAAAGCTAAATCAGGATTTTTACATGGTGGATAGTAATTCAATCTCATTACTGAGTCATTTCCTTCAAAGAGTTCTCTAAAATATTCTTTGTCAACTCCTAGACTCATCCCAAGAAGCTCCATGATCCTAAGAGAAAGATTGCTCATAGCTTCACAATAGTCTTGGTACACACTCCTATCAAATGAAACAAATAATTAACTTTTATACATGAATATGTAAAAGTTGTGAAATTAAATATATATTGTTTGTTAAGGATTATTAAAAAAAAAGTTGCCACTCAATCATTTAAAGAAATTAAGAAGTTATTTGGTGTATATACCATAGTGAAAAATCACTTAAAAAAGTGACTTATCAAAAATTAATTGTTGAGAAGCTACACAAAAAAAAAAAAAAATTAACTTGAAAAAAAAACATTGTATATAAAAAAAATTATTTGAATTTTTTTAGAAAAGTAGATAAATATTGCTATAAATGATTAATTTTGAATTAGAAAAGAATGTTTATATTTTTGACAAAAATGTAACCAACTTATATAACTTTAAGTGATGAAGTTCAAATAGCATTTGGAACAGTTGTGACTTGTGAAAGAGTAGAAAATGGTTTTGAGGTGATGAAAATAAATAGCTTTTGAAACAAACTTTGTCATCTTAAGTTTGAAAACTAAAAAAAAAAACTAGAGTATGAAAATAAACTTCAAGTGTCTTACCCAAATTGTCTGAAATCTTCCCCCATGACATTTACAAAATAGTCCTCCACAGTTCTACAAGACTCATCAGCAATGTAACGAAAAGAAAGTGTTTCCTTCCAAGGAAGTTTGGAAGAAAATCTTCCAATGAAACTATTAGCATAACCACAATGTTCTCCAACCTTTCTTTGAGCTCTTTGTTTTTCAGATAGTTGCATGCAAAAGAAATCATCAACAAGCTTATGAGCTTGAGCTATGAGATTTTTATCAACTCCATGGTTAACAACTAGAAAAAAACCATGTTTTTTGCATGCATCATTCACTTTTGAACAAGCATTTGAAATTGCTTTTGGATCATTAGAGAGAAAAGCTTTTAAGTCAATTGGTGGAACTTCAAGTTTTGGTGGTGTTAGACATGGTTTTTCATGCTCTGGCCAAATGAATTCTGAGGGTATTTTGGTAATTTGACAAGGTAGAAAAGATGTATCAAAACATTGTTTTTGTTCATTCATAAAATTTTCTTTTGTATTTGGGGGTGCAAATAGCATTGAAGGATTAAGCAGTTGCATGTTTGAGTAGTTGGTGTGAATATTTTTGTGAAATGCAATTTATGCAAAAAGTATTTGAAGTAAGAGAGCTAAGGAGAGTGTGAAATTGGAGAGAAAATAAAATAAAAAGTTGTGATTGAATGAGAAATAAGACAAAGGAAGAGGTTAATTAATAAAGGTGGTGAAAATGGGAGTGTGTAGAAAGTCCAAGAGAGTTCATTGGGGAAGTCGAGGAAAAGAATATGAGAATCTTATAATATATAGTTTATTTTTGATAAAATTGTTCCAATTTCTATCTCTATCAATGTCTTGTAAATAGAATGTGTCGACAAAATAGTGGTAGATTAAATGTGCCAATGTTCAAATCATACAAGTGGTGTGTGCATAAACATCTTTGCACCCCCCTCAATTAAGAAAAGTTGCTTGACTTTTGAAAAAAACAGTGAATTATATTCAAGTAGAAATTGATATTATGCCCTCTTTTCCGGGCTTTATGCCCTCTTTGTAACCAAAAAAAAAGAAATTGATATTATCATGCATTAATGACATTTTTGAAAATGTAGCATAAACGTGTCAATAAAATGGGAAAAAATCTTTACAAGACTAGCTACATGTAATATTCTTGCTTTGGTATATGTTTGATGCAAAAAGTGTTAGGAAAAAACAAATGATCCAGCATGAGACACGCATTTTTTTTTATTAAATTAGGTGATTTATTATAAGAATGAGGAAAGGTAAATGGAATAATAAATATTTTAATATTATCTTGGTGATTCGAACCTCTAGTAAAGGAATTAATCCGATATGAAGAACAACAAAAAAAAATCTTGTCGTATTCGTTTGCGAGTTCGGATCACCTCCATTTTCTTATCCTCCATTTTGTCAAGTTGATTGCATGGATGAGTAACATGTGGCAAAATAAAGATTGAATGGCTCAGCTTAAAAGAAGTATTTGTTCGATAAGATTAATAAAAACAAAACATCCTAAAACAATGTTTGTTCGTCTTCTTCCTCCTCTGCTCTACCACTCTTACTTTAACAACTATATAAGTCCTAACTAAGTAAATCTTTGTAAGCTTTTGAATCATTTTAAATCAAATGAAAATATCAGATATTATTCTCTAATATTGAAAATTGTTTGATTGAAATATAAGCTTATCATTGGAGATTGGTTGATTGAAATTGTTGTTCGACGGTGTTGTAATCAATTTTAGGATTCAATTTGGGACTGTGATTAGAAGGGGAGAAAAAGTAATTTCAAGGAAGGTTTGGGATTGTTGTTCTTACAAACATTAGAAACATACTCAAAAGATTTAGGAAATTTCTTTAAGATTTGAAATCGAAGAAGAGGATTGTTTTGATGGAGGAAATAAGAAGAAGAGAACATAAACAAAAGAAATTATGTTGTTGTGTTTGTGTGGTTGTTGAAGCTTGAAGGAAAAAGAGAGAAGATGTTGTTTGTTTGGAAAACGAAGAACAGTGAAGAAGAGAGAAGGGTGTTGTGGTTTTTTTCATCCAAGCCGTTCAAGTATTATTTGCACACGTGTCACACATCAAGTAAGGAAACTGGAAAAATGGAGGATAAGGAAACGGGAGGTGATCTGAACTCATTCGTTTGCATGTCAACATAAGTAAAGGATGCCTATATTTGGTGCTGGGTCATAAATTATAATAGGAAACGGATTACCGCGTTACAATCAGTGGCGGAACCAGAAAAACTATAGTGGGTGGGCCGAAAAATAGTCATCTATTTTCAAATTGAATTTTTTTGTCCTTCTATTTTCATATGTTGCAATTTTGGTACCAACAATCTATATTTTTACTCTAAAAATTGTGATTTTTGGCCATTAAGATCATTTATTGTCTCAAACATTGAATATAAAGATGAAATATCAAATTTAACTCAAAATTCAAATTTTTTTGGCATTAAAATTCGCTATTTTTACAGCAAAAAAGAAAAAAAAAATTGAGATAAGCCTAAAATTGCAACAAATGTGAAAATACGGGACTTAAAAAATTAAATATTAATTAAACATATTTTTTTATTTCATTTCATATTTATATATGTTAGTTCAATTGCTAGTTTTAACTAATATTTACACTAATACTTGAACTACTATGTGTACCGAGCTACTTATAATGACCAATAATAAACTCTAAATTAATATTTAGATTAATATTTGTACAAATATGTATACTAAATGACTTAAAATAATTAATAATATATTTAAATTAATACTCTACATATAAAAAAAAAATATTTTTTTGAGGTGGGGGTGGGCCGTGGCCCATCTCAGCCCACCCCTAGTTCCGCCACTGGTTACAATATGGCGCTGTAACAGATCGGAATCTTCTAATTTAACTAAACGAACGTGATTGTTTTTATTTAATTTTACTCTATGTAATCTCAACAGTTCTATTAGAATTATTGGTTATGATTTCTTACGGCATCAAACTGTGTTGTTTTTATACGATAGTCAATTAACATCTATTATAATGAGGTTTGTTTCAAGTTCATTAAATTTATTTTTACAATTAATTTTTGTATAATAATAGGAATAAAAGAATTTCTAGGTAATTAAAAAAAAGGGGAAAATACATTCTTATGAAATTTAAAGAGCTTCCGTAAAAATAAAATTAAATTTAAAGAGAAGAATCGCAAGAATAAATCTCCACCTTTGTTTTAGTTGGAAGCCTCCTCCGATGGAATGAGTTACAATAAATCTTGATTGTGCAAGTCAGGGCACGCAAGCTGGATGTTGTTGACTAATTCGAGGAGATACAAGAAAGTGGTTATGTTATGTGGTTTCTCAAAATTCTTGGATAGCTGAGCTTAGCTTGCAATTAACTAGGTGGTAACATTTAACAAGATGGAGTTTTACAATAGAGGGTGTGTTACTAGTAACATAACTTTTCTCTCTCTAAAAACCAAAACCCTATGCCTTCTCTCTAATACCCTACAGCCGCCGCACCCTTTCAATCCAAAATCCTTCTTCAACATGTAGAACCAAAGGTGGTGTGGTGCGATGGGTGGCGGCTGGCCCTCCGCACCACCTTTCTGTCTAGTTCTTCAATGTCATAGCCATCACTGAGTGGTGTTTGTGCGCTCGGATCTGGATCATTGTGTAGGTTCTTGTTTCGTCGGAGGTTTAAAGCAACACCTCGTCATGTCACTGTGTTCTATAGGTTTTTAGAGTGGTTATTGGGTCTCTGCAGTGGGCTCTGGCGGTGGGTTGTTTGGATTTATCACTGCCAGTTATTGGAGGTTCTAGCCGTGGTTTAGGTGGTGATGCCGTGTTGGTTGCAGTTGGGGTGGTGATGCGGATGGTTGTTGTTTGGGTGGTGTTCCGATTCTATTCTGGAGACAACCACCCTCGTGGTGGTGGTGGTGGTGGTGGTATTGGATCTGTTTGTTTTTTGCCGTCAGTTTGGCGGTTGTTTTTAGGCTTGGATTTGGTGTGTGTGTGTGTGTGACAGTGGTTATGGGGGTGGCGCGACGTTGTGTGTTGTTGTTTCTGTTCGGATTTTGTGCCGCTGTTTTTTGGCGCAAGAGTTTTTGGTGAGGTGTTGAAGTAGTGACGCTTGGTTTGGGCCGTCGGTGTGTGGTGTTAGAGGAGTTTTGTTACTCCGACGATAGTTTCAGTGGTGTTCTGTTTTGATGGTGTTCGGATGTGTGCTCTGTTTTAGATTGTTGGTGTTGAGATGGGGTCATGGGGTGGTGGGGGTTGGAGATGATGAGGTGGGGTTGTGGTGGTGAGCTGTTGAGGTTAGTATTTGGCTTGGTTTTAGGGTACTAGTTGTGGCTGCTACTGTGTTTCGTTGTTCTCCGGTGGTCGCTGCGCCAGTGGGTATTGGTGATGTGCTTTCGGCGGCCTCCTCTGCCTTGGTGTCCTTGTGTTGGACGTATTCCCTTTTCTTCTCAATGGAACCGTGACTTTAACCCTTTTGCGCCGCGACTTTTGTGCTAGTTTTGGGTTTGTTCGTCATGTGAGGCGCTTGGCTTCGGGGCTGCCGTTTTGGTTCCTGTTATGGAGTTTGAGTATGATGGGCGTGGGAGATGGCATTTGGTGCATTTGCTTTGGCTTTTGGAGGCGGTTTTTTGTTATTGTTTTAAGTGTTGTTTTAGTTGAATTGTATGGATGGTTTTAAGGGTTTTGCTTTGGTGTAATGATGTCATTGGAATTCTTCCTTGTGTGAAGTGATTTTGTATGACCTGATTTTGCATTATAGCTCGTCTTGAGCTTTGTTTCGTTATTAATAAAATTTATCTGTTAAAAAAAAAAAAACAAGATAGAGTTTTACATTGACTCTAATATAAGTTAATCAATTTTTAATGTCTTTATGTTTTTGGTGAAAAAGATGTCTCAATTTCTTTTAAATGGTCTTGAATTATTAGTTCGATGTTGCTCCTGAAGCTCCTAACTCCCCAACAATTATACCAAGTCATCAAGACAAGGATTTTGGCTCTAAATTAACAATTTTAAAACAACTACAAAAAGAATTGAACCATAAAAATAGATTGAAACATTTATATTCATAAAATTAATTTAATATGAAAGTATTTTTAAGTACATACAATCCTGATCTATTCCCATGAGAGAATCAGTTACTCAGCCAACAACACTGAACTAATAAGTGGCTTATATATTTAAGAAGAAAGCTTCAAAATTCTCAGCCACAAGTTCACACAAACTCATTGTTGATTCAGCAGTAAAAGCAGCTGAATGTGGAGATAAAACCACATTATCCATTGAAAAGAACTCTTTAGGAACATGTGGTTCATTCTCAAACACATCCAATTTTAAAATGTTTTTTGAGGTATCCACTACTTAAATAGAAGACAAAGATATTTAAGTAAATTTGTAGGGCGTAAAATGACATTTCATATGGGATAAGTTGGCATTAACACATGTAAGTTGATAAAATGACATTTCATATGTTGGCCATGATAGTAGACGTGGCTGAGTTATAATGAAATAGACCAAGTATATATGTGAGATAGAATTTAGTATGAAAAATATTTAAATTGTGAGAAACACACCTCGTTCAAAAGCAAGAAAAACTATAAATTTTATTGAAATTTTACAATAGAATTTACTTGAATAATACTACAAAGGGTAGAATTCTTAATTCAAACTCAACTCACGTGTTGTAAAGAATTTTGAGAGAATATTTGTAACTAGTTCTATTCATTGTTGTGATTATTACAAGCTTAGTTACAATGATTGGTGAAGGTCCTATTTATAAAATAAGCATGAATATATTTTTGCATTCAGTGTTAGTAATGATTTTAATTTGTTTATCTTCACAGTTAATGGATCATGGAGATGTTTATTTATTAGAGAAAGGAATGAGGAGCTAGCTGTTGGTGAACGAACTCAAAAATACAAAGAAGTATATAACATTTTCATATAGTCTAAACACAACTTATTTATTAAGGGAACGTTTGACTAGTGTAGTAGTGCGCAGGCCTCTACGCACAAGTCAAATTAGTTGTCATTTTTTGTGGGTCGGAAACATGTGCAAAAGCAAAAAAACACAACTTATTATTTATCAATAATTAGTTTTTATTACATCTCTCTCTAAGAAAGAAATTTAAGAATTATTAATGTTTTTCTCGGGACAAGCTTGAGATGCTGCGTTAATCATTTGTTTCTCAGAAATGCCAGCATTGCACATATTACCAAAGACACTTACGTATTTCAGGCCATAATTTGATAAGATTCCACAGTGTTGCTTATAAATTTTTACCTGCAAAAATAGTGTGTTTGTTAACCATCATTTATACAAGTAATGAAATGTATATATGCAACAAATCACTTAATATTTTTCTTACCATCATTTTAAGACAACTCGTTTTAGCACCAGGTAAAGGTGCAGAAGTCAACATAGTAGAACTTGTTTCTTCTTTTTCAAACAAAAGACTCAATATGCGATATACACTGTAGTCATCATGCTTTATATGACCAATTTCAGCATCTAACTCTTTCTGTGCTTTTAACTTCTTTTCGGAACCATCCGGTGACCTTTTCCACTAGTAGTGTAACAAATTTTATGTTCAAATTTCAATGAATCAATTAGAAAATGAAAGTTAAATATCATGAATGAATTTTAAAAGGGTTAATAGGTCTTTACCCCCTGTAAAGTAGGCGAGTTTTGTTTTACCTCCTGTAATTTTTTTTTTTTGAGATTACCCCCTTGCAAAATTTATTTTTTTGATTTACCCCAGTGGATGCACTTTTTAAATTGGTTATTTTTGTTCAACCGATTTAAAAAGTATTGTTTTTTAAATTGGTTATTATGTTGTTTTTTTCCTGCCACGTCAGCAAAAGAGGATAAATAATAATAAAAATTGCAGGGGATAATCTAAAAAAAATAAAAATTACAAGGGATAATGTAAAACTCGTCTACTTTGCAAGGGATAAAAGCCTATTAACCTATTTTAAAATACTCGGACATGTCCGGTTAGACTATTTCAGTTGTTAGCTATGCAGAGACATTATATATAAGGGCACATATTCGAACCCACGACATCTCACATTTTATAGTCTACAACCAGACACAATAAAATCGGATTTAGAGAATCCAGGTCCTAATAAAATACCAAAGTGGAAATATAAACTAACCTGAAGGATCAGATAAAGTAATGTAGCTTCTGATTGGGTGAAGCCATCAATCTCTTCTTCTTCTTCTTCTGAAACATGTTGACCAGCTAAAGGAATCATGGTAGAGCTTGTTTCTTCTCCAATCAAAAGATTCAATATGCGATATAAATTGTTGTCACCATGCTTTGTACGAGCAATTTCAGCATCAAACTCTTTTTGTGCTTTTAACTTCTTTTCGGAACCAAATGGTGCCCTTTCCCACTAAAATTATTCATAAAAAATGTTGTTTTAGTTGTAAAATAGATTTCAGGAAAGAAAAGTTAAACCATATGTTAGATTTTACGTTTGGCTAGTGTGCATGCCTCTACGTACAAGCCGAATCCAAAAATCCTAGAAAAATACCAAAGTGGAAACAAACCTTTCGCATCAAATCAAGTAAAGTAGATTCTGATTGGGTGACACCATTGGTCCTTTCTTCAAATTTTTGTTTGTTATCATCATTTGACACGATAAGAATAATACACATCACCATTATTGCAGCAACACAAAAGCTATCATAAATTTTCAAAATTAACAGATCAGATACCAAACAAGCCATCATCATTATTGAAAGAAACACAATAGAATGATAGTAACGTACTTTAGATATGTATTCCAGTGGCTTCTAGTGTGGACATGATTACGATCATTATCCATGGTAAGTTGCAGAGAATTTGTATTAAAATGAAGACAAAGTTATCAACCAATCTCGATAATACAGAAGCAACAATGTTCTCGCAAGCCGGCGTTGCTATTTCTGAAAAAAATTAGGATTAAGTGTTTTTTTATAGTGCAATATAACAGAGGATAAGCAATAATTAATACACTGCTTATGAGTTTTTCCAAATCTTTGTTATTGCCTTGACTATAGTTGTCACTAGCTGTCAAGGAATTTGTTTCCATATATATATTTGTTGCAATTCTCATATCTCTCTCATTCAGCGTTCAGCAGATTTGTGTTTGTGTGGTTTTTTTTTTTTTTAACCACCAGTTGAATCTGATTTGGGGGTCAGTTTTGACATCAAGTGCGAACTGTGGTCCTCCCTACAAAGTTCAGTGTCAATCACCACTGAACCAACTAATGATTAGTGTTTGTGTGATTTCTTTTATTACAGTTGTGTTTTGGTTCACCATATTGAAGTTTCATATTTCATACCGTATAAGAGATTCACGAAAATCATTAAGTGGTACATTAATTATTCCTTATCATGTGCAACTTCTTGGACAGGTATGCATCTATAACATGGTAAAATATGTATGTATTACATATGGCATTAAATTAAGACTTCTAGCATAGTTTTCCAAATTTTCTTAACATAATTTAAACAAACTTATATACATGTATTTATTTTTTGAATTTAGAAAATAAAATAAAATATTATCAAAAAACTATTCCAATTAAAACTATGTTCCTCTTCGAGACTTGAAATTGTGTTATCTGGCAGGAATGACATGAACTAATCAGAGGAAGCAGCGAGCTATAGGCAGCACTGGAATGATCAATACCAATACAAGGTGCCATTGATTTATCAAAGTTACAAATGCAGTCAATCTTTCATTTTCTTAATCGATTGTGCTATAAGTTTTTTTTTTTTGAATGACAAATATATAATATATAAATATAAAGCAAGGTTATCAGAATCGAGAGTTTACGTTGAATCGAAAGAGGATGGTAAGATCGAAAAATCGTAAATCGCAACCAAAATCGATGGATTCTACTCAAATCGTTTTGTTGAATCGAAAGGGGAAATCAAGATCGCATAATCGGTAATCGCAACCAAAATCGATGGATTCAACTCATAATATATATATATATATATATATATATACACACACACACACACACACACATGCACACTCAAAAGTTTAAAATCATAAATCAAACATAAAACAACCAAGTCTCAAATCTTAAATATAAAAGTAATCAAAAGTTTAAAATCATAAAACAAACATAAAACAACCAAGTCTCAAATCATAAAACAAACATAAAACAACCAAGTCTCAAATTTTAAAAATAAAACAAAATACTTAAAGCCTAGATGCTAAATTATATCACTAATGAGCCGCCATCTACTTGGATTATCTCCCATAATGTCATCATCATCATCTTCATTAATCTCATCATCATCACCACCATCATCATCATCATCATCATCATCATCATCACCATCACCATCTCTTGCACCACTTCCATCATCAGCTTCATTGTCACTTTCTTCTCCATCATCAGCAATATGAAATTCATCTTCATGTGTAGGTGATGTAGCACTAGTAGTACCATTAGTATGCATCAATTCAGCATCTAAATCAGCCAGCATCTGATTAGCAACTGCATTTTCTTGCTCAGCAACATACCACCAATCATCATCATCTTGGAAATCATCAATGGTTAATTCTCTTCTTCTCCTTTCAACCTTCTTCTTAGTCAATCTTGAATTCACCATCACATACACAAGATCATTCATAGTTTTTTGCTTCAATCGATTTCTTTTCTTTGTATGGATCATCTCAAAAGCACTCCAGTTCCTCTCACAGCCAGAAGAACTACATATTAAACTCAAGACACGAACGGCAAAGTTTTGCAACTCCGGTTGTTCACCACCGTAAGATTCCCACCATTGAGCCGGTGTCTTGTTCTGTAGTCCAAGTTGAGCCACTTCATCTCCAAAGAACCCCTGTTTACCTTTAAAAAACTCAAGTTGACCGTCAATCTTGTTAACCATACTCATATCTCCTCCCATCATCCTCTTTAAACATGTATACATCCCCTTCGTAACTTCTTTATCAGCTTTGAAATTAGGACCGTAATGCAACTTGGGATTAAGAAAATAGCCAGCAGCATGCAAAGGTCTATGCAATTGTTTGTCCCATCTCTTGTCAATGATATCCCATATAGGTTTATAACTAAAGAATGACAAAAGATTATAATTTAATTAGTTAACAAGCAAAAGTTTAAACTTTAAACCAATGAATATGCTTTATAAAATTAAATATTACCTTTTTTTCTTATTATTGTACCCAGCTCGTATCTCTTCTTTTGCCTCATCCATTGCTTCATAGATCAAGCCCATGGCTGGTTCATCAGAATCTACCATACGCAACACTCTTAGTAATGGAAATGCAGCCCATAAACAAAGAATCACATTCTTCCAAAAATTCTTGTCTAGGACTGTATTTTGAACTAGTTTTCCATCCTTTGTTTTGGCAAATGGACCATCGTTCCATTGCTTGGAAGTGAACATCCTAACCAATGCTCCCCTCTTATCTTTCAAGCACCCCAAACATAAGTAAGATGTTGCAAAACGAGTGATTCCGGGTCTAATCAACTCACCTCCTTCAGTAAAGTGATGCAATAAAGTTATAAGACCAGTCCTAGCATAGATGTAAGTTGTGATCCTCTTACCTGAAGCAATAGTATCTTTATGCATAGGTATCTTGCTCTCAAAGTCCTCCAACATTAGATCAATGCAGTGAGCCGCACAAGGGGTCCAACAAAGCTTAGTCCTCTTCTCCATCAACATCTGTCCAGCCAACTTGTAGTTTGCAGCATTGTCTGTTACAATTTGGATAACATTTTCTTCACCCACTTCCTCAACAATGTCATCCATCATTTGAAAAACTTTATGAGCTGTCTTTGAAATGGCAGAGGCATCAATTGACTTTAAAAAGAAAGTTCCCTTAGGACTATTTACCAAAAAGTTTATGATAGTCCTTCTTCTTTGATCTGTCCATCCATCAGTCATGATTGTACACCCGAACTTTTTCCAATCTTTTTTATGTTCCTCCAATATCTTATGCGTTTCCTCAACTTTTTTCTTCAACAACTTATCTCTAATATCATGGTAAGTCGGTAACTTATATCCTTTACCAAAACCAGCAACCATTTCACACATCTTGATAAATTCTTCATCTCTTATAACATTGAAGGGAATAGCATTGTTGTAAAAACAAGTAGCAACTTGTAGGTCAGTAGCTTCCTTCTCTTTCTTCTTAAAAGCAGTGTTTATAGTTGTTTGACTGGTTATCCCTCTCTTGAAAATATCACCGGGCTGCACAATTTTTTTTCTTTTTGCATCATCAATCTCTAGCGCCTCTTCACCTGCCACAGCCATACCTCTCTTGTTGATGAGTTTACTTTGCAAGTTGTTAACAAGATTCCACATTTGTTGTTGAACATCACTCGGGACAGATGGACATACTTTAACATGGAAAGTTGTACCTGCTAAATGGTGCTTCAATCGATAAATACCACCGGAAATCTCTTGTTTACAATAGTTGCACCTTGTTTTGTATGATTTGTCGTCTAGGGGAGTGCAGTGTAGCCACCCCACATCTTGTCTTTGACCAGCAGCATTTTTTGGAGGATTCTTACGTTTCACCGTGCCACCAACACTTGAGTTTGATCCTCCAAGAGGTGGAGGAGGTGGCATGGAACTGGTACCAGCCATCTAGAGTCTAAACATGGAGCATAAAACAAACAAAATAAAATAAAAGACACTTTCAGTAAAATCGACACGGCGAAGCCGAAAACACAAAAAGCAAGAAAATAGAGTAATGAAATTGGAAGCAGATAAAGAAACAAAGTAATTAAACTTCAACCAAAAATAGAAAACACAAACAAAATAGAAAATTTGAAACAGAGTAATGATTTCATACGCAGAGAATGTTCACAATTTTGTTTTAACTGAGTTGGAGAGAAAATAACATATATGATTTTTAATATTTCACTGGTTAATATAGAAATTCAACAAAACTACCTTTAGTAAATTAGTATGCGTCTCTAGTGTGGGTGATGAAACAAATAGTCAAGCATGTGATTTCCTTGTACATATTATTCTAAATAATGACTTCTTTAAAAAAGTGAAAACAGAGCATACATGATAATACATTGACATGATGATATGAAGGAATAATGGAAACTAGAGCAGCAAGGTTGAAACAGAGTAATGCTTACTTACAGATCGTTAAAAGCAGAGATGAAGGCAAGGTTGAAAACACAGCAGCAATGGCAAGACTCAAGGAGACAAGGTTGAAGCGTAAACATCAAATGAATATTTAAAAAATAGGGTTTTGCCGTTTTTTACTTAAAAAAAAAAGGTCTAAACCGGGTCAGAAAACAAAACGGGTCATCTTTACCCATTCCAAAATTACCTAAAATAAAAAATTCCAGAATCGGTAGAATCCTTATGAGATCGCGGATTGTGCTGCGATTATGCGATTGTGTGCGATTTTACAAGGATTTTGCACTAAATTAGAATCCAATCACGATTCAAATCCTTTGGGGTAAGCAAAATCGCAAAATCCTAGGATTTTACGATTCTGATCGCGATTCTGATAACAATGATATAAAGAAAGTACACGAGATAAGTCAATTGTGCTATAAGTTGTATTATAAATTTGAGTCGTTTAATAATAACAATAACAAAAAGACATCCGGCCAAGAGATGTAACATAGATTAGAGCTTTTAAGTTATAAATTAGAAAATAAAATAAATCCTTTTGTCATTAGGAAAGCCAAATGATTATGTCCTTTGAATCCAAAGTAAAACATCAACAAGAAGGATATATATAACATATTCATAAAATAGAAACACATCCTATTTATGAATAATTATTTTTTACATTCTTGTGGAGAGAAAATATAAAATACTTAGTTTTTAAGAGGACAAGCATAAGAAACTGCTTCAATCATCTGCTCCTTAGAGAAGCCAGCACTGCACATGTGAGCAAAAGCTCTTACATACTTCAATCCATATATTGAAAAGGTACCACAGAAATGCTTGTAGGTTTTTGTCTGCATAAAAAGCACTTTTAAGTAAGGATTCATACAAGTCATTATGTAATAATTGTATTATATATATAAAAGAAAAAGCAATTAATTTTCTTACAAGCATTTTCAGACAATTAGTTTCATCCACAGCACGATGATGAATAGAAGCCAACATAATATCAGAACTAGTTTCTTTTCCAAACAAATGCTTCCACATGAGCATTACATTGCGGTCGTCTCTCTTTCTGTGAGCAATTTCATCATCTAAATCTTTTTGAGCTTTGAGGTGATCTTTTGTACCATTTGGTGCAATTTTCAACTAAAATGATTCATAAAAAATTGATTTAATTAACATTATAAATAAATAGAAATAAAATGTTAAAATAAATATATAGCTCAAAGACACACACGTATAGAATAAGAAATATATATAGTATTTTTGAATAAAATATAAATAAATATTAAAATAACCTGATGCTTCAAATAAAGTAATTTAGCTTCATCTGAAGTTAGAGGTTTGTATGTTGTATTGAATCGTGGAGATTTGTTATCAGTGGCAGTTGTTGTATTTATAGTATTAGCACCCATATATGTATCTAGAGTGTCCTGCACTATATTCATATCTCCATATTGCATCACATAAGATAAATCTGCTCTTTCATTGACCTGTACATTATTAATAGCAAGTTTTATATATTGAGTTGACATTGATGCATGCATGCATGCATCAAGAAAATTATTATTATTATTATAAATTTAAAAGAATGACTTACAGCCGACCATTGTTGTTGCAAAGTTCTCGTTGACCTTTCGAGGGATTCACTGTTTCAGACATGAAAAGACAACAATATTAAGGGTCTGTTTGATTCACTTCTCAAAAACAGTTTTTTAAAATTCAAAACTAAAAATCTTTTTGATAAATCAATTTTACAAAAGTGTTTTCAAAAACTGTTTTCTGTTTATCAGTTTTTAAAATTAAAAAAGTAAAACATAGTGTACCTATCTTCCATCCAAGTAATACTGTACAAGTCTCCAATACAAACTGATATACCAAATGGAAGAGGATCTGGTGAATTTGGACAGTAAAATGGATAACTAGGTTCATCTACATCGGAAGCTGTAGTTGCATAGATACCTGTATTATTATCCTTAAGATATGCGTCAAACATGCTCCCAGACTGGCATGCTTCAATGTAAATTACCTGTTTTTCATCAAATAAAAAATAAAAAACATTTGACAAATTGAAATAATTTCTAGTTATTATAAAAATTACTCAAGGAAACTTACCATTTTTTTTACAGAATTAGATTCACGTTTCTTAATCAATACCCCTACTAAATCTTCGCCCCATAACATGTCGTTTATTATATCTAATCAAATAATATTTTAAATATTATAAATAAATTCTATTTTTGCTTGTTAAAAAGAAATAAAATAAGAAACAGTAAAATCAAGATTAAAAATAAAATATTCTAAAAATATATTTCAATTGGAAATAACATAGGAAAATATGTTACTAACCCATAAAGCGTTCGCCACCATGGCCGGAAAAATAAATGAAAATTGTATCTTCGGGTCCGGTTTTCAGCACTTTGCCACTCCCTCCAGATAAATAAGTTCCATCTCCTCTAATTATATTGAAGATATTTTGAACATTTACATCCTTCCCGGTGTAATCCTAAACCATATAAAATAAATAGAAAAGATTATATACATTGTGGAAACCGTATAAATAAATATAAAATATTTATATATATTTAACAGCAAACGATGTTTTATTAAAATATGAAATGGAATCAGTATAAAAAATACTAAACGCATAAAGTAGAAAAAGTATATGTAGTACTCGCGCCAAAACGATTGAATAGGATAAATTACTAAATCTATACATCACACTATTAAACTTAACAAACAATACAATCAAGCGGATTAACCTACCATTCATAAAACAAATAGGGGGGCTAATAGATATACGTATATATATATACCTTGTGAAAACCATATATATAAAATAAATATACCTTAGGAACGCCTGCATAAACATCCGGGCCATTTGGTTTATTATATATATGGCCAGGAGATGGGTTTCTAGAGTTGAAGGCGATATCATCATACATCATCACAATTATGTTCTCATCCCTTAGACCACCATCTTTTAACACATGATAAGCATGGCATACATCAGCTTGATGCCTATAATTCTCAAATTCTCTCGAACCAGCAACTAGGAAACCCCATTTAGTTCCTATCCCATCACCATTTGTTCCACTCATCCATGCCATTGAAACCATCCAAAATACAAGCATCTTTTTTATTTCCATTATTTTTTTCTTCAAAGTTTTACTTTGAGACAATAACAAAGGAGTTCTTTTTTCTCCTTCAAGTTTTACAACTAGAAGACTGTAATAAAATAGTGGAATGTTAAGGTATATATATATATATATATATATATATATATATATATATATATATATATATATATTAGGGTTATGATCAAAGTCACTAAAGTGTCAAAATTTATTTTTTAAAAGATTATATTGAAAAAAAAATCTTGAAGTTTTTAAATAACTTTGTGAGATTATATTGATTTTATGAGATTTTAAGAGATTTTTTTCAAAAAAACTTTTTACAATCAAGATTTTTGACACATGATTTCAATGGATTTGGAGATATTTTTTTTACAATTAAGATTTCATAGTACTTTATATATTAGGAAAATTTCAAAAGACTCAATATATATTAGGAAAATTTAAAAAGACTCAATAAATTTTAATAAAAGGAATTATATCAGTAATAAATAAAAAATTATATTTTTTTTGGGAATCCAAACAACAACAAAAAATCATACATGAAAAGTTCTATGTTTTTTAATGTATATGTTTCTTTTTTATGTTTCTAATCACCAATAAAAACTTTATGTTCTTAATCGATGTTGAAAACAAAAGAAGATGAAACAACAGATGGAGCAAATCACTGATTACCGTTCCTTTGAGTAATAATTTTTTTAATTAATATATAAATAAAAATAAATAAATAATGACTTAATATTCCTTAGTTTCACATATTAAAAAGATGAAATGTCATAAAGTCAATATAAATTAAAACTTTAATACATTAGATATAATTTTTTTAATTCAAACCAAATTATAAAATATTAGAAAAAAATTGTGGTGAATACTGATCATTCAAGTGAGAATATTTGCTATTCATTGTATTGATGATATTTGTATTATATTAGGAAGTTTTGCTCCTTTGATTAGAATATTGTTCATTCAAATCAAAATATTTGTCATTTATTGTATTGACGATAATCGTAATATATTATGAAGTTTTGCTTATTTTCTTACCATCACAATAATTAGAATATTGACTTAATATTAATTTTTCTACCTTAATTAGAATACCGACTAAATATTAGAAAGTTTTGACCTTTTAAAAAAAAAAAAAAAAAACTGAACCACCGAGCCATTTAAACCGGTCTGTTTACCGGTTTTTCCCGGTTCCGAGCCGGTTCGACCATTTTTTTACCGGTATGCTTGCTACCCGGTTTTTAGGCCTGACCGGACCGGATATATGATTGATTCACGGTTCGACCGGCCGGTCCGGTTTTGACAACATTGATTACAAGTCTAACTACATATGTAATATTCTTGCTTGGTAGTTATATAATAGTTAGTTCATGTCAAAACTGATCTCCGAACCAGATTCAACCGGTAGTGAAAGTTAAAAAAAGTATATGTTTGTGCAAAAAGTGTTAGGAAAAAACAAACGATCTAACATATAAGACACATAGATCTGAGAGTGTTCTCCTCCTTAAGGTCTTAGATTCGATTCTCTCTGATGCCAATTTGGGTAGATTAATCTAGCTTCTTAAAAAAACACATTTTTTAATTAAATTAGATGATTTATGATATGAGTGTTGGAAATGAAATGGAATAATAAATACTTTAATATTATCTTGGTAATTCGAACCTCTAGTAAAAGAAATTAATCCGATACGAAAACAACACAATTTTTTTGTCATATCATATTCTAGAAATGCTAAACAAGGAAAGGGATGGTGAAGCATAACATGAAATAGTTCATTAAGTGGTTTTACAAAATTCATCATTGAATTGAAAGTTTATATCATATATACATATATATCATTCATATAAATTTTTAAAAAAATTAAAAATCATTTAATGTGTTATTGAAACTAATCAAAATTAACGGTATATATTGATAAAAATTCATAAACCGTTAATTTTATATTTTAATGTTATCGATGAAGAAAGTATCTCAATCTCTTATAAGTGGTCTTGAATCATTAGTTCAATGTTGCTACCGAAGCTCCCTTAACTCCCCCAAGAATTATTGCATCACATGATACCAATTCATCAAAAGGATTTTGGCTCTAAATTAACAATTTTAAAAAAAACTACAAAAGAATTGAACCATGATAATAGATTGAAACCTTTCAATTAATCTAATATAAATTTTTTTTGTTGACAAAATATAAAAGTTTTTTAAGTACTACAATCTCGATATAGTCCCATTAGAGAATCAGTTACTCAGCTAACACAACTGGACTAATCAGTGGCTTATTTAAGAAGAAAGCTTCAAAATTCCCAGCCACAAGTTCACACAAACTCAATGTTGATTCAGTAGTACAAGCAGCTGAATGTGGAGATAAAACCACATTATCCAATGAAAAGAACTCTTCAGAAACATGAGGTTCATTCTCAAACACATCCAAACCAGCACCTCCAATTTCTCCTTCCATCAAACACTTGATCAATTGCTTTTCATCAATAAGACTTCCTCTTCCAACATTTACAATAAACCCTTTTGCTCCTAATGCTAAAAGGACTTCCCTATTTATTATGTGCCGTGTTTCGTTATTTAGTGCACAACACACCACAAGTGCGTCACTAGAAGTTGCGAGATCAACAACGTTGGAATAGAAAGGGTATGAAATTGATGTTTTTTTATGCCTAGAATGGTACGAGATAGTGCAATCAAATGACTCCAGCCGCTTTGCAACTCCTATGCCAATACTTCCCAATCCAACAATTCCAACTCGCTTGCCTGATAACTGAAATAAACAGTGGAAAACAACTCATTTAGTGCAAGTTCGGTAGCACGGTGCATCAATATGTTTCACTTCCATGTGCACTTTCAATATGATTATACTAAGATTAATACCAAAAAAAAACAGGCTATACTAAAGTAACAATTCTAAGCTTTCAAACTTTGAGTTTCCAAACAAACATTAATATATGTTGAAGTGGTTTTCTCACATGGCTGAAGAAAATTCAATTCTTATGAATCATCTACTTTGAAATTGATTTGTAATCGTTAGTTAATCATACAGGGGTATAATGTACCTATTTTGTGTAACAAAAAATAAGAAAAACAAAAATTAGTGTCTCACATAAGAATGTAGATGACTCTAAACTTCTATTTAAAAGTGCCAAACATCCGACCTCAAGTCCACATCTCCGAGAGATTGTCCGCTTTGGGGTTGACCCGTCACGGTTTTGTCCTTTGTAGAAAATGTGTCTCGGTTGGTTTGAAAGGTATGGATGTTGTATATAAACTACCCTTTGTCTCGAGTACCAAGCGATGTGGGACTATTTTGGTGTATCCAAACCAATTCTTAAAAAAAAAAAAAAAGTGCCAAACATCGTTCATCATCAAAAAGTTTGGCAATTTTATTTGTTTTTTTTTTAAAAAAAAATGGGGTGCATGAAACATCTGCAACACTCTAAATATATAGATAAAGTAAAAACTGAAACCAAAAACAAAAAAATGACGGGGAACATCAACCAAAACCTTCTCAATCAAAAAACAACGGACAAACCACAGTTTTAGTCCCTGAAAGTGCAACTCATTGTTATATTGGTCCCTAAATGTACCAAAATTACAAATAAATCCCTAGTCCTCTTTTGTTAGAAATTTTATGGATTAAATTGACTAACGAAAAACACATTTAAAGACCAACTTGACTGCCAAAATACATATTTAAAGATCAAAATGACTAATAAAAAAGATATTTGTGGGTGGACTTAATTGCAATTTGATCCCTACTTGACTGCGGGGAATCCATTTCCGAAGGAGTATCATGGAGTATTTAAAATTGAAGATAAGTAAGAAAGAGATGATGAACCTTATAGCCAAGGGGAAAATCCCAAGGGCCAGAATGATCCCGCTGCGTCCTCACATATCGATCTGCCACCGTCACTTTTCTCATAACAGCAATAAGCAATGCCACCGCCGAATCAGCCACATCCTCCGACAAAACTCCTCCGGCACCAGCGACCTGAATTCCACGGCGAGAACATTCGTGAAGGTCAATGTGGTCAGTTCCAACACTGGAGGTGACGACTAGACGGAGCGATGGAAGGAAATCGAGGATTTCAGTGGTTATGGAATATGCGGCGCTGCAGAATATGGCGGGAATTGTTGATGGGTTGTGGCGGTGAGTGAGCATGAATTGTTGAAGTGGAAGGTTTGAGGTTTTGGGGTTAACGAAATTGAACTTGTGAGAGTAAAGTGATTCGAAGGTTGAGAAGCACGGTGGTGGACCAAGAATAAGCACTTTTGGAAGGTTTTTGTCCATTGAATTTGAGAGGTTTTTGAGACAAGAATGAAATGAGCACGGTGATTTGGGGCAATACAAAATGGTGCATTTTATCCATTGTTAGATGATAGATGTTGTTGGTTAGTTACTAATCTGTCCTTGATTATAATGACACAAAATTACACGTTTGTTTATTTATTTATTTATTTTATAAATATTTTGGTTATTTAACTTTTATTTGTAAATCTTTTATCTTTTATTTGTAACACTTTAGTCCTTTATCTTTTATAACATTCACATATAAGTCTTTTTTTCATATTTTTTTTACTAAAAAAATGCTGAAATTTTTTTTTGAAAAACAATGATATTCATTCATTCCAATAATTGATAGAGTACATCATGCAAATACAAATTCAATATTGTTAAAAACATAAAGGATATCTGAGAACAAACTCACAGCATCCAAGTTAATAACATATAACTGCAAATTGCCTACAAATAATATGATAAAATTAAAGTCACCATAATATCCATGCTTCTGGATCTGCAACGTTGACGTCTGAATCATTAATTGAATCTGCAATTGATTGAAGCTGATCTTTCAATATGAAATAATTGAACACCGCAACAAGACGGTAAATCAAACAATGCCGTAACAAGACAACGAACAACAAAATGCCGCACTCAGACGACGAAATCACATAACAAAGCTAAAAAATAGAACTCGATCTATGTGATAAATTACTTATTTGAATTAAAAGAGAATAAAAGAAGATGCAGAGGGGTGAATTTAGGCCAAAAAAGACCTAATATCACCCCCTCACAATTGAACGGAGAAGAAAGAAGCCTAGAGACAAAAGAAGCTTAGGTACCAATTACCAATTCTTGTTCCTTATTCCCATACTAAATGTTGAATTTTATTTGTTAAGATACTTTTTTATTAAAATTAAATAAAAATCATAATTGCATAAAAAAAATCATAATTTTGATGAATATTCATCATCTTCATCAATTCTTTAATATCTTCATGTTCTTTAAAGAACCAAAGTGTTACAAATAAAAGATAAATGACTAGAATGTAACAAAAAGATAAGATAAAGGACCAAAGTGTTACAAATGAAAGATAAAGAACTAAAATGTTATTAAAAAAATAAGATAAATGACCAAATATATAATTTTACCTTATAATAATGGTTATCCGAATGGATACAAACTTTATGGAAACATTATATTAGAATTTTATTAATTCAATTTTTTGAAAAAATTATTTTTTTTATTCTTATATTTAAATACTTTAATATGTTTTTAAGAGAATTTGTTAACATATCTTAAAAAAAACATTACAAATTAATGTAAGAATATTTTGTAAAAATGGCTTTTATATTTTGAAAAAAAAAATAAAAAACACAAATTTCAAGAATATTTGATAAACCTAGTTAGCATTTTCCCTAAATATTTGTGCGGAGCTGTGTCTAATATCTATAAGGAGTGATTAAATAAAGTCTAAATCTATTTAGATAGAATATAGAAATAATAGAAGAAGTCTAACTAATCGATTATGGAATCGATTAGTTATATATTAATAAAATAATAATATAATTCATTAAAAAATATATTAAGTATGAAGATAGAAACTTTTTCCAATAGAAGAAGTGTTAACCTTATAATTGAGTCTAGAAAGTGGTATCTTTATCCTTGTAGCTAATATCTTGCAAGATTTGATTTGATTTGATTTTTATTTTTTGTGTTATCCTTGATTTTTATTTTTTTTAATTAACCCTGTAAGAAAAAAATTGCCAAAACACCCTCTTTTTTTAAACAAATGAAAGAATATGAAGTTGAGACTCTATAGCATGTACTTTTCAAACAATCGATCTATATATTTTTCATTTGTTATGACTCATTTTTGTTACACACATCACAAAATAGAGGGATCAAAACCCCAAATTGACTAAAATATGAGGACCATAACTTCAATTAAACTTAATGACATGGTTCAACATTATTAATGAACACTAGTCAACCATCTACGATCATTGGTACCAAGATATCCAGGATCATCTAGTCTAGCATCATTAGTGAACATGATCTCCACATTTTATGAAAGATTTGAGAGGTTACCTTATCTCTATCATGCTCTAAATAACAACCCAACACTAACAAAAACTAGCACCTTACATTGTCATGCCCCATAACCAATATAACACTCCTGCTTTTACACCAAGACAAAGAAACAAATTCAATCAATTATATATATAACTGGAGTAATCAGAGGCTTATTTGAAAAGAAAGCTTCTAAATTCTGTTCCACAAGTTGGGATATACTTATAAAAGACTCTGAAGTTAACACAGCTGCATGTGGTGACAAAACAACATTATCCAATGAAAACAATTCTTTAGGAACATGTGGTTCATTCTCAAACACATCCAAACCAGCACCTCCAATCTCACCTTCAATCAAACATCTCAACAATTCCTTTTCATCAATGAGAGTACCTCTTCCAACATTCACTATAATTCCTCATTTTCCCAATGCCAACATGACTTCTCTGTTAACAATGTGCCTTGTTTGGTCATTTAGTTCACAACAGAGAATAAGTATATTGGTGTTATTGGCAAGTTCTAAGATAGTTGAATAGAAATGGTATGAAACTAATGATTTTTTGTTTCTAGAGTTGTATGATATCATGCAATTGAATGTTCCAAGTCTCTATGCAACTTCTAAGCCAATTCTTCCCATTCCAACAATTCCAATCTTTTTTCCTGTTAACTGAAACACCAGTCGCATGTTTATTATTAAAACTCATTAAATAATGGCAGCTAAGT
Organism: Trifolium repens; assembly: GCA_030408175.1. Classification (NCBI taxonomy): domain Eukaryota; kingdom Viridiplantae; phylum Streptophyta; class Magnoliopsida; order Fabales; family Fabaceae; genus Trifolium; species Trifolium repens. Next base: position 10,266,135 of record CP125850.1, read on the forward strand.
TAAATTCACATACTATTTGTTTTCATATTAGTGGTGCATTAATTGGTACCCTACTTTTTTTAGCGGCTCTAATTGTTATGAGTTGGAATACCTATTGTGTTCTCTTAATTAAATCTCTTTGTTAAAGAAAATGTTTAACATTGAAATATAATAAGAGTCATGTATCTGGTCATGTTAAATCATCTATCTTAAAATGTAGTTGAAAGAATAGGATTACCTATTAAAATGGTGAAATTTGATCTAAACACTTACTATTACATTGAAAATAAATAAAACAAGAGATTAAAGAATAGTTAGCATGATATATTATCGGTCTAAAGTTATTTACACTAACAACTAATTACAATTTATTAGTATATCAAACAATTGCATAACTACACCTTTTGTTGTTTTTGTATTTAAAGTGTTGACAAGTTGTGAAAACCTAAACCATTAAAAGTCATCAACAACAACATTGAATCTCATAGAAGAGATTAAACTCCCACGTGACAAATCAAAGTTTGAATTCCGACTAAAAGAAATATTCATATTTAATGTCTGAGACACGAGCAATTCTTGCCTAGGCACAAGCTTTTAGGCACACAATTTGGACACACATGCAAATGTTAAAAAAATTAAATAAAAAAGAAATTTGTCACATCAATTAATATTATTTTATTTCTTTTCTTTTTAATTTTTCTTATATGTTGTGAGTGTGCCTAGGAAATAATTATTTAGGTTTGTGCCGATACAAGTTTTACTCCTGAGACACCTCAAATAAGATTTTCGAGGAAGTAGTGTTAGGACTAGGAGCACCATTAAATTATTGCCACCAGGATCATGTGAAACAAAAATACTCCCTTTGTCTCAATTTAATTGACAAAGTTGATCATTTTAAAATATTAATCATCAAAGTTATGCATCGACATGCGTCAAACAGTCAACTGTATCAATTAAATTGGGATGGAGGGAGCCATTTTGATTAAATGATATTATTCACTTATTATGCTTTGACCATATTTTTTTAATAATATATTGATATAAATATAAGCATATAAGATCTTGTTTGATTTGTTTTGATAAGTATTTTCAAAATATCCAATTTTTATAATTTTTACTAATAGAGAATTAAAGATATTAGTGATCAAAATCGTGCATTGGCATACATGCAGTAGTAAAACTAATTCTTTTATTTTGGGACGGAGGTAGTATATTTTTGCATAAAAATAAAAGTTGCAGACCATAGAGCCAAGTGGAAAATCCCAAGAGGCAAATAGAAGCTGTCTTCTCAAGAACCGATCAGCCGTTGAAATTTTCCTACTGACATCAATCAGCAAAGCCACAGCCATATCAGCAACTTCCTCAGAAAAAAGATTTCCGGCACTGGTGACGTGGATACCTCGACGGCGACACTCGGAGAGATCAATGTGATTAGTACCGGCGCTGGATGCGCAGACGAGACGGAGGGAAGGGAGAAGTCGGATGAGATCGGCATTGACGGGGTAGAGAGTGGTAATGACAATGGCGGAAATGGATGAAGCGAGGTGAGGATTGAGGGATATGAATTCGTGGATTGGGGGGTGAGAAGAAGGGTTTAGGATATGGAAGTTGTGAGAAGGTTTTGGTTGGAGGAGTGTGGAGAATTGGGGAGGACCGTGAAGGAATTACTTTTGGGAGATTATTGATTTTGGTGGATTGTTCAATGATGTTGTTGTTTTCATTTGCCATTGACTATTGCTGAGTTGAAGATCGTGCGAGTGAGAGTTTAGACCAAAGAGGAGATGAACATAATACTCCATCCGGCCACAAATATAAACAAAAGTGTACTTTTTAAATTTATTGAATAATAGATGTATTTGGTCTGTATTATAATCCAAATACATCAATTATTCAATAAATCTAAAAAGAACATTTTTGTTCATATTTGTGGCCGGAGGGAGTATATATTACTCCATTCGGTCACTATTATAAGCAAAAAATGACTTTTTTAATTATTGGAAATTCAATGTATATAAACTATGTTATAGACCATATACATTTGTTTTTGAATGAATCTAAAAAAATGTTTTTTTACTTATAATAGTGACCAAAGGGAATATATATCAATGTAAGGTACTAGTATCATTGCATCTGGTCTACTATGGTTCCTTTAAAATACGTTGTTTCTTTCTTCTTCTTTTTTTGTCATATAAAATTGGAACTATGTTTAGTATGGATTCCCATTCACCGCTATAAAATAATCATGCAGATTTACGCTGTAATTAATTATGATTGTTAATTTGAAATTGAATGGCTTAGATTAGTTATAAAATCCTATTGTAATTGTGGAAAATAATCCATTTTTGTGAGAATATGGGACACTCATTTTTCTTTTAACAAATAAATGTTGAGCTTTAACTTTATGACATGACACCTTCTCGATTTTGTTTGTTACAACTTACAAGTCTGACATGGTTGGTGTTGAAGGAATATTATTATTTTTTAGGACCAAAATTGGTGTATCTATGAGGTGGTATGAAAGTCTTGAGATAGATTTACATACATTACGTCTCTTGGCCCATTGAAACCCTCAATAATCTCATGCAGAGAGTACTCTCAAACTAAATGTGAATGACACTTGTCTAGAAGGCTCTTTGAGTTTGGGTGTTGTGGAGTTGTTCGCAACTACAAAGGAGATTGATAATTTGCTGATTTTTCTTACGATGAAGTTGGAGGTGATGCGTTGTTTATTGAGTTGTGTGCTATCCAGATTAGACTTGAATTTTGTCACAAAGTTATAATAGCTTTATTTGTAAGAGTGATTGCTTGAAAATAGGCCTCACATAAAATGGTGATATATGTACCTATTTCACTCAAAAGGGAGCAAGCTTTAGAAATAATTTGTCCAAATAACGGTTCCTAGCTACTATTACACTGTATTATCTTTATCCCAAATTATAATTCACTTTTCCAAAATATAAAAATACTCAAATTAATCCTTTTTTTATAATGAATTGAGGACTAGTTTATCTCAAATATAAAAATATCAGAGATTAATTTCAAATTTTTTTTTACCAGGGACTAAATTTGTCTGACAAAAATTTGTGAAGGATCAAAATAAGTTTTCGCTATTTTTTAATTTATTTTTCACTTGTAGTTAATGAAGGATAACTTTGTAAAGTAAAACACTTGTTAATGATTTAACTATTTAGTTTTAATTTAGTATTGATACACCATCAACTACAAACCTGATTTGCTGCAATAAAAAATAATGCAATCACTAAGTAATAAAATAGAAATGTTGGACAGTTTATCCAACTAATCTTAGACAAAAGATATTATTCAGAACACAAAAATTGGATGAGAAAGATGAAATTTAACAATAGCGACTACATTATTTCCAGGAAACAAATCAATTACAATCATGAATTACTTGAACAAATCAATAACTCTATCACAAATGATGGAAAATCCGGTAAATTGAGCAAAAAAGTTTAAGACTATTTAGGGCTTTATGATATTTGAAGCCTGTGGTCTTTTCTGTAAAACACTGCTCCATGTTGTCCAGTATCAATAATGAGAATGCTGCTGCAAAATCTTAATTTGACAGGAACAAAGATTTACACTGCTTTATGGTATCTTCAGGGCTGGTAACTGAAAAAAAGATCAATATTAACGCATGAGGTTCACATGGACAACAATTTTTAAGTTGCATTCATTTGGTTTACTTTATCTATTACAAAGAAATCAAAATATTCCCTATATGATGTTGCAATATAGAGCAACATACCTGTGTGACCAATAGTCCGTTCAGATTCATAGATTTCATGGTCATTTCCACCCTGCTCAGTGAAAATGAAAAAATTTTAGTTAATTAATTAATGTATTTCAGCTAATATCCATATGCAATGCTTAAGGAAGCTAGGAACCGATCATCAAAACAAAAATGATAAATGTCTTGCAAACTGAGGAACCGTACTAAACTAACAAAAGTTTTGGAGGTGATATAGTGATATTTCACCATTATGTTATTAAGATCTTTAGAGTCTCCTTTAAAATGAAGGGTGCACTTTAAAATACAATAAGTGCGGTAAATAAATTAAATCGCTAGATACATTCTTGTTACAACAATTTCTTCTCCAATTCATTTCCATGGTTTTCATGAAAATGGTCGTATGTCACACCGGTGGATGATAGACAAGCACTAAAATATCACGACTCTATAAAATACCAAATATTGCTTTGCATACAAATGCAGGGAGGTAGAAAATGTAACAAAATATTGATTTTGTAGTTGATAGACCAAGCAAGTACCGCACAATAGATCCTTATGGACTAACCTTGTAAGTTTTGTCACCAAAAAAGTGGATTTCATTGAAATCATCAAGGTATCTCAAGCAATATGTTTTGTCCCAACCTTGAGGGAAAACCTGTAGAGTATATATATACAGAAATCAAGACCTGTTGTTGGCCTATCACTTAACCAAAAAATATATTCACCATATTATTATGAAGATCATCACTTACATCAAAGCTTATCTGTCCTCCAATGGAAAATGTTAAGTTAAGGTGAGCAAACTTCTCGCGAAGTATTGAAACCATTGTTGAGCGGATGTTCTGAACCTGAAATCATATTGTAAATTTACAGGATGAATTTTACCCTTAGCATTTCAAATTATTAAAGAGAGTGAATAGTTCTAGTGAAATGGTAAAAGAAAAATTAACCACCTTGTCATACTTCTCAAATTCATCTCTTTCTTCTTGGCTACAGTTTCGCCCAATCGGCGACACATTTAGCATCCCACTACGGAACTCTATAAATGTTCCCCTTAAAATATTCATATATCAATTAGGATTCAACTGTTTCCTATGACAAACATGTGATTAAACACTGAATCTCACTAACCTCTTAATAGGGATATCCAAGTCAGCAATGTAATGAAGGGTAAAATTAATTAAGTCCTGCAAAATACCCTATGTCAGTATTGATTAATCATTATTATTTACTAACACGAAGTTTCTTATTATAAAATGTCTTTATATATATATATATATATATATATATATATATATATATATATATTACATTATTCCATTTTACAAACAGAACACAAAAGTATAGTCTTCTTTATTCACATATCTTCTAAGTAAGATGTCTTGAAAAGAAATGGAAATATAGGCATTACCTTGAGTTTTTCGTCCCCAACAAATGTCTTCAGGCTCTGAAAAGAGGAAAATTCACACCTCATCATGGCGAGTCAGACAAAAAGCTTACATTTCTAAGTAAAGGGAGAGAGTGTTTGTGTGTGTGGATTGGGAGAAGGTGTTTTACCAAAGTTTATCAGCTCAAAATTCTACAGGTGTTAAGGGATATAATTTCAGCTATATAAAAAAATAGCTTTACAAAGTTTTGATAGTCACCGCTTCAGTTACAAGTCACAATATAGGTCCATTAGTTATGTTTTGTTAAACAACACAAGGAATCAACATAAATCTATAAGATAGATATAGCTTGTGTTTTTTACCTGAGTTCCAATGAGCTTTCCTTGCTTATGAGCCACAAGACCATTCTCAGAAAATACATAATCATAGTCATTGGTAACTGCAACAAGCAAATAGGGACATGACTATCAACACTCAAGATACCAGATTATCCAAGATTTATGTTTTTTCGAAGTTCATAAAAGGAAGAAGGAAGTAAGGAATGAAACAATAATTATTATCAGCTTAAATTAGGACGCATAATTTTAATAGAATACAACGAACAAGGATACGGAAAAAAATGGAATTGATTGGTAATGAAAAGAAAAACCGAAATCAAATTTCACAAAACGCCTGTCCTAGTTCCTACATGATTTAAACATTGCAGCATCAGAAACCAAAGTGGTACTGTACTTATATTTATAGCTAACCTGTCTGGCCAAGTTGCTCAGATATCTTCACAAGATCAGAACCCCCAACAACTCCAACTGTTACAATCTGTGTGACCAAACAATGTCAAATTCAACAACATAAACAACAGAAAAGAACAGGTTTATGCATGATGGAGTGGATGAAAGTTGGAGATAAAAGACAAACAACAAATATAATGCAAGTAATATAAGAAAAAAAAAATCCCAAATAACATACCTTTCGTAGTTCTTGCATGAATTTCAACATCCCTTGAGTAACCCCCTAGCAATTGAGTAGGCAACAGTAAATAGATGTGATCAGCGGCGAAGCCAGAAAATTTATAAAACCTGGGCAAAATCTCAGTTTTGAACAAAAAATCTCAGGTTTGCCCCTAAATATCTCAGGTTTGTCCTAAACTAACCCCTGAAAATACCAACAATTTGGGAAGAGCCCGGGCAAGTGCCCGGTCTTGCTGGGCGGTGGAATCGCCCCTGGATGTGATAAAAAAGCCAAACAATAGAAAATATAAATCCACATTTTCTAGTTTTGTCCAGCAAGGAGAAATCATGGCATTTTATGACGAGTGAACTGATGAGTAAAATTAGGCACTTAACAACAATTTTATCAATTGCGGATCGCGGAAAATAACAGTTTGTTCAAATTCCGCTATATTGTTATCCTATAACACCACTATAACGGAATGATAGCAATTTGTTCAAATTCTGCTACTCTATAACGCTATAGCCGTTAATTGACAATACTGCTTAACATACGATAGATCTAATAAGAAGTATGAACCGAACCAAATGAAATTAGTGCATTGCTACATTGATTGCAACAAAATAACTATACTAATTGATTTTGATTATCTCTAGAAGAATCAAATACCTTCCTAGGAGCAGTAAGAGTTCCATCAACATCAAACAAAGCAATCACGCCAGGTTTAAGGGAAGACATTATAACTAGTTAATGAAGCACCTAAACCTGCAAAATTGGGCAAAATCGCAGAAAGGAAAGTGGAGTAAGAAGAATATTATTAGAGAGAGAAGTAGATGTGGCAGATCGAAACAAAGAGTATTATTGAATAATGTTGAGAAAGAAATTACCTGAGAGGAGAGAGTGTGGAAATTGGGGAGAAGGAGACAGATAGAAGAAAATGGATCTTCAGTGTGAGATCTGTGAAACAGTGGAAGAGAAGATTCAAAGTGGGATCCACAAAATAACTGCCGTTTTCTTTCATGCACAGGATATTATGGAAAACTTTGAGGATATTCGGGAATTTTTTTTATAACTTTTTTTCTATTTTTAAAATAAATAAATAAACAAATTGCGAGTGGGTTTTTTACAGTGAGAGAGCTCAAGTGCACATAGTTGGTGATGAAACTCAGACACGGTTACATTTAATAATGTTAGCACTTCAACGTTCAAATCATTGATAGTTCAAGATAAGTGTGTATGAAATTGATCAAATGTGTGTTACCTTGAGAATGAATGCAATAACACATATATAGGAGGTAGTGAGAATAACTGTCTTGAGAGTCTCATATTATGAGTAGAATGAAAATACAGCTATAAATCTTGGCAGTTCGATCTTAAATTCAATAGTCAAGAGGTTTTAGTTATTTTAATGATGGTATAATTTAAACAGTTCGATCGCAAATCGACGATCAAGATTTCTTAATTACAATGTTAAACGACATAATTCTTTTATCTTATACTCTTTGTTTTTTATTTTATTTCTAATCGACCGTAATTTAGATTTCTGACTTTCGATAGAGCTTCAAAAATCGAATCTATATTCCATTTTTGAGTCGAGTCATGGGATAAGGATTGCATGTTGTAGCATTTCCACGCAGTAGTTCATCTCGGCCGCACACTTTTAATCAAACGGTTCAGATTTTTTCAATATTGATTTGACATTTAAACCTAGTATTTAATCTTGACCATTTAATATTGATCGAATGGCGAACAACAGTTACTGTGTCAACACAGTAACAACGTTAAATCCAAATCCCAAGTCATGTGTGGTCATCTCTTCAAACACTAAATTGATTTTATATTGAGGTCCAGTCCGGAAGAGTCAGTTTGTGACATCGTTAGTTAATTTGCTTGTCAATCTTTGTTATGCATTTAATTTCTGTCCAAACTCTCGTTTCCCATACCAACTTACATTTCATCTCTCAATCTCATATTCATTGATCTGGTTACCTGTTTTTCTTATGGACTAAAAACAGAAGTTAAAGCATCTATTCATCAGAGCTTATTGAGCTTGAACTTCACAAAAATTGGGTATAATTTATAATTTCAACCTAACAAAAATTAGCGCAAAACACTATCATATTCCATCCAACTACACAATTTATTCAAAACATGATAAAGAAAACAGAAATCAGAGTATGTTTCGTTACACAGTAAGATGAATGAAACGAACGATGACTTTGAAGCTACTAGGTGTCGCTTTTGGCGAAACATGGAATGTTACCGTGGAAATTGAGATTTCCAAAGACATATTGAATTCAACTATGAAAATTCTGGCACACCAGTACAAGATGTTGTACACGATGTTACAACACTTTTACCAGCTTTAATAGACAAATCGTAAAATAGTAAATAGTGCAGAAATAAATAAACACACAGTGATTTGTTGACCCAGTTCGGCGCACCTACGTCTGGGGGATACCAATCCAGGAGGAATTCCACTAATAGCCCTAGTTCAAAGTCTTACAGCAAACTCCTCGTTTACAACTTATCACCTAGCAACTATCCTTATGTCCTTCTACCTAGGAACTCCTAGGTATGAGTTCCCAACTCACTCCTTAAGCTCAATAGTACAGACAGCACTATTGTTAATTCAACCACTGTGATGGAGACACTCTCCTAGACACTAGATCACTTTTACCTAAAGGCTTCAAGTGATACACACGCACTAAGATCCAAACTCCTTGCTTAAAAGCTTTGGAGTGGACACACACACAACAACTATCTCTTTGCTTAAAAGCTTCAGAGACAATTATGTTTACAACTCAATAGAACACACAGTCCTAAGCTTGCATCAAAGTGATACAAGAAAGGCTCACAAAACACAAGCACACACACGAATCCTAATACGGCTAGACTCAACAATTACGCTTTAACCACTTCTTAAATTAGGTTTTCGTCCTTCAATATATATCTGGTAATATTGGGCTTCAGAAGCTTTGCCCACGAGAGAAACATCCAGCTCACACAATAAAATAAAACCATATCTTAAAAAGATACGTTTAGAAAATATAATTCTTCACAATAATTCCCAAAACAATCTCTGAGCAGAAGATCTGTTTAGGAAATAAAACTTCCTTGATGCACAAGCCAAGAACTGATATATAAGAGAAAAGATCTTCTCTAAAAATAAAACGCGCGCGCATTAAATGCTGCCGCCAGCTGGCGCGCTCACGTCAGGTCATGATGTTGTAACATTACATACCACATCCTGCCTAAATATTGTTTTACCAAAATGCAGCCAACATCAAATAGTCAACAAACTCCCCCTTTGGCAAATTTTTGGATAAAACAACTTGGGATCACACAGACAAGCTACAAGGATACATACATCACTACAACTTCTTCACATCAACATACATAGTACTCCCCCTGAAATGATGCATAGTAGACTAACACAACAGATCATGCATATCAAGCAAGTACTAACACATAGGCATATATCAGATCATTTCAGCACATAACATCTACCAGAAAAAATTATACTACCACTACCAGAGAACATGTGGAAACACATGTTGTAACATCTACTCCCCCTTTTTACCACAAATTTGACAAAGATATAGAGATTCAGAACAGTGTAGCTGAGTAGATCACATAGGAGATCACAGAGTACCAAGTAATATTACATCCAAATGCACTAGGGAGTGCTTAAAATATCCAGGGCATAGCCCAACAATCAGAATAGTAACAACAAATCGGATGTCAGCCAAGGCAAGGCCACAGATGCTGAGACATCTGACACAACATTCGACTCATGTAGAGTTTCCTTGAGCGAACCAATAACATTATCAAAATCAGTAGCACTACCAACTACACTAGAAGTTGGTTTGTCTTGTGCCAAGGATGTTCCAACATCCGACACCACATTTGGGATAAGAATGGTATCCTTCAAGGAGTTCAACACATCCTCCACAACTTTGTTGTTCAATGATTCTTCAGCAACAGGTGAATCAGGAACAACTTTATCAGCAACAACCCCAGACACAGTAGGAATTTCATGAGTTGCCCCTTTTTGAGTTTCTAGGGTTTCAACACCAGAATTAGATTTTCCCTCCACCTTGGTAGGTGACATACTGACACATTCAATGGCAACATTCAAACTAGGTTGTCCTAGAGTTTCATCAGATTTAGGCTTTACTAGTGGCCTGGTTTCAGTACCAAAAGGGACATAAATCGACGTAGAGGGAGATTCACTTACAGGCATAAATGTTCCTTTCTCCACAGTAGAAGTTTTATTCTTATTTGCGGTAATAACTGGAACAGTAGTAATGGGAGTTTCCTTGGTGATTAAAGTAAATGAGCCATCTTTGGGTTTCCATTCCTTCTTGACATTTATCACTTCAGGTGCAGGCTTTGCTTGCTGATACCGCTCGGGATACCCGTACAACTTGAAACAGAAAGGCCTTATATGTCCCTTCTTACCACAATGGTGACATACCCACCTTCGACATCTCTTCTGACTTTTAGGTCTTTGGTGCACATGGGGTTTTGAATCAGACTCAAATTTAGGAACAGGGTAGGTTCTAGGATGTTGAGTATGATGCTTCAACATCACGTTTCCAGTGCAAGGATCAAAAACTCCTTCAGCGGGCATAAACTTGGTATCCGGATTCAGTTGATGTTGGTTAAGACTTGTGTAGTTGTACCCAACTGACCTTGCCTTACCACTTGGTACACTCTCCAGGATTTGTTCAAGAAAATTGGTTCCTGGGTTCAGCTGGCTCACACGTTTCCTTAAGTCATCCATTTGGATATTAACTTGGGTGACTTTATCCTGAGCTTTTGACGCCTTTTCAGCCTGTATGTTCACTTCAGCTTGGAGTCTGTTAATGGTCTTTTTCTGCTTCTCAAGAATTCTACACATTTCTTCATACCTAGTGAGTAACTCTTTGTAGGTGCTAGCAAGTTCATCAAAAGTTATATCTTCATCACAAGAATCTTCATCAGATTCATATCTACCAGTGAATGCTGCAATATGCTCAACAGTTTCATCATCAGGTTCACCTTTTCTCTGAACATTGCTGTTTTTACTGATGTTGAATGACATGTTCTCAACATTTGGTCTTGGTTTCCTATCCATCTTTTGCAGCACCTTATTAAATTGCTTCCCAAGATCTATAATAGCATTCGAAATTCCTTTATTCGTCTCCATGTCACATTGAATCTCATTATCATCATCAGTGTTGGAGATAGCTGTTATGCTTTTGTTCTTCATTTCAGATCTTTCATTTATAGATAATTCAAAGGTTTGAAGTGATCCAATAAGCTCATCCACTTTCATGCTTGAGATATCTTGAGCTTCTTCAATGGCTGTAACTTTCATGTCAAATTTCCTAGGTAGAGACCTAAGAATTTTTCTCACAAGCTTTTCTTCAGGGATTTTTTCACCAAGTGAATCAAATGAGTTGGCAAAATCAATCACGTTCATATGAAAATCATGTACACTTTCATCTTCCTTCATTCTGAGGTTCTCAAACTTAGTGGTTAGAAGTTGGAGCCTTGACATCTTTACCTTGGGTGTCCCTTCATGAGTGGTCTTGAGAATTTCCCAAGCATCTTTTGCCACAGTGCATTGCTTGATCAGCCTGAAAATGTATTTGTCCACTCCACTAAATAAAGCATTCAAGGCTTTGTTGTTTGCAAGAGCCAACTCATCTTCTTTCTTAGACCAGTTCTCTTCTGGCTTTAAATTGGTTGTGCCCCTCATCACAGGGTGTTCCCAACCTTTGATAACTGCTTTCCAAGTTTGGCTATCCATAGATTTTAGAAAAGCCATCATACGCGACTTCCAGTAATCATAATTGGTGCCATCCAAAAGCGGTGGTCTGCCAAACGATCCTCCTTCCATGTCCATAGTACCAGAAAATAACTTCCCTGGAGCTCACCCAAATATGTTAGGGTGCCCGCTCTGATGCCAATTGAAAATTCTGGCACACCAATACAAGATGTTGTACACGATGTTACAACACTTTTACCAGCTTTAATAGACAAATCGTAAAATAGTAAATAGTGCAGAAATAAATAAACACACAGTGATTTGTTGACCCAGTTCGGCGCACCTACGTCTGGGGGATACCAATCCAGGAGGAATTCCACTAATAGCCCTAGTTCAAAGTCTTACAGCAAACTCCTCGTTTACAACTTATCACCTAGCAACTATCCTTATGTCCTTCTACCTAGGAACTCCTAGGTATGAGTTCCCAACTCACTCCTTAAGCTCAATAGTACAGACAGCACTATTGTTAATTCAACCACTGTGATGGAGACACTCTCCTAGACACTAGATCACTTTTACCTAAAGGCTTCAAGTGATACACACGCACTAAGATCCAAACTCCTTGCTTAAAAGCTTTGGAGTGGACACACACACAACAACTATCTCTTTGCTTAAAAGCTTCAGAGACAATTATGTTTACAACTCAATAGAACACACAGTCCTAAGCTTGCATCAAAGTGATACAAGAAAGGCTCACAAAACACAAGCACACACACGAATCCTAATACGGCTAGACTCAACAATTACGCTTTAACCACTTCTTAAATTAGGTTTTCGTCCTTCAATATATATCTGGTAATATTGGGCTTCAGAAGCTTTGCCCACGAGAGAAACATCCAGCTCACACAATAAAATAAAACCATATCTTAAAAAGATACGTTTAGAAAATATAATTCTTCACAATAATTCCCAAAACAATCTCTGAGCAGAAGATCTGTTTAGGAAATAAAACTTCCTTGATGCACAAGCCAAGAACTGATATATAAGAGAAAAGATCTTCTCTAAAAATAAAACGCGCGCGCATTAAATGCTGCCGCCAGCTGGCGCGCTCACGTCAGGTCATGATGTTGTAACATTACATACCACATCCTGCCTAAATATTGTTTTACCAAAATGCAGCCAACATCAAATAGTCAACAAACTATATAACTGGAGTAATCAGAGGCTTGTTTGAAAAGAAAGCTTCTAAATTTTGTTCCACAAGTTGGGAAATACCAATCAAAGACTCTGAAGTTAAGGCACCTTTATGAGGTGACAAAACAACATTATCCAAAGAAAAGAACTCTTTAGGAACATGAGGTTCATTTTCAAACACATCCAAACCAGCACCTCCAATTTCACCTTCAATTAAACACTTTAACAATTCATTTTCATCAATGAGTGCTCCTCTTCCAACATTTACTATGATTCCTCTTTTTCCTAATGCTAACATAACATCTTTGTTGACAATGTGCCTTGTTTGGTCGTTTAGATCACAACAGAGAATAAGTACATTGGTGTTAGTGGCAAGTTCTAAGACAGTTGAATAGAAAGGGTATGAAAGTAATGGTTTTTTGTTCCTAGAGTTGTATGATATCATGCAATTGAATGCTTCAAGTCTCTTTGCAACTTCTAAGCCAATTCTTCCCATGCCAACAATTCCAATCTTTTTTCCTGTTAACTGAAACACTTTACATTAATTAGAAATAGTTACAAATTATTAGAATTAGTTTAATACTATTGGTTAAGGAATTTAGAAGCTAGTTATAATTAGTTAAAAAGTTTGTTATATTAGTTACATTAGGATGACTATTACGATCATTGTATCATTTTTTTCACTAGTGAGGTGAAGGGGGGCATTAGGAATTTAGGATCACTATATATGTTGAATTTTACACTTATTTTGTGACCGAACTTCAAATTATCATGACACCCTTCACTTGGAATCAGAGGAAAAAGAGAAGGAAAAAAATTCATAAGCTATCTTAAAGAATTTACGGAAATAATCTAAAAACAACTATTTTCTATCATAATAAATTGTTTCAATAAGATTTTCCAAATAGTTTTGCAAGTGTTTATGCTACTCTCTCCATCTTATTATAAACGGCTCATTTGGCAAAAAAAATTCTCAAATTATTTGTCCTTTTAGAATAACCAATGCAACATTTATTAATTTTTTCTACTAATAAACACAAATAAAAAAATTCTTGTTGTAATAAAACACAAATAATAATTATCCTTAATGAGTGTATTATGTATAAAACTAAATTATGAGATCCAACTAATCATTATTTACTCTAGTACTAGTAATATACTATAGCCTTAAATAAGTCAATTTTGAAAAATATTTAAAGCCAGCCATTTAATACTTGAAAATGAACAAGTTGAACATATAGAAATAAACAATTTGTATGTAAAAGACAAAATCTTATAAAAAAAGTCATATTTTGTGCACTACTTAAATATTATTATTATTGTCAATAGCTAAGGCAATTGTTATCCAATGGTAGCTACTAAAAATATTATTGATTTGAAAGGGATGGAGATTGAAATTTGAAACACTTCTTTATATTTATAGTGTGCCTGATTATGGAGACATATTCTTAATTTCTAAGATGAATATATGTATATTGTAGATATTGAAAGCAAGGTGAGCCTAGCCGGATCTAGATTTATTGAATAACACAGTTTACCATAGTTATTGATTTCAGCTATTAATTTTAGATTTATAAACACAATCAAATCATTTCATCCGTCAATTTAAATCAAACGATCTATAGCTATAATTGTGTCGCAAAGTCTAGCCACTCCAGGGTGAGCAACAAAATAAAAAAATAAATAAAAATTGATCAATAAAAATAAATGTATTTGATCCAAATCTTTAACCAAATACATCAAGTTTTTTCGACTTATTTTTGCTTGTTTTGGAACGGAGGGAGTATGTATTTTTTAATAAATAAATTAAAATAAAATAAAATTGCAGACCTTAGAACCAAGTGGAAAATCCCAAGGCGCATTCTGATTCTGAAGTTGACTTCTCAAGAACCGATCTGCCACTGAAATTTTCCTGCAAACATCAATCAGCAAAGCCACAGCCATATCAGCAACATCTTCAGAGAAAATACTTCCTGCACTGGCAACCTGGATACCCCGACGACGACACTCGGAGAGATCAATGTGATTAGTTCCGGCGCTAGGGGTGCAAACAAGACGGAGGGAGGGGAGAAGTTGGAGGACATCAGCTTTAACGGGGCAGCCGCCGGTACAGACAATGGCGGCGATGGAAGAGGCATTGTGAGGATTAAGAGCTATGAATTCATGGAGTGGGGGATGAGATGACGGGTTAAGGATATGGAAGTTGTGAGAAGGATTGGGTTGGAGGACTGTGGAGTATTTGGGAGGACCGTGAAGGAAGACTTTTGGGAGATTATTACTTTTTGAGGATTGTTCAATGATGTTGTTGTTGTTTGCCATTGAATATTGCCTTGTTGGGTTAGGTTGGAGTGTGAATGTTAGTTTGAAATAGAAGTGACGATGAAGATAATGCATTATTATTGCATCTCTACTTTTGAATTTTGATACTAGTTGCTTGCTATACAAATTTTAATATAATTTAAATAAATTGTATATGAGATAAAAAGTTGTCATATGATTTAGTGAGAGACAAAACATCCACTTTTTGTTAAGTCTTTAGTCCACCAACTTTGTCCAGTATTCGAAATAGTTTTAAAATTAAACATAGTACAACTAGACTCGTACTCTCCCGTTCTTTACAAAGAAATACAAATTAGGTGCAGTTATAGCAAGTCGTTGTAACAGATTTGAGCCGTCCGATTTATAATCAGCAGTTGAGACCATTTTTACTGTATAAAGTTAAGATTTAAATCTGCCCCGTCAGATCACAAACCAATGGCTCGAACTAATTACAGTTTGAAACTGTGTGTTAATCCTACAACATTGAATCTACATCCACTAGTTTGTCAGCAATTTTCCTATGAAAATATGAGATCATAAAAACTGCAAGTCATTTGTTATGCAACTCCAAAAGAATAACAGTGTTGTTCTTAAAAGCAACAACTACCGAAGTAGAATCGCACTCAAGACAAACAATTGAGGAATTGAACTCAAATCTTTTCTTTGGGAATACAATTTCAGTATAAACTAGTCACCTACATCAATAAGAACTGGTTTTTTTTTATCACATCATACATTACATTTAAAATTAAAACACTCGTGTGAAATAATACAGGGACACAACGTCGCTAGTGGAGGAATAGAAAAGAATAGTCGAAGGTCACTCGAGTGTTTTAATCACATCCAACGGATTATAAGCATCCTTTCATTCTCATATAAAAATTTCATTCTTAATAGTATATATAACACTTAATAGGAGAGTATAGTATTTATTTCCACTAGTCAATTGGTAACTCGGAAGCTCGATCAGTAGTATAATAAGTAAATTCTTGCTTTGGAATAAAAAGATCAAGGACCAAAAGTTCTTTACATTGAAATACCATTTAAAACACTCATAATACATACACATATATCAACATAAGACAAGTTAATTAATATCAAATGTGTGGCAAAAGAAACTTTACAAGCCAAAGTGTTCATTACCTCACCTACAAATCTATTTCCAAAACAACTTGTTAATCAACTGCTACGAACATATGGCTCAAAAAGTTTAACACATGGATTTGGATCATACTGCATAATATCAGCAGCACGTTCAAACTCTTCTCGGAGAACTTTGATGCTGTGTTTATCTACCACTCGACCCAGATCATGAGATGTTTCAAAAGGATCCTCTATACATATCAGATGGCGATCATTACCGACCCTTCTTGTCCAATCCTTATCTCGCTTGCTACACCAAAAAGAGTACCATATTCAATAAACTAATCTTTATCAACAATGTTGGATATGTTAGTTTTAGTGCTTAGCAATTAAGCATTATCGATGGTTTAGGGCCTCTTTTGGATTTTGACTTATTTGAACTTATTTAAGCACTTGTGAGACTGTTTAGGAGAGCTTATGGAAATAGCTTATAGCATATATGTCCATAAGTTGTTTTCAGCTTATTTCCATAAACTCTCTAGGATAACTATTATCTAATAAAAACTGTTTGACTATATTTTATCTTTTGTTATAAAAAGTTTATAGATAAGCACTTATACTATAAGCACTTAATTAAACTATTTATTCAAATAGTGCAGTAGATATCTAATAAACAGTCAGAAAACCAAAATAATATTTAAAAAAGCCAATAGTAAATAATGGAAGTTTTGAGAGGTTTAATATGACAAAAAATTGATAGATGCTGAATTCAATTACCTGATTGTGCTTCCTGTGCGTACAGATATAACGGAATTTGCATAATCATGACAATATGCCCAATAATAGAAAAATCCCCACACAAGATGAGCAATGGTTTCCTTGTTATGTCGTCCAAAGTGACCAAGTTTTTCAACTTTGTCAAAGAATGCACAATCAACATTGTCCACAGTCACAGAGTATGTTGGTTCCATCCCCTATAAAGAAAATATTATTTAATCAACAAATTAATTATTTACATTACAAATCAATATAATTATGTACAAACAATACTCAAATGACGTGCTTAATGAAGAAGAATTAACCAAACTAGCTTAAAAATATTTCATAAATGTTATTCTTGTGACAATATTAGCCTGCCAGAGGCAAACATTAAAGCTTTCACCCGAGACAGAACTGAAAGTTAAATTCTCCTTATCATTTGCAAATCCTATATACATGATTCATGTATAGTTAAAGTGCTTTCCTTAGAGTTGATCCTATGACTAAAATGTGCTTTTCAAAAAAAATTATCAGGGATTAAGATAACAAAAGTGCTAACAAAAAGAAACATGGTTAATTTGATTTTCACTTTCTATAATGAATAGAAAGACTGGCTATTGTGTTCAGATCAAAATGAAAGATACTTCTGCAACATCTGTAGCACAACAATGAGGAAGTGGAAAGGTTATTTCTAGATAGTTACACACCTGTAAACATGGAAGGATAGCAGGTCGTCGCTGTTGTAGAAAATGAATGCACATCAAAACATACCTGAAATTAGAATTGAACAAATTATTTTTACATCAAAATGTTTTATACTACATTCATCAGCACTTCAATCATTTTATAAGGAAAAATATTTTTTTATGTAAATAGCACCAGAACAGAACTTACGCATAGCTAGATAGGGTCCCATGGTATGTTTCATTGACTCCTCTTGACTTTGCCCAATGTTTAATGATAAAAGCCAGCTGCCGTAACCTTGCATCAATGTTTGCATAATCCCGAAGAAGCTTTGTATTTACAACAGCCAGGAGATTGTTAATACATATATCACAAGAGATTCCTGTAACTGGATCCATGAGCTTTACTATAGGAACCCTTGCTCGTGTCAATGCCTGTACACAATCTCGAATTAAGACTCTGAAGAAATTTTCAATTCAATTTAATTAATTCAATGAGTACATTAATCATCTTCCAATTATTTCATTGTCACAATTAATTTATTTTTTGGGTTTCAAATGACTGACAATTGTATTTCTCACCCAATATTTCTTTTTAAATATGTGATGAAGTGGAGCAAGAGAATGCCTTACAGCTCACCATCAAAAGGATTACATCTTATGTATGTGGTTTCCTGAGTAGCAATTACCCTTCACTTTTTTTTTGGATAGAGTAGCAATTACTCTTTGGTAGTATATATTCTGAACTGGAAGTATCTATTGTGCGTGTCATTTTGATTACAATCTACAAGGGTTCTTGATTTTGTTCAGTCTTTTAATATTATTTGAGCCTTATGCAGTGAGCAATGGATCAATGAATGACAAACAAGGTGACTCAAATTGATATTTCACATGGGATCAAATAAGGAACTCAAGTATGTAAATCATTCTTGTAGATCCTACAAAATTCATAAAACCTGTATATGGGTTCATGTAAGTTCATATACATGCATATAAAGGAAAAAGAAAAAAGAAAATAAAAATGACGTCTAAATGACAGTAGCACAACATACCCTGCATCAAACTTGAACTTTAAAATCATTGAAGTCATACACAATTCAAGCGGCTTAACTTTGGACAAATTGGGGTATTAAAAAAATCACGTTTTTAAAATTATATTGCCACAGCATAATAACTCCAAATGGAGAACTATAAAACACCATGTTTTTAACAAGTGCCACCAGCACCACTAACAAAACAGCTGAGCTTGGGTTTGCAGCACCAACTAACACCAGTTTGGCCTAACCATATTGCATACATCTTCGGTGCAGCAAACAGAAATAGGGATAATCATCAAATGAACAACACCAAAAGAAGAGGAAACAGCAAATATTACAGAAGCAGAGGAACCAGGCACCAGCTAATAGCAGAGAACTCAAACTAGAGGAAGAGCTCAAACCATAGGAGCTGGGGAAGAACTTGAACTAGCAAAACCGAAGTAGAGGAACAGGCAAATCAAATTGAAGGAACTGAACCAACAATCGCACCAAATCAAGTTTCAGAGCATGATTGGAATTTCTAGAGGTAACAGCAATCCTAAAACTCCAATACCCGTACAAGTATGATCAGGATCTTGACAACCATGCTAACAAAAACCGAAACAAGGCAAGGGGAATAATAAATGTCTACCAAATAGAGATTATATTTCCAGCATCATATAAGACAAAAGTCATCATATCTCATTTATGAAATACATGTTTAACATTACTTAATAAATGAAAATAAACAAAAACCGCAAATATACCATAGAAATTTATGAGGGCATATCAATAATCTCACCTGAACATTCTGCAGGTTATCTGATTGCAAAATATCAGCCAATTTCATTATAATCTTAGACTTGTCAATATCAGCTTCTTGAATAGCAAGGCAAACATCAATGTCGCTTTTAGAAACACCAAATGAATTAGCACATGATCCATAGAGATAAAGCCGAGCCATTGGCCACTCCTTGCAAACTAACTTCTCCAATAACCCTAACAATTGCTTCTGCTTCAGTTTTTCTTCTTCTGGTGGTATTAAAGACTCATATATTGAAAGGAAAGGAACACTAAGACTATCTATATCCATACGGCACATCATTTGTCTTTTACACGTTCTTGCCTGTTGGCTTAGCAACTGCTTTCCTCTTGAGTCTGAAAATCTAGCATCCTGATAATAAATGCTGTAAGTAACCCTCATACTTAAAGATGCCATTTCATTTAATAAATTATTCTTAGATAGATAAATACCATATTAACCACATTATATGATAATTGACATCTAAACCCTATTGACAATGACAAAATCAACAAATAACGGTAAACTTGAAATTAAATACAAAATTTATTTCTCATGAACAATTTTGACAAATCCATATATATATCAGCAAGTATTTAAGCATTAACCTTCTCCTTACGACCATGTCGTTTAGTAGAGTTACTACACTTATCATCAAGCTCGTCCTCAAGCAACAACGAATCAGCTATCTGTTCACCAATAGCATCAACATCAACATAATCAGAATGAAGTTCACTCCCAGAAGGTGGACCAGGGTGATCAAGCTGATCAGGAAGCCTCAATCCATTACTCCTTTCACCAAACCCTAATCTCACATTCTCTTTCTTACTATACAAACCCTCATTCCTACCACCCAATTCACCATCACCAACCTCTGAACCCCAATAACCTGTTCCCCTTGCATTGTTCCCAAATCCAGGTGGAACCCTAATTTGTTCAGTTGACCTAAAATTACCAATAACCCCTCTTCCATGATTATTATTACTACTATTCCTATCAAATCCATTGAAGCTTCCATTGGAAGAAACTTCAGAGGAAGTATTAGCATAAGAAACAGTAGGTAAAGATCCAAACTGTAACTTCAATTCCTGTTGTTGTTGTTGCTGTTGCTGATGGTGAATGAAACTGTTATTGTTGTTAGTTTCAATCGGAAACCCTAATCTACGTAGATCGTCGGCGAGGGAAATACCGTTAGAGAAGTGAAGTGGAGTGGTGGTGGTGGTGTTGGTGAAATGGTTTTCGGGTAACCGAGGAAGTGAAAACGGGTTATGGAGTAACCCGAATGAGTTTTGCGGGTAAGAAGGAGAAGGTGTGTGAGACCATGGTGGAAGGTTCTGATTCTGATGATGATGAAGGGGATGAAGAAGATTGGGATGATCGTGACCGTTGGATGGATATTGTGATGTGGAGAAGGGGATTGTGGGTCCCATCATGGCGACAGCAGGATCTATGGTGAGAGATTGTTGAGGAGGAGTGGATGAAGGTTGAGGAGGACGGGGTTTTTGAAGAAGAGAGAGAAGGAAATCGCCGCCGTTGGATTGCGACGGAGGGAAGTTACCTCCACCGCCGTTCATGGCGGCGAAGATGACGTAGCAGTGAGTATTGAAAGAGAGAGAGAGAAGAGAATGTGATGAGTGAAAAAACTTGGATTTGAAGTTTGTGAGAGAAAGAGTTAGGAAGAAATGAAAATTTTAATTTATATAAAAATATTTGGGGAAATTTGGATCGATTCAGTGTAGTTTGTTAATACAGTAGTTTTTTTATTTATCATCCTATCTTTTTTTTTTTAATTTGTACTAGTACTAAATTGTATCTTTTGAATGGATCTGATTATCTGAATATTGAATTGAGCAGCAATGTGAAGAGTCGTGCAAAATATTTTAGATAAAAAATATTTTAAATTTTAATTTTAATTAACCAATGTTTATAAAAAAATGTGCAAAATATTTTAAATTTTAATTAATTAATATTTGTCAAAATAATTTGATTGAATAAAAATTATGTTATCAAAATAAAAATTATCTTATTAAAAATTTAAATATAATTTAACTATGCTTATAAATAAGAAATATCAAAATTATTAAGTTGGATAGTCGGATTTAAACTGTAGATTAAATAACTATTTATTATTTTGTCAATTTAAAAGAAAATTATGGTATCAATTAAAATGGATTTAGATTTTCAATGAAAAAAAAATTATTTTTTTTAATGAAACATTTGATTAGTTAGGTCACGGTATGATGCATAAGTTTATACTCCAAGAATATTCCAATATCTAAGGAAGGACTAAGGTCACTGAATTTCTCTCTCTTGTCAATTGTGAAGTACTCCCTCCGACCTTAATTATAAGCAAATTTTTACTTTTTAGATACATTAGATAGCCAATGTATTTGGTCTATAATTGAGGCTAAATACATTGATCATTCAATGAATCTAAAAAGTGAAAATTTGCTTATATTTAAGGCCGGAGGGAGTACAATCGTGAGGAACACTTGGCTCATTTTAGAGATTATTGACAAATAGAGACCTTAGGGTTACGGTTACCAACCATGGACCATTGTGTCATCAAAAGATATCAAGATAGTAGGATTTTATTTACATCGATGTCTTATCACTTATGTGTGCAAATCAAATAAGTCTTCCATCATGTATAAATTTATTTAGTTTTTATATATTGTCACTATAAAATTATTTCACACATTCATTAACAAAAGTAAAAAAAACAAATAAACACAATACATGAAAATATTTCAAAAAAAAAATACATGACATGCAATGTATTCAATATTGAATACATGTGTAAAATAATTTTATTAGCAGTGTATATAAATTAAATTCTATTTTTATTATGTATAAATGAAATATGTCTTTTTTTTTACAAACAAAAAAGGAATATATTAACATTAAAGAAGAGTCCTTGCTAGCGCACAAGGTGCGCCAGAAAGAGCCTCTAAAGTTTATAAACAATAGGAGAATACAAAAAATAAAAGTTTTAGTCGATGCTCATACAAACAAAAGGATTTGACCATCACATGTGGTGTTTAAACCAAAATTAACATTATAATTTATAAGCTTTCAACCACCATAACGAATATAGTTTAACTTTATCTACCATATAGTGAATTGTAGTCTCGCCTTTAAAATTTTAGTATTTTACAATTCCCTCAGTCCAAACAACATAAATGCAACATAACCAGACAAGTTGCAAGAAAGAGCGGCGAGCTCACAATCCTCCAAAAGAATGTATAAACTGGACAAGGTGATCTTGTAATAGGTTCGGATCGGTTGAAATAAGTCTTGCATTGTGTATACATTTATTTTCATCATTATATTGACAAATCTTACCATTAGATCAAATGAATTATAATGTGATTTAGGGTGCGTTTGATCTGCTGAAAAATAAGGGATTGTACAGGACAACGTCACCTGTATTGTGTTTGATTTTAAAATTGTTCTTGTTATTGGACAAACTGATAGCCAAGGGACAGGACAAAAACTAAAAATTTTGCCCCCTAGTGAACCATACGACAACTTTGTGTACTCTGCACAAGTTGTCTAAAATACCAAAATAACTTTTTGTCTACCAAATATCGTACAACACAAAATGTGTCTAATACCTTAAATGTTCGTCCTATGATGTTTTGTCTTGTACTGTCCTGTACTGTGCAGTCCAGTACTTAGACTTTGTAGATCAAACGAACCTATATTGATTTATTGGTGAGATTTACTGATCCAATGATAAAAATAAGTTTTATATGATAATAGATGTTGCATTTGCTTGGACTAGAATTACTTGATGTCCAATATTTATGTAGTTCCACGTGGTAATAAATCTAAAATGTTATTCGAGATTAGATAATATAGATCACTCACATAGTAAACAATCTTAACCGTCAGTTTAAATTAGACGGTTGAGAGCTCTAAATGTATCATGTAGTTGCAACAGTAAATTCAATTCCCTTTTGCAACATATGGGTCTGTTTGACCTGACTTTTTTAGGTCTTAGAAGCTATCTGAAAGCTAAAAGTGAAAATAATAGCTTTTCAGAAAAAGATAAAGTTGTTTGGTAATTGTTTTTTTTAACTTCAAAGTTATTTGGTAAAATATATTTAAAAAAAAAAAAATAATAATAATAATAATAATAATAATAACAACAAACTAGAAATTAATATGAAACTTAAGAAAATATGATAACAAACTAGATTAAACTAAATTTACTAAAGATAATAACAAAAAAGCTCCGAATTTTTCCCAAAAGTAGGTTTCAACCTCTTCTCTTAGAAGCTCTTTTGATTCAATTTTACACATTAAAGAAAAACAGCTTTTTATGGCTAAGAGCTTTATTAAAATTGTGTTTGGCCCAACTTCTCATTCTTAATGGAATAAAAAGCTAAAAAAAGTTGGGTCAAACGTAGTCTAGGTCTATTATAGTACATTATGATATCTACTTTATAATGGTTAATTCTATGGTGCATATAAAATAAGTTGGATTTTTCTATGTTATGCAAATTTTCACATGTTTAACAAGTTTAAAATAGTAAGTTTGTATTGAAATTAACTTGTGCCTTTTATATTAAACTAGCCGCCAAACGGGCATGTTTCGTGCTCGTTTGTGTGATTGATATTCTCTTTTTTTTTTATTTGTTGTGATCGAAATTCTCTATTGTGCAAATATAAATAACTACTTAATCTCCTTTTTTTATTGGACTTAGTTAATTAATAACTACTTAACATCCTTTTTTGTTGTGGCTAGTTATTAAGAAGAAAAAAAAATTACTATAAAAAAACTGAAAAGATACTTTTATGTGGAAGTTGTGCTTAGTTATTACTACCTCCGTTCCTTTTTAAGTGTCCAAAAACGTCGAATTTAGCGTTTCTATTTAACTGTTCATTTGGTGTTTTAAGGGTACGATTTGTCAATTATACCCTTTGTCAATTACTCATATCTTTTTCGATAAAACTAATTAATACTATAAATTTGGAAAACTAAATCTTTTTATTTTTTTATATTTTTTTATATTTTTTTTTTTGTACATAACATATTAAATTTTGTTTTTTTGTGTGCATAATATATTAAATTTATTGGAAAGAGAAAGTGTGTGCAAAAAAATAGGATTTTGTTGGTGAATTAGAATTAGGGTATAATAGGAAAATAAGGTGAAAAAACAAACTTTCTTAATTTGTTGTTACTATTCAAAACGGACACTTAAAAAGAAACGGAGGGAGTAAGAGAAAAAAAAATTATTTACTAAAAAAAACTGAAAATCTATTTTTATGTGGAAGTTATTTTTCAACATATACAAATATTTAGTTTTTTTTTTGGTAGTTTTTTTAAGGGTAAAATAGGTATAATGAAAAAGCCATCCAAAAAATTTGTATCCTTTTTATATATACTAGCCGCCAAACGGTCGATATTCTTTTTTTTTTTTTTTGTGATCGATATTCTGTATTGTGCAAATATAAATAACTACTTAATCTCCTTTTTTTATTGGACTTTGTTAATTGATAACTACGTAACCTCCTTTTAATATATTTTTTTTACTATAAAAAAACTAAAAACCTACTTTTATGTGGAAGTTGTGCATAGTTATTAAGAAGAAAAAAAAATTATTTACTAAAAAAAACTGAAAATCTATTTTTATGTGGAAGTTATTTTTTAAGGGTAAAATTGGAATAATAAAAAAGTCATCTCAAAAATTTGTATCCCCTTTATATATTAGTATAAATATACAAATATTTAGTTTTTTTTTTTGTAGTTTTTTTAAGGGTAAAATAGGTATAATGAAAAAGCCATCCAAAAAATTTGTATCCTTTTTATATATACTAGCCGCCAAATGGGCACGTTCCGTGCCCGTGCCCGTTTGTGTGATCGATATTTTATTTTTTATTTTTTTTTATTGTGATCGATATTCTCTATTGTACAAATATAAATAACTACTTAATCTCCTTTTTTATTGGACTTAGTTAATTGATAACTATGTAACATCCTTTTTTGTTGTGGCTAGTTATTAAGAATAAAAAAATATATTTTTATTCACTATAATAAAAAAACTGAAAACCTATTTTTATGTGGAAGTTGTGCTTAGTTATTAAGAAGAAAAAATATATTATTTACTAAAAAAACTGAAAATCTATTTTTATGTGAAAGTTATTTTTTAAGGGTAAAATAGGAATAATGAAAAAGTCATCCCAAAAATTTGTATCCTTTTTATTTTTATTTTTTTTGGTACAATTTGTATCTTTTTTATATATAGTGATAGATATAGTAATAGATGTATAATTTTTGAGAAAATAATTATAATTTTTTAATAAAAACTTACTCCTACTTTTGGTTGGTTTAACACATGCAATGATATTACTTATGTTAAACAAACACAAATAAGTTTTATGTTATGCATAAGTTGCTCAGCAAAAAAAAATATTATGTATAAATTTGTTCTCACCATTAGATAAATAAATAACACTATAAGATCAAATTAATAAAATACTATGGGGCGTTTGTTTCAAGGTTGTTAATTTTACTCCCAGAGATAATATTACCAATAAATAATAAGATGACTTTTAGTCCAATGTAGTATTTTAAAAATCATTTGGTTGGTATTAACTACATTCCTTAAAAATAAAAATAAAACTACATTCTTTAAAATTATTGATAAAGATGAGTAAAAGAGAAGTTATTCGAAATTATTTAAAATTCATTCCCATTTTCATGAAACGTTTCTTTCCAACCCATATTTTTGGGAATAAAATCATGAGAATAAAAAAAGTTATTAGAAATTATTTTATTCCAATGAACTTTCATACTCATGAATAAGTTTATGTCAATCTTGTAACAAAAATAAATATATCTATTCCTACTCATATTTCAAGGAATATTGGCTCTGTTTGATAAGCTATAAGCTAAAGCTAACTTATTTATGTTACTAAACACCTAAACTCTAAACAAACACCCCTATATCCGTTTTCTCATTCTCTCTTTCACGTTATGGTTGTCTTGCTCCAAGTAATCTCCTAATTTGCCATTATGCTACCTTTTTATTACATGGACAGGTACCGTCACAACTTGTTGCAATTGAGGATCAATATCTGGAAGTTTCTAGGATTAATTCATGTTTGTTAGTTAGGGGAAAGTAACTATTTTAGAGGTGGTTATTTGTTAGTTAGAAGTTTGTTGTGATCAAGCTAGATTACTTGTATGTGAAGTAACTGTGTATAAATACTCAACTATGTTGTATTCATTCATCAGTCATGTGAATAAAATTTTCTTTTCCCTCTAATTCATTCTCTCTATGGTTTTATCATATCTTCTTCTTCCTCATTCACTTTTTCTGCAAATCCAGTGAATTGAAATAGGCTCAAACTAAGCCTATTGTGTGTGTGTGCTAGTGTCTTAAGAGCAAGTGTAGTAGTGTGTGATTTTGTGTTTGTTGTGCCACATTCGGTACAATTAATTACTTTCTTAAAAAGAAGATGAACAAAATTGAAGAGTAGTGGTATGAGATTAGGGTTGGGAATAGGCCAGGCGGTCTCCAGGGGCCTTCGGCCTGGCCTGTTTTAAGCCTGGCCTGACCTGCTTATAAAAATGTCAGGCTTAGACTTTGAAAAAAGTCTGTTTGCATAAATATGTCAGGCTCAGACTTTTAAAAAAGCATGCGAGGCCTGATAGGCCGACCTGGCCTGTTTATATTTTATAATTATTATTTATATAATAAATATTACTTATATCATCTTGTTTGTATAAAAAATAAATATTATTTATATAAATACAAAATATTTATTAAACAAAATATATTTGTTTTTTTTTTTACGAAGACAAATTATAGTGTGTATTTTTGTTGTTGCTAACTACATCGATTAACATTAGTGTTTAACAAAAGTATTGTATTATGGCATACTTAATAGACTTTGTTGTAATCATATTTGTTATTTTATTAGTTTTTAATTCTCGTGCTAATCATTTTATTAGCTTTTTCTTAATGTTGTAGAAATTATAAAAATTTAAAAGTAAAATAGGCTTTAAGGCATGTTTAATTAGCTATATATTTAAAAAGACTATATATAGAGGATTTTAAGTAACATAGGCTCATAAACAGGCTACAAGGCCAGACCAGGCTTTTAGCAGGCTCAGGCCAGGCCAAAAAAATTGCATTTGATAGGCCATAGGCCATGCTTAGGCTTAAAAAAAATTCGTAGGTCAGGCTCAGGCCTGTCAAAGCCTGGCCTGTTCCCAACCCTATATGAGATGAAATTTCTTTTATCATATTTCATTCCATTATTATTTTTTAAATCCAAACAATGGAACATTATTATATTTCATCTATTTCCATTCTATTCCATCTTATTCCATTAATCCAAACATAGCCTAAATCAAATATGTATGTATTTATAAACTTGTATACATTAAATAAAGTATTTCATATATAAAAAAAATATAAAAAAATCATTTCATTGTATATTAATATTATGTTAGTAATTTTTTTTAGAGGGGTAAGTGTTCTAATTAATAGCCCTAAAGCCTTTTCTGCCTTTGACTGGAGCATCATCTCCTTACCCTAAATTTTTATTAGAAAAAAAATATTATGCTAATTGTTTATATTTTTTTTTCATAAAAAATATAGTACTATTTAACATTCATTTTCAGTTTTGTGTGTAGTCTAATCACTAGACATACGTATTTTGAAGTGGATTTTGGATTTGAACCCCAACTCTACATATAAATACAATAATATCCTACTAATTAAGTTATGTTCATGGAAACTTCAACATTCATTATTATTAACTAGCCGCCAAAAGGGCATGTTCCGTGCCCGTTTGTGTGATCGATATTTTTTATTTTTTTGTTGTGATCGATATTCTCTATTGTACAAATATAAATAACTACTTAATCTTCTTTTTTATTGGATTTAGTTAATTGATAACTACTTAACCTCCTTTTTGTTGTGGCTACTTATTAAGAAGAAAAAAATATATATATTTTTTACTATACAAAAACTGAAAACCTACTTTTATGTGGAAGTTGTGCTTAATTTTTTTTTTTATAGTTTTTTTTAAGGGTAAAATATGAATATTGAAAAAGTCATCCCAAAAATTTGTATCCCCTTTATATATTAGTATAGATTACTAATAACAAACTCTGAAATTTTAATGTGATTTTCCTAAATTATATCAAATGATTTTTTTTTGTTGGTTTTCACCACCAGTTGAATCTGGTTCGGGGGTCAGTTATGACATCAAGTGGTTCCAGTCCCCTTCCGATCGCAGTTACGGGAATCAAACAATGGTTCTCCCTACCAAGTTCAACGCTATATCAAATGATATTTAGTCATTTAACTTTCTAAATTATATTAAATATTTTTTAATACAATAATAAACTCACATGGTACAAAACGTTACATGTGTTAGGCTAAGCTTTTCTGCCTAGTAACCTTCCACACAAAGCCAATAAAATTTCTACTTAGATCCACCAATTTCTCAATTTTAGAAAATTAATTAACCAACCTACACTGCATTCGACATATGCTATCAACCGCTAAATCATAATTCACTATATTATTTATTATTATTATATATCCTTCTTCATCTTCCATCATCATCCTTCAAAGAAGAAAACAAAAAAATGTCGTCAAAATTTGATCCATACAGCCACTTTGGCTTGAGTTTAAACCCCGATGGAAGCCTCCACCGTGCCTACCAGACTCCCAAAACCGAGCCGAACCCCGAGCCTCTACCGGGGATTTCCACGGTATCCAAAGACATAACCATTAACAATGAGAAAAAACTATGGGTTCGAATATTCAGGCCAACAAAACTTCCATCAAACGACAACACGGTAGCGCGTCTACCGATATTGATCTACTTTCACAGTGGTGGTTGGATAATCTTCAGCCCTGCTGACAATGACATTCATAAAAAATGTTCGAATTTCGCTTCTGACATTCCTAGTATTGTTATCTCTGTAGCCTATCGTAGGGCGCCAGAGAGCAGGCTCCCCGGGCAATACCAAGATGCCCGGGAAACTATTTTGTGGGTGAAGAAACAAGTGACTGATTCTAATGGCGAGAAGTGGTTGAGAGACTATGGTGATCCTTCAAGGTGTTATCTTTATGGATGTGGTTGTGGTGGGAACATTGTGTTTAATACAGCTATGCAAATTGAGGACATGGACTTGGAGCCTCTAAAAATTGGTGGTCTTGTTATGAACCAACCTATGTTTTCTGGAGAGAAAAGAACAGCTTCAGAATTGAGGTCAATAAATTTTATTATTTGCATAGTCAAAATTGAGAATAGGAATGTTTCGTTTTCTTTTAGGCTTAAATATCATTTTTGTTTCTGTAAGTTTGCGATTTTTTTATTTTAGTCATTGTATT
Source organism: Trifolium repens (assembly GCA_030408175.1). Classification (NCBI taxonomy): domain Eukaryota; kingdom Viridiplantae; phylum Streptophyta; class Magnoliopsida; order Fabales; family Fabaceae; genus Trifolium; species Trifolium repens. The sequence continues at coordinate 10,296,185 of CP125850.1, forward strand.
TTATTTTTTTTGCAAATGCATCCTTGTATGTTTAAATCTTTTTGACTTTAGTCCCTAAAGCTAAAATCCGTAGAAAAATCTGCTCCGCAGGAAAATTCGCAAGTTTCCTGCGAATTTTAGTTTTAGGGACTAAAACCAAAAGATTTGAACATACATGGATGAATTCACAAGAAAAATAAGATACAGAGACTAAAATAAAAAAATCGCAAACTTACAAGGACGAAAATGATTATTTTATTTTTTTGGATACAAAAGTATGACGAAAATGATATTTAAGCTTTTTTTTTTATATACTACTAATATTTTGCACCTCGATTTTCTCTTTTTTTTTTTTGCTTTGGCAAAATATTTTGTTACTTGCCCCTCTCTTGATTTCTCATCATTTGTCAAATTGTCTAATAGAGAGAGATTGAAGTTCCAAATTATTTATCCTAATAATAAATCTTTAATGTGATGTCACTAACAACTAAGTTACACTAACACAAGTACACAACCATATTTATAACCATATATTTATAAAGGAGAGATAAGTGTTGTTTGAATAATGGCTAAGGGTATTTGCAACGAACTAAGTTATTTGTTTTGTTTACAATGGAGGAGCTGAAGATTAAATCTACAATCTCTAACATACTACTCAAATTTCTCAGCAATAGATCAAATCCAATGGCTTATCACCGTTTTTATTTTACAAATGAAAAGGGCTAAAAACTCAAGATGCAAAACTATAATCCTTTAAATAACAAACTTCAAAATAATCTTTCGAAAGAGGAATAAAAAAAACACCTATTACTATATTTATTGTGTATATATAGATAGAGTGACAATGCTTCAAAATTTGCACACATAACTGTGATATTCTGGATTCAAACTCGGATGAAATTGTGCAACCGAAAGATATCAACATTGGTAGATGCCTTAGGTTTTATGGACACAATTTATTACTATACTACTAGTCACATTGCTAATTTTATTTACTATTATTTTTTCCAAAAGGTTTGCCACGGACCAGACTCTGCCCTTACCAGTGTTGGACATGATGTGGGATTTGGCTTTGCCTAAGGAAACAGATCGTGACCATAGGTATTGCAATCCAATGGTGCAAGGACCACATTTGGAAAATGTCAAGAAATTAAAGAGATGTCTTATTATTGGGTATGGTGGAGACATCATGGTTGATCGACAACAAGAATTTGTGACCATGTTGGTCAAACGTGGGGTCCAGGTTGAAGCTCGTTTTGATCCTGTGGGGTTCCACAATATTGATATGGTGGACCCTGCTAGAGCTAGTGCAGTTATAAATATTGTAAGGGAGTTTATACTTTGAGTTTTTTTTTTGTTTGTCATAGCTAGTTTAATTAATAATGGATTTTAAACTTAATAATATATATGTTATACATTTTTTTTCTTTTAATTTGGATTAACAGTGTAAGTTTGGTGCTAGTATTAGATTATGCTTGAAAAGTTCCAATGAAGAACAATATGCATATTTCAATGAAATTTAGTGTACTCTTTGGATACTTCTTGTGTTATGTGTACATGTGGAATCTTCTCAACACTTGTTTGCAACTTTTTTCTTTTTATGCATGTATGGTAGTCATGCCAAATAACTTTATCTTTCATCTTCTCTATATTATGTGGGGCTTGTGAAAGAGATAAAAAAGGGATAGGATATTTTGTACTTGGGTAAAAAAATGATTTAAGTACTTTGAATATCAATAGGGGTATGATAAATAAGTGTATTTTCTCTAATGGGATGATTAAAGTGATTAACTAAAGATAAACTCTATATATTTTAGTGATTGCACTTCTCCTCCCGCAACATTGCTCACACATAAAAAAAAAATACTATTAAAAGATATTTTCTGGTGAATGAAGAAATTTTTGAGCAATTTATAAAAGGAGAAGAGCAATTATCACACGTTTTAGAGATTGGGCCTTCAAATGTTGAGTTCTAGTTGAGTTATATTGAATTCCTTTACATACTTGCTACCCCTCACTTAGTTCTTGTACTCACAAACTCGCTAAAATTATAAAAAATGTTAAATTTTACTAAAATGGAAGAGATTCCTAAGTAATTCATGGAAGAAAAAGAGCAATTATCGTATGTTTTAGGGATTGAATTGTTGGGTTGAATCTTTAAAAATGAAGAGGATCCACTCTCCCTTCAAATGTAGTACTTTTTAACAAAAATAAGTTAATTGTTTAAGAACATTGTTTTTTTGTCAAAAAAATTTATTTGGGTTACTTCTTGCAAATTCAAGAACATTGCTTTCGGTCCTTGGATAGTTTCTCTTCCCACCCTTAGGTTTCTTTTTCCCCCTAGCACGCAAAAATTTCAGAAGTCAAAAAGAATTAAAAAACATTGCTTATAGTGTGTGATTCTAGCCACTATATTAAAGAATTCAAAAAGAACAAAATAAAGGCGAGTGCCATTCTTACTTTTAATCAAAGTTTTTCAAGTGAGTTCTTTTAAACGATAAATTCTCAAACTTGATAACATGAACATTCGAAATTGTGGAAATTTTTATTTAGTAATTATATTGTATGAAGCACGGATTTTGATTGGAAGATAGAATATTCATCTTATAGACACATTCCTTATAAAAAAAAACCCATTATTTGTAAATGTTACATCTATATATATATATATATAATGGGATCATCGAGAAAATTTTCTTCTATATGTATTTAGCAAAAACGTAACAAGTTTCAATACAAATTAACTATTTTAAACTTCTTAACATTTTTAAATTTGCACATGATAGAAAAACTAACGTAATAATACCCGTAATTATTTGTTAAATGCTCTTTTGAAAGAGAAAAAAAATACATCCTAGCATAAAGTTTTACATAGAGGATTGAGGAGCAACCGTAGAGAGTATAAATTTCTTAACATTATCAACCAAAGCTTGTGCCTTAGAACGATCAAATATTTCCACAGCATGATATCCATCCTCACAAAAATAGGGCTCTACGTGCACCCCATGTGCTTCCAAAATCTTCACTACCTCCTTTTGCTTATCCACCAATGGATCCCCACCATAGCCATTAATAAAAGTCCTCGGCAGCCGTCCGATCTTCTCACCGAATACTGCATCTGAAACCGTTGGATTACAATACACGTGGTCGCGATCCGCACCCTCGGGCAAAGATAGGGTCCACATGAGATCACCCGCGGGTAATGGTAATATATGATCGTTAATCAAACGGAGTTCAGATTCCGTCCTTTGAACCCCACTAAAAAATGGAGAGTTTAATAATAGCCCTTGGATCTTAATAGAAGAGAGATCGAGATCTAGAGCACGAAGAGCCGCGAAATAGGCGATGTTACCTCCCGCGCTATTTCCCATTAAAAAACATTTATTAAAGTCCACATGGTCTCTAATCCAAGGATCCGATTCATTTGGATTTTGAGCTTGTGATCTGAGCCAAAGAAGAGAATCAACAGCGTCGTCATATGCGGCTGGAAGACGGTGCTCAGGTGTAAGACGATAATTAACAGAGGCAACAACGACGGGGATTTCAGTAGCAAATGTGGAGCAGGATTGGTGAAAGATGAGGGAGGAAGGATGGTAGAGGATGAAACCGCCTCCGTGGAAGTAGAGAATGAGGGGGAGTTTGGCGGAGGAAGAAGACGGTGGAGGGTTTGGAATAAAGAGACGAATCGATGTTTTTGCGGAGGCGTTTAGGATAATGTCTTTAGAGAGAGCGGGTTGCGGAAGAGAGTTGTTGGGATCGGAGGATGGTGGCACGGTGGGGACGACGTAGTTTCTCGTTAGGGAACCGTCTGGATTGAGTTTGATTTTGAGGAATTCATAGGGGTCAATGGTTAAGTTTTGTTTGGAAGGTGATGATTCTGCCATTGTGGTTGAAATGTTTGAAGCTTGCAAAGAGGAAGAAAGGTTAATTCGTAGTGAATAATTATGACATGAAAACATTGTAGAATTACAAAAAAAATTGATGGTACTTAACATTTCTCTTCTTTTGACATTTTTCATTCGTGGTTGTGAGTTGTGATCACTAGCCATGCATTATTTGCACGCAATAATTTTATAATCAAGCAGTGCTACATGGCACGACAGCCATAAGCACGACACATGCACGACGCCTCTACCTTTTTGATATTATTAATTTATTTAAACTTTCCTTTAGACAAACAAAGATATGATATGATCTTACTTAGTTGTATGATTTTAAATTAGGCAAGTTCTATGGTACATTAGACAATTTCTAATGTACCGGTACATGGTTATCAAATTAATAAATAAAATGAATATTTTTTTAAGAGAAATTATTTTTCTATCATTAAAAACATTATAATAATCAAATATCATTAACCAAAGTTGTCAAAAATATAAATTTTGATATTTTTTAAATTTTTATTCTTCATAATAGTCAATATTCAATTTTTTATTGAAAAAATGTTAAAATATTAGTGTAATCATTATAAACAATAAAATTGTATTTTTCCTCGTGCTATTATTATATCTAAAATGCAATAATTAACTAATAGTATTTTTAATCCATAAAAATAATCGTTAATTTATTAATTTGCGATGTCATGTACCGGTACACTTGAATTATTCAAGTGTACCGTAGAAGCTCCCTTTTAATTATGTAAATTACAAACACGTGTAATTTAAGCTATAAAATATACATGTTTAATTTAATTTGGTAAATTTAAGCTGTAAGCTAATTTATATTAGAAAGCTAGTTGATAGCTAAAACGCTAGCTTATAACTGATAACTAATAGTTCAGTAGTTGGAAAACTAGTAGAATAAAATTAAATTGTTCGACAAATTTAGTCATTGTACGTATAAAATGATATAAAAGTATATAGTTAGTGGGTAGTTATTACACTTTTAAAAAAATTAAAATATTTTTTTTTGAAGAAGCTAAATTAGCCCACCCAAATTGGCACCAGAGATAATCGAACCTGAGACTTTAAGATGAGCATACTCTCAAGTCCCAAGCAAATACCAAAAAAATAAAAATAAAAATAAAATAATAAGATTAAAATTAGAATAAAAGATAAAAAATTATAAGTTATAAACTCAAATGCGTCTCATTTACCAATTGTTAGTTGGTTTAGTCAACAAAATGATATTTACATTATAGTAACTAATTTTACTCGGACAATTAATAAAAATCAAATATTTTACGTCCTGTGAGCTTAGCTCAATTGGCGAGACAATTGCATTATACTAGATCGCTTGCCCGTGCGTTCGCACGGGTCATATAGAACCCGTTTGTTTTGTTTTTTTTTTAAATAGATTTTATAGTGTTACATAATTTTGTGTAAAAGAATTTTTTTTATAAAAGATTCAAATGAAAATTTGGTTTGAATAGTTATTCTTAAAATGTCATTTTACGGCATTTTATCATTTTATTGAATTTTTTTATATCAAAATTTCTAAAAATAAATCACTTAATTTAAAGCTATTTCAAATAGATTTTCATAAAAATCATTTTTGAAATACAATTTTTTTAAAAATTGTGATTTTGACTATGTTTTGATCTTTAATAATGTATGTTTATATTATATGATAACAAAATTAGAGTTTCAATTTAGAAAAAATAAATATAAAAAAATATGTAACATTTTAAAAAACAGTTTTGCAAAGTCTATTTTAAAAAATATAAAGAAAATTCATTTTTTTAAAAGCTGAAACAAATGGACCATATATGTATGTAAATTCATTGATCGCAATTCTTCTCTTGTCTTTCGAATTTCCATTTTATGAATTAATAACGGTGGATGAAATTGATTAATTTTTTTGGTTAGATTTTGTATTAATCTGTTCTTGCCTTCCAACTTTTGATGCTGAAGCTAGTGCTCAAATCCAATCCAAAAAATAACCGCAAACCAATCTAAAAAAACTGAAAACCGCAAAAAATTGAATAATTTTGGATGTCCTTTTGTGAAAACGGCTGGATCGAATCAGATTTTGGATTGATTTTTCAAAATCGATAAAAATCAAAACAAACCGCATACATATTTTTTAATACTTATTCAACTTTGTATTAGTATGATATATTCCATTACCATATTAATTATTGGTTTTTAAATTTCTCAATAATACTTATTAGTTGAATTCAATCTATTTCTTTTTACTATTTCAAGACTTTTAACTATAATTGATAATTTTCATTGCAAAATATTAATTTTTAACTTATTATATATTATATTTTACATCAAATATATTATTTTACCATGTCTTTATAATATTAATATTTAATTAAAAAATTTCAATTTGTAATTTGGATATCCAAAAACCGACCCAAATTAAACCGCACAAAATTGGATCAGATTGGATCAATTTTTTTTAATTAACCATCCAAAACCGAACCGCGAGTAATATATTAACATTGGATCGGATGGATTTTTACCCCAAAACCGATCCAAACCGAACCGCGAGCACCCACATCCATGATAACCATTTGGTAAGGGCAGCCCGTTCAAAGTAATACATATTCTTAATGAATAAGGACAACCCGTTCAAAGTAGTTTACATGAATGAAACCAAAATTACATTTGGTAAGACAACTAAATCATCAACTGTGTAAATCTATCCAATTGACTTTTAATCTCAACAAACTTTGGCATTTCTGTTGTAGAGGCTTGAGTTCCACACCCTTCATTGGTGATGGACAAATCAACATCTACATAACTCCTCTTCATGCTTATTGGATGGAGTTGTGTCTTCAACATTCTACATATTTGACATAAGAGTTATAGATCAAAAATAATTTGTCATAGCTAACTCTCAAAAATAAAAATAAATTTAACATAAGAATAAGAATGTGACTTCATGCTCTTCCTAGAATGAACATAATGAAAATGCTAGTGTACTTGTTCAATCCCTAGACTTTTTCCAACATGAAAAAAAAAACTTCAATAACATATTCCAGCACAAATGCAAAGTAAATATGAAATATGAACTGCAAAACTAATATAGGAATAAATTGAACAAAGATATTCAGACATAGATTGAAAAAATAAACTTTAAGTATTGTTATAAATAATTGATGTTCACATAACATACTTCAATCAAATATTTTCTGCCAACTGAATTAAGACATCGACAAACAAATAAGTGATTGACTTACATTGTTTCTTTTGCTCCATCTCCATCAATAATTGACAAAAATAAAATAATCATTCCATTAAAATAGGAAGAACAAAAAAAAAAACTTGAGTATGGTTATTGGTTAATATGACATACTGAAAAACTAAAATCAAAGGAATGATTATAAACTATGGAGCCACCTTAAATCAAATATTAACCATGCCACCTACCTAATTCAATAACTAATGAGAAAAAGTACAATCAAAGGTAAATAAAAAAGGGGTGGGAATGAAATTATAAGCCACACAAATTGTAGCAAACACCTAATGCTTGTAAAATTTCTAAGCTTTCAAGTGGCATGAGAGCTTCAAAGATAGCTTCAAGTGGCATTTTGAAAGAAATAACAATAGAAACCTGGGAACAGTGTGCTTTCCTCCTCGCAATTCTGTAGCAAACACTATTATGCAAGAATGGAAACAGATACTTGAAAGCACAATCTCCCAATCATAACACATAAGGAACCCTACAAAAATATTTATGAGATTAAAAAAAAGTAATAAAAGAAGAAACCTGAAAAAATTTAACTCAGAACATCTCTTACCTCTCATTTAATTTGCTCCAGGTAAAGATCAATGACTAAAAATACATTCTTGTTGCCTTATAGTTCAAACCTGCAAGCCAAATAATTTGTTGTCAAGCTAATAAACAAATTACTGATAAATAATCCCAAATAGAAACCCTGATCATAAAATTAAATTTCTGGAATCCTTCTCAATTAAGAAAATCAATAACGAAAGCAAAAATTAGGGATTAAAATTACAATTGAAGAAAATTAGGTATTTAGAAAAGGAAAGAAATTAAATGTTAACGGAAAATCGATAATGAAGATTCGTAGATCTTTACCTGTTAAACTTCAACGGGTCTAGTTTGCTTCAGTAAAAATGTTGTGAAGAAGCTTGCAACAAAAAACTGCAAGTGTAGAAGCCAAGTTCAAACTGCTCAAATTTGTACACTTCATAATTGTGGCGGTGCTCTTGATAGGACGGTGGCCGGAAGCAGAGGCGTTGATAGAGGAAGGTGGACGCTGATATTGGAGGCGACTAAGGATGAAGGTGGTAGAGAAAATGCAATGAAACTAATGAGACTCTATGAAGCCCCGATACGCGACACGATACGGATACGATACGATACCGATACGCCGATACGTGAAAATTTTAAAAAATTCATATCCGATACTGGCGCGATACGTTATTTAAAAATTAATTTTAAAATTAAATATATAAATGCACAATAATATTAATAATGATAATTTTTTTTGAAAGACAAAAAATTATTATAATTATTATTATTATTATTATTATTATTATAAACATCAATAGTTCATTGTACAAAGAGTACACACAAGCCAATTAGCTTGCACAAGAGCAAAACAGTTTGAGGCTCCACATACAAGGGTTCATCAGTCCTAACTAAAGACATATAATAGCTCAAAAAATATATTATAGTCATGACATCAAGCCTTTTCAACAAGTCCATCTTGTAGCAATATCAGACAATTATATAGGTCCTGCACCTGACAAATTAAAAGCATAAAGCATCCATTCTTATACTAGAATTTTGGGACAAACTCAAATACTTAACAACCTGTTATATAGTAGGACACCATAGTGACTTAAGAACAGTGACAAAGACAAAAAATACTAATTATAATAAATTAAAATCATTAATACTAAGTTAAGTATTTGTGTTTCATTAATATTGTCCTAAAAAATAATGATCACCAGTACATTTTAAGTTATACATCTTAAGTTAAGTATTATACAACATCATTAGTACTATCCAAAAAAATACATAGTTAGTTACCCGTGTAACAACATAATAGTTTGACATTCACTAGGAAACACGGATTGTATCAGATATTATTTTTTATTTAAAAATAAATATTTAACCGATACTTTTCCAATACGAGTATCGGGAAGTATCGGACGCGTATCGGATATTATTTTTTTATTTAAAAATAAAGATTTAACTGATACTCTTCCGATACGAGTATCGGGACGTATCGGAAGAGTATCGGTATCGGGTGCGTATCGGACATGATACTTCACCAATTTTAGAGTATCGGGGCTTCATAGATGAGACTTGTCAACCTATTTTTTTATTCACGGTAGAACTCATAGGAATTGGAGATACAATTTTGCTTTGAAAAGATACATGTGCCACTACTTTGAGCCTTGTGCTATCATTTAATGTTGCATTTTCTTTACTTTGGAAAAAGGAAAGATTGCTTAGAAAGAAAGAACAGACATTAAGGGTGTGTTTGGATGATAAAGGAAAGTTGAAGGAAAGAAAGTGAAAGGAAAGAATGTTAAAGGAAAGAAAATTGAGAGAAAGTAGTAAGAAAGTGAGATGATTTTTAGGTTGTTTGATTTGAGTGAAAGTGAAAAGAAAGTGGAAGGAAAGAAAGATGTGTAATTATTGAATGACATAAATACCCCTATACTAAAATGAGATATTATATATATGTATGTATTAATATGTGTAAACTTTTTTTACTATTAATTATAAATATATATATATATATATATATATATATATATATATATATATATATATATATTATATCAATATATCCGTACACTTTAATTTTTACATAATATATTAATTAATTAATTCATATATGATGGCATAAAGTTAGAATACGGAGTATAAAACACCACAAAAGTGCATGACAAGAATATATACACGTTAGAATACCAACAAATAGGGACACTTCCGTCATTTTGGCACATTACAATTTTTCTATATACTTTCTTCGCACAGTTGGGCGGAAAGCCCTTAACACGTGGGCCCCCACCTAAACAGGTCTTTCCTTCCCTTCTGACATACAACCAAACAGTGGAAAGTGCTTCTTTCCACTCACTTTCTTTCCTTCCTCCAATCTTTCCATTGAACCAAACATAGTGTAAACAACGCAGGCAGTTAAAACGCAGGCTTCTTGAAAACGTAAAAGGCAGGGAAAAATCATTAACACAGGTTTTTTTTTTTAATTTGAAAAATTAATGGGAAATTAACACAGCATTTAATGTTGTTAAATGGCGCCAAATTAGGTATTGGATTAGGGTTAAATGGCTGCATAATTACTTCCATTAGATTATAAGGAGATAAGGAGATATGTATGGGTCGAGGCTCGAACCCTGATCATCCCACTTAAGAATGAAATTTGTAGCCACTGGACTACTTAACAAATTAAATCAAATATTTGATAATTACTTTTAAGAGATCAGAAACGCATCCTATATATTTTTTAATACCATAAATAGTGGTGACTCGTGAGAAAATCTTAATTACCAACACTTGACCAAAAAAAATCTTAATTACCAACAAATTTTGTTCCCTTCCCTTGAAAAACAATTAATTATCTTAATTAAATATCCTACTCCGTATAAAATTTTATAAAAGTTTTAATTTTTTTATAAGAAAGCTAAAAAGAAAAGGAAAAAAAAAAACCATTCATAAAAAATATTCTAATTGCGTCGTTCTTAAAAAAATTAAATCTCAATCCAATATACCCATAATAAAATTGTTTGATATTAATTAGTAATTGCCACAAATGGAGAAATAAGTACGTAATTGTAGTAAACTCATCAAGTATTTGTTTCTGTAGTTTAGGATTGCCGCATTGTAGTAACTCATCAGGTTTTCATAGTTGTCACGTTTCTTTCTTCTTGGTTCATTCTCCGTTCTTGCCTTGCTCAAGGTATATTCATTCAGTTTGTTTCATTATTCTCTTGCATTTGATCAATCTGTTCTGAAATATTCAAATCTTCTTTAAATCAAGGTTTTTTTTTATGAAAGTAAACCCTCAATCACACAAAATAATGAAATATTATTCCATCCAATTACTATTACAAACAAAAAACTATTTTTAGGTTTACCGTAAATCTGATGTATATTGTCCATAATATTATCCAAATATATAAGTTTATGGATGAACTTATAAGGTGATCTTTTGTTTGTAATAAAATTAAACCCTCAATCAAACTAAATATTATTACAGTATTAAATTAAATTTGTCTTTCTATCAGATTTTAAGAATTTTGTTCTTATTGGTTGTGCTCTTAGATGGAATTTCAATCAACGTTTCCAGTAGCCGTAGTGCGTCGCAACAAAATGGACTGCGTCTTCGACTCCGACTCCGGCTCCAACTATATGGGTAAGACTGAGTAACTCAAATCAATATATAATTCTTAATTTTATCAAGAGTTTAATGGATATGCTACGTCAATATAAAATATTTTTACACAAACGTCCAATAGTAATTAACTATTTCTCCACATCATACCATAAAAGTGGGATGTAATAGGATGATTTGGCGGAATACATGGTTGGTATTAAATGATAGTGTAAATATATTTTACACTGTCGGTGCATGCTCTCTTTTATCAATCAGTTATATGTATTGTTTTAATTTCTTATTGTATGTGAAATTGAAATTTAAAGTAGGGGAGGGATCAAATTACACCGGTGTAACATTTGAGAAATGTTACACCGCTCAATAACGCATTAACGAATTCAAATTTTAAAAAATCTACCGTTGGATTGAAAGTTTATATCATATAGATCATCTATGTCGAGTTTTACAAAAATCTAAAATCGTTTGACATGTTTTCAAGACACATCAAGTTTAACGGTATTCAATAAAAACGCATCAAATTTTCACACTTTGCGGCGGGTCCGGTTATGATGCATAAGCAATTGCTTATGCACCGTACATAAGGTTTACCGGAACACTTTTCCTCAACTGTTCCGGTATGCATAAGGTTACCGGAACACTTTTTCTCAAGTGTTCCGGTATGCATATTCATACCGGAACACTTTTCCTCAACTGTTCCAGTATGCATAAGGTTACCGGAACACTTTTTCTCAAGTGTTCCGGTATACATATTCATACCGGAACACTTTTCTCTCAACTGTTCCGGTATGTATGTTAAACCGCGCTATGATTATGACACGTTGAAGGCTAATCTGATGGTTGTTATTCACTTATGCACCGTACATAAAGATTATACTTATGTATAATAACTTCAGCCCTTTGCGGCGCTTTTGATACAACTTTTCCTAATTTAGCTTCTTTCCACATATTTGAATTCTTTAATATATCAATCTACTTTGTTGCCTGTATGTACTATGAACTCATGAGCTGCCTTTTATCCCCTCTAGTACTCCTTGTACTCTAGGTCTTGACTGTAATAATATAGTCAGTTCTTTGCCTTTTAAAAAAAATATTGTTGACTTCCGATATCAAATTTTGTCATAATGATAAATTTTCCCTTTATTAAGTTAAGTTTCATTGCAATTTGAACAGGTTAAATGAATATGAAGCATGGTTATTAGAGATGAAGTTCAAATGTGAAGAAGAAGAAGAATGTTAATGATAAAGTCAGTTTTACTTAACCAAATGACAAAGAGGTATGTTTAAGTTTAGATGTCAAAAGTGTTATATGTATTTTGTATGTATGAACATATAATACCTTTTGAATTTTATTAGAAACAAACAAAAGTAGCGGTACATGTACCCATAATATGCAACATTGTATGTGTCAAAAGACAAAATGAAAATTACATAGCAAAAAATCACATTATCCAAAACACCAAACATATTACAATTAAGCAAAATATCTCAAAGTCAAGTGTCAAAATCCAAAATGTAACATTATCCCAAAAAACTGTCAAGTGTCAACATAGCAAAATCAAAGAAAAACAGATCGTAATATTCAAAATACAACTCAATTATCCAAAAAAACATAATTATCCCAAATCATATAACAAAACCATCATAAAGCAACATTATCCCAAAGTCGATCTCAAGGTTTAACCAACATAGAACAAAATTTCAAACTTTAACCAATTCCTTCCTTTTCTTTTCATTAACAGTCCAATACATTGCAGCATTCGCTCAACTTCGGTCAATAAAACATTATTAGATGATTGAACCAGAAAAAACGCAAGTTCATCCTTGTTGCAGTCACAACATGAATTCAGTAAAACATTATAAACATTTAAGAAAATTAGACATATAACTAGAGGGGAAATGTTTAATAAATAATGAGCATATGAATTCAACTTATAGTTATGTTTTCATAATCACTCATGAATGCACACTCAATCATCCATTTGGCTACCCACACTCCACAATCATTTTTGTGGTCAGTAGTAAATGCATTAGTGTCACATTAATTGGTAATTACAGTAAAATAAAATTAAAACAATATTTACGATCCGGGTTGCTACTGTGGGAGGCACCTTGGTTGAACTATGCATAAATTTGTGAGTAAATTGTTAGAACATTATGGTCGGAGTTCGCTAAAAGAGTAATCTTGGTTGAACTAGATTAATAATTTTTCCATGGAAGCTAATACCATTTTTATTTAGCCATACATATTAGTAATCTAGTTATTGCCAAAAAAATTGGTTGATAGCTTCCATGGTATTAGCTTACAAATAAAAACTATTACTCTTTTAGTGAACTCCGACCACAATGTCCTAACAATTTACTCACAAACTTCTGCATAGTTCAACTAAGGTGCCTCCCACAGTAGCAACTGGATCGTAAGTATTGTCAACCTTAATTCTAATTTTATTTTACTGTAATTAACAATTAATGTGACACCAATGCATTTACTAACTGACCACAGAAATGACTGTGGAGTGTGGGTAGCTAAATGGATGATTAAGTGTTCATTCAGGAATGATTATGAAAATATAACTGTAAGTTGAATTCATGTGCTCATTATTTATTAAACATTTCCCCACTGATTATATTTCTAATTTTCTTAAATGTTTATAATGTTTTATTGAATTCAGGTTGTGACTACCACAAAGATGAAACTAGCACTTTATCTGGTTCAATCATCTAATAATGTTTTATTGGCCAAAGTTGTGGCAAAGGCTGCAATGTATTGAACTGTTCAGGAAAAGAAAAGGAAGACATTGATTAAAGTTTAATGTTTTGTTCAATGTTGGTTAAACCTTGAGACTTTGGGATAATGTTGGTTTTGCTATATGATTTGGGATAATTATGTTTTTTGGATAATTGTGCTGTATTTTGGATATTATGATCTTTCTCTCTTGGATTTTGCTATGTTGTTGATACTTGACAATGTTTTGGATATTATGTTTGGTGTTTTGGATAAATGTTGGTTTTGTTCTAGAGTTGTTCTTTTTGCACCCTCTGGTCTCTCTTAGTCACCCCTTGAAATTACCAAACTACCATCGCTCGCCACCTAGAAAGTGAGTATTTTTCGCACTCTAAGTAGCGAGTGTTATATTTTATATTCAAACTGGACGTCGGCAGCCCGGCACCTGCATGGATGAAAAAATCATGAAAAAATTGAGTTCGCATCTTTTTTTCATGATTTTTTCATCCATGGGGGGTGCCGGCCTTCAGTTTGAGTATAAAAAAATTAACACTTGCTACTTAGGAAGCAAACGGAAACACAGTTCGCTACTTAGAGAGCGAACTTAGTGTAACTAGTAAACCTTATACATTAATGTTAATTATTATATTCATAATATAAATCGATATGTAATAAATTGTACTCCCTCTGGTCCTAATTATAAGAAGAAATCTACTTTTTAGATTCATTGAATGTTTGATGTATTTGGACCATATTATGGACCACATACATCAAACATTCAATGAATCCAAAATGTAGATTTCTTCTTATAATTAGGACTAGAGGGAGTATTTATGTGCATGATATCTCACATTCATTGTAAATATTCTTTGTATAATTATCATTCATTACACAATATTATTACTTTATATTTTTATAAAGTTCGCTACGTAGGAAGCGAATTGTGGTGTTCCTATTTTTTGCACTTTACACACTCGCTCCCTATGTAGCGAGAGGAATAAATTAGGAATGTCAGGGGGTGAAAAAGAGTGTTGGGGGTGCGAAAAGAACAACTCTTTGTTCTATGATTTGGGATAATTATGTTTTTTGAATAATTGGACGTATTTTGGATATTATGATTTTTCTCTCTTGGATTTTGCTACGTTGAGACTTGACAATGTTTTGGATATTATGTTTGGTGTTTTGGATGAAATTTTCTCATCCCACCCCCCATGACCCTTTTTAACCCCCCAATATTCCAATTTTACCCCTGTAAAAAAACTTCGGAACGTGTTTTCCGAAATTTTTCTAGTTCAAATTTATCAAAATTTCGGAAAATACATTCCGAACTTCATTTTCAAGGCCAAAAAAACTTCGGAAAACGCGTTCCGAAGTTTAAAACTAGGGGCAAAAATGGAAATCCGGGGGGGGGGAAAGAATCATGGGGGGTGGGAAGAGAAAATTTCGTTTTGGATAATATGATCTTTCACTATGTGATTTTCATCTTATATTGTGATGCCACCAAGACACCAACCAATATTTTAGGTGTTTTGCATTGGCACAAAAAATGAAAAGCAAACCATTTTCATCACACATTAGTTGATTTGATCCTCAGTCCTCACATCACAAGAGGATGAGCGAAAAATAAACAATAAAATGTTCGTGAAAGTATAGTCCAATGGTAAAAGGTTTGGATATTGAAGGAGTTTGGGAAGGATGAATTTTATTATCTTATTGGTTTATTATTATTAGTTTTTACAAAAACATATTCATTTCACTTCCAATAAGAATATTCGGAATATAGTTCGAACTAAAATAAAAAACTTAAAAACTAGCATAAGATTTTGACGTTCTTCCAAAGATATGAGCAATAAAATTTATTTGTCTCATAATGAAACCAACCTTATAGTTTTGTGTACTTAATAATAAGGCTTAGATTTTCTAATAATCAAGTCACATATTCTACTATATTTATAAGATTTCCAACAACTCCATACACCACCTATTGGACACTCAACTCCCTTAGCCACTAATTGAAATACCAACTGATCTAATCACATTCTCCAATATTTTCTCATTTCTCCATTTTCATAAATACCAACTGATCTAATCACATTTTCTCATTTCTCATTTTTCCATTTTCATAAACTTTTGACAATATAAAAATTGTAGATTCTGCACTGAGAACAACAAATATCATTCCTCTAAATCCAAGGATCCCCCAAACTGAAATTTTCTCTCCACTTCCAACTTTCCTCTTGAGTATGAGACTTATTCTTCAATTGCTAATACTAAGCTAAAATTTATATTATTTCAATAAATTATGTGTTTGAGTCAGCCACTTCTTCATAATAGAGATTAGTTAATACACAAATAAACATAATACTTTTGTTTTCTAGTATTTGTTAAAATCAAAGTATTCTCTGTACGCAACTGTAAAAACTTTGATTTATCATTTTACTTGGCTATTCATGGATAATTAGAAATAGCTTTCCAAAAGATAAAGTTCATGAGTGAAAAAAAGACTTGTAGGTCCAAGCACTAATGATAAAATGATGGCATACTTGTCTCTCACAATTTCCAGGACAGTGGAGTATCCACTCAGCTCTCACAGTAACATCATAATTACTTGTTAAAAGACAAGAATGGGGCCTGAGTATGTTCCCTTCAACTGAAACTCATAGCACAATCTAATAAATGTAACTTTAAAAGGTTATAACTTATAACAACAAAAAAGATAATTAAATCTTTTCCTGAATCTTATATATTCTTACAATTACAATCAGAAGGCACTATAAGCAAATATATATTCGTTCTATAGGGGCCAATTAAAAGTAAAAGAAATGTTCCCTTAACTTTAATAAGACCCGGAATTTCCTGAAATTCTTCACCAAATCATGAGCTCAAAAAGTTCTATCAGATTAAAAAGCAAGAAATAGGTCAAAATGAATAGTCATATGATAAAGGTCAGAGATGAATTTATGGAAGGCATGTAGCTCACAACTAGTCACTATTTTTCTCACATTTTACTCTGCATTAGTTTCTACAAATGGTGAATAAAATTAGAGTTGACCTAAAACAAATAAACACTTGGATTTTATTTTTTTTGAAAACCTAGTGTCCGGCTAAGGACCGACTAATCTGAGGGATTTCATCCCATCTTCCACTTGCGGGGGATCATTTAAAGCCAAAACAAGCTTTGTATGAACTAACCCACCGAAATTGGCACTAAGAGAAATCGAACATTAGACCTTGAAAGGAGTAAACTCCAAGGTTTCAAGCCAACACCACTGGACCATCCAACGGCGTTAAACACTGAGATAAGTTAATGATAATTATGACAATAAAATCAACTAACTCACTCACTCACTAAGCATAACTCACTCACTAAGCAAAACTCACCTAGCCTTTTTTCTTGATTTGAAAGGGAAATTAGAGGGTGGTGAAGGTGAGAATTCAAAGGGTAAATGAGGTGGGTCAGCCTCACCAGAAAGCATTCCAACAATATCTTTCATGGAAGGTCTTTTCCCAGGTGATCTCTGCAAACACAACAATGCAATGGTGATGCAAAGCAATGCTTGTTCTTTATCCAAAGAATGAATAGAACTATCAACAAGATCCAATAGTTTCCCATTATGAGCAAGTTGTCTAGCCCATGAAATTAGATTTGCTCTCTCAAATTCTGAAATTGGTGATGCTGTTACTTGAAGTGGTCTTCTTCCCGCAACCAAAACCAAAAGAAGAACACCAAAACTATACACATCACATTTCTCAGATAATTGTCCACCACCACCATATTCAGGAGCAATGTAACAAACTGTTCCTCTCATACTTGGTGTGCTACTTATTCCACCACTCTTTGGTACATCACCATTACCCCAATCTTGACTATTTCTTCTTCCATTATTCCTAAGCTCGCCACTTAATCCATCCAACCACCAATCAATACTCCCTCTACTGCTCTTACTTTTCCTCTTTTTCTTCTTCTCCGCCGCCGCATTACCTACATCGTCGTCTCTTTGCCACCATGATTCCCCACCGCCGCCTCCGACGCGACAATCAAGACTTCTCTTTTTCTTCCTACTCTTTTTTGAAAGCTCTTCACAAAACTCCTCCTTCCACCATTCCCTTGGTTTCCTATTCTTCTTCCCTTTACCCTTCTCCTCATCAAGTGAAGCCCACCATTCCAATTTCTTCCTCTGTTTCTTCTTACCCTCCACCTTCGACGGCGCAGCGGCATCACCACCGGAACAAATCGATGAACCAGAACCAACCCATTCACTACTCTTAGGTCTCTCTTTCTTTATCTCACTCCCAATCCACTCCATAACATAATCCTTCACCCTCCCTGATTCAGATCCTCCCCCATTATTCTCTTGCTTCCACCACCAATCCCTCCCAGAACCACCACCACCACAACCACCACCACCTCTCTTCCTCTGATTCCCACTATCAATACTAAACTTATCAAAACAACCATCAGACACAACACTTAATTTCTCAACCCCGCTCATCTCCGGCGACACAACCCCCACCTCCGGCGAAAGCGAAACCTCAGGCGAAGCAGCATCAGAATCCAAAACCCTCACATTACAACTCTCCGGCGACCGATCAACATCAAATCCAACAGTAGTATTAGTAACAACACTCTCAAATTCCTCAACAACAGAAACAGAACTACAATCCTCAACAGCAACACCAACAACAAGATCCTCTCTTTTTTTCTTCACATGAATCTCCTCAACCATCATTTCCATTCCAGAATCTTCCAAACACTTAACTCTAGCAAGACCAAAATCCCCAATTTTAGCCCTAAATTCACGATCCAAAAGAACATTACTAGGTTTAATATCACCATGAATCACCGGAGGATGACATTGATGATGAAGATACTCAAGTCCTTTAGCAACCGAAACAACAACATCGAACCGGTTGGACCAACACATCAATTCAGCACACTTCCGGTCCAATAGCGCATCTTGAAGACTCCGGTTCACCATAAGTTCATAAACCAAAACAAGCTTTTTCCCGGACCGGTCAGAAGAATAACCGAGAAGTGAAAGAATGAACGGTGAATTCAGATTTGAACAAAGAGAAAGTTCGTTATGAAACTCTCTCTCACCTTGAATCGAACCAGGTGAATCCATTACTTTCAAAGCGACGGTTTCGCCGGAAGGAAGAGTAGCTTTGTGAACTGAACCGAAACCTCCATGACCGAGACGAGTTGAAGGTGAGAATGAATTTGAAGCACGACGGAGAACAGAGTAAGAGAATCTTCTTTGGCTTTGTTCGAACGGTGTTGTTCGGTTGTGTGATAGTTTACGGTAGAGGAAGATTACGAGGGAGATTATTGCTGCTGTTAGGAAGACGGCGGCAGCGATGCAGCTGCCGAGGATGATTTGACGGTGGTGGTGGTGGTGGTGGTGGGCGGTTGGAAGAGGTGGTTGTTGTGGCGGCGGACGGGATGGCATGATTGTAATAATGATGATGAGAAAGAGAGATGTTGTTAAGCATTCATGTGAGAGAGAGAGAGAGAGAGAGAGAGAGAGAGAGGAGATTGAATGTGAAAGAGAGAGAAAGAAAGAGTGTTTCAGTCTATTGACTAGTGAGTAGTGTGAATTGTAAGTAACTGATATTTTTATTTTTTTTCATAAAGTATATAATATATTTACTTAATTATTATTTATTGTTAATGAACTTTTTGTTTGTGGTGTGGCCAACTAATATTGTAATATATAAATGAAGAAAGAAAAAAATAGATAAATATTAGATTGATGCTTTTATGGAATAAAATAAAATTATCTAGAGATTCTCATTTCCTTTTCCACACCATAATATAAAGGAAATATGATTCACTAAATTTAGTTGGTAATTGCAATTTGCAAAGATTTATGTAAAGTATAATTAGTTTGAGTATTCACTTCTTCTTATGTAAAATGTGAGTCTAAAATTTAGTTGGTAATGTAAGATTTTTTTTATCAATCTTTAAAGTGTTTAGTGGTGATTGGCGCTGAACTTGGTAGAGAGGACCACGATTCGATCCCCACAACTGCGATCGGAAGGAGGCTGAAACCACTTGATGCCAGAACTGACCCCCAAACCAGATTCAACTGGTGGTAAAAACCAAAAAAAATAAAAAAAGTAAAGATTTTTTAGTTATTATAATATTGGTATGAAGTTTTCACCGACGTTGGCGATAACTAATCTCTGTCGGATAATCTGTGGAGCATAAGAGGTGGATTCTTCTCCCAACGGAATCACATATTAAAAATTGCACTCTAAAATAATACAAAATGTGCACAATTATGAGCAAATTATTCATATTTACATGCATTAATAATTTTTTACTAAAAATATTAATATTTATTTAAAATTAAATATAATTTTAGACTCTATGTCCGTAATTATAGTAGTATATTTTTATTTAAATTCGATCTTTAAATTGAAAAAAATATATATGATGTTTTTGGTCATTGATATCATAGTGACCCAATAAAATTATGTCATGGGGTCCAATAAAATGATGTCGTGTACTTAGAAATAACGTATATTTTTAATTTATATATATATTGACCGAATCCAAACCAAAAAGAGTGTATAAGATCATTATTAGAATACATAAAACAGGGTACGATGCCAATGACTTTAAGTAGAATGGTTTAAAATTCAAACCGTGTCTTTGGTATTCTAATTTAGAGAGAGATCTAATAGTTAGTTTAAGGATTCAACAAACAATGTCACTGAAGGTGATTTAAGGATTCAAGAACGTGACTTGAAGATAATTTAAGGATTCAACAACGAGGACTTGAAACTTGAAAGTGATTAAAAAGGCATGATTCATCATGACTGACGTTATCGAGAGGGAAAGGTCGGACTAAAATAGAAACAAATTTTCAAGACTTTTAACAATTTAAGAGTAGGGTATTTGTCAATCTATATAAAAATAGTCAAAAATTGAAAGTTTACGGTGATGAAACAAGGTGGCAAATCACTTCCAGTTCAAACAATAGTTTATGCAAAATGCTAAACGGTGTCCTGATGCACTGTTTATGGTGTGTTTGGTGTAGAAGAGAAATTGTGAAGAGAGAAATATGTAAGAGAGAGTATGAAAAGAGAGAAATATGAGAGAAATAAAGTAGATTTGATAGGTTGTTTGGTATAAGACAAAGAGAAAAGAAATAGAGAAGAAAGAAGTGTTGATTATATTAAAAAGTACAAAAATACCCTTGAGATAAAAAGTTTTACATAAAAATGATTGAATGAATTTAATTATTACTTATTTAATTAATTTAATGATTGATAAAAAGTTTAACTAATTATTACATTAATTACTAAACATCAAATTAAGAAAAACATTAATTCATTATTAAATAATTTATCAAGTGAAAAATTCGATTTAACCATATGGTCACAAATCATATGTAAATTTACACATAACAATTGAAAAAATTTGAAAAAATGGACACGTTGAGCAAGAGCCAGAAAGCCACCATGAAAACATGGATGATGAATCATGCCTATAAATTGAAGGTTTCTTTCCGTAATACAAGTAATACAAGGGCAAATATGGAAAAGTGAAAAATGACAACCTCTCCACTCACTTTCTTCGCATGGTTGGAGAGAACAAAAATAT
Source organism: Trifolium repens (assembly GCA_030408175.1). Taxonomy (NCBI): domain Eukaryota; kingdom Viridiplantae; phylum Streptophyta; class Magnoliopsida; order Fabales; family Fabaceae; genus Trifolium; species Trifolium repens. The sequence goes on from CP125850.1 coordinate 10,317,788, forward strand.
GTGCGGACCCCACGATTTTTTATCTCTCTCCTTTGTTTCTCTTTTATACCAAACAGAAGAGATTCTATTTCTCTTCTCAACTTCTCTCTCTCCTATTTCTCTCTTCCCTATTTCTTCTCTTCCAAACACAGTGTAAAGAAGTACATATAGTAATATACAACATTGAAATTTGTGTAGTCTTTTTGCTTGCCAAAGATCCTACTTCTACAATTGGTAGGTCATCGGATTGTTCAAATAAATTGTGTTTTATGTGGTTTTCCCATGTTACAAACTCCTCAAAAATAAAAATAAAAAATATTATTTTCAATTTTAAACATTTTAATTTTGATATTCTTAATCAGTATCCTGAGACACCGGTTAGTATGACTCATAGTTTACTAGTCTTTTTTTTTAATGAGTATTTGTTAAACTCAGAGCTGTCAAAATGGGCGGCCCAGGCCGCGGGCCACATCAGGTCAGGCTTAAAACGGGCCTCCAAAAATAAAGTCCGGGTCGTGCTGGCTCGGCCCGGTTTTTTTTACTTTTCCTCTACTATTATACATATCAAAATTAGACACTCAAATTAATATAAACCGTTGCAAGCACCAAGCACATGAAAAATCATTAAACAATTTGCCTATTTTTTTTATTATGAAGAGAAATCAACAAACCAACCAAGCTGTGATATGATCAAACAACAACAACAAAAAAAATACAAGCCACTTGACTAATAATACAAACGAAGTTCAAATTATCGAAATTCCTACAACTCCACCAAAATAACATAAACTTAATTTAAATTCTTATTAGAAAAGTTCAAATTTTAATTTTTTTTTTTAAATCATCTCAATGACTTGGTCAATCTTTACAAATTTCCATGTATTTATCAATACTAACGGTCAAACGGGCACCGAACGTGTCCACCTTTTCTATTAACGTTGTTATGTTGTAGTGCGTGTCTCTCTGTTATCTTTTTCTTGTTTGTTCTTATTTTATTTTTCTGTTTTCTATAAAGTACGGTTCCAATAAAAATATTTTTGTTACTTGATAACTACTTAACCTCATTTTTGACAAAAAAAAAAGTTGAAAACCAACTTTTGTGTGGAAGATATTTTTTAACAAACATATATACAAATATTTGAATAGATTGAAGGGCAAAAGTGACGATAAAAAAAATCCACACGAAACGGGTTTTTCTCTTTATATATTGGCATATATATAGATTATGGTCATTATCTAGTTCTACAAAATAAAATAAAAAAAATTGTTTGTTAGAAATAAAGATATATGGTAATTTTTTTGGTTAATTAAACATTTGAAAAATAATATAACTTTAATAAGCATATCTTCAAACCCATATAAAGATATAAAAAAAATTAATAGTAATTTATTCGGACCGGCCGGTGGCCCGCGACTAGAGGTGGGGATACGCTAGGCCGAGCTAGGCTTTGCCAAGCTTGAGCCTGGCCTGTCAAAAAAATCAAAGGCCTAAGTCTGGCCTGTGGCTTATCATAGGCTTATATTTTAGGCCTGAGTCTGGCATTTTGAAAGCCTAATGGTATGTTAGCCTGTTTAAAAGTCTAGTTCACATGATGATATTTAAATAAATAATTATATTTATTTTTAAAAATACTTATGAACTAATAAATCAACGTCCTTTCGATATTTAACATAATATGTTAGAGAATTTGACTATATATGTTATCATAAAACAATTTGACTATATATATTTAACATAAACTTAAACTACTGAAAAAGTTAATAAATTTATAATTTAACCAAAGTACAAATTTTAATATATAAATAATAATAGTATTAAAACTATTATTCATATTAACTTAAGTAGGCCGGCCTAATAGGCTAAAAGGCTTTTTTAATTGTCTACGGCCTGACCTATTTAACTAAATAGGCTTATAAAAAAGTCTTGGCCTGCTCTATTTAATGAAATAGGCCGGCCTGGCCTGAGCCTATGTAGGCTATGCCTTAAGGCGTCGTAGGCCGGCCTGGCCTTTTCCCACCTCTACCTGCGACCCATTCGGGCTAGCCCATATTTTTTGTGGGCTTTATCAGACTCGGAAATAATTTGGGCTTGAATTTTATGGCCCAAGCCCGAAAAAACTCGGGCCATTCAGGTCGGGTCATTCGGACTAGCCCATTTTAACAAGTCTAGTTAAACTCACACACATAGAAATAAGGAAACTGATTAGGAACATTTCCCTCAAATAATATATTTAGTAGTTACCAATATCTACTCTATTAAATATATGGATCACAACTATAAGCAAAAATGTATTTTAATTGAATAATTGATGTATCTAATTTTTAGATATTCATTGAATAATTGACATATTTATTTTATAAGAGTTTAATGGATATGCACAGTCGTTGTAAATTAATTTTACACGAACAACCAATGAATATGATGTAATCTTCCATATCACAATAAGAAGGTGAGGTAAAATGAGGTGACGTGGCGGAAATCATAGTGGTGATTGGTTGAGTGTGTAATGTTTTTCTACTCTGTCTGCTTATATCCATTAAACTCATTTTATAATACTATTGACCTAATGATGTTGGCTTGCGACTTTGAAGGAGTACTTCTTTTAAGTTTTTAAGTTTAATTTTAGCACATATCCTCGCAAGTGGACTGTGAGATTAGAACTTAAAAAAAATTTGGTAAGGGACCCTTCAAATTTAGTCGTTCTTTAAATTAGGTACACACTCCGGTCTTATATATAAGCAACAAAACAAAATAATTGAAAGTTTCAAATATAAGCAAAAGTGACTTCTTATCATTACAATAAATGTCATTTTTCCAAATATATCCCTACTTTTTTCACATTCTCATGTTTTTAATAGTTTCAAAGTTAAAAAATAGGGGTAAAATTAGAAAAGTGTATGACTTAAATGCATTTAGACACTTTTCTTAAAAGAAGAACTTTTTTGTAAATTTGCTTATACTCCCTCCGATCTTAAATATAGGAGAAAGTTTACTTTTTAGATTCATTAAAAATCTAATGTATTCAGACCATATTATGGACCAAATACATTAAATTCTCAATGAATCTAAAAAGTAAACTTTCTCTTATATTTAGGACCATAAGGAGTATATGAGATAGAAGGGAGTACCTAATTTAAAAATAAAACTAGCGCATTAGTTATTAAAATACGTAAAAATTAGCAATAATTATTTCCGATTTTACCAAGAACAGTTATTTATACTAGTAGTATCCAGAATCAACGAACACTTACCGGTAGTACCATTGTTCATTGGCACACTTTCACTTTTAGCAGTTTTTACTTTACAGATAAAAAGTCAACAACAAAATCATTTTGAAAAGCGAGTGAATATCGTTGGCAGTGTAATACACGCCCAAGGAAGTTTGCTTGTCGTTTGGCGAGATTCTCTTCCCTCCCTCATATCACGTGGCACGTGCTATCGTGCTTCTGGTTTGACATTGGAATTAAACTTGATATGATAATGCGAGGATAAGATATAAAATAGGATAAGAATATGATATGATATAAGTCGAATAATAATTATCATAAGTTATTTTATCATGTGTTTTGTGCACATAAGATAAAAAACATGATAATTATTGTATAATGTTTTTAATATATATCTCGCTTATAATAATATGATAATATATATATATATATACTCCCTCCGTCCCATATTGTAAGCAACAAAAAAAACCACGCTTATTAAGAAAAGTAAAATGTGATAATTTGAAGTATGAATTTTTGTGTTTTCTTTGAAATAAGTTACATGGAAAGATGTAAGAAGAATTTTTATTGGTTATTGATTATGGAGAAAAGAAGAGAGAGTAAATTAAATGCAATTTATATTAAATTTTATGAGAGTAAGTAAAAGTAAACCTTGAAAATGATGAAAGTGAATTGCTTTTGCTTATAATTTGTGACAAAAAAAATGGTTTTTTTTGCTTATAATATGGGACGGAGGGAGTATATATCATATTTTAATTACAAAATTAACATTGTAAAATAATTATTTTTAAAAAAATATTTTGTAATACTTTGAATTTTATAAATAAAAAGCAATTAAATACTTTCATATAAATTTAAATAAAATAATGAACAAATAACATGTTAAATTATTATATGAACATGATCAAATAAATAACTTAATTCGATAAGGTAAATAAATATATCATATATTTATATGTAAATGATAAAACTACCATTGCAAGAGAAGTATATTTAATTTGTTATAAAATTTAAATTAATATCCCTATTTTGCAATTTTTAATAATTATTTTACTTTAAAATATTGTGATTACAGTATAATTTTGATTTCTAAAATTATGTAAATTACAAAATTACCCTTCTGAGAAAATCTGTATATATTTAAAAATTACTTATTTTATTTTTAATTTACTATCAAATTTTTTTATTATTAATACTTTATTAATTTTCAATTTTATTTTAAAATATATTTTATCCAATAAATGGGTAAATTATTTTCTTATCCTATCCTGCCCGTAACTCAGCTCAAACTCAGGATAATAATTTTAACTAGAGAGACATGATAGGATAAGTTGCAGGATTAATTTATCATATTATGTTGGTTCACCAAATACTGGATTAAGACAGAATATGATACAATTATCAAAATTAAATCAAAATATATGCAGGATTTAACAAAATTACCCTTCTGAGAAAATCCTGTATATATTGAAAATTAAAATATTAAATTACTTTATATGCAGTTCAATTTGATTTAGTTGGTTTTTGAAAAGTCATTCAAATAAAACCAAATCAATATGGTTTGAATTAGTTCGGTTGGTGCGGTTATAGCATAACATTTATGTACCAAAACAATTTTAAACATAAAAAAAAAAACTTAAGTTTCAAAATAACATTACAGTATCAATAAAAGTTGTTCCTAGAGAGAACAACGCTTGACCAGTGCGCATGCCTCTACGCACGGGCTGGATTAGTCGTCCACGTTTGGTGGGTAGGAAACCGGTGCAAAAGCAAGAAAAATTATTTATCCAAAATAACATTACAATACCTTACAATTTTAAATATTCAAAAAAAGAACTCAAAATTCTAAAACAACATCACAGTACCAATAAATATGTTTATAACATTACAACACCAAAGTAACATTATAATAATAATAAAAAAAAAACAATTTGAAGTTCCAAAGTAATACATCATTATGACTCCAAAATATAACACTGCATGATGAAAATTTCTCTGGACTCGTTAATTTACAGATTGGCTTGTAATTGGGCTATGTATATTGCAATATAATAGAAATTTAAGTTTAATACTGCGGTTCGGTTATCTGAAATAAAAATTGCCAGCCGAACCATGACGTTCAGTAAAAACAAACATCCAAATTAATCCAAACCAAATGCTTTTAAATTGATTCGGATTCGATCATCTCTAATTGAAATTGCAAGGACCATTTTACTACCAATTTCCATGTCAATGGAGGAAATCCTATAGCATTTCAATTTAAAAGGATACTACTCCATCTCCATGTCAATAATAATATAATAATATGGTCTGTTTCTTAAAACATGAAACATTTTTCAACATGGATATATTAATAATATGCTCCACTAATAATAGCAAAGTTGTCTTCAAACATTTTGACCCCTAATAGAACTGTAAACCTCTACTAGTATGTCCTTAAAATAGGTGGTGTAGCTTGAAGAATGTTGGGATAGTATAAGATGAAACACGTAATCCAAGTAGCATTAATATTAAAGGGCATGATTATAGTTGAACAAATACAGCCTTTGACTTATTGTAAACATAGTACTCCCTCCGTACCAAAATGTAAGTCGCTTTGGCACTTTTACGCATATTAAGAAATTTGTAACTTTTATGAATCTTGTCAAAAATGACAATGTTCTTCCAATTTTACCCTTAACATAACATTTAAGTTTTGTATTAAATGACATGGGAAAGCTAAAAGGATGACTTTTTATTGGCATGGGAAAGCTAAAAAAAATAAGCAAAAAGTGAATTAGCAAGGGCAATTTAGGAAGATTAACATTAATTATACATTGATATTGTAAAGCGACTTACATTTTGGTACAAAATTTTGGTCAAAAGCGACTTACATTTTGGTACGGAGGGAGTAGGAGGAATCTACGTGGTAGAAGAGAGTCGATCCTCTCCATGTACTAGTGAAAAAACATAAACTAGTGAAAAAACAGAAAAATATATTTTTTGTATTCTTTGCGCACAACTGTGTAAATTATTCTCTCAACTTTTGTGAAACTTAAATAGCCGACAAATTTTTTCTAAAAGTTTGAATATTATTGCATGCTCAAGTTTGAGAACAAACTTATGACCTTATTTCCGCTAAAAGAAACTCACATCATTTCTTCGAAACACTTTGTATAAGAAATAAAAAATTCTAAAAATGAAAAATTACTTACTTCTTCAAAAGAAAATTGTTTATTTTTGTTTCTTTTAACCAACCCATGTTTTAATTTCATTTTTAGATTTTTCACTTTTAACAAAAATCGAAATGTATCATGTGAGTTGGACTTTTTCTTTAACATTGGTTAGTTAGTTGCAAAAAGTAGAAACCCATGGTTGTCGGGGGACATAAGCTGACCCGTGCGAACGATATTTCCAAGGCCTAATTAGATTACTTACGATTTAATGCAACTGCCCAAACAAATGTTACAGCATCTTCAATGATTATTTTGTTAAAGTAAGAGTACTATTTACTATTTTTATAAGGGTCGTGCTAACTAATGCTCCGGGCACTAGTTAAGGAACTAAAAAGAGAAGTTTTTGCATTAAAAATATCATATTTTACACTTTTAAAAAGTTGATTGCACAAGTTTCAAGATAACCATACTATATTTAGCTATCTTAATTAGTGTCCCTGTGACACTATTTAACATTTTCCTTAAATCTAAAAGGGTCATGCTAACTAGTGCCCCCGGGGCACTAGTTAAGGAACTAAGAGCATCCACAATGGTGGTACCTATTTTTTTAAGTACCAGTACCTAATAGGTACTACCATTGAAGCAAAACTTAACTGAGTACCTAATAAGTACTAGTGCTACAATAAGAAGTAGTACCTATATCATTTTCATGGGACCCATTTATAATTATGTAGAGTTATTGGTAGGATGTATTATTAATGGGACCCATTTGAATTTTTTTAAGAGGTGTTGGGTTGGAGGAGTTGAGTACTTATTAAATACTATTATTAAAAAATTAGAAATTTGTGATGTATATATGTAGGGCCCATTTAAGTACCACAAAATGGGGAGCTCCATTGTGGATGCTCTAAAAGAAGAAATTTTTACATTGAAAACATCACCTTTTATACTTTTAAAACTTTGACTACACAAATTTCAAAACAACTTTACTATATTTAGTTTTTTTAACTAGTGCCCCGGGGGCACTATTTAGCATTTTCCAATCTAAAATTAGTAAATTACTCCCTTCCGTGTTTATAAGTTTCATGGTAAAATGCGAATTTTTTTTACTGATTATTGATTTTCTTGAAATAAGTTTCATGTGAAGATGTAAAAAGAATTTTTATTGGTTATTAATTATAGGAAAAAGAAGAGAAAGAGTAAATTAAATGCAATTAATTTTATGAGAATAAGTAAAAATATGTCTTGAAAATAATTAAAGTTGATTTTTTTTCCTTATAATTTGAAACAATTTTTTTTTACTTACATTTTAGGACGGAAGGAGTATATATATATATATATATATATAGGCCTAGGGAGTAATTCAAAGAATATGCGAACACAAAAATTTGTTTTTTTTTTCTCTCTCTCAATCAAATTTTTTCATATGCATAGTATGAATTTAATCTCTAAACACATGTTTAAGAAAACCAATATACTTACCACTTTAAACCAATACATTATTGATAATTCAGTGAGTTTTTTTTTAGCAACCAAACAAACTTAATTCATATCATTAACTAATAAATGTTCAATACATAACGAAATAATCTCAAATATATGAAAATTAGCTCAAACATTAGTCGCCTTAGCAAGAGTATAAGCAATCAAATTTACTTGTTTCATAACAAATTTAACCTCAAAATTTACATAAGAAGATGACATAAGAAGAATAATATCGTTCACAATTAAATAAACTCTGAATTGCCTCGTCTTCTCGAATAGATAACGTCAATCAATAACTTTGAATCACTTTCAAATTGAACTTGCTCAAAACCATAGTGAATAGCCACTTTAATAGCATGTAATAGAGACCAAGCTTCGTCTTCCACTAAGGAGTAAACAAGTTGCTGTCATTGGGACAAGTCAGCCACAAATTGCCCATCAGTATCACGAAAACAGAGATCCATAGAAGTGACCCCAGAACCAGCTACAAACACAACATTTACACTACATTTTATCCAACCCACTCATGGTTTCTCCCACCGAACCGGCCCATGATCCTCAATAGGAACAACATTATGACGCTGCAACAGGTGGACGGTAAACCACTCATTCCAGACGATAAACGCCATTCTGCCTACTTGGCTCAGTGACTGAATGCTATCAGATCGTCGTTTCGATTATGCCAAATGCACCAAAATAACAATGTTACTCGCCCTACTGTCGCACTGTCATCCTTTCTACACATTTCAAACATCTAAAACCGTGTTGGAAGACATCTCCTACACAACCGCCAAAGTAAGTGACACGCTTTATGAGGAGATTATTGAGCTTTCCAAATACAGTTTCAATTACCCGCTACATGGTGCCTATCATTTCGAATAATACATCTCATGGTTAGATTGTAGCCAGATTTAACCAAATAGTACCCATTGTTTTCATCCTCCCAAACCACTTTATCCTCTTTAACTGAACTAATAAGAGAGATTGCAATAATCTCTTCCACCATCGGTCCTATAAACAAGTTACGAATCTTAACTATATCCTACGCTTTATAATTCTCAAGTAACAAGTCTTTAACAAATAATTAATAAAGTTAATACACATCTTCCACTTGAGTTTTATACACCACTAATAAATAATCTCTACAAATAATCTCTACAATAACATATTATTTATACAATTCATATATATTCTACTTCAAAGATATAAAATTATACGATAATACATAGCTTAAAATCTACCATGCCACACCATACTCCAATGAGACACAAATAATTTTTGACTAATGGGCTGGGAATTAGTTTTTTTTAGAAAAAATGATTAATATAGTAGTAATTGCTCCCACCGTCCAAAAATATATAAGAGAAAAAAAATTATTATTTTTTTATCACAAATTATAAGGAAAAAAAAACCAAATATTTATCTTTTTCAAGATTTTTTTTACATATTCTCATGATTTTAAAGGCAAACTACAACTAATAAAAATTATTTTTATATCTTCCCATGCAAACTTATTTCAAGTAAAATACATACTCCAAATTATCATACTTTGTTTTTTGATTTTTTTTACCTGGTAATTTGAAATCTTAATTAACATAAGCAAACCATACTAATGGTTTGGCCAATTTTGATGACAAGGAAAGGGACAGTGATGTGTTTGTTTTCATCATGCAATCGATTGATCTTTGCATATGCGGGTGAAGTGAGAGTATTATTTGTAAGTATCTACAACATGCATAAGTATCAACATTCAAATGAGAATGAGGTGGTTGTCGTATTATATATGAAACATCACTAATTTTGTTCATTATCGTATTATGTATATATGCACCACTGTATTTTTGTCCTCTTCTTTTCTATAGCATGTTCATCATGTTCTGTATTATACAAGATAATTCCATCATATTATTCTTTGACATTCTTTTCATTTCAGTGGACCTTAGAAAAGAAAAATAAAAAACAAACCAATATATACTTTTTATATTAGGTTGAAGTACTGTCAATTTTTATAAGCTTAATTTGGCACATATTGTACCTTCTTATATATAGATAATATTTTTCAAATATATAGAATTTGTTGGTTGGTTGGTTATAGCCTCTCATTTTCAAAAGATGTTTTTCCCCTTTTCTTTTGGTTAGATATTAGAGAAATTGAATCATCCCCTTTACTATTTTGCTATATCTCTTAATTTTCTATCTCTCTCTTAATCTCAATTTCTCTCTTAAAGAACTTTAATAATATTATTATTATTATTTTTTATTTTCACCACCAGTTGAATCTGGTTTGGGGGTCAGTTCTGGCATTAAGTGGTTTCAGCCCCCTCCCGATCACAGTTGCGGTGGATCGAACCGTGGTTTTCCCTACCAAGTTCAGCGCCAATCACCACTGAACCAACTAACGATTGGTAGAATTTTAATATTTTTTTAATAAAAAGAGAGTGAGGTTAACATATGTTGTCCTTTAAATACAGTTTAATTGGTAGCGGGTATTGACTTTAATATGCTGTGGTTCGAGTTTGATTCCATAATTTCACATTTCATCTCTATCACTAAATAGTAAATATGCTACAAATAATTTTCTTTATTACAAAATATGCTACAAATCTGTAACTAGTACTTCATCTACTACTAATTACTATCATGTCTCTAAACATAAGACTTTCTTGTCCCTTTTTTTAATAAGAGTCTCTTTAAATTTTTAACTATATTAATTATTTTTTTACCAGCATATCTCTATTTATTTTACCTCTTTTTCTAAAATTTACAATAAATACTATGATAGTTATAATATAATAATAAACTCTCTTTTAAAAGACAAACTTGTAAAAACAACATCCACTAATCAATAGTATAAAATAAACAACATTCACTCCTTTCTCTCTTGGAGATAGTATAAAATAAACAAAAAAAATTTGATATATTTGATATAAGTTTTAGAGTACTATGATAAATAAATATTTGTACGTATTTTAACTAAAATGATCATGTTAACAATTATATAAACCAAGGGCTATATATATTGGTAGTTTCACATTGTTTAGCTATATATAGCCTCATTATAGACAAATCTTCTTTAATGTTTTGGAAAGAATCTTTCATTTGGTAACAACTACCAATACCAAGAAATTCAGAGATACAATAAATCTCAATGAGAAATGAGTAGCAAAGTTCCAAATTTGAAATTGAAGTCCTTTGGAATATGTGACATGTCTTCTGACTTCTTTATGATAGAGCAAGTACCAAAGGAATTAACAATGGTATGGGTGCTATAAGTTACTATGACACATTGCAAAGGAGTGGACACGACTCATCCATCCATCTACATGATAATGATTCTGTGAAGGTCACAAAATTCAACTTATATGCTAGTAATAATTATACTAGTAGCAGCCATTGCCATTGTCCTTTTTCTATGACAAACAATTACTTTCTCCTATCACTAATAAATAAATTTGATTTTTTGGTGCATTAAAAAATTATCCATTTAGTACATACTACTTATTTATTATATAGTACATCACTATTTAAGAATCGTTCTCACTAGAAATTGAACTCGGGATCTTTTGAACGATTCGAAAATTAATCTTTTTTATAATTGACAAATTAATCTTTCTCTTATAAAAAAAATTAAAATTAATTTATCTTGTGTATATAAATATTAAAGACTAATTTATTTATTTCCAATAAAGACTTAATTGAGTCATAAAAAATTGTGAGGGTCCATCTTTACTCTAATAACTTTATTGTAAGAAGTATAGATCACATAAAGGGCAGCCTGGTCGTTAGAGAAAAAGAAAAGGCAATAAAAAGTTATAAACATAATTTATGATAGATTATTATGATGTGGTTCAATCAATATAATTGTTGATCTAGAATTATTATTTTTCTAGCAATAATATATAGATTAATCTATGAAGTTGTGTAAGTGCGAGTTGTGTAATCTATAATACGAGATTTTGATAGTATGCTAAAGGTTGTAGATTCGATCATCAGCTCTATTATAAACATCATTTTTTAACTATAAGTATTTTCTATCTTAAATTGGAATATTATTTTTTCACCTTAAATTTCTATTCGTAAAAATGAAATCTACCAAGTCGGATAAAACTATGGTGAACAAAAAAATTTATCCCGCAAAAGTTTTAAGTTGCATTCACATGTTTGGACTTTGGAGTATTATTTAATGTAATTGGCTATAAATGTTGTTGATGGTTACAACTACAAATGATTTTGGTGCCTATATGCTCTATATTTGCTCTATCTAGGGAATGGTTACAGTCCTGTGTAATAGTTAAACTGTTGAAGGGTCAAATGAACAAAATCTAGATTGTGGTGCCAAATAAGACATGTGAACATTGCAAAGAGACACTAGTTAACATTTGGGTAATTAATATTTTTGTAAAAAAGGTGATTCTTTCAATAAATTTGTACCCTTTTGTATCTTTAATTAATGTTACGTGGACATTAGTTAGCGTAACCGTTATTTAGCGTAACCGTTATTTAACATAACGACTTCCTTCCATAGCTCCAACAGAAGAAAAAAAAGTTATAGATCATATCAATTTTAGGGATTTAATTTATTTGTGGTGACTTTTCTGTAGTTGGTTGGTCATAAGCACTTCCAAGTCTCTGTATTGAAATCGACATTACAAAAGTTAGATGTTTATTTATTGCTACACAAATGGTCAAAAATTGAACCTACGGTGGCACTTTAGACAATCTACTCGAGACTTTGGTGCCGGTTGGGACGTTAGCTGATCAAAGAATTACGGTCGAAGTAGACGAGCAAGGTGTTGAAGCAAAAGGATGTATGCTATATTTGGACATCAATCAATGTCATCAATTTAACATTGTAATCATGTAAGACAAAGAACTTAAGTTGCAAAACAATTTTATGTGTTTTTAATCACAATGATTTGCAACAACAAATAAGGAATGTTTACAATCTGTTAATACTTAATATCACACATCAAAGTCAAATATAATATACAAACTAAATTCACATTTCTGCTATCAATCAACACAAGAAATCTGTCAAATTATCAAAAGGTTGCTGAACCTGAAAAAGTTCCATTCAATTCATTATTTTACTGTATACAAGCAAGAATTTATTGAGGCTTTGCAGCACCACCACTACCATTTTCCTGTGGATTATGAACTGGAGTAGATGAACCACTCCTTCTTGAGCCACTATGACCTCCTGTTATGGTCCTTCCCATAAACTTTCCTGCTTTAGAAATTCCGCTACCGAAGGCTCCAAAACCACTGGTAACAATCCCTGCTCCAGCGCCAATACCACTTCCGACAAGCCCGGCTCCGCCAACAAGACCACTTCCAACTAGTCCAACACCAGACCCTACTAATCCAGCTGCTCCGTCGAGTGCATCCATTGTGCTACCTATGACGCCTGCTGCTTTTAGTTTCTTCCTTTCTTCTAATATAGCTTTTTCTGCTTCTAGTGCAGCCAATTGTTCTTCCTTGTTAAACTGGTAATAGAAGACCTGAAATAGTTGATGCGGAATCTCATTAATAACCATTGATAATAAGACCTAAACCCTAATTAGGGAAGGAAAAAAGAAAACCTTCTCATTCCATTTCTTAGTTTCCATCTAAAAGTACGATGCACAGCACCAGAGTAATGTCACGGTCAAATATAACTAGATCATTTGTATGTACCTTTATAGTCAAGGTTCCTCGATCCTTCTTATCTTTCACCTTGAGTGTATCAAGTGATGACAGGAGATTCAATTGAAGCTCCTTTTCATTTTGTACTTCCAGGTCAATAAGGGGTAATTTTACAATTCCCAGTCTCTTATCTTGCCCAATGTCTTCATCAAAAACCTGTTTGGAGAGTCATGCAAGAATTTAATGACTATGCATAGACTGTTAGAAAAGCTACATTGTCATCCAGTTATATATCTTGTAATTATTTGTTGAGATGTTTTAGAAAGTGATAAAGTGAGGATGATTCATTTGTCAGTGTAAACAAGTTTTATACTGATATCCAATTGGACGTTTTAAGTAAAACTAGTTTACACTGACAGTGCATGTACCATTATCTCTAAGTAATTATTTATCATATTTCAGTGGGAAGTTTTTTGAAAACAAAGGGTCACAACACATTCTTAAGATAGGAGGAATAAGAGAGCGTCGTAAAACCTCAATAGTGAGTGACTGAGTCTCCTTGTCTTCTGCAATCAACTCAAATGTTTGATCCCAAACAGGATTCAAGTTGTTATTAACGACCTTGGTTTTAACCTTGAATAAGGGTCGAATGGACAAAACTACATAAGGATCTGATTTTCCGATCATTTCCATATTCTTTAAACCAGTTGCTTTCACTACAGTCACTTTAAGACTTCCTTGAGGTTTAAGCTCCAGTTCACTGCAAGAAAGAAAAAAATAGTGCCACTCAAATGTCGACCGAACCAGATGAAAAATGATTGAAAACTTCAACAATTTTTTTGTTAAAGAGATATATTAACATACACGGTCATGTTTTCATCTGCAACCAGAAAGATATATAAAAAAAGGCATAAACTTTGATAAGATTCATATTTACCTAATATCAACAGGTATTCCACCAAGCGGAACAACAATCCTATGTGGCCATTGGAGCATATCAGTAACAATTGTGTTCACAGTATCCTACGAAATGGTAAGTAAAAATAATATTAGTGTTAAAAATGTTACTTAAACAGTATAAGAAAGAGCACAAAACAAACATAACTCACGTCAATCATATCTGAAATTCCAGGAAGAGCAGTTAAACTTCCACCAACAGCTTTCAAAGTATAATCAATCCTCGGCTTCGGCTGATTCAATTTTTAATGAAAAAGTCAGTGATTCCAAGAGTGAAAAATTAGCCAGCTAAGATGGAATCATATATTCAGCAAAGATGATAATGTTTTTCAAATATTCAATTAGAATATCTATTTTGGCTAAGAGAAGAATGGACTGTTTAAATATAAAAGATTGCATCCCCCTCCTCACAATCATGTAAGCATATGTGTCGATGTCATGTTAGTGTTAGACATTGACACGTTTCGGACACCAAATATGTCTTCAATCGGAAGTGTGCTATATAGCCTATTATCCACCTTTTTGGTTTTGGCATTAACCGACCATTGTCTAAGTAATACACAAATTCTTATAGAAAAAGGAGAGGAAAAAAAGGCAGAACAGTCCTATCATGTAGTGACAACATGCAAATGCAACATCGAGTAATAATTAAACCAAATGCTTTAAACTCAGTCCACATGACTCTATCTTTGTGCCTTCACATACAAACTAATTGTATTCTTTCCCTCCACATTCTCCAAAGATTACCTCGGCAAGTAGAGCAACAACAACAGCAGAAATGCAAGGGATCTCTTCAGCAAGTTGGAATATAACCCGGATGACAGTAAAAACTTTTAGATCCTTCAACTGAAGAAAAAAACAAAGGCAATAAAAATCAAATTTTGACAAAATATAAAAGGGACCTGATGATATTCATATTCAACAGAAAAGTATTCTGCTAAGTATACCTGAATAGGGATTGACGCAACAAGTGCAGCTTCAACGGCCAAAATAATACTGGGATCACCACCCCATCGGAAATCTATGTCCATTATGATTTGACCTTTGGTGAGACTCTGCACACGAATACCTGCATGGATGGTCAAATTATGCACATATAAGTTTTCACATGCACAAATATTTACAACATTGCAGTGTATGTAAAATACTTAAGTAACATTGCAGTGTTATAATAACTTGTTATATAACATTGCATTTACATACTAGCTCAATTCCTAAATATAGGACCAGCCACATCGATTAAATCATGAGACTTGACAAAGTTGATAATAGTAATGAATTTAATAACAATTAGTATTGTTTTCCAAGCTTAGTAAAATAGTAATTAATGCAGTTGAAAATTCGAAAGAGAGTCCTATAAAAAGGAACAAAGAAATTTCTCAAGAGGGTCCTAATTTATAGATGGAGGTAGCATCATTGTACTCAGTCTTACCGAATACTATGTTTAGCTGTTAATTTTTTTTTTTTAAGACTCGGTATCTGGCCCAAGGACTGACTAATCCAAGGGACACCAATCCCACCGTCCACTTGTAGGGGTGCCCATTTAAAGCCAAAGCTTTTTTGCTCTGTATGGACTGACCCAACAGGAAGTGACACCGGGAGGGTTCAAACCTGAGACCTTGAGAGGAGCAAACTCCAATGACGCAGGCCTTGACCATGAGGCCAACCCATGTGGGTTGTTAGCTGTTAAATGTTAATAAACTCTTTAGTAATTTAAATACACTTCTTTGCTGGATGGTTAATGCAACTCTTCCGTATACTTTATATGGATTTTGACAAGCAACATTTTTGTCTCAAGGCTTGTGTAGTGTATAGTGATATTTGAACCGGACTTTTCTGGATGGTCGGATCAGTTTGACTGAAAATCGAGCCCAAATTGCTCTAGCTTGTGGATCATTTATGTTACTGAACTGGTGATTATGTTACCAAACCCAGCCATTAGAATTGGTCTAGTTGGTCTAATTCATTGAACTGAGTGTTCTATGAAAAAGTAGTCATGAAAGTGGAGAAGTGAGAATTGAACCAAAAGAGAGGCGCAACACTTTAGTATGTATATATCCATTTTCTATATACATAATCAGGATGTTGTAAGTGTAACTGTAAGAAATCCCCAAATTGAATCGGTGAGGACCCAACTTAGGCACAGGCAGTCCAAAAAATCTATTGCATGTTTGAATTAGCTTAAATTAAAGAAATATTTACTTTTCGTTTATGAAAAAAAATTGATTATTCCCAAATAATAAGCTGAAACAAACATTATCTTACTATGGAAAAAAATGTGAAGAGGAAACACAACTTTTTGATAATACCTTCAATTTTTGGAGCTACATTTCCTAATGACAGTTTGCTGAACTTCAATGAAGTAATTCCAGGAGGTCTGTACTCTTCCAGTAGAGGTTCAACTGATTCCCTGATCACCAGTGTTGCGGCCTAATGGTGAACAAAATACATAACAACCAAATCATCTATTTAAACAGAACAAGGGATATACCACTGATTGGATAAACAAGCGCTTATAGCATAAGCATTTATCATATAAGTGCTTATGCGTAAGCTATTTATATAACAAAAGATAAAATAAAATTAAACTGGTTTCATATAAGCTATAAGCTATATACTGGAGAGGTTGTGAAAATAAACTAAAAGCAGCTTATAGTCTATAGATATGTCAAAAGCTGTTTTCATAAGCTCTCCCAAAAGCAATACTTATGTCAAAAGCTGTTTTCATAAGCTCTCCCAAAAAGTCTCACCAATGCTTATTATGTCAGTAGATAAGCTCGGATAAATCAATTGAAACAGATTATGATTGACTTGATGGGGTGTTAGATGCAATTTTGATTACAAATAAAATATATTGTGCAAAATAGCATGCTCAACTACATGCCAAAAATGAGGCAAGCATTAAACACTAGTAAGATTGTTTGAGAACTTGTGCAAACAGCTCATGCCATGTCCATAAACCGTTTTTAGCTTATTTCCTTAACCTCTCGGGATAGCTTATGAAAACAGCTTATAGCTTATATGAAAACAATTTTATTAGATTTTATCTTTTGTTATAAAAATAGATTCTAATACATAAGCGCATATATGATAACCGCTTATGCTATAAGCACTTAATGAAGTTGTTTATCAAAATAAAGCCTAAGTTCTAACATCTAACTAAATCTAGCAAAAAACAATACTCACTTCTGCTACAAATGGCCAAAGTTTGCTCAGGAGCTTGTTTAGCCATTTCACCTGATAAAAGCCGAGCAATAAAGAGTCAAGAACAGAAGAATTATGGAAATAATAGGTTCACTGCATAAAATAATTTCAAATGCAAGGTAATATATAGAAATGAAAAATTCTCACCTGCTCGTATACAGGAAAAGATATCCACTCAGGAAGATTTTCACCACAAAGTTTCTTTAAATCATCTCTGTTGAGGGATCCAAGGAGTTTGATGTCAACAGCCTGTAAAGCAAAAGAATGACAAATGTTACGACAAGAAAAAATTTACCGACAAATTAAAACCTAAGTATGCATTGCTACATATTTTTCCTCCCCCGCCTGTATCAGTATATATTCTTATACTATGAATTTGTCACAAAAAACATATAATTTTGTGTCTCTAGTTTGTAAGGCATATTGAACATGTATGAGAGTCGTCTCTTTAGTTGGAATGACAATCTAAGATTGCAACAAGTGTCCCAAAAAGTCAAAAACCAAACAAACCAAAAAAACAGCTTTTTTAATGGATTGAAATGGTTGTGGAATTGTGTTCCTAATGATGCCAACCAAACTGAAAAAATGCATAAGTATTGGTATTGATCATAAACTATGAAGCCCAGATACTTCAAAAATGGATAAATATCGGTATTCGATACAGGTACACATCTAATGCTTCCTCATACATACTCATAGTATCCAATAACTTTTTTCATTCTTTCTGAAAATATTTTCCCCTATACTTCTTAGATACATTTGTAATACATCTCATATGCATCTTCGATACTTCCTACAGACTAAATACAACATATTTTTGATATGCCACACTTACTAAAGACACAAAATTGTTTGTTTTTGGTGACATAATATATATGGAAAATGCTAAATAGTGCACCCGGTGCACTAGTTAAACACATAATTAAGAAAATTCTGTTTTGAAACTCGTGCATTCAATACATTGAAAGTGTAAAAAGTTGATTTTATCAACATTAACTCTGTTTTATTTCCATTTTTGGTATGCTTAGCAAGTGCACCGGGTGCACTGTTTAGCATGACCCAATAAATATATATATATATATAGGTGTGAAGAATATATGTAATGTAACTACGCCTATGTATTGGCTACTCTATGTTTATGTATTTTATGTGCAACTAGCTATGTGACCTTTATAAACATTACGGATTTATTTTTATTTTACACACACATAGCCGAAACTGAAAACTAATCCAATCCAAATTAAATTAGATCAGATCAGATTTGATTTTAAAATCAAACCAATTGGACAATTAAAGAACAAAACCAAAGGGATCAAATCAAATGATTTTCCACCTCAAAACCCAATCCAATCCATGAACACCCTACTGCAGACCTGGACCAAGGTCTCAAATACTACATCAGTTGTATAAAGCAATGGAAGATTGCATTTCACTGCAACAATAAAGTAGTTCAGAATCAAGAAGCACTGCTTATATGGGTCTGCTTCAACATTTTACTGCAGGACAGAAATTAATTGATGAAGCATCTCCAAAAGTCCTTTATCGAAAACCAATTCCTTCACAACAGCATACTCAACTCTCTTCTCCCAAAGCTTGTTTTGACACATCATGTTTCATTCTATAACGTTTTACTTTCTTCTATATACTAAAATCCACCGGTGGATCTCGCAAGTGCAACTCAAATTGTAAAAGATTACAAAGACATTTAATATGTTCTGGCACAGGTTCAAGCCCGAAATTCCCCAATTCTCTACACCTAGTGTGCGAAATTCAAAAACCACACACACCGATTAAATTTCATTTCAATTTCATCAACTACATCAAAGATATTCACACTAAATTTTAACATTCATAACCAAAACCAAAGTCAACAAATCATCAATAAGATAAAATAAAACAAAACAAAACCATTATTCATACCTTTGCAATTCTCTTGGAACTTCTATACTTCATCATACGAGCCCATCCAGCCATCAATGCTATGCCGAATAACATCCCCATAAAAATCCCAGAAATCAAACCCATTTTTTCCTAGATTCCAAAACACAAACTTTTCCCTTTCAACACAAAAACAAAAACCCAAAAATCAAAACCATACACCCATATGAAAAAAGAAGTAAAAAACAAAACTTTAACACTCAAATTGCAAAATAAAGTCAAAGGCAAGTAAAAAGAATGAAACTTTCCATGAAATTTAGGGAAACAAACTAAAAGGGTGTTTATTGTTCATACCTTAGAAGATGAACGGCAATTGGAATGAGATTCTTGAAAGAGACCAAAGTTGGAACAAAAAAGAGTTGTTTTTTTATAATTGCTATGAGTTGTTGTGGGACAATCTTCCAACACTGTGTGATTTTTCAGAACTGTAAAAATGTTGTAGGTTTATTGTTTTTAACGGCGGTTTCGGTGTTGTGTTGGTTCATTTCATATTCACTTCACAAGATTGAATTGAAATTGAAATTGAAATTAAAAAGAAAATATTAATGCCTCTTTGTAGCTGAGCTGTACATGTAGGGACTCCACACCTTCAACACTACTGTTTGCATTCTCTACTTTTATTTTTTTCTTTACTATTTTGAAGGCAAGTATCTACTGCTATCTATTTGATTTTTCTTCTTTCTAATTTTTTTATTTGATGTTATTTTATTCTCATCTTAACGTAGAGACCGTTGTTTTTGACTTTCGGTCTTTGTATGATGTTTGTTTTGTTTAAATTTGTAGATTTATTTCAATCCAAATTTAGTGTATATTCAATGACTTTAGTGTCATCAACATTATAGATTTGAAGGCATAACTATTCTAGACATTTAAATTTTTTAATATTAATAGTAGTTTTTGCCACATTTGTAGAGATTAGGTTGTTTTATTCTATTAATTCAGGTATTTGAAAATATAACAATTTCGATTAATGAACATCGTTGTTTTTTAGTTAAAAAAACAACTAAGTGTCTGGTCTATATTATAAAAAAATATCATTTTATATTCATTGAATAAATTTTTTTAATAATAGATTTATTGAATAATTAATTTAAAAATAATAATTAATTTATCTAATCTATATGAATCTAAAAAGTGAATGGGCGTTTGTTTCAAGTTATAGTTTTATATTTCTGAAAATAAATTGATAGGAAAATGTATTCATGTAATTGTTATTGTACAAGTTTACTAAATCTTTCTTTCAAAAAAAAAATTTTACTAAATCTTATTCCATAATATAAAAGATTACTAAAAAAAATCCTAAAAAAAGTTGGGAAAAAAGCTAAGTTTTGTATACAAAAGAGTTAAGTTTTATATTGAAAACAACGTTTTTTATATTTTTAAAATATTATCTACATACTATCAAAAAAAAAAATTATTGTCTACACAAGTTCTAATGTATTTTTACTATATAATTATGTTTAATTAGCATTTTCCTTAAATACCTAGAAAAAAAAAGTCTATCCTTGTATTCCTATAAAAAAACTATTTCCAATTAATACTCCCTCCATCCCGAGACCTCTCTATATATAGAAATTCACCTTTTGATGTGAATAAATTGGAGATCCTAAATTCGACCAGACCATGAATATAAAATACAATATTCCTATTAATCAAGCTATGTTTACGAGAACGACTGTTAATATATACTATTATTTAGTTATCTCAGTATATGATTAAAAAATCTTATCAAAATAAATCTTGTAATAGTGTACTCCCTTCGTCCCAAATATAAGCAAAAAATAGTTAATAAAAGTAAATATATTTAGTACAAATTTTTAACCAAATACATCAAATTCTTTTGACTCATTTTTTGTTATATTTTGAAGGAGGGTGTAAATGATCAAACTGTTAAAATTTATTTTTGTGCGTTGGATTTTTTCTAAAAAACCCCCTTATTTCAGTGCATTTTGTAGTAATTAATTGTGATTGGTAAGCAGTGTTGCTGTCAGTTTACTAACAAAGACTTGAATCTTGACAGTTTGAAACGTTTGGTATCGAAGATAACGGACCAAAGATGAGTAACATAAGGAATTTGTCTCTTTCTGGTTGCTTTTACAATGACCTATCATCATATATCCAATTTCATGGGGCAAAACTTAAGCCATGTGTTCCTTGACTTTTCAGCCAGGTACAACTTGGAAGCTGGCATTAAATTTGGCTTTACCATTCTCAATTTTACGAGTTAATCATTGATAATAAGACAATTTGATTTTTTTAAATTAGTTTTAGTAAAATTAAAATATAAATCACATTAATATTTAAAGACAGTTATGGTACTTCAAAAGTTGCTCTCAATGTTTCATAAGTAGTACCGTAGTTCAGTTGAAATTTTTAAATCGATATGTTTGAGTGCGAGTTTTAAACTATTGAGAACCTTATAGTCTATATTTTTTTCTATTCTTAAATATGTGATTCTCATTAAATTATTTAACAAAAAAGAAGTTGATGCGACATAAGATTTTTTAGTACTTATATGATTATTAATTAGTAGTATAAGTTTTGTTTTGTTAATCTAACAGAATAAATTGTTGCTCGTGTCGTGTGTATATAAATTTGTTACTACGAGCGGGGTATAAATTTGCCCTAATATCACCAATTTGAGTGAGGTAGAGGAGAAGAAGATCAATCATCATCTCGCAACTTTATATGATGTAGTAGTTGCCAGTTGGACATGTTCAATGAAGGTAATTAGCCAATAAGAGGGTTGCGTAGTATTGTGTATAAATAAGAAGGGTGAATAACAACGGTGAGTCGTCGTATATGAAGTTCTCCATTTTTATTCTTGATTTGAATCTACATGTATTTAACATGAGTTCTTTTAAATTATAGAAAGTGCTCATTAAAGGAAGAGTAGTTGTTGTTCTTGGAGGGATTTGGATCTTCTCATGCGTTTTTGGTCCAACTCACTCTTCTTTTTTAATCTAATGGCAAAATGACTCATAAAAAAGAAAAAAAAAATAGTCCAGCAGAGAGAAAATAAATGAATGAATGATTGAGATTGATGTTGAATGAATAACATAAAAGAAAAATAACATGAAATGATCAAAATCTATCATTATAGCATGCAAGTAAAATGGTTGGGAACTCTTGCCTCGACAAATCAATTTAAAAAATAAATGTAGTAGGTAGTACTAGTTACTATATGAGATAAATAAAGTATATTGTATTAATTCTAATCATCACTTATTTAACACTAAGCTCATACAATTAACAAAATAAGTTATATTTAGAAAAGCTCTACTTTATTGGTTTGTAGAGTCGGTAGCATGAAGAGTGGAAATGGAAGCTCTACTTTATTTTGGACTACAAAGTGGATTGGTGAGATTCCTCTAGCTTTAGCTTATCCTCGGTTATTTTCCCTACCGAATGAGAAGGATGGTAAGGTGGGTGACCTATTGGTGATAGATGGGGAGAGGCGGTCTGGAACACCCCAGATTCCCATGAGCTTTATTGGTGAAATCATTAGTTATTTTATTTCAAAAGGAGTGTTACTCAGGCTTAACTCAACTAATTTATTAAATATAAAAATAAAATGCTATATCGTATTTTAAAAATTGATACATATCAATATCCAAAATTCTTGAATACAAAATCTTGAAAGAAAATTATAATATAGTCTGAAAATCATTAATGAAGGTAATGACTAAAATAATTTAGAGTTTCCCCATGGTATCTTAACAGAGCGACTCCACAGAACAGAGCGAGGAAAGAGCTCTCCGAACACATCAACTATGACTCATCACCTACACACAAAAGTCTACGAGTTTTACGTCGCAGGGTCAAACCAGAAGGGGTGAGTAACGAACGTCATATAGAATAACTGAATTCAATAGCAACAATAAATAAAATATCGTCCTTTGGGACGATCAAACACATAAACAAACATAATTATCACACATATCAATTCAATAGAGCAATTAGAATTCAACTCAACCAAGCTAAGATGCAATGCGACCTATAGACTCCTTAAATGCATGTGGTACCATTTCAACACCGATTTATCAACACTGAATTATCAACACCGAATTATCAACACCGATTTATCAACACCGATTTATCAACACCGGGACTGACACATGAATGAATGCATGAGCATATTTTGACCCGACATCATCAAATTCAACAACTATCACAATCAACATCTTTATAGAATCAACATCAATAATCAACGGCTTAAAGAAAACATCAATAGGAATTCCATATTCTCAACATCATTATCAACAGATTAGAATCAACAACAACACGACAAGTAACAACTACAACAACACAACAACGATAGCAACACGACAAACGGCAGCTCAAGGCCACCATAGCAACACGACAAACGGCGGCTCAAAGCCACCATAGCAACACGACAAACGGTGGCACAACGGCCACCATAGCAACACGACAAACGGTGACACAACGGCCACCATAACATCAAGCAACAACACTAATTATATTTAATAAACTACCGCAAATTAAACCAACACCAAATAAATTCGACACCCATTAAACTCAACACCAAATTAATTAACGCAAAATAGATCCAACTCCAAAGTTCACCTAGCAGTTGACACTATCATGTATTTTTCATAATTATACCCCTGTTATTTGATTAAATAAAATTTAAGTATTTAACCTATTACAAAACAGCCCACTCACGAAACTAGTTGATTTAACTTTGTTTCTCAAAGATCAATTAAGTTAATTTATTTTGAAAACACTATATTATTATTATATTATTTTTACAAAACTGCATTTCTATTTATGTGTGATTGACCTTTGCATACCAACTGCTCCTATTTATTTCTAAGATCAATTTCTTAACAAGCTAGAATATAATCAGGTCTCATCTCATGCAACCCGTAACTAAAGAAAATTTCAAATGAAAATACTAGCAAATTAACCTGTTAAAATAGGAGATAATTCATCAAAGTTAAAGAAAGGGACATAATTAAAGTATCTACTATTACTTAATTATTCCAGTCCACTGATACATCAAAAGCACACTTAAATAGTTAAACATATGTATATAGATATACCCAGATGCATAAACAAATACAGATAAATTAAGAAAGACCAATTGATTTATTTCATAACTGATTAAATAAAAGAACCGATTGACAGTCAAGAAATTGATTTTAAATATACTTATTCATATCCAAAATATTAGGCACTTAATGGGTTCCACAAGTTATATTGTATACAAACACTATGGGAGGAGAAAACAGATACCAAAGTATCGCCTATTTTCATTAAAACATGTGTGCAAGGTTTAATTTATCATGATCGACCAAGACAACAATCAGAATGTAATTATGATTCATTCAAAACTCAAACACGATACAGAAAATTAACACATAATTACCCTTTTAATTATCACTTATAAAACAAGCTTTTGTCATTCAAAAACAAAGAAAAATCATCAATTGAAACGAGATTCAATTTAAAAGGTTCATAAAAGAATGAAATAAAATAAAAAAAATAAAGGGAAAGAAAAGGGAAAAAAGGACACATATGTAACGCTATCTACAATCAGAATCTTTAAATGAGTTGGTTAAAACCCCCTTACTTGTTAGTAGCAGTGATCTCTTTTCCTAATGCGATGAAGTTGTTCTCCTTCCCTTAATCCCCTTCTCCCTCTACTTTTTATTTTCAATTTTATGAAAAGCGGCAATCCTAGTTCTTTCTTTGGTCTTATGTTTTACCTATTTATAAAAGGAAAGGGTCTAGGTTTCTTTTTCCTTAAGAAAGAGTAAATCTCGTAAGATTTTGTTTCAATTTAAAATTATGACCATATCTCTCAATAATTTGGTTCTACTTTATTTCTAAGTATATCTCTCCAAAATTATACTAAAATAAATATCTCTATTTTTCTCCACTTAATTATTCTACTAAAAATATTCTTTAATTAATTGGTTCAACACATAATTCTAACGGAATTAATTAAATAATATCTAAATAACTTTCTTCTAAATTTTGGGGCGTTACACGGTCTTGGTCATTGTCTTGGCGTAGGAGGCTTTTCCAATGGGAGGAGGAGGGTGTGGCTCATTTGATGAATCTCTTGGATGCGGCAGTTTTCTATTTGGAGGAAGATAGATGGAGTTGGTTGCCGGAGTCGGATGAGGTATTTTCGGTTAAGTTCTCTTATAAGCTCTTATCGGAGGAGATCCGGATGGAGGTGGAGGTTGAGGAAGCTTTGGTGGGTGTGTTTGGTCAAATTTGGGATAGTTCGACTCCCTCTAAACTAATAGCTTTCTCATGGCAATTACTTTATAATCAGATACCATCGAGAAATAATCTTGAGCTTCGGGGAATTCATGTATCGGACAAGCCTTGGGAATGTGTTGGGTGTGTGTAGGTAAAGTGGAAACATCCAGACATCTTTTTTTTTTTGCATTGTTCAAGTGCAATGAAGGTGTGGGGAGAAGTGTTCAATTGGTTAGGGGTGTTGAATGTGATTCCCCCATCTCTATCCTCTCTTTTTGATTTGTTAAAAGGATCGGCGAGGAATGCAAAGATTCGTGGAGGTTTTGTGTTAATTTGGCATGCTATTCTTTGGTCTCTTTGTAAGGCTAGAAATAGCGCTATTTTTAAATATGTTTCTTTTATTCTGAAGAGAGTATTTTGGTATTTATAGTCATATATATTATAGACAAATTTTGGAATTTTTGTTCATAAAGTTGAGTATTTTGTTTATGCTGCATTTTTTCTATGCATTTTGGTTTTTTCAAAGTTCAAATTCTAGAATTCTTAATAAACAAAGTATTTTAAATTTTGAAGGCGACGCTAAGTTTAGGTGTGTGCATGGGAACGAGGAATTGCATTGATTTTCTTAACTTGTATTTTAAGGACTCGTTAACATTTTATAATAGTATCTTTTCAAAGTTTTTTTTGAAATATTTTTTATTTTTTAAATTAAAAATACTAGATATTTATTTTATTTCAAGTACTTAAAAATGTTTAACTATTGTAAATTTTATATATTTTTGTTTAACTAATATTCCTTTGTAAGAAGAACAAATAAGTCTTTAATATTATTCTAAATGTTCTTTGAAATTTAAAGTTTTCTCTACCATAAACTAAAGCACCATCTTCTCACTTTAAATTTAGACTGGATCATAGAACTAATAACTCTTTTAACATTATTCACCACAACTTTTTCAAAAAAACATTATTCACCACAATTTTGTTGAATAAACTATTTGCAAATGGAATTTTATTTTCATATATTATTTGTCCCTTTC
The DNA here is from genome assembly GCA_030408175.1 of Trifolium repens. NCBI lineage: Eukaryota > Viridiplantae > Streptophyta > Magnoliopsida > Fabales > Fabaceae > Trifolium > Trifolium repens. The sequence goes on from CP125850.1 coordinate 10,344,633, forward strand.
ATCTTAATATAAAAAATATCCATAAACAGTTTTTACTTTTTGACAAGTAATCATCTATAGTGAAGACTTAAGATAAGCTAACATCATGTCTTATGTGGCGTCTGTTATACTACTAATTAAGGAAATACTTTCCTTTTTCTTTTTGTTTTGAAAAATTGCTTTGCATGACACCAACAGAAAAATGGCTTTGCATGTTCAAATAATTTATAGTTATATTTTCTTCATGCACTCATGAAAGGAAGTATAATTTTCTCTCTATTATTTGTGTGGGGGAGGGGTGGGCATTGAAAGAACGTGTTGTCATTTGTTAGGTTTGAAATTAACAAAAATCCAGCTTAGCAATTTTTGTTATTCTTTGATTTCTTTTGTTATTGTTTTTGAAAGGATTTCTCTGTTATTGAAAGGGTCATATTCCTTTCTTGGCAACAATCAAGGTCCCACTTTGGATAATTATAGAATTATAGAATCATAAGAAAGGGATTAGGGATGACAACGGGTGCCCACGGGTGCGGGTTTAACACAACCCAAACCCACACCCGAAATATCGGGTGACACCCGAACCCGAACCCAAAGTCTATTCGGGTGGCAAATTGACACCCACACCCACACCCACACCTATTGGGTTCGGATTTTTCCACCCAAACCCGAACCCGCAGCAAAAACACAAAATTCAACATAATTAACACTCAGACCCACACCCGTTGGGTTCGAATTTTTTCACCCAAAGCATGAACACACAAAATTCAACAACATTAATTAATATTGAAACACAAATTTTCACAAGCATTCCAACAAGGTTCTCAAAGAAATTAAATTACAATTTTTCATCAAGTTTGGTAACATTACAATTAAAATTAAGGTCTTCAACATGGTAACATTATAATTAAAATTAAGTTCTACAATAGTACAATTAAATTACAACTTTCCAAAAGCAACATGGTAACTTATGTAATTTTACAATTATATATACTTAGGGATACTTATGTAATTTTATGTATAAGCGGGTGTGGTTTCGGGTTTCGGGTGCGGGTTTGAGTAATCCCAAACCCGCACCCGAAATATCGGGTGTCACCCGAACCCAAACTCAGTCAACTCGGATTTCACCCGTTGACTTAGGTTCGGGTGCGGGTGGGCCCCGCGGGTTTGGGTTTGGCTGCCATCCCTAAAGGGGATAAAAGAGTAATATTTAAATTGAAAAGAAACGAGGAAAATTAATATAATTCTATTAGAATATTGATTGATATAATTTACACCTTAATTTAAAACACCAATTTTGTAAGAAAAATTTTCTTCCCACCTCTCATGTTTTTTTCACCCTTTGATTTTCATTTATGCCTCTGAATCATTATTTCGGTAAATATGAACTGAATTTATGAAAAATTTGAAAAATATTTACCAAATTTTTCTGAGTTTTTTTTTCTCCAGAAAATAGAACCCAGAAAATATTTTGGATTTTTGAAGAAAAAAAAAACCGCTGAAACACCTGTTTCTATATCACAAAACTTCGGTAAATGTTTTTCAAATTTTTCAAAAATTCAGTTTGTATTTACCGAAGTTATATGCATTTGTAAATTAGGAATAAAATTAAATTTTTGTGGGGTTAAAAAGAAATTTTCAATTTTAATCCACTTTATTGTTAGTATGAGCCAAAACTTGTGGTCCAGATTATGAAAAGAACTGTCGGCAATCTAAACACTGAACAGAGTATATCACGTAGCTTTGTACTTACGGTTCTTTTCTTTTTGATCAAATTGTACTTTTTTATTATTATGATCAATTGTAGGAAACATAATAAAATATGTTCACATGCACTCTAGAAAAATTGCGAATAACATAAGCAAAGAAAATTGATTCAAGTAATTTGAGGTCATTCTACAAATAATGAAATAATCCTTTGTTTGTTAAAATTTCATAAGAAATAAGTTTACACAACCAAATATCCAAAAGGGTGGATACAAACATAACCCTCAAGACATAAAATGAGAATACGGCACATTCGTCTACACTGATACGCACCGCCTAAGATTAAAGTGGTTGTAATGCAAGAGAAACAAACTATGCTAAAAACAACTATGCAATGTAGGAATTAACGGTCAAGACAAGTTCTAGAGAATCATTCATACTTGTACAGTTGTTAACACTATTAAACATCGTCGTTACCTTGCTGAGCCTTTGACTCATAGAAGAGCCTTACAGTGGAGTAAATAGTAGAAGGTTCAGCCATTGCACCATTGCCATAATCCCCACAAGCTAACCTCTTTGTAACAGGTGGAATGAGAGAAATACCAAGCTCGTCAATGGAGATGAGATGCCGCTCTGTGAAAGGATTGTTCCACATAAAAGTGTTCATGGCTGGTGCAACAAAGAATGGTTTGCTGTAGTCCCAGGCTCTCACAATACATGTCAGTAGATTGTCACACAAGCCTCCAGCAATCTAAAACAATATATATATTTAAGTTACGGAAATGAAAACAGTGGCAATTGTCAATTACTCGAGCATAATAGAAACTTGCACGTAAACCCTATATAAGATGTGCATACAGAAATTGAACATCATCTGATAGGAACATATATCATCATGATTCATGTAAACATGTCAGAACTATAGAAACTTGAAGTCTTGTACAGCTTGTTTACTTTCTAAAAACATATTCCGTCTTCAAAATTTATGAAAATGTTTGATCTGTTTTCAAAAGTTGTAAAAGAAAATGGTGAATGAAATATTTGATCTATATTCACTTATGTTTCTTTGTTGAAGTGAAAATGAAAACAGAAAGATGGAAAGTAAATGGGCCTTTAATGTGCAGTGAAATATAAAGCCAGCCATTTATTTGATCATGCATGTATGTAGATAGATATACAAAATCAGCTAATGTTTATCAAATTAATTACCTTTCCAAGAGTGTTTGCCGATAATGGAGCAATGACCATGATATCAGCCCATTTGCGAAGCTCAATGTGAAGCACACTATCGCCTAGTTTCTTCCAACTAGACCATTCATCCTCGTCCGTATACAATATCACATCTTTGGGAATCGTAGTTCGGTCAATAAAATGCAAAGATGAACTTGTGGCAACTGCTCTTACTTCTGCCCATTCAGAGAAACAATGACAAAGATTTGCAAACTTAACAGCAGCAACACTTCCACTAGTAGCAAGTAAAATCCGAGGCTTCCTGGGGGCAGCACCGACTGGCATACTCTCTCCAACTGAACTCGCAGTTTCTGGGCTGGCCATCATCAACCAGAGATTTCAACAAAGATCTTAAATATCCACCATTCAAACAGGACTTTCAGCTTACTCATAAAACAAACCATCAAATTGGTAAGTAAAATCCCTTTAGAGGAAAGAACAGAATAAACTGAATAATTGCATAAAGTCCATGTAAACAAATTTTCCTTAGTTATTGAAGTGAAACTGTGAATATAGATGACTCTAATGCACAAAGTGAAACACTCAACCTAAATGTATATTCTATTCTAATTAAATATGTGTTTTGAAATATGAATTCATCATAAGTTATTTTACATAGTATACGGTTAAAATACCTAATCATAAACTAAACTAGTCGATGACAGCCACATATCATCTCTCTGTCATGTTAAGCTGAAAATATAAACCTAAACTAATGAGAGAAAAATCTCAGGAAGACTTATATCCAAAGTATAAACATTACAAAATATACAAGCATTCTTATAACATTTTCTTAGCTATAACATTTTCAGTAGTAATGTCATAATTTCTTTTGGGTGATTAAGTCTTTTCAGTCAACAGTGAAGAAAGATTAGAACTTCATAATCCCACTTTTCAGAAAAAAAAACTACTGAAATTTCATGCAATATCATCTATTTAGTAACATACTAAAATGTCAATTGATTATCAACAAAATATGTATAACTATCTCATCATTTGTAAAATTGAAAGGAAGGAATACCTCGTATTCCTATAGTTGCATCATATTACAATTATAAAACGATAACCACAATTCATGATAGAGACATACCACAAAAATAAACTTCTGGATTGATATGCAAACTCCGTAAGATTTCTACTCTACAACCTGTAAGTCTAGAAATAAAAGAAAGGGGTGAGTGTGAGTCATAAAGACGCAGTGAGAGCATGATAAACAAAGTGTACATAAAGGAGGTTAGAATTGCACGAGTTTTTATCCAAACAATTTTTAAACCAAAAATCTCAGCATTTGAAAACTATTTCATACTTTTTAAGTTATTTATAACATCACGGATAATAGGTTTCTGTAAAATTCTTAGCATGAATCCATTATTAATCATACTTAATTCATAAAAAATGCAAATCATATTATATTATAAAAAAATTAAGTTGCAACAAGCATCACGCGATTACGCGTTGATCATCTACAAAATTTAAACTACATAATTTAAAATACCCTAATTGATACTGGCATTTTGGCTAAAAAATCTAAATTGTTGTGAACATAAACTTTTAAATGTTTCCTAAAGCACATATATGATATATGGTTGAACATGTACTGGAAATGTTTTCATATTGAAATAAGGAAGAGCAAAAACAGAGTATAACAACAACAATAGAAACCTCAGACATGATTTAACAAAACCCTAGAATTGAAAAACTCATAACAAAATAGGGAAGGAAAGGAAGAGCAAGCAACAAACAACAATCAAAATCAAACTCTAACAGACCAACAAACACAACATTTATGTCAATTTAGCTATGACAAAATCTGAGAGAAAGTTTTGCAATTGATACTAACCTGACAATTGAGAACTGAGAACAGAGGCGGAGTGATGGTCTGTGACTGTCGCGGTGGTGGTCGGACGGTCGAGTGGTGCGGTGGTGGGTGGCTATGTCGATCGTACTTTCTCTTTAACCTTCAAACCCAGAGAGTAACAAATAACAACAAAGGATTTTTAAGTGAGAAAGTTGAAATTGATATGGTTTGTAAACGGATTTAGGGATTTGGATCTGTTTTTCCCCCCTTTATGGACATTTATATAATATAAAGTATGCCAACAAATTATTAAAATATCCTAATCATAATGTCAAGTCATCACATTTAACGCATGTTTAACGTTTTGGATTGAACCGGAGGTCTTTTTAATTTTTCTTCATTACTTACTTGACACTGAGTGATACTTTCAATGACTTAAATGATCGTTTACTCGTAGTTTTTTTGACAGGAAGAGAAAGATATAGAGTAAACGGTCAATTTAGTTCCTAAACTATCACTCTCTCACCAACTTAGTCCTTAAACTATTAAAAACAACTAAAAGGTCCTTAAACTATATTCAGATCCATCAATTTAGTCCCTAGTTAAATTTGTGTCATCCATTGAGGTGAAACAATAAGATTTTTTTTGTTCTTTTAATTGAGAAACCAAAGATAAAAGGACCACGTCCTACTCCTACAAAAGTAACCAAACCGGAAGCTTGTTCAAAACTGTGTCCTTCATTGTCTTCACCATATTTGAAGCAGCAAAAAATTATTCAAAAAATACTCCCTTTAGTACAAAGCAACAGCAAAAACCATGGATCTATACAACAATTATACGAGGCATAACAACACATTCACTTAACACAAAAACCAAAAGCTATAAAAATCCAAAACAGTTGTTGACGGAGAGTAGATTAGTTGCCGGCGGCGAACAGGGTGGTTGACGGTGAGGATTTGGAGTGGAAGAAGAAAGGGTCTTTATATTTTAGGGGTTTTTTATTTGTAGAATGAGTGATTTAACAAAAAAGTTACTTGAGGGACTAAATTGATGGATGTGGATATAGTTTATGGACTTTTTAGATGCTTTTAATAGTTTAAGGACTAAGTTGGTGAGAGAGTGATAGTTTAGAGACTAAATTAACTGTTTACTCTAAATATTGAGAAACCGTTTTGTGTAAAATTAAATTTTATACAATTTTTTTTTTCTTTTTTGTACAATACAAAAATATTATTCTACTATATCACTGACTACTACTAATAATACATTTAGCAATTAATTACAGCAACACACAGTTACTGCATGCAATCCGTTTCCGTAGACGCACACAATAATTTATCATCCAATACCCCCATGTTTCACCTAATTATTATTTTTGTCCATAACATCTTCCAAATGGAATATTTTTTGTATCAACCATTTGATTTTTAGAAAATGGTTTTAATAATTCAAAATTTAACCACAAAATAATTAAAATTGGATAAAAAATTATTTTTATTATAATTGAATTTGAACTTTCTGAACGATTCATCTTAATAGAGGTTTATTAATTATTTGAACCAAATCACTGAATTATCTAATAGAGAGTATTCCATCATTGTTCTTTCCAACCAATCTAATTAATATGAATATCTAGACAACAATATTTTTTTCTCTTAAAAGAGCACAAGAATAAAACTCGCACATGTTAAGTAAGTATAGAAGAGAAAGTTTGAACTCCTATTTTAACATATCAAATGTTCATGCAACTACCATTTAAAATGTACTTGATTGTTTACACCTAAAATAAATTATATGTTAACCGAAATCGGCATGACAAACGATTAAGGGGGTAGCCGAGTGAGCCTTCAACCAGTAGCTTATTGGGTGAGTGTAAACACGATCGAACACGAAGAATGCAGCAAACAAACAAGATAGTTTTACATAAGCACAAGTATTTAGACACGAATATTTAGGCATAAGTATTTTTCTTTTTAATTTTTTTAAATTCATGTGTGTGCGCCTAACATGTACTAATATTTAGTGTTGTGCCTAACCAAATATTTCTCCAAACATTAACTTAAAAATTACATACTCTTCCATCTAGTGTTATCCTCCATCAAGCACTGTGTACACAAATTTCAAAGTGAAACAATAGTTGTTTGAATTTTTGACGAATTGCAAAGTTATTGTCTCATTTTTATAATTTGTTTTCCCAGATGCCTTTATATTTTTCTCCAAGGCCTTTATCTACCATAAACTAATGAACTTATGACTTATAATAAACCTTTTGTCCTTAATATTTTTTCTTCTTTTTCGGGGCCTAAAACCCTTGTTTATAAAAATTATTTATTAGCATAAACTATCTATACTAATATATAAAGGGGATACAAATTTTTGGGATGGCTTTTTTGTTATTCCAATTTTACCCTTAAAAAATAACTTCCACATAAAAATAGATTTTTCAGTTTTTTTTAGTAATTAATTTTTTTTCCCTTCTTAATGACTAAGCACAACTTCAGTTTTTTTATAGTAACAAAAAAAATATATATTTTTTTCTTCTTAATAATTAACCACAACAAAAAAAGGAGGTTACGTAGTTATCAATTAACAAAGTCCAATAAAAAAGATGATTAAATAGTTATTTATATTTGCACAATACAGAATATCGATCACCCACGAAAAAAAAATATCGATTACACAAACGGGCACGGAACGTGCCCGTTTGGCGGCTAGTTTTTCATAAGCTAAAAAATAATTCTATCCAAACGGATCCTAAACCTATTGCATAATAGAGTTCAACAAAATCTCAACTATACAAGGTTTTATAAACTATTTTTCATAAGCTAAAAAATAATTCTATCCAATCGGATCCTAAACCTATTGCATAATAGAGTTCAACAAAATCTCAACTATACAAGGTTTTAAGTTCCATGTTGCATTGGAATTTCAAGGGAAACACAGTGCAAGTAATCATCCCTACAACCAACGAAAATCCGGCCACCAATCATTAAAGGTGACGAGAATATATCCCCCGGCAAGTTAAGTCTTGCAAATTCTTGCACTTCGCTTGTTAGTTGATTTGTATCTTCGGATAAATTTGTGTTCACTCGAAGAATGTGTATGTTTCCGGAACTAGAACAAATGCAAATTAACCTGAATAGCACAAAAACGTGTTTGAAATAGATTATTTGATAATGTCCCTTCAACTAAGAAAACAAACTTAGGCTACCTGTCCAAAGTGTTGGAGGCATCAGATTCCAGCTGCAAGTGCTCGTCAACATAAGCAGATGCAGTAATTGGATCTCCAACATTGTATTCCCATATTAGATCTCCCTTTTCCTGGTGTTAATCCAACATAAGGAATGGAAAACAAATCATTTTTCATCAAAGCATTGATTGCAATAGAAAATGTTGTAAGTTGTAACAAATGGTTTTTCCAGAATTTTTCGAAACTTCAAATCCTAGTCTCACATCCTACAAAATCCTCATATTTAATCAAAACTTCACATCTTTTGTGATTTCAAAACATTTTAAAGTATTTCAATTCATATCACAAATGCATTATGAATATCCAAATATTTGAATATAAAATGAGAATTTAAGGGTTTCAGATGGAACAAAATTGATGGCCAAGTACAGACTTGCTTAATTTAGAAATAAAGATTTGATTAGATTTACCAAAACTAGACTAACCAAAATCGCACATAGTTAAATTAGAGAGATAAAAAAATACAAATATCCAGTTAAAAGTAAAAATGTGGCTGAACATGAATCCATACATCAAAGGTTAATCGACCGAAAACAAAACAAAAAAAGAAGGGGAACAAATTTATGAGTTGGTTCTTACCAGTTGGAACGAGTACACACTTCCATTTCTGCAGCATACAAGTACCTACAGTGGAATAAAATAATAACAATCTAAATAAATATTTAACCAATCACTTAGAATATCTGTAATACTAATAATATACCCAATAACTTGAACTTTAAATATTTATTGATAATAACTTGATAATGACTTAATACAAAAAACACTAAACACTAATCTTTAATTCCCTATTCATAGTGATAAACAGACTCAATCATAGATAAATAAATAGAGAATCAAGAAAAAAATAATAATAAGATAGAAATTAATCGTAAGAGAAAATCTAAGATACAGCAAGATTGAAAATTAATCATAGGAGAAAAATGATGATATTCTAACATAATATCAAGATATTACAAGATAATATTTAATTTTCGAACAAGAATAATGTACCTCATGCGGAAGAGAATATGGTATGCACGGCCCAGCGAAAATTGGACCACCAGTTGTTTTCTGGATTGACAAAAAAGGCACGTTAAAATTACTTCCACCAGGGAACAAATTGCAAATATAAGAAGGTTCATACTTCATACCTTCCAAATGATGGACCCGTTTGGATCCAATGCAAGAACATGGCCATCTACCAAGCCACATATTACTGAACGAAAAGGGAAAAAAGTATACCGGTATAAGGAAGAGTGGTTGATAGTTGATACATAATGAAAAGGAAGAGTGCATGATACATACCAGTTCCATTTTGGGTGACAGCCAGAGAACCAAACACGGGTACTTCTAATTCAAGTAGCCACAATATACTAAAAGGCGAAGCCTGGATTTAGTAAAGGAATATTTCAGTCCAACGTAAGACCAATAGCTCAATTGCACATGTTGGCAACTTCAATAAAAATATTAACAGATTAATATAATATTTTCACAAGAACCCAAATCCAAAATTTGGAATTTAGGTATCACGAGAAAGGGCAGTCTATATATCATTACAGAATTGAATTCTTCAGAAAGAAATATATATTTTTTGCAAGTATGTTAATAGATTTATAAATTGATCGTACTGATATCGATACAGCTGTTATACGACCACCGGTGGAGGCCACATAAAGCACGCTGCGAGCCTACATGAAAAATCAGTAAAAGTGATTCAGAATTCAGTAGTAAACTCTTAACTAATCAATATACATGTATTGTGTTCTTTAGAAGTGAAATTCACCTCATCAATTGCAGGTGACCCATATATACTACCTCCACATGGTAGCTTATAGACACAACAATGATTTTTGAAATCAAGGGCATATAAGTTATGATCATACGAGCCACACCTGTATAAACATTAAACCATGCCGAAAACTTTCCAATCAAGCTACATATAACAAATTTTTTAATCTTTAACATAGGTCAGGGACTTCTGAGAATAAAAGATGTTTAAACATGTACTCATGCAATGGGAAGTTCCACCCATAGTTATCTTTGTCCAATAATTAAAAAAAAATTGTACAAAGTGACGTTTAATTTCTATGTAAGGTGTTTTTAGAAGATAAACTTTGTTAGAGAGGAACTTCATAAATTATACAAACCAGCAGTCCTTTAATATCACAGATTCATTCCATCTAAGGTTGTCAAATTAAAAAGCCTACACAAACCAATGGAATCATCGTAGATGTTAAAGAGTCCCACATCGGTTGAGAGATGACATGAATATATGTTTATAAGTGAGGGCAATCCTCACCATATAAACCGGCTTGTAAGGTGAGAATTGCCTCTATTTATGAACATATATTCAGGTCATCTCGCAACCGATGTGGGACTTTTAACAGTAGACTCGACACATAGAATTGTAAGAGTTTACTTAATACAAAAATAGTGTTTAAAAACATCTATATTTAGCACAAACTGTTAGATACTTAAATCAAATATGCACCATAGATCAACTCATCCATGAAAATAATGATATACAACAAATTTATACAAACAGATTGCTTGATCTAGATAGAAAGAGAAGCACAAAAGGAATTACCAGATCAATTGTCTGCATGTGTCTATAACTGGCTGTGATTTAACCTTCAAGCATTTAAAATTTAAATTAGAAATTGACCACAAAAGAGGGGGTTACAACTTACAACCAAGTCAGATAAATGAGAAGTGGATATTAGGTATGACACTTTTTTTAATAAAAATAATAATTGGAGATACATTAAGCTAGGTACTGGGCACAACATGGGGAGGACAAGTTCATCAAAAATAGAAAGAATATCAAATAAAAGGAATGTGAAAATAAAAACCAAGGGGCTTCTATATGATCAAAAATGAAATTTTGAAGAATCAAATATTATTTTCTTATTTCACATAGAGATTTTGGTTGATAAAAACAAAAGGTTTTCACTGAAGGTAAAAGTTTAACATTTTATATGATGCTAATAATAAAATGCTGAATTTATTATTTTCATGAATATTTCAAAAGCTTAAACTATACTAAGTGAAAATAGATAAATGACTCTATTACATAACCAAATATTCCCCTTTTCTCCAGAAATTTTGAAGCGTGAACAATGCACTTATTATGTTGATATGTTCTACAATTCAATTTTTACTGTGGAAGCAGTGATGCTAGAGACAGATAATAGTGATACTGTAAATTCATTGGCAATCGTTGTTGTGAGGTTCATATTGACAGGACCTCTGTTTTAAAAAGCATGGAAGATATACTAAAGATTAGTAAATGTTGTGGATAGATCTTAGGAAAATTATCGGGTGCCTATCAATTTGTTTTCAAGTTTCTTCTGCAATCACTACATCCCTTCAGTGTCTTGTAATTAAAAAAATGAACTAAACTATAGGAAACCTAAAACCTTCACAAAAACACCAGAAAACCTCAAAACAAGAAGAAACAAAAATTAGTGTTAAAACTAGATGTTTCAAAAAAACTAGTTACCTCACCAGATGTTTGAAAAATCCAGTAGATTTGTCCATTCCAAAAATCAAGAAAATAGATTTTTCCCATGTAACATCCAACAACCACCTAGAGAAATACCACATGTTAGAACAAATGGATAGAATCTTGTAATACTTAACAATTGAATACAAACCTGGGAAAAATCAGAAACAATTGCTGATGTACATTCAATCCGACCTTCTAGTTTGATCTCCCACTGCATAGAACCACTAAACCAATTATTAAGCAGCAGCTTTAGTAGTTTAAGAAAAGAAAATATATACTACATTCTATCTAGCATCAACAGTGCATAGCACTGCTATGATTCAAGGTATTATACATTTTAACCCTGCTGAACATACATAGGATAAGTTTTGTAACCAAACATGCAGTTTCTATTCATCAGCTACAAAGCATGATAGAATGAACATATCCAAAAGTGAATAAAATTGTAAGAAAATTAAAAGTGTGGCTAATGGTGTCAGAGAAAAAAGTGTAAGCAATCTCCTCATGCTTTCTTGTAAAAGCAATATATATATATATATATATATATATCATCTTGATGCATTTTACAAAAATTAGGTGCCAAGATGTACAGATTTTATATGTGATCTAGATCATACATCAATCTGCACAAACAAATTTTAAAGAGTACAAGAAATCATCATGACACCAAGGGTACAAATTGGTTCCAATTAGTTTTAAAAAGTTGCTGCATGTATTGTAATTTTTCATTAGACCCTGGAGATTAAACTATAAAATGAAAGCATCCAAACACAAAAATTATTGATTTAAGACCAATAATATGCGAAACACTTTGCGATGGATTAAAACCATTTACACAAACTATATTTTGTTTATACCTTCTAGCATTTATGCAGAGAAATTTGTGTGAGTGAGATCCAATGAATAAATAAATATCTGAGCCTTTAGACACAACCATGGGAGAAGCATCAACACAAGATTCCATGTTAACTTTCCAAAAGCTCTTCATGTGACCTTTGCTTCCTCTTGGAGCATTGACTGACCAAGTTGTTGTTTGGTGTGTATCCATTACAGAAGTTTTCCCTTCATACAACACCTTGTTGCATCGGCTAAATGAAGATGATGAGAATATTGAAGGGGAATGCCAAGGAAATGGTTCATTTCCCCCTGATGTAACATCTGTAGAATCCCTTTTTAAGCACTTAGAAGGGAACAAAACATCAAAATTATCTTTAGGAATCATTCTTGACTGAAGAGGAATTGAATTTTCCGTATGATTGGAAGATAAATGGTTATTTTGTATGTCTGCGTCTAATTGCAAACATTTATCCAAGTTGTTATGCAAAGAACACAATCCTCTTTTTTGGAGAAGAGCCATACAAAGCTTAAAAGGAGTTGGATAGTAGTAAAGAAATCTCAAGTCAATCCCCAAATTGTAAGCAACATGTGCAGCAGAAAGAGAGTTACCACCCATCGTAAAGAAATCATCACCATTGCATAACTTTTCAACCATTAAAGCACCGTGAAACGCCTGTTAAAGAAATCATCAAATCAAAAACTTGAAGTCCACAGACATAAAAACTTAGATAACTAGTTCAGGAGCCAACAAGTTACATCTAATTGTATATACACATTCAAATGGAATACATAAAAGCAACAAATGTCTCATTATACTATAGGTTCATAGATTAATTCATTATATGTAATACATCATAGATCATTGAAAAAAAAGAGACATATTCAGAACATGCTTGAAAAGATGCATGCTGACTTATAAATTAGTCTTTCTGAAATGAGAAAAGGAAGAGAACAGGGGATCCTCTAAAATTAGAGAGCCTCTATACAGCAGGAAAACCAGCAGTTACAGATGTTCAAACAAAATGAGCATGCTTGAAGAAACTGACTTATAAACTTGTCCTTTTGTAATGAAATATTGCCCAGAAATGGTTTCACCTCTAACATGCTGCCTCATGAATAAACCTCAACTGAAATGTGGACAAAGCACAAAAGGTGCTGAAATAGCAAATAACAATAGCTACATTATGTTATAACAGCTTGTATTCTTACTTTTTATTAAATTTTTCATGGGCTTTGTACACTAAGAAGCAGATGCGTAAAATTTTATTATGAGAAGAGAAGGAGACAGGCACAAACACAACTCCCATCCCCCCAGCTAAATCTCTTTTCCCTTTCATCTGGGGTTGTGTGCATTCATTGCAAGTGGTGATAAGTTTTTCAGATGAGAGAACCAGACCAAGTACCTAGTATAGTGTCTTCAACACATTAGTAGAAATAACATAAAAAAAATAGATTTGGTAACTATTCATGCATGCTACTTATCACCAAATACTCTACAGTTTACATCATTGTCCAAATCCAACTATAACTATTTACAATACAAAGTTAAACAAAACAAGATCAAAGGAGGAATTATATTTTCTGTTCCGATACACAAGATATATCGTCATATAAAATACTGAGACCATACCTTTTTAATAAGTTGCAGTAGATCACTACAGCTAATGTTGCCAATCTTATCCCTGACATTCTTAGTTAATAATGCTGAGCTAACCAATGACTCATAATTAATCTTACCACTAGAAGACATAGGAAATGATTCTGTAAAGATGAAACGGTTAGGGAGCACAACTGATGGAAGTTTGTTACTCATCCAACTCCTGATTCCAGGTACTAATAATTCACCCAATTGTTGTTTGTCCTTCAATATTATAAAAGCTTCAATAAGCACAAGCTCTGCTTGAAGATTTCGACAAACTACAGCAGCATCATTTATACATGGATGTTCCCTTAGAAAATTTTCAATTTCTTCCAGGGCAATACGTTGCCCATGGATTTTTACAATACGGTCTTTTCTTCCCAAGAATATAAAATCACCACTTGGCAACTGTTTGACTAGATCACCAGTTTTAAAATATAATTGGCTTTGGCAAGCATCAACAATATCTTCACAACCATAACTTTGAGGCAATTTTACAAATCCATCAAATTCATTGTAGTAACCCCTAAAAATGCAAGAACCACCAACGTATAGCTCACCCTCATTTGATGCACTATTTTCACCAATAAGTTGTACATTGCAATTAGTAATGGGTAAACCTATTGGAACACTTGTTAGCATTTCTTCCTTCAAAACCAATGGTATCCTCTTGCAATCAAAATATGTACAATCACCAGCGACCTTAGTTAAAAATTGGAAAGGGAAAATAAATGTATGACTAGTATTAGCATCAATACAAGGAAAGTGCAGTACAACAAGAACTGTGAAAACACATAAACAAATAACATAATTTTAATTGAAAATAAAAGAAGAAAAATAAATGCATTGATCAATGATAATGACAAAAGGTCCCATGTAGATCATTGTGACAAAATCTAATGTAAATAGCTCAAGTTGCATTAAGTTCCTTTGGAGACTGTTTAATCACGGAATTAGTCTCATCAAAACCAATGCGCCTTAGCTTTAGCCTATCCTTCACCTCTCCACACCAAGCTTTGAATTTTTGTTATCACCCCAAAAATAACCATAATATCCAAGGTTAATATTTAACAAATAACAAGAGAAATAAAAGTAAAGATAACTTAATTACTTTCAAGTCTGACAAGCATTACTCTCAAGTGGATAATGTGTCAAACATATTTGATAAATCAAACCTACTCTATCACACCTTGATTAAACCCTCCATTATTCTCTAATTTCCCTACCATACCTTAATTACACCCTCCAATATTATCTAAATTTCTTAAAGTTTTGTGCTTGAATATAGTCTCTTCATGGTTGCTCCATTTGGCGTGTTGATATAATTAAATTTTGAGTTAGATAGAATTTCAATAATTACCGATTGCAATAGCAAATAGGGTCAAAATGTTCTAAATCAGATCCAAAGTATTGTATACTACGTATTTCCACTTCTTAAAGAATCAAATTATGAAGCGATATTTTTCCATTCATTTTATCATTGCAGCAACAGAGCAGCTGTCTAGTGATGATGAGAATAATAATTATAATTTATAATGTCTGGCAACTCCGTTTCTGATTAATTCATGTAGATTATAATATGTAATATAAGTGACTACATAACGTTGGATTGCAGTAACAAAGCAAGAACAGTAAACACAGGAGCAGCTAGGACAATAATTTGAATTAGCTTTACAAATAGAAAAGAAACAATATGATGTCAAATTATGTGCAGGAATGTCAATGACGACATTGAATCTCAAGTAAAAGCATTGAATATCATAACAAAAACCAGATGGGAAATACAAAGTATGGACTGGCAAAAATCTCAAAGTAGAAGTATAGTTTTTATCTCTCTAACCTCGGTACTTCCGTATAAGTTCAAGATTGTTGTCTTTGGTAATATAGTTGTAAGCATCTCCCACAAGGAAAAAGGAAAAGTTTCACCACTTAGCACAAGCAACTTCAGCGAACATTCAACATGCATGTCAGCACGAGTTTGCAATACAGGAAGAATTGTTCTTATTAGTGATGGAACAGCAGTAAGCCTATTAACAGAATAAGCCTACAAAATCATTTCATAGTTCAGTCAAGGGTAAGCAATTAAGTATTACTTCATCACTAAAATAAAGGGAATAATAGAATGTATAATACTTCTCAAATATATATGATATTTTAAAATAAAAGATACAGTCTTATGAACAATGTTTAAGTTGTATCTATATCAATAGAAACATTGCAAAAAAAAAGCATTTCCAATAATATTACCAAAAACAATATGGGATTTTATTTGGAAAATCAGATAAAAACTTAAACTCTCAAAGGTAACACTAACAATAAGCATTGAGTTATAAGGGAATGCAATGCAACCCTGCAGTTCTTGCAAAACATGCAACAAGAAATCAACAAGTTACAGAGGTACAATATCATTGATGGCAATACATAAATCACAAAACCTTGATCAGAAACCATCATACCTGTAGAAAATCTATTATGGAATATACATTTTCTTTGAGCTCGCTGAAAGGAGGAATAATTAATACACAGGCAGTCAAAATAGAACTGATAAATTCTTGCAGGTGGTCAATGAAGCTAATTGACGACTTAAACAACAACAGCTCTTGCCCCGTCAAAGGATACATTCCTTGCATCCATAAAAATCGGTTTGAAAGACCTAGCAAGAACATAAATCAAATTGTGTCACAAGTTATATTTCCATGATAAAAAAATATTGTTGATCAGAAACTATTACTTTAGAAACATAAGAATTTAGACAGAAACTTTAATGTGTCAGTTGCCGAATAACTAAACTCATTCAATAAGAAATAAACAGTAACAGTCAACCCACTCTCATTGGGTAGGATCAACTACATGGAACAATTGACACCATGAGGCTCTATCAAAAACCAAAATTCCAATAAGAGGATTTTGTAGCAAGGTATTATAAAATGTTTCTCCTGAAGTTTTTATGCCTATTCCTTTTTGAACTACTTTTCTCGCTGAACCTGTTATTGTTCTTCTTCATACATGAGTAAACCACCATCATACATGAATTTCTGCCATCATCTACTCAAACGTTCTCCTAGATATGTTTATTTCTAATAATATATCTTCATGCATATATATAAACTGATCTGCCTCAACATTCTTATCTCCACTAAACTTCTTTTTCTCAAATTAGCATCTCATTATACATAGATCAGTATTGGTCTTGTAAAAGAACTTTTTTTCAGTTTGATAGGCACAATGTGATAAAAAATTACAGCTAAAGCACTTATCTATTGCATTCACCCAGCTCGAAACCTATATAGGACATCTCTATCAATCTCCATATAAATGAAGTTCACATGCAACACATTTTGATTTCCTTCCATATATTTACATGTCAAATTTCAAATCTCATTATAAACATATATCCTCCATGTTTCAACTCCCTGGCGTAAAACTGAATGGATCTTCAAACAGGAGAATATATATAAAGAGGATGCAGCTTATCCAAAATGGGAGAAATGTTCAAGTATTGAATATTGATTTACTTCATACAAAGTTTAAAAATTTCAACTATGGTCCAATTAGTACAGAATATGATGTGCTTCTTTTATCATGCAGCAAAGAAATATGGAAATTTATGAAACTACAAGTCTACAAGTGTACAACATAACATTTAAGTAAATAAATCTTGTTTTCAGTAAAATATAACAGCTGAAAGTGCAAAAAAAATACAGCAGCAAGTTACCTTGTTCAGTACCACACACTCCTTTAGGCTTGCCAGATGATCCAGAAGTATACATCAGATAACAAAAAGATCTTTTCTTTTCATTGGCACAAGGCCACGGCAAATCTGTTGAACAACTACATTCTTGCAGCTTTTCTTCAATGGAGTAGCTCAAAACAGGACAACTAATCAACTTTACCAGCCAATGCGATTCATCAAGCTGGTCCAAATTACTGTTACCAAATGAAGATTCGGACCCTATAATGAGATCAGCATTTGAAGAAGAAGCAACTGACAGTATCCTTTCGTTCGGCCAAAAAGGATCCAAAGGTAAGAAGGCTTCCCCACACCTCAATACCGAAAGAACAGCAATAATATATTCAACAGAAGGAGGCATATATATCCCCACTATCTTTGGCTTATACTCTTCGCTGGAGTTAACCCTTGACTCTGCACTAGGCTTGACGGTTTTCAAGGACTCGGATATCTGAACAGCTCCCTCTTCACAGTGGACACCATCTTTACCTACAGCAGAATACAGGATGCCAATCATTTCCCATTAAAAAATATAAAAGAAAAACTAATAATAAATTATAAAGCACCAAAACAAACATGGACACCTGACACGATAAAGTAGAAGTGATTGAACATAATCACATGTGTTGAGGTCATACAAGTGTCAAACACTAAGACACATCTTTGACCTGAAGTGTTGGTGCTTTGTAGCTCTTAGATAGTAAACCATCAAACTAACAGCCGGTAAGCCAGTCACAAAATCTTCTAAAAAGTAGACATTTGGAAAAACAAAACCACATATTTCTTTATCATTAATTATCAAATAAAGAGAAGTAAAAGGAGTGGTTATCACAATAATCTTCCAATAATCCCTTACCTTACTCAATTTTACAAGCATTTCGTAATTTTCACAATTTACAAATGAAAAAGTTACCGGTTCCTCATCCTTCCCTCAAAACAAAATATACCCTAAATTAGCTTCATCGGCAGAAGGGTCATATCAAGTGATAAAGGTCATATAAAGAGAGGGACACACAAAGACCTTATACTCAGCACACCCACAACATGGTCAGATGAAAAATTCGTACTGACATAATTCATTTCATTCAATGCTCTCATTTGTAGCTCTTGTGAAACACTTACACGGACAAACACCAGACACAACTTAGACATTATAGACATTGAGGCGAGTGTTACAGTGGACCACCTTCATAAGTAAAATTATTAGAAATTCTAACAACAATCGACAATATTCTTTAGAACTCAAAATTCATGATTGTCCTCGTCTTTATGGCTAAAACAATGACATGAGCGCCAGTTCAATACATATGATTGAACTGATATCAATTAAGTCATTATTTCTATCGTAAAATTGAAGATGATCATTAACTTATACAGTACTTCCAAACAACTATGTATGTATCGTTGAAATTTTAAATATTTTTGAACTATTGTATTGGCCCACGATAAACCATTTGTGAAGGTAATGCATATTAGATTTTACATAGACATCAATAATAATTTAAGAAAATAAAAGTAATTGTATATAATCACAAGTGTCATTTTTGTGTTGGTGTTGTGTCAGACACTCGAACATGCCTTAAATTTGAAATGTCGATCCTACATACTAGCCTCCCATTAAAATTAAAAACTAACTAGCTAACTAACTAACTAACTAACTAACTAACTAACTAGTAACTAGTAACTAACTAACTAACTAAATTTTCCATAATCCAGTGAAAAATGAACTTAAGATGTTCAACATAGCAAGAAAAAATGAGCGAAAAAAATAGATACGTGAAATTCCACCAAATGATCAAATTTCCGTTGTAACGAACCTTGAGGTTTGGATGTGATCAGGTGCGGGTGATCAGCACCATTAAGAATAGAGCGGAGACGAGAGCTGAGAGAAGAAACAGCGGTGAAGAGATGAGAGTAAGTGAAGCTACGATCACCGTGGTAGAGTGGCGGAGAAGTGGATTCAACGCGCTGTTGTAAGAGCGTGGTAATGTCTCCGTTGAAGTTTGGGGAAGTGGATTGGTTGGCGACGGAGGAAGCATGGATTACGGCGATTTTGTTAGGGTTTGTGGATGCTGTTTGGAAGAATTGGTGGGAAATGCAGCAGTAGCAGTGTGATTCTGAGGTCATTGTTATCGTTCATCGGTTTGTTTCCAAGTGGAGTGGTGGTTTTGTTTTGTTTTAAGAGAAGGGGAAAATGAAATGAAAACAGAAAAACTAGGTAATTTGGAAAAGGAAAAAGAAAAAGAATAAACCTTCAATTTAATCCCTAAACTATCAATCTCTCTCTAATTTGGTCCATAAACTATAGAAATATACTAAATGGTCCCTGAACTATTAATTATCCATCAATTTGGTCCCTAAACTATCATCTTTTTTCATGTTTTTTAAAAAGTTGAGGGACTAAATTGAAGTACTAATGATAGTTTAAAGACTATTTGGTATATTTTTATAGTTTAGGGATTAAATTGAAGAGAGCTTGATAGTTCAGGGACTAAATTGATGGTTTATTCAAAAGAAAATAGATGCAATTATTTGGAATTTATAGATCAAAGAATTGATCAACAACTAGATAAGAAATTCCCGTAAAAAATAAACGATAAGAAATAAAAATTAAAATGGGATCTAGAATATTAGAGTGAATTTTTTACCTCATTTTTCAACATATTACAAGGTTGTAAAATATAATATTCCTCTCATCTATCAAAGATGTATAAAAAACAACAAATCGAAGTGTATGAGAGAGAGGAGGCACTTGGAATTGAAGAAAAAAAAATTAATTTGTATGTTAATTGTTGTTCGGCCGGTTTTGATTATCATACTCGCCTGTATAGATCTGCTCATGACCAATTTTTTACGACTATTCACCTGAGATCTGTCTCGCAACCACTGAGCAAATGCTTCTATGTGTTCATGGTTATGTCGAAGTCTAGTTGCAGGTTCGTAACAAGAAATTATATTTTGGCTCCAAATTCGACCATTGGTCCCTTTTGCTAGTCTTTTCTACCCATTTCTAATAGAATTTTTGCTTTAATCGAACTATAAAACCTAAGGTTTAAATACTTGTTCAATTTATTTGCACTACCAATTGAATCAAGTACCATGTTCAATCCATTTGTCGTAGTCATATTTTTTAATATAAAATTGTCATTTTTTTTTAATATAAAATTGTCATTGTCACCGACAACTTTGGTATTTTTTTATATATAAGATACAATTTTTTTTAAAGGAATATATTAAGATACAACTTACAACTTTAAAATCAGTGATGACTTTTTTAAAAAATAAATGAAATAGGCAAAGTTGTATATGACAATAATGACTTTGTTTAAAATTAGGAGAAAAAAGTTAAAAACATGGATATTTGATAAATAATTTGAAATGAAAACTACACCTATTTAATAATAAACTTAAAAAAGTACATTGCAATAAGAAAACAATCGATATCTAACATTCTTCGATTCTTTTGTTACTCTTGTAAAAAATCTTCTATAAATTAATTTTAAAAATTTTCTATATGGAATTATAATAGGTGATACATAATCCTATATAGTGACTAAATTGACTAAATTGATATAGGAATTAAATTGATTGTGATGAATATTCTCACATATCCTATATAGGTGATACATAATCAAAACATATGAAGTTTTGTTTAACTCAAGGATTTGGTGTAGTGGTCAAAAGACAGATTTTAGATTTCGGAGGTTCCAAATTCGAGCCACCTAAAGTTTTCTCTATCCAGAAATAAGCACCGTTCTCTCGCCTTAAATTTCCACTATCAAAAGAATATGAAGTTTTGTTTCAGTGTTTTTTTTTTGTTGTTGAGGTTATTGACTGGTAGTTGAAAAATGTTGATAATATTCATAGGACACCATATCTCTTTCAATATTTATTTCTCTAATGCTAACTCCAAACCACACAAAGAAAAACTCCAACCACTACTCCTTTCCATATATAGCTTGTTTTTCAGTGTGGATAACAATAATTAATGAATTTGATTTCAAACATATCTACCTTAACCCTGATTTTGTTTCAAGTATATTAGATCCCATAATCAGCTATAGACTTTGGATTAACTTTTTTGAGCAAATGAGATGTTTGCTCGGTGGTAAGAATTCTCAAGAGCATTTAGATGAGACGGCACATATATTTTATTAGTCTCTGCAATTGCACGACCATAGTCTAATAACAAGAAAGTTAGATATAAGGTTAAAGCATTTTCGACCTATGCATATTGGAACGAAGACCTAGAGTCAATATATATATATAGCCTCGACATATATATAGCCTCGACCTCCCTCTTCCTTTACCATACTAAGCAATGTGGGACTTGTTCCAAGCTGTTTCACTTTCACTGTACAAGAATATTAAGGTAGTTAGACAAAGTTCTTTGCATTGCAATTGCATTGACTGGTAGTTGGTTATGGATAATATTGGCATGTTTTGGTTACACCACAATATCTCTTTCAGTCTTTCTCAAATGCCATTATCTAAACCACATCTTTCAAGATAATTAATGGATTATCCTTTGAGAAATTTGCTACAACAAATGAATTCCAACCACAATGTTTTTTCCGATATCTTGTTTTTCGGTGTGGATAACAAGAATTAATGAATGTACATTCAAACATAACTACCTTAACCCACTTGTGATAAAACAATATGACTTAACAACAAGATGCGAGAGCAATTCACGCGCGAGTATTGGATATGACTGAGTTTACTCATAAGTGGACAAATTGCTCGAATGGAGACGTAGTGTTTAAACGCAAGTTGTTTTATGTAAATCCTAAGTTTGAATAATAGAAAAGTATTGTAGCCGCTCTATAGTCGGAGACATAAACATAATTAGTTGAACTCCTTGATCAAATATCGTGTGTTCTCTATTTACATTTTTCGTATCTATCTACTTTTGAACCAAGATTGTTGTTCTAACAATTAGTAACCAACATTACGTTGGTCTGAGTGGTATCGGACTTGGATATCTTATGTAAGATCTCGAGTTCAAACTCTGTGAATGGAAAAAACGCGGTTGAAAGGAGAATCTCCACTATAGATGGTTAGTCAGATATATCCCAACAGAGATTAGTCATCAAAGTTGGTGAATGCTTTACACCAATAACATGGTTAACAAAACTAAAATCCATGCATTAGTTATCTAATCCACAAGAGATAGTATGTTGCTTCATGTATCTTATATCACACAAGTTATGGCTTTGGATTATCTCCCTTGAACTTTTACAATTAGCAAGTATAGAATGGAATTTTCTAGTAAGCACAAAGATTAATAAGACATGAGAAAAGGAAGGATTAAAAGATTCAAAACATATTTCATAGACTCTTCTGTAGAGATTTAATATTTTCTTTCTTGAAAGATGGCAATAATGACCGTGCTTTAATGCCAAGGTTAAAAAGTACCCTTTTGGACTAATGATAGATGACATTGTTAAAAAGAAACTAATAATATAGATTATGAAAACTGTTTATGCAGTGATCATATTTAATAAAAAAAATTGATTTTCAACATGCATATGAAAACACAAATAACTTGTTAATTTAAGCGCTTACGCATAATAAGTACTTATTTATTGGATAAGTATTTAATTTCTATCTTCACAAAAAGTATCAACTCATTTTTGGTGGGGTAACATCTATTATAGAAGGAAGAGGATATTTAGTTTAATGGTTATAGGTATAGAGGGTGACTAAGAAAAGGTCAATTCACTTAAGGATTTAGATTCAAATGGCCTATCTTCACACATACATGATAATGTTAGGATATTATGATTCCATTCTCACTCATCAACTTACTATATATATACCTTGGTTGCTAAGTCTAACTGCATAAACTAAAACCATTTGAGAGAAAACTTTCTAAGTTTCAAAATGAAAATGCAGAAAGCTTGGTTCTATGAGGAGTATGGTCCTAAGGAAGTCCTTAAACTAGGGGACTTACCTATTCCATCTCCTATTCATAACCAACTACTTGTCCAAGTTTGTGCTGCTGCTTTGAATCCGATTGATTCAAAGAGGCGTTTGCGTCCTATTTTCCCTTCCAAGTTTCCTGTGAGTGTGCGAAACTCTAAATTCGTTCATAAGATATGATTACTCATAACTCAAATTATATTAAATCACTCCAATTAGTTAGACATTTTATATGTGTAAAAATATCATGATAACATCTTTTCTAAAGGACCAAAGAACTTGTGAATATTATAGGTTACTGTCAATCATGTGACAATAGTGGAAATGTGAAATTGTGGACAAGGTTTATATCTTAGATATACTATCACAAATTAATGCATAATTCTTGAGAGTTTAAGTAATCAATAAATATTTGTATACTACAAGAATGAGCTAGGAATTCTTCATTTTTAAGAATCCTAGCAAGTTGCTTGTTGCATAAGTAACTATTTTTCATAGAAGTATTGACATTGTCATGTGTTTCTCTATAGTAACTTCCTATGAAGCATTAGCACGACTTCAATGAGAAGTATCGGAGCTATACCGGAAACTTTCATAATGACTCATGTTGTGAACATACATGGATTTATTTATGCAGGTGGTTCCCGGATGTGATATGGCTGGTGTGGTGATAGGAAAAGGCGTTAATGTCAAAAAATTTGAAATTGGTGATGAAGTCTATGGCAACATTCAAGATTTCAATAATACTGATGAAAAGCCAAAGCAACTTGGAACTTTGGCACAGTTCATTGTTGTGGAAGAGAATTTAGTTGCAAGAAAACCAAAATGTCTTTCATTTGAGGAAGCTGCAAGTTTGCCATTGGCAGTTCAAACAGCAATTGAAGGATTCAAAACTGGTGATTTTAAGAAAGGTGAGACAATGTTTGTGGTTGGTGGAGCAGGTGGTGTTGGAACTTTGGTTCTTCAATTGGCCAAACTTCTGTTTGGAGCTTCTTATGTTGTGTCTTCATGTAGCACACCTAAAGTGGAGTTTGTGAAGCAATTTGGTGCTGATGAAGTGGTGGATTATACTAAGACTAAATATGAAGACATTGAGAAGAAATTTGATTTTCTTTATGATACAGTTGGTAAAGTTTTTCCTTTTCTTATCCATGATCAGTTATTTCTCTCTTATAACAATATCTAATTCCATCACATTGCGCCTGCCTATGAAGCACTGACACATACATGTACACTAGACACGACATTGACATGTTATGTTATTAGTAAAAAATTTAAAATAAATAACATCATTAAATGTAATTATATGTGCGGTGTTGTGTTGGTGTCAGACAGTAATCTGTGTTAGACACCAGACACACCTTCAATCAAAAGTGTCGGTACTGCCGGAGCCCTCCTACTTATAAAAAGTGCGTAGGTATTTTTTTTTTTATGTACACATTTTAATATATGATTTTGAAATATTCAGGTGATTGCAAGAAATCATTTGTGGTAGCAAAGAAAGATGGAGCAATAGTTGACATAACATGGCCACCATCACATCCAAGAGCAGTTTATTCAAGTTTGACTGTATCTGGTGAAATTTTGGAAAATCTGAGACCATATTTGGAAAGAGGAGAATTAAAAGCAGTGATTGATCCAAAAGGTAAATATGATTTTGAGAATGTGATGGAAGCTTTTGGTTACATAGAAACTGGAAGAGCTTGGGGAAAAGTTGTTGTGTCATGCTTCCCTATGGACAATATTAATATGGAGAATATTAGTATTCCTAATCATAATCAGCCTTCCATTTTATCTGAGATTGATACCAATATACATGTCAATGGTAATTTGGAAAAAGATCTTGATTGTCTCAACAAGTAATTCATTCATATTAGTATAATCACTAGATGTTGGCCACTAGTCATATGTTGTCATAAATTGTGTGAAATTTATAAATAATGTAATTTTATGTCCTTGTTCAAAAAAATAATGTAATCTGTGTTATTGAAGTTAATTATTATAGAAATTACTACAGTATGTTTTATGTGAAAACCAACCATATGTATAAATGTATCAGATTATGATTTACATTACCAACACAACACAGCGTTTTATTATTCTGTATTCTGAAAAGCAAAAATAATAGAAATAAAAATAATTGGCTTCGCCCGGACTCGAACCGGAGACCTTCAGTGTGTTAGACTGACGTGATAACCAACTACACCACGAAACCACTTGTGATGTTAATTTAATTGTATTTGATGTTATCACTATGTTTAATAAATTAGGCCTAAATAATTACTATGATTAAGAAATTCTTGAGAAGAAAATCAGTTGTGTAAAAGATAATTGGAAAATTTTCCAAACTATAATGATATAACAGGAAGAATTACCTCTCAACTTGGGAATGTGAGATACACACAAGAGTATTGGATCTTAGTTTTAATCATCTCGTTGGAACTATTTGAAGTTCATTAGTAGTTATTCCTCTCCTACAGAAAATAAACAATGTAGCACCAATACTTCCTATTAAAGGGATGTACAATGTCCGACATGTAACAATTTCCAACACCGATACAACAACCATACATAAGTTAAATTCAATGAATTTCATTTTCTTAAATTATTATCGATATCTACATGTTAGTGTCGTATTCGTTTGTGTTTGCTTTAACTATTGTTTCATAGATTATAACTAGTCTATATTACCTACAATGAGAATATAAGAAATGAATTGATTTGATTAAAATACATGGTCTTGAATTTGTACAATATTTTAACTAGTCTATGTTAGTGTCGTATTCATCTATGTTTGCTTTAATTAATCTTTCTAACAATATAGAATTTAACAAGAATACATAAACTCTATAGCCTATAGGCCTTGACACCACCATATGCATGTGAAATAATCATGGATTCATAAGACTTGCTTAATTTAGAAGGTAATTATTGGCGTTTGGTCAAACATAACAGCAATTCTGTCCTTGATTAATTTAACTCTTCAATTAACATTTGGAATTAGTCTTTTATCTTTCTTTTGATTAATTTTTTGGTATAGACTCTATAACATGTGGTCAATTTGTAAAAAACTAATATTGACCCTCAAATTAAGGCTTCTAAACTTTGATAACAAACCATTAATAGAAAAGTCAATGTTCAACCTTACATATCTATACACACACAAAAGAACTTCTATCATTCTATTTGTCATGGCTTTGGCAATTATGATAGCATCTTGGACTTGTTTGTGCATTGCAATCATATCAGTTGCAACATCAGAATCATCAAAAATTGTACAACAGATAGAAGCAAAAGCTCTTATTAATAGTGGTTGGTGGAATGATATCACTAACTATGCTCCAACTCATTGTCAATGGCCAGGTATAACATGCAATAATGAAGGAAGCATTACTAACATTTCTTTGCCACTTGAAATTCAATTAGGAAACAAGTTTGGTAAATTCAACTTCTCTTCTTTCAAAAATCTTGTTCATCTTAATCTACCTTCACATGGAATCATTGGTAACATTCCATTTCAACTAGCTACTCTTTCCAAACTCACTTTTCTTGACCTTTCTTGTAATGACATTGAAGGTCATATACCATCAAATATTTGGAGTTTAAAGAATTTAATCACACTTAACCTTTCTAATAATAAGCTTAATGGTACAATTTCATCATTTGTGGGACAGTTGACTAAGTTGACTTTTTTATATCTTGATACTAATATGTTTAATGGGTCTATTCCTCTTGAGTTAGGAGGGTTGAAAAATTTGATCCATTTGGGTTTGAGTAGTAATAGTTTTATTGGTTTAATACCTTTTGAGATTGGTCTATTGAAAAACCTTTTATTTCTTGATCTTAGTGACAATAATCTAAGTGGTGAATCACTTTCTTTTTTGTATAATTTGATTAATTTGGTTGAACTAAACTTGTCAAACAATGACATTTCTAGTATTGTCTCACATGAAATTGCAAAATTAACCCAATTGGAGTATCTCAAAATTTCAGATAACAAATTTTTTGGTACAATACCTTTAGAGATTGGAAAACTGTCCAAACTATTGGTTCTAGACTTTTCAAGGAACATGTTTTATGGAAAAATTCCAGCTAGTCTATCAACTTGCTATAACATGAAAGTGTTGAATTTGAACCATAACAATATAACAGGAAGCATTCCTTCTCATATTGGTGAGCTTGTTAATCTTGATTTAATTGATCTAAGTCATAACTTAATTAGTGGTAAAATACCTTATCAACTTGGAAATGTGAAATACACAAGAGTATTGGATCTTAGTTTTAATCAACTCATTGGAACCATTCCAAGTTCATTAGTATTATTGAGCAAGATTAATTTGTCCTATAATTCTCTAGAGGGTGATATTCCTTCTAGTCTTCAAGATTCTGTCGAACCAGACGCATTTATTGGAAATGAGTTTCTATGCAACCAATTCAGATATTCTGATACTACTTGTTACTCCTCACCTTCAAAAAGTAGACTTAGGACTCATATGAAGATTTTCCTTCCACTTATAGCTTTTCTTGCTCTTCTATGCTCTTTATATGTGTTCTTATGCTGGTGTAAGGCTTGTAGTTTCATGTTTAGGACAAAAGATATGAAGAATGGTGACTTTTTTTCAATATGGAACTATGATGGTAAAATTGCATATGAAGACATAATTAAAGCAACAGATGATTTTGACAACAAATATTGCATAGGAACTGGTGGTTATGGTAGTGTCTACAAAGCAAAGTTACCTAGTGGTAGAGTAGTGGCATTGAAGAAACTGCACAATTTAGAAGCTAATGAACCATTGATTAGAAGGATTTTTAAGAATGAAGTGAGAATGTTGACAAAGATAAGGCATAGAAGTATTTTGAAGCTATATGGTTTTTGTTTGCACAATAGATGCATGTTTTTGGTTTTGGAATACATGGAAAAGGGAAGTTTGTATTGTGTTCTACACAATGATGTTGAAGCATTGGAGTTGGATTGGAGCAAGAGGGTTGACATTGTTAAAGGAATTGCACATAGCTTATCATACCTTCATTATGATTGCAAGCCAGCAATTATTCATAGAGATGTGACAACAAAAAATGTTCTGTTGAACTCAGAAATGGAAGCTCGTCTTTCCGATTTTGGCATTGCGAGACTTCGGAATTCTAGTTCGTCAAATGAAACAATACTTGCGGGCACTTATGGATATCTTGCACCAGGTGAGATTTTTTCTATTCAATTTGTTTGAAATTCCGCCTTAATTGTAGGCCTCCCTCTATCGCCTTTATTTCAGATTTTAGCCTCCGGCACCGTTAATGTGCTACGTTAAGTGGGTCGGCTTAGCCTCGCATTGCTTAAAACTATGATTAAAACGGTGTTTATTTTTCTAACATGATTCATTTTCATGCAGAACTTGCTTATACTGATAGTGTGACCGAGAAATGTGATGTGTATAGCTTTGGAGTGGTTGCTCTTGAAACTATAATGGGAAAACATCCAGGAGAACTTGTTTCATCATTAAGATTTGCATCCACTAGAAACATTCTCCTTAAAGATTTATTAGACAAGAGATTAATAGCAACCATAAATCAGCAATCTTCTCTAAGTTTAGCTCTTATAGCAACACTAGCCTTTGCATGTCTTCATTCTCATCCAAGGGATAGACCAACAATGCAAATAGTGTGTGACAAACTTGTCACAGGAAAACCCTCATTAACCAAACCATATGAAGAAATTTCTATAAGGGAGATGTTAAATCAGGAATTGTAAACTATGTAGCACCAACACTTGTTTCAACATGTAACTATTTTCAACACTAATACAACACCAATACACATGTTCATTCAAATCAATCACTTTTATTTTCTCAACTTATTATCAATATCTATGTGTTAGTGTCATATTCGGTGTGTTTGTGTCTGCGTTTACTATTTACATTAGCAGCTTGAGAGCCAATTAACAGGTCTGTAACTAAGATATACAGCTGACAATAAGGGATGTAACTGTGTCAGTATGCTTATCGAGTGTCATTTTACACTCAAATGTGTCAAGATCCCAAACCTGCATGAATCGATAATAAATTACTATCTCAAACAATATGTAGCTAACATAGGGGAACAATATACCGCCAAAGATATACAATGACAAAAACAAGATAAAAACATCGGTATTTCAATTTCAGCATTACACAAGCGAAAGACAAATAATAATATTTAGCAAAATATATATCAGTATCCAGAACTAGACATCAGATAACACTATTAGCTTATATAGCTTTTTTAAAAATACAGAAATTTGAAGGAAAAAGAAAACAGTGAAACCTCCAAGATAGACAATTAAAATACCTTAATGCTGTGGTCCATGGATCCCGAGAAAAGCCTCTTGTTGAGGCATCCGACAGTAAGGCAAATAACAGATTTAGCATGGCCACGTAGTGATGCAACCAGTTTAAAATGGAAATTGGCTTCAGAGCTGCCCCTCCATGCAGAAATCACACCATCCTGCAGTTAAAATAATGAAATTATAGGTAAATTGATCGATTATAGAAAAAAACTGTTTCAAAAGTAAGAAAACAAAAACAGCATTCCATTGCTAAATACAGATTAAAAAGTTCGATTTATTCAGATAACAAACAACCATTAAAAACTGTGTCAGTAGTTACCTCTGCCCCAGCTAAAAGTGTATTGTTACCAACAATCGCATAAGCAGCTTACATGTAATGCTCTGATATAAAAGACAAGACTGCACAATGATCACATTAGCACACTGACCAGTATAACAGTCCCATATCCGAACTGTATCATCGGTACTTCCAGAGCAAAGTTTGTTCATCCAAACTGGAAATGTAATTCCAGTGACAAGTTTCTTGTGTCCTTCAAAATTTGTAACTGCAGATAACCGGTCACCAGACAACCAAGAATGTATATCCGTACATTTATCACTGTGCACACAGTTTCCATTGATCCAATATTTGCATAAAGTTAGTAGGCGATGAATTCTGAGCAGCCTCGACAACTTCTGTCTTACCAATACTATCTCCACTCTTCCTATTTAAAACCGGCGCCACCTTTAGTTTACACTTAGGAAGAGAATTTTCAGACTCAGACAAAGAACATCGCTTCCTTCCGTTACAATTTACAGTGTTGCTGACACTACGAGAAGCTGTAGAAGGCAACGGACAAGGATTTCAGTTGCATCTTCCATTCAACCAGTAGTAACACGTTGTAGGGACAATTCGATCGGTTCTCGTCCATTTTGTGACCTTGACAGCCATGATTATACGGTATAAACAGACAACATATACTATAAATAACATTATTACAACAATACCCCTAAACAATAAACCTAATTAGTAAATGAAACCCCAAAATTAACATATCGTTGATTCAGAAAACCCTAAAAGTAAATCTGAAAATAGAAACCCTAAATTTGCACCTACAAGTAACAGAGAGAGTGAAGAGAAAACCTAAAATTGAAATTGTTAAATTTGTGGAGTTGGGATTAGAAGCAAACCTGAGTGACGAAAAGCTTCAAAATATGAACGAACATAGCTTAATTTGTTGAAATGAAACAAACGAACGAACCAACGAAGAGCTTTGTTGAAACTAAACGAACGTTGAAAGGAACGAACGAACGAAGAGAGAAAGCTTTGTTGAAA
Organism: Trifolium repens; assembly: GCA_030408175.1. NCBI lineage: Eukaryota > Viridiplantae > Streptophyta > Magnoliopsida > Fabales > Fabaceae > Trifolium > Trifolium repens. The sequence goes on from CP125850.1 coordinate 10,375,852, forward strand.
TTAAATGAAACGAACTCAGAAGAGTTTTAGTGCGAAATAGTTTCTTGCAATTCGCGGGTTTATATGATGATTTGGAGGGAAAATATTAGCGTAAGTCACAACACAACGGCTCTATTTCAACGGGTTTGAATTTTTTTCATTCTTAAATAATGTTTTCTTTTTCTCATTAGTGAGAATTATTTTAGAGAAGAAATGCACGAATAACACATGGCATTATCTTATAACATGATTGTTGGTGCACAAAGGTGATAAATGAATAGAAAAGAGAATTGTATTTAATGAACTTGAAATGACGGCTATAAGAAGAATAAAAGGCACTAATTTCTATGATGATATAACTACTCCTATTTATACACAAGGACTATGTCATAAAGACAGCATAGTAAAATACTAAAATACCCTTAAATATAAATTACTTCTAACACCATCCCTTAATTTATATTTACACAAAACTAACAACACCAATTCCATCCCTCAAACGAAGAAATTGGTCAGTCTTGATTGCCTTTGTCATCACATCTGCCAGCTGCTTCTGAGTGCTACAGTGCACAACTTCTAACACTCCATTCTGAACCTGATTCCTTAAGAAGTGATATTTGGTCTCAATGTGCTTGCTTCTCCCATGCAGCACTGGGTTCTTGGCAAGATTGATTGCAGACTTGTTATCAATCATCAGCTTCAGAGGCTTGTTTACCTCAATCTTCAGATCCCGCAGTAAGTTCAGAATCCACACAGCTTGGCATGCAGTCAGAGCGCCTGCAATATATTCAGCTTCACAGGTTGATAGAGCCACAACAGGTTGCTTCTTGGAGCACCAAGAAATAGGACCTCCCAGGAATTTAAACAAGTACCCAGAAGTACTTCTTCTATCAACCCTGTCTCCACACCAATCAGAGTCTGAGTAGCTCAGAAGCTCTGATTCAGTCTTTCCTTCAGAAGGGAATAGCACTCCATGCTTCAAAGTTCCCTTGATATACCTCAGAATCCTGACAGCGGCTTGGTAATGGGACCATTTTGGTTTACTCATAAATCTGCTAACCATTCCAACTGCATAACAAATATCAGGTCTGGTATTACACAAATACCTTAGAGAACCAACCAACTGTTTAAAGGTTGTAGCATCCACATCCTCTCCATCAGAATCTGAGTCCAGCTTCTGATTCGTATCAGAAGGTGTGATAGCAATTTTGCAATTTTCCAGCTTAAATCTCTTCAGAAGCTCAAGTTCATACTTCATCTGATGTAAAATGATTCCTTTCTCAGAGTACATAAATTCCATCCCTAGAAAGTAACTCATTTTACCAAGGTCTGTTATCTCAAATTCATTCATCAGAGCCTTCTTGAACTTAGCTATCTCTTGTTCAGAGCTTCCTGTCAGTAATATGTCATCAACATACAAACATACCAGAATCATATTGCCTTCTGAAGTGTGTTGAACATAAACACCATACTCCAACTCACATTTCTGAAACTCATGCTTCTTGAAGAAAGAATCAATCTTCATATTCCAGGCTCTGGGCGCCTGTTTCAATCCATACAAGGCTTTATGTAATCTATACACCATCCCTTCCTGATTCTTTTTCTCAAAACCAGGAGGTTGTGACACATATACCTCCTCTTGTAATGGACCATTCAGAAATGCAGATTTCACATCTAAATGCATCAGAGGCCAATTCCTGTTAGCAGCTATTGCAATTACCAGTCTAATTGTTTCATGTCTTGCTACAGGTGCAAACACTTCAAAATAATCTAGCCCAGGTTTCTGCAGGAATCCTCTTGCTACTAACCTTGCTTTGTATTTGCCAATTGATCCATCTGGCTTTAGCTTCTGTTTAAAAACCCATCTGACACTGATGACTTTCTTGCCTTTTGGAAGTTCTGATAGCTTCCAAGTTTTGTTTCTCTTGATAGCATCAAGTTCTTCTTTCATGGCCTGCAACCAGACTTGTTGCTTAAGAGCCTCTTCTATACTCATGGGTTCAGAGTCTACTAACATAGCACACTGAATAACTTCTCCCTCAGAGTCTACTTCAGTGTCTTGCAGCATATCAAACCCTGCAAACCTTCTTGGAATGCTTCTGATTCTCTGTAGTCTTTGATCTTGGTCCACATGATTTCCTTCAGGAGTTGGAGGTTCAGAAGTACTATCTTCAGAAGCTTCAACATCAGAGCCTTGACTTTCAGAGTCTCCTTCAGGACCACCTTCAGAGTCTGAATCGCCTTCAGAGCCTGAATCACCGTCAGAATCTGAATCTCCTTCAGAGTCTGAATCTCGTTCGGAGTCTCCTTCAAGAAATATCACATCAGAGTTGGATTGAGTTTTGTTCCAATCCTAAGTTTCTAATTCCTTCACAATGACATCTCTGCTGAATTCAATTCTATTAGTCTCTGGACAATAGAGCTTATACGCACCTGTACTGTGGTACCCCACCAATAACATTACTTTGCTTCTATCATCCAGCTTCTGTCTTCTAGCTTCTGGAACATGTTTGTAACAAACAGAACCAAACACCTTCAAATGACTAACACTTTGCTTATCTCCAGTCCACTTCTGAATAGGAACTATTTCCTTCAGCTTCTTCGTTGGACATCTGTTGAGCACATAACATGCTGTTGCAACAGCTTCACCCCATAAATTATGAGGAAGCTTCTTCTCTTTCAGCATGCTTCTCACCATATCAAGCAAAGTACGATTTCTTCTTTCAGCAAGACCATTGTGTTGAGGAGTGTAAGGAGCAGTAACCTTATGCTCAATTCCATTCTCCTCACAGAAAATTTTAAACTCATTGGAATTAAACTCACCACCACCATCCGTTCTGAGAATCTTCAGCTTCTGACCACTCTGCTTCTCAGCTTTCACTTTGAATTTCTTAAACTCAGCAAACACCTCATGTTTGTACTTTATCAGGGATACCCATGTCATTCTAGTAAATTCATCTACAAATGACACAAAGTATTTATTCCCTCCAATTGATGCTATTGGAAATGGGCCACACACATCAGAATGTACTACTCTCAATGCATGTTTTGCTCTTGGAGCTACTCCTGATGCAAAAGACAGTCTTGGTTGTTTTCCTTCCATGCACACCTTGCATGACTTCTCAGGTTTCTTGATTGTAGGAATTCCATTTACCAAATTCTTTGACCTCAGATGCTCCAGGCTTCTAAAGTTCAAATGACCAAATCTTCTATGCCACAACTCACTATTCTTCTCAACACTTGTTGCACTAAGGCATTCAGAGTCTGCAGTTCTAATATTCACTTTGAATGTCCTGTTCCTTCCCTGTGCTGACTCCATAATCAGCTTCTGATTACGATCATACAGCTTTAGAAGATTGTCCTTCATGGTAATTGAAAAACCTTTCTCAATCAGTTGCCCTACACTCATCAGATTGCTTTTCATGCTAGGTACATACCACACATTCTGAATCAATGCTGATTTGCCATTGTTCAGAGTAACTCTGACATTTCCCATACCTTCAGCATTAAGGTATTTATCATCAGCACATCTGATCCTTGTACTCTTCCTCGAGTCAAAGTCAACCAACCACTTCTTGTTTCCAGTAAGATGATTTGAACATCCTGTGTCCATATACCACCACTCTGATGAATTCATATCATCAGTCTCAGAAGCCATTAGCAACACAGATTCACCATCAGAGTCATCAGAGCTTCTGACTATATTTGCTTCTTCTGACTTCCTTTCTTTGTTTGACCGACACTCAGAAGCAAAATGACCAAACTTCTGACAACAGTAGCATTGAATCTTCTTCTTGTCAAACCTTTCTTTTCCCTTCTGATATTTCTGCTTATCAGAGGTTGAGGTTTCTAGCTTCTGAACTCCATCAGACCTTCTCTTGGCTTCTGACCAAGACTTCTTCTGATAGTTCTTACCAGAGTCTGCTTTCAGAGCCTGCTGCTCTACTTCTCTTTCAGAGTTTCTCTCAGTCAAACGCAACTCTTGTGCTTCTAGACTGCTTTGTAGCTCTTCAATTCTCATGGAACTCAAGTCCTTGGAATGTTCAATAGCCACCACAATGTAATCAAACTGAGGGGTAAGTGATCTCAATACCTTCTCAATGATTACTTGTTCTGAGAGTGTTTCTCCACACGCCTTCATCTCATTAGTGATCAAAATCATTCTTGAGATGTACTCAGGGACCTTCTCATTGTTCTTCATGTTGAGATTCTCATACTGCTTTCGTAAGGACTGAAGCTTCACCTTCTTCACTGATGCATCACCACCATAGCATCTGATCAGTGTGTCCCACGCGGCCTTTGCCGTTTGAGTCAGCAATCTTCTCAAACACGTTTTCATCCACACACTGATGGATGTAGAACAACGCCCTCTGATCTTTCTTCTTCGTATCCTTCTGAGCAAGCTTTTGTGCATCTGTTGCATCAGCTGCTACTGGAACATAACCTTCAGTAACAAGTTCAAGCACATCTTGAGCACCAAACAGAACAATCATCTGTTTCATCCAACGATTCCAGTTTTTGCCATCAAACACTGGAAGCTTGGTACTCATACCACTGTTTCCGTTCATCTTCAATCTTTGTGCGTTCACTTAAATCTCACTAACACTCGTGTTTCCCAATCCCGCAGAATCAGAAAATGTGATTCTGTTATAACTTCGTTCAAGATTCAACTCGAATTCAAGAAACGAAATCAATCACACAACGCCTCACGTTTCACTCGTGTTTCCCGTGGATTCGAACCGGAGCTCTAGATACCAATTGTTGGTGCACAAAGGTGATAAATGAATAGAAAAGAGAATTGTATTTAATGAACTTGAAATGACGGCTACAAGAAGAATAAAAGGCACTAACTTCTATGATGATATAACTACTCCTATTTATACACAAGGACTAGGTCATAAAGACAGCATAGTAAAATACTAAAATACCCTTAAATATAAATTACTTCTAACAATGATTTAATTTTAAGCTCATCTTTTAGTGGAAATCATGGGGGGTAGTTGATGTAAACAAGGGTGAAGATTTATTCTTGCAATTCTTCTCCATAAATTTTCTTACTAAATAGTATTTTCCTTTTTTGTAAATATTGAGGCATTGGTATTCAATTTATCTAAATTTTATAATTAAAAAAAATTACTCTTTTGTTTTAGGTTCTTGTTAGGAAAATTCTTTGATTTTACTCCTTAAAAATAATATTTTACTTTTTATTTTATTTTATTTTGTGTCTCTCTTAAACATTTTTGTCATGTTAACATAGAAAATCTTTGTATTTGTAGTTTCTCTCCATGACTAATTATAAGTAAAAATTAGTTTAAAAGAAAGAACTTCTACGGTGCATTAAATCATTAAATTAATGAATTATCAAAAAAAAATTTAGATGATAATTTCATAAGAAAAAATACAGTCTCATTCTGTAAAATTAGGAAAGTTTTTGAGAGAGAAAGAGATTGGAAAGTTTTCATTTTGTAAAATTAGAAAGAAATTGATGAAGAAGAAGATTTGAAGACCAATTCTATGAGAAGTAGACGAATAGAACAAAGTTTTTTTTTCTACATTCAGGATTGATTTTGTTTTTGTTTTCGTTTACTGCATTAGGATTTGATTTCTTCATGTTGTTAAGGAATTTATGGTTTTTTATTTATCTTGGATTTAACCAAAAACCATATAAACTCAAACACCATTGACATCTTCAAACATTTCCTTGTACTAGCTAAATCATTCGTCAACTACAAAAAAAATTATTTTGTCTCTCAATATTCAAATCTCCTTCATTAACAATATCATCATCAAACCACTAACTTTAATGGTATGGTGATGATATTATTAACGAAAGAGATTGAAAGATTGAGAAGCAAAAATAGAAAAGTTTGAATTGAAGAATGATTTAGTTAGTACAACGAAAATGTTGAAGATGTCAATGGTGTTTGATTTTATATAGTTTGGGTTATATCCAAGATAAATAACAAACCCTAAGCTACTTAACAACATGAAGAAATCAAACCCTAATACATCAAACAAAAACAAAAATAAAATCAAACTTGAATGCAGAAAAAATCTTTGTTTGATTTGTCTAATTCTCATTGGATTCGCGCGTCTTCAGATCTTCTTCTTCTTCATTAATTTCTTTCTAATTTTTACGGAATTAGAGCTTTTCAATCTCTTTCTCTCTCAAAAAAATTTCACACTCCTCTCTCTCTATTTGTTAGGGACAATAATCATTAATACCCTTTTATAACCGAAGAGTATTAATAGTTGTAAGGTAAGGTAGCCCATTAGAATTAAAACCTAACATATACAAAGATGCCAGAGAAAGAGAGTAAATATGGCCACAAGACAACATAAATAGGTAATTTAGCCTATATTGATTAGTCACACATTACCTAGTCATTGGTGATCTTACAAATAAAGTGTTTAGTACCAAAGTGTCAGCTCAGTTTATCTAGATTAATCTAGCTAAAAGATAAAAACAAAAATAATTTCCAATGTAATAAAACATTAAATATACTAAATAATCTAGCTATAATTTAAGCTATACTAATTAGCTACCCATAGAATAATCTAGCTAATTTGAGCTATACTAATTTCCAATACAATAGACTTTATTCATACTATTTTCCATGTTGTTCTAACTATGAGCCAAAGAGGCAGCAAGGTTTTATGACAAGATAATTGGAATTAAAAATCATGTCACATAAAAGGAAGGAAAAATAATAATTAATATTTGGTTTATTTTTATGGAAAATGCTTACCGGCACGATACATTAATGTCGTCAAAAGTGCACGATGCTATTATGTGATGGCATATACATTACTCCCTCTCAAATTGTGTTTTTTTTTTTTTTTTTTTTTCTTTTGCTTTCTCTATAAAAAAAATAGAATTGTTTTCACCATTATTTAAAGAATTTAAATTATTTTATCCTCTTATAATTTTATTTTTGGCTCAAGTAAAAAATTTCAACAATTTTTAATCTCTCAAATATTTTTCGACGACTTTCGATCTTTTTTTTATGAAACTCGATATCTGGCCCAATGACCGACTAATCCGATGGGATCAATCTCACAGCCTACTTGTGGGAGCTTCGTTTAAAGTTAGATTTTTTTTTAACTATGATTGGACTAACCCACCGAAATTGGCATGGAATCGAACCTGACATCTTTGAGAGAACAAACTCCAAAGTCTCAAGCCAACACCACTAGGTCAACCTAAGTGGGTTACGATCCTTATTTTTAAGTCAAGTCACATGTATCATTCAAAATTTAAAAAAAAATTCGGCGGTAGAATTAAATATGAATTTTTTAAGTTTTTGCACTTAAAAACTCATTTAATTCATCTTTTGTTAATTTTTTTTAGAGATTTTTATAATGTTATAAACATAAATATAAAACTCATTAAAAAAATGTGAGAGTGCACATAAATTGACTTAAAAGTAGGGACTAAAAATTGTAACATAATATATTTAAGAGATCAAAACTTACTAAAAAAAATTATAAGAGCTAAAAATAAAATTTGTAATATTTATAACAATAAAATTTGTAAAATTTGGTGATATCTGTGTTTAATACTCCCTCCGTTTCTTTTTAAGTGTCTGTTTTGAATAGTAATACCAAATTAAGAAAGTGTATTTTTGCACATTATCTTCCTATTATACCCTACTTTTAATTCACCAATAAAATCCTATTTTTTTGCACACACTTTCTCTTTTCAATACATTTAATATATTATTAGCGGGCCAAACGGTTCCGTGCCCGTTTGTGTGATCTATGTTTTCTAATATGCTATATAAATTGTAAACAGTGATTTATTATAAATTTGATTTTTATTTAAATTAATTTGTGTATTTTTAGTTTTTCTCGAAATAAAAATTATAATTTACGTGCATTGGTACACACCATAGTTAAAGTAACACCTTGAAAAAAAAAAGTAACACCTTGAAAAAGTTGTCAACCCTCTTTGTCATGATAATAAAAACTCCAAACGACAATATACAATCTGAAAAACACATATCCTTTTTATATATTGTTTTGTTATAGATTTGAGGAAAGTTGGTTATTACATTCTAAATTGCAAAAATCAGTGTGAGTTATTTGAGGAAAATTGGTTACTATAATATAATATTATTTTTTAGTAAGTGACAGTTTTTAAAGGATAAAATTGGAATAATAAAAAAGTCATCTCAAAAACACATATCTTTTTATATATTGTTATAGATGTACCAAAAAAAAAAAAAAAATTTAATATGTTATGTACCAAAAAAAAATTTTAGTTTTCCAAATATATAACATTAACTAGTTTTATTGAAAAAGATGTGAGTAATTGACAAATAGTATAATTGACAAATCATACCCTTAAAATAATAAATGGACAGTTAAATAGAAACGCTAAATTCGACATTTTTGAACACTTAAAACGAAACGGATGGAGTACTTAATAGAGCAATAATGAACAATGGAGTAAATTGATGTAAGTCGTGCATTCTCGTGCATCAAGTTTGTCGTGCTATATAGCATGACTCTATTTTTATAATAACTATTATAGTATTTTAGTCTATCTTGTCTTAAAACCTTGTTGCCTCTTAGCCTCATGGTTTGAGCAGCATAGAAAATAGTATGAGTGTCAAATAATATTTGTTTTTTTGAATTACAAAAAATTGTAGGGAAATAAAAATCTATAGACTTTTATGGGTAGAAATTATAAATATTACGATGAATATTTATTTTACTTTTTCAACAATTTTTTTAAGTTTTTTTTGCTGCTCTCAATTTTAAATAGATTTATTTGTAGCCATGTTTTTCACTCTTATGTTTTGTAAACATTAACTATCGAATTTCATGTAGAATTTTTTTTAAGTGATTTTATTTGCTTTGTTTGAGTAGTTTATTGGCTAAAACTTCACTTATTAAGGTGAATATGTAGGTGTACAAGATATCTAAAAATAACTAAATATTTTGTGATCTAGTGCAACCTCATCTCACTTAATTTCTGCGTTCACTTTTAAAAGATGTTAAATTTCGCATACCGATAAATTTTACAAAAATAGAAAAATATTATTATTCAACTAAATTTTTGTCACTTAGCTTTTAAAAATAAAGTGAGGTTAAATTTTCACTCCATAAGATATATAAAGTATATGTTTAATTTTAACCGCTGTAAAATTTTAAACAACATGTATATTTTGCTCGTTTTCTCTAAAGTTAATAGAAAAGTATTTTTGAAATTCCGACGTGACATAAATGCGTCTATAAATATTTAAACTAATAAAGTTAATTAGAGGAGGGATTCGTTGACTTCAGGAGTAAGTCTCTATTGACTTACTCCGCTTAATAACTCGATATCGGCATTATATTTCTTCGATCCAACCGTTGAATTCAAAGATTTTATTGAGTAGATCAACTCCACAAATTTTTATAAAAATTCAAAATCGTTTAATACTTTTTATGAACACTTCAATGAGATCTTTGAATTTAATGGTTGGATCGAATAAATATAATGCCGATATCGAGTTATTAAGCGGAGTAAGTCAATGGAAGACTTACTCCTGGAGTCAACGGATCCCTCTCATAAAGTTATTGTGCCAAATTATTAAAGGTCATGATAAGATGCAGGTACAATCTCAGCAAAAAAATCTGTCTAAAATAGAAAATTAAATGGAAACGGATAAAAGAAACAATAGAATACTATTTAATATTTGATATGCATTTAATATTTTTCTTAATTTTTTTTTTGTGGTCAATCTTAATCTTAAATATTTGGAATATTTGAATATACCAAAGATTTCATATATATTATACTGTATTTAAATAATTAGCATTTATAGTTTATACTATAATTAAGATTTAATATGAATTTATCATTTAATACGAATATTCAATTAAAAATATTTAATATGCATTAAACTTTTTTCTTATTCATTAATATAAATATGTATATTGTAATATTATGCAACGCCTCCTTTTCAAATAACCGAAAAAAGAGTGTCACATTTTACTACTCAATTTCGAATGCATAAATTTAGTGGATATATTTACTCTGATTAATATTTCTTTTGTAATTGTACCAAAAAAATTTGTTTTGTAAAAGAAAATGAGGAGTCATGTACTCAAATAATATGAGTACTTTTTTCTAAAACATTTTAAACAAATTTCTGTGTAAATTTAAAGTATTCCACTAAGCCCATAAATAATATGCATGATGTATCACTTATAGGGTGCGTTTGTTTTGTAACTCAGTCACATGTCAAATATTGTTATGTCCAATAATCATCTTTTTGTAGATCAAACACACCCATAGCCAACAATTATCAAGTAATTTAAATTAATAAAAGAGAAAAAAGTTAAATTCATATTAAATGTTAATTATAGTATATAGACTATATAAATGCAAATTATTTAAATATAATATGAAATATTTGGTATAGTCAAATATTCCAAATATTTAAAAATTAAATTTTCAAAAAAAAATAATTTAAAATTAAGATTGACCACACAAAAAAAGATTAAGAAAAACATTAAATGCATATCAAATATTGAATAGTATTCTATTGTTTCTTTTATCCGTTTCCAAAATAGTGTCCACGTGCCCAAATCGTCAGTCACGTGTAAGAATTAAACAGAGTTAGTGAAAAATTTGATGAAAGAGACTAACTAATGCAAACGTTGATAACGTGAGAGACCAAATTGAAACTTTTAAAACGTGAGGACCTAATTCAAACCTAAAATAAACGTAAGGGATTAAAAATATAGTTTAACCTATTTGTTTTTAATTAGGTAATATTGGTGTACAATAATTATTTTGGTAATAATTTTAAACCATTGGATTAAACAAAATGAGTGGATGAGATTTGGTGTCAAATAAATTTTAATATCTTACTTTCATTTCATCCTAACCCTAATTTTTAATATTGTGAGTGGTGAGGATGGATGACTTAGATTGAAAGTACAAGCCACTTAGTTTTGATCCAAGGGCTACAAATGTCTTTGTATTCCTATATAAGTGAGTGAATATGAAGAAAAATAATTCATTACTTCCCCCTCTCACACTTATTAGCCACTTCTTCTCTCACACTCTCCATTTCATTTTTTTATTTTAGCATTTGGGAGTTGATAGATTAAAAATTAAAATTTTCTTTGAGATTTTGGAGCAATGGATACTTAAAGGAAGAAATGAGTAACCCACATTGGAAATAAAGAGGTACAAAGAAATTTCCCATCCTCTTCTCTTTGTGTTTGGCCTTGAGGTCCTTTTTATTTTCAAATGGAATTTTTCTCAAAAACATCTTTTGATAAGCTTGTAGATCTAGATATTGTGATAGTAGATCTAAAAGAAAAGCTTGGTTTTGACAACTTTTGTGAAATAACATTTGAGTTACAGTTTTAATTTTTCTCATAAGAATTTTATTTGATCATACATGTGAGAGCCCTATATTCTTATATTTCATTAGTATACTTTTGTGATGTAATGATAAATTTTTATGTTTGGCTGCGGCCATAAATTTTTGTTAGGGTTGGAATTTTCAAATTTTTCCTTCATGAAAGTAATAGATCGGATCTATGTGTATTTAGATCCGACGGAGAATTATGGTTTTGAGCATTTTGGAAAATTAATAATTTTGAAAATAATGTCAATTTTATTTTTTTAACATGGATAATCTTATATTTAGCATATCTATCATGATATCGGAAAAAAAAAAAAAGTTTCGAAGCATTTTCATTATTGCAAGAATTTTGTAGGGGTATTTTTGTCATTTTAAAATTGAAATTTGTCATAAAAATGAACCATTAGATCCTCCTTTTCGCAACGATGAAAATCAACTTATAGTTTGCTTTGATCAGACAAACATTCATTGGGTTATAGTCGGTTTAGTTTTGAGATTGTGTTATTAATGTTTTCTGAAATGAAAATATTTTATGTTGATTGAAACGGATTACTGTAAGTGCTTTTGATAAAAGTATGTTTTTTGTTTATGATATTTTGAAACTGTCTGAAACTAAGGTTTGGGTAAAGGACGTAAACACAAAGGAGACTCTATCAAAAATCTATTTGTAAATTGGAAGAATACAGTTTGAACTTGTGTTTTTTATAAATAATTGTGGAACTTATTTGTAAAAGAATTTATTTTGTTTGTCAAAAAGTAAAAAGAATTTATTTTGGAAATTTTTTAAATTAATTAGGATTTATTTAATGATGTTTTTTGCGGTAAGAACTATTTACTAAAATATTAATGTTTTTCAAAAGAGTGGTTTTGTAAATTACTTGAACCTAGCTACTAATGAGGGAACAACTTGAAATTAAGGTATTATTTTGGGGTTAATCAGAATATATTATGCTAACTTGTATAAGTTGTGTGATTTAAAGGTTAGGAGGATTAGTCAAATTGGAAACTTTATCGAGAAAGACGGATTATGCTCACTTATCGTAAGTTGAACATGTTAAAAGCTTGCCGAGGTAAGGACACTCTCTAACTATCTCATGCATATACCAAATACCAAATACTTGTATGCATGTGTAATTGTTTGTGTGTGCATGTATAATTACTTTGTTGTACAAAATATGAATTATTAGCATATGTGTTTGTGATGTATTCTCTTGATGAGAACCTTGTTGAAAACTTTGGTAGGCATTAAATGTAATATGTAGGGAAGGAGGTTTGAACTTCGGTACACCTACATATTCACCTTAATAAGTGAAGTTCTAGCCACTAGGCTACTCGATCAAATCAAATAAAATCACTTAAAAAATTCTACTTCAAATTCGATAGTTAATTTTTACAAAACATAGATTGAAAAATATGGCGACAAATAAATCTATTTAAAATTGATCCAATAGTTTAAATGCAAACATTATTTTTTCAATTTTTTTTCTAATAGAGAGAATCCATTCTTTGCTCAAACCATGAGGCTAAGAGGCAACAAGGTTTTAAGGCAAGATAAACTAAAATACTATTATAATTATATAAATAAACTAAGTATTAATTTTTTCCTCCCTTTTCTGTGACATATGATTTTTAATTCCAATTGTTGATTCCTTTGTAAGAAGCATCATAGACTATGATATAACTAAATCACAAATACTTGATTTTACCATATCCTTAGATCAATACATGAATCTCTTAATTCCTTAAGTTGAGTGAATTAGGTTGCTTGTATTATTTTAGGATTTTATCATTGACCTTATCTTCCTTTTAAGTCTCATCTAATTTAGCCATAACATCTTCAAGTTGTTTATTCAGATCCTTTATATTGGAAGAAGGGTTTTTTAGGATATCATTTTGGAATAGCATCTTGTTGAAGAAACTTGGATACAATAGCTTCAACACTCGGGTGCCCAAAAGAGTAAGGCTTATTCCTCTGTGTGGGGCAAAAATGCTATTATTGTGTTCTCCCCATGGCATGAGAGTTACTCTTTTGGACACCCAAGTGTTGATGCTATTGCATCCAAATTTCGTCGACAGAGCCCAATCCAATTGATATCCTTAAAAACCCTTGTTACAACATAGAGGATTTGAATCAACAAGTTGTAGTTGTTATATATGTCCAAATTGCATTAGGCTAATAAGGTCCAGGATGAAATCCTAAAAGAATACAATGCGGTAAAATTCACTCAACTTAAGAAATTGAGAAATTTATTTACTGAGCTTAACGATATGGTAAAATCACGTAGTTGTGATTTAGCTATATCATAGTCTATGGTTCTTCTTGAAAAGGAATCAATAACTGAAATTAAAAACCAAGTTGCAGAAATGGAAAGAAAAAATTAATGCTTGAATTATTTATATAATTATAATAGTATTTCAATTTATCTTGTCCTAAAACATTGTTGTCTCTTTGGCTCATGCTTAGAGCAACATGGAAAATAGCATGAGTGTCAAATAAAGCCTGTTTTAATAGATTTCAAAATATTGTAGGGAAATAAAAATATATAAACTTTTACGGGTGGCTAATTAGTATAGCCTAAATTACCTAGATTATTTTGTATACTAATGTTTTGTTACATTGGAAGTTATTTATGTTTTTATCTTTTAGCTAAATTAATCTAGATAGAATATGCTGACACTTAGGGTACTAAACAATTTATTTGTAATTCACTAATCACTAGGTAATGTGTGGCTAATTAGTATAGGCTAAATTATCTATTTATGTTGCCTTCTGGCCATTGAATGAAATATTCAATTCAATATCAATATTTACTCTCTTACTCTACCATCTCTATATATGTTAGTTTTTAATTCCAATGGGCTACCCTACAACTTTTGGTGCTCTTGGGTTATAACAGGTATAGGAAAGTTTTTAAGAGAGAAAGAGATTAAAAAGTTCTAATTCTATAAAATTAAAAAGAAATTGATAAAGAAAAAGATCTGCATACGAATCCAATGAGTAGTAGATGAATCAAACAAAGATTTTTCTGCATCCAGATTTGATTTTGTTTTCATTTGCTGCATTGGGGTTTTATTTCTTTGTGTTGTTAAGTAGTTTAGGATTTGTTATTCATCTTGGATTTACACCCTTTATCAATGCAATTTATATAGTTTCTACATCCCAAAATTCAAGTCAATAATATTAGTTACAATGCGAAAGACACTTTTCTTTTCACATAGAAATTCTCTCTTTGCTCGTGTTATTAAAACAAAATTCACGGATAAAAAAGAAAGAACATGTTCATTCTTTTAGATTTGTGGGTTTTATTTTGAAAACACGAGCAAAGAGATAATTTCTATGTGAAGAGAAAAATGTCTTTCGTAGTGTAATTGATATTACGGCTTGAATTTTGGGATATAGAAACTATATAAATTGCAATGATAAAGTGTGTAAATCCAAGATGAATAACAAACCCTAAACTACTTAACAATATGAAGAAATCAAACTCTAATGCAGCAAACGAAAACAAAAATAAAATCAATCCTGAATGCAGAAAAAATCTTTGTTTGGTTCGTCTACTTCTCATTGGATTCGTCTTCAGATCTTCTTCTTCATCATCAATTTCTTTCGAATTTTACAGAATGAGAGCTTTTCGGTCTCTTTCTCTCTCAAAAACTTTCATATTCCCCTCTCTCTCAAAAACCGTTCTAAGAACTTGTCCTCAAACTTCTTCCAAGTTCCAATTGTGCATCATAAACAGCTCAACTACTTAAATATTCATTTGACACACCATTACTAAAAATAATGAGCAAGTCTTAAATAGACACAACACAAAAATAAAAAAACATTTAAACAGACAAAAGAGAAAAAATTTATGAAAAATAATTTAATCACATCATTCGACATTAATTAACCCATTTTTCTTAAAAAAAAATTATTTGTGTATATGTGCCTAATATATAGTTAGTTATTTAATATGATACTTTTATGCACACATTTAAATATTAAAATTACATGAGAATAATTTTATTTATTTTTAATTATTTTAGAATATAATTGTTAAAGTCAATAAATTACACCAAATATTTTATTATATATTATTTTGTGGAAAAAATACTTCCGCAAATTACTGGAACGAAACAAATGACTTTGTGGGGTACGGTCTGACTGAAAAAGTGACCAAATGACAAGATAAAAAATATAAAATATAGTAATTAAAAGTCATAAATTAAATTACAACATAATAGTATATAATTATATATTATTGTTTGTGGAAGATATGAATGCTTTATTTTGAACAATACGATGATGGTCCAAATTTTTCGGAAAAAGATTTTCTGCTATCATAAAAGGACACAGTACCACACAGTAATGATTATTGGCAGTTTGATCAAAAATCAACAGTTGAGATCATTATTATCAAAATAACACAGTTTTTAATATAGACCGTCCGTTCTTAAATCGACGATCGAGATAAAAAACAACGTGAAACATTGTGTTTCTACTACAATAACAAACCTTGATCCAAACTTTTCTAGAGTATGATGTGATAGAACTTACAAGCCAATTTTTATTAAATTTTATATTCTAAAATAATAAAAATTTTAAAGAAAGGAAAATTATTTTTTTAAATAGTGACTTAATGCTTTTTAAATAAAATAGTGGATTAAATTAATTGTAATCACACAAATATATTTATTTATTTTAAAATGGATTAACATGTATATTTTAACATAAAAAAGAGAAAAGTGTAATTCAAGGTTTTTTTTTATTTTAAAAAGGAGAATATAATATACTCTTTATATTATTGTTTGTGGAAAACATCTGTCTAAAACATGGATGGTCCACACTTCTTATATTTATCACAATTCATACCCTCTAATTCTAAAGGAAAAAACAGAAGAAAAAAAAATTGGATGTTTTGTCCACAATGTTGAATTTCATATTCTTATCTTTTCTAGCTCTTTTCTTAGCCTTGTGTTTCATCATGATAACAATTTTCAAAGGAAAATCCTTAGGGAACCCAAAATATGCACCTGTTAAAGGCACAATGTTTAACCTACTTTTCAACTTCAATAAAATGCATGATTACCAAACTCAAATGGCCAAAACTCATCCAACTTTGAGGCTTCTTACTCCATATGGTAGTAACTTGTACACAATAGATGTGAGAAATATTGAACATATATTGAAAACCAATTTTGATAAATACTCCAAAGGTATCCATAATCAAGATATCATGATTGATCTTTTTGGTGAGGGGATTTTTGTTGTTGATGGTGATAAGTGGAAGCTACAGAGAAAAGTTGCTAGCTATGAATTCTCCACAAGAGTTCTTAGAGATTTTAGTTGTTCTATTTTTAGAAAGAATGCTGCCAAATTGGTCAAAGTTATATTACAATTTTCTCAAGAAGGACTTGTTTTTGATATGCAAGTGAGTACTTTATTTATATTTTCTTAACAAATATTATAATTTTTGTTGTAGTTGTTTAGGATGCAAAATATGTCCAGAAACACATTTAAGCATTAATTATTACTCTGTTCATTATAACTAGGGTTGGGAATAGGCTAGGCCGAGCTAGGCTTTGCCAAGTCTGAGCTTGACCTGCTAAAAAATTGAAGGCTTAAGTCTGGCCTGTGTCCTGTCACAGACTTATTTTTTAGGCCTGAGTCTGGCCTTTTGAAAGTCTGACATGGCCTATTAGCCTGTTTAAAAGCCTATTTCACATGAATATATTTAAATATACTAATGAACTAATAAATCAATGATATTAAGCTTCCTTTGATATTTAACATGATATTTTAGAGAGTTTGACTATATATGACATCGTATTTCAATTTTAGTTTATAATAATACATTTATATATGTGAAAAATTAATGTAGATTAATAAACTTAAACTACTGAAAAATTTAATAGATTTATAATTTAATCAAAGTACAAATTTTAATATATAATAATAATAAATGTTAATATATTATTCATATTTACTTAAATAGGCCGGCCTAGTAGGCCTAAAATACTTTTTTCATGGCCTGAAGCCTGACCTTTTTAGCTAAATAGGCTTATAGCAAAGCTTTGGCCTGAGCCTATATAGGCTAGGCCGTAGGCCCCTGTGCCAAAGTTATTATACATAAGCAATATCCTTATGCATGGTGCATAAGTGAATCTTAGCCACCAGATCCCACGGACACGTGTCATAATCGTAGCGCGGATTTAATATTACATACCGGAACAGTTGAAAAAAAGTGTTCCGGTATGAATATGCATACCGGAACACTTTTGGTATGCATCAAAGTGTTCCGGTATGCATAAAAATGTTCCGGTACAGTTGAGAAAAGTGTTATGGTATGCATTAAAGTGTTCCGGTATGCATCAAAGTGTTCCGGTATGCATAAAAGTGTTCCGGTACAGTTGAGGAAAGTGTTCTGGTATGCATAAAAGTGTTCCGGTAACCTTATGCATACCAGAACAATTTATAAAAAGTGTTCCGGTATAACTTTATGCACGGTGCATAAGCAATTGCTTATGCACCATAACCGGACCCTATGCCCCTGTAGGCCGGCCTGACCTATTCTCAATCCTAATTATAACAAAAGACAAATTAACCCTAAAAAATTTGTGAAACAATATTTTGTCATAAAAATTAGACAAATAATCATGAATAAGGTGTCGCAACTGATTAATCATTCACTAACACAAATAATCATGAATATTTGAACACAATTTATATCGTTACTAGATATATGTTTATTTAAGCACCTTAGTTAATGACGTTTAAATCAGAGTTACTTTAACAATGTTTATCTTGAGTAAATTATATTTGACTCAAGTTAATGAGCTCCTACTAAGACGAATCGTTCAGGAGAACTTAAGTTCGATTTCTGATGGAAATAAATTTTTGTCAGATTTTAGTTACTTTATGGCCGTACTCTAACGATAGAAAATATATCTTGAGTTGTTAATCTTCTAATTCAAATCCTGATGTGTATATACAAATATCTTCTTATGTTAGGACTTACAAATGAGATGTGCCATGGATTCAATATTCAAAGTTGGGTTTGGAACAGAACTGAATTGCTTAGATGGATCAAGTAAAGAGGGAACTGAATTCATGAAGGCCTTTGATGAATCAGATGCTTTAATTTTCTGGCGGTTTGTTGATCCAATTTGGAGCATTAAGAGGTATCTTAATATTGGTGGTGAGGCTAAGCTTAAGCGCAATATCAAATTGATGAATGAATTTGTCAATGGAGTAATAAAAGCCAAAAAGGAAAAGTTGGAACTTCAACAAGATTCTGTGAGTTCATCAATTCATTATAAATTTAGAAAAATGCTAATTAGGGCCTCTTAAGGAACTAAATATGGTAAATAAATCTTAGAATTTGTGTATTTGACTTTTTAAAATTATAAATAGTGATTGTTTCAATGTGAAAATTTCTTCTTTTGGTTTTTTTAACTGGTGCCCCGGAGGCACTAGTTAGCATGACCCATAAATTTATAATCTCCCCTCGTTGTTGTTACTTGTTATTGTTTTCTTTTATTAATCATAATGTAGATACACATTTACCCTCTGCAATGTAGGCGTGTTTTGCTTTACCCTTGCAATTTTTTTTTTTGAGAATGCCCTATTGCAATATTGACAAATGTGTTTTACCATTCTGTGTTGACTTTTTGCTGATGTGACAAAAAAAAAGTCACTACTATGGTCCCATGGAATAAAATATTGGTTATTGATTTTTTTAATGTAATCTAGTGACTATAATTTCATTTTTTAAGATAAAATAGTGGGAGTATAAGGTTCAAAATCCGATCTCTGCACATGCAATTGATCCCATTAAAATGAAAAATGATAATAGACTAAAATAATAATCACCATAGAAAATAATACCAATTAACTCTTTTATATAAATGTCCTTTTCTTTTAATTTACTTTTAATATTTTAACTGAACACTTAAAAACTATGCATAAAAAATAAATAATTTTTGAAGATTATTTTTTATATTTCACTAAATAACATAATAATAACGGATATGTCTAATATAAACCTCTAAAAAAATAGTTAAAAAATGAACCTTTCTTTTTCTAGTAAAAATGACTTTTATAATAATAAATTAAAAAATGGAAAATAAAAACAATATTTTATTAAAATTTATAAAAAATAGTAAGGTCCACCTTTGGTCCGAGTCCATATTAAATAGTTCAGATGACAACCTAGACCAGAGCTAAATTAAGATGAATCATGTCTTATGGGCATAACTCAGTTGATAGAGACATTGTATTATATATGCAGGGGGTTAGAATTCGAACTCTGGTTATCCCACTTATCCATTTAACTGCTTAATAAAAAAAAATGAAAAAATTAAGATAGATCACATCGAAGAATATTTTTCTCAATAGACTTCTTGTGATGCTAAGGAATTAGGATATGATAATTATTATACATATGAACCATTTCTACAATTAAGGATAACCAGGATAAGAATGATTGTTCTGTTTTTCAGAATATTAAAGAAGACATACTATCAAGGTTTTTAATGGAGAGCAAGAAGGACCAAACAACAATAACCGACAAGTATTTGAAAGACATAATTCTTAACTTTATGATAGCTGGAAAAGACACCACTGCAAACACTCTTTCATGGTTCTTCTACATGTTATGCAAGAACCCTCTTGTAGAACACAAGATTGTGCAAGAAATAAAAGATGTCACTTTTAGCCATGAAAGTGAACTCAACAACATAGATGAGTTTGTTGCCAATTTAACAGATGTCATCCTTGATAAGATGCATTATCTTCATGCAGCATTGACAGAGACATTGAGATTGTACCCTGTAGTCCCTGTGGTATGTAGTTATGTACCTTACCTTCTATATATTTTCTCAATACCATCTCGAGAAACGGTGAAAGTCAGTAATTAGTTGTTAATGTTAATATTTATCCTTCATTGGAAACCTTACTCGTTAGGTTTTGATGATATTATTGTCTTTAATATAATACTATTTTCCAAGAATGGAAGATATGCAGATGCACCTGATGTTCTTCCAGATGGTCACCAAATAGAAAAGGGTGATGGAGTCTACTACTTGTCCTACGCTATGGGTCGAATGTCATCCATTTGGGGAGAAAATGCTGAGGAATTTCGTCCAGAAAGATGGATTAACAATGGAATTTTCCAACCCGAATCGCCATTCAAATTTGTAGCATTCCATGTAACTTTTACATTTGTTTTCCTTTGAGTTTGATTCTTCTTTTTATTGTTATGATACATTATGGTGAATAAGTTTGCAAATGTTTTATTGTAGGGTGGACCTCGTGTGTGCTTAGGGAAGGATTTTGCATACAGACAAATGAAAATAGTAGCAATGTCTCTTCTTCATTTCTTCAAATTTAAATTGGCAAATGGAATAGAAAATGTGACTTATAAGGTCATGTTTACCCTTCACTTGGACAAGGGTCTTCCTCTCAATGCAATTCCAAGGTCATGATCACTCATGAGTGAGGTGACATGTAAAGCATAGCAAATCAATATGCAGAGCATTTCTAGTGTTTTAGATTTTTGTGTTTTTTAAATATATGAGTTTTGCATGTCTTTTGCTCTAGTATTACCGTAAATAGTAATTTTGTATTTACTTTATAATACTAGTCATAGTCCCATTGGATCTTTTTATCTTTAAACAAGTTTATTTCAGTAATGTAAATATAACTTTCAATATCAAATATTAGTCATCCATCGGTCTGAAATTTATGTGTGCCGTTTTGTTGGAGGCTTTCCACAAGATGGATTTAAAAATTAAGACCTGCTTTAACCTGATAATGCTCGAAAGGGATGATGGGTAGAAATTTCATGTTGACGGTAGTAGTCATTCGTTGTGCTAATGAGTTTGTTCATTTTTTTGGTAATGATCTTGTGCTCGTGGTGTTCAGTCCCGTTGATTGACCATCCCACGATTTGGTTTTCGATTGGTTCTGGGTTGCTTTGGACTCTATTGTGCCGCGAGACTATTTCAATATTTGTATCATTCTTTGATTTAGGACTATTCAACTTGAAAAAGCTTCATCACCCTTGCTGCAGGGAGTAGCCGATACGTGGATCGTTTCTATGCTGACAATCGATTCATTCGCCTCAAATTTTAGGGATTTCTATGTTGTTCTGTAGGAATAATTAGAAGTTGGTATATTTTATTGTCCTACGCATCTTTGGTGTGGACTCACCGAGTTAATATGGACCACAAGTGGTCCGTCGAAGATCAATACTCACAAAATATTTAAAATTTTATCTATGATATATTTGATCAGAGGAAGTAATTCGTATTGAACTGACTTCAATAGTATTATTCTTTTAGTCGTAAAGACAAAAAAAGTTGTAATATTTTACTTTCAAAAAATATTGTCGATATTCGTTAAACTTTTTATAATTTTTTGCACCGATCCACAAACCATGTGAAGGTGTAGCATTAGCCATCGTGCTAGGATTCCCTCCCGTGCATATTGCACTGGAGAGGGAGAAGTTGCATCTCAACCCTTAAAATTCTGTTTTCTAACTTTTTTATTTTTTTTATTTTCAATCCATGGATTGTAGTTAAACTGGATGAGTTATGTACGGGAGAGAATACGCTGTCTTAGCCATCTATTGTAAGGCCCCGTTTGGCCCGGCTTATTTTCCTCTTTTTTTCTTCTCCTTAAAAATAGTAAAGAAGAAAAAAATTGTGTTTGACTTCATTTTTCTTTATTTTTTACTTCTTTACTTTATTTCTTTAATACTTTTAAGGAAAAATAGCGTCAAATATAGTTTTATACTTTTCTATTTCGTTTAAGCTAAAATAAAAAGTAAAAAATAAGTTGGGCCAAACGGGGCCTAAGTAGACTTTCCTATAGTCATTTTATGAATTTCACAACTTATCAAAAATAAAATTATGAATTTCACAACATAAATATTATGACGGGGACCATATTAATGTTGGTACTTAATCTTAGTTGCACATGATATCATTGATATGCAACAGTGCTACGATCGCATTCTTTTCTGTATGAACTATGAAGATACCACATGAAAGTTATCCGAAAGTGATAGGTAACTAGAATTTTTAATATATCAATTTTATACTCTCTTCGTCCCATTTTAAGTGACACATTTGACCATTTCACACATATTAAGAAAAATGTATAATTAAAGGAAAGATAATATTAATTTTATCAAATTACTCATGTATGCACTTTTTCTGTCCAATAATGATTAGAAAAGCACATTCTTCAAAAGCATTTATAAGGGGTAGAAATAAAAAAAATAACATAGAAAATTGAAATGGGTTAAGTATTATGGGACAATTTTTTTTTGCAAATGTGTCATTTAAAATGGGACGGAGGGAGTATATAGAACTACATTTTATTTAATTGAAGATATCTTCAATTAAATAAATTTAATATATAGAACTAAAAAAATTTAAGACCTAAAAAATTCAATTGAAATCGAACCAAACAAACATGATATTTATGGAAAATACTTATATAGGCACAAATATAAAAAAATGTGTTAGACACACTCATAAGAAGTAAAAAAAATTAAAGAGTTAGACACATTCATTGGTTTGGTTCAACTCAAATCTCGTATAAAAAAATTGCAATAAGTGAACCGACTACTTCAAGAGTTAGAACTGCTTCTCGAACGGGCAGGTTTGGAGAAAAACTTAAGGGTAATCACGTAAGTATATCCGCCACTAAAAATTAAAATCCGAGAATTGATTTTGAACTGCGGCAAAAGTTCAAATTTGTAGCTTTAAAGGGAGTCGCGTTTATGGTTAGTTTCACTATTGAGAGATTTGATTTTGCAATCATCCAAAAATAAATAAAAAAATAAAAAGTAAAAAAAGGGTTGAAGTTGCATTTGAGTCCCAGAACTCGCGTTTGAAGCCATAAAACGTGGAACCAAACGAGTGCTAAATCGACTTTGTACACCGTAACACACTATTTTCTATTAAGTCCTTCTCATTTGCTCTCTAACAAAAAACTCAAATTAATCCTTGATATTTTTATATTGGAGACAAACTAATTGACAAACTAGTATAAAAATTCAATGACTAATTTAGATTTTATTTTTTCAAAGACTGAATTTATCTTGTCAAAAAATTTGTGAGAACCAAAATAGTTCTTCACTCTAAAATTTAATAGTGTACGCTCCCCCTTAGCAGCCAGGGCACCACTGATTAGGTAGCTATTGTTGTCAAAAATTCATGGAGACATATATCTAATCTTAGTACAATATGATTATTATAAATTTGATTGGGTGTGTAACTCTAGGATCAAAGCATATCTAAACACAAACTTCATCACCACCATGCCATTACTATCAATGGATATTTTATCAAATCCTTATCTTTTAACAGCTTTGTCTGCATCTTTAATTCTTTTGTTGGTTCAATTTCTGTTTAGAAAATTGAACAAAAGCAATAATAGCATGAAGAAGAAGAAGTATCATCCTGTTGCTGGAACTGTGTTTAATCAAATGATGAACTTCAACAGACTTCATCATTATATGACTGATCTTGCAAGAAAATACAAGACATACAGATTGCTTAACTTCTTCAGAAATGAAGTTTATACTGCTGAACCATGTAATGTTGAGTATATACTCAAAACCAATTTTGCCAATTATGGAAAGGTATATGTATACTTTATTAAATGGCTACATTGGCTATGTTATGTTTGGTGATAATTGTCATTGGCTTTTACTTTTGGAGTGGATGAATGAACTTTTGTTTTTGTTGGGTTCTGAAAAAAAGTGTAGGATTTAGAATTATAAGAAATTTAAATGAATCTATACGAATTACCTTCATTTATAAATTTGTGTTTGGATAGAGCAATAGAAAATTTCATTATGAATAGTTTGGGCCATTTTTATAAATTTGAAAAGTTGAGTCAAATTTAAAATTTGAAAAATAGGGCTAATTTACAATTTTAAAATTTTAAAGGACCAACTTGAAAAATTAGGGGCCTATTTGCAATATTTGAAAAATTAAGGGGTCTAGCAATTTTCTAAAGTTTATAAGGGTTAATTTGAAAATGTTGACACATTTGAGATGAAGAAATGTTGGCGAAAAATAATTTAGATAGAGGAATTTGAAAATTAGGGGCCTATTTGCAATTTTTAAAATTATGGGTCTATTTGCAATTTTTGAAAAATTAGGGGTCTATTTGAGATTTCTTAAATTTAGCCTGCACAAAATCCTTCATAAATTTCATTCATTTTAAAAATTCTCTAAACTAGTCATCCAAACAAGATAATTTAGATAAAAGAATTTGAATTCCGTCAAAAATTTATTTTACCTCAAAATATTTTCTCATCCAAACACACTCGAAATGAACAGATATTTTAGATGTATATATATTGGTAATTCTGAGTCTATTGATAAGGGTTTGTTTTATTTGTTCATTGAGTTGAGGACCATTTACTTTGCTTCGAATCAATCCTATCATCAGTAGGGTCTAATTCCTGTCTTCGAGGCATAAAGACTCGAGTTTAATGCTCATGTAAATTCTCACTTGCCACATACATCCTCCAGTCACTTACTTTAAGAGAAAAACTATTTTGACAGTCATTAAAAAAGTTGGTTAAGTGCTTCACCAAAAAAAGTTGGTTAGGATTTCGTGTAAAATATGAATCAAATTTACTAAGATGTCTTTTTTTTTTATATATATTTAGTGGAAAATCTCATCCAACTACTTGCATTAAAACAAAGCAAACACTGTCTGCAAAATGTTATGAAAACACTGAAATTGATGATTTTGAAGGGTATTAGTAATCTAAATTTTGGTTCTAAAAATTTCTATGTAGGGGTTATACAATTACCACAATTTGAATGATTTACTAGGAGATGGAATATTCGCAGTTGATGGCGTAAAATGGCGTGAACAAAGGAAGATATCAAGTCATGTATTCTCCACCAAGATGTTAAGGGACTTCAGTACTATAATATTCAGAAAAAATGCAGCAAAAGTTGCAAATATAGTGTCTGAAGCTGCAAATTCTAATACTAAGTTAGAAATCCAAGTGAGTAAATATATTCTGGTTTTTTTTATAAGAGACAATTCACTTTTCTTGATTCATTGAATAAATAATGTATCTGGTCTATATTATAGATCAGATAGATAATTTATCCAACGAATCTTAAGAGGTGAACTTTCTCCTGCACGCTCGGCTAACTCACATGTCGTTTAACCTCTTATTCTCGAGGGGCTAAAATATAGTTTATGAACGCTCATCGACCACTGAGGCGCCTTTTAACTAGACAAAACTGTGAGGACTTATACGCAAGACTCATAGCAACAATACCTTATAAAAATAGCCCGGCGGACTTGGGGTCGTAACACTATCACATATATTACCTTGTTTTATCTGATTAATTAGCATGTTAACTACTAACATGCTCCAATAATTTATCTAGGATCTTTTCATGAAATCAACACTGGATTCAATGTTCAAAGTTTCATTTGGAACTGAACTTGACAGCATGGGTGGAACAAGTGAAGAAGGGAAGAATTTCGCCATTGCTTTCGATTCTGCTAACGCTATAACACTTTATCGTTATGTTGATGTCTTCTGGAAGATAAAGAGGTTTCTCAATCTTGGATCAGAGGCCACATTAAGAAAGAATACTCAAATTTTAGATGAATTTATCAATAAGCTAATAACCACTAAAGTTGAAGAAATGAGGAATTCAAAGGGTGATTCTGTTGTAAGTCTACTTTATACAACTATGCAAAATTGACTTCTGATTCGATTCATAATATTTGTGCATGTATTTATCACTTTTAAATGTACTATGCAGAGAAAAAGTGGAGATATTCTCTCAAGGTTTCTACAAGTGAAGGATTTTGATACAACATACTTAAGAGATATAATTCTAAACTTTCTTATTGCCGGGAAAGATACGACGGCCGCAACACTTTCTTGGTTTATGTATATGCTATGCAAGTACCCTGCAGTACAAGAAAAAGCTGCAGAAGAAGTGAGAAAAGCAACAAACACAAAAACAATTAGTAGCTGCACTGAGTTTGTGTCAAGTGTAACAGATGAAGCTATCAAAAAGATGAATTATCTCAATGCAACACTCACAGAAACTCTCAGACTTTATCCTGCAGTTCCTGTGGTAAGACTAACATTGAAGGTGACATGAATGACTAGTTGATTTCTAATAAAAATTCAAACTATCAAGATTTTCAATCCTTAGTCATGATGAACTAATGATTTTTGTTGATATATGTTGCACCAAGACTTCAAATTAAAGATGTGTCTGATGTCTAATACATGTTAATGTCTCAACTACGTTTGTTTTTAAAAAAAATATTATTAATGTCTATGTGTCAGCGTCGGTATCGTATCTAGTGTCAGTGCTTCATAGCATATGTCCCTCCACCCTGGATCCTTTATAACCTCTCTAACCAAACATCTTAGTCTAATCTATCGGCTGAGATGTAATACTCTCGTCCATTAGATTTATCCAATGGTGGAGGTTTGACTGCATATGATCCAAGTTGCACACCCCTAGAAATTATTTTGGCTAGAATATCAAGATTCTAATTTTAATGCAGGATGCAAAGATTTGCTTTTCTGATGATACATTACCAGATGGATATAGCGTAAAAAAAGGAGACATGGTGGCTTACCAACCTTATGCAATGGGGAGAATGAAATTCATATGGGGTGATGATGCAGAGGAATTTAGACCAGAAAGATGGCTTGATGAGAATGGCATTTTTCAGCCAAAGAACCCTTTCAAGTTTACTGCTTTTCAGGTTACTACAGTTTTTTTTGTTAATTTATTCACATAAGACATATGTTAAATAATCATAAGTTTCCTTTGTAAAAGCATACTTGAATTTTGATTGAATGCAGGCAGGTCCTCGAATATGTCTAGGAAAGGAGTTTGCTTATAGACAGATGAAGATATTCTCAGCTGTTTTATTAGGTTGTTTTCGTTTCAAATTGAATGATGAAAAGAAAATTGTGACTTATAAGACAATGATAACTCTTCACATTGATGGAGGTCTTGAAATCAAAGCCTCACACAGGGATTAGAAGATGATTGATTCTTTACAAAAATCAAACTCTATATATTAGCATGAAGTTGTTCAAGAAAAGATGTTTATTTTACATGTGATGTGATGATCATCGAACATTAAGGTTCCATTTGGTGGCAAGAATAAGAGACATTTATATCATATGCAGTTGATATTTCAATTGTGAATAAGAGTCTCATATTAGATGAAAAAAAGTAGTTGTCAAATTTCGGTTAAAATGTGATTGCAAATATTTTAAGATTTTCGGTTAATATGTAGTGTCAAATTTCATTATGTGATTGCTCTAGGTCCATTGTGATGATTCTTAGACTCCTCATGATCCAACAAAAACACCAAGTTAATCATGAAACTTATCGCACATTATTTCTCTAAATAATTTTTTTAGGCTTATATTTGATTACTTATGTTTATTTTAGTTTTCAACTTGGTCATTTATGTTTTAAAAATTTCAATTTGGTCTCTTATATTTCCACTGTTTGCATAAGTTGGTCATTTCCGTCAGTTTTGATGTTTTCACCATTTTAATTGGACATGTGTTCAAGTGTCAAGGTGTTCATGTGTCTGTCCACATATGCAACCGTCTGCCACATGTGACGAAACTAACGGAAAAAACCAAATTAAAACTTAAAATAAATATAAGGGACCAAATGATCGAACTCAAAATCTCATACATATTACTAAAATCCACCACCACTAATCCGTGGCTTTTTACCCTATAAAATATAATTTAAAATATAAAACAAATTGAAATTTAATAAAATTAAATATAAAAGTAATTTGTTATTAAATTATAAAATAAAGTGGAATCGAACACCCACCATTCACACAATTGGGTGGCCATCAAAACCAATTAACACATCACGTTGTTGTTGGTATAAAATTGACAAAAGTATATATTTAACTATAAAAAAAAATTGAGACTTGGGGCGGGTCATGGGTCTGTTGAGCTCATGAGTGGCTCCACCCCTGGGCCGACCAGAGTCATGGTCCTGCTGTGCTACGTACTTCATGTCAGGGTTGACGTTTAGGCAATGTGGCAAGCTACTTCTTGATCTATCCCTGTCATTTCTTCGGGTGAAATAGCAAAAATGTCTACATTGACCTTCAAGCATCTTTCCATGCTTTCTTCTACGTGCAGTAGGAGATTAGCTCCTATGTCGACGGTTTGGGTTGGGTTGTCATCCATTGGTACATTGATGAACTCCCTGTACGCTGTGGGTCTGTGGAACTTCATTCTTAATTCAAGTAGTATGGATTTCTCTATTGTTTTCTCTTCATCAGAGATATACTCCTCATAACGGGCATCAAATTTAGCGTCCTCAATGAACCCAGTTCCCTGCTCTAGCTCAAATATTTGTGTTGTCTAGGAAAGTGCTTTCAAAAAAGCTCTGAGGCATCTTCGTGTACCTCTCATATTTGCGTAAATGGTTACGATTCGTTATATAGGCCATGGTGCTTCATTTTTAAGTGCATCGTTGATGGAACTGCTCATAATGATGCTAGTGTCGTTCTGCCTAAGATACATTTGTATACAGATGGGCATGGTATGACAAAAAATTTAATCGAGATTGTTCTCCTTGAAGCACTAGTTTTCTCATAGGCAAGGCGATGACTCTTACATGTTGTGTAGGGGATTCGTTGGACGTTGTTAAGAGTATGGCAATGGGTAGCGTATGGGTAGGGTACTATAGTCCCCATCCCCATACCCGCAGTTTGAAAAAAATACTCGTACCCATCCCTATACTCGCATGGGTGACAATCTTTGTCCCCGTGCCCATACCCTATGGGTACCTATGTACCCATACCCGTACCCGTTACCCGCATTTTTGCTAAAAATAAATTGATCAATTATAAAATATCATATCATTTTAATAGAATTAAAAAAATTTCAAAGATTTTAATGTTGATTCATGAAAATTATAAACAAAACTATTAGTAATGTCATGCTAAAGTTCATTTCTCTTTGACATATTTGCATTATATATGTTATAAATAAATTTTTTTTATTAAAAATGTATTATAGTATAATAATATTGTATTTTTTACAATTGATTTATATATATATTATTATATAATAATATAATTAAAATAAATAAAAATATATTATGTGGGTATATGGGGTGGGTACTAAGGTACCCGTACCCACACCCATACCCGCTCAATTTTATGGGTAATTACCCATACCCACGCCCATACCCAAAATGCGGGTTTTTACCCTACCCATTGTGGGTGTTTTTTGTGGGTACCCATTGGGTATGGGTAAATTGTCATCCCTTGTTATGGCTTCAGTTTCGGATCATGGAACAACTCTTCATACATAATGTCACATGAGCTTCCTTCATCAATCAAATTCGAAAACATCACAATTAGCTATGCTAGCCTATATCAAGAGAAGTAGCTCTTGGTTTGTGTATATATGATCCACTAGCTCGTAGTCTCCAAAGCCGAAGATTGGCCTCCTCGCTAGTCTTGGAGTTGTGTACGTCGCTCTATGGCCAGGTACACTGAATTATTCTTTCTGTGGCGTAAAACCACCGGAAACAGTAGTTATGGTTTAATGTTTCTCGTGTCTCTCCAACATAATGAAGAAGGGATAGGTGTAGTGTAATGAAAAGGTTTTTGATGGGAGACCTTCCCACAAACGGTGCCATTGTTCTAAGGTCACATAATGAGATGGTTCCTCCGGTGAGATAAAACTGGTTTTGATGGTGGTTGATGGTTGCTGGCACGATATGGGAAGTATATTTGCAAAAATGTTAGCACTCTAACGCTCAAGTCAATATTTTCTTAAGGGGAATGTGTATGAATTGGGTGAATTGTGTGTACATTGAGAGTGTGTGTAACCGCATATATAGGAGAAGATACGCGCATGAGGAGTGACAATTTCACTATGTGAGTCGAATTGAGGATAGTATCATGGAGGGATCATTTATCCAATATATGTGGCGCAACATAAGATGTGATGGACCTTTAGTTGGATACTTGAATATGGATGAGCCATATTGTACAACGGTGTATGTGGGGCCTTTGAATGATATGAATTTTAGTCCAATCCGGAACAGGACTAAACAATTTATTTGTAATTCACTTAATGACTAAGTAATGTGCGGCTAATCGGTAACCTAAACTACTTATTTATGTTGCCTTGTGGCCATTGAATGAAGTATGCAATTGAATATCAATATTTATTCTCTTTCTATATCATCTTTGTATCTGAAATTCATTGGAAAAATTTGACTTTCTATACATAAGAAAAATTTGATTTTTTAAATTCATTTGAAAAATAATGTATCTAGTCAATAATATAGACTAGATACATTACTTTTTCAATGAATCTAAAAAGTCAAATTTCTTTTATATATATAGGAAGAGAGAGAGAGAAAGAGCGGGGGGAGAGACCGAAAAGCTCTCATTTTGTAAAATTAGAAAGAAATTGATGAAGATCCGAAGACGAATTCAATGAGAAGTGGATGAATCAAACAAAGATTTTTCTTCAATCAGGTTTGTTGTTGTTTTTGTTTTTGTTTGCTGCATTAGGGTTTGATTTCTTTGTGTTGTGAAGTAGTTTAGGGTTTGTTATTCATCTTGGATTTACACCTTTTATCATTGCAATTTATATAGTTTCTACATCCCTAAAATTCAAGCCTGGAATATCAGTTACGTTGCAAAAGACTATTTTCTCTTTGGATCGAAATTCTCTCTTTGCTTGTGTTTGCAAAACAAAACTCACAGATCCAAAAGAATGAACTCGGTATCCAGCCCAGGGACCAATTAGTCTGAGAGACACCAATTTCACCGCTCACTTGCGGATGACCCATTTAAAGCCATAATTTTTTTTTTACTCTGAATGAACTAACTCAATACAAAAGTGGATGACAAAGATCAACTTAAGGGACATAAATAGACCGTTTATTAGTTTAGAAACCAAGTGAAATTAGTTTAGAGACCAAAATAATAATTAAGATAGTAAAATTACTATTTTATTGTCCACCAAAAAAAATTTATTATTTTTTTTAGTACATAGACGAAATGAGAAAGTCATTATAAACTCACACATACAAATGAGAGAGTCAAAGTTCGAACTCCGATCGTGAACATAACAATTTTAACATTTTTGCTAATTGAATAAAGATTTATAAAAAGATTTTTTTTTTTTTTTACTAGTTTATCATGATTATGATGAAAAGAGTAATAAAATTAGTACTATTTTATTATTATTATTATTATTATTATTATTATTATCAAAAGACTCAATTGTGGAGGGAAAATTAAATTTACCAAATTACCCCAGACTACCACGTTGCATCTTTCATCAATACTTCATTTTCAAAAAAGGTCATGTCATATCATCTCACAGCATAGCTAGCCATGCTCTCCGCTACTACACACCACTGCATCGCACACTTTCTCAGTACGGAATCCACAATGCCGTTTCAACATTTCCCTCTTCTTCCTCCATTACCCACTTTTCTCGCTCTCTAATCACTCTTCACCACCTTTCTCAAACCCACACTCATTTTTTTCCCCTCTTTCTTTCTATTTTCAGCTTCACCGTTTTCAAACTAGGTATATCGTTAATTATCTTTAATGTCGTAGTTTATGCTTATTTATTAATTTATGCTATTTTTTTTACTTTCACCACCAGTTTAATCTGATTCGAGGGTAAGTTTTGATATTAAGTGATTCCAACCCTCGCAGTTGCGGGGATTAAACCGTGGTTCTCCCTACTAAGTTTAATGTCAATCACCACTGAACCAACTAACGATTGATTTATTTATGCTATCTTTACTTCATTTATTTATCAATATATGCTATCTTTACTTCATTTATTTATCAAGTTTTTTAATTTTTTAATGTCTTTTGTTTCAGGTTTTGTGACAAAAATGGCACCTTTGAGTGAGGGAAAAAATGTTATTGGAGGAAATTTTAAGTGGGGGAACAAAAGAGGAACTGGTTTGAAAAACAAAGATACACAGTTTTATGAATCATTTGTTTACGATGGTGTTGAGTATTTTTTATATGATTCTGTTTATTTTTACCATACTAATCATGTTGATACTTCTATTGGTAAGCTTGTAAAGATGTATGAAATAAGTAGTGGTGAAAAGAAAATCAAAGTTGTTTGGTTTTTTCGTCCTTCCGAAATTCGTAATTTCCTTAAAAGTTATCAGCCAAGTTGGAATGAGTTGTTTTTGGCTTCTGGGAAGTCTACAGGTGTTTCCAATATCAATTCAGTGGTAATTTTCATTTCTTGTTTCACTTGTTTGCATCACTGACATTTTTGATTGAAGGCGTGTCTGGTCTTGGTGTCTGACATGTGTTAGTGTCTGACATTGACATATATGATTTCACTGGTTTGTTTTATTTCTCTTTTATAAATCATGTACTATGTTATCTTATTGGAGATTTTCATAAGTGTGTATTGGAATGCATTTAGATAGTTGGCTTAGGGTGTTTGTGTAAGTTGGCATAAATTAAATTTTAGCTTACAAATTTTGAATGCCCTCTTTTTGGAAACTCAGACGTTTTCATTATGTGAATAGCTAATGCTTCTTCTCCTAAATGGTAGTTTTGTAGAACTATTATGTCGAAGGGCTTGTTTAGATTGACTTATTTGATCTTATCTACTGACATAACTTTTCTGGGACTGTTTAAGAGAATTTACGAAAACAACTTATGACAATTTTTATATGTTTTTTTCATTTTATTTTCATAAGTTCTTCGATATAGCTTACGAAAACAATTTATAGCATAACAACAAATACAAAACAAATTTAAGTTTATTTTACTTTTTGTTATAGAAATAGTTTGTGTAAGCTTATATATAAGCACTTATTATGCTATAAGTTGTTTATCCAAACAGGGCTGTTGAAAAGTGAGTTTGTCATTTCACACAGAGTCACAGTTTGATGGTACTATTTCCATTCAAAATTCTGTTTTCAGGAATCAATTATTGGAAAATGCAGCGTTGTTTGCACTTCAGAGGATAAGCGAAACCCCAAACCATCTGAAATAGAGTTAAAGAGAGCAGATTTCTTTTTCAAATGTACTTTCGATGTCGAGAGACGTGTAATTGATGAGAAATTTGCTGATAAGATTGAAGGAATTGAAGGTCAGTCATTCATGTTTTGTATTTCCTTACATGCTATCTTCATTGATTAAATTAATTTGGACACACCAGATATAGTAACTATTTGATCTGTTCATATGGTGCATTTGCTTGATTTTTGAAAATATTGCAGTCTGTTGTTTCCCTTAACTAGCATTCCAAATTACATTATAGTTCATTGTGTCGATGTTCTGCAGTGGAGAAGTTTTTTAATAGGAAGGGTGATAAAAAGACCAGTAATAATCTGAGTCTTGACGCGAATAAACCGCCTAAGGCGATAAAGAAGAGAACTTCTCACAATGTTCAAGATGAAGTTAAAGACGAGGTTAAGACTAAGACTGCTCCTTCTGATACCTGGCGTTGTGAAGTTAAAGATGAAGTGAGAACTTCTGAGAATGTGTCGCGATCGCTGAAGAAAAAGATGAGAACTTCTGAGAATTTTAAAGATAAATATGAAGTTAAAGATGAAGTTATGACTAAGACCGATCCTTGCAAAGTTAAAGATGAAGTGGGAATTTATGAGAATGTCTCGCCGAAGAGATTCCTAGATTCTTATCAAGTTAAAAAAATCCAAAAGAAAGAGGAATTTGATGAGAAGGAAGAACTCAGACAGGATGAAAGTGTCAAACCGAACCGGAAAGTTACTGAGGTGACTGAAAGGCCAAATGCTGTAAGTCTCTAAAAATCATAACGGTATCATAGTTTTGATTGCTGTCTTTTTTTTTTCCCGGTATAATTTTTACTGCTTTCTTAAAAAATAATTGTGGTCTCCTAGATGAGGTGAATGAATTGGATACACTATAGTTTATCTGCTTGTTTTTGGTGTGTTTAGAAATTCAACTGAGCAAATATTTTTTTATTTATGAAAGTTTAGTCATCATTAAATATTCATGATTTCAAAATGTCCTTTATTCACTGGATATAAATTATTTAACTTTAGAACACGAGTCCTGTAGCAAGATAAACAGATCGGGAATATTGGTGGTAACAAAAACATACATTCGCAATTATAACTTTTTAACGTGGTTTCATATTGTTGAAGTTGTGTGATTTTAGGTAAAAGAAAGAGGGAATGATAGGAGCTTTGAACATTATTGATAATGATTGTATAGTAGCTTGATACAGCGGACTCAATACTAATTCCTATTTATAGGGATACTTAGCATCAATCCTAAATTAAGATTAAATCATGATAATAGTAAGTAATAAAATCTGTTCTTAAGAGATATTATAAGGTATTATAAGATATTTTGTAATATTCTGAGACACACACACGCACGCTCGTGCGAACACACACACACATATGACTCCAGTCACTTCTCTAATCCTTTGCTGACCCTCATTTTCATTTTTGCAGGAGAAAAGAAAGTGGTTTAAGAAAATGGTGAGTTTTTATGTTTTGATCAAGAATTTAGGTTTATTAGCAAATAGTTTTTTTGTTATTTGGATGATAGAGAAAGAAGCTTGTTGCTGCACCTAAAATAATATATGCAAATTGTTGCTGAACAGTTTTTCTTATCTTTTTAGTTTCATTAATTTATCCATCATGTGTGTTGTGTATTTCTTTATTTGATGACTAAAACCAAAAGTTATATTCAGCTGGATGTGTTTGTATATTATAATCTTTATTATTCTGATGCAAGGCACTAAATTTCCGGCGTTGAGTGCATTTGCAAAACCAAAATGACTTTGTATGAGTTCTTACCTAGAGGATCATAGGCATGTTTATGACATTAATTATCTGCCAAGTTCGAATTAGGTTTTTAAGTGTTTTCTAATATTGCAAGCATACATATACACGCCTATGAAGCACAAACACCACACACACATGGAAACGTCAGCTCTGGTAAAAAAATTTAAAAAAAAAGAATTAATTGAATGTAATCACAAATGTCTGTGTTGGACACCAGACACGCCTTCCATTAGAAGTGTCAGTACTCTATACACACATGAAGTGGCATGAAGTGATTGTTAGGCAGTTATGCTTGTTTTTATTTATTATTATTTTGTTTGTAGCCTTGGGAAGGAAGACTACAGAAAGCTCAAGAGTTGGATACCTTGGTTTTACTGACTAATCTGGATCCATCCTACACATCAAATGAAGTTGAGGTATATAGGACTCAACTTTTTCTCCTGTTTTGTTTACTTTCTACAAAACATAGCTTGCTTATTATTTTCTTTGGGTTAAGATGCTATGATAAACAAACAATGCAATCATCATTATTTTCGGAAATATCTTTTATGCTATAGAATATGCAAAATGTTGTGTGAGATTGTGTTTTGTGTGGATTCATAATCCTGTAATTAAAATTTAAATGGATATGATGGACACATCTGTTGAGAGATGAGATGAATTCCTCTTCCCTAGTATGAAGTTTTGGTTCAGATTTTAATTTAACGTTGTCTGTGTCTAATGTCTTGTTTCTTACTTTTTAAGGATCTTGTTTGGCATGCACTCAAAGAAAAGGTTGAGGCAAGGATGATAGAATTGAGCCCGACTTCCAATCCATACTATGGTACTTACAGATTTACTTTTATTAACATAACAGCAAATTCACTGCTATATGATGATTTTTGTTAGATCGTCAATAATTGATTTTGTTTTCTCAATCACCAACAGGTACATCATTGGTTATTTTCAGAACAAAAGATGCAGCTGAAAATGCAATATCCGAGTTGAACAGGAGATGCCTTATTCTTGATGGCAGGAGGTATTTCATTTTTTGCTTTTTTTTTCATGTTGAATTTCTCTTCTGTTATACACATTAATTGATCTCATTGATTAGAGTTTGGTTAGCTCACAATACACCTTCACGAAAAATTATTTTTAAATAATCTTCACTAGTTGATTTGACATCAGACATCAAGATCAATAATCATATCATGCAAACAGAGGACAAAAACGAAAAAACAAAAGAAACAGCCCTAAATCCACATAAGATGTTCTAGTTCAGATTTGAAGTCATTATTATGCAATAATGGTTGAGTAACTTCAGTTTATATTTCTTCATAATTCGGTTAACGAAATAAAAACAGAAACAAAGATTTTGCACCAATTGTGGAACCTTGCAACATTCTATAGTTTATGACAGGGGAAGTGTTAATACATTCTTCCTTTTGCATGTAGTCACACATCATCTGTAAATATTAGATTGGCCCTAATTTTTTTAAAGCATTTTAAACTTTGTAATATATTGTTCTATCGTATGTAATTCTGGCAAGTTTTCTGCAGGGTTGTCAGTGCGAGAAAGGGAACTCTAAGAGATCCAGTCAAGCAAAACATATTTATTGGCCATCTGTCTATTAGTAGAGCTGCGCTTCAAAAGCAATGCCGAGAGACGGTAGTCTAACTCCACTTGACAATCAATTAATTTTACCACATACTGGAAAATATGATTTACAGTGTGTTATTTACTTTTTATAGAGAAATGCTGTATCAACATCACATTGCTCACAGCCCAATACAATTGAATACGCGATGGCTATTGAATGGACACAGAATTATGATCAGTCTGAAGCATGTTGGAAAGCCTTATATGAGGTGTGGAGCATATTTTTTTGTCAATAAATCCTCTTCATTCTTGTTGATCAAACTTCTTTTTGATTGGTCTAGATCGTTTAACTTAATCTGTTTTCTTTACAGAAACAAATGAAGGAGATAGAGGATGTGCAGAGTAAACTCGGAAGAGACAAGATATTTTTAGAAGCTTCAGAGTGAAATCATACTTGGTGAAAACTGAAATGCATATATCAATATACAATATTTAACATATATGACCAAAATTTTGTTAGTACATTGTAGTATTCTGAACAACTTGGTTGCAAATATCAGCAATATTGTTTTGGAAGTTAAATGATATTATCCTTCTGTAAGACTGTAACAATTGTGTCCTTAGTTGAGAAATTAGAAACTAGGAAAGACAATGGGAGGAATGTAAATTTGCAACGATTTTCATCATGATGTGGATTGTAAAATTTTATTCCTCCTACCCAAGCCTCTCCTTTGTACAACTCAGTTGATAGTTGCATAAATATTTGATGTGTTAGGTAACTGTGATTTCCTCCCTGCGATTTTCTTCATTTTTTTTCTTTCAAATAATACTTTGGTCTTAAATTAAAAATAAAACCAACTAATTATATACATTAAGAATATTAGGTAATTTCATTTCTTTTAATTTTCTCGATTTAATCACAAAAATTATGCAATTTACCAAATTCCCCTTTATTTTCCCACAAATTGATACGAGTTTTTTTAGTGTGCTTTTTCTTCAAACACACTTTCTAATAATTTCCTAAAATGCCACTCTTCTACATAGTACTCGAAGTTAAACACGCTCAACTATTTTCTTATCTTCTAAACTACCAAAAAGAAGATACATATTGTTAGGATAGATACTACAGATCAATTCTTATAAGTATTTCTTTCAATAATATAATCTCACACTCAATTGGTTATAAGTCTTCACTCATGTACTCCACCGTTTGTTACTATAGAGTATAGACCAATGTTTTAAAAACCGGATCAGACATCGAACTGGTGAGGGTACTGGTTCATTGGTCGAACCACCGGGTCACTGGTCGAACTGCATGACTACACCGGATAAACCGGTAGAACGAACCAGTGTCTATAATACAACTATATAAGTATTAAACCGGTCGAATCAGATGACTCGGTCTCTAAAAAAATCATGACATGACACCAAAAAAATTTGAAAAACTCAAAAATTTCATAATGTCATAAGTTCTTAAA
Source organism: Trifolium repens (assembly GCA_030408175.1). Classification (NCBI taxonomy): domain Eukaryota; kingdom Viridiplantae; phylum Streptophyta; class Magnoliopsida; order Fabales; family Fabaceae; genus Trifolium; species Trifolium repens. The sequence continues at coordinate 10,414,119 of CP125850.1, forward strand.
TTCAAATTTTAAACATTGTCAACACACACAATAAAATAATACAAAATACAAATCCAAATAAGTTTTAAACAAAATTTAATTGCAACATAAACGGAATAACAAAGTGTCTAATAAATTTAAATCCAAGGAGGTATAGTTGTTTCGATGTTGGGCTCTCTTTTATTTGTTTTGTTTCTTCTATTTTTTTACAAAAAAAAAATATACAAAACGACGTTGTTTTAGGACTTTTAGCTGAAAAAAAATGAAAAAAAATGCGTGCAATCAAACCGGCGGTTTGGAGAAACCGCTGGTTCACCGGTTTTTTCGGTTTTGAGCGATTCACACCGGTCTAACTGCATGACCGATCCAACATTCAGATCAGACCGGTCACTCCTCCGGTTCGCGGTCCAACCGGTCCAACCGGCCGGTCTGATATTTAAAACACTGGTATAGACCCGTACAAAAAATAATCGAGCATTAAAAAAAATGTTGGCATAATATATTTGTTTATAATGCGTGTGATTACAAAATGACACTCTATGTTCAATGTTAATTTTTTATATTCTAATGTAAAATGATGATATTAATAAGAGATGCGTTTGAAAAAAGAGTAATAAGAAATTTGTAATATATTTGTTTATCTTTGAGAATAAACTTTATTATTTTTTTATAAAAGAGAGAAGACACATTTGAATAAATCCAAATTCAGTGTAGTTATAAAAAGGTGACCGTACTCGGCCACATCTAAATTCTAGACCGTTTGAATAAAATCAAACAGTCAATATTTTTAACTTAATCAAATTATTCAAATGACTTGAATGAATATAGTGTAACTACACACAATTCAATTCCATATTTGAATTACTCCAACCATCTCATTTGTCGTATAAGTGATGCCAAATTTTTTAATCAAAATATCACATCATTTTAACAAGGCTTAAACGTCATTTTCGTCCCTGTAAGTTCATAAATTTTTGGTTTTAGTCCCTGTATCTTATTTTGTTGCAAATTAGTCCATGCATGTGTAAATCTTTTTTATTTTAGTCCCTAAAGCTAAAATTCGCAGGAAAATCTGCAGGAAAATTCTCTGGTTTCCTATGGATTTTCCTGCGGATTTTAGTTTTAAGGGACTAAAACCAAAAGATTTGAACATACAAGGACTAATTTGCAACAAAAATAAATACAGGGACTGAAACAAAAAAATTGCGAACTAAAGGCGAAAATGATGATTAAGCCTTTTAGATTAAATTTCTCCTTTTCATTCTATTCTACTAGACTTAAAATTTGCATTAACTTTTTCTAAAAAAATTATCAAACCTTAAATTGACATCTATTTGTTGGAGAAGTGATTTTGAACGTTTGCCATTTGTCAAAGTTTCATATTTTGACCGAGCAACACCACAGAAGCAGTAGCGGCAAATAACCTGTTATTACTATAAATTCCCCAAATTCCAATTCTACCCTCATTCTCGCGCCTAATTCGCCTTCACTCTCTCACACTCTCACACTCTCTCATTTCCATTTTCAAGCTTCGATCAAATCCTCTTTCGATCCAAACGTGACTCAACGAAGGTAATTTTCAACTATTTTCTTCTCAACGTGTTTCATTTCTCTTCGCCATTACCGATTTCTTCACGATCCTTGCGCTTTTTGTTTTTCCTTTCTTTTTCAGTGCTTCGTGTTAGAAATGCTTAAAATTCGCTGAAAGCTTCTCTGCTGTGTTGATCTGTTTTCGCATTGTCATTGAATTCGATTTGTAGTGGTTTTTGTGAGGTAAGTTTGGGATTTCTAATTAGATTGAAGAATTTTTCACTTGTTTCATCAAATCATTACTTTAGCGGAGTTTTTTGTTGAGGATTTGAACAAAAATAGTATACAGTAATGTAATGTCCAGTTTTTGCAGTAATTTGATTCGATTTTTCATTGTTAATGTATGTAGTTAATCACCTTGTGAAGAAGTAGTTCGTAATCCTTGGGAAAATGTAGTTAATTATAGTTGATTTAATGTAGTTCGTAATCCTTTGGAAAACGTAGTTAATCATGGTTGATTTAGAACCTGTTTGGATAAACAACTTACTTGAAGCTTATAGCGTAAGCGCTTATCATGATAAGCGCTTATGTATAAGCTTACATAAGCTATTTCAATAGCAACAGATAAATTAAATTTAAATTATTTTTGTATATGAGATAAGATGTTTTCATAAGCTATCTTGAAGAATTTACAAAACTAAGCTGAAAAAAGCTTATGAAAAATGTCATAAGCTGTTTTCATAATTTCTCCAAAACAGTATCACTTATGTCAGTAGATAAACTCAAATAAGTCTAGTTCGTAATCTTTTGGAGAATGTTTATAATTTATTGATTTTGTTGTTATATGTAGGTGGATTGAGGATTTTATTATGAATGAATAATATCTGTTGACTTCGTTGGAAATTCTATGATGGAAGAAGATGAAAAACCAAAAGAGATAAAAATATCTGGTGAAGGATTGGATAGTCATGAAGTGATAGATAGTGTTGAAAAACAATTAGATGAGAGTGATCAGAAGGAAAATGTAAATGCCGGTAGTGGCATTGGGGATGAACGGGCGGACGTAGTTATTTCTGAAAATACTGTTACGGATGAGAATCGGTTTGAGCAAGTATCATTGAAAGATCAAGAGAAGAACAACGAGTCTGTGGAGTCAAACCATTCTTTTGATTCAGATAATTTACAGCACCCTACTGGTGGAAATGTAGAGGAATTTCAACATTCACCTAGGGTACATTCATCAGAGTGTAATTCTTCGCCAGTTGCTGCAACACAACATGATCATCTTTCTTATAGCCCTGGGTCAGGGGGACATTTTGGTCATACAAACAAGCAGTCTGCTTCATCAACTGGTTTTGGTTCACCTGGACATTCTCCTGTTTCTTCTCCACAAAAACCTAAACAAAAAAATGCTATGCCAAATACGTCAGCAGAATTACTACATTTAGTTGATTCTGCAATCATGGGGAAACCTGAAGGTATGGAGAAACTGAAGAATATTGCAAGCGGTGTAGAAATTTTGGGGAGTGGGGAAGAAATGGAGAGTGTGTCTTACTTAATTGTAGACTCACTTCTTGCAACAATGGGTGGTGTCGAATGTTTTTCAGAGGATGGTGATAATAATCCTCCTAGTGTAATGCTAAACTCCCGTGCAGCTATCGTAACAGGTGAACTTATTCCTTGGCTACCTTATGTAGGTGATTCTGATGTTGTCATGTCGCCTAGGACACGGATGGTGAGGGGACTACTTGCCATATTACGGGCTTGTACAAGAAACAGGGCAATGTGTTCAACGGCAGGTCTGTTGGGCGTACTGTTAAGAACAGCAGACAAAATTTTTACCGTGGATGTTGGCTTAAATGGACAGATAAGGTGGGATGGAACTCCTTTGTGCCGATGCATACAATATTTGGCTGGGCATTCTCTTAGTGTTAGTGATCTTCGTAGATGGTTTCAAGTCATTACAAGAACACTTACCACAGTTTGGGCCTCGCGCTTAATGCATGCTATGGAGAAAGCAATAAACGAAAAGGAGTCAAGGGGTCCAGCTTGCACTTTTGAGTTTGATGGTGAAAGTTCAGGTTTGCTCGGTCCAGGTGAGAGTCGCTGGCCATTTATCGACGGGTATGCATTTGCAACATGGATCTACATTGAATCATTTGTTGATGCATTAAGTACAGCTACAGTTGCTGCTGCAATTGCTGCAGCTGCATCAGCCAAGTCAGGTAAATCATCTGCTGTGTCAGCTGCTGCAGCTGCTAGTGCACTTGCTGGTGAAGGCACAGCACACATGCCACGGTTATTCAGTTTTTTATCTTCTGATAATCTAGGTATAGAGGCTTATTTTCATGCTCAATTTTTGGTTGTTGAAATTGGTAGTGGAAAGGGAAAGAGATCTGCATTGCATTTTACTTATCCATTCAAACCACAGTGTTGGTACTTCATTGGTCTTGAGCATATAGGCAACCACGGAGTTATGGGGAAAGCAGAAAGTGAAATCAGGCTATATGTAGATGGATCTCTTTATGAAAGTCGTCCTTTTGAGTTCCCTAAAATTTCCAAACCCCTTGCATTTTGCTGCATAGGAACTAACCCTCCTCCTACTATGGCTGGTTTGCAACGCCGTCGTCGTCAGTGCCCTTTGTTTGCTGAGATGGGCCCTGTTTACATCTTCAAGGAACCAATTGGTGAAGAAAGGATGGGACGCTTGGCTTCTAGAGGAGGGGATATAGTACCTTCTTTTGGAAATGCAGCCGGGCTTCCATGGCTTGCAACAAATGCCCAAATGCAGAACAAGGCAGAGGAAAGTGCTCTATTAGATGCCGAAATTGGAGGTTTCATACACCTACTCTATCATCCTAGTTTGCTTAGCGGGCGTTTCTGTCCAGATGCTTCACCTTCTGGTGCCGCAGGTCAGATAATTTATAGGCATTGGTTTTATAAATAAAGATATATTTTAATGCTAATGGTTGTTCTATGTTAATTTTGTATGTATAAAGATTCCTGATGCAGTTAAATAATCTTCCGAAGTTTTGTTTGTAGATTTATAAGATGCTACTAGAACTTGTTTTTACAACCTTTTGAATTGTAATGTAGTTGTCTAGTGCTTATGGTATCAAATGTTCCATGTAGCCTACCTTGCCTAATGAGAAAAAGCTTGATTGTTTTTTGTTTTGTTGGGTTGGAATGTTTCTTAAGTACCTTAATGGTTGTCCTTTGGATACTTTCTGGTGCAATTCATCTTTTTTGTTCTCTATGTAAACTGCAACCTTCTTGTTAACTTCTACAATATATAACTCAACAGCTATTTGGCTTTTGTGAATCACATATGGTGTTTCGACTTGGAATTGAGTTAGTTGTCCATGCACTGAAGAGTGAGGGGAATTTATGGTTTAAGTATAAAAATGGGTAGTTAATGTTTCTAATAAAATGGTTTCTTTATGGAAGGCCGTATAAATTCATCTTTATGCAGAGACAATGGGTACATAAAATACTGTTGAAAGGGAAAATAGATAAAGAGTACAAGAGGCATATGGCGAAAACCGTGTGTAAATGAGCATCACGGACATTTCATTATATAATATTGAGAGCATTAATTACAAAGGAATATTACTATGGAATATGCTACTCTAGAACATATTTACAATAATAATAAATATCAACACTCCCCCTCAAGCTGGAGCATATAAGTCAAATGCACCAAGCTTGCCACATATGTAGTTGATTCTAGGAACTCGCAGTGATTTTGTAAAGACATCTGCCAATTGATCATTAGAATTGACAAAGTTTGTGACAATGTCGCCTGATTCGATCTTTTCTCTGACAAAATGACAGTCTATCTCAATATAGTTAAAAATGACAGCTAGCATATATTATGTTTCCTAATTACAATAGGAATTAATGATTAGAATCATGCATTTATTTTCTAGATTGATTGTATAGTTTCTTTTCTAGAATAGGAATGTAGTCAATGTACTCTCTGTGTATATATACAGCTTATGCATATGGAATAAAATCATACAATTCAGCAATTTTCAATTTGGTATCAGAGCATTGAAAAAAGAAAAAAAAAACTTCCGCTGCTATCTCTCTCTCTGTGAAACCCTAGCCACCTTCCTCTTCTCCTCTCCTTTACATTCTTCTCAGTTTCTATACCATGTCTGGAACAGAGATTCCAAAAACTGTGGAGATTCCGTCGACGGTGACCGTTCACGAAACTACCTCCCCACCAGTTTCTATTAAATTGGATGGGGCTAACTATCGTATTTGGTCCCAAGTCATGGAGATGCACATTGCTGGAAGAAGAAAAAAAGGATACATCAATGGAAGGAAGGCTGCTCCAGCAGAGAGCGACCCTAGTTATGATGACTGGGAGGCTGAAGATGCGCTCGTCAAGGGCTGGCTCATAAATTCCATGACAGACAAACTGATGACGCACTTCGTCCAATGTGGGACGGCTAAAGATGTGTGGGATGCTGTAAAAAGGAGCTATCTTGATGTCTCAGATTCTTCACAAGTCTATGAACTAATGAAGAAGTCTTTTCAATCCCGTCAAGAAGGTCGTCCACTTTCAGAATATTACAACGAGCTGAATTCAATTTTTCTAGAACTTGATTATCGCAGACCCAATGATATGTCATGTCCAAATGATGTTGAAAAATTGAGGAAACGCACTGCGGACGATCGAGTCTATGTATTTCTCGCTGGTCTTGATCACAGCCTGGATCACATTAGTAGCCGAATCTTAGCAGCCACTCCTTTGCCAAGTCTTGAAGAAGTCTATTCACAAGTCCGCCGTGAAGAGCAGAGACAACTCACCATGGGAATAGAAGATCGATCAGAAGTATCAGCCCTAGTTGTCCATAAGAACAACTCTCAGGAAACAACTGCTTCCCAATCTTCTAACTCACTCTCTCGTTTCTGCACTTATTGCAACAAAAATTCCCACACTGAGGATATTTGCTGGAAGAAACATGGTTATCCGGAGTGGTACAAACTCAAGCAAGCTGAAAGGAAAAGTAAAAAATCTGCACAGGTTGCTTCGATAGATAATCCAACTTCTGTTTTTCATGTAACTCGGGCATCTCCAAAGGAAGGTAATTCTGGTTTGGCTTTCATTTCTGCTGCTACTAACACTTGGGTTATTGATTCAGGGGCAACTGATCACATGACTAGTTATTCTTCTTTGATTGACTCACTAATTCCTTCACCTATTAAGTCTGTCCAGGTTGCTAATGGGACTCCTATGCCGATCTCTGGATATGGAAATGTCTCACTTTCTTCCTCACTTCCCTTATCTTCAGTTTTACATGCACCTAACCTCTCTAACAATCTTCTATCCATTAGCAAGATTACCAAAAATCTTAATTGTTCTGTAACCTTTCATTCTTCACATTGTGTATTTCAGGACAATCTTACGAAGATGACGATTGGTGTTGGTAGGGAGAGAGGGGGTCTATATTACTTGGAAGGGGCAGAAGGATTACAACAAAAAAAAGATCAAGTTCTTCAAGTGACACAGGAGTCGTCTGACAGATTGAAGCTTCTCTTATGGCATTGTCGATTGGGTCATCCATCATTTTCTTACTTAGAACGTTTGTTCCCTCAGTTGTTCAAAAAGGTTCACGTCTCTAGTTTACGATGTGAACACTGCATTTATGCTAAAAATCATCGTGTACCTTTCAAAATAAGTATTAATAAAAGTCCATTTCCTTTTACCCGTGTCTTTACAGATGTTTGGGGTCCTTTCTCTACTCCTTCAACCTTGGGTTATAGATATTTTGTGTCTTTTATTGATGATTGTACTAGAGTGAGTTGGGTATATTTGCTAAAATCTAAACATGAAGTTCTAGATGTTATTCCAAAATTTTCAAAAATGATAATAACTCAATTCAACACTCAGGTTAAAGTGTTTCATTCTGACAATGGTCGTGAGTTTAAAAATCAGTCTCTTGCTAAGTTCTTTGAAGAAAATGGAATTTTGCACCAGACATCATGCACTTATACACCACAACAGAATGGTACAGCAGAGCGTAAAAACCGACACATTCTTGAGGTGGCTCGGGCATTATGCTTTGCTATGCATGTTCCTAAACGTTTTTGGGCTGATGCAGTCATGACCGCTACTTTTCTAATAAACCGAATGCCTGCACGTGCCATTGACTATCAAACACCTTTCCGAATGTTATCTCAATTTTACTCTATTCCTTCTGCCTTAAACATTTGTCCTAGAGTTTTTGGTTGTGTTTGCTATATTCATGTTCACTCACACCAGAGGGATAAGCTTGATCCTCGTGCTCTAAAATGTGTCTTTCTTGGTTATTCAGACTCTCAAAAGGGATATAAATGTTACCATCCTCCCACCATGAAATACTTTGTTACCATGGATGTTCAATTTTGTGAACGTGAGTCTTATTTCAGTGGAGACGTGTCTCTAAGTCCTCTTCAAGGGGAAATTGACAGTAAAGAGGAAGACAAACTATGGCTAGATGAGAAAAGATTTTGGAACTTAGGTGGTCAAGGGGATCCCATGAAGGACACAATTGATGGTCAGGGGGAGCCGATGGAAGATATAATTGATGGCCAAGAAGAGCCAGTTGTACATGACATAGTTGATAGTCAAGGGGAACTTGAGGAAGAGCTAATTGATGATTTAGAGAAGTCTATAAATTCCCCAGAACCTATAGCAACTGAGCTCCAAACTAGTGAAAGGGAGAGGCCAGATAGTCTTTTCAAGAAGTGTTATACAAGGAAGAATAAGGTTGTTCATCCAAATGCCCCTCTCAATGATATGAATACCCCTCTCGATGATACTACTACACCAACGGATGACTCTTCTGAAACTAATCTCGAGGTACATTCTTCTTTGCCCATCTTGTCTTCTGAAAATTTTATTTCAGGTTCACAGGTTATAAACCAAGATAGGAGATATCCGTCTCGTGACCGTAGACCACCTGATAGGTTTGGTTTTTCACCTGAAAACGTTGGTTCTTCAAACTGTGTCTATCCCATTTCTGATTATGTCTCATACCATCGTTTAACAAAAACTCACCTTTCTTTTGCCCTTCAATTATCATCTATGCCTATTCCTAGTCATTTTCAGGAAGCCCTTGAAAATCCTAAGTGGAAATCTGCTATGGTAGACGAAATGACGGCTCTTCAGAAGAACTCTACTTGGGAGATGGTCGAGCTTCCGAAAGACAAGAAGACAGTTGGATGTAAGTGGGTTTTCTCAGTTAAGTACAAGTCAGATGGTACAATTGACAGGTACAAGGCCAGACTGGTTGCTAAGGGATATACCCAGACTTATGGAATAGACTACCAAGAAACCTTTGCTCCCGTGGCAAAAATGAGCACTGTTAGAGTCATACTCTCTCTCGCGGTTAATCTAGATTGGCCATTGAGACAACTTGATGTGAAGAATGCCTTCCTACACGGTGATCTCTTGGAAGAGGTATATATGGATCCTCCTCCTGGATTTACACCAAAAGGAGGTAAGGTTTGCAAATTGAAGAAGGCTTTATATGGATTGAAACAATCACCAAGGGCATGGTTTGGGAGGTTTAGTCATTCAATGAAGAAGTATGGGTTCAAGCAAGCTATGGCTGACCACACTCTATTTTACAAAAGAGTTGGTACTGATATTACCCTTCTTATTGTTTATGTTGATGATATGATTGTCACAGGTAGTAACCTCCACGAGATAGGGGAGCTTCGAGACTATTTGGCCAAGGAATTTGAAATGAAGGACTTGGGAGATTTGAAATACATCCTTGGCATTGAAGTATCTCGTTCTAAGCAAGAACTTTTCCTCTCACAACGGAAGTATACATTAGATCTCTTGGCGGAAACAGGTAACTCGGCTTGTCAGCCGGTGGATACACCCATTGAGGTGAACCATGGCTTGAGTATCTATCCAGATCAAATTCCAACAAATAAAGAGAGATATCAAAGAATGGTTGGAAAGTTGATCTATTTGAGTCACACAAGACCTGATATATCATAGCAGTCAGTGTTGTGAGTCAGTTTATGCATAATCCTAGTGAGCAACACATGAGTGCAGTGAATCGTATCTTGGCCTATCTTAAATCCTCACCGGGAAAAGGCATACTGTTCTCAAGACATGGTCATTTGGACATTGTTGGTTACACAGATTCAGACTTTGCTGGGTCCAAATTGGATAGAAAATCCACATCAGGTTATTTGTCATTTGTTGGAGGAAATTTAGTTACTTGGAGAAGCAAGAAACAGAAGGTAGTGTCATTATCCAGTGCAGAAGCCGAATATCGTGCTCTTCACCATGCAACTACAGAGCTTACATGGCTTAATATTCTCCTAACTGAACTGGGGTTCGGTTCAGAGAAACCGATGACACTTTTCTGTGATAATACAGCAGCTATTGAGATTGCAAATAATCCAGTGCAACATGATCGGACTAAGCATGTTGAACTTGACAGGAACTACATCAAGGATAACTTGGACACAGGCAAGATAAAGGTTCCTTACATTAAAAGTGCAGATCAGCTAGCTGATATGATGACTCATGCAGTTCATAGCAGTCCATTCCATTCAGTTTTATCCAAGTTGGGCATGTCCGATATCTATGCACCAACTTGAGGGGGAGAGTTAAAAATGACAGCTAGCATATATTATGTTTCCTAATTACAATAGGAATTAATGATTAGAATCATGCATTTATTTTCTAGATTGATTGTATAGTTTCTTTCCTAGAATAGGAATGTAGTCAATGTACTCTCTGTGTATATATACAGCTTATGCATATGGAATAAAATCATACAATTCAGCAATTTTCAATTAATATGTTTGGTCCTCTCATGAAAAACTGGGTTTGAGGCAATGTGCAGTGCAACCTGGTTATCACAGATAAGTGTCATTGGTCTAGTATCTTCAAATTGAAGTTCTTTGAGTAACTGCTTCAACCAAATCAGCTCACATGTTACTAGTGTCATGGCTCTATATTCTGCCTCAGCGCTTGATCTTGCTACTACATTTTGTTTCTTACTCTTCCAAGATATCAAGTTTCCTCCAACAAGTACACAATACCCAGAAGTGGATCGTCTATCAATGGGTGAGCCTGCCCAATCAGCATCTGAGTAACCAACTATCTGAGTATGACCTCTATCTTTATAAATGAGACCTGTTCCTGGTGCACCTTTAATGTATTTCAAAATTCGAATTACAGCATCCATGTGTTCTTGGCAAGGAGAATTTAAGAATTGGCTTACAACACTAACTGCAAATGAAATGTCAGGACGAGTTACTGTCAGATAATTCAATTTTCCAACCAGTCTCCTATATCTCCCTGAATCTGATAGAGGCTCCTCCTGATTAGGTAGAAGCTTGACATTTGGATCCATAGGAGTATCAACAGGCTTTGCATTCAATAAACCTGTTTCTTCAAGAATATCCATAGCATATTTTCGTTGTGAAATCACAATACCATCCTTAGATTGAGCTACCTCAATGCCCAAAAAGTAACGAAGTTTACCAAGATCTTTAGTCTGAAACTGATTCGAGAGATATTGTTTTAACTGAAGTATTCCCTGCTGATCACTACCAGTTATGACAATATCATCGACATAAACTATTAGATAAATCAACCTTGGACAGAATGGCGATAAATAACAGAGTGGTCAGCTTCACTGCGAATCAAGCCAAATTGTTGGACTGCAGTACTGAATCGGCCAAACCAAGCTCGAGGAGACTGTTTAAGACCATAAAGAGACCTGTGTAACCGACACACCATATTAGAAGACTCCCCCTGAGCAACAAACCCAGGTGGTTGCTCCATATACACTTCCTCTTCAAGATCACCATGTAAAAATGCATTTTTAATGTCAAGCTGATGGAGAGGCCAATGCTGAATGGCTGCAATGGAGAGGAGAATCCGAATATATGCCATTTTGGCTACAGGCGAGAAAGTGTCACTATAATCCAACCCAAAAATCTGAGTGTAACCTTTGGCCACCAAGCGAGCCTTAAACCGATCAATTTTACCATCCGGACCAACCTTCACTGTATACAGCCAACGACAACCTACCAAGGACTTCCCAGGGGGTAGAGGAACCAATTCCCAAGTACCACTGCTTTGGAGAGCACACATCTCGTCAATCATTGCTTGCCTCCACTCAGGGTGGGATAACGCTTCACCTGGAGATTTAGGAATAGAGACAGACGACAAAGATGACAAGCAAGTGTAATATAAAGGGGAAAGACGACTGTAAGATAAATCAATATAGTGTGGAGATGGATTACGTGTTGAACGTGTACCTTTACGAATTACCTCGGGAAGATTAGGCTCAGACTGCGGGACCGGATCCGGTGATGGAGATGGCGTTGGCGGAGAGTCCTCAATGGCCGCTGGAACAGGTGCAGGAGCAGAGGGTTTTGGACGGCGTTGATATATTTGTAGTGGTTTTGAAGTTGGAGGAGCAACTGGAGGTGTATCAGGTGGGACAGGCTGACAAGGTTCAAGAGGAACAATAGTAACTTCTTGAATGGGTTCATGATTAGTGTCTAGAAGGGGTTCATGAGTCATATTATTCGGCTCAAAGTATGGGATGGATTCAAAGAAGGTAACATCAGCTGAGACAAGGTATCTGCGTAATGTAGGAGAATAGCAACGATAACCTTTTTGTGACCGATGATAACCAAGAAAGACGCATTTTAGTGATCGGGCTGACAGTTTGTCAAGACCAGGAGAGAGATTGTGAACAAAACACGTGGACCCGAAGACACGAGGAGGCACCGGGTGAAGAGGGGAATGGGGAAAAAGGATAGAATGAGGGATATTGCCATCAAGGACAGAAGATGGCATCCGGTTTATAAGATAACATGCCGTTAAGACAGCATCCCTCCAAAAACGAAATGGAACATTGCCATGGAGAAGCAGGGTCCGTGTGGTTTCAATGAGATGCCGATTTTTGCGTTCGGCTACTCCATTTTGTTGAGGTGTATGAGGACATGATGTTTGGTGGAGAATACCATTCAAAGCCATAAAATTTTGAAATTGATGTGACAAGTATTCACGCGCATTATCACTTCGTAAACTACGAATAGACACACCAAATTGTGTTTTGATTTCTTGATAAAATTGCTGAAAGATCGAAAATAACTCAGATCTATTTTTCATTAAAAATATCCACGTACAACGAGAAAAATCATCAATAAAAGTAACAAAATACTTTGACTCTAAAGTAGATATAGTACGAGATGGACCCCAAACATCGGAGTGAACTAAAGCAAAAGGGGACGAAGCCCGTTTATTGACTCGATCGGGAAAGTGACTACGAGTGTGTTTCCCTAACTGACACGACTCACAATGTAAACTAGACAACTTAGATAACTTTGGCATCAACTGCTGAAGTTTGGGAAGACTTGGATGACCCAACTGAGCATGGATAGTAAGCGAGGAATCTGTGGCAGAGCATGTCTTGGATGTCAAAGATAGATAGTAAAGGCCTTGAGACTCACATCCAACGCCAATCGTCCTTCCCGAACTCCGATCCTGCAGGGTGACATTACTATCAGTGAAAAGAACAATACAATCAAGAGAGCGAGTCAAACGATTAACTGAAAGTAAATTAAACGGACAACCAGGTACATAAAGAACAGAATCAACTGAAAGTGAGGGAAGAATTTGGACAGTGTCAATCCCTTGGGATTGAGTTTGAGACCCATTTGCAGACGTTATACTGGGTAATAAACCAGATGTAGAGAGAGAAGAGAAAAGACCTTTATTACCGGTAACATGATCAGACGCACCAGAATTAAGAACCCAAGGACCAAGAGATGATTGAGAGAGGCAAACAGATGAGTTACCAGTGTGTGCAACCGAAGCAGTAGAACCAGAGTTCTGATTATTCTGACACCACCTGAGAAAGTCCTCGTAGCTTGCCGAAGAGCCTTGGGGAGAAGGCTTGGTTATCATATAACTCAAGTTGTGAGACCGATCAACTTGAGTCATATTAGCCCTACGAGGAGGTCTTCCATGCAACTCCCAACAATTGTCAATATCATGATTGGAACGGTGACAATACTTACACTTGATATTGGAATTGGAACGAGGCTTAGAGTTTGATGGTCCTCCTTGAGAACGATTCTTATTATTTCCAAATGACGCAAGGGCAGAAGTGTCACCTGGTACAAGGGTGACAGTAGGCTCATGTGAATGTTTTGCTGGTACTCGAAGAAGGATAGCAGATGCAGTAGACATATCTGGAACAGTGGGAGAACCCAAAATCTGATCACGAGTTGCAGAGTACTCTTCTGGCAAACCATAAAGAGCAAGGAGCATGAAGAAGGTGCTACGTTGTTCGCGTTCTTTTTCCTGTTCAGCTGTGGTGCTTGCGGCAGGAGGAAGAAGCTCATTAAAATCATGAAGTGCAGAATGAACATTACCAAGGTATGTTGAAATAGAACCATCTATCTTTTTCGGTGTAATGATATTCATTAATTTGTGACAAACGCCATAAAGTCGCTGAGTGTCATTGGTGTAGAGTTTCTTAGCCTGACTCCAAACTCACTCACACGTGACATGAGGGCGGAAGATCGGTTTAATATCAATGTGAAGTGTCGATTTGATAACACTACACAATTGTGCATCGATCTGTTCCCATTTTGGTTTCTCATCTTTATCCACTGTATCAGATTTCTGAGTGAGATGATCCTTGTAACCTTGACCAGTAACCCATAGTTTGATATCAGCGGCCCAACTATCGTAATTAGAACCATTTAGTTTCTCTGTAGAGAGGGGAGAGGTGACGTAGTTGGTAAAAATACTCTTGGATGTATCTGAGGTACCGTGTAAAAAGAGAAAAACAGACACGTAGCCGATGTAAATGAGGGCTGTTTGTGAAGCAACACGTGTTTCGGTCAATCGAAACAGAGAACTAAGGGCGGATATAGAACCAGCACTGAGAGGCGAGTCCGGCGAAGCAAACAGAGACCGGAACGGCGGCCGGACGCGCTGTCACGCGCGGTAAAGGCGGAGGCGCGTGAGATAATATCGCGGAGACACAGGCGGCGCGTGAGGGCGCGTGTGGCTGTGTTTGTTGATGCGATTTTGGGGATAGGCCGGATCGGGTGTGGCGATTCAGATGGTAGGCTTGGTTTCCTGAAATGATGCCGGAATGAGCGGCGGCGGCAGTGTCGGGGGTAATGTAAAAGAACCGGAAAAGTGTACGGCAGCAAATAATAAGTAAACTGGAGGTAACTCACAGATAGGCGGAAAAAAAAAAAAAAAATTCACCGGAGGACAGTGGGTCGACCGGGTAAGCACGGCGTAGGGTTGCCTCTTAATAGGCTCTAGATACCATGTTGAAAGGGAAAATAGATAAAGAGTACAAGAGGCATATGGCGAAAACCGTGTGTAAATGAGCATCACGGACATTTCATTATATAATATTGAGAGCATTAATTACAAAGGAATATTACTATGGAATATGCTACTCTAGAATATATTTACAATAATAATAAATATCAACAAATACAAATGAATATTAATTGAATTAATGCTTAAGTCTAGGTTGTCAAACTCGAGTTTGTAGGTAAACTTGATTTGTACATACACATACACACACTCTTCATCTCTTGTCAATGTGTAATTATGGCACCACTAATTATTTGTTTGGATAACAAATGACCTGATCTTGGAAAATATTTATGTGAGAATTACGTCAGTATTTAAAGCTAGAGCCTTAAGTTTGTTAAATGATTACTTTTATTTACTGTCAGACCACAATTAAATATCTTTTATGCATCGAAGTATTAATATATGTTACATTATTGTCCATTCTTGTTATGGTTCCTTTTTTTATGATTCAGGAATGCTTCGACGTCCTGCTGAGGTACTTGGACAAGTCCATGTTGCTACACGAATGCGACCTGTGGATGCCTTGTGGGCTGTGGCTTATGGTGGCCCATTGTCTTTGCTTCCCTTATCAATAAGTAATATACAGGAGAATACTCTTGAACCACATCAAGGGAATTTTTCTGTGTCAGTGGCAACTACATCTCTTGCTGCTCCGATATTTCGAATTATATCTACAGCTATTCAATATCCGAGGAATAGTGAGGAGCTGGGTCGTTGCAGAGGGCCTGTAGTTCTTTCTAAGATTCTAAACTATCTTCTCCAAACCCTATCTTCACTTGGTATTGGACGAGACGATGGTGTAGGGGATGAAGAACTTGTTGCAGCAGTTGTCTCACTTTGTCTATCTCAGAAGATCAACCACACACTGAAACTGCAGCTCTTCACCACACTGCTGCTTGATATAAAAATTTGGAGTTTATGTAGTTATGGAATACAGAAGAAGCTTCTATCATCACTTGCTGACCTGGTTTTCACCGAGTCTGCAGTGATGCGAGATGCCAATGCCATTCAGGTGCTTCTTGATGGCTGCAGAAGATGTTACTGGACCGTTCTTGAAAAGGATTCAGTAAATACTGTTCCTCTAACTGGAGCAACAAGACCAGTGGGTGAGGTCAATGCTTTGGTTGACGAGCTCTTGGTGGTTATTGAACTTCTAATAGTGGCAGCATCTCCTTCATTGGTCTCTAATGATGTTCGATGTTTACTTGGGTTCATAGTTGACTGTCCACAACCTGGTCAGGTATGTAGTAAGATAGGATGCTTTTATTCTGTGGGTGTGTGTGTGTAGTATCCAAAAGTAGTTTTCAGGAAACATGCTATCATAAAGCACATAGATAATCAACATTCTTAGGAACATATTTTTAATAATAGAATATTCATGTATACTCTCTCCATCCTTAATTATAAGCAAAAGTCAACTTTTCAGATTCATTGAAAAACTGATGTATTTGGACTATAATGTAGGACAAATACATCACTTTTTGAATGAATCTAAAAAGTGAACTTTTGCTTATAATTAAGGATGGAGGGAGTAATGTTTATGTGGTCTCAGAATGAATTCGCACTCGTGACTGTACCTTGTACTTACCCTCAGCATAATCACCCATATAAAACCAGCTCACAAATTAATTATGTGTAAATGCATTAAAAACTAAGCTTAGAAAATTGGAGAATAGTGAATCTTAGCATTCCCCCTCAAGATAGTACATATATATTATATGAATCAAGTTTGTAACAGGTATAAATGTTATCCTTGGATCTTGAAGTGACTTAGTGAGCATGTCTGCCAGTTGATCCTAGGAATTCATGAATGATGCGATAACTTTTCTTGATAGAACCCTTTTTGTGAAAAATACAAAAATCAATCTCAATCTCTTTGTTTAGGTTGTTCATGGATAATTGGATTATAATCAATGTACAACAATTCTTTTTTTTGACAAAATGTGCAAGTGTTACAGGAGTTAAGTATAGCTTATTAGTTTATTTTAAATTGTTAGAAGTCCCACATTGGCTAGAGATATGGCAAAGATAGCCTTTATAAGTGTAGTGCAAACCTCAACTCTCAAGCTAGCTTTTGTGGTTGAGTATAGGCCTCACAAATTCTAATATGGTATCGAGAGCTGGTTTGAAATCCTAGTTTCCTATCGGGTTTCGCCACCGCCAAAGCCAACCCTAATTTTTAGGGAGCACTGTTCACCGCAAGCACTGTTCATTCAGTGTGCACTGTTCATTGGCGTGCACTGTTCATCCCACACGCACTTTTTTTTCTTTGGTTGTTTTTCTGTTTGGTTGATGGTTTGATTTGATGGATGTCCAACAAACTTCCGCTGCAGCCACTTTTGCTCACATTGGCAATTCTACAGCCTGCCTATCTCACTCTCTGGGATCATGGATTTTAGACTCTGGTGCTTCTGATCATGTTGTTGGTAATCCCTCTCTTATCTCTAACTTGTTACCTCCTAAAATACCTCACAACATCACTGTTGCTAATGGTTCTAAAGCACAAGTTACCGGTATTGGGCAAGCTTCACCTTTGCCTTCTCTACCCTTGAATCATGTGTTATTTGTATCCGGTTCACCTTTTAATCTAATATCAATCAGTAAACTTACTCGTTCTCTCAATTGTTCCATAACCTTTTGTTCGGACTCTTTCATTATACAAGACCGGAGTACGGGAAAGACTATTGGAACAGGATTTGAATCATTGGGTCTCTATTACCTTAATCTTCATTCATCCTCCGTTTGTGGTGTCTCTGCATCTCCGGATATCATCCATCGTCGTTTGGGTCATCCAAGTCTGGATAAGTTAAAGGCGTTGGTCCCTCAACTTTCACATTTAAAGACTCTTGATTGTGAGTCTTGTCAGCTCCGCGTGCCTTCTAATTTAGGATATCGATACTATGTCACTTTCATTGATGATTTCTCGCGATGTACTTGGATAACTTTATTGAAGGATCGTTCGGAATTATTTAGTGCGTTTCAGACCTTCTATTCAGAGATAAAAACTCAATTTGGAAAAACAATTAGAATTTTGCGGAGTGACAATGCCAAAGAATATTTTTCCACACAGTTTAACTCCTTTTTGGCTTCTCAAGGTATCATACATCAGTCTAGTTGTCCACACACACCACAACAAAATGGTGTAGCCGAGCGGAAACATCGTCATATAGTTGATACAGCTCGGACCTTATTGATCAATGCTCATGCACCTTTAAAATTTTGGGGAGATGCCGTTCTCACTGCTTCTTATTTGATCAACCGCATGCCATCCTCGGTATTGAATAATGAGATTCCACATTCTCTTTTGTTTCCTAGCAACTCTCTATATTCCGTCCCTCTTCGAGTGTTTGGCTCCACTTGTTTTGTTCATGATCTTTCTCCCGGTCGTGACAAATTGTCTGCACGAGCTGTTAAGTGTGTATTTTTGGGATATTCTAGAGTTCAAAAAGGGTATCGGTGTTATTGTCCTTCTACGCATCGTTTTTATGTCTCTGCAAATGTTACTTTCTTTGAAGACGTGCCTTTCTTTGCAAAACCAGATCCAACAGAATCTACTCCGCAGGTTCTACCTATTCCATCATTTGAATTCGAAACATCTGTCATTACTCATAGACCTCTACAACCACAGACTGGTCCCGAGTTTAAACGTTATGGTATTACTTATGAGCGTAAAGGTGTTCAAGTTCCAGATACCGTTCCTACTGACTCTAATGATTCGGTTGAAGAGACAACCCCTCCTCTTTCAGGTGGTTCAGATTCAGTTCCAATTCCTTCTCCTATTGCTGATTCACCTAGTCCTTCTGCTGATTTACCTATTGCTCTTCATAAAGGTAAGCGGTCTACTGTTAATCCTCATCCTATTTATAATTGTTTGAGTTATCACCGCTTGTCACCGTCCCACTATGCCTTTGTTTCTGCTATATCTGCCATCACCATTCCTAAGACTGTAAAGGAAGCATTGGCCCATCCAGGATGGCGACAAGCAATGATTGATGAAATGACTGCATTAGAGTCCAGTGGTATCAGAGCCTATCCTAGATCCATTTGTTGTTTGTTGTGGAGACCTCCCATATTTGGGCCATCCGTTGTTGTTGATTCCACGCACCAAGCCCAATAGTGCTGGGCGTGAGGGGGTGTGTTAGAAGTCCCACATTGGCTAGAGATATGGCAAAGATAGCCTTTATAAGTGTAGTGCAAACCTCAACTCTCAAGCTAGCTTTTGTGGTTGAGTATATGCCTCACAAATTCTAATATAGTGGTATCAGAGCCTATCCTAGATCCATTTGTTGTTTGTTGTGGAGACCTCCCATATTTGGGCCACCCGTTGTTGTTGATTCCACGCACCAAGCCCAATAGTGCTGGGCGTGAGGGGGTGTGTTAGAAGTCCCACATTGGCTAGAGATATGGCAAAGATAGCCTTTATAAGTGTAGTGCAAACCTCAACTCTCAAGCTAGCTTTTGTGGTTGAGTATAGGCCTCACAAATTCTAATATAAATAATAATCTATCTTATGTCATTTTGCTCTCTTTGCCTTGATGATTGTATTTAAAGGCATTGTGCCTTATTTGCAAATCAATCAACATTGAACAAATATTTTTTTCTTTCTAAAACTCATTCTCTTCTCACATAATTTCTCTTTTGTACCGGATTCTATTCTAATTCATTAGAATCCCTACTTTGAGACTTTTGATTCTAATCGGTTCATTCCTAGAATCCAAATTCCCGTCTCGGAAAGGATACTCTATTTACCATCAATAAGACTTAAATAATCAATGGGCGGGTTGATAATATTGCAAGTTACAGCTAGGGTTTTCTTTTCCTCAGACCTACTGAATGTGCATTTGTTAAAGGTGAAGATTATGATGTATAGAAATAACGGGAGGGTTTAGAGGGAGACTATCTAGTCATTGAGGAAATTGTTGAGGCCTTAGAGAGAGCAGCTAGGAACCGACCTCATGTGTATTAGGGGATTTCTTCCCAAATTTTTCTTATAAAAGATATGATTTCTATCGACAAAAGATTGGTTTCAAGCTAAAGTGTTTACATGGAGAAATGTATGACACAGTTTGCGATCAAAATGTTCTTACCATACTTAGAGATAACATGATAGCCGTGACAAGTTATGCTCTATGACAGGAAATGTCCGGAAGTAAAGAGTCATAAGAGAAAAAATAAGTATAACAAACATCAATGTTGCGGTGGATGAGTGGACATAGTAGAAAATAACATGACAAAATTCATAATAGACCAAATTAATGTTAAAAGAGAGGATGCAAAATCTCATTTTAGGTTGTTTGATCATGTAAGAAAATGGAATAAATAGAAGATAGGCTGACTAAAAGAGATAGTGAAAGACTAAAGAATTTTTTTATTTTTGAAACAAAAACTAAAGAAAAATTTAAGAAACCACTAGCTTAAAACCTTGATGTAAATGGATTTACTGAAAACATTTTGAAAGTTAAATGTGCTGTTTGATTGAATTAGCTTCACCCCCTAAAGGATAAGGCTTAATTGTTGTTGTTGTTGTTGTTGTTGTATGTTGATAGTTACCTCCAATTCTCATGTTTAGTGGTTTACTTTGAAATTAGAAAAATCTAAGTTGAACTTAGAATCCCCTTTATCCATTTTTATAAAATACTATCACTTATTTATCATCTAAAGAAAATTTTACTCATTATTTACTACATTTTCTAGATTTCTAGGGTATTGCATCTCTTCTACAGGTTGGTTATTCAGCCAAATACATCTAGAGCTCACACATTTGTAGAAGCATTCCTAGCCTGTGGTGGGATTGAAACTCTTCTTGTTCTTCTCCAAAGGGAAGCTAAAACTGGAGAAATTGCTGTCCAGGAATCAGTTTCAAAATTACCTGGACTCGGAACAAATGAAACTGATGCTAGCTGTGAGATCATACACACATGCGAGGATGATGAAGGGTCAGATGTGAGAAGTGAAGCCATTTTACAAGACAACGATCAAGGTTATGAATCTGTTGATAGTTGCAGCAACCTTGATTTTGGTTCTCCTTATAGGAATATTTCAAGAACGACATCTGCCTCTGAAATTCCAAATGTTAAGAATTTGGGAGGCATTAGTCTTTCCATCAGTTCTGACAGTGCTAGAAAAAATGTTTATAATGTTGATAAAAGTGATGGCATAGTTGTTGGGATCATAGGTCTCTTAGGTGCTTTAGTAGTTTCTGGGCATTTGAGGTTCGGCTCCCGTGGTGTTCCTGATACAACAAGCAACCTTTTGGGTGTATCGCGTGATGGAGGTGGTACAATGTTTGATGATAGGGTTTCTCTTCTTCTTTTTTCCTTACAGAAGGCATTCCAAGCTGCACCCAACAGGCTAATGACTAACAATGTCTATACGGCTTTATTGGCTGCTTCGGTATGATTAGTTCTATTTGTTAACCCTACTCTATAGTCTATGTCAGTGGAAACATATACTAGAAGCGTTTATTTGTTTATTAATGTGAAAATGGCATTTGATTATTTGATTTTGTTTATCTATATTTATTATTTGATGAAACTGCTATATGATAATGTCATTGCATGCCCGTAATTTATCGGGTATAAGTTATTGTTTTTTGGCCATCAAAAGCTTATAAGTTTTTGTTCTTTTTGATCATTACATTTTATTTCATCGTTTTCTTTCTTTCGTTTTAGATAAATGCTTCTTCAACAGAGAATGGGCTGAACTTCCATGATTTAGGTCATCGCTTTGAGCATTTGCAACTTTTATCGGTGCTTTTGCATTCCCTTCCATTTGCACCTAGGCCTCTGCAGAGTAGAGCATTACAGGTATTAACTTAACAAATCTCATTTCCAACAATATATTAGTATTTTTGATGTATTATTTTTGCACTTGCTTGATTAATGCATTGGTTTTTCAGTTTCATTTTTTCTGAATAAAAGAAAAGTATCTCGTAATATCTTGATTATAACTTTTAGAATAATTTGGAGTTTCTTAGATTATCAACTCTTAAATGATAAAATAGAGGGGGTAAAATATGTCCCTATAAAATCGAAAAATATGTTGATTTTAGCCCCTATATAAAACTTACACATCTTTAGTCCCTATAAATGCAAAGTTTGATTGCTTTTTAGACCCCGAGGAGGAACATGTTTAGACTAAAAGGTTACAGTTTTTGTTAAATACAGAGACTAAAATCACATAAAAGTTACAGGGACTGAAGATTTAACCCAGTTCAAAATTTATAGGGACCTATATATATATATATATATATATATATATGTTTCAATTAAGAGGAGTTGGTAATGTGAGAGATGAGAGGAATAAATATGGAACTTTGGATCAAAATGAATGCTACAGATTAAGAGATCTCTTTAAAATATCGTGACTTTTTTTTTCTTTCAACGCGCCTGCTTCTTTTCCACACTACCCTTTTCACCTTCCTCTCATCCTCTGTTCTCTCTCTCTCTCTCTCTCTCTCTCTCTCTCTCTCTCTCTTAAACGTGATTCTTCTCTACTTCATCCTAACAAACTTCTATAATCAACAAAACAAATAAAACACACTAATATCATGCAAAATCATTATAATGGTTTTGGTTATCTCAATAACTAAAAATGTTTTATGGCCCCTAGTTTTAAGCTCCCGTTTGTGTATGATTTCAGAATCTTCTAGACTATCGATATGTTTTCTGTTGAAAAAAAGTTTTATGGCCCCTAGTTTTAAGATCCCCGTTTGTGTATGATTTCAGGATCTTCTATTTTTGACTTGCAGTCATCCAGAAAACAAAGGCAGACTAGCAGATATGGAAGAATGGCCTGAATGGATTCTCGAGATTATGATTTCAAACTATGAGGTAATAAATTAAACAGCTCAATTATTTTTAATCTCTCCATTCTTTAGCTTGTATTTCTTGTTAATAAATATTATCAGTATATGTAAACAAAGTATACAATATATAAGTTTAAAAAATACATAAAGATAGTTCGTCAAAAAACTAAGAGTAAAGATAGTTGTCTTTTTGTGAATACATGTTAAATTTTATCATGCATACTTCAACTGTGCTACTTACATTCTTTGCTTTGACAGTTGGGTCCAAGCAAACCATCTGATTTGACAAGCCTAGGAGACATAGAGGACCTCTTACATAAATTCCTTATTATCATGCTAGAGGATTCAATGCGCCAAAAAGATGGATGGAAGGTTGATATTTTTTTCAATTATTAACTTCCCTGATTTAGGTTATGCACCTTCGTGATGTTTTCTCTTCAACCTATTCATGCAATAATTTTTATAATGCATGTATCTAATATATGTTTCATAGGATAAAGCTGTAACCTTTGAATGGCAAAATACTAGATGAAAATTGAATTTGACATTAATATTGCAAATGCTGTCACC
This sequence comes from Trifolium repens, assembly GCA_030408175.1. NCBI lineage: Eukaryota > Viridiplantae > Streptophyta > Magnoliopsida > Fabales > Fabaceae > Trifolium > Trifolium repens. Next base: position 10,437,398 of record CP125850.1, read on the forward strand.
TCCGTGCTGTCAAATATATGTTGTATCAAATATATTAGAAGGGAGAGGTGAAGCTCTCAACATCTTGGTGGCAATTGCTGTCACTGTTGTCCTATATCTTTCAATTCTCTTTATGTCAAATTTGTGAGTGTTTGTGTGTTTTTAATTTGTATTACAACTTCCTCTGTTTTTGGAATCATTCTCCAGAAGTTGAAGTAATAAATTTTGTGTTATCCCTTAATTTCTTAATCATAGATACCAGTTTCTATCAACTGGTATCGGAGCACTCCGATCTCAGAAAAATTGATGGTTTTAACAAGGAGAATGAAATCACACATTGAGTCTCTTGAGCCTCGTTTTGAGGAGTATCTTGCCATGTGATTGTCACTGGAACAGAATATGGAAGACGAATGCAGGGAATGCTAGGAAAGGTGAAGATAGTTACAAGCCTTGTCTGAAACAGTACATGTAATTTCTGTGTGCAAAATTCCAAATGACAACATAGAGGAAGGACAGTGGTACTGTGCATCAATTTGATTGCAGAAACCATGAAGAAAGGTGGAAGAAATTGAAAGTTCCTGATTTTGAGGTCACTTGTGAACCGGTAGCAACTATCACGGAGTAATTTCCGTTATTTCACTTTGAGTACAAGGTGCTTCTTTTGGGGGGTAATATGGTTAGACTTCGTATCAGACAACAATACAAGAAGAGAGGATAAGAAATAACTATAGCAGTTATTAAAATAGTTATGTTTTACTATAAATTGTCAGTTATGGTGTGGTTATGAATAGAAACAAATAGGGAAAGACAAGGGGAAATTTATTAGGGAAGTTATCAAGTGGTTATTGGGAGGGAGAGACCAAACTCTGTAGTTATTGGAAGGGAGAGACCAAGACTCTCGAATTTCTTAGATAGGTATCCTTTATATTTTATTTTATTTCAGTCAAGATTGTGAGTGTTGTGTGTATGTATATTGTACTTCAACTTCCTCTCGTTTAAGAATCATTCAAAGGGTAAGGTAATAAATTCTGTGTTTATTCATTTTTTTACTAAACGATAGATGCCAGTTTCTATCATATTCATGCCTGCATATGAATTAGTGAAATATATATATATATATATATATATATATAAAGTAAACTTTAAAATGTTCTGGAGCAACAATTCACTCCTAAAATGTTGTTTGCTGAAAGTTCAATTGTATTAGCAACTTGCCTATTTATTCTTTTTATTATTTGATTTAGTTTAGATGTTCAAATTTGTTTGATTGCATGACTTCTGGTTTTATCAGGTTCGTTCATATTCTCTTGTATTGCTCAATTTATGTAGGATATTGAAGCAACAATTCATTGTGCAGAATGGCTCTCTATTATTGGTGGATCTAGCACAGGAGAACAGCGAATTAGGTAAGTTGTACATCTGTTTTGAACCTTCATAACTCTTCATTCTCCCTTTCTACTATTATGCACAAGGTGTTGATCATGGTATCATGTATGTTACTTCTCTTAATTACTTCGTGCAAGTTGACATTGTTTCTGAACTAACATTAACCTATTTCATTTTATTTTACTTTTTAAAATTGGGGAAGGGGGAAATATGTTTATTAATCAAAGTGAGTTTGTCCTATTTTATGGTTTTGAGTGTAACATATATTATATTTTCTCAATGGACATTATTTTGAATTGATACATTGCATAAATTATATCATGGTGATATATGTTACAAGGTTGTAAAGTTAGACCTTTGGTATTAAATCTAAATTTAAATCAGGTGTTGTTAAGTTATAAAATTGGATAAAAGGCGGAGATATTTGATGAGAAAATATGAAAAGCAGTAGGGATCTATGTTCTTCATTTATTTACAGGGAACCCCAAGGGAATATTTATTTATGTCTGTAGCAGTCTTGAATAAATGGCATCATGTGATATTTATAACAATGATCATGTGGTACTTTGAATAAGGTTACTCAATGATTATTTAGCTTTCATTTACTCCTTTTTTCTCTTGTGCTTTCTCTCAACCAATTCTTTTCTCTCAAAATAAATTTCTATGATCATATCCAGATTTTAAGAAAAGGATTATGAAGAATTTTGGGGAAGACTTCTAATTTTTCTATACTACCATATTAACCTTTTTTCATCATGATTTATTCAACCATTCTTCCTTGGTTAATGTTTTGAAGACGTGAAGAATCGTTACCTATATTTAAGAGAAGACTCTTAGGTGGCTTGATGGACTTTGCAGCCAAAGAATTGCAGATCCAGGTACATATTGTTTTTCTATTGTTATTCATAATTCTGTGCAATTTGTCTACTGATGTACTTTTTCCCTAAAGTAAGTTTTGGTTATCAACATATCCTTTCATTTAGCAAAATAAAATCCCCCCACCATAGAAATTAAATTAAGGAGGATAATATTTTAATACATATAAATCAAATATTCTAATGATTATGCCATATCATAACATTATGTACAAGAATACATACAAATGAAATTATTTATACTTCTCATTGGTTTGTTCTTAAGATTGGAATTAAAATACCATTAATGTCTACATTCATAATTTCCTTAATCTGCAGACCCAAATTATTGCTGAAGCAGCTGCTGGTGTTGCAGCTGTGGGTTTGTCTCCAGACGATGCTAAGGCAGAGGCAGAGAATGCTGCTCACCTGTCTGTGGCTTTAGTAGAAAATGCTATTGTGATACTTATGCTTGTTGAGGATCATTTACGGTTACAGAGCAAACAATCCTCTACTTTGCGTGTTACTGATAGCTCTCCATCTCCTCTTTCTCTCTTTTATCCAGTCAATAATAACTCAACATCAATAACTGGACAATCAACAGAAGTTATGGGTGATCGTACACCATCATCTAGAAACTCTGGGGGAATCTCTATCAATGTGAGCACACAGTAAATTTAAGAGTATCATGCATAAATATGCTTACGCCATAAACAGAATAATTTGTTCTCATGCATTTCCCACATTCCTGTAAAACTCATGGAATTGCATACCATCCTATTCTTTATAAGCGTTTTCTAAAAAAGAATATTAATATGTTACATATATGACATTAAAATTTTCGTTTACAATGCTTTATCTCGTCTCTCCTTAAATCATCAACTCTTAGAGTGTGTTTGGATGAGGAAATTTTTTTAGGTAAAGTAATTTTTTGATGGATTTCAAATTCTTCTATGTAAGATTTATTGTTTGGATGATTAATTTGGAGAATTTTTAAAATGATAAAATTTATGAAGTATTTTGTCCAAACTAAATTTAAGGAATTTCAAATGACACCTAAAAGCTAGGACTTTGAAAATCATTCCTCCATATATTTAAAAAAATTGAAATGACCCTTAAATTTTTTTAAACTGGTCCTTTAAATTAAAAAAAAATGCAAATTGGTCCCTATTTTTCAAATTTTAAGTTTGATCCGAAACTTTTAAAGTTTACAAAAGTGACCCAAAAATATTTGCAATGAAATTTTCTATCAATCTATTCAAACAAAATACATTTAAAAACAAAGATCATTCGATTGAATCATTTGAATTTCTTAAAATTCTAAATTCTCTAAAATTTCTAATTACCTCATCCAAACACACTCTTAGGCACATCCTTTCGATTTAAGAAGTATCTTTTTGCATCTTTTTCTCTTCTTTTTTCCTTCTTTTTGTTTATTTGCATTCATTTTAATATAACTTTATTAGCCCCTCTCTCTGTCTCTCTCCATAGTCTTTTCTATGTTTATTTTTACATTGGTCAGATTTATACTGTAAAATATTTTAGGTCCTTTCTTCAATGGCTGATGAATATGGTGAGATCTCTACTTCAGTTATTGAAAAGCTTGCCGCCGCTGCTGCAGCTGAGCCATACGAATCTGTTTCTTGTGCTTTTGTATCATATGGGTCCAGTGCAAAGGATTTAGCTATTGGGTGGAAATATAGGAGCCGTCTGTGGTATGGCGTTGGCCTTCCTTCAAATAGAGCTTCATTTGGTGGTGGGGGGAGTGGATGGGATGTGTGGAAGTCTTCTTTGGAGAAAGATGCCAGTGGCAACTGGATTGAGCTTCCTTTGGTGAAGAAGTCTGTGGCAATGCTCCAATCATTGCTGCTAGATGATTCTGGGCTTGGTGGTGGTCTTGGTATAGGTAAAGGGTCAGGTACTGGAATGGGTGCAATGACAGCATTATACCAGTTATTAGACAGTGATCAACCATTCTTGTGCATACTTCGGATGGTTCTTCTTTCAATGAGGGAAGAGAATGGAGAGGAAGAAAATATACTGATCAGGGCTACAAATATTGACGATTCAATATCTGAAGGAGAGAAACCATGCTCAGCACTTTTATGGAGGTAAAGCAACCTCCATGATCTGACTTACATCAAGCTATTTTTTTTCCCTTGATTGATAAATTATCCTTGCAATAGATTTGATCATTACTTGGTAAATTCCATACAGCAGCTACATTGACATTTTCTAATTTTTCTGTAGGTAAAGAAAGAAAAAAAGCTTGAAATAATTAGTTCAAACATCACAATACTTCACTGTTTAATATATTGTAGAACTCGAATAATTTAGAATTAATGACTTGCATTACACCATGAGACTGTACAAAATATATATACAAGAGAGAATCTCTCAAATTAAGGAAAAGTAGTTAAGTAAGGAAACTATATCAACAATAATAAATATAGAGAATAGTCTTAATTATGACTATAATCAACACTCCCCCTCAAGTTGAAGCATATAGACATCATATGTATCCAACTTGTTACATATAAAATCAATGTCAGGTCCTTGTAGAGATTTCATGCAGATATTAGTGAACTGATTGTTGGGGATCATTGAAGAGTTTCTAATAATGCCTTGAAAGGATCTTCTACTTATAAAGTAGCAACCAACTTCTATGTGTTTAGGCTACTCATGAAAGACTCACACATAAGTTCCATAAGACCTAATTTACAAAATTTCAACTAAGTAAGTGTTTCAACCACAAAAAATCGCAAGTAGTGTGAGCCATAACACAATATATTTTCTCAATGCTTGACCTTGCAACAACAGACTGCTTCTTGCTGCAATCTTTTTTTTCCATGAAATTTAGTTTCCGTCAATCAAAACACAACAGCCTGAAATAGACCTTATATCACTTGCCCACTCTGCATCTGAATATCCAAAATTATTTGTATGACCTCTATCAATATAAACACATATTTTCTCAGGTGAACTTTTAACATATCTCAAGATCCAAACTACAGTAAATTTGAGTGTACCCTTTTGCCACCAGCCTAGCTTTCTAACAATCCACCTGACCATCAGGGCCTGCTTTAATATCAAAGACTCACTGATGACCAACTATAGATTTCCCTGTCTCCTTGTGTCCCATATCTTCGAAGCAGTCTAACCCTAGCTATCCTAGAGGAGCAGTCTATCCCTGGCTATCCTAGTTGCAATTTGGCCTCACTTTATGTCTTAAATGTAGTTGGGATGGGCCCAATTATGCCAAATGAAGTTTGGCCTTGGTAGTCCTAGATAAAATTTGACCTTGATAGTCCCATGCGTATGCAGTCTATTCCCAACTATCGGTTTGGCCTTGGCTATCTCGCATGAAATTTTGCCTCAACTATCTTATACAAATTGTCTTCGAGAGTCCTTTCTTCCATGTTTTGTGGAATCCATTTATATATTGAAAAGATGCTTTTGTAACAAGCATTAAGATTAGTAATCCTTAACTGGAGGGGAAGAGTTTAAATCTATGTAACAAGCATTAATTTAATATCCTACTATTCTGAGCCTCCATTCTGTATTTATTCACCTAAACCTGACATGTTATTGATGTCTTATTTGTGTTTTCTTTTGGACAGTGTTCTCTCACCTGTTCTGAACATGCCACTTTCTGATTCTAAGAGACAAAGAGTCTTGGTAGCATCATGTGTGATGTATTCTGAAGTTAGTATTTTCATCTTCTGAGACTTTCTTTTTTTGCTTGCCGTGTTATCCTCAGAATTTGTCATTCATCTTTCTTCTGTGCACAACCATTGCAATGACTATAGTATAATATATGGCCAGGTATACCATGCTGTTAGCATAGACCGAAAGCCTCTTCGTAAGAAGTACCTTGAGGCTATTTTACCACCATTTGCTGCTGTCTTAAGAAAGTGGCGACCCCTTTTGGCTGGAATTCATGAACTTGCAACAGCTGATGGTTTAAATCCCCTTAATGTGGAAGATAATATATTGGCAGTTGAAATTGAGCCAGTTGAGGTATTTTAATATGCATGTGCATTTCCATGTTTAAAAACTTAAATCGATATATGTACATGCATAATTGCATGTGGCCTATATGTGTATGTGCATGTATTGTTCACATTCTTGCCATTTTAGAATGTGATGGGATATGTCTACTACTAGTTTGGCTTCTCTCTGTATTGTTACTTGCATGTTTCAGTGAAATTTCTGCTCCTAATTGAGTTTTCATGTTTTCGCGAAACTTTCTGCTACCAATTGTGAGTGCTGGAATTTACACGGAGTGATCACTATTGAAAGTGGAATAGTTATGGTTTTGTTTGCTTGTAACTGCAATAATACATGTATAGGAAAGTTCATGTTGTCTGCTAAAAATGAGTTACTTTATTAAGCTAATATTTATTCATTTGTATGATTTTTCTCTATTAACTTAATTATGCAATCTGACATTTCTTTCAGGCTGCTCTTGCTATGATATCTCCTGCATGGGCTGCTGCTTTTGCATCTCCACCTGCTGCAATGGCATTGGCTATGATTGCAGCTGGTACTTCCGGTGTTGAAAGTCTTGCACCTTCAACAAGTGTCCAGCTTAGGCGAGATACCTCATTAATGGAACGCAAACAGGCTAGGCTTCATTCATTTTCAAGCTTTCAAAAACCTTCAGAAGTCCCCAGTAAAACACCACCCCTACCAAAGAACAAAGCTGCTACAAAAGCAGCTGCATTTGCTGCTGCTCGTGATCGGCAGCGATTTTCAAGGATTGGTTCCGGAAGAGGCCTTAGTGCTGTTGCAATGGCTACATCTGCACAGCGAAGGAGTGATAGGGATATGGAACGAGTTAAGAGGTGGAATATTACTGAAGCAATGGAAGTTGCATGGACAGAGTGTTTGCAGCCATTTGATACAAAGTCGGTATATGAGAAAGATTTTAATGCACTTTCTTATAAATTTATTGCTATTCTTGTTGCCAGTTTCGCCTCAGCAAGGAATATACAACGGTCTGAGGTTTGTTAACTAATTGATACTATGGTTTTTGGATTATATTGAGATACTGTTTGTTGTTAAGTATTTCTTTGTTGCCAGGTTGACAGGCGTGCTAATGTAGATTTAATAACTCGCCATCGAATTAGTACTGGAATTCGTGCATGGTGCAAACTTGTTCACCAGTTAATTGAGACGAGAAGTCTTTTTGGGCCCTTTGCAGATCATTTATACAGCCCAATCCGTGTATGCTTTGATATATCTCTCTAAGTTGTTACCGAACTTGCATTCTTTGTAGCTTCTCATCTTGTTCTGTACATAATTTTTCTTTTATTAGCATAAAAATAAAATCTAGATGTGTATTGATTTCTCTTGTTTGTTGTGCACAAAATCTTAAAATTCAAGATCTAGACTTCTCTTTTGAGCTGATGCCCTGATTTTTCTGTTACTGTTTTCTTTTCCTTTGCGTTCTGTTCTTGGAGGATGTTTTATCTTCTCAACGGATTCCTTCTATTATCAACATTTTTAATGATTGATGTCACCGTAATGGTTACTTTCTAATGTTCAGGTTTTCTGGAAGCTAGACTTTATGGAAAGTTCTTCCCGAATGAGAAGATATATGAAGAGGGATTACCGAGGATCTGATCATTTAGGTTGTGCAGCTAACTATGAGGATTACTCAGGGGATAAGAATTATCAGAGGACCCCTGTCTTGTCTGCAGAAGCAATCTCAATAGAGGCTATAAATAAAGACGAAGAACAGGTGGAAACTGAGAATTTGGATGCTAAGGGCAATAATATTGTAGAGAATCAACCTAGATCTTCTGATGCTGCGGATGAAATTGTACAAACGTCTTTAGAATCCAATGCTACTCAACTTCAAAGTCATAAAGAAGTTGTTCAGAGTTCTTCAGCCTTTGCACCTGGGACTATTCCGAGTGAGCGTGACGAAAAAATTTATGTCGAGCTACCATCATCAATGGTCCAGCCACTTCGGGTTTTACAGGGAACCTTCCAAGTAAGTTAATGATCAAATATAATAGTAAATTTGAAACAGTCTTGAGTTTTGATGATATTTCTTATATATAAATATAGATTTTCATAGAACCGTGCCTATGTATCTATTACATTTTCAGAAGATTGCTGGTAGAGACAAGAGCAAAAGAAAACCTAAAAAAAAAGTGGAGAGAAAAATAATATTGTTATGATCACCCACCCATTATGTAAATTTAATAAATTTCATGAAAATAATATTAAAGAAATGGTTGTTTACATTATCTACATTTTGGTTTGGTAGATACCTTTATATTGGAGCAAGTGCCATTTAATTGTTGTTAAAAATAATCAAGAATTAGGCATATTTTACAATTGATGTTAGTTAGTAAATTCAAATTTATATCTGAATATTGGCATATAGACCTCTTCTTTTTTTTTCTTTTTTTTTTACTTCTTATTTTATATGTTGTTGTAAGGAATCATAACTGCATTAATGAGACTTTGCGCTTTATATCTTTCAAGAGTGGGGACAATCCTCACCTTACGAGCCGGTTTTGTAGGGTTGAATTAATACCAACCAAAATTCTAAGATGGTATTATAGCCTCCTCCAAAATCTGTTGATCCACCTGCCTTCAGGTTTCTGTTATCGGGCTATGCACCAAGCCCGGGCTTGAGGGGGTGTGTTAAGAGTCCCACATTGGTTGTGAGATGCGCGGAAAATAAGTTTATTACTTTGGGCAATCCTCACCTTCCAAGCTGGTTTTGTAGGGTTGAATTAGGCCTAACTCCAATTCTAAGAATATCAAATTGAACCCATATGCCTAATCTTAGCATTACCACAAATCAAGTGTTGTGTCGTAGAAGCCTTTAAATTGAAAATATAAAACAATTTTGTCATTATTTAAAATTTTGGCAAATTTTAAAGGTTCTATGATTAATTTGATGCAGCAAAAGACTATTTAAGTCACAATATTTATATCTTTTATTGGATTTTTGTTACTCTTTTCTTTTACCCATGATGTAGAACCAAAATATGTTGGAAATTTCTTGGAGGTCCCTTAAAGCCTCGAGTTATATATTTGCATGGATTTTCATCGTGGAAAAGATGCATCAAAGATTTGAAATTGTTTCCTTGCTTAGACATTGCAATTGCGTTATTGTGAATTTCTTTTGTTTTATTGTAGGTAACCAGTAGGAGGATAAATTTTATAGTTGATAACAATGAGACCAGCCCTACTGTGGATGGCTTGAATTTCAATTCTGCAGTTGGGGACCAAGGAAAGAACCGCAGCTGGTTATTGTCATCTCTTCATCAAGTTTATAGCCGGAGGTGAATTCATCTTGTTAATTGTTAATGATTTATTCATCTTCTTTACTTCTAATCATTTGGATTATGATTATTGTTTTTTGGTGCTCAGTTACACACACACATTGAGGTGTGTCAAGATTAATGTTTTAAGCTCTCTCTTCTTATAAAAAAAAAGTTTTAAGCTCTCATAGAAAATAAGAGAATGTCTTAAAATATCTTTGATATTATACTAATCTTATAGTATCTCATGTTATCTCTTAGGACTAGATTTTATTGCTTATTATTGTGATTTGTTCTTGACCTAGGATCGAGTTTATGTATCCTTAAATAGGGTTGGTATTTAGTCTCTTGTATCAAGTTAGTATCAATAGTATTCAAGGTTCTTATTATTTTTTCTCTTCCTTTTATCTAAAATACCACAACTTCAACCTGGTATCTAGAGATTGGTCCAATCCTCCTTGAACTATCTCGCCACTATTCTGCTAACGAGTTCCAAAAGGTTGGCAATATGATAGTAGTTTTCTGACGCATTTTCATCCCCTGCCGCTGTAGCCACCACAAAAAAATTTCCGACAATTATTTATGGCTCTTATTCCGCGTAACCACCTCCATTGTGTGAGAAATCTCCTGATCTAGCAGTCACGGAATTTTCAAATCCAGAAACAGGTTTACGCATTCTAATGTGCCAACACCATCCTACCCTGGTTAAACTAACACGCCGCAACCAACATCCACGCTAGAGGCTGCGTATGGTGGCCTACTATCATGATTTAGCAGAACTTGAATCTAGAGACTGGTTTGGACCTTCTTGTCCCATTCTACAGTTGCCTTCAGTTTTTGGTTTCGATCCCATTAACTTTTCCATTTTTGACATCGTTTGCTTCGTTGATTGAATCAACCAATCATATTTTTTGTGGATTTTCTTGCCTTGGTAAGAACAAAGATTTTCAATGTGCTTATTGTCCATACAGAGTGTATATTTGAAAAAGAAATTAAAATGTTTTCTGTTGTTTGTCAGTAATTGGTTCCTGTTACAGATATCTTCTTAGAAGAAGTGCACTGGAGCTATTTATGGTGGACCGTTTGAACTTCTTCTTTGACTTTGGGGTAATACTTTTTAATTTTGCTACTTTATTTCTTTAAGTTTTGAAGAATAAATTTTTCTTGGGCTTGAAATTGTATAATTCTAAACATTTGACTGATGATTGTTAATTTTTGCAAACATATATTCTAATACTTATTTCCTCTACCAAAACTTCCTCTTCAGAGTAGTGAAGGGCGGAGAAACGCATATCGAGCAATTGTTCATGCACGACCTCCTAATTTAAACAATATATATTTAGCAACACAGGTATTATCTTTTCAGCAAATTTAAGTTTATCTTATTTGGACAGAGGATAACGATAATTTAATTTTTTTAGAAGCCTGATCAACTTTTAAAAAGAACTCAACTTATGGAGAGGTGGGCTAGGTGGGAGGTAAGAAGTGTTCTTCGACTCTTCATGAAGATATTATTTTATGTTTGAATTGTTTTATTGTTTGTTTAGCTCAAACCGTTAAAGTATTTAAAAATATTTTCTCATTAAAAAACAACTTTTTCCCCATGAAAGCTAAAATACAAGCATTCAAAATATTGTTTTGTATATATCAAAAGCTTTTAAAGGCAATTAGTTTTACCTCATCCAAACAGCATTTACAATTATACCATATCTCGTTTGGTAGTTTTATACATAAAGTGACTCTTAATAAAATCCAACATTTCAAATCTTAATCTATTTTTCGTAAGGGAAATGCTTAGTGGTACGAAGCATGTTCCCAACGAAATTCGATTAAGGTGTGTCTGCTCTTAATTTTTCATTAAAAAATGACATTAAATTAAATAAAAAGATACAACACTTCCTTAGTCGATACTGGTATGTCATAATTCCCATTTCCAACTAGTTATCATGAATATGAAATCCTTAAATTTCCAACGATGAAAACCAAAGATAGAAAAGTAGGTACAAGTGTAAGATTTAAGGTGAAGTTTTGAATTGAGGTATCAATTTTGGGTCGGTGTCCAATAATAAAAGGTGGTTCGTTGGCCTCTGAGAAGAATAGGCGGTGTTACTTAGACGTTAATTTTCTATTTAAGTGAAATTGAGCGAGACATAATGTTTTTAGGTAAATTAAGAGTATTCTAAGACATCATAGTAACTAGTAGACATTAGAGGAACAACTATTAGCACTAATTCTATGCCTCTTTGCTCATATTTAATTGAAATTGAGTGAAGAGAGTTTCATCCTATATAGCAGTTCTGTTTTCGTAATTGATCATCTTGAAAGTGTTTTAGCATAATATTTTATAGCAACTTGCCAATCACACACTCAGTTTCTAATATAATTTAAACACTTGTTGCTTATCTACATAAATTTTATGATGCCATTTTGCAGATCAGCAATTTTGAGTATTTAATGCAACTCAATACACTGGCCGGGCGTAGTTATAATGATTTAACACAGGTAGTCTTTCTTCTTAATTTATTACTATCTTATCATTAAAATTTAAACTCTTCAATCCTATGTTTATGTTGTAGAGTTAACAAGTTTATTTATTTTTTGCAGTATCCAGTTTTCCCCTGGATTATTTCAGATTACAGTTCAGAGAACTTGGATCTTTCTAATCCTTCTTCTTACCGGGATCTTTCAAAGGTTACCATGAATGTTGCTTTAATTAGCTCATAGGAAAATATTTATATGTTCTTCAAATAATTAATACTTTGAGATTTTGCAGCCGGTTGGTGCACTAAACCCAGATCGTCTTAAAAAATTTCAAGAGAGATACACTAGCTTTGACGATCCTATCATCCCCAAATTCCATTATGGGTCGCACTACTCAAGTGCAGGAACAGTGGGTTTGCCCTCTTTTTTCTTGCCTTCATTTTTTCAAAAAAAAAATCTTGGGTTTTTATTATAGTACTTAGTTAGCATGTTTTCCTTTTTGTTTTATTTCAGCAATTTATTTATCAAATCAGGGCTTACCAAGAAGGCTTGATTTGTATGAAGCTTTTTCTTGATTTTTTCTTTATTATAGTAGTTCATTAGCATTCTAGATAATGATGATGTTGAGTATTTACCCCTTTGTTTTACTTCATCAATTTTTTATGAGTGGTTAACTTGGGGTTGATGCAACCATGGAAGCAATTTACTTGTTTGCTATGACGAGTGATGGAGCAAAAAGATCAACACATGGTCGTCATTAATTTGGAGAAGGTGTATGATAGGGTTCAAGAGTGGTTTTGTAGAAATCCCTAGAAAATAAAGGGATTTAGATTGTCTATTTTCGAGCTATCAATGATATGTATGAGGGGGGAACGACTAGTGTGTGAATGCAGGTGGAGCAATAGAGGATTTTTCAATAACTTTAAGCTCTTGCTATTATACCTTAGTCTTGGATGTACTTCAGCACACATTCAAGAGCCAGTACAGCATTGTGTGGCTTGTGCAGATGGCATAGTTCTACTTGGAGAGACGAGGAAGGAAATAAACATGATGTTAGAGACTTGGGTGCAAGCTTTAGAAGCATATGGATTTCATTTGAGTTGAAGACAAAGTGTATGAAATGTAAGTTTAGCAAAATGTGAAGGACACCTAGTTTAGAGGTGAAAGCTGGAGACTATAATATACCATAAGGATTTAAATATCGTGGGTCATTGTACAAAGGACAGACAAATAGAGGGAGATGTAAACCATCATATTCAAGTCAGGTGGATGAAATGAAGGAGAGGCTCGGGGGTTTTATATTATATAAAGTCACCGCTCAAGTTAAAGGGCAAGTTTTATCGTACAATTGTAAGACCTAAAATGTTGTATGGGATGGAGTGTTGGACGGTAAACTGCCAAGATGAGAGCAAATTAAGTGTACAGGAGATGAGAATGTAATAGTGGATGTGTGAAAGTACTAGATAAGATAGCATTATGAATGATATCATTAGAGAGAGATTTGGGGTAGCATTAGAAAATCAGATACCTTCTTATTTTCAAGAATATTCCACTTCACAGAGTGCTTATCCTAATTAATTTTCCCCTGGTGGTTTTCCCTAAGGGATATCCAATACCTGGACATGACCTCAGTCCCAACCTAGACCTGCTATTTGTGTTGTCAACTTGGAGCTGATGCAAACTTTCATTCTAATGTGTCTATGTTTGTTTCGGAAATGAGAATTACTTAGGCCGAGTTAGCTAGCAGAAATAAATAAGGCATGTTAGAAAAAGGGTTGATAGGTGGAAAGAGTCATTTTGTGAGAATTGGAGTTGCCTGGATTTGGTTTGGGCATGTGCTTTGAAATTATTGGGGATCTTCTCCCATTTATGATAGGATTGAAGCAGTTAATAACATGAATGAGGAAGCTCGGAGCTGCTGGAGAAGGATGACGATATAATCTCTGAGAGGAGCAACCAATCTTGTTTCTCTCACACACGGTAATCTTATTGTCTTTACCTATCTCGCAACTGTGTTTGGACCGGAATCACGGGCAGGATGTGAGGATTCAAAAGATTATGGTAAAGAAGGGGACCTTTGGTCACTGGCTCTACTTCCCGAAGCCAAATAAAAAAGTTGCAGTCATTGAGTTTTTGCAATAATGTGTGGCAAAACACCACCAGTGGTACTGGAGATGTGGATTTTAGTGGTTGAGGCTCTACTTGGAGGAGGTATCACCAGTGAGGAATGTGGCAGGGAAGGTGGAGGACTTTCGGTAGCAACCATTGGATCTTGGGTCCCATACAATTACTATGATTATATTTATTACAGTACAATTTTACTATTGTAGTTGTCGTAGTAGTTTCAACACAGAAAATCCTAACTATTATAAGCATATTCACGATGAAAAAAGATTTGAAATGAATATAAAGGATTTGAAATATGAGGGGAGGTGGTTTATTCAAATGTTGGACTGAAACTTACAATTGCATTCCAATGTTCTTCAAATGAATTAATTTGCAAAGCAACAGATTTGGAAGAAGAAAAACAAAGGAATGAAAGGGGAGTTGCAGGGTCAGAGAAGGAAAAAGAAAGATTAAGTGGAAAATAGTTATGGATTTGAGTGGAAACTGTAATTTACAATTGTCTATTTTATATTTTAACAGAGGTTAACAGTGTTGGATAGAAAATTAAGTGAGGGAGGTGAGTGTTAAGTTATAAAATAGAGGGGGTGTGAGTGATGTTTTAACATAGTTTAATGGAGGTCAATGTAATTTACGCTTAAATCATTTAGTTTTTTCTCTCCTCATTTCATCTAACCATAACTTCAACTGTCCATTACAATATGTGATATTTTCTTTTGTTTTTCTAAAGTTGCCATAGAAGCAATTGCCCCATATATAAATGTTGTCATATAATATGATTGTGTTTATGTTGCTGATTTTGGCATAGTTAATTTTTTTTTTTTACGTAAAGGCATTGTTAATGGTTATTATCTTCTTTTACAGGTTTTGTATTATCTTGTTAGGGTTGAACCATTCACTACCCTATCAATCAAACTACAGGGTGGAAAATTTGATCATGCAGATCGGATGTTTTTTGATATTTCTGCTACTTGGAATGGAGTTCTTGAAGACATGAGTGACCTTAAGGAATTGGTATTTGTTAACTTTGACAAAAACATTGATTAATACTTAAAATACTGAGTAGATTGTCCTGAGATAATAGAAAGTGAGAGACATGGAGAAATTTGTGTTTAAATCAACGTAGGACAATTACACAATTATAAAAATTTAAAGGAGTGGTTATACTCAATAATTATAATTAAGCTGTCATTTGTAACTGAAATTCCAAATCAAGACCCAATACAACTTCATTACTAATATCAATTCTAAAATTATTTGAAATAACAAGTGATTCTTTAAATAGAATCAATCACATTGCTTCATCTTCACTTCCAAGCTTTACCAATTACAAGATCTACATTATCTTGTTCACCGCTTGATTCAAACCCTTGTACTTCCACCTCTAACATCTCTTCCCCCTCCTTGTCATCTTCTTTATACACAGCTGTATTGGGTCTATATTACTGTAAAGGAAAAAGGTAGTCGAGAAAACGAATTTGGCAACTTATTGAAAGAAAATTAAATAGAGAACCAAGAATATAATTACTGTATTAGAATGACCATTGTGGGCACTTGTGGAAATGGTAGTGGAGGCCTTATGTTTCTCAAACCACTCCAATAAATTAGGATAGGCAACCATATACTGGAGGCAGAAATGGCCACGGGTCATATTCTGAAGTCTTAGAATTTTTGCCTAAATGGATGAAAATTGACCAACCGAATAATACAAGAACTATTGTGGTCATGTATTTCTGTGTCTTTTTATAACTTTAAGCATTAATGGACTTGAAATTTTTATAAAACTTATATCTTAAATAATTATCATAGTTGTATTGAAACATCTTAAGAGGTTCTTTTTCTCTTCATTTTTCAATCTCAACTTATTAGGTTCCTGAGCTATTTTACCTCCCTGAGGTCCTCACAAATGAAAATTCAATTGATTTTGGGACAACACAGTTGGGAGAAAAGCTTGGTATGTTCATTAAGTTTTCCGCAAATAGTTTATCAGAAGACATTGTTGTATATTTACATGCATACTGTAACTCTTGTTTGTCATTTACTTTTGTGTTACCAGATACTGTAAGACTTCCTGCCTGGGCTGAGAGTCCTGTTGATTTTGTGCATAAGCATAGGATGGCTCTGGAGAGTGAGTACGTGTCTGCTCATTTGCATGAGTGGATTGACCTTATATTTGGGTAGGTCTTTTCCCACTTTTCAGTTTCTCCCACTGCCTTCTGCTTCAAGGCTTCCTCTCGTTCACTCGTGATATTTTTCATATGTTTGACTATCACTATAGAGATATATAGCATCCCTTTTTTAATTTTCACTTTATTACCATTCCACAACAGTTTACACCTGATTATATTAATGACTTGGACCATACAGGTATAAGCAACAGGGCAAAGAGGCTATTGCAGCAAATAATGTTTTCTTTTATATTACTTATGAAGGGACAGTGGATATTGATAAAATTTCAGACCCGGTACGTATCCTTTTCTTCATATTTTCATTTCAATTGGTTATTTGAGTAACCCGCAATCCCAATTCCCAAAAAAATAAGAGAAATGATCAATAAAAAATAAAAATACTCCACGAGAGAATTGAATAACTCTAATCTTAATGTTAATTTCCTTTGTGTGCTTTTTTTTGTTTTTTTTAGTTGCTGTGTGTCTGAGACTCTGAGCTTATCTCACCCTCTTTTCACTTTAGTCCTTATTTTTATGTATTGAAAATCTATATTTTATTATTTCACATAGTGAAAAATAAATTGATAACCCCTTGCTAGACTGATTGCTTTTCTTGGTTGTTTTGTGGTGTGTCATGTTTTTCTATATCTTACTTTTTTGCAAATCTTACTTTCTTCCATGTGTGACAAGTAAAGGTACAACAGCGGGCAACACAAGATCAGATTGCTTATTTTGGACAAACACCGTCCCAACTTCTGACTGTTCCTCACTTGAAGAGGATGCCTTTATCTGAAGTTCTTCACTTGCAGGTAATTATTGACTGGATTAGTATGACACTAACATCATAAGTATGCTTTCCTTGCTTCTTATTCTTATGCTTTTGACATAGTAAACCTTTTGAAAATTCTTCATTCGTTTAACTTTTATATCATTGCAAACCACGATCTTGTTTGAAAACATACAATTTCGAAATAGCAGAAAATTGATGATGTATCTTCAATGGACTAAAAATGGGTTTACAGTTTGCACTAATTTTGAATTTGTTCGTGTGTATAAAATATAATGTTTCAAAACGAATGATGTGGGAATGGGTATCTACCTAACCTGCCCTAACCCCCAACTCCACATATGATTTAAAGACAATTTGTTTGGCAATATTGTCTCAATATAGAGAAACATTTATTTTACATCTTTCCTATAATAAGAAATTCTTTCAAATTCTAACTTGAGGAGGAGAGTATTAGTTCTTCTGTTTGCATATTTTGTATACATTCTTATAATTGCTTATAGTTCTGATAATATATCCTTTTTTATCTTGTCTATTTAAGTAATTAAACTGTTTTACTACTTAAAATTTACCTAAGTACACATCTAAATCTGAAATATCCAATTCATTTTAACAATTAGCTTTCCAATCAATATAATTGCTTTATGATTTTAATCAATATAAATTGAAAATGCATAATATCAATCAAATTAGCATGAGGAAGCACACAAGGAAAACAAATTGAATTAGTTTCTATTTCCTCTTTGCTTTACCTTTTCATTGCAAATTAAAAATAAAATGTGTGGTTTTAATTTTTCATGAATGAAGATCGTCTTAATATTTTTTTTTGCGTAATATCTCTAATGACTCTGATAATTTGATATACCAAGTAATTAGGTTCTGTAAAAGAAATTATTTTAACTACCTTTATGATTAGTAAAAAATAATACTAAAGGATGGTATCTAGTTTAGATGGTAAAGTCCACTTCAGTTTTGCAAGGATTGGGAGTTGGGATCAAATTCCACTTTCGCTCCTCGATATGTTTCAAGATTTACCAAAACCTTTGTGCTGTTGAAGTGTTTTTGAAATGCCCTTCTATGTTTTCTAAACTTTTGTGCATTTGATGTGATTATAATAATACTGCATATATTTCTTTGCATGTCAAGACAATATTCCGCAACCCAAAAGTAGTCCAACCGTATGTTGTTCCATCACCTGAACACTGCAATCTACCTGCGGCTGCCATTCAAGCATGTTCAGATATGATAGTGGTTGTTGATTGGAATGCGCCAGCAGCTCATGTTGCACAACACAAGTGGCAACCCAATACACCTGATGGCCATGGTACTCCATTCCTCTTTCAACATGGAAAAGCTGCATCAAGCTCTGGTGGCGGACTAATGCGCATGTTCAAAGGACCTACAGGGACTGGTGAAGATTGGCAATACCCTCAAGCATTGGCATTTGGTGTTTCTGGAATTAGAAGCCAGGCTATCATCTCAATAACTTGTGACCAAGAAATTATTACTGGTATTCTTCCTCTAGTATTCTTTTTTGTGAAATGATCTCTTATCAGACGAGTTAACATAAAATTAATAACCATTAGAGCGACCCGTGCCTGGCAACAAGGGATTATTAGATCATAACATTTATCAATTTTAGGGATTTTTTCTCAAAGGGATGAATGCATGGGGTTTTCTTGATGTTCACAGTACCTGTGTGGCATTATGTTTAGCCTTTGATATAGTATAATGTTAGAAAAAGACAATTTTATATGTAACATTGCACCTTTTTAGGTATAAAAAATTACATTTGAACAGTTCCAGCCTCTTTGAGTATTTGCAGGAAAATACTTATTAATTGAAGCAGAGGCAAAACAAATTGATCAATTATTGAAACATCCTGTATATTTATTTTAGCCAGATCATTAAATAGATACTTCAACTATGCAGCTATTTTTGCAAAGTTGATTTTTTTGTTTGTGAGTGGAACTTGCCTTGAACAATAAAGTTAGAGATATAATGGTTATAAAGTCATAATGGCTGTAAACTATTTACTGTAATCAGTATAACATGAATGTTGAGCATGATAAATCCTTCTTTCTAGGAAACAAAATTCTTTTTGATTTCTTGGATTATGCTTTCTTCTTGTCAGCTTATAGACGGCATTTTAGAAACTTGCACTAAACTTTCAGTAGTTGCTTATTGTACTGGCTAGGTATTTTGTTTCTAACCTGAAATTTGACTTCTGATTAGGTGGGCATGCCGACAATAGTATTAGGGTGATATCATCTGATGGAGCCAAAACCTTGGAAACAGCCCATGCGCACTGTGCTCCAGTAACTTGCCTCGGCCTTTCACCCGATAGTAAATACCTGGTTACAGGATCCCGAGATACGACAATATTACTCTGGAGAATACATACAGCACTTGCATCTCACTCAAATGTCATATCGGAATCTTCCACTGGGACTGGCACTCAGCCATCATCCAGCAGTAACTCTTCATCTCATTTGATAGAAAAGAATCGTAGACATCGTATTGAGGGTCCAATACAGGTACTTCAGGGGCACCAAAGTGAAATACGCAGTTGCTGTGTCAGCTCAGATCTTGGAATAGTAGTTTCCTGCTCCGACACAACAGATGTTCTCTTTCACTCTATAAGAACAGGGCGTTTAATTCGAAGGCTGGATGGTGTGGTGGCCCATACTGTTTGCCTTTCCTCTGAAGGGGTTATCATGACTTGGAATGAATCCCAGCATACTCTCAGTACCTTTACTATTAATGGTGTTCTGATTGCTACAACAGAATTATCTGTCTCTACCAGCATTAGTTGCATGGAAATTTCACACGATGGCAGGAACGCTTTGATTGGAATTAATTCTCTAACAAATGGTAGAACCAGTGGTGGGAATTTGCAGTCAAGTAAGGTAACTGCTGTTGATTTTCATTCAGAATCAGAAGAAACTCACGAGAGCAACCGAATAAATGTTCCAACACCATCAATTTGCTTCTTGGATTTGCACACTCTGGAGGTACAGTGTTAAGATGTTTAACATGAAATGCCAAAAAAAAAAAATCAGACCCTTAACTCATTTGGAATTGTTCAATTATGTGTTCTAGAGCTGCAAAATTCATAAAATGAAATAGAAGACCAGTCTTTTCTTTTCTATATTTGGTTGAAATGTCATAGAAGACACCTATATTTTGCCTTCCTGAAACTGCTCTGCTGTATCAATTCTAGCGTCAAACTTTCTTTACTTCTGATATTTTCTGCATCTTCATCATTTCACTCACCATAAGTAAACATTCTTTCTAAGAACCAAAAATTAAAGTGTATAGCTTCTTATCTTGAGGGTGAGCCTCGTACCAAAAGTAAGGTTTCCTGGTGACTTGTGACTTGGAGGTCACCGGTTCAAATCCTAGAAACAACCTCTCTTTTTGCAGGTTTAAGGTTTCATACATGATACATCTTCCCACTCTTGTGAGAGTCTCATCTTATGCAATGGGACACCGATTTTAGCTTCTTATTTGTCTCTGCTATTTATTTACGCCTATTTATTTGAGGTTTTAAATTATTGACTTAAAGTTAACAAAGCCTTCATAATCTTGCACTTTTTTCAGGGGGTTTTGCATTCTAAATCTTTCAAACCTCCAGAGTCACAGTGTGTTAGCCTTTAACATTATTATGTGCAATGCTAACTACTGTACGGTACTATTTTCTGTAGGTTTTCCATGTATTGACATTGAAAGAAGGACAAGATATTACAGCTCTTGCTCTAAACAAGGATAACACAAATCTTTTGGTTTCAACTTCAGATAAAAATCTAATTATTTTCACTGATCCAGCTGTAAGTTAAATTACCCTTGATAAGGATCATTGTCGACTACCAATTGTATTCCATGATTATTCGTACAATCCAACAAAATAATATTCAGTGTTTTATTAAATCCTACTTTATATACCATGATTATAACTCCAATCCACTTTAATAAGTATTATAATAACACTATCAACAATACCTCAAGCACATATTTTATTAAATTTTACTCTATATATATAGACCATGGCTGTAACTATTGCTTATTGCTTGCAGTTAAGCTTGAAAGTGGTGAATCAAATGCTCAAGATTGGTTGGTAAGGGAATGGACATAGGCACCTCATAAGATCATAACTTTTGAGGTATCCAAAAGCGACATAAAGATCTTTTATGCATAATAACAATTAGGAATGTTTGATTTGGGCTGTAGTGTTCCTGTTTATAAGCAACGTTGTTGCATTCCTATGGTTCAGAAATGTCTTGTAACATATGTAACAACTAACTCTTACAACAAAAATAATAGGTTTTTAGATTTAGCTTTAGCATAGGGTTCTTTTGCTCTCCCAGTTGTGCTTAAGTGTAAATATTTTACAAGCGTATTGCTGTGGTTTGGGCCAATAATATTTTGATATAAACTAATAAACGAATTTTTTAAACTAAGGATGGATCAGTTCACTAAGAATTTTTCTTTAATCGACTAAAAAAAACAAATCATATATTTAAATAACAAATTAACCCTACAAATTCTAAAGCTCAATTTTAATTATTATAATTTTTTACTAAATATTATTATATATTTAATTCATCATTATTTATGTACTAGGATAGGATTACACTTGAATATAGCATGCTTTGCTAATGGTTTTCAGCACAAATACTAACAAAATGACACCATCCATGTTCGATCACATATAAAATAAGTTTCATTCTAATTGGTAGAGTTTGATTTTAGTAAGTAATGATCTTCTAATCCCTGTGTAAGGCTTTGATTTCAAGACCTCCATCAATATGAAGATTTATCATCGTCTTATAAGTCACATTTTTCTTCTCATCGTTCAATTTGAAACGAAAACAACCTAATAAAACAGCTGAGAATATCTTCATTTGTCTATAAGCAAACTCCTTTCCTAGACATATCCTGGGACCTGCCTGCATTTCAATAAAAAAAATTCAATATTTAAGCATACTTTTAATTCAGAATATATATTGGTTAACCACATACATTTTATCTTCTTTAGTCGAGATTTCCTTCTATCTTATTTTGTTTCCTTATTTCTCTTTTTGTATAATACCTCCAGTCATTTTCATAAAATATTATTGACTTTTTAGGTTCATTATTGAATAATTAATGTAATTGATCTCTATGTAATATTATATTATAAGACCATACATCAACTAATTAATGAATTTGAATGGTTAGCTGTTTTTTTTGGAGGAAATATTTTATTTTGTTTCTTAAACAGAATTTTCTTCTTTGTCTTCTTAGTTTATCTACATGGTAAGGTAACAGCTCTAGGTTACTTGATCTAGGGATTTTCTTTTTCCTCTTCCTATGGAGCACCCAAATGCATGGAATATGGATCACTATAGAAGTGACAGTGGCAAATAATATTTAACATGATATTGGAACAAACTTTCTCAAAGTAAACTTTCTCGCTTGTTAGTCAAGCTTCGAAGGCCCTACTTTCTTGGTGGTTGGGATATTAAAACAAGTGCAGGTTTGGAACGGAACCAAACTTCATAGCCGGTTGTTAACCTAAACCTAATGGGCATAGATAGTATCATAGGTTGGTTCCAGATTGAGCTATTAAAAGATCTCCCCTTATTGATTGAATTTTTGAAAGCTGGTGGCCACATGTGAATTCTTTCAAGGTAGGGGCGGTCTGATTCGACATTATTGTTTACTCTGATCCGGTCGAGGTGTTTTTCTTTTACCAGCGCGTAGGCGGTCTAAGTTCCTATGACCGAGTCTTTCTAGCCCCTGTGAACATCTTTTCTTAATGTATTAAAGAGGACCTCTCTAACCGGTGAAGAGTGGTAGGTGTCCACTAACGACCATTCCCGGCTCGGGAACATAAATATTTGTAGAGTAAATAAACATTACATGTCCAGAGAAAAATTGTACTAACCTGAAAAGCAGTAAACTTGAAAGGGCTTTCTGGCTGAAAAATGCCATTCTCATCAAGCCATCTTTCTGGCCTAAATTCCTCTGCATCATCACCCCATATGAATTTCATCCTCCCCATTGCATAAGGTTGGTAAGAGACCATGTCTCCTTTTCTTACACTATATCCATCTGGTAATGTATCATCGCAAAAGCAAATCTTCGCATCCTGCATGAAAAGAATATCACCTATCAGGGATATGGTTTTAATTCTGACTATTTATAGAAGCATGATAGTGAGATCAAATACAAAATTAGCCTTACCACAGGAACTGCAGGATAAAGTCTGAGAGTTTCTGTGAGAACTGCATGAAGATAAGTCATCTTTTCAATAGCTTCATCAGTTACACTTGAAACAAACTCAGTGCAGCTACTAATTGTTTTTGTGTTTGTTGCTTCTCTCACTTCTTTTGCAGCTTTTTCCTGTACTGCAGGGTACTTGCATAGCATATACATGAACCAAGAAAGTGTAGCGGCCGTTGTGTCTTTCCCGGCAATAACAAAGTTTAGAATTATATCTCTTAAGTATTTTGTATCATATCCCTTCACTTGCAGAAATCTTGACAGAATATCGCTGCGTTTGCTCTACATGATCCATATAAAGTAAAAAATACATGATACTGTTACATATGCAGAAACATGTATATTCTTTGTAATCACAAATCAACTTGCATAGTTGTATATAGTAGACTTACAACAGAATCATCCTTTGAATTCTGTATTTGCTGAATTCTAGTGTTGATTAGCTTAATAACAAATTCATCTAAGATTTCAGTGTCATTTCTTAATTTTGCCTCGGATCCAATATTGAGAAACTTCTTTATCTTCCAAAAGACATCAACATAACGGTAAAGTGTTGACGCACTTGCAGAATCAAAAGCATTGGCAAAATTCTTCCCCTCTTCATTTGTTCCACACATGCTGTCAAGTTCAGTACCAAATGCAACTTTGAAAATTGAATCCAGTGTTGATTTCATGAAAATATCCTAGATATATTATTGGATCATGTCATTAGTTAACATCCTAACAATCAAATAAAAGAAGGCAATTTGATAAAGTTCCGACCTCAAGTCTGCTGGCTGTTTTTATGAGACAATGTCGGCTTTGGGTATTGTATATGTAAGTACTCGCAGTTTTGTCCTTAGTAAAAAGGCGCCTTAGTGGTAGATGAGTGTGAGTATTCATAAACTATATTTAAGCCCCTTGAGGCTAAGGAGCTAAATGGCATGTCAATCGGTGCAGCCATGCTGCAGACTTGAGATCGGAACAAATAATATCTTTCAAAGAATATATTTACTCACTTGGATTTCTAACTTAGTATTCGAATTTGCAGCTTCAGACACAATATTTGCCACTTTTACTGCATTTTTTCTGAATATTAAAGTACTGAAGTCCCTTAACATCTTGGTGGAGAATTCATGACTTGATATCTTCCTTTGTTCACGCCATTTCTCGCCATCAACTGTAAAAATTCCATCTCCAAGTAAATCCTTCAAATTGTGGTAGTTGTAAAGCCCCTGCATAGAAATTTTAAGCCATTAAGGCACACTTCATCCTTCAACGAATTGAACAATGGTGTTATACTTTGGTTGTCATTAGACAATGACTGTAGATTTGCTCCGGTTTTGGAGTTTTCCACGCTATGTTCTTATGTCATGTTATGTGAGCCACTATATGTATATTCATTGTAATCATATCAGAGCATGGAGAGGAAAAATTATGCAGAAGAATTAATAGTGATATTATGTGTTTTACATCATGAGCTTTTTCAGAGTTAACAAATTAGTTTCACTAACTTAGTACTTTGAGAAAGGAAAATACATTCCACAAGAAAAACAGTTAAGTACTTTAGAGAAAATCAGTATATCCCTCATCATAACAGTAAATCTAACAATTTATTAAATATCCGAGTACAAATTCAAATACTTAAATCCAATCGATTATAAAGAATCCGAATTCTCTACAGTAAAATAAAGTAACTGCAGTCAAA
The DNA here is from genome assembly GCA_030408175.1 of Trifolium repens. Classification (NCBI taxonomy): domain Eukaryota; kingdom Viridiplantae; phylum Streptophyta; class Magnoliopsida; order Fabales; family Fabaceae; genus Trifolium; species Trifolium repens. The sequence goes on from CP125850.1 coordinate 10,462,420, forward strand.
AAAGATCAGCTCAGTTCTAAACACAAACCATCCAATCATTTGAATCCAACTGTACCGATTTCTTGATGGCCGTAACTCTGAAATTTTGTGGAATTGGATCATTTACAGCTGTAATATATAGTACTGCAATTTTAGAGACCGTTAAATTTATAAAGTTTCTCCCATGGGAACAATTTGGTCAGACTTTATTTAACTCGCAGTCGAACTCTTGATTAGCGGGGTCCCTTCCCCTGGAAACCAGAGGTTAATACTTAATACCAAAAAAATAAAATACAGTTTCTCTCCTTAAGTCTTGGTGCTTCAACTGCAGCACCATACTGCAACTTTAGGAACCATTAGATTTATAAAGTTTCTCTCTCTAAATCTATTAATTAGTGCCAACAACTGCAGCACCATACTTCACTTGTACAAGATCTAGATTAATCATTGAATCAAAAATACCAATCTATACAACTAAAATGTAAATTCAACCAATATATTAGCCATTTAATAAAGTATATAGATATACCTTTCCATAATTGTCAAAATTGGTTTTGAGTATATACTCAACATTACATGGTTCAGCAGTATAAACTTCATTTCTGAAAGGATTAAGCAACCTGTATGTCTTGTATTTTCTTGCAAGATCAGTCATATAATGATGAAGTCTGTTGAAGTTCATCATTTGATTAAACACAGTTCCAGCAACAGGATGGTACTTCTTCTTCTTCTTCATGCTATTATTGCTTTTGTTCAATTTTCTCAACAGAAATTGAACTAACAAAAAAGTTAAAGATGCAGACAAAGCTGCAAAAACATAAGGATTTGATAGAAAATTCATGGATTGTAATGGCATGGTGGTGATGATGGTTTGTGGCAGAGTCCAAAGACTAATTTGCAATGTATTGATCTAAAGTTTTTTTGTGTTGATCCTAAAGTTAACAATTAGTCAACCATATAATAATAACAATATCTCAAATTAGTAGTTTACTTGTTAAACGTTTCAATCTCGTGTTTATGTTGACAATCATGTTCTAACACCGTTAAATGGAGTGTTAAGTATATGTAGAAAATTATACTCTCTCGTCTTAAATATAACAGAAAATTATTTTTTAGATTCATCGAAAATCCAATGTATAGGACATACATTACATTCTCAATGAATCTAAAAAGTAAATAGGAGGTAGTATCACATGATTTTTTATTACATCTACTTTTCCAATTTTTTATTACATCTCGAACTACGTGCATTGTGAGTATGATATCAACTAATTGTCCATTTTTAGTTGTCAAAATAACACAACTCTTTATATCTGTAAAAAAACAAAGAATCTAGTCATCGAATATAATATTTTCATCTTATCTTAACACACCATTTCATTTCATTCATCTATTTTAATTTATTTTTAGAGAAAAAAAATACACATACCGTGTAAAGTTTTACACTGTCGATTAGTCACAATCATGTTTTTTTGCCACATCATCTCACTTAACCTCTCTTTTTTAATATGATATGATATGGAAGATTGAAACATTTTTATTGATTGTCTGTGTAAAATTAGTTTACACGTGCATGTCCTTTGAACTCTTATTTTTACTAAAATAATGTAAACAATTACATCCACATACGCTAATACTTTATACTTTGGCTCTATTTGGTAAATCAAATAAGCTAGCTTATAGCTTTTAGCTTATAAACTAAAAGCTCTGTTTGATAACAGTTTTTAGAAAAGAGCTTATAGCTTATTTTACTAGCTTACAGCTTATTTTTGAAATATTATTTCAAGTAGCTTATGAGCTTATAGCTTATAGCTTATTATCTTTTCTTCTAATTTTACTCAAATTATCTTACTTGAAAAAAATTAAATATTAATTAAACATATATTTTTTATGTCATTTCATACTTATAAGCTAGTCCAACCGCTAATTTTACCAAACATTACAAATTCAATCAGCTACCTTATCCACTATAAGCTAGCTTATCAGCTATCCGCTATTTTTTACCAAACAGAGTCTTTGTTGCATCGTTGGTTAGGACAATTCAAAGGTTATAAATCTCATAGATCAACTTCTTATGAAAGTTACTCAAAATAAATTTTTTCGAGTATGAAATTATTATTTTTTGTGTCAAAAAAAAATATTTATTTTTTGACAATTTTCGAGTATCATTTACATAAACACACATATATTTCTCATCTATTTCTAGTTTCCTTCTAGCTATCATCATAATTATAATTGTTTACACTTTCATATATCAGATCTACCAAATACATAACTTGATCGCAACTCAAAGCAAAAGGTTAACTACAATCACAAAAAAAATAAAAAAATAAAATTGAGTTTTGATTATCATCGAATAATTAGGTGACATACAAGTAAGCTCACATAACCACACTAACTCATATGAGAAGCATACAAATTTTAGATTATGTTCTTAAGAATCAAATATAACATCAAAATATATGTATTTCACAAAGAAATCTCAAATAGTTTAAATATTCCTATGTATTTTAACGTAATATTAACACGATAAATTAAGTTAATTAAACACATATAGAACATACTTAACAATTTTAATACAAAATACAATACCATAATTATTTGCTATAAGTTGGATTGTAAAATAAGAAATACTGTATTTAACTACAACAATTCACCACATGCAATCATATAGAATGAAATACATATACTCTAAAGTCTGCTAAACGTCATGGTCATATTTTTACTCTTTATACTTTAATCTAAAATTACTTTCATACCAAAGATAATTAAAATTTCAGCACAACTCACATAACTAAATTATAAATTTGGTATTTAAACAATTTTAAAAAATCGCTGAAGCCTTTAAGAACACACTCGAAAACACACATCATAATTCTCACAAACTGTAATCATTTAGCAATTAAGAATCGAGGCACATAATCATAGTAAAATATACACATTTTTTTTGTACATACTGATCAAGTGACTTAACTCCAAATTCACACTCACTTCAATATATGACCTGAAACTAGACTAATTAAGCAAGGCAACTAATCTAACATGAGAGAAACAACCATTAAACAAACAATTATCACACACTTGTATTTATTTATAATAATAATAATAATAATAATAATAATAATAATAATAATAATAATAAAATTTCAAACAGTTTACCGACTCAATTATTGTAAACCTTGAATATGCAATTAAAATAAAATTCAGAATTGTTTCATGTCATTCTAAATCCAAAATGAATTTATGGAAGAAGTAATTCTTATGCAATTAACCTGTTTACATAAATCCAAATATACAATAATCCAAAAAATGAACTGAAAATACAATCATACATTCTGTAAAAACATGACAATATATAAGTGATGTGCTTCTGATGCAAACTAACTAGTGTGCTTGATGTTTCTTTGCTCTTCTAAAATGTTCATCATTTCATCCAAGCCAATCAAATCTGAAATGTAAAAACCAAATGTCTCTAGCATGAAAATATCTATTCAAATTAAACCAAATGTCAATTAAAACAAGAACAATGTTCAACCGTAACAAGTCATCATTTCAAACCAAAAAGAAACACTCTTGCTTACCATTATCAAAGACACATACAAGAAACACTACAATATTGCACCAAGAAGCATTCATCCACCTTCAAAGAAGCATGTACAAGAAGCAAAAACACTCAAAAAACAGAGAAAGAAGAAAAACTGCATGCAGTAAATCAAAATCATAAATTAATGATCATAAACAAAAACACTTAATTACCACTTATCCCATCATTCCTTTAATCTCTTCTTTTCTTTCTTGAAGCATTGTTAATTCTTCTTCAAGAGCTTCAAGTTTCAATCTTTGCTTTATGAAACAATCCTGATTCAGAGAAGCACCTCTGTGCACGGTATTAAGAAAGTATCTTAAACACCCTATGCATGTTTCTCTCAATTTTGGAAACCTCTTCCATCAACTTCTCCATTTCTTGTTTTCTTCTGAAGAATATGAACAACTCACTGTTACTTTAATTACACTAACAAATTAAACCATTCCTTGTGGTATAAGCGATTACCTCTTTATATATATAGAGCTGCATTCAAAAATATAATTTGTAAAATTTAACACGTGTTTTTTTTTTCTCACTTGCAACTAACTGATGTTTTTATTTTGTTATAATTAAATATTAATTTTCGTTTTTCTTTTTAATTACTAATTTCAATTTGACACAAACTAATAAAAAAGGGTAGATGCTTTGGTTTGGTTCCCATCAATTTTGATTGAGTATGGATACCTTTTTCGTAAATATATTTAAAATTTTAATTTATTTTAAAATAAAAATAATATTAAAATATGATATGGCATTGAATATTAATAATTCATTGGATAGAAGTGCTGGTGATTTTTTTTATCAAAATGGGGTACTTTTTCCATCTTATTACCAAAATTGTGTAGTTTTCAAATAATTACGACTTACCCTCAACTAAAATTTTTTTTTGCGCCGTGGGCTTTTGATTTATATCAATATTATTTTCCACATTATCATCTTCATCTATAATATTGTTAGTCTGTCTCAAGTCATCAGTCAATGTGGAATGATAATCTCCTAATGAATTGTTTGCTGACAATGGTGTTGAAAAGGTTGTCCTAAACTCATACGACAATGATTCAAAAAAAATTGAAGGAGGTGGATTTTGAAACCAAAATTAGGAGTATATCCTACGAAGCATTGTTGAAACGAAGTTGAGAAAGGGTCTAAGTTAATATGCATAAGGCAATTTTTATGCACCGTGCATAAGTCAATATCCACCCTCAGATCCAAACAACACGTGTAATAATCCATAACTGAAGAACTTTGTATTTTTGCTTGCTCAATTTCGGCCACATTTTATATTCGATTCGATCACCGATTTCGAAAACTCATACCTAAAACATTCATAAAATCGAACGACGATCAAAACGGTATAAAGAACGTCGAGTTTCGTTGATTATTGAGTGGGAACGAACCGGGTCGACGAACCGGGTTGTCGCGACCCGTTTCTGCAGAAAATGGGTGAGGAAGATGATGAACAGTGACGCGCCTCCACGCCCACTCTCACTGGCGGCGCGTGCGGTGCCAAGGAGACTCCAAATTTTTTTTATTGTTTTTACAAAAAAATAGGAAATAATTTTCTAGGAATTTTGAGACCAGTTAGGTATTTTTCTGAAACCTGGAACTATTTTTAGTTAATTAAATGAAATAAATATGCTTTTATAAATATCAGGTATTAATAAAATTTTCCCAAAATTTTATTTAGGGTATTTTGAATTATTTGGAACGGTTGGGGATACCTCACTCTCTCTGATTTTATATCGTCTTAAAAATTTAAATTTATGACCATTATTATAGTTAAATGAGCATTAGTGCCAAAATGTTATACACTTAAACCATTTGTCTAGTTAAATGGTTTCATACTGTTATACACTAAAATCATTAGTCTAGTTAAAATGTTTCATAGCGTTATACACTGAAACCATTATTCTAGTTAAATGATTTCATAGCGTTATACACTGAAATCATTAGTCTTTTTATTTGGTTTCAAGATGTTATACACTGAAACCATTAGTCTAGTTAAATGGTTTCATAGCGTTATACACTGAAACCATTATTCTAGTTAAATGGTTTCATAACGTTATACACTGAAACCATTAGTCTTGTTATTTGGTTTCAAGATGTTATACACTGAAACCATTAGTCTAGTTAAATGGTTTCATAGCGTTATACACTGAAACCATTATTTTGGATAAATAGTTTCATATGGGCATTAGTGCCAAGATGTTATACATTGAAACCATTGTTATTAAGTAAAACATCACATAACCATTTTACAAAATCATGCTACATAAAGCAAAAAATCATATAAAGCAATTAGGGTTAGTTTAGTTGAGAAAAATTTGGATAGTATGCATGAGATATTTGATTCGATCATTTTTTTAGCATAGAAATAGGGAGGGGACAAAAAAAAATTTGGGGGGCAAAAGTCATATGGAGGTGTGCGAGAAATTTGGGGGGTGCATGAGAAATTTGGGGGTGCGCGAGAAATTTGGGGTGCGCGAGAAATTTTGGGGGTGCACAAGTAATTTGGGGGTGCACTAAGTAACTTATGCATGGTGCGTAAGGATGACTTATGCATAATAACCAAACCAGGTACATACAGTCGTCGGAGAAGTTTTGTGCATGCGAGTGTTGAGTTTCAAATTCAGTAGTTGGAGGTGAATAATGTTGTGTCAAATATGAAGGATTATCAATCGGGAAAGTAAAATATGATTCGAATAATTTTTGTCTCTAGATGACTATTTTATTAATTTCTTATTGTATCAACCATCAAATTTAAATGATGTGAAAGTGATGTATGTACAAGGCATGTTGCATTTAGGCAAAATAACAAGATAGATACTAATTAAGGAAAATCTAAAGTCTCTGTTTTCTTTTCCTATTGTGCTGATAAGGTAACAAGCGATGGAAAGTGCTTATGTTTGCATGCTTTCCAAGCTTTCCATCCGCAAGTTTTCTTTCCTTCAACATTCTTCCATATGAAGCATATGCACAAAGTCTCTCAAGAATACCCTTTGCTTCACTATTAGAAAATTTTGATAATTGGTAGTACATTGACCATGGTGCTGCTGAATCGACCAACCTGTATTTCAAATTACAATTTTAAATTATCATAAAAAATTTATGAATATTTGAACAAAACAATAATACACAAATAGATGCCATTAAAATAAAATAATAATACATAAATAGAGAAAGTCTTACCAATCCCAGGGTATTGTTGTTACTGTACGAATGAAATTATAATCATTAGTAGCAGCATATTCATTAAAAATGACCCATTCAGGTTTCTTGTCATCCAAGCAATTGTATGATGGATGAAAATTCACCACCTAGAAATAAAATATATAAAATATTTTAAAATACAAAATTTGAAGGTGGAAGATGATATATATAGAATAAATTATAAATATGTAAACATATATACCTTATTTCCTTCCAATGTGATGTAATTTCCAGTAGTATCTAAATGTGCCATGTTCATGAAATATCCAGCAAGAATAGACTTTCTTATGTTGATACTATTGTCATTGTCATTATTATTACTATGTAAATTCAGTTTGAATCGAGCCATCATGATACATGCCAACTCTTGTCTAATATTATCTGCTTCTTTTAGTGCCCAATAATTAATGAAATTATCATTGCACCATGAGAGATCCTTGTCTGAAAAACATATAACACAATTATGATTAGTACTTTTTTTTTTTAATGGAAAATATTTTATTATTAAAAATTTGATCTCTGCACAAGATGAACAGAGATCGGTAAAAGAGAAGCTACAAAACATTATTATTATTATTATTATTATTATTATTATTATTATTATTATTAATTAAGAAAGAAAATAGATATATGCTCTTACTATTTTGTTTGTATGCGCGGTAGATGTTCAAGAGTGTGAGATGATCTCCATGAATGTTGTGAAACTTAGCTTTTACTTCTTTTTGTTCCTCTCTAGATCCAACAAAGCAATTGGGTACTAAAACAAACAAAGAAATAGATTATAAATTAGGATTAGGATGCCTCCAAATAAATTTCATTTAAAGCGATAAAACGGTAGTGAGGTTTCAATATATAACATATCAAATGATTTTCTATTTTACCAAATTTTTTTATGTATTAGCCGAAATTGCAAAAGCCACTGTATGCGACCATGGCCGTAACCGATATTTAAAAACTTTAAATAACGAATAATACATACCTGAAAGCATGGAAGAAATTGATAGAATATCTTCCCAACAGTTGAATTGAGGACTAACAACAAGCATCTTTGCCATTTGTGGTTCCAAGGGAAACATACTCATAATCTCACCAATATTTGTTAACTTACAATCTTCATCCAATGCACCCAAGTTCACCAATGTTGCAAATGCACACACTAGAGAGTCAACATCAGGAAAGTCAATGTAACCAAAAAACCAAAAATCATCTACACCAAGTTTCCATAAAGAGAGAACCATGTTAGCAAGATTTAATCTCAAAATTTCAGGACATGTCTCTAAATCAAGATTATTATTGTAACTTTCTTCTGTATAAAGTCTAAAACATTTCCCCCTTCTAGTTCTACCAGCATGCACTAATCTCATATCTGCACTAGCTTTTGATATTGGTAACATTACTAGAGATTCCATATGTAGTTTAGGGTAAAAAACCTTTTTCTTAACAAATCCAGAGTCAACAACATAGGAAATACCATCAATTGTTAAGGAAGATTCTACTATGTCTGTTGTTACCACAATCTTTCTTCCACATGTTTCCTTATCATGAATCTTGTGTTGCATTGTTGCAGGTAGACAAGAATATAGAGGAACCAGTTTCATAGGTTCCACAACATCCCCTAGCTTAGAAATTTCTTTTGATATTTTGTGACATACATCTTCTACTTCTTCCTCTTCTGATAAAAACACAAGAACATCTCCATGAGGTTCATATCTATGTATATTCACCACAGTCTTAATAACAGCCTCCAAGTAATTATTCTGATCATGATCATGATCATGATCAGTACTATAAACGATTTCCACCGGATGTAACGTCCTTTCGGGAACTTTCATAATATGAATACTAGGATAATATTGTTGAAAAAAGCACTTAAATTTTTCAGATTCAAGACTTGTACTAGTCATAAAAACCAACTTCAAATCTGATCTTTTTGTAAGCAGTTGAGATAAATATCCAAGTAGCAAATCAGTAGACAAAGTTCTTTCTTGTATATCGTCGATAATTATAACTTTGTAACATTGTAAAAGTGGATCTGTCATTGCTTCTTTCAAAAGCATATCATCTTTGATATACTTTAAAATTGTCCTTGAACTTGTGCAATCTTCAAATTTGGTTTTGTAACCAACTTCTTCTCCGATAGTGACACTCATCTCTTCGGCCACACGGTGTGAAACAGACATTACAGCAACTTTCTGAGGCTGAGTACATGCAATCATCGTCTTTGAACTTACATCCGATGATGTTATGTCGTCCAAAACAAATTGAGGGATCTGTCACAAAAAAAAACACACACACATACCGAGTAGTTGGGATCGGACAGAGCCATATAATATGATTCAAATGAAATAAGAGCAAGAAAAGAGAAAAGAAAAGAATTATAATGACCTGTGTGGATTTGCCAGAACCAGTTTGAGCAACGAGAGCCAAAACTTGGTTGGCCCTAAAAGCATTCAAAAACTCATCTCTGTGCTGCCAAATTGGGAGCTTCTTCCTCTTCTCTGGATAAGGTTGTCCAGTCCATTGATTTATGTTATCACCATTGGAATTTGCCATAACAACAAAGCTTAACAACTGTCTAATAACTTTGATAATATCCTAATATATGGTATGACCTCTTTTGCAAAACAAACTTACGATCTTAATAATAATACATCACTACTTCGTTTATATATATAGATGGATATAGATAACAGATATATCAATAAATATGGAATTAAGAAAACAAATCTTGACTTGATGTCCATAATTTTCGCAGGATCCGGATATTTTATAAATAAGATTTTATATATGCATTTGTTAAAAAAAATAAAATTATATGCAGTCTCTAAAAATTAAATTTGTTACTAACAAATTTAATAACTTGTTCTTATCTTGTTTAATAATATTTATTTCTAATGATATCATTCATTATAATTTTACTTTAATAATAATAAGATAGGGATAAAAATAGGAATAAAACAATAAAAAAATTATAGAAAATTTAGTAAAAATAAAAGGGTTAAATAGTTGATACCCCTGCAAAGTAGGTCGGTTTTGGGATACCCCCTGTAAAAAAATTTTTTAAGATCCCCCCTTGCAGACTGAAGATTCTTTGGGATACCCCCTGGAGTGACACCAATGCAGGGAATCTCCACGTGGCACCTCCACGTGGATATTTTTTTATTTTTTAATTATTTTTTTTGCCACGTGGCATTAAAAATTTTATAAAAAAAAACATAATTATTTTTTAATTATTTTTTTTCCACGTGGCATTAAAAATTAAAAATAAATAAAAAAAAACAAATTTTTTTTCTGTTTTCTTTTTTTTTATTTATATTAATTAATTTAAAAAAACAGTAAATATTAAATAAAAACATTAAAACTTATTATTAATTTTAAAAACTTAAATAAATTATATAAAAAATAAAAACATAATGAAATAAAATAATTAATTACAAAAGAATTTTTTTTCCCACCTTGCTTTTTCTGATTTCTCTATTTTTTTATTAATTAAAAAAGAAATAATAGGCTTTTGAAAATTAAAAAATAAAAATAAAAAAAGGAAAAAAGGGATTGGAACGGATCATCATCTCTCTCAACATCTTCATCATCACCACCTTCATTTCATATCTCTCTCTTCTTCATACATTTTCTTCTCAAATAACAAACCTTCAAAATCCAAACAAATTCAAATTAATACACTAAATTCCTAAATTCTCATCTTCATACATTTTCCCAAATTCCCAAATTTTTTACAGTTCAGTTTTTTATATTTTCCGTATTAAAAACCAAAACTGCATAAAAACTGAACTAAATTAATAATAAAAAAAAAATTGACAAAATAATATTAATAAAAAATTATGCTGCTACTAATATACTAACATATTAGTAGAAAATTATGGTTCCAAACACAACTTAATATTTAGGCTGCTACTAAACTCCGTTTTCTTATTATAAGATGTTTTTGGATTCGTCTCGAAGAGTATTTTCAAGATATCATTTTTTTATAATTTTTATTATTATACAATTAAAGATATTAATCGTTAAAGTTATGTGTTTGAATTAAATCAAAATCTCTATTTCTTTATTATAATATGTTTTTGGATTCGTCTCGAAGAGCATTTTCAAAATATCATTTTTTTATAATTTTTATTATCATACAATTAAAGATATTAATCGCTAAAGTTATGTGTTTGAATTAAATCAAAATCTCTATTTCTTTATTATAATATGTTTTTGGATTCGTCTCGAAGAGCATTTTCAAGATATCATTTTTTTATAATTTTTATTATCATACAATTAAATATATTAATCGTTAAAGTTATGTGTTTGAATTAAATCAAAATCTCTATTTCTTTATTATAATATGTTTTTTGATTCGTCTCGAAGAATATATTCAATATATCATTTTTTTATAATTTTTATTATCATACAATTAAATATATTAATCGTTAAAGTTATATATTTGAATTATATCAGTATCTCCGTTTTCTTATTATAAGATGTTTTTGGATTCGTCTCGAAGAGCATTTTCAAGATATCATTTTTTTGTAATTTTTATTATCATACAATTAAAGATATTAATCGTTAAAGTTATGTGTTTGAATTAGATCAAAATCTCTATTTCTTTATTATAAGATGTTTTTGGATTCGTCTAGAAAAGTATTTTCAAAATCAAAGTTATATATTAAAAGTGAAATTAAACAATAATATTTCAATTAATTTTGTTGGATCGATTGAATATTCATCCATCGGAAAGATAATAATGGATGGATTAGAGTGGATTTTATCTTTAATGGATGGGTTTGATTTTTTGAATGAAATTGTAATTGTAATTGTAATTATTTTATTTCATTATGTTTTTAATTTTTATATAATTTATTTAAGTTTTTAAAATTAATAATAAGTTTTAGGCAAAATTACACTACTAGTCCTTTATCTTATTTATTTGTAACATTTTAGTCCTTTATCTTCTTTTTGTCACATTTAGGTCCTTTATCTATCAAAATATGCACAAGTTAATCCTTTTTATCAATTTTTTATTAAAGAAATTCTCAAATAATAGTTTTATTAATAATGTTAATTTTTAAAATATTTTTCAATTAAAAATTCAAAAATTCATCATCAGCTTCATACAAACCCAGAAATTCATCTTCATCTTCATAAAATCCAAGCACAAAAAATCATTAAAATAAACCAAAAAAAAAGAAGGAAATGTTCCTCTTGTAGATCTAACTTAATGATACTATTGTTGAAAGATGCACCTGGATATTAGAAATTATGTGCACTTGCTTTATGGATGTTTAGGCTCTGTTTGGTAAAAACAGCGGTTGGCTGATAAGCTAGCTTATAGCTTATGGCTGATGGCTGATAGCTTATAGCTGATGGCTGATAGCTTATGGCTGATAAGCTAATTAAAGTGTTTGGTAAAATTAAGGTTCAACTGACTGATAAATGTAAAATGACATTAAAGGACATCTTTAATTTAATATAATTTATATCAAATTAATACTATTTAAGGAGAAACACTTTTATGGGCACAACCACAAACTATTTATATTTGGGCACACATACAAAACTCAAATAAAATTAAAACATAAATAAAATAGTCAACATCAATTGATGTGACTAAATTACTTTTGATTTATTTTTTGTCATTCATATGTGTGTGCCTATAGAAAAATGATTTGGTGTTGTGCCTATAGTAGAAATCCTCCTATTTAAGATACTTAGAATTTATTAATTTAATTTAATATTTTTAATTTATTAATTTAATGAATATATCTTTCATATATTATCAAATTAATTTTTATATGCTGAATTTTTAAAAAAAAAAATATTTTCATTATATACTTTATAAAAAAATGAAAAGAACAATGAAATATATTCACACTATAGCATAATCAAAATTAATTACAGCTAACTACCTATGAATTGATAAAAAAATAATAAGATGCCTATTCGTGTGATTTATACGTGTATAATAAAAATAAATTACAATTAACATATGGATTATAAGGGTACTAGTTATACTAAGCTAGCATATATATGGAAGGCAGTCCTTTATACGTGTAAAAATAAATAGTACTTTATATGTGTGATTTTAAAAGCAACGGAGTTAAACTATACATTCATTTATTTTATTTTAAATTATAATGATATTAAATTTATAAAGGGTGACAATGGATTTTAGATAAAATAATAAGGGTAAAAGTGGAAGAAAAAATGATAAGCTATAAGCTATAAGTTCATAAGCTACTTGAAATAGCGTTTGAAAAATAAGCTATAAGTCAGTAAAATAAGCTATAAGCTCTTCTGGAAAAACTGTTACCAAACAGGACTTTTAGCTTATAAGCTATAAGACATAAGCTATAAGTCAGTTATTTGGTCTTGCCAAACAGACCCTTAGTTGACCCATGATATTAACAACGTAACTGGAAAAAATATTCACCCGGCGAGTTTTCCTTGCCAAGTTCATGGAGTTATGGTACCGTCCTTATTTTGGCACTTGTGACACATTCTAAAGATTATTATATAAAATTTACAACAAATTCATCCTTTTATCTCCTAAAATTTGAGATTTGCCCCGCCAGATGCACAAAAAAAGTTCAAGGTATTGTTCCAATTTTGTTGCAATAGAGAAGAGAAATGGAAAATTTCTGATATCCTGTCTCTGTTAAACCACTCTCTTTCAATTGAATTTGGAGATTTTTTAGATTTGGTAAATTTAGGGTTTATAGAGATTTGGCGATTTTAAATTTTGATTTTAAAAGAATATGATAGTGAAAATATGCATGCAAAATAACTTGGAAGTGTATTTGAGTGAATATTTTTCTTTCTAATTAAAGGAATAAGATTATGATTATGAAGAAAGGGATGAAGATGATGAACATAAAGATGAAGATGTTCATATGATTGATGAATTTGTTTATTTTTAATGAAAAATATATTTTAAAAATGAAAATAATAAGAGTATAATATCAGTGTTTTTTAATTAAAAAATTACAAAAATGACTAATATGTGCATATTTTGATAGATAAAGGACCTAAATGTAACCAAAAAAAGATAAAGGACTAAAATGTTACAAATAAATAAGATAAAGGACTCCTAGTGTAATTTAATATTTACTGTTTTTTAAATTAATTAATATAAATAAATAAAAAAGAAAAAGAAAGAAAACAGGAAAAAAAAATTTGGTTTTTTTTTTAAATTTTTAATGCCACGTGGCAAAAAAAATAATTAAAAAATAAAAAATATCCACGTGGAGGTGCCACGTGGAGATTCCCTGCATTGGTGTCACTCCAGGGGGGTATCCCAAAGAATCTTCAATCTGCAAGGGGGGATCTTAAAAAAAAAAAATTACAGGGGGTATCCCAAAACCAACCTACTTTGCAGAGAGTATCAACTATTTAACCCAAAATAAAATTATAGAAAACTAAGGATCATAAATTAATTGCTTCATCCTCTACAGGTTCAAGTTCAACTATGCAAGTCAAGATTTTGTCAAAGGTCCTCAGACAGATTTAACCAACGTAGCCTCGAGTTCGATCGGTCTCTTCGTCATATACTAAGAGAAAAATAGAGAATATTATCCTCACGTCGCCATCGTTTTGAAGTTTTGTTGGTGAACTAGACAATTTCGTCTTAGCAGACCGACATATGATGATACTCCACATCAGTCACCCTTCTATCATCGTGGAAGTGGAGATGACCGTTGAGTTGACTCAGCTAGTGCTTTAGATCAGTCAGTCTTACCCTATGAAGCACGGACACCTCTAAGAGGTGGCGTGTCGCGGTGTCCGACACTTGTATGACACCTGTCGAAATAGTTAAACAAGTTTCACAAAAAAATAATTTCTTTGCTTTGACACTCTAAAAGAGTTAAAAATGTATTGAAACAATGTTATCAATGAAGAATTTAAAGATATTAATTTTTATTAGAATATTTTTAACAATTTTTGCTAATAAATCGATAAATCAAATCAAATTTTATCATATATATAGCAGTGTCGGTATCCTATGTTTTTTACATTATCGGTGTCAGAGTGTTCATGTCGTGTCGTATCGTAGTGTCTGTGTCAGAGTCTCTGTTTCATACCTCAACATGGTTCATGAAAAGATTCTATTTCCCGCCGTTGTGGTAGACTTAGCTAGGTGGGTGTTATGTTGAAATTAAAAATTTCCATTTTTTTTTAGAAATGAATGAATGAAAAATAAAACAAAACATCCACCCACCCCTATTTATATATAGGAAAATACTTACTTATGCACAAATATAAAATTGAGGTGTTAGGCACACACTCATAATCAAATAAAAGTTAAAGAGAAAATGATTAAAATTATATTAATTGATGTGACTATTTTATTTTTATTTTAATTTTTTTATTGATGTGTGTGTGCCTAAATATTGTGCCTATATTGTTGTGCCTATGTAAGAATGTCTCATATAGGTACGGTGATGGTGCGCCACAAAATTTTGAAACCTATACATCTATAAATTGAAACCTTTATTTTTCTTTCATTTCTTCTCCTTCTCATTTCTTTTCTCAAATTGTTTTAATTTAAGCTTCGTAGTTTGTGGTCGATTAAACAAAGTGGTCGGCATCTTGCGAGGTAAAAGCATAGGGGCAAAAACCTTTTATTTACCCCCAAGAGGATCGTCCGTTGTGACTAATCGATACATATATAGAGAGAGAGAGAGAGAGGATGTATCTTTTGAGAATGACAAAGATATGGGAATGTGAGAATGAATATGAGTCATTAGATTAAAATGGAGGACTTAGATTAAAACATTGGCAAAATTACACGTTTGATCCTTTATCTTATTTTTTGTAACATTTTGATCCTCTATTTTTCATTTGTAACATTTTGGTCTTTTATCTTATTTTTTTGTAACACTTTGGTTCTTTATCTTTTATTTGTAACGCATTGGTCCTTTTATCTTTTATTTGTAACACTTTGGTCCTTTAAAAAACATGAAGATATGAAAGAATTGATAAAGATGATGAACATATTCATCAAAATTATGAGTTTTATTTAACTTTAATAAAAAGGTATCTTGACAAATAAAATTCAGCATTTTTTTAATAAAAAAAATTATAAAAAAGGGGTTTATATATATATATATATATATATGAATCTTATAAAAGATAAAGAACTAAAGTGTTACAAATAAAAGATAAAGGATCAAAGTATTACAAATATATAAGATAAAGGACCAAAGTGTTACAAATAAAAGATAAAGGACCAAAATATTACAAAAAAATAAGATAAAGGACGAAACATGTACTTTTCCCTTAAAACATTCCACTAAACCTATTTTTACACACTCTCTCACACAATTGTTCATCTGCACCAATACACCACCGCCGCCTTCATTGTTCATCTCACACAATTGTTCATATTTCCAGCAAATTCATTGCTCACCGACAATAAAGTTTCCATTTTGCTCATTGTTCATCTCCTTAATAACTCAACGTTCATGCTCATTGGAAGATTGAAATTAAAAATAGAAGAAATTTCACGTAATCTTTCATATCAATTTTACATAACCCTCATCAATTTTTTTTAAAAAAATCTCCTTAAATCCAGAAAAATTTTAAATCGAAAAAAGAAAGAAAGGAATACGTAGAAGAAGATAAAATCACCAGCTTATGTAGATTTGTCCAAAACTAGAATTTTTTTTTAAGACCTAGAACGTGGTATTGCAGGATTAATATGAAACATGGAAATCATTATCTTTCATATGATTTATGAGTGTTTTTTTTTTTTTACCAAATTTGTAAAAAATTAACACGGGTTTTGAGAAAGAAGAAAATCTCATGGGTTGAGAAAGAAGAGAGATGATTGAAATAGAAGTAAATCTCATTGATTGAGAAAACATAGATTATAGATTGTTGAAATATAAACACAAAAAAAGAGGATTTTTGGCAGAGAAATCGAAAGAGGAACTGAAGGAGAATATGAACATCAGGTGGAGAGAGAGTGAGAGAAACGGTGCTGCTGGGGAGAGAGATAGGTCGTCCAGAGTGAGATGGTTGCTGGTAAGAGAGATGGCAACAACGGAGAAAGAGGGAGAATAGGAAGAATCTTTTGCAAAGATTGGATTACATACACATGACTTGTTTAAGTTTATTTTAATCAAAGCCCTTCATTTTAATCTAATGACTCATATTCATTCTCATATATTTTTTATCGTTCTCATATGATACATACTATATATATATATATATATATATGAGAATGATATAGTTATGTGAGAATGAATTTTATCCATTAGTTTTTTAAATTAATGGCTTTGATTAAAACATTAACTTAAATGTGTCACGTGTTCTCTCTGTCAAATGTCTTTTCCTTTCCACATCTCTCTTTTCATCTTTCTTTGACCTTTATAGAGTAAAAACAAACCAATAAAAGAAAGAAAAAAACTCCATTGTTGCCTCTCTGCTTCTTTCACCTTAGTCATGTTTGTTTTTTGATTGCAGATTCACTCCATTACCACGTGCAATTTTCTGTAAATTTCAACAATGAACAATAAAAAAGTGTTGCTCTTTCTGCAGTATAAACTTCATTTCTGAAGAAGTTAAGCAATCTGTATGTCTTGTATTTTCTTGCAAGATCAGTCATATAATGATGAAGTCTGTTGAAGTTCATCATTTGATTAAACACAGTTCCAGCAACAGGATGATACTTCTTCTTCATGCTATTGTTGCTATTGTTGCTATTGTTGCTTTTGTTCAATTTTCTAAACAGAAATTGAACCAACAAAAGAATTAAAGATGCTGACAAAGCTGTTAAAATATAAGGATTTGATAAAATATCCATTGTGGTGATGATGTTTTTTGGGTTTAGGGAAGAAGGATTTGACAAAGTTTTGATGTCAAATGTATGCAGAAGCATATTGAACCATACAAGCAAATTAAGCAATCTAAAGGATTGAATTTGGAATTTACTATGCACATATAAAACAAATCCTTGGAATTTACATGTCAGAGATAAGATAACAACATTAATATTGTCCCAATAATCAGGTCCCCATCATAAATTTATGTTGTGACCTTCATAAAATGGCCATGGGAAAGTTGAAAATTCCTAATATGACCACTACTAAAAATAGTCCATGCTGGATCAACAGTTAAAAAATATTTAAAATTTTAATAACAATATATATTGTTTTTTAGAAGTATAAGTTGATGATTTAATTGATATTGGTTTGATTAAAACAACAAAAATAAAAATGTAACTCGTATGGAAGTGACTTCGATCATGTCATTTTTAGCCACAAAGATTAGGAGAGTGGTGATTTTTTACTTTTAAAGAATATTGTCGATAGTTTTTGGAATTTCAGATAATTTTAAACACCGATCCATGATGCATAACATATCTTTTGAATGTTATTTGTAATCATGACTATTTTTTATATTACTTATAATTTAAATAGCAAATAAGTCTTTTTAAATTTGTTGTCAATGTTTTTTATTAGGAGTCCATTTTTAACAATTGAACAAATGCTCCAAATAGTCTGAGTCAAATCTAAAACCAATTACAGAGTAATATATTAACATGGCAGAGCCAATTATCCATATAGCTAAAGCGTATCTCAAAGCCACCGGATCTGCACCGAAAACTCCTACACACGCCCGAAAATAGCTTCGTCGGCGCTACCACCACCACCACTACAAGGAAGATGAAATCGGCGCCGGAAAAGAAGACATGCAAAATCTCATATCTTTAATAAACATGACCTTGGAAATGCATTGAGAGGGAGACCCTTGTCCAAGTGAAGGGTAAACATGACCTTATAAGTAACATTTTGTGTTCCATTTGCCAATTTAAATTTGAAGAAATGAAGAATAGCCATTGCTACTATTTTCATTTGTCTATATGCAAAGTCCTTCCCTAAGCACATACGAGGTCCAGCCTACAATCAAACATTGAAACTTATACACCATAAAAAATTAGTCATAAAAATGAAATTAATTCTTATCAAAAAATTATATTTAAAGGAAAACCGTGCAAATTACATGGAACGCTACGAATTTGAACGGTGATTCAGGCTGAAAAATTCCATTGTTAATCCATCTTTCAGGACGAAATTCCTCAGCATCTTCGCCCCAAATGGATGACATTCGACCCATTGCGTAGGCCAAGTAGTACACTCCGTCACCCTTTTTCACTTTGTGCCCATCAGGAAGAACATCAGGTGCATCTGCAGTTCTTCCATCCTTGAAAAATAGTATCATAACAAGATACAAAATTATCATCAAAATCTAAAATGTAATATTATTAATTATGCAAGTGCATTTTAACATATATATATATATATATATATATATATATATATATATATATATATATATATATAACATGTGATCATAATAACACCCTTTTTTAAAATACACACTTAATCATAATAATTTAAGATGGTTTTGAGGAAATTCATAAAGATACATACCAGAGGGACTACAGGGTACAATCTCAATGTCTCAGTCAATGTTGCATGAAGATAATGCATTTTATCAAGGATGACATCTGTTAAATTGGAAACAAACTCATCTATGTTGTTGAGTTCACTTTCATGGCTACAAGTGGCATCTTTTATTTCTTGCACAATCTTGTGTTCTACAAGAGGATTCTTGCATAACATGTAGAAGAACCATGAAAGAGTGTTTGCAGTGGTGTCTTTCCCAGCTATCATAAAGTTAAGAATTATATCTCTCAAATACTTATCAGTTATAGTTGTTTGTCCCTTCTTACTCTCCATCAAAAACCTTGATAATATGTCTTCTTTAACATTCTGAAAAACATATAGCAATCACATTTGTACCTTGTGTACTAAGTTACAATTTTTTTTTTTCTTTTGACAAAAGTGACAATATACTAATGTTTATTCAAATGAAAAATAAACAGAAGGAATTGATGAACTTACTGAATCTTGGTGAAGTGCAAACTGTTCTTTTTTGGTGTTTATGACTCTATTCACAAATTCATCTATTAATTTGATATTGCGCTTGAGCTTAGCCTCACCACCAATGTTAAGAAACCTTTTAATGCTCCAAGTTGGATCAACATATCGCCAATAAATTAAAGCATTTGATTCATCAAAGGCTTTCATGAATTCAGTTCCCTCTTTGCTTGATCCTTCTAAGCAATTCAATTCTGTTCCAAACCCAACTTTGAATATTGAGTCCAAAGCACATCTCATTTGCAAGTCCTAACAAAAGAAGAAAATTGTTTGTACATCATGATTTGAATTATAAGATTACATGATACATAAAATGTTAAATCAGGAGAAAATTTGTTAAAGTAACTCATATGCATTGTAACGTTAGTAGTTTGGCTTAACTCAACCCTACAAACAGATGGTTTGACCTGAATATATATTTATAAGGTGAGGATTGTCCTCGTATATTCAGGTCATCTCGCAACTGATGTGAAACTCTTAACATATCCTCTCGTGCCCAGTACTATTGGGTTTAGTGCACGGATATAAATCAGGAGTGACACTTTATAATATTCAATAATTATTAACTAAACGTAATTAACCACATATTTAAACCGACTTAACAATCCAAATTGATTCCTATAAAATAAACAAAATAAAAACTATCCAATGTTGAAATTTGATTTAAAATTTTTTATATCAAAAAATAACACAACTCTAACAAAAATTTGAAAGGTAAATAGAACTACTCACTTGCATATCAAAAACAAGTCCTTCATGAGAAAATTGTGATATAACTTTGACCAATTTGGCAGCATGCTTCCTAAAAACAGAACAACTAAAATCTCTAAGAACTCTTGTAGAAAATTCATAGCTAGCAACTTTCCTCTGTTGCTTCCACTTATCACCATCAACAGCAAAAATCCCCTCACCAAAAAGATCACTTATAATATCTTCATTATACTTACCTTTAGAATATTTATCAAAATTGGTTTTCAATATATGTTCAATATTTCTCACATCTATTGTGTACAATTCACTTTGATCTGGAGCAAGAAGTCTCATAGTTGGATGAGTTTTTGCAATTTGAGTATGGTAATCATGGAGTTTGTTGAAGTAGAAAAGTTGGTTGAACACCGTGCCTTTCACAGGTGCATATTTTGGGTCCCCTATGGATTTTCCTTTGAAAATTGTCATCATGATGAAACATATGGTTAGGAAAATTGCTAGAAAAGAGAAGGCTATGAAAGTCAACAGGGTGTACAAAATATCCATTTTTTTGTTCTGTTCTTGTTTAGAGGGTATATGAATTTTGATCATAGAAAAAGTGGCTTTTAAGTTCTATAACAATAGCATGCGCCAAGAAAAGTTCTATGCTCCAAGACATGACCTCTATTAAATATTTTTAAAGTAAATTTTCAAGAAGTAGTGATATGTAATATATAATTAAATATTTAATTGGAAGGACATGTATAATAGTTGTGTCCACATGGAATGAGCCACATCATAAGTTACATGGCCACATCAGGGGGACTAAAATAGTGGTTTTAAAAATAGGGGGACCAAAACTTCAAAAAATTGAAAATAAGGGGATCAAAACTGCATTTAAGCCTTATTTTTAATAAAATTGAGGACCTAAGCCCGAAAGAAAAAGGAGACTATACAGAAATCAATTTAGGGATAGTAATCCCCGATACATAAGCTAACAATAGCTCTTTAATTTACGAAAAACAAGTCGATCTCATAATAACTCGTCTCCTTCTCAAGAGTACACCCCGTGTTTACCAGAGCATTAACACACTTGTTTGATTCTCTGTACACATGAGTTTGAATGCATAAATTTTAGTAGATACGTTTATTCTGATTAAAAAAAATTGTGAAAGAAAATGATGAGTAATTAATGTAGTCAAATAATACGAATACTAATTTGTTTTTAAAAATAGGGGAAACGGTTATTTTGGTCCCCGATTCTGCAGCTCGTTGTCACATTGATCCCTGACTTATGTAAAAATGCAAAATAGCCCCTGACTCTGCAGTCCGTTAGTCATTTTGGTCCCTGACTCTGCAGCTCGCTGTCATTTTGGTCCCTGACTCTGCAGTCCGTTAGTCATTTTGATCCTGCAGTCCGTAAAAATACTAACTGATTTCAGAGTCAGGGACTATTTTGTGTTTTTCCTTAAATCAGGGACCAATATGACAGCGAGTTGCAGAGTCAGAGACCAAAATGACTGTTTCCACTTAAAAATATTTTGCGTATAAGCCGCCCGCCACTAAGCACATAAATAATATGCATAATGCATCTCTTAATTATATCAAACAATCATCACGTAATTTTGCTCAGAAGTTTCGCAAACATAAAATATTTCCACTGCATATAAGTATTTTACAATTTTTCAATTTAAAAAAATAAAAATATAATTTTACAAAAGATTCTAACCTACAAATTATGAGCTACTCAAACACTAAAGACGTCATCCAAAATATATTTCATGTCATCCAAAATATACTCCAATAACATCATCATCAATACATCTCAAAGAGATATTTCTCTTCAAACTCGTGAATAAAACTATGTCATTAATCAACACTAACAGTTTTGTTATTAATGTGTCTGACTCACAATTCCATTTTTCTTCTCCCAATGAACTTCAACTTGGTCCATAGTATCTATTGTTGCACTAACTGTTTTGTAAGGTGTGAATTATTCATACATAAGCTACCATTGTGATAAAGTCACAAGGCTACACAAAATATTATACAATTAAATGCATTTTTTTTATCTAGAAACTAGCCGCCTTGTGTAATCGATATTCTTTTTTTTTTTGTATGTAATCGATATTCTATATTGTGCAAATATAAATAATTACTTAATCTCCTTTTTTATTGGACTTTGTTAATTGATAACTACGTAACCTCCTTTTTTTGTTGTGGTTAGTTATTAAGAAGAAAAAAAATTGTTTTTTACTATAAAAAAACTGAAAACCTACTTTTATGTGGAAATTAGTTTTTAAGGGTAAAATTGGAATAATAAAAAACCCATCCCAAAAATTTGTATCCCCTTTATATATTAGTATAGATACATGAGCATCTAATATGTAATTAAATCAAATAGAATTAAATATATATACATGAGTATCTAGTCTAGAGACTCACTCCCTCTAGCTAGTTTGTAAAGAACAAATAATAATAATAATAATAATAATAATCACTTCCCTTGAATTACTTATTGAAGTATGTGTTACATGAAAAATAGGTAGTGGAATTTCTCTAAATGTGATTGGTGTTTGTATATAAAATTGAAAGAGTTTGTATATTTAAATATTAATTTCTCAATATTATTATTATTTGAGTGCTATACATATTTTCATTTGAAATGAAATATGACAAGTTGAGCTTCTGAAGTGGGAACATTCCAAGCTCAAATATGGTGTATATGAATGAAAGCATCTCTATGTTATTCTTTATTTATTTATATATCAAACGGCCAAATAATCATAGAATTTGTAATCGTCTGTATGCTGTAATATTCTATTGTATGAATGTCCCTGTAAAATAAAAAGGAATAATTTTGATGCGGTATGAACTCATAATAATTATTATAAAAAGCATGAAAATTGAAAATTATCACAATTGGTTTCGTGGTGTAGTTGGTTATCACGTCAGTCTAACACACTGAAGGTCTCCGGTTCGAGTCCGGGCGAAGCCAATTCTTTTTATTTCTATTATTTTTGCTTTTCAGAATACAGAATAATAAAACGCTGTGTTGTGTTGGTAATGTAAATCATAATTATAATCTGATACATTTATACATATGGTTGGTTTTCACATAAAACATACTCTAGTAATTTCTAATCTATAATAATTAACTTCAATAACACAGATTACATTTTTTTTTTTTTACAACAGCAAAAGACATAAAATTACATTTTTTTGAACAAGGACATAAAATTACATTATTTATAAATTTCACACAATTTATGACAACATATATATGCCTAGTGGCCAACATCTAGTGATTATAATATGAATGAATTACTTGTTGAGACAATCAAGATCTTTTTCCAAATTACCATTGACATGTTGTATATTGGTATCAATCTCACTTTGGGTGTGCTACATCAGCACCAAATTGCTTCACAAACTTCACTTTGGGTGTGCTACATGAAGACACAACATAGGAAGCTCCAAACAAAAGCTTAGCCAACTGAAGAACCAAAGTTCCAACACCACCTGCTCCACCAACCACAAACATTGTCCCACCTTTCTTAAAATCACCAGTTTTGAATCTTTCAATTGATGTTTGAACTGCCAATGGCAATAAACTTGCAGCTTCCTCAAATGAAAGACATTTTGGTTTTCTTGCAACTAAGTTCTCTTCCACAACAATGAACCGTGCCAATGTTCCAAGTTGCTTTGGCTTTTCATCAGTATTATTGAAATCTTGTATGTTGGCATAGACTTCATCACCTATATCATATTTTTTGACATTAATGCCTTTTCCTATCACCACGCCAGCCATGTCACATCCAGGAACCACCTGCATAAATAAATTCATGTATGTTTAAAACATGCATCAGCTGTGGAAGTTACTTATGCAACAAGAAACTTGTTAGGAATCTTGAAATGAAGATTTTCTAACTCATTCTTACAAAACAAAAGTATTTATTGATTACTTACACGTCTAAGAAATATAAATTGGGTTCACAACTTCACATTTTCTTTTACCGTCACATGATTGAAATTAACCTAGAATGTACACTAGTTCCTTAGTCCTTTGGAAAAAATTATTGATGATCTCTCTTGAAACTTATAAAATGGATAACTAAATTTATGTGATTTAATATAATTTGAGTTATGAGTAATCATATCTTATGAATGAATTTAGTGTTTTGCACACTCACAGAAAACTTGGAAGGGAAAATAGGACGCAAACGCCTCTTTGAATCAATCGGATTCAAAGCAGTAGCACAAACTTGGACAAGTAGTTGGTTATGAATAGGAGATGGGAATAGGTAAGTCCCCTAGTTTAAGGACTTCCTTAGGACCATACTCCTCATAGAACCAAGCTTTCTGCATTTTCATTTTGAAACTTAGAAAGTTTTCTCTCAAATGGTTTTAGTTTATGCAGTTAGACTTAGCAACCAAGGTATAAATATAGTAAGTTGATGAGTGAGAATGGAATCATAATATCCTAACATTATCATGTATGTGTGAAGATAGGCCATTTGAATCTAAAGCCTTAAGTGAATTGACCTTTTCTTAGTCACCCTCAGGGGCGAAGCTAAGTATCTTCATGGGGTAGCCTGGGGTAGGCTACCCCAGGCTACCCCTTTTTTTTTAATAATTTTTTTTAAATTTTTTAATAAGTTGATGTATTTTTATGGTTAATAATTCTAATAATGTAGATTTAGCAACCCCAAATAAGTTTATTTGTAAAATACTAGTAGAAATATGAAAAATAAAAAATTATCACTTGATAGGTAGACTTATTCTTCTTGTTTTAACACTTCATTCTATACAATAATTACACAAAAAATCCTGTCAATAATGAAAATTGTTAAAATAAAATTATTAAAATGATATTTTATTTTTTTTCTTTTATTTGGCCTCCTCGTAAAATTTCGGCTAGCTTCGCCGCTGGTCACCCTCTATACCTGTATATAACCATTAAACTAAATATCCTCTTATGCTTTATCCTTTTCCTTCTATAATAGATGTTACCCCACCAAAAATGTGTTGATACTTTGTGTGAAGATAGAAATTAAATACTTATCCAATAGGTACTTATTATGCCGTAAGCACTTAAATTAACAAGTTATTTGTGTTTCCATATGCATGTTGAATTGCTGTTTTAAGAGAATATGATCACTGCATAAACAGTTTTCATAATCTATATTACGGGTCTGTTTGGATTAGTTTATTTTTTAGTTTATGCAAACAACTTATATAATTTTTATGTATTAGTATAAGTTTGTCAAAGTAGTTTATGATAAAATAGCTTATAAAATTACAATTTTCATTTTTTAGAAAAGATTCCATTCACATACATTATTGTACATATATTTTAAAGATAAAGATTCGGTTCACATTTTCTAGGAAAGTCTATCAAATAGTGCAAAAGAAAGTGAAATTGGTCAGCTAATTTGAATAAGTGAGGTGATGTTAATGGTAGGTAGAAATATCGAGTGTAATAACTAAGACACATCTAATGGCGGAACCAGAAAAAAATAGTTTGGGGGGTTATAATTTTTTTTAATGAACAAATTAAATATGAAAATTATATTCCATATAAAAATATAAGTCATGTAAAACACAAAAATCTGATTAGTAATTTTTTTCATGAGTTTATAGCTTATTTAAATTAGCTTATAATTTATTTTAATAAGTTTTTTTTGAACAAGCAAAAATAGAATATATATATATAAATAAAACAGAAGTCGTCTCCTCAGCACAATGTGTGCCAAAAAGAACTACAACAGTATTACAACAGTATCAATACACAAGAATGAAAGCGAAATACAAAAACATTAGTCGATGCCCAAACATAGCAATGGGTTCGACCAACAAGAATGACAATTAGCCGCAAGAGTAACATTTGTAGTCTTCAGCCACCTGAAGGAGAACAACTTGACTTTCTCCAACAGATGAATAACGGGACTTGCCTCATTTCTAAACACACACTACAAGAAATATCGCTTTTGGCAGCGACAAATGTCGCTGCCAAAAACACAAAGTTGCTGCAAAAAGTGTTTTTCGCAGCGAAAAAATTGTTGCTGCATGTCGCTGCCATAAGTGCCGTTGCGAAAAGTTTTGCAAGGACAATTAATGTCGCTGCCATAACTAGTGTTTTGCAGCAACAATTAATTTCGTTGGCATAAATAGTGTCTTTAGCAACAATTAATGCCGCAGCTATAACTAGTGTTTTTTGCGACAACTATTATTGTCGCTGGCAAAAAATGTTTTTCCCAACGAAAAAATTGTTGTTGCATATCGTTACCATACGTGCCATCGCAAAAGGTTTTGGTCGCTGACATAACTAGTGTTTGACAATAATTCAAATATTAATTTAATCTTACATAAAATAATATATTAGAAATTAATGTTCAATGTCAACCATTGATTATAAGTATGTTTCTCGTTCAATCTTTTTTTTTTTCTTTCTTTGTTTGATCAACAATTTTATTTATAAAAAAATTCAAATACAAATCACAACTATTTTAGATGGTAACAAAACCAAGTGGTCATTCACATAATATCAAAACACTAAACTAACAACTAGACCAACAACAAGAAGCTAGAAAAACACAAAAGAGAAGCACTATTTTGAATGTCTATCAAACACAAAAGAACACCACAAAATTACTAAGACACCGATGACTTGATCACTTGCCCCACTCTCTGTTTCTCCATTGTTCATCATCTTCTTTGATAGTCTTCACACTTTTCTTGAATTGCGTTAGTATTCTTCAAATTAAGCTTTCTAATATTAGATACCTTCAGGTTATGTATGGAACAAAGCGAGAGAAGTGATTTTGAAAGGGCAGATTATATAAGTTGATAAATAATGCATGACGAAGAACTTGACCGGTTAAACTTTGAAGAGATCAAGTGATTAAATTTTGAGCAACGAACAAAAGAGAAAGAAGAGCGTTGGATGAATAATAATCTATGGTTTGCAATATACGATCCAAGTGAGTGATCATAGCTATTATTAAATAGATTTTATTAATTAACAAATATTCCAAACTATATGGGAAATAAAATAATGGATTAAATTTACTCAATTAACCATCACACTACATAATTATCTCAATAGTGGTAGTGGATATGTATGGAGTAGTACCGTCGAATTTCAAAGAAAAGAAAACAAACCACAATTTTTTTTAATCTAAATAAACTTAATTTAATCCAAGAATGAAATATAATATAATAAAGTTAATATAATTAGCAACAAACCACTATTTTTTTTAATCCAACTAAATTAGAAATATAATTTTTTTAATCCAAATTATGTTTACTAATATAATTTCTAACTAACTGATTATGTTTACGATAAGAATTAAATTAGAAATTAGAAATATAATTTCTAATATCAATTTAGCATAGTTACCATTAGCTCATTATATCTTATTGTAATCAAATTCATAATCAGTTATGTTTACTAATTTGTACTTATCAGTTTTAATAATATTTTAAATTTTGTATCTTTCATTGTAATTTTAATCTTTTTTTGGTATGATTGAAATTTTAATCTATTAAATATATATATATATATATATATATATATATATAATTTAAAAAAATAGGAAGAAGAAAAAAAAATAAAGCTTATAGGAAGTTTGGTAAAAAAAAATATAGAAAAAAACAAACAATAAAAAGATTATATATGAATCTATGCATAAAAGTAGGAATAAAACAATAAAATTTGGTATTTTATTTTATGTATAAAACAAATTATGTCTATTGAAATTGCTCAAAAAAATTTAATATATTCATTGACAAATTATGTTGTTGGTATAATTATAAGATTTTCCAAAAACGTTATAATGTTGTTTTCAAAAAAGAGATACGAAACATAAAAATAGGAAAAAATATTAAGTTAACAGAAATCTACGCAAAAAAATAGAAACTACAATAAAAGATATGCATCAAAAAATAGTAATCGTGTGCTTTCCCAGAGACTTTACAAGGTTGTTGCAAAAAATCTATAGTATTAGTGGCAAAAATAGTTCTTGTTGGGATAAATAATTTTTCCCAGCGATAATATAATTGTTGAGAAAAAAACTAACTTATAACAACAATTATAATTTGTTGCTGCTATATGTATATTTTTGTCAACAATTTGAATGTCGCTGCGAAAAAGTCGCTGCCAAAAATCATATTTCTTGTAGTGACACGATGGTTTCGCTCGTTCCAAAGGACCCAAACACAGGCTAGCCAAATGAACTGCAAGAAAGACCGGCGAGCACGAAGACCTCCAACTGAGTGTGAACTGAACAAAGTGAGCAGGAACAGTATGAGCTTCGGCCGTCGAAAAACCAATCCAAGAACGAACTAGTGCCCACAGATGACCAAAGGTGCCGCAGGAGAGAAAAAGATGTTGAGCCGATTTGACACCGCCACAACCGGACACGCAGTACTGATCCTCTGGAGAGATAATTCTGCGGGCTACCAAAATTGACTTTGTTGGTAGCCTATCTCGCAGGAGATGCCAAGCAAAAATAGAGACCTTCAAAGGAACCTGTTTGTGCCACACCAAATCCTCAGCATCACCAGATCCTTCATTGGTGTATTTTTGGTGTTATTTCGATAAGTTAATTCAGTTAGTCCATAATTTATTATTTTTTATTCTAATTTCCCTCTATTACCTCACTTAAAATATTAAATATTAATAAACATATTTCTTTATGTCGTTTTATATTTATCTATATACTAGTTCAATTGTTAATTTTATCCAATAACATAAATTCAATTAGTTATCTGTTATTTTCTGACAAATATACTCAAAGATAATTATTATAAATTAAACTGTATAGCTTAAAATAATATTCTGCGTATATATATCGAGTGACTTGAAATCATCAATAATAGACTATAAACTAATATTTATACGAGTCTTGCTAAACGGTGCCCCCGGACACTCTTTAAGGATTCCATTTAAGGAAATAATTTATTCAAAAAGTTGAACATTTCAATTTCCAATGCGTCGACTTCACACATTTTCATAATTTTTTTTATAAATTCTTACTATTTAAAAGTTTAAAGAGTGAAGAGTGTCCCAGTAGCACTGCACTACTATTTAGCATTTGCCTTTACATTAATGCTTGAAGTAATATGTGTGTCTAATTCCTTATGGTTATTAATCACCACTAGAAAAAGTTGAAATACCGACGGAATTTAGAGACGGAATATATTTCTTCTTTAATAGAGATGGAATTAGAGACAGAAAAAGCAGTTAGAGACATATATATTTATTTTAGAGACATATATTTTCATTTTAGAGATAGATTTTGTCCGTCTCTAATAGTTCAGAGACGAGAAAATTACCGACGACATAAAATCCGTCTCTAGCATGCTTAATGACAGAATATTTGCATTTTAAAGACAGATTTTATCTATCGGTATTTAAATTTTTTTTAGTAGTGAATAATACACTATAAATTAATATTTATATTATTATTTGTACAAATACATATGCAAAATATTAAATTAATACTCTACCTTTAAAATAAAATAAAATAAATTTAAATGGGGGAGGGTCTCAACCACCCTCAGCTCTTTCCTGTACCCGTGTACCGCCACTCAACACAACTACTACTAGGATTGGAAATAAGTCAGGTTGGCCTAGCTTGCATAGACTCAGACCAAATCAGTATATTTCTATAAATATAATAAATTAATACTTTTTTATAAGTATATTTAGCTAAAAATGTTGGGCTTCAAGACATTAAAAAAATCCTACCAGGGTGACCTATTCAAGTCAAAATGAATAATATTTTTACTAAAAACATATTTAACCCAAAATTGTAGGTTTTTTTTTTCACCATAAAAATAATATAGGACTATTCTTAACTATAAACCAAAATGTGAGGATCAAAAACATATTTAACCCTTTAATTTATTTTTTTAATTTAATTTTAATACTTCATCCGTCCCAAAATGTAAGAAAACAATAATTTTTTCTTGTCCGAAATTATAAAAAAAAACAACTTTAATCATTTTTAAGGTTTACTTTTACTTATTCTTATAAAATTAAATGCAAATTGCATTTACTTTACTCTCTTTTCTTTTTTCTATAGTCAATAAATCAATAAAAATTCTTTTCACATCTTTTCATAAAACTTATTTTATTAAAAACATAAAATACCATACTTCAAATTATATTTGATTTTTTTTTTTTTATATTTTGGGACGGATGTAAAAACAATTGTTGAGAAAGCTTCCTTTGTTGAAATTCAAAAAGACACGGATTTCATTTCCCTCTCTCTCTCTCCCACGTATACTCTCTCTTCCATCACACGCAGCAAACCACCGCACCAGCTTCCACTGTTGACCGTCGCAACCCACCGTACCACCGCGACTGTCTGTACTCTATTCTCTGGTATCAATCGCAAAAACCTTTTCTTCTCAGATTTGTTGAATGTTGAATCTTCTTGCTGTTGTTATTCGACTGTTTATTGTAAAATTACTAGAGATCTTGTTGTTTTTTTGTTGTTAAATTTTAGATTAATTTTGCTCTTCCTTCCTTATTCTGTTACTGCAATGCTGTTTCTATAGTTGTTTGTTGTTAAATTTAGATTTCATATTTTTGTTCACTTAATGGAAGCGGTAGAAGCACAATGAATTGCGAGGTTGGTTACTGCATTATGCTAGCTTTTAATTATGTTGATAATCAAATATGTGTTTATTACGACTTAATTTTTTGGAACAATATGATTTGCATATTGAATTTATAAATTAATTTCTTATGGCTGGTCCACCCTAATATTTTAGTCTAGCTCTGCCACTGAAACCAAAACGCGGTGTGTTCAGTGGCGGAACTGGAAAAAAAAATATAAATTAAACAGAAAACTCAAATTCTAAAAGACAGTTTTCAGAAACCTTTCTTTGCGCTGAAAAATGGATGAAAATGTGAAACGAGAATGGTCCATCAACGACTTCGAGATCGGAAAGCCCCTCGGTAGAGGCAAGTTCGGCAGAGTCTATGTTGCCAGAGAAATCAAGGTATCTAATTTTCCACTTTTTTTCATTAATTTCTTTTTACTGACTTTGTTGTGTTTATTGCGTTGAATTGATTTAACCTTTCAAAGTTTTTACTTGTATTGTCTACAATTCTTAAGGAAATGATTAGTTGTGTTGATTTTAGTTTAATAGTTAAATTAGTGAATTTGAGTAGATAATCATGGTCGAATGTGGCATCAATTGCAATTGCATTGAGGTTTTGGCAGTTTAAAAACTGTTAAGTCGTGTCCTAGATTGCAGTTGCGGACTTTTATTAGATTACAACTAATGTCTATATATAGGTAATCAATTTTCAAGAACTAGACCTAATAAATAATAATAGCATGTTCGGGAATGGGATTGTATATTTAGGGATTGTTTGGTTAATAGTTTGATTAAGTTGTGTATACAATAACTTATCATACAAGAGTCTATGTATATAATTATAAGCTATTTCTACCCTCCCACCAAGAATGAGGCTAAATTACATAAGTTCTGAATAATTTGATTCTCTATGTCATTTTTGTTATCTTTTTTTTATCACTTATGCAAGTCTTTATTATATAAAATAAGCTCTTCTTAATCCCCTGCTATTTCATTTTTAAATGTATAAGTAGATTTCCAAGTAAGTACAAGAAAGTTTCAAATGTTCAGTGAGATCCAATAGATTTTTTGACTAATTTTGGACTTTTGTTTTCAGAGTAAATATGTGATTGCATTGAAGGTTATATTTAAGGAACAACTAGAAAAGTATAAAATTCACCATCAACTAAGGAGAGAAATGGAGATACAAATAAGTCTTAAACATCCAAACATCTTGCGTCTCTATGGTTGGTTTGATGATGCCGAACGTGTTTTCTTGATTCTTGAATATGCTCATAATGGTGAGCTATACAAGGAGCTTCGCAAAAGAGGTCATTTCTCAGAGAAACAAGCTGCAACGGTAATCCTTTATTAGTTTGTTGAGTGTATGTCCTATTTTGATGAATTACCATCATAAGACTGGTTTTAAACTTTGTTTGCACGAGACTCATGACTCGTGACATGAGAAGAGAATATGAATGTTGTTTGTCCTGCTTAATCCTTTTCCTTGCCATTGGATGCCCTCTTGCTTCTTTTGCCATTCTAACAAACTATTGTCATGGCTTTGACCTGGCCTTCTTTTGAAGGATGTGTAACTGTTTTTGAGTTATGGAGGAACATTTTCATTGGTTCAAGGCATTGTCTCAGGTTGTTTGATTTTGACTTTAAAAGAAAAATTGAGTGAAAATTGGTAACATAAGAGTTTTGCTAATGCATCTTTCCCTGTTATATCTTGATTTTCGTAAGTTTTTAGTATTACTGTTTCCATGTCGGATAGTATCTGTATCGTACTTTGTACCCGAACTTCTTAGGAACTGTGATGTTTCTATGATACTTTTAGTGGTTAAGCTAAATTGAAATGACATTCAGGGAAATATGGACTACAGACAAAGTAAGTGATAATTGGATTCGAAACTAACAAGTTTTTACAAAGAATGTCTAAGTAGGAATTATGTTATATTCAATCTTTCTATGCTGATAATGGTACTTCTTTTTGAAGCAAATCTTTGTATCATATTGACTCTTATTTTTGTTTATTCCAAATTTGAAAATTTTAGTACATTTTAAGCCTCACAAAGGCATTGGCATATTGTCACGAGAAGCATGTTATTCACAGGGACATCAAGCCTGAAAATTTGTTGCTTGACCATGAGGTATCTTTTTATTCTTTTACCTATTTGATTGCCCTTTTTCCAATGCTATTTGTAGAATTCAGTAACCTTCAGAATATTAAGCATGAAACATTTTGCAGTTGTTTATATAATCTAGTTTGATAATGGCTTATTTACAGGGTCGTCTTAAGATCGCAGACTTTGGTTGGTCTGTACAATCTAAAAGCAAAAGACAAACCATGTGTGGTACATTGGATTATCTAGCTCCTGAAATGGTAGAAAACAAAGCTCATGATCATGCAGTTGATAACTGGACTCTGGGTATCCTTTGTTATGAGTTCCTCTATGGTGCTCCTCCATTTGAGGCTGAAAGTCAAGAGGATACCTTCAAAAGGTATAGAAGGGTATGAGACTTATTAAACTAAATTACTTCCAATATAGAAATGTAATGTAATGTATTTAAACTTGTGCAGGATAAGAAATATTGATCTGAACTTCCCTGCTGCCCCTCTTATTTCTAAAAATGCCAAACATCTGATAACTCGGGTAAGATTATATTATATTACATTATAATTTAATATTTATAATCTTTCTACATTTTTTCTTATCCATGCATCATTAGGTTGTTAATCTTACTGTTATATGTAAATTGGTGCAGCTCCTGGTAAAAGATTCTTCAAAAAGGCTCTCACTTCAGAAGATAATGGAGCATCCTTGGATAAAAGAGAATGCAAATCATATGGGTGTTTGCCAGTAGTATCAACTTGTTACCAAGACTTTTTACATGTATTGTCCAAATCATATGATTGCTGACACTTGTTCCAATTCCTATGACATGTAACCATAATTCACAATTTCACTACTATAACTGCTACTAGAATGTATATATATAATATATAATCAAGGTAAAATGTGCCCCTTTTTTCCAATTGCAATTTGCCAATAGTCCCTAGGTTTCCTCAATTTGAGTCAGAAATGAAACATTAGCTCCACACTAATAATGTATGGTGGCTGACCAGAAAATTTATAAAGTCAATGCAAAATCTCAATCTTAAACAGAAATATCAGTTTTGCACCGAAAAATTTTAATTTTGAATAAAATATCTCAACTTTGTCTAAAATTAATCCTTAAAATTTTTAATTTTATCCTAAATTAACCCCTAAAATATAAAAAATTTTGGGCCGAGCCTAGGCAAGTGCCTTAACTGGTCGGGACTTGTCTCCGCCCCTGAATGTATGTGTCCAACCAATAAACTATTAAATCAAAAAATAAAACTCCTTTATCTTTTTAAAACAATTTTAACAAGTGCCCTTAGAGCAGACACTTGTTACCACTTGCCATAAAACGATACTGCTAACTTATATTTAGTCAAATAATTAAAAAATTTGCTCTTTTAACCTAGTAAAGTAGTTGCCCCATCTCTTTAGCCTAGTTTCTTCTTCATCTAACAAAGATGAGTGGTTTGTGATCATTTTTTTTCATCCGAAATCACTTCTCTAATTCATTAATTCATTTTTCCTTTTTTGTTTATTCAAATAAGTGATTTTGTCGTCTTAGTGTAAAAGTGTGTTATTCGTCTTAGGGCGATATTGTTTTGCTTTTCCATTTTGTTACAATGTTTGTTCAATTCAAATTGATGAATTAGATATGATCTACTACATATTCTCAACCAATCATTTTAATCCTCAACATTGCAGATCCATAAACTTGTGTATTTCAAACACGCTAATTTCTTCATATTTCATATTTATAGATTTTATCAAATTTGTAGTCATTTTGCCGTTGTATAACATAAATAGTGTGAGTTTTTTTTTGTTTTTTTTTTCAGGTTTATCATTTTAAGTTTTAGTGATTTTGAATTTGTAATTATAAATTCAAATGGATGAATTTTGTGTTTAACAAAAGATAATTATATTTAGTCAAAAAAAGAAGACAATTATATTGTTATGTAAAAAAAAACTAGCTTATTTTAAGAAAAAATAAAAATCATTTTTTTTATCATTAAGCTTTATGCACAAGCACAACACACTGACCTAATCTTCATCTTCTCTTACTCTTCATTCCCACACCGATCGAAACACTCTTCAATTCAAGTTAAATCTTTCTCCATTTTCAATTTAATTTTCCATAACCCAATCTCTAAAATTTTTAATTTTCCCCCTTTCCCTTTTCTCATGCCAATTTTCTTTCATTTTCTCGGGAAAATCAAACATAATTTAACCTAACTGATCAATGTGGTGTTTCGTTTTTTCAGGTGAACGACTGAATCAAAAATGGCGAGTGCTGTGAGTGCTGTGGATGGTGCTGGAAACCCGATCCCTACATCAGCGGTGTTGATGGCATCGTCGAAGCACATTGGGTTAAGGTGTCATTCGGAGAATTTGGAGTTTCTGAAATGTAAGAAGAAAGATCAAAATCCTGAAAAGTGTCTCGATAAAGGCCGTGATGTTACTCGATGTGTTCTTGGACTGTGAGTTTCTTCTTATCTTTGCTTAATTTTGTTGCTGTTGTTTTGTATCTTTATATAAATGATGAATTATTCATTGATTTGAATGTATTTTTTTGGTTGAAGAAAAAATAGGTGGCTAGTATAGTAATGAGATATTTGAAAAACTGGTTTTTATTGATTTAATTTATGTTGTTATGTTATCAATAAGTTAGGGTAGGTTGAATGGGAATGTTTGGATCGACTTATTTGAGTTTATTCAATAACATAAGCACTTATGGGACGGTTTGTGAGAGGTATAGAATCAACTTGTGACATTTTCATAAGTTGTTTTAAGCTTATTTAATATTTACATAAGCTCTCCAGGATAGCTCATAAGAAAGTTTATATTTTATTTGGAAACAGTTTGAATTTATGTTTTGTAATAGAAATAGTTTATATGCACTTATTTGATAAGAGGTT
Organism: Trifolium repens; assembly: GCA_030408175.1. NCBI lineage: Eukaryota > Viridiplantae > Streptophyta > Magnoliopsida > Fabales > Fabaceae > Trifolium > Trifolium repens. Next base: position 10,498,442 of record CP125850.1, read on the forward strand.
ATGCTGCCTATAAGTGCTTAATTAAGCTGGGGCTAATGTATTGTGATATTTGTCAGCTGATCTTTTTTTTCTTTTTCATTTAATATTTTGGACTATTTATTGAAAGAGGAATGCGAAGGACAAACTCTCTAATACCACACTCCATTGAACACTCCCTCAACCATTGGACCACTTCACAACTTTTTGAAAATCACTTAACTGGAAACTGGTTTAGCCTGTTATTAAACTATTAACTTTGGAAACTGCTCTGTTAAACTTCTTCCTTCCCACCCCATTCCACCGTCAATACTTTGACTTTTCGTATTAAATATTGATCAATTTTGGTCGCGGTCATTGTCTTCATCATTTCCCTCGAGAGACAGTGCTTAAATATGAAATGGTACTGTTGTTTTGTTTTATCTTTGAGTGATGCCAAAGGTTCAAAACAATTGCAACCTTTAATTATTTGATGGTGCTTGTCAAATACAGTGAATTTATAAGAATGTCATACCACCTATGATATTTAACTATCCAAAACATTTGTTCACTGACTCTATGGCAAAACTAGAAATTGAAATTGTGCCTTTTTTTTCAAATTTATCGGTAACAAAATCACAAAGTAGTCTCAGATCCAGAAGTTTAGCACCAAAAAAAAGCTAAGGTTTTTTCTTTTTGACATAAGATGTGAAGAAATAAGGGTAAAAAGAAATGGTGCTGTGTTAAAAAGAAACGGGGGAGATAAGAAGTAGAAGAAACAGTTAACATTTTCTAGATCTTGGTGTTGTCAAAAAGAAAAAGGATGCGTGTTCTGTTTTCTCTATACCAGTGGAGGCGGTTACTAGGTAAAATGTTCAAAAGAAATGGTGATTCGGTCCAATGGTTGAATTGAGGGAGTGATTAAAGGAGTGTGTTATAGAGTTTGTCCTTAGCATTTTCTCTTATTGAAATGGGCATTTGTGTGTGGAACCTTAGCTGAGTTAGGCATTTAATGAGCATGATATTCTTTGGAAAATTATAAATAGGCAGAACCGTTTTATTCTTGAACCTAGCAGAAATATGCAAAAAATTTGGCATTTTTCCCATTTCATGGCATTGCCTTGCTTATTTACTTTTTTATTTGATATAAATTAGATACTATGACCTTTGTTAGGGATGCTGGAAGAATTTAATTTTCATCTTAGTGTATGTTGTAGTTGTTGCTGGGAAATTTTTTCAGTTCTTTTTGAGTGCTATTGACATATCTTAACCAGATTAGTTTTGGCATTTTTTTAATCTACTAGAGTGCTGAATAGCTGAAACAGTTCCATTTTGATAATTCCTTATTGATGATTATTTGAATATTTATTCTGCATTCACAAATTATGCTGTTCTATTTTTCTTTTCACAAGAAATTGCAAATAAAAACATAGTTTTATAATACTGTTCCATACTGCTGCTGTTATAGAATAAAGGGTCATTAGAGTAGTTAAGAGTTACTAGAGATGTTAGTTAGTTGGATAGTTAGAGTAATAACATGTCTATAGAAGGATATATGGATAGAGGGAATCAATGAGTGAGTATTGTCAATTTTAGTGAATAGAGTAGTGGCTCTATTGCAGAAGAGGGAACCCTTTGAGGAGATATCTTTCTCCCATTCTTTTTTTTTTCTCTCTCATTCTTTCAATACAATAGTCATTTCTTTGAATTCAATTTCTTGGTTCCGAACAGCTGCCAACATATTTGTCACGACCCAATTTCATGGTCATGACCGGCGCACAGGCTAACATACAAACTCATCACACATTCAGCCTGGCGAGCCAAATACACTATAAACTACATACATTTCTAAAATATAGTGCTATTAAAACTTGTAGAAGTCAATAAATATCGTTAATTATACCCAAAATTTTACACACATCTATAATTAAAACTAACATTATGCTCATTATATCTCTTATCGCTTATCTTATTCCACTATGTTCAATAGACCACATTATCTCTTCGTTGTGGCGAACGGTACTAACCACATTATCTCTTCGTCGTGGCGAACGGAAACTTTACTTACTGCATTATCTCTTCGTTGCAGCGAACGGAAACTTTACTTACTGCATTATCTCTTCGTTGCAGTGAACGGAAACTTTACTTACTGCATTATCTCTTCGTTGCAGTGAACGGAAACTTTGAATTCTCAAAAGAACTTCGACACATAGTTAATTTTACGAAATCTGGTTAAAGTGTAAACATAAAAATGATACATACTTCAACTACAGAAACCGAAACAAAATTTTAATTTACACCTAAGTTAAAATAAAAGATATGTAACATAAAAATGTGAGGGAATAGAAATACTTGGAGAAGAAACATACCATTACAATACACTGGATTTTGGAAAGGAATAGGAAAGTAAACAGAAATGCAAGAAGTATGAGATTATATTTGAATCAAGCTATGATAAGTGTTTTTGTCTAACTAAAAAGAATGCCAATGTTGAATGGATGAATTTTATTAAACTTTTCGGAAAGTATAAATATTGAACATATGAAATAAAAGTAAGAAGATACTAGTTAATGATGTGTGTAAATTTCATCTTCCACACGTGGCTTAGCATGCAAGAGAACAAGTAAACTCCTTATCACATTTATCTCATAATCCAATTTAAAATTTGTTTATTACTTATCTACTTGTTCCTATAATCTCAAGTTCACTAGATTAACTATTCTATAATAATTATAATAATAATACTTATTAAAATTAATAGAACTTATATTACTTAATTTTTCGGGATATTACATTCTACCCCCCTTATAAAAATTTCGTCCTCGAAATTTTACACTACTTAACAGCCTAACCTTCCGCTGCGCACTCTGAACAATTAAAAGCTCAACTTGGTATTTTAAGTGTAACCAGCATCCTCCCTAATCTCAATGCACAATAGAGAGCGACTTATTCCCCAAAATCTCAATACACTCCATCACAACTCAAAAATTCCTAATAGTTCTAAAAAAAAAATGACATAAAAAATTATTTGACCCTGTAACCGGGCTCTGATACCAACTTTGTCACGACCCAATTTCATGGTCATGACCGGCGCACAGGCTAACATACAAACTCATCACACATTCAGCCTGGCGAGCCAAATACACTATAAACTACATACATTTCTAAAATATAGTGCTATTAAAACTTGTAGAAGTCAATAAATATCGTTAATTATACCCAAAATTTTACACACACATCTATAATTAAAACTAACATTATGCTCATTATATCTCTTATCGCTTATCTTATTCCACTATGTTCAATAGACCACATTATCTCTTCGTTGTGGCGAACGGTACTAACCACATTATCTCTTCGTCGTGGCGAACGGAAACTTTACTTACTGCATTATCTCTTCGTTGCAGCGAACGGAAACTTTACTTACTGCATTATCTCTTAGTTGCAGTGAACGGAAACTTTGAATTCTCAAAAGAACTTAGACACATAGTTAATTTTACGAAATCTGGTTAAAGTGTAAACATAAAAATGATACATACTTCAATTACAGAAACCGAAACAAAATTTTAATTTACACCTAAGTTAAAATAAAAGATATGTAACATAAAAATGTGAGGGAATAGAAATACTTGGAGAAGAAACATACCATTACAATACACTGGATTTTGGAAAGGAATAGGAAAGTAAACAGAAATGCAAGAAGTATGAGATTATATTTGAATCAAGCTATGATAAGTGTTTTTGTCTAACTAAAAAGAATGCCAATGTTGAATGGATGAATTTTATTAAACTTTTCGGAAAGTATAAATATTGAACATATGAAATAAAAGTAAGAAGATACTAGTTAATGATGTGTGTAAATTTCATCTTCCACACGTGGCTTAGCATGCAAGAGAACAAGTAAACTCCTTATCACATTTATCTCATAATCCAATTTAAAATTTGTTTATTACTTATCTACTTGTTCCTATAATCTCAAGTTCACTAGATTAACTATTCTATAATAATTATAATAATAATACTTATTAAAATTAATAGAACTTATATTACTTAATTTTTCGGGATATTACAATATTTGAATTTAAACCTGATATTCAATATTCAATATGTTGACAATGGTCAGTTTTGTTCAAATGTGCTGATTTGAAGTGTACTTACCACATACTGCATTTATAGAAACAAAAAGTGATTTAGTACTTTAGTAGTTTTTATTATCATCGTTATTATATTTGATTGGAGGTTAATCAAATTGCTAGAGGCAGAGGAAGACCTAGAAAAGCTATAAAGTATTAATATTTATTATTTAAGAAAGACCCAGAGATCAATGAGTTATATAGAGATATGATATATGACAAAAGATTATGGAATCTTTTGATCCATGTAGCCCAACTCTACTTAGTAGGATTAGGCTTGATTTTGAAAATGGTGGAATAAAAAATTGAGTTGTCTATCTGGTAAGTTTGTTTAATTAAAGGTATCTACCATCTAGGCTGGATTAGTGAAGATTCAACTTCTCATCTTTCTGTAGTGACCATTTATCTTGTTTCTGAAGGATGTTTAATATGTAATTATGTCATATACCCTTTTTCTTTTCTCCTATTTGTCTCCATTTGATCAATGTATAGAACAGTGATTATTCAGAGTTATTGCATTACAAACAAATGTTAAGAAACCATGTCATACTCTTATCTCACAACGTGTCTTCTACATATTGTAACATGTTTCTTGTTGTCCATATTAAATAAAAAACAAATCAATATTAATGTCTTTTTTAGTGGTTACTGTGTCGATGTTAATTTACTTTACTTCTTCAATACTTAAAATTTCTTCAAGCAATCAACAGTAAATCAAATGAAATATTTACAGTTCATCACTAACTTTTCTATCAAAATTAGATTACTTTTTTTAAAATTTCACAGAAGTATCCTTGTATGGGATGCTTGCTAGTTTCTAACTGAAGCAACTCTTATGCTTGTTTGTGTTTGATTGTTTTGTGGATTCATCGTTCCTGTTTATTGCTGATTTCAACCTAATAAGTCATCACTAAACCTTTGGTACTTTGTTTTCTAGAATAGAACATTTCTTAACTTGGAAGTACCATATAACAAGAAATCATACTGATCTGTTCAACCAAACCAAAAAGAACAGAACTGTGACAGATAGTTCACAAACTGATCAGAACTAGTTCAGTTCGACTCTGATTAAACTGACTGTCATAATTTGGTTATTTGTGGTTCGGATCAGTTTTATGTTTGTTTTGGCATTCCTACTGCCATGTATTTATTGCCTTCTATATTGTCTGAAGCATTCTCTGTTATGCTCAACTGATTTTCTGCTCGAGAATATCTTAACATAAGTAATAAAATGCTTGTTTTGCAGTCTCAAGGATCTACACCAAAAGTGCACAAAAGAGATGGATGATTACGTTGGTTGCATGTACTACCATACAAATGAGTTCGACTTATGCCGCAAAGAGCAGGAAGCATTTGAGAAAAAATGTTCTTTGGAATGAAATATCATACACACTGCTATTGTTGAAAATAATATCACAGGCAATTTGGAGCGAGCAAATGCGCCTGTTCACAAATTCATTTGATCTTTTGTCTGTTTGTATTAATATTTTCCATTGAAACTATGTTGGTCATCTAACTGCTTCTAGAGGAACGCATTAAGCAAGGACAAAACAAATCCTCTTCAAATATAATATTAATAACTAAGAAGAAATTTTGAAGTTGGAACATGCTTGTAATTTGATCTTGTTCAAAATGCACATTTTTATTGTGCTTTGTGATAAAATGAAGGTAGCTTGCCAAACTAAATCTCTATGATGATGACCTTTATTGCTTTTTGCAAACTGAGTGTGTTTGAAAAATACGTGTATTTTTGCGTAAGCATCATATGTTGTACATGACGCTTAACGATGCTTTGGTGAGTACGTTGACCTCGTGGAGGAACAGTGCGATGCGGAAGCAAACATGCTATAAACAAATGTCTTATTTGGATAAATAACTTCATTATACAGTAGGGTAAAACTGTATTTATACAAGTCATAAACTATTTTCATAATCTCTCCAAATAATTTCATAACTATTTATGATTTTAGATTTTTAAATAAGTCGATCTAAACAAGTAGTAAGTTACTATTCAAACTGATGTTGTATTGGTTTTCTTCTGAATTTGAGAACCATGATCGAACGAGACTCCTAGTTTATTACTACAGAAATTCAAAATTTTACTAGTTAACTATAATAAGGTGTAAACATGTCTTTGAAAGGCAAGAAAACTTTGTTAGTAAAATTTGTTCAGTATGTGACGGGACAAAAACAATTTATTTTTAGCTTCTTATTGTCATGATAAAGAAGCATCCAAGTTTTTTTTTTTTTTGGTTTGCACCACCAGTTGAATCTGGTTCGGGAGTCAGTTCTGTCATCAAGTGGTTACAGCCCCCTCCCGATCGCAGTTGCGGGGGATCGAACCGTGGTTCTTCTTACCAAGTTCAGCGTCAATCACCACTACCAACTAACGATTGAGAGTGAACAAATAACCATCCAAAACATATCATTAAAATAGAGCCAATGATATGAGAGTCCTTCTTTTTACACCCCCATCATTTCTCACGCGCCTCCAAAAATGAATTAATTGATACTACCTACAGCAAAAAATTAAATTAAATTTAAACAATAAAGCATTATATTAAAAAAATTAAATTTATCACTGAAATGTCAAAGTAATAGCAAAAAATTTATTGCATGATCTGAACATTTTAGTAATTTAATTATTAGAAAAAGAATTAATTGATACTACCTACAGTCATATATATAAAAATGTTTACTTTTTAGATTCATAGAAAAATTAATGTATTTAGACAATATTATAGTCTAGATACATCAATTCTAAAATGAATCTAAAAGGTAAACATTTTCCTATATATACGATCAGAGGAAGTATAATTTAGAAAACATTTGAGAAATGCTCTGCTAGGGTTACCTAGCATGAGCGCGGCGCCATCTTGCAGAGATCAGAATCCATAGTGCTTGAAACAATCGATTTGTCGATCAAGAGCGTGGAATCTCTTGCTAACTCGTGTCATTACTTTTTCAAAGATGTATTACCCTTGTATAAAGGGTTGTGATTTGTCGATCAAGAGCGTGGAATCAAAATACCAGGAAGGTCTTGATGATTGTCAAAAAATCCTTTATTGTCTGCTTATTCTTTCATCAAGAGGCTAAAATCCAATACGATTGGCGGAATTGAAAGCTAAGATCTCAAAGCTTTGGAAAAATAATGCTACCTGACTGATTGTCGATCTCTTTAAGGCTTGTTTGGTTCAACTGATGAGGAGGGGAGGTAAGAGGAGGGGAGGGATTTTTAATAAGGGGAGGGATTTTTAACTGGTTGATTGTCGATCTCTTTAGATAAATGATATTATGAGTTTGAATTTTTATCTTAAAAAGACCTTTATACTATTTGATCTTTGAGTTCTTGGATCTTGTCTCCAGGTAGCTTATTCAAATAAAATATGTTTTTGGGCAGCTTTGGCTACCCCACTACAGTAAATAGACTAAATTATCACCGCCCAAAATTCAATTACTGCCAAAATCCCATTAAATATTGTCTAACAAATGTAACAACTAATGTAAAAAAAAAGTGACAACTAAAATTTAATTTTTGTCCCAAAAAGTGATCTAGGTAAAGTATGAGTACTTTCATTTGAATCACAAATGAAAGAAAACGACAACTAATTAAATCAACTAAATCTTTGAGTTTAAATGAAGAAAATTAAATATAATAAATCTCATAAAATGGAAGTTTGTAATTGGAATATCTTATTATAATGCTTCCCATTATTATTGTTGCTGCTTGTGATATTTACATTGTTGTTGTTTCCTGTTCCATTAGTAGCACTGCTAGTAGTAGCATTGTTGGTACACATAAAGGAAGTAAGAGCAGCAGGACGATTAGGAGTGAAATTTGGATCAGCAACAATGACAGTACTAAATGTAAGTGTAATGTTCGGTACTACTATTTGAGAAGGATTTTACTGCATTTTGTGATGGCATTTGTAGGCTAGAAAATGTTGATAGGTTTCTAGCCTACCAAAGTCATCACAAAACGCAATAAACACTTTTCAAACAGTAGTACCAAACATTACTCAAACATTTAGTGTTGCTATTACTGTTGATCCCAAATTTCACTGTTAATTATGCTGCTGCTCTTATTTCCTGGCACTTCTCAGTCAACCAACAATGTTATTACTAGTAGTGCTACTAATGAAACATGAAACAACAACAATGGAAATATATCACAAGGAGCAATAATAATAATGGGAAGCAATAGAATCAAATATTCAAATTACAAACTTCCATAGATTTATTGAATTTGATTTTTTTTCATTTAGACTCAAATATTCAGTTGATTTAATTCATTGTTGTTTTCTTTCATTTGGGATTCAAATGAAAGTACTCATACTTTACCTCAATCATTTTTTGGGATGGAGATTTAATTTCAGTGGTTACATTTGTTAGACAATATGTAATAGGGTTTTGCTTGTAATTGGGTTTTGAACTTAGTGATAATTTAGTCTATTTATATACTCTTAGTTCTTAACATGGTATCGGATCTTGTTTTGTAATAGAGGAGTATTTAGACTAGTGTCAAGCTGGTAACGTTGCCAGCTTGACACTAATCTAAATACTCCTCTATTATTTTGTATTAAGTTTTGCTAATTGTAATAAAATTCTAGCCTCCTTTTGTCTTCTCTTTTTGTATTCTTCTTTTGTTAACATGGTATCAGTGCTTTGTTCCCTCTTGAATTGTATCATCCTTATTTTGATGTTGAATTCCCAAATATTTGGGAATATCTTTTTGATGGTTGGTTCTGTCAGAATGCAAATTGTGTTGGTGGGATTTGATGATTGTTGTTGTGATTTTGTATTAGCAGGCTAGGCATCAGATTATGAAGGTAAGCGATTGTCTCTTTAAGTTGTTTTTATTGGTGGGCTAACCATTAAAGGCACATATACTGTGATTTTGGACCGATCCTGATTATATCGGTGAGAAAAGCTTAATGTTTGGATTTTTAGGATATGTTTGGTATGCAGAATAAGAGATATGATATGATGATTGTATCATATCCTATTTTAATTCAGTTTTTGGCGAGGTAGCATAATATAATAAGCAGAGGCTAAAATTTCATGCATAAAAGAAATTTATGACTTACATTATGAAGCACGAACACAGACACGGATACCGGACACAACACGGACACTGACACGTCAACACTGATAATAATTTGAGAAAATGATATAATTCAATGTAATCAAAGTGTCGGTGTCGGACGCGCGACATGTCCGACACGGACACGCCTAATTCGAAGAGTGTCTGTACTTCATATACAACCTTTTTTTATAGAGATTATAATCAAAATTTGATAATTTTATAGTGATTAAAAGCATATTAATTTCACTCAAGTTTGTCACACACTATTTGCATTGTTGGTCTATCTCTTGGATGAGAATGAAGACATGCAAAGGCTAGTGTTGCTATAAGAGCTAAACTTAGAGAAGATTGCTGATTTATGGTTGCTATTAATCTCTTGTCTAATAAATCTTTAAGGAGAATGTTTCCCATTATAATTTCAAGAGCAACCACTTCAAAGCTGTACACATCACATTTCTCAGTCACACTATCGATATAAACAAGTTTTGTGTGAAAAATGAATCACGTTAGAAAAATACATATTTTAAAAAGAAAAACACACATATTATAATAGAAGTTCATGTTTATTTTTTGGTACATAATAGAAATTAATGTTAATATGGATGATTTCTTTTCATAGATTTTCGTTCATAATTTCTTTTACAAGCGTGTATCCTTATGTTCATAATTATAAGTAAAAATTGTTAAACAAAGTTGATGTATAAAATTAAATATAGGCTAAATTGCACTTATATGGAAATTAGAGGTCCAATTTACAAGTTTGTGAAAATTAAAAAGTCAAAAGTGCAATTGAAAAGTCTTTAAAGTGCAATAATTTTTTGACCAATTCTATGATATCATGACAAAAAAAATTCAAGACAAAAATAAAATAAAAGTAATATATATTTTTAAGGAGTAAAATCCTATAATTTTTCTAACAAGATTACAAGAACTAAAAACAAAAAAAAAATTAATATTTTTTTATTACAAAATTTAAATAAATTGAGTAGCAATGGCTCAATATTAAGAATAATAATGAAAAAAAAAAAAAAAACATATTTAAGAATGAAAAAAAAAAAAAAGTTGATATATGTAATATAGCCGTTGTGTGATTGTCTTAAGCTTTACGCTAACATTACCCTCCAAATTTTATATATAATAAACCCGCCAATCTCACCAAACAAACAATTACGCACTAATTAACACTCTTTTCTCTCTTCACTCTCAATTCGCTTCATTCGTTCAACATTTCTCTTCTCTCTCAATTCGTTTCATTTCGTTTCGTTTCAACAGAGCTCTTCTTCTCCGTTCGTTCAGATTTTGAAGAAGCTTTTCATCACTCAGGTTTGCTTCTAATTTCAACTCCAAAAATTTAACAATTTCATTTTAAGGGTTTCTATTCACTCTCTCTGTTACTTGTAGGTGCAAATTTAGGGTTTCTATTTTCGGATTTACTTTTAGGGTTTTCTGAATCAACAACGATATGTTAATTTTGGGGTTTCATTTACTAATTAGGTTTATTGTTTTAGGGTATTGAAACAATGTTATTGATAGTATTTGTTGTCTGTTTTATGCAGTATAATCATGGCTGTGAAGGTCACAAAATGGACGAGAACCGATCGAAATAGAACCGATGGAATTATCCCTACAACGTGTTACTACTGGTTGAATGGAAGATGCAACCGAAATCCTTGTAGGTTTCTTCACAGCGAACCTCCGTTACCTTCTACAGCTTCTTGTAGTGTCAGCAAAACTGTAAATTGTAATGGAAGGAAGAGATGTTCTTTGTCTGAGTCTGAAAATTCTCTTCCTAAGCGTAAAATAAAGGTGGCGGTTTGGAATAGGAAGAGTGGAGATAGTATTGGTAAGACAGAAGTTGTCGAGGCTGCTCAGAGTTCATCGCCTAATTTATGCAAATATTGGATCGATGGAAACTGTGTGCACGGTGATAAATGTAGGGATATACATTCTTGGTTGTCTGGTGACCGGTTATCTGCAGTTATAAATTTTGAAGGACACAAGAAACTTGTCACTGGAATTACACTGCCAGTTGGGACGAACAAACTTTTCTCTGGAAGTACCGATGGCACAGTTCGAATATGGGACTGTTATAGTGGTCAGTGTGCTAATGTGATCAATCTTGGTGCTGAAGTAAACTCATTGATCAGCGAGGGCACTTGGATTTTTGTTGGTCTATCAAATATCGTCAAGGTAAGCACTAAGCACTCTTCTTCTTATTTTATTCCTAGACTAGATTTGTTTCATTGTGCAGTCTTGTCTTTTATATTGAAGCATTACATGTAAGCTGATTATGTGATTGTGGTTTTTGTGAAGGCATGGAATATTCAGACTGGTTCACAGTATACTCTTGATGGACCGAACGGGCGAGTCCTTGCCATGATTGTTGGGAATGATACACTTTTAGCTGGTGCAGAGGTAACTACTGACACAGTTTTTAATGGTTGTTTGTTATCTGAATAAATCGAACTTTTTAATCTGTATTTAGCAATGGAATGCTTTTTTTTTCTTTCTGTTCTCTTACTTTCGAAACAGTTATTTTCTATCATCGATCAATTTATCTATAATTTCATTATTTTAACTGCAGGATGGTGTAATTTCTGCATGGAGGGGCATACCTGAAGCCAATTCCCCTTTTAAACTGGTTGCATCACTACGTGGCCACGCTAAATATGTTGTTTGCCTTACTGTCGGATGCCTCAACAAGAGGCTTTTCTCGGGATCCATGGACCACAGCATTAAGGTATTTTTATTGTCTACTTTGGAGATTTCTTTGTTTTCTTTTTCTTTCAAATTTCTGTACTTTTTGAAAAAACTATATAAATTAATAGTGTTGTCTGATGTCTAGTTCTGTATACTGATCTAGATTTTGCTATATATTATTTGTATTTCTCTTGTATAATGCTGAAATTGAAACACTGATGTTTATATCTTGTTTTTGCCATTGTATATATCTACTGTTCTGCTATGTTAGCTACATATTGTTTGAGATAGTAATTTATTATTGTTTCATGTATGCAGGTTTGGGATCTTGACACATTTGAGTGTAAAATGACAGTCAATGGCCATACTGACACAGTCACATCCCTTATTTGTTGGGACAACTTCTTACTATCAAGTTCATGGGACTGCACTATTAAGGTCTGGGCTGCCAATGAAGAGAACACTAATTTGGAAGTGGCATATTCGCACAACGTGGAAAATGTAAGTTCATAAGTTTTTTATTATTTGTCAAATATCATTTGTTTCTCTTTTTTTGTCATGGTCACATAAGCTGTTATTTATTTTGATTACAGGGCATTGTTGCACTTAATGGGATGACTGATGCAGAAGATAACCATATACTGTTATGCTCTTGCCGAGACAATTCAGTTCGTCTCTATGAACTACCATCGTAAGTAAACTTGCAACCATTTTACTGTTTTGTGACTTAGTGTAAACTTAATTTTGCTTCTGACCAGACGTTGTTTGCTTTTACAATTTAAAGTTTTTCAGAGAGGGGTAGACTATTTGCTAGACGAGAAGTCAGATCAATTGAGAAAGGTCCTGGTGGACTCATCTTCACTGGAGATGGAACTGGTTTGGTGACTGTCTCAAAATGGTCGGAACAACCCAAGTTAGAAGCAGCATCCGCTTCCGCTTGAGTCACGAGCACCAATTACTCTGTTGAAGTGACATGAGTGATTCTTTTAGGCAGGTGGGAGTATATGATCATTTATACAACACTAGAGTTAGAGAGAATCATGATCTTTTGTATAGTTATTGACACAAGTCAATTTATTTTTCCCTGATCATTGAGATTTGAGAAATTGATTGTAAAAATATGTATATATTGAATACAACATTCCTATTCCATTCTATTTTATATGCTAGTTCAAGTTTTCATTCTTTCTAACCTATGTTATTCTCTCCTGCTTTAACAAACAAATGTTGTGAAAGTTATCTATGTATATTGCTTTTAATTAAAAGTGTTTGTCAATTGGAGCAGTTGTTTGAGTGATATCATATTATCCAAAAAATGAACTAATTGAAAGCCCTTAATTGTTATATTTAATGACTGTTAGGTATAGTTAGTTATTGTCAGCAGTATCTCAGTTGCAGACTTGTTAAAATTCAAGCTGCTAATATAAATAGTAAAATGTCAAAAATTTCATCAACAAAAAAAATATAAATCTTGAAGAAATTGTAAAAGCAGACACAAACACACCAAATATAACAAATAGATATTGATAATAAGTTGAGAAAATAAAAGTGATTGAATTGAATTGAATGTAACGTGTATTTGGTGCTGTATTAGTGTTGAAAATAGTTCAAACTTTTCAATAAACCATTGTCAAAAGGTATTAAGCCAGTAAAACTATTATTACTCAAACCCAAATGGACCAAATTTTTCAACCGTCCTAACTCAAGAGGAATAGACCCATTAAACATATTAGTATCAAGATATAAAAAAGTCAACTTAGTCAACTTTCCCACAAAAGATGAAATAGAACCATTGAGCTAAGGTTAAGTGTGATTAAATTCTCTAAGCTCCAAATACTTGATGGTATATGACCTTCAATATCATTACAAGAAAGGTCAAGAAAAGTGAGTTTAGAAAGAGTAAACAGACCAAAGTAAAACATAAAAATAAGATAGGATACACAATTTTAGCCTAAAAAAAAGCTGCAACATAGAAACTTTAATTAATCTATTCATAATGAATACACAGACAAAAGACCATTGGTCACTAGAGACAAAGTTGATCTCAGTTTTCTGATAGGTTAACATGTTTCATGTACATACATAAACACAAACATGTTTCAAGAAATGAAACAACTACTTAGAAAGATAGTCATTGATGGTGTCGGTGACGGTGGTACTAGTATCAGTGCCACTGCTGCCACCACTTTTCTCATTGCGTTCGGCAAAGGGTGCACTGTCTGGAGCCGACATTGAAAGCTTTGTGTTTGGAAGTTGACAATCCGCTTTCTGAATGTCTGATGCGCTTTCGGCTGAAGGATAAGGCGACCAAGCAATGGTAGCAGAAGAACCAATAGTAGTAGTTGTAGTAGTAGCAATGGCAGCGGCTGGAGGAGGAGGAGGAGGTTCATGGTTTATAAAACGCCTTTTCGCACCTCTATGCATATGTGTTGCACAATATTTCTGACCGGGAAGAACCGCACTCTTGCACCGCCACTTCTTACCATCTGTTCTTCGGCATCTGCCGGGTTCAGGTTCTATTGTTATACTGTTTCTGTCGTTGAGGTATGAATAATTGCAACCAGAAACTGAAATGACAGCACAAAATGAGCAACAAAAACTCTTATCAGCTTTGACACGAAAAGTTTACCCTCATAGTTAGTGATATAATATTCATATGCAAATAAGAGAACCATAAACTAATACTCCCAGGTTTACATAGATGTAGTTTCTTACACGAAACGGTAAAAACCAATCCCATTAGTCTTAAAATGAATGGATGGACATTTTCACCAAAATCGCTAAATGAGGAACTAAACATGGAAGGTCGGCCACTAAGCTGACAATCATCCAATTTTCGTAGCCGCTGCCGACCTCTCTTGTTTGACCCTCAAATGACACCCTTGGCTGCCCCAATGCAGGGGCGACCACTAAGACTCCTCTGCCACCCCACTACCCTAGCCTATTTACGACCGGCTTGTATATGATACACAAACTCACACCATGTAAAGTAAAATACACCTAAGCAATCATCTAATCTCATGAAGAAAAAAAAACACCGAAATTTGTTGCAATGCCACCAATATTACCTTGAAGAACACTCTTTGGGGAGAAGCCTATTCCATTAGAGATGTTATTAATTCCACATGAATTGCTTCCCTTCGTACCGCTTTTAATACTCATGTTGTTGATAGACATCTTGATCTGCTCATCTTGCTTGCATACAATAAGACTACTTTGATCATCCGAAGTAAGTGATGCCATCATGCTGCTGAAAGTGGTTATCTTAGGTGCAACTGCAGGGGAAAGAATGGAGCAAGGAGTCACCACAGAGACATCAGAACCTATGACATTTCTCGACCGATCACAAGCAGAAGATGTATTTACAATACAGAAGCTCCTCGATGGGGTGTATGAGAATGCGTCACTGTGTTGAATGACAGAAGGGTTTGGATTTGAAACAGAATGTGTCATCCGATGTAATTTTGCATGTGACTTGCCACCGATACTAGGATTTGTTTTCAAATTAGGAGAGTTAAGTTGAGATGTTTCCACAAGCTTTCTTGAACGATTTCGACCCCTATGCATATGGCGTTCACAGTACTTCTGATTAGGTACTGTGTTCTTACCACACCTCCATTTCTTTCCATCGGTTCTTCTACACCTATGTGGTTCTGTATCCACCATAGTCACGTGATCAGAACCTAGACGACTGAACTCTGCAATAGAAAGAAATGAACCAAAAAAAAAAGGGAAAAAAGAACCATTATTATCTTACATATTACAATTTCATAAACAAGAGACATTTTCTGCATCAAAATATGTGAAATGAACTATTACACTAATTAAATTTACTAGTAAATTTTTTTAGCGTTTTCCGCGGACAAAGCAAAACAAAATTAGCCCATATTGAATACCAAAAGAAATATTAAAATCATTCCAAGACAGAATCAATCAAGCAATTACCTCTTCCTCTAATAGCCAAACTTTAAAGGTTAAAATGTACCTATGTACATATAAACATGTATATTCATTTATTGGCTAATTTAAGATTAAATATGTATATCT
Organism: Trifolium repens; assembly: GCA_030408175.1. Taxonomy (NCBI): domain Eukaryota; kingdom Viridiplantae; phylum Streptophyta; class Magnoliopsida; order Fabales; family Fabaceae; genus Trifolium; species Trifolium repens. Next base: position 10,514,363 of record CP125850.1, read on the forward strand.
GTCATATATACATATTTTGTACTATATTCATTTCATCAAAATTAACAAGCTTAATACACAAACAAACGCAAAAAAGAGGCATATCATGTGAGCTATCAGGTAATAGCAGCTGAAAAAATACTTGTAACTTAGTCAGAAAACACAATTGAATGAATGATCACTATCAAATAAAATAACCTTAATTATACAAGTTATATATTAATGAGCCATGTTATTTTGACACAAAATTAGACAATCTTCGACAATAGTTTAGATGGTTAATGCAGTTTTGTTGGGTTCAAATGTGAGTGGTAAAGTTCCACACATGGACCTAATATCTTAAGGTTTTGTAAGGAGATTTGACGTCTCTCTCTTGTAGTCCTAGAGCATTAGCCCGTTGTTTCTCCCAACGCTCTCTCAGACTCCCCCAAGAAGTTCAAATTCATGGTAAATGGATAAAACAAGGTATTGTAAATCATTAATCATGCACCGCACACAATTATCCACGAACCATCAAAACGGTCCTTGTCGCTGTACCTCGCTCTCAATTAGGTCCCGACTCTTTCAATATCTCAAATTAGTCTCTTTTCAACTTACCGTCAAATTAGTCCATAATTTTACCAATTTTCATCAAATGATCATTGTTTTAAATTAATCATTGACTACGTGACACTTAAATTGTGTAATTATAATTAATACTGTAACTTTTATATAAATTTATCAATGCAATCTCAAAACATACTACTCTTTCTAAAAAAACCGAAAAAACATAAACAATTGAGAATATAATTGTATAAAATTGAAAAGGGTATTAAATTATTACAAACCTGACATATTACTTGGAAATTGCAAAAGGTAATAAGGAAGAGGAATGTTATAACCAAAATGATTAAAGATGAAAACTTGATGATCAAGCTCACGCCTTTGAACTTGTGTGATCAAAGGGTTTTCTTCTTTCTCTTCCTTCACTACAACAACATTTTCAACTACACCATTCTCATCAATCTTCTTCTGGGGTCCACCTGCACCTCCTATGTAAAAAAAATACACAAAATCTATATCTATAGTTTATAAAACAAATATATACTGTAAGAAAAAGTAATATAAAAACAAACATGTGATGAGTAAAAAGGGAAAAGAGTGGAATGAAACCAGTTGTGTTGTTGTTGTTGTGTGAAGAGGGAACAATTTGAAGAGGTTTAACTTCCATTGTTGTGAAGTGAACAATAACATGAGCTTTTTCTTTTCCTAGAAAAATATGATGTAGAAAAAGGAGGTCTGAAAAGGTTATGCTTAGCTCAGAAGTGAGAAACAGCAGAGAAGTGAGTAGAGAGAGAGAGAGAGAGAGAAGATGAAGAAGGAAAAAAGCAGTAAAGAGGTGTCACAGGTTTCTGACAAAGCTTGCTACGTTTCAAATGACTTTGTCACAGCAGTGACCAGACATAATATCATAGTACCTTTTTTTAAACATCATGGTATTTATTTATTTTTTAAAATTAAAAGGTATATTTAATGTAAAGATTAATTCTCTTGGAATAGCTTAAATCCATTTAACGGTTGACTTCTTCTAACAAATATTTTTTCATAAGCACTTATTGAAAATCAAACCGAGAACTAAATGATTAAAAAATTCAAACATCTATTATTTGTATCACATTATTATATAGTCAACAATACTTTTATGGTTTTTTTTATATAAATGAATTTTTTTTTAATCAAAAAGAATTCATTGCATTTCATAAAAAATAATGAAAAAGATACAATCGGGAGGCTAATAATAATGACAATGGAGCAAGGTTGAAATAGAGGTGTTATAGCAAGGTTATGAGCAACTTTATAGACTTTCTTCCGAGCAAAAGTTGTCGTGTAACTAGCATTAGACTGAAGTAAAGACCTACGAAATGATAAAAGAGTTTCTAGCTTATTTTTATACATACAATCATTTCTCAAACCATTCACAACTTGTTGACAATCACTTTAAAAAATAACCCTCTCAAAACCATTAAATATATGGAAGAAGAGCATGCTTCAAAGCAGTGACTTCACATTCAAAGGCTGTGACTTCGAAAAGAAAAATCATTGTATGAGCTTGATCTCTTTCTTTTTTTTAAATAAAAGAATTTTTGTAACACAAAAATTTAGTTTTATTATTATTCTGACTAATTTCACTATTTCATTAACCACATAAATTTATAAAAGGATATGTGAATGGGAGCTTCTACGGTACATTAGAATTCTAATTCTAATGTCACTACAAGAAAACAACTTATTTGCGACGGCCAGGAGCCCTCACAAACAGCCCAAAGCCGTCGCTATCAAAGGATTTTGTGGCGGCCAACTGGCGGCCAAAGGGCGTGAGGAAAACGCCCGTAGGTAAGTGTAGTGACGGCTTAGGCCGTCGCTAATGGGAAGGACGGATTTTGTGGCGGCCAGGGTCGCCATTACCCAGCAACGGTCAAAACATGCGCCATTGATTAGCGACGGCTTGGGCCGTCAGTAATTTTGAATTAGTGACAGCTCAAGCCGTCACAACTGAGTGACGACCTGCCCCACTGACACACCTCTGCCATATGTAGCGACGGCTTGGGCCGTCGCAAATTTTTGGCGCATTTTTTTTAAAAATTAACTATTTAAATTGTTTTCTGAATTTATTTTAAAAACATATTTATTTATTATTTTTAAAAACAAATTTATTAATCATTTTGAAAAACAAAAATTAACATAACATAAATTTAAATATATATTAAAACATAAATAGAAATTAAAGATCCAATAACGATAAAACGAAAGACGATAAATTGTCTCGAATTACAAACAAAGTACGATAATTGTCATGAAATTACAAGCATAGTACGATAATTGTCTTCAAATTACAAAATAATTAAAATAGTTCCACAACTCTAGCAAAATAAAATATAACAACTCTAGCAAATTACAAACATGCATTAACCGCTTCTTCCCCTAGTTCGTCCTCCACTTGATCTTCCGCCGTTTGTCCTTCCGGCACTTCCATTGTTCATCATGTTTTGATTCCTACCCCCGCTCATAGGAAATTCATTTCTACCACCGCCTTGACCATTTTGTCCGCTTTGAAAATTTACACCCGCTTGAACATACCCATTGCCTCGAAAATTTCCATTACTTTGAAAATTGAGCCCGCCTTGAACATACCCACCGCCTTGAAAGATTGGATTCCCGCTGCCTTGAAAATTTCCATCGCCTTGATAATTTGGATTCCCTCCGCCTTGAAAATTTGGATTCCCTCCACCTTGAGAATTTTGATTCCAACACCTTGAAAATTAATATTAAGTATTTTCGTAAAACTAACAATAAATGTATAATCTAAATATGTTCTTTATATTTAAATAAAAAAATTAGTTAATTAAAATTAGTTAACAAAAAAAATATTATATCCTCAAAGAATATTTTTTTCTTTAAATCATATTAAACAATAATTTTTAAGCAATAATTTTATTTATATATTAATTGTAATCATGCATGCAAAATTAGTTAAACAAAAGAACATCATCAAACTATAAAATTATAAAATAAAAAATATGACATACTAAATTTTTATTTTTTTTACAATATGGCACATGCTACTTTAATATTAACAAGTTTATTAATCACATGTTACTAATATATTAATTAAATGAAATACAATTTTTTTTTTACATTTCACATGTTACTAATATTTTAATTAAATCACATACAAATATTTCTTTTTTACAATTCACATGTTACTAATATTTTTATTAAATCACATACAAAGATTTTTATTAAAATAAAATTTTTATTAATAGTGAACATATCAATTTAGTCACAATAACAATAACCCAAATACGTAACTAATCCTTAATCATTTCTCAAATTAATTATTTTTATTTTATTGTAATCATGTTATTTTTAAAATATCATAAGTTAAAAATTAATTCATATAAAAATATTATATAATCTAAGTTATATTACTTACTTGTTGTGCCGAGTAGTGTCTGACTTCAAGCTTTCAAAACTAACCCATGTATCAAACACAGCAAGAGAAACATCCTCTAAATCAAATTTTAAAAAACTATTAGCAAAAAATACAATTTACTGACAGACACAAACACAGCAAGAGAAACATAGCAAGAAAAACTTACTTATTATGTCAAGCAATGTCTATATATTAAACTCTCAAACACAGCAGGAGAAACAAAACCACATTTTCTGCATTAAAAAAAAAAACTATTAATATAAATTCGTAATACAATTTAAATAATAACATCAAATATAATGAACTTTGAAACTTGATCAAGTAAAAAAAAAACACTTACATTTTATTAAGACATCAAAGATTGATGAAGAACAAAAGCTATTTAGAGAGAAATCACATAGGAGAAATTTAGTGAGATGTTAGAAAAATTTAGAGAGATGAATGAATTGTGTAAATGTGAATTGTGTTAATGAAGAAGGTAGATTTATTGATAGTTGGAGCAATTTTCGTACTCTTTTTCCAAAGCATGCAGAACGGCTATTTTTTTTTAATTCTTCCAGCCAGTACCGACGGCCCAGACCGTCATTAATTCCGTCGCCTGACACGCGGTTCAATTTTCAAATCCGTCAGTAATTACTGACGGTCAAAACCGTCACAACGCGCGTCCCAACAATGCTGACGGACGAAGCCGTCGCTAAGCCAGCGCGGATTGGCGGACACGGCCGTCACAAATAATTGGACGGATTTGTTTTTCGAAAATATTAATTAATTAATTAATTTTGTGGCGTTTTTTGTTTGTTTTGTGACGGATTGGGCCGCCAGTAATGTACTTAGGGCTTGGGCCGCCACTACCTATTTTCAAAATTCGCCAAGAAATCCATGTTTTCTTGTAGTGTGTACTTATTCTAATGTACCGGTACATTATATTATAAATTAATAAATTAATGACTATTTCTATGAATTAAATAACTATTAGTCCATTATTGTATTTTAGAAATAATAATATCACAAAGAAAAAAACACAATTTCATTGTTTATAGGCATCACACTAATTTTTTATTATTTTTGCAAAAAAATTAAATATCGACTATTATTAGGATTTAAAATTCAAAAAATATCAAATTTTATATTTTTGACAGTATTGATAAATAATGTTTGGTTATTATAATATTTTTAATAATAAAAAGAATGATTTATTTTAATTAACATTTATTTAGCCATTAATTTAATATTCTAATGTACTGGTACATTAAAATTATTTTAATGTATCATAGAATTTTCCTATGTGAATACTAGCTATAAAAGTTAGGGTTAGGGGAAAGCAAATGTGATAAAAGGCTCTTAGCCCGGATAATGGAGGGGTGGACGGCAGTGGCGGAGCAACCTAGGGCATATTTATTACATTTTATTAATAAATGTAATTATATATAAAAAAGGATAAATAGATTTTTACTTCTCTGTAAAGTAGAATTTTGCTTTACCCCCTGCAAAAAATTTCTTTAAAATTCTCTCTGCAAATTTTTTTTTTGGTTTACTCATTTGGGTGCACCTTTTAAATCGGTTATTTTGTTCAACCAATTTAAAAAATGCTGTTTTTTAAATCAGTTTTTTTTGTTCAACTAATTTAAAAAATGCACTCAAGAGGGGAAACAAAAAAAATTTGCAAGGGGTAATCTTAAAGGATTTTTTTCCAGGGGTAAAAAATTCGCCTACTTTACAAGAAGTAAAGATCTATTTACCCTATAAAAAATAAGTTAGAAAGTGGTTTGAGTATCACCGTCAGTTTACAATTTTTTTTAGTATATAGACGAAATGACTAACCATCATAAATTTATACACACAAGTGATGGAGCCGGCGAGTTTCAATCATTGTATTCAGCCTAACAATTTTAATATTTTTTGCCAAAGATATGTAAAATTAATAATTAAAAACCATATTATTTAATTTTTTTGAATAAATTAATTTTTTAAATAAAATATTTCTTCATACTAATTTTGAAATAAAATCTTCCAGTATTCCGAGTCATACCATATTATAGATCTGGCAGGATTATGTGACTTTATAATTATAGCGGGGAAAACACCGTGCCTTTTGATCATTTTGGTTTGTGTGATATACCAAATTGTTTGTTCGAGGAAGTTTTATATGGGCATAATGATTTAGACATAAAATTTAGATATACTTACATAAATCAAAATAATTAAAAGAAAAGTAAAATTGTCACATCAATCTATATCATTTTAATTCATTTTTCTTTAATTTTTTACATTTGTTACGAGTGTGTGTGCCTAACATCTTTTATTTATAGTTGTGGCTATAGAAGTATTTTCCCTCTTGTTCATTGTTTGCGTGTTGTAACTTAACTTTTATTTGTTTTTCTTTAAAAAATTTATAAACACGTGAATTGGAGTACAGTGTTTTTTTTCCATAGTGTTACTGCGCTACACAACCATTGACATTGAGCTTGGTACTACTTACATTAGTGCATACAAAACAAACCTTGTTATGTTATACTCAGCTTCCAAAATCCTCAATGTCCATGAAAAACCATCACAACGATTATTATTATTCAAAACTTGTTCCAAACTATTCCATTCACTCAAACACCAACATGAACACCACCTGTTCGACCATATTCCCCACCCAAAGGCTTCCTCAATTAACCGTTCCATGCTCAATTTCTTGCACAACAATCTTCCATTTCAAGCTCTTTCCATATTCAAGAAACACTCCCACTTTAATTTCCTTCAAAATATTGACGAGGTAACACTTGCCTTGTCGTTCAAGGCTTGTTGTGGAGAGTTGAAATTGGGTTCCCAAATTCATGGATTTTCTGTAGCTACCGGATTTGTTTCCCGTGTTACTGTGTCGAATTCGTTGATGAAAATGTACTGCAAAGCTGGGTTGTTTCAATGTGCTTTGCGTGTTTTCGAGAGTTTGAGTTGTCCTGATATTGTTTCTTGGAATACTATTCTTTCTGGGTTTGATAAGAGTGTTGATGCTTTGAATTTTGCGTGTTTTATGCATTTAAATGGGATAGTTTTTGACCCTGTGACGTATACTACTGCTCTTTCTTTTTGTTGGGATAGGGAATGGGATGATTGTGGGGTTTTATTTGGGTTGCAATTGCATTCTCTTGTAGTTAAATGTGGATTTGGTAGTGAAGTTTTTATAGGGAACGCACTTGTGACAATGTATTCAAGGTGGGGTGGATTAGATGAGGCTCGAAGAGTGTTTCATGAAATGCCTATTAGAGATTTGGTTTCTTGGAATGCGATGCTTTCGGGGTACGCTCAAGAGGGTGAATGTTATGGGTTGGAAGCTGTTTTGTTGTTTGTCAACATGGTAAGACAAGGTATGTTTCTTGACCATGTTTCGTTTACGGGTGCGGTTTCTGCTTGTGGTTATATAAGAAACTTGGAGTTAGGGAAACAGATTCATAGTTTGGCTCAAAAATTGGGTTATGGAACACATGTTGCAGTTTGCAATGTTTTGATTTCGACTTATTCGAAATGTAAGGTTCTTAGAGATGCGAAGGCGGTTTTTCAGGGCATGAGTAGTCGAAATGTAGTTTCTTGGACAACAATGATTTCTATTGACGAAGAGAATGTGGTGCCTCTCTTTAATGCTATGAGAGTTGATGGTGTGTATCCAAATGATGTCACCTTTATAGGATTATTGCATGCTATAACAATCAAGAAAATGGTGACAGAAGGTCTAATGGTTCATGGGTTATGCATAAAAAGCTGCTTTTCATCGGAACAAAATGTCTCTAATAGCCTAATAACCATGTATGCCGAGTTTGAGTCAATTCAAGAATCAAAGAAGATTTTTGAGGAGCTAAACTATCGAGGAACAATATCATGGAATGCATTAATTTCAGGGTATGCTCAAAATGGCTTGTGTAAAGAAGCTTTCCTTACATTTTTGTCTTCAATACAGGAGATAAAGCCCAACCAATACACATTTGGTAGTGTGTTAAATGCCATTGCTGCAGCTGAGGATATATCTTTGAAACATGGGCAACGGTGCCATTCTCACTTGATCAAACTTGGTTTAAACACTGACCCATTTGTTGCAGGGGCTCTGCTTGACATGTATGGCAAGCGTGGAAACATTAGTGAGTCTGAAAGAGTATTCAACGAGACACCCGAAAAAACCCAGTTTTCTTGGACAGGAATGATATCTGCCTATGCCAGCCATGGAGACTATGTGTCAGTGATGAGTTTATATAAGGAAATGGGGACGGAAGGAAGCAGTCCTGATTCCATCACTTTCCTTTCTGTTCTGTCTGCATGTTGTAGAAAGGGAATGGTTGATGTAGGCCATAGAATATTTGACTCTATGGTGAAAAACCATTCAATTGAACCATCCCCAGAGCATTATTCAATTATAGTGGACATGCTGGGCCGTGTGGGACGGCTAGATGAGGCGGAAGAGTTGATGCATCAGATTCCAGGAGGACCTGGACTGTCAGTGTTGCAAAGCTTGCTTGGGTCTTGTAGATTACATGGGAATGTGGAGATGGCAGAGAGGGTTTTTGAGAGTTTAATACAAATGGACACTGAAAGTTCAGGTCCATATGTGTTGATGGCAAACTTGTATGCTGAGAAAGGGATGTGGGAGAAAAATGCTGAAGTGCGAAAAAGAATGAGAGGAAGTGGAGTAAAGAAGGAAGTGGGATTTAGTTGGGTGGATGTTTCTACTATTGATTCCTTGCATTTGCATGGTTTCTCATCTGGGGATAAGTCACACCCAGAGTCCGAGACTATTTGTAAAATGGCAGAGTTTCTAGGATTGCAAATGATATTTTCAAAAGAGAGTAGAGTGGAGGAAGGTGATTGGTATCAAGAATTTGAACTGATGGCCACGGGTAGCTAATGTAAACATGTTCATTCAAAAAGAAAATCACGTGTTGAATTGTGTTCAATTTGTATGTTAAATGGTGAATTTTAGAGAGAAGGGAAGGAGATGGGGACTTTGTTGAAAGAATTCCTTGCCCTTATCTTTTAAATTTTGGAGTTTCCCCAAATTGAGGGGGTTTTCGCTGTGTACCCTCATTTCATTCAACTACCAAAGTTACAATTTTGCAATATAGTTCAGAGTTGTAAGCCCCAACTTCTTTCCCCCCTTCTCTACCCGGTCTTTTTCTCGCTCGATCTCAAAGGACAATTGGATTGCAAATTTTTATTCATCAGCACAAATGTTTGTGAATAGCTTGTTTTGATTGAGGTATTCCCTCATTCAGTCTTTTTTATTTCATGTCTTCATTATTGCTGAATTGATGAATCTGGTCTTTCTATCCACTTTGAATCATTCCATTCAAGTCTTTACTAATCATTCAATAATCTAGTAAATTTTAAATGTATTTGTGTTGTTTGTTTGGATTCATGGTTGATTTGTTGGAAATTTTAAATGTCTTTTGTTTGTTAACTTAAATGATTTTATCATTTTTTAAGAAAGTATCAGTAGTGAATCTCTAGTGTTGAATATTGATTCACTATGGTGAATCACTACCTAAACTTAGTGTAGCCATCCAAATTTTTGTCAACTTTGGGTAGCTAACTACTTTTCTTTTGTCATTTGATTTCATGACTTAAATTTTGAATTATTTTGACGTTCATATATCATATACTGACTTATAATTTTGTTACGTCAGTGTTTTTACTTTAAAATGTCATACTTTTATTGGCGATGTATATTATGATTCATAATAAGGTTTGATTCACGATTTGGAAAATAGCTCTTCTGATTCACAAAGCCACTGCATAAAATAATGATCTGATAACCATGCTTGGTTAAACTAAAATAATGATTGTGAACAAAGGCACTGCATCTCTTATGCAATTATTCCCTAAATTAGAGCATGCCATTCTTGCCCTTTTTCTGTTGTTTTCATTGGTTGTTCTATATTGAAGAGTGTTATAACTAACAATTCAACTTTCATGTGTAAATGTTTTTCAATACAGAATTTTTTAGCGCTGTGTGCGGGTGGTTACTATGATGGGACTATATTTCACCGCAACATAATACATTAAAGGTTTTATGATTCAAGGTGGAGACCCAACTGGTACTGGCAAAGGAGGGACTAGTATATGGGGCAAGAAAAACGATGAGATAAGAGAATCATTGAAGGTGAGTTTATCTTCCATGATAATTACTATGAAGCTATATGTTTTCGAGGTTATGCCTGCTTTGTGTAGTATTTGTTAGGCATGTTAGATGAGGTAAAAACGTTGATAGGTATAGCATAACTTACAAAAAAGCGCAAAAATAAAAGAAAAGAAGCACGTGCCCAAGAAGATGCTTCTAGTGAAATGCATTAGGTGTGACTGCCCACGTGGCAGTGAGAGAATGGGCTCTAGATCCTATTTATGCGCTACCAATATTAGGAGTCAGTAAGGAGTTATTCAGTTAGAGTAACTGCATGGGAGTGTAAGAGCAGCTCGGAATGCTCATCTATCTTTCCTAAATTCCTGCATTTTGTTATTTTCTTCTTCTTAGTATATTGTATCCATGGCTAGATCCCATTTGAACTCTAGTCTTATTTCATAAATAATACAATATACCATTTCTTTTTCTGTTGAACTCTGTTATTTTCTTAGTCAAGACCAGTTGAATCCTATCAAACATACTGTATGGCCTGTTAGGCATGTTTGATGTATTTAAAACACAAACGTAAAAGGACTTACGTTTAACATAGTATATTTAGTTCTACTAAAAAGGATAGATAGAATAGAGGAAAACAGAACATAAAGTGTTACTGAATAGTGGATATAGAGGCACTATAGCACTATAGCATAGTGGAATTTGAACAAGTCAAAATTGTTTCGTGATACTTCATTTAGTACAAAATGTTGTCAAATAGAGGCTTTAACAACTCTACAGGAGAACTGTTGCATAACGGAATGTTAAAAAACCACTATTTTTCGCTATCAGCAATTGACAACACTGTATTCTTTTCTTCTTCGTCCATCAGTCAAATGCGACCTTTGGCAGTCTGTTATACTTTTTTTAATCAATGCCAAATATCAAAACTTTGAAATCTGGGTTTATACACAATTTCTATTGGATAAATGTCACTTCGTTAGCATTGTATTAAGATATACTGCTATCAAGATGATCCAATTGAAAAACACCTTTGCATTCAAAATGGCTTTTTAAATGACTCTAAGCTATTTGGCTGTTTTTTCTATAACTGAAATAAAAAAAGTAATAAAAATTCTCTTATTCGCAATAGCTAATTCAGTGTTGTTTCTTACACCTTTTAACTTTGTAAATTTATGAGATTCTATCATTTTTCCAAGAAAATATCAATTTTGTCATAACCTACTGGGTTGTCTATATGATCAAAGGTCAATTTGCTGTAATCTTTCAGTAGTTATATTTAAGTATCTTATTGCAATTATTTTTAGCTTATGGTGTGGACTTGTGACACGCTTTATGGAGCAATATATTCATTTTTTTATCTGATTATTGTGGTAGTTAATTGGTTGCGTTTCTGCATGTTCCAGCACAATGCAAGGGGAATATTGTCAATGGCTAACAGTGGTCCAAATACTAATGGAAGTCAGTTCTTCATCAGTTATGCAAAACAGACACATTTGAATGGACTATTTACTGTGTTTGGAAGAGTAATTCATGGATTTGAAGTTCTTGATCTCATGGAAAAGGTATCTTCATTAATGGAAGCCAGTTCTTCATAAGTTATGCAAAAAAGCCGCATTTGAATGGACTATATACTGTGTTTGTAACTTGTAAGATAATTCATGGACTTGAAGTTCTTGATCTCATGGAAAAGGTATCTTCATTGTCTCCTAATGTTAATTTTTATTTTCTTAAAATTTGAGTTGAAGCTCAAGGTGAACCTCAGACTTATAGGCTATGTTTGCATATTATTTTCAAGCTAAGATAATATATTTTGACTACTATAATAGTGTCAAACGTTTATATCAAGAACCACAACAATATAGTGTGTGGAACAATTATTTTCATTTCATGTTAAGCTTATAGTTGTCTATTCTTTTCAAATTCATTTGATCACTTACATATTATTTTATGTACATTAATAATGTAGGTTTTACTTCTGATAGGGTCGAGATTATGAAAGCATGTTTTGGAGGAAGTGGTCCATACCATGTTGATGAGAAATTTTGTGGAGGACCGGGTACAACTGTTTTCTCCGATCTTTCTAAACTAATAAATTGGGATGGAAACCAGTTGACCGAAGCAGCTTATAAGCTAATAGCAAAAGGATTAGTTGAAGGCCCTTTTGCAAATCCTTCTCTAAAACCTGACTGATGCTCAGCTCTTCTCTCACCATATCAAGTGTTAATTTGAAGGGAGAGAGAGTTTGATGAAAGGGATTGAAGAAGATGATGGAACAAATAAGTTGGATATTATGATTCTCTTGTTTTGGGATTTTACTTGAGTTGATATTTACAGTGTAGGAATAAATGAAGTGAGTAAAGACAAAATTTTAGTGTAATTGACAGGATGCACCAGTTCATCTATGCATAATGCATCGATGTATGTAGTTCAATTGAAAATAAAATCAGTTTTTCCAATCAGGATGCATATGTTCATGTTGCAATGCACCTATTCATTATTTCCAGATGCATCTGTTCATGATGCTAGTTTGCTAATAGCTTATGGTGCCATTCTTCTTTCCTTTACTTCATTTAGGATTGGATCAGGTTGGTTCTTCCACCATTCTAGTGTTTTCTGATACACAAGATCCTCATTTCATAGGCGAGTATAGAGCATACTGACATTTCTATGGAGGGACTTATGATATGAACATAATAACTTATGTAGGGTTTTTGCGCTCAGTTACGTTATTAATAAAATTTAGCCGTTTAAAAAAAAACTTATGTAGGGTTTGGTGTATCCATGGTTATGTGGTATGCTTCCTTACTCACTCTTTTTATTATATTCATACCGTATGCACCCTCTCTTTCAGTTGAGGCTCTGATACCATATTGGCCGAGAGCCTCACATATTATAAGAATAGAATTAGAAGAGAAAGATACTAGAATTTTATTTCATTTAAGTTGTGAGGAAGAAGATGTTACAATTCTTCTCCTTTTATAGCCAAGGAGGTACACTAAAGTAAACATAAAGATGTCACTACCAATGAACTAAGGGTTAAAACATGTGCGACCATTAGTAAGAGCATCTCCTTGGTGAACTTTACTCAATACTATTTTATGGGTCCCATCATAGCCACATCATCTTAAAGCAATTCACTATTTTTACTCTAATAGTGCAACTCTAAACAACTCATATCGGGTCCAACTATTTTACCTCATATAGTAATATTTTATTCATATAATATTTTATTACCACTTATCCATGTTAACTTAAAGTATATTTCATCAATAATGAATTTGTTCAAGTGGTAAGGGACTTGACCCTCTTAAGCATGCGGTCAGGGATTCGATTTCTGGCTCATGTGAATGGAGAAAATTCGGTTGGAAGGGGAGAACCCACCTTGTGTATCCCACAGGTTCCTCAATGGAGATTAGTCGTCGCTAACAGTGCTGGAAACTTCGTACCAATATCATGGTAAAAAAAAACACTTAAAGTATATTTCATTCAACATTACTCCATTGTGTGAGAGAAGCAAGTTGCATTCTGAAGCCACATGCATTGCACCTGGCGGACCCAAACAATTCTTTTTTGCAAAACAATCTCTTTTATTGGAGTTACAAGTGAAATAACTCTCATTGGAGTTACTCTAAATACTTTGATTGTTGACTATTTATATTCCAAACAATATCGATATTATGCACCACGTGGTTCTCGAGAGAAAGAGAATCCTAGGGTTCTGTTTGGTAAAAATAAACTATAAATTAGCTTATTAAAATTAAAGTGTTTAATAAATTTAACTGTTGTAAGTGCAAAATAGCATAAAATTGCATGATTAGTGGATAGTTATTATATTTAAAAAAAAAATAATGATAAAAATGGAATAAAATGTAAAAATCTATAAGCTATAAGTTCAAACACTACTTTTAACAATATCTCAAAAAAACACTATAAGTTAATTAAAGAAACTCGTTTTTTTCAAAGAAATCTTATAAGCTAGTCCAAGGAAATCGTACCAAATCGTATCAAATATGTAATTTATTGGATTAGCTTATTATAGTACCAAATATGTTTATTTTTTTCAAATAAATTATAAGCTAGTCGAATAAGCTAGCTATAAGAATCAAAACTCGAGTTCTGAGGAACTCCTCTCTCCGTTCCTTTTTATAAGAGACAATTCACTTTTTAGATTCATTATTGAATGAATCAACCGTCTCTTATAAAAAAAACGGAGGGAGTATTCTCGACAAGAAAAACTACGGAGCAAATAAATAGAGTGGCAGTGTTGTGGCAACGCCAAGCATCATAACCTCCTTCTCCAGAAGAATCTAGTAGCTACTAGCCAGCTATCATCCCAAATTCACAATCAGATATCTCTCTCTCTCTCTCTCTCAACCAAATCCTCCAATGGTATGTAGCAACTATTCTCTTCTCACTCTCTGTTTTCCTTAATTAAATCACTCACTTTTTCTTTCAATTTTGTTTTCAGTCTGTTACTCTTCACACAAACCTAGGTGACATCAAATGCGAAATCTTCTGCGACGAGGTCCCTAAAACCTCCGAGGTACTCTCTTCGTTTCAACTATATCATCATAAATATAATAACAAGGTTATGCTTTAAGTTGCAAATTAACTTGTTTGGGCCTGTTTGGATTAGCTTATTTTTTAGCTTATGCAAACAACTTATACAATTTGTCAAGGTAAATTATGATAAAATAGCTTATAAAAATACAATTTTCACTAGTGTGAACTTGTAAAATAGTATAAAATCTAATTTATATTGCATAAGCTCAAAAATAAGCTACTCCAAACATAAGTTATTATCATGATAAGCGCTTATGCTTTAAGTTGCAAATTAATTAGTTTGGAAATGAAAATGTTTTCTTTTACTTTTTTCCTTCTTTCAATTTTATTATTGAACGAAGCCACTGCATCTCTTATGCAATTTTACCCTTTTCTTGTTGTTTTCATTAGTTGTTCTATATTGAAGAGTGCTGTAACTAACAGTTCAACATTCATGTCCAAATGTTTTTCAACACAGAATTTTTTAGCGCTGTGTGCAAGTGGTTACTATGATGGGACTATATTTCACCGCAATATTAAAGGCTTTATGATTCAAGGTGGAGACCCAACTGGTACTGGCAAAGGGGGGACTAGTATATGGGGCAAGAAATTCAATGACGAGATAAGAGAATCATTGAAGGTGAGCTCATCCGCCGTGCTAATTACTATGAATCCATGTTTTTTGCATTGTATTGTTCAGGCATGTTAGAGCACGGAAAAACATACTGTATGGAGTTTAGATTTAATGTATTTTCAAAACAAGCGAAATAGGACTTAGGTTTAACATCGTATATTTAGTTCTACTAAAAAGGATGGATAGAATAGAGGAAAACAGAAACATAGTGTTACTGAATAGTGGATATAGAGGTGCTATAGTGCTATAGCATAGTGGAATTTCAACAAGTCGAAATTGTTCCGTGATACGTTATTTAGTACAAGGACTAATTTGAGAAACATTTGACAGAGACAAGGACTAATTTGAGATATTGAAAAAGTCAGGGACTTATTTGAGAGTGAGTTACAGAGATATACACCAATTTGGTTGTTTACTCTTAAAAATATATTTGGTTCTACTGAAAAGGATGGATGAAATAGTGGAAAACAGAACATAAAGTGTTGAATAGTGGATATAGTCATATAGAGGTGCTATATCATTATAGCATAGTGAAATTTGAACAAGTCGCTATTGTTCCGTGATACGTTACATAGTACAAAATGTTGCCAAATAGCGGCTTTGGCAGCTCTATAGGAGTACTGTTGCATTACGGAATTTAAACAAACCACTATTTTTCGTTATCAACAATTTACAACACTGTATTCTATTCACTTTTGTCCATCAGTCAAATGCTACCTTTGGCCGTCTGTTATACTTTTTAATCAATGCCGATATCAGAACTTTGAAATCTGGGTTTATACACATAGTTTCTATTGGATAAATGTCCCTTCGTTAGCATTGCATTAAGATGTACTGATATCAAGATGATCCAATTGAAAAACACCTTTGCATTCAAAATGGCTTTTTAAATGACTCCAAGCTATTTGGTTGTTTTTTCTATAACTGAAATTAAAAAGTACTTGAAGAATTCTCTTATTCGAAATATATAATTCAGTCTTGTCTCTACTCAAGATTTGAAAAATGCCGTTCCAAGTTCCAATGCTTAATTATCTATCTGGTCAGAGGTCAATTTGCTGTACTCTTTAAATAGTTATATTTAAGTATCTCTTATTGCGATTATTTCTAGTTTATGGCTTGGATTGGGGACCGGCAAAAGCATAATGGAAAATTTCTTTTGACATGCTTTATGGAGCAACTATATACATTTTTTTCATGCGATTACTGTGGTAGTTAATTGATTGTGCTTTTGCGTGTTCCAGCACAATGCAAGGGGAATATTGTCAATGGCTAACAGTGGTCCAAATACTAATGGAAGTCAGTTCTTCATCAGTTATGCAAAACAGCCACATTTGAATGGACTATATACTGTGTTTGGAAGAGTAATTCATGGATTTGAAGTTCTTGATCTCATGGAAAAGGTATCTTCATCATCTCCTAAGTTTTATTTTTTTAATGATTGAGTTGAAGCTCAAGGTGAACCTCAGACTTGTAGGCTATGTTTGCATATTTTCTTAATGAAGAGGGGAATGATATCACAAGGATTCAACAGATTCCATCACGTTTCATTCTTTTTCATGTGATTTTCAACAATAAAAACAAGGATCCTATTGTGATTACGTTTTATTTCGCCACATTTCATTCATTTCCATCCATCTAAACATAGCCTTGGCAACCCAATGAAGGTCTACATTGATTGACAATGTTGTATTTTTGCATTTTGTTACCAATATAGACTTAAAAGCCTCATCTATAATTCACACGCAACATGCACTAACACACATACATACACTAAACATTTGAGAATTTTTATTGTTGTGCAGACTCCAACAGGGGCAGGCGATCGACCACTTGCAGAGATAAGGCTCAACCGTGTAACGATGCATTCTAACCCACTTGCTGGTTAGACTGGTATCTAGTTCATGTAAAATGGAAGTTTCTATTTCCTAAAACAATAGATCTAACTTCTAAGTAGAGGTCAAAGAGAACTCTTACATTCTGAATTGAGTACTTGGTCATATTATTGTCTTCTGATTTAAGATCCATTTTGGTAAAATAGTAAAATGTACATGGAACATATTTGAGACAAATTTTTGTGTGATGGCAATAGAAAATAGTTATCTTTAGTCATATCTTCTATGGAAGGCATGATAAGTCTCCTTTCAAAGACAATGCAATAGTCCATATCTCTTGTAAAATATGGGCAAAGCTGTATCCTTCAAGGGATTAACTGTTGATGTGACCATAATTGCAGTCTTGTTGCAATTGCGAAAATGTCAAGTTCATAATCTGTTTTTATTTTAAAACTTTTGCTATCTTTGCTTTCCCTTTACATTATTTATTTCATCTTAGTCTTAGCTTTAAAATTGGAGATCTAGCTTCCTTGTCTCTGTAATTACATATTTTTTGCTCATATTTGTGCGGCTACCAAGTTGGGTAAGAAAAACAGAGTCAAATATTTCAACATTAAAAATCACTTATTCAACTCTATCAAGGGGGTCAAAAACCACCTTATGCTGTGCTCTCTTTTGTTTGAGTCTCTCAACAATTGCAAGTGAAAAATGTTGATTAAGATATGTATGCAAGTATAGAGGAAAACTTTGATGTTTGGAGTAGCAGAATCATTAAAAATTGTGCCAAGGATATAAAAAAAGCTTCTCTTCCATATCATCCTTCATCTTCACAAGCAAAGTTCAGCATTCTACATTTGTATCAATGTTTGCTTATGTCTAAAGTTTACTTTTACCAAATGTTTAACAATATTTTCACACAAAATGTTAAAGATCTATTACAGAATTGAGTGAAACAACGTACATTTGGAAGATATAAAAAGTAAAAACGTCATGTAGCACCGACATTTCAAAATGAAAGTGTTTCGGTGTTTGCAATATTATTCAACAGAATAAAACAACACACATCGTAAATTAAAAATAAGACATTAAGAACGATATTACTAAATCAATATCGATCGACTATGATAAAATCATCATCCTCAAGAACTTGAACATCTTTTTCTCCAACAAAATGTTCTCTACCCATTTCCTTCACCAAATTCACAAACCCTACCCTTTGTTCCTTAGACAGAGGTACATATGGTAGCCTGAAAACAGGCTTAATAACCCCAAGTTGAGCAAGAGCAGTGTTCAAAGCAATAGGGCTTGGCTCTATAAAAAGCCAATCAAACAAAGGCATAAGCTTTGAATTAAGTGTTGGATTCTTACCCTCAAACATAAGTTCCCTCATTAAACCAGGAACCAAATTGCTTGCTACAGATTGAACTCCAACAGCACCACAATCCCATCTAGCTTCATGAACTGATCCATCAACTCCCCACACAACAATTCCTTTATCAGTATACATTTTCACCCTCTCACTTCCCATAGTCTCTTTGATGCCAACAAAATTATGGTTTTGAGCCAATATTTCGACCACACTAGGAGGAATATCTTGATTAGTTCTTGCAGGTACATTGTATATAATGAGAGGTCCTATAGGAAGCAAACTATTATAATGAGCAACTAAACCTTTCATTGAGGTTTTTCCATAGTAAGGGTTTATATGAAGTGCAGCATCCATTCCAACGGCAAAACCTCGTTCGGTTGCGTTAATAGCTTCTTTTGTGCAGTTGCTTCCTGCATTGCCAATAACTTTAACTTTGTCGCCGAAACAATTTACTGTGTGAGCAATGAGCATTATTTGTTCATCCCATGTCATTAATTGGCCTTCACCAGTTGAACCAGCAACAAGAATACCTTCAACACCATTTTCAATTTGTGTGTTCACCAAGTTATCATATGTTTCAAGATCAAAACTTCCACTAGGTAAGTACGGAGTTTTAATCGCGGTGATAATTCTCAGACTCCGTATGTCCTCAATCGATGTCCTGTAAACACAGTATACAAAACTTATTCTTATTATAGCACATAATCTATTGAATTTAACAGGAGCATGAATTCATTCATATCAAATCTTACAATGTGTTCCTGGATAAAGAAATATTGAATCCATTAAACCAACCTAAATTTGTGAAGATATATGATAGTATGATACGATCCAATTCGAGTAGGGATCACACTCCATAATTTAGAGGAAGAAACTAGTGAATAAAAGTGATTACTATAGGGTGTGTTTGTTTAGATTTAAAAAAATAATTGATTTTTTCTTTGTATTTTTAAAATTATTTTTTATTATAACTTAATTAAAAATAGTAAAATTTATTTCAAATTCATATTTTTATAAATTAAAAAGAGTGATTTTGAACTTTAATAATTTAAATTTCAAGTTAGAGATTTTAACTTAATAATAATCACATGTTTTTTTTTTAAAAAATAAAATAAAAAATCTCTCAAAATAGCTATTTAAAATATGTTCTTATACAAACCAATATGCTTAATTTTTTTTTGGTTTGTAAGGAGAGTAACAAAGGAAGAACAATATATTAATAAGATACAACAAAAAAATTAAGCAAATAAAGTCAACGGAAGAAAAAGTAAACAAAGAGATTATTATTAATTTGATTATTATGAAAACAAATGTTAACCTGCGATTGAAGTTGTTGGTGATAGAGGTGGAAACCGGTAAATTGGAACCTTTCGACATAGTCACTGAATCAAAGACGATTGAAGTTCCGGAAAACAGCTTTGGTTTGAATAAAAAAGGTGAATGGAATATTAAATAAATAGACAAACAAATAATGATCAGTCACCAACTAACAAAACAAAGACCAAAAACAAAATTCATTTGTCCATCTTTGACCAGCATGCTCCCTCCTGGCGGCTAATTAATACTTCTTTTGTCTCGTATATAAGCAATATTTCACTATTTAGATTCATTCAAGAACATATGTATCTAGTCTATAATACTGACTAGATATATCAATTATTTAATGAATTTAAAAAATAAATTGTTACTTATATATGAGATCACAGGAAGTAAGTTGTTATGTTATTACCGTCTACTACGATGGCTAATGTAATATCGATCATTTGTAAAAGGTTTATCTGGACATGTACTAGTTCACGAAGGTTTGTTGCCAGGTGCGACAAAGATCGAGTTGGTAAGAATAACAAATTTTCTTTTCTATTCATTTTGATGATCGACAATCAGATAGCGAAATTCGTTGTTGTATAAGTAGTAAACTTCAAATTTCAAAACCTTAAAATACAATTAGTTTAAGGGTTAGTAGGTTTTTACCTCCCTGCAAAGTAAGCGAGTTTTGCGTTACCCCCTGTAATTTATTTTTTTTTAGATTATCCCCTACAATTTTTTATTTATTTATTTACCTCATTTTGCTGATGTGGCAGGCAAAAAAACAGAATAACCGATTTAAAAAACAACACTTTTTAAATCGGTTGAACAAAATAACCGATTTAAAAAGTGCATCAAAGGGGATAAATAAAAAAAAATCAATTTTACAGAGGGTAATCTAAAAAAATAATAATTACAGGGGGTAAAATCTCAAATTAATGATTGGTTGTATGAAAAAAGATTAAATTATTAAAGTAAAGATTAAATAGTTAAATAACCTATGATATTTTAAGGTCTTAATAAATGGTATGTTTTTGAAAAAAAGGCATTTAAAACATGATATTTGAACTTTTGGAAAAAAAAGTAGAGACTAAAATTGAAAACTGGAATTTTTGAAGTAAAAATAGTTGAATTACGGTTATTAGGTCATAAATGGCTTGAGTTTAGTCGAGTTAGGGTCGTGAAGTCTCTTATATAGACTAACAATAGTTGAATTAGGATTATTAAATATCAAATGGTGTGAGTTTAGTCGAGTTGGGGTTGTGAAGACTCTCGGTTAAACTAACAATAGTTGAATTACGGTTATTAGGTCTCAAGTGGCGTGAGTTTAGTCGAGTTAGGGTGAAGAAGAGTCTCAATTTTATTTTATTTTTTGAAAAGGGAGATATTATTAATCAAACAAAATTACAATTAGATATGTCTTTTTGGATCATATCAGAGCTGCAAATGGGAATATTATCAGTTAGACTAACAATATTTGAATTAGGATTATTAGGTCTCAAGTGGCGTGAGTTTAGTCGAATTAGGGTTGCGAATGTTGAAGTGTAATTCAAATATCATTGTTTTTTGTAATACTAGTTTCATATAGTTTTGACAGATGTTGGATACAATGTTGAGACATTGTAAGTTAGTTAAGAGTAGGGTTGTCAGTTATGAGTTAGTTGTGACAGTTAGGGAGTTAGTTGAAAACAGTTGCTTGGCTTGTAAGTAACTGATGTGTATAAATATCATTGTAACTTCCTTCATCAATAATAATCATAAGCCTTTCTCTTCATTTTTCTCTCTCAATTTCTCAATCTTTTCTCTCTTCTCTTACTCTCAAACTCTAACAGCGAATACTTTTAACTAGACTAAAATTAAAGCAATGATATAAAAAATGCTTCTCTTCGATACCATCTTTCAAGCAAAGTTCAACATTCTACATTTGTATCAATATCTATAATTTACTTTTACCAAATATTTAAACAATATTTTCACACAAAATGTATAAGTAGATCTATTAAAGAATTAAGTGAAACTCACATAATCTGATATTTTAAAGTCATGTAGCACCGACACTTTAAAAAGAAAGTGTATTCCGTGTTTGTAATATTATTACAGGATTTCACAATTATGTGAGTTTAATTTTCAGTGTATTACCACTCCAACTAAGACCAAAAAAGAAAAACAAACAATACACATCCTAAATTAAAATAAGACATTAAAAACGATATAACTAAATTAATATCGATCGACTATGATAAAATCATCATCCTCAAGAACTTGAACTTCTTTTTCTCCAACAAATTGTTGTCTACCCATTTTTTTCACCAAATTCACAAACCCTACCCTTTGTTCCATAGACAGAGGTACATATGGTAGCCTGAAAACAGGCTTAATAACCCCAAGTTGAGCAAGAGCAGTGTTCAAAGCAATAGGGCTTGGCTCTATAAAAAGCCAATCAAACAAAGGCATAAGCTTTGAATTAAGTGTTGGATTCTTACCCTCAAACATAACATCCCTCATTAAACCAAGAACCAAATTGCTTGCTACAGATTGAACTCCAACAGCACCACAATCCCATCTAGCTTCATGGCTTAACCTATCAACACTCCACACAACAATTCCTTTATCAGTATACATTTTCACTCTCTCATTTCCCACACACTCCTTGATGCCAATAAAATTATGGTTTTGAGCCAAAATTTCAACCACACTAGGAGGAATATCTTGATTAGATCTTGAAGGCACATTGTATACAATGATAGGTCCTATAGGAAGCAAACTATTATAATGAGCAATTAAACCTTCAATTGAGGTTTTTCCATAGTAAGGGTTTATATGAAGTGCAGCATCCATTCCAACAGCGAAACCTCGCTCGGTTGCATTAATCGCTTCTTTTGTGCAGTTGCTTCCTGCATTACCAATAACTTTAACTTTGTCGCCGAAACAGTGTACCGTGTGAGCAATGAGCATTATTTGTTCATCCCATGTCATTAATTGGCCTTCACCAGTTGAACCGGCAACAAGAATACCTTCAACACCATTTGCAATTTGTGTGTTCACCAAGTTATCATATGCTTCAAGATCAAATCTTCCACTAGGTAAGTATGGAGTCTTAACCGCCGTGATAAATCTCAGACTCCGTACGCCCTCAATCGATGTCCTGTAAATACAGTACATTAAACTTATTCACAAGTTTGGTTAACAAAACTTGTTAACCAAAACCAATCCTGTAAATGGATCTATTGAATTTAATAGGCGAATGAATTCATTCATATTAAATCAAACCTATCTTTTACGGCTGCTGTGCAGTGCAGCTCAACTGCAGGCGAACATCAAGTCTTGCATCAGTTTGTTGAAGCTTACAATATGTGTTTCTGGATAAAGAAATATTGAATTCATTAAACTAACCAAAATTTGGATTAATAGCTACAAGATTAAGATATATCTTTCTAATTGAGTTAGAACCAACTACTGGTCTTAGACTTCTAAAATAACTCTGCAGTTTATCAAAATATTCAGTCTTCTAAACTTAATGCTCCTTCCATCCCTAATTTATTTTGGTTCAAATAGCTTAGTGGCTAGAAATTCCACCCTTAAGGTGGATAAGTAGAATGACAGGGGTTCGAACTCCACCCCCTGCATATATAATGCAATATCTCAGCCAACTTTACTAAGCTCAGGGGACTCCTTCCGTCCCTAATTATAAGACTATTTTACAAAAATATCATGTCCCTAAATATAAGATCCTCAGCACATTTCTAAGTCATTTATTACTACTATTTTTCCAAATTTACCCCTTATCATATCATCAATTTTGTCTTGGAATATGAAAAGTCAATAATGAATACATTTATATAGACAAAGGGTATTCTAGTAATAGTCACACATATTTCAAACAACTTTCCTTAATATAAGTGATTTTTGTAAAAAGTTCTAAAACTTCTAAGTATGATCCATTATTTCACATATCATAATATGGCTTAGCTTGTAAACAATGGCATAACTACTGGAAGTTATAACATGAATCATCACCACTGTAAAGCCATGATTTAACTACAATCCATGACAGAAACTAGAAGTAAAAAAGGACAAAACAAAATTAAGCAAATAAAGTAAACGGAAAAAAAAATAAACAAAGAATTTGATTATTATGAAAAACTGTTAACCTGGTATTGAAGTTACTGGTGATAGAGGTGGAAAACGGTAAATTGGAACTTCTCAAGAACGAGCTATTACAATAACCTTTCAACATAGTCACTGAAGTTCCAGAAAACAACTTTGGTTTGAATGAAAAGGTGAAAGGAATAATAACAGTAGACAAACAGTACAAAGAAAGAATGACCACTCACCAACACCAACTAACAAAGACCAAAATGAACATGTGGTAGCCTGAAAATTGGTCTAATAACCCCAAGCTGAGCAAGAGCAGTGTTCATGGCAACCGGTACCGGCACATGGAAAAGCCAATCAAACAAAGGCTTTAACTTTGCATTCAATGTAGGATTCTTACCTTCAAACATGAGTTCCCTCATCAAACCAGGAACCAAGTTTCCAGCAACAGAATGAAGTCCGGTAGCACCGCATTCCCATCGAGCATCATGGCTTTCTTCGTCGTTCCCTGTCCATACATGAAGTCCCTTACTCGTATACATTTTGACCCTCTCGTTTCCTATACACTCTTTGATGCCGACCAAGTTAGGATTCTCAGACAAGGTTTCAACGACGCTAGGTGGAATATCATGAGAAGTTCTTGTCGGTACGTTGTATATGATTACCGGGCCGATTGAAAGCGCACTATGGTAGTGAGCAATCAAACCATCGGACGATGTTTTTCCATAGTAAGGGTTTATGTGCATTGCAGCGTCCATCCCAACAGCAAAACCTTGCTCGGTTGCAGTTATTGCTTCTGATGTGCAGTTGCTTCCGGCATTGCCAATAACCTTAACTTTGTCGCCAAAAGAGTTGACTGTGTGTGCAATAAGCATTATTTGTTCGTCCCATGTCATTAAATAGCCTTCACCAGTTGTGCCAGCAACAAGGATACCTTCGACACCTTTTGCAATCTGCATGTTCACTAAGTTATCATATGTATCAAGATCAAATCGGCCATCGGCTAGGTATGGAGTCTTGACAGCAGTTACTATTCTCAGACTCCTCAACTCCTCCATTGAGGTCCTGTAGGTACAAACAATGCACACAAAATTTAATACCGCATGAACAAGTTTCCATTTCACAAAGCTTAATTTTTATCGAAACATGTTCAACATATTTCCGAAAAAGTATAACATACACTTACACTTGAGGATTTTTATTATAGTAAATACTCATAAGTAATGAGAAGTGTCAATTTGATCCTGCAAAATCTCTAATGTTGGTCAAAATCGGCCCTAATAGGGACAAAAATGTCCATAAAACTATAGTAAAAATTACTATTGAGATTCTGGACACACATAATGTGCAAAAACTTGAGTGATACCTAAAAATATACAACTTAATTAAAAGGAGAATAAATGAACAAGTAACAGAAAATTCATTATACAAACCCACCTTTCTTTCACCACAGAGGTGCTCATGGGGCGGCTAAAACTGGGTAGCGCCATTGCAAGTGGAGATTTCCGGCATGAGGTCCTGGATAATATTAAAAGATATTAATATGATTAAACTAACAAAAATTTGGATTACAATAGCTACAAGATTTTGTATCGTTCCGCTGCATAGTGAACCCAAGCGTGCCAACCCCACCGCACAGGTACGACTTTGGTGGCATTTACAGTACACACGTGGTTGATTAATTACCACTATCACGGTGTTGCTTCGGCGCCACCATTACAAGTTACAACCACTCAGGAAATATTGGTCTCTGCCTGTCCACTATTGTGTCCTGCATCTCGCTGCAATACAATGCTCCAACACTCCACTTATTTCAGATAACATCTCCCATGTGTTAATGAAATTCAATCCGACCGTTATGCTTCAACCAGCCTACAACCTAACCAGAAACACAGTCGGGTATTCTACCCCGAGGCCAGCCAATGGTTGCGGCGGTGGTTCCAAAAGAGTGTTCTTCTAGCAGCGGTAATCAACCATTTGTGTACCAGTACATAAAACTTAAGTTGTGTATCGGAAACGCCATTAAGTTGTGTACCACAGAACCTTATTGCAAACCAAAAAATGCAAATTAATTCGGAATCATACAATAACAAGAAATGTCAATAACAGACTTTCCAAAAAGCTCTCTTTGGTAACATCATTTTCATTTAGTGAGACCCATTTTGAAAATGATGGCACAAAAATGAATTTCACCCAAAAAAATATATATTAAAAAGAATACATAATTTTATTAATGATCATACACAATAAATTAAGAAAAATTACCCAAAATGTAAAGTTTTAAGGATGAAAGCAAATAATTGTACTTGTTTCCACATTACAACAAACACAATTGAAAGCAAATAGGCCCAGTTCATGACAATTTCAAACAAGCACATTATCTGAATATTACAGGACATGTCTACCCCAAAAATGGCATTTTGAAAAACAATTTGGACAAACATATTTACCATAAAAGTTAATTTTTTTAAAACCCAAATAAATTATATCAGCAAAATTCCAATAAATAAAAACAAATAATCACCCTCACCTCACCTACAAAGGCGCTTGATAAAACATTGACTACTCCAAGTGGGACCGCACAATTTAGTTTATATATAATCAATGAAGCAAAATCTAATAAAAGATTAGCCATCTGAAACAAGTTCGATTAATATATCAATTAAAAAAAAGAGAAATATAAAAATAAAGAATTTATTAGTATGTAATAAAAAATAAAAAAACCTGTAGCTGAGGTTAGTATATAGTGAACGGGAAATTCGGGAAGTGAGTCCTCTGAACATGGCCATTGTTGGAAGAAGGTCCGAATCCGAAATTCGACCCGATTGAAGACCCGGAGAATGATAGAAAGAGAAGGATCGAGGTCTAATGAATTGAATGGGGCAGGTGAGAAGATCGAGGTGTACACAAGTAAGTAAGAGCACCTCCAATGGTGCAACCTATTTTGGATTTTTCAGGTGGGATTCACAATGCCACATCAGTATTAAGCAACACTTTTATTTTTTTCTTCAATGGTAGAACTTTAAAGAACTCATTTTGGGTCCCACAACTTTAACTCACATATTAATATTATATTTAATTTTATTACAACATAAAATATTAATTTAAATATTTCTAATTAATATTAATATGAAAGAAGAATAAATTATTTTCTTAATAAAAACTGAACTTAATTTTTTTAACAATAATTGAAAATTAACATTAAATACATAATACATATAATTAAAAACAATAAAAATAAACTTGGACCATAAAAAAAAAAAACATTACATATTTGATATAATTTAAATTTCGTTATGCTCATGTCCAAAGCGTTCCCATATATTCTCTACTAAATCTGTTTGAAGTTGTCGATGAACTCGTCTTTCGCGTATATTTGCTCTCCTTTGTAGTCTTGTTGCAAGATTCGGATGATGACCACTAAATGTTTCAAATGTAGCAATGTTATTATCCACGTTATCATACGAGTAATCAAAATCACCTTCATATGTGTGTCGTTCGTCTTCAACGATCATGTTAGAGCATCCACATCCATGCCATCCAATTTGGTTGCATAAATGGACCCCACTAATTTTTTTATATTATTTTACACTTTTTAACACTATAAACAACTCAACTATTTTTTTCTAAATATCAATACTACCCATTAAAACATCTAAACTGGGTCCCATTAATCACAATATATCTAAATTTTACACTTCAAATACATATTGTTATTGTGTTGACCCCACTTTATAGCTAAAACCACCGTTTCCCTGCAATGCTACGGTGCTTTCTTAAACCATTACTTTAACTGACACATTTGTATTGTTTTGTGTGATACCACGGCATAAAGTAACCGATGTTTATGCTCTTATGTAATATGATGCATGCATATATTGTATACTTGAGGGTTTCCATATGCCAAGCACGTGCTGGGCCACGTATAATCGCAAATCGAGACTGAAGAACTCCAAATGCTCGCTCCACATCCTTTCTTGCTGATTCTTGATGTTGGGCAAATAGTTTTCTTTTTTCTCCTAGCGGCATTGGAATGGTCTTGACGAATGTAGCCCACTCGGGATATATACCATCTGCTAGATAATACCCCATGTTATACGGATGACTATTAACTATATATTGAACTGTGGGAGTTTGTCCTTCCAAAATATCGTTAAATACGTTGGATTGATTTAACACGTTAATGTCATTGTTTGAACCTGCAACGCCAAAAAATGCATGCCAAATCCACAAGTCTTGTGATGCCACCGCTTCAAGCATGATTGTCGGTTTACCATGATCACCTCGACAAAATTGGCCTTTCCACGCAACCGGACAATTTTTCCATTCCCAATGCATACAATCAATAGAACCTAACATACCTGGAAAGCCACGTGCCTCTCTTATTTGTAATAGACGATCAACATCATTGTTGTTAGACCTTCTAAGGTACTCAGCCCCAAAAACCTCATTCACACCCCTTACAAATCTCTCTAAGCACTCAATTGTAGTGCTTTCTCCAATTCGAACATATTCGTCTACAATGTCAGCAGGAGATCCATATGCCAACATAAGAATAGTTGCAGTGCATTTTTGCAATGGTGAAAGACCCATTTTACCAGTTGCATCGACCCTCATTTGGAAATACTCATCATGATTTCCGAGGGCGGCTACAATTCGAAGAAATACATGTCTATGCATTCGAAACCTTCGACGGAATTGAGCATCTGTGTATACTGGATTTTCAGAGAAGTAGTCATTGAACAATCGAATATGTCCTTCTTCACGGCTTCGGTCTATCTTTTTTCTTCTTCGCTTAGGCCTAGTAGAACTTCCAGATTGTTGTTCCTTCTCGAGCATTGACATCAACAGTTCCTCATCGGTGTTGTCCATACATTCATCTTCTATGACTTCCCAAAAGTGTTTGTTTAGATCATCAAAATTATTTGGATCCATTAAAGTGAAAGAAGAATGATAGTAAAGTGAGAGAAGAATGATAGAAAAGTGAGAGAAGATTGCTAAACTTGATCAAAGTGAGGTTATATATAGCAATAGTTTGAGTAACGGCTAGTTTGACTACGAATAGTATTTATAACGAATAGTTTGACTACGAATAGTATTCACAACGGCTAGTTTGACTACAAATAATATTTATAACGGCTAGTTTGAAATAATACATGCATAATATTTAATTTTGAATAATACTACAATTTTTCATCTTAACTAAAATCCATACATAATATTTAATTTCAAATAATACTACAATTTTTCATCTTAACTAAAATCCATTCATAATACTTAATTTTGAATAATACTACAATTTTTTATCTTAACTAAAATCCGTACTTTTCTTTGAGCTTATTACAATAATTTTCATGAATTTGACGTTGACTCTCATTCATCGCGGACGTGTATGACATGATAAGTTGCATTGCTTTAAACTCCATCTTGTCCTTCTTTAACTTGTTTTCTTCCTCCTTAAGTTGTGCCAATTTTTCCATGACTGATACTTTTTTTCCAATTATTTCGTGCACTATTGTAGAAGATGTTTCAGTTGCATTTGAATTTGCCTTTGCCTTACCCTTCTTTTTTGCCGCCTTTTGTCCCATAGGACGTTCCATTGGTGATGTCTCTGGGTTACATTCATAACTTGAAGGCGTCTATGGGTTAGACGATGTTGTATAGGCTCCACTTTCAGAAGTTTTTGTTCTTTTTGAAGAACATCCAGTTGATGCGCCCATCCATTTAGGTTCATCTTTTAACAATTGCCATGCAAACTCATGATTGAATGCTCCATTTCCTTCTTGACAATAAAAAGCATGTGCTTTAGCCATGATATCTTTCTCTGACATTCCGCTTTTCTTGCCCTGAACAGTTAATTTGTAACAACCAACAAATTTTTGAACAAACCCATTTATGCGATGCCATCGAGCCTTTAATTAACCAAATTGTCTTCTCTCGCAATTTCTCACGATACTCATTGTAATTCGATGTTATTCTTAACCAAAAACTATCTGCTTTTTGATAAACTCCTACAACTGAATCCTTCGAAATGCTGAGCCACGATTTAATAAGAAGTATATCCTCTTCTCTAGTGAATAAATCTCGAGTTTTTTTCTTAGCGGAAAGTTTTTCTCCCTCTTCAAGCGTAATATTTTCAAGACCAACTTGAGTTGAAAATTGTGGAACTTGACACTCTGACATGGACCCGATCGGTGGTTGAGTTTCATAACGAGGAAACTCTACACCTTGAGTATCCATTTGAGGTCTATAAAACATGTTGGGGTTTGTTGGTAGTGTTAAGAATTGAGAATTTTGAGAATTAGAATCTTGATAATTTTGCATAAGATTCCACATAGACTTTTGAAAATTATATTGATTTGGATCCATTTGGTTTGAAGAAATAAGATGAAAAATTGAATAAAAATTGTTGTCAAATGAAACTCAAAGAGATGAAATTATGAGGTAAAAATTATGAGAGTAAAAATGAGTGTAAAATTTAAAACAAAGAGATGAAATTGTGAGATAAAAATTGTGCCTAATATCTCAAATGACCAAAATTTATAGTAACAATTTTATTACAATTGTTAATTGAAGTAAATGTGCAACGGTAATAAAATGCAGCCTGCAAGCATGATGCAACGGTAATAATTTTATTTCAACGGTACAATTCATTAAACTTGCAACATTTGAAATGCATGAAAATATTATTTTATATTCAATTTGCCTTTGAAGAACCATCAATGAACATTGCTTGCTGAAGCAATAGCAAGGGACAGCTGGCGTACAAAGTGAACCAAGCAAATTGCTTTATCTGAAATTTTCAGACCACCTGGCGTACAAAGGATGAGGGACAGCCCATTGGAGCTGCTCTAAGTAAGTAGAGTAGATTGCATTGTATTGCCACGTCAGCAAGTTCCTGACACATGTACTCATCACCCTAGTTATCAACTGTCACGTCAATAAAATGATGAACTTGCATCAAAGATTTCTGCTCAGGGGCTCTTTTCAAAACTTTTAAATTTTATAGGGACTAAAATCAATTTTTTTTAACACGGACTCTTTTCAAAATGAGTGACAATTGTAGAGGCTAAAACACTATTTAAGCCATCAAAATAGAAAGGCCCAATTGTCAGGCCCAGTCTTTCTAAACAAGAATAAAAATAAAAATAAAAATAAAGGAAAGAAACAAAATGCTAAAAGAATGATCTCTTGGAAAAGGTACACTATGAAGAATTAATTGATGAGTTTGCTTCAAAAAATGCTAGAAAAATGACTTGGCTAAAATAACTAGAAGATATTTTGTTGTTATTGATAGGATATGAATCTTTTTTAGGTTAATTACAAGGATACTTATTTTTTATGTTATTTCCAATTTAAAATCGATGAATTTTTTTTATGTATTCTTTATTAAGAGGCCACTTTTAACATTTTGCATGTGGCCTCTAAAAACTCAGGACCGACCCTCTAAAACCTCGCGCATGCTTTGTGAGTAATATTCGAAAATGATTTTGTATAAGTTGTGAATGCTTTTCATATTGACCATTTCTATGTGAATGAGCTTCTCACTTTGCTCTAAATTTGTAGTTAACATAGCTTATGTTATGAGGCAAATCAATAGAGTCACTCACAATATTTCTAGAGCGTATTTAATTCAGGCTAGCCTCAATGTTCATCATTATTATCCACCTGGTTGTATATCTCTTTTATTATAATAAATGAAAGCTATTTTGAATAAAATTTTTGTTTGTTTTTCTTGGTACTCCCTCCGTCTAAAAACAATTGTCTCTATTTGAGTGTGTGCACTATTCTTATAATATACTTTGACCATATTTTATTACTACTACAATATAAATTAAAATAAATATTAGCAAATGAGATGTCATTAGATTTATCTCTATAAATACTTTTAAAATATCAAATTTTTCGTATTTTTTAATAGTACATAAAAAAAAAAACTAAAAATATTAATGGTCAAAGTCGTGGATCAGCATGTATGCAATAGTGAAAAGAGACAATTGTTTTGGGACGTAGGGATGACAGGTGTAATTTTTTGCCATTTACATGGTTTTTCCTTGCCTAGTTTAAGGATAACTTAACATATATGAGATTGAATTAAATAACCTTAACGTATAAAATAGATGTCTAAATTATAAAATTTGACTATATAAAATATTTTTTTTTTATCATTTTTCACCGGTTTCGGCTGGATCTGTCCAATCAACTGGGCCGCGTTTTCACTTACCAAAAAAAAAACTGGGCCGCGTTTTGAAACACCAGTAAAAAAGAAAATTTCTCTTCCAACCCCTGCCGTTTCTTTTATACCCCCCATAAATTTCATTTTGACTCTGAAAACGGTGTACATTTTGAACAAAATACTTCGGTTTTTACGACCCGAAATAATTGAAATTTCGGTTTCTAGTTTCTACTAACTGTTCGCTTAAATACTTTGGTTTGTACGAACCGAAACACATATATGAACCTCAACAGCAGCTCATCACTTCTCATTCTTCATCATCACACTACCAAAAGTGTGTTACGATCCAAATCTGTTTTTTCATCATTTGGTAGCTTGAAATCAAGATTGGAAAGTCTGCTAACGGTTGGGAAACGCATTGAAGTTCAATCTTAAGGTAATGTTCGGTTAATACGAACCGAAATATCCTGGGACTTAGAATTATTTGCGCTACTCACTGCCTTTGCATATGCTCATTGTTTTTTGCTATGCCTTTCGTTACACTAGTTATAATTTACATATTAGATTTGAATTATGTATAACAAGTAAACTATTAGGAATATGTGTGTTATATGTGGCTAATTATATTTTTATACGTTTTTATAATATGTAGTTATGTCGGACGAAAGCGAACCGCATCGGACTATTGTGCTAGGAATCAGTGCACCAGGCCTTGTTGAGTTTAATCCTAGCCGTTCGAAGTCTCCCGTCATAGAAATCGACACAAGATCACTTTTCGGTGCAGGAGCAGCATTTTGTCAAACACTTTTTCCAAGATTTTCTTCCATACCTAAACATACAAGAAAAAAAATCCCAAATCAATACAAAACTTATAATCTATGATAAATTAAAACTTATAATTCAATCAAACACTTTTTTATTTCACTTACACATTTTGTCAAACACTTAGAATACAACATAATACCAAATAATATCATATTCAAATTAAACATAATACTCCACATGCAGGGCCGCCCCTATAATCTAGAGGCCCCGAACAAATTTGATAAAGAGGCCCTTTAAAATAAAATAAATTTAGTAAAATTAATATGTTTTTAATTTATTTTTTAAAAAAGTAATCTTTTATTTAAAATACAATAATATTGATAATATTAAAAAATAGTCATATTATAATTAATAATAGCAAAATACACTTCCAAACAGATATATTTAAAAACTGAATGTTTTTAATAAAAATTACAACTTAATTGTAAAATTTAATTTTTTTATTTTTTTTAAAGAAGAAATTAATTCTTTATTTTCAAAGAAATTACAAAATGTAGCTTTTATTTAAATATAATAAATTAAAAACTTATTATAAGTTGTAAAGTTATTTTATTTATTTATAGAGAAAATTAATTATTTTGTTGCTTTTTGTATATTACTAAGATTATCAAATATCTTATAAAATGAAATTTTAAAAAACTGTCATGGGTGAGACTTAAACTCACACCCTTAGGATACTAGACAAACACGCAAGCCACTATACCAAACGCCTTTTTGTCTAACAATGTTTCACCAAAATTACTTAACCAATACTTTGTATGTTGGACTTTAAAAAAACAAATATGAGGCCTCCAAAATTTGGAGGCCCAGTGCTGTGGGCCTGCTTGTACGGGCTCTGGGCCGGCTCTATCCACATGCAATCATGTTAATATGTAATTAATTTGACAACTAACAATTATTCAACAATTCAAACAAGATATTGTTGATTTCATCGATATTGTGGAGGAGATTAAAGTTCTTTCTTAGAAGTGGAGTGTGGATCGGTTGAAGGTTGATCCTTGTCTTTTCTATGAGTGGTGTTGGAATCCCGGATATTGCTTCCCTACATAGGTGTAGTGGTACCCCTTTTATTTTAGCTACCAGGTGTGTTTGTGTGCTTGTTGTGTTTGTGTGCTTGTTGTGATGATTTCGGTCCCTGTTTGTTTTTGGTGCTAGGTGCTTTGCTTTGGGTGCTATTGTGTAGTTTGTGTATGCCCTTAGTCTTTTCCTCTTGTACTACTTTTGCCCCTGCTTTGGCTTTTCTTGAGCCTTTACTTGTGGCTTTCTAAATAAATTCATTTTGCTATTCAAAAAAAAAAAAAACAATTCAAACAAGAAAATCAACAATTCAAAGATCCAACTTTCATTATGTAGAAAAAAAACATCCTAGAGTAATGCATTTTGATGACAAACACAACGAATAATAAAAAAGGTATGGAGCTTACTTGATGAAGTATGTTTTGAAGTTGGAAGTTGGTGTTCTTCAAAAAATAGCACAAGGGAGGTTAAGGAGTGGGGTTGTTGTGTTTTTTATGAAATTTCGTAACTGATGGAAAGGAAGCTGTTCTGTTTCTATAACAGAATAATTCGGTTTGTATCAACCGAAATTCCATAAACTTCGGTTCGTATAAACCAAAATACCATGCAAAGATAAAAACATCAGTTAGGGGGGTATAAAAGAAACGCGGGGGGTTGAAAGAGAAATTTTCAGTAAAAAATATGATAATGATCGGAATCAAATTAAAACAATAACTAATAACACTAATTTAGTAAATTCAAAATTCTGTCTCCTTATTTCATTTATCATTTTTTTTATTTGTATGTAACGATCAACAATTTCATAATACAACAGTTTTGTGTGACTGAGGGAGGGCATTATTTAGTTTCAAGCCAAGTAATGATGGTCACCATGATGAAGCAGAAAGGTATAATCATCAGTAGTATATATATATGGTCCAACAAGATACATATTATACTTATACATCTAAAACAATTGTACTAAAGCAATTAATTATCAAACTAAAGCTGTACGTGAGGATATTTATTCCATGCCTTTTGATGCTCTAATCTAGTTAGGCATGGCATTTTAATTAACAAGGTTTCAGTACAAAAATAAAAAAATAAAATAAAATAAAATATATTCTTTGAAACTTCCCAACAGTAGTTTCCGAGAGACTCGAAAGAGTACTTGCCCTCTGGTCACTATTATAAAATATAATTGAAGTGTTGACCTATCAACTAGGCTAAGTACGTCAAAGAGATTAAACTCTACAATATGGCGAACGAAAGTTTCAAATTTCAATTGCGAGAGATATTTATATTTAATGATAAATATAAATAATATATAAACACAGAGAAAGTACAAGAGTTTAGTTCAGAATAACAAAAAGTACCGGAAATACGACACTCTATCAGAATCCAAACAAG
The DNA here is from genome assembly GCA_030408175.1 of Trifolium repens. NCBI lineage: Eukaryota > Viridiplantae > Streptophyta > Magnoliopsida > Fabales > Fabaceae > Trifolium > Trifolium repens. The sequence goes on from CP125850.1 coordinate 10,549,611, forward strand.
CTATAAGAAAGACAAGAAAAAATAGAAGGCTAAACTGTTCATTTAGTCCCTTACGTTTATTTTAGGTTTGAATCAAGTCCCTTACGTTTTAAAAGTTTGAATTTGGTCTCTCACGTTATCAACGTTTGCATTAGTTAGTCCATTCCCTCAAATTTTTCACTAATTTCGTTTGATCCTTACACGTGGTTGACGGTTTGGATAGGTGGAAGTGATTTTGGACACGTTGACAGCCATATAATAAACAAAACCTTCACAAATAGAAAAAAAGAGTTAGTGTTTGCAAAGGTCTTTGTCGTATTTTTTTCTATTTGCGAATGTTTTGTTTATTATATGACATTCCACGTGTCCAAAATCACTTGCACATGTGTAAACTGTCACCCATGTGTAAGGGATCAAACAAAGTTAGTGAAAAATTTGACGGAACTAACTAATGCAAATGGTTGATAACGTGAGAGACCAAATTCAAACTTTTAAAACGTAAGGGACCTGATTCAAACCTAAAATAAACGTAAGGGACCAAATGAATAGTTTAGCCTATAAAAAGCCTACAAGAAGACAAGAAGCCACGCCAACACCAAAGCAAACCACCTCAACATCACAACCTGAAGATGAAGACCCCTCAGAGAGAGGGATAAGGGTCAACCACCAGTGGCGGAGCTAGACAATAATGTTCGGGGGAGCCGCAACAGATTTTGAATTTTTTTAAATATAGTCACCGTTCATTTAGAAAAAAAATTGAGCACAACACTTCTTGTAGTTGTGGTGGCAAAAAAATAAGAATTTGAGTAGCTTTTATAGTTGTGGTGGCGCAACATAGAAATCTTTTTTTAAAAATGCTGGAAAGAAGAATCGAACTCAGGACAATATTGAGTTCAAATTTCGCTACCTTGCCACTACACTACTTGGATATTCATCATATTTTTTGACGCTTAGATATATATATATATATAACATACTCCCTCCGTTTCTTTTTAAGTGTCCGTTTTGAATAGTAACAGCAAATTAAGAAAGTTTATTTTTGCACTTTATTTTCTTATTATACCCTAATTCTAATTCACCAACAAAATCCTATTTTTTGCAGACACTTTCTCTTTCCAATAAATTTAATATATTATGCACACAAAAAAAAACAAAATTTAATATGTTATGTACCAAAAAAAATAAAAAAATAAAAAGATTTAGTTTTCCAAATATATAGCATTAATTAGTTTTATTGAAAAAGATATGAGTAATTGACAAAGGGTATAGTTGACAAATCGTACCCTTAAAACACCAAATGGACAGTTAAATAGAAACGCTAAATTCGACATTTTTTGGACACTTAAAAAGAAACGGAGGGAGTAATATTTAATAAAATTTTAAAAATATATATATACCTATTAAAAAATGAATATTTTGGGACGGGCCGCAGCCCTTTCCAACCCTAAAGGGGCTCCGCCCCTGTCAACCACGAGGTAGGACAAAACAACAAGAGGATCTCAAATCCCCGGATCTAATAAGACCTATATCACACCTCACAAATCTCTACCAGTTCCAATAGAAAGTAGGGTTAATAACCCACTCATACAAGGAACATGAGGTGCCATAATTTTTGCCTAAAAACTATTTTCAAGATAAAATTTAAACCCTATCAACAAGACACTCGACAGAAAATGTCTCTTTCAAAAAGAAGACATCATTTCAAAAAATTTAGATAGTCCACACAATAGTTTGCCAAATTAGCAACCACCCCAATCTATCTTTTCTACCTATACAGCTATACCCGTGCTCAAGAAACCCTCAAATAACTATAAGATATTCATATTTAATTTTAAATACGATTAAAATAGAATTACATTTGATGGAGAAACCTACCAAAAAAAAGTGGACCAGTTGAAGATTCTTCAATTTATTCATTTTATCAAGAACACCCTTATATAAAATATTAATTGCTACAACAATAAATACACTATATGTGGAATTCAGTGCAATTAACTTTACTGAGAATTTTGAGCCATAGGATATGATAATTGAAGAAATAATTACTAAAATCTCCAACATGATTTATTGCATGTTGTTCAGATGTGAAACTAAGACCAGTAAATGTGACAATATATCCAAAAAATGGCATCCTTTCAACACTAGTGCAATATATCAACTTTTTCAGGAAGTGTTTGATCATTATTGAGAATGATCTTTGGGAACTGCTTATCTATATAGCAAGGAAAAACCAAGGTAGAGGAACTGGACAAGCTAAGAATAGAATCCAAGGAAAAGATGTGATTTTTTTTTGTTGAATCGGCTAAATTTTATTAAATAACAACTCCTCCACAAGAAGTGAAAGAAATTGTTGAGAAACATACAACGAAAGGTAACGTGATATAACACAATTACCAAATAACAAAACGCCTAATCAACACCCCAATCCACCCGTGCACCAATAGTGATTCGCCAAACCCACCAGAGAAAACCCCTACCCGACCCTAGAAGACACCACTAGACACTAACTTCCGAACTCGAATTAAAATTACTCGGCCCATCAGGATCCAGAAAGCAGCCCCAATGGTCGAAGTGAAAGGAAAAGATGTGATATTAAATAAACAAAGTTTTATATATACATGTTGGCATTGGTGGAATAATAGTAACAGTGTAAAAGAAGCAGAAAGAGCTAAGGGTTTCAAGAGCATCTATTCCCTAATCAAGACAAAACTCTGAGTTTATCTATATGTTCTCTTTTTACCCTTTATTATTCAAGTTTTCATTTTGATACACCCTCACCTCTCAGTATAAATAGTGTTGCACCATCAAAAAATATAAACCTAATCCTAAGTGCAATTTTCATTTTTGTATAAAATCTTTTCTTTTTAGTCAAATCATCATTAGTATTAGTATAAATTACCTCAATTTTTTTAGAATTAAATTACCTCAACTTTTTTTTATATATTAATCTTTGTCCGGTTTTTAAGACAAAAAAATCCTAAAATCCAGAGTTCAATAAAAAATAAATAAATTTTGTTCGCAAAATTATTTCACCTAAAAATCAAACTTAAATTATCTCAAACAATCCACCGAAATTCATTAACTACTTAAAATCACTGTCTTGGTCAAATTACCTCAACTTTGATGATACTTGAAGTTGAATCTCATGTGTTTGTGTAGAAAGTGGCAATTAATGGCACATAGAAGGATGAGAGGCTTTAACACTTTGCTCTTGAGGTCTGTTTGTTCTGGTTGTTGCCTCGTAAAGGAACCTTTTTTTTTTTTTGGTTCACAGAGCAGTGCACGTGTGACCCAACATCCAATGCTCACTTCTGCCTCCATAATAAACCCTAATCACACAGATGAGACAGACAAACAGAGTGAAGCCCATAACTCCCCATTCTTTCTTCTTGAAATACATGAATTTCACTGTCCAACATCTGTTAATTACTTTCTAAGAGTTATCAATGTTTATTATAAAATTATAATCTTTCTAAGATTTAAATTGACCGGATAGTCTCAACTCTCAAGTAGTTAATAAATTTTAATTAAGATCAAATTGATTCGGAGTATCCGAAATGTCAAATTATGTTGGATCACTTTTTTATTTTTATTTTTGGATTACTATGATATTGATAAGATATTTTCATTGCCGTTAGCGATAATTAATCTCTGTCGGAAAACTTTAGGTATAGGTTCTCCCATTTCAACCAATTTTTTTCATACGTATAACCATAAATTAAACCTTGACCACATGTTTAGACGGACAAAAACCATTATCACCTGAATCAATTTATTATTAGTCTTTTTTACCAAAATTTATTTACCTCTCGATTGAATTTAAAATTTTATATCTTAATCAACCCACTTCTAATAATTGAGTTCAAAACCTAGAATCAATATATTATTTCTAGGCTAAATAAACTCATTTTTTTAATGGCCAAATATAATATATGAATAAAAAAGGACATAATACAAGAGCAAAAGCAAAAAACTAATTAAAAAGGATGAAAAAAATGGAATTTTTTTTTTATTTGTGAAGAGAAAACATATATTAATGAAACATAGTATAACATAATAATGATAGTGCTAATTTTGAGAACATGGGTGTGAAAAGGACATGAGTTTGGATGTAATGATGGGTGTTAGTAGCAAAGAAAGTGAGAGTGTATATAGTAATGATGGTTGAGTTAGTGTTTTCTAACTTACAAAGGGAACTAATTATTGTGTCCAAAACACACTTTTCTTGAAATAGATAAAAATTTTAACATGTTCATGGTGTTATATTTTTTGTTTGGTTATTTGTGGATTGTCCATTTTAGATTCTGAATCTAGCTAGGTTAGAAGTCCTAGAAATTAACCACCCCAAAAATGGGAAAAAGGCCAAAAAAGTTATGTAAAAAAAAATTCAAAAGAAAAATTATTAAAAGATGAAAAAAATGTTCTCTTTTTCCTCCCTATGCAAAGATTGACTGATAAATTAACAGACAAGATACTAAAATTGCAGCAAGAAAATAGAAAGTGTGAGAGACATCACATGCTAGTTTCTGCTGCTTCATTTGGAAGCAACTTAGAACATTTTTAGCTCAACAAGAAAATTAATTAAACCATTTTTGGATGCAAATATCATCAAATATTCAAACTCCACAAAAAATTCATGAATTTATACATCCTTCTTCAATCAACATCACCAAGTAGAGAAAGAGAGAGAGAGAGAGAGAGAGAGAGAGAGAGAGAGAGAGAGAGTCAATACCATATGATCAAAGAAAAGTCTTCAATTTAAACTAAGTTATAAGAAGGAGAATGAACAAGTGATAAAGAGAAAGTAAAAGGGGTGAAACAAAAAACAAAACAAATTAAGATAAGAAAAAAGAAACAAAGATAAAACGAAAAGCATAATGATGAGAAGTGATTAAGTGAATAACATTTTTTTTTTGGTTAAAAAGGAGGACGAGCACTTCCACCCCAATAGCCCTCAGCTGGTAATTGGCATGAATTGAGAAGATTTTGAGGAACTCCTCCATGGAAAAGTGATGAAGGATTATTAGGATCTGCCACAAGTTGTTGTTGCTGCTGTTGTTGTTGTTGCTGTGGTGTTCCCATAGTTCCTGGTGATCCTAACCCTCCACTTCCTGGCACATTCACTGGTGTTTCTTCATCTTCTAAAGGCAACCTTTCATAAGCAGCATTTCCAAAGGAAGCTGCCATGATAACAACGGGACCGGAAGCCAACAACGGTCCTACCACGCTACCGCCGACTACCTGTCCTTGTCCGCCAGCTAGATATATGGCTAATCCTGACGCCGCTGGTGGAGCAGGCGGCGGCAGGAAAGAGCCAGATAAAGATAATATCTCAAATCTTCCGTGAAGTGTGACTACCGCACCAGGTGATGCTGGTTGACGGAGAGTCACGTTTGTGACGGTCCCACTTCCACTGAGGATACAGACACCACGCTGTCTCCTCCGTGCAAAGACTGTCACACTTTCCATGATGTCACATCCGTTCGCGACCTCCATCACATGGGATCGGAGTGCGTTTGCGCTGTCTCTCGTGATAATAATGGGTGGTTTCGGTTTGTTTTTCGAACCTGCTGGTCTTCCTCTTGGTCTCCTTCCCATCTCACCACCACTACCTCCTCCCGCACTTCCGCTACCACCATCGTCTTTTCCATCTCCACCGGTTGGAGTGTCGTCGTTGTTGTTTCGTTCTCGTTTTTGGCCTCGGCTTAAGTTGCCATTGCCACTTTGTTGTTCTTCTTCATTGGTTTGGTGGTTGGTGTGGAATTGATGATGAGGATGAAGATGAAGATCTCTAGTGAGAAAAGGAAGAGGACGACCTTGTGCTGATACTTGATCCATGATTTTTCTTTTTCTTCTAAGTGTTTTTCCTTCTTTAATTAGATGATATAATCAAAGATCAATATCCTCACAAAATCACAACCCTAGCTAAATTGTTTGAAAATTGAAGAGAAGAAAAGTAGAGCTAGAAAAGAGAAAGAAATAGGCAAGGATCTAGGTAGTGATTTACTTTTGAGAGGTTTTATGTTTTTGTTTTCTAGTTTCTATTTTTTCTTCTTTGATTTTTGGGTTACTTTCAAAGGGTAGAAAAAGTAGAACTAGCTAGGTATTGTTGATGGCATGCTCTCTACTACTTAGCACTTACCTTCAACAACAACCAAAAAAAATTCCCCACCAATGAAATTTCAAACACCATTTGTTAATCTCATGTGAGAAGAACTTGTTGCAAGATGTGTTTGGTTATTGATTTTGGTATATGAAAGTAGCTAGTTAAGCTACTTTTTTATGGAAGTAAAGTAAAGAGATGGTAGTTCAAGGTTTGGAGGAAATAAGGTAATAAAGAGTTGTTCTATGAAAAGGAAAAGTTTATAGAAGGAGAAGAAAAGGAAGAGAAAAACAAACAACTTAGGAATAGGAAGCTTTTGTTTGTGTGGTTTAATAATGATATTGAGGTGAGTGAGGATACTATTTTTTTTATTTTTTGTAAGAAAAAGAATTTGGGTTTTTTGTTATAACTTTGTGTGTTTTTTTTTTGTTGGGTTAGGGTTAGGTCCAAGGAATCGGATCGATGATGGGTTTGATATTGGTATGAAAGACAGCGTGCGCATGGGCGGTGTCGTGGGACCTACAAATGTGGGACCCATTAATTCAAGGACTAACATGCTTGCAAATTTTTCACTTAAAATTTTTGTTTGTGTATGTGTAAGTTTCTTCTTCTATATTGAATTGAAAAAAAAGCTGCAAATAAAAATAGATTAATATATATATGGCTTTCATTAATTGGGTAAAAAACCTTACTCAGTTTCTAAAACCTTAATCTTTACTACTACTATTACTATGTCTCTATTTGTTTGTGCTATGTGCACCTTCTTTTCAGACAACAACCTCTATCTCTATGTCTTTGGAACTCATTATTGTTTTTTCTGATGGTTCCTAGAATCGGTATACTTCAATGTTCAGCTATATCCCGTGCAAAAGATCACTTCCTTCTTACTTAAAAATGTTCAAACCTTCCTTTTATTCAAGTGTGGGAACAGATTAGGTGCATTTACAGCAGACCGCTGTAATAGATTTTAGCTGTCCGATTTATAATCAAGGGCTGAGTTCATTTTTACAGTATAAAGTAAAGATTTAAATTTGGCCGTCCGATCATAAATTAATAAGTAGGATTAATTACAGCGTGAAACCGCGTATTAATTCTACAATAGGGAATCTACATCCAAGTGTATATGTTACTACCTCTCAATCTCTCTTATTAATAAAAGAAAGAATACTGCCGGTTGGTATCTCGAGAGCACTAGTTAAAAGAATTACTACTACTAAAACAATTAATTTTCACGAACTTTTGGCCCTCTTTTGTAAAAATAAAAAACAAAACAAATAAGTTCAAATTAAAAACAACATTTTTTATATTTTTAAAATGTTAAATACACGAGTTTCAAGAATTTTTAACCATATTTAATTCTTTAACTAATGTCTAGTGGACACAAGCTAGAATATTTTCCTATAAAAAAAGTTTATTTTTGAAATTTATTGAGTTACTAAAATATCTAGTCTATATTAATAGACCAAATACATTAGATAACACAGAGTACAAAGATAAGTATAATATTTAAATAAAAAAACATTGTAAACTGATCAATTGAACCAAACTGATTAGTTTGGTTCGATTGGAGAGTTTATTGGTTCAAACACTTTTTTAATTAAAACCCGAACTAAACTGTACCAATAGAAAATGCATGTCTATGTGTATGAGTGTTGTAAGCTTCAAAATATAAAGTTTGATTGTTATAACGATAAAAATAACAAAAGATATACTGATTATTTTTTTTATTTTTTTTAAGCAAGTGTAAAAAAATTGTGATTGAAGATTTTTTTTTTTTGGGTACAGAGGTGATTGAAGAAATCTATCATAACCAATTTGTAATATGTTTTTTGCTTTTGGAAAATGACATAATTAACCGTTATAAATTAATCAAATTTACGTTCTTAATTTTTTAGTAAAAAAAACAATTTACTGATTTTTTCATGATTAATAATATTAGTACATCAAGGACACATTTCGTTCTGAAAATTATTGGAAACTTTTTTATATATATATTTTCAGAGTCAATGATTATAAACTTTTTCATTTCATTCAATTGTTAATGACCATGGAAGAAAATGTGTGCATATTATATTATCAACCGTTCAATAAAAAAGATAAAGTGTATTTTCTCAGTTTAAAATATATGAGTATTAAATTTGTACAAATTAGTTGACAAACACCATAGAATTTATAAACTTTTGAGTTTTAGTCTTACTCGGGAGTAGTTTCTTAATATATAAACGAAATCTATATTTATAATAAAAATCCATTGTATACATTTTGGTGCTCTTTTCCACGTTTTAGTTGGTATTCTGTTTTTGGCTTTTGCTTTAGCGGAGTAGTAAAGTTTTTGGTATTTATGTAGTCAATTTTTTATTTTTTTTTGGTAGCAGTCAATTTTTAAAAAGTATAAAAAGTGATCTTTTAATGTAATTTTTTGTTTTTTTGTTTTCTAATTAACTAGTGTCTTAGAGATATTATAGTAATACCCTTTTTTATTTTAATTTATTTCTTCCCTACTATTATTTTTTCAAATAACACATTTCATACAATCTACTTCATGCTCTATTTTTCAAACGACTTACGAGTTATACTTAACCATACAAAGCTGAAAATCACTTAATCTATATAAAGATGGAAGTGACAGCAATAGACAACGGCGAGAGGAAGAGATTTAAAACGTACATTAATAAAGAAAAGATGGATTGGGCTGGTTTAATTTGTAGGCTTAATGGGCCGAATAAATATAAGCATCGGTTTAGTTGATCGGTTTCTAAAATTTGAAATCGAGAATCGAACCAAATCACATTGATTTGTGTTGGTTCGGTTTGATTTTTTATCTGAATTATAAAAATCAATTTTTTTTCAATTATTTTAATTTAAATTGTTGATTTAATCAGTTTTTTCTAATCCGCATACGTACCTATTCACTCCTTACATTATACTTTAGTTATACCTCTCTAGCTGACTTAATTAAGTTGTTTTCTAGGACTAGGAGGATGCAAATTATTCTTTTGATTTTTTTGTCACCGCAGTCAGCATTAGTCTATTCTACAATATTCAATTCTATTGACATTTCTATATATATTATTGATTTTCTTTAACAATGTGTCAAAAAACAAAAATTCTTTAACAATAATAATGATTTATTTTTTATTTTTAATAAAATCTGGCTTTTTCTTGTTGCTAATGTCTGTAAGTTGAATCTTTGATCTCAATTAAAGCTCTAAGTTATTTTTATTTTAATAAAAGTTTTGCTGTTAAAAAAAAATTAAAGCTCTAAGTTATTTTCACGGTTTACACTCTTTGATACCTCTGTATGAGACTATTCTTAAGTCGACAATGTTGAATTTGTGGTATTTAGATGAAAGAATAGGGGAAAATAATAAGAAAATATAAATATTATTGATAATGAACAAAATACAATATTTACATGTGAAATAGTATGATAGTACCTTGGTATTTATAACCAAGTGAATATATTTAAATCTAAACTAAATCCTTTAATTATAGGGCTTACTCAGTAATGCATAGTCCGACTTAGAATAACCAAACATAATTATTGAGATATTTTCTAAACAAACTAAAATATAAAAGTAATTCATATCTTAAAAGATATTTTTCTATTCTAACAGACAACAAGACAACTAATTACTTTTATCAGACTAGACTACCTATCAAATAGAGGGTTACATGAATCAAACTCAAATTATTTATCTTGGAGATAGTCATCGATCCAAACGTTAAATGGTGAACTCCGTTGAGGATAATTAATGTATCTACACATATTTTGACGACCAAGTCAGGAAGTGTAGAATATAATTAGGGTTTAGATATTGCATATATAACCTAGATCACGAGGTAGGCTTTTACAAGCAGAGATAGGGACCTAGAAAACCTAGAACATTGTCTTGGACACTTGTGTATGGGGCTGTAGGTTGATCGCCTTTAGAGTGAAATTTATCGTTCGTTTTGGTGCGATTGTAAGACGTACCCATGGGCCATAGCATGATTCACGCTATTTTACCTAATTCAAATGAATTGATTCAGTTCGTATATGTGTCTTAACCCATAATTGACAGTTATGATGTCAGATCTCTCCGAATTGGTTCCTATGGCTTGTTATTGTATATCAAAATGTAGAGAGTTTAACTTTATACATTTTTATTTAATAATAACTCTTGTAAAAGAAAGAATTTTAGTAAAAAAAAAAAAACTCTTGTAAAAGAGTTTTAGTAAAAAAAGAAAAACTCTTGTAAAATATTTCAGTTCAGCCGCTACACTAAACTAAGAATTGCCGGCAATTTAATAAAGGCAGACATATTTTGTTGTGAAAATAAAAGGTCAATCATTTTATCCAATGCATGCATGTTATAAAAAAGTGAATCCAGACTTCGATTGATTTAAGTTTTAGTATTTGTTTATCAATTATATTACTCCTTCATATGAAAGAAAATCTACAAAACATTCTAAAAGGTTGGATCCTTGTTGGAGAACAAGCTTATATTTTAAAACTATCTTGGTTGGTTCTTCAGTTTTATACCAATCATTTTAACTAGCTTAATTAATCGTTAAAACCATATTGTACGTAATTGATCTTCAAATGATATTTGATTGCCATTAAAAAAAATTATATTTGGTCAAGATCTAATCGGTCCAATCTTTTTAATACTTATTTTGGGCAATTTTATAACCTTGTGTTAGATTTTGTAGGCGATGAATGCATTGTACTAATACACCAAAGTATATTATTTAAATATAATACTGACAATTAAATTGTTCAAAATGGGGAAAAATGGATTATATAATATTTTCTCACATCTCAATTTATAAAATTTGGTATATTATTTTTTTAAAATCAGATTTTTTTGTGTGTAACTGCAGAACATAATTCCTCGGGTTTTCTGGCGAAAATCAGAGTTTGAAGATAGGAAGGTTGGTGGTGGTGCCGTTGGGTGGTTCTGTAGTGGTGATGGCGGAGCTGCCGGCGATTTGGTGTCATGTTGGGTGGTGGTGACTGAAGGTGTTGAGGTGGTGAAGTGGCGGTGAGATGCTGGCGTGGTGGCGTTTGGATCTGGCGCTGCGGTGGAGACGGTGAGGTGATGTGGTGGTCAAGGTGTGTTGGAGATGAGGTGGGGAAGTGGTGGTGAGGTGTTGAAGGCGCCGTTTGGGTTTGAGCTGGCTTTGGTGGTTCTGTCTTGTTGTGCTCGAAAGAGTTAGGTGCGCAGACACTCCGTGTTGACGGTAGTTGTTGTTTTATCGTACCTCCGGGACGTATTGGTGACGGAGAGGTGTTGGATGGTTAATGCCGAGTGTGAGTGGATTCTCCCTGATACGAGAGTCTCTGACCATTTTCAAATCTGGTGAGATTTGCAGGACTTTTGGAGTCGCTGAGGGGTGTTCAAGTCTGTTAAGATTTGCAGGTCTCTGGTATCTGGTCGAACTCTACTGCATCAGGTGTTGACTGTCGATTATCTGACTACCGGTGTCCTCTACCTTCGACTTTTGGGGCTACTTTCTGGATCTGATGGGCCGAGTAATTTTAATTCGAGTTCGGAAGTTAGTGTCTAGTGGTGTCTCCTAGGGTCGGATAGAGGTTTTCTCTGGTAGGTTTAGTGAATCATTATTGGTGTACGGGTGGATTGGGGCGTTTGATTAGGTGTTGGTAATTGTGTTGTATTACGTTACCTTTTGTTGTATGTTCCACAATAATTCGTTACACTTCTTGTGGAGGAGTTGTTTTTTAATAAAATTTAGCCGATTAAAAAAAAAAAAAAAAAAAAACTAAATTTAAACCAAATACATTAATCGTTCAATGAATTTGCTTGTATTTGAGATCGAAGGAAGTATTTCAAATGTGAGTAAAAGTCTTACATTGAATGATTGGATGAAAAAGTGAATGTTGAGCAGTTTATAAGTAAAAGATTCTAAAACTTAATGTATTAAGAGTTTGAATTAAAATGTGGTATTATACTCATCTATGTGTTGGTTTAAGGACCAATGAGATGATCCCTAGATCCTTTCATATTCCAACAGTGGTATCAAAGTAGATGGTTGCTCTAACTCCTTGTGCCAGAAGTCTTTTCGAACAATATCTTTAGGCAACATGTTCTATTGAGAGCAAGCAACGACAGTGCATGTGGATTAAAGCTTATAGCATTCTAAAAAAGAATGGATGAAGTCACACTTGAATGAGAGATATTTGATATTTTAAGTAAGAGTTTCACATTAGATGAAAAAGTGAATGTTAAGAACTTAATAAATGAGATGATCCATAAACATAATGTCTTAAGATTTTGAGTTAATTAAGATGTGATGTCATACTCACTTATGCGATGTTCAAGGACCAGTATATAATGATTCCGAACTCCCTCATGACCCAACACTATAAGACTACATAATTTACCTTTGCTAACACACCTTAAATATCATCGAGTTGTTCAATTCTAGAAGGAGAAGCCGAAGTCATAGTTGCTTTGAATCTAACTCTTGAGTTGGATCTTTCTCGAGGGAAACTCGAAACGAATATTAAATACATTAATATACTATATAAAGACTGGTAAATTAATTAATATAGCTTTGTTAGTGTTTTTTGTGCTGTAAACTTTTTTCTATTTTGGACTGAGGCAACATTCCCTCACCCTAAATTCAATTGCTCAATTTAAATTAGTTAATATACTATATAAAAGAAGAAATGAAAGAAAGCAATATGAAGAATTAAGATCCTCTTCAATTTTATCATCTACAAGAAAATGAATATGAAGAGGAAAAAAATGGAGAAGATTTTCACTCAAATATGGAACAAGATTCAATTACTATCTTTTGAAAAACTAGAGGAAATTTATGTGTGACATTTGACCATACTTTAGGGTAGTATACAGTATTTAATTTTAAACATTTGTATTTTAGTAATGTGACACGGTGGATGTAGTTGGTAATTTGATCCTATCAAAGGATTGACTAATTTATGATGTGTGCCCTACATGGCTGTGGGGATTTTGGTAGTTGAAATTTCGCAATTGAATGTCTTGTTGCAAGTAAACACATAACAAATGACTCGGGTCAATTTAAAGGTAAAGCTAGGCAATAATTCCAAATTAATTGGTCACCCTTTTTTTTATACAAATTGGTCATTATTTTTGTCCGATGAATTGATCGCTTTCATTTAGTGTTTTAAAAATCAGACTGAATCGGTCGATCATATTGCTTGAACCAGGAATAGAAAGGATCATCGGTTTAATGTGATTGTCGGACCGAATATGTTATTGAACAAATAAAAACCAGCGCGAACCGACCAAAACTGATGAATACCAACCGACACCGTATTTTCTGCTACGTCATTTCACCCCACTTTCTGATATGACATGGCGAGTTTATAGTTTTTTATTTCCTCTTTGTAATGTATTTCTTTGGTGTTTTCTCATTTTTCCGTAGTTCTTTGGTAGTTATTTATTTTGAGTATTTTTGGTACTTTCATAACTTTCAGGGCCAACTATGGCCATGTGCAGTCAGTGCTATGTAACAGGGTCTCACAATTTATGGGGCCTCAATTTTTTTTTCAAACTCATTATATGAAAAATAGATCAAGTATTATTTGAAGATACAAAATTACAAGAAATTGAAGTTGGCGAAAGGGAGCGTGTCTTGTTCCTGTAGCCGCCCGGACGTGTGTTCGAGCGGATTAAACATTACATTGTATAAATTATTTCAAAATTGTGTTTCTTTTAATGAAATAATATTTATTTTTTTCTATAATTTATAAATAACTTCACTACTTTATTTTATTTTTTTTAAAAAAAACTACATTGTATTTTTTTTTTTTAAAATGAAGAATTAATTTCTAATATTAAGTTGCAATTTTTATTAAAAATACTATCAATTTTTAATGATATTAGCTTGAAGGTGTATTTTGTTATTATTGATTTGAAAGTGATTATTTTTTTTGTATTATTGATGTTGTTTGTATTTTAAATAAAAGATTACTCTTTTTTAAAAATTATCGGTTCATTTTGAATAATATCTAGCTTAATTTTTTATTTATCGGTTCATTTTCAACATTGTGGAATGACCTTTTATTTATGTTAGTTCCATGAATAAATAACTATTTTTGTTGATGTTGATGCTATTTACAATTTAAATAAATGATGTTCTCGTTTATATTTTTTATTTATTAGGGGTCCATATTTATTATTTGTTCCGGGCCTCCAAAATCTCGAAACCGGCCTAATAACTTTGTGTCAGGAATAGGTATTTAATGATCGAGGAAAAAGTATTAAGATTCATGTTAAAATATTCAAATATAAAAAAAAAACTTATATTCTTTTTGTTTCAAAATATAAATAAAAACTAGTCAATTAGGGTGAATGTATTCCATCCAAATTTTTAATCAAATATATCAAATTTTTTTAACTCATTCTTATTTTTATTTTTATTTTAGGATAGAGAAAGTACTATTAAGTAATATAGAGTATAAAAAATTTAATTATATAAAAGATCAAATGCATATGTTAAAAAATAAAATAAAAAGTCTATATTTTTCTTTTAACTTTTTTTATTGGTGGAGCTAGAGAGGTGAAGAATTGGGAGCATGATGGATGAATGAGGGAGCAATGAGAAGAATAAATAAATGGGGGTTTGTGTATTTTGACCAAATGCATCGTCTACAGTGCTGTAGGTTGAATGGCAAACCAAGATGTGTGGGTGTGATTGAATGTAATGTGCTACTGTTACTGTATTATTGGGGTGTATTGTTGTGCGCGTGTAAAAGGATCAGAGAGTGTGAGAGGCACAATAAGGGTTTTAGAAGAAGCTAATCACCCTTTTAGAGCCAACTCAATTATGCATTATAACTGAGATATATCTTTCATTTGTACAAGTTTGTTTTCACTATTTAATGAATAGTAAATTTATCTATTTTTGTACAATGAATGAATAGTAAATTTTACTACTGGAGTAAATAAACTTATTAACGCAATAGTTAAAGTTAAAATAAGATTTTGTATGATAAAAGACTTAACATTTGTACATATTAGACAGTCTTATATTAGTTTGGTGAAATCATAACTCATTGTCATGTTTATTTTTAAGAATATCAAATTGCAAATATAATTATTTTTAGAGATTAAAACTTTTTGTATAGTAAAATCGCAAATGTGTTTTTGGTTGCGATAAAATTATTAACTGTTAAGGATTGGGCCTAAGGCCCATGAGTTGAGGAAATCTTCCTCCTCAACTGTCGAGCACGGCCAAACTACAAAGCAGCCCAAGATCACGCAACGAACACATGATACCCGTATATTTTAATGTCCGACCATGGAATGATGGACATTTAATGTCCATCAAGGTTCCTCAGTTGTCTTCCGATTTTCCAACAGCCATTGATGACATTGATATGCCCATCAATTGTCTTGGATCAGCGTCGGAGGCACAAGAAGGGTACATTTTATTCTCTCTTAAAACCTATGTTTTACAGATTTTACTAACTTGAACGTCAGAACACCTGTAGATACAAAGCATCCCTCCCATTTACCGGAACAGGAAAAAAAAACTTTCGAACAAGATTAACACATATCAACTATCAAGATAAAATCATTAACGATACAAATACAAAAAAATATATTTATAATTTTCATACATTTAAAAATTAATTAAGTAATGTCTTTGCTATTCAACTATATCAAATTGTTGTTTGTCCATATTGGAAGGGTTGTTAGGGTGACAAGGACTAACACTAAACAGCACGAGTGGCCTTTCCGTGCGTTTAGGGGCCCAATCATATGCCACATTACTGCCTCTTTGTATTGTCATTTCTTTCTTCTCCTTTCTTCATTTTCATATACTAATTTTTATGCACAAAACAAAGAGACACAGAAGTGTCCCTGTCACCATCTATATGTTCGTCCATTTATGCTCTTATCTCTCGATAACGGTTGCACGTACTCATGGAACATTTACACCTAATTTCAGACACTCATTCACGAATCACAAATATTTTTAGATGTCATTTGAAATATTTTAAATTTTTATTGGATAAAATATTTTTTAATTAAATATAAGTAATTATTAGATATTTTAGGGTCTGTTTGATATGTAAAATGCAAGTACTTGACAGTATATTGCATGATTTAGCAACACAAGATAAAATTTAAGGTATTGAATAAATTTTGTCATATACTCCTCCGGTCTTAAATATAAGCAACAAAACAAAAAAATTGAAAGTCTCAAATATAAGTAAAAGTTACTACATTTACTACAAATTTGTATAAACCTATAATAATTACATTGTTTTGTGCATTTTCCAACACAACTTTACTCTACTCCATCAATCCATGCAACTACTAATGTCATAAACAAACTCAAAAGCAAGAGTAAAATTAAAAACAGAATAATTTTATCATTACTTAATGCATTTTATCCATTTCCTTAAAAGATGTGTTTTTTTTTTTGCTTACATACAAGACTAGAGGTAGTACGATGTTTGGTGTGGACAAAAAAATATTTTGGTATTTTAAACAATTTGTGCATAGCACGAAAAATTGTTTCATGGTTCGGTGGAAGACAGAATGGATCAGTTTTTGTCAAGTCTAATAGCTCGCAATTTGTCAAGTGTCTTATTGTTTTAGCATATCAAAAACGCACTCTTAGAGTTTAGTTGAGTACTAATATCTTGTAACCAAATTTTATATAAAATATAAATTTTAAAATAAATAATATAAAAATATAACATGACATTAAATTTTATTTAAGTTCTACTGATTTTCAACTAAACTTCTGGTATCAAGTGTTTGCCATAAATAGATGATCTCTTGATAAAATTCATTTATTTCTTTTTTTGGGCAATATATTCATATATTTCTTGTGTGAGTATAAATTCATTTATTTCTTCTTGAAAAAATCAGTTCATTTAAATCTTCAACGCCATTAATTATTTATTTTTTGACATATATTTTATCATTTTCTGCAACAAATAAGGAAAATGTTAAATAATGTATCAGGTACACTAGTTAACCATATTAATATAGAAACTTTTTTTTAGAACTTATGCATTTAATGTGTTAAAGATGCAAAAAGTTATAGGAGTATCTCTAGCATTAATTTTACCTCTTTATTTCCTTTTTGGGTATGCTTAACTAGTGCACTAGGTGCACTGTTTAGCATGACCTTAAACACTATTATAAAAAAATTTAAATGTGGAATTGTTCGTAAGTTTTAGTTTAACATGCGAAAAATATCAAAATTGTTAGGTTAGACGTTATAAACAGGATTCAAAGTTAAACTCGTCCACTTATATGTATAGATTTATAATAATTTTATCATTTTAAAAAAAATGAAACTAAACAGAATTTGGCGTCATCTTGATTGATTGTAGAATGTTTATCATGAACATTAAGATATTTTTGTATGATCTGTTCAAAAATAGGATATTTTTGTACGGTGAAATTGCATGATCGTCACCGCAATTTTAATTTCATTCCATCTTTATTTTTTCAATATTGAAAAATAAAATTATGTAATTTGTTATCGTCAAAAAAGGTAAAAACATATATGATTAATTACTCTCAAACGTATGAGGGGAGTAAGCACATTGGACATATACGTGCATGACCCTTGATGGATGTCTTGATGCCATTCTAACTTGATGATTAATTATTACTCCCTCCGTCCCATTTTAAATGACACATTTGCAAAAAAAAATTGTCCCATAATACTTGACTCATTTCAATTTTCTATGTTACTTTTCTATTTCTACCCCTTATAAATGCTTTTCTAATTATTATTGGGCAGAAAAAGTGCATACAAGGGTAATTTGGTAAAATTAATATTATCTCTCATTTAATTATACACTTTTCTTAATATGTGTGAAATGGTCAAATGTGTCACTTAAAATGGGACGGAGGGAGTACTAACTTTATCATTTACGAGAGCTATTTTTACTCAGTTAATAATTAATTAAAATTAAAGACACAGATGAGAAGATGATGCTGAAGTGGATAAAAAGACAAAAGAAGATGATGCTGGATAATAATAAAAATATTAAATTCCTTTTTTTTTTTTAAATAAGAAAAAAATGCTGAAGGTTAGGGGCTTGTGATTGGTGTAATGAAGAATCAAATTAATTTAAGGGTCAATTACCGGAAGTATCGGTCCGTCTTCATCTGCCTCTTCATGTTACTTTCGTCCTTCTCATCACATTATCAATCTCTCTCTTCTATGAGCAGACAAGTTGAAAAGAACCTTACTAATATATAAAATATAAATAAATAAATTGTGATAATACACCAAACCACCCAGTCTCTTTCTCAAGAAAAAACAAATATTAATTAAAAATAAATAAATTATGAGACTAAAATATTATCGCACATCCACAGATCTTGGCTCAACGTAGAAATTTCAAAATTGTTAGGTCAAATGTAATATTCTATCAAATATGAGATTCATAACATTGTCACGCCCTTTAAGAGCTAATTTCCACGATGATTTTCACTCTATTGGCAATTCAGCATTGACCCAATGATAGCCATTTCTTTTTCGACGGCTCCACTCATCTATTGTATTCAATAGAGAACCTTAATATACCTATATAAGACGTACTCTTTCTGTGACTCAACTCTCAATGAAAGTACCAAATGATATAGTGCTCAAACTATTCTTAAAAAAACAAAAAGAAAGCTAAAGAAACGATAAATAAAACTAAATAAATTAAAATATTTTCATCCATTTTGAGTGTCTTACAAAGTATCTCTATTATAATAAATCACACCAAAAGATCTAAAAAACTAAGAAGTCCAACTAAATAACTATTCAAATAAAAATCGACCAATATCAATTCCAAACTAGCTAAAATTGATAAATTATCTATTTATTATAATTACTCTCTTTATGTATATTTGCAAATATCTTTTTTAATAATTTGAGCATATCACATTTTTTATGAATAAACAATCTATAAAGTTTTGGCATATGGGTCTGGTCACTGCGACCTCCTTAAGAGGCACCCCTTCTCCTGAAGTTACGGGGCTATTTTGCCGAGTTCCTTAGAGAGAGTGTTGTCTCGCACCCCTAGGTATTCTCTATCTACCTACATGCGTCGGTTTCGGGTACAGGTACCTTTTTGTTTAAAGTCTTACGAGCTTTTCCTAGGAGTATGACATCAGTTATTGTTACTTCAGCGCAAGGGCCGCCTCGTACTCGAACATTGGCTCGGGGCATTTTATCTACCCCTTATTTACCCTCTGACAGGTGCACCTTGTGTTCTTGAACCGAACAACCATACGTTCGGCTAACCTAGCCTCCTCCGTCCCTCAGGACCAACAAGAGGTAGTACAGGAATATTCACCTGTTGTCCATCGACTATGCCTTTCGGCAGACTTAATTGTAATGGTTTTTGGGAACATAGCTCAGTTGTTATAAACATCATATTTTATATATAAGGGCCGAGATTAAAACCCCGAACATCTCACTTATCCACTTAAGAATGAAATTTTTAACTATTAGTCTACTTTAAAAAAAACACTTAATTGTAATGGAAAGTTTAAATAAGTTGTCGTATAAATCATATTCTATAAAAGCTCATATTTTAGACCTCGAAGATAAAAATTATATGTTAAACGCCACCCATTATGAAACTCCATTATGTAAAGATCTTAATAGGAAATAATATTCTCAACTCTACAAAATTTAGGGTCTTTTCTTTTCTCTCTATTAGGGTTGCCGTCATCCTTCTCTTAACTTTCTCTCTATTCATTCTTCCATTGCAGGGGGTGGTTTTTGGCCAAACCTCAACACCGTTTTTTCCTCTTTTTATTTAAATAAGTGGTTATCCACATAAGTTTGCTTCTTCGCTTTTTAAGTTTTTGCCGTCTTAGTGCGGCGTTGTGTTTGTTCGTCGTCTTGTGCGACGTTGTGTTTGTTAGTCGTTTTGTGCGGCGTTTGTTGGTTTTTCGTCTTAGTACGAGATTCGTTGGTTCAAATTGACATATTTACTTCAATTCATTACAGATCTGATGAAGACTTGGACTTCAATGTTGCAAATCCGGAAGTATGAATATTCCAGTGACTTTTATTTTGTCATATTTGTAGGCACTTCCATGTTGACGTTGTAAGCTACTAACCTATGTGCTCAAGATTGTTTGCAGATTTGCCTTTTTCAGTTTTTAGCAATATTGAATTTGTAATTTTTCAATTTAAATGAATGAATTTCTTTTTCTGTCAAAAAAAAATAGGAAATAATATTCCAAAAAAAAAAAAGATCTTAAAAGGAAATAGCCATATAAGTTAGCTGATCATAAAAAACTCTAAAAAAAAGAGGCAAGTATCGAGTATAACAATAATTTATGACATAAAACATATTAAATCGTGTTTGACATTCGATTATAGATTGAGAAGATCTATTTATATAAGGAGAATATTAACGTGTGTCTTACCGTAATAATGATGACTTATCACTTTAAATTTTTTAATTTACGAACAAGCAATCTATATATATATCATGTTTTTCTTAACCTAAATTACTCCCACCGGGGAGTTGTGAGTATGCATATGGTAGCGGAACTCGTAGCCGTAATGAGAAATTCACATGTGAGTAGAATTGTTAAAATGGATTAGTTTGTATGGCCGATTTGTCAAGCCAACTAAAATAGTGTTTGGGCTTAATAGTTTGAGCCCAAATTTTTGTTAGGACTTTTTAGCCCCCCTCGTCCACCCCCCCCCCCCCCCCCCCCCCCCAAAAAAAAACCCCTTTATAAAAACGGGCTAGCCCAAAGTGTGTATTAACATTAAAAAAAAAACTTGAAATAAAAACTATAGTTTAACCTTGTTCTACATAATATGATCATTCAAGGTATGAGTTTTCTACTCACTAGTGATTTTTATTTTTTATGAATATTCTTATATTTAGTTGAACATATTATCATATTTATTAAGTATCACAATTACATGATTGATGTTTGAACTTGAAACATAATTTCTAATTATTATGGTGGGTCGATCAGCTACATTTGATTGTATTTTCATACCTGAAACGGAACAAATATATATTTTATCAGTGAGAAGTGAGAAGTATATATTCATGAATAAAAAAGAACATAGCTTTTGATATAGTATATCGAATCAAGCTCCAAATTTGAGTAAACCACCAAATTGGTCCCTGGCTCTGTAACTCGCTCTTAAATTGGTCCCTGACTCTATCAATATCTCAAATTAGTCCCTGACTCTATCAAATGTTTCTCAAATTAGTCCATCCGTTAACTTCCGTTTGCTGACTATGTTAACTCTGCTTCTGTTTGCTGACATATGATAAGTTTTCAATTGATAGCTTTTATAAACTTTACTCAAAGAACAAAAAATCTCCCAAGAACATTCAGGCTCATCACATTTGGCTCTTACTCTTGTTTTATCATTCTTCACCCACATTTGATCGAGTCAGCAAACGGAAGTAAGAGCCAAATGTGATGAGCCTGAATGTTCTTGGGAGATTTTTTGTTCTTGAAGTAAAGTTTATAAAAGCTATCAATTGAAAACTTATCATATGTCAATTCAGTTTTAAGAGAGTCTATCATTGTAGTTGTCCACCAAAAATATTATATTTCTTGGAATGTAAGCATTTGTTTTTCTGATAATTCACATGAGGATTTTGCTTCAACCATATTGACCCCAAGCTAAAATTCAAGGCTCCCCTAATAATTAAGTCTATCACAAATTAACCAAATTCAAAGAACGTTTAGCTCACGGATTATCTTAAAACAAACCTTTTTATGGCTTGTGTATGTTTTTTGACGTATGTGTTTTGAATTTAGTGAATGATATGTTGTCCTCGAGAAAGACATAGTCATCCCTTTAGAAAGAATATAATATATTCATTGATAAAACCTTGAAACATCATAATAGTTCTATAGTACAACAACTATATAATATAAAATACAAAATGATGCTTATCTTAATTATCAACTCATTTAAACTAAACAAATGGAAGCCCACTATCTAGTTGTCTTAATTAAACAATTATTAGTAAAGCTAATCCAAAATGTATGGACCACTTTCAAAAGGAAAAACAAATTAAAATTTAATTAAACTATCAATTCCATGTGAAGGGCACACCTATAACATCGAACCTAGTAGCACGATGATGCATGTTCTCACTCTTCCACAAGCCGCTTTTCACTCAAAGTGGGTTGAGATTGTTGCACACACATCTCTTGTCCTCTATGGAAAGCCAATCCAAAAGTTTCACACTAATGTTAATTAATTAATTTAATTCAAATCCAATTGAGCATTCCAATTATTTTAACGACTATTTAGCCGACCAAACTTGAAGTGTTCATGTGATGGATTATGATGGATTTGGAACCTTTCTTGTCATCTATGCATATATGCTAGGTTTGCTCTCTTCGTCCTCTTTTCAAGTGACATTTTGCAAAAATATTGCAATGGGTAGCATATTGTCAACGATTTTTCTTACATTTGATTGGTGGATGCAATTGTCCTTTGTGTTAATCTTAATTAAATTGTTCACATTGTTTACTTTGAATACATTGAGTTACCTAGACATACTGAGGTCACATTTATTGTTGGGTCAACATTATCAATGAGCCATAATGTAGATCAAAGCTTCACAATTAATAATTAAATTAATCTTGTAGTCCTTGCTTACATTTTGGTTGGTGAATGTTAAAGTAATTACTACTGTTACCTAGAGTCTTTTTCATAAAAACAGTTAATTTTTTAAGTTTATTGAATAACTAATATATCTGACTTATTTATAGATAAGATATTTCTGTTATTTAATGAATATAAAAGTGACTTGTTTCTTATAAAAAGGACAGGAGAAAGTAATAGATTTAGCTAAAATATTAGACCGATTAAATGATTTGAATCTCACTCTTAAAAACTATATAAAAAAATGAGAGAGTTCAAACACATAGTTCAAAAATCTTGATAAAGTTGGACTCTAGTACAATTTTAATATCGACTTTTACACTTAGTGTAGGTCTTGGGTCCAAATATAACATGACCCTTTACTCGATTCTAATACCATTTTAACAAGCTTAGATCTCACTGAAAAAAGCTAGCTAGCTCGGAGGGCACATAAATAAATAAAGGTTTAACAGTCTGAAAATATTGACAACACAAGACATAAGTACAAAGTTAATATTCACTCTCACATCCAGGGTCTAATTCTTACGTTGTCATCTAAAATACGTTTAACATGGAATCAAAATCAGTTAAGGATGATAATATAGGAATCGGACTCATGTTACAAGACATGAGAGTGAATATTAAAATTATATTGGAGCACTTTCACATTTTTGAGATTCTTAAATTATTGTATACATATATGTGTTTGGAGACAATCATCTCATGAGTTATCTTTTGAGAGTAAGATTCAAGTTTATTTAACATATAGTATTAAAGTCGGGTTAAGATGAAAATGCAAGGATTGGATATAGGACCTATGCTGGCATGAGGCTGAGTATATTAAACTTGCACGTGTTCCAACAACGCAAAAACCTTAGAAATGTGGAACCCAAATACAACTTCAATACCCATTATCATGCCAAACAGCTAGCATGAGTTCCGGGTCCAATGTCTACATTGTCATCCTTAACCTAACATCGATACCATGTTGTCTATGGAGTTAGATTTCACTTCCAAAAATTAGCTCAAAAAATGAGGGGATACAAACACACGTACACATTTAATAATCCAAGAATCTTGAATATGTAGAACACAATAAAACTTTAATACATGTGATCATCACATCTAATTAATTATGGTATATTATGTAGTCGGCGTTTTACTTATTAAAAAGAGGACTTATTTGTAATAAAATAAAAACTTAACTGTATCTTTAATTTAAAATTGAATTTTCGGTCTTTAAATTATCATATTTGTTACAATTTCAGTCCCAATTTAAATTTACAATGACCTTTAAAATGGTCATACTTGGCTCCAAAAATGGTGATTTATTGGGTAAATATCACCATTTTTTAGGTAAAAAGTATGGGTTTGGAACCAAAATTTCAAGAAGTTAATTTCATTTTAAAATAGAAAGCTTATTTTGTAAATATAATAAAATAGGAAAACCAAAAATGAAACAAAACCTAAAACAATAGTGGTCAGTTGGCTTAGTTTTATAATATGATTTTTATTTTTCTTATTTTATTTTTCTTATTTTATTTTTTGATGACTAAAATATATTACTAACAAAAAACAAAAGGCTCGATAAGAGTATAAAAGTACAAGGAGTACTCAAGACTAAATAAAGAACTAAATGATAAAGAAAAATTAAAAAACAATTACCGAAATACAGGTGAGAAACTAAAAGTACAACGAGCAAAAAATCTCATAATACTAAAAACTAATTATACTCTTATGTTTATAAGTTTGATTAACCATTTGATTTTGTTATTTAATATATATATATATATATATATATATATATATATATATATATATTTGTTTTAATTACCAATTAAATATTGAAAAAATGAAATTTTCTCCAATTTTAATTTCCATTACTAAATTATTGACAAATGTAACAAAATGAAGTCAACTCTAATGTCATCTATCAAGTGACGTCATATATATAATTACACAAAATCACAAAATAATAATAATTACTCAAAAACACAAAATAATAAGATAAATTTTAATATATACCATTTTTTCAAGTGATCCATGGTGGACCAATCATGAATAACATTATAACGAATACAAATTTCACAAAATCCACCGTTTGATTGAAAATTTATATCATATAAATCATCCATAAAAACTTTTATAAAAATTGAAAATCATATAAATAATCCATAAGATTAATGGTTTATGAATTTTTATTAAATACCATTAATCTTGACAAGTCTAAAAAACATATCAAATCATTTTTAATTTTTCTAAAATTTTTTATAAATAATTTATATGATATAAATTTTTAATCCAACGATAAATTTTATAAAATTTGTATTCATTATAATAATATTGATCAATTGTCCACGATAATTTTAGTTTTACCTAGGGCTGGAAATGAGTCGAGCTGAGTCGAACTCATCTGAGCTCGACTCGATAGGAATTGGTTCAGCTCGAAACTCGGTCGAGTTTGATACAAACTATTTTTTCAGCTCGAGTTCGGCTCGTTTAGAGTTCACGAACAGTTCGGTTCGGCTCGTTATTAGATTCAACTCGTTAAGTCAAATCACATTATTTTTGAAATTCTGGCGCGCTGGTAACAGATGTGGTATATGATGTTCCAACATCGTGCCAGCGTAAAACATAATGGACAATCTAAACAATAAATAGCAGAAGGTAAACAACACAATGATTTGATGACCCAGTTCGGTGCAAACAACAACCTACATCTGGGGGATACCAATCCAGGAGGAAATCCACCAATAGTTCTAGTTCAAAGTCTTACAGCAAACTCCTCGTTTACAACTTATCACCTAGCAACTATCCTCATGCACTTCTACCTAGGAACTCCTAGGTATGAGTTCCCAACTCACTCCTTAATCTCAACAGTACAGACAACACTGTTGTTAACTCAAACAATATGGTGGAGACACTCTCCTAAACACTAGACCACTCTTACCTAAAGGCTTTGAGTGACACACATGAAACAATCATACTCCATGCTTAAAAGCTTTGGAGAACATACAGAGTTACAACTAAATAAAACAGTCCTACAAAAGTATCAAGATGATACTAGAGAGGCTCACAAATAAAGCACAAGGCTTACAAAGACACGAAACCCTAAAAGTCTACATTTTGGTATATTGGTTTCGGTGGAGAAACTAGGTTTAGCTCCTTCCTTTAAATAGCCAGTAACATGGGCTTCAGAAGATCTGACCCAAAAGAAACATCCAGCTCACAAACATAAAATAAAACCATATCTAAAAAGATTTGATATGTTTTTAAAATAAATCTTCACAATAATTCCTAAAACAATCTTTAAATAAAAGATCTGTTTAGAAAATAAATCTTTTCTTAATGCACACGCAAGGACTGATGAAAGAGAAAAGATCTTCTCTTAAAATAAAATGTGCGCACAAAAGATATGCTAGCTGGCGCACAGCTGTCAGGATCTAATGTTGTAACGTTTCATACCACATCCTGCCTAAATATTTGTTTTGCCAAAATGCAGCCAACACCAAATATCCAACAATTTTGATAATTTATTTTGTCAAAATTTCAAAATTTGATCCTTAACCTTCTAAACTATTTTTTTAAAAGAAAAAAGCAAATATTAAATTAAAATAAAGAAGAGGAAAGGTAATGGAAAATGAAAAGTCTTTTGAGAAAGAGAGAGTTTAAAGGACTAACCGATATAGTTCATGAACCAAACGAGTCGAACTATATATAGTTTATGTTCAGCTCATTTAATTAACGAACTTATTTTTTACTCAAGTTCAACTCATTTGGTTCACGAACCAAGTTCACGAGTCAATAAATGAATCGAACTTTGAACTATTCACGAGTTGACTCGGATCATTGTCAGCCCTAGTTTTACCGGTGGAACATAAATCTTCTGTATGTAGGCCTTATTGTAATGGGCTTTCGCGTAATTTTAATAAGCATACATATCTTATACAAAGATCATATAACGAAGTGGTGATAAAAAAAAACCATTTTTGAATCAAGTTTTATATTTAGATATGCATTATTAATTATATACATAAATTATTGAAATAGGCTGATCCATCTAGGGGGAAATTAAAAAGGATAACATAAAGAATTCAGTTCCAACATATTTGGAAGTGCATGGCAATTATAGTTTAGAGACTTCTTGGGAAAATTTTAAAAGATTGCTAGTAAAAAATTTGAACTTTGTTGGAGCTTAGGAAACTTATAATAAACATATTAAAATAAAATAAAGCTGTTATTGAACATTGGTGTTTGATATATAAAAGAATATGTACCTATAAAATTCACAAATGCACTTAAAAAAGAGTGATAACTTAGAAACATGATTTGTGATTGCGAAGGTTCTTTAATAGTACATTGTTGTTTAAGTTATCAATGAAAAGTGTTATTCTTTTTTAAATCAATATATAATAATTCAATTTTTTTTCTATAAAATTTTCTACTTGGTAGGAATGATTGTTGGTAGAACCTAATCAACTCAATTGATTAATGTCTAAGATACTATAGTGAAAGTGTCACAATATATAATCGCATATCTGCTTTAGGTAATTAATTACTTAAATAAAGGATGTAGATTCCACTTGAGAGTTGAGATATATAAAAAACATTGGTATTAAAGTATGTTTAATAAATTAGTTTCCATATTCTTTGATTTTATGTTGGATTGTGAGGAAGGAAGATCATGTCTTTCGCTGTCTTATCAAAGAAACCTAAACATGTAAAACTATGGATTTTTAATTTGTAGACATTATAATATTATTAGCCATCATGGTGTACGAAATAAACTCATGTCTTTGTCTTGTACAATAAAAAAAAAAAAAATTTTAAAAATAAAACACTCATGTCAGGATTTAGATGTATCTCATGTAACATTTGTATATATGTAGAAGAAACTTAAGATAGTCATAAACAAAAAGGAAAGAAAAAATTGACTAAAAAGGGAATTATTTTTTATGCACAATGCATTAGGCTTTCAAATAAAATATTTATATACTTCGTGGAATTACAAAAAGGTACTCCAAAAAAAAAAAAACTATTCACTGAATGGTTCAAGTTTCCAAAAGTTTTTTAATGCAAATTTCCAAATCTTCAATCCCCCGTTCCAACACATTTATGTGTTTGTGTTGGAGTATTAGCTTATGCAGGGTTGTGGAGAGTGATCTTATAGGGTTCAAAATTTTAAGTGGCACCGAATTATTTTTTTATGAGTTTAATGAATATAAGCAGACAGAGTAGAAAAATATTACACACTCAACCAATCATCATAATGATTTCCGCCACGTCACTCCATTTTACCCCACCTTCTTGATGTGATATGAAAGATTACATTATTTTCATTGGTTGTTGGTGTAAAATTAATTTACAACGACTGTGCATATCCATTAAACTCTTTTTTTATTGTGTACATATGTGTGTGAATTTAAAATAAAAATATATATAATTAATATAAATATTTCTTAGATTAGGCTTAATCTCCAATAAATAAAAGGTTAGGAGGATGATATTTAAAGATTAATAAGTGGCTAATTCAAAATAAAAAATAATAATAAGTGGAGGTTACATTTAGTGTGAGATACTACTACTACTACTTATACATGACATGTTCGAGTTGATAGATACATATATATATATATATATATATATATATATATATATATATATATATATATATATATATATATATATATATATAACTACTTTTATTATAGTTTTGGTGTAGTTTTGTTATAAAAAACTTTAGGGTTAGAGGATAATGTCACAACTCACAATTCAAGATAGAGAAAACCTTAAAACTTAGAGAACACTTGTATAGATAGAACGTCATATTATGGATTTTGAAATAATTAAAATCTGAGTTCATACTAATCATTTTTATTTTAAGGAAAATGCTAACGGATGCCCCCGGGGCACTCTTTAAGACCCTTAAATGGTAAGTTTTTATAAAAGTTTGTGCATTTATCACATTGAAAATTGAACTATTCTATTTTTCTAAAGAATAATTTCTTAATATAGTATCCTTAAAGAGTACCCCGGGGGCACTCGTTAGCAAGACCCTTATTTTAATTTGTTTGAAGAATCCACACAAATCATTGATAAAACCTTTTCAAAATGGGCCCATGCATGGCCCTCCTAGGTTTGTCTACTAGGTCCAGTGTCTGTTACTATTTCGAAGTTGTAGACCCAATGAAAGTAACCCATTGAAAGAAAAGTACGTATGTTGGAACAAAAGAGGTTCTGACATGATCCAATTAAGTTTTGATGATAACAAAAGTATTAATATACAATAGGGTATACTAATTATTTAATCCAAGTGTGCAGATATTCAAGTTAATTTTTATATTCATTTAAAGCACATTTGAAGCTCTGATATGGCAAAGCAAACTCTGATCAGAACTTGAAGACATCAGAAGATGCATATTTGGTTCATCAGAAGATGCAAATTTTTATTCAGCAGAAGATGCATATCAGACTCTGATAAAGAGCAGTGAGAGCCGTTTTTGTCAGAAGAACATTCTCTGCATCAGTGATTATACTCTGACATTCCAAAAGCTGATGGAATCAATCTTATCCACAGAAAAATGACGTTAGTACTATTGTACGAACTCTTTACCTGATTTGGATAAATCTTTCCACCCAAGATTGATCGAATACAAGGTTACCTGATTTGGATATCAAAGGTACTATCCTACAGCTGGCGCAATCTCACTGTATCTAATTCAAATCAAACACGCTCCACCTTCTTCTATAAATTGGAGCAAGTTTGAAGCTTTGGGATATATACTTGAACAATTTGAAAAGAGTTGTTACTCTGCTAAATTCATCCTAAAGCACAAAACTGCAAATACAACTTGAACTCATATTCAAAATCCAAGACTCCAGTTTCAGCTTCTGTTAATTCATTAGTTGAACCTTAGAATTTTGTATTAAGATTCTAAGATAAGTCTTGTATCAAAAGTTGTATTTAATTTGTAACTGAACATTGATCTTTATATCAATTGTTCAGACTCTGTCTTTTTCTAAACTTGTGTATTGGAAGTCTCTTGCCTGCGTGCTTGAGCATTAGGAAGTCTCTTGTTTGTATACTTGAGCATTGGAAGTCTCTTGCTTGTGTGCTTGAGCAATTGTAATCTTTGGTGATTATAGTGAACTCTCTTGGAAGTACAAGAGGACTGGACTACTCTCGGATTGTGAGAGGAACCAGTATAAAAATCTCTGTCTCGATCTTTCTCTCTTTCTCTCTTCCCTAAAAGTTACTCGTAATTGTGTTTTGTTTTCTAATCCGCTGCAACCTCTGATAAGTTCTCTGTAACTTAGAAGAAATTTTTAAACTACCCAAAACACAATTCAACCCCCCCCTTCTTGTGTTTTTCACACCTTCAATTGGCATCAAGAGCCCGGTTCTGTTTTTAATCACCTAACAGTGAGACAGTTTTCTGTTGAAAAACACTATGACTGAGACTCCAAGTGGTAGCTTGAAAGCAGTTCCTCATGACTATGATGTTGAAGATAAGTCAAGCAACAAAGCACCAAAGTTCAAAGGAGATGCATCTACCTTTTCCTGGTGGAAAGATAGAATCTACAGTCATCTTATTGGTTTAGATGATGAGCTTTGGGACTTGGTTGAAGAAGGGGTAACTTTCCAAGGGCTAGATGAAAAGGGAAGGCTATCTGTTGAAGAAAGAAAGAAGTTCACTCCTACAGACAAGAAACTTTACAAGAAGCATCACAAGGTTAAGGATCTTCTCATTGGATGTATAACTCATGATGAGTATCTCAAGATTACAGACAAATCCACTGCCAAGAGCATCTATGACTCCTTGTGTTCCACATATGAAGGGAACAAACAGGTTCAAGAAGCAAAGGCTACTCTTTTGATCCAACAGTATGAACTCTTTAGAATGAAGGATGATGAGAATATTGAATCAATGTATTCTAGATTCAAAATTCTTGTGGCTGGTCTCCAAGTTCTAAAGAGAAGTTATACAACCTCTGATCATGTAAGGAAGATTTTGAGAAGCTTACCTTCAAGGTGGAGGCCTAAGGTAACAGCTATTCAAGAAGCTAAAGATTTGGACAAACTTGGCTTAGAAGAATTGATAAGTTCACTCATGAGTCATGAGATGGAACTATCTTCTGATGAGCCTCAGAAGAAGCTAAAATCTGTGGCCTTGCCATCTATTTCAGTTTCATCTAAGGCTCTGAAAGCCAAAGTTGTAGAGTCTGAAGCTGAGGAATCTTCCATAGATAATCAAGAGGAAGGATCAGATGATGACTTCTTTGCACTCTTATCCAAAAACTTTCAAAAGTGGTCACTAAGGAAGGGCAGAAATTTTCAAGGCAGAGGATCTGGATCAAGATACAATACCAACAGGGAGAAGAAGGATGACTCCAAAAATTGTTTCAATTGTCACAAGCCTGGGCACTTCATGGCTGATTGTCCTGAACTCAACACCAAGGGTAAAGGAAGAAAGAGCACAATCAAGAACAAAGCCAAGAAGAGCCTAATGGCAACATGGGAAGATATAAATGAATTATCTGAGGACGAAGACTCTGAGGAAGCAAACCTAGCGCTTATGGCCATTGGTGAATCAGACAATGAAGATGATTCAGAGTCTGATACTGACGACATTGATGAGGTAATATCTAAAATGTCTAATACTCAAATGACCAAAGCTTTGAAAGATGTAATGGTGAAGTACATGGAAAAATTGAGTGAGTTAGATTTTTGCAAACAAAAAATGAAACTTCTCAATGAAAATCTCACCCAGAATCAAGCAAATTATCAAAAATCACTCAAAACAATTAAAGTGCTTGAGACTGGATGCAGAACATGTCACAAACCTTATGACGAGTATGAAATCTCTCTACAAGAGTTTGTGCACCATAACATAGATAAGACTAGGGTAACTTCTATAATTCATGGTGGGCTCAGCAACTATTATAAAAGGCAAGGACTTGGTTCTCTTACATGTCCTGATGTAGGAAAATCAAGTAAACCTGTCGTGTTGAGCAAGTCACCATCAGAATCTTATTCAAACTTCACTAAGGGTACATCAGAACCTCTGACTGTGTCTGGTACTCTTGCGAGCTTGGAACCACAAGATAAGGTATCAGAAGATGACTCATCTTCTGAACCTAAGTCTTCTAAAACTAAGGTTCCCCTCACATCAGTACCCATGTCTACTCAAGTTAAAGCTGTCAAAGTACCAAAGCCTGTTGATAAGCGAGGCACTAGTACTTCTAAGGCAAACTTGGTAACTGGTTCTCTGACACACTCAAGAGGAAAGTCTCAAAGACAACATAAGCCTAAACAATTTTCTAAAGGCTCAGTTGACTCCAGATCTTCTGATTATTCTAACAAGAAGGATAAGATTCTCAAAACTAACCAAAAAGGACCCATCAGAGTATGGGTACCAAAATCTGAAATAGTGTATGCTGCAGGTATGCACCCAAAGAAGAAAAGAAAGCTCATGGTATCTGGACTCTGGCTGCTCACGTCACATGACAGGAGACAAGCTCTTATTCCACACCCTGAATCAGCAAGAGGGAGGAACAGTAGGGTTTGGTGGCAACCAGAAGGGAAGGATCATTGGTATAGGTACAGTTGGTAATTCTTCTTTGTCAATTTCTAATGTTTGGTTAGTAGATGGACTACATCATAATTTACTTAGCATAAGTCAATTGTGTGATAGTAATTATGATGTTATGTTTAATAAGGATTCATGTACAGTAATCAGAAACTCTGATCAATCCATTGTTTTCAAGGGAAATAGAAAAGGCAATGTATACAAAGTAAATTTTTCTGATTTAAAGGAACAACAAGTGCTTTGTCTTTTGACACTGAGTGATGAAAAATGGATCTGGCATAAAAGATTGGGTCATGCTAACTGGAGATTAATTTCCAAGCTTAGCAAGGACAATCTTGTCAGAGGTCTTCCAAAAATAAAATATCACTCAGACTCACTTTGTGGTTCCTGTCAAAAAGGAAAAATTGTCATAAGTTCTTTTAAAAAGAAGAACATTGTCTCTACCACTAGACCTTTGGAACTCTTACACATTGATCTCTTTGGACCAGTCAGCACTGCTTCTATCAATGGTAAGAAATATGGATTAGTCATTGTGGATGATTATAGTAGATGGACTTGGGTAAAATTCCTGAGAAATAAAGATGATACATATGAAGTGTTTAGCATCTTCTGTACCCAAATTCAAAATGAAAAAGATTCCAAAATTTTGAAAGTAAGAAGTGATCATGGTGGTGAATTTGAAAATGAACCTTTTGAAAAATTTTGTGAAGAACATGGAATTCTCCATGAATTTTCTTCCCCTAGAACTCCACAACAAAATGGAGTTGTAGAGAGAAAGAATAGATCTTTACAAGAAATGGCACGCACCATGATGCATGAAAATAATTTAGCAAAATTCTTTTGGGCAGAAGCTGTTAACACTGCTTGTTATATTCAGAATAGAATCTATATTAGACCTATTTTGAACAAAACAACATATGAACTCTTTAAAGGAAGAAAACCAAATATTTCTTATTTTCATCAATTTGGTTGTACATGTTACATTCTGAATAACAAAGTCCATCTTAAGAAATTTGACTCTAAAGCCTGTAAGGGTATCTTCATTGGATACTCTGAACGCTCTAAGTCATACAGGGTGTATAATTCTGAAACTAATATAGTGGAAGAATCAATGCACGTAAAGTTTGATGACAAAGAGCCTGATGATAAAAAGTCAGAGCCTGTTAAAGATTTGTCAGGATCTGATGAGTCAGAAGATGAAGCTCCAGAGTATGATAACAACATAGAATCTATAGAAGACTCTGAAGCTCAAGAAGATGCACCTTCTGATGCTGCTCAAGAACATCAAACTATGGATGATAACTCTGAAGAATCTGATATTCCAAGGAACACATTCAAATATAAATCATCACATCCTGAAGAGCTCATTTTAGGAAACAAGAACAGTCCAAGAAAAACAAGGTCAAACTTCAGAATTGAAGAATCATTATTTGGATTAGTTTCTTTAATTGAACCCAAGACAACAAATGAAGCTCTCTCTGATGATGCTTGGATAATTGCAATGGAAGAAGAGTTAAATCAATTCAAGAGAAATGATGTGTGGGATCTGGTACCCAAACCCAAGTATAAGAACATTATTGGAACAAAATGGGTATACAGAAACAAATTGAATGAACAAGGTGAAGTCACAAGGAACAAAGCAAGACTTGTTGCACAAGGATACAGTCAACAAGAAGGAATTGATTTCACTGAAACATATGCTCCAGTAGCAAGACTGGAAGCAATCAGGTTACTTTTATCTTATGCAGTCAATCATGATATTACATTGTATCAAATGGATGTGAAAAGTGCATTTCTAAATGGTGTCATTTCTGAAGAAGTGTATGTCAAACAACCTCCTGGTTTTGAGGATTTAACAAACCCAGACCATGTGTTTAGACTAAAGAAATCACTCTATGGACTCAAACAAGCTCCCAGAGCTTGGTATGAGAGACTGAGTACTTTCTTGGTTGAAAATGGTTTTGTTAAAGGACAGGTTGATAATACACTCTTCAAAAAGACCCTTAAGAAAGACATTTTGATCGTTCAAATATATGTTGATGATATCATTTTTGGATCAACTAATGCCACTCTATGCAAGAACTTTTCTAAGATGATGCAGGATGAGTTTGAAATGAGCATGATGGGAGAATTGAAGTTCTTTCTTGGAATTCAAATAAATCAAACAGAGAAAGGAACCTTCATTCATCAGTCCAAATATATAAAAGATCTTCTGAAAAAGTTCAACCTAGAAGATTGCAAACCTATGAATACTCCTATGCATCCTACATCAAGTCTAGGCATAGAAGAATCTGAAGGCAAAGTTGATCAGAAACTGTATAGAGGTATGATTGGATCTCTTCTGTATCTAACTGCCTCAAGACCTGATATTTTATTCAGTGTATGTTTATGTGCAAGATTTCAATCAGATCCTAGAGAATCTCATCTCACTGCTGTGAAGAGAATCTTTAGATATCTGAAAGCTACATGTAACATTGGGTTACTGTATCAGAAATCCAATGATTACAAGCTGATTGGATTCTGTGATGCTGACTATGCTGGTGATAAAATTGAAAGAAAATCCACCAGTGGTAACTGCCAGTTTATTGGTGAGAATTTAATTTCATGGGCTAGTAAAAGGCAAACCACCATAGCTATGTCAACAGCGGAAGCTGAATACATATCAGCAGCTAAATGTTGCACACAATTACTCTGGATGAAATATCAATTGGAAGATTATCAAATCAGCAGTAACAATATTCCTTTATATTGTGACAATACTGCAGCTATTCACCTTTCTAAAAACCCTATTTTACATTCAAGAGCTAAGCATATTGAGATTAAACATCATTTCATCAGAGACTATGTTCAAAAAGGTGTAATTGATCTAAAGTTCATTGAAACTGAAAATCAATGGGCTGATATCTTTACAAAACCTTTAGCTGTTGAACGTTTTGATTTTATCAAAAAGAATCTGAACATGATGGAAATCTCTGATTAACTTAGACTCTGATGAAAAATTGAGTTTGTGAGAATCTAATAGTAATCAGAAGATGAAGTCATCAGAACCTTCTGTATCAGAAGTTGTGATGAGAATATCTTCTGACATACTATCAGAATCTGATTAGAAGGTAAATGGTTCTAGCGCGTAAGTAAAAAATCTTTTATAAAAACCCTTTCGTTTTCTCAAACTTACGTGTCAGTCATTTAACAATCTTCTAATACACATGTCTTGTTGCAAGAGGGTAAAGAAGTTGGTTAATGATGATTAGCATTTCATATTCCCAATTGTGGTAAAATACTCTACTACCCCTATGTATGTGTACTTGTTTTTGCGCGTAAGTTTCTATTTAAACACACTAACTGTTCACATTCACACTCTTGCACTCTCACAACCTACACTTTCATTCTTCTAAACCACAGAGATATTTCTTTCTTCCTCTTTAGTAACCCTAAAATTCATATCTCATCCATGGCATCCTCATCAACTTTCTTGAATAGAACATGTATGATCTTACCAAATGAATCCAACCCGACTGAATTTGCTAAAGATCAACGACCGTACAAATATGACGAAATCAATGTGGCTATTGAGAATCCCGTTGATTTAGAAAGCATAAGGGTAAACGGTTTCGCTGAAGTGGTAAACCTCTTCAAAAAGCAAGGTTTGGAATATTACTTTGATTTTCTCAATGGACCAACCTATACTGAATTGGTAAAGGAATTTTGGATGAAAGCTTCAGTCATTACAAGAGATGTTTATGATAAGAAAGTCAGGGAAATGATGGAAAAACACCCTGAATGGAAAGAAAGAACCCCAGAAGAAATGGGTTTGAGATCCTTTTACTCAACGGAGATTGAATCCTTCGTGGCTGGATTCCGAATCTCAATCAGACTCTGCCACATTCTTGAGGCTCTGAAGCTCAAGCGTGATGGTGTGATCATCAAGCAGTCTGATGTAGTAGGTCCTGAAGTGGAGGAATATCTGTTCAAACCTAAGACCGATCCTAAGGATAAGTTTGAATGGACAGACAATTGTAAGATAATCTACAGGATTCTGATTGATAGTGTTCTGCCCAAGTTAGGAGGCACTGATCAAATATCAAGTGTTCAGAAGCTGTTCACCTACAATGTTGCTAAAGGAAATATTGTTGATATTGGAAGGCTTATTTTTGATAACTTGTGCATATCTATTGTCTCTAGCAAAGCTATTGTTAGACACTCAAGACTACTGAGCCACATGTTTGCACAGTGTGGTTTGTTGGATGCTGTTACTCCATATCTTCCTGGATTAGGTACCTTTCTGCTTGGTTCCAAGATTGTGAACAGTACTTCACTAAGGTATTTAAGGCTGGTGAAGAATAATGAGATAATTCATCCAACACATCCTCTGTTACTCAGAAACTCTGAGAAAGGCATTGGTGAAAGTTGGCTTGTGCATGTCAGAGATAGTGAAGCAAAGAGAGTAATAGAAGCACATGCAGATTTCATGAAAAAGCTGGGTGCTGATATAGGTGATGGAGAACCTACAAGACTTACAGTTCGTCAATCAAGGCTTTTGGAACAGCCTCTTAAGCTAGCACCAGTTAAGAGAAAGGCTGCCAAAAGTCCTGCTGGAAGAAAAGCTGCTAAGGCTCCAAAGACCACAGCTCCAAGAACTTCAAGGAAACCAAAGGTCAAGAAGTTGTTGTTGGATCTAACAGAAGAAGAAAAGGAAGAAGCTAAGAAACAGGAGGCTCTGGCAAAGGTTGCAGAGCTTAGTAAGAAAGAAGAGGCTCTCAAGGATAGTTATGACTGTGGTATAGAAGCATCTGCTTTTGATAATATGCACAAGAAGCTGCCACAAAGGAATGATCCTCATAATACACTGGAGCAACAGACTCTGTTTGGTCCAGCATTTGGTAAGTATTCTAATTTTATTGGAGGCAGCTCAGCATTTAGGGATTATTTTAGAAGGCTCCAATTTCCTTCTAAAATCAGTGTTAAACATGCTTTTGATAAGATTTTAAAAGGAGTTAATTCTGAGAAAGTCAATGACATTTCTGAGAATCAACCACCATCAGAGCAGTTTAACCCCATCCTATCCTACCCATCAGAATCTCAAATTAATAGTATATACTATGCTGCAGAACACGCTTCAACAAGCTCTGCACAAGTGATGTTAGATGAAGATTCTGATAAGACACCTTCACCACCTCCTCAAATAACCATTACTCACAAAGACATTCCTACCAAAACAACACCAGAACATGAACCAGAAAATCAACCCCAACCAGGAAATACTGAACCAGAGACTATCCAATCAGAACCTGAACAACAAAAATCATCAGAACCTGATCACGGTCAAGCATCAGAAACTCATCATGCTGACGAACATGGCCATGAGAAATCTCCACAACATGTGGCTATGAATAAATCATTTGAGTTACCAACACCAATCAAGGCACATGTTCAACAGATAAATGAGTCTATGAATCTTGAAGTCATACAACGAACTCCTCCTAACCAATCACAACATCTCCAACACCTTCTGCAGGATCTATCTATGGACTGCATATTTTTCCCACCTCACCTACCCTCAAGAATCCTCAATGAACCCCTTGACCAAACACAAGATGGTATCTCTAGTTTGCTGCAAGCTGTTGACAAGAATCTTAGGAGAATATCAAGTGCAATTCCAACAAGGTCTATTAATTCAGCTCATATTGACAAAGAGTGTGACCTTATGGAAGAGCAGCTTGTGCTTATGATTCGTGCTGCTAGGAAGGCTTATACCACTGATTTGGAATTAAGGAATGAGATTGCTAGGAAGGAAGAGGAAGAGAGGCGTGAAAGGGAGAGATTGGAAGCTGAGGAAAGGGAGAGAAAAAGGTTGGAAGATGAGCGTATAGAAAGGGAAAGGCAAGCTGCTGAGCAAGCTAGGCTAGCAGAGGAAGCTAGAAGAGCTGCTGAACAAGCAAGGCTTGAGCAGCTGGCTAGAAATGCACCAGAGTATGCACAGCATGTATTGGAAAATCAGGAAGATCTCCAAAGACAGCTTGATGAGCATTCTTCCATGTTGGCTGCTATTATGACTACTCTTCAGAGCATCAATGCACGATTGCCTCAGCAACCTGATCAACCTTAACCCCTAGGATTCTAAGCACATGTTCTGATTATTTGTTTAATGTTTATCATGTTCTGATATCTGATTTGTAACTTGTTGAATATTTTCTTTTAAGTACTCTATTGGTTATTCTATTATCTTCTGTGTTCACTATTTATTCATATGTTTATATTATTTGTTGTCTATTTCTTTTATGCTTTCATAATTTTTTTTGAGACAAAAATCAACACAAAGATTTCACAGCTAAATAATGAGTTTATTCCCTTGAAAATTGTTGATTACATAAGTTTCTATCCAACTTTTCACTTGGATCCTACATAAAACAGCTAGTCCTAAATCTAGCTTATTTGAATCTAAGGGAAATGGAAGAGTTCACGACATTCTCTTCACTTCCTTATTGGGAAATCAATGAAAAGTGATCTCATTGATTATGAAGAGAAGTATTCTTCCTTGGGAGGAACGTATGTACTCAAGAATTCCCTCCAATCAGAATCTCATTCAGATTCTGACCCAGATAAGGATTCTTGTTGTTTAGCCTTGAATCTTGTTTGATATTTGACTCTGACAGGAGCAGAAGTTGATGCCCTCATCTTCTGAAGTTTCTTCTTAGACTCTGAGTCATGTTGAATCTTCACTTTCTTCTTCTTCTCCTGCACTCTCTTACTTTTGATCACTTTTCTATCCTTCTCCATTGTTTTTTTTTTTTTCACAATGAAATGGAAGTGTTGAGTGAAATGACAAAGTTCATGGTCCTTATATAGTAGTTTCAAAATGGACAAGTTCTTGGTTCTTACGACAAGCCATTTAATTGGAGTAGTTGTAACCACCTTGACTGCATTGAAACTCTACTTTTGACCATTTTTTTCAAAATTGTCATTTATTTCTTGTCAGTTTTATCTTTTTGTTTAATGACAAAAGGGGGAGTAAGAGCTGTTATTAATTTATGAGATGCTAAACTGAAACCAAATTCCAAATTTTTATTTTTTGCGTTATTATCTATATACAATATGATTTTGAGGAAAATATCAATTGAAATTTGAACTTCTGATACATGGTACGTATAAAAGAAAATTGCACTTTTCTTTCATAGGTATCAGACTTAGGGGGAGAGCTTGCAAACCTAGCCTCTGAAAGTCTAGTGTATTAGTTTAAGTTCAAAATTCAAATGAATATTTTTAAACTGATTTAATTAATCATTGCTGAACTTAGGGGGAGCTTGCAAAACTCATCAACCTAAGAGATGCTTGATAAATTTTATCAACAACCATTGTAAATTAATACTTGGTTTGTCATCAATCAAAAAGGGGGAGATTGTTGGAACAAAAGAGGTTCTGACATGATCCAATTAAGTTTTGATGATAACAAAAGTATTAATATACAATAGGGTATACTAATTATTTAATCCAAGTGTGCAGATATTCAAGTTAATTTTTATATTCATTTAAAGCACATTTGAAGCTCTGATATGGCAAAGCAAACTCTGATCAGAACTTGAAGACATCAGAAGATGCATATTTGGTTCATCAGAAGATGCAAATTTTTATTCATCAGAAGATGCATATCAGACTCTGATAAAGAGCAGTGAGAGCCGTTTTTGTCAGAAGAACATTCTCTGCATCAGTGATTATACTCTGACATTCCAAAAGCTGATGGAATCAATCTTATCCACAGAAAAATGACGTTAGTACTATTGTACGAACTCTTTACCTGATTTGGATAAATCTTTCCACCCAAGATTGATCGAATACAAGGTTACCTGATTTGGATATCAAAGGTACTATCCTACAGCTGGCGCAATCTCACTGTATCTAATTCAAATCAAACACGCTCCACCTTCTTCTATAAATTGGAGCAAGTTTGAAGCTTTGGGATATATACTTGAACAATTTGAAAAGAGCTGTTACTCTGCTAAATTCATCCTAAAGCACAAAACTGCAAATACAACTTGAACTCATATTCAAAATCCAAGACTCCAGTTTCAGCTTCTGTTAATTCATTAGTTGAACCTTAGAATTTTGTATTAAGATTCTAAGATAAGTCTTGTATCAAAAGTTGTATTTAATTTGTAACTGAACATTGATCTTTATATCAATTGTTCAGACTCTGTCTTTTTCTAAACTTGTGTATTGGAAGTCTCTTGCCTGCGTGCTTGAGCATTAGGAAGTCTCTTGTTTGTATACTTGAGCATTGGAAGTCTCTTGCTTGTGTGCTTGAGCAATTGTAATCTTTGGTGATTATAGTGAACTCTCTTGGAAGTACAAGAGGACTGGACTACTCTCGGATTGTGAGAGGAACCAGTATAAAAATCTCTGTCTCGATCTTTCTCTCTTTCTCTCTTCCCTAAAAGTTACTCGTAATTGTGTTTTGTTTTCTAATCCGCTGCAACCTCTGATAAGTTCTCTGTAACTTAGAAGAAATTTTTAAACTACCCAAAACACAATTCAACCCCCCCTTCTTGTGTTTTTCACACCTTCAACGTACACATATTTTCAAAATTTCAAGATTAATCAACAGAAAAAATTGCTAAGATTAACACATTATTTAGCTGCATTGGTCTAAGTATGGTTTGCACTCTAGAGTGCGAACGAGTTAAAGTAGGATGTAAGGAATTGGATCCGTTGAATCAGCTCATTTATTTCGTTATTTTAAATGGGACGAGTTGCAATTTTCAACTATCCATTAGTAGGGCCGGCCCTGAACAAGGGCAACACGACCCTTCACCCAGGCCTCAAAACCGGTTTGTTAGATATATTTTTAAAATTTTCGGTAGGCATATTTAAATATTAGTTGATTGTAAAATATTATGCAATTTAATTTATGGCGTAGTAGTTTTGTCATTTGTGTAAAATAATATATGTGCTCATGGATTCGAGTCCGACTATCTAATGTAGTTTTTGCATATTTTTTATCAAGGACTCAAGTTTTAATGAACAATTGTCTTTTGAACAATAAAAAAATAAAAAACATATTTACTTGAGCAAAAAAATTAATCTTTCAAAGGGCCTCAATTTTTAGTTTGCCTCTGGCCTCAAAACGCGTCGCACCACCCCTGACCATTAGTAGTTGGTTCGCCTCGCCTAACCAGTTAAAAAATGGGACAATGATGGAGCAAGACAAGTTGATCCTTCGGGGTGTAATAGTAATAAAAATAAGTTTTTTCTACCTCTTTTGCGGATTGTGCTGGCTTAAGAAATGATGACAAATATTCCATAAAGAAGTTTTTTCTACTAAAAATTGTGATGACAAATACTCTTACAAAGCTTTGTCTTGCTGAAATGGGTTCAAGCAAAGACTTCGTGATATAGCAATTTTGTTGTTGGCTTATGGCCTTGGATCCCTATTGTTTTGAATTTCAAATTAATGTGAATGATTAAAAGTAGGAAATTACTTTTGCCACCCTATTAGGTTCTTTGTGCGTCCTACAAAATTCTTAAAATATCCTTGTTCGCTACTTAAATAGTGGATTCTACGTTTAAAATTTCAAAATTTCATGTTTATAGGGTGTTTTTTTTCAAAAGTTACTTAAATAGCTGACAGTATAAAAATGAGAAATTTTCATGTTAGGAGGTATTTTTTATTCAAATTTCATATTTTTATAACATTCGCTACTTAAGTAGCGGACGCGTTTCCCAACTTGAATAACTCATTCTTACACCGCCCGCTACTTAAGTAGCGGAAGGGTAAAATAACAAATGCATAGGGCGCGCGAGTAATTAATAGGATGACAAAAGTAATTTTCTTAAAAGTAAGGATGAAAGGAAAATTTTCAAGTTAATGTGTTCTAGCTCGGCCCAAAATCAGGTCCAACCCGCTTGATATTGACGATGAACTTGTAATCCATCCAACATCCATATCACTGTTGGCGGAAACAACTTTTATAAAAAACAGTATTTGAACATTTGGCATTAATTTAATTATTTTTTTATGATAGCAATAATTTAATTTTTAAACTGCATGTTGTATTAGAAAAATGCCTAGTTACTATTATAATAATGTAATATATATAATATAATGTGTATTACAATGTCTAAAAGGATAATTTCTATCCAAAAAAAAAAGTCTAAGAGGATAAGTAATACGCATGATCTGTTCCATGTTGCCTAAGGTTGCAGTACGTAACGATCTGCTTGATATAGTGATATGTTTCACCATGAATATATTGATTTTTAATTTTCAACAAGGACAAATATTATACGTATATATACGTGTATGATTAGTTTACCTTTCAAAAACCTCAAAATGTAATTAAAGTTTATCCAAGTTAATTTATGGTTCAGACAGTATAAATGATTGACACGTGGCAATAAAAGCATATTGGCAATGAGATCGAAGGTTTTATAACAAAACTAGGGGTAAACCCGTGCGTTGCACGGGTTCGGTTAAACTATATTATTAAAATATTTTTATAAATGAAAATTATTAATTGTGATAAGTATATTACATAGTTAAATAATAGATACTTTTTTAAAATATGATTATAATTAATATTAGTATAATATTAATGTGATAAATCTTTTATAATATTGCATAAGTTTGAAGGGAGGCCCCATTTTTTATTTTACCAGTATAATCATATAAGATCTTGATTTTTTTTTGTAAAGATTTTCTTTATTCTTTAATAGTGTAACTGCTTACTTCTATGTAATTTAAGATACCAAATAACTTTTTTATGCAATTTAAGGTATGAAATAGTCTATCTATTTACTCTCCTCCTCTCGTCCTTTTGAAGTTTCTTCTCACACATTCACTTGATGGAATTTATACCGACTTTATTAGTCCCAATTTTTTTAGTCTGTTAATTGGTTTACATTTATTTTTGCCTGGCCCTTTTTTCTTGATTTGATTCAAATATATTAGTAGTTTTTGTCTCTTATTTAATAATATTTGGTTGAAAGAATGTTATTTTGTAAAGTGTTAAAATAGTTTCATAAATTAAAATAGTTTTAAATGGGTCTCTTATAATATTTCATAAATTTGAAGAGATCTATAATATTTTATGCTAATAGTGTAATATTGAATTTAATTTTCTTTTCATAAATTTTAGTGGTGTAGCTGCAAGTTGCTTTTTATTTTATTTTATTTTATTCTTATTTTGGTGTATTTCTTATTGTTTTCAATAGAGTTAGAGATAGTCATGTTTGTTGATAATATTGCTCATGAGTAGAGAAAGGTTGAAATAAATTTCGATTATAAAATGCAATTTATATATGGTAGTTTCGCTTTTTCCATATTTTGATCTCATTCATTGAAAGCAAGTTCCAAATACTATAGTTGCATACTTTTCGATAATATTGCTCATGGTCTATTATAGTTAACAAAAATGACATTCTTGTGCTAATAAATCGATTTTTTAGCGTTTTCTCTCAAACTTTTGCTTAATGAAATTTTATCTCGACTTTTATTCGTTCGAATTTGTTAGTCTAATTGTTCGGTTTGCCTTTTTTTAAAAAATTATCTTTTTAAGGTGTCCGCCAAATTTTTTTATTTTTGTCTCTTTTAACCATCTAATAATATTTATTTGTAGTTTTTGAGTCCGGTTGCTAACCTACATGATAATTTGTTTTTCAGCCTAATTTGGAGCTTATTTGTTTTTCTTTTTCATAACTTACCTCCAAATTTACAATAATATCATCCACTGTTTTTGTATTTTTTAATATATTATTGTTGTTAATAAATAATGTAGTTATATTTTTTGAAGATATAAAAGTGCATGATAATATTTATCGGTTGTTGAATAAATATCTCAAATTATCAAGGGATAGTTTATAAAAAACCTAATTCTAATTGGGAATT
The DNA here is from genome assembly GCA_030408175.1 of Trifolium repens. Taxonomy (NCBI): domain Eukaryota; kingdom Viridiplantae; phylum Streptophyta; class Magnoliopsida; order Fabales; family Fabaceae; genus Trifolium; species Trifolium repens. The sequence goes on from CP125850.1 coordinate 10,593,775, forward strand.
ACGAAAATTAATAAGATATTTAATATTTGAATAGAGTCAAAGTACTCCAACATAGAAATGAGGGAACCAAATAAATAAATAAATAAATATTGATTATTGGATTAAAAAAAACAGTGAGTGAAATTTAAATAAATCTCCATCATTGGTTTATGATTTACCATTCATCTTTGAAGATTTTATCTTTTTCATCCTTTTATCTTTTTCCTGAAAAATTACGCTCAACATGACGTAACCATTTATTTACTCCTCTATACAATTTAAAGTCTATCATATTTATTGAAAAAATAATTCTTGTTTTGATTTTATTTTATTTTTTGAGAAACATTCACTTAGAATATAGAATATTAAAAAAAAAATTCCGCTATGCATTCAAATTTTCTTTTTTAGCCTGCATTTAAATTTATCTTCTTTTCGGTATGCTAAATTAAACTTTCACATGACAATTTATAATTTTTTTATAGTGAAACATTTTACATGGCAATGAATTGATATTAGCATTTCATTTCACCTATTTAATTTACTTTTTCGAAAAAACAATTACTTATTGGATTAAACCTTTTTAACTTACTCATACATTTTATATAATTTGGATTATATTATGTAACCTATTTAATTTAAAACTTCCAGCCTATAATGCATTGTACTTTTTCATTTTAACTTATTTTCATCGTTTATTTAAAAGAAAAAAAATGAAAAATTGGAGCTCATTTAGATATGACACATAGGCATAATGGAGATCTAAGAATAAATTAAGCTTCCTTTTATAAGTTAAATAAATAAATAAATAAATAAAAATAAATTAAGAATAAATTAAAAAAATGAAAAATTGGAGCTCATTTAGATATGACACATAGGCATAATGAAGATCTAAGAATAAATTAAGCTTCCTTTTATAAGTTAAATAAATAAATAAAAGTAAAAGATTGCATAGAATACTAACATAGGTTATATATTTATATTTTCTCAAAAAAAAAAGTTTATATATTTATATAATTATATGATAATATATTTGAAAAATAATTATTTTTTCACCTAGCCTATATAATATATTTTTTTCACCTCATCTCACCTTATTTTGTGGTTGTCATATTATTTATATATATATATATTGTTATATTTTTAAAAATAAAATAAATTAGGAGCCATTATTATTGTAACATATAGATAATTACTTTGGAGGATGAATGGACACACAAAATAAATTGTGAGGCAAATTCCAAATAGATATAAGAAGCTTTCTTAAGCATGCCACATAGGCAAAATGGAGGCTTAGGAGCTAATGAGGAGCTTCCTTTTATAAGTAAAAGATTTTAAAAAGAGTATGGTTTAATATCTTTATTACACAGGTTAACAAAATAAAATAATATTATTAGACATTACAATTTTACTAAATTAATTTTATTTATTATTAGTGTAATATTTTGGTAGTGTATATTTACTAAATTAATGAATGATATAATTAAAAATAAAATAATAATTGTATTGAGACGTCACATTATATATGTAGGAGACTGAGTTTGAATTCTGAACACTTCACTTATCTATCTTTAAGGTGAAATTTTTAATCACTAAATTATTTATCATTTTGAATTAGAAAAAGCACTATATATGAACAACAAATAAACCATTCAAAGAAGAAAAGACAAATCCACATGATAAATCCATGATAACAACATGCCAATTTCATTTACCATTGGGAATTGAGGGCTTCACTAAACTCCCATGTTTTTTTTGGCATATTGTGAATAGAATGGTACCTATCATTACTCATGTTTGCTCTATCAAGGCACAAAGACAGGCCACCAATTGTGACAAATGACAATATCTTTTTGAAGGATGGACAAAAAATGAACAGTGCCCATAACTAAGATACGTTTTTACTTTGTATTCTTAACTAGGTATTGAGTTGGAATCTTATGAATGTAAAGAAAATATCAAGTATATAGAACTTAATACTATCTACCATGAAAAAGTTAAATGGGTAAATAAATTTGTCATCTCTCTCTATGAGTTTTTTAAATTGGTCCTGACCTTAGTAAGTTTTTAGGATCCAACATTGCTCTTGATGAAATATATAAATAAAGATAGTGAACTCTAAACAAAAATCATAAAAACTAACAACTATAACAACTATAATGATAACGTCTTGCACATTTTAGAATTATGATTGGTTGCGCAAAATGGTCTATTTGGACAAAATTTACAAGTATTCGCCGCAAAACAAACCCATCAACTTAACTAGAAAGGAAAATTATGACACTCATTACGTAGTAAGGACAAATTACACATGAGTGAAGTAATTAAGCAGGGAGAAAAAAATAATTTAAAGAACTAAAAACACATCAAAACCTCATTTTCAAGCTCTAATTTTTAAGTTCATCATAGACCGAAATTCTTCAAAATCCACAAACCCATCACCATTCTTATCAACTCCTTTAATCATACGTTTACAATCCCTTAAACTACAATTATCACATCCAAGATTGATCAAAACACTCCTCAATTCCTTTGGTGAGATTAATCCATTTTTATCACTATCAAACACAAGAAAAGCATCCATTAAGTACTCATCATGATCATGCTCTTTTCCTTTACCATAGTTATCTTCTTTCATGACAAACATGAACTCATCTATATCTACAAATCCATCTCCATTGAAGTCCAATTCTCTTATCATATTCTCAGCTTCTTTAGTAGCTGTGTACTTATTGTATCCTAGAGATGAAAGCATTTCACAAAGCTCTATGGTTGAAATCTTTCCGTCGCCGTTTGTGTCGATGAGCTTGAAAACTTGTCGAAATTGGCCAGATACTTCCATGTGAATGAAAGAAGAGATTGATATGTCGGAAATGGAAGAAAATCTGTTGTTGGGTCGTCTTTTTCTTGGTTTGATGTTATGAAGAAAGGTGAAGCAAGAAGTGAAATGTTGAAACATAATTGAGGGAGAAATGAGAATAAGAAAGAGTGATTAGAAAGTTAGCTATGCAAATTAAATGATAAGAGCAAAAATGGAAGTATACAAAGTATATATAAGAATAATTGGAAAGGATAAAAGTGGAAAAAGAAAGTATGGAAATATTATTAAAAAAGATGTGTGTAAAAATTATAGAAAAGGAGAAAGAAAAAATACTTTCAAAGCATAACTTATTGCCCGTATTTCATTAATGTATAATTATCTTGGATCTATATATATTTACATACTGCTTGAAATTAAATTCTAAATTGCTACACTTTCTTATCTTATATAAGCAATAATTTACCTTTTAAATTTATTAAATAATTGATGTATCTGATTTATACTCCTCCGATTCTTTTTTATAAAACTTTTTGGATATAATATTGTAGATCAAATATATCATTTATTTAATAAAACTAAATAGTGAATTGTTGTATATATATGTATGAGACCCGAGGATATTTCTATGGATGAGGACCATCTATAGAGACTTGAGAGTGTTGATCTCTCAACCGTTGGTTTCTGTGTGCTTTATCACAAACTTTTTTGTCAAGCTGGTATTTTAAGACAAGGCTATATGAGTTATGTAGTTTTATGACAAACCCATTTTGTCACCTTGTAATAACTCTCTAAGCTTTACGAGGATTTTCTCTTCAAAAGGATGAGCACTTTCTAAGACAAACCTGGAACTATCTACCCACAGATATTGGAATTATTTCTAATCACAAATAACATACACGAGCAGATAAGGATGGATTTTAAGGGATTGATTACCTAAGTTTGATTAAGGTCTTGTTTGGCAGGTAGTGGAAAGTCAATTAAAAAAATCACTAATATATTATGGCAAAGTTTTGCTTAGATAGACACTAGTACTTTTCAGAACTGGCTACCAAAAAAACATATTTTAAAACTACTTTGAATATTGAAACTAAACACATTATGCAGAAAGAATGTTTATTAAAAAAACAAATAGATTAAACATTTGTATTTAAAAGTGTACTTCTAATTCTAAACACTAAAATATTAATTTGCTTTGGATGTACATCCAAATTTGCTTTTCCCATTTCACTTCCACTGTCCAACAATTGTTTTGTTTTCTACCTGTCTGAATTAGACTCCACAGGAGTCAGGACAGCAACATGAGAGTGTCATTGTTAATCCTATTTTGTATAAAGGTCGGATGGATGCTTATGGGTGCCATGACTGCCATCATCAGTTCATCCTCTAATTTGGTTTTGATGACAATGCACACATAGCATATAGTTATAAGTTATAACTCAGTAATATTAGAAGTTACAGCTTGTGAAGCAAACAAATAATTTTCACCATGAAGACAACAAAATAAGCAATATAATTGCATGAATGAATGAATGAATTGTGATTTATTTATTTTTTTTTAAAAAAAAACATATCTCTTTTCAGACACTTGAAGAATGAAGAGCATCATATTATGCTTCAGCAAAATCACAAATTTCTGTATAACTTGTGGAGTAACTGGAAGTCTTACAACTAGAAACTTAACCATTGCATCATAAACAAGAAATTCCCTAAAACTAGTAATATTTACAGGATATAATGCAGCAAAACTAATTCTACTGCAAAATGAGGTGAAGGGGGGGAAATACAACATTATGCCTCTTCGTAATAATTATTGATTTTAACAGCAAATGCTAGGCTTCTAAAATACCAAACTTTGGAAGGTGTAGTCAGCACGAAATCACACTGTAAGGTAGGTATATTATGGACATAATGGAAAATAACCGATAGTGGAGAAAATTATGAACATATGAGATTAAAACAAAAAAAAAAATATATATATCCTACATCTCGAAATGTAGGGTTACCCAAATGATCAACATGATCGTAACAAAACAGGACCAACTGATAAACTAAGCATATCACAAAGGGCAACTTGGACGTCATTTGAACCATGTTCACAACTTACCAAGCTAGAGAGCAGAGGGAAAAAATGAGACAGATTCTTCTCAAAAGAAATATCATCCAAGCTACAAATAGCTTGCAGAGTAGCCACAACAAGAGGCGAGCGTGCAGCTAATTCTCTCCGCTTCACAGAGCCTACAGGAATTGACCAATGTGTTTTTATCCTATGAGAAGATTCCGATTTTTCTTCACAATCTGCAACTTTAATATAAAACTCCAAAACCTCCTGACAAAGCCGAACAAGATGAGATTCCGCCTCTGCTTCCTCATAACTAGGAGGCTTGTCAACAACAAGATTCTCTAAAAATGTAAGGCATGTTTGGTAAGACTCATTTTCAAGACGTAACAATGGAGGATCTTGCATTTGGATCATAGAACCAAACTCTTGAAGCTTGGAACGCAATATAGCATTGTTGTTTATGTTATGGGCATGTAATGCTACACCATGCAAAGCATCAAATAGGACTAGCATGGTTTTAGCTGAAAGGCGAGACCGAAACATGGTGTAGACCTCCATCACAGCCTGCCAATTTCAGGAAGAAAGTTAACATCATTTTTCAACATCAAATGCATCTCTTTTGATCGAGATACATACATGTCAATACCAGTGCAAAAACATTATATTAATGAGGTATCGAATGAGAAAGACACGTTGTTTCCCTTCCGATGCATATTACTAATACTATACACATTTAAAGGCACTATAATATTAAGAATCTAATCACAACAACATTAAAAGATATTGATCAAGTTCAAGCAGTCTCTACCGAACTAAATGTCACAGCTACAACTCATGAGCTCCTTTATATTTCTGGAGGAGTGCATACGAATTTTACCTGAATCAATAAAAGCTGAACAGCTGCTCGGCCTTTTGCATTGGTGAAACAAACATAGAGACGACGAGCACTTAGGCTTTCTAAATCATCTGGTGACCCAAACTCTAAATTAACTGTTGAAGCATGTTCTTCATTTCTAGCCACAAAGTCTTCACTCTCGAGGAATGAAAATTTAGGGAGTGTTTCATTTGCTGCTTCTTTAATCGACAAAACCACTTCTAACCACTTGTCATCAGAAAATAGCTCTCCAGCATTACTCATCAATCGAACAAATGCAGCAATACCTATGCCAGCGAGGCTTTGATGAAGGCGCTTTATGAAGCTTACTAGGAGCATCAGGACCTTTCTTAAAAGAGGATTGACTGTGTTGTAAAAGTTGACAAAAAGATCTACAACCAGTTGGAGGGCCACCGTGCATGTCTCATAAAGCCAACTTTGATCAAGCTCACCACTAGTCTCTACTTCATTGACCTGTGCACTACTCCCTGAAGGATCAATAGCATGTCGAACATAATCAAATATAGGAAAGAGGACAGACTCAAATATTCTTTCCCATAAAGGTAGCGAAAAGAGATGGCCATGGTTACGTAAGGTTTCAAACAGGACATCCAGGGCACTCTTCCTAACCTCGGGCCTTGGGTCAAAGCTAAGTTCAGACAGACCTGCAGAAAAACAAAGTACATTCACAACAAGTTAAGCTTCTTAAAACATAAAGCAAAATGGTAACATGAAGCACTAATCATTTGACAGAGTTAAGAAACATCATCCTTGTCTAGAAAGCTTAATATAATGTCCTCACCTGACAGTAGAGGAAACCAGAAATTGAGATGATCATCCTTGTCGGTCACCTCTCCTTTAAATTGATTCCCATCTTTTCCTTCTTGAGGTGAAGGTGAGGAAATCTTCCCTGAAACTTCCTTATCTTTATTCCTGGATGATGAGCCAAGATCTCCTCCAGCTAGTTTTGTTGCACAGAAAGAAAGAAAACCAATAGCATTTAGGCTAATCTCTTGGTTGAATCTACTATTTGTGAATGCAATTAGACAATTAACACAGTCTGTGAAGGTGGTGGTTTCAGTCTCAGTAATGTATGGAAAGTAATCTCGAATAATCTTCTCAATAATTTCAAAAGCCAAGAGTACAATGTTTTTGTGGTCATCATAAGCTGCTGTAGTGAATACCTGAAATCAAGTCTATGAGCAATAAGTAGAGGGCCAGAGCAAAACGGGAAAAAAACATTAACAGACAATCAAAACAATATTGTGTTAAATGAAGCTCTCTAGCCAAGAGTTGATCAGCTCTACCATGAACATGCTCTTCCACCCCGACTTGACATTGTTGACACGAGATAGAACCATTTGAGATACGCATCTGATAATTAGTTCTCTAATTTCAACAGCATTACTCTTTCGCATAACAATGACAAAAGGCTTCATGAATTCATTTTGAAAATTATAATTGGCCAACTCTTCCCGCTCCAGAAATTTCATTGATAACTGCCGCAAGGAATCCATTGCAAAAATTGCAATTGAAAGGTTTGCAGAACATCCAATGGTTACCAAAAAATCAGAGAGAACATGCCAGATGCTTGACCACACAAGCCGAATGCGGTTCATATTATAGTGCCTGTTACACAATAATCATGTAAAACAAAATAATTTAGGCAGCAGTATATGAACATCCATCAACCATGAAAGTAAATCTTATGCTTAATGCTATGCCTCAATTTTCAGGCTGTTTGATTACAATTTTAAAAATTGTTTTATATAAAAGGTTATAAATTAGTTTCAGCAAGTTTTTTATGTTTGCTTGTTTTCAAAACTTGTTCTTCTATTTCTTAGAACAAGAAAACAAGATCAACCTAGAACTGTTTTTGTTCACATTTTTTATTTTCACACCGTTCAATACCATTGGCCACTGTCACTGTCCAGTACCCTCCACAACCACCACCAGCAACCTCATGTACCCTCGACTGCCACCACTGCTACCAACACTGTCACAATTCAATACCATTTGCCGCTGCGTCGCAACACTCTCCACCACCATCAACGCTGCCGGACACCAACCGACTGTCAAAATATGTTTGCAAAATAAATTTACCAATTTTTTTTTTGTTTTCTCATGTCAAAACTGTTTTCAATATTATTACAGATTTAATTTTGTTTCAAAAAATAAAAGTTCAAAATTGTTTCATTGAATAGTTTTTAAAAAAGAATAGGAACACAATCAAACAAACCCTTTTCTCTTCAGTTAAATTATACCTTTCCGTCTTAATATTTGGACACTCGAATAGCTCCATCAGTAAAATTAAGCATGTTGCCCATTGTTTTAGCAACATAACTGGGAGGAAAAGTAACAATGACTTTTTCACATGCAGTTCTCCGTATGATGTTTTGCCAACATTGGACGGAAAAATAGTTCTTCACCAATTTTCCATAACTAAAGATAATTAATTGTGCATGACATTTTGAGGTTAAAATGGGGAAAAAACCAAAAGTAAATAATTATGATGGCTACGTGTTCATTTTATAAACAGAAAAGAAAATATTGCAATGCTCTGAAAAATTGAGTGCTAAGCGTTATCAAGTTTGCTGATTTTTAAATAATCCCTGTACCCCAAGAGCCATGAGAAAAATTGGAGAACAAAGAGGTAACATAAACGAAGTAGGTGAGTAGTACATACGCAATCTCAACCATCTTTGTAAGGCTGAAAACACGTGGATCAGATGGAGATCTTAGTTCCTCCATAGAGACTTTGCATAGAGCCTTGACAAAATCTATTATGGCCTCACTGTTCAACTTCTGACTCCGAGTGAATATGCGATTCATTTCAGAGCTTCCAACTTGTTCCAACATATTGAAATTTGAAACCAGGTTATTAACCTGTTCTGGTGTGACTGCTCCAGCATTACTGCCAATTCCAGCACTATCGTATGAACCCCGCATCAATGTTCCAGCTGCATACAGCATCTTCCCAGGTCCCTTCTTCTTTAAAACAGGAAGAATGGTTGATTTAGCTTGCTTTGTTTTTTCCAAATCATTCTGAGGAAAGGAAAAAAAGGTAGCATCTGGTGGAGCACCCTCTCCAAGAAGATGTAGATGCTCAAATCGGGAAACACAAGTCAAGATATGCTCCCAAGCTTCTTGCAAGTAATTCCCATCCTCATCAGCAATAGTAATTATTTCCTGTCAACAATAAAGATGGAAAATTCAAAACCATGTTAACCCGAGTTCACCCGATTTTAGCGTTTTCACACCGAGTTAACTCGGTTAAGCTCGTTTTTTTCGCGAGTTTACAAAAAAAGCTCGTTTTTTTCGCGAGTTTACAAAAAATTGAGTTTACATGCGAGTTATCTAGTTTTTCATACCTAAAAACGTAAACTCGTTAACACGCGATTTTAACAACCATGATCATTACCACTTATTTAAAATAACTTCTGCATGTCTTTCAATATCATTTCCAAGGATCATTTTATGCTAATGCAGCAAAATTCCCCCCAAAAGAACTCCAAGAATTTAGTAATTGTGACATTTGCGGGAGAAGAGGAGTCCAAACTATTTTTGCCTTTTTGGAATGCATACTAGTCATTAATGTACTTCCAGAGTGCATGGCTTTAGATAGGACAAAACTTTGAAGAATAATGTTGAAGGATAAAACCGTCTCTATTAAAGAAAATGAGAAAACATGGGTTTGATTTTGAAATAATAAAGCATGCCATCAATGAACTTGAATACATCAAAACAATTGTGCATTTTGAAAGGGAGCATTAACACTATTGAGTAGGAAGTATTGTAGCAACACAAAATGAGAACTGTTAATTGATATCAATTTCAGCTAATTATATTGTTTGTAAGCCATCTAGAAGAGAACATGAATTTCACCAACCTTAATTGCATATACATTCTTTTGTTTAATATCTGCTGGAGAATGCAGAGAAGTAAACTTTGCTAATGAAGTCACAAAAGCATCTCTATGAGTCTTCATAGACATTACAGAAGTAACATGAATAGCATAGCGGAAGCCTTCAAGACACAGACATATTACAATCTCATCATCACTTTGATCAAGAGCTACACTGAAAGCAGCTAACATTGGTGCCCAACACACCTCTATCATGAATCTGAGAATTACAGCATCTGTCGCTGCATAATAAACTGACCTGCAAAATGCAAGCAAATACATGAATTGGGAGTCTAGGTAGTATAATTGAGGGTTAGTGCTTCGTCTTATACATCCTCAAAACCAAAATCATATTCAAAGTCTTTATTCTTCCCTGTTCCTTGGCTAAACCCTTAACTTTAACATTGTATCAGAGCATTACTATCTTCCATGACATTTCTATTATAACAATGTTAATATCTCCACAATTCTTTATTTTCATCAACTTTAGAACAAAAATCATTGACCACTATTTCACTCTCAAATTCTTTGTTAATGGGTTTTTTTTGTCTGCCACTTCCACAACCTATCTCAAAAGTCTTGGATACTTCATCTCATGGTTGCATCCTTCCAACAGCCTCCAGATATCTCGGATAAAGTTTGACCGTAGCTACCCCACATAGAATCCAGCCCTGGCTATCTTAGATGCCGTTTGGCCCTCCATACCATTCAAGGTTTCTCCTATCTCAATGATGAGTTATCATTATGCAGTAATTACCCATTGCTATGATGCATATTACCACGCCTCAATTACAAAAAAAAAATCGGCATTCTAAATTTTCTTGTTCAAGATTTCTTAATATTGCTTTTGGTAGATTTCAAATAGTTGTATTTATTGCAGTGTTTAATTGTTTGCAAGGAAATTTCCGTTGATGATCATTCCTGTAAATCTCTTCTTCCTTGTTATGTAATATTCGAACCAGCTCTAAAGTTAGAAAGTCATTCTCGCCATCTTGCTGAGTTGTCTTCCAAGCAATGTTCATCCCTCCACCGTCCTCGACATATCTGAGTTGAATAAATGCTAGGAACACGCTCTAACACACACATCCCAACACACGTTTTATACTGGTTAAAATTCATATGGGTCCCACCAAATTATGCGGGTCCCATATACATTTAGTGGGACCCGTGTGCCTTTCAACCGGTAAAAGAGTGTGTTGAAATGTGTCAGAGTGTGTTCGTACTTCCTAGCACTCGTCGGAGTTTCCTTGCAAGCCATGTTAGCAAAGCTCCGAAGCCCATATTATATTTTTCACTTTTTAAGGGTTTATTAGTATCAAGCTTATTAAGCTTTACCTTAAGGAGAGTACTTGAGTATATAAAAGTTATTGCATAATATTTGGGTTGTACTTGAGAGTAATTTATACTCCCTCCGTCCCTATTTATAAGAACTAGTTTGACAAAACACGAGTTTTAAGAAAGTTAGTTTTTGCATTAAATTGGTTGACAAATTATATTGATTTTTCATATTTACCCTTATTAATAACCTTCCTATAATTAATATAGTACCACTTACAAAAAAGAATTTAATGTTATTCAAAAAATTATGTAAAGTAAATAAGGGTAATTTTGGAAGAAAAGAATTAATGTCATTGATAATTGCAAAAGGGTCTTATAAAAAGGGACAATTTTTTTGTCAAACGAGCTCTTATAAAAAGGGACGGAGGGAGTAATATCTATCTCTTAGAATTAAATTCCATATTTCTTTATATGCCTGGATTTGTTTTCTTGTTTAATTAGGAGACTAGTATATTAATATAAATAAGGGTTGGTGCTTAGTCCTTTGTATCATCAAAAATATAATCATAATTCAAAGTCTTTGTTTTTCTCTTCCCAATTTCCTTATTTAGAACTCTGTAAGTTCAATAAGAATAAACTTCTATCAAACAAAGAACAAATCAACTTCAAAATAGCAAATGAGTGATACAATTGGCATTAAAATATTAATTGAGAAGAAAGGGGGAAAAAAACTACTATGAACATTTCAAAATGTTACGCACCACACTTCAAAAAGAAGGAATCATGTAAAAAGCAGAAATAATATCTTCTAGAAGGGAAGTGGATATGGATGACATACTCAGTTTTGCGAGCTTTTTCTTTGAATTGTTCTTGCATATGACGGATAAGATCATCACTGGTTTCCATTTGACTCTCATCACGCTTACGGACCACAATATTCAATATACTATCCAAGCCTAAAAGTTTATTTGGGTTCACAGCCTGCCTTTGTTGGGCAGTCATATCATTTTCTTTCATTTTGATTTCATTTCTAGATATTCGATCAAACAAGGACTTCAGGTATTCCTCAGGCAGATCTTTTCCATCATCAATGCCACGATTGTTTCTGATGAAATCATCAGCAGACATCTGCATAACTCAACAACCAAAAAAGAAAATGAGCCATCATGCCTATCATAATCATTTGTACATTAATTCAGAGACTTGTTTGAGTCACCTTGTCCTTCACCATAGGATTGTGGGCATCTGTATTGAGCATTATCACAGAATAGGCAAGAACATATGCTGTGTCAGCACTGGAAAAAGCCTTAGGATTACATTTCCAATAACGTTCAGCAAACTTTTCCATTATCCGATCAATCTTTTGTGCCTCACCAGGTAGTCTAAATCCTTGAAGAAAGACTCTGACTGCCTCGTCAAACTCCATCCCTTGAAAGTTAAAGGAATCCACATAGGCATGCATTACCTTCAAGGATAATTCTTCTCTTTCACCCAGATAATCACCAATCAAAGTTTTGTCCAACCCAGATGCATCTTTAAGAAAAGTAGCTATATCTTCTGGTGAATCACCCACCTTGTTGCCATTGATGAGAAACTCAATTCCTTTCTTAGGCTTCCTATTAAAAAGTGTAATACCTTCCTGGCATAAACTTTCATTAGATTCTTTAATAAACTGCTAAACAAGAACAAAGATATTCTTGCTTCTCAAAATAGTATTCATTTCTTTACCTGAAGTTCCAGTTTATAAGCCCGGTGTTGCTCAATAGTTGAAACATCAGATGTATCGTTTGGGATTTCAGAATGAGGATCAGATCCTTCAACTGGGTCTACTCCATTTCCATTTGCCATCGCGGAACCTCCAGTGTCATAGCTATTATCAGCTGTTTCAACTTTCTTGGCTGAATGAGGATCTGGAATCCGCAATTGTTTGTTCATCCAGTCTCCCATTGATTTTAGAACATCAACCAAGCATTTCATGGCTTCAAGTTTTAGTGTTGCTTCTTGAGGTGGCAAAAGTGTGGTTGTAACACCAGGAGGAACACCTTGAGCAGTTTTAAGAAGTCCGTTAACCATCCTAAGAGGAACATAATGATTGGATATAAAATATACAGTGTTATGAAACAACCAAGAATGTAGAAATGCTATTAAACTTGGTATCCATATTCTAAACATGAAAATATTCAAATAGTAAATTAAAATAAGTACCAAAAAAGTAAAATAAAATTGAAACATAACACACCTCTCAAATATGTTAGATGAATTAACATCACAGTCATAGTTGATAAAAATGTCAACCAATATTTGTGAATCAACACAAAGCTTCTTTAGAAATCGAAGCACAATCATCTTCTGCTGAAAATTAGGTTGAGAAACATTTTCTAGGACCCTAAGAACAATCATAGGGAAAAAAACTCCAATTTCTGCTTTCAATCCAGCCCTAAATCTTGATACCAAGCTGATGAAAATGGAGCATGACAGCTGAAAAACAATCAAAAGAGTTGAAGCACTGTTCTTCAATAATGATAAACATAAGTACTGCTTGATGGCACCTAAGAACCTACACAACCAATCAAACAAATGGAACCGTCAGAAGAAGTATATAATCCAGTAATGTTATAAAATAGAAAAATGAAGGGTCATATCGTGTACAGAAAATAGAGAAGAAAATGTTACTTGCATGTTCCATTAATGAAAACTTAAGAAAATTCAAACTCATAAAAGAAGTACAGCATAACTCTCTCTTAAAAGTAAGCTATCTAGGAGGAAGAACCAAGCCACTTAAATACTTCACTGAGCATCTCATACTACATTACTACTCGGTGTTGGACTTGGACAACCCATAATACCCAAGTCTCTATCATAGCACAACCCCTGAGAGCCGACATCCCAGCGGCTGCAATCTATGACACTTTACTCGGCCTTTTCCAGTCAGCACCTCCATAGATAGCCCTTTTCAAACCACAACAACCAGCTATAATACCAATTGACACGTATCCAAGAACTTGGAGAACCCTCCCTTTAAACCTAGCTATCAAGAAGGAAGAATCAAGCCACTTAAATATTCTACCAAGTATCGCATACTACTCGATGTGAGACTTGTGAACCCCATAATACCCAAGTCTCTATCGTCAATATTCCCAGTGGCCATTTTGATTAGCATTTAGATTTCCAAATTGGCTACATTAATTTCCTACGAGGAGTTATTAGTCATAAGATGTTGTAAGTAGTGAGTTAATTTTTACATTAGTGTCAACAGATCGTTGTTATCGATTGTGGATGGAAGACCATGGCGGAAAGTCATAAAATGCCATGGCACCATCATCATTCACAAACTGGTCATGGCAATAGTCAAAAAATCCGGCGCCGCAATCCGCATGGACTATATTTGGCAAAACTTCAACATATTCTAAATTCCCATTATAATGCGATCATCTTTACCAACTTTACTACTATGTTTAATGCAATAACTATAATTTGTAGTTGCTGCCAGCAAAATTAAACAAAGAAGAGTACATATTCTCCCTAACTAACAAAAAATCAACCTCTAAATAATCAGGTTCTAAAAAGAAACTTTAGTAAAACGAGATACCTGTCACTAGTCCTGAAGACAGCTCCAGCATTCTCTAGCAAAATCTTCAACAACTCTAAAGCCACAATCTTCCCCTTCATCAACTGTGGATCCGCGGACGCCTCCTTAGGTGGTGTCTTCATGGACAATTTACAAAGCGCCCTAAACACTAAAAAAGCATCCCTCCTCAATTTGTTCCCAATCTGAACTTCCAAATCATCATCCCTCTCCACCAACTCCCCATCAACCAACTCCCCTTTCCTTCCTTCCAACGCGGTCTTATACATACTGATCTCCCAATACTTAGCATCTAACATGTCCTTATCAGTAGAATCCAACAAATCAGTAGGATTCGTGGTCTCCACCGTGGTGGTTTCAAATGCACCATCATGTCCTCCTAACAATGAAACCTTACCACTAGGTGTAACTGGATTCAAAACTCCATCAATGTCCTGCATTATCTTTGTAATAAAACCTTGCACAAACAGCGTCATTGAACTGTCAACTTCAGATTTTTCCACCGGCGCCATCAATTCAGCCACCACAATTGGCTGAATCGGAACCGTGGAAGAATCTGCTTCCATTCTCCTAAACACAATCACTAACATTTGAATCAATGACGCCTTCGCCGTAGTTTGATTCACCATATTCTTACTCACAAGATATATATCGTAACACGTTCTAACTATCAGAAGCAAACAATCACCGTGAATTCGAAGAGAAATTGAAGTTACCGCTGATAAGAGCGTTTTCAGCACCAGCAATTCCATCCCATCATCACCGAAATCGTGGCATTTGCAAACCGATTCGATCATGTTCGAAAGTAACTTTGCCTCGCCGGAAGTACCGCCGGGATCTGCTTCGCCACGGAGGTATCCATGTGCGATTAGTTTCTGAATAGCGTCAACAGCGGGATCAGCGATCTTGAGGACACCGGAACCTGCGGCATTGATGAGAGGAGTGAGAATCGATTCCGACTCAGCGAGTGAGTACTCAACCGGACCACCGTCGTGAAGCGGACCGGGCGTTTCCGGTTCGGTATCGGAGGGAGAATCAGGTGGTAACTGGTGATTGTTGAGACTGAGCCTCTCGATGACGGATTTGCACTCGTGAGCGAGCTTCGCATGCTTTCGCCACGAAGCGTTCTTAATGATCTTGTCGAGTGCAGGAACAACGAGCTGACTCAGACGGGAATCGGCTTCCGAAGAAGCCATTCCCGAGTTATGAGCGAGTTGTGACTCGGTAATGCTGCGAAGCCTGTGATCTTCGGGAGAAAGAGAATGCGAGTAGTTTTTCCGTTAGAATGTTGTTGCCATGAGCTGGTGGAACTCGTTGTGGTGGTTTTAACAATTAACAATGGTGGCGAGTTGACTCGGTGAGTTTGGAGGATGCGAGTGAGTGTAACGGGATCTGAATCGCGGGGAAGGTTACTGAATTTGAGTTTGAGATCGCGTTTTTTGGGTTTGCTTGTTCACTTTGCAGATGCAATGACGTAAGAACCCTTTTATTCGTTGCAACAGGATACGGAATATGGATGTAATAATGCGAATAAATCAAGGATAGTTTTGGGTTTTCCGTAATCCATTTGCCGGAGAAATGGAGAACTCGTGTTTTTCAGTATTTTTTCCCTCCGGATAATTTGTTTCTGGTACATAAGGAAAAATGGATAATATTTTTTATTTTGTTTTATTCAATAGATTAATCAAATGATAAGCGGTTAATGTTAAAACAGGCTGAAAAGATCTATAAATTATGATGTTTCTACTAATTCGATTAAGTTCATTGGGAATGGGGATCAACAGTATTTACATAGACACAAGCCAAAACTAAATATATGTACATATATACATGATTTTAAAAAATTAAATATAAAATGATTATTTAATAATAAATGATATGGCTAAATTATTTTTCTTTACATATTTTCCTTTGATATGTGTGTGCCCGATTATAATTGATTTGGGATTATGCATATGGAAAAATTGCTCTCATGGGAATATATATCTTTAAATTTTTCTACATTTCATTTGTGAGTACATAAGTCTTAAGGCTCGTTTGGTCTAGCTTATGCAAATAACTTATGCAATTTTTATGTATTATTATAAGTTTTTTAAGATAATTTATGATAAAATAGCTTATAAAAAGTCAATTTTCACTAGTTTGAATTTATAAAATAGCATAAAACCTAATTTATATTGCATAAGCTCAAAAATAAGTTAGGTCAAACGGGCTCTTAATATATTTGTGGTCGAAGGAAGTAGTTAATTTCAAAAAGATTATTTGTAAAAAAATTGAAAAGATTAAATTATTAATTACTTCCAAAAAAAATATTTTGATGAGTAATATTTTAAAATGTATAGCATTAATTAGTTTTATTGAAAAAGATACGAGTAATTGACAAATGGTACAATTGACAAATCATATCCTTAAAACATCAAATGGACAGTTAAATAAAAAAAATAAAATTAATGTTTTTCGACACTTAAAAAAAACGGAGGGATTGCATTTTTGTGTTGTTTGTTTGGGTTAGGTTTATATCTCTCGAGCTTTATTTGTATTATCTTTTATTTTAATCTATTTAAAATGTTGCAGTTGACTTGTCATCTGGACCTCATTTACTTAAAAAAAAATTGTTTATGATTTTGAAATCGATCTATTGCATTTTCTTATTGCAAAATTTGCAAATCTAATGGGGTAAAATATTACTAATTAGTTGTATTTATGGGTAACATATATTTGTTCACTATTTTCTTTTACTCAACAATAGTTTTTTTCTCCTTGATAAAAAATAGTTAAATTGTTTAAATATAAGGAATAATTGGGCTGGAAAATAAAAATACAAAGAACCATATACTATTATATATATAAAGAAAAAAGATATAAAGAACCATAAATATAATTACTTTCTCAACATGAAACATTGAAAATTTAAAATCTCTTCCTAGTAATCCGAATATCAACTAAAAGCAATGATTAGTTGATTAAATCAAAGATTAATCATTTGGAATGAGAATGAGAAGATGGAGCAGATCCATATCTATGCAAAAGCTCTCTTGCCAATGATTGAAGATCACCACCACCAATATTACTACTTGTTGATGTGCCACTACCCAAAAATTGTTGGGGCTCATTGGGCCTCTGATGAATGGCCCATGAAGGAGTTTGGGCCATAGGATCAAAAAGTGAAGACAAGTCATATGTGGGTGGAATGGATGAAGGAGAGAGTAATGGTAGATTGGCTAGTGAGACCATTGGAAGTGCTTGTGGTGGAGAAGGTGTTGGTGGTTGAGGCACCTCATATGTGGCTAGGTGGCCTTGTAAGTAGGAGAGTTCTGCTTGTAAACTCATCACCTGTGGAACAAACATGAAAGATTATAGGTCCTAATATCATATACAAGAATGATTATAGGTCTTAATATCATATATGAACATGAAAAAGTATCAAACTTTTTTTATAGTTAAAGAAATAATAAGGGTATGAAAATTGTTTTTCAAGCCACTAATAAAGGGATGAAAAACACCAACACAATTTTTTTGTATCCACTTAGCAGTGAAGATTGCAAATGAATATGACAAATTGACAATATACTATTTTATTTTATCTTTATACTCCCTTCGGTCTTTAATATAAGAAGAAATTCATTTTTTTAGATATATTAAAAAGTTGATGTATCTAGACTATATTATAGATCACATACATTCATTTTTTAATGTATCTAAAAAGTCAACTTCTTATATTAAAGACTAGAGGGAGTACTATGCAAAGGTTTTATATCATTGATGTAGATGTAAATTCTTATATTATATACACTGTGCATTGTATTTTTGTCAATAATTAGCTCAAATGTAAAAATAATAATTTTGTCTATTTTAGAAGGCTTTAATTTAAAATTTGTCTTAGGCTTTCTTATAAGATCGACTGTAGAGACTTATTTCCGCCTAAAAATAATTCGAAACAAAACTAAAGAAACTTATTTATGAGATAAGAGTTGACTCCTTTAAAATAAAATTGAGTTCATTATAAGGCAATAAAGTGATTTCGTCCACTAATGAGAAAATTGATTTTATTATATAATAAATTTATGATTTAATCTAAGGTAGTATATTTATTTAAGAGCCGACTCTTTTTGAAGTGAACCAGTGAAAAGTTTCATATTCAAAAGCCGATCCATATATATAGAATGTAATATTCTACCAACCAATTAAACTATACTCACATGAACTATTTGAACTTTAATTATTGTATGAATAGTACTATTAAAAAGATGTCAAAAAATGGTAACAAGACACTATTTAACATATTAAAAAATATGTCCAAAAAAAAGATATTTTTTACCACACTCTAAGGAATCAGTTTTGAATCTTTTGATCCAATCCATGGGCTCTCTAAACTATCTCCTTCTTGAAAGTGAATAGCATGACAAGTATGAATAGCATGACTATGAACTTCCTCGATGTTATAAAACAAGAGTATTGAAGCAACCAAGTTATTTTGAAGAAATAAACTAAATCAAAATGGATTAAACTTGAAAGATAAAGACCGCAATAGTTGAAATTAGTACTCTAGTCTAATCTTCAAATTATACAATTTTTTTAAACAATTTTTTTTGACATTGATCGATTATGATGTCATATGAATTAGCTATTTAATACTCCCAATTGTATAATAATTAAATAAAAAAAATCCTCAAAAGAACAATTAAATAAGAATGTTGTACTAACTTCTAAATATATTGGATGATGACTAGTTAAACTGTCCTTTAATATTCATTCATGTATTCAGCATAATTTTTTGACTTTAAAAAATTGTTTATAGCTCTCTTATTGGAACCTATACTAAATTCGTTCCTTTTGAATGGTAATTTGTTATCACAATTTTGAACAATGCGGTCAACGTAAAGCAGGAAAGGATGGGATAAGGTAGAATACACCTAGTTAGTTAATCTCACCATTTTAAAATTGAGGAGGGATCCATTGAATAATGTAGAATACAAACAGAGAAACAGGCACAAGTGAAGAATTGCAAACACCCATGATGTTTAAAGGGTAAAACTGATAAATCAAGTTGATTTGTTGTAGAATTGATTCTATGAAACGCAAAAGCTAGGATATGTAGCTTCAAGTAGAATCACGTTTACTCAACTGAATCACTTTTTGATATGAAATCCAAACATCCTTGTAAATTTCAAAACCACGTTTTGAACATCCAAACGTGCGTTTGATACACTGAAACGCGGAAACAAACAGGTACAAGGTAGAATACACCTAGCTAGTTAATCTCACCATTTTAAAATTGAGGAGGGATCCGTTGACTCCAGGAGTAAGTCTCCATTGACTTACTCCGCTTAGTAACTCAATATCGGCATTATATTTCTTCGTTCCAACCGTTGAATTCAAAGATCTCATTGAGTAGATTAACTATATAAATTTTTATAAAAATTCAAAATCGTTTGATACTTTTTATGAACACTTCAATTGAACGTACGAAAAACTTTTAGAAAAAACCGTTGAATTTCAATAGTCTAAAATACATAACTACATTTTTTGAATTTTTGTAACAATTTGTGGACTTGATCTACTCAATGAGATCTTTGAATTCAACGGTTGGATCGAAGAAATATAATGTCGATATCGAGTTATTAAGCGAAGTAAGTCAATAAAAGACTTACTCTTGGAGTCAACGGATCCCTCCTCTTTAGAATTACTTATACAAATAAACAATTTGGAAAAAGAAAAAAAAGCTGTTTCTCAAGTACTATATACTACTAGTAATTTGATTCTTAAGAAGGATATAAAAAGGAAAAGTAGCTCCAAAGTTTAAGGAGATGGGTGGGATTACTATAGTCATTATTACTTCTTTAAAGCAAAATGCTAACAAGTAATTTTAAGGCGCAACTTAAAGAATAAGAAATAGAAATTTAAGCTTAAAATGTGTATTTATTATTTAAAAATTAAAAATTATAATTTTCAACATAAGTCTATTACCGACTTCAATTCCTAGTTGTATTTTACCCTATATCCAGAAAGATATAGGTCTTGTATCCCCTCCCTAGTTGTGCAATATACTTGTTTGTTTTCAAAAAATAATAATAATTAATAATCTAATAAAACCACTGTAATTACTACCAAATTAACTAATCTTCCATGTCTTCTACCTTCCATTTAACTTTACTTTTAAATATAAATTAAAATATATTAATTATCATTTTTTTAAAAATATACTAAAAATATACACCAAATAGTAAGTTTAATAAATTTTATATAAAACTACACGATATAGCTTAATATATATTTTAACAATACAGTACTATTTTATAACAAATTTCTAAATACAATGTTCTAAATAATTTTTCTAAATACTTTGTATCTTTATATAGGGATTTTACTATATGAGAAGGATATAGGGACAGAAAAAACGTACATGCGCACCTATGAAAATACTATAGTATATCAAAACCCAAGAAACTAACCGACCATTACCCCTAAAACCAGCAAAATCTAAGACCAAGGATGTTCAATTAATGGTTGAATTGAATCCATAGACTAGTAACCGCCGACCACATCAACTCTTAATCAATTTAAGCTTTGTGGATTTCAGCAAAAAGCATAGAAACTGTCCCATTATTATTTGTTCAATGCACTACAAGAAAACTCTTATTTTCAGATAAATTTTTAAATTATTTATTAGTGGAATTTTTCCTCAATAAGTCATTGGCGGAAATAACTACCACAAAATAAAAAATTCTGTCACAATATTTATCAAAAAATAAAATAACATACTGATGGAATTAACTGTCAATATATTAAAGGACGAAAATTCTGGTCATAATATGATTTTCTGACATAATCTGCTTTTAACTTTCTGGCGAATTTTGTGGCGGAAATTTTCACCAAAAAAATTACTGACATATGATTTATTGACGGACTAATTCTGCCAAGATATATACACTTTTTGGCGGAAATTAGCACTTTATGAGAGAAAATTGTTGCCACTAAATAAACATTTTCTTATAGTGATGGCTCTTTACATGACCTATATATTGTTTTCCACTTTCCCCAAAAGACTCATACCCAACTTTTGTTCCACTTTTAGAAGGCAAAAAGAAGTACTAAAAAAATTATGAATGGAGAGTGTACTCCTCATCATAAATTAAAATAATCATAAATCTTCACTACTAGAAAAAATTAAAATAAGATCATCCTTTACTTATTTTGCTTGCATGTAAATGTGTAAAGTTTTTTTTCTTCTCATAAATGGAAAATGTTTGCATTGATATTGAAGATGAGAATCAAACTCTATATTTTTATCACTTACAGTACTTCTTAATTCTTTTACTCACCAAATCAAATTTGCTCTAATCATTAGAAGTTTTTAGAGGTATTCTATAATAGCTGACCATATTCTAAGATATTTACTAGAAGCTAGCTAGCTATATACTTGTTGGAAAAGCTTAGAAAGAAAGGAGATACTATGGATAAGACTAAAGAAGAAAAAAATAATTAACAACATTTCATCCTTATCTAGAATTAGAACGACCAATTATGATTTTAAATTTGATACTAACAAACCAAACCACAATCATAGCATTACTTTAAAAACAATATTATTAAAGTCAAACATTTTTAATAATCTCACATTATAATTGATTGTTGCGGAAAAAATTATTTATGCTAAATGTATACATAAATTAAATCTATTAAATATTGTAATTATTATAATAATAATTACCTGTTGCTGAAGAGTAAAGATATGAGCAACACAACCATAAACAGGATCTCTCAACCTTGCTTGAGCTTCATAACAAATGGTGACAACTGCATCGAGACGCTTGTGCACCGGAACATTTTGGAGTAACTTTGAAACGTTACTAGCACCAAAAACCTTATGAACCGCCGCAAAATGTGAGGCACCTTGCTCCGAGTCAAAGTAAGGCGCAAAGATACAACCCGGAATACACTTTCTTCTCAAAAACTTGCACGCACCACATGGGCCGCAAGTACCTCCATTTCCACCACTGCCACTGCAACCGCTACCACTACAACCGGAGTTTATACTCATTTATTAAAATTGTTGTAGCTAGTACTCTATTTGTTTCTCTTTAAGATAAACTAGCTAGGGTAATATATACTAGTTATACTACTATAACTTTTTTTTAGAGAATGGCATGTAATTCATAGCATTGAGAAAATGGAAGAGAGAAAAAAGAGAATGAAGAGAATAAGATGGTGTTTGTATGAATATAAGGGTTTGGTGGGGTTAATATATTTTAATGAAGGATTAAAAAAAGGATTAGAAAAAAACTTTAAAGCCACGAGATGAAGCAAAGGCTTAACCTCAATAGTTAGGTGTTTGCGTGAAGCAAACATGAAATAAACCCTCTCTTAGTAAGCAATATTATATTCTTCTCATTCTCAACACATTTTCTTTCCTCTTTTGCCTTATTCATTCATCATCTCGTGAATTTATCGTATGAAACTTTGTTTTTATATATTTTCCTCTCTCTCTCTCTCTCTAAATACTCACTCTTTAGCTAGCTAGCTAGGTGTATAGTTCATGTGAGACTTGGATGGATGAAAGAGATGATGTAAAACTTGAAAGAGGTTTTAGTTTGTTATAGACTCAAAAAGGAAGATTAAGAAATAACAAGAAAAATGAGGGGGGGGGGGGGGGTATGAAAACGTGTGGAGGGGTGTGTGTATATTTGCTACTGCGTATTTTAAGGTGCGTGGAGGACAAAAGACGTTAACTCTACTTTCTTTCAATTCAGTCACACAAAAGGGTTGAAAATGACGCGTTTTATTTGTTGTTTTGTACTTTTGTTTTTGTTTTACTCTTCTTTAAGAACTGTCAAAATGCTTTGCTTATTATGAGTTGAGATCAAAATATGAGTGAACCCCCACGGTTCTTTGGTTGTCTTAAATTGGGTAATTAATGTGTTTTGTACGTTTTCTATGTTGTCGAGAGAAATGCAAAGAAAGTGAGGAGTTTGCATACAAGAAATTAAGGTGGCATGAAAGAGTCCTTATTTATTTTTATCAATTCTTTAGTTTTTAGGGCAATGAAACGGTCTCAATAATTTAAAATTTGGCCGTGGAATAGGTAACTACTAACCAAAAATCATTCTCATTAAAAATATAACTCAAATTCTTTTGAATAATTCGTTTTGAGAAACTCATTTACATACGAGTCTATTTTTTTTAGTCCATTTTCATTGTTTTTAAGTTGGGTGTATTAAAATTTTGAGTTCGACTTTTCAAATTAGTCAATTGGTAGTGAAGGGTCCTAAAGATAACTTTTCTAGACATTTTATAACTAATTGGCATACTATAGTTTTTTATAGATAGATGTGTGATAGAGATTGGCTTGTTTATCAAACTTTACTTATATTAGTGACAAAAATAATTATTTGTAATATTATTGATGTCATTTGAAATTTAAAATGAAATAATTCTTTTAATTCTTTTGCTTTTTTTTCTATTAGAATCCATTTATAATATTTCCATAGAACCTCTAAATAGTGGAGACCAATCCGCATTTGCTTACATGTACAAATTAATCAACTTTAATAAAATTTACACAGAAAGTAAACAATACTAGTATTAAACTAATAATTGTATAACTTCACACTCATTGTCGACTCACAGGTAGTTCAAGCATCATTGTCCCCTAAAGAAATTGAAAAGGAAAAAAAAAAGTAATAAAATCAACCTCATCATGTGCATTGAAGCATAGGATACAATACAAGATGAGCTACATAGTTGTCTAAGTAGTGTCTTGTGACAGCAAAAAGTGATAATCTATTTTGTTTTATGACCCTACTAGTTCCCCTCACCCGTGCGGTCAATACCTGGGGATGATTAAATTATAGTAGAAATTAATACAACAATTTAATTATGATTAATAACAAGAATTTCAGTTTGAATAATTGTGTCTTGAACCAAAGGATGTCACCTGAACAAGCGGCAAATAAGCTGCTTAAGTACAATATAATTTACTTATTATTAATTTATGTACCTAAGGAAAAGGAGGAGGATGTTTAAGGACTTGAAATTAAAGGGAAGTCAAAGAAAGGGTTTGGACCAAATCAATCATGACATCAAAGAATCACTTTTATACTTCCTAATTCTTTATAGTCAAAGGATCTATAAATATAGTGGCTCTAGCTTTGTATTGATTATTACTATATTATTATGAATTATGATCCTTTTCGGTGTGATCTTTGGGAGCTATGTATGCTTCTATTGTGTGCAAGAGCCATTTCCACCCATGAGATATCTTCTTAATTTCTTTTGTCAATGGAGTATGAACTTATTTAAATGATATTTTAAAAAAGGGTTAAATAGTTGATACCCCTGCAAAGTAGGTCGGTTTTGGGATACCCCTGTAAATTTTTTTTTTAAGATCCCCCTTGCAGACTGAAGATTCTTTGGGATACCCCCCCGGAGTGACACCAATGCAGGGAATCTCCACGTGACACCTTCACGTGGATATTTTTTTATTTTTTAATTATTTTTTTTGCCACGTGGCATTAAAAGTTTTTTAAAAAAAAAACCAAATTATTTTTTAATTATTATTTGTGCCACATGGCATTAAAAAATTTTTAAAAAAAAAAACAAATTTTTTTTTTTTTCTGTTTTCTTTCTTTTTCTTTTTTTTTTATTTATATTAATTAATTTAAAAAAACAGTAAATATTAAATAAAAACATTAAAACTTATTATTAATTTTAAAAACTTAAATAAATTATATAAAAAATAAAAACATAATGAAATAAAATTAAAAAACATAAAAACTCTATTTTTTTATTAATTAAAAAAGAAATAATAGGCTTTTGAAAATTTCAAAAAAAAAAAAAAAAAGGAAAAAAGGATTGGAACGGATCATCATCTCTCTCAACATCTTCATCATCACCACCTCCATTTCACATCTCTCTCTTCTTCATACATTTTCTTCTCAAATAACAAACCTTCAAAATCCAAACAAATTCAAATTAATACACTAAATTCCCAAATTCTCATCTTCATACATTTTCCCAAATTCCCAAATTTTTTACAGTTCAGTTTTTTATATTTTCCGTATTAAAAACCAAAACTGCATAAAAACTTAACTGAATTAATAATAAAAAATAAAAAAAAATTGACAAAATAATATTAATAAAAAATTATGTTGCTACTAAATTATTGATAATGAAACCAATTAGATTGCTACTAATATACTAACATATTAGTAGAAAATTATGGTTCCAAACACAACTTGATATTTAGGCTGCTACTAAACTCCGTTTTCTTATTATAAGATGTTTTTGGATTCGTCTCGAAGGGTATTTTCAAGATATCATTTTTTTATAATTTTTATTATCATACAATTAAAGATATTATTCGTTAAAGTTATGTGTTTGAATTAAATCAAAATCTCTATTTCTTTATTATAATATGTTTTTCGATTCGTCTCGAAGAATATATTCAAGATATCATTTTTTTATAATTTTTATTATCATACAATTAAATATATTAATCGTTAAAGTTATATATTTGAATTAGATCAGTATCTCTGTTTTCTTATTATAAGATGTTTTTGGATTCGTCTAGAAGAACATTTTCAAGATATCATTTTTTTGTAATTTTTATTATCATACAATTAAAGATATTAATCGTTAAAGTTATGTGTTTGAATTAGATCAAAATCTATATTTCTTTATTATAAGATATTTTTGGATTCGTCTCGAAAAGTATTTTCAAAATCAAAGTTATATATTAAAAGTGAAATTAAACAATAATATTTCAATTAATTTTGTTGGATTGATTGAATATTCATCCATCGGAAAGATAATAATGGATGGATTAGATTGGATTTTATCTTTAATGGATGAATTTGATTTTTTGAATGAAGTTGTAATTGTAATTGTAATTATTTTATTTCATTATGTTTTTATTTTTTATATAATTTATTTAAGTTTTTAAAATTATTAATAAGTATTAATGTTTTTATTGAATATTTACTGTTTTTTTAAATTAATTAATATAAATAAAAAAAAATTTAAAAAAAAACAGAAAAAGAAAATTTGGTTTTTTTTTAAAATTTTTAATGCCACGTGGCACAAATAATAATTAAAAAATAATTTCGTTTTTTATTTTTATTTTTAATGCCACGTGGCAAAAAAAATAATTAAAAAATAAAAAAAAATATCCACGTGGAGGTACCACGTGGAGATTCCCTGCATTGGTGTCACTCCAGGGGGTATCCCAAAAAATCTTCAGTCTGCAAGGAGGGAATTTTAAAAAAAAAATTTACAGGGGGTATCCCAAAACCGACTTACTTTGCAGGGGGTATCAACTATTTTTTTTTTTGACAAAGGGGTATCAACTATTTAACCCTTTAAAAAATGTGCTATATGTTTTCAAATTTAAATTTAGAAAAGATTTGTGTGGTACGAGTAAATTTGTTGTAGGAAACATGTCACCAAAATTATTAGAATTTTGAGTCAAATCTAACTCAAACTCACAAATATGATTTATAAGATCGAATATGTCTCTACTAATTATAATAATATATGTCTTTTTTAATGTGAGACTCTTAAATATAGTTTTGTCCTTTCCAATACTCAATATTGAACATTTAGAGCATTATGATTTGAATGGCCCAATACCGATGACTTAATAGCAAGTGATCCAATGGATTTTGGATGAATTGTAATATATCTTGAATTTGAGTTTGTTCTAACTCAAACTTACAAAATTAAGTGAAAATTACCTATATTTATAAACTTACATTCTATTTATAATGTCAAATGTGACGCTCTTAACAATCAATTTAATTATAATGTAGATTTAAATTTCAAATGGAGCATGTTGTTGAGGCTAATTTTGTCATGGAAATGATACGAATGAATACTCTGTTGTGTCAAGTGTGAGTGAAAAGTCTCACATTACTTAGATAAGTGGAGGTTGACACTTTATAAGTGAGAGGACCCATAAACCTAACGTCTTAAGGTTTTGGGTAAGAGTGTGGTGTCCAACTCACTTGTGAAGTTGTTCTTTAACCCAATGTGGATGATTCCCCGTGGATGCCCCCTCCCAGTGACCCAACAGTGGTATCAGAGCCGATGGTTCGATGAAGGGTTCGACCAGCTCCTTGTATCGCAAGTCTTCCTGACAAAGGTGGTCAGGCGGCGTGTCCCGTTGAGCAGCGGCAACGGCGATGCAAGTGTATGGATGAAGAAAGCTTCCGCTTGAAGAGGAACATATCCAAGATCCAAGAGTGGATGGACTCACACTTGAGGGGGAGATTGTTGTGTTAAGTGTGAGTGAAAAGTATCATATTACTTAGATAAGTGGAGGTTGAACACTTTATAAGTGAGTGGACCCATAAACCTAACGTCTTAAGGTTTTGGGTAAGAGTGTGGTGTCCAACTCACTTGTGAAGTTGTCCTTAAACCCAATGTGAATGATCCCCGTGGCTGCCCCCTCCAACATACTCAAGATCAAGTGTATTTTTAAAGAATCATTTAATCACAATTGTTCATCTTTTTTATTGGGAAAATATATATATATATATATAAAATAAATAAAGAGAAAAATTTACTGTACATAGAGTAGCAAGAGTAGACAAAAATGAAAAGAAAGACCAATTCTACCAATTGTTCATTTGATTCAATAGCTGTTATTCATCCATCAACTGAATTGAATTAATGTTATAGGAGATTAATTTTACAAGTGGTCCAAATAGATATTTTTATATAAACAATCACGGTAAATATAATCGGTGTTTAATTACATTATCAAAATTTTAACTACTGTCACCAAATCTTTTAAAAAGTAAAAAATCATTATTAGTGTCATGTTAAAGAATGCCCTAAAAACATTGTTTTGAAATTTCAAGTAAAAATATTGTATCTTGATGAAGTTTTGTATTTCAACTTATAATGCATTCAATCTACTTAATATTTTTCATATTTTTAGATATCCATTAGAATCAAATCTCTGATTAAATAGTTAAATGGTCTAATCATATATTTGCATATCTGTGTCCCAATTGTTTTCTTATAATCATATGGTTAGACCATTTTTTATTGTTTGATCAAGATTAGATAATCAACAAAAAATAAATATTTTGATTTTTTATAAAATTAAAATTACCCATTTCAAAATATATATCATCCAATTTCAGTCATTGGTCATAAATCTATGACTACATGACTGCATGAAGATAATGACCGTGTAGAGACCACATTTATTGGATGGAAAGACATGCAAACGTGGCATGATAATAAGCAAGAGCAAGAATGTAATTTGCTCTCCTCAAACTCAAACCTATAAAGTTCAGGATTTTCTTTACCCATTTAATTTTTAACGAAGATGAAAAATAGAACCTCAAACCCATAACTTACATGGTTCAGGTATCCCCATTCCGGTTCCGCTTCAACTCCATATGAACGTGGGTTGCGCTTTGGTGTATTTTATTAAATGTTAAAAATTGAAAATGAATTTGTTTCAACAATATGATTTTTTCCGACTCCCAAATTTCCATTGACCTCATCTTGAGAGACGATCCTAAGTTCCACATTTATGCTGTTCTTATCCAAGATATCAAGGACCTTGTGGCAAACCATATTTTTTCTCCTCTCCACACTCTCAGAGAAGGCAATCAGTGCGCTGACTTCTTACCCAAAAAAGGAGCTACTTCGGACGCTGCTTTAGTCATTCACTCCTCTCCTCCAGTCGATCTTCTGGCTCAGCTCAGGACCGACGCGTTGGGAACTTTTTTCCCTAGGATCTAGTTTCCCTTTTCATGTCTTTCCTTTTTCGTTTTCCTTTTAGCCTTGTAACCAAAAAAACAATATGATTTTTTAAACAAAGAAAATAAATAGAGAAAACAACTTGCTTAAAACCGATCTTAAATATAAAAATAATTATATGAATGCAATCTAAAAGTTTGTTTAAAAGTCTCTTATTTAAGAGATGTAAAATGTAATTCGATATATATGTGCGGAACGATTTTTAAAACTGGTTAATGTTCTCATTATCCGCCTCAATCTCGTCTTTAAAATCGAGAAAAACTCAAACTCAAATTCAATCAACACGAATGTTTTCTCCGTCAAAATCGAGGCAGACACATATCTGTGTTGGGAAAAACCGGCATAGAAAAAAATAAAAGAACACAATCAACAACACAAGAATATCCACGGTCATTGTCTAAACCGACGACCAGAGAATAAACACTATATGAAAATTGTTACAACATATAGACTTCACACTCAACCACCTCATGACCCAGTGCACCCACACCCACCAAAGTAAATATTTGAACTACATCTCAAATACTCTAAAACAAAAGCATAAGAGAAAAAGAAACAATCACAAATATAAACTTAAAGTGTTTACAGATGCTACTGCTTGGTGTACTGAAACAAGGAACTTGAGGTCTCTATATATAGCTTGAAGCTCCTCCACTCTTCACTTCTCTAAGCAATGTGGGACTTTCCCACTATAATTTTAATGACATTTATTCCTTCCTTAGCAATGTGGAACTCACATTGCAATCAACCCCAACAATCTCCACCTTGATTGTAATGGTCTTCAATATTCATTGTCTACACCGACAATCATTGTCTTAACATACAATCATAATTCTCATTGTTTATACCATAAAGAATATACTACACTTGGAACTAAATCATCCCAAGAATTTTCTTCAATTGAAACCAGACTATCCCAAGAATTTCATCCTGAAACCTTGCTGAAAATTTATGGTGCAATTTCCATGTTGGCTTTCGCCGAAAGTTCATCAGCCATCGAGATAACTGCGTACCTTGCATCAATGCAACCAATGCCTGCATGCTATCATCACACACCTTGCATCCATGTCAACCAATGCATGTGTGTCATCTGAACAAATTCACACTGCTCTGAAACCACCTTCAGACCATTGTTAGGCTCCAACAATTTCAGTTTAGTTACATCACCTAGTAAACCTTATTTCACTAGTCCAACTAAACTCATGTCACTAACAAGTACCCACCTGAAGTCTCACATTTCAACCAAATCATGAAAATCACCACTAGTAACAGATGCATGACCAATAGTAAAACCAACTATCTTTGCATCATACGAAATTTCTATAATTCCATGCTAAAATCTAGTCTCATGCCCTAGATCACCAAATTCTGCTTAAGTTCATGAACATACCTCACATCTTGTAAAAAGAACTTCACCCATACCTTGATCCTTACAAGCTTTCTCGTCTCCAAGATGAACCACTCCACCTTCAACTAGCTCTAGGAATTCAAAGTATTCATTCTTCAAACACATGTGATAGGAGCATCCAAAGTCCACGACTCCAAAACTCCATCGATTTCAAACTTCACACCAATAGCACCTTCACATTCTCATGATAAAGCTGTTGTTTTATTCGTAACCCGAGTATTATTCCACCGCCTCTCCAAATCGATGTTGAGTATTCCTACCACCGCCTCTCAAGGCTGACCTTGTGTAACCCTGATTGCATCAACTCATTCTTGACTTGATTTTCTACAAGCAAATCATGATTCTTCCACCAATTTTCTCTAGCATAAACTTCACAGCAGAAATCCCTCCTCGAATCAAATCATAAGCTCTGATACCAATTGTTGGAAAAAACCGGCATATAGAAAATAAAATACCACAATCAACAACACAAGAATATAACGTAGAAACTCCAAAACCGGAGAAAAAACCACGGCCGTTGTCTAAACCGACATTAAGATAATAAACACTATATGAAAATTGTTACAACATATAGACTTCACTCTCAACCACATCATGACCTCAGTACACCCACACTCTCCAAAGTAAATATTTGAACTACAACTCAAATACTCTAAAACAAGAGCATAAGAGAAAAAGAAACAAACATAAATATAAACTTAAAGTGTTTACAAGTGCTCCTGTTTGGTGAGTTGAAACAAGGAACTTGAGATCTCTATATATAGCATGAAGCTCTTCCACTCTTCACTTCTATAAGCAATGTGAGACTTTTCCACTATAATTTTCTTGACATTTTTTCCTTCCTTAGCAATATGGGACTCACATTGTAATCAACCCCAATAATCTGCACGTATGAGTTATATTGCATTGTCATCCATAGTACCGTAAGACACAACACATTGATCTCTATTCCATAGGATAGACTCATGCACTGATGCACATCTCTATGTTCCTCCTTCTAACATTCATGTTTTGTTGGAGTAATTGAGAGAATGAGAGAAAAAGAATTGAATCGAAAGAAAGAATAGAGAAAAAGATAAGTTGTTATTCATCCACTAGGGGCAAAGGTAATTATATACAAGTGGAGGCTTGCTTCACTGTCACGACCCAATTTCGCATCGTGACCGGCGCACGAACTATTACTTGTTCGGCAAGCCTAATGACCAAAGTTAACAAACAATAAACACGAAACTTGCAAGATTGCTCCTTTTACTTCAAAATAATATTTATAGAAATTTCGACATAGTATCCTCTATATTTACAACATTTCCAAAACCAAAATAAATCCTGTTTTCGACATACATCATCTGTCAGATTTTCAACAATACATATTTAACCTTATACAACCCAAAAGAAAATATTCCTAGACTCAAAATAGCTGCAGATACTCGATCAACTCAAAATACTTATATACAAATAGCTCTCCATCAAGGAGGCCTACCAAAGAGAGTGACTGACGAATCTTTATCTACACTAGAAACCGGCTACTCAGCTGTCTGGGAATCTGAAAAAATATAAGAAGAAGGGGTAAGTCATAAAGACTTAGTGAGAGACAACAATCACTACCAACAAGATGGGAAACATACAGAGGCACGAGCATTTGATTGTTTTTAGAAAGCTTGTAGAAATAATTGCGAAGTAGTAACTATGTAATAAAAATAGTTCTCAATCCAAATCATTAGAGTTTGAAATTTAAATAAAAAAAATGTAGAAATCCGATTAAACAAAAAGAATTCGTTAAGAGATAATCGAGAGACGGCTCCATCTCGTTGATAGCCCTTTCCTCCTAAGAGCGGCCTTTCTCTTAGTGGTGGCTCCATCTAACGGATAGCCCTTTCCTCATCGATTAAGAAAATCACATCATCGTCTTTAATTAGGGAGTCGACAACTCGTTGATAGCCCTCTCCTCCTAATGGCGGCCTTTCCATAGGGGTAGCTCCATCTAACGGTCAACCCTCCCTAATCGACATTATCTAACTAGGTGCACCTAGACTTTTATTCTCATTAACGCCGAAAGAATCGCAATCGTTACTCTCAAAACATATTTATAAAAATCCATGTTTCTCAAGATTTCAAAATTTATGTAAAACATACATAATCACATTTCAAATTTAAATAAGCTACTTTATCCATAATCAAACTAGAGTATAAATTGATATCAACGAGTTTAAAATAGCGAAAGCGGAGAATGAATTTTTTTAAAAGGCATGTTTCCCAAAAAATCATTCATAATAAGTATTTCAATATAAACAAATAACATAAAAACTTATAATAGTATTCAAAATAAGTGATAATGATTATCATCAACTCACAATTATGAAGACCGGCTAATTTTGCTCTCCAACAACGTCCGGAGAAGCAGACAAAGCAACCGCTGAAGAATCTGAACATTAATAAGGTTTATCAATAATTATAAAGTCATTCTTGAGTTTATCGAAACACATATAACCATAAATTTCTCCAATACATACTCTAGTCTCAAATGTTAAATTTTTGGCTCAAACTACACATACCCACATACACAATATTGAATTATAGACTGTGTACTTACCTCAAAGAGACTCAATAAGAAATTTTCAAAGGGTGGGTACTCATCTCCTTCCTTAGAACATTTACCCTAACCCCAAAATTATACTACATAGCTTATGGTAGTAGGAGAAAGCTTGGATTTGGAATGAAGAAGTAGTTTTAAGAGTGTAATGGGATATGAGATTGGATAAATTATGCAAAGAAAAGAATTGGAAAAGAAGGAAATGGAAAAATGATCAGAGGGAGAAGAATGAAAGTGTGAGAAATAAATGGGGGTGGAGTTTCGTTGGTTTCCACTTTCCAGACCCTTCTTTAATTTATTTTTTTCCTCGTATTATTTATTTATATTTATTATATTTACTCTTTTAATTATTTACTTTCTAATTACTATTATTTATTTATTTATTGGAAACGGTGCGTTTCATTCACTACCAAGCAATTGTAACTAACTACCTAAGACAAAACAAAAAATCTCTAACTAACTAACTAACTAACTAACTAAGTCTCAGCGTTCAGAACATACATGTTCAGAACCTGTGTGATCAGAGCCTGAGAACATGAGCTTCTCAGCTTCTGAACCTCTTGACTTGTTAGAGATTCTAAGCCTAAAGCTCAGCTTCTGACTTCTTGAGCTTCTGGAGCTCTGCTTCTGAGGACCTGAGAACTTGGATTACAAACATCACACCTCCTAATTCATGTTCTCCAACGATCACATTCCTATTAGTTTCTTTAAAGCATCAAACCTAGCCTTAGCCATAGGTTTAGTTAGAATATCTGCAAGTTGAATCTCAGTGTTGCAATATTCCAACTTAAGCTTCTCCTTGTTCACTTGATCTCTCAAAAAGTGAAACCTTCTTTCAATATGCTTGCTCCTGCCATGACTCACAGGATTATTAGCCAAGTCAATTGCTGACTTGTTATCCACAAGCACCTTCATCTTTGTTACTTCAACTGCTTTCAGTTCTGATAGTAACATTTCAATCCAATTTGCCTGACAAGCTGCAAATGAAGCTGCAACATACTCAGCTTCACATGATGATAATGCAATTATTCCTTGTTTCTTAGAACACCAAGAAATTGGTGCATTGCCAATCATGAACAAATAACCTGCAGTGCTCTTTCTGTCATCTTGATCTCCTCCCCAATCTGAGTCTGAGTAGCCATAAGCCTCTAACTTCTTACTACTGTTCCTTTGGTTTGGAATCAAAATGCCATGATCATTAGTGCCTTTCACATATCTGAGCACTCTCTTTGCAGCAGTCAAGTGACACATCCTTGGTTGATCCATGAATCTGCTTAACAAACCAACACTATGACATAGATCAATTCTAGTGTTGCACAAGTACCTTAATGAACCAATTATCTGATTGTACAAGGTTGAATCAACCAATTCATCATCTGTATTCTTGCTCAGCTTCAAACCAGTCTCCATAAGAGTAATTGCTGGGTTGCAATTGCTCATATGAAACCTCTTCAATATGTCAGCAACATATTTCTTCTGATGCAAGAAACAACCTATGCTTGTCTTAGCAAACTCCATGCCAAGAAAATATGATAGCTCACCTAAGTCAGTCATTTCAAACTCCTTCATTATGTCTGTTTTGAACTTCTCTAACACAGCTTTGTGTGATCCAGTGATCAACAAATCATCAACATACAGACATAGTATTATCATTTCTTCATGATTTGAACCCTTCACATATACACCATGTTCTGTTGTGCATCTGGTGAATTTCAAATTAATTAGGAAGCTATCAATTCTCTTATTCCAAGCTCTTGGAGCTTGTTTCAAGCCATAGAGGGCTTTCTTCAGTTTGAACACTTTGTTCTCTTGACCTTTAATCTCAAAACCTGGTGGCTGCTTCACATAAACTTCTTCATCTAGAGGTCCATTTAAGAAGGCAGATTTCACATCTAGCTGATGCATAGACCAATTCTTGTAAGTGGCTATTGCAACAACTAATCTAATGGTCTCTATCCTAGCCACAGGTGCAAAGACTTCATTAAAGTCAAGTCCATGTTTCTGTAGAAAACCCTTTGCTACTAAACTTGCTTTATACTTAGCAATTTCACCATTGGATTTCATCTTCAACTTGAAGACCCAATTCACATCAATAGGCCTCTTGTTGACTGTTTTGTGCATTAACTCCCAAGTGTTGTTTTTCTCAATAGACTTTAACTCTTCTTTCATGGCTGCCTTCCATTTAGAGTCATTTAAAGCTTGTTCTAATGTAACTGGCTCCAATTCAGCTATCATAGCTTCATTGATCAGTTCACCATCTTCTGTTATTGCTTGATCTGGAAATACATCATACTCATTCAACCTAACTGACTGCACTCTATCTCTTGTAGATCATCTCAGAGGCTGATTAGGTTGATCATTAGGAATATGAGCGTGATTACCAGCTGCATCATCTTCTGGTTGATCAGCTTCTGGTTGATCATCTATTTCCTCAAGCATAAGCTTTCTATTGAGCAATGAACTGGTGTTCTCAGCACTAGTACTTTCAATCCAGTCCCAACCCTTTGATTCATCAAACTTTATGTCTCTGCTTATCACAACTTTATTCTCTTTTGGAGCGTAAAGCTTGTAGGCATCAGTGGGGTGATATCCCAATAGAATCATCTGCTGACTTCTATCATCAAGCTTTCTTCTCACTTGATCAGGAACATGTCTAAAACAAAGTGAGCCAAAGATTCTGAAATGACTTACACTTGGTTTGAGACCTGTCCAAGCTTCATAAGGAGTTTTGTTCTTCAGCTTCTTGGTTGGACTTCTATTGATGATATGTACTGCTGTTGAGGTTGCTTCTCCCCAGAATTTATGAGGCATGTTCTTTCCCTTTAGCATGCTTATGGCCATGTTCATTATACTCCTGTTCTTCCTTTCAGCAACTCCATTGTGTTGAGGAGTGTAAGGAGCAGTAACTTCATGCACTATACCTTCTTCTTCACAGAATTTTGCAAATTCTAGTGAAGTGTATTCACCACCTCCATCTGTTCTCAATTTCTTAACACTACAACCACTTTGCTTTTCAACTAGTGTCTTAAATTTCTTGAACTTAGTGAATACTTCACTCTTCTTTTCAATAAGATAGAGCCACACATGTCTGGTATAGTCATCTATGAAAGTTAAGAAATAGCTATTACCTCCAATGGACTTTACTTCAAAAGGTCCACACACATCTGAGTACACCATTTCTAACTTCTGAGTTGATCTCATGGGCAATTCATTCTTGAATGAATTTCTGGTTTGCTTGGCTGCACAACACTCTTCACACACTGTACTAGGTGTTCTTATCAGAGGCAAGCCATGTACCATCTCTTTTGACTTCAACAAGCTCAAACTTTTGAAATTCAAGTGCCCAAATCTATGATGCCACATCCAATCTCCTTCAGAGTTTGTAATTGAAGCGAGGCAGTGATGATCAATTACATTGATTTCAATTTTGAAAGTCCTATTGTTCGACAGTGGAGCTTTCAAAATTAATCTATTCTTAGCATCATAAATTCTCAACTCTCTATTAGCCATCTTCATTGTATAACCTTTCTCAAGTAATTGACCTAAGATTATCAAATTACTTGTCATAGAAGGAACATACAATACCTCATTGATGGTTGATTCTTGACCATCTTTTCTTTTCACAAGAACAGTTCCCACGCCAGCACTAGTAACTTGACTGTTGTATGCAAACTTGATGTTTCTCTTTACTGAATAATCAAGCTTCAAGAACCACTTCTTGTTACCAGTCATATGATTGCTACACCCTGTATCAAGATACCACAAATTTGACTTGTCTGCCTCAGAATTTGTGATTGTCATTAGGAGTGAATCATCAGAATCACTACCACCTCCATTAGCATATTGGGCTTCATTTTTGTCTTCTCTGGCTACCTTCTTAGAGCGACATTCTCTTGCATAATGCCCAAATTTTTTACAGTTGTAACATTGAATTTCTTTCTTATGAATCTTCTTCTTGGAACTCTTCTTGTTCTGATTTGCATCTTTAGTGGAATCTACATTCTGATTCTTTGAATTCTTGGTTGAATTCTCTGAATCCTCTTTCTTTTTCTTCCACTTATCTTTTCCTTTCTTGTTATGAGTCTTGGCCTGTAATGCTTGTTCCACTGCCTTGTTCGAACTCCTCTGCTTAACCCTTAGCTCATGAGTTTCTAAGGATGCTTGCAGCTCTTCAATCTTCATAGTTGCCAAATCCTTTGATTCTTCAATAGCAACCACTATGTGATCAAACTTCTCAGTCAAGGTCCTCAAGATTTCTCAATCTTGACCTTATCAGTCATTGCTTCTCCACAAGACTTCCTCAAATTTGTCAAGGCCAGCATTCTCGCCAAATACTCAGAGATCGTTTCTTGTTCATTCATCTGCATCATCTCATATTGCCTTCTCAAAGCTTGAAGCTTGATACCCTTCAATTTCTCATCACCACCATAGATTTTCTTCAATGTATCCCAAGCTCCCTTTGAGGTTTCTTCTTCTATTATCTTCTCAAAGATATTAGAATCCACGTATTGATGAATGATGAACAAGCCTTTAGCATCTTTCTTTTTCAATTCTTTGTGTCGAGTTCTTGCTGCTTCATCAGCATCTGCAGCCAATTCTTCTACTACATCAGTTACAATTTCAAGAACATCTTGAAATCTGAAAATCACTTTCATTTGTGCACACCAACGATCATAGTTTTCGCCTTTGAAAACTGGAAGATTTGCTGGGAATTGTGTGGAGGTTGTACCATTGTTTGCCATGATTCTTGATCAAGGAATCAAACGAAAACGATGAATACGAACCGGACTCTGTTATACCAATTTGTTGGAGTAATTGAGAGAATGAGAGAAAAGGAATTGAATCGAAAGAAAGAATAGAGAAAAAGATAAGTTGTTATTCATCCACTAGGGGCAAAGGTAATTATATACAAGTGGAGGCTTGCTTCACTACCAAGCAATTGTAACTAACTACCTAAGACAAAACAAAAAATCTCTAACTAACTAACTAACTAAGTCTCAGCGTTCAGAACCTACATGTTCAGAACCTGTGTGATCAGAGCCTGAGAACATGAGCTTCTCAGCTTCTGAACCTCTTGACTTGTTAGAGCTTCTGAGCCTAAAGCTCAGCTTCTGACTTCTTGAGCTTCTGGAGCTCTGCTTCTGAGGACCTGAGAACTTGGATTACAAACATCATGTTTCCCATCTCCAAGTGCTAAGCAAGTACTCATGTGTATAACCTTTGTACTTGCTTCCTTCCAATGTGACACCACTCAGTACTCACTAACACACAATTGATTGGTCCTTTGTGGCTCGATGTGTTTGTAATCACATCAAGCATGATATTTTGTACTTTACTTGTCACTTCATTAATTTGTATACAATTACCTCTCCCTCTCTTCTGAGAATGGGCCCTGGTTGGATTTACTTTCAGGCCAATTAATACGTGCCCTTAATTTGGCCATTGGGCCTGACCTGTTTTACTCACTCCCACATTTCTTAAAAACAAATAAATGCACATAATTCTAGAAATTAATAAATAATCAGACACATACAAACTGTATTTAAAAAAAAATGTTGCTAATAAATTCATCTGGAGCACTCTATAAAGATTTAATTCAAAGAAATTATTTATTTGAAAATTAAATATTTTAATTTATAATACATATTTTCATAAAAATTTACTAATTAAGATTTATAAATAGTGCCCAAAACACTCATTAGTATTTCTAAGAAAAAATATTTGGTGTTCAATCAATAGCACAAAGAGTATTAAACTTCAATTATGTATCACAAAATTCTATAGAAAGTAAAATATTTAATAATTATTTTAGTAAGTGTATATAAATGACAATCAAATAAAAATGGACTTTTCGTGAACATAACTCAGTGTTAGGGACATTATAATATGTAAGGGTTTATGTTCAAATTCAGAATTTTTTACCTATTTATTTTAAGAGATGATATTAGGGTTACTAAAATACTTGTCAAATAAAATAAAAAAATTAGAAAAGTAAGTTATAATATTGTAATTTATAAAAGATTAAGGTTTTGTTTGGATTGATGAAAGATAATGGAACAAAGCAGAATAGAATGTTACACAGATGTATGACACGGGTTTGGTTAGGCTGGATTCGGCCTTGTCTATTACCCAACCCGTTCAATGTTTATTCGGTTGGGTTCATGATCAAACCCACATTTTCATTATTAAATCTGAACCTAGGCATGGCAAAATAACTCATACTCGTTGGCACCCGCCCTGATTTTGACTGGAAAAATTCGAGTTGACTAAGTTTGGGTCCGGGTTATCTAACCCGCGGGTACATTCATATTTTAATGTTGAGTATTAAACAATTTGTTTCTCTATTTATTTTATTTGTATAAATATTGCTGAAACAAAATAGTTTTCTACTTTTAACTCTTTATTTAATAAAAAAAACACCAAAATGTAACTCAAGTTTTTATGGAGGTAGAGCAGAATGAGGATACTTGAACCCCGCAGAAATACCCAAACCTTGTTGGGTATGAGTTTGAGGTTTTAGTTTTTATCCCTGTTGAAAATTGGAACGGGTATGGGGATGCCCAAACTTTATGTGTTTAGGTTTGGGGAGGGCAAAATTGTCCCCGCCCCACCCCATTGTCATGCCTACCCCCAATCCGTTATTATTGAGTTGGGTTGGGTTTGCGGAATTTTCACATCTTTGTTATTTTCTTTTTTTAATTCCTCACATAAAGATTTGGGGAATATGAAATCTCCGCTCACACCAATAAATTGTCGTTAAAACTTTAAAATGACATCTTCTTTTGAACCTATTTTTTCCTCTTCCTTTTCATTGAGGAAAAACAAGAAAATTTTACGCAACCTCATCGAACCATCTTCCATCTTTACTAACAACATTGTTGTACCCCATAGAGAAATGTCCAGTCTAACCAGTTGCTTTTCTAAAAACTCTAGGGTGTGGTTAGTATGATGGAAAGAAAGAGAGAGAAGAAAATTATGGAAACTAATGAATGAACTTGGACCGCATGAGATATTCATTGGTTTTCGTAATTTTTTTTCCCCCTATTTCTTTCCGTCATACCAAAGACACCATAAAGAAGATATTCTATAATGTACCATATAAATCGTTCACGTTCCAATACAAGATTAAAATTAACCAATTTAATTGGTTTGGATTGAATTGAATTTTTTAATTTCTCGGATCAT
The DNA here is from genome assembly GCA_030408175.1 of Trifolium repens. Classification (NCBI taxonomy): domain Eukaryota; kingdom Viridiplantae; phylum Streptophyta; class Magnoliopsida; order Fabales; family Fabaceae; genus Trifolium; species Trifolium repens. The sequence continues at coordinate 10,634,231 of CP125850.1, forward strand.
TAATTGGATTTACATGTGTATTTTTTTTTGCAAATATATGTTTAAATAAATAAGTAATTCTAAAAAAAATTATTAATCAGATTTTATTTATTTTATAATCGAACTCTAAAATAAATAATCAAAACGCATTTCGAAATACTCCCTCCGTCCCATTTTAAATGACCTCTTTTTGACTTAATATACTACTCATTTGACTTTCTTTGACCTTATTTTTCTACTAATATATACATGCAAATATTAGCATATGAGATGTTGTTTGATTTGTCTCGACGAGTACTTTCAAAATATACCATTTTTATAATTTTTAATAATATATAATTAGAGATATTAACGATTAAAGTTGTGCATTGGCAAACGTGTCAATGATCAAATATGTCATTTATTTTGGGACATGGAGTAATTGAAATCAACCACACATATAAAATAGTACTATTGATATTTTCTTTCACAATATTATAAAATACTGAATTTGAAACGACAAGAAAAAGTAAAAGAGAAAGAAGAGTAGCGTTGTTCCAAAGGAAATTAATCTCGTACTGGCACTGCATAGAAAATCAGGGCAGGGCAGGGGATGACAAGAATCTGCAATAGAAGTGGTCCTGTTCCAAAGTGATGAAAGTAAAAAAATGAAACCTTTTATTACCAGAAGCACAGGGCACAAACAGTGTACGTTTCATTCACCTTTGGATTAGCTACACTTCTTTTCATTCAGTCATTTTGAGGAACAGAAAAAAGAAAAGAAAAGAAAAGCAAAAGCAAGAGGTGACAGCTTATAAGAATTTACAAGTCTACTACATATGATAGGACATGTTTTTGTTTTAATCCCTCGGTTCTATTTTAACTGATTCAGTTTGATCAGTTGCATTATTCATATAGTATTATTTTTTTGTCATAAATCGAGTATTTAATTACCACGTAAAATAACAAAGATTAATTTCTTAAGTCTTATGAGATTTAAATATGTGGCAAATTCTCTCTAAGAATTTTAATAGTATTGCATGCTTAAATAGAGATTGAACTCTAGACCTTGGCGGAGTTAGAAGAGCTTTGCATTATCTCATCTAAGTGCTCTATTGCTCTTAGATATTCACATGATATTTTGTTTTGACTATATATATATATATATATCGATAAATAAAAACGGATATTAACATATAAGATGATGTTGAATTTATTTTAATAAATATTTTAATTTTTTTAATGATTTTTATTATGAATAATTATAAATATTAATGATCAAAATTATAAACATCCATAAAACAGTGACGTCAATCCATTATTTTTAGACGGGTTTATGAAGGTGTAGCCCATGGTAAAACGTTGAGAGATGAGTGTGTTGAATTGATTTTGTGGAAAGAAAATGGAAGAAAATAAAATTATGAAAATCTTTGAATGAACTTAAACCAGAATTAGCCCAAATTCATCCATCATTTTTCATAATTTTCTTTCTTTTCATTAATTTTTTCCTTCAAACCAAATAATCAAAGCCTAACAATCCGTTTGGTTTTATGGAAAGAAAATGGAAGGAAGAAAAATTACGGAAACCGATGGATAAATCTAGACTAAAATTAATCTAAATTTATCCATCGATTATCGTAATTTTCCTTCATTCCACTTTCTATAAAAACAAATGGAGTCAAGAATTTAGGAGATCCAGATTCAATATCTCAACTCGACTACTAACATTTCATCGTCTCCACTGTCTAACAATATGTACCAACAATAACATTTGCTAAAATAAACAGTATATTTAGAGTGAGGGAGTAGGATAGGAATTAGGAAGATGTTTGTCCCACGTGATGTAGGGTGCTGGTTTGCCACGTGGCTTTCCCAATGAGGCTGTTGGATGAAATGGAAATGGAAGGTGATGATGCATGATGTCTGTCATGACCTACTTACTAACTCCATCACTCACCTCACCACCATCACAAATATTGCAAAGACAAAGTAATGTAATGTAACAACACAACACTGTCTTTGCTTCACGCAAACACTCTTGTTTTGTTTCCTTTCCTTCTATATACTATTATTTCCTTGTTACAGATTTATTTTTGCGTGGCTTTAAAGTTTCATAATTTCTAGCCCACAAACCTTCTATTTATATTCATAAAACTCATATTTAAAAATACAAAATGTTAAATAGTTAATTAGTATTTTTGGGACACTGATTAACAATACTTAATATCATAAAAATAAATTGAAATTTGTATAGTTAATATTTGTAAAGTAAAAAAAATATTATTTTCTAAATTTCAATATAAAAGTTACTTTTTTTATATCTTTAATTATTGTCCTCTTAGGGGCAATAATAAGCATGACACTATTAAAATTATATTATTATGATATTGGTAGAAAGCATTCAACGACTTTATTTATGATTAATTTCTGTTAAAGAACATGATCAACCGTTTTAACGGAGTCTCTTTTTCATTTATGTGCAAAAAAGTTACATTATCAACAAATTATAAATATTTTTATATATGACTTCAAAATAACTATGATTCTATGAATAATAAAGTTGGAACTTTTTATTAGTAGAACATTTTTGATTGATTGACAATATAAAAAAATATAAGTTAAACTTATAAAACTTAATTAACTTAAATTTTTTTTTTGTTCTTCTTATTCATAATATATCCCGATATTAAAAATTAATTGAAATATGAGAGTATAGGTGCTAAACTACTACAAAAATTTAAATTAGTCATAAAAACTAAATTTGGGGATTAGAAAAAAAAATTGCCTAATTTTGTTACTAATTTTGTGTCGGTGAAATGACATATATAAGAATAATTTTTTTGCATTCTTATTTTTTAGTTATTACGAGTAGTTTTACTTTATTTTTTTATAAGTGAACAATCAAAGGATAGTTTGTTGTCTATTTAATTATTCAAAATTAAATTTTTTATACAGCTAGAGGGGTCCATATCAAGTGATTGACCCACCACCAAAAGCATTCACTCATTATTTCATTCATTCATTCATTCCAAATATCAAAATCAAGTTATAACAATAGATACACTTACACACAAACCCAACATCATAAAATCTCCATCATTATATATATCTCTTTGTTTATGACCTCAAAAGAGTTTAGTTCAACTTCAACCCTAAACAAAGAAAAAGATTTTGTAAGATGAATTATTTTGGAGGAAAAATTGGTGGTGGAAGTGATCAAAGAGGAAATGGTAGCGGTCCTTGTGGTGCTTGCAAGTTTTTGAGAAGAAAGTGTATAAAAGGTTGCATATTTGCACCATATTTTGATTCTGACCAAGGAACGGTTCATTTTGCTGCGGTTCATAAAGTGTTTGGTGCTAGTAATGCCTCTAAGTTACTCATGCGTATTCCAGCTCATAAACGTCTTGATGCTGTTGTTACTCTTTGTTATGAAGCTCTTGCTAGGGCTAGAGACCCCGTTTATGGTTGTGTTGCTCACATCTTTGCACTTCAACAACAGGTATTTATATTTTTAATTATATTTTTATACATATAATTCTTTTTAATAATTAATTTGTCTTCATATAGTGATCTTTTTTGAGTTGTTTTTTATCTTCATATAATGAAATATTAGTTGTTTATATATGTTATCTTCCTAGTAGTCATATATATGCTTTTAACTCTAATTTTTTTTTCAAGTGTTGCAACTCATGAGTTTAATAATCTAACTTGAGTTAAAAGTGTTAATGAGAATTAAAAAGCATATATATGACTACTAGGTAGGAAGATAACATATATAAACAACTAATATTTCATTATATGAAGATAAAAATGGATGAGAAATAATCTAGCTTAAACTAACTTGAGTTTCACTAATCGAGTGTTAATGAGAATTTTTTTGATAAGAATGGATGAGAAATTAAAGTTTAATAATCTTTTTCTATTTGAAGGTTTTTGGGTTTCGTTTGCATTTCTGATCAGTACACAACAACATTTATGTGTTAAGAAAGTGATAAGCACACAAAAATGTACCCTCGTTGCTTCTAATTTTTATATTTTTTTTTAACGGCAAATATATTATTAAAATTCAATCTCTGTATAAAATGAACATAGATCGGTAAAAGAATAACTATATGACAAATGTGTTGTATATAGGCGGAACACCAATAAATAAAACCAAAACTAACACCACATAGAAGAGGTCATATTCTAATCTCATTCTTAGAATGACACTCCACAGTCTCCAAACCACCAGAGAAAACAACAACCAAACCCAAAAAAATGCGACTAGACACTAACTCCCGATCTAGAATCAAAAGTGACCGGTCCATCAGTATCCAAAAGCACGTGCGCCAAAAGTTGATAAATATTTTTATATATATTTTTATAATGTTTTTATTTTATAATAATGGCTTCCTCTCTTCATATACTATATAACTTTGTTACTTTTCATTTACTAAATTATTATTACAAGTTACAACCTTTGAATAGTTATTAAACAAAGGATTTCAAAAAGAAAAGAAAAGCCAAAGGAGAGGCCGCTAATATCCCGTCTCAAAATGACGGATTTAAATCAATAATTTTTTTAAAAAAAAGAACACTTAATTTTTATTTTTTTTAATAAAATCTAAGAGTACACAAAAATAATAAATATATCTTTTTTTTACTATACTAAAGATATCTTTTAATTATGACACTTAAAATCCTTTTTTTTTATATTTCCTAAAAAACTTTTTTTTCTTTGAAAAAGTTACCTATTTGTTTAAATAGTAATTAAGATGTGAAATACAAAATTTTAATCAATAATTATAATTTATGCATAATTTTTATGTATATAGCTATAATAGTCACAATAAATTCAAAAATATATATATTTGTAAGTGATTTTATGAGACAGAAAAAAGATAGTATTATTTTAATTTATTCTTAGTTTTCTTTCAAAAAGAATTTTAAAAATATAGTAATAACTTAAGTGTTTTTCTAAGAATGCGTAAAAAAAAAAAAAGTGTTTTTCTAAGAATGGGCTGATTTATATCCATTTTTTATGGGATGACATCAAAGAAATCACTACCAAATAGTTTAATCATTAGAGTTTTATTTTTAAGGTAAATAAATGATCTCTTTAAGGTTCGAGTCCCAATTTTTGCATATAATCACATACATGAAAGATGTGAAATTACTCATGATACTTTTTATATATGTTGTACCTTTATGTATACTTTGATTTTTTGGGTAAAATAATATATTTATAATAGTGTAATATTCATACACATTTATGCATTTGTTATTCCATTAGTTTTTTCTTTAAATATTTTGTGGCTAAAATTTTATTCTTAAGGTAAATAAGTTAAACGTCCGAAGTTCAAAATCCAATCTATGCACACTAGCCGCCTTCGTGTCCGTTTGTGTTATTGAGACACATCAAGATTAATGATTTATGTGTTTTTATTGATTACCGTTAATCTTGATGTGTTTCAAAAACATGTCAAACGATTTTGGATTTTTGTAAAACTTAACATAGATGATCTATAAGATATGAACTTTCAATCCAACGGTGGATTTTGTAAAATTTGAATTTGTTAAAGCGTTATTGAGCGGTGTAACATTACTCAAATGTTACACCGGTGTAATTTGATCCCTTCCCTATATATATATATTAACTGAGTTAAATTTATGAGACAACTTAAAATACCTTTTAGTTAAAATATTGTGTGTGCACATACACACTCGACAAAGAAGAATATAGGGTTAAGTTTGATCATCGTGACTAATGTTAAAGAAAAATTACTTATCAAAAAAATTAACTAGAATTAATTCACACAATTGCACAAGATATCTTAGTGTATGTTTGGTTTTGCGGTGAGAATAATTGATTTTGACAGAGTGTGTGTTTGGTTTGGCGGTGACTAGAATTGATTTTGGTAGAATTGAGTTTGACAGAATTGATTTTGGTTAAAAGTGAGTTGAGTTAAATTGATTTATGTTTGGATACATTTATGTAAAAGTGATTTTCATCAATTTATATTGTTTGGATGTTTCAATCAAAATTGCTTTTGGATGTGTAATTACTAAAATGGGTATGAAATTTTTTTTTTTGGTCAATAAAATGGGTATGATTTTTTTTGGTCGAAAATACTACTCCACCAACTTCAATTGTTTTGTAAGGCTGGCCAAATTAATTTTGTCCAAAAACACTCCAAAGTCCAAACCAATAGTAAAAGAACAAAACTCACTCACGTGTCTCTCTCTCTTCAACTCTCCAATTTGTTTCCAGAATCTTCATCCACTTCTCCTTCCTCATCTCTCAATCTTCTTCTATTCTTTTTTTTCGAATTTTGTCCACCATTTCTCCTTCCCCATCTCTCCATAATTAAACTCTTTCACCCAAATTCTCATTCTGCTTTCTGAGTCTGCTAATTGCAAATTGTGTGTCAATTTGATCACATCGAGATGAAAAATTGAGGAAAGGCAAAATCATCACTGTGGCCATTTCATTTAAATTGAGGAAACTGTTTACAATTGTAGGAAAATGGAAAAGAAGCCAGGGGTAATTAGGGAAAATATTTTTGACAAAAAGTGAAATGCCAAAATCAATTTCTGTTGCCGCAGAAGCTCCAAATTCTGGCTTTGGATAAACGTGAGTTTGGAGGTTAAACGCACGATCAGCTGAATGGTTTTTACAATCATCCAAACACCAAATAAATTTGTCAAACCACGTTTCACTTTGTAGACGCACGATTGGAGCGGTTCACCGCGGAACCAAACAGGCTCAGAATTGATTCTGTAAAAATGATTCTGACCAAAATTGATTTTAAGTTAAAGTGATTTATGTTTGAATATATTCACGCAAAAGTGAGTTAAACAAAAAAATTGAGTGTAAGAATCAATTCTAAAATCAGAAACTACGATTCTAGTTTAAAGTGAATCAATTCTGAAGACAAAATCAATTCAACTTTTGAGAAATCAAACAAGTCAAAATCAATTATACAGGTTTAAAATCAATTCTAACTATTCCAGAATTGAAACCAAACATATACTTAATCTTAATTTAACAAACAAACCAAAATATAGGGTTTCATTGACCTGTGGTTTAATTAAACATGCTGTGATCATATGCTAATGTGTGCCTTGGTGCGAAGTCATGCACTCTAGACTCTAGTATTGTCACTTGACAATAATCACTGTTTGCATTACTAGTAGGTCAAGATCTTACCTACATAGAATTAGAATATGAAGTACTCAGTACAATGTACTATGCTTTCACACGTTTGCTAGCTTTAGTTTGTCCATATTTAATTTTATGTGAGTGCTACTCAATTAGGGTACCCCTATAATTGTAGGTAGCTATTTTATATCATGGTCTAAGGTAGGGTAAGTATAATCAAGTAGACTAAACTGCTATTTCGAGTCAAAGAAAATACACTACCTTATTGTTACAGGAGTTAGTTATAACATTGCCTCCATAAAAAAAAATTATAACATTACCAAAACAATAATTAGATATAATCGCTCACATGTGTGTTAGATTGTTTTGTCAAACTAAAATATAGTTTTGACTGTGAACAAATTTTTATACTAGTATAATTTTATTTTCTATTGACATACTCAATTATTTACCCTAAATTATTTGAGTAATGTTATACTATTCAATAATATTATAACAAATTCAAATTTTATAAAATTTATTGTTGGCTAAACTAAATATTTGGTCCCTTATGTTTAATTTAGGTTTCAATTTGGTCTCCTACGTTTAAAAAGTTTCAATTTGGTCCCTTATGTTTTCAACATTTGTATTAGCTGGTCCCTTCCGTCAGATTTCACTATTCCACTATTTCAATTGAACACGTGTCAACGTGTCCAGGTATCCATGTGTCCATCCACGTGTGCAAACCATCTGCCACGTAAGCAAAACGTCTGCCACATGTGCAAAAATTGACGAAAGGGACCAAATTGAAATCTAAAATAAACGTAAGGGACCAAATTGAAACTTTTTAAACGTAAGAGACCAAATTGAAACTTAAAATAAACGTAAGGGACCAAAGGTGTAGTTTAGCCTTTATTGTTTCATTGAAAGTTTATCTCATATAGATTATTTATGTTAAATTTTATAAAATTTGAAATCGTTTGATATATTATTAATGAAACTGATCAAGATTAACGAATTATGTATTTTTATTGTATACCATTAATTTTATCTGTCTCAATAATATAGTAAAATACTATTAAAAAAATTTAATAATATTTTTAACTAGTGACTCATAAACATTAGTTAATATATACCCTAAATAAAAAGAGGAAGTGCTATATAACTAGCTTCAAAATGACAAAATGTTGGGACTTGGAACTAAAAAATATGTGTTGTTAAAGTTTGGTTAGGTAATTATACGTATGAATAGCTTGCAATATTTTAAAAGAGAGAGATGGTGGTGTGGCAGCCGCCAAGTGGGTGTGGCTGATTACGGAGGACTGTCGGTTGCTTGCCGGAGCTAACAAGCAACACAATTAGTAGCTCGAGAAATATTCAAATATTTTTAGTATTGACTTTTAAGCTCTTCATACACTGTAAACATTGAGTATTTGCATATTAATTAGCAAATACTAGTATACTAGTAGGATATAGCAAGTGATACTCCTTTCGGTTTCATATAGTAAATAAATTTACAAAAAAATTCTTCCTTTAAGAAAAATGTCTAAATGCATTTAAGTCATATACTTTTCTAATTTTATCCTTATTTTTTTACTTGAAATCGTTAAAAACATGATAATGTAAAAAAAGTATGAATATATTTGGAAAAATGGCATTTATTGTAATTATTAGAAGTTATTTTTGCTTATATTTAAAAGTTTCAATTTTTTTGTTTTGTTACTCATATATAAAACCGGAAGGAGTATTTAATATTAGACTAAGGTCCCAAATATATATGTACCCAAAAAAAAGACTAAAGTCCTAAATAACGAGTTGTTGTTTACATACAAGCAGTGACTGATTTCTATAGATCACACATCTTGGATTTTCTCTAATATATACGAGTAAAATTAGTAGAGGTTTTGCTTTTCTTAAGTGCTAAATATAGTTATGGTCTCATATATCTAATAGTTATGACTTATGATATAAGACACACATTTAATAGTTAATAGATTAATTTGAGAATCGAACCTACGGTTTCCAGCATACTACTTAAATCTTTTATCACTAGATCAATTTGAGAATCGAACCTACGGTTTACAAACAATTTGGTCCCTAAATTTTGTTTTTTTTGTAAAAGTTCAAGTCGCATGCTTCAAATAACTTTTTTTTGTAAGACTTTAAAATAAAATTTGTAATCTTCATTAATTTATCTATAATTTCAAATTAAAGATTAAATAGTTGAATTATTAAACTAATTATATTTTAAAGAGTTAATACTGATATGTTAGAGAGACAATATGTTACATGAACTTTTGTAAAAAAATCAGAGTAAAATTGAAAATACGAAATATAGAGGATCAAAATTTGGAAAAAAAAAACTAAAGGGACAAAAAATGAAAATTATATATTTAGAAGGACTAAAAATATATTTAACTCTTAGATTAAAAAGTTTCATTTGATCTAATAATAAAATTTAGTGATCTAATGTAATGAACTAAATTAACATGTACATGATGCAAAATTTGTGTCACTTGATAACACTACACATTTTTAGACTAAAAACACATTTTTAAAAAAAAACGAAAGAAGACTAAAGACACATTTTAATTTCTGAAAAAAATTTATACTTACATATTACTTGACAATTACATAAAGGAAACACATAATCATTCATTTTGTTAAATGCATTTTAATGTTGCTTAGACAAGTCTGTAACTAATTAAAAGTTTATAATTGTTTGACATACTAAATAAAGTTGAATAATCTTATGCGTGATACAAATAGCAAAACTTTGCCATATATCTTTGAAAATGCAATGCATATAATCTAAGTTCCTAGATACAATAATTGAGAAACAGAACCTCATTCATCCATATATGAAACATGTTTTTAACCATAAAGGAAATAGTATGGATTCCTTATCTTTTAATTAGGCAGGATTCCATTGTCTAGTGATTAGTTGCCAAACTAATACTACCAAACATGTAATTAACTGTGTTTAACAAAAATGTTATTCCATTCCACTAGTAAATAAGAGTCAACAGAAAGAGCTTAATTACTCATATGGTAAAGAGATGTGTATATAATGGAAATTAATTAAAATCACTGAACATGTATTTTAATTGTCAAAAAAAATAAATTACAAAGAAATATAAAAAAATTGAATCAAACTTGTTTCATTTACCTTAATCTTGGAGTCATTGTTCCATATTGCAGTCTTAGATTGCAATTGCAAGTTGCAATTACATCGGCCACATTTGTGAGTATTTTGTGGCTGCATTGTGACTGCAGCCGCAATTTAGAATCATGCTAAGAGCAGAACACTCGAGTAATTTGAAATTTATTCGAACTTAATTTGTATGGTGCAGGTCATGAGCTTGCAAGCAGAGTTAACCTATGTTCAGGCAACTCTTGCGACAATGCAGCGGCTCCCAATCTCACTAGCTCCATCTCTTCCAAACCCTCAAAGCTCATCATCACAAAGTCTTCATTCTTCCTCAGATCAGTTGGGAACAATTGCAGACTTGCAAAGTGCCTCTAACATTTCCATGCACTTTGATCCTCATCAACAACTTTCAACATCATTGGATTTTAGCAGTTTCTTCAATCATTCAGATCAACAACTTGAAGATGATGAACTCCAAGCTTTGGCTAGAGAATTTGTCTCTAGGTACTTGCCTGGTGTAAGATTCCAGCCATCTAATTCTCACTAAGATTTCTATCTCATCATTTTGATGCTAATGTTTTTTTTTCCATCTGAATTATGTCTAATGAAATTTAAACTTCACTTAATTTCCTGAGTCTGCAACTAATTGTACCTGATCAAATTTGTACTAGTTTCAAAATGAAGGATTATGTAACCAAACTAGGGACTCTTTTGCCCTTTCTTTGACAGAAATTCTCCACTTCAATTTCTTTTTGGTAAAAATTGTTATAGTATTTCAGTAAAAGAAAGATATATAGCTATATATAAAAACTTCAAACAAAAAGAAAGTTTTGGCAATCATAATTTTAAATTGTCCATACATTGCAAATTTATGATATTACAATAAAATGCAGCCAATGCTGCCATACTTGAGGCTGCGATGTCGTGGTAGAAACCTCTAAAATCTTTACATTGCGGGCACAATTGTTGTTGCAGACAGCAATTTAAAACTATGATAGCGAAATAACATAGTACAATAAAAAGCTTATGCTCTAGTATATTCTGTGAAATGTTTTCAGGTTTTAATGAATATCGGATTGAAATTGAAGAGAGTTTTAATAAATGTAAGGAGTTTAATTAGCTATGCCTATATAATCATTAAAAACTAGTTTAACTGTTACAATTAGTTAATCTAAAACACTATAAACACCAATCAGGGAATATAAAATTCAGATATACTTGTGGAACAATTCATGTCCAGAAAACAAGGGGAATTAAAAAGAGAATTAAATTTACACGTTAAGTAAAATACAAGCAAGATATTGTGATTTTTGACTAGGCTTTTTTGAGATCATTATCTTTGGATTACAATCATGGTCTTGTGGAGAAAGTTTGAGCTATGGGAGTTGGAATGTAAAAGCAACAGCATCAAGGAGGAGATTGTTAAAAAAGCACTTTCATCAACCAAATTTGAGCACTAATTATCAACAGTTTTGGAGTGATGGTTTTCCATCCTATCAATAAATAACTGAGTTAGTTTTCATATTTTAAGCAAGAATACTTCGAAGTTCCATGCAACTAATTTTCATCACACAAACTTGTAAAGAATTGGAACTGTGTTATTACATATTCACAAACATAAGACCTTTAAAAATTGTGAAAAATATCAACTGTCTCTCCATGCAGTCAACATGTCTCAGTCGTTGGATCGAGAGCCATTTGATCAAGATCGAATTGATCATATTCCTAGTCTGTATTAGAAATCTGAACTGATAAAAATGAATCATCCGATCTAGCTGTCAAGATCTTGTACCGCGGTATATTTTGACAGCAAACAACCATGATTCCCAAAGAACTACAAAATAGTAGTCCATCAATTACTAAGAAAGAAGTTTGAAGTCAGTGCCTAGGAGACTCCAAATCAAACATATCACAGATAGTTGATAGTAGTATTTGTGTTAGCTTCTGTTAATTGTTAGATTCTATTATTGCAATTGTATGGTAAGGGAATAGATTCTCTCCATTCCATTGAGATAAGAGAATAGTAAAATCATGATCATCATTGAATAAAAAGTAAATGGAAATAAAAGAAAAAGGTTCAAGGTTGAGAGATTGAAAACACATGAGAAAACATTACATGAGGACAAAAATGGAAGAGTCATGAAGCCTACTTGCTTCGGGAACAGCAAGATCAATTGTTGCTTTCCTGGTTTCAGTCATGTAAGAGATCCATACTCACCAAATAATTGTCTGTATAAAGTGCAGATACATAAAGTTCTGAAAAAAAAACGGAGCTGCTTATACTTTGTCATTTGTTCTGCGATTTAACTGTCAGAGGGCGTCGCATGGTTGGCCGGGTTAGGTCAGATTATTCGGTATTATCTGGTTATCTAATTTTCCCTCTCACGCAACGGATCAGCTTTTTTGTGCGAGCTTATCTTGTGCAGGTACTATCTCTTGATTAATTTTCCCCCCTAAATTGTCTATTCTTGAGCATGCGGTAGTGACAAAATCTAAACAGATTACTTTTTGCGTGAAGTTGCGGAGATGGTTCAGATGAGGTTTTGTTGCTTTGTTTTGTCGTATTCGGGTGCCGTGAAAGCCAACAGAAAGGAAGCCCTGTCGTTGCTAGGTAGGGGGTTTTCAGATGTTCATTGAATCTGGATGGATTTTTCCATTCCATATACACCTTCCTCAGTTGCAAACATTGCGGGTAGGCATTATCTGTAACTGAATTTTCCCTCTCAAGTCAATTTAGGGTAATTTGAATTTTGAAATCTCATTGTTAACTATCTATAAATATGGGTTCGAAGTGGAATTTGTGTATCAAACATTCCAGTTTGTTTTTTGGGAAAATGGTTTACAATGAGAAGCTTGCTGTTGATAAGAAGTTTGGTGATGTTGCTAAATTGCGGCGTCAACGTTGATTTGTTTGCGATATCCATGAGGTGGTTGTTGAAGAAACCTCCATGGCTGCATTTGTACATCGTGATTACTTTAGTTCAGCAAATTCTAGAGAAGCCAAGAACAATTTGGGTATTGGGTAAGTTGTATTCACTTTTAAATCTATCAATTTTACTTTGTTCTATTTTAATTTATATATGCCCACCATGTGTTTGATCAAATGTTTTTGTGGATGTTCATCAACATTAGAAGCTATGGTGCAATAAGGAAGTCTAAAAAGTTGATTTATTTTAGAGTTATTGAACATTGAAGTGAGATTTTGGTGTTTTTGTTCGTTAAATTTTATAGGAAACTTTATTTTTTCACCTTTTGTATTTATTTTGTTAATTTGTGTTGAGGTATATGTTGGTTTTAGAGCTTTGATAGTGCTTCATGTGACATTCTACGTTTTATGAATTGAACCGATGCTTTCACATTGTTATCTCTTACCTATGTTTTCATCTTACTTCTTCTCATCTATAATTATGGAACCAAATGCAGTGCCTCCCAATGATAATAGACATAGTTCCATGAGGTGTGTTTTTAGTCTGTTTTATGATTTTCACCTTTTTATGTTTTATGATTTTCACCATACAGGCTCATGGTGCGTTGATGATATTCTACCATTTTATATTGATTTTCTTTCATTTTCTTTGTTCTTTTTGTTTAATGAAACAGATTCCTTTCACTGCTGATCTTTTGACAATGTCAGTGATGCAGTTGGCTATGTTAGTCCAACCTTTGGCACTTCCACACCCATCTGAGGAGCCCATTCAAGTACAATAATTATTCCCTTGAAGTTTTTGCATCTGTGTTTTTTCCTTTAAAAAAATTAATCGAAATAATTTTTCCTTTGACGTTTCTGCATCTGTGTTTTTTCCTTTAAAGAAATTAATCGAATTGATAGTTGTAGAAGTTTCTATAGCTGTGTTTATTATTATTTTTTTAAGTGCTTCAGCTATATGTATTATTTTAATTATTGAGCATTCAATTAGTAGGATGACTTCCTGTTCAAAAAAATAATAATTAGTAGGGTGACTTGCTTACATTTTATTATCTTATCTATCTAAATGAAAACTTGGGATTTTTCTCCATCATTTGCAAATGTTTGATGGCATTTCTCCATCATTTTAAGGATTCATGAAGTGACATTCTTTGGGATTATTTGTTCATATTGTAACTTGCTATGTTTTTCTTATAGTTTGTCGTATTTCCTTAGAGAATGTTCAAAGTGTTTCTCTTCTTTCAAATTTTTTCAATGGTTTATGCCTGAAGTAATAAGATCAGTGGTTGGTGTTGAGCCAATAAAAACTGCATTCTAATCATATCTTGTGGGTTAAACAGTTATTGCACCTCCAACATGAGCGGTGATGCTGTCTGCAAATGTTATTCTGGTTTCATCCCTTCCAAGACTAAAAGTGTGCCTATAGACTGCGTACAGACACATAGCAAAGATGATTGTGAAAGCAGTGAAGACCGAACAATGTTGTATAATTTTACTCACTTTGAGAATATGCATTGGAGTGGGATTCCATATTCTGTCATTCCCATGATGATGAAGATGGAAGCTTGTGAGAAGGATTGCCGACAAGATTGTGGTTGCGGAGGAGCAATATATACCAACGACAGCTGCAATAAGTATAGGCTTCCACTTATATATGGTAGGTTTCAAAAATGATTCTTCTTCCACTGGGTCTGTGGCATTGTTAAAGACTCCTTCAACAATTTCCATTATTTCACCTCCAACCTCAAACAACACCAACATGCCTAAGCCTAAGGTTATTATAGACAAAAAGAAAAACCTGATAATGATCTTATCTCTTACTTTGGGTGTTGTTTCATTGATTTGTTTGGTCATTGCAGCGTCCATTTTTTTCACTTACAGACGTCAAGTTAATATGTATGCATTGTTGTCTGAAAGTGAACAATTGGGATTTACTGAAGAAAGCTCCTTGAGCTCTTTTTCTTTTGATGAACTTTCAAAATCAACTGGGGGATTTTCAGAAGAGATAGGGAGAGGGATCATTTGGAGCTGTTTACAAAGGTAAAATAGGTGATAATTACAGAAGCATTGCTGTGAAGAGATTGGAGGGGAGAATTACCGGTGAAGGAGAGAGGGAATTCCGAGCTGAAATTACTGCTATTGCGCGAACTCATCATAGGAATTTGGTTAAGCTTATAGGTTTTTGTATAGAAGGTTCCAACAAGCTTCTGGTTTATGAATTTGTCAGCAAAGGGTCTCTTGCAAATCTCCTCTTTGAAGGGGAAGTGAAACTATCTTGGAAAGAGAGAATGAAACTCACGTTGGACGTGGCTAGAGGAATATTGTATTCTAACATGTTTCCTTTAATCAATATTTGGTGTAATAATTTTTAATTATCTAATATTGATATAGGTTGTTGATTTTGGAGAGAGTGGTCTTGTCCGATGCTCACGTTGCAAAGCTTATGTAAATCCCTTTATGGGTGCGTTTGTTTGGGATTTTTTTAAGAAAAAATCTATTTTTTTCTTAAAAAAATCCATTTTATAATGTTGATAGTGTTTGTTATAGATTTTTTTAAAAATCATTTTTTTTAAAAAATCATTTTTAGCCCCAAAATGAAAATCTATTTCTAATAGCTTTTCAGGAATCTATTTTTTTTAAAACTAAGGAATCTAAGTGTATGAACTTGTTTTTTTAAAAAGATAGATTTTTATGATTGTAAACAAACACAAAGTAGCTTTAGATTTTCTTCAAAATCTCTACAAAATAATCTCTAGATTTTTTAAAAAAAAATCATTTCTTTTAAAGCTTAAACAAACGCACCCTATGTGTGGTTAGTATTATTACAATATATCATCCTACTATTGTTTCTGGGTATATAATATGGTATGCTGGGAGATGAATTTTTACAGTACATTTCCCTACAATGAAGAGAGAAGAAATCTAAAACTTTATTTTGTCATTTATTAGCAAAGTCATATAATGGTTGGTTGAGGATCATCACTCATATTACAAGTTTATGCATATGTTGCACTACTTATTTCCATTTTGATAAAAGAAATTCATCTAGACAGAGAACGAAGTACAAGAAATGCATATGTTGTACTCATTATGCTTTGATGTTTAGAATATTAATAATAATTTATTTGCTAATTTATTTATTATTATTGAATGACTTATTGATTTATTGATATTTTAAGATTTAATTTTTAAAAAAAATTATATCTCCTTATTTTAAAGATTGATCTGTTGGTTAATTTAAATTAGTTATTCTTAATTTCATTTACCAATCAAATCTTTGTGTTTAGATACATCTAATAATCTAATAATATAATATATCAATGTCTATAAATGATGTTATATTAGTTGTCATGTTAATATCTTTAGTGGCCCATTTGATATTGCAGGCCCGTTTTACTATTAAATGAAGTATAGACCTTATGGTGTCTTTGGCTCTACATAATATAATTTTTTTGTTCAGATTACATGAATCTCAATTTATTTATTTTTAAATAAAGATTTTAAAAAATAAAACCAACCGTGCATTGCACGGGTTAAAAAACTAGTTATGATAAAACTTCAAAGCTTTGAAATCTATTGGTGTTACACATTCAATACCATTTAACAGTACATTCTAACAGTGGAGTTATAGCATATTCCAGGGCAAAAACTGGCACCCGGTGTAGGACCAAATGAAAATCATTTGCACATTGACTATATGATAATCTTGTACAAGAATCGTAAATGCAAATACAGGAAACCAAGATGCAAGGAGAGAGATTCAGGACTAGAAAAGGGACAATAATTGGAACTGTTATGAATCGTAAATGCAAACACAGAAAACAAGGTGCAGACTGTATGATCTACTATCTATGATGTTCTTTCAGTTTAAAACAGTGCCTGCTACCTATACATGAAAGCATACCTAGTTTAAGGCTGTGCTACAATCTTTTTGGTCTTTGCAGTATCTGGCACCTTTCTCCAGATCAGTTGCCTTCAGATCCAATGTAAACTTGCATAACTAAGACAGATGTAAATTATAATTAGGCAGTGAAAAGGTTATTATTTATTCATTAATAAGCAATAACAACTCAAGCAATAAAAGCCATTCTTATCCTTATCTAACACAAATACACTATAGAAGAGGCAATAAAGGATGTAAATACACTGAGCAGCATGAAGCTACGGTTGAATTTTAAATTACCAAGACTAATTCAGACAGAACAATAATCAAAGATATAATTTTGAACACAAGAGATGTCACCTCCGTTCACAAGATGTGTAAAGGACCTGAAAATTTCTAACCTTCACTCATTCTGTTTGGTTGTCTAAT
Organism: Trifolium repens; assembly: GCA_030408175.1. Classification (NCBI taxonomy): domain Eukaryota; kingdom Viridiplantae; phylum Streptophyta; class Magnoliopsida; order Fabales; family Fabaceae; genus Trifolium; species Trifolium repens. The sequence continues at coordinate 10,651,701 of CP125850.1, forward strand.
ACTCTAATATAGGAGCATATTAAATATGAGTACTATTTCAAAGAACATCCTAGTAAGAAAAAGCTTAGTTGTTGACTTGTTATTGTAATACTTCAAAGAAAATGCAATGAACAGGACAGGTTCTGCAGAATAATATTAGACAGGCAAGAATGAACTTGTTGGACCATGAAATTAGTTGATGAATGTGATGTTAGCAACATCGTCATTTCCACGAGAAAATACATGTGCATCTGTTGGCCTTCAAACAAACCATGAGAATACAACAGTGTGTTCATGCACACAAAGCTACAGCAAATGGAATCAAATTTTTAACTCATCTATGATGTTCTTCACTGAATTATCAAACAATTTTAGTTAGAAGCCTAACTTAGGTTGGGGCAAAAGGAAACCAAAATCTCTGGAATATTTTTTCAAGTGACTCTATGATAGAAACCAAATGATATATAACAAGGAAATAGGAAAAATCCCCTTTAATTACAGAATGAAATCGCACAACTTCGAGGGTCTGCATTGGACCCTTTGCACTTAAATAGATACTCTCTTTCTCCATCACCCCTTTTATTTATAAGCTCTCTATATGGCAGTTATTTTCTATAAAAGCTACTTATTCTAATCTATCTGCAGTTCCATATGACAGTTATTTTCTATAAAAACTGTAATGATAATTACTAACAAGGCCCATTATTATTGCTATCCTAATTATGGCCCATATCTAACAATACTCCCCCCCTAAACTATCACCTTGTCCTCAAGGTGATTAAAATAAAAAACCAATTACAAAACTACTTTACTGACCTTGGCATTAAAACTTAAGTGTTTGCGTAATCCTGCAGCCCAATTTAACCCCCTAGCTTCCACTGATGGGAGGGCAAATCACCAAACATTTTGGAATTAATGCAGTGGCATTTGTTGGCCTTCCCCTGTAATGTGTTGAGCCTCTTTGTCGCCGTTGCGCGACCGACAACAACACCCTTGTCTAGCGGTTTTAGCAGTGGAAATACAACATACATGCAAAAAATTCCTTTTCTCTTCTGGGCCACTGACCCTCTCCACCAGCAAACTTACGCCCTCCTTTTTTATTAGTGTTCTCTTCTTTGCACTCTGTTTTCCAACCATGTTCTGATTTCTTGATACTTTTTTTTATTTCATAACCAAACTTGGTTCTTGATTCTCTAATGAATCAATTTCTGGCCCAAACTACTTGAGAATTGCCTCTGTAAAATTTCCCCAAGTGGCAATTGAATTGGCCAAAACCCATAGTTGGTACCAACTACCATGTGAGTGCTTAACCATTCATCCACTTCACAACTTCTGGTATCTGATATTCTTTACATACACCTCCTGCATCAAAATATTTCTCAATCTTGATCATCCACCCAGCAACATCCCTTCCTTCAAAGATTGGTATTGCTAGTTGTAATTCTGAGTTCTCTTCTCCAATCTCTAAGTACTTTCAACACTCCATGAAAAATATCAAATGTTCCTTTCATTCTTGATGACGACTCCATTTTTATTTTGTTTCTTGTCCAGGATCAGAAGTGCTCTGATACCAGTTGATAGAAACCAACTGATAAATAACAAGGAAATAGGAAAAATCCCCTTTAATTACAGAATAATATCGCAGAACTTCGAGGGTTTGCACCTCCCAATGCCAAAATGTACCCTTTCCACTTAAATTCCCAGATACCCTCTTTCTCTATCACCCCTTCAATTTATAGGCTCTCTATATGACTATATGGCAGTTATTTTCTATAAAACCTATCTATTCTAACCAAACTGCAGTTCCATATGACAGTTATTTTCTATAAAAAAAACTTTCAACTAATAATAAAAATTGCCTAATAATAATAACTAACAAGGCCCATTATTATTGATATCCTAATTAAGGCCCATATCTAACACTCTACTCCTAAACATTAACTCAAACACAAAGGTGAAAAGGTGTCTCACAGAATTTGCTATTGGAACTCTGCATAATCTAAGGTTTTGAGTACCTCCTGATGTGGAAACTGCAGTGAGGTGTGTTCTTAAAGGATCATCATATGTTTGTAGTATGTTAATTGATCTATTATTAAGATTGTCAGTTGAAAAAAATTACAAAAAGAAGGAACAAGGATTTGATGAAAAATTCGATCTCAGGTGTGAGATTCCCCTTTACCCTGATAAAAAGATTAATGATAATTATGCCCACAGCCCACAGCCCACACAAGGAGACAGTGAATTGCCAATTATACGCTAGCAGTCAGTATAAAGATTTGGAAAACAGAATAATAGTACATACACCTGCCTGCATCAACTATTATTTTATTACATAGCCAACCATGTATCAAGCAAAAATAATAGCATTTCAGAAAAACACGGTAAGAAAGGAGGAGTTTTGCCAAAAAAGCATCTTAATTTAACAGTTTCAAAATGAGGAGGAAAACCAGATGTACCTGAAGACATTTGCTGTAGCACGGAAATCCTTCAAGCTTCAATTCGTCAAAAAAATAATTGCCAAAAGAGTGGGGCTGAGATATCGATGGATATATTTTGGATAACCCCTATGGCATGGTAATTGATGATCTTCACGTAACCAAAATCCAAATGATCTTTTAAATATAAGAAATGAGTAGAATTGTAAAGAAAATAGCTACATTATGCCGTAAAGAAAAAGTTCAAAACACCGTATGGAAATAAATCACCGGTGGCTCCTCATAATACATACAAAACTATTGAAAGTTCAAAAACAGACCACTAAAAGCACTGATGTGCATTATAAGAAGGACTAAGATAAAGAATCTGAAGACTGAGAGAGAGGAATGTCAACAAACTATAGCCATATTCATAACAAAGTTATGTGCAAGAAGCATAGTCATACTTTACAGAATCACACAAAATAAATACACCTAAATAGCATGTTGAGAAGCTCCAATCTTCTGTATACATTAATGTACAATCCCACTTCTATTTGTCGGAAGGGGTACATAGACACAGTGATTCTGATCTCTAGGTTAGAGTGAATTAACTTGGACGGTCATGGCACTATAAAATCTCTCCATGACGGAATCCAGTATCCTCACAATCTCCACCAGTACCCAAAGCACAAGGAGAATCATACCATTTTGGATTGTCTTGGTAGAAACTATCAACCTGTATACAACCAAGGCCTACGTCTGAAACTATAGCCTCGTCGTGTCGGATGGGTTTAGTTAGTTTAGTATCCTCACAATCAAGGAGGCTCTTATCATCAAAGTCACTGCATTTCAACCACTTTTCTGGCTTACAAGTTTCACTCATCAGATCCTTCTGACTTCTGCACTCTGTCCCAATATGGTCCCCCCAAGAAACGACTTCTCCCAAAGTGCGGCCGAAACTATCTTCATCATCCTCAATCAGCTCTGTGTCCTTGCCGTCCCCGTAAATCCTTTCATGGTGATGATTACTCCAGTTTGCAAGATCATTATCCCCAACCAAGACATCATCTGCATGTGACTTATCCGTCGGAAGTAAACCCATCGGCTTCAAACCCACTTCTCCTATATTCCTAATTCTATTCACAACATCAAATAAATCCCTGGAAACCGAACCCAACAATTCCTGCGGTATCTTGGAAACCCTCCCTTCCAACATCCCAACTTCAGCTCTCAACTCCTGCACCTGTTGCAAAACCGAAAACTGCAAATCCCCATCATCTTTCCCCATCAAACCAAACCCATCATTGTCCATTTCTTCATTCACCCCATACACAACCGAATCCTGATCTATCAAATAACCACCTTTATGTCCAACAACCCTATGCATAATCCTAGCATTCCCATCCAACGGTCCCGGTTCATGCCCCGAATGCACAGCGTACAATTTAAAAACTGCCATCCCCTCTTCCTCATAAACAAAACTCTTATCCTTCTCATTATAATTCGCAATTGGAACAATAGCCCTAATTCTAAACCCACATCCACATCTCTTAGAAGCATAAGGCTCCCTCTTCAAAATCTTCGATTTCTTCGCAGCAGCAGGTTGTCCCGCTCTATGACAAGCATAATCCTTAACCTCAGCCATAAAAGGCTTATACCTAATATACTTCTGCCTAATACAAAGTACAACCTTATGCTTAGCAGCAAGTTGTTGCAACCTACTAGGAACTTCCTTAGCAGGAACATCAAAAGATTCGGTATACTCAAATCTCCGCCGCTTGTTCCTAGCAGCTGCGGCAGCGTCAGTAACATTAGATCCTGACGCTGCCCCAGAGCAAACAGGACAAGCGGAAATACAAACACGAATATAACTCTCAGGAATACCATAAAACTTAGCTCCAACAGTCCAAACCTGTTTAATTCTATCAACAGTATCTTTAACACCTAAATGTTTGAGATCAGAATCACTATGAAAATTCATAACAATGTCTTGCCATTGATTAACATGCGAAACGAATTGATTCGTGTTGTTTTTGAAACATAGAAAGTGGTTACCGTTTTGATCAACACGCGCTGTTAATTTGTCTTGGATTCGTTTCCATGCGGTTAAATAAGCGGTTTCTTCGTTACGGTCTTTCCAAACGGTTCGCCATGATTTAAGGACGGCGCGTGGAGTAGCGTCACGGATCTCGGAGGGAGTAGCGAGACGGTTTTGGAGGAGGCAGTTGATCATGAGAGAGTGGGAGTCGGGATTGAATGTGTAGAATTGAGAGGAGATGTGCGGGTCAGGGCTTATGAATAAGGGTTTATTTATGGTTGTTGTTGATGATGATGGTGTGGTGGTGGTGGTGGTTGTGGTAGTGGTGAGTTGGTGACTCGGTGGTGGTGAGTCGGCGGAGGAGTGACTCGGAGGTGAATCGGAGGAGGAAGGGGAAGGGAAGAGAACGATTTCGGAGAGAGAGAAAGAGGAAGGGTCTGGTGGTGGTGGGGTTGGGATCTGGTGTGGAGGGTGTATAATTAGATCCTGTGGAACTGGGAGGAAAAGATCTTCGTCTTCTTCTTCTCTTTTTCTTGAATTCATGGTATCATATGAGAGTGAGTGTGTAAAGAAGAAGAAGAAAGTTTGAGAAAGAAGAGGAAAATGAGCAGTTTTTATTTTATTTTATTTATCTATTAAATATGTATGTGTCTGTTTTTCTGTCTCTAAAGTTCCTCACTCTCTCTCTCCCCCAACACCAAGAGAGGGGTCCGTTTAGCCTGGTCCAAAACATGTTTTTGTGCATATTGGACCAATAAAATTGACCTGCTATAATAGGTTTGAACCGGTAATAAGATTCCATTTCACTGTCCATATGACAACATCATACTATATCCCCAATTAATATTAAAAAAATGGCAGTTGTATTTTTACTTTACGATTTCTTTTCCTTCTTTTTTTAAGCTAATCTTTTTTTCTTTCTAAATAAACATCCATGCATTCAACAAGTTTTGGGATTCAAATCCAAGTAATGTAATCTTTTATCCATTTTTTTATCTTCTTCCTCATCCTTTCTTCATTTTTTCCATAAATTCACCATTAAACCCAGATTTTTAAAACAAGAATATCAAAATTGTAAAATTTTAACTTTTCTCAAAATTTTTAATTTCAAACAAAATCCCTACCCTAGCCACATAATATACGCTAATCTCCACTCTACTTTTTCATCCTTAATAACAATAATCTTACCGTTTCATATTTTAGGGATTTTGTTTAATATTTTACTTTGAAAATAAGTTTTATACAAAATAAATTCTTCAACCTACAACTTTAATATATTAATTATATATAAGAAAATATATTATATAAATATATTAAGCAAAATATAAATTTTGTTTAATATTTGGAATTTTGATAAAGAAAATTTTGCAATTATTTTTGGGTTTGTTTTGTGGACCTGAGTTTAATAGATGAATATATGAATTAAAGAAGATGAAGAAGGAATGAGTTTGTTTTGAAGATTTGAGTTTAATAGAGAAAAAGGAGTTGTAGTCGGGTATGACCAAACTGACATGGGTGTGCGGATTCAAACAACTTGAACAGCAGGTACACTATATTGAATCTCATCCATCTAAATAAAATAACATTATATCAAGGGCTACTTATAACTTGGTCCAAGTTGGACCAATCTTTTGATAGGTCCAAATTATACGGAACCCCAAGAGAGAGACTCACTACACTACCCTCCAACTTCAACCCATTTTCTTGTCTCCTCTTTCAATACATACCTACACAAACTTCACTCAAACACCCAAATGTCAAACTATTGGAAAATTTCTCATCTCAAACCCCACGACTCTTTTTAACCTCCTGAAATCCATTTTTGTGTCTGAAAAGTCAACTTCGAAACGTAAAATTCGAAAAACTTTAAAAGAAATTTTGGTTCAGAACATATTCTCTGAAACTCTATTTCGATGAGTAGATTCCGAAATAAAGTTATATAGTAATAGAAGCGCAACTGCTTCTGTCAGTTTATATTTTGTAGTTTGAAAACAAGGTTGGGTGGGAAAAGGGAAGAAAATAAAAACTTGCGATTTTAGACATCAATTCAACAAATTCAACCACTCTAATTTGACAAGTAACTAACTTCTACGCATCTTAGATCATTCATTCCTCTTTTGTTCATTGTTTTTGAAATTTTTACATTTTTGTTTATTTTTTCAATTTATGAGTTGTTGTTAATGTTGTTTATTTCGTTGATTACAGGTTGTTTGTAGTGTTGGGTATATGTATGCATCAATGCATGTAGGTTAGAAATTTAATTTGATTATTGATATTTTTTGTATGATTTTAGCACTTGAATTGTATAACAAAATGTTTGAATGAAATGATTGATATCGTAAGTATTTGTATGCATTATTGTAATACATGAACATGTCTGAATTGGATTGGAAGGAAGGTTAAATGTTATTTAGGTTATGAATTTGTTTTTGAATTGTATCGTAGAAATGGAAGACGCGGTTGGAAGAACAAGACTAGGCAGGGAGACACGCGTACATGCTTCTACGCGTGAAGTTGTTGCCCCTCGTCCCAAAAGAGGACGCCGTAGGCAATCACCAGTGTCGTTTCAAGGACGGCATGATCAAGAAGCGGGGGGTTCCTCCACGAGTGGTTCACGACGGTGTTCAATACCTTCACAAGATCAAGAGCATAGGGGTGAAGTACAAGATGCTGCTGAATGTCAAGAGAATGCAAATCCTCCGTTTGACAGAGACGACAATGATGATGATGATGATGATGGACAGCCAGCGGTGGTTCCTGAACAGGGCTATGGAGGCGGTCCGAGCGATGTGTCCCTATGGCATGATTATCATAAGCATAGGGCAGTTCTCAATCTATGGCGTGCATTCTAAATTTGTTTCTTGATGGTCACATTATCAGGAACTCTCTCCTTCATTGTAGACATTATATTCCTAGGCGGGGACCAAATTTCTTGTCAATTCGGCAACCAGATCCATCTCTTCCGGTTTCAACCGCCCCTGAACTAGATGGCAATCTAATTCTTTATCAAACGCATGGTTGTGTATGCCATTCACAACACTAAGATGCCAATCCTTGGTTGTATTATAAAAATAACCATGGAGCCTAAACGGGCATCCACACTTCCTCGTTCTCGTTTCTTCAAATTTGATCTTCTTACTAGTTCTTTGTAAGCACCTCCCCTTTCACAACCCAAAACCAGCTTCTGCTTCCTCTTTCCATCACCATAATCTGAGTTTACAATCACAATTGCAAACCTTAAACCAGGAGCTTGCTCGCGAACCCACTTCAGCAAAGCATCTCGAGTCTCAAACGCTTGGTCCGTCAAAAAACTCGAACTAGAATCAAAATGTATTGTCGGAGGACCAATTGCAGGAGGAGCAGAAAGAGGAGCGGGAAGAGCAAGAGGAGCTTGGTCCGGTGGATGAAAATTGATGGGATCAACATCAGCCACGACTTCATGGACACGTAAACCAAGCACCACTTGTCTAGATTTATGATCAATAACTACAACAAAATAAAATCAATATCAAATACAATTCATAACAAATAACATATGGAAATTAAATTCAAATCAATAAGCTATAATGATTAACCTATAAGCAATAAGCATTAAGCAAATCAAAACATTTAATCTTCCTAAATTTGAAAAAAATAAAAAAAAAAATTACAGCAGCAGTCAGTAGCAGTGCAGCAGGAAAGACATGAAATTTTAACTAAGTATTATTTCGGAACGTATTTTCCGAACCCAATTTATCATAATTTCGGAAACTAGTTTTCGAACGATCACTTGTCAGGAATTTCGGAAACCTAGGTGCAACAGTCAATTCAAAGCTAAAATAAACAAAATCTAATCGGTTAGAATCGAAATTTACCTTATGTTAATTCCGTTAGATAGCCTCTAAAACTTGAGATTGAGCCAACAATGAGGAAAAACGATTTTGGTTCCAAATAGAGGAAAAGATTGAGTGTTGACATGAATGAGAGGAAGTGAGCTAGTTTCAGCTCTATAACGTCCAGGTTCGGAAACTAAAGCCCGAAATACCACTTCGGAAAAGGTTTCCCGAACGAAAAATTAAGTTACAAAATTTTCGGAACGTAGAATCCGAAGTTAGCTTTTATAAGGGTAAAAATGGAAATTGGGGGGGGGGCAAGAATCATGGGGGTGAGATGAGAAATTTTCAAACTATTGTTACTCACTTTCTACTCTTGTTTTTTTTTTTATATATATAGGATCTGTTTTTTTTTTAAAAAAAAAAAAAATTTAACCCTCTAGTTCTTTTAGGTTTTCCATCAGAAATTGAATTAGAGTTTTCTCGAACTATTTATTTTAGAGAAAGTTTTTGAGTTGAATGTTTTAGTTAGAAAAAGTTGAATGAAATTAGTTTATAACGGATGAGTTAGTTTATAGCGAATAAATTAATTGATTAAATTTATAGTATTTGATAAAATTACTTGTTAAACTAGCTTATAAATATGAAATTCAAATAGCATAAAAAATATATACTTAATTAATTTTATTTTTTTAAAAGAAATATGACAGAGATGAGTGTTTGTCGCCAGGTCCTACTTGATATTCATTGCTTTGGATCAAGAGGTAGTGGTGAGATATTTATTTCGTGAAGCTAACCAGTGTGATGCTGCTGCGTTAGCTAATCTTGATTGTTCCTTGGATTCAAATATTTGTTTTCGTGTCCGACTTTGTTCCATCATTTGTTGTTTGTGGATACTATGAGGATCTCTGCTCTTTGAGTAATCCCATTGTAATTTTTTTATCTGCTTAGTCTTTTGCCCTCTATTTTTTAATTCAAAAGAATGATTACACAAGTTTCAAAACTATTTTAGAGTATTATATTGAGTCATTTAACTAGTGTTTGTGTAACTAGCGTCTCATGAGCATTAGTTAGCATTTTTTCAATGCATAAAAATATGGCGTATAGCCTTCTCTTAGTATAAGTCCTATAATAAAATGTTATACATGCAATATTTTATGAAAAATGTTAACTAATGTCCAAAATACTAGTTAAGAAAATCAAAAGAAGTAAATTAATCTCAGAATTTGTATAGTTTTTTTTTACACAAATCTATCTTAGAATTTGTATAGTTAACTTAACATCTTAAAAATGGTTTTTTCAATATAAAATCTACTTCTTTTATTTTCTTAATTAATGTCACAAAGACACTAATTAGCATAGTTATTTCATTTTATTTTTTACATTAAGACTGATATTTTATTTATGTTTTACACTTAATATGTATGAGTTTTGCCTCTAATCTCTTTAAGAATAAAAATTAGTGCATTTGTAACTAGGTCCGACCTTGAGGCAGGGCAACCAGGTCCACAGTTCAGAGCCTTAATATTTGGAGGGTCTCCACTTTTTTTTTCCTTCTTCCCATCAAATCAAAGTAGTTATTAAATATATGTCCGGAGAGACACTACAAGAAATATGATTTTTGGCAACAATTTTTTTTGTTACAGGTCGCTGGCAAAACTATTTTGGGTAGTTTTGCCTGCGACTTGTAACAACTTTTAACAAAAAAAGTTGTTGCAAAAAATCATATTTCTTGTAGTGAGATAAGAAAACATGAAACCGAAAATGGCTTTGTGGCTTGCGTTTTTGTGTTAAGGTTTATGCATCATGGGTTGTGTGTTCGTTACCCATTGTGGAGAAATGCTAACAGTGGCACAACCCCGACACATATACATTTAGGCACACACATTATTTAAAAAAATTAAAGATATATAATTTAGTCACATCAACTAATATTAATCAATTCTTTTATCTTTTAATTTTTCAAAATGTTGTATGTGTACTTAAGAATAAAAAATTTAGGTGTGTGCCTATGTAAGAATTACTCCCCTTTGTGTGATGTTTTTTGTTTTATTTTTAGCATCATGCCTATTTGTTTTAAACAACAACTGGTTGTGGCGCGCTAATCTTTTTTGATTAATTGAACACTACACCAACAAATATTAATGTTGGTCTCAACACAAACTATTTTGAAAAACTAAATAACTTCATTACTTTATTTATAAAAAAAATACATTTTATTATTTGTTTGAATATAAGGAATTATTTTCTAAATTTAAGTTGCAATTTTTATTAAAAACACTATGAGTTTTTAATAGCACTATTAATTCTTAATGATATTAATAGAAAATGTATTTTGTTATTATTGATTAAAATATGACAATTTTTTTATATTAATGATGTTAGTTATATTTTGAATAAAATATTATTTTAAAAGATGGAATATTTTAATAAAAAAATATTAATGTTATTACTAAGTTTATTTTACTTTTGAAGGGCCTTGTTTTCCAATTTGTTCGGGACCTCCAAAAGTATAAGGACGATCCTCTTTGTAGTTTGTAACATATAATCAATTGTCAACACCATAATATCTTTTTGGCATCGTAATCACTATCATCATCATTTTCAAAATATCTTGTTATATCTATCATCCATTTTCCGTCCACTATTCAACAACGCGATTCAATACTCTTATTTTAAATAAGAGGAGTGCTAGGGTCACACTCTCTAACACACCCCTTTGAACACACTCATTCATTGGTGCCAACTCATCTATTATTTTTAATGTTATATAGTGGTAACCGGTTTAACCTTTCCTTTTTATTTTTCTCTTTTTTTTAATCATTATTTTATACTAACCGTTTCATCTTCTTCTCTACTATGCCTTTCCACCGACCACCATAGATACTAGTCTCGCTCTCGTTGTTCCACCTTATTCTTTAACTACAATATTTAGTTTTTGAGAAGTTCTAATGATAATTTTTTTCATCTCACTCTCTTTTTTGAGTTTATAATTTGTTGGTCAGATTTAAATTCTCACACTGGATCTCTGGTCATGCTACTCATATTATCTACATGCATATGTTATTACTTGTGTCATAGCATCATCATCATGAGAAGCAATTAAATTGTAAAATGAAAAGGGTTTGTGTAAGAGAGTACTCCTATAATGAATACAGGAAGTGTGTTGGCAAATGAATGAATTAGGGTAAATAAAATAAATTGAAAAATATGAAATTCGCATTGGGTTAGAACTTAGAAGAACAGCCCTCTTGATTTTCACCACAAAACAATGAACTCTTGTGTTGGTTGAAGCAAAACGAAGAATCCATGGGTTCTTTTCAATTTCACAATTCCAATACTTCACGGCAGACAAAAACCAAAGATTTAAATATTGTGACTGACACAACATGACATTGTAGCAGAATTCGCAATGAAAACAATGTATTGACAGGAAATTGCACTGTAATGAAAACTCAAAGAAAGAGAAAGAGATTAATGCTCTTGAGATGGAGATGCAGATGCAAAACAATTAAACTTAAAAATAAAAATAAAAACTGTATTCTCTCTCTATACTTGGAGAACCGGTCACCAGGTAAACTTGAAATATTAGAAGTGACGTGGCTTCAATTGATTGGAGTGTGTTAGAAGAAGTGGTTAAAGAGTGTGACTATAGCATTGCTCTTTAAATAATCTCTACGCTCTTAATTACTCATTTCGATCCTTAATATAAGAAGAAATTCACTTTTTATATACATTAAAAAATTGATGTATCTAAAAAATCAAATTCTTATTATATTAAAGATTAAAGGGAGTATTTTCATAAAGTTACTCGGCCACTGTCAATCCGGCCGGCCACCACTAGCACCACGATAATAAGAAGCCACCAGCAAATTAAATTGATTTCATCCTTTACAGGTGAATTTGAATGAATTGTAGACAAAGCGCCATTGTGTTGGGTTTGACTATTTTGTATCCGACACCGCATGTGGATATTGTCTAAGTTTTTTTGTTTTGATAAGATAGTCTCTATGTGGCAAGTGTTTGGAAAACTAATGCTAAGAGCATCCACATTGAGCATCCACATTCATCATTTATAGTGATATAAATAGATTCCACATGATATTTTATATTATTTTATATTTTTCAATTATTTAAACCACTCAACCATACTTTTTAATGCTTTATTTGATAAAAAATAGTGGATAGCTGATAAGCTAGCTTATAGCGGATAGCTTATAAGCTAGCTTTTAGCTTATGGCGAATAAGCTGGCTGATTGAATATATAGTGTTTGGTAAAATTAGCAGTTGAACTAGCTTATAAGTATGAAATGACATAAAAATGATATGTTTAGTTAATATTTAATTCTTTTCAAGTAAGATGATAGGGGTAAAATTGGAAGAAAAGATAATAAGCTATAAGCTCATAAGCTACTTGAAATAACATTTGAAAAATAAGCTATAAGCTATAAGCTCATAAGCTACTTGAAATAGCATTTGGAAAATAAGCTATAAGCTAGTAAAATAAGTTATAGGCTCTGTTTGGTAAGCCATATAAGCTAGCTTATAGCTTTTAGCTTATAAGCTAAAACGTAAAAGCTCTGTTTGGTAACAGTTTTTAAAAAAGAGTTTATAGCTTATTTTACTAGCTTATAGCTTATTTTTCAAACGCTATTTCAAGTAGTTTATGAGCTTATAGCTTATAGCTTATTATATTTTGTTCCAATTTTACCCCTATCATTTTACTTGAAAAAAATTAAATATTAATTAAACATATCCTTTTTATGTCATTTCATACTTATAAACTAGTCCAACCGCTAATTTTACCAAACACTACAAATTCAATCAGCTAACTTAATCGCTATAAGCTAAAAGTTAGGTTATAAGCTATCCGCTATAAGTTCATCCGTTATAAGTTAGCTTATAAGCTATCCGCTATTTTTTACCAAACAGAGACTCTTTTTTAAAAACTGTTACCAAACAGAGCTTTTAACTTATAAGCTAAAAGCTACAAGCTAGCTTATTTGGTTTACCAAACAGAGCATAAATATTCATACTATTCATCCAAAACTCTAACATGGACCCCGTAAAATTCACAACAACCAATACTATATTTTTGTTTCTACTATTTTATTCCAACAACTATTAAAAAAATCAAAAAAGCATAGGTTTCATCTTTGGACGTAGCGGTAATACAAATAAATCATAAGTAAGCCAAATATCTCAACTCCTCTAACACAAGTGGTGACAAGTGGAAAACCACCCACCAATATTTGTACTCCAACAGACTCTGTAAGATGAACAATACAATTTAAAAATTTATTTGGACAAGTATCTATTATTCAATTACTTGGTGGAATATTATGCATAGTAAGTTATTTTACTTCAAATTTTTAATCAATGTAATATTAGTATCCAACAAGTATCTGTTATTCAATTGCTTCAAATAAAAAAAGGTTTCCTCTTTTTTTTTTTTTTTTTCTTTTACGTTATACTTCTTTTGGCAAACGTTTTTTTTTTAAAAGATTATTCAGTAAACTTTTTACATTTTTTAAAAAACAATTGCATAGTCAATTTGAAGAAAATGCTTATCCATCCTAAAAAAAATATACATTTTATACAATATTTGTGTACATATAATTAAAATAAATATCGTAAAAAATTAATGAAGATAAATATTTATTTAATCTGAAATAAAAATTGGATATAAAATAAAATTAAAGTGTATGACCGAGTATAAATTGTTGTAGCAAGTGTGAGTGAGAAGTCCAACATTGCTTAGAATGGTGGAGGTTGAACACTTTATAAGTGAGATGACTCATAAACTTAACGCCTTAAGGTTTTGAGTTAAAGTGTGGTGTCCAGCTCACTCGTGAAGTTATTCTCGAGCTCAATGTGGATGATCCCTCTGGCTGCACCCTCTTGGTGATCCAACATAAATGTCTAAATTCTAAATATTTTAAATATTAGTTTAATGTAAATTTTATTAATAATTAAAAATATCTTTTTATGTCATTTTATATTTATCAGTTAGTTGAACCACTGATTTTATCAAACATTTAAATTAGCTTATCGATTATAAGTTATAAATTATCAATCATCAGCTATAAACCATCAACCATTCACTGCTTTTATTAAATAGCCTAAATTTATTTAACGACGAAATCCAAAATGAATATCCTCGTGGGTGTCCTACACGTTAAATGGCATTGGATTTTGGTCCTTGACCACAATTTGAATGTCCTCATTATCCAGCTTGAACTCTTATCCTCGTGGGAGTATATATGAACTAAAAAAATCTCAAAGTTTAAATGATTTTTTTTGCAAGATCTCAACAATAATGCTTTTAAATAAAGCAAAGAGATTGATTCTTTATTGTGCACATTGTATCCTAATGATTAGACATTTTGTTTTATTGAGTCTGTTAGGATTAACTTAATTTTGAGTTGATCAAAAATAGTTCATACATTTAGAAGTTTTTATGTTAATTTATAAATTCTTACAAACAAATTCAAAAATCAGGAAGCTAATTTATAAATTCAAAAATTAGTGATGATTGACGTTAAATTTAGCAGAAAGAATCACGGTTCGATTCACTGCAACTATGATAGGAAGGGGGTTGAAACCACTTGATGTCAAAACTGACCCCAAGTCAGATAAAACTGATGGTGAAAGACAAACAAATTTATATCTTTATAACTATTATTTCATAAAATATTTTTCACAAACTTATAAATAGTACATTGAAGCTTATTTATTTGTACAAATTATTTTGTACAACCTAAAAAATAAATCAATTCAAACGAGACAAGATTCTCTCCGTACTGCAGGCCATCCAGTTTAATCTCCAAACTGCTTTTAGGATGACCGACTGACCCCACAAACCAACACGAATCTTTTCAGCGAGCTTTGTCTCACTTGCACGTTTTCCGGAAAACTTCCTAGAAGATCACTCATCCAAAGACTACTCCAAGTCAAGCACGCTTGACTGCGGAATTTTTGTGGAATAAGTTATCGAAAAAAAGATGTATCTTGTTGGTATATGTAGTAACCATCAATCCTTACAAGTCTTCCTTCAACCATGCAGTCTCAAACATGCACAACCTCAGGATCCCTCTCATTCCAATGTGAATTCAGTTTTTGACTAGAAGCTGCCAAGAGCCGCACATTGTCATGCCTCGTGTACCGGCGACCACTCCCCGCCCTCGTCAGCCTCAGGTATTACAGGGATCGAACCAGGATTCTCTACCAAGTTCAGTACCAATCATCTCTAAACCAACTAACTATTAGTAAAATATTTATAATAATTTTTAGCAATTATAAACAACATCGTTTTTTTTTTTTACAAAAAATTATAGTTTTTAAGATTTTATCAAACATTATCGATAATTACCACTACCGAATTTGAATACTATTTTTTTTTTCTCCCACTTAAAATAGTGCATAAGAAGACAACATATTGTCAAGATAGTACTAAGCAGTAAGCATACAAATACCGTATTATACTTCAATGAGTTAAGCATCACAACAACTATTATAACGGCTCCAATTTCTCTTGATAAATAAATAATTATTTGCAATTGTTGTGTGTGGTTGTTAAGGTGATTGTGCATAAGAACAACACCCACCGTGTGGAAGGAAAACCACTAGTGAAAATCATCAAGGTCGTACAATGGTCTTTTCTGTGTTTCTTAGAAAGAAGTGTTTCCATCCTCTTCATCTAGAGTTTCACTGCACCAACGGATATGTTCAATCATGATTACTCAACAAGTAAGTATCGTGGTTTGTTATGCAATGTAAACGCGGTGAGTTCTAGCGTGAGCAAGGCACTTGTATCTCTCATCTGTGAGAGACTGAATTTTCACCATTGGATGAGTTCAATAGCGGTGATGTTGTACCTAAAAAGAGAAAAATTTATGCAGTTATAGCAGGTGAATATTTAGACTGCTTCTAAATAATTCTTTTACTTTCTCCTCTGTCGCATCACTTATCAATTGTCATCACTTCCACTCTCTCTACCTGCTGTGTTGTTAGCTTCCATCTTTCCAACTTCCTCTTCATCTATGAAGCACGGACTCTGACACGGACACTGCGACACCGATAATATAAAAAACATAGGACATTGACACCGCAATATATATGATAAAATTTGATTTTATTTATCGATTTATTATTAAAAAAAGTTAAAAATATTCTAATCAAAATTAATATCTTTAAATTCTTCATTGATAACATTGTTTCAATACTTGTTTAACTTTTTTAGAGTGTCAAAGCAAAGAAAAGAAAATATTTTTTTTGATGAAACTTGTTTGACTATTCCGACAGGTGTCGTACGGGTGTCATACAAGTGTCGGACATCGACGCGCAGCGGCGTCGCCACATAGAGTTCAGGGGGTTCAACTGAACCCCCTGAACTTAAAAAAATACACATATAATCTTATATAATTTATATTGTGAACCCCCTCATTTTTCTATATTGAACCACTGACCCAGTTAAACTCAAAGCAATTTTAACTTGTTTATTTTCAAATTTTATTCTCTCTTTACTAGGCCTCACAATGAACCTAAACAAGTCAAATAAAGTTTGAGATCGATTTGACAATTAATTCGTTTAACTTGCTTGGTTCATGAACTAAATGAGTCAAACTTAAGCTAAATATTAAGTTCGTTAATTAAATGAGCTGAACTTGAGCTATATATAGTTCGGCTTGTTTGGTTTTGAATTTGGTTCATGAACCAAATGAGTCGGACTTAAGCTAAATATTAAGTTAGTTAATTAAACGAGTTGAACTTGAGCTATATAGTTCGATTTGTTTGGTTTTGAACTTGGTTAAAGAACCAAATGAGTCGAACTTAAGCTAAATATTAAGTTTGTTAATTAAACGAGTTGAACTCGAACTATATATAGTTCGGCTTGTTTGGTTTTGAACTTGGTACATGAACCAAATAAGTCGAACTTAAGCTAAATATTAAGTTGATTAATTAGATGAATTGAATTTGAGCTATATATATAGTTCGACTTGTTTGGTTCACGAGCTGACTTGATTATATATATAACACTTAAAAATATATTTTTAAATAACACTTCAAAAATAATTTAAAATTTATATAATTTAAAATGGAGAATAAATATAATGAAAAAAAATCATATCGAATTCTTGATTTTAGTTTCAAGTTGAAAATGAATTGAACCTAATGAGCTGAACCGAACTGCTCGCAAACTATAAACGAGTCGAACTCGAGCTGAAAAAAGAGTTTATGTCAAACTCAAGTCTAGTTTATAATCGAACCAATTCTTATCGAGTCTAATTTTTATGTATTGACTTATGATGTTTTATGTTTTATATAGTATGAAATTATAAATATTAACCTTAGGATAATTTTTTTAAAAATATTTTCTATTTTTTTGTAAACTATTTAGTAATTTAAAGTCGTTTTCAATAAAAATTTTCCATTCATTAAAACAATTGCTAACTAGAATATAAAAATATTTTGAAGCAAAATTTTTCTAAAATAGTCTGAACCCCCTGCTCCAGGTTCCTGAAGACGCCACTGTCGACGCGTGTCGGACACCGCGACACGCCACCTCTTAGAGGTGTCCTCTCCGTGCTTCATAGCTCTTCATTATTCAGAAATTTCTTTTTCTCAATTTGAATTGGAAGAAAAAATAACACAAATATTTCTCAATTTTAAATTTCTGTGTAAATTTATAGAGAAAGAAAATAGTATCTTAAAAAATAGAGAAACATTAAAATATCAAAGCATAAAAAGGGTCAAAGAGGGAAAGATGAAAACATTAAACAAAACAATCTGAGAGAAAGATTAAAACATAAAAGGAAAAAAAAGATTATGCAAAAAGGATTGGTGAGCTGCGATGCAGCAGCAGGCGACAAGCTTATTGTCAAAAAAAAAATTATTTTTTAGTATGACTTTTTATTTTGTAATGGATTTGTTCTGCTGAATAGGTTAAATATTTTTTATAATAAATTAAATATATTTTTAATGTTTATAAAATTATAAAATTTTATTTTTAGTTCTAACCAAAATTGTGTAAAATTTAAATCAACTGACATTATAATTATATGTTTCTCATCTGGAATATATATGTAAAAAATTTCAATAAAAATATCAAAAGAAATTTGTTGCGAAGAATTAAATTAACTTGGCATAAAAAGTATAGCAAATAAGAACATAATATTCGATCTCGTATATATTTTTTTTAACGGTAAATATAATATTATTAACAACCAAGTCTTTGTATAAGACGAAATAGATCTGTAAAAGAGGGACTACAAAAACAAATGCGTCATATATAAACGGAACCCAAATGAAAATACCAAAACAAACACCACATAATAAGGGTCCACTTCTAATCTCATTCTTAGAAAAGGACGCACTTCAACTACGAGACCACCGATGAAGACAGCAACCAGAACCATAGAGATGCCACTTGACACTAACTTTCGATCTCGAATCAAAAGTGATTGGTCCATCAAAATTCAAAAACAGGTCATTGAATTAAAGTTGATGGGCACCGGTAGAACGAGAATCTAGATAGATGAGTCTCAGCTTGCAGACTACCTCCAAACAGTCAACATCGACGCAATAGGATTCAACCAGATATAGAGAGACATGCAAATCTCAACAGACTTGAAAACCATAAGTGACTCAAAAAAAAGTCCTTCAAATCTCAACAGATTTAGCAACACTCAGAGAATCACGCATCAAAGAAAAATCGATCACACGCGGCATCAACTACACCCGGTGGCGCCAGATCCAATGCCGCTACCACCTCAGCACCTCCAACCACCACCACACCAACGAAACTCACCTCAAGACCACAAAATATCTCCAGGTCCACGTCGACACACCACATGTACCGGAAAAACTACTATGTCGCCGACACAACCACCGCCAAAACCGTCACCCCAACCTCCACCAGGCATCTTAATTGTTTTTTTTTTGTTCAAAAAATTCAATTAAAATAACAAAATAAATTTGATAATTAAAGAGGGAACTCTCTTAAGGTGTAAACAATTAAATTAAGTTAGTATAATATAAAAAGTAAAACAATTAAATTAAGTTAGTATAATATAAAAAGTAAAACAATTGAGACTATAATCTTAATTTTTTTTGTAAAAAGTTCAATTAAAAAGATTGATTTAATTAAACAAAAGAGAATAATTTCTTACGTTGTGAAGAACTAAATTAAATTTGTGTAAAAAGTAAACAATTTGGACCATAACTTTAGGTCTCACTTCTTGATTATTTTTGTAAAATGTTCAATTAAAATATCAAAATAGATCTGATCTAATAATTAATCTCTGACGGAGTGAAAAACTAAATCAAGCCCCTATAAAAAAGTAAATTAATTGAGATCATAACCTTAAGTCTCATGTCTTAATTATTTTTGTAAATATTTCAATTACAACATCTAGAGAAATTTGTTCTAATGAATGTGATAATTTCTTACGGTGTGAAAAACTAAATCAAAGCCGTGTAAAAAGTAAAACAATTGAAATCATAATCTTAGACCTCGCGTCTTAATTATTTTTGTAAGAAGTTCAATTAAAATTTCGATAGTGATTTGATCCAACAAAAGAGATTAATTTCTACCGATAGTCAGTTGGGTCAAGAGATTAATTCCTTGCAACTGCGATCGGGAGGGACCACTTGATATCAGAACCGACCCACGAACCAGATTAAGCTGGTGGTTAAAAGTAAACAAAAAAAAGATTAATTTGTTACTGTGCAAATAACTTAATCATATTCGTGTAAAAAGTCAAGCAATTTGGACCAAAACCTTATGCTTTACTTTATCTTAATCTTTTTTGCAAAATGTTCGATTAAAATATCCGAAGAAATATGATATAACAAAATAGGATAATCTTTTATGGTGTGAAGAATTATATCAAGGTCGTGTAAAAAGTAAAATATTTGATTTTTTTTTTGATATAGAAATGTTTGAGATTATAACATTACGTCTCACATCTTAATGAATTATTTTTGTAAAAAAATCAATTAAAATATTTGAGAAATTTGTTTTAATGAATAATGATAATCTGTTACGGTATAAAGAACGAATCAAACCTGTGTAAATTTATTCTATACAAACCAAATTGAAGCTTGAAGACAACCAATTTTTATCAAACAAAATATTTATATATAACGTATTATATATATCATTGCAAAAATTAACCAAAAATTATTTTCGGTGCAGTGGATATCTCAACCCTCCATTATGAGAAGGGACTGTGTCCAACTCTTATATTTGTTATTATAAAATTGAAAAATGTTTATTTTTTCTTTTTTTTTTTGGTACAAAAAATGTTTATTTTTTCTTCCAATTCAAATTGAGAAAAATAAATTTCTGGATTATGAAGAGCAAGTTAGAAAGATGGAAGCCAACAACACAATAGGGTAGAGAGAGTGGAAGTGGTGAGTGATACGACAGAGGAGAGTAAAAAAATATTTTAGAAGCAGTTTAAATATTCATCTCCTATAACTGTATAAATTTTTCTCTTTTCAGGTACAACATCACATCTGTTTAACTTATCCAATGGTGGAAATTCAGTCTCTCACAGGTGAGAGATACAAATGCCTTGCTCACCCTAGAACTCACCTGTAAACGCACCAAAGTGCTTTATACCTTGAGTTTTTCAAGTGTGAAATATACACACTACAAAAAAAATTGAATACAGCGACGGTCACCTAGTGGCACTTGAAATTGAACCGCCGCCGCTCCTCTTACTGCCGACGGTTATTGCGGCGATTCCAACCGCCGCCGCTCACAAGCAATTACCGACATGCAATCCGCGGCGTTTATGGGTGTATCCGCGGCGGTTCATTTTCCCTTTCTCTCTTATTCTCTGTCACGAACTCATTGATTCTGAAAACCGTTCAACTTCGATTCATCATCGTTCTCTCATTCAAAATCGTTCATCCCTCAAGGTTTCAGAACTGTTCATCCCTCAAGGTTCAGAATCGTTCAACTGAATTTCAGTTCAACTTCAGCTGTTCATAATCGTTCTCTCACAGCTTCGATTCAGCAAAGCTAGGACGAAATCTTTCTCAGCTTCTCAAGCTTCAATTCAGTTTCTCAGCAAAGCTTCGATTCATAACCTCTCAAGCTTCAATTTAGTTTTGTTCATCGTTCAATCCAGGTTCAGTTTATAATTTTATTAAATTTTTTAGTTATTTGTCCAATGTTCCCTATAAATTGGTAATTAGGTAATTGGAATTTAGTTTAGTAGCTTCTATTGTGCTTTCTGAACTTTAATCATTGATTTGTTGATTGGTTTATGTGGTTGTTATAGTATGGTTCATATGAAGCATGATAAGTATGGTTTATGTGAAGCATTATAAGCAATATAGCATAAAATATTTTCTAAGAGAGCAGAAACATATGAAATATTTCCTAAGAGAGCAAAACTTGGAGGAAGTTATACAGGTGAAGATTTTAGTGTCTTATCTATCTAACAATTTTGTGGAGCAGACAAAGACCACATACAATTTATGAACTTACAGTATACTTAATTACTATATCATGATTGCAGTCACAAACAATAATAAACCATGGTACTTAATTACTATATGTGCATTTTTATCAAAGTTTTTTCGTTTTTACTTATTTCATTTTAGCGAGTTTCTCTCTTATTTTCTTGGTGTAGCATGTCCAGCACTTTCAAAAGTTCCCCATGTGCTTGTTCTCCGGAGAGGGTGGCTTGCATTAAGGTTTGTTTCAGATCTACTTGCTTTGCTAGGTCAAATATATAAGATTTGTTAAATGAATGTTAACTTGCTGCTATGGTTGTTAGAGAAGCAAACCTAAAAATTGGATTTTGCACAAACCGCCATGGCCAATTTCATTTGGGACACACCATTCAAAGGCCATGTTTCTCATATATCCTCGAGGAGTAAGAATCATTGTACATACAGCAAACTTAATTTATGTAGATTGGAACAATAAAAGACAAGGTCTATAGATGCAAAATTTTCCATGGAAAGATCAAAATACAAATATTAATCTGCTATATTAATGATTCTGATTACAAATATTGATGCCATAATAATTGCGTTATCAATTTCTTTCATATGTAATCAATACTTATTTATAATTGAATTATGTACTTATTTATAGTTTGAATCACATGATCAATTCATTTTCTTTTACTATCCTCTCTCCACCACTTTTTTGCGCAATTTCTACGCTTACATAGATATGAGAGGGGAAGAGAGAAATCGGGAGAGCAAAAATGGCAGCGGTGAATTACCAGCGACGAAACAATCAACATGGTGTAGAGACGGTGGAACTTGTCCAAGGCAGTACTTAAGGTTAAAACTGTTGTGGCTGGCTATTGTTGCAGGGACTCTCAATTTTTAATACTATTTGAAAATCATGGTTAGAGGGGTATGGAAAATGTATAGGTGCTGAATGATTGTGAAAATATATGGTTGATATATGGTTCTATTGCAGGAACATATTTTTGATACAAGCACTGAGAGGTGAGCAGTCAAATAGCGATAGAAGACACACAATATTAGCATCCTTTCAGGCTGAGGCGGAAATAGTGCTTCGTTGCAACAGCTGCATTCATGAATTGGAGATTGAAGCAATGATGATGGGAGAGCATTAAACTACGGAAATAATGGTATGCTGGGAATAGAAGAAATATGGTTGTATCATCAATCATGCTAAAGCACACTAAAAAAGATATCGGACTCCTATTATTCGAGGTTTTATTGTCTGATGGTTAAAGAGATTTCTCTAGTTCGAGCAATTATTTGATTTATCCATTTATTTATGTTTTGTAATGTTTAAGGTCTTGTGATGCAGGTGGTGATTGAGGACTCGCTGCTCATGGATTAGTGTGCTCACTGTGATAGGGAAGTTAATGATTACTTAGGGTTAGGATTGCAATTTGCAAGGGGAGTTTGTCTCGCTTCGTCTCGAGAAAAAATCAGCGGCTGCAACAAATGCAAAGGTGAGTAAGATCGAGAAAATAAGGTATATACCTGAAGATATTGTATATGCTGATAGTGGCCTAAGTAACAATCTTATTTTTGCTTAATTTTCTGATAGTGGCTTAAGTGTTACTCTTAAATATATAGTTTAGTAAAAGTTAAACTTCATAGAACTGAAAAGAGTTATTGTGAACTTATGATGCAATTCAGAGGGGAGTGGACTGTTCTTCCCGAACATGATTAGCATTTGAGAATTTCAAGTATAAACAATTTTGGTAATCCAAAATTGAGTGGAATTATTTTGTTGTCTTTCGTCAAATGTTTTGTTATAATGATTTTTATAGTATGACCTTTAGCCAATACCAATGTCAGAAAACCACATTGAAAATTGGTATTATTCGAGAGATTTATCTCTAGTTCAAGCAATTAGTATTTGATTTATCCATTTATTGATGTTTTGTAATGTTTAAGGTCTCGTGATGCAGGCGGTGATTGAGAACTCGCTGCTCATGGATTAGTGCTCACTGTGCTAGGTAAGTTAGTGATTATAACATAGGGTTAGGATTGCAATTTGCAAGGGAAGTTCGTGTCGCTTTGTCTCGTCTTGATGGAGAAGAAACAGAATACTAGTAAATATCTCCGGCTGCATGAACAGGCTGCTATGCAGAGAATCACAGAGAAACAGAATAATGTAGTAGATAATAATGATATGTGGTGGTGATGGTATACTTCTTGTGCTGCCAATTACTTACTGTTGAATTAATCTAATGATCGAGATAATATTCTTGTCAGTTAGATTAGTGCATTGTTCGAAATTAGATTGGCATTGAAGTTTTCTATACAATGGCAAAAATAAAACCACTTTGAAAATTGTACATGTGCATTTTATGTTTGAAGGGGACTTTTTAGTTTATTGTTCATGAAGTAAAACACATTGCTATCAATGACATTAAGCATGGCATATATTGGCTCCATTATGTTATAGCAGCATTGATCTCAATCTTGCTAACTCGCATGTTTTGTTGCTTTGTAATGCAGAGAACAGCGAAATAAAACGAGATGGAGGGAGGGAGATGTTATGCGAGACATGAGAGGGGGGAAGAGATAAATCAGAAAAGGGAAAAAGGGTATTGATGGACTACCAGAGGCAAATCAACGACATGATTTTTCTTACACCGGCGATGACCAAACAACACAACATGGTGGAGAGATGGTGGAACCGAACACAACTATTGTAGAGGATGATGCTGCTGTTGACTGACCGGCTATTGTTTACTATTGATGAGATGTAGCAGGTGCAGATAGATTTATTAGACATAGATGCTTCATTGCATTTTTATCGCATTCTAACAGTCTTTTAGGATAAGATATATTTGTTTAAATGACATTTCTCTCCATTGGTAATGGTTTCTTGCCTTGTGTTGGCATGTTCATATAATTGTGGCTATAATTGCAAAGAAGATTGACAATGATTTAAGATCCTCCTGATGCTTAAAGGTATAACTAATATGTTTGTGTGCATCATTTATGTATTCTATTCAATCTCTTAGACAATGTAAAGTGCATAATTACATATATTATCACTATCCTCTTAGTTGAAGGTAAATTCATTTGGAACAAGGTCCCAATGCTGCTGCCATGATTCAGTACCTCATTTTCTTGCGAGCTCAGTTGATTCCCAAGATCGTCTTGGGTGAAGGTCAGATTCATAGGGGATGGGGCTGCAACCGCAATGGTGCTGTCATTATTCAAAAAGGGTGTTACTCAACTCAGGTTCAAAGTCAATGAAATTATTAAGGTGATAATTAACATTCATTTGTTTCATTTTCATTTTGGTTGCATGTTCTTCATATATTGATGAGTCATTGTCGTAAAACAGAAGAACTACCGTTCGATTTGCAGAACTCAAGCAAAGAAGATATTGGCTTCCTTTAATGGTAACTTGTTTTTCTCTAAGCATTAGCTGCATAAATTAACATTGACAATCAGAGACTAATCAGCTTATACTAACTCCGAGTCATATATTCGATATATAGATTGGAATTGGACTTCTTGTTTTGCAACAGCTTTCTGGGATTAATGGTGTTCTTTTCTAGTCCAGTACTATCTTTCAAAATGCTGGTATGTTGTATTGATTTCTTATATATTCAAAAGTCATACAATGATTTATACAATGATCTTCTCAGAGAGTTATACAATGATTTGTTCAGACTTCTGCAAATCGTAGAACAGATGGCAATTGGAACTGTGAATATGCATTTGCAACGATGCAGCAGAAACATGACATATTTCTGATTAAATAGAGGGATTAAAACTGCACGTATTATAATAATTAAATAATTGTATCATTGTGTACATGCATCACTAATGCACTAAAATTTTTCACACCTTTGTTTTCATTGTGAGTATTAGAATCATGCACTAGGATATATCATATCTCATATATCAAAGTTTACACTATACTAACCATTTTTTTAACACTTTATCTTTCAGGAAAACAACTTCCTGAGGAAAACACTGGGAGTAGAATCTCCATCTATCAACACAAGTTTCAGTCCGTTCAAATTGCCACCATGCATAAGATCCCTTCAATATTGACATTTGAGATGATTGCAATCTCTGCCTTAAGTTTTGAAAGGCATATGCTACCTAGAATGTTAGCATCACCCTTTTCACTCAAAACCTTATTGATACTTGCACTAAATATTATTGGTGTGCTTAGTGTATCATTCTATGGTTTGGTTTTCTCAAAGTTATTTTCATTGTTTTCATTTTTTTGTACAGTCTTCTTTGCAATCATTAGCATCCTGATTGCATGTGTGTGTGTGTGTACATTAAACATTTTGCCTATCCTATTAACTCTGAATATAGAGAGAGAAAAGGAGTTAAAGGTTAGGCAGTGTTAAATTGGATTCTTATTTTGGGTGTGCATACATTATGTAATAAACAGTTTTCTCTGGTTTGGTTTTGATGCACTGAATATTAGAGAGGCATACTCCTCCTTCGTAATTTGGATGTATTTAGTCGCATAGTAAGTAGATTTTTGTATGTGGTCTATACAACTCTAGAGGCATACTCTATAACATCGACACTTTTGATCAAAGACGTGTCCGGTGTCTAACACCGACACATGTGATTACATTCAATTATGAAACACAAACACGGACACCGGTAATTATTTGACAAAATTTCATATGCATGAAACAAAGAATAGGCTTAATTTAGCACCTCACCTTCTCATTAACTTTAGCCAAATATTCACAAATTCATGTTTTTTTCTTTCTTCAACACAAGTAAAAATAATTTTAGTCTATCGATCATTATGTAAAAATAGGATGCTTATTGATATTTTAGCTTTAAAACTAGACAAAAAATATGTCAAAACATCGCAGCTTCTTTACACCATAAACCAGAGCTAATTCAAAGAAGATAAATACATGCAACGCAAGGTTAAGGATAAGCAAAGGTAACAAAATATGTCATTCAAATAAATTAACAAAATAAAATTTGCAATTGTTGATTTAAAGTTGTTCTTTACTTTAATTCCAAAATACAAAAGTAACCAAATTTTCAATAAAATTTAGGAAGAAAGATATGTCTCATCTCTCCAATCACTTGTTGAATCTCAATATGCCGGGAAGATTCTTCTTCTTCATTGTCATCTTGTTCTTGTATCTCGTTGAATGAGTCTTCAACTATTTCTACCTCTTCATCTTCCATCCGCAACTCCAATGAGTCTTCAACTATTTCTACCTCTTCATCTTCCATCCGCAACTCCAATGAGTCTTCTACTATATTGTCAAATGAGTCGTCAAGTATTTCTCCCTCTTCACCTTCCATCAGCATCTCCAACGAGTCTTCTACTCTTTCTTCCTTTTGAACATTAATTGATACTCTTGATGAAACTTCCTCTTCACTGTCATATTGTTCTTGTATCTTGTCAAACGAATCTTCAACTATTTCTCCCTCTTCACCTCTCATCAACAGTTCCAACGGGTTTTCCACTCTTTCTTCCTTTTGAACGTTAATGGATACTCTTGATGAAACTTCTTCTTCGTTGTCGTGTTGTTCTTGTATCTTGTCATATGAGTCTTCAACTATTTCTCCCTCTTCACCTCTCATCAATAGTTTCAATGAGTCTTTCACTCTTTCTTCCTTTTGAACATTCATGGAGTCTTTCATTTTATTTTTCTCCAAAATCTGTTCTTTTACTACTCATCTTATTTATAGATTTTTAGTTCTTCATATAACCTTTATTATATGTAACAAACTTTCAATATAACAAGAAACAAACTTTTTTTTTTTCTAAAAAAAAAAAATTGTATAAAAAAACAAACTTTTAGTTTTTAAAATATACTCATATCATTCATTAACTAGTCTACTTCTATCTAATCTAATATCTTAATCCTATATAGGGAATTCAGAGACCTTGTGCGGAGACAACTACGGGGTCGTACTAGAAATACTACTGCGATTGATAACAAGGTTCATAGAGAGTTTGCTAGTTGGTTCACCAATCGTGTGAGTAAAAAATTAATGTGATGTCTTCTTGGTTATTTTTACTCGTAAACATTTCATTAACACTATACCTTTTTTTTCTTATAGATTACTAACAGTTGGAGCATACCTATTCACTTAAAGCCAAGGGACTTGTATGACATGGGTCAAGAAGTCAATGAGATTACAACATCTAATGAGTCTTACCCCTCGCGAAACTTGGAACAATTATTTTCAGATGATGCTTTACCTATACACTTGGCAAGAGACGCTACAGACGATGATCCTACGAATCCGACCATAAATGAAAATGTTGATAATGATGACATGGTTTTGTAATTATTTTTTTAAGATACAGGGTTTTCTAATTTAATTGACAAAATTATGTTTTCTTTTAAATGTTGTCAACTTTGATATTTAATTTTGATATTATACGAAAGTAGAAAATTTATACTCCCTCCGTTCTTTTTTAATCGTCGTTTTAGATTAGTAACACAAAATTAAGAAAGTGTATTTTTACATATTATCTTCCTATTATACCCTAATTTTAATCCACCAATAAATTTCAATTTTTTTGCATACACGTTCATTTTTCAATAAATTTAATATATTATGTACAACAAAAAAAAGCCTAAACTGTATTTTTGGTCCCTTACGTTTATTTTAGGTTTGAATCAAGTCCCTTACGTTTGAAAAAATAATTGCATTTTTTAGTAATTATTTTTTTCAAATATACAGTGTTAATTAGTTTTTTTGAAAAAAAAAAAAGAGTAATTGACAATTGGGTATAATCGACAAAATAGAAACAATAAAAAGATTATACATGAATCTATCCATTAGAAAAAACAATAAAAAACTTAATAAAATAAGTATGCATAGTAAAAAAAAAACGCATAAAATTAAAATAAATAAGAGAATATGCTAAACCTTCCTCCGCCCTTTGTATTTTAGAAACTCAGAAGTCGCGTATCTGAGAAACTCAGAAACATAACCCTAAGCTCCCGTCCGCCTTCGTGTGCCTCCCTCCGCCTTCGTGAGCCTCCCTCCGCCTTCGCCAGCCTCCGTCTGCCTGGTTCATAGCTCGTAAGTTACTTTTCTCTATTGTTGTCGGTAGTTTTTGATCTGTTACTATGGAAGGGCTGCTGTTCGGTTGGAGTTTTTCTTTGTCCTGCGATTTTGGTACTGTTAATTTTGTCCTGCGTTTGTTGTGAATTAAGCCGAAAAAAAAAAGATTGTCATATTCCGAGACTGTCACAGGTTATTGTTTGAATTGTGTGAATCAAAATCTGAATCAATTCATGATACCAATTGATACCAATTTTAATATTTATATTTGGATATTAGGGATTAAGGTCCGGTAATACCCTAATTCGATACCAGGAGTAGCAAGAATAAGAATACCACTCGTTGATATTGAATTTACAGTACAGAGAGAGAGTAATATGAAGAAGAGAAATTGTTGATTAAATTTGTTATTTCATTCCATATGGCCACCATGACTTAATAAGAGGCAAGTTGGATACAAAACAGACACGTCATGCCTCTAGAAACAAAAAGATAAAATTTATAAAATGCCAAAATAAGCAAAAGAACAAAACTTATTTACTAATAGGTAAATTCTATCACAATTGAATTGTGTCATATTCCGGGGGATTGCTTTGGTAGATAACGCCTATGCTGCCCTTGGTTGTGTAAGCAGGTTGCGCTACATTATGTGGTGGCTTGTTTTATTGTACTGTTTCTTGTCCAGGCTTGGTATTTCTTGTGCTTGTTGGTGGCTTAATATATATTTGCTATTTCAATTATTCTAATGTGGTTAGAAGTATAAGAACCATTTATATATTAGTTAAGTGAATCTAGTACTACTGTATTGCACTAATAGAAAACATAGTTTTTGCCCAAAAAACAATTAAGAGAATCTAGATCCAACAAGCTCATGTTATTATTACTATTATTATATATGTATGTATATTATTGAAGTTGTACTGGAATTTTATATATATATTAACATTAAGGTTTTCAGGTTGTTGGACGTGGATGTATATAACTGTTAGACATCGTCATATTTTGATCTGTCTTTCAATAACATATCAAATTATTTTAAATTTATGAGTGCCTTTTTTATGAGTAGCCGTGCCTTTTTTATGAGTGTTGGGACCCAGGAGACTGCTTTTTACGGTAGAGGCTGCTATGGTTTTCTGTTATGGGTCTGTGTAGTGTTGGAGCTGATCATGTTGGTTTCGTTTTGGTTAGGGGGGACCTGTTTGTTGTATTTATTTTATGTAACAGGGGCTGTTTCAAGTGTATTGGGGTGGGAGTATTTTGATTTCTTTTACTTATACTCTCTGCTGTTTCCCTTGTATGTTTCTTTGTTCCTTGCCTTTCCTAAACTTCTTGTGAAGGATTGAGCTGTAATAAATGTTTGCTTGTTCAAAAAAAAAAAAAATTATTTTAAATTTATGTAAAAGTTTATAGATATATGATCAATAGGATATAAACTTTTTCAATCCAACCGTCATTTTTGTAAAATATGAATCGGGTTAAACGCTATCCAAATGACAAAATACAGAGACAAGAACAACATGTAAATGCAATTAGTATATGTTAATATGCATATTGTTGGTCTTTGAAGTGATGCAGTGTTGTGGTATGAAACCCTTTGCTAACAGGTTCATAATCAAATATTTATTTTCATGTACAATTGTCGATTTGCCAATGTGCATGTACAATTGTCGATTTGCCAATTGTCTCTATATGACCTGGTGTTTTGATGGATTTATATTCTGCAGATGCTAGAGGCGTGGTTAAAGTAGTTCGTCTGAGATCTCAAGATGTATTTAGCCTTCCTCCAGGGCAAAAGATACTAATGGAATGGAGCAGAGACGATCAACCAGTTGGAGAGGCTGCTGGCCTTTTAGGGGGTTATCTTGGAAGTGTTGGGTCAAATTTCAACATGTTCCCTATAGACAAACCGAGGTGGCCCAAAGTATCATTTGAACTTAAAAAGGAGGTCTATAAGAACAGTATACAGGTATATTTAACCTTCATTATTGAATGCATTTAATAAGGGACTTTTGTCTATAATTCACTTTGTGTACTCCACGTGTCCGCTAAATAGGGTGGAAATTTTGTACTTATAACATTGTTCACAAACAGGTAGATTCATTTTGTTTTATTGGTAGATCATGTAAAGATTCATCAATTTTAGGTTCTTAATTTTGTAACTCTAGAACAGGTGCAACTAGAAAGTTTGTTGAATTATGATATAGAAACCAATATGATCATAAGTAGCTGAGGTAAAATCCGGATTTTTTTACTTAACCTATGGCCGAACTGCGGATTACTTAGGACCATTTATCTTGAGAACCAGAGAGATAAGACTAAAACTTATTTTGTGCTCTTGAGAAGAGAGAAGAGGGGGATTAGAATGAAGAGATAAGCTGAGGTGCAATTAAAGGTAACAAAATTGTATCCTGTAGTTGGGGTTATAAACATGAATTTCATTTGAAAGTCTTTGGTTTTTCATTTAAGTGGTGCATTCTCACCACCAAATTTGGCTATAGTGTCAAAAAATGAAACATCGTGTGCATTACTTGTAAAGTCGAAAACTTTTTATGCTTGTTAAAGAGGATAACAATATTTGAAGTTTGTTTTCAATCTTCAGTTTTTTATGATGAACTAGTTTTAAAGTATATACGCCTCTGTTTTTTGTGTGTGTTGTTTTTGGTTACAATGCAACTTTATCTCATATGTGATAAGTTTACTTATTTGGTTTTGAAGACAAAATTTGATGTCAATGATGGCATCCACAGACACTATATACTTGGTAAGATTGGAAAGAGGTGGAGAGACAATCGTAGTGATGCATTTAATAGCTGTTATGATCCATCACTAAGTTGGGAGGTAAATGTTAAAAGACATCCAAAAGGAATTGATGAGGACAAATGGGCTGCTTTTTTGACCCATAGATTGAAGCCTGAGGAGCAGGTAAAAATATATAGATTAAGGAAAATGTCAAGTATCACACAACATTTATTATATAATATTTATACTATTTAACAATTTTTTTCATCGTTGGTAAAATTATTAGGAGAAAGCTGCTAAAAATGCTGCTAATCGTGCAAAGCAAACGATTCCGCACACTCTTGGGACAATGACTTCGGCTCGATTCAGGCATCGATTGGTAAATTAACTTATGCTTTCAAAAATTCATTCAAAATTAAATGATAATTTCTTTATTTTTCACTTACTTGAGTAGCAATTTTAGGAATCGGATGACGGCCGCGAATATACAAGAGGTGACATGTATGGCTCCTCACACAAGAGAAACGATGGATCATTTGTAAATGCGGAAGCACAGAAAAAGAGTGTAAGCATTTTTCCATCTTAGACAACTACGTAGACTAATATTTGCTTCACTTTCCACTTATAGTTCTTCCAATATTTCTATATGTATTTACGTTGTATAGAAGCGAACATTAAGTTAAACTTATCAATTACTATATGACAAGGTGTTACTATGTTAATATAATATTTCTGTGTATTATACAGGAGGAGTTGGAAACACATCGTCAAGCAAATTCTTCTGTGAGTGATGATGCATTCATTACTGTTTTTGGAAAAGAACATGCAGGACATGTTCGAGGCATGGGGCATGGTGTTGTCCCATCTAAATACTTTGGAAGGTCATCAGGAACTACAGCATCAACCAGTGGTGGTAACGATGTTACGAGAGAAGAGTTAGATGCAAGTAATGCCAAAATTAAATCTTTGGAGGAACAAGTTGCCTTTTTGACGCAACAATTTGCTCTACAATCTAGAGGCAGTCAGGTAATCAATTCAAAACATAATGCCATAAAAAAAACTAGTATATAATAATTATGACTATGCATGGTCTTGTGGGATTCAAATATGAATCAAACATTACATAGTACAACTTTTGGAATTGGGCTATTGATACTTGTTTGTCTTGTTGTTCGTTCATGTTTCAATTTCTTCTAATAAAGTTTACATTACTTGAGATTTCCTCTCAATGGTCACAGGTAAAGTACAATTGATGATAATATCTTTTGTAATACTAATTTTTTTATGGGTTTAAATTTCAGGCTTCAGACATGGACGCTCATACAAGAGGATGACCTTCTTTTCCAGCTAGTCATGAAACACTAGATTAGGTTTTAATGATTTATCAATTGGTACTTTGATATCTTTTGAAGTAGGGTGGTTATTGATATTTTTTTGAAGGGTGGTTATTTGGTATTTGAAGTGCTTATGGAAACATTAATATTTTGAAATACATGAGATTATATGAAATTTCTTATTATGTTAAATTATTATTTTGTGTTGATGTATGTTTACAATTTTATTTTTTTGACTTATATTTTGTTAGAATCCAAAAATAAAATGCAAAGATCAATTTTATATATCCTTACATTATGAAAATGCAATGCATGAAAAAAATGTCGGAAACCAACAAAAAATTTCAAAAAGCATTTAAATTAAATGTGGGAAAAAAAAGAATTTTAAAAAAATAGTGGAAAACAAAAAAAAGGAGATTTGAAAAAACTTGCAAGAAAGCAAAAAAAAATTGCGGGAAAAAAGTGTTTTAAAAAAAATGCGGGAAAAAAAGAGCATTTAAAAAATTGTGGGAAACAAAAGAATAAGTTAAAAAAATATGGTGGGAAAGAAAAAAAAGTTGTTCAAAAAATTGTGGGAAAAAAAAAAACGTTTCAGAAAAAAAAAGTCCATAGCGACGGTTTAAACCGTCGCAATTAAAAAAGAAAAAGTTTTAAAAAATGGCGGGAAAGAAATAAAAATTTCAAAAATTTGTGGGAAAAAAAAACGTTCCAGAAAAAAAAAGGTTCATAGCGGCGGTTCAAACCGTCGCAATATACCCCAAAAAATGTTCAACCTAGTAGCTAATAGCGGCGGTTTTGAACCGCCGCAAAATGTAACCGAACCGACGCTAACGGCCTAGCGGCGGTTGTTCCGACGGTTCACTTGAACTGCCGCCGAATGACCTAGCGACGCCGCATTTAGCGACGCTTGCCAACCGCCGCATATGGCATTTAGCGGCGGTTCAAACCGCCGCTAAATGCCTTTCAGAACCGCCGCCGCTGGCAGAAAATCATGTAGTGACACATTTACATTTTATGATGATGACATATTTTGACACTCTAAATATATCAATGATATTGCAACAAATACATTAATGTTAATCTTAATCATTCAACCTCTTAATATGAAAAAAGAAATGTTCTTAATATCTTCAGAAAATTGTAAAAACATATGATTTATGAGATATTTCAACCATAGTCTAAACATTGAAAGTAGGACCGTCTCCGAGTATTTAGAGGCCCCGAGCTAATAATAAAAATAACCCTTTAATAAAAATAAATATGTTTTTTAAAAAGAATTTAATATTTATTTTTGTGAACAAACAAATATTAATAACACAAAAAACTCAAAAAGTAGTAGAACAACAACAAGACATAAGCACGGAAGTTGTTATTAATTAGTATAATTTTACTCTGCTGGACCATTATTGATATAATTTAATTGGTATAATTTTGCTCTGTTGAACTATTATTATTACTGGACAATTATTACTGCTACTTAAACCCTCAATATAACTACCTATTATCTAATTATATTTTTCTGAAGGTTCCAGTTTTTTGAAGACACCATGCTATAGGCCTCCTTGCATGAGTTCAAAGACGCCCTGGTTGAAAGATGCAATTCACTTTTTCATATGCTACTAGTATCATGATAAGCATTTTAGATTGTTTAAAAATATGTTTCACCCAAAATTAAAATCAGTAAATAAGTAGTCGGATTTCCACTTTAACTATTCCTTATTTATTAATTATAACATAATATTTTAACATAATTATTAGGTGTGGCGTTTTATTTGGACTGAAATTAGGTGTGAGGTTTAAG
Source organism: Trifolium repens (assembly GCA_030408175.1). Taxonomy (NCBI): domain Eukaryota; kingdom Viridiplantae; phylum Streptophyta; class Magnoliopsida; order Fabales; family Fabaceae; genus Trifolium; species Trifolium repens. Next base: position 10,686,326 of record CP125850.1, read on the forward strand.
AAAACCAAAATAATAAGATTTAAATTAGATTAGATGAAACGTAACTTTTAATTTGTTGATGGAAATCATGACTTTGTGGGCAAGTTAAGCTTTATCTTTTGGCTTTTATTTATTTAAAAAAAATATTTTCTCTCTTTCATAATTCAATCACTCACGGGGTAAGGAAAGTCTTTCCCAACTACGGCAGCTACCTGCTACAAGGACTAATCCCCACCGTCACGTGACATTGCATGCGTATGCGTATAGATTCTGGTAGCTATTGAAGATTTTCTTTTCTTACCTAAAAGGATAAATAAATAAAAATCTTCATTTTTCTATTTCTATATTCTTTACTAGATTGTGTACCGTGACCTAAGATTTTATTTTCTTACCAAAAATAAGAATAATTCTTTATTCTTTATATTCTTTATAAGATTATATTATATACGGTAACATAAGATTATCAATATAATATGACACAATTAGTAGATACTTGACTATCTTCTTAATTATTTGGTTATGCGTTCAATCATCGGTCGATACGTAACTTGTTGGGAGAAGTCAACTCCTTAGTCCTTACTCTACTTTATGCCTCCAACAAAAAAATAAATTCAAATAGTTATATTTGTTTTAAGTTTCACTTACTATTAAAAATTATTGATGTGTCATTATTTTATACTTTTGTTATCCCTAAATATAAATTATTTTTCAAAAATTACTAGACACATTTAACCATGACATTGAATTTAAGTGATTAATAAGTTTTTCATATAATAAATTGTTTGGAAGAAACCCAAATTTGACCCTTAATAAAAATAATTCTTAGTCAATTTTTATTTATCTCACCGTCAAATTTAAGATTATCAAAATTTCGTCCTTCAAGAAACTAGAGAGTTAACCATAAAAAATTACTAGATACATTTTTTTTTACAAATAAACTCTTAATTAGAAGACTACTACATGTACTTTAGATATACCTCAAAAAATAAAATGAACACGTTAACTACACTGTTTACTTTTTTACATTATTTACTTTTTTTATAAAAAAATAAATCTAAAGCACTTGTTTAGCAATGAGTACTTGTTTAACAAATAGTAAGTACTTGTTTATTTTTTACGCAGACAAATTTCATTAATTTAATTCATTTTTTTAACAATGAGTTAAATATAAAGTGGATAATAACCATAAAATTGAAAACTAGTTATAAGTTATAACTAGTATAAGTGAGTCGTTTGAATTCATTCGTATACTATTTAATTTGCTTGTCTTCTTACATAATAAACCAAAATATTTCTGAATGGAATATTATATGCAACTTAAATGCTAAAATGTTGTAACAATATTCGACATATTTAGACGAGAGTTTGACATAATGAGTGCATTTGGTCAGCTAAAAAACATGAGATTAGATTGAATAACTTTTGTTGTACCATATTTGACTCATAAACTGGTTATAGTACTCAACAAAATAAGCATTAAGGGACAAGACAAAAACAAGAATTCTTGTCTCTCACTAAACCACATGTCAACTTTTTGTCTATAGTACAACTATAAAAAATACGAAGATGTCCATTTTATTTTTGAATATAAAAAATATTATTTCTCTATCTTTCACCGGTGCAATTTTGTTCTGTCATGTTATACATGATTTTATCATATACTTTCTCTCCGGTACTTAGTGTTTAGCACATCAAACATACCCACAATTTCTTACTTCTAAACAAATTAGTGAGTTTGTCATTCCACATTTTAGAATGAATGAGTAAAAATAACTACTATCTCTATCTCTAATTATAAGACTCTTGTAAAGTTTTCTTGTCCCTTTTTATAAAGCTCTCTTTGAATTTTTACCCACATTAATCATTATTTTACCAAAGATACCCCAAATTATTTTACCTTATTTTTTGTTCTACACTTTACAATAAACACCTTAGTAAAACATAAATAAATTCTCTCTTTTAAAGGATAAAATTGTAAAAACAATATCCACTATCAATAAATTTATTACTACTATCAACTTTTTTAATATCCATGAAGATGGTATAATAACTAACTATTTAAATTTTCTAAAATAACTAAGCTGTCCTTAAACAAGAGGCATCAAATTCTCTAAAATAATATCCAAAGAATATTCCAAAATTATTGATAATATCTATATCTATATATTGTATAGGGAAAAAAGGTATAAAATGTTAACAAAAAAAAAAATATAACTTAACAAAGGATGTGTCAAAAAAAAATTACCAAAGGAGATTTGAAATATTGTTTGAATTATGTCTGAGAAACTTATCGATATCGATATTTAATATTTGACATGTTTCAAATAGAATTACATATTTATATTTGGTAAAGAGAATTTATTAGGACAGAAATCATAAAGAATTACTACTGGCACTTCTAATCCCCCTATTATCAATTTGGGTCATGCTAAACAATGTTTATGATATAAGTTAAGTATACCAAAAAATAAATAAAAGATAAAATTAAAGTTGAAAAGATAATTTCTTTGATATTTTTAAAATATTGAATATACTCGTTCCAAAATAAAAAGTAATATGCTTAACTAATACTTGGAGGATATTGTTTAGTATTATTTTTCTATTTATTACCTTATTTTATTTTTTAAGGGTTAATAGGTTTTTACTCCCTGCAAAGTAGGCGAGTTTTGCGTTACCCCTATGTAATTTTTTTTTTTGAAATCACCCCCTTGCAATGTGTTTTTTTTTCCACAGTGTACTTTACTCTCTGTGTTACAGGGGGTAAAATGAACTGCGAAAAAAAAAACACATTGCAAAAGGATAATTTCAAAAAAAATAAAATTACAGAAGGTAATACAAAACTCATATACTTTACAAAGGATAAAAACCTATTAACCCTTTAAACAAGGAGTAAAACATGGTGCTACAATTCCAAATTCTAATCCCCTATTATTTATTTTTTTAAACAAAGAGGAGAGCAGCTTATAGGTGCTACTACTACTACCCCAAATTCTAATCCCCTATAATTAGTGCGTATTCATGAAAAAGTATCACCAATTATGAATCAAATTAAAGACTTTTTGTTTAGACATAATTGAATTTTGAAAACGGTGCAAATCCAATTAACAATAAACTAGTATCCAGACCCGTGCCAAGCACGGGTAAAAATGCGTTTTTAGATTTATTGACTTATAAAAAAATATATTTTAATATATTTTACTTTAGAGTGAAAACTTAAATTTATTATTAATTTATGAAAACACTATATATTTGACAAAAAATATTAATTTCTGAGTAAAAATAAAATTGTATAAATATATGAGAAAAAATATTGGTTCTTATAAATTACAATATAAGACCCTCATACAAGTTACAATAAAATAGATTCTTATATTAATATATAAGTATAAATATAGGTCACATATAAATCATAAAGAAAATAACATAGACTCCTCTATTAATATATAAATATATGTCTCATATAAATTACAAAAGACATTCCCCATATTAATTAATAGGAATATATACTCACAGACTCTTAAATTAGAAAGAAATAGGCCACATATTAATTTGTGAATACAAATGTTGGTCTCTTATAGATTACAAAATAAAAACAAAAAAAATAGACCCCGTATATTAACATATGATTATAAATATCGGTCCTTGTAGCAATTACAAAATGAAAAAGGCCCCATAATAAAATATGAAAATAAATATAAACCCCGTATAAATAGAAAAAAAATATCTCAAATTAATTTATGAGTATAGATATAAGTCTCGTCTAAATTATAAAAAAAATACCTCATATTAATATATCACTATAAATAGAGATCTCGTATATTTTTTCTTAAAAAAGAAGACATCTGTAATAATATATGAATATAAGTTAGGTCCCGTAAAAATTACAAATAAATAGGTCTTGTATTAACATATGTGTATAAATAGGACCTCTTATTAATATATAACTTTTTTTTTTGAACAGCAGATTACTAATATATAACTATAAATATAGATCTCATATAAACTACAACAAAATAAAAAAAACTACAACAAAATAACAAAGTCTTGTATTAATATATAACTAAAAATATAAATCTCATATAAATATAAGTCCTCATATTAATGAGTAAGAATATAGACTCACGGACTCATAAATTAGAAAGAAATATGCCACATATATTAATTTATGAGTATAAATATAGGTCTTTTATAGATTACAAAAGAAAAAGAAGAAACATAGACCATGTATATTAACATATGATTATAAATATAGGTACCAATAGAAATTACAAAACAAAAAAGGCCCCGTATTAAAATGTGAGAATAAATATATGCCCCGTATAAATTAGAAAAAATATATCAAATTAATATATGAATATAGTAGATATAAGTCCCGTCTAAATTACAAATAAGACCCCGTATTAATAAATGGCTATAAAAAATATGTTGTAGATTTATTGACTTATAAAAAATATGTTTTACTTTAAACTGAAATATTTAATTTTTTTTAATGCTTATGGAAAATGATTTATATTATGAAATAAATATTTACGATCTTATATAATTTAAATAATTAAAATGACACTATATCTAAAGAAAACAGTTACAAAACAGAAAACCTAAAGAAATTATTCCAATATATCTTTTATTATTTCATTTCCACATCAATGCCTTCAAATACAACAAATATAGAAGCTCAGATAAGTTCCTTCAAAAATTAAATAAATATGAACCTCCCATAATTTATATATAAAAAGTCCTTGTATTAATATACAAAAAAAAAACAATATAGTTCCCATATTAATATATAAATAAATACATAAGTCCCTTATAAATTATAAATAAAAAATAGAAATATAAATTTCAAAATAAACAAAAATATTTCTCCATACTGATATATGAATATAAATATAGTCCTCATATAAATAAAAAAAAATACCCTGTATAATTTACAAAAAAATAGTTTTGTATATTAATATATGAGTAAAAATATAATATCTCGTATAAATTTTATATAAAAATGCCTCATGTAAAAAATATAATGTTACAAAAATTATTGTTAATTTTCGCCGGAGAAGGTTTGAATTGGAACTTTGGTCCTTTTTTTTTGTTACAAAAAGGTAAATAAAGACTAAAATTGTAACAGCCCGGCGACCAGCCACACAGATGCTGAAGCCCCGCTGCTCGTTACCAGCTTAATCACTACCCCCCTTGTAGTGTTTTTGCCTCCGTAGTGATTCGAACCATGCACCCTGGGGATAAATACATGTTCAATGCAATCACTACTACCAATTGAGCTAATGTGGCTTATGTCAATGGAGGATTGGCGAATGGAAATTCCCTCCCACATAATTTGGAAAATTATGATTGTGCGTGTATATTAAGGATTCGAAAGCACCACCTGAATGGATGTCATGGCGGTGCATGTGTTGTATGCAGTAATAATAAAGGGTAAGCCATTGTCTAGTGGCAAAGTTTGGTGGAAGCTGGTAGAGCTTCGATTCATTGTAGTGGTTACAATGAAGAGGGACGTAGCATAATGGAAATCTGTATTGAGTAAGTAAAGGAATGCGGATATGGTCTACATGGACAGTGAAACAATAGGGATGTGATGAGTACCTTAAGATTTATTTTGGGAGTAGGTATCTCGACAGGAAGGGTGATGTTGGGAATAATTAAGAATGGTTAGGGTGACAAGCTCTTTTGAGTAAGAGAGGATTTAATTGTAAGAGAAAAAGGAACTCAGGAGAGTTCAGGAATAGAATGAGAATACGTTGTAAAGAGGATGTGCGCCGACGATGGCCGTCGACGAGGATAAACGTTTGTTCAAGGCACGCGAGATTCATCTAAGTGTCGTTTTGAAAGTAATGTGAACATATAAGGGACCGATTCTGGGGAATTGGGGATTTGGATAAAAGGAGTTCAAGAGAAGTAGATGGTTTAGTTTGGCAGGTGCTAAAACTGTGGGGAGTGTAATCACCAACCGGGGGTTGGGGTGGTATTATTTAAGTCGTGATTGGAAAAAGATTTATATGTGAGCAGACGGTTCGGCATATTCATTGAGTCACGGACTGATGGATATTGGTAAAGTGGGAAAATCTTCTATAGAGAAGACAACTTGTTTGGAATGTAATGGTTTGGTGGTACCTGCCGTGGTGGCATTGTATTACTGTTGAATGATGTTCAACGGATGTTTCATGAGTGGAATCATGAGAGCTTGAACGATGTGTTTTGAGTGTTGTGTCTTACGAATTCGACCTTGTATTCATAAGAGATCGAGGGAAACATTAAGAAAAACCTCGAAAGATTGGTGGAACCCTTGTGACTCGGAGGACCTTGAGCACAAGTGGAATGAAGTATCACTCAAGTCGGGTAAAGATGGTCTAGACCACCATCATGATTGTCGACTATTTATTGACAAATTGAGGGACTGATCATCTTTAATCTCTTGTTGATAATAGACGGAGTCGTGTTGATTGGAATTGACTAGTTTTGCTAACTTTGGTGGTGCACAGAGAGTGCTGTGTTTCTTTTTGGAGGGTAGCCACTCACAACTTCGTGTGAAACTAATGGAGTGGGCTATGCCGCGGAGGCGAAAGAGGTGACTTTGAAAATTTTGTGTGTGGACCCTAGGAAATTTGAGGAACTCGAGGTTGTGAACCTTTGTTGTGAGATTAATTTTGAGTGGTGAACTCGTTGAGAGTTGCGGTTGGTGCACGGTTGTGCTAGTGTGTCGGTGTTAGCATCTGTGTGGCTGCACCTAATCCTGTGGGATTTTGTTGTGTTGGTGATGGTAAAGACTGGTTGAGTCGTTATCCTTAACTTTAGTTTCGAGGACGAAACTTCTTTTTGGAGGGTAGTAATGTAAGACCCAAGATTTTACTGTACAATTTTCTAAGGAACTCTAGTGTCGGCTACGAGTTTTAGGGTTTTTAGTAAAGCGGGTTTTGTGAGTATCGTCGCATTAATGAGATTTTTGCTGAAACGGAGCCTGTTTTGTGTTCGTGCGCTGGAAAGGCACAGACTTTCGGGTCGTGGTCCTCTTTTAAGTATGAGGAGATTTCTGTGGTCTTAGAATAACGAGTTTTGGATTATTCTTGTTTTTGGAAAAACGAGTAAGATTTTACCCGCGGATGGAAAATCTTACTGCGTCTGTTTTAAGTGAGGTTTCGGATGGGAGTTTTATATATCTGCGTGAGTTAGGATATATCCTGAGATTAATTTTCTAAGGTATGGAAGAAAATTACAGTCGCGGAAAAATATTCGGCGATAAGTTTTGGAATGGAAAAACGATAGACGTTCTTTCTGTAGGTTTTCTATTTTTGCGAGTTTCGTCCGTCGCGATGCGCGAGGACTGAGCGTGCGTTTCGTTGTATGAGGTTATGGGAAATATCTTGTGAGGATAGACTTGGATTTGATCCAAGGGCTAGGGATTAGTCTTGGAAGCTTTCACTATTTGATCCAATGGCCTAAATCTAGCAAGACTTTTATAAGTGGTGGACTTAGAATTATCACAAGTTCACTTCTTCTTTCTCTCTTGGCCGTGGCTTTCTTTCCACCTTCCATCTTGAGGAAATTTCATTCCTTCACCAAAACACTTGATCTTAAGCTTGTTGGAAAGCTTGGAGTTGTGAGATTCTTCTTCCTAAGGTAACTAAACCTATTCCCTATCCTTATTTGGCTAAGATTCTTAGGGAGTTAGGATTTTTATGATTATGTTCTTGGGAGAAATTTCATAAGAATTGGTTGTGAATGGTTTTTGTTCCATGAAAGTTGTTCATGAGGGTTTAGTAAGCATGTGTAGGCTTTGTTATTTCAATTTTCCATGAGTTTGTGAGAATCTCATGAGAAAAGTTAGGGTTTTGGTTGGTTTATGTATTGATCAATAACATGTAGTTATGTTGTAAGGTTTTGAAAAGAAACGTTGTCTTTGAACCTTTGGGCGAAAGGGAAATGCGTTGTATGGTTTTGTTTTAGAAAATCCGATGAAAAATATTTTGGTGTTTATGAAAATATTTCCTAAGAGTTTTGTGTAGTGTTTTTGGGGTCAAAACGGTTGTTGGGAACCAATACTATGCGTATGTGGTGTGTTGCGTGAAAAGTTGTTTTGGGTGAAAATTGAGTAAACCAAGTTTTGCTGTTTCTGTTGTTTGTCTCTGGTGTACTCGCTGAGCGAGCTGTTACTCGCCGCAGCGAGCGTGCTTTGAAGCAACTCGCCAGAGCGAGCGAGATCAGTAGCTCCTGACTTCACTCGCCGTCAACTCGCCGTGGCGAGCTCTGAGACCAAAATTTTTTGGAGTTTGATGTTCTAAAATTATTTTTAGGCTTCCTATCCTTTTTTATTAATTTATGGAAGTGTCGGAGATTGGAAACGGGTTTTTCGGGTACTCGGAAAGTACGTAGCTTGTAACGCAAGAAAACGGTCATTTTGCATTTCAAATTATTTAAGACTTTTGACTATGGTTTTGAGTCCTAAAAATAGTACAAACAACTCATGGGGATTGATCAATATAGTAGGATTTGGGGTGGTATCCGAAAGAGTGGTTTTCCTTAGAAACCTTGAGGGTTTTTGGGACTTTGGTATAGTTTCAATACGTTTGGTTTAGAAACAATGTATTGATCGTACGTTGCTTGTTTTAGGAAGCGCGACGTGTGGTTTTGATCGTGTGTAGTTAACGGAAGTTTGCCGAGGTAAGGGCTCCACTTTATTTCTGTCTTTTAAAACGGTTTGACATGCTTGGAATTCGCTGCGACGCAATTGTTTGTGTGTTTGACATGTTTGTGTTATGTATGCTCGTTGATGGGAACATGTTTACATTACTTGTGCAATTTACATATGATTTTGAAAATATATGTATGAATTGCTATGATTTAGTTACATATGTTTGAGAGGTATGTATGTGTGGCATTAGCATATATAGGGAATCGTATGCTCATGCATTCGTTGTGCGTAGTTGCGTGAGTGGACTACGGGGTGTTGGTTGCGTGAGTGGACCCACCCAAAATCCTACGGGATCTTATTGAGTACAATAAGTGGTTGCGTGAGTGGACCACGGGGTGTGATTGCGTGAGTGGATCCACCTTAACCCTTTGCGATTTTATTGGTTATGATTAGTAATTCCGGAATTCATTTGCATGTGGTAGCTCTGGCAGTACCACACCCATTGTAGAAGTCTGCATTAGGCTTGTTGTGCATTATATATATAAGCCCGTTGGTGGGAATTGTTGAATGTTTCAAGAGCTTTCTCTTGTGTTTTGTGGAAATTTTGTTACGTGTACAATCTTTCGCACCGGTTATATATATATATATCTACTTTTATTTTGTGGTGACCCTTTCTTTCATTTGCAGGCTCATCCCACCCAGATGATGGGTTAGGTCGTGGTGACGACGGTGGCAGTTCTAGGCTATAGTGAGCACGTGGTGAAGCTTAGTATAGTTAGACTATGCGCCGGTGTGTTTTGTGCACCGTGCTTTTTGGTTAGCATAGGGTTGTCTAACTCGTGTTGTTGTAAGTATTTGAATACTTAGACTTGGATTGTAATTATTCAGGAATACACTTTGCTTGTCGAAGCACCTTTTGGTAATGAGTTCTTTTGTATATTTGAATGCCGGCTCATTGGAAAATATTCTATGCGCACTCTGAGAGTTAGTTGAAAAAAAAAAAAAATGCCCTTTTTGGCCTTTGAAAAACGGGTTGTTACAAAAATTAACTAATAGTAGAAACTAATATTTTAAAAAGAAATTTTTCATTGCGTCATTCTTAAGATGATCTCAAATGCTGTTGAAAGTTTTAGTCCTCTTGTACAATTTAAAATAGTAAAAAATTTGCCTACCGTGCATATTATAATTATTATTATATTAATAAAACATATGTACATATTATTATTTGATTGGTTATTTTCCATTTAATTTAATTCATCAAGTTTTTTTAATTTTATATATGGACTAATTCATCAAGTTTCATTGCCATCCATCAATAATTCATTTAATTTAATTATATGTATTATTTGATAATATAAACTTTCCCTTTCAAGCAAGAGAATTTAAACATGTTGAGTGATTCATTTTTAGGTATAAATGAAAATGAAAAGATTCATGATATATTATTAATGCACTAATATACCAATTTTTTTTAACAGTAATTTATTATTGTATTTTGTGAAATCAAGTACTTAATTGTGTGTTCATATGTGTAGTCCACAATAACAAATTTAATAATTTTTTAACTTTTAATTTTACATATTCCTGTTTTTTATATATTAATTTATTTATTTTTATGTTAAGCATCTTGGAAAAGGGTATTATATAAAGAGTACTTTGTTTATATCTAAAAAAAATGACACTTTAGTTTTGAGCACGATTGAACAAAGTTATAAAATGTGATGACTTTTATGATATCTCCCACTCTCTTTCCCGTCAATAATAATCCATAAAAACTTAAAATCATTTATATGAATTTTATAAAGAATTAACTCTCCCATGTAAAAAGACATTTTTATCATATCGCCCACTCTCTTTCCCGTCAATAGAAAATCATCTAGATAAATTTTATAAAGAATTAATCCTCCCATGTAAAAAGAAATTTTTGTACCAAAAAAAAAAAAAAGAAATTTTAGTATTGAGCGCGATTGAACAAATTTGTAATAATGTGATGACTTTTATCATATCTCCCACTATCTTTCCCACCAATAATCCATAAAAACATAAAATCAACTTAACGTATATATGTTGAACAAAAAAAATAATAGTGCAAGAATATTATGCGTAAATTTAATTTATTAAACTAATTCTTGACTAATATTGCATAAATTAATGTATCGTCTTGTATTACCTACCTAAAAACGCATTAGCTGATAATTAAGAACCATTCCATAATTTTATTGCTAAAAAACATATTCTATATATTTTCTATTACTAAGAGATCAACTTTATAGTATAGAAAAAAGATCAATATTCGTTTTTTGTTGGTTGAAATAAATCCCCATATAACTATATTACAATATTGCATTCAAATCATATAAATTATAAAATACAATCTTTAAATCTAAAACTACAAATTGGTCTATATAGCAAACATAATAAAATCAAACCGCATCAATGTTTACTTTGTCACTTGCCCCTTTAGTTGACCTGTACAATCAAATAAAAAATATAAATATAAGTTTGAAAATTGAAGTATGAGAATAAACAAAAAATGTAAACAGGACATGTCCAGTATATAAAAAATAGACTCATAGCTCAGAACAAACAAAAGTTTGTAAATACATACCGTAACAAATAAAACTCACACTCACAAATTCAAGAATAACTTTGATACTAATATTTTAGAAATGCATTACAAAATAGCAAGAAACCTGCAAAATCTACAAATATCCAACAATTAAAAAAATAAAATAGACTAAACCTGCAAAACTAAGAAAAAATAACAAATTAAAGGAAATAGTGAGAGTGAAATAAAAAGGAAAAACTACTCAAGAAAAAAAATTTATTCAACCAATATAAAATAATAGTATCATTACCATATTTTTTGAAATGGAAGCGCACATGTATATATATAGAATTCTGAGGCTAGCAACAATTAAGGGAGTATCTGTGAAGTTTTGCATATGGTTGACTATATAGTATATATGAATTAATTCTCAAATTCTAAAATAGGTAACTATTTGAATTGTTTCTTTTTAAGCACAACCCTAACCATCACATTCCATTTTTCTTTTGAGGCATTCAAAGAAGCAATTGAATCGTACTTTGGAGCCATTAGAATTTGTAATTTGTAAATAAGAGAACCGGTATTGAGATTGGGTGTGATGAATAGAAAATAACATTGTGTAGACTATTTATAGATGTAAAATAGGTCAAAATAAAGCATAAACCTAAGGAATATTCTATTAATTATTAAATGTGTGAAAATCAAATTAGGTAGAGTATATTTTTCGTGAGGAGATATTTGGGCCATTAATACGGATTCACATATGTTAATGGGGAGATTATGTTGAAAAAAAATGAATATTGCCTTTCCTTTTGTAGGTATAATGACAACACATGAACATAAGTCAATTGCTTAGGTATAATGACTTTGAACAGTAAATAAATAGCATTTAATTCTAAGAATTGCGGATCAAAATTCAAAATAATTAGCATATCAAAATTCAAAATGCTATATGGAAATAATTCTAAGAATAGCATTTTTAAAGCTTTTATCAAAATTCAAAATAGCTACTTTTTTAAGGTTTTGATCATAATTTAAAATAGCTATTTTTTTAAGGTTTTGATCAAAGTTCAAAATAGCTATTTTTTTAAGGATTTGCTTGAAATATTTTTTTTTATATTGTCTTTGCTATGTGGTGTGATTTGTTCAAAAAAAAAAGTGTATTAATTAATTGCTTAGAGATTGTTTTTTTATATTGTTTTTTTTATAGTAAATCATTTAATTCATTAATTAATTGCTTATAGATTGCCTTAGAGAAATAATTGCATAATTTGAGCACACCACGTTTTTATTATGCTTGTACTTTGATCTTTGTTTTTTTTTTTTTTTGAACTAAATCATTTAATTCATTAATTGCCAAAACAATGTGAGAGTAGAATCATTGTGGGATTGCCACGTGTACGTTATGCTTAGAGGAAAGGCTCCTAAATAATATATATATAGATTGACACATTCAATGTATTTAACCTTTGATTTTTATTTTCATTTTAAAATTAGTATTTGACATTTGTTAAATATTCATCATTATCACAATGGAAAATGTTAAACGATACTCCCGAGACACAAGTTAAATATACAAATATAAATATTTTATCTTAAAAAACGTGCCTTCAATATATTAAAAGTGTAAATAAGTATTTCATCACTATTAATTATGTTTTTTATTTCCCTTTTTGGCATGCTTAACAAGTGTCTCGGGGAAATATGTAATGATACAAAAATTGCACGTAATCAAGGGCGAAGACAAGACCCGGTTAGTCCAGACATTTGTTTGGACTCGGCCTCGAACCAAAAGTTTTGGTATCTTAAGAAAAAAATTGAATTTTTTAGAGATTAATTCAGCGCAAAACATAGAATCAAATACAAAAAATTAAGGCAAAAATGAGATATTTTGTTCAAAACTGAGATTTTTCATTGCAAAACTAAGATTTTTCTCATACTTTGAAAATCAGAGTTTTCTGTTACATTTAATTATTCATCTTAAAATGATTATAGTTGAGTAACTTAATTAATTTGAGCTAGAAGTTAAATGAATGAGAGATACATGATTCAAATTATAGCAAAGAAGAAACAAATAATAACTTTGACCATTTTAAAATGGCTAAATTGCATTTTTGGCTTCTTAAGTTTCAGAAATTGGCAATTTTGGCCCTGTATATTTCAAAATAGCATTTTTGGCCCCCTAAATTTCAAAAACTTGCAATTTTGGCTCCCTATGTTTTAAAATAGCATTTTTGACCCCCTAAGTTTTAGAAACTTGCGATTTTGGCCCCAATATATATGGCCTTTGTAATATTTTAACTAAACCTGGTATGATTTTATCACTATAATTTTTTTAATTGTTTTAATAGTTTTTCATTATCCTAATTGTTTATTCACTGTGAAATATTTTTTTTATCTTACTGACATTGAGTATGTTCAATTGAACATATTATGTGTTTTAATTTTGTTGTTATATTTGTAAATGATAAAAAGTAGAAATATATCTCTTCCAATGTTGATGCTACTTTATTCCATTTATATTCAGAAACTCAGCTTTTTGCTATTATCAAATGAGGAAAGGAAAGTTTAATGCTATGTAGTTACATTTGCAACATTATGTTGCGTTTTAGAAACCACTCTTGAGGACATAATATCTATAAAACGGGAAATGGATCCTTTCGCATAAATTGTTTGTATTAGTGATATCAAATTCTAAGAGTGATAAAACTTGAGTTGTTTGTGCTTGTTTCCTTTATCTCATTTGCTGCCATTTTTTTAGTTTATCACTACTTGTTCTTTCTTGCTGATATACACATGTATGCAAACATTGTTCCTTTATCTCATTTGCTTATTACTACTTGTTCTTTATTGCTGATATACACATGTATGCAAGCACTGCACAATCTCGTCAATTCGGTGGCACAAGTTGTCAATGATGCTGTCTAGTACTTGTAAGTAGTATCTGTTTTTATAGGTGTCATTTAATTAATTCTCTATATTGCATTTGCATACACTTCAAGCGGTGACTTTATCAAAATTAATATTTTGCAATAAGAGGTAAAGATATGGAGTAAAAAATGTTATTTTTAAACATAAGGGGCCAAAAATGCGATTTTGAAACATAGGGGGCCGAAATCGCAAGTTTCTGAAACTTAGGCTCCGTTTGGATAGATGGAATGTAATGAAATGAAGCAGAGCGGAATAGAGTGGAGTGGAATAAGATTGAGCGGAATTGAATAAATATTCCGTTCCATTGTTTGAATATTTTAAAAATGAGAGGAATAAAATTAAAGGTAAGTGGTTGTATGATATTAAATTTATTCCATCCTATTTCATTCCGCTCCGCTCCATTCCATTATTATTTTTCAAATCCAAACAATGTAACATTATTATATTCCATTCCGTTCCGCTCCATTCTATTATATTCCATCAATCCAAACGGAGTCTTAGGGGGCCAAAATTGCAATTTAGTCTTTTAAAATAATCTAAATAAAAAATTACCATTTAGTACTTGGGTGATAAATGAGTGTGCGTTGAAAAAGAATTTGAGATTGGGGAAAGAAAGAGTGCTCGTGAAAGAGAAAAGATAAATGAGGGATTGAATAGAGAGAATAGAAAAAATAAAATGATAAAAAATATCTCAAGAAAAAGAGATAACACAAAGATAAATTTAAAATATGAAAATAGAAAATAAATAAATAAAGAAAGAAGATATATAAAGTGACTAATTTACCCTCATTATTAATGATGTGTCAAATTTTAAAATAATATCGTGAAAGGTATTTTTTTTTTGGTAAACAACCAGAAAAGTAAAATTACATTAAGAATTAGTGTCCAAAAAAATATAGAATATTTAATAATAATAATATAAAAATAATATTTTTTTAATGGAATTATATTAACTAGCCGCCAAACGGGCACATCGATATTCTTTTTTTGATCGATATTCTCTACAAATATAAATAACTACTTAATCTCCTTTTTTATTGGACTTAGTTAATTGATAACTACGTAACATCCTTTTTTGTTGTGACTAGTTATTAAGAAGAAAAAAAAAATTTTTTTACTATAAAAAAACTGAAAACCTACTTTTATGTGGAAGTTGTGCTTAGTTATTAAGAAGGAAAAAAATATTATTTACTATAAAAAACTGAAAATCTATTTTTACGTGGAAGTTATTTTTTGAGGATAAAACATGAATAATGAAAAAGTCATCCAAAAAATTTATATCTTTTTTATATATAGTAATAGATAATATTAGTCAAAGATTTGCCAATTTTTGTAATAATATAATAATCAAATTATTATTTTTTGACAAAAAACAATAATAATTAAAAATTCTACTTCAGTGGCATAACATTGTAATTTTGATGGTCATCAAGGGTATAATTTAAACCAAAATGTTTCATTATTAAGAAAAAAGACAAAAAGCAGGTCAGCGGCAACATAAAGGTTTGGCCGTCCAACCCTACCTTTGCAGCTTTTAATAGAAAAAACAAATTAAATTGTGAAAATAAAGACACCACTTTATTACTACCACATTACCCTTTTTTCAAATTTAAATCCTTTCAATTTTTTAAATTATTTTAATTGCCCCTGACGGACCTCAAATTATTCTTAACCAAATTGTATTTATTTATTGGGTTTGGGAATTCACTCAAATAATAGTAATAATAAAATAATAAAATCTTATTTTTATTCTTTATTTGACCAGATAATTTTATTTTATACTTTTTTTGACCATTAAATTACTTAAAAAATAAACAACTTTTTCTTGTTTTATCTTTGTTTTTTTCTCCTTAATAAAATAATAATATTTTATTACTATATTGTTTATTGTGTAACAGTAGTATTTATTTTGAGTAGTATTACATTTTTCTCTCTTTTTCATCTTTCAATTCTTGTAGCTTTGGAATAACCTATCAGCCAACAGAAATTTGTAAGTTCTTTTGAATTTCACAGCAAATCATTTTTCTCCCCTTTTTATTTTTCTCTTTTATTTATTTTTTGTTTTATCTATTTTATATTTTCATTTTCTGGGGTTACTTAGTTGAGTTTTGGTTGAACTGAAAATAATTAATAATAATAATAATAATCTGAATAAAGTTTTTTTTTTTCTCTTTCAAGATTTGGAGGAAGATTGCTGAAGTGTGGAATCACAGTGACAGGTCATGATCTTTGCATTCTTGAGAATATCCATGGCTTGATGTTGATATTCTGTAAATATATTATTATTGTTTTCATTTTTATTTTTGTTATTTATTACAATATTTTTCCCTTAGTTTCAGCTTTCTGTCTTTTAAAAGTTCAGAAAAATGCTGGGTATGAAGCAGTTTATGCTAAAGCTTCTTCTTTAATTTCTGCTTCTGAGTTCTGTTATCTGGACCAAAATAAATTATAATTTTTTCCCCTCATTTTCTATCACCATTTTTTTTAATATATTTTTAGTCAAGTGGGTTATTTTTTCTTTTTAAAATGAATTAATTTGTATTTTTTTTTCATCTGCTGGTATGAGGTAGATTTATTGTTCTTGTATTTTCAGAGATGAGATCAAAGTAAAAAAGAAAATGATAAGAAAATTCAATTATGTTTTAATAATAAAAATTACATTTTTTTTATGATATTCACTCTGAATCATAATTTTGTATTTTTTTGCCTATCTGATTTATTTAAAAATGAAGTTCCAAATAGATTTCTGTGAGATCTTTTGATAGGTTTTAAAGGCATTGATGTGTTTTTTGAAATCTATAATCTTTGTAATGACATGTGCGATTTAAGTGGTGTCTGGTGTTTGACACGTGTCAGATTCATGTCTGGTGTCCTACATCGGCACATGTGATTACATTCAATTACTTTCATTTGCTTAAATTATTACCGGTGTTTGATGTGTCAGTGTTGCGTACTTGCCTCTAGTGTCTGTACTTGTGCTTTATAGTCCTATTTTGTTTTTTTTTTCTGATTGCTTTATACTTTTGGGATTGGGATTGTAGGTTTTGTGTGTTGGTTTTGTAATATAGACACAAAGGAGTGAAATTTTTTTATGTGCATGGAAGGAAGAGAAGGTATGAATCCAGGGGTAACAGTGATAGGGGCAGAAGCTCCATCAGCTTATCATGTAGCACCAAGGAGTGAAGCTCCAAACCAGGTTCATAACCCCGAAGCAGCAGCAGCTGCGGCCGGTACTGCTCCAGCTGCTGCTCCTGTCGGGGTTTCACCTGTGAGTGTAGGTTTGGATGGAACTGTTAAGAAGAAAAGGGGTCGACCAAGGAAATACGGGCCAGATGGGTCTGTCCATATGGCATTGACACCAGCGCCTATCTCATCTTCGGCTCCGCCCACTCTTCATGACTTCTCATCTGTGAAGCGTGTGAAACCACACGGGATGGAGTTCAAGAGGGCAAAGAAAGTTGTGATGGATCATCTCGGTAATTATTAGTCTTTGATACAATTATTGCTCTTGTTGGTACAACTATTATAGTTTATCATTTGGCTTCCATTTTGTATGTAACCTATTTTTATTTCGTTGAAGTTTGTAGTGTATTTCTGTTTCCGGTATCAAAATTAAGTTCTGTTGCTTGAGTTTACTTGTTATCCAACTTCTGAACTACTTTCCTAGAATCTATGAACAAGCTCTTAAATCTGTTTTTAAATATCTTATTAGAGTAAAATATTAATTTGCAAATTAGTTGTCCTTAATTTGTGTTTAGAATGATAGTTGATTATTCATATAACCTGTCCGAAAATATGACTGCTTTATGGATATTATTGCATACTTTCTGAGTTTCAATTCTGTAATATAGATCATTTGTACTTATGTAGGTGAGATGAACGGACACGCTGATGGCACAAACTTTATGCCACATTTCATCACTGTCAATGCCGGAGAGGTATGTTTGCAGGGTCTTAGCTTCATCTAGTTCATATCTTGTGTGTCTTGAATGTATCTGTTAATAATTTTGGTATACACTTTGCTGTCAATTTATATGTTTATTTGGAATTTGAAATCTAATGAAAAATTCATCACTTTTTCATTCTTGAGAAGATTTATTGTTTAGATCCATACCTTTCTTTGCATTGTATATATTTATGAATCCATTACTTTCTAAGATATTGAGTGAATAATGTTATCTTGCTATACTATTTGGTTGTTGCAGGATATTACGAACAAAGTTATATCTTTTTCTCAACAAGGGCCGCGAGCAATATGCATCTTGTCTGCTACCGGAGCGATTTCAAATGTTACACTCCGTCATCCAGATTCCTCTGGTGGTACTTTGACCTACGAGGTACATACGTCACTAAATTATGACATTGACTAACTTCTAATTTTTTCATTTAAAACTTCTGTCTGACACTTCGTTCGGTTTGATTTTGATTTAGTCATAAACTTAGAAACTTCTCAAAATAAATAAGCGTATAAAAAGGAAACACCGACACACCTATTACATAAATGATTTTATATTGAGATGTATCTCTCTTTCAAGATAGATACATTATTGTTGATTTGATGTCGTATTTTCCTTTAAGAACATTTATTGTTTTTTAAGTTTAAGATTGAACCTAGGTTCTTGATCTCTATATGCTTTGTATCTAGCCTATGTTACTTCTGTTTGTTATTATACACATCATTAATGCCTTGAACTATAAGTATGGATATAAGGTTTCAGGATTTCGATTATCATAATAATCAGGATTTGGACTTTGAAATATTATTAATGATGTTCTGTGTTTATACGAGCAAGGTTTTATAAGCATTTTATGTTTAGTAATGTGTTGTCAGAAAATCAGTAGTGTTTGTAGTTATGTTATCTGTTGTTAATAGTAGTTTAAGACCAGATTGTATCTTATTATTGGTGATTCACATGAAATGATAATGATTCAAACATATAGGGAAGGTTTATAATAGTAATAAAAATAAAGCTTTGTGCAATTTATAGTAGTAATATTGAGAAATAAATTTGAATTTAGTAGAATATACTCTAAATTTCATAAACTGTGGCTTGATTGTGCAAATAGTTAAAATGACGGGCACAAAAGACTGGTTTTTCCATAGTTGATGCTAATACTTGATGGTCATTTGCTTAAGTTGATTAGCGAGTTTAGAATTGTCGTTTTTTTTAATGTTGTATTCATAATGGTCCTGCAGTATTTTCTGTTTCATTTTTTTCTTCTTCTAAATACGTTGTTGCAGGGTCGTTTTGAGATCCTTAACTTGTCTGGATCATTCATGCCTACTGAGAATCAAGGAACAAGAAGCAGGGCAGGTGGAATGAGCGTCTCGCTGGCAAGAACTGATGGTCGCGTTGTAGGCGGTGGAGTTGCTGGTGTTCTTATTGCTGCCAGTCCTGTGCAGGTATGCATCCTTTCACTCTCTACACTTGGAACATGTCCATCAGTGCACTTCATAATTTCCCTTGATATATTGCCGAACAAAAATAGGATTGAGAATCGAGAAGTGGTTATTCTAAGGATCCGTTTGGTTTGAGAACATATTTTCTATTTTCATGTCATGCATTCACTTTTACTTACAAAATTGCTACATTGTTTTCAATCCGTTTCCTTTCCTGCTTCCATTGGTTTCAATTTTACCTATACAAATATGTGGAAACAGAAAACAATTTGAAAACAATGTGACACTTAAATATCTAAACCACTGAAAACACAATAAAAATCGAAAAACGTTTTCTCATGACTAAATGGGCCTTAAATATTTTGTGTCATGTCCAGTGTCTGTGCTTCATAGTGTAGCAGGGCAAGTTAAACATAATTCCTGTGAAGCACATACACCGACCGGTAATAGTTTGAGTGGAATAATTGAATGTAACCATGTGTGTCAGTGTCACACACTAATACATAGTCAAACACTAGACACACCTTCAATCTGAATTGTCGTGCATCTTTCTCAAAAGAATGATTACTTATTTTTGTTCTGGTTTATATCAGGTGGTGGTGGGAAGTTTTCTACCAAACGGCAATCAAGATCCGAAACTGAAGAAGCCAAAGTCTGATTATGCAGCAGCCACATTTACTCAAGCCATTGTGGTATCCTCGGCACCGCCACCACCACCCCAAACTAATAATGCTGAAAAAGAGGATTCCATGGGTGGCGGTGGACATGTACTGCAAAATTCTGGAAACGTGAACTCAAATTTTACTTCTCAGCCCAGCGCATTTCGAAGAGACAACAGCTGGGCCAACATGCAGTCTCTGCCGGACACAAGAAAGTCGGCTACTGATATAAACATATCTTTGCCTGATAGTTAAGTTGATGATCAACCAACAAAATCTTTGTTCTTCTGACATTGTTTACAAATGAGATGTTTTATTTTATGTTGACAGTGTTCTCTATCATCTTAGATTGTTTAAACCTGTTTGTTTTATATCTGTTACTACTGTAGGATGTAGTTCACAGTGCTGTTGGTTGCTGCTAGGTAGAGTATCTTGATTTATCGGCTAGTTAGGTAGATGCAGCACAATGCATTATTATTATGATGATGATGATTAGGCTAATTCTGATGTAATGGTACCTTGTTTGTTTGCCTATTTACTTATGATTGGATTTGTTGAAGCATTTGGTGTTGATTTTTGTTTATGCTTTTCATTTGGTAATGGTAGTTGTAACGACCCAATTTTATTAATTGTTTATTTATACGTGATTATTATATTTATTTATTTATGTGTGTTTATTAACTTGTGTTGAATTGTATTATTATTATTTAATTAAGTTACTAGATATAAATATGCATGTTATTTAGTCATATGAGTTAATTGGTTTGAATAGAGTTATTGGGCTTTGGTATTGGGCCTAGGTTAAGTTAGTAAGGGTATTTTGGTAATTGATGAGTGTTAACCTAGTTATAAAAGGGGAAAGTTAGAGAGAGAAACTCATTTTGTCACAAATTTTGGTGGAGGAAGAAAGAGAAATGAGAGAAAGGGAGGTAGAGAGAAAGTGTAGAAGAACCAAGCTTGAAGATGTAGAAGGGAGTCAAAGTGTAGAGCTTAGAGATTTAAAGCTTCAATCTAAGGTATGAGGTTAGATAATATAATTAGAGTGAGCATAGAGAGGGGAGAATGTCTATTTCTCCATTCCCAAACTCTCTACACTCTTTTCTTTTGGGTGGGTGTTTTCATTGAATACAAATGATATATTTGCATGATTTAATGATTATTGAGTTTATTGCAATATGAAATATGAATTTTGGGATAATAAATGGGAATGTGTAGATGTTTGTAAGGAATTTATGTGTTGATATGAGTTTTTGAAATGTTATGCAAAAATCTATGGATTCTCATCTCTTGATGTTTGATCATGTTTTGGTCTATACTTTCATGTTGTATTTGGTTATAAACACTTAAAGTTGGAACCTTTAATCTTTGAAAGCAAGAAAAATGATGTTTTTATGAGTTGTGACATGAAAATCACGAACAGGGGTGTTTTCTGGGCAATTTCGCGCACGCGAGAACCCTGTTTCGCGCACGCGAAATTGGCAGAGAACACATCTCTTTTCAGCCATGTTCTTCGCGCACGCGACTGGAGTTTTCGCGCACGCGAGACACTGTAGCGCACGCGAGCCATAGTTTCGCCTGCGCGAAAGTCACCTAATGCAATTTTATTCCGACTTTAATTTAATGAATCCTATGCTTGTAACATGTCTTAATTATGGTCTTTTGATTATAGAATGGCATGATAGCTTATATATGAATGACGTATTGATGAAAACATGATTGAGTGCTTAAGCTAGTATTGAATCATGAATGAGTAATTATGATAATGAATTATGTCATAACGATATTCTTGTATATGTGTAATAACTCGAGAAGATTAATTAATGTGATTTAATTAATAGGTGATATGTATTTATGGCAATGTTGTTGAAATATGTATATATGGATTGTGTTATCCTTTTATGTTGAATAGATACTTTAGTAAGGTGATTAAAGTATGTGATAGATTAATTAATGTTATTTAATTTGATGGAGTAGATGTACTTGTAAAAGGTGATTGAAGTACATAGTTTGTAATTAATAGAGATGTGCTTGTAAGAGGTGATTGAAGCACATTGATTGTGATATCCTTTATAGGATGAGATGATTAAAACGTATGTTTGATAATTTGACATTCATGCATACATATATGTATGATGAGCAGATACTTTGGTAAGGTGACTAAGGTATGGTAATACTTTAACGAGGTGGTTAAAGTATAGTTGTGATAAGTTTTCCAACGAATTGATAAGGTACCTCATGCATTAGTAAATGCTAGGGAGCATTTCATGAATAATTGACATTAGTTTGCATTAGGAGATGAAGGTGAATAATTATATGGTAATTGTCATTATTGTGCATCCTTGATCTTTTGTGATTAAATGTGATACTTGGCATTGACTGCTAATCTTTAATAATCGATTATGTGTATTATGAGATGTGTAATAATGACTGATAATTGATGATGATGCTTATGTATTTGTCAATTGATTTGAGAATGAAATATTATTATGATGCAATGTATTTTACGATCATAAAATATGAATGATATGAGATTGTTATCTGTTATGGACTGAGTTGTTAGACATGAGCATGTCATGTCCTAAGTATTAAGTGTGTCCTTGTACTTAGATTCTTTTTGCGGTTATATTATCTAACCCTCTGTTTTGTGTATGTGCTGGATTTGGGATCCAGGTTCTCAGGTTATGTTTGTGACCGAGTCGACGGTGAAGCTCCGCTCTGATCATGACACGGGGTTGGGATCATTTCTATATTGTGTATTTAGAGTCTTTTTCTTATTCTAATGTATATAAAGATGTACTTTCCTAGAAATTTATCTTGTACAATAATTGTTTTACTAACTAAGTTATTAGTAAGTTTTTATGTGTACGATGTAATACTCGAACCAAAACTTTTATAAATCAAATTTTATTTCCGTTGCGTATTCTCGAGTAATATTTTATAAAGGTATATTTTATACAATTATGGGTTGGGTGTTACAGTAGTATTTAGATTTGTTTAAGAGGTTTTAGCTTTAAATAAAGAGGTTTTTATTTTGTCTCCGTAAGCATATAGTTCAGTTGGTAGAGACATTGCATGTAATATGCATAGACTAGTGTTCGAATCCTGGTACATTCACTTATTCACCTTAAAAGATGTAATTCTAGTTATTAGGTTATTTGACAAAAGAAAAAAAAAGATTTTTAATTTGTACTTTTATAAATGATTTTTATGAGAACTTAATAAAAAATAGTCAAACTTATTTTGAACTTGTTTGTTATAAATTAAGAGTAATTTTGACATTAGGTAATTTAGATATTTTTGTTTGAGATTTTAGCAAAAATAACTTTTCTTAATTTAGAGATATTTTTAAAAAATTTATTATCCAAAAATTATTGTAATAAAATGATGAAAATACTTAAACTTTTTTTTTTAATGAGAAACTATTTGAATCAATTTCTCATTTGAAATTTCTTTAACTCAATTTGTTGTTAAAAAATGTAACAAAAAAATTGTAGACTATAAAAGTTATTTTAAAAAATGCGAAGACAAATGGACCTAAATTTTAATGCATTGTGTACATGTGACTTTTACGTAAATATGATTAAAATTAAATATTTTTAAGGATATAAAACCTACACTAGTTATTTTACTCCATGTTTCTATTTGAATTTGAAAGCCTCTACTGCTGCTTATTTTTTTTTTTTAACCTCAGTATTCGGTCTAAGGATTAACTAAATTGGAGGATCAATTTTGGGGTTAATTAGCGTTGGGCACAATTGATGTCAGAGCAAAATTTTGTATATACCTGATCCAATATAAAAATTTACAACAGAGAAAAATTTCGTGTGTATCCGATCCAATATAAAAATTTACATCAAAAGAATTCGAACATGAAATTTATAGAACACACTTCAAAATCTCAAACATACACCTGGACAACCTCAAGTGAGATATTGTTAACATAGCAGTGGTGATATATGTTTTGGATATTGTTACAAGTATGGTAGGATATTTGAATTTGTTTTTGGTAAGGTTGATTCATGTGGGAACCATGTAGTTCATATCTTACGAGGAAATTGTTTAGAATCTAAAAAACTCTTGTGAGATCTCTTAATTTGCTATGCATGATTTTTTGAATTCTTTTCAACAGATCATCAACCTTTTATGTTAGGAAATCAAAACTGTAAGACAAAAATTATATAAAAGCACGTTGATTATCAGAATACATTTTCTCATGTTTAGTCACTTTGGTTGAAGCAGTTTTGAGAGCTGTCTGTACCACAAAATCAAGTTATTATGAATTCAAACCACTTGTGAATCCAAACAAATAAAAGTCCAAGTACATTTCAAAAACATATGTGTATAGTAAATCCGCACAATCAATTATAGAACAAATATATATAATGAGAAAAGAAGACAGCAAATTTGTTCCAAATTTGCCAAAATTGACCTATATCTCAAGGAGATCAACTATCCGATCTACTATATAATTTAATGAGGTGCATCAATGCACAGGTAAGGCAGTCACAATTTTCTTTAGACAGACAAACAAATGAAACCACAATTTTAAAAGAATGTGCAATACAGTAAAATTTCGATGGAAATCACATCAGTGCCACTGGTGCTGGATGGGTACAGTTAGAAAATTAAATCATGATAAAAGGGCTCAGTTCTATGTTTGGATTTTTTTTTTTAATTGAATGTTTGGAAATAT
This sequence comes from Trifolium repens, assembly GCA_030408175.1. NCBI lineage: Eukaryota > Viridiplantae > Streptophyta > Magnoliopsida > Fabales > Fabaceae > Trifolium > Trifolium repens. Next base: position 10,711,178 of record CP125850.1, read on the forward strand.
TTATATAATCTATTTTGCATCATCAAAAATCAAAAGTTCTATGTTTGGAAGTACTCTTGGAAGTAAACTTGGCAAGAAAAAAAAACACAAATGTAGAAATTTGATATGTATTAACATAAATCGGAGTTCAATTGGAAGCTCAAATTGCTTCCTTTTCTTGGAACAAAAATGAAACCACAATTTTCAGTTTCTTGCCCCAACAGATTTTACCCCAAAAGCTAGAAAAGCTGTGTGACCCGGTGAAGTAAGAATGTATAAACTTTTTATTACATTTGTCAACCATGAAATTGCTCACTTCTTTCCCTTGAGATTGATTACAGCAAGCTCTTGTTCAACATATTCTCCGGCACATATAGGCGGGTATTTGCTTGCCAGTGGTGATTCAGCGAAACGTCCCAAGGGTTTTAGAACTGCGTCCGATGCTATATGTGCAAACAGCTACATGCGAAAGACAAAGGTTACTAGTTAATATAACAGCTGACAGAATTAAAATGTCAATTGACTGGATTTAGTAATCTATTTTTTCCTAGTAAAATAAACAACCCGTTTTTTGTGCGCACTCACCGTTGAAGAGACTCTCCATAAACTACGTTTTTGCTCTTTAGCTAAATTGATTGCATCAATGGTCCTGTTTGTGGCAACTACTTCGTGCATTCCAGCTATGCATTCCCCTCCGGTTAACCACTCTATCTGCATTTTAAAACAAAAAGACAATGAGAATGGATAGGGTTGTCAAACTATGTAGACTTGCAGTCTCAATTCTCAAAGACAATGAGAATGACATCAAAACCAGTTGTAGATAAAAATTGTAATATACAAAAGTAAATGATAATAAAACATTGAAATGCCAGTTATTCGAGATGGGTAATATTCAGAAAAAAAATGAAACACAGTAGAAAACTGGTAATTTCATTTTGATCAGACAGGTGGAAGCTATGAAGGGCAAGGAATCAGGTATATATGTGTTTCAAACTGCAATGAAAACTTCGAAATGTTTCAGATACAATATCTTCAAATATAGGTTATTTCGATTTACCTGCTTCCCTGTTTGAATAAGAAGACAACCTACTGGAACCTTCACTGCAACTTTTTGTCCATTTCTTAGCCAGATGTTCAATCCAGGAAATCTACTTCTACCATGAATCGTTAGAAAGTTAAGGTCATAGTGATATCCTGCAAAAACAGTTCCTTCTTGATTGTATTTTTCAAGGTCACTCCCTGTTGGAGCTAACAGATGTGGGCCCTGGTAATAACAAAGAAGAACAATGCATCATACAATCATTAGAAAACACGGGTAAGAATAACAATAGCTATGAAAGTAAGAATATGATCAAGCCTTCATTCAAATATTACAGTTGCAAAATGCAGCACAAGTGACAAGTAGGCAATATTAGCCAACACCAAACAGAAATTGGCAAAAGGAGCTCATGAAAGTAAGGGAATAAAAGAATAAAGTATAGCGCATTTGATGGCCATTCGATTCACAAAATAATTTTCATATCAGAGTAAAGTACACTCTGTTATTGAAGTAAGAAAAGTGGCATCCAATGCATGAGAGGCTTCCATCTAGTGGAATCTAGGAAAGGCCAAGAGTAGGAAAAGTTATCAAAGAACTTGTGCTTTCCCTCACATAAGAGATTTCTGCAGTATATCTATTCTCACAAGTAAACTGTTTTGGTCATAGAAAATGCATGAGCCTCAATCTTGTTGGATAAAAAAGTAATGTTAAACAGACAATTGAAAGTAAATAAAGCATTATTGCATCTCTGTAACAATAGAATACTGCCGCCACAAAGACTGGGGAACCTTTGCTCCCACATTGAAAAAGGGTAAAAGCAAATGCATATGCTTTATTATACAAAAAAGAAAGAGGAGTGCTACAGTCAAACACTAAAACACTCCAGTGGGCCACATTATTCAGATTTTGAAACCGATTATTTTGCCACCAGCTTGTTGTGTTTATTGTATTTTTTCTGTTTAGGTTCCATTATGTCACCTTTTACAAAGCACCCCAGTGGGAATTCAATCACAATTTGAAGGTCTTCTCCATCTAACCACAACCTCCATTCACCATTATTCCTATTTAAAACCACCATTAAAACCCACTCAAGTTCAAATTTGCAGTCAAACTCTATCTCTCTCAAAAGAAACACCAGAATCCAACCTTTAATCCACCATAACCTTCTGCTTCTGTTAAAAACCAACTCCGCCAGGTACGAGCACCACAACTCGCAATGCAGATCCACCATGCATCGCCTTGCAAGAAGAACATCACCAAGTTCACTACCTATCACCGGCGTCGTGTATGCGTTTCGTGCCCCCCAGCATCATCCCACCTCTGTATTCGTCATGAACCGCCATATTCAGCGACAGTGTGATACAACATCACAACCGCAACCATTGAATCAGCGACAGACGGGGAAGCTGTCAACAGCAGCGGAGATAACAGTGCGATTTATTGCAGTCCATGAATGAGTGACCAACAATCATTAATAAAAAAACTAACTGGTTAAACCAGTTAACAAGCCAGTTGGAAAATTTTGACCACACGGCATCGTAATGTGGGCATGTTGATAGGCGAGTGTCTGAACGATTGTTATTAGCATTTCTCAAAAGGAAATGGAGGTCATATCAGTAATATAATCAATGATGTGAGATTGTGAATGGTGTCCAACATCCTTTTATTTTAATATATCTCAATGTGATCATTCATTAGAAGACATATATTCTTCAATAAACTAAATTTAAGTTTTGCTTTAATTTTTTCCTTTCCATGAGCGACTAGTCAACAAAAGCAATCGATATGCTCACTTACCAGCTTCATTAGAGATGTGAATGCATCCTTCGGAAGACCAAATCCAATAGCCGCCATTTCAGCGACCACCTAAATCAACAAATATGCATAATCAGATCATGAAAAATACAAGTAAGTACCATCATTATAAAAATAAAAAACAATCAACTGACTAACTTCAATTGCTGCTATCATTTTGTATCCCCAGGAATCCATGGTTTCTTTCCATTCCGGAAAACCTTCGGGAATTACTGGCTCCGCATTGAGTTCCTACACAATACAATTAAACAAAACATTAGTACAAAAAAAGACTATTAGCAAAAGGCACTATTTTGTATTCCCGAATCCTAAATTTCATGCATTTCGGACAGTCTCATCTTGATTGCATTAGTAAATCTAAAAAATGATTTTTTATTTTTTTTAATACATAATCTGCACACATCATGATTGCATTGTATCATTTCGGACAGTCTCTACATTATTATAAAAATCTCTAAACAACTATAACTAATATTTTTTTGTAATCCTAAACAAACTTTCTTGTAGATGTCTCATAGATTTACTAAATCAATAATTATCTCAAAATCTGTTATAACCACACAAAGCATATTTTCTGTTAAGAACCGATGAAATGCACCTAAGTTGCAAAATCAAATTCTGAATTTGTAAAATAAAATTGTGGTGTGTAAGAAAAGAAAATGAACCTGAAAACGAGTGTCAGAGGGACGAGGACCAATTCTCCAGAAATATCGCCATTTAAGATCAGCACCAACAGGAGTATGAGGTCTATGTTCTTCAGGCATCTCTTTCACTTTCTCTTGCATTTCTTCATCAACTAAACTTCTAGGAACTTCCACTCTCTCCGGCGTAACTCCAACCTAGCACAAATCAAATCAGTAACATAATGATTACAATTTCAATTTCAATTTCAATTTCGTGAATGAATGAATGAATCGAGATTAGTGACTGAATGAACCTGATAATGCAATTGAGGTCTTTCTTGAAGGATTTTGAAGTCATGTGGAGTGGAAAAGTACTTCTCCATCATATCAATGAAGCGATCGTTGTCTTCGACGGTACATCGGGGATCTTTGATAAGTAGTGCTCCTGTTTCGCTAAGGTTACGGCTGACATCGGAGCAGAGAGTTTGGAGTTGTGAGTTCCGGTCGATTGAAACGGCGGAAAGGTATGAAGATAGATCTATGACTGGAAGTTCCATTGATTAGGGCGGGAGAATGAGGGAAAAGGGTTTTTTGATTTTGGAATTGTAAATTTAGATCGGTTTTTATACTATAGTGAGACGCACACGCATAATAATGCGTTAAATAAGAAACGTGTGAGTGAGTGAGTGAGGATGATGTTGATTGTTGATGAATGACAGTGAACGATGATCACGGAATCAGTTTCTCTCCATCCTTTCCATATTTGATATTTTGATGTGATGATATCATATGATGCATACACAAAATTTATTGGCCAAAAATGTAACAACCGAGGGGACTGATAGTGAAGGGTAACTGGATTGGGTTTAGGTGGATAGGATTCCATGCGGTCACTTTTTCCCTGCAGTCAGTAAGCTTTAATGGTCCAGATTTAAAGATCGTGATTTTATGGCGCTAAAGTCATGGTGATTTTGGGTCATCTCCATCCATCCGATCAATCGTGAACACAATATACTGCCACGTGTCCTACTATTTATTAAAAAACTGAATGTAAAAAATAAATCCAAAAAAGTTGCAGCTTCATCTTCGTGCACCTCCTCCCACTAAATCTTCTCTTTCCACCTCTTGGACCTTGATCCGGTGTTACACCGGCATCTATCCACTAATTTTTTTAATAAGGAATGAGTTAAATATAATTTTTTTAGTTTTTTGCACATAAAAATTTATAAATAATTAAACCAAATTATTATAATTTTCATTTAGGTGGAAAAAAAGTTAAACGAAGTTATTAAAATTTTGCTAGAAAATTATTATAATTTTCAGATGAATGAGCCTAGGACATAGGAAGTGTTATTGGAGGTTCTCCGAGATACAATTTTAGGAGTCCCAATAATCTCTTTGCTCATAATCTATCTCTTTAATAAATTTAGCTAGTTTTAGTTTGAGCCTCTATAATCTTTTCGTTTGAATTTGATTCCTAAAAAATATGAAACATTTGATTAAAGCTAGAAAAGAAACATATAGATCAATAAATTTAAAAACCGATTTTTTATTTATAATAATGACCGAAGATAATATATAGTATAATACAAGAAACACATGTTAGTGTCTTCTAATCCTTCATATCCTACATTTGTTTTTTGAAAGAACCTTCCTATCCTACATTGACATCGTAGTGCAGCCACTATAACCCTTTTGTTTTTGCTACTCAACCTTGATCATAGCTTACATAATAATCTTCTTGATAACAACCACAACAACCACCGTTCTCCGCCTTCCACCAAGTCCACCATCAATCGCTCTAAAAGGCCACCTCCACCAAACATGGCCCTCTCCTCCACCAAAACTGGGCGATTATAAAATTGAGGGACTAATTTCATGAGCGAGTGAAAATAGAGGAATAATAAATGTAATTAATTTTTTTCTTAAATGAAGTTTTGGTTCTCTATTTTTAATTTCACAATTTTGGACTTAAAGAAGCTATACTATACTATGGTAAAAAGAAGAATGATTTCAACTAGTTACCGTCAAATTGGATTGCAAAGCGACTGTTGATGGCATCAATGAAAACCTACAAGACGTTACCTAATTTGCCCCAATTTTACATTAATTGTAAAACACTCTTGAGTGATTATCTAAAATTCTCTAGTGGTTTGCGGCAAGGTCGGCGCTAGTGGTTTGCGGCAAGGTCGGAATTGGGTGGGGAAGATGGAGTGAACTTTGACATTATCTGTTGTCAAGCAGGTATTAGTGCAGTAGTTAGAGAGCTTGTTGACAGGTTTTTCTCCTTCCCCAGATGTCAAATATATAGTTAGATGGAACATAGATCTATCCGGCCAGTTTTCAGTCCATTCATCGTATGAGTACTTACTATCTCGCGATGCTAATTTAGCAAATGTAGAAAATGTGGCGGAAGTTTTGAATCTCTTTTATGGGCAAATGATGTGCCTTCTAAAGTGAGTATTTATGGATGAAGATTATTATTATTATTATTATTTAGACTACCAACTCGTACAACGTTGGCAAAAAAAAAAGTGTTATTGTTAATCCACATGAATTGTAATTCAATCTTTTACTTATAAAAAAACCCTAAACTTATCTAGATGACAGACAATCTTGCTACTCATACTTTTCTCTATGTTATATGTAGTTCTTAAGTTTTTGAAATTAAATGAAATACGTTTATTCCTTTAAAAAAACAAATGGAAAATTTCTTTATATATTGTAGACAAGATTACACTATAAATTATTTATCTTATTTATCTGTAGTAGATCGATCATTTATCTTTTTTTCCCAAATTGGTCCTTTAGTTTTATAAATGTGTACATATTAATCATTTATCTTTATAAATGTACACAAGTTAATCCTTTATCTTATTCATTTATAACATAATCAAGAGTTTAAAACATAATGCATGTGATGTGAATGATTTGAAACATTTCATAAAACATAAATGATGATGAACATTTACTTGTTCATTCTATTCTCATAACGTTCATCATTTTCTTCTTCATTAATTTATAACAAAAATATACCTCTAAAGTATATATGTGTGTGTGTTTTGTTTGCTTTTGACTGTATTAATTTTTGTTTCCAGAATAAACTACAAAACAATCAATAAACATATTTATTATTTTAACAAGCAAAAGAATAGTTAGTAAAAGAAAATGCAATAAATATTAAATTAACAATAGCATGCCACATAAAATTGTATTCACGTTTGTCACGTACTCTATGCTAACTAACATTGCTTTCTTCATCTCAACTAGTACTAGGATTCTCAACTACTTCTTCATTCTGCCCTAGTTGTGCTAGAATATATCATCCATGAATCATGCATCATCATCATCATCATATCATCATCGTCGTCATCATCATCTTCATCATCATCATCTTCGTACTCATCATCACCATTATAATCGTCATCATTGTTGTTATCATCATCAAGTATAGATTCCACTTGATTCTTAATCATATTTGAGTTTGAACGATCTAAATCATCTTCAATCAAAGTTGAATGGTCTTCTAAGCCGATATTGGAAGATTTTAATTTCAATGACTTGTGATGAATTTGGACAATGCCAGGTAAGAATGTGATTTCCTCCTCATCATAAGGTGATGGTAGGACTTCAATTGAGTTCGAATTTAGACCATAGATAAATGTTGTATAGTCTTCTAAACCAATATTAAGAGATTCTATTTTCAACATTGTAAGCTGAATTTCTTCCTTGACAATTTGACTGTTCTGTTCAATATAAATTAAACCAAGTTAGTAAGATTTTTATTTAAAAAAATTAAGCGGAAAAAAGAAGTTAAACGGTTTATATTTAATAGAAATAATTACAAACTATAGCAAAACATAGGTAACAAACTAAAAACAGAACCCCTTAAATCATGGTGTATATAAATTTGTTATTTTTACTGATCAAGAAGATAATAGTTAATAATATTAATATTATTTTACAATAAAATTATACAATATATAAAAACAAACCAATTATTAAAAAAAAAATATCAAACCAAAAATTTGGTCAAAAAACTAAACATAACAGGCTTAAAACATTATATAAATCAAAACGGTTAATTTCTATGAATTAAAGAAGATAAAACTTGTGCAAGAAATAATACAAAAACCAAGAACACAAAACTAAAGTAAATTATGACGTGCTAAAATACTATTTCATTCTTTATAAATATAGTTCTTTAATCAAGTGATTTAATTCAAGTAGATAGTGAATTTCACCAAATGATAAATTGTTCGAGTCCAAATTTGATTTTTGGATGAAACAATTATTAATCCGACTTTATTTATTATAATCGAACTTTGAATTATCAGAATTCTTTCCTTAAATAACGGTGGGACAAAAAAATAATTTGTGCTTGATCATTGTCAGTAGCTACTATTGGCCTACTTACTCTCAAGTAATAATTTGGGAAATAAAATATGAGATTAGATAAAAAATAAATAAATTTAACCATCCTAATTAATTAACCATGAGATAATATTAATCTACAATTCTTTCTCATAATAAAAGGGTTTATCAATTACTATAAAACGTATTTGTGAAATTTCTTTATATTTGGTATTGTGTATAACATATTTGTGTAGTACTTTTGTTACTGAAAATCCTTTGCTTGAGATTTTCTTAACCTATGACTGAAATTGGTATGTTAAACTAGTTCAGAATCTACTTAGTTTAGTATAATCAAGTTCATCAAACACTAAAAAAAATGTACATTCATAATCTACTTGTATAAATTCATGTGATCAGATAAATAAACAAAATAAACATGATGAAATTTTTCAGAAAAAAAGAAGAAGTAATTATGGTCAAACACATAAGATGAGTTAAAAAGCATACCAATTGTTCTTCCGAATGTGAAGTCCAATACTCTTAGAATTTTCGTGTGCTTCATTAACTGATCATGTATTCATATTTATAGATTATTTTTTATCTTATCCATTTGTAACAACTTTAGAGATAATTAAGGTAACTACCTTATTTCGTATACTCATTTCGTTTTTATGGTTAAGAGTATAATCTAGAACAAAAAAAATAAGAAAAGCTATAATCCGTTAGTTTTTTTATTATAAAAAAGATCTGTTAATTTTTTTATGGGGTTCGTTTTAAATGAATTTATTTACTCATTTATGTTTTTGTATATATTTAATTATTTTTTTTTTTGACAGTATATTTAATTATATTTCTTTACCAAAAAAAATGTAATTATATTTTTTTACTTTAATAGTTTTTTTTTTAATAGTTTGATTTATTGGTAAAAAAACATATTTTAGATTTGCTCTTCGAACCCTACAATTTTTCCTATTTTGCACTAGGACAAAATCTCTATCAACTTCACAGAAAAACAACTCTAGCCCTTTTTCTTGTACATACCCTTCAACTCAATCCATCCTCAGATCGCCAAACAACTAATTTTCTAAAATATCTCAATAAATATACAAATTATTAACCTAATGAAACTAAACATACCAACAACTTGTACTATTTTGTTTAAATCTATAACTACGTATAAAAATGATACAAATTTTTGGGATAGTTTTTTCATTATTCCTATTTTACCTTAAAAAAACTACCACAAAAAAGAAAGTAACAAACTATATATAAAAAAGATACAACTTTTTGGGATGACATTTTCATTATTCTAATTTTACCCTTAAAAAAAACTACCAACAAAAAAATTAACCACCAATCTATAACTATATATAAAAAGGATACAAATTTTTCTTTGTTACTTTTTTTTTGTGTTTGGTATACTTTAAAGCGAAAAATCAAGAGGAAGCATATAAAAGAGAAATGTCAAGAGGACTTAAACCATGATATTTTATATTTTAAAATTTTCAATTATTGTTATAGTATTTAATCTAATCTTTTATAATGTCATTAATATTAGTTATGAAATTTGAGATGTTGGGAAAATTTTAACTATTATATTTGATGTGAGAGACAATCTTCTCTATTTTTCATTTTGCCGGTACTTACATTGTAATCATATGTATACAAAAAATCAAAGGCTGTTTTTATTTTATGATGATTTTACATGCTTTTTTGTTTAATTTTTTATTTATCATTTCATACCTTAATTTCTTCACTATTGTTGCAAATGATAAAAGAAAACATCCGAGAGAAAAATAAGATGAGACTTTATCGAGTTTTTTGAAAATAATAATAGGCATGTCACACACCATTGTTGGGTGGCCCCACAACCTTGTGAGGATTTTATCACATCGAAAAAAACATCACATGCACAACCGGACCATTAGTGACAAAACAATGGTAGAAACTTAATTTACCTAAAAAACGAAAACATTCACAATATATGTTTTATACAAATTAAATCATGAAACTTTTAATACATTTCTATACCATAATACTATTATGTATACATTAATAATCTTCTATTATACATAACATTTTAAGTTGATTATTATTAAAATATAGGAAAACCCAAATTGGAATTATGAATGATAGCAACATGAATTAGTTTAGGCCAAAAGAACGATTCTATGATAACAACGTGAATTATGTAAGTTTGCTAATAGAAGTAAACTAAACAGAACAAAAAAATTACTTATCACAAGTTTGCTAAATTAAATTATGATTTGGATTATTAGTTGAGCCCACATGAAGGACTTAAAAAAATAGGAAAACTAAAGATACACACATTAATTTAAATAAAAATCAAATTTATAATAAACCACGATTTACAATTTATATACCTCAGTAGAATAGAAAACGCGAATCACACAAACGGGTACCGTTTGGCCGCTAGTTATAAATAAATCTTTTATTGAAAAAATAAATACACCCCAAGCACAATGAATGGTAAAGGGGTGTTAGTAAAAAGTAACCCAACAAAAAAAGCTAAGCACAAGATTCTATATAATCACACACCTCAATACAAAATAAAGAAGCAAAAATGACCTTACACCACTAAACAGAAAACAAGTAAAAGATACTAAAATGCTAATACAGCCACACCATTGCCAAGACACGCATCCCACCCATGCAAGTAAACTACAGTTTAGTGTGTTCACACATGTTTTGGAATTGACTCTTTCTTTTTGCGCCCCTATTTCTTCTCACGCGCCTTGCAAAATTCTAAATAATCTCCACTCGGGTCCTATAAGTTGAACAAAGTTTCAAGACCTAGGTTCGAACATTGATAAAACAAAGGCATCCCCAACATTCAAACTCGTCTGGCTCCCCATAAAACTAATTTGATATAAAACGTTCGAACTCTAAGGTTTGAACGCTTAAAAACCCAATTCGAATTTCAAGGTTCGAACTAATTTACACACAAGTCCCACAACATTCTCCCTCATTCTATCAGTTTTGCAAAACTTCTAAAAAAACTTCCGAAAATCCCAAAACTCGAAACCCTCATCAAACCATCATTTCTCTTCAAATTTCTACTTGAAACCATCAATTTAGTGAAGGTAATAGTCACCAAACAAGATACTAGTACACATTTTCTCAAATTTACAAACTTTTGCATGTTTTTTTCTTCTCGTTCAAAAAACACTAAAACTAACAGAGAAACATGTATTGTGGACAGATAAAATCTAAAAAAAGTTTTTTTATTCATAATAATGATACAAGAAACACATGTTAGTGTCTTGTGGTCCTTCATATCCTACATTTTTTTTAATGAACCTTCCTATCCTAAATTGACATCGTAGTACAGCCACTATAATGACAGAGACACTCTTGTTTTTGCTACTCATCCTCTCACTCTTCATCATAGCTTACATAATAATCTTCTTCACCACCACGACGACAACCGTTCTCCGCCTTCCACCAAGTCCACCATCCATCCCTCTAATAGGCCACCTCCACCTCCTCACTCCATCTCTCTACAAATCCTTCCACTCCATCTCAACCAAACACGGCCCTCTCCTCCACCTCCGTCTCGGCCCCTCACGAGGCCTCCTCCTCGTCTCCTGTGCCTCGTCTGCCACCTCCATCTTCAAAACAAATGACCTTGCCTTCTCTTCCCGACCGGAATTTGCATTCGCAGACAGGCTGCCTTATGGCAAGTCCGGCTTTATCACCGCCCCTTATGGCCCTTACTGGCGTTTCATGAAGAAGTTATGCATGACAGAGCTGCTGAGTAGCCGGCAATTGGAGCGGTCGACGAGCATAAGAAGAGATGAGATTGAGCGTTTGGTGAAAAGGCTGTTGGAGAATGCTGGTGTTGCTACTGCTGCTGATTTAGGTGCTGAGCTCATGAAGTTCACCAACAATGTTACTTGTAGAATGGCCATGAGCACCAGGTACCTGAGTTATAATTAGTCAATGGGTGATTTATTGTTGCATATGTTTGAATTCACTCGGGAGTGAGAGCCAAAGGTGAGAAGCTTATAATGGGGAAATTCGGTAAGGTCTGATCAAGATCTGTTCTACCTAAAAATTAAACTCGAGTTTAGAGGGAGTTTATTAACCACTTATTGAAGTCCGTCACTTGTTTATATATATAAAGATATATTTCTCTTACCACTTGTATCTTGATTTTATTTGATTTATTGTCATTTTGTGGAACAAGGTGTTCAGAGAAATGTGAGGATGCTGAGAAGATTAGGAAGTTAGTGAATGAGTCCTTTGAGCTAGCTGCCAAGCTGTGCTTTGGGGATGTGTTGGGTCCATTCAAAGAGTTGACTTTTTGGATTTATGGGAAACAGGCTATGGATGTTAGTAGAAGGTATGATGAATTGTTGGAGAAGGTGCTGAAGGAGCATGAAGACAAAAGATCATCATCACATAGACATGGTGATGAGAATGAAAGGGATATAATGGATATTCTGTTGGATGTTTATCATGATGCTCATGCTGAGTTCAAGATCACAAGGACTCATATCAAAGCCTTCTTTTTGGTAACTTTCATTTATCATATACTTATCATGATTATACCCCTTTGTCATTTCCCATTTAGTGTTTTATCGGAAAAAAAAGTATCATTTCTCTCCAGACATGCTTAAACCACACTCTCTTTACTAAAAAAAATGACACATTCTCTTTCTATTTCTTAAGAGTCTCTCACATTGGATGTGAGATGACTTGAACATGATGAATTTATAAATAGAGTCAATCGTCACCTTAAAAACCGGTTTTGTAGGACTGAGTTAGGTCTAACCCCCCAATTCTAAGAAGTTAAATGGGATTGAAGCATAATGCAAAGCTTTACAGTGTAGCCAACTATAGACCGTTATATTATATCTAAGAGAGAGAAACCAAGCAAGGAACGGGATCCTATACAGTCAGCTTTACAGTGTAGCCGACTATAGACCATTAGATCTAAGAGAGAAAAATCAAGCAAGGATCAGGATCTTGTTTATATTTTGTCTTAACTAATATTTGACTCTTGTGACAGGACCTATTCATTGGAGGCACAAACACCTCAGCAGAAGCTATGCAATGGGCAATGGCTGAGCTCCTTAACCATCCTGAAGCATTCCACAAGGTAAGAAATGAGATAGAGTCAGTCACACAAAATGTTAGGCTAGTTGAAGAATCAGATATCCCAAACATGCCATATTTACAAGCAGTGGTGAAAGAAACACTGAGACTTTATCCACCAGGACCAGTAACAACAAGAGAATGCAACCAAGACTGCAAAATTAATGGCTTTGATATACCAGCAAAAACAGCAGTAGCAATCAATTTATATGCTATAATGAGGGATCCAGAAATTTGGGAAGATCCAAATGAATTTCATCCTGAAAGGTTCTTGAAAGAAAAAGATGATCCAAGTAGTGATTATGATTATCAGAATGATGATAAAAGAATGGAGTTCAATTTTGTTCCATTTGGAGCAGGAAGAAGAGGGTGTCCAGGGACAGCACTAGCATATAACTTGATGAACACTGCTGTTGCTGCTATGGTTCAGTGTTTTGATTGGAAAATTGGTGAAGATGGAAAAGGAGAAAAGGTTGATATGCAATCTGGTTCTGGCATGTCTTTAGGCATGGTTCATCCACTTATTTGTATTCCTGTAGTACATTTTAATCCATATGATGAATAACTCAGCAGTGCTACTTTTCACTGCAATGTATTCTGAAAAACCACAAATATTTCAGAAGTCTACTTTCCGATGAAATAATTGTTCGAAAGTTCACTTTCGAACGGTTTCTCCCATAATTCAATAGAATCAAGATCCATCTTTCTCACTATCTTCAACCACCAACTTAGAAGATTATTAGATGATTTAGTAATAAATCATTATAACTAAAGATTTAAGAAACTGAGTTTGGAATAGACTGAACTTATAGATGAGGTTTCATTCACCACATATAGACTCAATTGAACAACATGAAATACATTGACAGCACTGTCTAACAATACAATAGATGTTTTGAATTATGCAGCTGCATTGTGATTATAAACTGCAATAGTAATGTGGCATTTATAATAGCTAACTTCAGTTTGAAATTTTGAATATAATGACATTGAGTTCGGCTTGACTCTTTCACTAACCTTAATAGGCTAGTCTACTTTTTGTGAACTTAAAATTGTGCATATGGTCAAGGGTTTTACATGAAATGCTTCACTGATAATGCAGAGTTTTATTTTAGAAAGATTTTATTTCATCTTATCTTGAATCCCTAGAAACCATCTTATTTCCATGTGTTATATATAGGAAAGATGAACTCAGCATGGGCACTATAGCGACTAAAAATTGATAAATGTCAAAATATATGCAATTGACTAATCTAGTTACTAAAAGTAAAAACAAGGTTGTGGTACTATGTTTGTAGTATTTACCTCTGAGAAACTCAACAGCTTCGTCGAGAACAAGGTTAAGTAACTGATCATATCCTTTCAGAGTACCTGTCACTGCAATTCAACAAATTGTAGAAAGAATTGATTGAAAATAGAAAAGAGAGTGAGTGAGTTGGGATTACTACCTTGTCTACCACCGTCCACCAGTAAGCTTGACTTGAACACCTTTATCAACAAATTTAGCCAAGTCAAGAACAGTTTCTTTTCTCCCAGACTGTTAGGTAAATGAATAAATAAAAACAAGTTAGGTCTTTTTATTTAGTGGTGTGTGAAGATTGATGAGAGTGAATTTGGAAAAGAAACTCACCATGGTTTGATGTCTATATTTCCCTCACTCGTACTCAGCTTCCGGTCTGTTTAGAGAGAGAGAGAGGCGGTTTTAGGTACGTGAGTCGGGAGGGTCGAACTTTAACACACAAAATAAAGTTAATAAACGACATTTACTGCATTATTATCAAATTATTATTATTATTATCTATACTAATATATAAAGGGGATACAAATTTTTGGGTGGCTTTTTTGTTATTTCTATTTTACCCTTAAAAAATAACTTCCACGTAAAAATAGATTTTCAGTTGTTTTTAGTAAATAATATTTTTTTTTTCTTAACAACTAAGCACAACTTCCACATAAAAGTAGATTTTCAGTTTTTTTATAGTAAAAAAATATATTTTTTTCTTCTTAAAATCTAACAAAAAAAAAGGTTACGTAGTTATCAATTAACTAAGTCCAATAAAAAGGAGATTAAATAGTTATTTATATTTGCACAGTAGAGAATATCGATCATAAAAAATAAATAAGAGAATATCGGTCACACAAACGGGCACTCCGTTTGGCGGCTAGTTATTATTATTATTACATTTATTTCATTGTGGAATGAGATGAACCAGAATGAAATAAATGTTTCATTTCATTTTTTCATTGTTTGAATATTTTAAAAAGAAGACGGACAAAAATTGAAGGTAAGGTGGTATGAGATAAAATTTATTTCATCATATTTCTATTCCATTAATATTTTTCAAATCCAAACAATGAAACAATATTCTATTACATCCCTTTCCATTTTTCATCTTTTTCCATCAATCCAAACATAGTCTAAATGTGAAATTTCTAATCACTAGATAATTTAACAAAAAAATGATTGTAATTTTTTTTTAAAAAAACTTGATGCTAAATTATTATATAGAGACTTAATTGAAAATAAGTAATTTGTCGGTTAAATAGAGTTAGAGAGAAAATAATTATTATATAGAGACTTAATTGAAAATAAGTAATTTGAGGATCTGTCAAATACCAAGTGCTTATAAAAAAAAAAAGTCAAGTTGGTAGTTTATTCAATTATTATTAAATGATAGTGTCTTATTTTCCGTGAATTTATCAGAATCCCCCCATATCCATTTATCTACTACGAGATATCTTTCGGTATTCCAAATTTTATCGGGAGAAATATCTCTTAATAGTGCATATTATATCAAAGAAATACTTTCCCATAGTATTTTTCTCTAATACGAACAATGCGGAAGACGGAAGACGAAGAACATCTATTTTATCATTTTAAGAACACACTAGAGGCATATTGCTAAAGAGCCTAATATAAAAATTATTTCTTGAAAATTATGTATTCAAGTTTTTAAACATTTAAATTTATTTTTCTTAATGCAAAAAATTATACTTTTTCATTTTCTTAACATGTTCTAAACTATTTTTAGATATGTCCTTAACTAAAAAAATTGTAATAACCTCGCAGCTGCGATCGGGAGGGGACTGAAACCACTTGATGGCAGAACTGACATCCAAACCAAATTCAACTAGTGGTGAAAACAAAAAAAATGGTAATAAAATCTCCAATTACATAAAGTCAACGTGACTTTAGTACATTTTTGTATGTTTTATGAAATTTCCAATTATTACAATAAAAATCATTATTTTTGTAATGGCTCTAACCGAGTAAACCCACCCAAAATAATCGATATATCGAAACCTGCAACACCAAACCCATATTTGGTTGGAAGTATCCACAATTTGGTCTGGACTCTAAATTGACTTTCATGTTGGACCAGAATCTACCGTTGTTCATCCTAAATATATACCTATATAAGATTTTTTTTTTTTTTGTTGAGATACTTCTAGTAGAATTAATTTAGGAAAAAAGAAGAAAGTTATACAACTGGGGGAAAAACATATAATATAAAAGTCACGTTTATTTTTATTGTTTTGACAAAATGGTGACATATAAAAGTTTTATAATTGATTTTCTGCCAAATTCAATACATTTATTTATTTATTTATTTATTTGGTGCACAAATTCAATACATTTAAACTATTCATAAAGTTTTCTAAAACAAATAAAATAAATATATATAAAATCTAGCTCAAGTGATAATACAATTGCTATACAGTACTTTTATCAACCTCACATTATATGAGTTTCATGTATTATTTGCCACTTTGTTTACAAACAAAAATAATCACTACATTAAAACTAGAGAAGTTCTTTGGTGGAAAAAACCCTAAAAAGTCCCTCATATGGATCATTCATCTAATCATGACTTCAAGCCAACCGAAAAAGTAATGCCAAAATTCAAATCAAAAGGCCATAAAAAGTGGTATGCATTAGAGTGTTCATAAATTAGGTGAACTACTATGTATCATATTCTTTCTTTCTTAATTTCAAGCTAGAGGACTTAGTCTCCATTTTCTTTGATTGTAGTTGAGAAAACTTAGGCCAATTTAACATCTAAATAAACACATAAAAATAATGATAAATTGGTAATATGTTGATTCTTTCATTCCTAAAAGGTTACACTTGTCACTATTATCAAGCAAAACTTCAGTTTGTTCAACATTCTTTTAAGACTTTGTTGAACCTCCTAATTTCCCTTGCTTATAACCATCTCACCATTTTCATGCAATTTATAATCTCTAACAAAAAAAGTAAATTTCTCAAATCACAAACTACAACAAACTAATACTATCTATTATGGCATTGAAGCAGTTGTCCCTTATTTTCATGCTCTTCTCATTAGGTAATGATAATTACATATGCGCCGTCAGTGTCAAGAGTTGTTACACTTTCGGTCAATTATAATTGTTAGATTGCACATTTAACTTTATCTATCCTTTATTAAAAAAATCAAATGCACGCTTGATTTTGATTGATTGACAGTGTAAAACAAGTTTTACATTTATTTTCATGAACTTTTTATTTTCTTGAACTTATTATTTTTTCACATTTATTATTAAATAATATTTGTATGACAATGTACCTAAGTTGTGATTTTCCTTAATTTTTAGGGGTGGATGCAACTATTTTCACTCTACAAAATAAATGTAGAAACACAATGTGGCCTGGAATTCTAACAGCAGCAGGAAAACCTCAACTAATTGATGGTGGAATTAAGTTAAAGCCTGGCCAAGCTATTAACATTACTGCACCAAAAGGGTGGTCTGGCCGCCTCTGGGGCCGGCGCGGATGCGCATTCGATACATCCGGGAATGGAAAATGCGTCACAGGAGACTGTGGAGGCAAACTTAAATGTGCCGGAGCTGGAGGTGAACCGCCGGCTTCATTGGCAGAGTTTACACTAGACAGTCCTGAGGGAGATTTTTACGATGTTAGTCTTGTTGACGGTTACAACATGCCGGTTTCAATCATTCCCTCCAGAGTATCTGGAATGTGTAAAGAGGTTAAATGTCGTTCGGATTTGAACAAAAACTGCCCGGACGGATTAGAGGTGAGAAACATTAAAGGCCGCGTCGTTGGTTGTAAGAGTGCTTGTATGGCTTTTAACAAGCCAGAATATTGCTGTACTGGAGATTTTAATAGTCCTAAGAAGTGTCAGCCAAATAGTTATTCTAAGGTTTTTAAGGCTTCTTGTCCTATGGCTTATAGCTATGCCTATGATGATGCAACTAGCACTTTCACTTGCCATGGAGTAAATTACTTGATTAGGTTTTGTTAGAGAGGGAATGAGTTGATAGACATTATTGTATGTGTGTCTATTTGATAAATTGATTAGATCTCTTTCGGTTTTCGGAAATGTCTAGAGTGCAATTTTATATCAATAAAAATCAAACTCGATACTTGAGAGTTCACAATACTCACATACCTTATGCACTAACCACTTGCTTTAGACTCTAGTGGTAATTAATGTGTAAACTTGCCACAAATGTCATAACAAATATACCACGTAAGAGTTTGTTATGAAAAATATAACGAATAATTCTAAATTCGAATATTCAACAAATGACGCTGTTTGTGACACGTGGTGTACTGTGACACATCTATTTTCCGACATTTTTTACTAGTTTATCAGATAAAATAGGTCATGAATATATATATATATATATAGGGGCAAAATAAAATCTATGAGATCCATCAAAATAAAACATAATTGAATAAGTATCCAATTTCACATCAATGTCAATTAAAATAACATAGTATCTTCAAAGGCAAACAGTTATGCCTAATAACTATCCTTAAAGTTAAGAAATACTTCAAAAAATTGAAGGGGAAAAAAAATATGGCAAGAGTATACTTACCATATACATAATATCAATAGAACAAGGAAAGATATAGATTCTAAGAAACACTGCAACAATTGAATCTCTTTTTAGATTTTTGACATTCCGGTACTTGCGGCGTGACCAATAATTGTGTTCCCACAAAACCAAGGTTTACTTTCTCCCAATCTGGTCCATGTCCATCTGCAGTTATGTGTTTCTTACAGACAGTCATATAAATCTGTGAAAGAAGACAAAGGAAAGCTGGTTCGACATTGTTCGAGTCAAGCGCAGATGTCTCGAGGAAGAAGAGACCTTTCTCTTTGGCAAACTCTTTGGCTTCCTCGACAGGAACTTCTCGGATCGAACTCAGGTCAGTCTTGTTGCCAACAAGCATGACAACTATGTTTTTGTCTGCATGACGATGTAGTTCATCGAGCCACTTTTCAATATTGGTAAAGGTATGGCGCTTGGTTATGTCATATGTTATCAATGCTCCAGTTGCACCTCTGTAATATGCAGCTGTAATTGCCGAGTACCTGTCATGAATTCCAACATTATCAAATGAGAATGCAATTGTTTAGAACTGACATTTCATATTGAGAGCGTGTCAAGTGTACGACACGTGTCAATTTTCGACACCAACCTACATGGTTACATTCAATTATTTAACTTTATCAAATTATTACCGGTATTGAAATATTATATCATGCATGGTTTTAAATTGCGGCATGCAGCTGCAATTGTGGCTGCAATATAAAACATTTTGCGAGGTCTTCGCAAAGGAATGACAACCACATTGATAGCATTTTCCCGCGTTTTTTCGCAATATAAAGGTTCACAGTGAAACCACAGCCACGACCACAATTTTAAACCATGGTGTGTGTTCATAAAGTTATGCATAATATATTTGAAGGACACACTTCGGATTGGGAACAAAGGTATCATGTTCGGTATCTGTTTTTCAAAAAGTTATGCATAAAATATTTGAAGTACATTCTTGGGAACCAAATTAAAAATCTAATTAATAAAACATAGTATCAACCAATTGCCAAACTAGTTAAGTTTATATTCACGTTACACTCGACAATATGTTGCATCATAATTAAATCCGGACTCTTAAATATTAAACACATTTATGTAGTCAACCGTTAAAAGTTGATTGATCAAGATCATGTCTCTGGTTTTGAGTTTGATTATAACGTTCTAATCTCAAGCTAAGGAAATCAGCATTACAAACAAACTCAAAATCAGAGTCATCAGATCTTGATCAAATAGCTATAAGCTACTAACTCCATGAATGCGAAGAATCTTTAACGGCTAGGAATACAAATTCAGCACAAAGTAACAACCAAGAAGCTATCAACTTACAAACATTTTCATTATTGAATATTAAAAAACAATGCTAGCTACAAAATCAGATCTTGACTTCCTAGATCTAAGCTATATTCTTTGTTATTATCCAATGAAAATAATTCACATTTTAAAAAATAAAATAGGGCAGGAGAATTTTTTTGACCTTTCTTGACCAGCAGTATCCCAAATCTGAGCCTTGACTAGTTTGTGATCCATATGAACAGTCTTGCTCAGAAACTCAACACCAATTGTTGCTTTGGAATTCATGTAGAATTCATTTCTAACATACCTATTCATAAGCTGAGATTTTCCAACACCAGAGTCACCAGTCATGACAATCTTGAACATGTAGTCAATACCCTCAAGTTCATAATCACCTCGCCACTGAGCCATTCTCTTCGTCAAATTTGAGTCTTGCAAAGTCTAACTCGATTCAGCTTATTTTTCACCCTAGGTTATTATAAAATATGAATGCAATGGTATTTTTATTATTTTGTTATTTATATAATACATTTATAATATTAATTTTTGTGCCAAAAAAATATATTAATTTCTAAAATAATAATAATAATTGAAAACTGATATTTTACAAATATATTCTATAAATGTTTTTTGTCAAGTCTTTGACCAAGATTTATTGAATGATATTATATTATGGATGTATCAAATGTTTTAACTGATCTTGGTATTTGAGTCTCAAGTCACCAACAATCATGAACTTTAAGTGATTTTCCAACATGCCATTAGTTGAAGTTATGAAATCCTCACAAAAAAATCTGCCATATAAATGTGTCGTTGCAGCCTGTGGCGGCTGGCACAAAATCCACCGTGCTATTAATATATGCCGCTATAGCGGCATGTCAACACTACATTGTATACAATTGCTATAAATGAGTGAATAATGTTAAGCTTTAAGTAACATTCATGGCAAAGAAGTCACTTTCTAGATACATTGAGTAAAAACTTATATTCATCATAATCATATCATTCTTGAATTGATAGCTGATTTCATCTTAATATCAATCAAAATAACAAAGTAACTTCAAAGGCAAAACAAAATATGCTTAACAATAATTCTCAAAGTTAAAAACTACATCAAAAAATTGAAGAGGAAAAAGATGGCAGGTATATTATATACATAATCAATACCTAAAGGTAGCTGTAGGCGAAAATATATTCTAAAAAACACCGCAGCAACTGAATTTCCTTTTAGATTTCTGACATTCCGGTTCTTGTGGCGAGACCAATAATTTTGTTCCCTCGAACTCAAGATGTACTTTATCCCAATTTGGTTCATGTCCATCTGCAGTTATGTGTTTCTTACTAACAGTCATATATATTTGTGAAAGAAGACCAAGGAAAGCTGGTTCTACATTGTGCGAGTCAAGCGCGGATGTCTCCAGGAAGAAGAGACCTTTCTGTTTGGCAAACTCTTCTGCTTCCTCGATAGGCACTTCTCGGTTCGAACTCAGGTCAGACTTGTTGCCGACAAGCATGACAACTATGTTTTTATCTGCATGATTATGTAGTTCATCCAGCCACTTTTCGATATGGTTGAAGGAATGGCGTTTGGTTATGTCATATGTTAGTAATGCTCCCGTTGCACCTCTGTAATACGCAGTTGTAATTGCTTGGTACCTGTCATAAATGCCAACATAATCACATGAAAATGCAATGGTCTAGTATCGACATTTCATATTGAATGTGCGTAGTCAAGTGTTCAACACATGTCGGTATGCGACACTAAAATAACATGTGGTTACATTCAATTATTTACTTTTTTCCAATCATTGTTGATGTCGAAATTTCGGTGTCAGTGTCGTGCATGGTTTTAAATTACGATCTGCAGTTGCAATTGAGGCTGCAATATAAAAGATTTTGAGACGTCTCCACAATCGAATCACAACCGCAATTTCAACAACATCAACTGTATTTTCCCACATTTTTTCTCAATACAAAGGTTTGCAGCGTAACCACAACTGCGACCACAATTTTAAAACATGGTGCCGTGTTCGGTGTCCGTGTTTGTGCAGGTGTTATATAGGTTATGCATAATATATTTGAAGGACACTCTTGGGAACCAAATCAACAATCTAACTAATAAGACACAGTATCATATCAATTGGCAAACTAGTTAAATTTAAAATCATCATACACTCTACATTATGTCATTGTCAGCCATTCAAAGTTTTTGAATCAAGATCAAATGACTCATATTTTAAATTTGATATAAGGTTGATCTAATTTTAAGACCGGTAAATCAACTTTACAAGCAAACTCGAAATTGGAGTCATCAAATCTTGATCCAATGATTCTGAGCTACTAACTCTGTAAGTCTGCAGAATCTTCGACAGATGCAATCCAAATTCAGCACAAAGTAACTAACAACCTATGAAGCATGGACATAAATACAGACACCGGACGCGATACAGACATTGACACGGCAACACTGATAATAATTTTAGAAATGACACAATTTAATGTAATTATAAGTTCGGTGTCGTGTCGATTTCCAACACCGGAACACGCCTAATCCAAGGAGTGTCCGTGATTCATAGCTGACAACCAACAACCAAGAAGCCATCAACTTCCAAACATTTTCATTATATTATATTAAAAAAATCAATGCAGGTTAAAAGATCAGATCTTAGCTATATTATTTATTAACCCCCACAAAAAAAATTAATTTTAGCTCAACACAAAATAAAATCCAATTAAATAAACAATTCACATTTGAAAAATAAAATTAGGCAGAGAATTATTTTGACCTTTCTTGACCAGCAGTATCCCAAATCTGAGCCTTAACAAGTTTGTGATCCATAAGAACAGTTTTTGTAAGAAACTCAACACCAATTGTTGCTTTAGATTTCAAGTGAAATTCATTTCTAACAAACCGATTCAAAAGCTGAGATTTTCCAACACCAGAATCACCAATCATAACAATCTTGAACATATAGTCAATACCCTCATATTGCAAATCACTTTGCCACTGAGCCATTCTCTTTTTCTATGTGATTTTCAACAACCCTTTTGAAAACTGAATGTTATAAAGAAAAACCCACCTTGATTTTCAGTGTTTTGATGCATAAAAATTTGGTCTTTTTGTTATGTGAGTTTTGTGTTTTCACGTTTTTTGGGATATATAGAAGAAGGAGATTTCGTAGGAGAAGAGACAAGGTGGAATTTTGGTGTGTGAAATGTAAATGCTTTGCTTTTTTTGTGTCTTGTGATAGCACATTGCTTGTTGTAAAGCGTTCTTATTAGGAAAGTGAAAAAGAAAAGAAAAGAAAAGAAACGAAATCACAGATAGGAATAAACAGCTTCAGAGACACAGACAAGTAACGTAGTAGGAGGATTTAAGATATTAATTTTTGCCTTCAACTTAGTAACTTCATAATTTTTTGGTTTTAGTCGTTGTATCTTATTTTGTTGCAAATTAGTCTTTGTATATACAAATCATTTTGATTTTAGCCCCTAAAGCTAAAATCTGCAGAAAAAGTTGCAGGAAAATTGGCTGTGGTTCGGGGGTCAGTTATGGCATCAAGTGGTTCCAGCTCCCTCCCGATCGCAGTTGTGGGGCCTGCAGATTTTAGTTTTAAGGGACTAAAACCCAATGATTTTAACATACATGCAGGAACTAATTTGCAAGAAAAAAAGATACAGAGACTAAAAAAAAAAACTTAGAAGAATGAAAATGATATTTAAGCCTTAATTTTTTTTACTCTTTGTTAACTTCATTACTTATTATCTTATCATATTTGTTAAAGTATCTTTAGCAAGTATTTTGATTATATCGTATCCACAGGGACTAGTGTGAAATTAAGAACCATTCAACAAATAACATCATTTTAAGTTTAAGTTGAAGTTGTTTTGTTGTAAAAAGACTTGTAAACATAAATTTGCGATAAAAGATGATTTAAGATTTAGAAAGAAAAGGTTGTCGGGATTTAACTTCACTCATTCATTCGTATGTACGTTTCTAAATCAGTCACATATATCTTAGCTATTCATCAATATTATCACGTATTGCTCACATACTTTTCTGTGTCCAGATAACGACGAGGTTCACGTTGTACCTATCAATCCTCGATGTCTCGAGTGATTAATCAATACAACGATTATATTGTATTATTTAAACTTCCGATGTCTCGGATAATTTCAACGACACAATATCATTAAGTTCCAATACACAAAGTGAATATTAATCCTAAATCTATGTCTAGAATCTAGGGTTTTAATAAGTGTTCATCTTAGTTCCTTGATTCAAACATTATATGTCTATAAATTCAAATCAAAAGATAAAGCATGAAGATTAAAGATGACACTAACATTGATGAATAAACTAAAACATATATTAACATGTTTAAGAGTTGTACATAGTCACAAATGAGCTACATATAATCCCAACAACAATGGATTTAGTTACTCATGGTAAAAATAAACTTACAAAGAGTAGGAGAAGAAAAGATAATGAACATAACACTTGATGTCTCAAGCTTTTGTTGATCCACCTTCACCTTATCCTTAGATTTATGATTTCTAAGCTTTCTCTCTGTTTCTTAGTTCTATTACAAGTAATTGATGCAAGAAAAATAGCAGCAAGCTCTATATATAGTAATTCTAAAAGTTAGAACTCGCCGGGCGAGTTACAACACGCCCTGGCGAGTTCACCTTTCTTCATCAGAGGGTTTTGCCACGTCAGTATTGAACTAGTAAACCGCCTTCATGCGCTCTGGCGAGTTCCAACTCGCTCTGGCGAGTTGTTACTCGCCCTGGCGTGTTTGCCTCTTTTCCATTTTGATGCTCTCTGCCTCTACTCGCCCTGAACACGCTCTGGCGTGTTAGCATTGCTCGCCCTGGCGAGTTCTACACGCTCTGGCGAGTTAACTTGGCTTTTTCTTCATTTTTTTATTTCCTGCATCAATAGTTGAGATTTAGAAAAGCTTAGCAAAAAATATAACTTAAACAAATATATACACTAAAATGGGGGAAACCTAATGAATATCTTACAAAATAAGTTAATAAGTGCTTGATATATATATGAATTTTAACTACTTTTGGGCACTTATCAACTCTCCCCAACTTAGGACTTTGTTTGTCCTCAAACCAAAGTAAAATCAAAATATGGACAAGTTCACTATTAGGTTCTCAAGAGCAAGTTTGTAATCAATCAAGTTAAAACATTTTTCTTTGGCATGAGTAAAGCATTTGCAAATCATGAGCAATCTTCAAAATATACAAAGAAATAAAGCATGATCATGAAGAGATTGCTATGCCTAAGTAAAATTCTCATCATTCTTAACAAACAATCAAATTCAAGTGTTATCACAAATTTCTTACAATTGTATCACTCAAGGGTAAGTGTTTCACTCAATCCAAACAATGCGCATGCAACAATTCAATTCAAGCATTCATCCAAGCAATATCATAAAATATGCCATCAATTGTGAATCACTAAGGACTTTATTAAGCTTGTAATGGGGCTTGGCTATAAGAAATCATTGTTTTTCTTTTGGATTCAAAGAGCCTTAAGGATAAGAGAGCATACTTCTTTTTCATTTGCATCAATCATTCACTCTCTTTCACTTTCCCCTTTTTGAGACATGGTGAGATTTTTCTTTTGACACTTGGTCTATATTTTATTTTTTTTTCATTTTCATGGTGTCAATTTTTCTTTTTTTTCACTTACACTCACCATTTCAACCACTTTTCAAAATCACTTTCAAACTTTTTCTTTCTTTTAACCTACTTCTCCCCAACTTTGAATTTTTCACAACCCTTATTTGAATTACAATTGCTCTCCTATCCTTAGACTAGGGTAGAGTAGTTGTTTTTCTTTCTTTGATGGTTAAGGGTGTATAAAACAAACAAATTTTTCTTTTAGGCTCAAATGGGGACACAAGGGATCACACACTCACAATGTAGGTTAATTTGGCTAAAGTAGTTGTACTCAACTAGAAACATGGCCTTGATCATATTCACAACATCAAACACATCCATGATAGCAAGATTAAACTAAAATCAAATGAGCATACACAATTGCCGGCTCTCAAATATTTATGTAAACAATGGAAAGCTTCACACAATCTCACCCGGCTAGGTTGGATAACACATGTCAAATCATGTTTCACAAGAATAATGAGAATCATCTTAGGACAAACAACACAATTCAAAAGCGTGTTGAATTCCTAAGCATATTTCAAAGATTGTTCATAATTTGACATAGCTTCACAATTTGAATCATGCTAAGTCATTGATTTGTCACAAACCTGTCTTAAGATCTTTAAAGCATCTACTTGTCTTCAAAAATTTGATTCACATATTTCACAAAAATTTTAACTACTGATCCACTTACTTAATATAGAATAAACCAAAATATAACATAAGATTAACATCTCAAAACATTAAATAAAATACAAGTCATAAGCCAACTAACAAAGTTCTACAAGTTCAAACCAAAATACACAGAAGTAAATAAACAAACTAGCAAATAACTTTGACTGAAAGCTCTTAAAATATCACTCTTTTTTGGTAAGCTTTCAAGCCTTTGTCTTTTCTCTTTAATCATCATCCTGATCCATTTCCTCCTCCTCTCCACTTGCATTGGCACTGAACACCTCATCATCACCATCACCATCTCCCTCGACATCATCATCATTACCATCACCATCACCTTGGCCAGCACCATCACCTTGTGCACTACCCCCTCCATAATAAAAAGGCCTGACCCCAGGCCAAGCAACATGCGTCTCATACGCCTCTGGAGACATGACCTGCAAAGCGGCATCATCAGGCATTCCGGAATGCATTTGCATCCGGTACATTGAGTTCTGGAGGGCAGACATTGCCCGATAACTTGCATCGTTTTGATCCCAAGTATAAGAGTAACATGCTTGAAGCCTAGGATCAAAATTGGAAAAATCCAATGGTTGTGAAGCTTGTGGTGCACGTGGGGTACGTGAGGATGAAGGTCTAGATGCTTGTGGCCTCTGTTTTGTTTTCTTATCCATGTTGCGAGCAATAAAAGCATCATCAATGGGGTTAGCTATGGTTTCATGTACTTGAGGTGGGATAGGGATGCGGATACTTGAAACCAAACCCATGATTAAACCCGGTAGACCTAGAGGACAAGAAGGTGTGAATTTGCCGCTAAGGGCTATGTGTTTGAGTTCAGTGGCAATGATGCGTGCCACATCTACTTTGGTTCCATCTAGGATGGAACAGATAAGTGGTGTAACTTCAACGGTGGTGGATGAGGTATGACTTTTGGGTCGGATATTATGGACAATCAGCTTAAGGATTACTTGAGCGGGAGTTGTCATGTCTCCCTTCAAAGCTCGGTATGGCCTTCCCGCGGCACTCACATCATATGTTCGTCCTTCCTTCAAAATGGTTCTTTGAATGAGATCATGATCCCAATTTCCTTGAGCTTGTTTTCGGTGGAAGGTACATAACTCGTCAGGGTGTCTTATAGGGAACGGGTTTCCAAGGTAGGTGTTGATGGCCTCTCGATCAAATGAGAATTGACGACCCCTAACAAATGTGGTGTAATCAAAATGTTTCTCACTTGGATCACCATCTTCGTCCACCGGAAAGGCGTTGGCAAAGAATTCTTTGACAATGTCCGAGTTGATTTGAGTGTAAGGTGTGAGTAACCGACCCCATTTCCTCTTCTCAAAGATATCCAAAATGCCTTTGTACTCTCCCGTCGGAGAGATCTTAAACTCTTTGTCATGCCACAACTTGCGGGGAGACAGCTCCTTAAATCTCTCATAATGTACTGCACTACGGAATCTATTGCCATCAAATTGTGCTGGGCGTGTTGGTCTTCGAGGTTGTGAGGATTCACCACCCTTTCTTTTGGAACCTTGAGTTTGTTTTGGTTTCGGTGCCATTCCTACAAAATAATCAGAAAAAATCCAAGCAAGACTCTACAATTATGAGTGTAAGCATTAAAGAATAAACACCAGTGAAACAGATTGAGAGGTGAAAATTTAAATATTTCAGGTTCTGTCACAACTCGCCCTGGCGAGTTGCAACACGCTGCAGCGAGTGTCTCAGTAAAAAAAATTGTTTTGACAGTTGCAACTCGCCCTGGCGCACAACAACATGCTGCAGCGGGTTACTCAGAATCACAACTTTCATAATTGATGCAACATGCTCAAATTCAACAATAATGACATAGAATTGATGTAAAATCATAACTTGGCTAAGAGAAATCACAAGACCCATATTTATTTATTTACATCATGGGTTAATTTTCAAAAAGGGTGATTTTTCTTATCAAAACAAAACACAAATTATGATTTCATATCAAATCCAACATTCAAAACAAACATGTGCAAGATTATGTTCACTTTTCTAAACTTTCAATCCTAACTCTTTACTTAACAATTTCAAACCCTAAATTAACAAAGTTAAGAACAATAATACAAGAAAAGAGAATCAAACCTGTTGAATTGATGTTGAAAAATGCAAAGATGAATGCAAAGATGAGTTTGATCTTCAATAGAGTGAAAAAGTTGCTTAGGGTTTGTGTTTGTGGTGAAGAAAGGATGAAAAGTGATGTTTGTGAATGAATAAGGGTAAAAAAACGCGTGGAGAGAGAGTGGGTAGGTGAGGGGTAATTAAAATTTTTGAAAAAGTAACTGCCAGATTCGCACAACTCGCCCTGGCGCACACCAACTCGCCCTGGCGAGTGTTTTGGTTCTCAACACAGGTCAAAGGCCTGTAATACTCGCCCTGGCGCACAACTACTCGCCCGGCGAGTTTGACAGTGCAGAAATTTTTAATTTTTGACTTCTGTTTTGGACTTTTTGATGGTGCATTTTGGCTTATAGACTTAGACTACTAGAAAAACAGTAAAATACTTACAAAATTGGGTTGCCTCCCAACAAGCGCTTGTTTTACGTCATTAGCTCGACGCTTTTTCTTTGATTCAAGGATCGGAGAGTGGAATTTTAGTAGTGAATCTGTCAAATTCACCACCAAAATAGAGCTTTAGCCTCTGGCCATTCACAGTCCACCTGTCCTTTGTCATAGGGTCTTCCAATTCAATTGCACCATAAGGCTTGACCTCTTTGATTATAAATGGACCGGACCACTTAGACTTTAACTTACCGGGAAATAATTTCAACCTTGAGTTGAACAATAGAACTTGCTGTCCCGGTTTGAAATTTTTGACTCGGATCCTTTTATCATGATAGTTTTTGACTTTCTCCTTGTATAATTTGGAAGATTCGTAAGCTTGAGCTCTCATTTCTTCCAATTCATGCATTTGTAACTTCCTTTCTTCTCCCGATAAAGATGGATCAAAGTTAAGAAATTTCAAAGCCCAATAAGCTTTGTGCTCCAACTCTACCGGAAGATGACATGACTTACCATAAACCATCTGAAAAGGAGTAAGGCCTATCGGAGATTTGAAAGCTGTCCGATATGCCCACAAAGCTTCATCAAGTTTCAATGACCAATCTTTCCTTGATGTTGAAACAGTTTTCTCGAGAATTCTCTTGATCTCCCGATTTGAAACTTCAGCTTGTCCATTAGTTTGTGGATGGTATGGTGATGCAACCTTGTGCTTAACTCCATAGTGTTCTAGGGCCTTTGCTAATTGTGAATTGCAAAAGTGTGACCCTCCATCACTAATAAGCACTCTTGGGGTTCCAAAGCGAGTAAAGATATTTTTCTTCAAAAATTTGATCACCGTTTTGCCGTCGGCCTTTGGTGATGCAATAGCCTCAACCCACTTTGACACATAATCCACTGCTACCAAGATATAATCATTTGAAAATGACGAAGGAAATGGACCGACGAAATCAATACCCCAACAATCAAACACTTCCACTACAAGGATATTTTGTAAAGGCATTTCATTCCGTTTGGAAATTCCTCCGGTTCTTTGACAGTTGTCGCATCTTTGAGCATGCTCATGTGCATCTTTGAACAAAGTTGGCCAATAGAATCCAGATTGTAAGACTTTGGCCGCAGTTCTTTCTCCATTGTAATGACCACCATATGGCGAGTTGTGACAATGCCATAGTATGCTTGTGGCCTCCTCTCTAGTGACACACCTTCTCAGCAAATGATCAGCTCCGATTTTGAACAAATACGGATCATCCCAAACATAACGATCTGCTTCCCTAATGAATCTTTTCTTCTGGTGCCAATTAAAATCATCCGGTATTAATCCAGATACTTTGTAATTAGCCAAGTCAGCAAACCATGGCCTTTCTTGCACCATAAGCAATTTTTCATCAGGAAACTCTTCAAGAACTTCTCGTTCATGTTCGGTCACCTCATTGTTCACCAATCTCGATAAGTGATCAGCCACCAAGTTCTCAGTCCCTTTCTTGTCTCTGACTTCAAGATCAAACTCTTGAAGCAAGAGCATCCATCGGATGAGTCTCGGCTTGGAGTCAGACTTTGTTATCAAGTATTTGATAGCTGCATGGTCAGTGTAAACAACAATCTTTGAACCAATTAGATAAGAACGAAATTTCTCAAGTGCATACACTATTGCAAGCAATTCTTTCTCTGTTGTTGCATAATTGATTTGAGCATCATTTAAGACCTTGCTTGCATAGTGTATAGCATGAAAAATTTTGTTCTTTCTTTGACCAAGCACTGCACCCACAGCATAATCACTCGCATCGCACATAAGTTCAAAATCAATTGTCCAATCAGGTGCTATGATTATGGGTGCAGTTGTCAATCTTTCCTTCAAATCATTAAAAGCAGTTAAACAATCATGATCAAAATTAAATGACTTATCTTTGTTAAGCAGATTGCTTAACGGTTTTGCAATTTTGGAGAAGTCTTTGATGAATCGCCTGTAGAATCCAGCATGACCAAGGAAACTTCTGATGCCTTTGACATTTACTGGAGGTGGCAGCTTTTCAATAACATCCACCTTTGCTTTGTCAACTTCAATACCTCTGGAAGAAATCTTGTGGCCTAGAACAATGCCTTCGGTCACCATGAAATGACATTTCTCCCAATTCAGAACCAGGTTAGTCTCAACACACCGCTTCAGTACGGTGTCCAGATTATTCAAACAATGAGCAAACGATGGACCAAACACCGAGAAATCGTCCATGAACACTTCAATGCATTTTTCTATCAAATCAGAAAATATCGCTTGCATACACCGCTGAAATGTTGCTGGAGCGTTACATAAACCAAAAGGCATCCTTCTATACGCAAAGACACCAAAGGGACATGTGAATGCGGTCTTCTCGTGATCTTCAGGATTCACTGTGATTTGATTGTACCCCGAATAACCATCTAAAAAACAATAGAACTCCTGACCTGATAATCTCTCAAGCATCTGATCCATGAACGGTAATGGAAAATGATCCTTTCTGGTAGCTTTGTTGAGTCTCCGATAATCAATGCACATTCTCCATCCCGTAACTGTCCTTGACGGAATCAATTCATTCTTGTCATTGGTGATCACCGTCATTCCTCCTTTCTTTGGCACCACCTGAACTGGACTCACCCAAGCACTGTCTGAAATTGGATAGATCATTCCAGCTTCAAGTAACTTTACAACTTCTTTTCTCACAACCTCTTTCATTATCGGATTCAAACGACGTTGAGGCTGTGCCACAGGCTTGTAGTCATCTTCCATCATGATGTTATGCATACAATATGATGGACTAATACCTTTCAAATCGGATAACGTCCATCCTATCGCTTCCTTGTTTGCTTTTAACACTTGAATTAGACTTTTCTCTTCAGTCATTGACAATGAGCTGCTGATTATTACCGGTTTGCTATCACCTTCTTCAAGAAAAACATACTTAAGATGTGAAGGTAATGTTTTCAGTTCAAGCTTCACTTTGACCGGCTCGGATTCCTCTTTCAACTCTTCTATATTTGCTTCAAGAGGAGACACCTCTTCCAAAGCATCCAACTCTTTTAAACATTCTTCAATTTCTTTTTCTTTGTCAGAATCAAGTTCTTCAAATGCATCGGTTAATGCTTGTTCAAGAGATGAAGGGCTATGAGCTTGCTTTCTTGCATCTAAAATAGCTTCCTCCGTGGCATCTAATTTGAAACATGAATCTTTCTCTTTGGGGTGTTTCATAGCTTCCCACAAATTGAAGCTAACTTCCTCATCTTGAACTCGAACTTTCATTATTCCATCATCAATGTCTATCATCATACGGGCTGTTTTCATGAAACCTCTTCCTAGAATCAATGGAACGTCGTCATCCTCTTTAATATCCATCACCACGAAATCTATTGGGAACATGAATTTATCAACCTTCACAAGAACATCTTCAGCTATCCCTGAAGGATGTGTGATGGATTTGTCTGCTAGTTGCAATGTCATCCTGGTGCGGGTGATGTCGAGACCACCAATTCTTTCAACAACCGACAAGGGAATAAGATTGATACTTGACCCCAAATCAATGAGAGCTTTTCCAACATTTACATTGCCAATGGTGACAGGCAAAGTAACTCGTCCAGGATCTTTTTCTTTTGTTGGAAGAGTCCGTTGAATGACAGCACTGCAGCTTGCATCTAACTGGATAACCTCATCATCATTGTACTTTCTTTTCTTGGTTAAAATTTCTTTCATGAATTTTGCATATGTAGGCATCTGTTCTAAGGCTTCGGCAAAAGGAATGTTGATTTGTAATCTCTTGAAGATATCTAGAAACCGTACATATTGCCTGTCCTTGTCTTTCTTTGATTGAGCATGCGGATATGGCAAGTGTTGAACCGGAGGACTCTTCTGAATGTTTTTCTTTTCTTTTGACTTCAGATCACTACTCTCCCTTTCCTCACTTACTTCACCCTCACACTCATTTTTTTCTTTTTCGACTAATACTCCTTTATTCTTTTCTTCTTTTTCACACTTCTTTTCTTCTTTTTCTCTTGCTTCCACAACAGCCTTCTCCTTCACTAGATTATCACCAATACCCTTACCAATCTCTATACCACTTCTAGTCTTAATAGACTTACAATCTTTTGGATTAGCTTCGGTGTTTGCCGTGAATGATCCTCCTTGACTGTTGTTGTTGGCTATTTGCTTAGCCAATTGCCCCAACTGAGTCTCCAAGTTCCTTTGTGCAGCATCAGAATTTCTCTGGTATTGTTGATTTTGCTGCAGTTGAGTTTCCACGTTCCTTAACACAGCATCATTGCTTCTCTGATATTGCATGTTTTGTTGGCTGGATTCTTTCATCATCTCCATCAGCTTGCTTATACCCTCCCCCATTTTTGAAATTTGAGTTTGCATAGGCGATGGCTGAGTGTAACTTTCAAACTGTCTCTGCTTATTTGATGTGCCAACATCCTGCCTCCCACCCTGGCCATAATTTGAATTGTCTCCTCTTTGATAGCCAGTGTTGTTTTGGTATTGACCTTGCCTTTGCTGATTTCCCATAAAGTTCACCTCTTCATTTGTTGGAGGGCAATGACCAGTTGGATGATCACCTGTACATAGTTCACAACATGCAACCTGCTTAGCCTTGCTTGACTCTTCTTGAAGGTTAATCATCCGAGACATTTGCTTTGAGAGTTGATCTACAGTGTTAGTGAGAAGCTTGTTCTGAGCTAAGACTGCATCTGAAGTATCAAGTTCAAGAACTCCCGGCTTCCTTTGCGATGGATTCCTATTGTAATCACCGTGACCGTCACTCAGTGCCATTTTTTCAATTATTGCGGTAGCATCTTCAGCACTCAATGATAATAAAGAACCACCAGCTGTAGCATCTAATAAAAGCTTTGTTTGTTGAAGAAGTCCGTTGCGAAAGATATGAATTTGAGTGAGTTCATCAAACCCGTGGTTAGGGCACTTCCGTAACATAGACTTGTAACGTTCCCAAGCTTCATTTAGAGTTTCAGTTGTACCTTGAGCGAATACGGCAATAGATGTTTTGGCCTCCATAAACTTGTGATGCGGAAAGAATCTTTCGAGAAATTTCTCCTCAAGAGTATTCCAATTGGTCATAATTTGATTAGGTTGATCAAGATACCACTCCTTTGCTTTACCAATCAACGAATGTGGAAACCCTCTTTGGAACACCGATTCTTCTTCCGCTTCAGTGGCTCCAAGTGAACCGGCTATCTCATAAAACTTGACAAGATGATTGTAAGGATCTTCATGTGGCAAACCTGCAAAAGGGTTAGCATATAACAGTTGCAAATAACCCGTTTTCATCTCAGTTTGTCTGGCTCCAGCTCTTGGTCTTGCCAAGTGAGCCAGGCGTCGTGGACTGTTGTGGCAGGGCATAGCATTGCCCTCGGGTGGGTTTACTTGCTCAGTCATTATCTCTTCGGCAATAGAAGATGTTGAAGAAATAGAAACAGAAGTTCCTTCTTGCTGCTGTCTCTGTTTGGCTTGTCTTTTCTTTCGTTTGTTTTTGCTGTTGTTCTTTCGAGCAGTTTTCTCGATTTCTGGATCAAAAAGTAAGTTCTCTACTGGAGTCTTACCTCGCATAAACAAAAGTCAACAATCTAACCAAACAAGTTAGCATGCACAAGGAATAGAAGTAGACAGAAAATTAAAAAGACAAAATTGCTTAAAAAGATAGAAATTGTCGCAATGTTTTAATTTCAAACGCCAGTCCCCGGCAACGGCGCCATTTTGTTAAAGTATCTTTAGCAAGTATTTTGATTATATCGTATCCACAGGGACTAGTGTGAAATTAAGAACCATTCAACAAATAACATCATTTTAAGTTTAAGTTGAAGTTGTTTTGTTGTAAAAAGACTTGTAAACATAAATTTGCGATAAAAGATGATTTAAGATTTAGAAAGAAAAGGTTGTCGGGATTTAACTTCACTCATTCATTCGTATGTACGTTTCTAAATCAGTCACATATATCTTAGCTATTCATCAATATTATCACGTATTGCTCACATACTTTTCTGTGTCCAGATAACGACGAGGTTCACGTTGTACCTATCAATCCTCGATGTCTCGAGTGATTAATCAATACAACGATTATATTGTATTATTTAAACTTCCGATGTCTCGGATAATTTCAACGACACAATATCATTAAGTTCCAATACACAAAGTGAATATTAATCCTAAATCTATGTCTAGAATCTAGGGTTTTAATAAGTGTTCATCTTAGTTCCTTGATTCAAACATTATATGTCTATAAATTCAAATCAAAAGATAAAGCATGAAGATTAAAGATGACACTAACATTGATGAATAAACTAAAACATATATTAACATGTTTAAGAGTTGTACATAGTCACAAATGAGCTACATATAATCCCAACAACAATGGATTTAGTTACTCATGGTAAAAATAAACTTACAAAGAGTAGGAGAAGAAAAGATAATGAACATAACACTTGATGTCTCAAGCTTTTGTTGATCCACCTTCACCTTATCCTTAGATTTATGATTTCTAAGCTTTCTCTCTGTTTCTTAGTTCTATTACAAGTAATTGATGCAAGAAAAATAGCAGCAAGCTCTATATATAGTAATTCTAAAAGTTAGAACTCGCCGGGCGAGTTACAACACGCCCTGGCGAGTTCACCTTTCTTCATCAGAGGGTTTTGCCACGTCAGTATTGAACTAGTAAACCGCCTTCATGCGCTCTGGCGAGTTCCAACTCGCTCTGGCGAGTTGTTACTCGCCCTGGCGTGTTTGCCTCTTTTCCATTTTGATGCTCTCTGCCTCTACTCGCCCTGAACACGCTCTGGCGTGTTAGCATTGCTCGCCCTGGCGAGTTCTACACGCTCTGGCGAGTTAACTTGGCTTTTTCTTCATTTTTTTATTTCCTGCATCAATAGTTGAGATTTAGAAAAGCTTAGCAAAAAATATAACTTAAACAAATATATACACTAAAATGGGGGAAACCTAATGAATATCTTACAAAATAAGTTAATAAGTGCTTGATATATATATGAATTTTAACTACTTTTGGGCACTTATCAATATTACTCTTCTTAAAATTCTTCTCTTAATTTTTTTTTTCATGAAGTTAATAAAGAATTATTATTTTATTAAAATAAATATTTTTCCCATATAAAATTAAATTAAGTAATGTGACTTATAATTTGATGCGTGTATTTCATAAGAGTGGATTCTCTCAATTTTATTTTTCTCGTGTTCCTTAAAATGTCTTTTAATTGTGTACATCTTCATCCCTAAGTCACTTTTTTCTTCTTCTCTCTCCTCCCAAATAATGGTTGCAATTTTTTTTTTGCCATAATAACAATGGAGAGAATCCTTTTTCGTATTTTATCTACAAAAAACTAAAGATTAATCATAACAACTTCAGTTATATTGTGTTTCATTTTAAATTTAAAAAAATTGTGAAACAAAAGACTATACAAAAATTGAAGTTCATGTTCTCGCTAGACCACAATATATATTGTTGTCTTGAGTATTACAAAGTTTGGACAAAACTCGCAAATGAAAAAAAGATTTGGGCGCACACATAAATTAAAAAATAATTAAATTAAAAAATTTAAAAAATGATGAGAGATTAAATGATATTAAATTATGACTAATCATTTCACTTTTAATTTTATTTTTTACTTGTGAATATTTAGATAATTTTTATTTGAGGTTATGCAAGTCTAGTTCTTGTTTAGTTAGCTAGTATTCACTATTTTATGTGTGATGAATGATCCATTTTGAACAATATGAAATTTACGTGTTTTTTAAAATTATTTTTTATAAAAAAATAGTTACTTTTGATTTCTCATTTAAGTGAAGTGTTTTTTTTTCCAATCTTAATATGCTGTTCTATTTATTTAGGTTGAAAAATTAATTAATTTTTATTCGGTGCATGTCAAATCAACAACTTTGATGTCCTAACATTTGAATCATTTTTGTAACATAATACAGATTTGTCCCTTCTAATTAACTGTAACTTCTTTCTAACAGCATAGATTCATTCACCTATCTGTTTACAGTATTCTTGCTAATAACTTCAAGCAACCTAACTAATTGTAGATTGCTACAATAACTTGTAACAAAAGCAACCACAAGTAACTCTTCAGCATTATACTTCTACTAATCATAGAGCAAAATGTTATGTTCATTCAAATGAATAGAGTTTTTGGCAATTCAGAAATCCATCCTTCTTCATCAATATATGAGATATTTAAGAATTTATCAAGTTCATGTCCACTCAAGTGCTTCATCCATTTCACACGCTTTGATTTGTCTGCTCCAGGTCCTCTATTTCCCTCCTCCACAAAAGTAATGTTTGATCTGCATGAAATTAAATTTATTCAACATATTGTCAGTGTAAGATAGTTTTAATTGGTCACTCTTAAGTAATTTATATGTATGTACCAAAAAACAAATATAAAAAATTGTAAAAATCACACAAATTTATACTAAATTCATAAAATTTAGTTCGTAAAATTTATTTTCTCTAAATTAGTTCTTTTAGTTCATAAATATTGTGTCGAAGAGAATAAATCATAGTTTTCATTTTCAAAATTTAATTTTTGAATTTTATATACAAAATTTTTGCAAATTGTCAAATTTTATAATTTAAAAGACTAAATTGACGATTGACTCGTTAAAATAAAATGTAATACAATCTTACTCGTGGCCAACAAAAGTTCTAGGACTCCAACCCTCGGGACTAACCACGTCCGATAGGTATGAATCAGATACGATGACTCTTGCATAAGCATCCATTGCCCTCCCAAGTTCAGCCTTTCCTCCTGTCCCACTTATGTTACAATTTTTAAACACAAACCCACTTGTATCATTTGGTGATTCCCTTTCATGTGCTGTAATAACCCCATCTATTTTTGGACCATATTTTCCCATTGAAAAAAATATTGTACTTGCCTGCATATTCACAACCAAATTAGATTCGATTTTATCTGATTTCAAATATAAGCAAAAATAATTAATTTTGTATTTATTAAAAAATTAGTTAAATATAACCAACCTACATAATCTAAGAAAAAATGAATGCATATATCCTCAATAGTATCCTTTATGAAATAAAACCCAAGTTACTCGTTGATATTTTTATATTAAGGATAAACTAGTCCACATTCGTTGTTATTATAATAGAGAGATTAATTCATCCTTAATATAAAAATGTCAATAACTAGTTTAAGTTTTATTTTTGTCGGAAACAGAATTGTCCCGTCTAAAATTTGCGAAAGACCAAAATACATCTTCATTCTTTATTTTATTTTACCTCAAAGATAGATTGACCATCCCCATATATGAAATCGATGCCACCTTGAATGTAACAATTTTTGTAGTAATGTCGACCATAATCATCACATAGGGTATCTTGCACCCCAAGAAAAGCACAATCAAAGAAAACACATTTATCTGCATAGATCCAAGCAGCTTTGGCTTGTATGATATCGCTATTCTCCAATATTACTGGAGTGTTCATTGTGTTCTATAACCATATATATAGAGTACAAAAAATGAATTAAATATTTAATGTTAAAATGGAGTAATAATTATGCTAAAAAAAAAAATAGTACAATTGTTTTGACATAAATAATCTACCTTAAAAGTAATGCCCTTTGCAACTGTGTTATTTGCTTTTGCTACAAATGTAGCATTCACATGTGTACTCCATTCAATACTTGTTGAATTTCTACCAGCTCCTTCAAGATAAATGCATGGTTTGGTTTTGGGAATGAAGACTCGCTCTCTGGATATTGCACAAAGAAGAAATTATGAAAAAAAGAAGTAGAATATTAGAACTACTATTGAAATAATTTAATTCATATATATTGTTGTGTACATATTTTTCACATTGACGATGAATTATAATCGTCGTATCAATAAAAATGTTTTACTTTAATTTAAATTACTGCTAAAGCCACACACATATGATTGGTTGTGATTTGTTCACAACATGTAAAACATACGTAAAAACAATATTAAAATTCAACTCTTTTAATTTAATTAAACTAATCTCTAATAAAAAAATTATCATCACTATTATTTTATGAAAATTTTATTGAGTGTCTCATGTTGTTTTAATTAGTGTTAATCCTCTAGTTTTACATAGAAGAATGGTTTTAATAAATCTGGAGTTAAAATAAAGTATGACTTTTGTACAAAAAAAGAAGTTTGACTTGATTTTTTAAAATTAATCAATGTATGATAAAAATGTTACATATATTTATAGTTGAAAAGGAGAAAATAATATACCTATAAACACCAGGGGAAATTTGGATGTGAATCCATTGAGAGTTTCCTGTAGGAACAGAATCTATGGCACTTTGAATTGTTGTAAAATTTGATGTGTCTGATTGACTAACAACAATGGTCTTGAAGGGATTGCTACAATCTTTTGATTCACAAATATCAAAAGCATGGACTAAAAATATTTAAAAGAAAGCAAAAGATTGTAGGGACTTCATTTTTTTTTTCTATTCAAAATGTAATGTACTTCAATACTTTTAGAGTGTAATGTTAATCTTGTGCAAACTGAACATAATCATAAGACTTAATTTATAGCTAGAAGTAAAAAAAAAATTGTCATAAAAAAAATCTTGAAATAAATTATTTTCTAATACACCTTTATTGGATATACATGCCTGGAGATTGACTACTTTAAGTGGATCTTCCTCCCAATGTCATATATTTTATTTATAGAAATAAATGACTGTTCTGTCAAAAAAAATTATTTGATTTGTAAGTATATATTCTAGCATTTTTTTTTACAATAAGTATATTCTAGCATAATATCATAGTTTCTTGTTTTTGGAGCTATTCCCTTTTATTTTAATTAATTTTGACTTGGGAAATTTATTTTGTTTGGAAAATTACATAAATAAAATTATTTGATTTCTAAATTATTTTTTATTTTAGTTTAAATTAGAAAACTTTATTAATTGAGGGGATATTTTTCTTATTATATTTAGTAAATATAAAATTGGGTGATTGTTTTACCGAAACATTTGGTATTTCTTAAATATATATAATATTTTACCCAATTTATAATAATGATAATAATATATCTCCAGAGAGTTTTCTACATGTAAAAAATATATTTTGTATAATTTCCGCAATACAAACAAAAAAAAAAGTCCATCTCATATAAACTTAATCTGATCTAGAATCTTTTTAAAAAATGATTTTTATGCTTAAAAAATTGTAAACAAAATTATAGAAATAATTTTTTTTGTTAGCATATTTGTTAAATTTAAAATATATTAACTTTCAAATAAAAAATTGATTTTGATAAACTTCATTAAATTGGGAAAAAAATTTGCATAGATGAAAAATTATTTTCTAATACACCCTTTAAGAATATTACACTTGAGTAGGGATGACAATTGGACCTGTGCCTAATGGATATTCGAAATCGAAAAACATACTCGTAATGAATAGGGTAAAATCTGCAATATAGATATGGGTGCATGTATGAGTAATTATCCACAAAATTAAGTGGATGAGAGTGCAGCACAAGTACTTTAGTATCCGCCCCGCTCCACACCCATATATATATATAGAGGACATATCATATGAGAATGAGTATTTTATATGAGAATGTGAGAATGAATTATCAACCATTGGATTAAAAAGAAGGGTTAAGATTAAAAGATAGATTAAATGAGTTTCCACAGTCTAGCACGCTTTCATTTTTTCCTCTGGCGTTGACGCTTCTTCTTCTTCTTCCTGCTGGCTGCTTCAAAGCGTTCTTCTTCTTTTTACTTTCCCTCGCCAGTTCCAGTTACCAACATACAAACCCTTAATTGGTTGAATAATCTTTCACCGCCGGTTCCTATTTTTCTGATTATTTCGTACAATC
The DNA here is from genome assembly GCA_030408175.1 of Trifolium repens. Lineage (NCBI taxonomy): Eukaryota > Viridiplantae > Streptophyta > Magnoliopsida > Fabales > Fabaceae > Trifolium > Trifolium repens. The sequence continues at coordinate 10,752,034 of CP125850.1, forward strand.
ACGTGTTGCAATTGTTAAAATGATGACTTACGTGAAAAAAAGTTGTTAAATGACTTTTCATAATTTTTGTTTGTTTAATTACATATTAGAAACAAAAACAAAAAGGTAAGGGCATGGAGGTTAGAGATCAAATCTAAAAGCCATTCAACTGAATACCCAAATCATGATTTTCCTATTTGCAATTCAGGAAATCCTATTTTAATTCAACGCAATGACATAAGGGGATATATGAGGGGAAATCCTATACCCAAAATGAACAATAACAAATAAAGAATAAAATAGGAAAATAGAAAACAAGAAGAAGAAACAGCTCGAAGCCACTGCACCGTCGGCCATGGCGAGATAGGAACACTTAGAAGATAATTTTGTCGGATCCAGAACTTGAATTTTGTTTTTTGACAGATCCAGAATTAGATTAAGACGATGGGTGTTAACCTCTTCTTATTGAAACTATTAATACACAAATCTCATTGATTAAGAAAGAAGAGATCTTCGAGTCTTTGACAGAGAAATTGAAAGAGGAACAAAGGAAAAATATGAACAGCTCGTAGAGAGGGAGAGACAGCCGCCGGGGAGAGAGATTTGTCGCCGGGAGTGAGATGGTTGACGGTGAGAGAGATTGTCGCAGGTGAGAAAGGGAGAATATGAACCAGTAAGTGTTTTGCTTGGGAAGAGACAACATAATCCTATACACATGCCTCATTTAAGATGTATTTTAATCTAAGCCATTCATTTTAATCTAACAGCTCATATTTATTCTCATCATTCTCATATATCTTTGTCATTCTCATATGATACATCCTCTATATATATAATTACAAATAAGTTTTCTTTAGAAAATTATTAATAAGTTTTTAAATATTAATTAAACTAACTTTATTTCTAATAGAGTAATTTATGCATATTGTAAAATAATAAAATAAAACATTATTTAATATTATTGGAGTCGGTATAAAATTTTGGTTTTTACCCGACACATCAATTTTTTGAATGAAATTTTCAAAAGAAATATCATTTTGTACTCTAAAATATCCAGAAGGTACGGATATGGGCACTAAAGTTACTGTCCATGCAGATATAAATAATTTTTTAAACTTCGAATGTAGAAATGGGCACCGCGGTATCCTATCCATTTTCATCAATATAGTTCAATGGTTACAATAGTGTTGCATTCAAAACTCATTTGTAAAATAGTTATCGCGGTGCTCGGAATTAATAAATATTTTTTCTACAAGTGTTTTTTTGTTTATTTAAAATTTAAATATGTTTTTAATCCTTAGGGTCATGTTTGGAAAAAATAATAAATGTCTCTTAGAACTTGTAAAACGACCTATATTTAGCGACAAATTTTTCTTTTCTAAAGATACTTATAATTAGGATGAAGAGAGAAAACTAGGGGTGAGCACCAACCCGCAACCCGACTCGAAACCGACATAACCGCCAACATATGGAAGCACTCGGTCGGGTGCGGGTTGGGTCTCGGGTCAATAATTATGAAAAATCGGTCATGAACGGCTGTATACGGGCGGATGCGAGTCTCTAAAATTTATCTCTTCATAACCGAAACCGACCGAACAATTACTAAGCACCTCTTAATCTCTTATACTCTTCGCTTTGTTAATTTTGTCTATCTTTGATAGAGAAGAAGAACGTTATATTTTACAAGTTTATGCTTGTAATAGGTTGATAAAGGAGATGTGAAAGATAATATTCTAGATTTATATTAATTTTTACTTCTCATCTACTATTTATTATTGTCGTTGGATTAACAAATTTGAAACAAAATAATAATTGTATCTCATCATTTTTATTGTATCATTTGTTGCCGTGTGTACGAAATATTGAACTATTTGAAGAATAATATTTTTTTTATCAATGAAATTTTAGATGTAACAACAAAGTTTCAATGTAACCCGTTAAAACCGACCCGCTATACCCGTCACCCGTATGACCCGAACCCGAACAAACCGAAGATGTAGACGGTCGGAATTGGGTCCAAATTAAGAGGCCGCAGTTTTTATCGGTTTTACGATTTTTGGCCCGAATCCGACCGAACCCGACCGATGCTCACCCCTAGGTCGTATAAACATATACTCCCTCCGTCCCAAAATATAAGCAAAAGAGAGTCAACAAATGTTAATGTATTTGATGCAAAATTTAGTCCAGATACATTAACTTTTATTGACTCATTTTTACTTATATTTTGGGACGAAGAAAGTAGTATTACTGGGTCCACATGTGTAAATGTACGGTATCTTTTTGCCCACGTGTAGAAGAGTCTACACTATCACTTTTTTATAACCCATTTCTCTTTTCAATGTTTACCAACCTCTGAAATGTGGGAAATAAAATACTCTCTATGTACTACAATATAAGTCACTTTAAAAAAAGAAATTGTACCGAAATGTATGCCGCTTTACATTATCAATGAACATTTAATGTTATTTTTCCTATTATGACTTTAACTATTTATTACTTTCTCTTCTTTCAATACTTTAGTTTATTTTTTCCTTATCATAAATGAAGTACAATTTTGTAAATCAACTCATAATTTCTTTTTTTTCATACAACATTAATTACATTTCTTAATATATGTCAAAGTGACTTATATTATGGTACGGAGGAAATAATTTTTTGTTAATGTTTGGTTACTTGATAAAATAAATAAATAAAAATAAAATGTTTGGTTATTAATTGCATAGAGCACCAACATCGATCAGTTGCTTTTTTACCGTGTTTTTTTGTAATCCCAGGAACATCGTTTCAACGTTTTGTTGATAATTGGCATGGTAAGCTCATTCTCTCACTTGGCAACACTCGTGCAGTAAAGCACGACACTTAGGAAATGTGAGTATATTGTGGAGTATAATGGAACCCATTTCATCAAGATATGACAACTTTGACCTTCAAAACGTGCAATAAGAAAAATAGGGAAAAAAAATTAGAGCAGCAATCAAGAAATTTAAATAACATAATAAGTTTTTAGATTACTAATTGACAAGTTACTCCACTGCGCATTGTACTTCAATTGATACTTAATAAGAATAGAGCAAAATATTTTGTTCATTCAAAGTATCAAACATAAGATTTGCTCTGCATTTAAGTTTATTTCACACATAATCAATGTAAGATAGTGGTAAGTGGCCTATTGTATGTATATCTATTTAATTAATAAAGAACATGAATATAGAACAAATAATTAATCACAATTTTAGTTTTTTTCTTGGGTCAGTTCTGACATTAAATAGTTTAAAATTTTAGATATGAAATAAATTAATGTAAAATTAAAATTATTTTTAAAATAGTAAATCTATCATGTTGGCCGTGTCGATGAGACTTATCCTAATATTAGAGCATTCAATTTCAAAAAAATATTTTTATAATTTTGTTAATTTCTTATATTTAATTGTCGAATCATATAATTTAATGACGAAATTAATGATTCACCCATTAAAATTAAAATAATAAAAACATGAAATAGTATCTTACTCATGTCCTACATAGGTATTAGGATTCCAACCCTCAGGTCTAACCACATCTGATAGGTATGAATCAACTATGATGACTCTTGCATAAGGACCCATAGCCCTCCCAAGTATAGCCTTTCCTCCTTTCCCACTAATCTTACAATTTTTAAACACAAATCCACTTGTATCATTTGGTGACTTTCTTTTCTGTGCTGTAATGACCCCATCCATTTTTGGACCATATTTTCCCATTGAAAAAAATATTGTACTTTCCTGCATTTTATAATTAAATTAGATATTATGTTTCACGGTTTTAATATAAGCAAAATTAACTAGCTTAATATTTATTATTTTTTTTGTTAAATACAACTAATTTCTCTTATCTCAAAAAACATGTGCGTGCCCACAGACACGTACATATAATCGAGAAAAATAATTGTGATTAATTAGATTATTTTCTAATAATCTAAACATATAAAACTAAAAAGAATAGAGGGGAATATAAAAATATAAAATAGTACTATATAATTTTGTAAAATAAAATATATATATAAAATAAATTTTATATTTAATTTACCTCAAAGAGTGATTGACCACTCCCATATATGAAATCAATTCCACCTTGGATGTAACAATTATGGTAGTAATGGCGACCATAATCATCATATAGGGTATCTTGCACCCCAAGAAAAGCACATTGATCTGCATGTATTCTAGCATGGGCTTGTGTGATTTGTTGGACCTTGGATGTAATAATTACCGGGTTGTTCAATGTATTCTATAAACATATAAAGTACAAATTAAAAATTAATTAAATTTTTAATATAAATAATTATGCCATAATTTTTTTGACATAAATAATAAATAATCTACCATGAAAGTAATGCCCTTTGCAAGTGTATTTTGTGCATTTGATCTGAAAGTAGCATTCCCTTGTGCATTCCATTCAATCCTTGTTGAATCTCTACCAGCTCCTTCAAGGTAAATGCATGGTTTGTTTATGGGAATTAAGACTTGTTCTCTGAATATTGCACAAAGAATATAATGTATCGATCCATAAAAAAGAAGTATATATATTAGAAAATTTAGGGTAATTATTTTTTTATATTGAGAATCAATCATAATCATCATATTATAAAAAGTGTTTGATTTTAATTCTAGCATCTAAACTCACATTGTCATTTTGTTGACAATGTAAAACTTTATTAACACATTATCAGGCTAATTCATATTCAATGTGAAACTTTTTAACACCTCATTCGTGCACAATACTATTCGGTTTTGTGTATGAATATAAATGGTGGGTGGTCCGGCATATATAGATGTGGGAGTTGAGTATCTCAACCTTATAAAATCGGCTGTAAGGTGATTGTCTCTTACTTATAAATATATGTTTTGGCCAAATCACATCTGATGCGGGACTTCTTAACAATATGTGAATATTTATATAAAAATTAATTTTTCTTAATTAAAAAATATTTAATATTTTTTTAAAAATTTTCAACACAAAATTTATGAAAAAAACTAATATGACTGTCTTTTTTATTAGTCGTTTTTTTATTAGTTTTGCATAATAAAATGCTACATATATTTATATGATTGAAAAAGAGATATACCTGTAAACACCAGGAGAAATTTTAATGTGAATCCATTGAGATTTGAGAGTTTCCTGCAGGGACAGTGTCAATGGCACTTTGAATTGTTTTAAAATTTGCTACCCTTGATTGACTAACAGTAAGGGTCTTGAAGGGTTTTCTACAGTTTTGTGATTCACAAACATCAAAAGCATAGACTACAAATATTAAAAAGAAAACAAGGGATTTTAGGGATTTCATTTTTTTGTTCTATTCAGAGTGTGTAATTCAACAAATTTTCAATCCATTTATTGATAATTTGTATATGTATGAAAATTGACTGACTATCTTTAACACCTTTGCCCCCAAAAAAAAAAGACTGACTATCTTTAGTGGATCTCCTCCTAATCTCATATTTTTGGTTTATAGAAAAAAAATTACTATTTGGTCAAAAAATAAATAAAATACTATTGCTTGTAAGTTGTATATATTGAAAAATTATCCTAGTTTCTTCTTTGCTTTGATTGAAGAATCCTAGCTTCTACTTTTTGAAATTTTATTTAACGAGAATTCCCTTTTCAATTAGAAAAATTATATTATTTGCATAGTTACAAAAATAAAATTTATTTGTTATTAAATATTTCTATTTTAGTTTAAATTTAAAAATATATATTAAATTTGAAGGGATTTTATGTCTTATTATATTTAGCAAACATAACATTTTATGATTTGTTTTACTGAAACATATGCGCCGGCTCCACCGAGACGTAAATGGCATGTTGAAGCCAATTAGCTGTCTCGGTTTATGTACGAGTATTTTGCAAACGTCATAGATGTTGCAGGCGATGGGCACTGTGGATTTCATGTTGTTTCTCTCCTACTTGGCAGATCTGATGAGACTTACCACATCATCCGTCTTGACCTCACTATTGAGTTGAACCAAAACGATGACCACTAGCAAAATTAGCAAAAACTAAACAAACTAACATTACTTTAAAAAAAAAAAACAAAAGAAGAGAAGGGAGAGGTGTGGTCTTCAGTTTGAAGGGGCCTATTTATAGGCATTTTACCTCACAAGTGACCAATAAAATTGGTCACTTGACAACCTATTGACTGGTGCAGGAGACCTGACCACTGACCCTTTCACTACTTTAATTAGTGGATGATAATGGTAAAATTTCTCATTCTTACAACGTCCGCTACTTAAGTAGCGGAAAGATAAAACGGAAAAAGCATAGGATGCGTGAAAAATTATTCAGTGAAGTGTAAATCCCTTTCACATGTATATATTAAAATTACATCACCTATTAAGGCATTTAATATTCCTCATATTTATCATATTAAGGCATTTATATTCCTCTTTTTTTTTTTGATAAGGTATATTTTATTTTCTCCACTCCAGCTCAGCACAACCCCTTAGGCACAAATATGTATCATAGATTCATAGATTCTAAGAACACATCAAGATTAATTAATGTTGTAAAGCTATCACAAACCTTTTATGAGTACGATGAATATTTACTACTATCTCCGTCCCAAAATATTAGAACTCATTGACCAATGCACATATGTCAATGTATAATTTTAATTACGAATATTTTTAATTTTTATTAGTAAAAATTATAACAATTTGATATTTTAAAAATATTCATCGAGATAAATCAAACAAGATCTTATATGATGATATTTATATTTATAGACTTTTAGAAAAATACGGTCAAAACAATACATATAAATAGTATATTTAATCAAATGAGTTCTTATAAAATGGGACAGATGTAGTAATTATTTTGCTAAACTTGGTACAATATACGACCCTTAAATGAAGCCACAAAAAAGAAATGAAAAAAATAGAGAGAAAATGAAACAAAACTGAAAATATTTTCCCTGATCTAAATTCATACAAGCTAAGCAAATATTAACACTATTTTATAATCACACTGGCCATTATTTTGGCAAACTAAAATAACTAAAATAAAAGAAATTGAATGCAAATGCCTCCTTCCTTTTGTTATCTACAAGGTAAAAACTAAGCACAAGGCCTAAGCATTCCTTCTAATTACTTGTACATCTGCACTTTGCCTTAGTATCTGTTAGTATCTGCAAGATGATAAAAATACTTGATTAAACAATATATAGTTTAGTGGGGTAATGTATCTCTTTTCCATTGATTAATTTATAGGAAGATTTAATTAGGCCTTTTTCTTTATAGAAAAATTTATGGTTAGTTTGTTAAGGGAGAAAAAAATTATTTTGATTTGGAAAATATAAATATTTTTTATTTTATTTTATATTTTGTCTTAATTATAATTTTTTTTTTTCTGTTTTGAAGATTTGTATTAAATATGGTGAAAAATACTAAAATGTTATTTTAATCAAAGAGGCATTTATATTTTAAAATAAAGTGATATTTTTGCAAGTATTTTCTAGTACCTTAAGTTGTTTCCTCAAATCTTTAATGTACTGAACTGCTTCATCCAACATATCAGCTGTGCTAGATTGCTGCCAAGATGAAATAAGCATCAATTAAGCCATCAAATTGCATATAACCTTCACTCAACAATATAATGTGCTAGTGAGATAGTTATGTGTCGACAGAATCACAATGTGCCACCGTAGTTTTAGCAAAAATTACACATTTGAGCTTCAACAAAATAGTACAATGTCAATGTGATTACGTCAAATTCACTTTCAATATAAACATGCACGTGTATTACCTTATCTGAATTAGGAAAAAGGTCTTGCAATTTTTTTATTCTTGCACTAATTCTTATTCTTCTTTCCTGCAATGTGCAAATCAAGATAACAAATTAAGCAGCTAATTACATCAAATGTATCTATATATGATATGTGATTAATAGTAAGACTAGAATATAGAAATAAGAAATTTTATATATACCCTCTCTGCAATGCTTCTTGGATGAGTAGCAAAGCCTCTTTTGGCACGAATTTTACATGGAACAGATCCTTGAAGGTGTAAATATTTCTCCAGAGGAGTCATCTTAGTAGAAGAGCTTGGAAGACTCAAATGGTGACTCAAACCATGTTTTTGGTATCTAAAGTCTACATCCTGCAAACATAAATTTTCAAATATCAACAATGATAAAAATATATAGGACTAAAGACATTTTTTGTCTCTCTATTTTATTCGATCATAATTTTGGTCCTCTTATATTTAAATCCACACTTTTGATCTTTTAGTTTTCAGAAAATGTCTGACATTTTTTCCATCTATGTATTTCGAGGTTAAATTTTGATACTATGACGAATGAGATACATATGTGTCAACTTAGTTGATGATATGACACTGTCTAGATGGATTATCACTTAATAACAAATTTTTATTTTATCAAAATATTCATTAATCCATGTCACAAAATTGATCAAATCTAATGCAAGACAATGTGTAGTAGATTTTCACTTAGTAACTCATTTTCATTTCATAAACTCAATTGCCACATAAGTATCTTACTTTTTACATAATAAAAAATCAACCTTAAATGCATAATAAAAAATTCAATTGGTTAAAATGAAAATTCACACAATTCACTTATGTACCTGAGTTTCCAAAGCATTTGAAGTGGAAAACATGAATTCACCATTTTTTGGAGCACTAAATGTAGAACTATCCCAATAGTCATTGGTGAAGCTAGGTATGTAACATTTAGTGATACCATTATCATTTCCCATGTTTCTACTTTTAATAGCATTTCCTTGAAGAGTTTCATGTTCATTTTCAACAATTAATGGCATCTTGATAGAGCTAGAGGATGATCTTGATGAGAAATTCAAAGTACAATGCAATCCACTAGTTGTTGTAATAGCTTGTCCATTAACACTTCCTGCAATTTGCACGAGATTTTTTTTAGAACTCTAAAACACGAAGAAAAAAAATTCATCGGTAGGAGTAGAAGACTTGTATTTGTTTAGATTGACTAATTTGAACTTATCTAACGATCGACATAAGTACTTATGGAAATAGTTGACACATATGCATAAGTTATTTTCAGCTTATTTCTATATAACTTATGAAAATAGTTTAAAACTTATAATATTTTTTGTCAAACATAATAAATTGTCACTAATTTAGAAATTAGAAGATAAATAATTTCTTGAAAATTATTATCAAAATAAAAGTCAACTCTAAGCAAGATAATATTCAGCAAATAGATCTTATATTCCATTCAAGTCACTCTCCCAATTGCTTTAATATATTATCAATAATAGTGCACAAAAAATGGATCTGACTTGACTTGACTTGAACCTAACTAATAACTAACAAACATGCTTTGGCCAAATTTTATCATATATTTTAAATTTCCCATAAAAATAAGAACATGTAAAATCAACTCTCTGTTATTTATTTCACTAAGCTGCTTTTTTTTAGAAAGAAAAAAATTCACACTTGAGTTGTTAGTTAATTAGTAAAAACTTAGTATTGTAATTTTAAGGGATTGAGTTCAAATTTCTTAGGTCCGATGAAAAATGATAAATAATGTTACTTTGATTAATAAAAAAATTTCCATCCCCAATTTAATAAAAGAAAAAAAAAATCAAAACTTAAAATAACCAAAAAAACATTAACAAAAAATGAAATCACTTAAAATTAAACAAGAGAAGATTTCATAATAGAATAAAAAAACATACCATTATTAATTGAATAATTGGACAAAAACTCTGCAGGGGAACTCTTTTGCCTAATGAGATTGGAGCAATTATTAGAAGAATCCAAGGAACTCATTGCACTAAATTCACCATCAAAACCATTTGTCAATCCTTGATTCTGTTGAGTTTGATAAATCATCTGATTTTGTGAATCATAAGAGTAACCATTGTATTGTAATCCATTTGAAAAAGGGTCATTTTCTTCTTCTTTCATTGGTTTATTATCTCCAAATTCATACAATGATTCAGAATTTGTCAACATGGTTTCCATTTCTGAACTTGTAGATGAAGAATAATGTTGATTTTGATGTTGTTGATGATGGTTATCATTTGTGAAAGTTTCATCATTGAAAAAATTACCAATGCTTGTGTCCACAAGACTTGTAAGCAATGAGTTTGGAGCCGAATTGTACCGCGATAAACCGGAATTGTTTTGGTCACAATGTTGTTGTGTTTGTGAGTAACTAAATTTTGAATCCATTTCTGAATTCCTACTTGAAACACTGTCAGAGTAATCAAGAGCTTGAGTATACACAATACTCATCTTATCTACAAAAAAAAAAAAAATAATAAAAAAAAAAAGTTATTTTCATGTTTATTTTTATCTTAATGAGAATGAAAACTTCAAAATATTTGTCCAAATTTTCAAATAGAAATGAAAATTCTATCTACAACAAGGTTAAAAACAAAAGGGTCATTGAGAAACATTATTTCTTTTTATAATCTGGTTTACGAGTTAAGTTTACAAGTCAATTTTACACAGACAAAACGAATAACTAACATTTTTTCTTTTCATAATATTTCTTGAAATATATTTTTAATCTAATCAGATTGGTTTACGAGTCAATTTTGCATAGACAAAACAAGTTTGTATAAACTTTTGATTTTTTTTAAAAAATTTTGAAAGAAGAATAAAAGAATATTGAAGCTAGAAAATTCAAAGAAAATAATTAAAGGGACATAACATACATGTAACTCAAAGACTTGCAAATTCAAGTCCAAGAAAGGTCTTATTGAGAGCTTGAAAATCTTGAGGCACAGAATTAAGAAGAGAAAAAATTGTGAGGAAGAAATTAATTTGAGTTTTTTTGTCTTGCTGTTGGGATATATTTATGTAGTAAGTTGTTGAATAATTGCCCTTAAATTTCATCATTATTAACGATAATACCTTAAAGACTTAAAGTATAGTCCTTGAAAAACTTTTTTGTCTTTATGTTGATTCTCTCTTTTCATTATTCAACTGTTGAAACTGGAAACTACGTGTGTGTTACTATTATTTTATCTTAACGTATGGGATAACCGCGTGCACGTGCAAGAGACCAATTTTTGTAGCATTGGATCTAAATTGACGGCAAAGTATTCACTTAAGAATTTAACGTTGTTATTGAAGATAACTAGATAAAACTTTGAAGATTTTCTTGTTGGATTAATGTTCTAACCAAGAGTGTAAATAGAGGGTTACAAAAATCTATATCTTATATATATAAATAGAGGGATTAAATATATTTTAAATATTTATAAAATTATTACTAAATTTTATTTTTGGTCTTTTAAGAAAAAAATGACATTTTTGGTTCTACAAATTGTTGGTCTTTTAAAACTGTAAAATTTTTGGTTCTCATATATTATAATAGAACAAGAATTTAATGGAGAATCACTGACAATGTAAAATAGTTTTACATAATCATTCAATAAAAAACTATCAATTTGTCATATCATATAAAAAAAAGAAATCTAGTTAGATGATGTGATAGAAAACATGATTGTTATTAGTTGACGGTGTAAAATTATTTTACACCGATAGAACAATCTTGCACTATGATCGGAACAATAATAGACACTTTGATCATTCAACAAAATTATATGATTGTGATATATGTCAAAATATAAAAACCAAACAGAGTAAAATTAAAATATATATTTTCTCCGTCCTAAAATATAAAGGAAAACTGATAAAAGAAAATTGAAGTATTTGATTAAAAATTTAGCCAAAATACATCAATTTTGTTTGATCAATTTTTCCTCATCTTTTGAGACAAAGGAGTATATAATTAAATGCAATAGAATTTGAATTAAATATGATTGAGTGAATTAAATATTTAATTCCTGACAACAAAAATATATTTAATTTAATTGTATATATATTTAATTTTCGTTAGTTTATACATTATGACAAATTATTGAATTAGCAGCTAATACAATTTCGTTTATATATATTTTATATAAAAGGTCATTTCATATATTTCATATATTCATAACAATAAATAATAATAAATTATACACGGTGATAAAAAAAATACCAAAAAAAAAAAGTGACCAAAGTACAATGTACCCAAATAGAAAGGAAACAAATCCGAGGTGGCTACTGATTTTATCCAAGTAATATGTCAATTTCTAAACTTTCTTGTACTTTGAAATTAGACTGAGTGACTATTCAACTTTGCACAAATGTGAACAGAGAAAACCAAAGACCTGTTCATTTCATCTTAGCACACAGAAAATAATAAATTATAATAGTAGTATATATTTAAGTCTTATAGATACTTCAATAGAAGCCTTCAGCTCTATTTTTAGTAAAATAATTTGTTTTCACACTGTATTACATAATATGGACATTACCAAAAATATATAAAATAAATTAAGCAAGTCTATGTTGTCTGCGAAAGCTTCAAATTCAGTTAGACATCAGGTTGAAACATTTGGTTTAAAAAACAAATAACCAAATCACGGTCAAGGAGTCTTGAGACCAATTATATGGTAGGAATTTAGGTTGAAGGCAATATTTATTTCAAATTATTACTATTTTTCTAATTAAAAATGGATGCCTTTAGTCAAAAAAAAATATTGGATGCCTTATGTACCAAAAACAATTTAAAAAAAAAAGAAAGGTGCTAAAAATAGGATATTCTGACTGTATTCATTTTAAACATATTTATAACAACACTCTTAATTCTTGTCAAAAAAAAAAAACAACACTCTTAATTTATGTACCAAAAAACAAAAAACCAAAAAAGCTCTCTTAATTTAAAAATGTAGAAATTTTAAATTAAATATTTAATGGATTCAAGCAACTTAATGAAGTCAAAATTATAAGTGGGATGTTTAAATGAATTCATTAAGTTTCTGTAAAAAAATGAATTCATTAATTTATTATTTAAAATGGAGTATATGTGCTCATTGTAGAACCAGTACCTATTAGATACTCATTCATGTTTTGCTCCAATAGGAGTACCTATTAGGTACCGATTTTTAAGAAATAGGTACTTACCATTGGAGATGGTCTAATAGGATTATTATAAGATCCTTTTGATTTTTTTAATTGTTCCGTTTTATAAGACTCCTTTCAAATTTTCAAGGGTATTAAATATTTTTTGGAAAATGCTAACTAGTGCCCCCGGGGCACTAGTTAAGGATACTTATTATAGTAATTTTTTATTGGAACTTGTGTAGTCAATTGTTTGAAGAGATAACATATGTTGTTTTCTATATAAATTTTACTCCTTTTGTATCCTTAACTAGTGCCCCGGGGGCACTAGTTAGCATGACCCATATTTTTTTACCATAACATGCCTCTAATTAAAGTGCATTGTTTTCTATAATCTCTAATAAATACACTAAAAATTATTAACTAATTCTCTTTCTTAAAGGATAAAATCGTAAAAACAATGTCAACTACCAACAAATTTAATTTAATACCACAATATAATCAATTTTCTTAATCTCCGTTTTTTTTTTTAAATGGGTCTTATAATTAGGGACGTTGGACGAATGTAGTAGTTTTTTTCATGCTCTTCAAGAGTCTCGTGTGTTTATTACATGTTTTGTTAGTTAATTGTTAGTTCATGGAGTATATTTAGAAATAAATAAATAAAAATCTTTGGTAAAAAAGAATCAATTATGATGTATTTGATTGTTTGATTTAAAATTTTGAGGTGCTGCAGGGTGGTTTAATCTTTTGAAATGTTTCACTTTCGAATTTTGTTGTATTGTAACTATTGTTCTTTATATTCTGAACATATTTTCTGCTTAGAATTCATTTTTAATATAATTACTTACTTTGCAAACTTAAATTCTTTTACTTAAGTTGAACAAATCAAAATAAACTAACAAAACCTATAACTAGGAAGACAAAGACGGTTGCTAGTTAAATCATCTCTAATTCCTAAAGAAGGTGAGTTCCACCAAGTGTAGTCAGTGGGAACCTGGATAGGGGTTCAAATTTTAAAAATTTAATTAATAATTATAATATATATTTAAAAAATTACTTAGTAGTCAACAATAAGCGGTGGTGGTCGCAGGCGCAGCTCGGACGAGTGGTGGACATGTCTGAGCTAGACTCGATAAGAATTGGTTCGATTAGAAACTAGACTTGAGTTTGACATAAACTCTTTTTTCAGCTCGAGTTCGACTCGTTTAGAGTTTGCGAGCAGTTCGGTTCAGCTCATTAGATTCAATTCATTTTCAACTTGAAACTAAAATCAAGAATTCCATATGAATTTTTTTTCATTATATTTATTCTCCACTTTAAATTATATAAATTTTAAATTATTTTTGAAGTGTTATTTAAAAATATATTTTTAAGCGTTATATATATAATCAAGTCAGCTCGTGAATCAAACAAGTTGAACTATATATAACTCAAGTTCAGTTCATTTAATTAACCACTACAAGAAAACACCAATTTTTCGACGGATTTCAAATTAATTTACCGGCCGCTCTGACGGTCGGTAAATTACCGGCCGCCCAAGCCGCCGCAAACTGCATAAAAACCATCAAAAAATAAAAAATTAATATTTTAAAATGAACTACTAATTTACCGGCAGTTTCAGCCGCCACAAAGTTATTGATTGGCAACCTGTCATTTTACCGACTGCTTCAGCAGCCGCAAAATTGAATGAATTAAAAAAAATAATTAAAATAACAGGTTAAAAACAATATTGATTAAAAATCCGGAACTACGTGAAGGCAGCAGTTGTTTCTCTTCCATTCACATGAATACACTTCGTGAAATCAAACTGATATAGCAAGGTTCTTCATTCATTCATCGCTCCACCCTTCTTTTTCTTCTTCTTGAAACACCCACACAGCCACACCCCATCGATCCATCCTTCTTCTCCCTGAAACAACCAAACCCCATCGCTCCACCTGTATGAAATCCCATGAAAACGAAATCCAACGATTTCCATCAAAATGAAACAAATCGCTCTACGATCTGCAACAATGGAGATTTGGGGGTTTGGATCTGAGAAATTGAAATACGAGTAAGATTTGGGATTTGGATCTGACACTTTTTTTGACAAATTCAATTGTTGTTCTTCTGAGTTGTATAAAAAAAGATTTGGATTTTTGGTTTATAGAAAGTTTTTGGCATGTTTGTAATCTTTTTGTGATGAAGATGATGATGGATGAAGAAGATAGTTGCTGTTTATTTTTTTGATGTATGCGGCTGTGTTTTTGTTCTGTTTTTTAGTTGTTGTTTTGCCGTGTTTTGTTTTTTTCCGGGTCTGTTTGCCGCTGTAGTTTTGGTGTTGTTTGTTTCAGTGGCTTCCTTGTCTTGTTTGTTACTTTCCCCCTTGCTATGCCTTATAACTTGGGTGGTGCTTTTAATAAAGTTTGCTTTTTCAAAAAAAAGAAAAGAAAGATGATGATGGATGAAGAAGATAGTTTGGGAGATGAATAATTTTGAAGAACATAAGTTTGAAGAAGATACTGATACTGATGATGATAGTGTTGTTGTTGTGAACGGTTCTTTCCCTTTTTTTTTTTTTTTAATTTCTAAATATTTTAAATTAATAAACTAATTTTAAATAATATAATTTTTTTTAAAAAAATACATATATTTTGCGGCGGCTATGTCCGCCGGTAAGTAATCCTGATGCGCGTCAGTCGTTTTACAGTTCGTCATAATTTTGCGGCGGCCAAGTCCGTCGGTAATGTGTGTCAGGTGGCAGAATTATTTTGCGGCGGCCAAATCCGCCGGTAAGTGTTTCCGGCGCCAAATTTTGCGGCCGATCCAGGCCGCCGCTAAATCTGCTGGTTTTTTAATTTTCCGGCCGTTTTTTTCACTTTGCGGCCGTTTTTTACGGCCGCTAAATGGCTGTTTTCTTGTAGTGAACGAGCTTAATATTTAGCTTAAGTTCGACTCATTTGGTTCATGAACCAAGTTCAAAACCAAACAAGCCGAACTATATATAGTTCAAGTTCAACTCGTTTGATTAACGAACTTAATATTTAACTTAAGTTCGACTCACTTGGTTCTTTAACCAAGTTCAAAATCAAACAAGCCGAACTATATATAGCTCTCAAGTTCAACTCGTTTAATTAACTAATTTAATATTTAGCTTAAGTTCGGCTCATTTAGTTCATGAACAAAGTTCAAAACCAAACAAGTTGAACTATATATAGCTCAAGTTCAGCTCATTTAATTAACGAACTTAATATTTAGCTTAAGTTCGACTCATTTAGTTCATAAACTAAACAAGTTAAACGAATTAATTGTCAAATCGATCTCAAACTTTATTCGACTTATTTAGGTTCATTGTCAGCTCTAATAAAGAGATAATACAATTTGAAAATAAGCAAGTTAAAATTGTTTTGAGTTTAATTGAGTCAGTGGTGCAATATAAAAAAATGAGAGGGTTCAAAATATAAATTATATAGGATTATATGTGTAATTTTTTTAAGTCCAGGGGATTCGGGTTCAGTAGAACCACCTCAGCTCTATGTGGCGACGCCACTGAGTGTAGTTACCCAAAGACAAACCAATTGGAGCAAACTAGCGTACATACAATGGTTACCTTCTCTATAATACATAATTTTTAATAATATATTTTATTTCTTATTTTCTTAACTAGTATTCCGATGATACATTAATATTTAAGAAAAAAGGATATGCATAGACATTATAAAATAATGTTACACTATCAACCAATCACAACCATATTTTCCGTCACATCACCCCACTTAATCTCACTTTCTTAATATGACATGATAAATTGGTAACTTTTCATTATATGATCGTGTAAAACTATTTTATACTATCAGTTCATATCCATTAAACTTTTAACATTTTTCCTTTGATTAAAAGTACTACTACACCGTACTAGTTTGACTGACCAAAATTTAGTTTATCTTAATTATTACATGCTTTCCTCGTGTAGCATGGTAATGTCAAACATTTTAGGTAAATTAAATGTCAACCCCTTGATAGATAATAATAAGACAAATAACTTGGTTGAATTGGTAAGGCATAGCATAGCCCATGCATGCTTTCCTGGTAATTAAGCAGTAACATAAGGTTGAAAGTCAAAGAAATCTATATTCTATATCAAGCAATAAATTGCAATATTGGGTTAGAACAGAGTGAAGAAGTGATGTATTCAAAAGGAGGCGTGTACAAGAAATGGAATATTGGATCCATTAGTACTAGAAGACTGCTAACAACACTATTCGATTTTTTATTAGACTCTATTTTAATATAATTTTAGATTTCAAGAATAGAAAGTGTGCACGCTTAAATTTTGTTTTTTTTTTTTGTTTTTTTTGCTATTTTTGGTTTTTAGAGGTAGTTCCAGACTTCCAGTAATTCAAATTTTGTTTTCATTTTAAATTTGAGAATTGAAAAAGAAATTATTATTAATTACAATGATATTAATGATGATTTACAATTATGATTTAAACACTCCTCACTTAAATTTCAAAAAATAGAAAATGTTTAATGCATTATTGTAAGGGTTGAGGTATCCCTTGTACCACCTCTCTTTTCATATTCTTCTCTTGCTTATCAAAAAAAAAAAAAAAAGCGCCAAACTTGAATCTAAATTAACTGATCATGATCCAATGACCATGGATGTATCGATTTTGTGAATACGTGACACTTTTCACTATAGGCAAACCTAGTCCTAGGTGGGCTTGTGTTAGAAAAAAATAACCTAAGAAAGACATAAAATAAAGAACATTAAAAAAAAATAAAGATTTTATTTTGGGTGATTATATCATAATGTTACAAGATGCACTGTTTATAGACATTTTTGTGAATATAGGAATTGAATTGTTATGGTTAGAACGATAGGGAAGACAAGAAGATTCGTGGAGTTCCTGATTGCTTTTTGTATTATAATTTATAAATTTTCATTCAACAAATCAATCTGCAAACCACTCCAAATTTTATGTTTTTTTAATAAACATATGTATAAACCGATTGTTAAGTCGAGATTGAAACAATATCATGTTTTTTTAATAAGAACACAACTTACATATGTTGTTTTAGATATAGTTCTTGCTATGCCACTCACAAAAAGGTTGTTTTTTAATTTTGAAAAATAAAAGAAAAATATTTTTAATTAAAAATACTACCTCTTTGTGTAAGAGAAAAAGTAAAAAATGCACTTAAAGCATACATGTAAGTTTTGTCCTTTTAATATACTTATGCATAAATCAATTGTTAAGTCGATACTGAAACAATATCTGTAGATTCAGATTTAAAATTTTTACTTGACGATTTTGATACATTTATCTAAAAGTTATCAATATTTATTGAAAAAAAATTAAAAATTTATATGTTAATATTTATCTTTACATGTTAATATTTTGATTATATAAACAATGCAGATAATTAAATGTGACATTTATTTTAAAACAAAAAGAATATTAAGAACCAATGGAGTAGTATAAATTATCCAACATGTATTATTTTTCTCCCCTCTTCACCCGATATATTTCATAAAATACCCCTATCTAAGAGTGACATTTTGCGTCTACCACTACCCATATTTTAATCTTTAACGACTACTTTACATAATTACATTTTTTTCCCCTAGTATACTCTGTTGGAATATTTTATGTAGGGGTGTCAATATTATCCGTTTGTCCATTATCCATCCAATCCATTGAAAAATTTATCCATCCAATCCATCCATTAAGAAAAAAATTGGTTAATGGATTGGATTTGATCCATCCATTTAATTAAATGGATGGATCCAATCCATCCCCTTTAATTTTAAAATCCAATGGATAATTGATCATTATTAATTTTAAATCAAATGGATTGTCTCTTTTTAAAAAATAATAAAATTCTTCAAAAAATAAATAATAATAATAATGACACTAAAATAAATAAAAAACAAACAATCAGTCAAAAACCCAAAAATCGGCCGAAAATCCAAAAATTGACCGAAAACACAAAAAATCGGCCGAAAAACCGAAAATTGACTGAAAACCCAAAAATCGGCCGAAAAATGGAAAATCGGCCGAAAACTCAAAAAATCGGCCGAAAATCAAAAAATCGACCGAAAACACAAAAATCACCCGAAAAACCAAAAATTGGCCGAAACTCAAAAAATTGGCCGAAAACCCATAAATCGGCCGAAAAACCGAAAATCGGCCGAAAACTCAAAAAATCGGCCGAAAACACAAAAATCACCCGAAAAACCGAAAATCGGCCGAAACTCAAAAAATTGGCCGAAAACCATAAAATCGGCCGAAAACACAAAAAATGGCCGAAAACCCAAAAATTGGCCGAAAACACAAAAAATCGTCTGAAAAACCGAAAATTGGCCGAAAACTAAAAAATCGGCCGAAAACTCAAAAAATCACCCGAAAAACCGAAACTCGGCAGAAAACCCAAAATACACCCGAAAACCAAAAAATCGGCCGAAAAACTGAAAATCGGACGAAAAACCTAAAATCAGTTTTTCGGCCGATTTTTTGTGTTTTCGGCCGTTTTTTGGTTTTTCGGCCGATTTTTGTGTTTTCGGCCGATTTTTTGGTTTTTCGGCCAATTTTTTGTGTTTTCGGTTGTTTTTGGTTTTTTCGGCCGATTTTTTGTGTTTTCGGTTTTCGGCTGTTTTTTGGGTTTTCGGCCGATTTTTTTTGTTTTCGGCCGATTTTTTGTATTATCGGTTTTTCGGCCGATTTTTTGTGTTTTCGGTTTTTCGGCCGATTTTTTGTGTTTTCGGCCAATTTTTGGGTATTCGGCCGTTTTTTGGTTTTTCGGCCAACTTTTTGTGTTTTCGGTTGTTTTTGGGTTTTTCGGCCGATTTTTTGTGTTTTCGGTTTTCGGCTGTTTTTTGGGTTTTCGGCCGATTTTTTTTTGTTTTCGGCCGATTTTTTGTATTATCGGTTTTTCGGCCGATTTTTTGTGTTTTCGGTTTTTCGGCCGATTTTTTGTGTTTTCGGCCAATTTTTGGGTATTCGGCCGTTTTTTGGTTTTTCGGCCGATTTTTTGGTTTTTCGGCCAATTTTTTGTGTTTTCGGCTGTTTTTTGGGTTTTCGGCCGATTTTTTGTGTTTTCGGCCGATTTTTGGTTTTTCAGCCGAATTTTTAGTTTTTCGACCGATTTTTTGCGTTTTCGGCCGATTTTAGGTTTTCGGCCGATTTTAGGTTTTCGGCCGATTTATGGATTTTCGGGTGTATTTTGGGTTTTTGGCCGATTTTTTATTTTTCGGCCAATTTTTTTAGTTTTCGGTCGATTTTAGGATTTTTTGGTGTTTATGTTGGGTTTTCGGTCGATTTTTAAATAATATTTTATCTACATAATATTTAAATTGAAAAATAATATTATTTCGATATTTTTATTTTATTGAATTAATAATTGAATTAATTTTGTTGGATGGATTGGATATCCATCCATTAAAATGATGATAATGGATGGATTGAATGGATTTTATCTCTAAATGGATGGATTGGATTGGATTTTTTTGATCCCATTTTAATGGATTGTTAATGGACAAATGGATTACTTTGATCCATCCATTAACAATCCAATTCAAATTCATCCAATCCATCCATTTTGACACCCCTAATTTTATGATATTCCAATAATATTATGTGGGCAAATATCTTTATATAATTATATTAGCTATTTATCAATTAGGAACCTTAATTGATTAAGTGATCAAATAAAGTAAAAAGGCTATTTAGAATTCTATTTAGAAATTATTTAATTAATTAATAATTAGATATGGGCTTAAATGGGTGGATGTCAGGATGACCCATTTCGGAATAATGGGAACCCTAATGGGTCATCACCCTATATATAGGCTATGGTCCCCAATATACCGTACGATAAGCAAATCACTTTCTTCTCCCCATCTGAAGAGAATTAAGGCTATCAGGGTACCGGTTGAGGAAGAGCCATACAAGCCGCCAATCTCTGTTTCAGGATCACTGCTAAAGACTTTTCATCCATGGATCCAGGTATTTCCTAAAGACCAACTTGTCGATCCAATAATTTTATACATGCTTCCATGACTATTTGTTTTCCGCAATAAAGTATATGTCATAATATGTTAAGCATGTATATGTGATCAATTGTTTTATTGATTTAATTCTAACAAATGGTATCAGAGCAGGACATGTTTGGTCTTTAAGAATGTATATTTTCTTTTCTATCGTAATTTTTGGATTATTGTATCTTTGGCCGATATGGTTTTGTTCACATGATGATATGATTGGCTTCATGTATTGTTTTATGATTCTGAAAAATAAAAGGTTGTTTATTTTGCGGTTTCTAATGGATGTCATGAAATACTGTCAAAAAAAATAAAAAAATGTTTGGATCCAGGATGCAGTGTTTTGAATATTGTTGCTTTTCATGACTTGAAATGATAAATTTGTAAGCTGCTATTTTCTCTGTGGTTGGCTTCAAGTGTATTATATATATATATGATATGTGTGTAAGTTAATATGCATATTCTTGTTTCGGTTCTATTGGTATATGGCTTTTTCACAACATATTCATCATGTTTGATTTGAATTATTTTATTCAAAATATGGTTAAGATTATATTCTATGTGATTGTTTTGACTTGGTTTTCTCCATCAATCCTGTAGAAATGTAAAAATTTTGGTTTAGTGGTTTTATGAATCGGTGTTAAAATTATTCGGCATTAATTTCTTTCCTTAAAGATTCATATCTATTTTTGGTCACACTTTAGCGTCAATTATTGCCATTAATTGTCGAGATTGGGTATTATTTTTCTTTAAATTGAATGATTCCATTTAACCGAATTGATTAGTGTTTTTTTTTCTTATTCAATATTGGTTTAAATGTTAAATCAATTAAGTCTATTTGGTATATGGCAAATTTTGCTTGTTGCCATAAAATAAGGACATGAAATTTGGGTATGAATTTTATTTAAAATATGAATTTGTTTTGGTAAATTTTGATCTTCAGAAAATAAATATTTTGATTTGGGTATGAATATGATTTTATGCCACTTAAAATTCAGAATTAAGGTTTTGAATTTGATTTTAGTGATATTTGTTTTCAAATTGAATGTTATATTAACTTATTTATAAAATTTAAATGGTGCCTAAAATTAAGGATTTGACCTTTAGGCAATTATGTTTTGTTTTGAAATTAGTTCAAAAGCAAGGTAACAAGAGATTGAAGAAAATGTAAAGGTTTGATTTCTAGATGAAAAGTAACATTTTGCAGATAATTGGGACCTGTCACAATTAGCTCTCTGTCTTTCACTCACAACCATATCATATAATAAAATATCATCAATTATTTTATGAAATTAAATACTTGTATCTTGCGAATATTCTATCTTACGAGACCAAAGAACATTATTAAACAAAATGAACTAATATATAAACTTTATTTTATAGTTTGATTTAGCTCATTAATTGGCTGCATAACCATATCCCTCCATTTTCTTTTGTTTCCCGTAATTAATTTTATGTTATCCTTAACAAGAAACATGCGTAATGGCTAAATCAGTTAAGATTTCCTACTTTTTTATTTGGCTTATGCGCATGACATGATCGTGTCGTGTCCTTCTTTTCTAAGGGTCTGTTTGGTTCGGAAGTTTTGGATAGAAGGGGAGGTGATATTTTAAATTTTTATGTTTGGTTTAACTTTTTAACGAGGAAGGGGAGTAGTAATTTATTTTTTTACCCTTAACCTTATAAACTCAAAATAATGATTAAATTATAATGGATATATTACGTCAAAAAACATCTAATGGATATATACAAAAAAAAAAATCTAATGAGTAGAAAACCTAAATTTTTTTTGTTGTAAAAAAAAAAAATAAAACCTAGAATTTTAATATTCCACAAGAATAATTTAGAATTTTAATAAAAAAAGTAAGGGTAATTTTGTCAACATAATAAATTATGTTTTACCTCGCCTCCCCTCCTTAAAAATTCCTCCCCTCCCCTCCTCATGGGTTGAACCAAACAAGCCCTAAAAGAAAGTAATGCTTAACAAAAAAAAATGGTATTTTCTCCGTCTCAAATCTTTAGTTCTTTTAACTTTTTAATTTTGTCCCAAAACTTTGGTTCTTTTAGAAAACCAAGACACAATTAATGATATTTTATCATATATACTTTTATAAAAACTAAAACAATCATTAAAAATGAATTTTCTCTTTCTTAATAAAGTAAGGGTAAAAATGATTTAACTTATCTATTTTTGTTATTTCTTAATCTATATACAAAACTCTAAAAAGACTATAGTTTTGGGACGGAGGGAGTAGGTGTTTTGCTCTGTACTGAGTCTCTTAGGGCCCGTTTGATGGTCAGGATAGTGAAGTAGGATATGAAACATTAATCATATCCTCCTCATATATTATGTTTGAGGCACCCTTGAAAAAAGATACGCTAATCCTTTTATTAATCCTATCGTGAAGCGGCTTTGTATTTTTTATCCTTAAAATTTGTTGGGTTAGAATTAATCCGATAGGATTGGAAACCCTTTTTCTTATTTTGCCCTCTACCCTCAAGTGATCCACTTTGATTCTCTTATCCTCTCTTTTTGCGTTTCCGTCGACCAACTCTGTTCCTCCAACCTCATCTCTGCGTGTGTCCTCCATAGTTCTCCAATCTCCCACTCTTCTTCCTCCATCTTTGTTCCGACGAGAAATATCAGACATTGATATCCTTCTATTTTTTTCTTCTTCATAGCGGTATATGTGACACTCAGTGAGCAATGAGATTGACAAATTATTTGTGGGTGTTATATTTTTTTTGGAACAAATCCAATGAAAAGGGAGTTAGGTTAAATCATTCAACTCAAAATGTTAAATTTGTCTCGCTTAATTCGATTGTAAAAAACTGTTTTTGGTGGATTGGTTTTATGGGGTTCTGGCATCACTTGGGCAATGGCAGTATTGCAAAGAAATTGGTTATGGCGGTAGTTTCATTTTTTATTGAAAAAAGCCATAGAAAAATTAATCAAGAAAAGATCCACTAGGTGCCAACAGATGATACACAATTGTTCAGGGTAAAAGACAAGCGTTGTTCTCTGATTTTTGTGTGTGATGATGTGTTCATGCTCTCATAATTTATTCTTTAGACAAGTGTTTTGATGACAGATAAGAGTTTCTCATATGAATTCATGAATTCATTCACTGGAAGATGATTTAATATACAAGGTGAGTTGAAAAAAATACAGTATATAATTGAAGGGTATTTTTGTCATTTAGTTATAACTATATATCCTATCACGTCGTTATCAGGTTATACATCAAACATATGATAGGATAAATATTATCATGTTTATATCATATCCTATCTCTATCCAATTTTATATTATATCTTGTTTCTATCATATCTTGACCATCAAACGAGTCCTTATTGTTTTGAGAATGTTTTGAACCTTCCTTGAATGGACAAACAATTTATTTTGTAGCTTATAGTATATATGTTATTCTAAAATAGAAAATAAAAAAATATTAAGCTATATTTTGTATAAGTTATAAATTATTTTCATAAATTTTTCTTAATTAGACTCACATGTGTTTATATCAATCAGTAGATGAACTCAAATAAATCAATGAGTGGATAAATATAGTTTATTTAAAGATTGATTTTATCATTTTAGTAAATTATAATATTATATTTTTTACCAACAATGAATTGGTTCAAATAATAAAGATTTTGATTCATTTAAGCATATTGTTAAGAGTTCGAATTTTGACTCATCTAAAAGGTGAGAACTTGGGCTTAGGCCCCTTTGTATCCCAAAAACAAAAAAGGTGAGAACCGATTTTGTGTGCCAATTATGGTACCCATAAAAAATAGTATATTATATTTTTTATTATTATTATTATTATAAAAGAAAAATCTTTTACTAAAATTCTTAAGGGCCTATTTATATAACTTTTTGAAATGCATATATTAGAGAAACATTTAATTTTAATATTTTAAGTATATAGTGCTAGCTACTAGCTAGTGGGTTAATAGCAAAGCTCACCCAATATCAATGTATGCATTGATCCTTAATTGGTGTATAACTGTCTCCCAGTAGTGAAAGTGAAAGTGAAAGTGAAAGTATTAAAGGTTTTGAAATATCATTATCTCACGACCTATCATAAGTGGCCATTTTAGTTACTTATAAATTTTTGTTCCTTTATATGTGATTCATATAGAACTATTTGCATCGTCTGGGAGTGCAAAAATGCATGCCTTTTGAGAAATTAATCAAAATTATCCTTAAAATTGGGTACTTTTGTCAATCTAGTCCCTTGCTTTTTGGGCATATAATAATTATAAATCAGTAGTTGCATAACTTTTGGGTAAAATATTAAATATGTATTTGCTCTCATATAGTAGCTAGGTTTAACATGATATATAGACCATTTTGAACATAAAAATGTCTTAATATTCGCTAATGGAAACTGAAAACATATTTTACTCTAAATTTTTTAAGCTTTGTTTGGAATTAATTTATATTTTATGTGATAAATGTGAAATGAAAATTCATGTTACAATGATATTATATGCATAAAAGTATTTTTTGTAGACTCGCATTTTGCGACGAAGTAGAGAATCTCGTGTTCAAATTTAGACTCATGGTGTTTTTAGTAGCTATTAACTGAACTACATTTGTGGATCAAAATTGTTTTTTTAAGCTGAAAATATTTTTAGAAAAACTAAATTTGCTAACACCCCTAATGACCTAAAAGAGTGAAAGAAGACCGGAAGAAATTGATTGTCTTTTTGAACTTCAGTACAATGTCAAGTCATGCGTCTGAAACAAATAAATAATTAGAATAATTTTTATCTTTATGTTCCGTTATCTGTTAATCAACACAACTTTTTCCTTTATAAGAAGATTAAGGAGAAAAACTAAATGAGTATAACAATTTTATTTAACTACACTTGTTATTTTACCATCTTTTTATAAGATGTTTTGAATCTGTTTTTAATTCTTTATATAAGAAACAAAATATAATTTTTAAATATATTTTTTGTTTACTTTTTAAAGGCTTGGTGGTCAAGTGGTAAAATAACAAGTCTTGAATTCCCGGATTTGAGTCATGCTAGTGCATTGAAGAGAGATAAATATAAATAGGAATATGCTGTATCTCCCGAAAACCTCCCTCACGAAATCTTCCCGACATGAGGTGGCATATTGTAATTGGATAATTTATAACACATACCACCTTTGAATTCTGTCAAAGTCCAAGGTACAGTTATTTTGGAAAGTTAATAGTGCGTTCGTGATCAATTCGGGATAAAGAAATTCGGGAGATATAGCATTGCTGATATAAATAAATAGTTATAAATGTTCTTTGAGCCAAATATCTTCTCTGTCTTGAAGACGCAATCCTCTCACCTTAAACTTTTGTAAATAAAAATGTCAATTATACCATGCAAGTGGAGACATGAATTATATGTGAATAGTTTTACTTAACACGTGTATCTTAGATTTCATTTCCTATGAAAATGACAATGAAAGTTTTTGGGCTAATTAGTTTTCTGTCTCAGAATCATGATCAAGGCGGATATTATTCATAAAAATAACTTAAAAAAGCATTATTCTACCAAGCCTCAAAAGAAGCAAGTAATTGTAATGCATCCCTCAAAAGAAAATAACTATTGCTATGCCCAATTGAGAAATAAATTTTATATTCTACAATGAGAAAATAGCATTATTTTGAAAATATTTATTTGCTCCACTATTTAAACAACAGTTCTCTTAATTTTATTAAAATAGTCATTTTATTTAACTGCAATATGACTCTGTTTGGTAAATCAAATAAGCTAGCTTATAGCTTTTAACTTTTAGCTTATAAGCTAAAAGCTCTGTTTGGTAACCATTTTTAGAAAAAAACTTATAGCTTATTTTACTAGCTTATAGCTTATTTTTCAAATACTATTTCAAGTAGCTTATGAGCTTATAGCTTATAGCTTATTATCTTTTCTTCCAATTTTACCCCTATTATCTTACTTGAAAAAAATTAAATATTAATTAAACTTATCTTTTTTATGTCATTTCATACTTATAAGCTAGTCCAACCGCTAATTTTACTAAACATTATAAATTCAATCAGCTAGTTTATCCGCTATAAGTTAAAAGCGCTTATAAGCTATCCGCTATAAGTTCATCCGATATAAGCTAGCTTATCAGCTATCCGCTATTTTTTACCAAACAGAGCTATTATATTCTCATTCTGAAATACAAATCAGTCTTAAATCGCTTCCACAAAAAGTAAGCTCAATCAAGAACAGCAAAACACAATAAAATTCCCCTAGGATTGAAAAACCTTACATGAACTATATATAATGCCAATAACAATAATAACACATTCCAAAAGCTCAAACGGTACAAATATTATTCTTTGTGAGAGAAAAACATGTGATGCTAGTAATAAAGAACCACATCTTTCACCACAAAAAGGCAAAAGAAAATTCTGATGTTCCAAAAAAGCAATAAAGCACAAATGTTCACAAAATCCAGCAACCACTGCACAAGTTCATCTAACATCTACAAGGGATAACTTTTCCCACAATAAACTTAACATAAGATTTCCTGTGATGTTCGTTCAGTAATAAGCCTTGCGAGGATTGTTCTGTAAAAAGCAAACACAACAGCAACATGAAAACAGGTTACATAGTAACTCAAGACATGTCACGGTGAAACAACATAATAAAAGGGAAAACTTACCAGAGGATTGGGTCTGTGACGGTAGCCAAGCATCATTCGCTTTTTGTATTGCTCATAGATGTCATCCTCAGGAGTCACCTCCCCAGGTTGGACAGCACCTACCCCCAAGTTATCTTTCTTAACATTGCCCGCCATGATGGGATCTGAAATACCCTTCCTAGAGCCACCTAGACCCTCACCTGGAAATAAGATTATCATGATTGTCAGCACAAGAAAGAAATTACCATTAAAAGATATATACAAGAAAATATTATTGTAATCAGGCAAAAATAGAAGACTTAAGTTGCATTTCTCATCGTCATACGAGAGTTAGAGCTTGATATGGATTCTCTTAAACATGTTAACATAAAATGCATTCATCAACTTGAAAGTTAAAAGACTTCAAGAAGTAATAAGCACCTTCTTTCCAACCCATTTTTGATAAAAGCCTGTGACCCACATTATCAGCCTGAATTTTGGCCTTCTCCGCAGCCTCCTTTGCAGCTTTCATTGCTGCTGCATCGTTACAGCTAGCCAAGAACTTTTCAAGTTCTTCCTGAGGAATATAATCACCCATGTGATGGCCTTTTTTCCCTGAAGCTGATGCTGTGTTCAAAATGAAGTGATCAGGAGATTATTATTTTTCCATAAAAGTTTGCAATTAAACTATTTGACTAAAATGAATGAAAGTCCAATAAAAACCAACAATCACCATCAAAAGTTGTTGAACCTTGTTGAAGAGAAGGAGGAGGGGGCATCTCGTCTTTTGAATACTTAGGTTGTTTAAACTTTTCTTCCTGTGCAGCTTTCTTCATGTAAAACTCCATTAGTGCTAAAGAACTAGCACTTGATGATCCACCAGGCTCATCTGAACAGATATACAAAATGCATGCATCAATAAAATGTTGCATACAAGATACATGAGGTTTTTGACAATTGAGAGTCCCACGTATTCAGATCTTTTCTTTTGACATATGCATAATGACAGCTAAATAACGATCAAACAGACATAATCAAAAGACAAATACGCAACCAAAACTACCATGCTGTACAAGTATCCCTTACCCGAGCTTCCAACTGAAAATGCTTGAACTGAAGATCCAGAAGCCCTTGATACTTCACTATCATATAAAGCAGAAGCAGGGATTTGGTAAGATGAATGCTGCTGGGATGATCTCGGAGGACCATTTGTTGGTCTGGAAGATGAAATGCTTGTCCCAACTGAGGATTAAATTGTTCAACATTACAAGTCAAAATAGATTAAACCATGTGAAGAAAAAAAAAAGCATGTCACAGACAAATTGATAGTGAACAATTTTTAAAAATTTTATGTACTTGTGTATGTGCAATGCATGCAAGTCGAGATTAGATTGTCATGTCTACCCAAGAAAACAAATAATAAATTCATGATAAACTCTAACCAGTATGATTTGCTTGTGGTTCTTTGTACTGTGAAAGGGCCTTCTCTTCTTGAGCAAGCCGATGTTCATAATATTTATAGTCAGAACATTTAACATCAAACAAAAACCTGCATGCTCAAATAAACCACACATTCAGTTAGAAATTACAAATCATAAGCAAAAGACAGATGAAACATGGTTATGAGTTAACTCCAAACTTACTTGAAAGGTGTATCCCCAGGGTTTTTTTGCCGTGTAACATCTTCAAATGGTCTTCCATTTTTAGCCACAAAACTTGCGAGTTTGTCAGCAACTTTCTTCACTGTAGGATCACTTGGGGGAGAAGGTGCTGCATATCACTTATAAAACTGATTAATACCAAGTGCATGAACAAGGGAATGGAAATTACTCTTGTAGCAGGCGTGCCAATACACCATTCTTGATAGGTACTTGAGGAATAAGCTGCATTCATGACACAAGATATTCAAAGACGTTTTCTCCTCTTTGCTGAATCTCATTTCAGTTAGCAAAGAACGAATATGCGGAGAATACCTCTTCAATAATCAAACTGAGCAAAACTTAGAGGAGGACTATTTTTTACGAGAAGAAAAAGGCTAAAAAAAAATAGTGTGAATATAACTGTATGCCTCTGACTGACGTAACACACTTTGATCTTCCATCAAATAAACTTTCAAGGAGTAGTTCAGAACATGCTTCACAAGGGGATACTCATTTTACACCTCTCTACTTCTTTTTTATGATCCAGCAGACAAATGTGACAAAAAAAATTATATTTGAAATCCACACATATGTTCTTCCATCCTCGTGTTAAATATGTAGTGATGAAGGAATAAAATTTATGAATGAGGAGATCAGCATTCAAGAGGAGAAAAGAGAATTTTCCAAGATGAAAAGAGAACAAGAAATGCACTCCCATTCAAGGCAAAGACAAATACAGGTTAGAAAAACTGGGATGGAAAAGAAATCAGCAAGAGATAACAAGGCAACAAAAAAAGAAAGAAGATAGCATCTAAGACATTGAATAGACAAAAAGCTGAAGAGATCTGTAAGTTAGAAAGACAGTGTATGGCAAGCACTAACAGAAAACAAAATTATCACTAAATCGTTGGTATTTTGAATGAATAAATAGCTAGACAAGGATGGGCTTGGCATAACTAGCCATAATCAGAATATAGAATCATTATCTGATAATTTTACTGGATAATTCGTACCAAAATCCTAAACTTGATTGAAATAAAATACAAACTATTTGCATATAATTTGAGTGAGAAGTAATTACCAACATCAAGTTGTCTTGATGATTGCTCAATGCCATCATCCTGACCCAATTTTTGTCGTTTTAATGGTGCATCATTTGAAACATACCCAGCATCTATTTCATCTTCATCGTCATCAGCCAACTTCACAGGGGGCGGCACTAGCTTTGACTTTTGTTTCAAACTGAAAGCAAGTTTGCCACCGGAACTACCCTGGGAAGATTTCTTTGCATCATTAGCCTTACTATTGGAGGGTTTAGGAGTCAGAGGTCCTGAAACAACTTTAATTGGTTTAGAGTCCTCTGGTTTGGCATTTTTCCCCCTTTCCTGCTCTTGTTGGAGCTGCCTGAACCTCTCCATAAATGAACCATCATTAACGAAGAGGGTAGGAGGTGGTCCCTTGTCCATAAGCTAACAGCCAAAAGGAATAATGCGGCTTTCAGCAATTCACTGTTTGACAAGCAAACTGCAATGCTTTTTAGATTATGCAGTTAAATTTAAGTCATCGTTTCTTTCTATCAAATACATGGAGTCATTTAAAACTTCAAAGAGATAATAGTGTGGTATGTTTATGTACTAATGAATAAAATAGGCCACAGGAACAATAAACATGAATACTTGGCCAGACATCCTCGACGACACAAAAAAACCTCGCCACGAATCATTCAAAAATGATGAAACATAGACTAAGAGATAAAGGCCATTGAGTTATGAAATTCATAATGATAACAAATTTAAATATTAACTAAGGAAAATTCACACCACTGAATGAAATCACCATACTAATTATTCCATGATTTCTATCAAACTGACAGATGCTAAAAAAGAAAAAAGGAACCACCTTCAAGTTCAAAAACCATATTGATAAGAGGCAAGACTTCACAGAAAAATAAATATAGGAAACAATTATTAAAAATTTCCCTTTGTTCAAAAGATAACAGATTTTCATTTGTTTATTGATCTCAATTTCCATGACAGACATTCTATGTTTCTGCCAGTCACTATGTGAGCACGAAGCATCCAAAATGGAGGCAAAGTATGAGCTGAGACATAAAATAAGATTTTGAAAAAATAATGTCGTTAAGTATAGTCTAAGAACATCCCCTTCCTAATGCCCTCCCAACATTTGAAGTTTCATACCTGCCAAATTAAAAAGAAAATCCTGCTTAGAATCCAAGTTCATAAGCAAAACTGTAATATGTCAATGGTCCAAAGTTCTAGTTTATCTTAAAACAGTTCATTTAATTAACCCATTATTGATAATGAAAGCTGGAATATGCATAGTTGTCACAACAATTAAACCTAATCAACTATATTCTTGCTACTTCATAATAAAAAATTAAAAATAAACCAATGCCTTCATGTTTTGCCTTTGGCATCACTTTAGACATCATAATATCGGCCGCTTCTTGCCATTAAAATATTGAGTTTGACTTGTAGTTTGTCAGGGTGTGAGGAAAATTGGAGTGCTTTTGAGCATGTAAGTAGTTGATACTTCATAATGTAGATTTATACTAACATTAAAATTATAATAGAGATTCATTCCAAGAAAAGAAATAGGCTAGAGCATCAGATGTTGCAAGACTTTGTTATCACTAAATATATCCAAACTTTGAAAAAACGCTATGAGAGGGATAATGTGATTGATCCCGTGATCATGGATGATATTGATAGTTGATACTAATAAGGAATGGTTAATGGGAGATGAGGATAGTGAAGGCCAAGCTCAACATGATTTGGTTTTTGATGATGACGATTTTTCTTGGTTAGATGTTGAAATTGCAATTGGTGCTGCTGAGCCTATAATCAACACTAGGAGCCAGGCAGCATTCCAGAAGGCAGCTGCACCTCCGCCTCCACTTCCACCTTCATCTAGATCTAGACCAAAAGAAAAGAAAGTGGATCTAGATCTAGGCCAAAAGCAAAGAAAGTGGTAGTACAACAAGATGATGAAGATGTTGATCCATAATATATTGGAGAGGATGAAGAGGACTATAAATCTGGAGGAAGTGATGATCAAAAACTAGATTTTCATGATGCTTGAACTTTTATTTCAGTTTTGATGTTTATATACTTTAAGCTTTAGAGGCTCAAGCTTAACTTGTTTGTTTCCTTAAATTTGGTTAGTATTACAAGTATTTTTGCTTAAGATTGTGGTTTTTACTTCTGATTATGAATACTTTAATGAACTTTAAGTAATTTATTTCATTTTTCAGTAACAATACCTCTGTTTGGCAATGTCATTGAATTTATAGCTTCTAAGCTCATGAAAAAAAAAAACATACTCGTTTGGTAACTTTTTTTTTCTCGCGAGCTTATAGTTTATTTTTACGCTTATAGCTTATCACATTTCTCTCAATTTTATCCCTGGTGGTCATCTTACTTGAAAAAAGTTAAAATATTAGTTGAACATTTTTTTATGTCATTTCATATTTATAAATTTGTTCAACCGCATATTTTACCAAACACAACAAATTCAATCAACTAACTTATTGTTATAGCAAATAAGCTCTAAGTTCATCCTCTATAAGAGAGTTTATAAGCTAACCACTATTGTTTTGTCAAGTCCATGTGTTAATTAGTATTAATCGTATCACAATTCCTAAATATATCAATTAGCACCCGCTCATAACAAATTATAAGCTTGTTCAACCACTAATTTTACTAAACACAACAAATTCAATCAACCAACTTAAGTTCATCCGCCATAAGCTTGTTTATCAGCTATCCACTATTTTTTGTCAACATTATCAGATTATGTGTTTATTAGTATTAATCATATAATAAGCTCCATATTATTGGATAAAAACAAAACCTTTAAACGTGATTCCAATAAATAATACAATAACCTGATATTATTAATTAATTATTAAGTATAGTGCATGCCAATTTGTACAAAACCATAACACAAATCAAACCCAGATCTTGCACACCGATTAATCCTATAAATTTAGGCACTAAACTGTAACAAAAACATTAATTTAATCAAATCCCTAATCTAATCCAACAAATCCCCAATTAATCGAACCATATGATCCCAAAATGAAAACCCTAATAGGATCCAATCTAACAACCTTCAATAGAATTAACAATAAATTGAAGAACAAAAAAGCTACAAAAAAAAAAGGAGAAACTAACCTAATGATGTTTGTGTGCGGAATTGGATGCAATCGGTGATGAATTGAATGATGGCGAAGCAAAGAGGGGTAATCGTTGAATCGCTCTCACCGTTTCGTGGAACGAAGAGAATAAGGATGATGAAGCCACAAAACCATAACACGATTGTAAATTGGGGTAAATGTTATTTATATGTCATTTTCTTGTTTCAGTTTATGTATTTTCTCAATAATTTAAATACTTTTAGTAATTAAAATTGCTTTTTTTTTTTATATGTAAATATTATTTATTTATTTACAAATAACAGTAATTAAACTTTCTTTATAAAAGTCCCGTAAGCTTAACTCAGTTGATAGGACATTGCATACATGCAGGGGATTAGGGTTCAAACTTGGTTATCTCACTTATCTACTTTAAGGTTGGAATTTCTAGTCAGTTACTTAGCCAAAAATAAAATTGCTTTATAAGATGAAAGAATAAAAAAAATTCAAATTTAAGAAAAAAATATATGCATAATGCTATAACCTAATTTTATAATAAAATTTAAGAAGGAAATAGTAAGAAAAATCAAATTTAAGTAAAATATATATACATAATGCTATAAACTAGTTTTATACTAACATTTAGATAATTTATGTAGCATTAAAAAAAAA
This sequence comes from Trifolium repens, assembly GCA_030408175.1. Lineage (NCBI taxonomy): Eukaryota > Viridiplantae > Streptophyta > Magnoliopsida > Fabales > Fabaceae > Trifolium > Trifolium repens. Next base: position 10,786,067 of record CP125850.1, read on the forward strand.
AAAACCTTTTTGTTAAGAAAATTTAAGGAGAAAAATTGCAAGAATAAATCTTCACTCTTGTTTACATCCACCATCATCCATGATTTCCATAAAAAAAGAATATTAAATGACATCATCCTTTAAAATTTTGTCATGTGTTGATTCTTTCATTTCTTGTGTAAAAATTTCATACTAAATAGCAATGCTCTAAAAAAAATAGTGATATTCAATAAAATATTTAGACTTTTAAGATTGAGTATAGAAATCCTATAATATTCAATTAAAAGAAATCAATGAATTGTTTAAAAAATGAGATTTTGGTAGGCTTTTTAATGAGTTTTTGTATTTCAAGCATATTAGTGGCTATAATTTAGTTTTTTTTAAAAAAATAAAATAAGTAGAGTGTTAGGAATTTGAAATCTCAACTTCTACGTATAAAAGTAGTTGGCAAAATGCATCTATAGGTCCTTTAAGTTTTATGTTTGTATCAAATAGGTCCTTTAAGTTTTTTAAGTGACAAATAGGTCCTTTAAATTTTACGTTTGTATCAGATAAGTCCTTTAAATTTTTTAAGTATCAAATAGGTCCTTTAAGTTTTACGTTTGTATTAGATAGGTCCTTTAAGTTTGTAAGTTGTAACAGATAGGTCCTTAAAACTTAAAGGACTTAAGGACCTATCTCATATAAACGTAAAAGTTAAAGGACTTATTTGATACAAAAAAAAACTTAAAGGACTTATTTGATACAAACATAAAACTTAAAGGACTTATTTGTAACTTAAAAAACTTAAAGGACATATCTGATACAGACATAAAACTTAAAGGACTTATTGATGCATTTTGCCAAAGTAGTTTTAGGAACACTTTTTATTGAGTATTTAAAAAGTCTTTTACCACTTCATGATATTTCTATAGATTTTCACTTCTTTTTTTTTTTTACTTTTACAATAATTTTGTATTTTCTCCTTATCTCTCAATCTCTCAAATTTTTACCCCACTTTTTTTAAAAAAATATTTATGCATTTATATCTCTCTTTCTTCATTATTATCCTCCCTCGTACAACACTGCATAAGTGACATTGTTGTTTTTCAATTATTTTTCAATGTCTAGCTATTTTTCTCTTTCAATTGTAAACATTATTTTTCTATGACATCACAAAGAACATTAAAAAATCAAAATAAAATTTCTATGCACTTCTTAAAAAATTACATCAATATTTAACTCTACATTGAGGTGTATGACATAATAACAACAAATTAATTGCGTGTGATTCATAAGATAATGTTGAATGTTTGCTAAAAATCTAACGAGTTATTTGAAATCATTCAAATCCATCAAATTATTTGAAATCCTATAAATTTGTTGAAATTAAAATCACAAAATATTGATTATAAAAGTCTTTAAAAGTCTAAAAGCTCTAACTCAATAGTCAAATTCTAATATTGTTAGACCAGATCTCATTCACCTCAGTTCAAATTTTGAATCTCATAGATATATGAATAAACTATCCACCATTTCATATTTCCACGTTGATGACAAACAACACAAGGTTTAACTTTGCTCACAGATGACATGACACCACACGTCAGTCATAGATATTAAGTAGTAATCGACTGAATCATTATTCAAACATGTTTCAAACTTTGATCTCAGAATATTTTTAATTAATTCCCCTTTAACTTTTAAAACCCTAAAATGTTATGTTGTTACCTTTTTGCTCATAAGTTGAAAAACTATTTTGTATGTTGAATGAAATAAGTTCCCCTAAACAATTCTTGTGGATACGATCTCTTATTTATCACTTGCTATAAGTTAATTTGACTTTGTATACTTGCACACAAGTACAAAGTTAAAGAGATGAGAGACACACATATGAGCATAGTTCCTATAAAGGTCAATCATCATATTCCAATTTCTTTCCAAATTTATGTTGATGAAGCGAATCATCTATTAACATACTCAACTCTGAGTCTATATAACTTTTCTTTAAAGAAAAGTGTTATGAACACTCTCTTTTTGACACTTTCTCTAACACTCACTTTTTAAGAGTGAAATTTATGTTAATCCCAACACTTTATGTGAGACATATTTCCAAAATGATAGACCCACCTTAATTTCAACGAATAATTGAGTGAGTGTTATAATAAGTGTGATAAGATTATATTTTTAACACTCCTCTTTCTTTAAAATAACTAATGCCAAAAACCAGCTCATTCTTATGAGAGTGAATGAAATCCATAATTGGAATTTTAAACTTTTTGACATTTTTAAGTGAAGGAAAGGGTCATGCTAACTAGTGCCCCGGGGGCACTAGTTAAGGATACTAAAATAGGAAGGTTTTACATTGAAAAATGCATTCTTTATATTTTTAAAAGTTAGATTGCACAAATTCCAACATTTTCATACTTTATTTAGTTCATTAACTAGTGTCTTCCAAATATTAAAGTCCAAACTATTATGAGAGTTGAGTGCATATAGTGAATAAATAATGCCACCTTAATCACAAATCGAGAAAACATAGGGAATCAAAACAACTCAAGAAAAATGAAAAAATAGCACAATCCAAATATTTCGGAGCTAAAAATGTAAACAAACCTAATATAAATGTAAAGTCTCCGTTTGTTTTATAGATCACACATCTCTACTACGAAATTTAGTCGGCAACCTTTAATAGATCATACTCTCACATTATTTTTTTTTTCATCGATAAGACTTGAATCCAAATTTTTGTTTAAGAGATCAAGTGTAATTTTATACAAATAACATAGTGTTAATATCATAAGTATCATTTGTTTATGGGTCAAAATATGAATAAGTTTAGTATAAGTTGCTTTACCTTTTCCCTCTAGCAACGCTTAGTCTAATGATTCTCACAAATCTTGTAAATATTGTATCCATCATTGTTCGGGTAGGGTGATTATGAGATTGTTTTCCCTTCATTATGAGCCATGAAGAATTCATACGATATCATCTAGTGTTAAGTTTATTTGAGGAAAAATGTCGTTTAATCATAAAATCTTGGACATCAAATGTTACCAATCATTGAGATACAAAGTTCAACAAACAAATCATACCTTGTCAAAAAAATCAAACAATCAAGCAGCACTGGGTATAAAAAATTGATTGTTCACTTTTTGAAATTCAGTGCGCATTGTTACAATACTGCCAAAAACATTAAATTCACAGATATAATAGAAGTTTTTAGATAATGATTAATATTGAGGCAAAGACTTAATACAAACAGTCCAACTATCTTGTCTATTTAAGCGCGGATGCAATTCATGATAAAATACAATTCAATCACTTTCCACTTTCACATCACATATTTACATTGATCTCATATTAACTGACTTAAGCGTTAGAGCAAACTGATTATCTCTAGTTCAGAACAACTAACATATGCCCTTAACGTTCAAATACTTAGTGTCGAACTTGAGCCCATACTTTTATAAATTAATTAGAACGTTGAAGCAAACAATTGTTTGTAAAATAAAACAGATGCCACTATAATAAGTTTTTTTTTCTTAGACAATAAAAATGTTAAAAAATTGTTTTCAATTTTTTTAGAAATGTATCCAGTTTGACTGAAATTCCATGCATCTCCTCCATCACAATAGTTTATAATTATAAGAGCCTCACTTCTGTTTTTTTCCTTCTTTTTTGTAGATGAGGTGACAAATTCACATCCACAATTGTGAATCTCATACTTTCTTTGTCAAATTTGTTATGTGAATAAGTGACTATATCCGAGTTTGAATTCTAATTTATGCATATTATATATAATATCTTTATCAATTGAAATAAGCACATATTTTATTAACAAAAAAAAAATAGTATGCATATTTACAAAATTAAAATTAATACACCTTTAAAAAAAAACTTTAGCAAGTAAGTAAATAATAAGAATTGATTGTTTGAGACTGGATTCTCTCCGATAACAAGAGAATCTTGTGAGATCTGCACCTCTTAAAAATATAAATGTAAAATTTCAAAATATGATTTTTTTTTTTTTTAGTGATTTAGAAATGCACATGAGAATATTTATTTTGGTACAATATTGAGAGGTGATTTATTAATGGTTTATTTAATTTATTTTTTAAATTTTAAAAGTATTATTACAACTACTACTACTGCTACTATGAGAGGTGCTTTACATTTCATTCATTCACCAATAGGATAAAATAAAATCTATATATATGGCACATGCAAACTCATCTTCCTTCCATTGCAATGCACACCAGTAACAATAACAACAAACACATGGCTTCCTCACTTTCCTTACTAACACTTCTTCTCTTCACCGTTATCTTTTCCGTTAAATCCTGCCCACCGTCAGACCGGGCAGCACTCTTAGCTTTCAAAGCTGCCCTTACAGAACCCAACTTAGGCCTCTTCAATTCCTGGTCAGGCTTCGACTGTTGCCGGAACTGGCACGGTGTTAGTTGCAACCCAACCACATGGCGTGTTACTGATATCAACCTCCGTGGTGACTCCGAAGACCCAATCTTCCAAAACAAATCCGGTTACATGACCGGAGAAATCTCGCCGGAGATTTGTAAACTTGAAGAACTCACTACTCTTGTTGTCGCCGACTGGAAATCAATCTCCGGCGAGATTCCTTCTTGCATTACCTCTCTTTCTTCGCTTAGAATTCTTGACCTTACCGGAAATAAAATTTCCGGCGACATTCCGGGAAACATCGGTAAGCTTCAGCGTCTTACTGTTTTGAATCTCGGTGATAATGAAATCTCCGGCGAGATTCCGATGTCGGTCGTTAGAATCTCTGGCCTAATGCATCTTGACTTGAGTAACAACCAAATTATTGGCGAGTTACCTTCCGATTTTGGTAAACTGCGCAAACTAAGTCGCGCGTTATTTAGTCGGAACCAACTCGTCGGTTCAATTCCTGATTCGGTTTTGAAAATGAACCGGCTTGCGGATTTGGATTTGTCAATGAACCGGCAAATTCTTATCTACCCATCACTACCAAATGGGTCAAGTAGCCCATCTTAGTTGGCAGTCATCCAAACCATCCATTTGATTATCTTTTATTTATGTTAAAAACATTATATAATTTACAATATTAGTTACTCAAAATAGTTTAATTGCAAAAGCACCCAATAAATTTTAACACTAACTTTCCAACTTAATCTTCTTCTTCTACTTCTTCGTATCATATACTCAGTCTTTGATACTGCTTTTTTTTTTTTTTTGAAAGTTTTGATACTTCTTATTCTTAACAACAACCGGGTAATTTTCAAATCTTAATATGTAATAAACTGAAGTAAAGATCTATAGGGCTTTTGTAGAGCATTATTTTACGAATCTATTGTCATAAATTTCGTGTTTTTTTATAATCAAAGAGAGAGAAATCTAAGAAAAACCTTGTCTTTAATGGATCCATAGATTTGCAAATTTCTTTGTAAATCTCACGTTTTTGATGTTTAAAACTTGATTATTTTGTGTTAAGGTCATTAGAAATTGAATTCTAGTCGAAACCCACAAAATATCGTGCAAAACGGTGTTGAAAAAGGGAATTTACATGTGCTGGAGCGGCGACCCGCGTTTTGATCCGTTTCTGGTCGTGGTCGACCCGCTAGAGGTTGAAGATGAACTTTTCGTCTTCTGTCAATAATGGTAACGTATATGTGTGTAGCGAAACCAATTATAACACGAAATATCATTGTGGCCCAGTGGTTACAGATTTGGTTATTTTCACCCACAGGTTGTGGGTTCAAGCCTTGCTAAGGGCATTTTTTGTTTTAATTTGATTTTTTTTTTTAAACTATTGGTTGTGAGTTCAATTCTTGGTTAAATCAATTTTTTTCATTTTTATTAATTTCTATTTTAAAAACTAATTAGATTTGTTTCTTTTTTTTTTTACAAAAAAAAAAGCTAATTTGGCCTTACAAATAATTATAAATTTGAATTTTAAATTAACGAAATTGAAATGTTCGATTGTCAAAAAAAATTATTGCAAAATATTTATTTTTTGTTCCTAACGATGGTCGATAATACAGTTTCAAAGTTTTGTAATAAAAATACTCTTTAAAAGTAAAAAAAAAAAATTATTACTCTTCTCGATTTATGTTTTGGTTCATGTCCAAATTCAATATTTCTCTAAAAAAAACTAGTCCTAATTATCAAAGCTTTAGGTCAAACTCTAGAATTAACCGAGCATTTCTCTTAAAAAAAAGTTAATCCTAACCCTAGTACTAACCGAGCATTATACTTCAATTGAAGTTAATGGCTTAAAAATTGTATAAATAAAATAAATATAAAAATAAAATATATTTTAATTTAAAATATTTTTGTTATATTTAGAAATTGAAATTTGTATTTGAAACTTTTATTTAATAATTATATTTTTTTTTACTAAATTTAATAATTATATTTAAGAAGTAAAAACCTTCTTATTTGATCAACACATGTACTCCAATTTAAGTTAAATAGCAAAAACCCTAGAGTTTGACCTAGACGTACACTTCAGTTTAAGTTCAATACTAAGAACCCTAAAACTTGACTTGCATGTATACATCGCTAAGAATTTAAATAATTAAAATTTATATTTAATAGTGGTATTCAATAATTAAATTAAATATTATATTTAGAAATTATATTAATAATTAAATTTAGGGAGTAAGAACATTCGTATTGGACCAACACATGTACTCCCGTTTAAGTTACGCAGTAAGAATTCTAAAGTTTGACCTAGACGTAGAGTCGTACACACCCAATTAAGTTCAGTACTAATGACCCTGGAATTTGACATACATGTATACCTTGGTTTAAGAATTTAAATTATCAAAAAATATATTTAATAGTTTTATTTAATAATTAAATTCAATATTATATTTAAAAATTATATTAATAATTAAATTTAGCAAGTAAGAACCTTGATATTGGACCAACACATGTATTGTCGTTTAATCTACGTAGTAAGAACCCTAAAGTTTGACCTAGACGTACACTCCTGTGTAAGTTCAGTGCTAATAACTCTAGAATTTCACTTACACGTATACTTTGGTTTAAGTATTAAAATAATTAAAAAAAATATTTAATAGTTGTGTTTAATAATTAAATTCAATATTATATTTAAAAATTAATTTTTATATTTAAAAAATTATATTAGTAATTAAATTTAAGAACTTAGAACCTTCGTATTAGACCAAAATATGTACTCTCATTTAAGTTAAGTAGTAAGAACCTTAGAGTTTGACCTAAACGCACACTTCGATTTAAGTTTAGTACTAATAACCCAAGAACTTGACTTGTAAGAACCCAATAGTTTGACCTAAATGTGTACTCCAGTTTAAGTTAAGTACTAACATAAGAATTTGACTTACACGTATACTCTGGTTTAATAATTTAAATAATTAATATTTATCTTTAAAAATTAAATTTAATATTATATTAGAAATTAAAATTTATATTAAAAAATTGTATTTAGTAATTAAATTTAAGGAGTAAACATTCTCGTATTAGACCAACACATGTACTACGATTTAAGTTTGGCGGTGGTTACAGGTTTGCTTATTTCAACCCACAGGTTGTGGGTTCAAGCCTTGGTAAATGTAAAATTAAATTTTTTTTAACTTTAAATTTTTTGCTTGAAAATTATTTTAAATTTTAAATTCTTAAACGGGAGTATATATGTAAGTCAAATTTTAGATTTCTTAATACTTAACTTAAACAGAAGTATACGTCTAGGTCAAATTATAGGGTTCTTACTATATAACTTAAACCGAAGTACGCGTGTTGGTCCAATACGGATGTTTTTACTCCTTAAATTTAATTATTAAATGCAATTTTTAAATATAATATTAAATTTAATTATTAAATACGACTATTGAATATACATTTTAATTATTTAATTTTTTAAACTAGAGTATATGTGTTAGTCAAATTCTAGGGTTCTTAATACTTAAATTAAATCGGAGTGTGCGTCTAGAAAATATTTAAAAAAAATAGAAAAGCTCAAATTTAGTTGTATATAATATATCCAACAACAATTTTTTTAATAATGAGTTTTTTTAAAACAAAAACACTGAATGATTTTTAAAACAGTGCAACACAAAAGCGACACTTGAGAGAACCAATAGCAAGCTATTGTGGTGGAGTCTCCCCCTCAAAAAATAAATTTAACATCGTGTGAGCTATTGACCTAGACGTACACTCCGATTTAAGTTAAGTACTAAGAACTTTGAAATTTATCTTACATGTATACTCCGTTTAAGAATTTAAATAATTCTAATTTATATTAAGAATTTAAAATTTATTTTTAAAAATTATATCTAATATTTATATTTAAACTTTCACATGTCTAAGTAAAACCACATACCGGAATACATCTGTTGATCCATTACAAAGGTTTTTACTCCTTAAATTTAATTATTCAGTCAAAAAAATATTAATTATTAAATACAATTTTTACATATAAATTCTAACTTCTAATGTAATATAAAATTTCATTATTAAATACAATTAGTAAATATGAAATTAATTATTTAAATTCTTAAACCGGAGTATACGTGTAAGTCAAATTATAGTGTTAGTATTTAACTTAAACTGGAGTGTATGTCTAGGTTGAGCTAGACTTTATTTTTTTAGAGAAAGATTGAATTTGAACATGAACCAAAACATAAATCGAAAAGAGTAATGATTATTTACTCTTAAAGAGTATTATCGACAATCGTTAGAAACATAAATTAAATATGTTGCTGCCAATTTGTTTTTGTCAAATTTAAATAAAAAAAATTTACTTTTAAATGTTCTATAAATAAATACTTGCCAGATTTAATTATTGAATATAATTTTTAAATTTAAATTTTACTGTAAAGAAGAATAAAATATATATATATTCACTTATTTCTTTATCAACCTTCTTCAAAAATCGTTACCTAAATAAATATTGTTCGATTATCGAATTATTTGGCCTTAAATTTAGGCACTATGTTTACTAAATGGAATTCAAATGTTTTTCACTAGACAGTTCAAACTGTTTGATCTATTACCGAAATAGACTAGCAATCAATTAAACATTTGAATTTCGAGAATCAGACATTTCAATTTCGTTAATTTTAAAATTCAAATTTATAATTAATTGTTAGTCTAAGTTAGCTTTTTTTTTTTATTTTAAAAAAGAAACAAATCTAATTAGTTTTTAAAATAGAAATTAATAAAATTGAAATAAAAAATTGGTTTAACCAAGAATTCAACTTGCAACCAATAGTTTAAAAAATATCAAATTATGAAATTACCAAAAAAAAAGGCCCTTTCCAAGGCTTGAACCCATGACCAATAGGCTCCTATGAACACACGAGTAACCACAAGACCAGGGTATGGTTTTTGATATTTTTTCGTTTCCTCTTATACATATACGAAAGTAATAACAAAAAGAAAACACTTCATCTTCAACCTCTGGCGGGTTGACCCACGACCAGAATCGGGTCAAACCGCGGGTCACCGCCCCAGCACATGTAAATTCCGTTTTTCAGCACCGTTTTGTACGATTTTTTGTGGGTTTCGACCAGAATTCAATTTCTAAAGATCTTAACATAAAAGAATCAAGTTTTAAACATAAAAACCGTGAGATTTACAAAGAACTTTGCAAATATGTGAACTCATCAAAGACAAGGTTTTTCTTAGATTTCTCCCTCTTTGATTGTCAAAAAAACACAAAATTTGTGACATTAGATTCATAAAACAATGCTCTACAAAAATCTATAAATTTTCACTTGAGTTTATTGCATATCAAAATTTGGAAATTTGACAAAGAAGATAAAACGAAAATTACAAGATTGTTGTTAAGAAATACTAGAAGTAAACCCGTGCGTTGCACGGGTTCGGTTAAACTATATAATTAAAATATTTTTATAAATGAAAGATAATAAAATTGATAAGTATAATCATATAGTTAAATAATAGACATGATTTTAAAATATGATTATATTTAATATTAGTATATGTTTATAAATAAAATATTTTTTATTGATTTATATCGTAGTTTTGTTTATTTGACTTGTTGTAATTGTATAGTCACATTTCACTTTGCTTTTTAATTTTGGTGTATCCCTTATTTTATTTTCAATAAGAGTTTGAGGCATACTTGCTGACAATGTTGTTCATGAGAAATGTTAAAATAAACTTTTGTTATAGAATATGATTCATATATGGTGCTTTTGACATTTTTTTTAACAATCGATCTCTTTTTTGTAAATTACGTTTCAAATAATATAACTGTTTATTTTCTTCTATGCAATTTAAAGTACCAAATATCACTTTTCTACGTACTCCCATCTCATTCTTTGGAAGTTTCTTCTCACACATATTTGCTTGGTGAAATTTATCGTGACTTTATTAGTCTCCATTATTTAATTTAGTGTATTGTTTGGTTTACTCTTTTCTTGGTCCTTATTTATGTTCGTTTGTTTTTCTTTCTTGGTAAGGTTTGTGCCCCTTCAAATTAATTGTTAGTTTATGTCTCTCTTAATTAATAATATTTGCTATTTAATTTATTTTTGCTATTGTATAAACTTAAATATTTTTTGTAATATATAAGTTTGGGCGATGATTTCATATATTTGAATTTAAGTTTAGTTATTTGGCTCAGATAAAGAAAGTTTATTATTTTAGAAAAATTTAACATATCATCTTCTTATTTGCTAAAAGAAAATGTCATCTTATCTTTACAAATATTCCACTATTTTATTTTAAGCCATATAATATTAGAATATGCATTTGTTTTTATCTAAATAGTTATATTATTATTTAAATCAAATTAATAATTTTTGAATTTTTAGTGAATTTTAATTGCGTGTAAATATGTTTAAATATATATATATATATATATATATATATATATGTGTGTGTGTGTGTGTGAGTGTGTGTGTGTGTGTGTGTGTGTGATAATAATAAATTGATTTCTTTTAAAGTTTCTTCTTATACATTTACTTGAAGAATTATATCCCATATTTTATTGATCAGAATGTTTTTATCATTTTTTTACTATGCTTAATTCTCTCTCTCTCTCTCTCATGAAGTTTCAGTCCCCTAATTTTTTTAGACTTTTTTATTTTGATTTTCAGTTTAGTTTAATGGTGTTTATTAGAATGCAATACTCTTATTGCATCAAAAAAGAAATAAAGAATACAATATTTTTTTTCATAGAAGAGTACTACACTTTTTTTTACAATATAGAGGAGTTAAATCATATTTTTCGTTTATTATAAGCAATCATTAATTTAATTATATGACTATCTTTTTTTAAAAAAAATAGATGATGAGTTTGGTAACTTAAAAATTGTCCTATAGGTTATAATTATAAGCATAAGGGTGTGATATTATAAGAGAGTATTTAATAGTTGGTTTTTTTTTTGACAGAGATAGTATTAGATATAGCTCAAGAATAACTCCAAAGGTTTTTCATTTACAAAAAATTATTTTACATAAAAGGGTGATATAGAATTATGCTTCAAAGGCAAATACTGCTTCAAATTTATTTTAAAATTATCTTAATTGCAATTTAACAAACTTCTTTAAGGTATGAAAACTTATTTCAGTACGTAATATATGATAGTAAAATGAATTATTATTCTAAGAGACAATTTGACTTTTTCTTATTTATTTTCTTCCATCTTTGTTAGAATAAAATTTCTATTAACATAATTAGTTTAGGTTTCCGTCTATATCGGATCGAAACTTTATTGACATATTAGTTTAGGTGATGTATGGATTTCAATTAGAGACTTGATAATTGAGAATGCAATTGTCGAGTAAGATATCAAGGATAAAACAATTTGAAAATACAAACAATAATTTACAATGACTAAAAACATCTAACTATTGTACAAAACAATAATTTTTATTAAAAAAAAAAATAGATTTTAGCCTAAAATATTATGCACAAAAAATTATTAGAATTGTAGTGGTCTTGTAAGATCATCATGAGAGCAATCCTACAATTACAATTTACAAATTCAGAGACCTGAAAAGATGCATGAAAATTATTAGAGTTGATGTTTTGAAAGATTATGAGAAGTGAGAACATATAAAAGGATTACAATTTATAAACAATATAAGACAAACATGTATACTAATTTTTTAATCATTGAGTAACATACCTCATATTCAAGAGATTGAGTTACCGGCCACCACAAAAACCAATGTTTAGAATGTAGCCATACTCCTATTTATACTAAAATTTCAAGGTACTCTCACAAATAAAGTATTCAATGCAAAAGGTTATTTCATTCTAATGGAATATGAATAATATGTAACCTCTCACAAATAAGGTATTCAATGCAAAAAGTTATTTCATTCTAATGGAATGTGAATAATATGTAACCTTTGAATAACAAATAAGAATAATAAAAGTCATTTCTAATATATAGAAAACTACAAATTTAAAAAATTATAAATGATCATATTTAATAATAATACTAAAAAATTATATACACATATAATATATTTTTTATATATATGTACGTATTTTCATTTTTTCATTTATAATTTGATCCTTTTTTTCATATTTTCAAGACTTGCATTTTTTTTAAACCCATTATATAGTATGTCAAGCACTATTTTTTTTTTTATAATTAATGATGGTTTTTATTTATTACAACATGCACCAATATATAATTTTCTTCTCAAAAAAAAAATGCACCAATAATTTAAATTTTAATTTAAACTCTACCGTACTTTATAATTCATGACTTTGTGTATTCTTTCCATGTGTAACTCAAGTCTCAATTCATTGTGGGTAGATTGATTTTCTCAACCTTATGTATTCTTTTCATTAAAATCATCACAATTATAGCATATACCTCTCTATATGCCTTAGTATTTTATTTTTTTAATAGTATATTATTGTCATTATTAATTAATTAATTAATAAAAAGAGATTATGGTAAAATTTTAGTAGAGATTGAAAACCATTTTTTAGAGTGCCACGTAAGCACAATACTTGCCTAGGAGCTATGTAGGAGTTTCGTTTTATAAGTAAAAGATATGATGAAGTTTATTTGCTGCAAACATGAGCACCAAGAAGAAGATTAAGTTGAAAAGTTAGTGTTAAAAAAATTTAGTGGGTATTTTTGCAATTAAACTTTTTTGAGTCACTAATATTAAAAATTATATAATTTTTATGACATAAATAATGAAAGATTAAATGGATGGTTATGATGAATGCCAACTAAGATGGGCTACTCTGCCCATTTTGTAATAATGGGTACTCAAGTTGTCACCTAAAATAAAATCTATATATATGGCACATGCAAACTCATCTTCCTTCCATTGCAATGCACACCAGTAACAATAACAACAAACACATGGCTTCCTCACTTTCCTTACTAACACTTCTTCTCTTCACCGTTATCTTTTCCGTTAAATCCTGCCCACCGTCAGACCGGGCAGCACTCTTAGCTTTCAAAGCTGCCCTTACAGAACCCAACTTAGGCCTCTTCAATTCCTGGTCAGGCTTCGACTGTTGCCGGAACTGGCACGGTGTTAGTTGCAACCCAACCACATGGCGTGTTACTGATATCAACCTCCGTGGTGACTCCGAAGACCCAATCTTCCAAAACAAATCCGGTTACATGACCGGAGAAATCTCGCCGGAGATTTGTAAACTTGATGAACTCACTACTCTTGTTGTCGCCGACTGGAAATCAATCTCCGGCGAGATTCCTTCTTGCATTACCTCTCTTTCTTCGCTTAGAATTCTTGACCTTACCGGAAATAAAATTTCCGGCGACATTCCGGGAAACATTGGTAAGCTTCAGCGTCTCACTGTTTTAAATCTCGGCGATAATGAAATCTCCGGCGAAATTCCGATGTCGGTCGTTAGAATCTCCGGCCTAATGCATCTTGACTTGAGTAACAACCAAATTATCGGCGAGTTACCTTCCGATTTTGGTAAACTGCGCAAACTAAGTCGCGCGTTATTGAGTCGGAACCAACTTGTCGGTTCAATTCCTGATTCGGTTTTAAAAATGAACCGGCTCGCGGATTTGGATTTGTCAATGAACCGGATAACCGGTTCGATTCCGGATCGACTTGGAAAAATGCGGGTTTTATCCACATTGAAGCTTGATGGTAATTCTATGACGGGTCAAATTCCTTCAACTTTGTTGGGTAATACGGGTATGGGCATTTTGAATTTGAGTAGAAACGGGTTTGAAGGAAACATACCCGATGTATTCGGGTCAAAATCTTACTTCATGGTTCTTGATTTGTCTTTTAATAAGTTAACGGGTCGGGTACCCAACTCGTTATCAAAAGCAAAGTTTATGGGTCATTTGGATATAAGTAATAACCATCTTTGTGGAAATATCCCAATTGGATCTCCATTTGATCATCTCGATGCGGCGTCGTTTAGTAACAATGATTGTTTATGTGGAAATCCATTGAAGACTTGTTAATGTGAATTATTGGGATGTTATTATTATTTAATTATTGTTATCATTATTACAGTGAAGTGAAGCTTAATTAAGTGTGACTTTGAATTTGATGTAATATGTTTTTGTCATGTAATAATAATGTAATATTATAGTGGACAAAAAATATGGGAGCAGATGCTTGTCACATGCTATGCTTGCATGTGATTTTTAAGAAAACATAGGTCAAGCAAAGTTGGAATATATTGTTGTAATTGCATGTGAGTTTGCTTGATATAACGTGAATGATTTGGATTATGATCCCTTTGGTCGGTTTAGCTTTTTATCATACAACATAAATTATCATAAATTCATTATATTTCAAGAGAACTTTATAATAGATAGCCATATAATTGATGTATGTTCGGAACACCAGATTTATAATGTGTAGGTGATACTTACTACTTTTATGGTAGGCCATAATATGTAAGTGAAACTTTGTGTCTTTCGGTGATTTTTTTGTTGGGTTATCTTCTTTTTGGTGATTAATCCCAATAATAATATGTAATGGTATGTGTAATAATATATCAATTTTTATATATCAGTTTAGATTAGAATAAGTTATTTTTATATTTAACATTTTGTTAAATGATCTTGTTGTTTTTTCCTTATCAAGAATTTAGGATCAATGAATTTTTTTTAAAACGGTATGATTTAGTTCCAAAGAAATCAAGAAAATGTGTCACAAGAAAAAAGAAAAAAAATATATATAAATGAAATCATCAACACCATTCAATGGTACATCACTTATTTATATTTTTTATCAGAAAACTAATCAATTATCCTTAAAAACTAATATTTTTTGTTTACCCTTTAAAGAAACTAATTATTAAGCAGTAAAGAGGGAATAGATAAAGTTATTTTTTTTTGTTTACACTTAATTTTTTTCGGTTACCCTTTAAAGGTAACTACTTGATTCTCTTCACATTGTAAAGAGGGAATAGATAAATTGGCCCACAAAATTGTAATCATTGATTAAAATAGTTCTTGAATATTGGGACTTAATTTGCAAATGCATCTAATGTCAATTAAAATAGTACATTTGTTGTTTAATAAATATGCTCAGTTAGTAGTTACTATAGACATTCGGATTAAGAGGAATATGGGAACAGATGTATGACAGGAACAATTGTACTGTTTCTAAAGTTTTGGATAAAACTAAGATGCAGATATTGATATTACAAGTGAATCAATGACCTTAGGCTTTCCCTCCATTAAGGAGGCATTGTTCGAGATTTTGCATAATTACATTTTATCACGCAAATTTTGTGCTTGAATAGGAAAAAGTGTCCTTCACTTTGTTGGTTATTCAATTTTACTATGTAGATTTATTTTACTATGTAGTTTATGATGAATGTGTGTTGACAAAGCAAACGTTCCTGTGGAATGTGTGTTGACAAAAGCATGATATTTGCTAAGATTCTAAGAATGCTATGAGAAGAAAATAGTATATACTTGAACATTGAAAGTTAAGACGGGGAACATAGTGTGACACTAAGCTCGGTTAATGCTATGGAAGAGAAGACAAAGTGAAGTAATGCTAAATAAGAATAGAGGCGATACATGCCCATGTTTTCTAGCCAACGGTTAAAGGCTAATTCGTGAGCTATTTGTGAATATAACTCTTGCGATAAATAACATTGTTGATAAATGAATTAGTACAATAACAACGCATCACACATTTGAGTACCAAAATACCCGTTTACCCCCTCTTATATACTCTATCAAAGGCCTACATTAAAGGTAGACTTAGGCTCACTCATTTTAGGGAGAAACTTTCTTCACCCCATCATTGATATCGACCATAATCATATAGAAAAAACATATTTTATGTCATCCAAAATACATTTCTATCACTATGTATAACTTTATAGAAATGTGGAGGTGAAAAAAGTTTTTACTCTCTTGTAAATATGTGAGCAAGGTCCACCACAACACTAACATCCACATTTTTATGTGGCCATCACTGTCCGACAAAACAAAAGCACCCATTTCTACATGTGAATTATCACATGGATTTCACTCACAAATCTCATTTTATTTTTCCTTTTCTCTTTTTGCATCCCCACACCACAGCCGCCAGCAGCTTCTTTTAATTTCCTTTTCTACTTTAAATTGGGATTTTCTTTAAAGTTTGCATTGCATTTTTGTCTCTTGTTATTATGTTTTAAATCCTATCAATAATGTTACTCATTCCATGTTATAAATATGCGAAGGGAGGAAGGAGAAGGAGGAAGAAATAATTAACATTGCTTTTCTAACAGTAAGTTTCTCATATCTGGTTCAGAATGATTTCCGGCAGCTAAAGATATATAAAGTTTCAATACTATCTATCTAATGTATCCTGCGTTGGTTCACAACCGTAATTGTGGTTCCTAATATGGCCTTTGCAACATCACATTGCAATTGTAGTGTGATCTTGCATCGCACATACCATGAATCGGCCATTACATCAGACCAAATTTAGCCTTTGTAACAGCCGCGTCAATCTATCTCTACCCCATTCCGTTGAAATCTTCTAAAAAAATATTATATGTTTAGACCCCAAAAAGCCCTCGTCTACTTTAGATTTGAAGAAAGTTTTGACCTTTTAAGTCTCTTTCAATTGTATATGTCAAACACCTCTCAACAAATATATGAGGAGCAAACTAATAAACGCCATGACCGCAATGCACGCTACAATGTTACAGTGTCACCAACGACCGCAAACATAACAACCGCATCCGTCAACGCAATTTAAAAGCACAGTATATTAGTCAAACATGTCTAACTATCTAAATTAGTTTTGGTCCTCTTGGGTTTTTCCAAAACCTACAATCTATTCATAAAAACACCACCGACACTATTTGTTGCCTTTAGTCATTCATCCAATCCAAGGGTACCTCAGAAATTGTACTTCTGAAACTATATTAACATTGTTTTACTCCTATATATTACTCAAGCAAGGATACTGATAAAACCCCATACTCAAACTTCAAAAGCCAACCTCTACAAGGACAAGTGACACCTATTTTTTTATTTTTTTATAATAAAATAAAGCAGCCCATATTTTTTATATACCTTCCATATAGCTATAACATATCCTGTATGTCCCATGTGATTAATTCATCCATAACCTGTCGTTGAATTTCATAAATATACGAAAGCTAGTTCAATGTACTTCATTAAGGAGGTTTATTATTTCTTGTTTTATGTAAGCCTACAATGTCAAATCAGACATCTTAGTTGTTATTTCCTTATCAATTATCATATGCTCCACACAATCTCAAGTATTAAAAACAAAATGTCTGTATATCTAAGATAATACATATTGCTTATTTGAGACCGTGTGGAGTATATCCTATAAACTCTCACTGATTAACAGTTTGTAACCAGGATCCAAAACAGCAACGAAAATCGATGGATTTTTTTTTATGTTTTCCCAATATTTATCGAACTTAACAAACTAGAGTTCAGAAGGATGGACTCCAAGATATATGAAATTAATTTTCGATCTTCTACATGAAATTTCTCCTAGTTGCAGCAGCTAAGCATAGAAGACTTTGAAACTCAATCATTTTAGCCTCAATCCATTCTCTGGAAGTTTTGAATGTTAGAGAAGACCTAACAAAATGCAAGCATTTCAAAAGCTTCCGAGAGACAATTGATGTTTTTGTGCCTTGAATTAAAACCAAATTTAGAATGAAGACACTTCATATGCAAATATTTAACATTACACACTAGCCCACCCCTAACATATTTTTGTAAGGTTTAAAATGGCTTCATTATAGGGGTGTTGAGTAGCTAAACTGATTTGAGTTAAAGGTGATAAGAGTTGAAAAAAATTATAACACCAGAGTTCAAACTCTAACCAAGGAGAAAAATACTAACATGTTAATTAATTACTAACATTAGCAGTTAAAAAAATGACTTCATTATTTGAGCTTTGCATAACGGCAATTGCAAACATTTTCGGTTCCTCATTCTCTTAAAAAAATCTATAATTTATCTTCCAATCATTTCACCCTTATGGTTTTCAATTAGGCAAACGTCAAATTCTTTTATGTTGTCTTCATTCATTATCAATGCAATGTGTCCTCAAGGACATGTATACTAAATGCAATAGTAACATTTGGCCTTGTGTTTGTGACTATTATTATTTTTAATCAGCAAAAAGTATATTGAAACTAGAAAAGAGCACCAGGGGTGCTCAAAGTTAAGGTGTCTTTACACCATATCATCTTTCAACAAGGAAGTAAACACCCCATTTTATACCTTTAACTCATACGGGTATATGGAAATCTTTCCCTAATCTATGGCCATTTAATGTTTAATTTTAAACCCAAAAGAAACACAGAGGAAAAAAGCTTCTGATTTCTGAAGGAAATACTGCCAGATGTAATGGGAGTGCACACTATGGCGTGCTCTAATTTAGCACTGAAGCGAAAGAGATATGCAGCACAAGTACAAGATGAAGTTGTGAAGCTTGGTAAATCGCTAATAATTTCTTGTGCTACAAGAACAGTTCTCAATTTTCAAATTTTTCTAATATTTTGCTTTCAGCAAGGACACAATGGAAAGTTTTTTTTTTTTTGGTCAAGTAGTTTAGTGGCTAGAAATTCCACCCTTAAGGTGGATAAGTGGGATGACCGGGGTTCGAACCCCGATCCCCTGCAATATATAATGCGATGTCCAACCAATTGAGCTAAGCTCACGGGACGGACACAATGGAAAGTTATTTCACAAATTTTGAGATGTTTGATCAAAGGCAAACTTTCATCTCATGTCTAGTGTAACAAAGTTTATATTACTTGCTTTGGACAGTTTAAACCACCAGACACTAACTAAATAATCAAAAGGCATGCCGTCGCGTTTAAGGAAAAAGTATAAAAAGACCAAGAAGATAAATTAACAATAAATGAAAATTGTTCAAAATGGATAATTTTTATTTTTATAATAAGTGGGAGCATAATTTGTGTTTGCTGGTAAGCATTGAAGTGTTTACCATTATTAGTATATGTATGACTGCAAAAAGGGTTTAGTATGCTTACAAGTGATAGCAAGGAAATATCTTGTGTCGTGACATTATGACATGACCCAGATATCAGTCAATAACGGGACAGCTCATGATGTTCATATCGATCTATTATGTATCTTAGGATTTCAATAACTCCGTTCTAGATTACCGTTAAACTCAGCTGGCAAAAGTTAATTAATATTGAATCCATGTATAGATCGAACAACAGTAATCTAATCAGGCTGAAATGTATCCTTATAATTCAGATTCAAATCCAATATTCCAAAATCCTTCGGGGGTCATAGGAGGAACATACCTATAACGATGCCTAGAAACACCATCATGATGCTCACAACGAATATTCTGCTTACCATCAGGGTCTTTACCATCAGCATTAGGTAGAACAGCTTCATAGAACTTCCGACATTGTTTGCAGTCAACTCCTTTTAAATTTTCGCGCTCGGCCTTCTTTCTCACTGGCTCAATGTACTTGAAATTCCTTTTATTGGCCACTGTAATCGAAGACTGCTTCTTCGGGGGACTGCTTTTGGCATTCAAATCCTGTGTTTCGTCATCTGAGCTGTCCATGCTAATGTCTTGCTGAATTGCTTGTGGGAGATCTTCCTTATTCAAATCCTTATTTAAATTATCTCTAATATTTTCAAGAGGTGTATCAAGAAAGTCATCGTGAAGGTCATGGCCTACTCGACTTTGATGAGAGCGGGTTTGTCTCCAGGAAGGTGCAGGCCGCTTTGTACCAGACACAGAGACTAATTTTGTACTGGGTGGACATTTTTGGACACCGTGGAAACTTGAAGAAGGAGGAGGGCACAAATTGGCCCCTCTGTCATCCTCCAATGTCTTCTCCTTCGCTTCATTTGTGTCACACACAGGAACAAAAACTTCAGGAGTTCTGTTCTCAAGGCCTGAAAACATAGTAAGTAGATGATGGGTAAGCAATTAACCTAAGCTGTGCACTTCTCTATTTCAACATAGCATTTGGCCAACAAAAGCTATGCATGTCAATGCAACTTAATGCAGATGGATCAAAATAAAGGCCACTTCGAAATCTATCTTAGAAGGATGAAATGGAGTAAAGTGCATGTATTGAACAACAGTAATAATAGGCTCTATTGTTTCCATTATCTAAAAGGATTCAAAGGATATACATTTGTAAAACAGTTTTACACTAATATCCAATGAAAATCCACTATTTTGCTACATCACCCAACTTTTGTGAAGGTATTTTGAAATTGATAGTATGACATGGAAAAATGGTGGTCTCTCATTGGATGTCAGTGTAGAACTGTTTGTGTATGCTCATTAAATTCTATTTGAAATAGAGAAGAACAGTGATACCAAAGGAAGATGGCCTATTGTGGCGGCAAGCCAAAAGACCACCGTATAAACATCGCGTTGCAGCCTATGATTGCTACCAAAGAATCTGCCGCGCGAAAGTGTCATAGCACCGCAATGGCGGCATTTTAAAAACACTAGAGAAGAATGAAGTATACTGATACCTGCATTGGGTCCAAGGAATCCCAACAAAGTATACCACAACTCAAACACACAAAGGCACACCATGAATGACAGATTTGAATTGACTCCGTTTTACTCACAGTTCTTGGGATACCCTAGAGATTCCCTACAGTCTGTTAGAAAATTCCATTATTGCTAGACCCTATCTCTTACTGTTAATTTGTTGTAATAAGAGCACACCTGGCACCTGATGCAGGTAATCAGGAACCAACTCACCTATATATTTGAGTACTGGTAAATGAATGAAATAGCGAAGAATTTCAGTAATTTTCTTTATCCTTATATCCCTCTCCACTTTTGGAGCCCATTCCCTACTCCAAAGCGTTCATGGTAAGGCTACTACCGTATCATAAACCTGACCCATTGTAATCCATTCAATTCTCTCTTTTTCAACCCCTCTAGTTTGAAGTACAGGATAGAACCATTGTTTCCATCACATCATTAAAGTATCCAAACAACAAAATAACTAGCTTAATTCTATTCCATTTCATTCCAATTTCCAACTATTGCTACATAATCTAAGACCATGTACATAATATAGCAATATGGACTATGAATAAAATGATTTAATTTACCTTCAAAACCTTCATCTGGGATTTCACACTTCACTTTAGCATTTACACAAGCAGCCATAGCGATATCACGGTCTTCAATTGCAACACCTACAATAATAAGAACAGTTTCATAAGACACAACGAATCCAAAAAACACAATAAACATACTTTAATCTACAATTACAACAGAAATTCATGTTATACCTTGTTCTACAATTGGACTTTGATGCTTAACCAAATCACTCTCACTATCAAATTTATTTTCACTCCTCATATTTTCCTCATTTAGACCAACCTTTCGACGAAGATAAACATGTTGAGATTTAAGTCTCTTATAAGCTTCATTCAAACGATTCCTCTTCAATTTCTCATCCTTAACCTCACACGTCAACAATTCAACTTGTTCAACCAATTTCTTACACAAAGCCTCATTTTCAACATTCTTCAATTCCAAAACTTCAACATCTTTCATTTTCAACCCTAATTTCTCCTCCAAATCAACGAGTTTCCCTAACAACTTCACGTTTTCGCTCTCACAACTCTCCAATTTTGCGATCGCTGATTTTCGCTTCTCTTCGCACGCTTTTAATGACGATTCTTTGGAACGAATTAAGTCTAGGAGATTGTTCTGAAGCTTCATACCTTCGTCGAGTTCTTGTTCGAGTTCAACGATACGGCGTCGTTTTGCGTCGGATTTTTTTGATGTGGATTGAAAATGAGGGTAGAGTTGATTGCAGAAAACGTACTCGATTTGAGAGATTTTGTCTTTGGCTTCTTGAATTGAAGCGACAAAGATTGTGCTGAGACCGGAGACGAGTTTTTCGTCGTCGGTGACGGAGGGAAGAGATGGTGGTGTTGATTTTGGAGAGCGCGTGTGAGAAACTCTCTCTGTTATCGCGTGTTTTTCTTCCATCGGTGTTGATAGTGTTGTTTGAGTTGTGAATTGGAAGAAAGGGTTAAGGAAGGTTTGGGGTTAATCGTGAATTGGTGAAACTCTCGCGCGCGATTTTCAAAATAGGGGAAGTGACTCAACAAATCCTCACCGCTTTGATACATAAAATCCGAATTAATTAGGTTTAGTATTTTGGCTTAATTAATTTGTAGGTCCCTTAAAAAAAAATTTGTTTTATTTTGGTCTCTTAAAAAAAATAAGTTTCACCACTTGTACAGAAGTTAACAATTTCTGAGAAAAAATGAACGAAAATGATCATATTGACTGTCGGAGGTATCAATAAGGGACTAAAGCAGAACTTATTTTCTTTAAGGGACCAAAGTGAAATTAAAAAAGTCTTTAAGGGACATGCAGGCTAATTAAGATTAGTATTTTTACGATTTTGCTCCATCTAGTTTTATATATAAGAAAAAGTTGAATTTTTAAACTCATTATAAAATTAATGTGTATAATCAATAATATAGTCTAAATACATTAATTTTACAATGTATCTAAAAGTAAAATACTTCTTATAAAAAATAATAGACAGAGAATAATAAGGATATTGTTAAATATTAACCTTCCTTGATTAATATTTTAGTATTTTTAACCCTTTGTTAAACTTTTGGGCTGGCTTTTTCTTATAGGATAAAAGTAGAGAGTAGAATTTTAATCTAAATAAATTCTATATGATATTTCAAACATGTTATAAAAACTTATTTAAAATTTTAAGAGTTTCTTAATAATTAAACAAATTTAATTTTAGTAGGAATTAAAATTATGACCTAGAAAAAATTTATAGGAACTAAAATTTTTATAAATAGGGTAAAATATGTTTCTATAGAAGAAAAACATTATTTTATAAGGACACCGTTTTGTAGGAACAAAAACATATTTAACTTTTAAAATTTATTTAATATAAAAATAGGGTAAAATATGTTTCTATAGAAGAAAAAAAGGTGACATGTTTTAACTCCTACAAAATTTATATGTATGCAATTTTATTCCCTTCTAATTTATAAAATTTTAAAAATTGATTTTTTTTTTCATATGTGTATAACAATATAAAAAGTTTTTTTACAAAACTTTAGAACTTTTTAAAATGAGAAGAATTAATTACGAATTTTTAATTTTAAAAGATAAAGACAAAAGTAACAAAATTCTCGACAAAGAAATCTAATTTCGAGTTTCTTTTTTCTGAGAAATTTTTTATATTGTACTCCGTACTAAACATATTTGCAAAATAATCAATAAAAAATATACACACTGAATTAACAATAGGGACTAAAAATGAATACATAATAATTTTATAGGGACCAAATATATCACTTTATTTTATAAAGACTAAAAATATATTTTTAACCCATAAAAATATGACATAACATTAATTTGTCTCTAAAATAGCAAGACAACAAAACTATAATTACAAGAATATTCATTTTATAATACAAAAATATAACACAACATCAAACTTTCCCGCGTATGTTAATAAATATGATAATTTCACATGAATCAAAAAGCAAACCGACTAGGAAGCTAAAAAATGTCAGACACAAATGAATAGATCTAAGAGATTACGACGTTATATTAAATAAATGGGATCATGAGCCAATATATTAGACTTGGTCTATTTTACTAAACTTTCGTAAATATAAGAGTTCAATTTGTTACAAGCCGGACTAAGGGTGTGTTTGGATGATAGAGGAAAGTTAGAGGAAAGAAAGTAGAAGGAAAGATTATTAAAGGAAAGAAAGTAAAAAGAATGTGAGAAGAAAGTGAGATAATTTTTTAGTTGTTTGTTTTGAATGAAAGTGAAAAGAAAATGGAAGGAATGATAGATACATATTTAGTAAATGACATAAGTAACCCTACATTAAATTAGAATATTATATATATATATATATATATGTTTATATGTATATTACCAGTGACACTATTGTACAATGCTAAAAGTATGACAAACTAGTAGCTGTACGTGCAGCAAACTAATAAGAATATATATGTATAAAGTATTAAGATATTAAGATGAAAAAAATCAAAGCACATGAAACCGTGATAAAAAATAAGGACAGTTTCGTCATTTTGGTTGAATTGATAGTCTTCCTCTCCTTTCCGCCCAATCTTGGACGGAAGGCTTTCAGACGTGGGACCCACCAGAAACAAGCTTTCTTTCCTTCCTGACAACACAACCAAACGGTGGAAACCCAAATTTCAAGAAACTTTCTTTCCTTTGTACTTTCCATCCATCTACTTTCTTTAGAACCAAACAGTGTGTAAAGCTCAAGGAGGCTGAAGGCCCACTAGGCAATGAGGTCTATAACTCTAATGCATGTTACCAAACATAAGATTATTCTCCAATGGTTAAGGACACACGTCTTATTTGGCATATTACGGTAGTGGAATTGACACTCTTCAAATATACTTCAAAATAACACAACCTTATTTTAACTCCAATAGGTGAATCCTCAGCTAAAGGCATTATTGATGCAAAACCCCTAGCTCTATGATACAACTTGGAGATACAATATTGTTATATATAACCTTCTTTTAAAAACAACATCCACAATCTTATGAGACAACATGGAGATTGGAGACACACCTCTGAAACTAAGAAACTAATGGCCTATTTGTTTCGTATGAAAGTGGAAGGAAAGATTGAGGGAGGAGAGAAAGTAGAAGGATTGGTAATCTTTCCATTGTTTGGAACTCTCTTAAAAAGGGGAGGAAGGATAATATTTGGTGGGACCCACACAGAAAATGTTTCTACCCTCAAGTGGACAGAAAGTGCAGGAATGCTCTTGTTTTGGTCACAATTACATAAAACACCCTCCATCACTTGCATGAAAAGATTACTACTCCCTCCGTCCCATTTTAAATGACTTTTTTTTGACTTAGTGTACTATTCATTTGATCTGCTTTGACCTTATTTTTCCACTAATATATACATGCAAATATTAGCATATGAAATGTTATTTGATTTGTCTCGACAACTACTTTCCAAATATACCATTTTTATAATTTTTAATAATAGATAATTAGAGATATTAACGATTAAAGTTGTGCATTGGCAAACGTGTCAGTGGTCAAACATGTCATTTATTTTGTGACAAAGGGAGTATTAAAAATTAAACAAAATGATAATGGTTGGGACCTACAATGATAGTGCTCTTTGATCTATAGCGCCTCAAAACTATTGCTTTTATTATTTAAAAAAATTATAATTGCTTTTATAAGTAAAATAACAGCTGCATATTTTTTTTATTATGAATAAAATTATTTTATATGTAAGGATATTTTAGTCATTTACTTAAATATATTTTTATCTTTCTTTTCACTCTCACTTCAACCAAACAATCAAATAACCATCTCACTTTCTACTCACTTTCATTTTACTTTCTTTCCTTTAACAATCTTTCCTCTTATTTTCTAAGAAACATATTTTCACATGTTTAACCATTTTACTTAAATTAACTTTCTTTTCTAACATCAAATAGTTCCAACTCACTTCCAATCGCAATTGCGAAAAATCGACTATGATCATTCATATCAAATTCAACATCAATATTGAACCACTGAACCGACTAACAATTTTAAGAATTGTCTATCCGACATTAAAAACATCAAACTTTAATCCCACAAATAGCGAAACCATGTCAAGTCCAAACACAAGTTTTATCTCTAGAATAAGTTAAACTCAAAGAACACGAGTGTTCTGTTCACCATAAAAGGCCAAAATTCCATAGCAAGCTGTGTCATTACAGCTGTCACGATCCGATTGGCTCAAGACACCAAAAAAGTTAAAATCGCACAATCACGAGATTAAATATTTAAAAACACGCAAACTCAATATCTCGCGACCATATCGCATCTCGAAATAATCGTCACATGTCCAATCAAGTTGGTTCAGCCAACTTTTCCACATTATTCACCACACTTCTCGAAAACCCCAAAGCTCAACGCAAATTTCCAATACTACCCTCACAACTCAATCGAAATTACTTTCCACACCCCCACTCTTCTTCATCGTATCACCATTTCCGGTAAGAAAGAATCACACGAAAATAAGAAAAACAAAAAACAAAAAAATCATTCGCAGTTTCACGTAATCAATACTATAATTTATAAATTTCCAAACCAAACTAAATAAAATTACAAGAAAAATAATTAGAAATTATTAAAAAAAAATTAAAGCTCCATCGAACACAAAGGTGAAGTTGTTGATTGTTTCTACACGCATCTGCGAGAATCAAATCGTGATCGGAATCAGAACAATTTTGATCGGAGCAATGGTTTCGTTTTTTTTTTTTTCTTTTTTCGATCCAGATTCAGAGCTTAACGATTTTAGCCGCTCTAACAACAGGATTTTCTCTAGCAATAGTTTCTCTACCAGCAGCTTTATAATCATAAGAACAATCATGACGATCGGAGTAACGATGATCGGAGCAAAACAGATCACCGCATCGGCAACGGAATCCTGTAAGACCGACTCTCTTTCGACAACCGGAGCAACGATTAACGGCACGTTTAGCTTCTGACGACGTCGTTTGTGGTTGAATTTCTGTTTCTTCGTTGCTAGGATGAGATCTCTTCGGAGAACGTGATGACGTGGCGGATCTGGCTGTTGGTGGTGGTTTGATGATGTTGTCTTCAAAAAATCTAGAAGATTCTGTTGTTATTGTTGTTGAAGGGTTGTTGTTGTTATTGTTGATGCATGGTGTGATTGTTGTTTCAGGTACTTCAAATTCTGTTTCTTCTTTGTTGGTGGTTAATTTGTGAGCCATAGTTTTTTTTTGTTGTTTGTTTTAATTTCTGAGAGTTGATTTGGAGCTGAGAATTTAGAGAGATTAGAAAGAGGTGTTGTTATGTTGGTGGTGGTGGTTGAAAGAAGAAGGATTGTTGTTGTATAAAGGGATGGTATTGAGATTGAGATTGGTAAATTGGCAAATTGACAAAGCAATTGGGAAATGCAAATTGAATATTATGGACATTATGGAGACGCGTATCATAATGCCTTTTTCTGACCCACTATATAAATTTACTACTTTGTCCATTATTTTTTTATTGTCCCACACCGCCACACCACTTTCTTTTGACGTGGTCTACTTTTTTGTAGAGTTAAATTAGGCATTTTAAATATGCCAACAAAAAAATCTAAAATATTACTCTTTCCGATCCTTAATATAATTATTTTTTTTACTTTTTAGATTCATAAAATAATTGATGTATTTAATTTAAAAAGTGAATCAAATACATCAATGATTAATCTATAAAATAAAAGTTTTCTTGTATAAATGACTAGATGGAGTAGTTGGTTCTATGATGATTGAAGTATAATTTGGTAGGAATGATCAGTTCGATCTTGCAATTGCAATCGAGAGAGAATTAGAACTATTTGATGATGCTACTAACCCGTAAATCAAATTAGGCACTCCAATGAATCAGATACTAGTAGTGAATAAAAATGTCAAAAATATTGTCATTCTATAGTGCAAATTAGTATTTTATCCATTTCAAAAATAACTATAGAATTGATCATTTAACGTATATTATTAATATATTGAGATATTTTTCTTTTTAGAGCAAAATACTTATCTCATTTCACTTACAGTTCAATAAATAAATGTTAGAATATCTATATAAATTTTAAAATTAATTAAATATGGAGCTGCTTTGATGAACAACTTCATTTGCTTGTCTCCAAATAAATTTAATATCTTGAGACGGGCAACAAGCTGTGCCGCTAAACCTTTTTGTATCGCAAAACTCAATCTTTGAAATACTACATTCATAGACCTAGGTGACATAATATTAGTATGCATAACTTTTTGAATCCTTTTTAGAATGTCTACCCCCTCTGGTGCTAAAAAGCCAAAAGTGTCAAATGCAAATTGTATAAATACGTGTTGATTGTCAGAGCACTCTTTCTCATGTTTGACCATTTTGTTTGTCAAATGCAAATGGTATAAAAAAAAAATTATTGATGAAAAAAAAAATTGAGATATTTATTGTTAATAAAAGTTGTAAAAAATTTCATTAAGTTGGTTGTGTGAATTAACATAGATATATGTAACAAAAAATTAAGGTAGTTAAATTATGTCACTTATTTTAAACCAAATTTTAAATATAGTTTTGACCTTTTAAGTTTTATAATTGTGCAATTTTAACTTTTCAAACTAATTCTGCAATTTTAACTCATTAAGTTTCACAAAGGTAGTACACTAGTACATTATGATTTAGTTCACTATATCAATAGTTCTGATGGAATTCGGTACATTAGTGCTGGTATGATCGCACCTCACTATATCAATATTAATTCTTGTGAAATTTTTTTGGTACAGAAAAATTATTTTTAATAAACCAAATTATATTAAAATAATCAAAAGGACAATGAGTGCCTAAAAGTTATTACTATTTTTAATGATTATTTTGTAGACATGTTCGGTAGATTATAAAAAGTTTTTTGAATAAAGAAAAATCAAATATTGTATTTTAAATTGAAATTTTCATTACTTTTATTTTTATCTTTTGAAATTAAAAAAAAAATTTAATTCTTCTCATTTTAAAAAATTCTAAAGTTTTATAAATAAACCTTTGATAGTATTCTAAAATTTAAAGTTTGAAGATAATAAAACAATTTTTAAAATTTTGATAAATGACAAAGACTAAACTGCATATATAAACTTTTTGTAGATACTAAAAAATGTTGCTTTATTTTAGTAAAAAAAAATGTTACTTTATTTATAGAGATCAAACATAAAATTTAGTAACTTCATAGAAACAATAATATATTTAACCCAATAATTAAAACTGGAATTCTAATGGCAACACCAATATCAAGTGGAACGTCCTAAAAAAAACAAGTGTAATGTTCCTTTCTTTAAAAAAATATAAAACCATAGAGAAGCTCAATTTTAAACAAAAGTCAGAGACTCTATAAAAGCAAAAAAAAAAAAAAAAGTCAGAGAGATAGAGAGCTCTGCATATTCATATGTATTGCCCGAACAAAATTATACAATCCAAATAAAATTACATTCTTCTGGTTTTTACTGTTTATTTAATATTTTTTTGCAAAATGTTTTTTAAGAATTTATACATTCATTAAACACATTGAGAGATAATCAAACAAATAGAGATGTGATAGGAAAAAAATAAAAGAGATATATTAACGCTATTATAGAATATTAAAATAGTCTCACATTATTTGAAACTTGAGTTTAAAAATATTTTACTTATAACACCTACACTCCTCGAATCATTAAGATATCTTTTTATAAAGAACAAAACTGTGAGAGCATGCACAAAATATAAAGTGAACAATAAATTGAAAATGCATTGTTGTAATACAGAGTCTTAAAAAATAAAATAAACAATATCATAGATTTGAGATTGGAATATTCACTGAGGCTAGAAAGTGGGGAACCAACTAGGGGCTAATGTTTAATTACTTCCGATACACACGGAAATAATCTATATTATTTGAGAGTTAAAATTAAGAGTACTAGTTTATACCCGTTAAAAAAACAAAAAACATTACTAGTTTATATACAATATACAATTTTTAACTCAACAAGACACATTTTGCAAATGGTAAAATCATAAGAGGTTACACAATATTTAGAGTGAACAATATCTAGGCTCCGTTTGGATTGATGGAATGGAGCGGAGCAGAATAGAGTAGAGTGGAATATGATGGAGTAGAATGGAATAAATATTTCGTTCCATTGTTTGGATATTTTAAAAAAGAAATGAACAAAATTGAAGGTAAGTGGCAGTATTATATTAAATTCATTCCATCATATTCCATTCCGTTCCGCTCAATTTCATTATTATTTTTCAAATCCAAACAATGAAACATTATTATATTTCATTCCATTCCACTTCATTCCATTATATTCCATCAATCCAAACGGAGCCTAAAAAAGTAGAAACAAAATCGATGTCATGCAATTATTGGTGTCTAAATATCATTTTTCTTAAATTCATCATTTGTATTCTTTACTTTTTTTGACAGAATTTATTTATACTTATATTTATTAGTATAATAATAGTAAAATTGTGTTTATTGTTGGGTTGCTTGATTGAAGAGAGCGTGAAATTGTGAGTTTCTTTATTTGGCTACTACTAGCTGCATTTTGCATATCCCACTCGTTGCATAACTTGCATTTTGCTGCTGAATGCAAGTAGGTTAATATTTTGTGGAAAATGCTAACTAGTGATCCTCGGGCACTAGTTAAGAAATGAAATGTGGTAAAATATTTTTGGAATTTGTGTAATTGACATTTTAAAAATATAAAAAAATATTATTTTCAATGCAAAAATTATTTGGTTTGGTATCATTAACCAGTGTTCCAGACAATAAATGCCCCAGATACTAGTTAGCATGACCATATTTTATTAAGTAATTTATATTTCTGGTTAATTAGTTGTTGTCTCGAAAAGGAAAAAAGGGTAAAATGGGAAACAAAATGTAAAAATATGGTGTGTCACTAGTGACAACAACGGACGGAGGGGTCGGCCGCCCAATATGACCATGATACCTTCTCTCTCAATTTCTTATAGGTCCTTTTCAAGTTTCTAAATTTTGGTGACTCACACGAGTGATTCACACGCTTATTACCCCGTCAGTACTTGTTCATTCGTTTGTGTCTTTATTCTATTGGGAGGGAGGCAATAGGCAGGGAAAGGGAGGGTCAAATTCAAGTGTTGGTTTGGTTTGCCAGTTGCCACCCCTGAAAAATACTATGCAAAAATGTGTATATAATGTGGTCAGTATTGTTTTTTCAATAATATATCAAAAAAAAAAAGTATTGTTTTTTCAATAGAAAATTTATAGGTTTAAATTTTTTAGGCTGAATTGGAGAATTGGTCCCCTAACTTATATATTGGTTTTATATTGGTTATTTAACTAATTAAAGTTATAATTTGGTTCATTAATTAATTAACGTCACAAATTGATCTGTTAACTTTAACTATATTTGTCATATGAGTTAACATTGATAATATATTTATCTTCTGTCTAAGAAATATGTTTGAACTAGTCCCGTGAACTTATATCAATTGGTAGGACAATTGCATTATATATGCAGGGGCCGATGTTTGAACCTCAATCATCCCACTATCCACTTTAAACGTAGAATTTCTAGCCACCAGACTACTTGACTAAAAAAAATTCCTGAACTCATAATCAGCACGCCTAACAATATTACTCATAAATAAATTATTTATGCATTCGTATAACGAATAATAGAAAATAAAATTAATATTTTTCGAAAAAAGCTGACGAAAAGGATCAATATGACAAACAAAATAAAAAATTAAGGGACTAATTTATAACATTAATTAGTTATGGGATCAATATGAAACCAATAAATAAGTTAATACCGATTGTCCAATTTACCCTATTTTTTACTACTCTTCCTATATGACACGGCCCATAAGATACTAAAATTAATTAACTTTTGTTAGTAAGAGACATATCCACCATTGGAGCGGTCATGGTGAATATGAACACTAAAATTGTTGTGAACTTTGAATATATGTGTAAAATATATCAAAATAAAATTTTAAACTTATACAAGTCAAATTTAGACATGTACTCTTAGAATAATCGATAGATACATATTTTGAATTAGATCAAAGTTCAATATTCTACTAATATCAAGTCACCAGCTACTAAATAGACTATCACATGAACACGCTATAAATGCGTTCTAAAGCATAACAAGGGTCTCTTTGAATGTGTGTTATTAATGGTAATTATCAATACAATGATTGTGTTACTTGCTTGCCTGATCAAAATTTGGATCGGTAATTATCAATACAATGATTGTGTTACTTGTATTAATAGGAGGTATTCGTTTTGTTATGGTTGGATGAAAAGGTGAATTCGCAAAACAGTATTACCGGAACGTGAAATCTGTTGCACAAAATCATCTATACTTTTGTGTATTTCGTCGTTACCGATCTCATTTGTGTCACTTGGTTTATCAAATTATGTGCTTCATCTATATGGAAATTTATCACCATAGTATAGTTGTAGCCAAGTATATAAAAATTTGTGTTTCATGTATCTTGAAAAAAAAAATTGTGTTTAAACTATCTGGAAATTTATCACTGTAGTCTATGTGTGGAGAACTATGAAACATGGGTATTCATAAAACAATGAAGTACCCGTACCGAATAAGCGTATGGTATTCAACGATCTATTATGATTTTTATTTGGTCGATTTTGGATGGTGGATATGGAAAAAAAACATATCGGTGGTTGAAAAATACCTTCAAATATTTGGATTTTCTTATTATATTTCAATTATCTATCTCTCTTTTGATGAGAACAGTGGGAAAAATGAAGATAAAAAGTAAATCAACAAAGCAAGATAATAATAATTTAGTTAAAAAATATTTTCTACTATTTTATATTAGCATACCAAGGCTGTTAAAATATTGTTTTAAATCGTAAACTCTAAATCAAAACTAAAATAGTTTTGAGTAAAACTGCAGGTCAAAACCAATTTGCACGATTTAACCCTCTGTAAAATCGTAGATTTATTTAAACTCGCACATTTTTACCTGCTTGAACAATTTAGAATCTCAAAATTTTGTTGTCAAATCAAAAGCTGAATTTTTTCATTTGAACATAATTTTTTTTTCCTACAGAGAGCTTAAATCTTTTTAAAAATACATATAATATCATCTTATTAATAATAATAATTACATTATGACATGTCTAAGTATTTAGAGAGACACTTGATTTTTTTAATAACAGTGCGTGTTAATAATATGTGAGAGCTTAAGTGTTTCAATTATTCTAAAAGTGAACTTTTGCTTATAGCAACCTTGTAGGTATACTAAAGAATATATAAAAATATGTGAGAGGTGAAACATATAAGTAATTATATTTTGATAAAATAATACAATATTACAAAATTTTATGCAATTATTTAAATACAATAAAATATTCAATATAACAGGGGTTTCGTAAAAATAAAATAACATGGGTTAAAATTTACAATACAATCACTTTATATTTCAATCATAAAATGTATAGTTTATAAACATGTTTTAATATATAGTGACCTTAAAAAGCAATTGAAGTTGTCTTGTATATACAAGTATTTTATGACGTGTCTGAGCAAAAATTATGTTTTTGATAACAAATAGTGTTTATGAGTTATGTGATAGTCTATTTAGCAATAAAAATTATGCTTTAATAACAAGTTCTGAATTTTTAAGGTAACCAGTAATGCCGCAGGTTTAATAGAGATGTTTAAAATATAGAGCAAAATTATAATTTATATATAACATTTAATAAATCTGTTACAAAATGCTTAGAAATGAAAAACATATTATTTTTATAAGAGATTCTATTTTTTTAAGGGTTAGCAAGGATACGCAGTTAAATAATACTCAATGTATGAAGTAGCGGACAAAATTATAAACCTCAATATAACATGTAATAAATCTGTTATAAAAATACTTTGTGATAAATGCGTGAAATCTTAAAAAAATAAACAACTTATGCTTAGCATTTAAAATACCATTTTATAATAGATTATAATATTTTCGAAATTAATGAGCACGTGCAGCTCAATAATAGTCGATGTGAATTTAATGTGTAGTTTATAATCATATTTTTATTTTTTTTGACAATATATAATCATGCTTTAATTTTGATTTTTTTGACAAGGTACAATCCCTAGGGTGACAACGTTAGTCCAAGTTTCCAATACAATGCAAAACGAATCTCAACGCTACCAATTTCACTACTTAGTGGTGGTTTCATTTGTACAAAGACAAAATTAGACCAAATGGATGTGTTATTTTAAAAGATGTTTAGAAGAAAATGGTTTATCATTGAGATTTTGTACGTTGTTTCATTTGCGCTAATCGGATGTGCTTGCCACAACACCACCCTATTTCTTTCCATCTTAGTCTAGGAACAAAAAAGTGTTTGTTTTGGATAAAAGTGCAAATAAATATCACATAGTATCAAGTATTCAGTCTAATAGGTACACAAAATTCTGATTTAACTTTGTGTTGGTTGAAAAATTGAAATGTCCTGGTCTTGTGTCCATATGATTGTGATCTTGAGATTACCCGAGAAAAATTAAAGAAATGTGATATCATGTAATGCTCATATATCACTACTACATCGTTGTGAATGTCGTATGTCAATTCCTTTATGTTTAAAGAAAAATGTTTAAACATTAGCATATTATGAGAAAAAAATCAGTCTAATCTCCGTCCCAAAGAATTAATGAAAAGGGAGATAATTCCATTTTGTAATTAATTTACGTTACAGTGTTTTTTAACAATTTTTAACAATTTATATTGTTGCTTTTGCTTTGTTTAATATATTGTTTTTATGTTCTTGTTCTTATTCTGTTTTTGGGTTATTTCTCTTTCACTCTTTTCCTCACTAATTATTTTCTCATCTTGCAGCACCAAAAGAATGGCTCTTCTTTCGATCCCTTCCGACAATATAACGACGGCGAAATCGGAACATCCATGGGTGAGTGAGAGAGAAAGACTCAAGACTTTGGGGACTGTGATTCAACAAATGTTGCTTGTTGTTGGAGCTACATTTGTGGTTCAAACCAAAACCCCCATTGAAGATCACCCTTATTTCTATGGATTTATCTATCTCTGTGCAGTTACCCTGTTTATGGGTTTTTTTACTTTTACAATTAGGCAACCACCACAAAACAAAATCTTATTGCTCAGATTCTACTTGACATCAATGCTGGCATCTACATTGAAGCGGTATAGAGAAGACAAACCTTAACAAAATCTTCAACTTAATCGAGCATTTCGTGTTCTTCAATTTAGTTTCCATGTAATTACTTTATTTCCGAAGAACATTTCGTGTAAACTATACAAGTTAATCGAGCATTGAGTAAGAACTTGACAGTTTACGTAAACTAAGGTTTTAAATTGAAGTCATGGTAAGTGGTAACTGTCATTTTGTGATTCTTGATTTTGCAAAGAACTGTAGTTATATGCAGATGACAAGCACAATTAACAAAGGCAACAAAACTAACCATGTTGCTGAGGCCTGAGGGAAATAAAAGTACAAGGCTATAAAAAGAAACTTAATGCAGTCATATCATATGAATTCAAATGGAATCTTCCATATGATTCAAATAACAGTATTTCCAATATGCAGTATTATGAATTCAAGAGGAATCTACCATGTCAAGATTGCATTAATTCATAGGACAACCCTTTTAGAATCCAAAAAACTTGCAACTGCTATGTGCATTTACATGGTAATAAAATCTCAAAAAAGTTTGCACCTACTATGTGTCCATTCGCACGATCAAAATCAGAAAATACAATATCTATATATATATATATATATATATATATATATATATATATATATATATCAGAAAATGGAATCTCAGAACCTTGATCAATGTTGTGGCAGGTGCTATTACTCCAAACGAGTTGCAGCTACATTATTACCAACACTCGCGTAAGCCATTTCCTATAGATAAGAAGACATAGTCAAAACTATAAACCACATAAGGTACAATACCAGCATTAAACTAAAATTTAAACTACAATCCTCCTAAATTTAAACCAAACTCTGCATTTGAAGCTATTAAAGCAGGAATTAAAAGTCGTTATAAATACAAATGTAGACTATTAAACCAGAAACTATAAACAGAGGCATACTAACATTTGCATGTATATCTTGTTGTGATTGAATTGGTTACGAAGGTAGAGCAGACTGCGGCAGATCTTGACTCGCATCAACCAATTCATACAAAGTCATTTTGACAACTATTTTAGGACAACTTATTAACAACCGTTCAAACAAGGTCATTTTAGTTTTTTAATAATTTTTTTCTCCTTGATTTTCATGTCAATATCCACATTGCCTTCCATATTTTGGGTGTCCTATAAGTTGTGACAAAATGGTCGTTCAAATAACACACCTCATATCTAGGCTTCATAAGTGAACATTAATGCAGAAGAGGTCTAGAGTTGTTAACCGAGAATTAACACTGTTATTTATTTGTGTGAATTTAGCTTTGTAGACTAAATCCAAACTTCAGTTTAAGCTCAGACCTTTAATTTTCGTTATCTGAATAGTATGATCAAAAAGAAAATTCCAGTTTAGAAAGCTTATTACAAGGGAGGGTAAGGGTAAATTTAGAATTAGAAAGAGTCAAGACTAAATAATAATCAATAAACAATACATGAGTGCAAATAGTTTTCAAATGAATCATCTTCTATTTCTCTGGGTGACAAATATTTGTCTGGTGAGTCAAATACAGTGTCGTTAGGTTTTTGTGTATATTTTGTAAATGTGTATAAGTTGTAGAAAATACTAAAAAGTAAAAGACATATACAAAAAAATACATACGATGTTGCATATGATGTCTGTATTTTGATTTGATGTTCAAGTAACACAAATGTTCTAAAGAAGCTATAATTCGAGCACTAATGAGAAGCCATAAAAACAATTCCATGTATACAATACATAGACAATAAGAGAAATCAACAATAAAATTTGTACTGCTATATAGTTTGGCAAGAACATCAGAATAAAATATGAGGCCCTTCTACCCAAGGACTAAATGCTAACATCTCGTGGTGAATCACTTTTTGCCAAAAACTAATGTCCAAGACAAAGCCTTAATAGGGGAAAAATAAAACAAAACTTACTAAACAAGATCTAGTTGGTAGACAAATCATTACTCACGCCAGGTCAATGGAAACTTTAGGCCTGCAAAGTGCAAACAAAGAACTAGTCATACAAATTTTAAATAATTTTTGTCATATTAATAGAAACACATGAAAGGAAAAAAAAAATACTAACTTTGGAAGAACCGCCACTTTGCAGGCCAATTCTTTCCTTTAAAATTAGTTTTGGCACCAATGTCTTGTTAGGAGGAAGGTCTTCAAAACTTCTCTTCAATGGTATAGCAACCTTCTCTTTGTTTAATAATTTGAAACTCACTAACTTGATTTTGACTTCCTTATCAGGAAATATCATATGGTTTCTAGCAGGAGTTCCAAGTTCAAGAACTATCTCATGATCCCTAAACAACAATGGGTTGTTTGTAAATAACACAGTGTAAGGCCTTACTATTTGACTATATAATATGAGGATAATGTATCAAAACACATTTTAATCTCCAATTACTAAACACTGACAACTTACAAGCAATACATCAAAACTCTTTTTATCAAGAAGATCATCCCAAGCCCTCTGCTCAATGCCAATATAATAATCAAATCTGCAGGAAATTTCCGTGAAGAAAGTCAAACAATATATAATTTTGGTTGCAATGTTCTTCCTTATTGCCTCTTGTTTTGTGTCAGTGTTAGAGGCCACAACAACGAAGGCAGAGCAAAGGATAAAAGTAAGTTCTCACCTAAATTCCTCTAGATACCATTAATAAACTGTGGCCAAGACTGACCTAATAGTAATTTAAAAGCATTTTCTCGGTTTTAGAAGTGTTATCTAGTATTTCTGCCTCAAAAGCATTCAAATCTGCCACGTAAAAACACTTTTGTTTCTGAGAAACACTCGACCTCACTCATCAACACTCCACAAACTGCGCCTTATATCATTCTCTCAAACCAATAACTATCAACCAGAATCTGGAACAATCCCACCCTCTTCGCCTGATGATGCCATTAAATGCGCAAAATTAGGTTCAGAAGATCCGCGTAATATGAAATATATATATAAGTTTTAGTAGTCTACCCCTTTAATTTCAATCATATAATATAGAGATACATTACAATTCTAGTTCTAATCCTTTCGTATTGGTCCTGATAAACAAGATTTTAACTAGAAAATGAACAAAATCTGATTTAACATAGGTGAAGTACTCATAATTAGATATAAAATCCAAAATTAACAAACTAGAAAAAACCATATCAAAGTTTAACATGTGAAAATCAATTATACATCTCTCAAATCAATCAATATAAAGTAAAAGCAAATTCCAAAAGCTTATAACCTTTTCTCAGCTTTTTCCCAAAACTTACCTTCATTTTCCAAACCTAAATCGAACACACATTTTGTGTGATTTTCAAGTTCAAACAAACAACAGTGTTAAAATCAGAAATTACAAAAACAGAACTAATTGAACAAATGAGAAAAAATTGAAGAAGATGAATCTGATTTTTACCTTTTTTGTGTTGAAGAAGCTTGAACCTTTCTATTTTCATGTTCATTTTCTATTTTTTTTAATGTTCATTTTTTAAGTGGAGTTTGAGTTTTGTTTTGTAGTAATTTTTTGGTCAAAGGGTTGTTTTTGTTATAAATAATCTATTGAATGTTCATTAAGCATTGACTCATTCCATTGTCCTATAAATAAGTTTCATTTGTTTTAGTATTTTTTATGATGATTCATTTGTTAAGTGAGGACTAGCTCTAGCCGAGCTCTATTCTCGCTAAGCGAGGATTCAAGCTCCCAAAACTAGACTAATGAACATTATGCCCATCTTTGAATCTATGTAACCAGGTCTATTGCATGGGGTCTCCAAAAAAATAGGGCCTCAAAAGGGTTTAAGTAGCAACAATAATGGTCCAACAATAATAATAGTCTAGTAGAGCAAAATTATCTATTACTATATATAAAAAAGATACAAATTTTTGGGATGACTTTTTCATTATTCCTATTTTACCCTTACAAAAAACTAAGCACATCTTTCACATAAAAGTAGGTTTTCAGTTTTTTTATAGTAAAAAAAAAATATTTTTTTCTTTTTAATAACTAGCCACAACAAAAAAGGAGGTTAATTAATTTTAATTAAATAAGTCTAATAAAAAAGAAGATTAAATATCAATCACATCAAACAAAAAAAAAAGAATATCGATCACACAAACGGGCACGGGACGTGTCCGTTTGACGGCTAGTATCAATAATAACCCCGTGTTTATGTCTTGTTGTTGTTGTTTTACTACTTTTTGAGCTTTTCTGTTATTAATATTTGTTTGTTCACAAAATAAAAATGAAAAGTTCTTTTTAAAAAACATATTTACATTTTTAGGGGGTCAATTTTATTATTAGCTCGGAGCCTCTAAATATTCGGGGACGGCCTTGATGAACATAAGGCTCGCTAGGCGAGCCTTCAATATCGCTAAACGAGTTTTAATCCTGAAATCCAGAAAGTGAAAAAACAAAAGAACAAAGGAAACAAAAAATAAATATATGACGGCTCGCTAAGCGAACATCAATTCTTGCTAGGCGACGACTCAACCAGAATCCAATCCCTTTGAGACTTGAAAGTATGTAGATTTATTATTAAACTTTTTATATGCCACTTAACCTTTGTACCCCACACTTTATTTTCTTCTATTTTTCTTTTTCTCTATTTTTCTCCTCTTATTTAATTACTAAAATTCTTCTAACTATGACTAATTAATTTATATTGGCTAACTCGTCTCCTCTACTCTAAATTTGCATTAATAAGTTAACTAATATGCTAAGACAATTAAATAATCACACAAACACATCAACACCGTTAATTCCTAATAAAATAAAACTAGAAACTAGCTAAATCCTAATTAAATAATTCTATTTTTGATATAGGTTGGCCTAATTATTTTTTCTTCGATGTATCTTCTTTTATTAGTACTATTTTTTATGCATATCTTTTATCGTGGTTTATGTTACCATTTTTATACGTAGATTTCTCTCAACTAATTTTTGACAAATCAATATCTTTAGTAATTTAAGGTAGAAGATTTGATATATTATTAAAATTGATGAGAATAAATTAGGTATTTTAGTAGTTATTACTAATTACTTTTAATAATATATTGTTACATATATTTTTGACATGAATATATTGTTATATGGAGTATATATTTTTGATGCGAATCTTGCCATATCTTTATCACATTTTTTATAGCGATTTTTTTTTTTAAAATTAAATAGAAAAAAATAAGAATAAATTCAAATGGAATAATGGTTTCTTACAAAAATAAATAAAATTGGAATAATGGTTTCCTATAAATAAATGATACATACATAAAAAAACAAAACAGCACATAAAAGTGGAGAGGAGCAACTAGGGTTGAGGTCCGAGAGTGATATTCTTCTGTGTAAGGTAATTACAAATTTCATTAGTAACTCGTTATCATTTTTTTGTGTAATCTTTTCCATGAATCCATGATTATGGCTGTTTGTTTTATTCAATTGCCAGACCTATTAAGTTTTGTTTCTCTTTTCATTAATTTCCATTCCAATTCATCGATTGCATAGAATACATCAAAGAATTTCAACCTATATTCTTTTTAGAACATACAAATCGGTACACATTAAGAAGCATTTTAGAACATATTTTAACTTTATGAATATTTCAAAAAAATTACTGACTCTATCAAAAGTTATTCAATTGGTCGTTCTAATAGTATGTTATTTATGGACTTAATCGATGGTGAGTTGTTAAATACAGAGACCGACTTGACGGTTGATAAAGTAGAGATTTGTTTGAAATATTCACAAAGTCAGACCTATTTGAGAGTCTTACAAAATAAGGGATGTTGTTCCAATTTTTGTGGGTATTAACCACGTTTATTTTTTTTTTCTTTAAATATAAATTACATATTATAAAAATTCTAAATGAACAATAAGTTTGAAACCTATTTCTTCAACAGGTATAGACCTTCGCTTACAAATTAATCATCAAATTCATAGAAATCATAATCAAGATGTCCTACAAATCATCAGAAGAAGATTTCAAGATGTCCTACAAAGCATTAAAAGAAGATTCCAAGATGTCCTATAAATCATTAGAAGAAGGTTTCAACCAAACTAATCAATCTCCTGAAAAGCCACCACCAATATGTATTGGCTTTTTTTATCTTCTTCTCATTGGCCTGTTTTATTACTTCATAATTCCATGCATTATGACGCCTTCGATTGAGTTCAACATAACTGAAGCTTCAATAACCCAATTCAACATCACAAGCAACAACATCTTATATTATAACTTCAACCTCAGCATTACAGTAAGAAATTTCGAAAACCGAGTACGTACTGATTTTGAAAGGAAGATCGATGCAATTCCTTCGTACAAAGGTAATCAATTAAATTCAGTAACTATGGAACCCTTTTCTCTAGGTAGTGAGAAGAAAATTATACTTCAGCCCATAGTGTTTGAAGGGAACAGCCTTATGGAATTGGATCGTAAACAACTTGTTGAGTATAATAAGGAGACAAAATTGGGAATTTACAACTTACATTTCGAATTATCTAAATATGTGCATTGTCCAAGTTTGAGAATTCCTTTGATTTCCAATGGTAAATTGGCACCTACTTTCAAAGTCGTCAAATGCTCGTATGAGCCGCAGCCCTGGTGATTCAACTACACGTTGGATTGATATATTTTTATAGTTGAAAGTTTAGACTAGTTTGGGTGAGACTATTCGATTCATATATTTGGTTCGAAACTACAAATTCTCTACAAGTATTTTTATGAATAAATTATTTATATATATCTCTTTATTTTATCTAACAAATTGTAATTAAATTATTTTATAGTGTGTGTCATAATCACTCTTATAAATTTTGTGTGTATTTTGTTAGCAACCACATATTCTTTTATCAGTGGTACTATTCAGCACATCTCAATTGGGATAGTTATATATCCAAATATAAAGGAAAAAACTATTACCGATATCCTAAAAGTGTCATCAATTTGAGTTAGTATGTTATTTGGGCAGCCTTTTAGTGTGATATATCAATGGTCAACTTTCAAATTCCAAGTATAAAACTTTTAGGTCTGCTTGTCTTGATTTTTCTAGGTTTTATCTGAAAGTTAAAAGTGAAAATAAAAGTTTTTAGAAAAAAATCTAAAGCTATTTAATAATTTTTGTTTTTTAACTTCAAAAGTCTTTTAACTATGTATTTTACTCATAAAAATTAAACAACTTTTTTCTATTATGAACTTATTAAAAATTTGTTTGAACGAACTTTTTTTTTTCCGAGTAAAAATTAAAATTTAAAATAAGTGTGGTCAAACGGTAACTTAGTATGGTTGATTAAGAG
Source organism: Trifolium repens (assembly GCA_030408175.1). Classification (NCBI taxonomy): domain Eukaryota; kingdom Viridiplantae; phylum Streptophyta; class Magnoliopsida; order Fabales; family Fabaceae; genus Trifolium; species Trifolium repens. Next base: position 10,828,525 of record CP125850.1, read on the forward strand.
GCGTTAGTATTAAGTATTAACTATTGTTTTGTTGGCAACTTTCAAATTCCAGTTTAAAGCTTATTACAAGGGAGGGTAAGGGTAAATTTAGAATTAGAAAGAGTCAAGACTAAATAATAATCAATAAACAATACATGAGTGCAAATAGTTTTCAAATGAATCATCTTCTATTTCTCTGGGTGACAAATATTTGTCTGGTGAGTCAAATACAGTGTCGTTAGGTTTTTGTGTATATTTTGTAAATGTGTATAAGTTGTAGAAAATACTAAAAAGTAAAAGACATATACAAAAAAATACATACGATGTTGCATATGATGTCTGTATTTTGATTTGATGTTCAAGTAACACAAATGTTCTAAAGAAGCTATAATTCGAGCACTAATGAGAAGCGATAAAAACAATTCCATGTATACAATACATAGACAATAAGAGAAATCAACAATAAAATTTGTACTGCTATATAGTTTGGCAAGAACATCAGATTAAAATATGAGGCCCTTCTACCCAAGGACTAAATGCCAACATCTCGTGGTGAATCACTTTTTGCCAAAAACTAATGTCCAAGACAAAGCCTTAAATAGGGGAAAAATAAAACCAAAGGGGACAACACTGTCAAACTCAGAATGTGTATGTGGTAATGTCTGCCTTTTTCATTAGGGAATTCTCCTTTAAATAATACTGATACAATATGATATGTAGCCTTAAATCTTGCTAAAACTGTAACCTACAGCTGAACTAAATAATACTTACAGCTGGACTAATTAAACAGGGGAATAATTACATAATTACAAATATAAACAAATCTGCACAATTAATGATTCATAAAACTGTCAAATTCCATTTGACATCCCCCCTCAAATTGATGCTGGTGAGTCTTGAAGCATCAATTTGCTGATTAGAAAATTATGTCGCTGACGAGTCAAAGATTTGGTGAGGACATCAGCTAACTGAACCGATGTTGAGACATGAGGCAGAGTAATAACTTTGCGGTCATAGGCTTCCCTAATTGAATGACAATCGACCTCTATGTGCTTCGTTCTTTCGTGGTATACCGGATTTGCTGCAATCTGTATAGCACTTGTATTATCAGCATGTAGTGGAGTTGGTTTTGTTTGTGAAAAACCAAGTTCTGAAAGAAGGCCCCGCAACCAAATAATTTCTGAGCATGCTGCAGACATGGACCGGTATTCTGCTTCAGTTGAGGATTTAGATACAAAATCTTGTTTCTTGCACTTCCAAGAGATGGGGGCATCACCTAAAAACATACACCAACCAGTTGTAGATTTCCTTGTGTCTGGACAGCCAGCCCAATCAGCATCATTGTATGCTTGAAGTTGTATTGCTGCACCATTAGGGAATAAGAGACCGCGGCTAGGTGTACCCAGTAGGTATTTAATGATGCGGTGTACTGCTGAAAGATGCAAATGTCTAGGATTCTGCATGAATCTACTAACTGTGTGGACAGCAAAAGAGATATCGGGTCTTGTAATGGTAAGATAGATAAGACTACCAACCAACTTCCGATATAAAGTGGGGTCTGCTAGGAGTTCACCTTCATCCCGTCTTAACTTGACATTAACTTCCATGGGAGTGTCAACAGCAGTAGCATTGGAGAGACCAACAAGCTGAATTAGATCCTGAGTATATTTGTGTTGATTAACAAATATGCCTTTTTGTTGAAACTGTACTTCCAAACCCAAGAAGTAAGTGAGCTGCCCAAGATCTTTCATGTGAAAAGTGGAATGCAACAATTTTTGGATTGTATTGATTGCCTCTTGATCTGAACCGGTGATGACAATGTCATCCACATAAACAAGGAGTATCACAATTCCTTTTGATGTTCGTTGTATAAATAGAGACAGATCATAGCTGCTCTGGATGAAGGAAAAACCAATAAGTGTTGCTCTAAACTTTTCAAACCACACTCTTGGTGCTTGTTTCAACCCATACAAAGAACGTTTTAATTTGCAAACAGTATTAGGTAATGTGGAGGTCATGCCCGTAGGAAGTTTGATGTAAACTTCCTCCTTGAGGTCACCGTGAAGGAAGGCGTTCTTGACATCTAGTTGGTGAATTTGCCAAGATTTAGATGCAGCAATGGCTAGAATAGTGCGTACTGTGGTCATTTTGGCCACAGGTGCAAACGTCTCATCATAGTCAAGACCATATTCTTGCTTATTCCCAAGTACAACCAACCGAGCCTTATAGCGATCTATGGATCCATCTGAACAAAGCTTTATAGTGAATACAAATTTACTGCCAAGAGGTTTAACTGGTGAGGGACATGGAACAACGTCCCATGTTTGATTTTCTTCTAGTGCCAGAAGTTCTGCCTCTATAGCGTCTTGCCAACATTTATGTTTCATAGCCTGTTTATATGAAGAAGGGATAGAAACAAAAGCTAATGTTGCTGTCAAAGATAAAGGTGGAGATGAATCATACCGTTCTGGTGGTTTACGAACGCGAGTACTGCGACGTAAACATTCTGGTTCTGGTTGAAGTACTGAATCAGCAACCAGAGAATGATTGGTAGGGGCCGCGGCGGTTTTGGACGTCTTTGGTACACCAAGACTGGTTTAGGGGTTGGTTCGCCTGCAGAATTGTTAGAAAACAAAGGCAAAATAGATGTGGATTTAGGATAGTGGGTGTCTTGGTTAGTGGAAAAAAAATATTTATCCTCTTGAAAAATGACATTTCTAGAAACTCGAATCATATTGAGATTAGGATCATAGCATATGAAACCTTTTTGGTGGGTTGAGTAACCAAGAAACGCGCATTTAACAGATTGCGCTGTGAGTTTTGAGCGTTCATGGGGCTGAAGATGGACATAGCAAACACAACCAAAGGTACGAAGATTGGTATAAGTGGGTTGCTGTCGAAATAACCTTAAGAATGGGGAATCATTGTTTAAGGCTTGAGAAGGCAGGCGATTAATAAGATGAACAGCAGTGGAGACAGCTTCACACCAGAATCGAGAGGGCACAAAGGAATCCAACATCAAGGTACGAACAACATCAAGTATATGACGATTTTTTCTTTCAGCTACCCCGTTTTGTTGGGGTGTAGAAGGGCATGATCGTTGGGATATAATACCATTTGTTTGCAAGAATTCTTTAAATAAAGCAGATGTATATTCCCCTCCATTGTCAGACCGTAAAATTTTAATTTTAGATGAAAATTGGGTTTGAACATAGGCATGAAAAAATTTGAAAGCAGAAAATGCTTCAGCCTTAGAGCGCAAAAAATAGACCCATGTGAAACGACTATAGTCATCAATAAAAGTGATAAAGTATTTGTAATGAGCATGAGATATAACAGGTGATATTCCCCATAAATCACTATGAATCATGTCAAAAGGTTGATTCACATTTGCTTGATGAACTGAAAATGGTAGAATTTTACTTTTACCAAGTTTACAAGAATTGCAATCAAATTGAATAACACTAAGAGATGGGGAATTTTTATTGCCAAGAACTGTAGATTTCATCAAATCATAAAGTACGTTTGAGTTTGGATGTCCAAGACGCTTATGCCATGTTTGGAAATCAACAATTGCAGAATTACAAGAAATAAAAGGCAGAAAAGAACATGGAGACAATGGTGAATAAAGAGGAAAAAGACGTCCAACTTTAGGCCCCTTCGCGATCATCTTCCCTGATTTTTGATCCTGCACAAGACAACCAGATTTTGAGAATTCAACTCTACAATCATTGTCAACTAGTTGACCAACCGAAATAAGATTGTTGGTGAGATCAGGGGAAACATAAATGTTTGTGAGAGAAGAGGAAATATCACCAATTGCTGTGATAGGTAATCTGTTACCATCAGCAGTATGTATTTGGAGATTACCAGAATAATTTGTAACATTGGTAAGAGCAGCAACATCGTTGGTCATATGATTAGATGCCCCGGAATCAAAATACCAAGGAGAGCTTGGGGGAGAAACGTTACCTGACAGACCAAAAGCAGAAAAAGCTGAAATAATCATTTGTTGAACCATTTCAGGGGTCAGACTTGGTGTTGTGGAATGCAAGTGCTGATCCACAGAGATAGGAGCTGTAGAAGAACCAACAGAGGCAGTGAAAGCCGTGGTTGTTTTCTTCAGTGGTCGGATTGGGCATTCTTTAATGATGTGACCATCCTTTTTGCAGTAATTGCAGAACTTTTTAGGACAGTTGGAAGCATAATGTCCAAGTCCTTTGCAACAGAAACATTGGACACTACTCATATCTCTCCCACGGGGTCGGTCTTGCACGGCATATGCCACAGGAAGAGAAGCGGCCTTCTGTTGTTCCATAGTTGTTTGAGTGAGGAGACGCTGTTCCTCGCGAAGCAATTCATTGAGACAGTCATCCAAAGATGGGACAGTAGCCCTGTTCATGAGATTGGATCGTAGTCCCTCAAAATCAGATCGCAATTTCATCAGAAATTGATCTCGTTTGGTAGTGTCATGAACTGTTTGCACAGCAGTTTGGCCTTCAGTTGACAAACCTTGATAGACAATATTAGTGTATTCAGACCAAAGATTCATAAAGTGAGAATAAAACTCAGAAATGGAAAGACTTTCCTGCTGAAAAATTGCAATTTCATGTTCAAGCTGGAACCGGCGAGCAGCGTTGTTCTGGCTGTATACTTTCTTCAAATAGTCCCACATCTTAACTGCTGTGGTGAAAGGCCGGAGATTGAGAACGATATTAGGATCAACAGATCCTGTGATCCATGTCATGACTTGTGCATCTTTGGCTACCCATTTGGCATGTGCATCATCCTTATCTGTCTTTGCTGGAGCAGAATCGGTTCCATCGATATGACCCCAAAGCTCTTTTCCTTTGATAAAAAGCTCGATCTGAAATGCCCATGTGGGGTAGTTCTTTCCGTTAAGGCGCACAAAGAGGACATCGTGCTTGTCGGTGAACATGATTCCGAGGAGGAAAAAACAACGCAGAGGACTTATGAAATGGTAAAATAAGCAACTCGAAAACAGAAAGGAAACGTGGATTGAAGTTGGCTAGGAACTATGATTTCTAGAGGTAGGTGATGCAGGAAAAAAAACTCAAGACTATGATTGCAAAAGGTGGCTGGACCAGAAAACAAAGAAACAATGTTTGGATCGTAACCTAGTGTGATACCATGTCAAACTCAGAATGTGTATGTGGTAATGTCTGCCTTTTTCATTAGGGAATTCTCCTTTAAATAATACTGATACAATATGATATGTAGCCTTAAATCTTGCTAAAACTGTAACCTACAGCTGGACTAAATAATACTTACAGCTGGACTAATTAAACAGGGGAATAATTACATAATTACAAATATAAACAAATCTGCACAATTAATGATTCATAAAACTGTCAAATTCCATTTGACAAACACAACCAAAGGAGATACAGTGTATGGTCTCTATGATTGCAGCAGTGATGTGGTTGGATACTTTTGTCAACTTTGTGTCTCTGCTGCTGCCATTGAAGTTCTTGACCTTTGCCTCAATAGAGTCTCTGCTACTATATTTTATAGCTCCTGCATATTTAGGTACTCAAGTCACTACTTCTTAGGGAAAGTCATAACATACCCTGGATTCATTTTGGAACAAAAAAAGTCTCTAGTGCAATAGAAATTCCAAAATGTGAAGATTTGATGAAACGTTTGATTAGAAAAGCAACTAATGAGACCAACCAATTGTACTTTATGGATGGTTTAAATTTGAGTTTTACTGAGAGTAGGTATGGACTGGTTCAATGCAGTAGAGATCTTACAAATGAAAGGTGCAGACAGTGTTTGCAGTCTATGTTAGCAATGCTTAACATATGTTGTAAACGTGAGTTGGGGTGGCAGGTTTCATCTGCTAGTTGTCTGATTAGGTATGATGATAATATGTTCTATCTTCTCCACAATCAATCACCTGCGGTACTTGTGCCTGATACACAAACAGTTAAGACATCTGTTACTTTTAGGGTCTGTTTACTTCTGGTGTTTCCCATTTTCATTTTCACTAATAAATTAAACATTAGAGAAGGCGTAGTTTTTGAAAATTTTGAAGACAACAAAACTCATCAATGTTTTCCATGTTTTGGAATTTAGAAATTTTGACAAAAAAATTGACTTTAAAATCATGTTATTTGACTTAACGAGTTGAACCTAATGAGCCGAACTAAACTGTTCCTGAACTTTAACCGAGCAGAACTCGAGCTAAAAAAATAGTTCGTGTCGAACTTGAGCCGATTTTCGAGCTGAACCAATTCCTAACGAGTTGAGTCGAGCTCAGACGAATTCGACTCATTTCCAGCCCTAGTGTTTCTGGAACTGCATTCTTATTAATTACTTTCCATTTTCACTCCATCACAATTAGAAAATAAAATTCACAATCAAATGTCATATCAACCAGGCAACCACCCACATACAAAATAGATATATATCATATTACTCTTTTATTCTATTACAGCAAACAAGAATGGTACTAGTAAGTCAAGAAAGTTGATCATCGGCTTTACTGTGCTGGGGTCAGTAATTCTACTATGTTCAACTATATATTGCATCTGGTACAAGAATAGAGTTATAAAAAGGTAACTTCCTGCAATAATAAATGTTAGAATTTTTTATGGTAGCTTAGCTTACTTCACACATTCAAATATGGTCATTTAGTTCAAGTATAAAAACAAACATCTTTTGTAGATTGGCTGACACCTGCATATGAAGAAACACTTAATGCAGATCTGCCTACAATTGCATTCATCACAATTCAACATTGTACTGATAACTTTTCAGAAACATCCAAATGATGAAAAAAGAAACAAACTCAATTCGAAACTAAGTTCGAGCATGATTAATGGAATTGCAAAATATCTTTTTACCTCTCCATGAGGATTCTAGACTAAGGGTAATATTCATAGAGATCTCAAAGCTAGCAATGTTCTATTAGGTCATGAAACGAATCCCAAAATATCAGACTTTAGATTGGCAGGGGCATTTGAAATAGGCCAAAACCAGGCAAATACAAGACGAATAATGGGCACCTAGTAAGTTAACTTATACTTATCCCAAACATGTTTTTAAACAATACATGTAAGAAAAATAACAAACTTCTATTGATTTCCAACGGTGGATATATGGCACCAGAATATGCAATAGAATGAGTATTTTCCGTGAAATCTGATATATTCGGCTTTGGAGTCCTAGTTTTAGAATCATTAGTGGGAAAAAGAATATTGGATTCTATATGTCAGAACATGGTCAAAGTCTTCTTTTATATGTGAGTCTTTCATTCTTATCTGATCACGAATTTATACAATAGTGTTAGCTTTGAGCTTAACAATATTCACAATAACTTGCAATCTAGTTGCTTGCATTTTGCTCTAGCTCTAGTCTTATCATTTTTGACCCATTTTATCTCCCTTCGCAAATGGATAGTGTAATCTTTCACAGTTGTCTTAAAACTTGATCGGTTAGTGAACAACATCCCTAGCTCAAGACTGATAAAACCAAACCTTGCGGCTTCGTTGAATTGAGGGAACACTGGTTTTTCAGGTCCATCTACTTCTTCATCATCCAAAGAAGTTCTTCAGAATGGTAATTATAAAAGCTGTCACTTTCTTCTTCCTTTGTCATGTCTCCAACACCTACATTCTCCACAAAATCATATCCTTCGTCGGTAGACATTCTCCTAACACTCTCAGGATCCTCTATCATGTTGCAAAAAGAAACAATAATTCAAAATGAGTTTGTTTAAAAATTACGAATTCAATGATATCAAGTGCATTCAATTTGCATTCAGTAAATAAAAATCGAACTTTTTAAAAATTCGATTCGTATTTACCAAAGTTTTTGGGGGGTAAAATTAAATTTTTGGGAGATAAAAAAGAAACATGGAGGTGGGAAAATAAATTTTCTTCCATGTTAAAGGACACCCGCCCCAAACAGTGTAACAAAAAAGCCCAATAGTAAGAGCCCAAAAAAAAAATTCAATATAGCAGCAATTCCAATTACACTAAATTGAAACTTAAACATGAACAACCAGTTCACAAAAATACGATAGATTTTTTTCTAAAATTTTAACAATTGTAATGGTTGATGTAAAACCAAGTAAAGAAGCTAAGTCTAAGGTTGATAATAAGAACAACCCAAAGTCGATGCAAAACTGGTAAAAAAACAACCTAAGATTGACATTCCTAAAGTTGATTTCGGCGTCCAGTTTATGACTTAGAGGAAATTTAATGCATACGATGAGATGATTTAATGCATCTGTGGTGTAGCATGATACAAGTTAGGATATGTTGGTGTCATTGCAAAATCTAATAATGAAGGGAATGACATAAAAGGATTTGTTACACTTGGATGTCAAAGAGGCGGTGAATATAGGAAATACACCTTAAGGAACGAGAAGACATGATAACGTTGAAATGTAGGTGTCCGTTTAAATTGGATAGTCATCTATTGAGCAGAAGCCCTAGACTCTAATTGCATCTGGTACCAAGGTTTTGGAAGTCAGAGTTATTTTCCTGAACATTCTCATTGTCGCTTTACATCGTAACTGTGCATAAGCACTAAAAAATCGTCATTGGACTAACATAAATAAATGCATTAGACACACATATACAACAACACAAGACATTGACAACAATAGTCATTAATCATATCTCTATACAACGACGAATAAATTAACGTCGCTTCAAAAACATCATCACTTATCAATTTCGAATAACTTCGCCATTCAACCCAATCATTTAAAACAATGTGACTAGACACAACAACCTACGAACAATAACGAATCGCGAAGGAAGTAACATCTCAATAGTACTCTAGTTAAGACGAACATCGACAAGTTACAATTATTCCTACCGACCTTAACAATTTACTTTAAGTAGAACAAAACTCTATAAACTTCAAAAATAGACCCTATCATCAAATTTGAAGCAGAATCAGCAAAACGTTGTTCAGTCAGGCTCGCTAGGTGAGCTATAGTATTGCTAAACGAGGACTCGAGCTCCTAGAACGAGGCTGGTGAACATCATGCTCGCTAGGAGCTACCTAAAGGCTCTGATTCCAATCCCCCGACACTTGAAAATCTGCAATCACTCTTGTTCATCACTTCCCTCTCCTCTCTGAGGAGTTTTGATTTTTAATTCTCACCCTTATTTTCCATCACTTTCCCGTCAAAATTCCATTAACAATCGTTCTCATTCTCTTTGCTGCAATTCTCATTCACACTCTATTTCATTTACGGTTCAAAAAACCATTGCAGTTTTGAATTTAGGGTTTCTCATCGGTTTTGGGATTGGATATGGGGAGCATTGATGATTCCGATGACCGGAAGTTCAAGGTGAATTTCACCGATGAGGGAGAATTACACTGATGAAATTCTTGTGGTATGAGTTCATTGACATTATCTGTTTAGATTGTTGATTAGTTCATATGTGTTGTTACAATGTTGATTAATTTTGATACATTGTTAAGTATAATTTTTACACTATCAACAAATCACAACAACATTGAATTTTAAAAGTAATTGCGATTAAAATCAAACATTTTTAATTATCTGACGATTATGATTGACTGCGTAAAGGAGCTACTCCATTCGTCACTATTATAAGTAAACATTTAATTTTTAAGTTTATTGAATAACAGGTGTATTTGGTCTAGTTATTCAATGAACCAAAAAAGTGATTTTCTGCGTATATTAATTTGTGAGAATGAACAAGGAGATGATGCCACTATAACCATTCTTTGGTATGATTGATAAATAAGTAAGCAAGTTGCTGGAGAAGGTTGTTTCAGATGAACTAGGTGTCTGTTTGGTTTCTAATTTGATTCTGTAATTTGTTTGTTTTAACCTTTAATTACAAAAATGTCATATTCTTTTTTATTCTGTTTCTTGTTGTGAAAGATTCATAGAGAAAACACTAAAACGTAGAAGTATTATAAAATAATTTTAATTGTTTTCTATAAAACTTTAGAGATAGAAATAAATAAGGGAAGCATTTTCATCAACCCTTTTTTATTAGCTTAGAAGTGAAATGGGGAAGCATGGTTCACATCTTCTTTCAATCCTTAAGGGGTCACTTTTTCATCAACAGCCACTTATTTAAATTTTTGTTCAACAATTTTTTTCCCTTCTAGCATTCAAACTTAAAAGTTGAGGCTATCATTTGTAATGCATCTGAGACTCTTTTGCAGAATGTAATCTAATTACTTTTGAGATGTGCTAAAATATTTCATCTGCATGCCTCTGTTGATGACTTCATGTATACATCGAGCTTCATGAAATCATGGTCTAAAATGTGTAGCACAAAAATGAAAACACCATGAATGGTTAACCTGTTTTGAGAATATGTATGTAACTTTAGGATGAAGTATATTTGTTTAAGTTTTTTTTTTGTTTTTGTTTCGGTTAGATTGATTTTGACACTTGAAAATAGAGATTGATGGTTTTATAATCTATATTAACAGGAACAAAATGATATGTGCATAAACAAAGACTGGTTTTGGGAAAATTTGCTAACAATATTCCAAGACACAATTGAAAGCACTAGTTGTTTGTGCTTTCAGAAGATATTGAAATCCTTTACATAAAATGATTAAATGAGAAGCTTTGAGTTTTATTGGTCACTGCGCTTGCTAGTAGCTACTAGCTAGTAGCCTAGTACCCTCTCTGCTTGATTTTCAAGAAAATATCTGTGAAATTAATAGCAATTAGTGTCATGCTGGATGAAATTGATTCAACTTGGTTATGGATGGTGATTTGGGTTATACTAGGTCCCATCCCATTGGTATTGCTGCATCGTTTGGGGTTGGGTGGTTGTTTGAAATATCATAAAAATATGGTTATAGTTCATGGTTTGTTCTTTTATTGGTACAATTGTTGAAAGTTTTACTAAATATGAGTTAAGTACTCAGTTATAATGTGCTTTTATAGTTGAAGGTTTTAGTCCGTATTTTGAATTACCCCAATCATCATAATATAATTCCCCTGCTTGAGGAAGTTTATGATTCCGTATTTTGTAAACCTTGTTCTTCTATAATCACGATTCATGAAGAAGAAGAATACATGAATAATTACAAACTCCTGTGGAACACATCATGTCATATAGAGAATCGCCACCCTTGTAACAGTGAGAGTGTGACGCCCTAGTTGTGTATCAAATTTTTGTTATGTGGGTAAATAGATGTGTGCGTTTTTTAGTTAAGGTTCTTTATTCTTTTTATTTAATTTTGGTTTAATTGCAGTTTTGGTCCCCCTATTTTCAACTTTTTGCAGTTTTGGTCCCCCTATTTTAAAACTCGGCAGTTTTGGTCCTCATATCATAATTTTTAACTATAAATTGACGATAGGATGTGATTTAAACGGCGTGGTATATGATTCGATGATGAAAAAATACCAACATCGATGTACTTGTAAGAAAAATCTTTCATAAAGTTCATTTAAAACATGTTGTATCATCATATTTTAGACAAAATTTGTGTTAGGGGGACCAAAACTGTCGAATTTTAAAATAGGGGGACCAAAACTGCAAAAAGTTGAAAATAGGGGGACCAAAACTGCAATTAAGCCTTTAATTTTTTGTGCATGTTAGACTTAGTTGAATGAGCAAGAGTAAGGCATTTCTCCATTTTGTTTAATTTTTAATATTATATGTGGTATATTTGTTGATTGGGTAAAGCTAATTAACTGTGGGGTTTTACAATTTTCATATGATGGATTTGACTTTATTGATGTAAAGTATTTGTTATTACAAAAGAGAATTGACGTTCACCTAATGCACCGGCAGGATTATGTTATTGTGTTACTGAGGAATGGCAGGGGCAAAGATCACGCGAAGAATAAGTTGAATGTTTTTTTGGGGATACCAGTGATTCTTTTGTATCCTGGTAAGTGTTAACTTATGTTTAGCCCCTTTTTGATGGATACCAGTAAATTTGATGTAAGTGAAAGCAATGTAGTACTTACAGTTACAGATTACAACCATGATTCTTTGTTTGTGCTAATTTGTAGGCGTATCTTGTTAACAGGCTGTGGGATCATTTGGCTTTGAATTTAGATTTATATGTACAATCTAAGGGATTACAGGATGAAGCTCCCAAAAGCAAGCTTTTATCAAAGGTCCAAGCTGATGATGATGGTTTTCAAAATTTGAATTCAAAGTCAGAAAGCGTAAGGTCTAGAACTCGCCGTAACAAAGACTGGAAAGGGTTAGTAGGCAGAGACACCGAAGCACCACCCCCGCTGTGCTTTGTGGTTGACAGCTTGCATTTGGACAAAAAATCCCAATCTAAAGTCAACTGTGGTCCTATTGCAAAAAATAAAAAAAATAAAAAAGTCAAGCGTGGTCCAAGGCCACCATCTCCTGCACCACCTGTTCAGAGGAAAAGGGGTTATGCTGTTGAGCAACAAAAGACTAAGGTCTGAACCACTAATGATATCATTCTTAGACATTTTTATTTTCTAGTTCTCCTAGTAATTTTCAATACTAATAATGGGTTTATCATGTAGTATGGTATAAGTGTCATGTTTACACACCACATGTGGAACAATAGTTGCTTTAGTGATTTTATTTTCACTTGATTTGGACACTGCATTATTGCGTGTTGGAATTGTATTGAATAAATAAATTAGACCACATCACTTATTATTTATCTGTACTTGTTTTCTTTTAGATCCAATAATAACGTGTAAACAAATTATATCCTATTTGAATAGAATTTTAACTTGGTGCTATTTCCTTGTCCATTTTTATTTTTGTATAAGTGAGTAAATACATTTTTGATTTTATCCTTTCAAGCATCTAGCTTACCAAATTACTTTGGCAGAGGGGTTCAGTTTCTCAAGTAACTATTGGTGCTCCTCGACGTCTGCTTGAATGTGCAGTGCGAGATGCAGTGGCTACTTCCAGGCCATCTATTTTGGGCACACAAGTGGAGCCCTCTTTAAAGCGTCTCCGTTCTGCAGTTTCTTCATCCTATGTTGAGTCGTCAATGGTTGAACATCCTCATAGGATGCAGACCATTTCCAGGGTGGCAAATCCCATGGCTACAGTGTTCAAGGATGTGGAAGAAGCTGCCGAAGATGTGGTAGAGTTAAAATCCTCAGGAAGTGCATTTGATTGGATTGGTAATGATATGTATCCATCATATGGTAACATGCAACTTGAAGATAACCAATATCAAGAGCAAAACCCATTTTTGTATCATAGCACAAATTACTATGGTGATCCGTATGCTGCAAATATGACAATGTTGGATCATGAAATTGGTTCTCCTTCGGATTCTTCTTCAGACAATGAAGGGTATGATGATGTTAATTTCATGGGCAATAGTGTGGGTAGAGTTTCTCAGTTAAGTTCTTCTGGTGGAAAGAGGGGGGATGATTCACCGATGGTGCACTATAATGTAGCCAAAAATGATGATGATAGTATGCTTCTAAAAAAGAATAAAAACCAGGAGCAATCTGCTGCTGCACCTAACAGTTCCAAGATAGTGAATATTTCTGTTAATGTAAATGCTTGGAATCCACCAGTCCGAGAACAATACCCGAAACCAAGACAGGTTGTAGAATTATCTGGTCATAAAGCTATAAACAGTGGAACTGGAGCTCTAAGATCTGGCCTGAATATGGCGAATGAGAATGCCAAAACGGTGAAAATTGACAATGGAAAAGTGAGTTGTTTTGACCTGTATTCAGTCTAATGATACTTGTAGTTTCTGTTAGCTCATTTTCATTAATGTTGTTGGCTTATGGCGTTAACAGGTGAAAACTACTTTGGATTTGCTGAAAGAGACTCAGAAGGCACAAGCACAACCACCAACTTCTGGTACCGGTAAGTTCTATTTTATTTATTTACTTTTTGCGTCAAAGGTTCCTGCTTACAGTTGGCCTGTGAAAACTATAAATAGGACATAAATATTTGCAACTTTTATGTTATTATCACTACATAGTAGACTTTCAATTTCTAATTTATTTATCTGAAATTGTACTATTGATTTGAGCTTTAATGTTCTCAGGTTCAAGTGCCCCTAGTTGTCCCTTAGACGATGCTGATTCTCGAACCATATTTGCTAGCAATGTAATAACTCTTGCTCCTTTGTTATGGGTTGGGTAGACCCTTTGTGGATTGGTATGAATAAGATTTGTTCACTTTCTAAAGTTTCATATTGATCTTCTCAGGTTCATTTTGCTGCTACCAAAGATTCCATTTGTCGGCATTTTAATAAATTTGGGGAAGTGCTAGAAGCTGTTATAGTTACTGATTCGCTAACTGGACAACCAAAAGGGTAAAGAGTTTCAGATGTTCATGCACGTTATATGTTTATGACTATGTTCAATATTTTTTTATTTCTCTCTATAAATCACTTTTTTCGAGCAGGGCAGCTTATGTGGAGTTCATGCATAAAGAAGCAGCAGATAATGCATTATCACTGGATGGAACTTCCTTCATGTCGCGTATTCTTAAGGTAATGATGTCTGCATAGTACTTCAGTTACCTGGAGGCTTTCATCATAATTATTATTCATGTTCGGTTTTCCTCCACAATTTGCATCTCTTTTAATTGATTAGATAGTTAATATGCGATAAGCTTTTCATTGCGTCACTAACCTATGATCAATGCTCACGTTGAACTTAAAGTTGACCGCTATACTCTTGCATTGGAATGCACCCCAATATGCTTCAAAGATTGGGAAAATGGTGTTTAGAGATATATTGGTCCATGAGTCCATTTTACAATTTGCGTCATTCTAACATGAAGTTAAGAAATAAATAGAAAACCCCTTGCAATAAGAAATCAGAAGGTTTCTATGATTTTCATGGACTCCTTGTTCACCGTCCCCCCTTTCCAGTAAAACATGTTTGAAATGTTGGTGGAGCATTTGGTAGGTCAATAAAATTAAAAATATCTGCTTGAAATGTCGATGGAGCATCAGTAAGGCCAAATGACATTATTAAATACTCTTGGTGATCATCGACTGTTCAAAACCAGTGCAGTCTTTTCTTAACTTCAGTTTCATCCTATTTTGGTGACAGCCAGGTTTTAAACCCAACTTAGAAAAGTAATGGGATGAGTTTGGCTGAGTAAAATTGATATGAATGGCTGATTTCATTAGGTCCAGATGTGATAACTCAAGGACACTAGTTTGTGATCTGAGGGGTCTTGATACATGGCTCTTGATGTGGCCAGTTATTTATGGCTTTTGCAGGTGTTTTCCTAGAACTCCATAAAAGGGGAATCATAGCTCATTTAACTAGCTGATTTTCACTTATATTTCATGATCATAATGCAATTTTAATGTTCTATTCACCAGCCACGCATGTTTTGGTTAATGAATGGTTTGTTTGGATAGTAAATTGACTTATTCCAGTAACGAAAAACAATAGTGACTGAATTGCTTTGCCATTATTCTTCTTACAGGTTGTGAGGAAAAGTGCCGCACAACATCAAGACTATGCTCCAGCTGTGCCATGGCCACGTGGAGTTAAGGGATCTCCTTATCATTCTGCAAGGTTTCTCAGAGCTCCCATTCCAACAGGTGTTGCTGGGGAATCTACACTTAGGCCCCCATTTAAATTTGGTGCCAGGAGCTTGCAATGGAAGCGGGATGCCCAAGGTACTTCATCTGACAATGGTGCAACTTTAAAAAACAGCAGTATATCTGCACCTGTTTCCCGAGGTCTCGCTTATGTCAGAGCAGAATCCAAGCTTGATGGCAGCTCTAGTACCAGATAGTTTGGTTTAATTCTTCAAAAAATGGTTGCAGACTAAGGTTTTTGCATCGGATTAGCAAAATGTTTGATGGACCAAAAAACTAAAGAAAACAAACTTACAAATATCAGGAGACATCCGGGGCATAATTTTTGAAATTTCGTTCTCTGTACATATTTGAGGACATTTTAGTATCTAGATATTCAAGCTGAAGTTTAGTGATGTCTATTTTTCATCTCTAGTTGTGGTAGCCACGGATGACAAGGGCATGGGTTTTGTTAGAATGAAAGATGCAATTGTTGGGGATTCTAACATGAAATTTTCCTCCCAATGTTATCCATACTGTAGAAAAGTAGTTTTGGGGTGTTGTTGATCCGGACATGGTCTTTTTCGTCGCTGGATGTTATTTTGTAAGTATTGCTTGGGAAAGAAAAATTGGAGGGAAAGGGTTACACGATTCGCGTAATATTGCTTCATTCAACTTCATTTTGTACATAGATACACTTTGATTCTTTTCTATGGTTATAGTTTGTCCTTGAGGCTATTGATGGTGTTACAATATACATAACTTTCACTTTTTTTTTTTCTTTTTTTTTATGAAAATGGAAATTTTATGACCAAATTGTCAATTCGTTAATTTGGCAACTAAATAGCTAGGCGCATACAATTTTGAAGACTAAAAAAACTAAGCACGTTTTTGGTTACTCGTTGACACACATTTCCCACGCTTCCCGACCACAATTTTGATCAATGTGAGGCTGTACCAAATGAGTGTTAAAATGGATATTTGTTGATATTAGTATTACAACTTACTCCATTCGTAACACTTTATAAGTAAAAATACACTTTTTAAATTCATTGTATATTTAATGTACCTGGTCTATAATATAAATTAGATTCATTAAATATACAAAGAATCTATAAAATGTATTTTTGTTTATAAAGTGTCATACATTGAGTAATTAATACTTTGTTCTCTAAAAGATATTTTTTATTTTAAATTGGTGTCATAAAGAAAAAAAATTCGATTTGGCCCCTTAAAGATGTCACAATTTGCCACATTGGTCCCTTTTATTAATTTATCAACTTCAAATGTATTAGGTGGACAACCATTGTATCTGGTCCACCATATACCTCAATACATTTTTTAATCTTAGCTATTGAAGATAAATAAACCATTAGATTTTGCATGCCCACCAGATCTAACAGTGCACCGTCATTTTTCATAATAAAAAAAGAGAACAAAAATTAAAATACATGGTAAAATTTCTATTCACAGTTCATAATTCAAATTTGAGACAACGAGAAAAGAAAGTCGGTTTCCATAATTTTTTTCAAAATTGAATTGCTGAATGCAACTATGGATCATGAATTGCTGAATAATTGATGATACAGTACAGCTTTAACAGATGAAATATTTAAGTAAAGGGGAAAACTAGAAAGAAAAGAAAAATGTTCGTATTAAACTTGAAGCAATGTTTATGATAGACCGATTTTGAAATATTGATTAAAAAATTGTTGACATTACCAAAAAAATATCTAAAGTAGTGTTTGATATTAATGCAAGTAGAAACATGGGTCTCTCTGAAATTACGAAAATAAAATTTTGATCTTATATTCAGTAATAAGGATTAAGATTCCAGTATTATAACAATAAGGGTTAGTGCTTTGAATAAAACCCCCTTCCCATTCTTCGGAGTAGAGAGAAGCACCACCGCACACCGGATAAGATCAACTCTAATTGAGGTAAGATCAGTTTTATTTTTTTATTAGTTTTTACATTTTTGTTTATAAGATAATGGATTAATCTAACGGCAGAGATATCACATGAGACAAAACACAATTGAGGATCCGAATTCGGGTACATGTGGGCGGATGCAGGTGTAAAATAGTCAAACCATCAACACCCAGTTCTGATCGAATAACCATTAATTCTTACTCTCTCCTTCACAATATAGAATTCTTTCATAAAAGCACGAAAATTAAGATAAGTATTTTTTGGATCAAATTTGTCAATAATATACATTTTTTTTTTTCAAAATTACACTTTAATTATTTCTCTTCACTAAATTTGAGGTATGTTTGTGAAAAATTAATTAATACATTAAACTTTGAAAAGAGACTTCTAAAAATTGAACAACTTTTTTTGAAAAGGTCTTATTTATACTTATAGTTGCATGATCCAGAGTATTTATACAACTTTTTTTGTCATTACCTAATATACTTTCTCTATTTCATTAAAGAGTGTTTTTATTTATTTATTTTGCTTATATACAAGATTAGAGGGAGTAAGTCTATGACTTGAGTGGATTTAGTAGATAGCACAATGTCCTCTGTGTTTGACGTGTCTAAATCAACAAGACTAACATCTACCGTACTATATTAATATTAATTGCAATTACTTTATAAAAAAAATTAATTGCAATTACACGTAACAACTTTGGTTGCTCTGTTTTTATATTTTTTGCTTGGTACTCTAAAATATAGTATTGTTTTGAATTTCAAGTGTTAGACTTCAAGCATTAATTGAAATCAGTTAATTGGTTAATTTCAAATTGGATAACACTTATATGTATGTATTTATAATGTAACTAAATATCAATTAAGAAAATGAAAAACCTCAACAGAAATACATATAAATTAACTTCTCCACTTTATAATGTAACTGAAAATAAACTAACTTGCAATAGAAAAAATCCAAATTTGGTCGTAATTAATTTTTTTTGACTCGTAATTAATTTTAATATATTGTTTGTTAGTAAATAGTTTAAAGATTATTAAAAATTAATGTTTTTTGATTGGACTGCTTCTCCCATCATAAATTATAAATCATTTTGAGAAAAAAATGAAAGTGTTTTTTTTTTTTGAAAAAAAGAGGAAAAAGGAACAAAAGAAATTAATAAATTTTCAAAAATTTAAAAAGTGGCATTATTAATTAAGTATTGAAATCACAACCCAATGACTGCATTTGACCTTACCAGCTAGATTGCATTTCAAGTCAAATTTAACATAAAAAATCACAATTAATATTTAATAACCCATAATTATCATACAAATCATTTCTAATGTATTTATAACTAGTTTTGTAACCCGTGCAACGCACGGATGATTAGTTTTTTGTTTTCGGTTGCAATTTTTTTTTACTACATATACCAGAAAATGAATCAAAATAATTCACTATAAGGTCAAAATATTCATTCACATAGTCATTAAATGACCTATAACACAAGTAAATTCTACCCACTTTATAGTAAACTAACATACATTTTATAAAAACACAATAAAAATCTTTTATTCATATTCATTGAAATACTACCGGACATACAACATTTACGGTGGAGGGCTTTTTTTAAGTTTCGTTTTGGACCACTACACATAGGTTGATACATAGTTTTGCTCTTGTGAGATATATAATTGAACATGAACTAAAGTTTGTCCTTCTTTCTTATCAACTGTCATTGCAAAACAAAGACAAAGAGAGAACTGACGACGATGAAAACAAATCGAAACATTTGTATTTGAAGTAATCAGATTCATAAGTGGGATATTAGCATAAAATTGAATTATCTTGTAAAATAAGACCAAATTGTGCTCCTACTTGCTCTTCAAGTTTTGTTTTGTACCTCCCCTGCATAATACCTTTCTTGTTTTGAAATTCAAAAACAAATTTATCTTGTTTAGGAGGGAAAATCTCCACACCACACCAAATATACCTCCACCAGTAGAGCTTATATTTGTAAGCTTTTTTTTATAATGGTGTATATGTAAGGATGTAAGTGGATCAGAAAAATCCAATGTAACCGATGATCCAAACCAATCCAAACCGAAGAAAAAAAAAACCGATTTTTATGGTTCGGATAAAAAACCAAACCGAACCAATAGAAAACCGAAGTGGTTTGGTTCGGTTCTCGGTTCCAATATTCAGATCCAATGGACAAACCGAAGCAAACCAATATATAGTATATATGTTAATTTATTTTTTTTAGGTAGCTCATATCCATCAAAAACTACAACTACTTCTAAAAAATAAAATAAAATCTATCTCACTTAGAAAACCTAACTTAAAAACACAAACTTAGAAACACTCATTGCCACAAACGCAAACTCAGAAACGCTGCTCTCATCTCACCTCACCCTCATCCTAAAGCTGCTCTCAACATTATGCAAACAACACTTTCATGTCACGTTATTGCTCTCATCTCAAACCCTCAGAACGATAACTTCTCGAGCATTGTTTTATTTTATTTTTCATTTAAGTGGGAATAGACTTGAAATTTTATTTTTATTGCACTTTATTATTTGAAGAACTTATGAACTTAATTTCAATATGTTTGTATTTTGTATTTGATGAACTTATGAACTTAATTTTAATATGGTTGTATTATGTATTTGATGAACTTAAGCGGAAAAAAATTGTATTTTGTATTTGTTTTCAATATGGTTGTATTATGTATATCATATAAGCTTACGGGAAAAAGAATTTCAGTATATGTATTCAATGAACTTATGAAAAAAGAATTGTATTTTGTATTTGATAAACTTACGGGAAAAAAATATATTGAAAAAAAAATAGCATGAAATACATCGAAAAAACCGATTAAAGTATCCGAACCAAACCGAACCAATCGAGTATTCATTAGTTCGGACATCAGATTCACTCAAAACCGATCAAAACCGGTCCAATTACACCCCTAGTATATGTGTGTTGAGGAGTAGAAGCATAAAAAACAAACAATTGGAATATTCACCTAAATTAAATCTACATTTTTTTATTACATCAAGAACTTGGCCCACACAATTGAATCCAACGTGGCATGGCTCAATGTAATCTACAGTAGCACTTTTATGTTTCTTTTTTGTTAAGATTACTAGTTTTGTAACCCGTGCTCCCGCACGGTTACGTTTTTACACAATAATTTCTTTTTTTTTTTTTACCAAACCAAAGGTATACATAGGTTTATTCAAAAGAGGAACCAAGAAAAATCGGACCAAATAATATATGGAACAAACAAATAATAAAAAAATGTAGTCTGTAATACACTATAACGAATATGAATTTTACAAAATTTACCATTGGACTGAAAGTTTGTTTCATATAGACCATCCATAAAAAAATTTAGAAAAATTGAAAATCATTTGATATGTTATTGAGACCCATTAAGATTAACGGTTTATAAGTTTTTATTAAATACTGTTAATTTTTATAGGTTTCAATAACATATCAAACGATTTTCAATTTTTCTAAAAATTTGTATCGATGATCTATATGATATAAACTTTCAATTCAACAGTTGATTTTGTAAAATTCGTATTCGTTATAATAGTATTGGTCACTGGTCCATGGTGGACCACTTGTGAAGGTGGTCCACGGTAGTATTAGCCCTTTTTTTTTAGTTGTGTATCTTTTTTCATGAGATATTTTTTATTTTATTTTATAAATTAAACAAATGAAAAGTAAAATAGATTTATAAAAGTGGGCAAGGTTTTTGACTCTTGATTCTACATAGCCACAAGTAAAAATAGCATGCCAAAAACATATGGCCCAACATACTTAGAAAACATACCAAAAACATCCACTTCACATATTTATAAAACATGATAGGCTAGGAACCCAACTGACAGGATTATATTTTCATATCAACGCTCGCTTCTAATAGAAGCATAATAATGGATATATTGTGAATGCAGGTAACGTAATGAATAGATACATAGTAAATTGATTGCCGTTAAAAAAAAAATAGCAAATTGATTTTTAAACTAAATAAATTTATAATTGAAATATACGTATTATATATCTGAAAGTGATGATTATATAATAGGTGTTGAAAAGAACTTTTAGAAAATATTTTTTAATAAATATTTTAAAACGGTATTGAATCTCTAAAATATTGCAAAACACATATTTAACCTTAGATGGATAGATATAAGGCATTAGTTTTATTATTTTTATCTTTATAGTTTGATATTTGTAAAATTAAACATTGAACTCACTCATTATACATCAAACAACCATCCGTTTTTTTTAATTGCATGGTCAAAAAAATATAACAATAATTTTTATTATTCACCAAAAGGGAAAAAATTGCTCTATTAAATCGAATAAAATTACAATTTTAAACATAATGCTATTAATATTCACACCATTGGTTTATGGTTTAGATGGACACAACCTTGTACTAACCATAGTTGGGCCAAGCCCAATATCTCCCTTTAACCAACAACATTTCTTCTCTTACACACATGTTCTCTGTAACCCTAATACTAAGCTTTCTCTTTTCCTTCTCTCCCTATTCATATGTGCCGCCGCCAGCATTCTTCGATACCCATCACCGGCGAGCAAGGCCTTGTTTGACCGAAAGAAAGCCGTTTTATTCATCTACTCAACTGCCTCTATCTATCTATCTGACCAAAATCACAAAAGACTATTCTTGTTTGATACACTGTCGCCGTAAAAAACTTCATTTTCGACCAAATCTGAGCTATTCCGTAGATTTGACCACCGGATCTGTAATCCTCATCATGTGTACTCTCTGTATATTTCACGATCTGGCCACGGTTATAGTTTACCATCGTGTCAGAAGTCATCATCGCTGGTAGATTTTACTTTTCGACGGTATTCTTTTATATTTTTCTGGTCAATATACATCTTCTATTTCCTCCCATTTAAAGATGGTATTTTTTTTGTTGTTTCAGCCATGTGGACTCGGAGCTTCAAGCCGAATAGTACGTGTTAGAACATGTTTTTAATTTGTTATCTTAACTCATATCTTTTAGTATATGATTTTGTTTTTATTTTTAGAGGACATATATTTGGATATCCTGTGATTTTAAGAATTCTTAAGTTTTCTAATTAACAAATTATCTTTTGATGAAACTTTTTAAACAAATCAAAGGATATTTTGTTTTTCAAAATAAAAATGTACAGATTGCATAAAAACAATTTTACTACCAAATTAGTAGTTAATATTATAGTTGCTGAATAATAAAACGGTTATATTGGTTTCATATCTTTGTATGTTATCTGTGTTTAGTTGTTCCATGTCCTTTAAATGTACATACATTGAACCTCCTCAAGTATGCTTTAACCACTCATGAGTCTTTGACAAATACAATTTTGAAAGGTAGCTCCAATACCTAAGACAACCCACCAAACCAATTTGCATCAGTGGCCAGAGTAAAAGCTTTCTGCAGAATTTGATTTAAGGATGTGACATGTTAATATTGGTTCTTGGGGATTATGAAATCTTAGTTTTCTTTTGCATCTAATACATATAGCCATAAAATACATGGCTTAATTTGAGCACCTTGTCTGAATAGGTTGAAGCGAGATTCACATCGGAAGGAGGAGTAATGAATGAGTTGAAGCAGTTGAATGACTTATATATGGAAGGTAAGAACAATTATTAAATTTTTCATATTTTTCTCCTCAATTATACCTGCAAAATCACTTTCAAAACATAAAATATTTCTAAAGATAAAATCTATCTCTTAATTTTTTTCATGTGTATCTATTTGATTTTCATACATGGATCTCAACATGAATCCTATTTCATTTTGATGATTCACAACCTGAATTTTTGTCAACTATGTATAGCAAAACCTTTTTTTTTCTTTCAAATTTGTCAAGGTTTTTTATGCTGCCTTGTGACCTATGTTCTCTCATAAATGATTGTACTGAGTGGTTTTGTTGTGTGACAGGATAGCTCCAATGCTTTGGACAGTTTGGGAAGATCTCTTTTCAATTTCAGGGTGCTTTGCAACCTTCTGTCATGTTATCCAACATGAGGTGTTTTTTGGCTATTATAAATTGTTGTCTTGGTGTATGAACTTAAGTCCCTTTCAATTTCAATTCCTGATGTTAGACTTGTGATTTGTATCTACATTTTAGCTATCAAAGAATAAGTATGAGGATGTCAACTGAGTGAGTAATAAGGTGTTTAATTTGTGTGAAATATTTTTGCTCAAATTTGAAAAATTAAGGACATTCCAATAAACTAACTCATTGTCCTTTATTGATGGTGTAGCCTCCATTTGCTCCTGCTCCTTCCTTCCTTGGCAGGTAAACATCTTTCACTCCAATCCTAAAAGATTTTTCTTGGCTCAAATTTGAGCTTATTCTTTTCTTTTTTTTTCTTTTTCAGTTAAAGACATAAATATCAAACAACAAATGACATATTCATGTAATTATGTGTTTTTGTAGAAAACAACAAACTAAAATAAATCCCAAATTAAACTTGATTAAACATTTATTTACCTTGGTGAAACACAAGTATGATCCATGAAAGAAGTGAGGTTTACCTACAAAATCAACAAAGAACAAAAATAACACAAAATTCAAGTCTCAAACAAAGTAAAGCAAGATGCTTTGTTCATATATTCATGTTTCAATAAAAGATTGTGGATGAGGATGTAATTAAATTCGGATGTAATTAAATTCGGATGACAATTTTCAGGTTCAAGAAATCAATGGAAAGCAAACAAAAAGGAAATGAAGATTGGTCATAGAGCTTGCTGTTAGCTGTGAAGGAAAATGAAAGAAAAGAAGGGCTATATATATTGTTGAGCAAACCTTTCTACTTGCTCTTCAAGTTTTGTATTAGTATTTTTAAGTATTACAAAATTATAAAATCTGGCATGTGAGTATACAGTGTAGTATACAGCTAAACAGCAAGCTGACCTTTGCTGTTTCCATAATATACCTTTTCAGATATAACCTCTCCTCATGTAGGTTGTTCTTGGGTAGGCTTAACTGGTTTTATAACTTTTGCCTCCTAAGCAAAGATACTTTGTTTTTGAATTTCAAATTCTGTAATATTTTAATTTGGAGGTGACAAAAGGTGTTAGAAAATATGGATTTATAAAGAGTATTTTATGACATAACTGCATAATGCTGCAAAATCTGACAATTTCTGAACCCACCTTAGAAGAAATTTGCACATGGGCAGCTCTGTAGAAGAGATTTGAATAAAATTAAATCAAAATACTAAGATTATAACACACGCAAACCACTAGAAATGAATCTACAGTAGCCAAAACATGGTTGGTATTTGTCAAGTATTAGATTGATTTTAATTTTCCCCTGATACAAGTGTTATACGGTTTGTGTAAAAAAAAAGAGTTAAACGAAACACCAAAAATCAAAGCTCATATGAGTTAGTTACTGTGTGCGAGATGAGATGAATTTGTTACTTTGCAACTTGATATTATAAGGGACACTTGAAGCATTAATTGAAATCAGTTAGTCAGTTAGTTGATGTTAATGTGAAATGATTAGTTAGTTACAGAAATATTTGCAAACCTCTGTCTTTATGGAGTTGAGATCCACTCCAGTTTTGTATCCTCCAGTTTTCCAGTTTTTTACTTAGATGCTTGACACGTGGAAAAAAGCATTTCAACGGTTGAGATTAAACAAAGTAAAATCAATTTTTTTTTCCAAACAACACAATACTCTTCTCTCTTCTTCTTCTACCGTCAGAGACACAACTTCTCTGCAACACTAACACGATTTTTACAACATCTGATATTACCCACATGGTACAAACTGTTTCAACCGAACTTTTACACCAAACTATAACACAAAGTTACTAACAAAGGAAATTTATCACGATCTGCAAAGGAAGCAAAACAATTTATCAAAGTTGCTAACAAAGTTACATCAACACTAAGTTACTAACAAAGGAAGAAAACTTATCAGGATCTGCAAATACTAAGTTACTAACAAACGAAGAACATGGCAGCAAGCGGCTCTTATTCTTTCTCTTGTTCATTATTTTGGATCTGTAATTTTTCCTAATTCTTATGCCCTTTTTGTGATATAGTTCCTAAAGATTCTTATGTTACTCTTCTACTCTATTCTTCACTTCTCAAATTCATCCCCCCACTATAACACTGTTTTTCTCTCTATTCCTCACTTCTCAAATTTATTCCCTCACTATAACTGCCTTTTTTTTCTCTCTATCCTATAGTTTGCAATTCACTTCGGTACGTGGTAGGGTTTGGGTAAGCGGTACGTAATCTTAAAATAATTAGGTATGTAAGGGTATACATAGTGATACACTATTTCAGTTCGTGGAACGTTTTATATTAATTAATCAATAAACTATGAATTAGAAAATTTATCTAGTTAAAACAAACATAAATTATATGATGGAAAATATTAACATCATAGTGAGTTTGTAAAACAAATTAGTTTAAAGACATAGATCTATTGATTTTTATTCGATATTTAAGTTTGTCATTATATTAACAAAAAAATTATATATTTGCATTTTTGTTTTTATTTTTTTTGTCTTTAATATTTTATTGTAGACATGATCTTTTTTTTATAAAATTTAGGTGCATTTTTTTAGATGTATTTTGCATGATTTTCTTAACATAAAAACTATGATTTTCTCAAAGTTTGTTATATTCACAAAATATGAATTCTATGTTAAGAACCATACGAAAAACACCTAAATAAATGCATATAAGTTTTGTCCATTTTTTTTATATAAGTTGGCCTAATCTTTTAATTTTTTCCCTACGCATCTTTTATTAGGTTTTTTTTTTTTTTTTTAAGTTGTTATAACTTCCTTTTTTATTTTTGATAAATTGTTATATGTTAGAGTGAGTTACTATTTTTTTTTTATCATAGTTTCTATTCCTATTTTTATAGGTAGATTTCTTTTAACTAATTTTTTTTCTTTCCTATTTTTATGGTTTGTATTTTTTTTTCTTCCTATTATTAGAGTAATTTCTTTATTATTTGGTACGGTGTTTCTGCGAATTGATTTACGAATTATGACGAACCAATACGTAAAGTACCGCGAACCAGTATGCGCGAACCAATTCGCGGTACTTAAAATTGTTTATGGTGTAGTAGTTTTTAAAATAATTAGTTTTGTTATTCGAAAATTCCCGTTTTTCTTTCCCTCGTATAATTATTTTGGATATGTTTTATTTTTATAATTAAAAAAAAAAGATAAAATAAATTTAAAAGGATCAATTGGTTTATTTTCAGTTACATTATAACTGTTTTCTTCACTCACATTCTAACTGTTTTCTTCGCATAGACTTAAAATCAAAGCGAAATGGTTAGTTACAAATATGATTAAAAAACCTTGCTAAGGAAGAGAGAGGTTAAAAAACCCATGGATTGACAATGGAAGCACCGCTAAGGTTGACCAGCCATGGATGAGTGAAAGAGAGAGGTTAAAAAACCTTGTTGCTCTCTTTCAACATGTTATTACTGTTCTTGGATGTTATTTTGTGGCTCAGAGGAAGTCTCTTTTAAACAATCATCCTCACATTTACGATACCGTGTATCTAGGTGTCGTAGTCACATACACTAGTATTTTTGTGCTTACTATCATGCAGCCACAATTCAATTGTTTAATTCTTTATGGATATGTAATTGTCACTGTGTAATTCATTCTTTTGGTTTAATCTGTAATTGTCACTCTATGTAATTCATTCTTTTGGTTTAATATGTAATTGTCACTTATAATTTCTTGGTTTAATTCATAATTTTGATTGGTACTGTAATAGATTCTAGTTTTGGTTATAAAATTTTCTTAGTTTTCCTTCATATTTTCTTTTAAATCAACAATTAATTAAATTTTTCTTACTTTTTACAGATCTGATATTTCAATTTAGAGTAATTATTTTTGTCCAATAAAAAATAATAAAAATTAATATAAAATAGTTTTAGAATAGAAGTAAATTATATTGGGTAATTAGAACGGTATTTATATTAGAATAGATTATTATTACAGTTTTAGCATCGGGTCATGAAGATTCATTATGGGGCCTTCTTAAATTTTTAAATAAACCAATAGAAACGGACCTTTAGTGGACTTGATTTAGCTTAAAAATGAACCAATTTTTTTTCTTCTGTATGCACAATCTAACTTTTAGCAGTATCTAACAAAATATAATATTTAATAAAAGAGTTTTTCTTACATTTTGTTTGGGTGCAGTTATTGAAAATATTTAATAACATTTCGATCTTATCTCTGGTAAGGATTAGGGGATTCTAGTATTAGTAATAATAAGGGTTAATGCTTACTCCATCCATTCCAAATTATAAGTAAAACATGATAAAAATCATACTTAATAAAAAATAAGTAAAACATGATAATTTGAAATAAGTTAAATAAGTAAAGATTTGCTCAGTTTACAATTACACATAACTTCATCCATTTATACAGCTTTTCCAAAAATAAAGAAATTGCAGCAGTAACATCAGAAAGATTCCCGGAAATTGATATTAGCAGAAAGAAATAGCATGGAATTGGACTTTGGATCTAGATGAGAGGGGATAGAGAAAGTGAGAATAAACTAAGAAAATATTCAGTGTTGTTAGTGTATGATAAGAACCATAAAGCTTCATCATCTAATGGCTAAAAACAATCCCTCTAACTTACCCATGGTGGGAGACCTATCATGCTCTCTCATGCTAGAATGAGCCAGAATTTCAACCTATATTCTTTTTAGAACATACAAATCGGTACATGATTACATGTTAAAGAAGCATTTTAGAACATATTTTAATTTTATGAATAAGTTTCCGTCTTTAGGAATATTTCATAAAGATTATCGACGTTGTCAAATATTATTCAAATATTAGTCCTTCTAAAAGTATGTTATGTATGGACTTAATTTATCGTGAGTGAGAGTGACTAATTTGACAATTTCTACCAAAAAACATTAACTGAACCATGAATTTGAAACAAAAAAATACTAACCTATTTCTTTAACAGGTATAGATATATAGTGTTCAGAAGCAGATTGTACACTAACTAGCTCGTTAATCCCCTAGACCTTCGCTTACAAATTCAGAGAAATCATGGTGAGGATGTCCTACAAATCATTAGAAGAAGGAGGTTTCACCAAAACTGATCAATCTCCTGAAAAGATACCACCAGAATGTAATGAGTTTTTTCTTGTGCTCATGATCGTCCTATTATTTGTCTTCATGTTCATTGTCATAACATGCATTTCCTCGCCTCCGATGGAGTTCAACATAACTGAAGCTTCAATAACCCAATTCAACATCACAAGCAATAACATCTTATATTATAACTTTAGCGTCAGCATTGCAGTAACAAATTTCGAAAACCAAATATATGATTTTGAAGGGAAGAAGATGAATGCAATTTCTTCGTATAAAGGTAATCAATTAAATTCAGTGACTATGGTACCCTTTTTTCTAGGCAGTAAGAATACAATTAGACTTCAGCCCATAGTGTTTGAAGGGAACAGCTTGATCAAATTGGATCGTAAACAACTTGTTGAGTATAACAAGGAGACACAATTGGGAATTTACAACTTACATTTGGAATTATCTAAATATATGGTTTGTCCAACTTTGAGAATTCCTATGATTTCTAATGGTAATTTGGTGCCTACTTTCAAAGTCATCAAATGCTCGTATGACCGGTATCACCGGTGATTCAACTACATGTTGGATTGATATATTTTTATAGTTGAAAGTTTAGACTAGTTTGCGTGGGACTATTTGATTGGTATATTTTGTTTGAAACTACAATTAGTATTTTATAGTGTGTGTGTCATAACTACTCTTATAAATATTTTGTGTATTTTGCTAGCAACGACGTATTCTTTTATAAATGGTATTGATATTAAGCATTGTTTTGTTGGCAACTTTCAAATTACAGGTTTAAAGCTTCTAGTATCATCAATCTTACTAGGACTAGTAATTAAAAGATGTCCTCTGAATTGGTTTCCACACCACAATAATCTCATCTTATTAGTTTATAGTTATACTCCTTCCGTACTACAATATAAGTCGTTTCGACGATATTATGCAAATTAAGAAATACAATAATGGTCGTATGGAAAAGATAAATTATGAGTTAGTTAATAAAATTGTCCTTCATTAATGGTATGAGAAAAACAAATTGAAAGAAGAAAGAAAAATAAATAGTTAAAGGTATAATAGAAAAAATAACCTTAAATACTTCATTGATAATGTAAAACAACTTATATAATTTAGTACAATTTTTTTCTTAGAGCGACTTATAATTTAGTACGAAGGAAGTCATATTTTTTCTTTCTTTTTCATACTACAAAACGTTTCTTATAAAGAGGACCAGAGGAAATACATACCAACCAAATTTCAGAGTACTAGAGTGTTCACCTTCAATATTTATATTGGTGAGTATAGTTATACACAAATTAGTTTTTTTTTTTTTTTTTTGACAATTATACACAAATTAGTTTATAATTGTTAAATCTTGTCAAAATAACTTTTAAAGCGTTGTTCCAACAAAAGTCTTAAAGAACACTAGTTAAGAAAACAATTTTTTTAATTTAAATGATAATTTTTAAACTAGAATTTTTTTTGAATATACCCTGCAAAAAAAACTTTAAAAATATAGACTAGACTCTGTTGTTCTGATTTTAGGGTATTCTTTCGTGAATATCTAATTTTGATGAACTCTTTAACCAATCTATAGACGTAAGTGTGTTAGGTTCTTCAAAACAAAAATATCATAATTTTGTTCGGAACCAAATGCTTGTTCAGTGTCTGTGTCCATGCTCTCACAACCTAATTCCTTTCCAATATTATTATTAGCCATTGGTCTGAAGCTCAAAGCTGGAAAATAAACAAAATATGCCACTGTTTTGGAGTAAGATAGGAGGTTTCATGATGAATGAAAAATAAAAATATGAGCAATTGTTTTCTGAATTTTTTTTTGGTACAATACATTCCTTCTTGATGAATAAATAAATAAATACTATAAAAATACTAATAAAAGTTTAGCTAGCATATTTGGTCAAAATGAGGCCTCATCTTTTCCTCTTGCAAGACCTACGTTCAAATGCCTCGTTATAAAATTTACTTGTTGGGCGGTTGTTCAATTGTACAGACACAATTTCATCACTTAAACATCTACCCTGCTCCAATGTGCCCTCTATGGTAAAGACTCTCTTATGACAATTATGTAGAGAATGCATTCCTAATTGTAGAGGCCAACAGACAAAGGTGTGAACCATCCTACCAATTGTGTTGTGTGACTCCACTTTAGAGCTTGTGGAGCAAACACAAAAAAATGCTTTGGAAAGGTGAAGTGTCACACAAGTAAACCAGATTGTTAACAAAACTTTCCATGTTTTGTCCAATGAGAACAATCATATGGTGCATTAAGCCTTGGAGATTAGAGTTGTCACCTATAAAGCACAGAACACTTATAAGATTAGACGTGTCATGGTGTCGGACACCGACACTCCTCAGATTTCACCGCATTATGTCATTTAAAAAAAAATAATTATTAGTGTCAACGTGTCCGTACCCGTGTCGTGTCAGGTGTTCGTGCTTCATAGGTTGTCACAAACAACATCCTATAGGTTGTAACTTCTTGTGAGGCACCAACAAATGATACGGTGAGGTGTAACAGTGACACATAATTTCTCCAGAAACAGTGAATTTCCGGTTTGGCTTACTGTTAACGCGACAAAGCTGGTGTGTTTTTAGGATCACATATGATGACTATCCTCATGTGTATGGATGCTATGGTAGGTGAGGCTCTAGTCCAGAGCTTCATTTAGAGCATGTCAATTTTTAGGTGGATAGTAAAGGGATTGTAGACCAGTTTCCTAATTCTTTATTTGATGTTTTGAAACGACTAATGTTAGAAATTAGTATTGTTAGATTTGTTGAAGATGGAAATCAAACTCATGACCTCCTTATCTCATCCATTCCCTAACTCATCTACCCCAGTCACCAAGCCATCCTTATATCTCTTTAAGTATCCTAATTATTTATTAGATGTTTTTGATCTTTGGTCCATCCGCCAAATGTTTTATTTTGATGGACTTTTATCTACCTAGAGCATGACACATTTGAAATAACCTTTTGAATTGCTTCAACGAAACAACATAAGCATGTTTCCTTATAATAAAAGCTTATTCAGCAAAGTAGATTAAATTTTTCCCTTTCACATACACCAAAATACTAATACTTCAAGACTAATAACATAATTCAATATAAATTATAATCATGTATCAGTGTCAGACACCGACGCAGGGCACACATAATTCAAAGAGTGTATGCGCTTCATACCTTTTCCATGTTTTAACATTACTACTTTAATAAAAAAAGGATTGAATAATAAATATTTGTTATAATTAATTATAATTTATTACACAAAAATCATACACGAGACCATTGTTTTAATAAAAAAATAATCATATACGGGACAATTCCTTTAATAAAAAAAGAGTTGAATAATAAATATTTATTATTATTAATTATAATTTATTACACAAAAATCATATACGAGACAATTGATTTAATAAAAAAAAAACTTAATTTAATAAGTTTTACAAGAAATAGCAGAATGACATCATTTATATTTAACAATATTTTATAAATAAAAGTCGATAGATATGTGCGAAAACAGTTTGAAAAATAAAATAAAAATGGAATAATGGTTTCCTAATCCTATAAATAAGATCGATGCATACAAAACAAAACAGTAAATAGAAAAAGAGAGGAGCAACTAGGGTTGAGGTCCGAGAGTGATTCTTCTGTGCAAGGTAGTTACAAATTTTATTAGTCGCTTCTTATAATTTTCTTAAGTAATCTTTTCCATGAATCCATGATTATGACCTTTTGTTTCTCTTTTCATTAATTTCAATTGATTGATTGCATAGATTACATCAAAGAATTTCAACCTATATTCTTTTTAGAACATACAAATCGGTACATGATTACATGTTAAAGAAGCATTTTAGAACATATTTTAATTTTATGAATAAGTTTCCGTCTTTAGGAATATTTCATAAAGATTATCGACGTTGTCAAATATTATTCAAATATTAGTCCTTCTAAAAGTATGTTATGTATGGACTTAATTTATCGGGAGTGAGAGTGACTAATTTGACAATTTCTACCAAAAAACATTAACTGAACCATGAATTTGAAACAAAAAAATACTAACCTATTTCTTTAACAGGTATAGATATATAGTGTTCAGAAGCAGATTGTACACTAACTAGCTCGTTAATCCCCTAGACCTTCGCTTACAAATTCAGAGAAATCATGGTGAGGATGTCCTACAAATCATTAGAAGAAGGAGGTTTCACCAAAACTGATCAATCTCCTGAAAAGATACCACCAGAATGTAATGAGTTTTTTCTTGTGCTCATGATCGTCCTATTATTTGTCTTCATGTTCATTGTCATAACATGCATTTCCGCGCCTCCGATGGAGTTCAACATAACTGAAGCTTCAATAACCCAATTCAACATCACAAGCAATAACATCTTATATTATAACTTTAGCGTCAGCATTGCAGTAACAAATTTCGAAAACCAAATATATGATTTTGAAGGGAAGAAGATGAATGCAATTTCTTCGTATAAAGGTAATCAATTAAATTCAGTGACTATGGTACCCTTTTTTCTAGGCAGTAAGAATACAATTAGACTTCAGCCCATAGTGTTTGAAGGGAACAGCTTGATCAAATTGGATCGCAAACAACTTGATGAGTATAATAAGGAGACACAATTGGGAATTTACAACTTACATTTGGAATTATCTAAATATATGGTTTGTCCAACTTTGAGAATTCCTATGATTTCTAATGGTAATTTGGTGCCTACTTTCAAAGTCGTCAAATGCTCGTATGACCGGTATCACCGGTGATTCAACTACATGTTGGAGGTTTTGATATATTTTTATAGTTGAAAGTTTAGACTAGTTTGCGTGGGACCATTTGATTGGTATATTTTGTTTGAAACTACAATTAGTACTTTATAGTGTCATAACTACTCTTATAAATTTTTTGTGTATTTTGCTAGCAACGACGTATTCTTTTATAAATGGTATTGATATTAAGCATTGTTTTGTTGGCAACTTTCAAATTACAGGTTTAAAGCTTCTAGTATCATCAATCTTACTAGGACTAGTAATTAAAAGATGTCCTCTGAATTGGTTTCCACACCACAATAATCTCATCTTATTAGTTTATAGTTATACTCCTTCCGTACAACAATATAAATCGTTTCGACGATATTATGCAAATTAAGAAATACAATAATGGTTGTATGGAAAAGATAAATTATGAGTTAGTTAATAAAATTGTCCTTCATTAATGGTATGAGAATTTAAAACAACTTATAATTTAGTACAACTTTTTTCTTAGAGCGACTTATAATTTAGTATGAAGGGAGTCATATTTTTTCTTTCTTTTTAATCCTACAAAACCAATCTTCTTCTGAAAAGGACAAAAAATTTCTTATAAAGAGGACCAGAGGAAATACATACCAACCAAATTTCAGAGTACTAGAGTGTTCACCTTCAATATTTATATTGGTGAGTATAGTTATACACAAATTAGTTTTTTTTTTTTTTTTTTTTTACAATTATACACAAATTAGTTTAGAATTGTTAAATCTTGTCAAAATAACTTTTAAAGCGTTGTTCCAACAAAAGTCTTAAAGAACACTAGTTAAGAAAACAATTTTTTTAATTTAAATGATAATTTTTAAACTAGAAGTTTTTTTGAATATACCCTGCAAAAAAAACTTTAAAAATATAGACTAGACCAAGGTTTTAAAAAACGGTCGTGGTCGCGTCTCGGTTACGTAAAGGTTTTCGCGATTTCGGTCAGTACAGGTGTTACCTCACTAATTGCGGTCGTCGCGGTGTGAATTAATCATAATTTGTTCTTTAATATAAAAAATGGTAATAACGGTAACGGTATCGGCACTTACCAAAACTGTTTTGTCGTGGCCGTTTTCACGGTCGCGGACCTTTATTTAAAACCTTCGACTAGACTTTGTTGTTCTGATTTTAGGGTATTCTTTCGTGAATGTCTAATTTTGATGAACTCTTAACCAATCTATAGACGTAAGTGTGTTAGGTTCTTCAAAACAAAAATATCATAATTTTGTTCGGAACCAAATGCTTGTTCAGTGTCTGTGTCCATGCTCTCACAACCTAATTCCTTTCCAATATTATTATTAGCCATTGGTCTGAAGCTCAAAGCTGGAAAATAAACAAAATATGCCACTGTTTTGGAGTAAGATAGGAGGTTTCATGATGAATGAAAAATAAAAATATGAGCAATTGTTTTCTGAATTTTAATACAACATACATTCCTTCTTGATGAATAAATAAATACTATAAAAATACTAATAAAAGTTTTATTAGTATTTTATAAAAGTTTAGCTAGCATATTTGGTCAAAATGAGGCCTCATCTTTTCCTCTTGCAAGACCTAGGTTCAAATGCCTCGTTATAAAATTTACTTGTTGGGCGGTTGTTCAATTGTACAGACATAATTTCATCACTTAAACATCTACCCTGCTCCAATGTGCCCTCTATGGTAAAGACCTTCTTATCACAACTATGCAGAGAATGCATTCCTAATTGCAGAGGCCAACACACAAAGGTGTGAACCATCCTACCAATTGTGTGTTGTGTGACTCCACTTTAGAGCTTGTGGAGCAAACACAATATAATGCTTTGGAAAGGTGAAGTATCACACAAGTAAACCAGATTGTTAACAAAACTTTCCATGTTTTGTCCGATGAGAACAATCATATGGTGCATTAAGCCTTGGAGATTAGAGTTGTTGCCTATGAAGCACAGACACTTGTCAGATTAAACGTGTCATGGTGTCGGACACCGACACTCCTCAGATTACATTGAATTATGTCATTTTAAAAAAAATTATTATCGGTGTCAACGTATCCGTACCCATGTCGTGTCAGGTGTTCGTGCTTCATAGGTTGTCACTTCTTGTGAGGCACCAACAAATGATACGGTGAGGTGTAACAGTGACACATAATTTCTCCAGAAACAGTGAATTTCCGGTTTGGCTTACTGTTAATGCGACAATCTGGTGTGTTTTTAGGATCACATATGATGACTATCCTCATGTGTATGGATGCTATGGAAGGTGAGGCTCTAGTACAGAGCTTCATTTAGAGCATGTCAATTTTTAGGTGGATAGTAAAGGGATTGTAGACCAGTTTCCTAATTCTTTATTTGATGTTTTGAAACGACTAATGTTAGAAATTAGTATTGTTAGATTTGTTGAAGATGGAAATCAAACCCATGACCTCCTTATCTCATCCATTCCCTAACTCATCTCCCCAGTCACCAAGCCATCCTTATATCTCTTTAAGTATCCTAATTATTTATTAGATGTTTTTGATCTTTGGTCCATCCGCCAAATGTTTTATTTTGATAGACTTTTATCTACCTAGGGCATGACACATTTGAAATAACCTTTTGAATTGCTTCAACATTTTCAATGAAACAACATAAGCATGTTTCCTTATAATAAAAGCTTATTCAGCAAAGCAGATTAAATTTTTCCCTTTCACAATACACCAAACACGACAGAAATACTAATACTTCAACACCAATAACATAATTCAATATAAATTATAATCATGTGTCAGACACCGACGCAGGGCACACATAATTCAAAGAGTGTATGCGCTTCATACCTTTTCCATGTTTTAACATTATTACAATAAGTAGTAATTGAATTTAAACAGCATTGTGAAAGCAAAAGACTAATAAGCACTCAAACCAGCTAATACCCATAACATTCTAGCTTTTCAAGTAAAATATGGCCACTATACTAGGGCAATAATTGAAAATGAAAACCTTATAAGTTATATCCTAAAATTGATCAGAAAAAATCAAAACCAATTCATCTAGAAAACACAGCAAAAACCAATCCAGCAGACAAACCAAGAATACAAAGAAAAGAAACCCCTTTAACCCTAACAAACAAAACATTCATCTGTTTAGCAACTTGAAGTGTTAGTGTCAGAATCTGCAACCTACCTTGTTCTTCCATCTTCTTAAAGAAATGCATTGGCTTCAAACTTTGACGCAGCATAAAAGCCAAAGAAAAAGGAAAAGCAAAAGCCAAAAAACTTTGAACAGAAACCTCAGTAATTGGTGAAGATTTAGTTATATATGTGATCCAACCTCCAACACCAAGCTGAACAAGACCCATTAAAGCAACAACTCTGCTTAATCCATAGATATTCTTCATCATCCCTTCTAGAACATCTCTTGTCTCATTAGCAAGTGGTGATAAATCTCTTTCAACTGTTGGTCCTTCAATTTCTTGGTGTTTGAAATTTGGATTTTCACTTGGGTATGGGCTTGGGTTTGGGCTTTTATCAGAATCTTCTTGTTCTGATGATGATGGTGAATCTTTGGTTGATAAAAACTTGGGTTTTGTGAAATGAAGAAAAGGGTTGTTAAAAATTGAAGCTTTATGGGATGAAAATGGATGAAGGTTGAAATTGGAAGTGGGTTTTGAAGGGGTTGTGGATTGAGAGAAAAAGTGTGGAAAAGAAGAAGATGGGTTGTGGGTTATGGATTGAAAGATTGGAAATTGAGAGGGTTTTAGGATTGAAGAAGTTAACCTTAATCTTCGTGAAATGATGGCGGCCATTAGAGTACGATGATGATCTGAGAGACAGACAGAGAAAGTGGGAAAATTGTGAAATGTTTATTTTCTACGCAGTACGCACACAAGAGAAGGTGTCTTTTTGGAGATCGAATTTTTGTTTACGGGTAGTTTAGCAAAAAGGCCCAAGCCCACTAGAAAACCAATTAATCCTTTTAAATTTATTTTATCTTTTTTCTTTAAATAATAAAAAAATAAATATCCAAAATAGTTACACACGAGTAAAAGACAAACATGCAACAAGCTTTGACGCTAATCCTTTTCGAATGACAAAGCCAATTGTTTTTTTTTGTAATGATAATGAGGGCCGAAGCCTAAAAGCCAAATCAATCCTTTTGAAAATTAAATCCATAAACTAGTATTTTATTTTATTTTTTTAATTACATTGTATGTGCATTTGTTAGTCTTTAAATTTTGCTCTTGTTGTACATCTGTAATTTATCACGGTAGAGATGAATGACTCACATGATTTTGAGTCCATAAATTTGAATCATTGCTTTTGAGTAAAAAATATTCTTGTGAAAAATTAGGTGCCTTGATTTTAGGATTTTTCAATTTGAGAATTTAGGTTTAAAGAAGTGATGGTAGAAAGTAAAAGGATCAATTTGAATTGACGAATCCACATGAAACCATGAACAAACATACGTGGATAACTAATTATTCAAATAAAAAGAGAGAAAATATGGTGTTAATGGGTGGTTTCAGGCCAAAAATAGCCAAAACTACCCATACAATGAAAGAATGAATAGAGAAAAAAAATGGAAGAAGGGTGACGGCTAACCCTTATTTTAAAGGGTCTTGCTAACGAGTGCTCCCTGGACACTCTTTAAGGATTCCATTTATAAAATTTTTTGATTCAAAAAATTAAACAATACAATTTTCAATGCGTTACTTTACGCATTCCTATAAAAATTCTATAAAAATCTTATTATTTAAGGTCTTTAAAGAGTGCCCCGGGGGCACTCGTTAGCATTTACCTATTTTAAAATACAATATATTAGCTCCTTATTTTGACTAAACATCTACTATTGCTATTTTGGCATCTTAATTTTACTTTGTTAATGTCTTTCCTTATTATGTTACAAATTTCTATTTTTAGATGCAATTTTCACAGCTTTTCGAATTCATACTGGAAAATTCCAAATTCCCAATTCTGAGTTTGACGGAGATTGTTAAGTTAGAGTTTCAATTGATTAGTAAGATTTTGTTAATAGTTAGATAGTAGATTTGTTGGGGATAACCCACAAAGATGAATAACAAAGAACTTAGAACACTAAGAAAGAAAACGAGAACTATGAATAAAACTTGAAGAGAATGAATAAAGAAAAAGTAAATCTTATTCTTCCACAAAGGGCCTTAGTAGTTATATATACAAGAGGGGGTTGCGTAAAGTGCAACTGCCTTAACTACCTAGGACAAAACAAAAAAAAATAACTAACTAACTAACTACGCTAGCTAACTACTAAAACAGAGCAGAAGCTAAGCAGCTTCAGAGGCTGTTGCTTCAGAACCTGTTCCATCAGAACCTGTGACCTTCAGAAGCTATGTGAGCATCAGAAGTTGGTTGCTTCAGGTTCTGATGAGTTCAGCTTCTGATGAGCATCAGAATTCAGCAGAGCTTGAATTACAAACCAACACTCCTCCTTAATTCAAGCTGTCAAAGCTCACAACTCCCATTTCTCTTCTGAGCTTGAGAAATTGGTCTCTTTTCACAGCCTTAGTTAGAATATCAGCTTGTTGATTGTCAGTAGAGCAATATTCAAGTTTCAACTTTCCTTTAGTGACTTGGTCTCTGAGGAAGTGAAATCTTGTCTCAATGTGTTTGCTCTTCCCATGGCTAACAGGGTTCTTAGCCAGGTTGATTGCTGACTTGTTGTCGATCTTCAGCACCACTGTAGTGTCAGCAATAATGTTCATCTCACTGAGAAGTGATTGCAGCCAATTTGCCTGACATGCAGCTAGGGACCCTGCTACATACTCTGCCTCACAACTGGAGAGTGCTATGACTGACTGCTTCTTAGAGCACCAAGATACTGGTGCATTTTGAAATTTAAACAAATAACCACTGGTACTCCTCCTGTCTACCTTGTCACCACACCAATCTGCATCTGAAAACCCACTCAACTCAAGTTTTCCATTGTCCTTAGAGTATGGAAATACAACACCATAGTGGATTGTGCCATTGATGTATCTAAGTATCCTCTTAGCTGCCAATAGGTGACACTTCAGTGGTTTACTCATAAACCTGCTTACATAGCCAACTGCATAACTGATATCAGGTCTGGTTTGACACAAATATCTCAGAGAACCTATCAATTGTCTGAACATGGTAGAGTCCACTGCATCACTGCTTGTATCTTCTTCAATCTTGGCTCTTGTATCTGCAGGTGTGACTGATGAATTGCAATCAAGCATCTCAAACTTTCTCAGAATCTCAGTGGCATATTTAGCTTGATGCAATATCATCCCTTTTGTAGTTTCTAAGAGCTCCATTCCCAGAAAGTAAGTTAACTTTCCTAGGTCAGTCATTTCAAACTCACACTTCATCTGTGATTTGAAATTCTCTATCTCTATAGATGAGCTACCTGTTACTAACAGATCATCAACATACAAACATATGATTAACATGTGTTTGTCATCACTGCATTTCACATAAACACCATACTCTACACTGCACTTTCTGAAGCCTTGCATAACAAAGAATTGATCAATTCTTTTGTTCCAAGCTCTTGGAGCTTGCTTCAGACCATACAGAGCCTTATTCAGCTTCAGAACTTTGTCTTCCTTGCCCTTCAATTCAAACCCTGGAGGCTGCTTCACATACACATCTTCCTCTAAGGGTCCATTTAGAAATGCTGACTTCACATCTAAATGAAATAAGGGCCATCTTCTACTACAAGCCAATGCAATCACTAGCCTTATAGTTTCATGTCTTGCCACTGGAGAGAATACCTCATCATAGTCCAAACCTTGCTTCTGAAGGAATCCTTTGGCCACAAGTCTTGCCTTGTATTTTATCACTTTGCCTTCAGGATTTTGCTTGACTTTGTACACCCATTTCACACCAATTGCCTTTTTATCAGAGGGCAATTCACACAAGTCTCATGTCTTGTTCTTCTCTATAGACTTCAACTCATCAATCATTGCCTCCATCCAAACTTTACTCTTCAGTGCAGCTTTGGTATCTAAAGGTTCAGTATCTGCAAGCATTGCATAATGCATAATTTCTCCTTCATTGTCTACTGCATTGTCTGATACAATCTCACAGTCAACTAACCTTCTTGGCAATTGAATGTTTCTCTGAGGTCTTGGTGGTACATTAGTATCCTCATCATCACTTGAGGTATGCATGTCTTCATCACTTACATTACCTTGATGCTGATTCACAAAAGTGGGAGTGTCATTAGCAGTGCTTGCTTCACCACCTAAGTCCACTGCACAAGTTTTCTTAGATGAGAGCTTCTGACCCCAATCCCAACTTTCATTTTCCAGTACCTTCACATCTCTGCTGATCTCTACTTTGTCACTTGTAGGATTATACAGTCTATAGGCACCAGTTCTATGATATCCAACAAATATCATAGGAACACTCTTGTCTTCCAGCTTCTTTCTCTTAGCATCAGGTACATGTTTGTAGCACAAGCTGCCAAACACCTTTAAGTGACTTACACTTGGCTTACTCTTGGACCACACCTCTTCAGGTACCTTATCCTTCAGCTTCTTAGTAGGACTTCTATTCAGAATGTAAACAGCTGTAGCAACAGCTTCACCCCAGAACCTCTTGGGCAGATTCTTCTGCTTTACCATGCTTCTAGCCATATCTAGAATACTTCTATTCCTCCTTTCTGCAAGACCATTGTGCTGAGGAGTATATGGTGCAGTAACTTCATGAATTATGCCTTGTTCCTTGCAATAATTCTCAAACTCTGTAGAGGTATACTCACCTCCACCATCTGTTCTCAGAACCTTCAATGACTTGTCACTTTGCTTCTCAACCAGTGTTTTGAACTTCTTAAACACCTCAAAAGCATCACTCTTAGCTTTTATATGGTATAACCATATCATTCTAGAGTACTCATCAACAAACGTCATGAAGTATTTGTTTCCACCAGTTGATAATACATCAAATGGTCCACAAATGTCAGAATGCACAACATTTAACACATAACTAGATCTCATAGGAAGATGACTTTTAAATGATGATCTATGATGTTTTCCTAACAGGCAAATAGTGCATGTATCAACTGGAGTTATGACACTAGGCAATCCTAACACCATGCATTTTGAATTAAGCATTGACAAGCTCTTAAAATTCAAATGCCCATACCTCTTGTGCCATAGATCACTATCTTTCTCTTCAGCATTTGCAGACAAGCATGTAGCTTCAATAGCTTTGATTTGAGTCTTGTAGATCCTGTTCTTGCTTTGGGCTGTTTTGAAAATCAGTCTCTTCTTGGAATCAAAAAGTTGCAGAGTCTCATCCTCAATTACTATCTTGAAACCCTTTGAGATTAATTGCCCTATGCTCATCAAGTTACACTTCATACCAGGGACATAGAGAACCTTTTCAATCACAGCTTTCTTCCCATTCGATCTTTGGATCACCACATTACCCATACCTTCTGCCTTAATGGAATCACTGTTGGCCAATCTGATCTTTGTGTTGAGACATTCATCAAAGTCAGTCAAGATGCTTCTATTGCCAGTCATATGGTTAGAACACCCTGAATCAAAGTACCAAACCATGGAATCTGCTGCTTCATCAGCAATTGTCACCATGAAACTGGTTTCATCATCAGAACCTGAGCTATCATGTGCTACCTTGGCCTCTTCTTCATTGTCTTGACCTTTCTTTTTCTTTGGATTTTTGCATTCATTGGCATAATGCCCATATTTGTCACAGTTGTAGCACTGAATCTTGCTCTTGTCCTTCTTCTTTGACTTATCTTTCTGTTTCCCTCCTCCTCCACTAGAGGATTCAGGCACTGTCTCAGCATTCTCCTTGCTTTTCTTGGAGTCTTTC
Organism: Trifolium repens; assembly: GCA_030408175.1. Lineage (NCBI taxonomy): Eukaryota > Viridiplantae > Streptophyta > Magnoliopsida > Fabales > Fabaceae > Trifolium > Trifolium repens. The sequence continues at coordinate 10,870,682 of CP125850.1, forward strand.
TTGTTCTGCCATTTCTTCTTCTCACTTTGATACTTCTTGAATTTTGAGAAAAGAGCTTGCTCATCTTCTTTGCCATGGCTCCTCTCACCATGCTTCAACTCATGAGCTTCAAGAGTGCTTTGCAGATCCTCTATCTTGATCTCACTCAAATCTTTAGTCTCTTCTATAGTCACCACTATATGCTCAAATTTAGAAGTCAAAGTTCTTAGTACCTTTTCCACCGTTTCTTGCTCATCAAGATTACCTCCACAATTCTTCATCTGATTGGTGAGAGTCACCAATCTTGTGAAGTAATCAGCAACGGATTCATCATTCTTCATCTGCAACAGTTCATACTGTCTCTTCAAGGCCTGAAGCTTTACTTTCTTCACTTTTGCATCACCACCATAACTCTTTTGCAAGATATCCCATGCATCTTTGGAGGTCTCAGCATCTGCAATCTTCTCAAACACCTTTGAATCAACACATTGATGAATGAGAAACAGGGCCTTGTTATCTTTCTTCTTTGCTTCTCTGAATGTTGTTCTTTGTTCTTCATTTGCATTTTCTGGTAGAGGAGTGATTGCTGCATTCACTTGTTCATACACTTCTTGAACATTGACTATCACCTTCATCTGCTTCACCCATCTATCCCAATTCTTTCCATCGAAAACTGGCAAATTCGCATGGAAATTGTTGTTCCCAGCCATGGTTGATTCACTTTCAACCTGATTCTTCTTTCAAGAACGAATCAAGATCCCTTTGGATCGTACGAGCTCTAGATACCACTTTGTTGGGGATAACCCACAAAGATGAATAACAAAGAACTTAGAACACTAAGAAAGAAAACGAGAACTATGAATAAAACTTGAAGAGAATGAATAAAGAAAAAGTAAATCTTATTCTTCCACAAAGGGCCTTAGTAGTTATATATACAAGAGGGGGTTGCGTAAAGTGCAACTGCCTTAACTACCTAGGACAAAACAAAAAAAATAACTAACTAACTAACTACGCTAGCTAACTACTAAAACAGAGCAGAAGCTAAGCAGCTTCAGAGGCTGTTGCTTCAGAACCTGTTCCATCAGAACCTGTGACCTTCAGAAGCTATGTGAGCATCAGAAGTTGGTTGCTTCAGGTTCTGATGAGTTCAGCTTCTGATGAGCATCAGAATTCAGCAGAGCTTGAATTACAAACCAACAAGATTAATAATTCTCCATAAGTCCTATATCAATTGAACGAGTCGAATCATGCTCAAGAGGTCTATGTGAATTTGACCTCTAGGATCCAGGTTTTGAAAAAATAAATTTTTTGAGATGAAAATTTAAAAAATTAACTACAAAAATGTAATATCCATACCAAATACAACCTCCTCTTGGTAAAACTATAATTAGAATTGAACAATAATATTATTTCTTTTGACACAAAACAATAATCTATATTATCTAAAATAAAATTGAACAATAATATAACTTGACCAAAAAATAAATAATTGAAAAACTAACTACTCCCTTATTCAATATTCTATAAGAAAGGAAAAAAAAAACTACTTCCCAAACACCAACACCCATGTGTGTGTTATTTATGCATGGAAATTTAAGTAGTAGGCAACAAAGGACAAGAGAGAGGAACCAATGAATGAACCAAGTGAAACAGCATCACTATGGCTTGGTGTTGGAGCTGGGGCATAGGTTTCATGGCTTGGTGCTGGTGCTGGAGCTGAGGCATGGTGGTGGTGGTGACCATGTCCCATAATGGTGTTTATCATGGCAGCTAAGAGGACAATAGCAAAAACAATATTCTTCATCTCCATTGTGATAGATGGTTATTACTTATTACACAAAAGAATGTGAAATAAGTTGGGATTATTGGAGGATTAATTTATAGTGGGAGAGGCATGGGCTTAGGCTAGTTATTAGTATGGTTTTTTGTTTTTGGTAATTAAAGAATATTTAAAAGTACTTTTTTTGTTGACCAATATGAAAAGATACTTATTGTTTTTGATTTGTTTCCGGATTTTATTTCAAAATATAAATATACCAAATTAATATTGGAGATTTTTACGTTTTGTAATTAGTAAAAAGTTAATATTGAAGATTTGTTTCCGATAGAAGAAAAGCATAGGATCTCACACAATCGATGTTGTAAAAAAAGAGATGAAAATCTCATAATTGATATCAATTATATTTTTTTTTTTCCTTTTTGAAAAAGATACTAATAATTCAGGGTTCGACCATGAGGTAAGTAATAATTTATTTTAGGGACCTTATTAACCACTTGTTCACATGTATATTTTATTTGAAAATTTAAAATTATTGGAGGATGAGGAGCTGGCTTCCCTCAAAGTTGCTCTGGCTGACTTGCCCGTTCCGCTTCTCTCCCGCTTTTGGGCCGTTTTTCCTCCAGCAGCCTATTCTTTCACTGCTTCTATGCGACTTATTTATTATATATAAAATATAATTTATATTAGCATGCAAGATGATATAAATTTATTTTAATGTGGTATTTTTCCAAATATACTCAAAATTAACAAAATAACTTGACCAAAAAATAAATAATTGAACAATATAACGTAATTCGATTAAGAATTAAGACTCCTAATTGATAAATAGTTAATATCCAATAAAATAATTTTTTTTACTTAATTTGATCACTAATCAATTAAGACTTCTAATTGATAATTAAATAGTTAATATAAATAATATAGAAATATTTGCCCACATAATACAGTTGGAATATAATAAAATATTATAACATTGTCATCAGTTTAAATGTTGTAATTAGATAGCTTCCACTAGAAGGCTCGAAAACGGTTAGAAGTTAGAACCTTCCCACTAGGTTAAAAGTTAAGAAGAAAAAAATAAGTCATTTTTTAGTCTCGATGCTGTGTTTTTGAGACATTATCTATTTATATTATAACTCCTTTATTGAATAATAAAATAATATAAGTTTGTGTTTGTCAAAAAAAAAGAAGAAAAGAAAGCCATAAGAAGTTAAATTCCAGAAAGAAAGTGGGAATTATCATTTGAGGGAGCTGCCTTATTGCTGCAATTCTTTCACATAAGTTGGGAGGCACAAGTTGGTTAATAACTTTCCATTTCAATTTACCTTTGCCGTTAAAAAAAAGAAAAACATGTTAACGCTCCCTAATTCATTATCCACCAATCTTTCCAAAAACATATCTGATAAGGAGTATTTGTATTTTTTTTTTACTAATTATCGCGTATGATTATAAGAAATATTAAATATTACAATGAGTCAATATAAGAAATGCAAGAATGCTAATGTGTCATGCTTTTTTTAATTAATGAAGAGGCTTTTTTTTTTAGTAGTGAATGAAGAGGCTTTTATTTTCATATTTGGTGGAAATCATCGACTAGGTGTGTATATGACAAAATGTCTTTGCATGTGCCACGATTAGATTCTCCACAACTACGATTGAGAGGGAGCTGAATACACTTAATGTCAAAACTGACTCCCAAATCAGATTAAACTGGTGGTAAAAGCAAAAAAAAAATACATGTCTTCACATGTTTCATTATTTAACTAATTTATAATTTTTCGTTGCAGTTCAACGACGTCTAATATGGATCATATAAAAGTGGACCTAACTTTACTTAAAAAAAAGTTGGACCTATAACTATTTTTAATAAATTTTAATTATATCAATTCTTCATAAAAATTATTATAAAATTTTTCTTTAAATTAAAAATGATAAATATCTATCCTTGGATCATTTTGTACATGTCAATACTATTAAACACACCCTAGAGTTCAACAACAAAACACTAGATTCAAAACGTTCACAACACATAAATAGTAGTATGAATTTCTAGAATGACTACATTAATTATGGTCAAACATATGGTCGTAGGATTAACAGTGAGGAATTATATTCATCCTCACGAAAAAAACAAGAATAAATTTAAACTTTTTTTTGAAGGAACAAACATCATAATCAAAATAGTACACAATATATTGAAGTTGATCAGTACTACATCATAAAGTATGAACAAGAAACACAAAACAAAAAACACAACAAAAACAAAGAAACTCATTTATATATATACAACATAATTACTAGTACATATATTATATATAACACTGGCACATCAGATTGAGCGCGTGTTCGGTGTCCAACATGTGTCAATGTCTGACATTGATACATGCAGTTATATTTAATTATTTTATTTTCTTAAATTATTATCTCAGTATCTTTATCGGTGCTTCGTAGAATTCATCACCTCAACTTTTCACATTGAACTTCCACCATCATGTTCAATTTCTGAACCAGCTTCATCTTCTTCTTGCAAGCAATCAATACCAAAAGCACCATGACCATAACCAAAGGCTTTAATATGATCTTTAAGAGACCTTTTATGTTTAAAATCTGAACCACATAAACAATACCATATTTTTCCACAATTCTTCTCATGTGTTCTCCAATCACCTTTCACTGCAAATGATTTGCCACATTTTCTACACAAATAAGGTTTAATACCATGCTTTCTCTTATAATGTGTTTGAAGAGTTCTAAAATCTTTAAGAGGCTTTGCTCTAGGGTGATCAATGTTGTGCTTGCAACCAGGTGCACAACAATAACATGGAAGCCTTAACATAGCTGTTGGTTGTGTTCCTTTTAGAGAATCTGGTCCTTTTCTGTATTGAGATCCATGTCCCCACATATGCATCTGAAAATCCATATATAAATTAAAGAAACTAACACCCCTCAATTAACTACTAATATATATATATATATATAGAGGACATATCATATTCTGATTTTAACTCATTAAAATTCTGATTTTTAATACAAAATTGTTTATTTTAAATAATCAGTGTTGCAAATCTGAGGGAAACGATGGCGTATAGACGAACGATGGCGACTTAGCGGCGGGGAGGCGCGAACGACGGAGTACAGACGAAAAACGGCGAGTCGGCGGCGGGGGTGATGGTCGGAACGAGAGATGAATGTCAATCGGCGGCCGTAAGGTTTAAGAGAGAAGAGAGATTCAGCGAAGAAGGAAGAGAAGTTGAGGGGTTAACTTGTGATTGAGTGGAAACATGCCTAGTGATACATTTAAAAGAATGTTTTAATCTCAACCATCCAATTTAATCTAAAGGTTAATAATTATTCTCATCATTCTCATATAAGATAGTCATTCTCATATGATATGTCCTCTATATATATATATATATATTAGCCATTTCTTTTTAAAAAAAACTACTAAAAACAAAAAAAATTAATGATGGAAAAATAAAACCCCTCTTTAATTTTTTTTGTCGCAAAATTAAACCATTAAATTAGTGATGATTTTTTATTTTTTTGTCCATAAATGTGACCAATTTCATCATTTCTAGTTGTGATTGAACCATAATTTTATTTTAAAAGATATATATTATCATGTAAAGTAATATTAATAAATGTACAAATTTGGAAATTATGCAAAAATAAAAGTTTTTTTTTAAACTTTCACCACCAGTTTAATCTAGTTCGACGGTCAGTTCAGACATCAAGTGGTTCCAGCCTCCTCCCGATCGCAGTTACGAGGGATTAAACCATAATCCTCCCAACAAAATTCAGCGCCAATTACTACTGAACCAAGTAGCGATCGCTCAAAAACAAAAGTTTTGCAGAAAGGGAAATTAAGATTAATTAGTAGTGCCATAAATTAGTATTATTGAACATATTGACCATATATATAAGATGCATATTAAGTGTTAGTAATCTTAATTTCATGTGCTAATTTGGCTTCTCCTTCATATTCATGTGCTAATTTGGAAAGCTTAATTAGTGTGAAAAATAAAAATAGGTCAGCACTTAGCACAAAACTATTTTATCAACTATGGAACACATTTTCTTAACTATACTTCTATTATTTCCAACTATGATTATATATACTTGGTTTGCAATTCACTTCAGTACGTGATACGGATTTGGGTACGCGGTACGTAATCTTAAAAGAATTTGGTATGTGAGGGGTATACATAGTGGGTAGTCGGTACGCTATTTCAGTTTGTGGTATATTCTAATATATTAATAGATAAGCTATGAATTAAAAAACTTATTTAGTTAAAACAAAAACAAAATTTATGATGTAAAATATTAACATCATCAAAGTAGTGAGTTTGTAAAGCAAATTAGTTTTAAGATCACGAGATCTATATTGATTTTTATTTAATATTTAAGTTCGTCATTATATTAACATAAAAATTTATATATTGTATTTTTGTTTCTATTTTTTGTTTTTAATCTTTTAATGTAGACATGATCTTATTTTATGGATAAAACTTAGTGCATTTCTAAGATGTTTTTTGCCTGATTATATTCTTAACGGAAAAACTATGAATTCATCAAATTCATGATTTTTTCAAAGTTTGTTATATAACTTATATCAATAAAATATGAATTTTATGTTAAGAATCATACGAAATATACCTAAAGAAATGCACTTAAGTTTTGTCTATCTTTTTTATATAAGTTGGCCCAATCTTTTCCTTTTTTCTCCACGCATCTTCTTTTATTAGGTTCTTCTATTTTTTTAAGTTGTTATAACTTCCTTTTTTATGTCTAACTTTTGCCTGATTATATTCTTAACGGAAAAACTATGAATTCATCAAATTCATGATTTTTTCAAAGTTTGTTATATAACTTATATCAATAAAATATGAATTTTATGTTAAGAATCATACGAAATATACCTAAAGAAATGCACTTAAGTTTTGTCTATCTTTTTTATATAAGTTGGCCCAATCTTTTCCTTTTTTCTCCACGCATCTTCTTTTATTAGGTTCTTCTATTTTTTTAAGTTGTTATAACTTCCTTTTTTATTTTTGATAAGTTGATATATGTTAGATTGAGTTACTATTTTTTATGTCTAACTTTTATCTTGATTTATAATCCTACTTTTTATGCGTAGACTTCCTTAAACTACCTGTTTGACCTAGCTTATTTTAGAATTTTTACTCAATGAAATAAGAAGTTAGGCCAAACAAATTTTCAAAAGCTCATGATAGAAAAAATATTGCTCAATTTTTATGAGTATAATACATAGATAAAAGACTTTTGAAGCAAAAATCATAACAATTACCAAACAGTTTTAGCTTTTTTCTGAAAGCTCTTATTTTCATTTTTAGATTTCAAATAGCTTTTGAAACCTAAAAAAACAGACCAAATGATACCTATTTTTTTTTCTTTTCTATTTTTATGTTTTGTATCTTCTTTTTTCATAATCTGTATTTTTTCTTCTATTTTTTTTTATCTTTATAGTCATTTCTTTATTATTTGGGTACCGTTTGGCCCAACTTTTTTTAGGTGTAGAAGCTATTTTAACCATAAAATTAGAAGTAAGAGCTTTTAAATTTAAAGATAAAATTGTTTGGTAAATATTACTTCTTTTATTTTAAAGTGTTAAAAGTTATTTACTTTTTTTTATTATAATAGGGTTAAAAGATATTTGATAATAAGATAAAATTATTTTTTTATAAACAATAATTTATTTAAAGATTGAGTGAAAAAAAATTTATTTAAAGATATTAGTAAGATAAATAATAGTAAAGTTGTTGCAAAGTAACTATTATCACCTTATTTTGAAACTCCTTTAAAGATTATTAGTATTTTTCTTTGAAATATAGAAGTTGTTTTTTTCTTACTAGAGCTTTTAAAAATTATTGTTTGGCCTATAACTTTTTACTAAGAAAAAGGAAGAGGAAAAAAGATAGGCCAAACACTACTATGAACCGATGCGCGTGAACCAATTCGCGGTTCACTAATAGTGTAGTGAATTATATAGCTATATATCATACACATAACTATCGGTAATACCTTGACTAAAATAAAATAAAATAATTAGTAGTATGTTTTCTACTATCAATATAGTAAACAGTTTTTTTCAGTTTAAAAAATAGTAATATGTTTTATAGTACTATAGGAAGTGCTTTGGAAAAGTTGGAAGTTCAGTTTAGTCTTCCTGATGAGAAACATCTGAATTCTTCTAAAAGAAACATTGTTAGTAATAGTATTAATGATTTCTTTTCATTGATTTGTAGTACTGTGGAGCACAATGTTCTAGGTGACATAGAAACAAAAAAGAGACTTGTTGAAACAATAACATAGAAGCAAAATAAGAGGCTTGTTGAAACAATAATTTTTCAAGTTTTTTTTTTTTTGGTAGAAAATAGAACTTATTTAAAGTGCATTGTTGAGTCTCAGATTAAATAATAATTAAATTCAAATATATGAAATAAATAAATAAATAAATAAATAACACCATGCAGATCAATTTTTTTTTTATGGCTCCACTTGTATCTCTATCTATTCAAACATACCTTATGTTTGTTAGAGTTATTAATAAATTTTTTGCAGATAAAAATAAAATAAAATAAAAAACACCATGCAAAAGGGTTATAGACAGAAAATCCATAATGATTGATGTACTCATAAACATAAATAAGGAGAAAGTAAACTTCATAACACAACTTTATTAATGCAAAAAAATAAGGTGAAATTTAGAGGAAAACAGTTATAAAGAGAACAATATAAAATAAAAGCAAATAAAAAATAAAATTAAAAGCTTAGTTTTCATGATCTTAGTGTATGTTTGGAATTACGGTATTGAATTTTTGCAATTTTGACAAAGATTATGGTGCTACACTTTAGACTTTAAATAAAATTATGGTGGGATTGTGATTTTGTCTAATTGGCCGACAATTCATACGATAAATCTATCTTTGATTTGATGGTGGAACTACGTTCAATCACGTGCCTAATTAGAATCAACTATTTGTAGATTTGTACTTTTCACATTGAAATGGCTTTAGAAACAATAATTCAAGCAGAATCAAACATACGCTAAATATGGTATAGTAATAGTACCTGAAGATTGTTGTATCTATTGAAAGTTTTAGAGCACACAGGACATGAGAATTGTGTAGGACCAATGAGAATTTGAGAAGGTGTTGGAATCCAATACTGACCCTTGTTCAATTTATCCAAAGGGTTTTCAGAAATCATATTAGCTTCTTCTTTTTCAGCCATTTCTATACAATTTGAGACCATCCTTGATCCAAGATCAGAAGAAGAATTACTATTCATTCTAGGAAGCCCTATTTGTAGGGAAACAGTAACACTTTCATCACCACCATCATCACCACCATGCCTTTCCAATATTCTTTTGTATTCTTCATGTTCTATTGTTGTGTTTGAGGGTTCATTTTGTTGATGTTGTTGATGATGATTTATGAGACTTAATTTGTTAATGAGAGGAAGAGCTTCTCTAAGAGGTGGAGAAGGAGGATTTATGGTTGAGGAAGATGATGAGGGTTGATGAGAAGAAGAAGAAGAGTATTGATTATGATGATTATGAGGGTTGAGGAGCATGAAGTTGAACCATTCATCAAAAAAGTTAGATTGAGGATCTGTCATAGTGATCAATGTTTGATGTTCTAAAGGCTATTTGGTTATGATTTATATATAAGTTTCATTTTTAGATATATAATAATAATATAAATATTTATATTATATAGTGTGTGCATGTTGATGTGTGAGTGTGTGAGTGAGAGAGAGATGGGGGATATAATTATGTGGGAGAATGGAGAGCCATAAATTGTTTTAAGTAAGATTGAAGGTAAAAAGAATAAAGGAAATAAAGTCAAGAAATTACCCTCTGCAAGGCAATAAGAGAGAAAGTGAAAGGGAAATGTTTAGTCAGATATTAGACTTGCAGGTAGATTGTCTACCATGAGAGGTAACATACTTCCTAAGAAGTGCGAGAGAGCGGATTTAACGCGGTTACTGTGTTAATGTAATAATTGCTAGCAACTGTTAGATTAAAATTTAACGGTTTAGATTGAAACTATAAAAGATTAATTAAATTATATTAAATCAATAAGGACTCTTCAATTATGTTTTAACGTTCGAGATTGTTAACTGCGTGAAAGGTGTACAATAGACAATGTATTTTTATCAAATGTCAATATTCTACGAATATTTGTGGATTCATATAAAAGTATTGGAATTATTTATTTTATAATTTAAAAAATATTTATGACGTACTAGCTATGAGATAATTTATGGAGTTAAAATATAAAGGGCTAAATGCTAAAATTGTTAGGCTGAACGTCATTACCGAAGTTCGAACTTCGACTTCTCTACTTATATGTGTGTAGGTTTATAATGATTTTGTTATTTTGTCTATATTAAACAAAAGCATGAAGGGTATAAAAAAGATGAGATAAAGTTGTGAGAAATTGAAGGAAATGTACATGGTCTATTTTAAGATGGTGCTAGACAATACATTATATATAAATTAGTAGAGTTGTTTATTGATCGACCAAACTTAAAAATATTATATTTTTTTGTTCTTCGTGGATGATGGTAATAAGAGAAACGATATTGCTTACCAAAAAAAAAAAGAGAAACGATATTGAAGGAAGACAAGACTTATAAGTTATAACATTGAGTTTAAAATATATGATGACTTAATTACACAAAACCTCAACAATACTGTATTTTGATTGTTACTACTATTAGTTGTAGTTATTTTTTTTATCCATGAAGAACGATCAATAGATAATTTTTACAAGAAGTCAAAAAAGATAATTTTTACAAGTATTTTACATCCATATAATTTTTATTATAAAATGGTTGTTAATGTGTATACACATTATTCATCTTTAAAAATTATATGGCCCTTTGACAAAAAGATAAATTATATGGCCAAAATGAGAAAAAATTTCCTTCCTACCCCTACATTTAATCCTTTACCTCTATATATTTTAAAATATTCTCATTCTACCCTTATTTTACTATAGTATATTTTATTATTTTTTTACTTTGTCGTTTTGTGCAAGGCCGGTCTTTAGCTAAGTGAATAAGGATTCTCCAATATTTTCTCAATTTCTTTTAAGTATTGTTTTTTGACAATATGCACTATTTATATAGTTTACGCTAACTACATTTTCATCTATATAGTTTACCATGACTATATTTTTATCTATATATATATATATATATATATATATATAAATATTAGCATATAATATGTTTTTAATTTGTATCGATTTCTAAATATAGACATTTTATAATTTTTCATAATAATTAATTAATGATATTAGGGTTCAGTACCCCTATACTCATTCTCTATGTATGTATTTTGTAGTTAATTTTATTCTGAATATTTTTATTTTAAGGTTCACTACTCCTATACTCATTCTCTATGTATAATTGAATTTTGATGTTAAAAAAAGGAATCAAATGCTGTCTAAGAAATAGATCCCCTAAGTCACTTCCACTATACAAGTAAATATTAAATTGAAACAAATATATTCTTAAGGGAAATGATTATTATTACGAATGGTCAAAGTGAAGAAACACAAGAAGACAAATAGAGAGAGAAATTTCAATCCAATCCACACATGATTTCCAATAAAATAGAAAGTTATAGGTTTTTTTTCTTTTTAAATTAACAAGTCATGTTGTTTTCTTGCAATTCTTGCATGAAATCTCCCGTAATATTTAGCACTTCTCTATTCTTAATTATATACTCAATAATATTTGATGAAAAAGAAATGTTTGTACGGTATAGAAAATGACATGCACATTGTCGTTTCAATCTTATAATTCAATATCCTGCTGCATGCTGTGCATAATTAGTAGGAGAGCCCCTCCCCTGCTTTGAAGAAGTTTCTTGTTATATAACTAATTGATATGATTTCAACACGTGGAGCATTTTCAAACACACGATTTTGATAGTGATAGTCGGCAAGGGATCTGTTTTGAGGTATGGAGGACAAAACTTTGAGATTGAAAATGAAAGCCAAAGATTGATTTTTGAATTGATATGGTGTGAAGCAGCCATCATAAACTAGACAAATTTTGGAGCATCAACAAATATATGAATATCTGACCAGGATTCAAACATTAGCCCCCTGCATATATAATACAATATCTCAGTTAACTAATCTAAGTTCATGAAACATTGACAAATATTATTTTATATAGATTTTGGTAGTAATTTGAAAGACGAAACAAATTAAATATATTTACACATAGATTTTCTGTCATAAAAAAAAGACTGGTATATTACGTGTTTCCGACTGGGTCAAAGTGTAATATACGTGGTTGAAGCGTTTTAAGATCTAGTCCAAAATCACTCATTTAGAGAGACTTCTCATGCAAGCCAATAGTAACATAAATGACAACACTCCCTGCAGCAAATACACACCCTTCTACGGTCACGGATTGTTAGATTCATCGCAACAATCTTCATTGCCTTTAATTACAGGTGTTGTCAGATGACACAAAAGGTTATAACCGTCTCAATCCCCCTATTAAAGGAAAGCTCTAGCACTAAGGTACACAATTCAATCATTTTTCACTTTAATTCACTTCTCATTGATCAGATATTGACTAGAGCGTTGGAGTGCTAACATGACTTACAAGTACCTTCTCTATCATACCATACCCGAAGCCTATCATCGTAACCGTTTTAATTAGTTCTCACCATCAAAGTAATCTAGTTCTTCGTTGCACGGAACAATATGTCCTCAACTATAAGTGTCGGTGATACATAATAGACAAATTGATGCTATGATGTGCTCTATTAACTAGTGCGAGAAACCAACAATGAATTGATCCAAGTGGTAAGGGACTTGGTCCCCTTAACCATGTGATCAGTGGTTCGATTCCTAGCACCTGCGTGTGGATAAAATTCATTTGGAAGAGGAGAACCCATCTTGTGTGTCCAACGGGTTCCCCAATTGAGATTAGTCATCATTGACGACGGTGAAAACTTCATATCAATATCATGATAATTCAAAATAAATTTTAATAAAAAAAAACTAGTGCGAGAACATACGGGAACAAATTAATTAGTAAAAAAATGATTTTATAAAAAAAAAAACTTTGTGAAAATGTTCTCTATTTTCGTTTTCATCTTCTTTAAAAAAAAAAAAAAATTAGACATGATGGAATTCAAGCTTATTGAAAGGCAATGGATGAAAGGGATGCCTCAACCGAGAGTGCACACGGCAGTAACTAGGGGAATCCTAGCCCAATACAAAAAACGCAAGAAAATTGAGACATATCATATTCTAAACGAGAGCACACACAATGTCGATAATTCTACTTTTTTCGTAGTTACTAATATTGTACAAGTTAATTTGATAGATCGTGTTTTCTTGTCTTAAATATTTAATTCCAAAAAAACGGGTATTGTTTTTAAAATTCTGAATAAAAATTCTATGAATTCAATTAGTAATGTCAAGATATTGTTAGACATGACCCTTTCACCTAATTCTAATATGAGATTTTATAATGTGTATGAGTTTTAATGATATTTATTTATTACTTTGTTCATGGACAAAAAATTTATTTATTTATAGATAATATAAGGGTTAAATAAATTTGTGACCCCTATAAAACAAATGACCTTCTAAATTTCGTCTTTATCTAATTTTTATTAAAATTTTAATCTCTAAAAAATTATCCTAATTTTTTCGCAAATCTATTTAGAACATTACAAAATGTTCCTTCGGGAAAAATCGAGCTCAAAATTTGATTTCTAGTTCATGATTTATACTATATATGTTATTTTTATCATGAATTTTTTCCGCTAGAAATATTCATATTTAATTCATATCATGTTTAGAAAATCTAAAATTTAGTAAATACACTTTAATTTATATGATATTTTAAACACGTCTATAAAATATTATTCAAAAATTTAAGAGTTTAATGATAATATTTAGAAATGAGTATTGGGCCTAACTTATCCTTACAAAATCGGCTTGTAAGGTGTGGATTGCCTATAGTTTATAAACACATATTTAGGTCTTCTCCTAACCGATGTGAGACTTCTTAACACACCCCCTCACGCCCAGCACTATTGGGCTTGGTGCGTGGATATAAATGGTGGATGGCCTGATCGAAAACTCGTTAGCAAGCGGCCCAGCGGATCGTGGAGAGGCTCTGATACCATCTTAGACATGAGCATTAGACCTAACCCATCCTTACAAAACCGGCTTGTAAGGTGAGAATTGCCTCTAGTTTATAAACACATATTCAGATCTTCTCCTAACTGATGTGGGACTTCTTAACAATAATTAAACAACTAAACCTATGTGCAAGAAAAAATTTCTAGAGACTAAAAATTTAATAAAATTCAAGTAAGAATTAAACTTAGAAGGTCCTTATTTTATAGGGACCAAAAACATATTTTACCCTAAATATAAAGTCTTGGTGTTTCTTTTTATGAAATAAATAATGTCTTGGTGATAGTTGTTTGAATTGGATTTTGTACTTTGCTACTAGCCTACTATGCAAATGATTAATTTAATCTTAAGTGAAACATTGATTCTTGTGTATATATATTTTAGATAATTATACATAAATAAAACATTAACATTTAACTACTTGGTTGAGTAAAAAAAAACATTTAACTACTTGGTTAATTTAATAATTTCATTTTTCCATAAACATTAATTATCATGATAAATCAAGACATTGAACTCAATTTTTTTTAAAACTCAAGTATTTAATGATCGTTTTTTTTAAGACAAATTATTCACGAGAACTCAAATATATTTGATTCTTGATGATGAACAATATTTTATCACTTTAATTATCAGGGGCCTTTTTCATAAGAATTAGAAGGTTAATAAAAAAAAAGTAGCATCAAATAAGTAAATAACAATATATATACTATGCAGTACGAAAAGATCAAAATTAGAAAAATGTCACACACACTATAATGTGTCGAAAATAATTGTACTCATTTAATTGGAGTAAGGCCGTGTTTTCAGGTTAGCTGTAGAAACACATGGCTGTCCAAGTCAAATTCCATATATAGTTGATTATTGGGGTGAAATATTGATGATTTGTGCAACTTTTTTATTTTATATATATGTACGTGTTACCTATTAAATATTAATGTTTGATATACTCCAATTGTTTTACAAAATGTTAATATAATCTTATCTTATCCATCTTCCTTCACATGAGTTTTTAATTTTTCACAGCAGAAGATGTTTTCATATGTAGATATATGGCTGCATATAATAAATATCCAAGTGTCTTGTTCAACATTTTACTTTATGAAGCACTATATATATAAAGCTACACTTATGGTACGATTCTATATAAATTACTGAAGTACAATTCATAGAATAATGTCGAATTTGATTAAAAAAAATCAGATAAAGATCCAACCAAATCTAGAAATTGGATTTGCTCTTAACCGTTCCATCTAAATCAAGGTTTTAAAAAATGGTCGCGGTCGCATCTCGATTATATAAAGTTTTTCACGATTTCAGTCGGTACATGTGTTACGACATTAACTGTGGTCGTTGCGGTGTGAATTAATCACAATTTGTTCTTTAATATAAAAAACCGTCATAATAGTAACGGTACCGGTACCTGTCAAAACTGTTTTGTCGCGACCGTTTTTGCGATCGCGAACCTTTATTTAAAACCTTGATCTAAATTAATGAATGAGATTTTTGAATAGTGTTAAAATTGACACATAATTTGGATTGTTTGTCATAAATCAACAACTATGATTAATTACTAGATTAATTGTGCAGGTCCCACTAGCCTCCAGTAGTACAGCCAGCATCTTAGTGAAATACATAAACCATGATATAGTATAGTACCATACTTCTTTTAACCAAAAGAAAATTGTCTCTATTCTCTATACCTTAGTTGCACTGTCCTTGATATTAAGAATGAAAATGATGGGTCATTGAAAGGTGCTGCAAAAACTAGAAGAAAACTCCTTGTATGATAAAATGGGAAGTATGTGAGATATTATTACACTCATTACTCATACTTTGATTATAAAGTGAGTTTGACACAAGAAGAGCCATGCATGGTGATACAAACAGAATCATGATTGGAACTCACTGTTTCCATACATATATAACGTCATATATATAATTTTTCATATATTAATCAATTGCTTCAATTATAGTACAGCTCTTTTGAGTACTTATTGGGGAGACACAATGATCGATTTCAGCGGGTTTCACTCTTTTCTTTTGGATAATAAAGAGGGGGAATGAACTCACCAAATGTGTGATAAAAAAAAGAAGCTTAATTCCCTCCATTAATGTGTAATAATTAAATCAAATGGAGTAGTATATAGATCTAATACATGCATGAAGTTATTATAAATCAAATGTAATAAGGTAGAGCTAAATGTATGGCTTCTCAAAGAAAAAGGAATAGTATGCATGATCAAGGAATAGTATGCATGAAGTTATATATATGAATAAAGGCAGAAAAATGTAATATTAAATATGATATAACTATTAGTTGGGAATTTTTGTACATTTAATATGACTCTATCATTTCCATTTCTCTCAACTTCAAGATAGTTACAAAAGTGACTAAATAAGAACAACATATAATTTATCTTCTTTCTCCTATTTTAAGTCATCAATGATATTCACTAAAGAACATGCTTGAGAAAGCTTGAATCATTTCCAATGATTCCTATAACTATTTATAATGTTTAGAGTCCTTGTCAAACCTAAATCAAGACTATAATGCTCTGCACAAAAAATGTCTAATCCTCGGCCTTCGCATGATTCGAATCACAACATGATTCAAACAACATGATTCAAACCCTGCTACCCTTGATTAAAATCAACTTAGGCGAAAAGTATCTCGCGCGATATGATTGGAATCATCAAACCACGCACACCCATTTTTCATTACCATGAATCATCACCTTTAAAAATGATAGAAGGGTGCAATTGGTCAATTGGAATTAATATATATAATTGTCATTCAAAAAAATAAATTGGAATAAAAATTTAATAAGTAATTTAAATTAAGTTAAAAAATATTATAATTGAGCTTTTATTTTAGTTAATCTTTAGTTTGACTTCCTTTGGCCCATTTAATATTTTTTTGAATGGCTTTGGCCCATTTAATCTTTAGTTTTACACTATGAAAATATATCCTAAATCAATAAAATGTTTTAATTTCTTTAGTTTAATGTCTTTTCTTTAATTTTATTTTTTTATGTTTTTTTTTAATATTTTCGGCAAAATAGTTGTAATTCTCTATCATAGATTTAATGGCATATTCTAGCTCTACAAGACGGTATATCATATATGCATGTATGTGGGGTGATTGATATGTTAATTAATGGTGGCCGGGTTGGATCCTTTAAATATGTCTACTACATTATTTGAAGGTTAATTTGATCTCTAACTCTAAGGTCGGTGAGTAATAGAAGAATGCATGCAGGTTTTGTGCAATGTAGAATCCATCTAATAAGATGGTCCCAAAAGACAAATACAGCAGACCAAGATCGGTATCCCCTCAAATATAGACAAACTAGCCATCACAATTCACATATAATAACTACCCAAATAACTTTGATCAACCCCACATCTATTATGTTGATTATGAACTTTCTACCGAACCATCAAATCATACTCATCTTTCACTAAGATTGGGAAATAGTTTTCGCTATCATTTTTCTTTATTTTATTTTTTTTGGTATCTACCTCTAATTCTTATAAGGAAAGGAATTCCAATAATTAATTTAAATTGTTGTAAATTGTAATATATAATTTGTGACTGTAGTAAGATAAAATTATTTTTTGAGGTAGGGGCACCCTTAGCATGCATAAGAATAGTATTAGTGTTGCAAAAGATGGACCCCGATGTTCATAAAAAATAAAAATAAAAAATGGACCCCGATCGATCGGATTGCAGAGATGACAGAGACATATCCATCATTTATGCGATTAAAGATCAATTGATCAAATTTGATGACTTTGTTATCAAGGTGTGGAGCCACCAAAGAAATGTGAAGAGTAGAAATTATAGACCAAACCTTGTATATATGGTGAAGTTCAAATAATTTAGATTTAGGTGTATACACAAATGATTTAAAAAAATAGAGAAAAAAATTGAAGCATTAATTAGGCTTGTATATTGTGACTATACGTCTTGTTCGATATTATAACAAATAAAATTATGTATACAAATCATCATGCATGTAAAAACATGCGAATTGCTCTACCCAGCATTGAAAATAATAACCCATGTCATTTATATTTTATATATTCTTGAAAATTCAAGAGAATCTAATAAATACTACATGTATAAAATAGAAACTTAAAACATCTCCAATAAAAGTATTTAAGAGAGTTTTATAGGCTAATGATATAACACCTTATTATTTTTATTATTGGAGTTTCATAACGTGTCACAGAATGTATCAAAATTAATTATACTGGTACCTTAAATAAGGTACCGTATCATCAATTTAATGTTACATTTTTTTTGTTTCATCATTAAATGGCCATTTAATCTTTTTTTTTATTACGAACATTTAATCATATTTCATATTTTTCTATAATACACAATTTTTATTTGGTTTGTTCTCAACTCGTATTTTATTTGTTTTCTACTAAATGGATTCTAATATGTACTCCTTCCGGTCTCATATAAAAGCAACAAAACAAAAAAATTTAAAGTCTCAAATATATAAGCAAAAGTAACATCTAATCATTACAATAAATGTACTTTTACAAATATATCCCAACTTTTTTCACATTCCCATATTTTTAACGGTTTTCAAGTCAAAAGATAGGGGTAAAATTAGAAAAGTGTATGACTTAAATGCATTTAGACACTTTTCTTAAATGATTTTTTTTGTAAATTTGCTTATATATGAGACCGGAGGGAGTACAATAATAATATTCATGCTTACATAACTTTGTTCCAAAATCAATCTCCTATCGGTAAAACTTGCAAACTCATCCTTATTTTATTTATCCATCATCACCATCCAATACCACTTTGGTTGAAACTCCTCAAGTTCCATAATTATCAACTAAAAGTGGTCTAAAAAATATTAATACCTTTGATGAAGAAGCACGTACTTCTCAGATAAAATATCATGTTCCCTTCTCCCCACAAGAGATGCATTTGGGAGCATTTCGGACAAGAGAAGAATCAAAGTTAATTATCATATATTTTTATTATATATTTCCCACCATATTTATGTATTTTTCACCATTTTTTATTCATTTTCTTGCATTTCTCATTATATTTAATTATTAATTTATTTATCCATAAATTTAATAAATTAAATAAAATTTAAATTTATTTAGACAAAGTTAAAAAAAATAATCAAACATAGAAGAGACCACTTGTTAATAATATATGATACTCAAAGTGGTTGTATCATCATCGGAGCAAAATATGGATAAGTTGCATAAATATTACATGGCATTGTAGAGACCACTTGTTAGTAAGGTATGATACTCAAAGTGGTATCAGCACCGGAGATGCTCTTATATATTCTGCCGATAATAATAGCTCTTATTTTCACTTTTAACTTTCAGATATCTTTTAAGACCTAAAAAAGTTAGGTCAAAAAATACCTGATACCGTTTGGCCTAACTTATTTTAGATAAATTATTTTATTGATTACTCAATAAAATGAGAAGTTGGGTTAAACAGATTTTCAAGAAGCTCTTGACAGAAAAAAAAAAGTTGTTTAATTTTAATGAGTAAAATACATAGATTTTTGACAGTGGATAAAATACATAGATAAAAGACTATTGAAGCTAAAAAGACAACAATTACTAAACAATTTTGACTTTTTCTAAAAGTTTTTGTTTTCATTTTAACTTTCAGATAATATTTAAGATCTAAAAAAATCAAACAAAATGATACATTTGTATTGTTTTTAAACAATAGTAAAGTTTGGGCGATTTCGTTAAGGGGTTAAAAGTTACTAGTAAATCAATCAAGTAATGAATTGATGTTAGAGTTGAATAAATTTTATAAGAAAAAGCTACACATAGTTTAGCCATATAGTATAGCCATTTAAAAATAATTGAGCAAAAGAAAAAGTTATTTAACAATAATAAAATAGTAAAGTTTGGTACAATATGTACTTTCAAAATAAAAAGGTAGAAACTCTGAATGATGCATTAGTCAAAAAATCAATGCGGTCATTTCTGATAATAAGTGATTTTAGTCTTTTTCTGATTGTGGTTATGGGTAATCAAATTGTGATTCTCCTTATTAAGTTCAACATCAATCATCATTGGACCAATAAACGATTGGTTACAAATATCTATAAAGTATATGATTTTGTTAGATGCACTAGGAAAAAATGTTTTTTTCTAAGCGGAAAAAATGTTTTACAAATATCTATGGGAAAAAATGTTTTCTTTTAAGCGGTTTAACATAGGGAGTCGAAATCCAAATTCAGTCAAAATAACGGGTTAAAATTTACGCAAATGCTAACATGTGCCATAAGGGCATATTTCAAGGTGGATTAAATTTGTTATTATCTCATTTATTCCATTTAGATTAATAATTAAATTAGTTATAATAAGATACATTAAATTGTTTGGTTTAAGTTTTTTTTTGGATTTAATTAAATATTTGAGTACTATGTTAGTATACTAATTTGGCTTTTGAATTGCTAATATATTTTAGAATTTTATATTATTTATAATTTAATGTTGTTACCAACTGTAAAAAAAAAAATTACTAAGAAAAACAATTAAGGGCGCGTGCATAAACAAACATATGATAATCATGGGGGTTTTTCTTTTTTTTGTCTTACCAATTTTTTTAAGCAATCCCTTACCAAAAAAAATCTTTTAAGTATAGTGATTCATAGCTTTTAATTATTGAAGCTTTTAATTGTAATAATTGTTAAAGTTGATTATTGCTCCTTTTAAAATAAAATTAATAACTAATGGTTAGTTGATTTAGTGGTGATTGGCGCTGAACTTGGTAGGGAGGACCACGGTTCGACCCCCGCAACTGCGATCGGGAGGGGGCTGAAACCACTTGATGTCAGAACTGACCCCCGAACCAGATTCAACTGGTGGTGAAAACAAAAAAATAAATTAATAGAACTATAATAAATTTAATGCACCTTAACAAATGTGTCCTTGGGACACATGTTAGCAAGACCCTAAAATTTAAAATTAGTCAAAATATGAGACTAAAATTCATGATTTTAAAAAGAAAGGCTAAAATCTAAATTCGGTCAAAATAGAGATTAAAACTCTATACAATCCAATAATGTTACACCCCTAATGTATGGAAATTAATCAAGATTTGTTTCTACAAAGAATCAAACTCAAATTCTCCGAAACAATTTATCATATCAGAAGCTCATTAACCCCTCGAACCTATTGTCTTAGATTTTTAAATGAAATACTCTAAATATTTATTTAATGACACAATGCAAACCATATTTGTGCTGCAAAAATATCCTTCTATTATTATCTTAGCTTTTTTTTAAAAAAATTAACAAAATTTTTTATTGCTCACCATATAAATACAGTAAAAGGTGTGTGTGCGCTATATATATATATATATATATATATATATAATATGATAGATATCTATATTTGCCATTCAAATAACATTATTGAGTCATCTGAGCTCAACTCAGTTGACAGAAAATTGCATTATACATGTAGGGGGCAACCGGGCAAGGACTCAAACCCCTATGGCCCTATCATCCCACTTATCTAATTTATGATTAAAATTTCTAGCCACTAAAATACTTGACAAAAAAAAACATTATTAACTATTTAAGTATACTGAAAACAAAAAGTATACTGAAAAAGTATACTTAAGGGTGGACTTTTTTTGTGTAAAAAAATTTATACTGAAAAAAAAAAATTTCCCCTAATTATTCCGAACGTATATATCTGATAATCCTAACATTAATTCTCTCTAGCATTAATATTATTTTCTATTCTCTTCTATTCTCTGTGTTCTAAATTATTAGAGAAAAATAACTAAGAAATTGGATTTAAGAGGTTAATGAACTCCCTCCATACCAAACGTCTAAACTTTATATATTTCATGGTCAATTTCTTGATTACTGAAGCCTCTCCTCCGAAAATCAAAAAATTAATTAAAAAAAAAAATATAGGAGAAAGATAATGCCCATTAATCATTTATTTCTTCACTTTAGCCTAAAGAGAAATAACAAGAATGAATAAATTCCTATCAAAACCTTGAGAATAAATTGATGAAAAATGTCAAGGCATTGGATCACAAACTTCCACAAGTAGCATAAAGTGGTACTCCCTCCTGTCTCATATATAAGAAACAAAACAAAAAAATTTAAAGTCTTAAATATAAGCAAAAGTCTACTTCAATTATTAAATTTTATGACATTATTTCAATTTCAACCAATAAATGCAATGTTTTACATTTTTCAAGAAGGTATAATGTGTTTTTTCTTCCCGGTTAATGTATTTTAACTACTTTCTTAAAGCAAGAGTTTTTTTGAAAATTTTCTTATATACAATACGACGAGTAAGTTACAACTCAATACCTCTTCTTCCCTTACATCAAAGATAGATGACATATCCCGGAAATCCAGCGAAAAATTGACCTCTTTTTTTCTTTATGAGATATTAACTTATAAATGTGAAGAAGATGTATAGTGAAGAAAAAGCCCCCCTAGTTAATGGACCATACATTCCCTCTATTTGATACCATTGGTTGGGATTTGGGAACCTTATCCTTTGATTTATATGATGGTAGAAAATTATCCTTTATGTTATTTCAACTTGACCAATTCTTGTACACAACTTGAAATATCATTATCATTGTGTATATATTGACATGATTTCATATTTGATTCAACTAACTCGACAAAATTCCAAAATTCATTGAATTGTTTGAGTCCAATTTAATTAAGGTGGTTATAAATCTTATTAAACAGGGAAAGTACATCTAGATTGTGTAGGGATCATAATACTGTGCTACCATTCCTTGCCTTACAAGTTACATCCAATTTTTTTTACAAAAATGGTGTAGTTTTTTACTATGAGTAATTATTAAATAGGTGTAGATCTAAAAAAAAAAACTATACAAATGAGGCAAGTTCTGCCTACCATCAACGACTTACTTTATAATATTGTTACAACGTTGTCTATAGCACATCTCTCTCATATTTCAAATAATCATTCCCCGTTTTATAAAATCCACAACGACCACCATATATCCGGTTTATCAACGTATCGACACCACATTTAAGTGCCCTACCAGGCTACCACGAGAAAAATAACCAATTCCCTACTTTGCTACTTATTACAATTTGAGCTTCAATTTCTTGACATTTTTGTAGTCTTATTACAATTTGAGCTTCAATTTCTCAACATTTTTGTAGCGGTAGAGAGACACTTAACTTGTGTACTATATAAAACCATAATTATGTATATTTGAGTAAATTGCCAATTTGCCCCAGAAATTGTTGGGGTTAGATATTTACATCCTTAAATTTACGAATAAGCAAAAAAAAAACTTTGATTTTAAATTATGTCAAAAATTTTGGCCCTTTTATTAACTTCATCTGATTTACTATCAAATATGTCCATGAATTACTAGCATATTACTCAACAACATTGTAAATAAAAACATTGATTCAAGTGATTCAATTACTAGCATATTAATGGTATATATAGACAACGTTGTAAAAGCATTATAAAGTAAGTCGTTGTAATTGAATCACTTGAATCAATGTTTTTACAACGTTGTAAATTACTAGCATATTACTTCTTGAACAACATTGTAAATTTTGATTCAAAAACTATTTTATTAACTCGAATGAAACATAAACTTATGTGTAAATCACTTATTTAATTGAAAAAAAAAAAATAATATTAAATTTCAATTCTAACTTAAGGATTGCAAATAAAAAATACAAAGAAAAAGACGACCAAACACCAATAGTACATTCATATAAAACCCAATCTCTAGCCAAAAATAACCCTACCGATCGGAATCAACATAACCAAGAGAATGCACCGGGTTAATCTTTATCTACCGCCAAGACAAACTAAAATCAAAATTTTTATTCTGAATTTTCAACCACCATCACGTTTGAATTTGAAAACAATCTCTATATTTCAAAAAGCTAACCTCAAGATCACACTAAGGGTGCGTTTGTTTTGGATTTTTTTGAAAATAGATTTTATAGTGTTACATAATTTTGTGAAAAAAAAATTTACAAAGAAATTTTTTATAAAAGCTTCAAATCAAAATTTGGTTTGAATAGTTATTCTTAAAATGTCATTTTAGGCATTTCATCATTTTTTTGAATGTCAAAATTTAAAAAAAAAAATCATTTAATTTGAATCTATTTCAAATAGATTTTTATAAAAATCATTTTTAAAATACAAATTTTTCAAAAAATTGTGATTTTGACTATATTTTGTTATTCAATAATGTATGTTTATGTTATATGATGTCAAAATTAGTATTTCAATTTTAAAAAAATGAATATAAAAAAACTTGTAATATTTTAAAAAACGATTTTACAAAATCCATTTTCAAAATAAAACCATTTTCTTAAATCTAAAACAAACGCACCCTCAATTGAGTAGCTTGGGAAAATACGTTATTAGACAATACACTCAAAATGTTGAACGAATTCAAAAGACCACACTTTCGAAAAATAAATGTAACACTGATTCTTCCGCACCACACCCTATGAGGCTCATGTGATTCTCTCTATTAATCATACCTCCATTGAGTGGTGCATTTTGTTTAGTGCTCCTTCAACATGTTGAGTGGCATGAATGAATATGACCTTACATATTTCTGGTTTTGTATGTAACTTTTAAATGTAATTGTAATAATTGTAATTGCTGGTACTTATGGTACACCTTATAACAAACTCAATTGATTGATATATAAACTTTTATAAACATCAACTTCAATATTGGCTCAGAATCCATATGCAATTTGAACATAAAAGTTTCCCTTCAAATAAGCTTCCATGTTCCCCACTAATAGATTATGACAGTAAAGTAAAAAGTGGGGTTCCAAAAAATAACTCATAAAATAATTTTGGAAAATTGTCTCCATTAAAATGTAGTGCAGATATATTAGCATATGTTCCATGATATATTGATCAACACTGAAGTGCTGCAGCTGCTACTGTTCATAGGTTCTGTCCTTATATGTTTAATTCAATTATAAGTAAAATCCAAATTCATATTACAATATATTAAGCCGTGAGTTTGAACTCTCAATACACCTTTTATTTACATTTATTGTTTCAAGTATATATCTAACAATTCAGAATGGTAAAGTGGGCCGACCTATTCTGTTTAGGTCTGTTTCGCTTTTAACTCGTTGAAAACGGGACAGATCCACTAAATCAAAAAGTCACTTTGCCCCACCAGTTGGCAAACTAACAAGATGGGTTTAGCCCTTCTTGTTTAGGTACATTTTGACTCTAATTAGGTATTTTCTCTCTCTTTACATTCAATTATAAGTAAAATCCAAACCCATTTAACAATTGGGTTTAACCCTTCTGGTTTTATTGTTATTCTCCATTTGACATTTAACAATTTATTGAATCATGAGTTTGAACTTGCAATACTCCTTCTATTTGCATTTGGTGTACATGAATTTTGTCACTAAGTTGTTTCAAGTATATATCTAATAATATGTAACAATTTATTGGATCGTGAGTTTGAACTCGCAATTATGGATGGCAAAGTGGGTTGAAAAAGTTACAATTGATATGACAAAATTTAAATATCTCGAATATTCATGCATCTGAATCTGCAACATTGAAATGCTAAATTCATTAAATCTGCACTGAATTTGAATCGAAGCAAATCTGAACAAAAAAAACATGGTATCAAGACGAGAAATCAACAAAAACACCACACCAAGATGGAATCAAAACAAATAACTATATCAAGCACCACAAACATCATACCAAGACGGAATCAAAACAAATCAACACAAACACCATACGAAGCAAATTTGTAGTCAAAATAATTTTATTTTTTTAAAAAAAGTCAAAATATTGGGCCAAATATCCGTGTTCCCAATTGGTATAGTCCAATGGATCCCAATTGGATAGTATAGTCCAATTAATGAAGATTTCTCTTTAGGCCCTCTGCATATCTTTTTTACCCCCTTTACTGACATTTTTGCCCCTTCACGGTATTTCGGTTTTTATGAACTGAATTAGTTATAGTTTCGGTTTTTCTCATTGATTATTTCGATTTGTAAAAACCGAATTTTGTTGCTCAA
The DNA here is from genome assembly GCA_030408175.1 of Trifolium repens. Classification (NCBI taxonomy): domain Eukaryota; kingdom Viridiplantae; phylum Streptophyta; class Magnoliopsida; order Fabales; family Fabaceae; genus Trifolium; species Trifolium repens. Next base: position 10,896,729 of record CP125850.1, read on the forward strand.
ATTTTACACAATTTTCAAGGGGCAAAATGAGATTTAAGGGGGTAAAAAAGAAATGGGAGGGGCCTAGAGAGAAATCTTCCCAATTAATTGTTGAAGTTGAACATATGACGAGTTGTGAGGGGGAAATTATGGAAAACCAATGAGCATGGAGGGGTCTAAAGAGTAATTTTCAAGCTATTAATCACATCTTAATAGGTCTAAAGAACATTTAACATTAAGGCCGTAGAATTTGATAAATGTTTTTTGGACACATATTACGACACATACTTGTTAAGTTTTTAAATTTTATACTTTTTTTTTAGATAGAGAAAATGATAAGCTATTGGAAATTCATACACGCAAAGTGGAGAGATCGGGGTTCGAACCCTGGTCATGATATCCGACGCTAATAATTTTGGCAATTCTGTCAATTGAGCTAGGATTTGTGGACAATTTTATACTCTAATTATTTTTTTTATAGGGAAATCATCTATTAAAGTCATTAAATAATTAATATATTTGATCAATATTCAGACCTCATATATTATTTATTCAATAAATTTAGAAAGATGGTTTGTTTTTTATAACAAGGTCCGAAGGAATTATTATTTTTTCGCTCTTGTTAATTACACAAGGTATATAAATTTAGGCATAACCCACATCTTAAGAAGTCTAAAAAAGATTAAGGCTACGGATTTTGATAAATGTATTTTTACACAAATTCTGAGACATATTTATTAAGTTTTCAAGATTTATATTTTCTTTAGCCATATCACTCAAACCAACTTGTGAATAGTTCGAAGCTCAATTCGATAATTGATGTGTGAACTTGGTTCATGAATCAAATGAGCTGAACTTGAGTTAAAAATGAAGTTCGTTAAATAAATGAGCTAAACATAAATCATATATAGTTCGACTCATTTGACTCATGAACTGGCCTGGTTAGTTCCCTACGACTCGTCTGTATATAAATAAATAAATTTCTATGTATTATTTATAAATTTGTTAAGGTAATTTATGGAAATAAAACAGCATATAAAAATCCAATTTTCATTATCGAGAACTTAATTATGAATTAAAATAAAAACTCATTTTAACATAGGAAAAACTTTTTATTTTCCCTATGTACAGCTATTACCATTCTCCCTTTACCAAAAAATAATTTTACTCCTTTAAACTCATTCTTTCTCAAAAGGTTTTTCTTTTTCCATTTAAGAATAAAGATTTTTCCTCTCTTTTTTTCTACAGCATATCTCTGCATGTTTTGCATATTGATTTGCGGGTGGTGAGTTGTGACAAATTGGATCTATTGGAGTTCAACTGATGCAATTTTATCTTGATTCTCTCAGAATTCGTTATAGCAGAAGGTTCGTCATTGATGTTAGTAGGAAGAAGGACTCAACATTGTTGAATTTTCCATAACATTTCTTTGGTTCTTTAGGTGAAAATAACATGACTCATTATAACATATATAAACTAATTTTGTCCAAAATATGAAAATGTAAGAGACTAACTTAATATTATTTTTGTCGAGAACTAAATCTAGCAAAAATAAATAAAACTATGAAGAAGCAAATTAGTTCCATTTGATTTTTATTTTTGAACAGAAATGATAAAAACGTTTTTTATTATTGTAACCCACGTGTTAGTATATGATTAGTGAAAGTGACCAGTAACCCAATGGGTTAGTTTTAGTGGGTTAATTTTGATTCATATATAAAAGGTCAGCCTTTGAAACCCCAAAGCACACTTGACTTGGCTCTGCGGTGAGGAGAAGGACGCACCATTTCATTCTCCAACAAATTCGCGCAGCCACCAACGCTCATTTTTCTAGGTTAATATCTAAACCTCATTTTCATTCTCTTCTCTTTGTTATTCTTTCTCTTTTGTTTACTCATCAGGTTTTTTTTTCTTCATTTTTTAGTTTGATTTTCATACTGTTTAATTCAATTCGCTTGATCTGTAAGCTTCATTTGATCCTTGATATATCAGAGTCTGCAAATCATTTTTCATTATTCTGCTTTTGTTGAAATTCTGTTTGATTTTGAAATTGTGTTGGTTGTTGATTGAAGTTAATTTATTATTTGTGATCTGTGATTTTTAATGTGTAGAATAATGAATGCCATTTGAGATTTCATTTTCTGTGTTTTTGGATTGCATCTTAGATCAATTGTTAGGAGGTGTAATCGGTTTGGTTTGGATCGATTTTTAGTCAAAAAATGTCTGATCAATTGAATGTGGTGATTTAATTCTGTCTGTGTTAGTGCTTCTGTAATATGATAATATCTATGCATGTGAAATTGAACCTTTTTATGTATGTATACATGTTTTGATTTTAATTTTGATTAATCATTTAGGAGCTTGGTTGGATATGAATCGTATGATATTTTTGTTAGATCCTAAAAAAATGCAATTTGTTGTTACACTTACAATTCACTCCTTTGGAGTTAGAACATGTCGATGATTATATGATTTTAGTTTAATTTCTATTCAACCTATGAAGCACGCCACAACTACTGACACATGACAGACGACATTGACACATAGACACTATCACACCGATAATAATTTGAGAAAATGAATTAATTGAATGACACTGACATGTGTCAGACATGCCTTCAATCAGAGGTGTCTGTGCTATAGAGGTTTCAACTCATATATGTTGTTTGTTTTGCTAAAATTTTTAGGTGTTTCTTGTTTTTTTTGTGAACTAAATAATTGGATACATACATTCCATTGCTTGTTTGGATCACATTCCTTAATTTATGAACCTTATTTGACATTGTGGAACTTGCATTGTTCAGGAAAGTCACCATGGTTGATCAAGTTCAGCGCCCTAGACTCATTGAGAATGTTGCACGCCAGACCGGTCTTTCTATGTACCAAAGCAGGTCATTTGGAAATTACTCCAACCCTGCATTTCAGTATCCAATGATGCCGGCATGTAGATCAACAGCGACCGACTTTTCTACTATTGCAACAACAGCTTCCCCTATCTTTGTTGCAGCTCCTGCTGAGAAAGGGAACTTTCTTGTCGACTTTCTCATGGGAGGAGTTTCAGCTGCTGTGTCTAAAACCGCTGCTGCTCCTATTGAACGAATTAAGCTATTGATCCAGAACCAAGATGAGATGATTAAAGCTGGTAGACTTTCTGAGCCCTATAAGGGAATTGGTGACTGTTTTAAGCGAACAATGGCTGATGAAGGTGTTGTTTCCCTGTGGAGAGGTAACACCGCAAATGTCATCCGTTATTTCCCTACTCAGGTTGGTTCTATTGTTTCTCCCTTTTGATTTTTTTAATGTTGTCAAATAGCATAGCAGAATTTGAAATACATAGTATGAAGTGTTGTAACATATTTGAATTTGAACAAACTGCTATTATCTGCGATCTGTGCAATTGACAACATTAGATTTTTATCATGTCCCTCTACAAATCTTTTGGTTTGTTGTATGCGATGCTAACTTTGCAATTCATGTTCTACTAGGCTTTGAACTTTGCATTCAAGGACTACTTCAAGAGGCTTTTCAACTTCAAGAAGGACAAGGATGGTTACTGGAAATGGTTTGCTGGTAACTTGGCCTCAGGAGGTGCTGCTGGTGCTTCATCCCTTTTCTTTGTCTACTCCCTCGACTATGCTCGTACCCGTCTGGCAAATGATGCAAAGGCTGCAAAGAAAGGTGGAGGTGGAAGACAATTCAACGGTCTTATTGATGTCTACAAGAAGACATTGGCAACTGATGGTATTGCTGGACTTTACCGTGGTTTCAACATTTCATGTGTTGGAATCATTGTGTATCGTGGTCTCTACTTCGGAATGTATGATTCCTTGAAGCCAGTTCTCCTAACTGGATCTTTGCAGGTTAACATTACTTATCTCCCATGTCATTATTTTTCCAAATTCTCTTCGTTTGACTAACTTAAGATTGTTGATATGTATTATTGTTCACATTAATATTGGTGTTCTTTAAGGCTTGTCTGGAATGACTTGTTTGAGCTTATCTATTGGCATAAACATTTGTGAGACTATTTAGGAGAGCTTATGAAAACAACTTATAACATGTCTATAAACTGTTTTCAACTTATTTCCATAAGCTCTTCATGATAACTTATGAAAACAACTTGTAGTTTATTTATATGAAAACAGTTCAATTTTATTTTATCTTTTGTTATAGAAATAGCTTATTCATATGTACTTATATGATATGCGTTTATGCTTATAAGCACTTGAGCATTTTATCCAAACATGGTCTTAAACTAAAATAAAGCAAGGAAAGTTGCATATCTTTTCTCGAGGCTTTGAGTTGAATCATTTGCTGATAGCTATTTCTATCTTGCCTTGTCTTTTGAACATTGCAGGATAGTTTCTTCGCTAGTTTTGGACTTGGATGGCTCATCACCAATGGTGCAGGTCTTGCATCTTACCCAATTGACACTGTCAGAAGAAGAATGATGATGACATCTGGTGAAGCAGTCAAGTACAAGAGCTCCTTGGATGCATTCAACCAAATCCTCAAGAATGAGGGTGCTAAGTCATTGTTTAAGGGAGCTGGTGCTAACATTCTCCGTGCTGTCGCTGGTGCTGGTGTGCTCGCTGGTTATGACAAGTTACAGGTCATTATGCTCGGCAAGAAGTACGGATCTGGTGGTGCTTAAATTTTTGTTTCTGATATTGATGAAAATAATCTAGTTTTGAGAATTGACCATAAGTATCGCGGAAAATTTTATTCAAATAATCGTACTTAATGATCCCATACCCTTTTCTTTGGATCAGAAGTTTCTTTATTTTTTAGGCAGTTTTATATGAATGGCAGACAAAGTATCTGTCATATTGAATTTCATTTTTGTTTGATTTGAATTTTGGTGAGATATTCTATTTGTTATTCTATCTATTTATTGTTCATGAGTTACATTTTACTCTTTGATTAAAATGCATATTCACATTTTGAATACTTTGTGGTGGAATAAATCTCTTGCTTCCTGATTGATCACTGTTCTTTAAGTAAATTGTTTTTGCTACACATTTACTTATCTCTTTTGACATCACCAAATACCATTGTTAATATAAGAGAGTTTAGGAGTTTGAGTTCGATTAAGGATTAACACATCGGACTAAAAACAATCACAACTTTGACACTGCACTTTAACCCAAAAGCTTAAGACATTAAATTTATGAGTCATCTCATTTACATGTTTAACTTCAACTTTTCTAATCAATATGAGACTTAACTGTGCACTTAAATAAAAGGGGGAGCATGTGCAGAAAATTTAAGGGAAGACCGGGGTTCGGCCCAATAAGAAAGGGTACTAAAAACAAAACAAAAAAAAAATATCCATCATCAATTGCCAAAAAAATTAGTATCCATGAAGGAGCAACACTTACCTAGGCACAAACATTTGGGCACAAGATTTGGGCACACACACACAAATCAAAATTATTAAAAGAAAAATAAAATTGTCACATCAATCTATATCACTTTAATTATTATTTCTTTATTTTTATTTACTTTTTGTGAGTGTGCCTAACAACTCATATTTGAGTTTGTGCCTATATAAGTATTTTTGTCCATGAAGTTGCAGGTTCGATCTAGCATTGTAAACAAAAAAAACATTGTAAACAGAAAAAATATCCAACACCAATTGCCAAAAAAAAATTAGTGCATAAAATTAATTTTAAAAAAATTAAAATATTTGCAATTTTAGTATATTTTAATATTTAAAGACAGCAATAATAATATAGTATTATCTATGCAATATTTTGGGTAAATATGGATTTATATGTATGTAGTATGCCTTCATTCTTTGAGTTTCTAGAACTTGCTACTAGATAGGTGTCTTTCTCTCTCAACTCAACTCTCAACAACCAGGCCATCTGTATTGCCATCTCTATCGGTTGTGTTTTCTCTTAAATACCCTTTTATATAATAACACAAAATCCTTCTTTCTCTTTCTTCAAATTTCTAGTCTTTTTTCATCGCATTGATTGACTCTTCTCTCACATCCACAAAGTTGATCCAAAACCCAAATCCAAACACCCTCTTATCATAAAAGATTCAATTTATGATAAAGAATTGAAATTTATTTCTATCTCTTTCATACAAGGAAGAAAAGAAAAAATGTTGCAATTGTTCTTCACAGTGGCTTTTTCTGTTGTTCCTTTAACCCTTTATATTCCACCAATCAGAAGCTTGAATCTTTTTGTAGAAACCATGGAATCTGTTATGAGAGAATCAACAACATATAGCAACAGAATTTATCCTCGTTTAAGGATAGCTTGGTCTAGGATGTTGAATTGTTTGTTATGCAACAATACAAGGTAGATTTCTAATTTTTAATATTAACTTTGAACCACATCTTAATGTAAATTAAATACTTTTTTTTTTATAATTTTTTTTATGTTCTTGTTCAAAAAAAAATATTATGTTATTTTTTCTGTCCTTTTTTTTCAAACTTTGGTTTAGTTATAATTCTCCAATTCATCGTGTATGATGTTGATGATGAGGTTGTTTTGTTGCGGATTATTCAGTGTATTGTTGATCTTTTGAGATTATTTGATTAAGTTATTTATTTTCAATAGCCCTATGTAACTTTAGAGAATAATAATAAATTTTATGTGGTTCAGCAGATTTTTTTGTTTCGTTCTTATCCATTTGTGTATGATATGATATGATTTGATTGATAATTTGATCTCTAGTTACAAATCATGTGATTAATGAGTCCTTCTATAGACAAATCTTTCATCTTTCGAACAAATAATATTAATCAAATTTATTTATCTTTTCTCGAACTTAGGATTTTCAAGCATTTGCTAGTATCACAAAAAACAAAATAGAGATGGTCTTGTTACACATCACATGTCGGTTCTCTTGCAAGTTGCAATATACTACATCTTTTCTAAAATATATGAGAAAATTGATTAAATAAACTAAATATATCAATTTTGTTTGATCAATTTTCCTTAATATTTTGGTCGGAGGGAGTACTGTGTATATTTTTTGTTTTAAAACTAAAATATTGGTGTCTGTATGAGCTTAGTTTCTTAGTAAGGACATTATATTTTATTTTTATGACAAAAAGTAAGGACATTATATTTATTTTATATATAGAGTTAGAAAAGGTGAAGCTCGACTGGTCCATGGGTCAAGCAATTAAGCATCAGGTTTAGGCCTTAAAATAGGCTTAAAAACCTGGCTGGTCCATAGGTCAAGCTAGAGGCGATCGTATCTAAACTAATTCAAAAGTAAAATTGTAAATCGAATCAATTTATACTAAAAATCACAAAAAATTGCATTTAGTGTAAATTGCACGGATCATTTTTTTTTAAACCGCACAGTTTGATTTAGTTTGCGGTTTTCATTTTAAAAAATCGAATCAAACCAAACTAAAATGCAATATTTAACTTATTTCTATCAACTAGTAGTAGTTAACTTATTCCTTAATCCAATTTAGCTAACCCAATTCAAATTGAATCCGTAGAATAATAAACTGTCAAAACATATTATTTCACGCGATCTACAACTATATCGTTGATATTAAAAATAAGTTTCTTTGGTGTCAAAAAATAAGTTTTTATGTACATGCATATTATATCATGTAAATAATAAAATAAATTAAAAAATTTATGTTTATTTTGTAATAAGTTGGTAATATTATTGCACAAAATGAACCAATTTTAATTGTATTATTTGATTTGAATGACTTTTTAAAAATTAACCAAATTGCATATACTTTTTGTTGAATTTGTGGAATTTAGGGGGAATAATGAGAGAAAATATTAAGAAATATAAAAATATTATTGATAATGAACTAAATAGAATATTTACATTGAATATTTACATACTAAATATTATGATACTACCTTGGTATTTATAGTCAAGTGAATATATTTAAATCTAAACTAAATTCCTAAATTATATGGCTTAGAATAAACTAATCTAATGAGATATTTTCTCAACAAATATAATAAAACTTATGCATATCTTAATAAATATTTTCTTATTCTAACACTCCCCCTCAAGCTAAAGCTTACTAAGCTTTAAGCTTGTTACAAAATTAACCCTGAAAATAAACCAAATCCTTTGATAGCATATCCAATGAAGAGCAGCAACCAAAGAAGTAGTAGAGCAGCGGCCGAAGTAATGAATCCGTATCAAATTATGTAAAAATATCCGCGGATTAAAGCATCACAAACGGGAAGCCCGCGGATTAAAGCATCACAAACAAGAAGCCCGCGGATAAAAGCATCACAAACGGGAAGCCCGTTGATTAAAGCATCACAAATAGGAAGCCCGCGGATTAAAGCATCACAAACGGTACCCACGGATTAAAGCATCACAAACGGAAAATTAGGACCACCAAAACAACCAAGAGAGATTGTCGATCAATCTGGAGGTAAAGGATTCATGGAAAAGTGAGAGACTGCATGTCAGGGTAACATATGAATAAGGTTATAATAGAAAACAAAGACAATTAATAAGAATCATAAAGGTGAAACAAAATAAAAAGAAATCCTAATAACGGCTAGGGTTTATATGAAGAAAAAAGGTAAAGCGAAGAATAACCGAGAATTAATTTTTCTCGAAAAAAGTTGCAGCGGAATTATGTTTCAAGGTGGATACCATGGCTCTGATACCATGTTGAATTTGTGGAATTTAGGGGGAATAATGAGAGAAAATATTAAGAAATATAAAAATATTATTGATAATGAACTAAATAGAATATTTACATTGAATATTTACATACTAAATATTATGATACTACCTTGGTATTTATAGCCAAGTGAATTTATTTAAATCTAAACTAAATCCCTAAATTATATGGCTTAGAATAAACTAACCTAATGAGATATTTTCTCAACAAATATAATAAAACTTATGCATATCTTAATAAATATTTTCTTATTCTAACACTTTTAATTTGCGATTGGGATGATTTTTCGGTCAGCAACTTAAGCTTGAGCCTTAGTCCTTAAAATAGGCTTAAAAAATGCCTCAAAAAATTTGGTAAAGTTGTCTCAAATTTTTAAGATTTATAAAGTCAAATCACTGGCCTTAGCAATATTTAGCTTTTTATTTTATAATATCTATTGTAATTTTTATTTTATTTTACAAGATTTCGTAATAAAATTTGCTTAAAAACTATCGGGCCTTGACCTTTTATAACAAGGGCGTTGCTATTTATTAGTACCACGAAAAGCAAAAAATGCTCTATAAAGTTGGAAAGAAAATAAATCAGTGGAATGTGGCACAATACATGGGTGGTTGGTGATTGAATGGATGAATAAGATTCATTCTTCACTTTTCTTGCGGTAATTGGCCGTAGGGCTGAGCATAAAACCCATGCCTGCCCAAAACTACAAAATCCAAATGCAATATTGGACTTACGGGCGGACTGTAGCGGGTCAGCGGATCAACGGGTGAATGTTTTCAGTTTTATGAGACGTACAAAGAAGCATTTTCCTTATAACAATGGGGTAGTCTTTGCTACATAAAAATTAAAAATTTAAAAAAAAAAGTGTTTTCTTATGTATATTTTCATGTTTATTACTCTGATAATGCATATTTTACTATAAATACTTAAGAATTAAACTTGAGCTACGCTACCTGACAAATGAACACTAAAATATTGGTTTCTTTTTCAGAATAAATTAATGCCGGCAAGTGATAGGAAATCTGATTTTGTGACCAAACGAATAAAAAATCTGATTTCTTTGTCAAGAAATATTTTGGTTTTAATTTTGTTGGATTTAATAGATGGCCTTAATAGATTGATCTTCTGACTTGGCTTTGAATCTGGTTATCTACTTTGGATATAATAGATAGAATTACTTTTGTTGTCCTACCATTTTTGGAACGTGCCATATGAAATTACAAAAATACTCTTCGTCTGTGACTTAAGTTACGGAGATTCTTAAAACACCATATCAGATTTTATTTTTATAACATTCGCTATTTAAGTCACCGACGACATTTTTAAAAATTTATGATTTTTTCTACATCCGTGACTTAAGTCACGGAAGGATATTTTAATCATTTTGTAGGATGCGCGAGCAACGCATAGTGCGACAAAAGTAATTCTCTAATAGATTGACGTACATGTGTTTAATGGTTTGCAATCACGTAAGACTTCTTTTATTTTAGTGTTGTCAAGATAGATATATATATATAGGGAAATGCTTTTTGGCAAGAAAATTTAAGGAGAAGAATTGCAAGAATAAATCTTCACCCTTGATTACATCTATAACCACCCATGTTTTCCACTAAAAAAGAAGATTAAATGACATCATCCTTTAAGATTTTGCCATGTGTTAATTCTTGCATTTCTTGTGTAAAAATTTCATGCTAAATAGCAATACTCATATATATAAATTTAGGGAAATATTAAACAGTATTTTCAAGCACTAGTTAAATATATTAACATGAACATTTTATCTTGAAAATTGTATATTAAGTATCTTAAAAATGTAAAAAAATAATAATATTGATTTTGTATTTAATTTTCATTTTTAGTATACTTAACAAGTATTTTGAAATATTTTTTAGCATAATCTATAAATTTAATAGAAAAATAAAGAAAATAATCATTTCGGCTCATTTTAGAAATAAAGGGTTAAATATATATTTTTTTTCTATATAAAACTAGCGAATTTTGGCTGACGTCCGTATAAAAAAAATCATATGTTTTCATCCCAATTATATTTTCTGTTTTATTTTTAGATCTTAATGATTGATTTATGTTCATTTTTTTTAGGCTTAATTGCATTTTTGGTCCCCCTATTTTCAATTTTTTGCAGTTTTGGTCCCCCTATTTTAAAACTCGACAGTTTTGGTCCCCCTATCATATTTTTAACTATAAATTAACGACATGATATGATTTAAACGGCGTGGTATATGATTCGATGATGAAAAAATACCAACATCGATGTAATTGTAAGAAAAATCTTTCATAAAGTTCATTTAAAACATGTTGTATCAGACAAAATATGTGTTAAGGGGACCAAAACTGTCGAATTTTAAAATAGGGGGACCAAAACTGCAAAAAATTGAAAATAGGGGGACCAAAACTGCAATTAAGCCTTTTTTTTATAAGCAAACTATGAATTATAAGGAGTGCCGAGAGTACTCAATTCTTACAATTCATGGGATACTAAAAGTTGCTCTGAATATAAGCGGATCATTACATTAATCAAAAAAGGAAAAAGATATTGATTTTCTAATACGACTAATAAACTAAAATTAGAAAATGAATTTAATTTGATCCACTATGTTTAAAACTCTAATAGCCTCTTCTCTTAAAATAGTATTATTTTTTTAACACCAAATGCTCCAAGTAGTTGCAAGCCAACTTAACCGTCTTGCATTTGCAAATTTCTTTTTCTTCACCAAAACTCCAAAAGATAAGAAATGATTGCATATTATTTCAAAGGAAATAAAATCTATATTCAATCATTTAAAAACACTCTTCCAAACATGAGTTGCTATTCGACAATTGAAAAACACGTGATCAATTTAGATGCTTTAGTACCTTTTTTTTTTTATTAAAAAAAGATATTTATTCCTTCAAATTAATATAATACATCAAATAATACAATTCAACATCGCTAAAAATTAAAAAGGATGAATTTGCGAACAAACTCACAACATCCATGTTAATAGCATATAACGGCAAAATGTTTACAAGCGATACAAAGCCTACAAATAAGATGAACTTGAAATGCTCGGAATAGCTATGTCTCCGAGTTTGCAACGTTGATGACGCCAAAGTCATTGATTGTTGAATATGCATCGAGTCGAATCTAATCTGTCAATTTAAGCCGAACAAACACCGCACCATGACGGGACAACAAACTAACGCCACAACAAGACGACGACCAACACAACGTCGCACTAAGACGACGAAATCAGAAAAAGAAAAACTAAATATTTGTGAAAATCACTTATTTAAATAAAAAGGAAAGGAAAAACAATTTAAAGGGGTAATTTTATGTCAAACAATTTAAATTGACCTTAAAATCACCCCTCCTTGATGGATGAACACAAAGAAAACTAGGTTAAGAGGGCGGCTTTTAGATGCTTTAGTGTTTTTTTTACAAAAGATGCTTTAGTATTAATATGTAATAATATGAAATTAAAAATGGATCAATTGAAGGGCTGAGATCCAACACCAAACACCACAGCCGAGGTTGCCGCTACTGAGGATCCAAATCCATCGATACGACACTATTCCTAAAATATATACACAAATTAATTAAATTAATTCGTCTCATAAGTCTTAGTTCAACTGGCAAATTATGTCGAAATTGTTAAGCTGGACGTCGTGACCAGGATTCGAACCCGGGATCTCACAATTATGTGAGTTTAATTTCCGACAAAATATATATATATATATATATATATATATATATATATATATATATATATATATATATATATATAAATGATCCCAAATTAGATTCAATAGTACTCTTTTTGTTTTATGTCTTGTTCTTCTTCCACGACTGCAGAATCCGGATTTCTTCTAGTGAGGTGTTTGTCGTATCTTTGGAAGATAGTACTAGTAGATAGAACAAGTATTTTCTTTGGAGCTTGCGAATTGCGGCTTTAGGACACAGTTTTTTATTTTACAAACGACAAATTGACCCACAGATTAACTCTCATACAATTCTACATAGACATCATCAACACCAAAAAAAAACACCAAGTTAGTTTTGATATTTTTATTTGAAAAATGCTGATAAGTGCTCTTTTAAGACATTATCAAGGAATCAAAATATAGTAATATTTTTTTAGTAGTTATATAATCAATTTTTTAAAAGTCTAAAAAATGTTATTCTTAACACTAAACTTTCTTTGCAGTTCTATTACAAATATTATTAAGACACTTAGCATGATTTTTTTTTTTTATTCCAAATGCCACAATTAAGCACCTAGGAACAAATCGCAATTAAGACAAATTTCAACATGCCCCGAGGTTGTTGGGCATAAAAACATGTACGTTGCAGGAACACAACAAATCTGAAATAGATCCTAATATTATTATATTTAGGTCAGATCTATCTTAACTCTACAAAATCAGTTTGTAAAATATTAATCGTCCAAATTTTATAAGCACCACTTAAGACATACTCTAGTAATCTAAGGCTATATAGTACATCCGTACACTCAACACAATGAAGGTGCTAGAGGCTGCAATGAAGGCAACACAAACGAAATAATTAGTCGGTTAGAGGACATGCAACTAAATGGCCCAATGGACCTAAAGTGTGACCTATGCATGAAGCCCAAAAACAAATTTATGATAGACTCTGACACTATCTTAAATATTTACTTTAGACGTAACTGAACCCTACAAAACGACTTATCAATAAAGATTGTCCAAACTTTATGAGCACTACTAAGATCATATAGGACAATACTCACCCCCTCGCATCCAACACAATGGAGACTTCAATGAAGCCAACCCAAATTCCATAATTCGCTGCTAGGGGCATCACAATGAAGACAAAATTTCCAACATTTGACTTATTAATTTTTAATTGAAATATATAGAGGAAATAGATATGAATCCCTCATGATGAACAAAGAAAGCATCTAGATATCATAGCATAGTTGATAACAAACTCAAAAGTCAAATCAACCCTCTACCATACATATTTCATTTTTAAATCCATGCTCATAAGATTTTTCATTGTCAAATGTCAACACCATATCTATCTTCTTTGTAAACCAAAGTGAAGTAGAGACACAAAACTAAGAGAATATCACACATTAACCACTGTTAGGTTGTTAAGTTGTTTCTATCAAACAAAACATGTATCATGTGAGATGTTCCACAGTTTTTCATACTACACCTACCTAAGTGTAAGAAATTAAAACTTAGAGAGAGAGAGAGAGAGATGGACAGTGAGCAAAAATTAAAAGAGCAAGAGAGCTCCTTTTCGTCATGCCGATGCTACTGCATAGATTCCTCGCCGAAAACCTCAGTGTTGCAAACAGGACATTTCTGAAAGAAAGAAAGAAAAAAGAGGTAAATGTGATGACGAAAAGAGGACTAAGAAGGTGCAAATTGTATAGAAACGTGATTAAATGTGGATTTCGGAAATAGCGTGTTCAATTACCTTGTTAATGCTAAGCCATTTGGTAATGCATTCACCATGATAAACATGACTGCATGGCAATTTCATTTGCTGGTCACCTCTTCTATAAGTCATCTGGCAAATTACACACCTGTTTTCAATGCGATTGGATTATCAGTAAAATGAACACATTCACTACGAATCTTCTCTTTGTTAGCTATTCAAAATGAACACAAATTTTAGAAAATGAAAACCGAAAATGTTTTTAGAAAGTAAACAGGTCCTAGTCGAACACAAATTTGAGAAAAAGGTTGAGAACCGAGATATTACTTTTTCCCAGAATTTTTTCTTTTGAATAAGCTGCCAAATTTGTACTTCGAGGTTGGAAGCGTGTCAATAAGTTCTTGAGGAAGACCTCGGCTTTGAGTTCCAACTGCTTCCCCGAGGTCCAGTAGTTCCTGTCACATATAAAACATATCAGTGGCTATTCAACTTCTGATTTCTCATTTTACTTCTAATTATCAGCACCAAGTTCAAAATCATTTAACTTTAATAATAAATTAGCATCCTATGTAGCACCAACATCATCTCAGGTTGAAAGCTTGTCCGGTCTCCGGCACCGACACATGTGGTTATATACAATTATTTCATTTCTAAAATTATTACCAGTGTCTTGTTCCTCTGCTAGTGCTTCATAGTTAGCAACTTACTCAAAGACATACTTCATTGTAAAGCAAACATTCCAAATCTTGAAGGTAATGCTGATTTTTTTGCTTAATAACTATTAAAAATCCAAAATGATGTAAAAACAAATAATCTCCTTACAAAAAAATTGAATCTGGAACCATGTTAACTTGCCTACTTACCGTCTTAGTAGTTAATGTACAAAATACTAAGTCCTATATGCTTTAAGCATCTATGAAGCACAGACATGGACACGGCGCCAACTCTAACAAGTAAACACACTTGTTGGACACCGGACATGCCTTAAATCTAAAGTGTCACTATTACATAACTCAGCATGAATTAATAGCATCTGATGTTTAGTAAATACTAATAAACAAATTTAAAATTAAAATTTAAAATTACGCATGCATATTACACTTTAACACACCTCGTAGGTCATATTATCAGGATCAATGTTGTCCTGCCATATCACCTGCAGCAACGCAACACACAGATTAGAAAATTCAGAGGATATAATGCTTCTGATCACCAAGTTACAATTTGAAAACAGCATATAGGATATTGTGATTTTTTCTCTTCCTTATGATTTCTCTGTATTTCGAGATTAGATGCTCAACTTATTCATAAAATAAACATGTACTAGGGGACAGCTCAGCCAGCAAAAAACTTTAAGGATGGTTTAAGTGAAACATGATAAAGCACTAGTTCATTCTATTATGAAAAAACTGTTTTTTAAATTAAAGTTAGTCTAAAATCCTGCAAATGTAAACAACTTTGTAAGAAAAACACATAAAACGTACAATGTTTTCCAAAACTACAAGTACTATTTGATGCTTAGTGTCATCTATTAATAGATATAGTTCTGTATAGATTCTTTATTCAGTGTACATTGAATGATAAGGTTAAAATCACAGGGGCCGTTTGCCGAAAATTGAAACTATAAGCAGTGTCCGTTTGCCAAATCAATAACTACAAACTACAGAGGTTATTTGTCACATTGAAACAACAAGCAAATTCATTTCTAAAATTGAAACTAGCGGAACTATTTACCAAGTACTGCTCAACTATACATTTTAATCAACATTTACACGTAAGTGTATTGTATCCAAAAAAATGTAGAGTGACTAGATTAGCATTTCTAATGAAAGTATGTTATCTTCAGCAACCTATCTGTGAAACAATGTCCCCTCAATTTCAAGCATAGGGGACCCGGTGTTCCTACCAAGAACAAATTATTGAATACTAAACCAAAAATGATTTAGTTAAGGTCTAAAGTTTAAGCCATGTTAATAACAATGCTTCGTACCTGGCTACTACTGGACTCTTGATGATTGGGACTACCTGCAGTAGACATTGAAAAGAATTATTATAATATATTTTGATACTCATAGCTTTGTTAAATGATTAAAATCTTAAACAGTAGCTTTCAATTCAAGGAAAGAAAAACATAAAAAACATCACTTAAAAAGTTAGCATGATTTGGACTGTCTTAAAAAGAAAATAAAAAGATAAAGATGCTATCAAATCATTTTTCTTGTTTTCTCGAACAGTTGCAGTTTAAATAGCAACAGCGTGTCTCAACAGACAGTAATTTGCTGCTAGCATCCCTAATTGGATATACAGCTTAATTGAGCGCTTATCATATAAGTGTTATGTATAAACTATTTGAAAAGCAAAAGTTGAAATAAAGTGACACTGTTTCATATTAAGCTATTTTCATAAGATATTCTGGAGAGCTTAAGGAAATAGATTGAAAATGAAAACAACTTATAGTCATGTCATAATTTGTTTCCATCAGCTCTCAAATAGCCACACAAGTGTTTATGTTAGTAGATAAACTCAAATGAATCTATCGAAACAGGCCTAAAGTAATTAATTATGTTACTAAGATGCAAAAACTAAGTCATAGAAACCAATGATGTGATCATAGACTTATGCTTACAATAAAACAAAATTTCTACTAACATTCTTCAGGGATAGTCTGCATGCTAACTCCATCCCTTCTAGATGGAGAATCTGTCGAAGCCGGTTCCTCAGAGATCACTTCAGAAGGGTATTCCCACTCGGTCCTGTTGTTCTCCATTCTTGGCAAGTGATCGTTTACCTCATAAGAACTGTAATAAGATGTGCTTCCAGGTCCATACATTCCAAACTTATAGGGACTCGTGTTCATCGACCAGTAGACACTATCCTGGACATAACATATGATTCCATGGTCATTATCATGTTTGATTATAGAACAGTATCAGATTATACAAACCACATACAGTAGCAAATAGAAAACTAATGTGTAATAAAAAAGTGAAAACTATAGTAAATTTTGGCATGAAATTACCCATGCACTGTTGCAATTCACCTCAAAGAAAAGTAATTGTCTATTTATCATTGTCAAATTACTTTTGTACTTGATTTTTCTATTCAGATTAAAAACTATTGAACAAAAATTTAGACTTTATAAGCTCTACTCCCCTCGTCAAACACGAGTTGTTGGGCACAAAAAATCAATGCCTCCCAACAGAGATTTAAACCGTGGTTCAATATGTTGTGAGGTACTAGCCCATTCCGCTAGACCCAACCACCATTACTAGTAACACCCTAGTTCTAATGTTCTATGAAGCATTGATACAGATATAACACTAAAACATTGACACTAGTAATAATTTGAGAAAATAGAATTATTGAATGTCAGACACGTCTTTATTCCGAAATGTGGGTGTGCATAGATAATATGGTTGCAAATTTGTGCTTTTATTCCCATATTTTGTGACATTATTCAAATTTTAAGATAAAAACTTAACAAATTATTGTAACAACCTATGAAGTACGGACACTCCTCGAATTAGACGTGTCCCAGTGTCAACCGGTGTCTAACACACGATACCGAGTACTAACACATATGATTACATTGAATTCTGTCATATCAACGTGTCAGTGTTGTATCTGGTGTCTGTGCTTCACAGGTAACAACACACATTTCTAGATTCAAATTCATATATTTAAAAATATATACTCCCTCCGTCCCAAAATGTAAGCAAAAGTTGGTCAACAAAAGTGAATGTATTTGGTTAAAGATTTGGACCAAATACATTCATTTTTGTTGACCAACTTTTATTTACATTTTGGGACAGAGGGAGTATATATTAAAAAAAATAAAAAATTACAAGAAAGAAAAACCTGATCAGGCATTGAACCAGGAAAGGCATAATTGACAGGAACATGATTGATGCCTTGAAAGAAATCTTCATTCACAGCATAAGGAAAGCCACCGCCATCCATATAATGCACCCCCATTTGTCTTCCATCATTCATCTTTGCAATTTTTCAGATAAAAATCACAACCCTTCAAAAATAATAAAATCTGCACAAAAAAAATCATAAAAAAATAAAAATAAAAACCACATTACACATCATGAAACATAACATCCCCAAATTCATAGTAAAATAGGATTTAAACAACAACAAAAAATACAAAAGAACACAGAAAAGAAACAATGTAAGACCTAAAAAATGTTTGTTGGAAATATAAACGGTTAGTTGTTGTGAAAACAAAAAAAAAATGCTAAATTTGAAAAAAGCTTTGATGTTGAAGAGAAATTAAGGAGAATGGGTAAAATGTGATTTTCTCGGGAAACAGAGAGAAAATAAAAGAATAAAAGAAAGGAATACCTTGTTGTATGAATCTAGCTCTGTAGTACTTAGGGCTTTTGATTTCAATATATCATTATCTTTGCGTTTCCAAAAAAAAAAAAAAAAAAACCTTGTTGTTGAAAAATGGTTGGAGTAGCAGAAACAAACCACACCACAGATTTGGTTTCTTTTACTTTTTCTTTGCACTGTGCTCAACGAAACACTTTAAAAACACCACATTAAAGTTTCTTCACATTTATTACTGTTTTTTTTCTTTAGTTTAATATTATCTTCATTTTATGATAAAAAAAAAATATATAATATTATCTTCATTTTTCCCCCAACTGCGATTAGGAGGAGGCTGGAAAAACTTATGCAAGAATTAATCATCGAATCAGATTAAACCGTTTGTGAAAGAAAAAAATATATATTAACTTCATTTTATTTTTTTATATATATTTTTTTAATAAAAGTTCGTTTATAAATTTTAGAGTAAATTACACTCCCCCCGTTAAAAGAAGATTGAATTACACTTCAATTTCTTCTTTTGTTAAAATATACATTTTAGACCATTTTAACATAAATAAATATTTTTGTGATAACAATTAACTTTAAACCATTATTTTATATCAAAAAACTTTAAGTCATCATTGAAGAAATTAATTTTTCTTTCTATGAAAATTTTATTATTTTAGAATACAAATTTAATATATAATAGTTTTTTAATCGAGTTTAGTAATTTGTCCGAGGTTTATATTTTTATATTTTGTAGTTTCATAGTAATTTATAAAAATATTTAACCTTATGTGTTATTGATGTGCGTAAACAATATTAATAAAAATATTTTTATTAGAAGTTTGATTATTATATTAAAATGAAGATTTTTCAAAAGAGGAAAATGTAGGTTTTAATTTTTAATATTAGGGGGAATGGAAACGAAATTCGACCTTCTTGCAAAGGAGGAAAGTGTAATTTTCTCTAATATATTTTATATGGTCAATGCTACGGTGGACCACCTTCACAAGTGGTCCACCATAGATAAGTGATCAATATTACTACGACGAATACAAATTTTACAAAATTCACCGTTGGATTGAAAATTCATATCATATAGATCATCCATACAAAATTTAGAAATATTGAAAATTATTTGATATGTTATTAAGACCCATAAAGATTAACGGTTTATGGATTTTTGTTAAATACCGTTAATTTTAATGAGTCTCAATAACATATCAATTTTTTTATGGATTTTTGTAAAATTTGTATCCGTTATTATGTTATTTACAACTGATCCACCATGAACCACCTGATGAAGTGATCAATATTAGAATTTGCATATTTTATACAGGAGGGGATGAGAGTGTATATTTTAATATAAAAGGGGAGGGTACTGTAATTTAAGCACCTCTCAAGGAAGAGGAGTATAATTTACTCTAAATTTTAACTCTCGAATGATAATGTTGGTAAGGTTAGTTGTTTTTATGCGAGCTCAAATTTACCGTGTGTGTGTCTCTAAGTTTCAATTATAGTAATTGTTCTGTTTACCGCCTCTGTCACTAATTATAAGATCCTTTTAAAAAAAATTACGAAGATTAAGGAAATTGAGGGTGGTATTAAATTTGTTGACAATTGGTATTATTTTTACAGTTTTATCGTTCAGAAATATTTTCTTTATAGCATTTTATCAGAATTGTGAAAAATGTACTTTAATTATGGATATGTTGGTAAAGAAATAATTAATGATCTTTAAAATTTGAAAAGAATGTTATGAAAAAAAACAAAAAAAAAAATCATAAGAATTTTATATTTAGGGATGGAGGTAGTATACACTAAAAGAAATCACTTTGTTTATTGATAAAAAAAAAAAAACTCATATATGAAGTGAAACATTTTTTTTATTTTTTTATTATTAATTTTTGAAAATGCTAGCTAATGTTATCGGAATACCAATTAAGAATATTAAATATAGTATAATAATTTTAGAACTTGTGCAGTCAATATATCTATTTCCAATATAATAAATTTAATTTCCACCAAATTTCTTTAATTACCCTTAACAATGCTAACTTTAGGGGAGGAGATTCAACGCATGTTAAATTTATTTTGACGGGGTTCAAATAGAAACAATGGAAGAGACATTGGTTGAATCGGGACAAGCTAGCATTGAGAAAGGAATCTGAAGGTATGAATTTTTGACATTTATATGGGTTTAACTCGGTGATTCTAGGGAAGCAATGTTGAAATTTGGCAACCAACCATGATATTATAGTGACAAGAGTTTTCAAAGCTAGATACTATTCAAGAG
Source organism: Trifolium repens (assembly GCA_030408175.1). Taxonomy (NCBI): domain Eukaryota; kingdom Viridiplantae; phylum Streptophyta; class Magnoliopsida; order Fabales; family Fabaceae; genus Trifolium; species Trifolium repens. Next base: position 10,917,402 of record CP125850.1, read on the forward strand.
AGAATTTTTTTAGGTTAATTTGAATCATAATTCAAGCTTTATATAGCGTAGTATCCACACTTGACAGTTAATTGTCAATGGAGGCTTAAGATGGCAGTTGGGAGATGAAAAAACATATTAATGTATGGTGGGATGTTTGGTTAAGAGATAATGATAACTTTTATGTTACAACACCATTGTTCAATGGTGTTTTTATCAACAAATTTAACGGTTTAACTTTAAAATACAAGTAAAAAGTTCAATTTTAACGGTTTAAAGTAACTTTTGATTAATTTTTATTTTATTTTATAATAATATCTTTTATCTTTATGAAACAGTTTACTATGAATATTGAATAGTATTTCACTATTTTGGATAATATAATTACTAATGTTTTTTTACACAAATGAAATTAAAAAAAAATATCGATTACTCAAGTTTTTTTTTTTATATATAATAAAGCGAGTTGAAATATGAAAAAAGAAAAATTACACAACAATTGTTCGAGGATAGAAATCCTAAGTGACTCATATGAGCTGAACAAGACTCAAAAACAAATGCCAGGGCTACAGGAAACTCTTAAATTAGTCAATGCATTTGGATATGATTTGCTTCCAAATATGAGTGTTTCACCACAATCATATAGTTCATTTCGTGCAAAAGAATCTTCTTGACCAAACAATCTTCCTATGAGGCTGCCCTCCTTATTACCAATAAGAATATTAGCAACCACACATGAAGGTCCGCCGCGTGAAAACCTAACCTTTGAACGTTACAAAGAGTTTCTTAAACTTTGTTTTTATTAGTACATTATTGCTAGAGCTAGTATCGTATTTTATTTTACTTTTATGAAAAATACTAACCAGCACCCTATAACACTAGTTAAGAAATCTAATATAGTAAAATTATATTAAAACTTATACAATGAATATTTATAAAATATAAAAAATATTGTTTTTACTATAAAATTTATCTTCTTTTTATATACTTAATTATTGTTTTGAAAGTAGTAGTTAGAACGACTCTTCTTCTATAGTGGTTGAAAACACATCAATAGGACTCTTCTTTTATTATCTTTCTTAATTTGTTTTTTTTTAGCCATATCTTTCTTAATTTGTAAATTCAATAAATGCTTCCCCTAATCAATGAAAATTGCTAAACAATATCTACAAGTCATCACTTAAGTACTAGTATATCAAGAAGGATTTTTTTTTTTAATTTGTGTGTTTTTTTTTTGTCCATTCATAAGATGAATAAATAGAATATCCAAAAATCGAACCTTATTCTGCATATAAAATATTACTTTATTTTTATTACTTTAAAAATCTAAAAAATTGTTTTACATATATTATCTTTATTTTTTTAATATACTTAACAAGTGTCTAAATTCTAAAAACACTGTTTAGAGTACCCATTATTCTGATTCTCTTTGCCTTAAAATGGTGGCTTTAAGTTTCCTTCAATCTCTCCGTAACAAATACAGTAATAAATGCATTAAAATTAGAAAGGAAATTGAAAGCATACACTAGAAACTAGAAAGAACAAATATACCAAGACATTAAGATAACAGTGGTAGCAATTAATAGTGCACAAGTGAATTGAATGGATATGTTGAAGATGCATTTATGAGAGGGAAATCTCTTCTGTGGCAAATCTTATATTTGATCCTTTATTGAATGGATATATATGGATATGTGGCGGCAACTTGATCTTTGAAGGTCATTGATTTATAATTTAAAATGCATTAAAATTAAATTATTATTTTTTTTCAAAAAAGAAAAAATTTAGTGGCAATGATCTTTGAAGGCTAAACTTGTGAGAAGCATGTGATTATTTGTTTATGACAATAAATACGGATAATGGCTTGTGCCTATGGTTTTCTAGCTTGTGCTATGAGTCTGTGATTCCGTCTCTTGTTTTTGAAAACAGTTCATGCTTTCATATGTTCTAGTACAGTACTAACAGTAGTAGTATTTATTCTGAGGCAAGTAAGCAAGATCATGGGTTTTATACAATTTAAAGAAAATGGTACCTAATATAATATGCGATATAGTAGTTGTAATATCCCACATTCTAAATTACCTAATTAATTTTAATTAGAGCTTTGCCTAATTTTATAAATTAAATTAGTGTAGGTTAATTGAATTAATTTGGGAACTAAGTGGATTATGTGCAAGAATTAGAGGTACTAATTAAACTTAGTACACATATTAGTACACTATTATTCCTAAGTGATTTAATTAACATAAGAGAAATTCAAACTTCCCTCCTCCACCTCTTCTCCCTCTCTCACGTGACTCACTCCCACCCTTGTGACTCATCCTTCCACTCATGTCTCTCTACTCCTCTCAAGCTTACACCTCACCTTGTTTAGATGACTCATGATTCCACCCATTTTGGTGAAACCATTACATGCAAGACTAACTCAAATTCTCTCATTCTATCTTCAGCAAAGAAATCAGAAAGCTTACTCCTCCATCTTTCTCTTCCCCACGCCAAACACAACAACCACAACATAATCCAACTTTTCTCAAATTTTTCCCAAACTCAAGATTTTGGCCATATCTCACTAACCCACTCAAACAAGCAGAGATTCTTCACATGCATTCACATCAACAGTGGTATCTCTGCAGCCACTGCAGAATCATCAACACCCAAGGCCTCACATGATGCAAAATGACAACAACCTCACTCTTCACCATTTCACTCACCAATGAGAAAACATGCAACACTTGGAACCACAAATTCGTGTACTATATCCACACCTCAGAAACCACTATAAATAACCTTTCCTCCCAGCTGAATCATTCATCCAAACATCATTCAATTCTTAGAGCTAAGCACAAGAGTCTCATAGAGCCAAGTTTCGAAATTCTGGTCTGGGGTTCGTGGGGCTTTGTGAGAGGTTGCAGTAGCTGTGTAGAGCCCAGAAGCAAGGATTAAAAGCTTCATTCCAGGTGGGTTCTTAGGTTAGGTAGTTTAGTCTCCCAATCTATGAATATATGCATGATAACATAGGAATTAGGAACTTGTTGTGTGAGGGGAAATAACTCCCAAACTCCCCTCCATTCTATCTTATATTATGTGGTTTATGTTTCTGCACTATCTCAAATGAGGAATGTAGGTGAAACTATGATAATTTGATGATTTTCGCAAAACAGGGGTCTTTCTGCATGAACTCGCCATGGCGGATTGCTGGCGAGCACTCATGGCGAATAGAAGGTTCTGGGCTGAAGAACTTCGCCATGGCGGGCACTTGCTCGCCAGGCGAGTTGTTTAGGTCAGAGCTTGGATTTCGCCATGGCGGACTAGCATTTCGCCATAGCGAGATTGTACAGGATGACCTGTAATCCTGCCATGGCGAGCAGGTAACTCGCCAGGCGAGCTTACACAGAACAGCCTGCAACTTTTGATTTTCAAACTGTTTTAATCGCTCGTTTTATTTCTTCATCTGAGATAGATAAATTGCAGAAATGTGACTGGTATAATGTTAAATAGAATGTTAATCACAGATGATCTTAGGGTATAACCTAGATTTAATTAAGTTTGTATGTTCCCCGGGATTTGGAAATTCATGGTAGTTACAACTCAATTTAGTATCAGTCAATTAAGAGCGAATTATATCGCACTATGGACTCCCAATGGGATAATCCATTAGGATATGACTATGTGAGCTTCATGCCGTGACCGAATCGGTTGACGGATATGGCAGGCCTCTGAGACCTGCTCACCTCAGAGTGTCCTAGTGTTAAAATGAATAAGATATACTTTGTGTTACACCTTTATTTATGCTTATGTATTATGATATATCTGTTAGTATGCATGAATGATTAGGATTCCCCGGTGTAGTCACCTTAGGAGGGTAGTATGACTCACTGAGGCTTAGTTGTCTCACCCCACTCCAAACAATTATTTTTCAGATAAGCAGGTTGGTTAAGGTATGCTGTTCGGTGTGCTTGCAGCTACGCTTGGAGATGGCATTTCTTTCATGCATTTCTAGTTGTCTTGTGTTATTTATTCTTATTCAATAATGTTTTGTTGTACCAATTCTTATCGTTTCCGCTGAACTTTGTATCTTTGTTGTAACCAGCACCTGCGTGTGCTTGAATTTCTATTTGTAATAATAATGTACTCAGTTACCGGTTATAATATTTCACTGATATTCTAGATATTTTATGTGGGGTGTTATAGTAATAGTTAAAGAAATAAGATTATTTTCTTCCCTCCGGTCTCATATATAAGCAAATTTACAAAAAAAATTATTTTTTTAAGAAAAATGTCTAAATGCATTTAAGTCATACACTTTTCTAATTTTACCTCTATCTTTTGTCTTGGAAACTGTTAAGAACATGAGAATGTGAAAAAAGTAGATATATATTTTGGAACTTATGTAATTATAATATTTTTAAAAATATGAAAAATGATATTTTCAATATAATTTTTTTTTAATTAATTAATATGTACAGAGTCGGCTCACACCCATGTACAAAATGCGCAGCGGCATCTGACTTCAAAATTTTAAAGCTCTATAATAATAATTATATATTTTTAATGTTCATAAAATATTATATCTCACGTTAAAATCACCATACCAATCGCACTATAAAATAAAGGGTAAATAGTTCTTTACTCCTCTGCGAAGTGGACAAGTTTTGTTTTACCCCTGCAAAAAATTCCTTTAAGATTTCCTCTAGCAAAATATTTTTTTTCCCATCTTGAGTGTACTTTTTAAATTGGTTGAACAGAAAAATCGATTTAAAAAACAACACTTTTTAAATCGGTTGAACAAAATAATCGATTTAAAAAGTGCATTCAAGGAGGTAAACCAAAAAAAATAAAAATTGCAAGGGGGATCTTAAAAGAATTTTTTACAGGGGGTAAAAACCTATTTAACCTAAAATAGATAGAAATTTGATGGAAAAAGGGTGGACATATTTTTATTTTTATTAGATATGTTAAACAAATTTTGAAATTGGTAGATCTTATATAAATATATAAGAAAATGCTAAACAGTGCCCTGGGGCAATGGTTAAACATATTAAAATAGAAATTTTTTCTTAAAATATGTGTATTCAACACTTTGGAAATGTAAAAAGTTGTTTTCTCAATTTTATTTTTTTTATTTCCTTTTTTGGTATGCTTAACAAGTGCCCGAGGGCACTGTTTAGCATGACCCAATATATAATTCGAACAGATTTATAGTATACTTATTAGTTCAAGTACTAGTGCAAAATATTAGTTTATAGACTTGTTGGGTTAGATTTTTATACATATATTTATTTTCAATTCCAACATAAAGGTCAGTGGAATGAAATGGTATTGTAATACCAAAATAAAAATCGAATTGGAATAATCATCTGATAGAATATTCGAAGTAACGCTCCGATTTCACAAAGCGATGTTTCGATCCTTCGTGTTGAGGCGAAATAGTTGGGGCTGAGTTGGGCTTTAATAGAGTTTTCGTTTAAACTTCGAAGGAGATCATTTTATTGGGCCAAAAGAATTAGGCCCAAAAGTAAACGAAACAAATGAGCCCAAAGTTTAAGCGCGAAGAGGAGCGGTTTTCGTGGTTGAAGAACGTGGGGCACGAAGATCAAATCTGGAGCGTCCAGATAATCGAGGCAGTTATCATCAAGGCAGTTAGGAAATAGTTCAAATATATATAGCTGTTGCTTAGAAGGAAAAAGGGGTCGCAAAACTGTTTACTAAATTTCTCTAAGTATTCTGAGTACTCGAGCGTAAGAAAGAAAGGAATCACAGAGGAAAATGTACGGTTTGCGAACCATTTTTTATTTGTATTCGCAAGTTTATCTTTAATGCAAGTTCATTTACTGCAAATCTACATTTTTATTGTTATTCTTCTTTAAAATGTATTGATTCTGAGGCGATTCAAATCAGTATATTTTGTCTTTAATTTCGAACGAAACTAAGAAATCAAATGTTTGTTAAACTTTAATGAACATTAAGTTATTTTCTCTAACAAAACAAGCATAAAATTGTCCTGAGATTTCTAGTCAATCTCGCAAGTTTAAAATACTTAGACTAGCGCTTGTTTACCAAATTTTACTGTAAACAAATTGGCACGCCCAGTGGGACTGGTTTTGTGCTTTGTTTCTGTAAATTAAGTTTTTCTGTGTTAGTAACTGCCATTAGCGGTTATGGCTAGAACTCATCAAATGCATGGGTCTACTACCAGTCAAGCTATAAGTTCTTCGAGCAGTGAGGGTGGTTCTTCTCCCCCTCCAGATTCGAACGCGGCGAGTATTACAACTACTCCGCCAATTCCTAGCCCAAGTGGTTCTGGATATATTCCCGGAACTACCATACCAATTACAACCATGGCGTTTCACTCAGTCACGGGTAGTTCGAGGCCTATGGTCACAAATCCTTTATATGGTTTTATACCAACACCTACTCAAGGTTTCGCTTCAATACCCACTTCTGAACCTGAGAGATATACTACCCCTAGAGTCACCCCAACGCCTTTAACTACTGCATCTGTGTTGTCTTTAAGACAACAAATGGATGAAAGTAACCATGATATGGTTAACCTCTTAACACAACAAATTGGAACTGTCTTCAACCCTTTGATCCAAAATACCAATGACAGTTACCAAATGTTAGCCTATCAAATGGGTCGAATTGCTGACTTTTTTGGCACTCCAGCCCCTCAAACTCAGCCTAGGGTTAATTATGTGGCACCACAAATGATTTTACCTGCTATGTCTGCTACTCCTTTTAATCCAAGGCCACCACATGTAATTCCTCAAGTTACACAACAGCAAGAGCCGGTGCCAATAGGTCAAGAGGAATACCAATATCAGAATGAGGTTAACCAACCTCCTCCAGTGGTAATGGTTCGAAGGAATCAAGACCCTGATGATGTGGTTCGAAATGTTCAGAATAATAACAATTTCGCTGCACCTAACAATTTAGCAACTTTAGTCGAAACTATTCTGAACCAAAATGGCCTTAACACTGGTACTCGAAGGCCAAACTTTGTTTCTGCATTGTCTGAATATGTGTTGCAAACAGAGTTACCTAGAGGTTGGAAGGTTCCAAAATACACTAAGTTTGCAGGAGATACTAATGAGTCAACTGTTGAACACATTGCTAGATACTTAGCAGAGTCTGGAAATTTGGCAAATAATGAAAACCTACGAATGAAATATTTTCCTAATTCATTAACCAAAAATGCTTTCACTTGGTTTACAACTTTGCCTCCTAATTCGATCCATAACTGGACTCAGTTAGAGAGGTTGTTTCATGAACAGTTTTACATGGGCCAAACTAAGATAAGTCTCAAAGAATTGGCTAGTGTTAAAAGAAAAACACAAGAAACTGTTGATGATTATTTGAATAGGTTTAGATTATTAAAGGCTCGATGCTTTACATCAGTGCCTGAACATGAACTAGTCGAAATGGCTGCAGGTGGTCTAGACTATTCGATTAGGAAAAAACTAGATACTCAATATCTTCGAGACATGTCTCAATTGGCTGATAGAGTTAGGCAAATCGAAAGATTAAAAGCTGAAAAAGCCAGAAACTCTAAGTTTCACAAAAAGAAAGATGTTGCTTTTTTAGATTCTTATGATAATGATTTTGGATATGAAACTGAAGATGAGTATGTAGATGTTGATGATAGTGATATCAATGTGGCAGAATTAAAACCAGGGCCTCCTTATATTTGTAAATTGTTGAGGCCTTCGAATGGAAAAAATCCTGTCGAACCTAAAAATGAGAAATACGCTACTAAAACTTATTCTTTTGATATTACTAAATGTGATGAAATTTTTGATTTGTTGGTATCTGATGGTCAAATAGTTGTTCAAAAAGATTTAAAAATACCTCCTATTGAACAAAGAAAGAAAAGAGGCTATTGTAAATTTCACAATTATTTAGGCCATAAAACTCACCAATGTGTTCTTTTCAGGGATTTGGTTCAACGCGCATTGAACGAAGGAAGGCTTAAGTTTGCTGAAAAAACTAAGCCACCAATGAAAGTGGATACTCATCCACTATCAACTGCTGATGCTAGCATGGTTGATGTACTGGATTGCAACATGGTTGAGATCAGCGAAGCTGATGTGGCTGCTGCTGTCAAAGCCATACCTGAGGGAGAGTATGACCAGAAGGTGAAAGAGGCTTACCCTGCTGCTGAAGAGGAATTAGTAGATTTCCTCAATAGGTGTAAGTTGAACAACGCTGAAGTCATGCTATGTCCTCGCTGCAGTGCTGTATGTGATAAGGAGGCAGTGACAAACCTGAAGAAAGTTTTGCCTTATGCTGATCACAAAAGAAAATGGCCAAGTTCTAAACCAAATAAGAAGAGCTGGCCATATCAGAAGATTGATTGGAGTAAGTCTCACAATCAAGGCTTATCTGTTCATCAGAGGCTTGGCCCTCAAAGAACCTTCAAACCATCCAACAAAGCACCTACAAACCAGTGGGTCAGTGGCCAATATGTGGCCTTCGACAAGAAGTGGATGGAGAAAGGAAGCTCTAGCAACGTCAATGTGAAGTTCACTGCTGGAACTTCGAAGGTGTTTGCTGAATCAAAAGTGACAGCTGGCTCGAAACCACAAGTTGGTTCGAAAGTGGTTGCTCAACCACCTAACTCCCAAACTGCAACTGAAGCCAACAAGTATGGTTATAGGAATAATTATAAGGGTAAGAATCCCATGACTCGAACCCAATGGCGTAGGTTCCAGCGTAGGAAGAAGCTGGCTGCTCAAGATAGTAAGGCTGGGGGCAAATCTGATGATAAGGGAAAGGCTGAAATGGTCGAAAGGCCAACTAAGGTAAAGCTAACTCCTATAAAAGAGTCAGATGCTGAAAATAAAGAGAATACTGATAAAGAAGAGGATCTCATGGAAGATGATGATCTTTTAGATGAAGAGTCTGATTTCGATGTGTTGGTGAATGTGGTGTCAGTTTTACCACTGGAGTATGATGTTCCAACAGAGATCGAGGAGGTCGAAGAAGAGTTCGAGGCTCTTGAATTGGCTAATCATAAGCCAGTGTGTTTTTATGTTATGGAGAATGGCTGCGTAGAGGCACAAGATGCTGTCTTCGAAAGGCCAGATGGAGGGATGAGAAACCATCTAAAAGCTCTATTTATTAAAGCCAAAGTGAATGATGTGGGGGTTAACAAAATCCTGGTTGATGGTGGTGCTGTAGTTAACATCATGCCTCACTTCATGCTTAAGAAGTTGGGTCTTTTCGACACTGACTTACATTCTCACAATGTGGTCTTAGCCAATTATGAGGGCAAAACTGGCCACTCCCTTGGTGCTATACAATTGGAGGTTTGTGTGGGCAGCACAATTAGGAAAACTTTGTTCATGGTGATTGCTGCTAGGCCAAACTACAACCTGCTGTTAGGCAGAGAATGGATTCATGGGGTTGGTGCTGTTCCTTCGTCCCTTCACCAAAGGCTAATTTTGTGGAGAGATGATGGCCTTGTTGAAAACATTGAGGCTGATCAAAGTGCTTATTTGGCTGATTCGAGCACAGTGACCTTGCAAAACTTTGATAAAAATCTGGCAAATATTGCTCCATGTGGAGAACAAGATGCTGCCTTCAATCCAAACATGGTAAGTCCTGATAGTGTTTACCATTCTGTTAAGTTGCATCCTACCCATGGTTTCAGTTGGGAGAGGGAGCCTGTTGATGGACCCCAAATGGGATATGCACCTGTACCAGCTTCCGGTTGGGAAGACATCGAAAATAATGCTGATGTTTAAGTCCCCCGAATGGAGCAGGATTACGGCTTATGCTGCCGAGAATAGAATAAAAATGGCTATTGAAGCTATTGAAAATAATGACGATATGGCTGTTGAAGCCAATGACAATGTAGAAAACAAATTGGCAACAAGTGCCAATGCTTCGAATGCTGGCAATAACCAAAGATTGGATTGCATTTATGACGAAGAACCCTTGGGTTTCGAAAAAGATCCAATTAGTTCAAGTCAAAAAATGCAGGCCCAAGATCCTTTACAAGAGATTGATATTGGAAATGGCTCTATTAAAAGGCCAACTTATATCAGCGCCAATATTAATCCAATGTTGAAAGGAAAGTTGGTTGAATTGCTCAAGGAATACAAAGACTGCTTTGCTTGGGATTACAATGAAATGCCAGGATTAAGCAGAGAATTGGTCGAACACAGATTACCTCTTCGACCTGATAAAAAACCTGTGAAGCAGCTTCCAAGGAGGTTCGCTCCAGAAATCATGACAAAGATCAAGACAGAAATTGAAAGGTTGCTCAAGTGCAAGTTCATTCGAACAGCCAGGTATGTTGAATGGTTAGCTAATATAGTTCCTGTAATAAAAAAGAATGGTTCACTTAGAGTTTGTATAGATTTTAGGGACTTAAATAATGCTACACCTAAAGATGAATATTCAATGCCTGTAGCAGAAATGTTAATTGATTCAGCAGCAGGCCATGAATATTTAAGTATGTTAGATGGCTACTCTGGTTATAATCAGATTTTTATAGCTGAAGATGATGTTGCTAAAACTGCCTTTCGTTGCCCTGGTGCTTTGGGCACTTATGAATGGGTAGTGATGCCCTTTGGATTAAAAAATGCAGGGGCAACGTATCAAAGAGCAATGAATTCAATTTTCCATGATTTCATTGAAATTTTCATGCAAATATACATTGATGACATTGTTGTCAAGTCTTCATCTTCTGATGATCATCTAAGTCATCTTAGAAAGTCATTTGAAAGAATGAGGAAATGTGGACTAAAAATGAATCCACTAAAATGTGCTTTTTGTGTACATGCAGGAGATTTCCTTGGTTTTGTTGTGCATAAAAAGGGCATAGAGATCAATCAGAATAAAACAAAGGCTATCATGGAGACAAAATCTCCAACAACGAAGAAACAGCTTCAATCTTTGCTTGGTAAAATTAACTTCTTGAGAAGATTCATTTCGAATCTAAGTGGAAAGGCACATCCTTTCTCTCCACTGTTAAAGCTTAAGAAAGATGAGGTTTTTCATTGGGGATTCGATCAACAGAGGGCATTTGATGATATCAAGGCTTATTTGTCAAATCCTCCTACACTAATGCCTCCAATTCGAAACAAAGAAATGAAGTTGTATATTTCAGCATCAGATACAACCATTGGGAGTATGCTTGCTCAAGAAGATGAAGATGGTGAAGAAAAAGCCATTTATTATTTAAGTAGAGTTTTAAATGATGCTGAAACTAGATATTCTGTAATAGAAAAACTCTGCCTTTGTTTGTATTTTTCTTGTACCAAACTTAAGCATTATATAAAACCAGTTGATGTTTATGTTTATTCCCATTTTGATATTATTAAACATATGTTATTGAAACCAATTTTACATAGTAGAATTGGAAAATGGGCATTGGCTCTAACAGAATACTCATTGACATACAAACCTTTGAGAGCTGTTAAAGGCCAAATAGTGGCTGATTTTCTTGCTGATCATTCAGTAAGTGAAGTTCCAATAGAGTCTGTTGACATCGAACCCTGGAGTTTGTATTTCGATGGATCTAGACATAAACATGGTACAGGAATTGGGGTTTTTATACTTTCACCAAATAAAATTCCCACAAAATTTAAGTACAAAATTAATGGGTCTTGTTCGAATAACGAAGCTGAATATGAGGCTTTGATTACAGGTTTAGAAATTCTTCTAGACTTGGGGGCAAGACATATTAAAATAAGAGGAGACTCTGAATTAGTAATTAAGCAATTGACAAAAGAGTATAAATGCATCCAAGAGCACTTAATGAAATACTTTGTGATTGCTTTTTCTTTGCTAAAACAGTTTGAGTCTTATGTTATTCAACATGTGCCTCGAAATGAAAATCAAGAGGCCAACGATTTAGCACAAATCGCTTCTGGTTATAAGATGTCAAAAGATGAGTTCGAAGAGCTCATCGAAATCAAGGATAAAATGATCTCGAGCGATTCTTCTGATGTACAATTGTCAATGCCAAAACATTTGGGGGCAGATAAACATGATTTTCAGGGAAATTTTGAAAATTTTGACAATTTCCAACATGTTGACATGCATTTCGAAAGTTTCGTAACAGAAATTTTTGTCATTGACAATCTGAGTGATTCTGATTGGAGAAAGCCAATTGTAGATTATTTGGAAAATCCATCAGGAGTCACAGATAGGAAGATAAAATACAAAGCCTTAAGTTATACCATTATTGGAAATGAGTTATTCAAGAAAACCCCTGAAGGGATTTTGTTGACATGCCTTGGTGAAAATGAAGCATTTTTAGCCATTACCAACGTACATGGTGGTTCATGTGGCGCTCATCAAGCAGGCCACAAAATGAAATGGTTATTGTTTCGAAGAGGGTTTTATTGGCCTTCAATGCTTAAGGATTGTATAGAATTCGCTAAAGGCTGCCAAGAATGTCAAAAACACACAGGCATTCAACATGTTCCTGCAAGTGAATTGCATTCGATAGTTAAACCTTGGCCTTTTAGAGGATGGGCTTTAGATATAATTGGTGAAATTAGGCCTACATCATCGAAAAACCATCGTTTCATTTTAGTTGGAATTGATTATTTCACAAAATGGATCGAGGCTGTAGCTTTAACAAAAGTGGATCAAGAAACTGTGATTGGTTTTATCCAAGATCATATTATTTATAGATTTGGATTACCTGAAACTATTACCACTGATCAAGGAACAGTTTTCGTTGGGCAAAAAATGCAAAATTTTGCTAATGAAGCAGGTTTTAAGTTATTGACATCAACGCCCTATTACGCACAAGCAAATGGTCAAGTTGAGGCAGCCAATAAAATTATTATTGGTTTGATTAAAAAGCATATTGCTCAGAAACCAAGGAATTGGCATAATACTTTGAATCAAGTATTATGGGCCTGCAGAAACTCTCCTAAAAAATCTACAAACTCAACTCCGTTTCGATTGACTTATGGTCATGACGCTGTGTTACCTGTCGAAATCATGGTGCAATCCATGAGGGTACAAAGACAGATGGAAATTCCTATTGAACATTATGAAAGCCTCATGATGGATGAGTTGGTTGATTTGGATGAAGAAAGATTGCAAGCTTTAGACGTTTTAATTAGACAAAAAGTTAGAGTGGCTAAAGCTTACAATAAAGAGGTTTAAAGGCAAAACCTTTAACGTGGGAGAGTTGGTTTGGAAAGTCATCCTGCCCACGGATAGGAAAGACAGAGTTTTTGGAAAATGGTCACCACATTGGGAAGGACCATTCAAAATTGTTCAAGTGTTTTCTAATGGCGCATATGAGATTCAAGAGTTAACCCCTGAACAACGTTCAGTAAACATAAATGGTAAATATTTGAAAAAATATAAACCAACATTGCAAGAGATACACATAGATCCAGGTTAAATTAAAAATACGTTAAATTAAAATGGCAAATAAAGCTGCCAACACATTAGGTTCAAGGACAAAGGTCCATACAGCCTTATCAAAATAAAAGATAATTGTAAAACATAAAAAGGCTAAGCTACTAGCCTCTAACAGACTCTAATGCCAATCCTAATTTATTTCTACGGACAAGATTGTCCCAGCTACTTTGGCATAGATTTGCCTTTCGAAGGCTTTGCTCCCTTTGACCTACGCTGCTGAATGACAAAGGGAAGTAGCTCATCATCGGCATACTCGTCAGGAGGCTGATAGGTCTTCAGATATTCGACGTAATCTTCGTCAAAATCAGAAGGAGAGACAGGAGAGCTGTGAGGTTTCACAACTTCAAACCCTTCAGAAGGAGGAGAATCAAATTGTTCCTCACCAAAGGAATTATCAAGAAATTCCTCATCAGAGGGTTTATAAGTTTTCAGAAACTCAGCCCAATCCTCATCAATTTCATCAGAAGAAATACATATAGGTTGTTGTTGTTGTAGAACCTGTTGAGGAGCCTTTGCTTTTCGAGGAAGAACTCGCCTAGTTCTAACTTTGGAAGAAGAGCCTTTAGTCTTCTTCTTCACTTGAGATTTCCCTTCGCCTGCCATGCTTTTAAGAGTATTCTTTCTTTTCTTTGCGTTTGCGATATGAGATGGAAAGTAAGGCTAAGGCACTGCCTATTTATAATAGAATAACCCTCGCAATAAATAAGGCAAAGAACGATCCCAACTAACCGTATTGGATATGCATTGGGAAACGTTTGTTTTAATTGAGAGGATATGCGTTGGAAAACGTTTGTTTCAGGGAATCAAATTCAAACTGTTAGTAACCGTCTTGTCCTATCAATTAGGAAGGTTTGACTAAACTTTAATGTGCTGTAACAACGTGCAAATGGCAAAAGAGTAATTTGCCATAGAGAGTGATGTTTCGAATAATGTGCTGTATAGATGGGAAATATATATATAAAAAAAAAAAAAATAAATATATAAATATAATCCTACTCTATTCGAAGCGAAAAGGAATGCACAAAGAACAATAATTAAAATGGCAATAATTAAAATTCGCCACGATTCAAAAAGCAAGAAGGATGATATTGTTTTATTGAAATAGAGGGATATTGTGGTACATCAGGAAAGTACGAATTCACTTAGGCTGAGGTTTAGGTTTGGGAACCTTCACATCCTCTGGTTTTATCTTACCCCTATAAAGGGCTATTGCTATGTCAGCAAGTTCCTGGACCTCAGGAGGATAATCATCCAGCCTTTCCTCATGTGTCCAGAGAAATTCCTCCAGATCAGAGCCCAATTCTTCCTCTTCTGATTCGGTTAAGATTAGTTCTTCTTTGTTCCTTTCATAGCGCAGCCTATTTTCTTCACAACGCCAAGGCTCTGCACCTTTCTTGCCCTTACCTTTGGAGCCTGAAGCATCCTTACTAACAGGTTTCTCCATAACTTGATTCTTTGGTAAGTTTACTAAATTATCATGGATAGGTAGGATGAGAAAGACCACTCTTTTATAGTATCATTGGGGTTGGTTGGGTCAACAAAAGTCGTCAAGATAGTTCATTTAATGAGCTTTGTTGTCAGCAATTTTTGACTTGACTGTCTCGATACGGTATTTTTGACTGTTCGCTTTTCTGTGGTTCTTGGAAATGATGCAAAGGAGGAAAGATTCACCTCTGATGACGCCGCCGTTGGAAATCGTGAAACATTTATGACCTGTCTTTTCAAAAACGTCACTATCTCATTCGAAGCGTTTCAATCGAAAGTGCCGTTTTTGGGGGGCAATTTGTTGGGTTAGATTTTTATACATATATTTATTTTCAATTCCAACATAAAGGTCAGTGGAATGAAATGGTATTGTAATACCAAAATAAAAATCGAATTGGAATAATCATCTGATAGAATATTCGAAGTAACGCTCCGATTTCACAAAGCGATGTTTCGATCCTTCGTGTTGAGGCGAAATAGTTGGGGCTGAGTTGGGCTTTAATAGAGTTTTCGTTTAAACTTCGAAGGAGATCATTTTATTGGGCCAAAAGAATTAGGCCCAAAAGTAAACGAAACAAATGAGCCCAAAGTTTAAGCGCGAAGAGGAGCGGTTTTCGTGGTTGAAGAACGTGGGGCACGAAGATCAAATCTGGAGCGTCCAGATAATCGAGGCAGTTATCATCAAGGCAGTTAGGAAATAGTTCAAATATATATAGCTGTTGCTTAGAAGGAAAAAGGGGTCGCAAAACTGTTTACTAAATTTCTCTAAGTATTCTGAGTACTCGAGCGTAAGAAAGAAAGGAATCACAGAGGAAAATGTACGGTTTGCGAACCATTTTTTATTTGTATTCGCAAGTTTATCTTTAATGCAAGTTCATTTACTGCAAATCTACATTTTTATTGTTATTCTTCTTTAAAATGTATTGATTCTGAGGCGATTCAAATCAGTATATTTTGTCTTTAATTTCGAACGAAACTAAGAAATCAAATGTTTGTTAAACTTTAATGAACATTAAGTTATTTTCTCTAACAAAACAAGCATAAAATTGTCCTGAGATTTCTAGTCAATCTCGCAAGTTTAAAATACTTAGACTAGCGCTTGTTTACCAAATTTTACTGTAAACAAGACTATAATTGGTGATTTCATGTCACTCGGTATATATACTTAGAATATTATTTTAAGTTATACAATCTAATTTTATAATAAAGAACTTTGACTTTGTTTCTCAAAAAATAACGAATAACTAATTTAATTTCATATTATTGGATAAAATTGGCAATTGAACTAGCATATATAAATATGAAATGATATAAAGAAATATATTTATTAATATTTAATTTTTTAAGTGAGGTAATAGGGGGAAAATTAGAATAGAAAATAATAAGTTATAAGCTAACTCAATTAATTAACTTAACAAAATAAATTATAAGCTAATATAAATAAGTTATAAGCTCATAAAAATATTATTAGATAGGTTTTGTGCTTTTTATGACTTAAATTTGTATATGCAATATATTTTCATATTTAATTTATTTATTAAAAAAAATTATGGCCCCCTCAAACTATTTTTTCTGGTTCCACACTTCCACCACTATTCCAGCATTTCATGAACTTATAATTTTACCCTCTTCGAGGTATTTTAATAATTTGGAAAGGTGCGCGAGAAACTATGAGGATATAGAGAAAATACTCATGTAACTTTTACCTAATCAGTAAAAAAAAGTCCTTAATGGTTGGTTTCTTGTTGTGAATATTTTTTTATATGAATTTATTTATCTATTTTTATTACTTATTATCAGATCAATTATTTGTCTATGTTTACTATCAATAAATACCGTTTTTATCCGTAAAAAATTCATTTTAATAATTGATTGATAATTCCATACTGATATGAACCATATAACCGACACATAACGTAGATGTTGAATTTAAATTTTGACATGAACATAATAATTTGTGGTATTAATTCATAGAAGAGGTCTTGTAGGATTTGGTGCTTTTTATGACGGTAAAAAAATGGTAATATGGTGTTTTGAATCTTAGAAAAGCTATCATTTAATATAATAAATATTTTGCCCTGTATTTATAGTAGTTATTTATTTTTAACAAAAATGATTGCAAAATTATTAAAAACGTCGCCTGAGAGATTCGAACTCTCGCGGGGAAACCCCATGTACTTAGCAGGCACACGCCTTAACCACTCGGCCAAAGCGACGTTGATGTTAGTTTAGCGATACGTTTAATTATATAGCTATAAGGTATAATAAATATTAATAATGGGCCTACTATTAGCTTGGCCCATAATGGGTCCATCTAATTTGATTTTTTTTTTTTCATTGAGAATGCTTCACCTTCACATACCAAATAAGAGATCTACTTACATTAGATTATCTCTAATGGTCATGGAGGAGAAATGTTCCTCTCAATTTTTTTCCCCTCAATTTTCCTCAATTGTTATATCTTAGTCATTGAACATTTTTTTTTCTAATTAAAAAATTATCACATGCTTTAGATCCAATGATGCACACATTATTTCCTCAATTTTGTTTTTAATGGAGAGAATCTATTCTCCTAATGGGATACCTATTATCTAATACAATTGTATAGAAAAGTGAAATGATTATTTATTTTATTTTTTAAATAAATGCTAATTAGTGTTGTTGATCGGTATTCTTTGAGGATCTTAAATAATAATTTTTGATAAAAATATGTCGAATCAATGTATTGAAAAGTATTTATCTTTTAAATAATTATTTTTAAAAAATCGATTATATTTTACAAAAATGTCTTGCAAACAAAAAAAATCTTGCCCCAAAAATAATTGTTAGCAAGACATTTTTTTTCCTCTGTTGAAAGAAACTTGATATGGCGGACAAAGTTGCATAGATTTTATTAAAGTAACTACTATTGAGATGCAATAGCATTGAAATAAAAAAAGCCCCATGTAAATAATTTTTTTTAAAGTGTTTGTTACTTTTATTTAGTCAAAAAATATTAGATGAGTCGCATATTTTATTTATATGAATTTTTTGATATACATTTTATTTAATGTGTATTGGTATATCTACTAATATGGATAATTGTGAAAATGTGAGAGGTTCACAAATAATGCTTATTAATTTTTCTATAGTAAGTATTATTTATGAAGTTATTAAAATTGTACACCTCAACAGGATACTGGTATATGTCTAAATAAGTCGTATTACGTGGCATTATGAGTCAAGCTATATTAAGTTTTGGTCTTCAAGAAGTTGAATCCAAAAAGTTTATTCTATAATTAGAGTAATCAGTCAATTTAGTCTCTGAACTATCACTCTCTCACCAATTTAGTCCATAAACTATTAAAATCAACTAAAAGGTCCCTAAATTATATTCACATCCATCAATTTAGTCCCTCATTTAACTTTTCCGTTAAATTTAACTTTTCCGTTAAATGGCCGTTAGTGGTCGCTAAACTATTAAAATATTTCAATTTAGTCCCTAAACTATCTTGAAAAACAACAAAATAGTCCCTAAACTGATGCAAAACCAAACCAATGCAGATTTCAAACTTTATAAGTCCTCTTGATTGGTAGTCATCTAAAGTGTAAACAGATTTCATTTTTTCAAATATATGTTTGAGAAATACATAGCCTAACATAAATCACGTCATTGCATACTTATTTTTAGCCAAACTTATGTTTGCAAGTTTCAACAACTACAAATGGGAACTTGATTGTTTGGGGCAAATTTGATTGTTTGTCATGCGTATGTGACTCACAATTTTCTTAATAAAATCACACAAGAACTTGTGCAGCCGCAATTTATTTGTAAAGTTTGTAATATTTTCAAATCAAGTTTGTTGCTATAGAATTCACAAACGAAAAATCTTCAAAATCACAGGGACGAAAAAATCACAAATCCTTCCAAAATTTATAAAATTGAGAACAAAAAAGAACCTGTTTTTAGCAGCGAGCACGGTGGTTGGTGATGACAAAATTAGCAAGTGTACTAATTTATCGTTAAGTAATAATATTTATAAAGTTCGTATCCGCAGGGATTGTTTCAATTTCAACAAAACAATTAACTTGTATTTAGGATGTAAATAACAAGGGGGGGTTTGCTTGATAAAGTTTGTTGACATAAAATAAATTAAACTAAAAAGATGATTTTTTTAGATTTAGATTGACGGATGATTAGAATGTTCGATTCACTTCCTCTTCATGATTTGGTAAATGCGGTCTTAGGCTACCTTTTCTCTATTATTGTCACGATGAATTAACTAAATGGTTCAGACCAGTGTTAATGACTAAAAACCCTTTTCCATAAAAATAATTCCCTAATGTCTTAGGTCAATTCAAATTTATAGAAAGATTTATGCACGTTAATTCTACTTATCATAATTCAATAATCCAATATTTCTAAAACGACTATTGATCAAACAATTATTTCAGAATCAGGTTTCAAAAGTTATGGTTAGTAATCATTCGATTCCTAAATTCAATTCATAAATTCGTCAATTCATAAAAAGCATTAAGCGCAAAAATAACTGAATAACAATAATATTAAAAAGGTCCCAACGGATCCTCAACAATTTACATGGTTCAAATCAATTCAAGGAAGTTTATCTACTAATTCTAATCAATAGAAAATTAGCTACTCATGATAAAAATAGACATAACAATTAAGTTGTAAAGACTATACATGAATCGGAGATGAGAAACCAATTTAATTGAGTTCTTCAATGTTGAGACACCGAAAAACTGCTCTCAACTGGAATCCTATTTTTCTCGTGAAAGCCGCCTTTTTCCTTTTCTGGTCCAAAAAGTACTCCCTCCGGTCTTATATATAAGAAATATTTCACTTTTTAGATTCATTGTAAAATGGATGTATTTGGACTATATTATTGTCTAGATACATCAATTTTATAATGAATCTAAAAAGTCAAATGTTTCTTATATATAAGACCGGAGGGAGTACTATTTATCTTCTCAAAATTATTTCCAATCGTATCCCTCTAGCGCAAATCGTGTCCCCCTTGAAATCTGTTGCTAGCTTGCAAATATCCATGTTGTTCCACAATTCATGCTTCAAACTTTGCTGACGTCATGACGTATTCACCTTCCAATCACGTGGTGCATTGTTTCCAATCCCTTGCTGATGTGTCACTTATCTAGTGGTTGCAAATCGCACCACTATGTGCAGCTCGTAGGGACGCGAAGAAGACAGCAGTGCAGGCACAAACTCATGCTGAAAAACTTCAAATTGATTCTAAGTATTTTTCTCCTTTTTTTCCTTTTGACTTCAAATTTCTTTGCTATGTCAATTCCTTCAATTAGTCTTCTCTTTAACCATGAAATACTACTAAAACTAAATAAAAACTTATAAAATCATAATAATTATTAGTAAATAACTGAGTATCATCACAACCCCAAACTTGAGCTGTTACTTGTCCTCAAGTGACAATGCCTGCCAAAACAAAACTGTCAGTGAATTAACAAATTAATTTGCATGATAAAAATCTCATTAGCTTTTTCTTTTCATCCGGTAATGGAATCCGGTCATTAACTTCAACAATCCTGCTCAATCAACACCATAGCTTTCAAACTTTGATCAGATTCAGTCCGATGTATGTTCTACAAAATGTTCCAACTCAACCATTTCTCTCACTCACAAATTCTCTCGAAATCAAAGGGTATTCACTCAATCGACGTGCAAATGCAATGTTACCATAAGCTTGAAAAAATTCTAAACGTCAATCAAAGTCATTACAGCACACACATTTTTGAGGTCTTTAAGGGTTGTAATTTGGCTTGGGTAACGGTGGGATACATTTGGATAAGTAGGCTAATTTGGAGTTAGGTATCCGCTATTAATGTTGAAGAATTACCATTACTGGTGCTGAGTTTCAATAGCAGCTAAGTACTTAGAGAACTATATTATTGGTGGTTCTCTTTTTTTTTTTTTTAACATATTTTTTTTCTTTATTTATTTTATTTTATTTTGAAGTTCTCTAGTACCTCTACCCCAAACTTAATATGTTGCTACTTCCAGGAGCAACCCCAAACTTAAGACATTGGCAAGACAAGGGATTTTAAAGCTTCTACCTAACTCCATAAAGGGTACACAGGTAAAAACTGTCAAGTCCAAGTGGCTTATTTTCGGGTTTGTCACCGAAAGAAAGGAATTTTTTTTTTTTTTGCCTCAAAGTGGGTTAGCAAAGGATAAATAATATATAGGGTAGCTTGAAAAGGCTCAGAGTACCAAACAATATTGCCTCTATGTGTGTACATGTAAAACCAATCAACAGTAAAGAATAGTCGCAAGTTCTAGAAAATATACAAAGCACGGATACACTCATAAGATGTGAAAGAAATAGTATACCGTGGAATTCATTTGGCACAAAGTGCTCACAGGCTGAGGTATCTGAAGGTTGAATCGATTCATCTTGCAAAACTCCTCTTTCCTCCTCGTCGCTCCATTTTTATGACCACAGTGTTTTCATGAGCAATCATGTGTTCATTATCTTTTGTATGCAAGAGGACGAGATTTGGATCATGCAAACTCAGGTGTTACCACACTGAAAATTCTGAAAAGACATTAAAACATCACACTTAATAATAAACAAGAAACAAAATACATGAACCTCGAAGGTTGTCAGCAGATGACATCAATTTTTTATTTTTTTTTGTTTTCTTTTTTTTTTGTTGCTTTTTTTTTTGTTTTTTGTTTTATGCGGAAAAATAAAGACTAAAAAGAAAATTATATCTGATGGGTTGCCTCCCATTAAGCGCTTCTTTAACGTCATTAGCTTGACTCCTCGACCATCGTTAGGGTGGCCTATACGATGGAAAGAACACATCATCCTTCTTATTCCTCTTGTTTGGTAAAAATTCCATGAACTTCGCATAGAGAATCAAGTGTTCCCATACTCCAACAACTAAGCTCTTGGAATATGCACTCTCCCGCCTTAGAGAATAATGAAATTTCTTTTGCAAAGGACTTTTTGCGCTAATCTCCATTGGTTGAGACTCACATGTCACATAAAGATCTAGGTTCCTCACTCTTCTCATGTCATTCTTCTTTGTTTTCAAAGTTTCTTCTTTTATACCAATAGCATGATGTTCCATCTCCATCTCAACCAACTTCTCACACAAATTTGCTTTCTCCATGAGATTACCACATTGCACTTCAAATCTATCACATGGTAATTTATTGGACCTCCAGAATTCATCCAAAATACTTTCGAGTTGTGAATTGTAATTGATCATGATCACTTGTGGCTCTTCATCCTTACTACAAGGTTTCTCATTATCTTCACAATCATGATTCTGATCACAATAAACACATCTCTCCTTTAGCCTCTTGATATCGATCTCCCTATATCTTTCCTCAAGTCTTGATCTTAATATTTGATAACGAAGAATATCTATTTCTTCATTATCAATCAATATATTCTTATACCATATTCCTGTCATTACTACAAAACTCAAAGAAACTTTTCAGTAGCAAAGCACAATGAAATAAACATGAAGATCACAACGATTTTTTTTTATATATATATTTAAAAATAATATGAAAATAACATAAAATAATAAATAAAAATCCTAAATAAAATAAATTGCCTTATCGAAATTAATCAACAATCCTCGGCAACGGCGCCAAAAACTTGATGACAAAATTAGCAAGTGTACTAATTTATCGTTAAGTAATAATATTTATAAAGTTCGTATCCGCAGGGATTGTTTCAATTTCAACAAAACAATTAACTTGTATTTAGGATGTAAATAACAAGGGGGGGTTTGCTTGGCAAAGTTTGTTGACATAAAATAAATTAAACTAAAAAGATGATTTTTTAGATTTAGATTGACGGATGATTAGAATGTTCGATTCACTTCCTCTTCATGATTTGGTAAATGCGGTCTTAGGCTACCTTTTCTCTATTATTGTCACGATGAATTAACTAAATGGTTCAGACCAGTGTTAATGACTAAAAACCCTTTTCCATAAAAATAATTCCCTAATGTCTTAGGTCAATTCAAATTTATAGAAAGATTTATGCACGTTAATTCTACTTATCATAATTCAATAATCCAATATTTCTAAAACGACTATTGATCAAACAATTATTTCAGAATCAGGTTTCAAAAGTTATGGTTAGTAATCATTCGATTCCTAAATTCAATTCATAAATTCGTCAATTCATAAAAAGCATTAAGCGCAGAAATAACTGAATAACAATAATATTAAAAAGGTCCCAACGGATCCTCAACAATTTACATGGTTCAAATCAATTCAAGGAAGTTTATACATGAATCGGAGATGAGAAACCAATTTAATTGAGTTCTTCAATGTTGAGACACCGAAAAACTGCTCTCAACTGGAATCCTATTTTTCTCGTGAAAGCCGCCTTTTTCCTTTTCTGGTCCAAAAAGTACTATTTATCTTCTCAAAATTATTTCCAATCGTATCCCTCTAGCGCAAATCGTGTCCCCCTTGAAATCTGTTGCTAGCTTGCAAATATCCATGTTGTTCCACAATACATGCTTCAAACTTTGCTGACGTCATGACGTATTCACCTTCCAATCACGTGGTGCATTGTTTCCAATCCCTTGCTGATGTGTCACTTATCTAGTGGTTGCAAATCGCACCACTATGTGCAGCTCGTAGGGACGCGAAGAAGACAGCAGTGCAGGCACAAACTCATGCTGAAAAACTTCAAATTGATTCTAAGTATTTTTCTCCTTTTTTTCCTTTTGACTTCAAATTTCTTTGCTATGTCAATTCCTTCAATTAGTCTTCTCTTTAACCATGAAATACTACTAAAACTAAATAAAAACTTATAAAATCATAATAATTATTAGTAAATAACTGAATATCATCAGTTGGCGGCGAGCACGGTGGTTTATGTGAACAAGAGTGGAAGAGGGAAGGGTAAAAATATTTTAGGGTTTTATTGAATAGCTAATAGTTAACATAAAAGTTAACGAGGACTAAATTGAAGGATGAAAAATAGTTTAGGGACCTTTTTGTTGGTTTTAATAGTTTAGGGACTAAGTTGGTGAGAAAGTGATAGTTTAAGGACTAAATTGACTGATTATTCTCTATAATTATACCTCAAAAGATAGATAAAGTATCTTGAATATAATTTCATTGTCATAGTGAAAGTTAAGTATCCTAATATGTACTAATTATGTCTTTTCAGATAACAAAGTAAGAAGAGTTAAGACCCATGGTAGATATTCTGAGTCAAGCTAGCACTAATTAAAGATTATGAAGCGACATGACATACTAGGGAAGGTGATAATGAAAATGATAAGATGAATGCTAACGAGTAGGGCTGGACAAAACCGATTGGCCCAATGCAAACCGACCGAACCGTATAAATTAACTTGGGCTGGGTCGGTTCGGGTCGGGTAGAACGGGTCCACGTGGCTGCAAAGCTGGGTTCTGCGGTTTACCTGGGTCGGTGGCGGGTGGGTTAGCTCGACCCGTCGGTGACCGAACCCGACCCGTAGGATTAATTAATATTATTACTTATTATTTTTTTACCCTTAATATAAATACCAAATTCACTCCGAAAACCCTAGATCAGGATTTCTCTCAGCCGCAGCTTTCATTCTTACTTCCTGTAAGTTCAATTTCATCACTTCAATACTTCATCTAGTTGATTTTCTTCATCATCTTCAACCTCTATTCGTCTACTTCTCTTCATCTTCTTCTTTCTTCATTTATGTTCATACTATTCTCACTTTTTTTTTTTGTTTTAACATGTTTATTTTTCTTTTTTCTGTACAGATAGATAAACTTGAAGGTTAAAAGGACTGAAAGGTTAGTTCTTTGGATTTCATTTTTATGCATATTGTCGCTATTAATTTTAAAGTTTATGTGTGTTATAAAGTTTTCCTTTTTCTTATTATTTGCTTCTTGAACTCTATCTTAAATGGTTCTGTTTTAGAAAAAAAATTCATGGTTCTGTATTTACTTTATTTATTTTAGTATACTTTGTGATAGTTGATTTAAGGTTTCTTTTAGTTTAGTTTTACCTGGATCTGTATTCTGTTGTTTTTTATTCTAAACTTTTCATCTTCCTTATCATTTGCTTCTTGTAATGAACGATTTTTAAGGTTTTTTTGTTTGCTGTGTTTTGTGTTTGATCTATGTTTTGATTTTAGGTAGAAGGCATATTGATCTATGTTCATACTACTGGATATTCTAACTTTTTTTGTTCTAACATGTTTATATTTTTATTTCATATGTCATACTGGATATACTTGGAGGGTTAAAGGATTGAAAGATTAGTTATTTAAATTTCATGTTTATGTTTATTTTTGCAATTAGTTTTTAATTTTAAGTTTTCGCTGATTTATTTATTTGATGTCTAACACTCAATATTTGGTTTTGATTTTTCATGGTACTTAGACATGGAGTATCATGGTTGACATTCAGTAAGTGGAGGAAGCTTTCGTTTTGATTTTTCTATTCTCAAAGGTATTATTTGTTAAGTATTAGTTTTCTGATTTTATGTTCTATTTTTGTGTTGTTCATTAATATTTGTTAAGTATTAGTTTTCTGATTATGGTTAATCATATGTGTGTTTAGTTCTAACAATTTTTTTTTTCGGTTTTGGAGTTCTAGGTAAGTTGAAGCTTTTACAAATGGAGCAAGGTGATGAGACAATGGCGAGAATGACTAGTGCTAGACAAGGATATGTGCAGCAACATCGTTGTAAGTTTTAAATTATAACAAATAATGATTGAAGGAGTTTATTTTATTTTGTTAAATTATAGGTTTTTATAGTTTTCTTGAAATGATTTGTTTAGTCCAACTGTAATAGAGAAACATGTTTTGCTATTTAATGTCAAACTTAAACTCAATTAGTTAATAATAATAATGACTAATTAGAAACTTAAACATATTTTATTGTTTCACCAATGCCGCAACTTACTACTAATCAACCTAATTTTTATAATTTTTATTGTTTCAGCAAATGGTATTAGGAAAACATATTTTGATCTGTATACATTAATAGTGAGTGACCCATTAAAAGACATCTACCACTCAGTTTCAAGTGTTCGAAATGCGGTTAGATTTGTAAAATCTTCACCTCATAGGGCTGCAAAGTTCAAGGAGTGTATTAAATGTGTTGGTATTGAATGCAAAAAGTTTGTGCGTCTTGATGTTTCCACAAGGTGGACTTCAACTTATTTGATGTTAGATGCCGCTGAAAAGTATCAAGCTGCCTTTGATAAACTTGAAGATGTAGATGTGTCGTATAGGGATTTCTTTGATGATGATGATTCACCCCCTTCTAATTTTGATTGGGAAAATGTTAGGGCATTTGTGAAATTTTTGAAGCACTTTAATGAAGCAAAAAAAGAGGCATTAAATGGTACTGCTCTTTTTTTTTAAGTTTTAATTTTAGTTTTAATTTTGTGTGCAAAATAATAACTATTTTTAAAATTCATCATAGGATTGGTTGGAAGTTCAGTCAGAAGTGGGGAGCCTTCTTCCTCTCAATCACAGCCTTCCGGCTGTGCTTGAGTCTAATGTATTGTGCACTAAATCCTTTTTACTCAATTATTGTAATTGTTGTATTTTAATTTTAACTTTGTTATGTTTTTGTCTTTTCAGCTCTTGAAGTAATTTTTTGAAGCCACTCTTTTTGGAACAACATATTTTGAAGTCACAGCCAACCAATAACTTTTGGGACTTAGGATGCAATATGTATAACCTTAATATTTTGGACCGAGGAAGCTAGTATTTCGGGCTCAGGAAACAATATAGCCCTAATCTTTTGGGTAATGTTATTTTCTTGATTTGTGATGTCCCTAATTTATTAATTTAAAGAACAATCTGATTCTTTTGCTTGCTGTAGAATTTATTAATTTATTAATTTTCTTGATTTCTTGATTTGTGATTTGTGATGTACCTAATTCATAAAGATTTTCAATTTGTATATGATTCTGCCAAAATTTAATTTGTTTTAAGATTTTCAATTTGTATATGATTCTCACTGTCAGCTTGCAATAGGTGGAGATATTCAATTGATGGTGATGTTGTGATGGTTTGTGAACTATAAAGATTTCATGAGAGAGAGATTCAGCAATGGAGCATCACAGGGAAATGCATCGTCTGGTTCTGATTTCTTGTTATGGTAGGTTAATAATTATTGATAAAAACTTGTGGATTTTAAACTGATTACATTTTTTTCAGTTAAAACTTATGTTTTCAATTATAAAATTGCAGTGTGCATGAGATGGAGAAAAGCAATGAAGCACACATAAACAAATTAAACTTTGTAATGTTTGATACAATTTCTATTTTCATTTGGGTTGGCTGTGATGTGAGCTTTCAATGGTTAATGTGTTGTAATATTTTATTGTATTTATAGCTCTAATACCTCCAAACTTTGGAATTATGTGGTCCAATGGAGGATTTATTTTCAGTTTATATGTTGGTTTTTTTTTTAAACACTTCAGTTTATATGTTATTAATACTCTAATACCTCCAAATCTTGGAACTTTAGTGGAGGATTTATATTCAGCTGGTGTTATTTAGTCTTTTATGTAGATTAAATAGCATCAATAAAAAAACAGGGCAAAAAATAGGCCAATGGCTTAGAAATTTATTGGTAAAAAGGGTGAAAATAGCCAATTTTTATTTCATTTTTAAAAAAAATAGCCCAATTTAAAATGGGTCAAATTAGCCCAACGTTTTTTTGTTTAAAAATAGCTATTTTTTAAAGTGAAAAATATATTAAAAAAAATCAAAATTTGAGTTATTTTTCATTTGGGCCTATTTTACGACCCGGCCCAATTATTACTACAAACCGTAGTTACCCGTTCTACCGACCCGAACCGACTCACCCGAACCCGATCCAACCCGAAACCAAAAAGGGTCGAAATTGGGCCTGGAGGTGGCATCTGATGGGTTGACCGGTTCAGGGGTTTGGGCCCGAACCCGAACCGACCCGAACCGATGCCCACCCCTACTAACGAGTATAATGTGATTTTGATGAAGTTTAACTTTAGTTACTTTTTGTTAAATCAAATATATGTATTTTTGTGTGTTGGACAACTTTAAGTTTGATATTATTATATAGTGTCATAGTGGTGTACTTAATATATTATAAGAATGACATATATTTTTATGTTAATTAATGTTGCAAATTTGATGTCGATTGGAGTTTGATTTTCTCAAATTCTAAAATTATATGAATTATATATAATAAATAAAATTAATATTTAAAAATTTTTATAAACATTTAATTGCTAAATAGACAAAAAATATTAGCTTATTAGACACGAAAAATGTGTTGTCTCTATGGAGACGAAATTCTATGCTTAGAGACGGAATCTTAGAGATAAAATTAATTGAAGTTAGAGACGTATAATTCTCTCTCTCCAACTCTCTCTCCAATAGAGACGGATTTATTTATTGTGTTTTGGTTTCAACGTCTAGAGACGGATTTTTATTTGTTAGTGACAGATCAATTCTATCTCAAACCAGAAATAAAATATAAAACCCGTCTCTGATAGTTTAAAGACGAGGAAATTAACGACAGAATCAAATCTGTCTCTAATTCTGTCTCTAACAAGCTTATTAGTGACAACATATTTGCATTTCAGAGACATATTTTATCTGTCAGTATTTAAGATTTTTCTAGTAGTGCCTCTCCTTCTTTTTTCCCTCATCCCTTCTCCTAACTCTCTATCTCTCTTTTGATTTCATTCTCCCTCCTTATTAAAAAAATAATAATATAATTAAGAGAGAGTAAGATTAAAAGAGAGATAGAGAGTTAGGAGAGGAAAGAAGAGAAAAAAGGAGAGGATCAAACTTGGTATGTCAGAGTGTAGAGAAAAGGAAGGTTTCACGTGTCATGGTGTAGAGATAAGGTTTCTCCATGTGTAGTAGTAGTACAGGAGTATGTCATGTATAGAGAAAAGAAAGAGAAAGTTTATTTTGACAACCGATTAGTTGTTGAACAATTCTTATCGCACTATCCATTTACTTTTCCAATTTTTTATTGTATTTTGGGCTGTGTGTGCATTAAGTGTATGGTATCAATCGGTTGTCCATTTTCGATTGTCAAAATAACATGGCTCAAAAGAAAAGGTCAACACTGACCGATGACAAAAAAAGTGGTGCCATGAAAAGAATAATAGGCAGACGGTGCACGCATTCCATGAAAGTTAATACTAGAAAATTTTTAAAAAAAGTTAAAAAAGTATTCCGCAAGTATCGAAGTCCGATCTTTGTACCAAAAAACTCCAAATTTTTTTCTTCCAAAACTAGGTTTCAACCTCTTCTCTTAAAAGCTCTTGTTATTCAATTTTGCACATTGAAAAAAAAGTTGATTTTTATAGCTAAGAGTTTTATTAAAATTGTGTTTGGTTCACCTTCTCATTCTAAAGAGAATAAAAAATTAAAAAAATACTAAGCCAAAAAGCTAAGTTTGTTCTTTTTTCATATTTAGAAGTAATATATATTTATAAATAATTTATATATAATTATTTATTTTTTAGTCAAGTATTTTAGTAGTTAAACTTTTATCTTAAAGTAAATAAATAAAGTGTTCGGTAGTTTGAACTCTAATTCATATATACATAATGCGATATATTTACCAATTAAATTAAGTTTATGAGGATAAATATACAAATTATTCTATGTAAATAGATTTGATTTTGACTTTTGAGTATGTGAATTTTGAATACCTCGTGCCTAATTCACCTTTTTATGAATTTTGCTTTTTTTATTTTAAAAAAATTATTCTATTATCATGTAATTTTTTTTTCTTTTTTCGAATTAGGATCTCAAAGTGGATATCTAAGGCTTAGGTCCACTGGACCCTCTATGAAATTAACCATCAAGTCAACAATATGACATTTAATTTTTTTTATCATGAACGAACGACTTTATAAAAAAATGATTTTAGAAAAATATTTTTTGGGAAGAGTTATATTGTCAACTTTCTTAATACAATGAGTCCGTTTGGATTGATTTATTTTTAAGTTTATGCGAAACAGGTTATGTAAATAAATAAGTTTTTATAGATTATTATAAATTTATCAAAGTAGTTTATGAGAAAACAACTTATAAAAACAAAATTTTTGTCAATAAAAACTTATGAATTATATTAACACACAAAATTATTTATTTGCATAAGCTATTTTCATAAGCTCAAAAATAAGCTAAATCCAAACAGAATCTATGTTGGCAACATATATTTGTTTATTATTGGAGTATCTTACTTTCCACTTTATAATTTATTTGTTTGTAAGTAGAAAAAAAATGTACGTAGTTTTTGGTTAAATTACACTATTGAACCAAGTTTTTGCATTCCATTTTTTTCATATATTCAAGTTATTAATGTTTGACATCTGAGATTTTTGTCAATTTTTTAAGAAGTCAAATAATATATAATTAAAATAATCTCAAAGACAAGATATATATTAACAGTACGAGACAACCATCTATCGACAAATCTCTACTCTTTCAGATCAAAAGCTTTTTACAAATACAATCAATCAACGGTGACCAAAACTCTAACCACAAGAATGTTATAAATATTTTACTCGAGTGATCGATGTTATAAAAAGAAAATAATTTGAGTTCATCAACAAAAGATTGATTCAAAAGGAAAAAACTTAAGGAATTTAAATAAAACTTGACAATAATTTAAGAATAGAAAGTGTAATTATTATTTTATTTTTTTTTATTTTTTTTTTTTTTATTTTTTTTTTTATTGTAAGTGGCGAATAGAAAGTGTAATTAGCCATTGTCATTAAATGACTTTGTTTCGATTTTTGGGGCAAGTGTGAGGTGAGTTATGTCTCATTTTATTTAGAAAAATGGAGGTTGAACATTTTATAAGTGAGAGGACTCATATACCTAATACCTTAAGGTTTTGGGTAAATGTGTGGTGTCCAATTCACTTATATAGTTATTTTGAGCCCAATGTGGATAATCTTTCTAGCTAACCCCTGATGACCCAACAGTGGTATCAGAGCCGATGGTTAATCCGGCGAAGTGTTCGATTGGATCCTTGTATCGAAAGTCTTTCTAACAAAGATGGTCAGACGACGAGTCCCATTGAGTGCGGCAAACAACGGTGCAAGTGTATGAATGAAAGAAGCTTCTGCATGAAGGGGAGAAAAAAAAATGAATGTCTCAGAGTTGATAGAGAGATTATTGTAACAAGCTAATGTGAGGTGAATTAAATCTCATATTCTTAAATTGTTGTGGATGAACCCACTGACTACTCACAACCTAACATGAATGCTAAAAAGAAAACAAAAAACAAAAACAGGTGATCATTTTTTAAAAAAGAAATTATTTGGGATATTTTTCCATTGTAGGAACAAAATTGTGTCATTTGAATTATTTCTTAAAACTAAATTATCCTTTTTAATTATTGTCGACCAAATTGTTAATTTTCTAACCATGGTCCATAGAGACTAAGAATAACTATAACTCTTAAAGTTTTTTCTAACGTTGTAATACTTGTTAAACTCTTTGTGAAGTTTGATAATGTTATTCCTCACTATTTGAGATAGGAGTATAATTGACATTGAAATAAGTTGTCCCAATTATTTTTCTCAAAAAGTAAAAATTAATTTTATTTTTTCACCGTCCAAATTAAATCTCACAAATTTTTGTATGAACTAAAATCTTTTTTAATCCTTAGATAAAATAGTAAACACAACATAAAATTCATAATATATTAGTGTAGTTTTAATCTTCCTCCAAATTCAAACTATATTCTTTTTATTAAAAAAATTTTAAACTGAATAATTACATTCAATCTAACAATCAATTAAAATTAAAATAAGCTTAAACGAGTCTTCAGTCTCTATAAACATGCTTGCCGGCTCATACATATTGTGTGTGAGAGATCATTATATTCTTTTCCAACTACACAAAGATCGAGAGCTTATACTAAATTAAAATTGCGTGCCCTATTTTATGCAACATAAAGTAATTAAATTTTTGTTTGTTTTAACTTGCTTAGAAGTTTCTATTATGTTGTTATCAAGTGTTTACGGAACTGAGGACGGTACTTTCTCTTTGTCACGTTCTTCCTTCTGTCAACCTACCTTTCAACGTTGGTCCATAACATTTGATGCTACTTTTATTCTTTAACTAAGGGAGGTTATAACTATAAGTAAAGACAAATGCAATGCTACTCGTATCTCTATATTTTAGTCCGCATATCAATGTAGTTCTTATAAGCAAAGTAAAGTATTCATGAAAAAATAAAAGATAAAAGTTAAAATATTTTAAAGAATTTAGTTCATATGTACTTATTATTAGATATTAATATATTTGCATTAAAAATAATTAACTAAAAAAAATATGCACTTATTTTTGTAAAAAGTAATTTGAAAAAATTTAAGTTTTATGTAGAAAAAATACATAAAGTCCGTTAAAAAATTATAAAGAGGAGTATCTCTCACCTTATAAATAAATTTTATAAGGATGAATTATGTTCCATATAAAAATTTAATATAATAAATAAATTCATATGTACTGACTACCGACTGTATGTACATTTTTTATTATAATATTTATGTGTTGTTCCTTACGCATTGTTTGTGCTTTTTATACTGATGCATGCATAAAAAAACTGCTTAAAATTAAACAATGTCAGCTAAATAGATCTCATATGCCGACGGATAGAAAACAAAAAAAAATATTATTGATAAACATATATTTTGTAGTTTTAAAAAATAAACTACACATGTTCCATGAATATTTTACTATATTAGGTTTTTTTTACTTTCTAGTATATTCCTTATCACAATTACCAAGACTAATTTATTCAAAAATTCAAAGCAAATTTAAGAGTTGTATTTTTTACGTAATAAATTTCTATATAGATTCACCAAAATCAAATTATACAACATTACAAAAAATTAGGAAAATTCTAACAAATATTCCCCACACACTAGTTAAGGATACTAAACATTTAACTTTAAAATTTGTGTGGTCAAATATTTAAAATATAAATAATATTGTTTAAATGCAAAATTTATTTTTTTAGTTTTTTAACTAGTACTCCGAAAACACTAGTTAACATCACAAAAATAATAATCAAATGACCACATATTTAAAATACTTTCATTCTTCATCAGACACACCAAAATTTGCTTGTTTATAAGTTATTTTATTTTTATGAGTATATAACTTAGTATGTTGGTTAAAAAAAGTTGAACTTGTGAGCATTGAGCAACGACCACGGTTTGACTGACGTATGTACCATGTAGAGCACACATTCTTAAAAAGAATTTTGGTACCTATGTATATTAATTTAAAACTAAATATAAGTAGAATTATTTAAAATTATGAGTACCTATAAACCTAAATATAATCTCCTTTGAGAATTTTTTTTATCCCTTATTAATACTCCCTCCGTCCCAATTTAATTGATACAGTTGACTGTTGTGCACTATTAACATATGTTGATTTGACCTTAATTTTTTACTAATAAACAAAAATAAATACTAGCATATAAGATGTTGTTTGATTCGTCTCGATGATTCTTTTCAAAATATCAAATTTTTATAATTTTTACTATTATACAATTAAAAATATTAATCATCAAAATTATGCATCGACATGCGTGAAATAGTCAACTGTATCAATTAAATTGGAACGAAAGAGTATAATTTAGTGAAAAACTCCGACCTTGTAAGTTGCAACACAGACAAAGTTCAATTTTTATATCCCTTATTTTGTAAATTGATCGAGTTCCATTTTAACATACTAAATTCAATTATTTATTTTTCTAAATACACCCATAATAATATAGTAGTACTATCTTTAATCTTTGCTCATTTTATATTTTCACTTTTGTTAAAAAATAATTATGGATCATTTAATTAGTGTCTCAGACACACTAATTACGGAAATCAAAAGAAATAAATTTTATATTGTAAAGAACATTTTTTATATTTTGAAAAAATAGATTACACAAATTTTAAGATTATTTTTTTTTATATTAGGTTCCTTAACTAGTGTATCTAGTTAACATTTTTTTATTCTTTTAAGAAATTAATATACTATTAACGATATTTTATTATTAGCACCCTTACAAAAACTAAAAAACATGTATTCAATGAATTTCATTTTTTCTTATTGAATTGGGGGTAAAAATATATAAACTTATTTAAATTTATTATTTCTACATGCAAAAAGAACCAAAATTTGGAACGAATGAAGTATTAAAAAGTATGTTAATTTATTGAAAGTCTAAATTAAACACATACTACAAAATGGTATTTTGTGAACATGTGTATAAAAAATAGGATTTCATCGTACAATGATGTTTTGTTCATTGCTGTGTTACATTGTTCGATTTTTCCATTTAGTTACGGTCCTAATTAATTCGATTCAAATAGACAAATCAATTTTGGTCTATTATAAATTCAAACAATGACTTGGACGACAACATTATATATTCAGATATATGTATTTTCAGTTACTTTGATTTTGTCACATTTGTAGGTATTGTAGCATTTATGCCATTAACATGCATATTATGAGTTTGTTAGCAGATTGATCATTTTCAATTTTAGCAATGTACGTTGAATATAAGTTATGTTTGATTTATTCTACTAATTTAAACGAATGAATTTTTTAATAATTAAATAAAATTGAAAATGGGGCTTATTGGAAGTGTGTTATGTGTACTATAAAAGAATTTATTCCATTTGTACCAACTAAATAAAAGGAGATTTTTTTCCATTTAGCAAAAAATTAATTTTGGCTGTTCGATATCTGCAATGATCCCTATAAATAGATTACTTGGCGTGTGACCTTTCATCACCAAAACATAACACATTAGTAATACCTTTCTTAACAATTTGCTATACCTTTGATTTTGATTTCAAATCAAAACTGACCAAAAAATCACACTTGACATATTTGTTGATCAGGATTGGCCTTATAATATATCCCCTTCTTATTATTCTCTCTACATTTTATTGTATAAACTCTTAATTAAGAAGCACTTTCCTTTGTGGATTTACTTTGGGAGGCATCAAGTACAATGAATGAGAATGAGAATGAGAATGGCAATGCTAATGAACTCAACAAGAAGTGGAAATTTCCTTTCTTAGTTTTCTTCAATGATGCAAGGTATTACCATATTAGATCTTAGATACATAAAGTATTTTTAGCTTTCACTATTAATTGTTGTAGGAGAAACAATTTTTTTTCTTCTCAGTTTATAATGGAGCTGAGTATCGAATCACATACTGCCTAAATCCTTCACTACTAAACCAAACCTAGGGACTTTGGGAGACACATATTAATTAATAGTATATGTTGAGTAGACTAACAAGATATCACAAAAATATCTCTTAATGGAAAGATTTAATTTCTTTGATACATTATATTTTACATGTAGCTTCTAAATGAAGTAAAACCATACACTACTAAGAAAAAAAACATTAATTAGAGAGCGAAAGCATGAAATCTTTCTTTAATTCCATCTCTAAATTTTGCGACGAAAAAATTAGAGAGATTTTATATATTTCGTCACTAATTTTTGTCGCTAATTTTAATTACATTTTCTAGTAATATATTTGATGAGCTGCTATTATTCCATTTAATACTTGCAACTGCTGTGATCAAATGTAGACTTATTTTCAAGTTGGATGCACTTTCAAAAGAGATATTAGGGATTGCATTACCCTCTGCATTGGCTGTTGCTGCTGATCCTATTGCTTCTCTCATTGACACAGCATTCATAGGCCATTTGGGTATATTTCTTTTCTTTCTTACATTAATTTCATAGCTTAATTAATTTATGAAATCTCATATATGATGTCAATGACAATTTTGTTAAATGAAAAGTGAGGACTTCATTTATATTTGTGGACTAAACATTCTTGACCAAACTATAAACTAGATTATAGCTGAAAAATTAATTAGTTTATAATTAATAACTTATAGTGAATTTTGTAAGTATTAAATTGGTCTTTTAAATTTGACATTTGTAATAGAATTGTCCTTTAAGTTTTGTAAATATTAAATTGGTCTTTTAAATTTGTAATAGATTACATTGTTACCCTATTAAGTATCAAATTGGTTTTTTAAGTTTATAATAAATTACACTGCTACTCCTTTAAAATGGTACCAGTATAATTGTTACAAACTTAAAAGATTAATTCGGTAGTTAAAAAACTAAAGAATCAATTTGTTATAAATATTAAACTTAAAGGAGTTCTGCATATATTTGGCCAAAATATAATTATCAATCGGAGTAAAAGGAACAAAGGTAAAAAGAGTCAATTTAAGTTACAATACAAAATTGTGATTGGATAAGTATAATTTAATTGATAGTTACCGGACATCAATTTATAAGAGCTTAGGTTTAATTTCAAAATTATCATTTCTTTACACACAAAATACGTTTGTATAACCACCAGACTATTTAACTAAATAAAAACAAAAAGTGTGATTAGAAACAATAAAACTATAACCTAAATTTTATGCAACAAATTTTCAAGTACATTACGTTGTTGTTGTTGCAACTTGCAATATAATATGATCAAATTTTATTAATATGCACGCAATTTAAAAAGTGTCTTCTAAAATGTGAGAATAGATCACGTTTTTCTTGTTCTATTTTCACAAGAGAATCATCGCTATAAGTACCAATAGGCACCACAAACATGATTGCGTGTAACCTAAAATGTGAGAATAAACTTCACAACAACAAAAAAAGCGAGAATAAACTCAAATATGTGCCCATTTGACTAAAAACGATTCTTCCTCTTAGTTTGGATATAAGAAAAATAAATTATAAATTTATTTAAAAAAATATATATTTGGACTATTTCCTAAATACATATTTTATTTAATAAACATAATTATTTTTTACTTATATTTAAAATTGGAAGGAGTATTATCCTAAAAATTAATAGCACGTCAACTATATTATACCCCGTCTTTTGAAACTAGTGCAAAACTAATTCAAAATCCAAATTCAACCAATTTGGATTTTTTCCGTCGAAATCGGGATGAATATCTACAGATATTGTTGTTATGCCTACCTTGAACTCCATTTGTCCTAATTTGGATATGTTTTGACAAATGGGATATAAATGTAATTTGTCAGTTTTAAAAATCGTATTGGAGATTAAACTTGTGAGACCTCTAGATTTAGATAATGATGAACCGGTTGACTCCTAATTGAACCAAAAAACTAATAAAAATAATAAATACATTTTTTTCTTTCCAAAAACGAGCCGTTTGAACCAAATGCGGTTAAACATGGCTTGATCCCATTCTGAAATACTTAAAATAAATTGTATTGAACTAACCAGCCGACTGAGCGCTTCCCGTTCAACCGCTTAATCCGACACTATTTGCAATTGCAATAGCCACGGCCGATTTTATGCGTTTACGTTACAATTTCTCTTTTAGAACACAGTAGTACATGTTCTGAATGAATTTTAATAGCTTTTGGAGCTAACTTTGTCATGTTAATTTCATTAGGAGCCGTGGAACTTGCTGCTGCAGGAGTTTCCATTGCATTGTTCAACCAAGCTTCAAAGATTACCATATTTCCTCTTGTTAGTATTACAACATCATTTGTAGCTGAGGAAGATACTATCAAAAGAATGAATGAGGCTGAAAATGATAAGATCACTAAGTTAAGAACTGAAGTAACACCTAAGGATGATGTGCTTCAAGACATAGAGAAAGGGACACCCAAAGAGAATATTAAGGCTCCAAATGGATCTATGGTAGAACATAATGAAACAAATGGAACAGTGGCTAGAAGCTGTGGACACGAGGATGATAAGACCAATGGAGTTGGTATACTTTCTCTCTAAAGCCTCTTTCTCATTATACTCCGTATCTTAATGGAGCTATCAATTTCATGGAGCCACAATATTTGATATCACGGTAAATATATCAAAGTAATGATAATCCACTGTAATTTTGCAGAAGCTATAAAATGTAGTTTTTGAAAAATTACAATGGGTCACCATCATTCTGACATATTTACTGTGATACCAAACATGAAAATTCTTCTACGGTCACAATCATTTGATCATATTATTTTGTTCACAGCCACATATTTGAAAAGTGAAAAAAAAGAAATTAATTAAATAATATATATTTTTAATATAATCAAATGATGAACCATTTATTGTGATGTGATTAAATAAGGTGTCCAAAGGGTTTGTGTCCACTAATAAGTAGCCATTTTATTGAAGAGATTTACTTCTGACACATTATTGATTACTCACGCATCATACCCCTTTTCCGTTTGACCCTTCCACTACTTAAGTAGCAGATATTATAAAAATGAGAATTTTTTGAAAATGTCACCCGCTATTTAAGTAGCGGACGTTATAAAAAACAATTCTTGTAGAGTATTTTTAGATGTATCCGCTATCTAAGTAGCAGACAAGAATATTTTGGTAAAATTATAGGGCGCAGAGTAAATGGGTAGGGTGGTAAAAACAGATCTCTTTATTAAAAAGCACATTTTCAGTAAAAATATTTTATTTGGACATACACTATCAAGAGTAAATTAACAGTGTTTGTTGACATAGTTGAGCATGTAGGAGGCGGATCGAGCAATCATCAAACCTGATTGATAACAAAATTGGGCTTTTGTTTTACTTCTTTACACATTATAATGAGAACAAAATGCTAAACACACTCTCTTTTGAAACACTCTCTAAATTATTACATTAATTTTCAGATGCTACTACAAATCTATGCAAGTCACACTCAATTACAAAGAGGAATAAAAAAAGAAACATTGCTTCAGCATCAACAGCACTACTTTTTGGCTTAATTCTTGGCCTCCTTCAAGCATCAGTCCTTATATTTGGAGCCAAATTTCTATTAGGTGTCATGGGTGTAAGACATGTAAGTATATTCATCTTATATAGAATTAATTATCAAGAGTAGATTCATTAAACTATATAAGTTTCTATGAGCACTTTAATTAATTTTAGTGGTTCTTTCTTTCTATACTTTATATATTTATAGGGTTCTCCAATGCTAAAACCAGCAATGAAGTATTTAATATATAGATCATTTGGTGCACCTGCGGTTCTTCTCTCATTGGCAATGCAAGGAATATTTCGAGGATTTAAGGACACAACAACTCCTTTATATGTTATTGGTATCATTATCACAACATCCTTTTTTTTTAATTTCATGAATACTATTTTCTTTTCTCTTTTTAAAAATCGAGTGAAGATTCATTTTAGTCTCCGAAAAAGAAAAAGTATACATTTTTGGACTAGGAAAAATAAATCGAGACAATGTTGTTTTTATCTTGTTTAAAAAAAGTTTTGTTGCAATGGCTAAATTGTTTCTTTTTAATTATAATTAGTCGATATAATTATTTTTTAAAATTATTGTTATGTATGATCTAATTGGCTTTTCTTTTTTTATTTTAATTTGGTTTTTTATAGTTGCGGGGTATTCATTGAATGTGTTATTGGAGCCATTACTTATTTTTAAATTGAAAATGGGCATAAAAGGAGCAGCCATTGCACACGTTCTTTCCCAGTAAGTCTTAATTTAGTTCTATATTTCATATTAAGAATGATTAACCATGTTTTAGGTTGGTAACTTGGGGTTAAGATTATAGTGCAAAAATGAGACAAAGTTTTCATCAAGCACAAATTTATTTTTACTATTAGATCAATAAGTCTCATCATTGAATCAAATGAGATATGTGACATATTGATTCAATAATGAAATTTAAAAACAAGTTTGTGTACGGTAAAAGACTTGTGTCACATCTGCATATTAGAAAAATTCGTTAACTTGGTATATACAAGTGTATTTATAAATAATTGTGATCTTTTAGGTACATGATGGCATTCACCCTTTTCTTCATATTAATGAAAAAGGTCTATCTTATGCCTCCAAGAATAAAGGATCTACAAATTTTCAGGTTTCTTAGAAATGGTAAGCTGCTTGCTTTAATTTAAATAAAATGCTTAGGCTGAAAATTCATTATTTGAAGTTAAAAAGAAATATGGCAAGGTCAGCTATCTTAAAATACTCACAGGTCAACATTATACGATGATTAATCTGAGTGACAAGAGATTCGAATACCTAAAATTAGTGGTTAAATTTTTTCTTGTTTAAGATATGACCTAAAAATGAGTTTATACGTGAAGAAAATAATTATCTTCCCATCGGTTTTCTAAGAATTGAGTTAAGTTTAATCCAAATTCTAAAATAATATCAGAAGCCTACCCAAAATCTATTAGACCACATAATGTCATCTCACTACTAAGTAGTGGATTGTCTTCCCTTTATAAATTGATTTTGTAAGAG
This sequence comes from Trifolium repens, assembly GCA_030408175.1. Classification (NCBI taxonomy): domain Eukaryota; kingdom Viridiplantae; phylum Streptophyta; class Magnoliopsida; order Fabales; family Fabaceae; genus Trifolium; species Trifolium repens. Next base: position 10,957,576 of record CP125850.1, read on the forward strand.
TTAAGTTAAATTCAAATCCTAAAATGGTATTAGAGCTAATTCGATATTTGACTTTTGCGTATAAAGAAAATATAGTAAGGTATCCAACACGTTCGGTTGATATTTTTTTTTTTTTTTTTATGTACTAGTAACCATCAGCACGAAATTAGAAATTTTGACTTCATCGAGGCCAAAATTTAAAAATGTAACTTAGAAAGAAGAAATTAAAATTTCACAAATTTGTATATCATATAAATTGGGGATTCCTTTTGAAATTTTGAATGAATTTATGTTGGTACAGGAGGTCTGTTGATGACAAAGGTAATAGCAGTGACATTCTGTGTGACTTTAGCAGCCTCCTTGGCTGCAAGGTTAGGTCCAATTCCTATGGCTGCCTTTCAACCTTGCCTACAAATTTGGTTGGCAGCTTCCCTTTTTGCTGATGGTTTGGCTATAGCTGTACAGGTACAAATTTTTCTTAACTTTTGTTAATAAATTTAACATAGAATTTAGGATTTGTTTGTTTTTTAAAGATGAAATTAAATAAAAAGTCTTCGAAAGTGTAGTTCAGTGATATATGTGAGACGCTTTAAGAGCGTTTTTTTTTTGCGGTATGATAGTCTAGTGGCTAGAAATTTCATTCTTAAAGTGGATAAGTGGAGATTTCTGGATTCGAACTCCGATACTTGCATATAAAATGCGATATCCCTACCAACAGAGCTAAGCTCACTGAGACGCTATAAGAGTGATTCTACCTTGTATTTAACATATTTCTCTTACCGTAATGAATTAGCCCTAAAAGTCGTTTAAAGTTTTTACACATGTTAAAAGATGCAACAAATGGAAGAAAGAATAATTTTATATGATAGTTTTGAGTTTCTCTACTTTGCAGGCAATCCTAGCTGGTTCCTTTGCAGAGAAAGACTATAAAAGAACAACAGCAGCTGCAAAAAGGACTCTACAATTTGGTTTCATTTTAGGGTTGGGGCTCTCTCTTATTGTTGGATTTGGATTATACTTTGGAGCTGGAATATTTTCCAAAAATGCTCAAGTTATACACTTTATCCGAGTAGCCGTCCCGGTAAGTTTTGCGAATTGGAGTATCCCTTGTTAAGATGTTAATTCATAGTCTAAGGAAGTTAGTTAGCTAAGTGGTTAGTTAGTTAACAAGTTTGTTGGTTAAAGTGTTTGTTACAAGTTAGTTACTTGCTACACAAGCAAGTGTATAAAACCATGTTGTAATCTTTGATTTTTCATATCTAATGAATTCATGATTGCAACCAATTATTCTTCTCTCATTTTTTTCTCTCTAATCTCTCTCATTTCTAAACACCATTTCTGTTACAACTTGAGATTAAAAGTGAATCAATCTCAAGTGCTTGTGTGATATTGTTTTGCTGCGCCAATAATTGGTATCTAGAGTCCGGTTGGGTTTAGGGAAACACGAGAGTTATTGTGAGGTAAACACTGGGAAACATAGTGATTTGTGTGTGTTCTTGAAGCTTTGTGACTAAGCAATCATGAATTCTAATGGAAACGGGTTCCCATCAATGCATTTCTTGATTCTTGATGCAAAGAACTGGGAAAGGTGGAGCGCGATGATGCGATCTTTGTTTGGATCTCAAGATGTGTTTGAGATAGTGCAAAATGGTTATGAAGATCTTGCTGAGAATCCCACAGATGCACAAAGAACTGCATTCAAAGATGCAAAGAAAAAGGATTGCAAGGCATTGTTCTACATTCAACAATATGTTGATGCTCAGAATTTTGAAAGAATCTCAAAAGCTACAAAGTCAAAAGAGGCCTGGGATATCTTGGTGAAATACCATGATGGTGGTGATAAAGTGAAACAAGTCAAGCTACAATCTTTAAGAAGAAAATACGAGTTGATGTTGATGGAGGAAGATCAGAAAATTGCAGATTACTTCTCAAAGTTGATGCTGGTGGTGAATCAAATGAGGACTTGTGGTGAAACTTTCACTGATCAACAGATTGTAGAAAAGGTATTAAGAACTCTAACTCCCAAATTTGACTTCATAGTGGTAGCAATACAAGAGTCTCATGATACTAAAGACATGAAGATAGAGGATCTGCAAAGCTCATTGGAAGCTCATGAGCTTATGGTTCTTGATAGAGGTTCAGAAAGAACAATGCAACAAGCCTTGCTTGTGCAATCAAAGAATGGTGGGAAAGACAAGAACAAATGGAAACAAGGGAAAGAGAAATGGCTCAAATCAAAGGGAAAGATTGATGACAAAACTGAATCCAGTAAAGGAGGAGGTTCTGTGCACAATCATAAGAAGAAGTTTGATAAGAGCAAGATTAAATGCTATAACTGTGAGAAACTAGGGCACTTTGCAGATGAGTGTAGATCTGGCAAAGGTGGTAAACAGGTCAAAAGTGATGAAGAAGCCAAGATAGCACAGAGTGATGATCAAGTGAAAGAGAATGTGCTGTTAATGATGGCTACAACATGTGAAAACAATCCATTGTATCAAGAGTGGTACTTGGACTCAGGGTGCTCTAATCATATGACAGGCAACAAAGGGTGGCTCTCAAAGTTTGATTCAAACAAGAGAACTAGTGTAAAGCTGGCTGATTGCAGTAATCTTGAGGCTGAAGGTATTGGAAATATTGTTATCAAGAGAGATGATGGCAAGAAAGCAGTCATTGAGAATGTATTGTATGTTCCTGGCATGAAGTGCAACCTGATGAGTATTGGTCAACTAATGGAGAAAGGTTTTTCTATCAGTATCAACAAGGAATCACTGAAGTTGTTTGATCCAGAAGGGAAGTTGATTCTAATCTCTACTTTGTCAAAGAATAGAGTGTACAAGTGTAGTATTCCTGTTGATAAAGTCATGTGCATGTCATCTACCATCAATGAAGATTCTGATTGGTTATGGCATATGAGGTATGGTCATTTGAATTTTAGAAGTTTAAGTCAATTAAATTCTAAAAATTTAGTGATTGGCCTACCTAAGATAGAATCATCTGCAAAGACTTGTGAAGTTTGTTTGAAGGGTAAGCAAAGTAGATTGCCATTTGTATCTGAATTGCCTATGAGAGCTAGTGATGCTCTAGGTGTGATACATTCAGATATATGTGGACCCTTTGAAGTAGCAACACTATCTGGCAACAAGTATTTCATCACATTTGTTGATGAATATACAAGAATGATCTGGCTATACACAATCAAGTTGAAAAGTGAAGCTTTAGAGGTATTTAAAATGTTTAAGGTCTTAGTTGAAAAGGAAAGTGAAAAGTCAATTAAGGTTTTGAGAACAGATGGTGGTGGTGAGTATACCTCTAAAGATTTTGAAGCATTTTGTGTAAGTCAAGGGATTAAGCATGAAGTGACTGCACCCTATACTCCTCAACATAATGGGTTGGCAGAAAGGAGGAACAGGACTATACTTGATATGGCTAGGAGCATGATCAAACAGAAGAAAATGCCTCATAAGTTCTGGGGTGAAGCAGTCAATACTGCAGTGTACATTTTGAATAAATGTCCAACTAAGAGATTGAAGTTGAAAGTGCCAGAAGAAGCTTGGAGTGGAAGAAAGCCAAATGTGAAGCACTTGAAGGTGTTTGGCTCAATCTGCTACAAGCATATCCCTGATGCTAAGAGAGGCAAGCTTGATGATAGAAGTGAAACTATGATTTTCATAGGTTATCACTCTACTGGTGCATACAAGCTCTATAACCCCAGAAATAACAAAGTTACAATGAGTAGAGATGTGAAGGTGGTTGAAAGTGAATTCTGGGATTGGGAAAATGCTAAAGAGTCTAGCATTGATCATAGTCACATTCTTACTGATGTTGATATCATGGATTGGCCTGACAGTGATGGTGATGTGAATGAGAATGGTGTGAATGAAGTTGTGCCAGATAGTGATGAAGAGAATGATGGAGTTGTTACACCACCAGTTATTAGACAATTGCCTCAGAGAAATAGACAATTGCCTAATAGACTTGCTGATTGTGAAATGCTAACTGATAGTGCAGTCAACAATGAAGGAGAGTTACTTCATTTTGCACTGCTAGCTGATGCAGAGCCTGTGAACATCAAAGATGCCTTACAGTCAAATGTATGGAAGGCAGCTATGATAGATGAGCTTAAATCAATTGAGAAGAACCAGACATGGGAGTTAGTGAAACCACCTAATGGTAAGAAGACAATTGATTTAAAATGGGTGTATAAGACAAAGTTGAATCCTGATGGGAGTATTTCAAAATACAAGGCCAGATTGGTAGCAAGAGGGTTTCTTCAGAGAGAAGGAATTGACTACAATGAGGTCTTTGCACCTGTAGCCAGACATGAGACTATAAGATTAGTGGTAACAATTGCTAATCTTAGAGGTTGGGGTCTATATCACTTAGATGTGAAATCTGCTTTTCTAAATGGACCATTGGAAGAAAGTGTGTATGTTAAGCAACCTCCTGGCTTTGAAATAGCAGGCAAGGAAGGCATGGTGTACAAGCTTCATAAGGCTCTATATGGCTTAAAGCAAGCACCTAGAGCCTGGAATAAGAGAATTGATCAGTTTTTGAGTCAAGTTGGATTCAAAAAGTGTACTGTGGAGTATGGAGTTTATGTGAAGTGCTTGAATAATTCAAACTGTCTAATCATTTGTCTATATGTTGATGACCTATTGGTAACTGGTAGTGACACAAATGAGATAGAGAAATTCAAACTCACAATGAACAAAGAGTTTGAAATGACTGATTTGGGAGCATTATCATATTTCTTAGGAATGGAGTTTGTGAAAACTGGTAAGGGAATGATAATGCATCAACACAAGTATGCATCAGAACTGCTTGAAAGATTTGAGATGGATAGTTGCAATCCAGTTTCAAATCCTTGTGACACAAATTCAAAATTGGAGGAGTGCAGTGAAGAAGAAGCAGTTGATTCAACCATGTATAAGCAAATAGTGGGATCACTAAGATATCTTTGCAATAGCAGGCCAGACATATGCTATGCAGTAGGTGTGGTTAGTAGATTCATGAACATGCCTAAGAAATCTCACTTGATAGCTGCCAAGAGAATTTTGAGATATGTAAAGGGCACTATCAATTATGGTTTGTTATTCCCTAAGAGTGATGCTTCAGCTCATCTAGAGCTAATTGGTTACACTGATTCTGACTGGTGTGGTGATAGAATTGATAGGAGAAGCACTTCAGGCTATGTGTGTATGATGAATGGTGCAACAATATGTTGGTCATCAAAGAAGCAACCAGTGACAGCCTTGTCTTCATGTGAGGCAGAATACATAGCAAGCACTTATGCAGCCTGCCAGATGATATGGTTAGAATCCCTGATGAGGGAGTTGAAGTGCCAGCTACAGCTACCATTGCAGTTGTTGATTGATAATCAATCTGCAATCAACCTAGCCAGGAATCCTGTGTCACACGGCAGATCAAAGCACATTGAAACCAGGTTTCATTTCATCAGAGAACAGGTCATGAATGGAAGGATTGATGTGGTGCATTGTTCCACTCATGATCAAGTTGCAGATGCACTCACAAAAGCTGTGAAGCGTGACAGGTTTGAAGCACTAAGGGAATGCTTAGGAGTTGTGAAGATTATGAATTAAGGGAGGGTGTTAAGATGTTAATTCATAGTCTAAGGAAGTTAGTTAGCTAAGTGGTTAGTTAGTTAACAAGTTTGTTGGTTAAAGTGTTTGTTACAAGTTAGTTACTTGCTACACAAGCAAGTGTATAAAACCATGTTGTAATCTTTGATTTTTCATATCTAATGAATTCATGATTGCAACCAATTATTCTTCTCTCATTTTTTTCTCTCTAATCTCTCTCATTTCTAAACACCATTTCTGTTACAACTTGAGATTAAAAGTGAATCAATCTCAAGTGCTTGTGTGATATTGTTTTGCTGCGCCAATATCCCTTGTACTCATTTATTTGTACATCGTTAAGATTTATGCCTCACTATCTCTACAACACTAACACTTCTTATCGAAATCACAGTCGGTGTTTGACATGCGTCAGTGTCTAACACCAATGCATTTAATTGTTACACTCAATTATATCATATTTTTAAATTATTATGGATATAAATGTGTCAGTGTTAATATCATGTCCGATATCAGAGTTTCATAAGTCACTATATTTTATATCTAATTTAAACAAATTACTCACCAGATTGTAGCTGCTACACAACCAATCAATACATTAGCCTTTGTCTTTGATGGTGTGAACTATGGAGCTTCTGATTTTGCATATGCTTCATATTCCTTGGTAATTAAGTTTACATGCCCCTATTTTTTTATAAGTGTCATATTTAATTAATCAATCAGATTAATGTATATAATTAATGTATATATTTTGAAATTTTTGTGCGCTATACCTTTATTCAGGTTATGGTGTCAATTGCAAGTGTTGGTGTAGAATTTCTTTTCTACAGGAGCAATCATTATGTTGGGATATGGATTGCATTATCCATCTATATGACTCTTCGCATGTTGGCTGGTGTCTGGAGGTATATAAACTTTTCCTTCTCATAAGCACTTCAATTATCAAATGTTCTAATGTATTTGATTTAAATTTTTCTTTTCTAATATTATGTTTTATTTTAAATTATTTTAATATAGTAACAATTAATGCATTTTTTATTTTTTCACCAAAAAATATTTATTAACTTTTTTAGAATATAAATTTTACATGTTTTTTTTTATATATAAAAGGCTTTATTTTTATGTTCGTTTTAGTTCTCACATTATGTTGGATCGGTACTGGCAAAAGAACTTTAACACACTGCAATAAACTTATTTATTTATTTCCTTTCAAGAGCCTAAATCATTTTGGAAAATGCTATAGTGTACGACACTATTTTTTCGTCACTCGCGCACGACAGTGGCAATTGTAATATGTGGTAGTTTTCTTATAATGTTTTGTTGATTAGTGGCAGATATCTTATGCTCAAACGTTTCTTTTTAGCCTTAAACAAAATTCAAGCATAATTACTGCTTCTTATTTTCAATGCTTTAATTTATAAATTACAGTATATATTTTGAAGTTGTGTAATAATTATATACATTGTAAATGCACATGCAGGATGGGAACAGGAACAGGACCATGGAGCTATCTCAGAGGCCAATAATTTTACTGTTCTAGATACTACCTTAATTATGAAAACGCCACTTATATATGTAGGCCTAATATGAATTTTGTTTATATTATTATGGATTCTAGTTATATTTATGTCATAATCTTACCAGCTCATTCGATTGCTCTATTTATATATGTGTGTCTTTCTTAAGTTGACCAGCTGTTTGTATCCTTAGAAGGTAGATTTGGGGGTGTTGGTTATATTTGTTTGTGTCATTATACTAATGTAATTGGATCAGAGTATCTCTTCTACTCTTTCTATATATATTCTGATTTTTCTTTGATGCCTAAAATAACTTGTCTGCTTTTTTTTTTTTTGTATATATATATCAATTATTCAATATATCTAAAAAATATGTCGACTAAAATTGAAGACTTGATTTGATTTTTTCCTTCCATTTTTAACACACGATCGATGTGTTTGAAGAAATGATTTTAATTGGTTAACCGTTAATATTCTAATTAAACTATACTATTTTTAACCTAACATAGCTCTTTTTGCCTAACAAATTTGGTTTCACATTCTACTAGCACTAAACTAATACTTCCCTTAGTGGAGTTGCCACATGATTGCTTAACCTTAGTAGTGATCCTTGTCACCTTTGACAATGACATTTGTGGGTGGGGGGGTGGGTGAGTGCTCGCATGTTTTTATCATCCAACAAATTTGATAACATAGAGAATTGATATGGTTTTTCTGTCATAAAAGATTGAAAGTCATTTTAGAAATGATTTCATGTAAAACTTACTCTTTTTTTTGTTACTTTTTTGGATTCACAATAAAATAGTAATTCCATATTCTAGTAGTTAGGGGAAAGAAAAAAAATTAGAAAAAACATATATAGACAATAATAAAGCACATAACACTTTAATTCTGAAATGAAATGATGATAGAGTACAATCCAAATCAATACACCAAATGAACATAAAGAACTTCAATATGTTTCACAATGAACTGCAGTAAATATTCAGCAGTGCAGATTACCTGCAATTATTGCTTCAGAAAGATAAATTCAATTCAATATTTTTAATATATAGGCACTAACAACTTGAGAAAAAAACTTGAAATCAATCAAAGATATTGGTATTGTTGCTTTGTAAACAAACTAGCTTTGTTCAAAGGGAATGGTAGTAAAATGTAAAAAGGAAGAAGAATCCTAAAAATGAGGCGTTTTCGATGAAAAATACACGACCTCCACAGGATTTTCTCTCCCTTTTGAATATCAGCCCAAAGAGAATTAAGCTCTCTAACAAAATATTGAATGACAGAATATTATTCTTTTTTTGAAAAAAATATAATTTATGCTTCAACAACTTTGCAATCAACCCTCCTTGCTTTATTACTTCTCTTCCTTGTTGTCTTCCGCCGAAAAAATTTCACCAAAAGAATATGTACCTGAAGAATTTAAATACCTATCTCAATAAGATGTGTAGTGTCAATTTACTTAGCCTATGTTTGGAATCACCGTAGAATACCCTACCAATGCATGGTTATTGTGAAGCTTGATTTATAGCTTCACAAAAGTCACGTTTAAAACCGCTTAGACAACAAGTTGATCCAGTTTCAATTGCTCGATCAAAGCTCCTAAAACAGAAGGATCAATAGATTCAATTTGCGAATTGGAATTCAATCCATCAGCAGATGCAATAGGGCCAGAAGATGCAAACTTCTCCTTAACCATCTCAGGTGAAGAATCCTTCACTAGGGATTGGATCCATGATAGATCAGGCTCTTCCCCATTAATTTTATGTTCAAATGGGGAAGCGGAGCGCATTTGGTGACTTAGTTCATCTCCATTTACCGACCAATCAACCATCCCATTAGGAGATCCCCAATTAGACCGTGGGTTTGTAGGGGATCCAACAACTGAGGCAGGGATGTTGGAACCAATGTCCCTTGAACTAATACTCCGTAGGTGTTGCTTCTGTTTCTCATGCTGAGCAAATGGAGACATGTGAGGGCTCATTGGGGAGATTGGTTCAATACTTCTAGGTGACATCCTGCCTGAAGAAGGGACGCCAAATGAAGCCTGTAACAGAGGATGCTCAATATGTTTTGGAGACAACATATTAGTATTTATAGGCAATAACATGTTTTGAACCTGGTTAAAATGATTCATAGCAGCTGATTTACGTGAAGGTGAAAAAACAGAAGCCATTGATTGGTCAGAATACCGTGGAGATGACAAAATTTCAGCAGAAAAGAGCTCTTCAAGATTTGATGGAGTTGGTGCCTTAGACCGACAAGAACCAGGACGGGGCTGTGAGAAACAGCTCAAGTCATTCAAAAGGTGCTGCTGGCAATCAAAATCACTCAGCACACTGAAGTCTTCGGGTGGAATGTCGCGAGCACTAAGAGAAGATCTCAAACGACTAGATTGAAAATTAGTTCCTGGTAAATGAAGAGTTGGAACATTTTGCTGTGCCCAGGCAGCACTTGAGAATGACATGCCATTTCCAGAAGGGGACATCGGCTGGGAAAAATGAGATGGAGACATAGAAGAGACTGACGAGGGTGAACCAGGCAAAAGATTCATTGCAGCAGATATGTCCATCACATTAAGAGCAAATCCGGATGAACGTGGTGAAGAAACCGCAGATCCAGTTGACGGATGCAATGGCCTCAATTCCTCTGCAACATGAGCAAAAAAGCACACCCTTCGATTACAACTAGTGCCGTCTTTACAAAGGCGTGTTCGATACAGAGCTGGGTGTAGCCAGCTTTCGAATACCCCATGAGCATATTCACACATATCTCCACGCCTGCAATCCCCTTTCCTAAATTCAGGGCAAGGCACACAGCTGTAATGGAACTTCCTAGGGTCTCTCCTCCGAGCATTCTCTCCAGGATGAACAAACGGACACTCAGTCCAATCATGGGAGTATGCACGTGAACAAGGACGGACCTTGAAAGAAAACATTCGAAACTCATCACTTGCATATATGCTGTTTTTTATATCGGGAAGCGATGGATCAACTGGATATTCCTTCTTCTGAGTAAATTTCAAATCCGCCACAGGAGATGGTGGTGACACTGAGGGAGAGTATGGCAATGTCATCCCATTTTCAAGCAAACCAGAACTAGAAGAATTAACAGACACCGAAACAGAGAAGTCACCGATAGAGCCATTATCAGAGGCATTATCCAAAAGAAGTTCCTCAAGAACTGCTTTCATGCTTTGAAGCATGGGAGGAACAACAATGACATCAACAGGCCGATTTCCATTGGCGTCGGCACAATTAACATCAGCACCAGCCAATATAAGAAGTCTCACAGCATCAACCACATTAACAGTCCCACCAGAAGCAGCACAGTGAAGGGCAGTCATTTTACTCACCCCACAAGCAAAATTCACATCGGCTTCTGGATACAAAAGTATAAGCTTCATAACATCAAGACTACCATAAGTAGCAGCGATCATCAAAGATGTTTTATGGTCAAGAACAATCTGCTTAGACCCATATTGCCGACCATACCAAATCCCCACCTTGTTAATTGAAGAAGCTCCTTCTTTATCTAAAAGCAACTTAAAACCTTCAATGTCATTGTTAGAAGCAAACTCCAATAAACTGGAAAAAGAATCTTCAGTATTAACTGCTAGTGTTTTCATATCCTCTTTATTAGTTGAAAGTTGAAACTTATACAGCTGACAAAACACAAAATTGAAGAACTTGATTTTGATTTCTCCGGGCCACCACACGCACCTCAGTTAACTGAACACAAACAATCAGAAAAAAATTAGGAACCTCTACCATCTAAGCCAAAAAATATGAGATTTTGCAAACAAATTGTATTAAGCTTTTTTAGAAGTTATCATTTTTAGCTTATAATAATTGATAACAAAAAATATTTTGGCCAATTCATCAAAAAGTTACATGATTTTCATACTATTTTTTTAAGACTCAATATCCGGCCCAAAGACGACTAATCCAAGGGATACCAACCCCACCGTCCACTGGCAGAGGGCCCATTTAAAGCCAGAGTTTTTGCTCTATATGGACTGACCCAACACGGGAAGTGGCACCGAGATGATTCAATTCAAACCGGCAAAACAATTGTAACTGGTTCATATTTGGCTCCCACTATACATATATAGTTTGTGAGACCTTGAGATGAACACACTCCAAGTTCCAAGTCTTCAACACTAGGCCGATCCATATGACTGAGTTGATTTTTATATATTTTTTAAACATGTTTCTGAATTTCTAAACAAAAAATACAAGAAAAAATGAAGCTAATTTAAAAAATTTGAATTACCTTAATATTCCCTAATCCAAATACACTAAAATAAACTCTGAAATTCTAAAAACAAATCAAAGTATATCATGCTATACCAAAATCATTGAAATAAAAATAAATCACATGATAGCAAAACACATAACAAAGTATCAAACAAAATATAAAAGCTTAAGTTAGTAACAATCACAAAACAACGAATTTCGATGAAAATAAACAATAGAAACATAAAGAATGAAGATTATGACATACAGGATACCGATGGAGAAGGTAACGATGAAGATGATCTTGGTGAAAGAATTGAGATCTGGAAGAATGGAAAGCGTGGAAAATATGAGAAATTGGAATTGGAATGAAGAAAAAAATTGGGGCGAATTTTGATTTGAGAAGAAATAGGAGTGAAATGAAGTCAAAATGAAGTCATTGGAGTGGGTAATTGGGGACCGGGTGGATCGGTTGGAATGAGAATGGATTGGGCACGAGGGAGGATGGGTTGGATTTTTCTCATCCCACCCCCCAACACTCTTTTTAACCCCCCGGAAACCCAATTTTGCCCCTGAAAAGTCTAGTTCGGAACGTAGAATCCGAAAAGGTGTAAAAGTAATTTTTTAGTTCGGAACGTATTCCCCGAACCGTATTTCGGGGATTAGAGCCCGAAATAATTGAATATAGTAACAGAAATGCGCTAGTTTCTGTCAGTTTGTATTTTTTCGTTTTGAAAATAGGGTTGGGTGGGAAAAGGGTAGAAAACGTGACAACTCCCATTTGATCAACACTTCAACTAATTCAAGCACTCTAATTTGACAAGTAAGTAACTTCAATGCATCTTAGATTGTTCATTCATCTTTAATTCATTTTCTATCAAATTTTTCCATTTTCTCTTGGATTTTTTCAAATTCTGTGTTCATGTAAATGTTGTTGATGTTGTTTATTATGTTGATTATGTGTTGTTTGTGGCATTGGGTTGATGTATGCATCAATGCATGTTGGTTAGAAATTGAATTTGGTTTTTGATTTAGTTTGTATCATTTTTGCACTCCAAGTGTTTGTAAAAATGTGTGAATGACATAGTTTGTATTTGAATTTTGTTGTAGACATGGAAGAGGATGTTGGAAGAACAAGGCTAGGCAGGGAGACACGCGCACATGCTTCTGCGCGTGAAGCTGTTGTCCCTCGCCCGAAAAAAGCACGGACCCGTAGGCAATCGCCGGTGCCGTTTCAAGGAAGTGATTATGAAGCGGGAGGTTCGTCAGCGGGTGGTTCAATGCCTTCACAACGGCCTGAGGGCGAAGTTGATCATGCTGCTGAAGGTGTAGATCATGGTGCCCAAGGTGTAGACGACGAAAATCCTCCGGTTGACAGAGATGACGATAATGTTGCTGAAGATCCTCCGGTTGACGAGGAAAATGTTGCTGAAGATGTTGCTGAAGATGTCGCTGAAGATGAAGATGGTGATGATGATGGACAGGCAGCTGTGGTTCCTGAAGGCGGTTATGGAGGGGGTCCGAGCGATTTGTCTCTATTGCATGAGTACCATAAGCATAGAGCAAATCAAATATGGGAAGCGACGAGCAGTGAAGCGCCGGTAAATATTGTCTTAATAATTTGTTAATAAATATGTTTGTGCGATTTAATATTAGTTGCTAATAAATTGTTTGTATGTATTGTAGATTTTGAAGAAAGTGATGCGCTCTGTAGCAAACGGGAAGAAGGTGATTAATCTTCCGAAGCTTCTGCGGACTAGAGCTCACGACTGGTTTTGGAATGCTATCGAGGCAACGGGTTTAGAGGGTTTAACGAGGACGAGTTACAGCATAATCGACCACGGGTTGATGACGGCATTTGCGGAGAGATGGCATCCAGAGACAAACACTTTCCACCTTCCAATAGGTGAAGTGGCCATCACATTGGATGATATCCAATGTTTGCTGCATCTTCCTATTAGTGGGCGTTTCTTGCACCACTCGCGGATGAGGAAAGACGAAGCGATGGATCTGTTGAAGAGGCATTTGGGAGTTGAGGAGGAAGTTATTTTGCTGAATTTTAAAAAAACAAAAGGATGTCATATTAAGTACAATCAGTTGCAAGCTGTTTACGTGCAAAACAAGGATGCGGCTTTGAAGGCGGAGAAAGAAAAGAAGCCTATGGAGGAGATTGTTTTCTACAGGGAAAGGTGTATCAAGGCCTTTTTGTTGTATTTGGTGTGCTGCACCATTTTCAGCAACAAGAGCCAAAATTACTGTGATGTTGTGTATTTGCAGTATTTTGAGGACCTGGCGGAGGTTGGTAACTGGAACTGGGGTGCTGCTGCCCTCGTGTATCTTCAGGCGTACATGGCTAAATCTTGTAAGAAGTTGGGGAAGCGTATTGGTCTAATGGCAGGATACATGTCATTACTTCAGGTACGGTTACTAATTTATGTTAGTAATTTATGCTCGGATAGTTTAGTTATTAATTACAAAAATTTAGTTTGCTGTGCTTAATAAATGTCGTTTGATTGTTTGTTTCAGGGATGGGTCATATCTCACATGCCGAGGATGAGTGTGTGGAAATTGGCTACCAATTGGAAAGAAAGCCTTCCATGTAATGCGAGGTATGAGCCTGGGCAAGGACATAGGGATCAGGCAGCTTATAGGGAGCATCTGGATAACATGCAGATGTCAGACTTTGTGTACACTCCCTATACTGCACACCGCCAAGTGAAGCCTTTGATTGACGAATGTTGGTTTTCTGGGTGGTTAAGGTGCGGAGGCGACACAAGCACACATTTGCCTGAACGTGTGCTGAGGCAATTTGGATATGTTCAGACCATTCCAAGACCTCCTGCTGCAGCTGCTCCTTCCGGCCTGACGGTAGACAAGATTGACCAGGTGTTTATGGAAGAGATGGAGGAGAGATTGATTGATGAGGAAATGCGGGGTGCAGCAGTGGAAAACCTGTGGGACCATCAGCCTGGGTACATAGCATGGTATTATAAAGTCTCACATCCGAAGATGCTCCGATTAGAGGCACATTCTAAGCCTCCTGAACCACCGCATTTGGAGGTGTTGGTTGAGCAGCAAGCAAGCCAAGGTGTGAGGGATCATTTTGCTATCTGTCAGAACGTAAGGCTTGAGCTTGAGCGGGCGGTTAGCGATGGTGAGGCGTTGCCCGGGACTCCGATATACGAGACTGTGCAGCGTTGTCTTGCTATGGTTGCCCCATCTGTTGTTTATTCAAGAAGGCGCAGACCTCCGGGTGCACCTCAATACCCTTACCGCCGTCCCCCTCCTCGATCAGCTACGCAGTAGATGTTAACTAGTGTTTATGAACTTTGATGGTTTTTGTAATGATATTTATGATTTTTTGCTTTTAAACTTTGATGAATGTAATGACAATTATGGTGTTTGTATAATTGACAATTATGGTGTAAATTAACGTGCTTTTAAACTTTTTGTAATGACATTTATGGCTATTCGCTTTTAAACTTTTAATTTACGTATGTTCAATTATAAAAATTTGCGTAAATTAATTTGTGCGCGCATTTAAATGTGTGTTGGCAGCATTGCTTGTTCTGGCTCTTGATATTGCAATTGCAGGTTTGAGAACATGCTTGTTCTGACTTTTGATGTTGCATTTGCAGCATTTGTGTAATATCCTAGTATTTCGGAATGTACATTCAGAAATATGGTTCTGATTGTACATTCCGAACCATATTTCGGGTTCTGTCTTCCGAACTCTATTAAATTAAAATAAAAAGGTCTGGGGCGAGGGGGATTCGAACCCCAGACCTTAGGTACACGCTTGCAAATAGATAAACCAGTGTCTTAACCACTGGGGCGCAATGCCAATTCGTTTATTGTTTACGTTATCAAATAGATATAGGATTAATAAAGTATTTTTTTTAATAAAAACGATTACATTATAAAGATAAACCTTACACAAAATATAAAAATAATTACATTTAACAAAAAAAAACTTACACAAAATATAAAAACAATTACATTTAACAAAAAAAAAACTTACACAAAATATAAAAACAATTACATGAAAAATAAAAACGTTACACGAAATATAAAAACGATTAAATGAAAAATAAAAACCTTACACGGTAAATAAAGACGACTACAAGAAAAATAAAAAGACGAAAATAAGAACAACAACAACAACAACAAGGTTTACAAGAAGAAAATCATTCTAAAGAGCATTTCAAACGGTATGGAGATGGATCACCTTCGATGGTGTTAAACATGAAACGCACATCGTCGTCATTTTCTAAAATTACCCAATGATATTTCTTGATATGATCGTCAAACCAACCAGCATTATCCTCTGTAATATCAATGTAAGATTCGTAAAATGCAATTTTGTGGATCCTTAGCTCTTTCGCATATTTAAATGCATACAAGAATTCAATTCTATCTTTTAGGTCTTGTAGAGTTGTAAGCGTACTCTTCAGCTCGACGTTCAGTGGTCTTTCTATACCTTGAAACTTGATACTGAAATCATAACGTTTAGCTAAATATTCTGCAACATAACGATCGGAAGCACTCATATTATTGTTATTCATCTTTATAAATTTGTCAAATACATGAATTTATGGTTGATGAAACAAACCCGTATTTATAGGCATTCAAAGTTTCAATTAAATCCGAGCCGTTCAAAGTGTCGGTGCGATCTGAGTCGTTCAAAGTGTCGGTGCAATTGTAACCATGAAAACTGTCGGTGCATTTGCAGCCATGCAAAGTTTCGGTTTGTTCCTAGCCGTTCAAAGTGTCGGTTCGATCCTAGCCGTTCAAAGTGTCGGTGCAATTGTAACCATGCAAACTGTCGGTGCATTTGCAACCATGCAAAGTTTCGGTTTGTTCCTAGCCGTTCAAAGTGTCGGTTCGATCCTAGCCGTTCAAAGTGTCGGTGCGATCTAAAAAAAAAAAGTTACACAAAAACGATTACATTAAAAAAAAAACGTTACACGAAATAAAAATAAATAAAAAACGTTATTATAAGTTATTATTAATTGTATTTTCATTATTATAAGTTATTACTAATTGTATTATTATTTTTAAACGTTTCCGAATATTTTAACGGTTAGGATGACACTTTCAAACCTCTATAAATAGAGAAGCTTCAATTTAGTTTCATACCACAATAATTGTAAAATGGATATCTCACTAAGTTACCGGAGAGACACTCACCTTGCTGCAGTTTACTTCGACGGTGGAAAACCAAACTTGTTTCGGATCTTCGTCGATGCAACTATGGTTGATCTGAAACAACAACTTGATGAAATTAATCGCTGTTGCATTAATCTGAACGATGACAGAACAGTCACGAACGTGGAGTATCGAAAGCCATCAATGGGGTCTGATGGGAGGCTTACGTTCACCAACATGAAGCTTGAAAAAAACGAGGATATCCGTACTATGTTTTCAATTCACTCCCAATACAGCACAAAGGGACCTATCGAGTTAAATGCCAAATTGACCAGATCTGTTGATGTCATACTTGCAAGGTTGAAACGGCCAGAAGATGGAGATTGCTCGTTTAATTTAGCGGATCCATAGTGTTATTTATTCGTCTTTAATTACCGTGTAACATTTTTATTTTTTATGAAATCGTTTTTATATTTCGTGTAAGGTTTTTATTTTTCATGTAATCGTTTTTATATTTGGTGTTTATTTTTCATGTAATTGTTTTTATGATTTGTGTAAGGTTTTTTTTTTTTAAATGTAATTGTTTTTTATAATTTGTGTAAGGTTTATCTTTATAATGTAATCGTTTTTATTACAAAAAATACTTTATTAATGCTATATCTATTTGATAACGTAAATAATAAACGAATTGGCATTGCGCCCCAGTGGTTAAGACACTGGTTTATGTATTTGCAAGCGTGTACCTAAGGTCTGGGGTTCGAATCCCCCTCGCCCCAGACCTTTTAATTTTCAGACCTTTTAAATTTTTATTTTTGCCTATTTCGGAACGCGTTTTCCGAAATATGAGTAAACTTGTAGTTCGGGCTATAGTTTCCGAAATATGAGTCAACTTATATGCAGTAAAAGCTGATACGTATACAGGAGTATGCTTTGCTTTTGCACAGATATTAGGCATGCCTCTGCAACCCCATGTTCTACTTTGTATATTCTCATGTCTCTGCAACCCCATGTGATAAAGCACAAGATTCCCATGCTTAGACTTAACACATTTGTCCATATTCATTTGGCAATATTCCCAAACATATGTCCATTTATTTGGCTCTACTTTGTATAAGTGCATCTCCTTCAACTTAGCACAAACACTCAACTTAGCAGAAACACACCAACAACCATGGCATCCTCTTCCACAACACCCAAGGAGCAACCAAAAATTGAAACTTTTTCAATTGTTCGTCTATCGCATCAAGTAAGTTTTATTATGAAATTAGAATTGGGAGATTGAAACAACTTTTTCATATAGTTATTAGTGTTCCTAACAATTATTTTGGAAATTTTTATAGGGTCATGCTGAGATTGAGACTGCATTTGCAAGAAGGCATAGGTCTTATCTTAGCAAGACATGGAAAGTGATTAAGAATGACAAACATCACCACAAGCTCAAGTGGAACAAGAACTATGAGAATCCTCTTCTATTGAACGAAGGATGGGAGAGTTTCAAAAAATTCCACAATTTACCGGATGATGTTGAAGTTGTTTTACAATACTTTGGTCATGATCTCTTTGGTGTCAAATCCTTCAAAAAATTGGCCGGTGGCGCTTCAATTCCACCGTTTCATAGCCGCAGTTTCGTACCAAAGAAAACTGACTTTTTTCAGTTCAAACTCACTAACATGCGAGTTGATAATCCTAAGCTAGTAAGTCATTTCACTTTGTATAGCTTCTAACCCTTTACCATACTATCTTGCCTAACTTTTTGTTTTTGTTCTTCCAGGTACTAGATTCTGATTTTGCGCAGTTTCTTCGAAGCTACAATTTGGAATACATCAACCTCTGTGGTGATAATGGGATGACAATGACTCTTTGTGTTTTGAACTTGGGTGACATGCTTCGCACGAAACTAGCCTACAATTGGGGTGAATTTTCAAAGAGCCAACAATTCAAAGAAGGGGACTTAGTTACTTTCAAATTTGAGCTGATTGATGAATTTACAGCTAGCCCTCGTTGTCATGTCTATAAATAGACATCTCGTAGAATATAATGTTTTTAATGTTTGTTTTACTTGTTTTTTATGAATTCCGGTGAACAATCGTAGCCATTGTGTTATGTACATGGCTAACGCGTCTCTGTAATCCTTTGAACCTCCTAATTAATTAAACTATGCTTGTGTTTGTTTCCATCCAAATATTTCAATGATATCATTTTTACACTTTGTTATTACTGGTATAGGAGTGTTTGCAGAAATTCTGCTAAGTGTTATTTCGGGCTCTAGAGCCCGAAATACATTTCTGCAAACGTTCCCCGAACTTTTAAATAACAAAATTAAAAGGTCTGGGGCGAGGGGGATTCGAACCCCAGACCTTAGGTACACGCTTACAAATAGATAAACCAGTGTCTTAACCACTGGGGCGCAATGCCAATTCATTTATAATATACACTTTTAAATATATATAGCATATTTGAAACGTCATTATTATTTATTTTGTTATTTTAACGTGTTATTATTAATTCTATTATTATTATAATAACTTATATATTTTTTTAATAATAATAACACAATTAATAATAAGTTATAAAAATTAATAAGTATAAAAAATAACGTTTCAAATATTGCTATATCTATAATAATAAATAATTTTTAATAATAATAAACCAATTAAGAATAAGTTATAATAACAAAATAAATAATAAGTTATCAAAATAATAATAAATAATAACAAGTTATAATAAGAAAATAAATAATAAGTTACAACATATATGTAGTTACAACAAGTTATATATATTTAAAAGTGTATATTATAAATGAATTGGCATTGCGCCCCAGTGGATAAGACACTGGTTTATGTATTTGCAAGCGTGTACCTAAGGTCTGGGGTTCGAATCCCCCTCGCCCCAGACCTTTTAATTTTGTTATTTAAAAGTTCGGGGAACGTTTGCAGAAATGTATTTCGGGCTCTAGAGCCCGAAATAACACTTGGCAGAATTTCTGCAACGCTCAAAACAGTCAGGACCTGTAACATTTTTACAGTTTCAAATGTACCTATAATAACAAACCAGACAGACATACCATTCAAACAAAATACTTAAAATTTTATAACATACATACAAAATACGTCAATTCGATTACATGATATAATTCAATTACATAACTTTAATTACATAAAACATTACAAAATACATGCCGCTTTGCAATTACATCATAGTTCATAACTACATTGCCAAAAAAATTAGAAGTCATGAATACAAAAGAAGCGACCATGTTCATAACTACAACCATCACTAACTGTCAGAGCATGTAAGTGGATTGTCCTTGCTAGAACCAATGCCAACTATTTTTTTAACTTTAATCTTCCTCTTTTTGATTAAATCATTTCTTTCAATTTCGATCAAATCTTCGAACACCGACATTCCATCCATGAAAGGATACTCCCAGGCTATAGCGTCATCGTTACAATATCGCCTCCATTCCGCCGACGCCTTGGGTAAAATAGCACCGGGCTTCAACTTAACTTGGACAAAGTGACCCGGAATCAAACCTAAGCACAAAATCCGTGATTCCGGCTTACTTGGTGGTTTTGATCGAAGCGGGAAAAAAGTCTCACTAACTCCGATAACGGGTGATGTCAACTCCACTACAATCCTGTTATAGTAACTCGCAATCACATGACCCATATCCGGAAACGTCAACCACTTTTCCTTAGGAGCTACCGAGCGGCGTGTACTTTTTGGACCCGGGTGCAAAGCTTGTATAATGACCTCAACACGTTCCTTACCACCAAACACGTTCTCATACAATTTCCTATGGTTTTTAATCTCCCTTATCATGTTAAGCTTAACCAACTCATAGTTATCCTCACATCCATCTTCATGCAACGCAACCACACGATAACCGCAATAGCCGTCACCCAACACATCGACAAAATCTTCAATATATGGTTGCATGAACTGAGGCATATGCTTGAAAAATGGACTACTAACTTGTGAGCTTTGGCTTGGAGTCCATTTACCAATTCTCGCTCCCTTCAGAGAAGAACTTGCAGCATTGGTTTGTGAATTTTGACAATCGGGAAATTGCGCATCAACATGCTCCCAATATGACTTCTCCCGTGCCGTCGAATTTTCAACCCCACTTTTACTTCTTGTAACGACACATGCTTTTTTAACAACGGGAGGACTTGTCAAAGTCGTTGTTTCCGGAAAAGCAAGTTGTCGAAGCTTGTTTCTTATTTCCGCTTTCATGCTCACATCAACCACCTTCAATCGTTCCTAATGAATAAAAAAAAATACACATTATTAGTATTCAACAAAATTCAACGACAAATTAAAATATTAAACAACATTGCATAAAATATTAAAAAACAAACCTTAATTGCTTCAAACTCAGCGGTGCACGCGTAATCATCTTCAACTTCTTCGTCAGCATCATCTTCAAAATTACCAAACTCGATCGTCAACTTCTTCCAATGCGAATTGATCTCATCAAGTCTAATCGGACGCCTGTTGCGAATCTTCTTGGCAATTACACAAGCACAAGGCAAACCATATGATTTCCTAATAATGCACCCACACTTTTTCGGATCCGAACCACATTCCACTACTCTTTTTGCCTCATGGAAAATATAGTCCAAAGCTTTGCGAGATATTTTAAACAACAACAAGGGGTACAAAAAAGCATTTTCCTCGCCATACCTATGTTCTTTAACCGACAAGCTTTGACCAAAACTTGTTTTTATGTCACTGAACTTTATCAACAACATTTGTTCACACGCCTCCCAAACCTTCACAAAATCACCATTACAATCCGGCAAATACTTTTTTAACAATCCATGCGCCGACTCAGCCCTGTTGGTTGTTGTATTCCCAAAATGCATAATCTCATTTGTCCACAAATTTACCACTTTTTCTTTGTCGGTGTCAAGAATGGTTTTTTCAACATAGGAAACAAAAATTGGCCATTTTTTATGAACATTCCTAAATTCCACAACAGCCTCAGTATATTCGTCTTCGGTTTGCGCGTCCAATATAGCGATAAAGCTATTTGTCGCCGTGTTAACGACTTGTGCATGAGTCGTTTCATCTCCATCTGTTTGTTTACACATGGTCTTTGCTTTTGCGTTCACATTTTTGATAACATGATAGCGACAAACCAACGGTGTTGCATCTGGAAAGACCTTACCAACCGCATTCATAAGACCGGTATCCCTATCCGTCACCGTTACCTTCGGTCCAACGGCCTCACTCCTCAATAGGCTCCGACAATGTTGTAGTGCCCATGTAAAATTCTCCTCTTTCTCATTAGTAAGAAAGGCAAATGCAACATCGAAAGTCCTCCCGGTCGACGTCGATCCCACCATCTCAAACAACGGCCTACCATACCGGTTTGTCTTGTATGTCGAGTCCATCAATAAAACACTAGGGAAAGTGTTGAACAACGCAACAGAGGTAGGATGCGCAAAGAATATGTCCTTCACCTCAGTGGAATTTTCATCAAGATCATCCGGCCTATACTTGAACACATATTGCTTTTCCTCCAAACAATGAAAGAAATGTTGAATTTCATTCCTCGGCCCCCTATCTTCTTGTCTCATTCGATGGCGTGCATTGTAAACCATCTTCTTGTGGCTGACATTTTTGGGATCTCTATTCTTCATTGTACATAAAATATTCCTAGGCGGAACCAAGTTTCTAGTCATTTCAGCAACCAAAGCCTTCTCTTCCGCATTCAACCTTCCCTCAACTAGATGGCCATCTAACCCTTTATCAAACTCATGGTTGTGTACGCCGTTCACAACACTTAGATGCCAATCCTTGCTTGTGTTATGAAAATAACCACGGAGCCTAAACGGGCATCCGCACTTCCTCGTTCCCGTTTCTTCGAACTTTGGCTTCTTGCTAGTTCGTTTGTAGGCACCTCCCCTTTCACAACCCAAAACCAGCTTTTGCTTCCTCTTTCCATCGCCATAATCAGAGTTTACAATAACAATTGCAAACTTTAAACCAGCACCTACCTCGCGAACCCACTTCAGTAAATCATCGCGAGTCTTGAAAGCTTCCTTCCTAAAAAAACTTGCGCTACAATCAAAATGTATTGCCGGAGGACCACTTTCAGGAGGAGCAGCAGGAGCAGGAGGAGGAGCAGGAACAGGAGGAGCAGGAAGAGCAAGAGGTGCTTCTTGCGGTTGATGAAAATTGACAGGCTTAACATCGCCCACAACTTCGTAGACACCTATACCAAGCACAACTTGTCTACATTTATGATCCACCATAACTACAACAAAAAAAAATCAATATCAAATACAATTCATATCAAATAACATATGGAACTTAAACTCAAATATCTAAGCTATAATCATTAAACATATCATTGATAATAACCATTAAGCAAATCAAAACATTTAATTCCTAAAATTGAAAAAAAAAAAAAAATTGGCAGTAGCAGGTGCAGAAGGAAAACATAAAATTTTTTCTAAGTATAAGTTCGGGCCGTATTTTCCGAAATAGTTAGTCCCTTTTTTCGGAAACCATTCCCCGAACGATAGCATGTCAGATATTTCGGAAACCTAGGTGCATCAGTCAATTCAAAGCTAAAATATACAAAATCTAATCGGTTAGAAACGCAATTTACCTTATGTTGATGTATCAGTGAGTGTTGATTCCGTTAGATAGCCTCCAAACCTTGAGATTGAGCCAACAATGGAGAAAAACGATTTTGGAACCAAAGAGAACTTGAGATTGAGTGTTTGACATGAATGAGAGGAAGTGAGCTGATTTTCTGAAATATAACGTCTTGTTTCGGGCTCTAGTCCCCGAAATAAGGTTCGGAAAAGGTGTCCCGAACCAGTTTCAAGGTTTTAAACTATTTCGGAACGTAGAGCCCGAACTAGTTTTTTGTAAGGGTAAAAAGGGAAACCTGGGGGGGGAAAAAGAACCATGGGGGGTGGGATGAGTTTTTTTCGGATGGGTTGAACCGGTTAACAGGTGGTTTTGGACTATTTGAACTTGAAGTGGAATGAAGTAATGATTTGGAGTCCGCCAATTAAAGAACTACTTGTGTGCCAATGATGAGATGATAGTAAGTACATTGGTCAATTGTGGAATCAAATCCAAGCTGGCTTTTAGAATTTAGAAGTTGACTTTAGTTTTTTTTTTACAAAAAAAAAATTAATATCAATTTATTTAAATTGATAAAATATATGAGATACAATCACATATTCAATTTCCCTAAAAACACAAATGATAAATTTGCGAACAAACTCACCTGGGGCAGAGCTGAGTATGGGCCGGGTAGGGACGCGGCCCCCCTCCAAAAATTTTAATTATAAATATGTACATATTTGTTAACTGTCTTGTTATATATACAAGTAAACGCTTTCATATATCACAATAATCGGTTAGGGAGTCATTTTGAGACCAATGAGTTCAATTCCCATGTTTCATGTTTGTACCATTTTGGCTTTTTAATAGCTTTTTTTTTTCCTAAGGGAATGGTTTGTTCGCCACATATATTGCTAAAATTTGTCAAGAAAATAACATATTTATTAAACACAATTGATTTTAATAGGTCTTAATAATATATTAAATTATTAAATGATGTAATATTATTCAAATATTAATGGTCTATGTACTTTTAGGCAAATTCTAAAATGAACTACTTCATCAAGTGGTCCATGGTGGACCACTTATGAATAACACTATAACGAATACAAATTTTACAAAATCAACCGTTGGATTGAAAGTTTGTATCATATAGATCATCCATACAAAGTTTTTAAAAAATTGAAAATCATTTGATATGTTATTGAAATCCATTAAGATTAACGGTATTTAATAAGATTTTCATTTTTTTAAAAACTTTGTATGGATGATCTATATGATACAAACTTTCAATCCAACAGTTGATTTTGTAAAAATTTTATTCGTTATAGTAGTATTGGTCACTGATCCACGGTGGACCACCTGTGAAGGTGGTCCACCGTAACATTAACCGTATTTTTAAATTTAATTTATTTTATTTTTTTAAAAAAAATTCTCCAATTCAATATTAATAGTCTATGTATTTTTGTGTTTATAGTTTCTTTATTTCGAATAAAATTGTAAGCTAAAAGTCTTATTTTACTTGATTTTATCTCATTTGATATGTTATTGTGATTAATTAAAA
Source organism: Trifolium repens (assembly GCA_030408175.1). Lineage (NCBI taxonomy): Eukaryota > Viridiplantae > Streptophyta > Magnoliopsida > Fabales > Fabaceae > Trifolium > Trifolium repens. Next base: position 10,982,210 of record CP125850.1, read on the forward strand.
CTACCAATTTATACAATTTTAGCTCGCCATTTAAAAAAAATAATCATTGCGGCCCTCCCCAACCTTTAGACCTAGCTCCGCCACTGAAACTCACAATATCCAAGTTAATAGCATACAACGGTAAAATACCTGCAACATATAATATGATAAAACTAAATTCATCGGATTATCCATGCTTCCGTATCTGCAATATTGATGTCCAAATCATTGACTGGAGTTGATATTGCAATATGAATCAAACGAACAACGCAACAATACGGGAAATCAAATAATTTCGCACAAGACGACGAACAACACAACGCCGCACTTAGACGACGAAATCACGAAAAAACACAAAAGAAAAACTTGGTCTATGTGAAAAATCACTTATTTATATTAAAAGAATAAGAGAGAAAAAAAAGGTGTAGAGACGATGATTCTAGACCAAAAGTGACCCTAAATCACCCATCTTTATGATGAACAAATGACAAAAAAACTCAGAGAAAAAGAATTTTTTTTATCCAAAACTAGAGTCGGCTACTACAATTGTCGGAACCCGTACTTTGACTTTAATTAAATCGATTTATAACGTGAAAATTGTCTATATTTAAACATAAAAAAGAAAAACATCGTGTGTACATGTTAAAAAAAGCCTCATACAACAAACTGGCCTTACTTAATTTTGACAATTTTATTAGGCCAATACTGAGTTTGGTCTAACTCAAACCTACAAAAATAAGATAAAGATTATCTTTATTTATAAACACATGTTCATGTTATCTCACATATGATGCGAGAATAAGGACAACCTATCATTTTGATATTTGGATGTTATCTTGTCATAGTTATCCTTAAATATATCAAAATTGCAATTAAATTCACAAATGTCTAATATACTAGTCATTATAGTACTCAAATTTATATTTTAGTAGTCAATTTATTCTTCAAATATATTTTTTATTGATCAATGTAATTCATAAAATGACTTATAAAAGAGATACTAAAGATGTATCTTTAATTTTTAACATTAAGGGAACAATGTAATAATGAATTAAACCTCAAAAGAGTAAAGGTCTATTTGATAAAATTAAGCTATAAACTAATAATAATGTAAAATTAGAAAATGGGACGCAACAAATGAAAATGGCATCCTTAGAGGGAGCTAATTTAAAATTTGAAACATTATAAAATAAGAAACATCGTTTACCATTAACATTGATTACACGAATCTTTCACTTTCATGAGGAAACAAAGATAGAGACCCGATTAGATTAGGTTAGGTGTTATCTTTGTATTAAGCATTAACCTAACCAAACTAAACAAATATACGCCACCCGTTTGCTACCATCATTCATTGAAGGTTTGTTTAGGTGGGGAACCTATTTACCTTTCTCTTTATGCCAAATTCCTAACACCAACTATGACATTTTCTTTTATTTTTTGGCTTCTTGTGATTGTGGGTACAAATCCAACCATCACATCTTTTCATTCGGATACTATCTATTTATATAGAGTACGACGTTCTGCATACATGATTCTCTAATGTCACTCATGTTGTATTAATGTTTTTTAGCATGTTAAAATTATAGTTTTGGAATAAAGAAAAAAAGTATATGCATCAACAGTGTAAAATAATTTTACACAGTCAACTAATATCAACTATGTTTTCCGCCACGTCACCCCACTACACCCTACCTTCTTAATATGACATGACAAAATGATGATTTTTTATTGGCTAATCGTGTAAAACTATTTTACATTGTCAGTGCATCTCTATTAAACTCTTTGGAATATCATGTGTTAAGTTAAGACAAGACCAACTATGCCCATATAGAACATCAATTATTGCACATGACTTCAAAATTTTGCGGACCTAAATTTTTTAAAAATAATAAATCAATTTTTTTAAAAGTCTAAATTTTAATTAAATATGAAATTCTAACTATTCAAATAAATTAAAATAAATTAAAATTCCATATAAAATATATGTATTATATTGAAATTAAATAAGATGTTTAATTGCATAATATCTTTTTTAAAATAAAATTTTATGTTATGAATAAAATCGCCAATCAACTATATGACGGTGAATACATTCTCAGGCCTTGTCAAAGTGTCTAAGAATATAAATTTATATGTATATTTTAATTTTAATTTTAAATGAACATATCAATTCCTATTTTTAAAAAATTTAAGACTCAAATTTTTAATATTAAAACAGTACCTCAAAGTGTTCAAAGAAAAAAAGTAAAATTTTCAAAAAAGAAAAAAGAGCCCATTTTGGCCAAAGATAGATTTCCATTTTGTCATTTACTTGAGTTTTGCATATAGTCTTATCTCTCTATATCTTTCACCATACTTCCATTAGGACTGGTCCTCTCATCTTTTTATTCACTTTAGTGGAATAAGTACATTTAACACTCAACCCAAAATAAAAAGGAGAATGTTAACTTGTGCCTCAATGGCACATGCTAAGAAATCAAATATTGAAATTATTTCTTGAAATTTGTGCATTTTTACTTTTAAGCATTAAATTTCTTTCATTATTAAATGCATAATTTCTATATTAGGATGGCTTATCATGTGCCCTTAGGGCACATGTTAACATGACCCAAATAAAAAACACAAAAATGGTTGATCATCAATAGCTAGCGGATTAACATGTCACTCATAAATCATAATACATACAAGAAGAATTAATTTTATTGGCCAATAACTATTTCCAAGACGTACATTTAATCATATCCATCACCTCGCTAAACACCGCTTCCTTGTTCGAAAATATTTTGTCATTTCTTGTATACCAAAGCACCCAAAACACTAAATGGCAAATCAAAAACAAGCCCTTTTACACCTTTTTTCCTCTATTAAAAGAGGATAAGAAGCTTTCAAGGAGAATCCAAATACTACCGAGAATTACTTTGACCACTCCAAACCACCTACAAACCTCCGTCCAAATTGACCAGGCGAAAAGACAAAGAAGAAGGAGACAGTTCTCCATTTCAACTAATTCGAGACAATTTACCAAAAGAAAAAAATAACTTTTGAAGAAGTCCAAAAAAAAATTTCAACATCTTTGTTTGTTGAGAGGACAACAAAGAGAGGGGAGAGAGTTTGTTGAGAAGAAAAGAATAATTTGCCTTTACGGAGAACATATCTAGAATATCAAAACAGTACATCCAAGAATGTTCTTCAATACTCAATAGAAACCAGAGCTGAATAAATGAAGGCCAAGAATTGAACCAAGAGATTATTCTCCCAAATGAAAAAATATCTTCTCCATTTATACAAGGTTAATAGGTCTCTACTTCCATGTAATCTTGTGTTATCCCCCGTAAAAATAATCTGAGTTCTCTGATGATATCTCATCATGATTACAATCCAAGGATGATTTCAAGGTAAAATGATAAGTTTTAGTGAATAAAAGTGGCTACAAAGGTTAGAAATGGAAGGTTTTAAGAGATTACTTAAACTACAAGCCAAGGTCAAAAAGGAGAAAAAAAAAGTCAAAGAAATATGGGTGAAAAGGTTGAATTTCGCGCAGGCGAAATAATAGCTCGCGTGCGCTATGTGGGCTAGCGTGCGCGGAGACGCAGCTAGCGTGCGCGAAGAACTGACTGAAAAGAGGATTACATTCTGCCAATTTCGCGTGCGCGAACGAGCTTCTCGCGTGCGCGAGTTTTGCGTGAAACAGGGTGTAGCTTGCGCGAAGGATTTTGTACTGAGAAAGAAAGTTCGCGCACGCGAACTGGGTCTGAGCGAAGCGAAAGTTGCACGAATTTCAATGTCTATAAAAGCCAAGCTGAAACGCTTTGCACGGGTTGGGGATTTTGAAGATTGGAAGCTTAGGATTGAGGATTTTCTACCTCCAAGAACCAGATCTAAGAAGGTTTGAAGAGAAGATTGATGATCATGAATGGAGATGAAGAATTCCACTTCCAATCCACCATGACCATTGGCTAAGACTCTTTAGGATTGAATCTCCATGTAACTTGAACTCTATCATGTTGTAGCTAAGTTTCTTGTGTTGAATTCAAAGTTTATGCATCTATTGATCTTGAGTGTAATGCTTATCTTTCCTTGATCTAGTTAGATTTGAATTTAGTAATTGAGTTTCTATGAGAATAGCACTTGAATTATGGATCTAGATTGATAGAACACATGTTTATGCTTAAGAGATTTTGTATGAATGTGTGTGATTGCATGATTAACTGTTCTTAATCCTCTATTAATGTTGAATTAGTTAAGAGATTAGGTAATTGACATTATTTAGAGAGTGTGACTAGCAAAGAGATTTGTAGTTGCAACTTAGGTTAATCAATCTTGCATGAAATTGATTCAATACTTGTGAATTTAGCTACTACACCTTAATGAGTTCATAGAAGCATGGAGGTTCAATCGATTCTAACTTCGTATTTGAGAATTTCGTTGATAATTGCATTTTAAACTTGATATTTGAAAAACCCCCCAATTATGTCTTGGTTAGATATTAGTAACATAGTTTTAATTGCCTATAAATTCGGTTAAGATAATCCCCGTGGATCGATATTCTTTTTACTACTTGCGGAAATCGTACACTTGCGAATTATTCCATCATTCTCCATCGTGTACCCCCTCATTTTAAATAAAAATCGTGTTAAACAATGCATCCGGTGCACTTGTTAAGTATGATAAAAAAAATAAAAGCAAAAATAATAGTAATAAAATAATTTTATACACTTTCAAAATATTGAATGCATAATTTCCAAAAGAAAATTATCATAATAATTTGTTTAACTATTGCACCGAATATACTGTTTAACATTTTCCTTTAAATAATTCAGACTTAAATATGTAATGGTTCAAAAGGTATAAAACACCAATTGTCAACAACAAGGAATAAACACCATTGAAATAGTTTTGTCGACAAAATTTATGAGTGGATATAGTTATATATTAGATAAGACATGTAAGTCATTTTAATGGTTCAAAACTTATACTAATTAGATACAAAGTTAAGGTAAACCTCATAAAACATATGAAAGGAAAAGGAAATAAGAACATTAAAATACCATGCAGACTACTATTAATAGTAGTCATGGCATTTTGATAATTCAAAACTAAATAAAATGTAAACCGGTCTCAAAAAGTGGCTTCACTAGAGTAACTATACAAATTATAATGGTGATACACATACACATACTCATATGCTTCTTATTTCTTATCATTTTCTCTTCTTGATTTGATCACACATTGCTTCACAAGTTGTGTTAATCCCTTTTTTGGCTTCTTAATCATTTTCTTCTCCTCTTCTTTCTTCCTCTCTGCAATCCAATCTTCCTCTAGCTACAAAACCAAGTTTTCAACCAATATATGAGACCCTATCATATCGCATTATCATGCATATAAACCACAATTCAATATCTACGGTAAATAATAATACACATGGACAAACCTTTAGCATCCGATCCTCAACTTGATTGAGCCTCTCAATCAACGTTCCTTTGACTTCGGTTTCCATTATGACGGTCTCAATCGGACGGCAGTGCTTCTCCAAACTCTTTGGGGAGAAATCAACGGATGAAATACGTCCATCACTTCCACTTGTTGGAGTGGATGCACACGAGCTCTTTGGAGATCGGTCGTACCCTCTAATTTTCTCTAATTGCCTCAACTATATCATAAAAAAAAAGTTTAAATAAATGAGTCATTAAATATATTTTTATATTTCATTGTGTGCATTGAATTTATCATATGAAAATATGCAAGTAGTCTTGTGGCTAAAAATTTCACTCATAAAGTAGATAAGTGGGATAATCGGAGTTCGAACTTCGAATCTTTACACATATAATGTAATGTTCTATTAGCTGAATTAAGCTGACGGGATACCCATGTTTTTTTTGTAAGCTTAAGCAAAATATTAAAACTCTGTTAAGAAATTCGGTAATTTAATATTCGAATATGGGATAAATAACGTATGATTAAGGGTTCAAATATTTATGACATAGATGTATATTTGTCTTTCTAGATTAAAAAATTAATTAATAGAAACATATTGTCCGTTTGTTTTTTATTAATTTAGACTTTTATTCACATATAATTATCCTATATCTATTAATAAAAAGGGAGCTTGTATAATCCATTTCAAACAAACAAAAAAGGAGCTTTGGAGATAAAAAATAAGGTCTATGAAAAAAGTTTCCCAAGTCTCATGTTAGCATTCCTTGTTTGTGGGAATACGTACTAAGATGTTTGAAGTGGCCATTGACAAAATCAAATTATACTACATAAACTTATAAAAATGGTAGAGTGCATTTGATATGCTAAAAAATAAGATATTAAAATGATTTCTTTTCACAAAAGATACTAAAATGATGATTTTAACTATATTGTGTTTGATTTTAAAATTGTTCTTTTTTTTCAATAAATTTTAAAATTGTTCTTAGAACATGATAAATTGGAAGCCAAGAAATTGAACAAAAACTTTTTTTTTTTTGTTTCCACTACAAGTTGTCTAAGCTATCAAAAATAAGTTTTTATCCACTAAAAAAATCATACAAAACAAAGTTTGATCAACACTATTGGGATAATTAGCTACATATCAGCATAGCATATGATTGCTTAAAATCTTCTAGAATGTCATATTTTCCTCTAGAATATTTCTTGTACATATTTAGTTCCTAGAATATCTCATTTACATAATTACCTGCTGATTTTTTGGTAATATCAGTATTACAAATGTTGTATAAATAACTCTTCTCAATGTGAATGAAACACACAACTTTGCCTTTCATCAATTTGTTTGTTCCTTTTATTATGGCATCAGAGCGGGTTGCAAAAACCCCAATTTAATTTCTTTTCCGCTGCTGTATTTTCTTTTCTGCCGGTATTGAACAACATACCATGGCTGGAAATAATCACGACGGCGAAAACGAGAAGAAAAATATCAACGATGCAGAAAATGAATCCAAGCCGACAAGTGGGGGTTCGAACGGAAAGAAACATGTCGGTGTCGATCCAACCTCACCATTCTATTTGCACCCTTCTGATCATCCCGGCATGAATATCTGCCCTGTGATATTGAAGGGAGATAACTATCCAGAATGGGAGAGCAGTATGCGAAATGCCTTCCGCGCAAAACGCAAACTGGGTTTCTTGAACGGTACTGTGACACAACCAAATGCCGATGCGAGTGAAATCGAGGATTGGTGGAGTGTTAACTCCATGCTTGTAGGTTGGATTATTCAGTCTATTGAATCTTCCCTTCGCTCTACTATTACCTATTACGATACAGTAAAAGAGTTGTGGGATGATATACATCAACGGTTTTCTATTACCAACGGGCCTCGAATCCTTCAGTTGAGGTCAGATCTGGCTCGATGTAACCAAAATGGTCAAAGTATTGCAGCATACTATGGACACCTAAAGAAGATTTGGGATGAGTTGTCTACATATATAACAAACAGAACTTGCACTTGTGGGAAGTGTACTTGCAAATGGGCTGCAGATTTGAGCAAGGAACGTCAGGATGAGCAAGTTCACCAGTTCCTTATGGGATTGGACGACGAAATGTACGGGACGCTGCGTTCCAACATCATCGCTCAAGATCCGCTTCCTTCACTGAATCGTGTGTATGCGTTGGTGGTGCAGGAGGAACGTCACAAGCACATGACGAAAGGCCGTGATGCACGAACTGAGGCGGTTGCTTTTGCTGTTCATGGCGGTTCTTCTTCTTATAGTGGAACGAAAGCAAGTGACAAATCAAATTGCTCAAATTGTGGGAAACCAAACCATGATGTATCCTCTTGCTTCAAGATCATTGGTTATCCGGAATGGTGGAATAATGGTCGGGGAAGTAGTAAAGGTAATGGGCGAGGCAAAGGTACTGATTCTGGCACAAGCCGTGGGCGCGGCAAAGCTCCTATTGGTTTCGCCAATGCTGCTCAATTTGCACCAAATTCTGTCACTACTCAGCCTGTCTTGACACATCATGACAGAAATGCTGTGGGTCCAACTTTGACAGATGATCAATGGGGAACCATTTTGAATATGTTCAAAAATTTAAATAACAATAATAACAACACCGCAAATGAAAAGCTGACGGGTAAGTCTTTTTCTCCATGGATTTTGGATACTGGAGCATCTTACCATATGACTGGTGACAAGAGATTGTTCCAAAATCTTTCAAATATTTTTCCTTCTCCTGTTGTGTTGCCTGATGGAACACATACAAATGCTGTCCAAGAAGGGACAATCGTTCTTGGTGAAAATATGACAATTAACCGTGTTTTATATGTTCCTCGTCTGACTTGCAATCTAATATCTTTCGCACAATTGATCAAAGATTTAAATTGTGTAGTCACTTTGACTGACAAGTTGTGTGTGATACAGGACCGCACTTCGAGGATGGTGATTGGAGTGGGTGAAGAAAGGGATGGGGTCTACTGGTTTCGTTCAGTGGTGCCGAATACTCACCTATGTCATGCAGCTGAAGTTGATTCTTATCAAGTGTGGCATCGACGACTTGGTCATCCATCTCCACAAATAATTGGTTTACTTCCTTTAGTTAACATTAGTGATTGTCGAAAAAATAAAGACGAGCCTTGTGATATTTGCTTTAAAGCAAAACAAACTCGTGTATCTTTTCCTGTTAGTTCAAGCAATAAAATTGAATTATTTGAGTTGATTCATTGTGATGTATGGGGTCCATATAGTGTTTCCTCTTCATGTGGTGCTTCTTATTTTTTAACAATTGTTGATGATTGCTCTAGAGGTGTTTGGATTTACTTAATGGCTAATAAGACAGAAGTTGCAAACTTAATTAAGAATTTTTGTGCAATGACTCAAACTCAATTTGGTAAGAAGGTAAAATGTATTCGAAGTGATAATGGGACAGAATTCACATCCCTCCGACATTATTTGGCTGAACATGGCATTCTATTTGAGACATCTTGTGTTGGAACCCCCCAACAAAATGGACGTGTTGAACGGAAACACCGCCATATTCTCAATGTTGCTCGCGCACTCCGGTTTCAAGCCAACTTACCTATTGAGTTTTGGGGTGAATGTGTTCTTACGGCTGGCTATCTTATCAACCGTACCCCTACCCCAATACTTAAAGGTAAAACCCCATATGAAGTTATCTTTGGACATACTCCTATCTATAATCACATTAAAACTTTTGGATGTCTCTGCTTTGCTTCCAAGATTCCCCGTGACCGAAACAAGTTTGCCGCTCGTAGCCGAAAGTGTATCTTTGTTGGGTACCCTCATGGGAAGAAGGGATGGAGATTATATGACCTTGAAACTCGGGATTTCTTTATTTCTCGGGATGTTGTTTTTTATGAGAATAATTTTCCCTATAGTCAACCCTCTATTTCTAATCCTAATCCTACTGAATCTACACACCCTGCTATTTATGATATGGAGTATGTAACTTCTACATCATCATTGGACATTTCAAGTACACCACAGAGTGTACTTTTTCCTCCTGATACACTTGGTGAACCAACACCCCCCATGAATTCATCATGTAGTGGGACAAATGAGTTGTTAGCTACCGGACCTATCAAAGAAAGGGGGAGTGACCCTGTTACATTGGAAGCACCAGCTGATGTCGTTGTTGATGATACCACCTGTAATATTGCACCATATGAAAATAACTTACGACGTAGTTCACGGGAACGCCAACAATCAGTGCGATTGCGAGATCATGTCTGTCATACGGCACGCTGCTTAGACCCCCCCTCTACTTCATCGGCTCAATCCTCGTCCTCAGGTACACCTTATCCCATAGCTAATTATGTCACTTACAAACATTTTTCTGCTTCCCATGCTCGTTTTCTAGCTGCTGTAACTGTCGGACATGAGCCAAGATATTTTTCTGAAGCTGTCCGTGATCCTCAATGGCGTGATGCCATGCGCAAAGAGATAGAAGCACTTGAAAATAATGGTACATGGACCATCGAAGATTTACCACCTGGGAAGAAGGCTATCGGGTCTAAGTGGGTGTTTAAAATTAAATACAACTCGGATGGCACAATAGAACGTCACAAAGCGCGCCTTGTTGTTCTTGGTAACAATCAAGTTGAAGGTATTGATTTCAATGAGACTTTTGCTCCTGTCGCTAAGATGGTATCTGTTAGAGTTTTTCTTGCAGTAGCTGTTGTCCGTGGATGGGAACTCCATCAAATGGATGTTCACAATGCTTTTCTACACGGTGATTTGGACGAGGAGGTATACATGTCTCTTCCTCCTGGGTTTTCTGGTGCTTCTCACGGAAAAGTATGTCGTCTTCGAAAATCACTTTATGGTCTTCGTCAGGCCCCTCGTAACTGGTTTTCTAAACTGGCTTATGCCTTGAAGTCCTTTGGATTTGTTCAGTCTTACGCTGATTATTCATTATTCTCCTATGAAAAAGACAATCACACTCTTCACATTCTTGTATATGTTGATGACTTGATCATTGCAGGAAATGATTCTAATGCAATTTCAAATTTCAAGGCTTATCTAAGCACTTGCTTTCACATGAAAGACCTTGGTGTGTTAAAGTATTTTCTTGGTATTGAGGTAGCACGGGGACCTGAAGGTTTATTTCTCTCTCAGCGTAAATATGCGCTTGATATTATCTCTGAATCCGGTTTACTTGGAGCAAAACCTTGCGATTTTCCTATGGAACAAAACCACCAGCTAGCTCTTGCTACAGGTCCTGTTTTTGCTCACCCGGATCGTTACAGACGTCTTGTTGGCCGCTTGATTTATCTCACTATTACTCGCCCAGAACTTTGTTATGCTGTTCATACTCTTGCTCAATTTATGCAAACCCCTAAAGAAGACCATTGGAATGCTGCACTTCGTGTCCTTCGCTACTTAAAAGGCCATCCTGGACAAGGCCTCGTTCTTTCTAAGGATAGTGCTTTACGTCTTACTGCTTATTGTGATTCGGATTGGGCAACTTGTCCTTTGACTCGTCGCTCTATTACTGGCTACTTTATTATGTTGGGGACCTCTCCGATTTCTTGGAAGACTAAGAAGCAACCTACTGTTTCTCGGTCATCTGCTGAGGCCGAATATCGCTCTATGGCTACTACCAGTTGTGAGCTCATTTGGCTCAAATCCTTGTTAAAGTCTCTTGGTGTTCATCATTCAATGTCTATGCGCTTGTTCTGTGACAGTCAAGCGGCTCTCCATATTGCAGCAAATCCTGTATATCATGAACGTACCAAACATATAGGGATTGATTGCCACTTTGTGCGAGATCAGATACAAGCAGGAAACATTGTCACCTTTCACGTTCGCACACATGAACAGCTAGCGGATATCTTCACAAAAGCCCTCGGGAAGCAACAATTTCAATTTCTTCTTCGCAAGTTGGGCATTCGGAATCTTCATGCTCCAACTTGAGGGGGAGTATTGGGATAATTAGCTACATATCAGCATATGATTGCTTAAAATCTTCTAGAATGTCATATTTTCCTCTAGAATATTTCTTGTACATATTTAGTTCCTAGAATATCTCATTTACATAATTACCTGCTGATTTTTTGGTAATATCAGTATTACAAATGTTGTATAAATAACTCTTCTCAATGTGAATGAAACACACAACTTTGCCTTTCATCAATTTGTTTGTTCCTTTTATTAAACACTTTAAATTTTGTTATGTATTATTCTATCATATATTATTTTGTCCAATATTTACATTTTCGGATAAAAAGATCTTTAATTAGTTAACATATATGCAAATAAATCTTACTAGTAAAATATGAAAATAAATCTTAATAATTAATTGCTAAGGAAAAATATAAAGTGGATAATTATATACTGCATTAAGATGGGAGACTTACCATGTTATCCAAACGATCAATCCTAGAGAGAATTGGTACCTCAGTAGTCACCATTTTTTGCTATCACTTTCTTCTTGTTCTCTCCCTTTTTGTGAATACTATGTTTTGGTCTTGTATTTCAAGCTAAGGTTTTAGATTGGACTTTGATTTTAGCTAAGTTTTATAAACGATAAAAATTTCAGGTGACACGTGTCAAAATATTACTGTGGAATGGTAGTACCATCTTCTGCCACGTGTAGTGATGACGTGTGAAATGCTGAGATGGTATGGGCTATGAAGCCCCGATACTCAAAAAATGGTGACGAATCGTGTCCGATACGTCCTCGATACCGATACTCTTTCGATACGTCCCGATACTCGTATCGGAAGAGTATCGAATAAAACATTATTTTTAAATAAAAAATAATACCCGATACACGTGTCCGATACATCCCGATACACGTATCAGAAAAGTATCGGTTATATCATTATTTTTAAATAAACAAATAATATCTGATATGTGTCCGATACAAAGATTATTTTTTGGATAGTATTTGTGATTTTGTTTGGATAGTTTTAATGGTGTTCTTTTTGTATAATACACTACAATAAGACGTATAGTTTAAAATGTATCAGTAATCATTATGTTCTGGGGACTAACTTAAGATGTTCTCATGTATCAAACCTTGGAAGTTTCCAGTATTAATTGACTTTGAGTTATTATGATGCTCCTGTATCAGACATACTTGTTTATATCTTTAGCACTTCTTGTGTTTTTCCTTTGTCAATATAATTTTTTACTTTCCAAAAAAAAAAACTATGGTATCCTACTATATACTGTAATAGGTAGTTAAGCGTTTGAACTTGTCCCAAAATTTTAGTATAAGAATAGATGTTTTCTGCTTTTAATTATTAATATTATTGATTTTATGTAGGTTTATATATTGTGTATTTATATATTTAATTTTAATTTTAATTTTTAAATAACGTATCGCGGCAGTATCGGATTGGAAATTTTAAAAAATTTCACGTATCGGCGTATCGGTATCGTATCGTATCTGTATCGTGTCCCGTATCGGGGCTTCATAGGGTATGGGTGAGTTAACTCATTGGTTTTGTTTCGTGGACACGTAACAGTGGCGAATGTCATGCACGCAATTAATGGAGACCACGTGTTATTCACTTCACATTATTCTGCCAACATGTTTCTGGAAAATTGAAGAAGATAACTTGGGATTTTATCTATAACATGGGTCATTTTGTTTCATACTCCTACAATAATAGAGTCCTTTTTTTTTCTTTCTTTCGAATCTCGCACACACCTTCCAGCATTTAAATTTTACTTCCTTACAATGTAGAAAACGAGTGTGTAATTATTAATTAGCAAAAATTGAAAGGAAAAAAAAATGCAAACTGAATTTGCATCTTAGGATATGAACAATTGAACATTATAAAAAGAAAAAATAAAAATTATCCTTTTCATCTTTCTCTTATCTTGATTGAAATACACTTTGTAAATTAAAGTGTGTATTCTTTATTCACCGCCAAGATTTTTCTTTTTGAAAAAAACAATGTATGAAGACCAATTAAAATATATAAAATGAAAATTTTATTTATAGAATTATATGGCATGTGTGTCTGTATATCTGATTGGTCGATACTGTCATAGCCGTTTCAGTTGCTAATCAAAATATGATGTTGAACGGTGGCCACATTTTAATAAGATTTACACGTTAAGGTGCAAATCGAGTTCACAGTCTAAATAGTGAATTGTGTTTCAGTTCGTATTATATGGTATTGTTTGGCCTGATTTTTTTAGGTCTTAAAAAAACTATCTAAAAGTTAAAAGTAAAAATATGAGTTTTAGAAAAAGCTAAAGCTGATTGGTAATTGTTTTTCTAGCTTCAAAAATCTTTTATCTATGTATTTTACTCATAAAAATTAAGCAACTTTTTTTTATTAAGAACTTCTTGAAAATATGTTTAGCCTAACTTTTCCTTTTATTGAGTAAAAAAGTCTAAAATAAGTTAGGTCAAATGACACCTAAATAGCAAATCGTGTTTCATTCAAAATTATTTCATATGGGAGATAAGAGAATGGTGAAGAGGATAAAAAAATTTGAATTTTATAATGTTCACATTCTAAGATGGGAAAACTCTTTTTCGATATATTTCTCGTTTGCAAATTGCAATTATGATGCACCGGAATTAATTTGGTGTAGCGGTTAAAGTCATTTTATATAAAAATTTCATTTCCCACCCTCCAACTGTTTCTTTTGAAAAATTCGGAAAATCTTTACTAAAATTTTTTAGGTTTTTTGAAAAATAAACGGTTGAAACATCTATTTCTATATTGCAAAATTTTGGTAAATAAAAAACGAAGTATTTAAAAATTCAATTCGTATTTATTGAAGTTTTTGGAGGTAAAATTAAGAGTAAAATTGAATTATTAAATGATGAAAAAGAAATGTGGGGTGAGAAAAGAAATTTTTATTTTATACTACTCCCTCTGTCCCAAAATGTAAACAAAAGTTGGTCAACAAAAGTGAATATATTTAGTTAAAGATTTAAACCAAATACATTTATTTTGTTGACCAATTTTTGCTTATATTTTGGGACGGAGGGAGTATAAGCATTAGGAGTTTGGGTTCAACACGTAGCTTATCTCCATTTTGGCATTTATGTGAAAATTAAAGCTAGGAAAGGCACAAGTCAGCAAAAGCTAGGAGTAACAACTAACAACACATTAAAAGCAAGCAAAAGTCAAAAGAAAGTTGTAGTTGTACTTCCAATAATCGAAAAAGCTTATACTCCTAGGGAGTAATAAGTCATTGTGCCTACTGCCTAGTGTGCAATATAGAGTGCAAAACTCAAAATTGAGGGTTCAAGATAGAAAACACATGCTACCTCTGTTCCATATTATAAGCAAATTTTTTTTTTCTTTTAAATTGTAAGCAAAAGCAACTCATTTTCATCATTTTCAAAATTTACTTTTACTTACTCTCATAAAATTTAATATAAATTGCATTTAATATACTCTTTTTTTCCCCCATAATCAATAACCAATAAAATTTCTTTTTACATCTTCCTATGAAACTTATTTCAAGAAAAACACAAAAAGTCATACTTCAAATTATCACATTTCATTTTTCTTAATAAGTGTGAGTTTTTTTTTTCGCTTACAATATGGGACGAAGGGAGTATAATATAATGCGTAAAATTCAGCTGCACCTAGAAAGAATCAATCATACAAAGTTTGTTTAATTAATATTTTAAAAAATTTATAATTAAATATGAACATTCTTATAATATGTGGATGTGGGACAAATACTAGGGCATCTATACCCGCACATATACCGCATGATTTTGTTGTTGATTGACCATATCCATATATAAGTTATTGAAAATTCACAGAGAAATCGGAGTTCGAATTTCAGTCATAACATTTGATACTAGTAATTTCGGTATTTCTACCAGTTGAGCTAAAATTTGTAGTACAGATTTTTACTCCACCCACTATGAATATTTTCAACATTTTTAACGGATACTCATTGAACATGGTTGGAATTGCCATCCCCGCCAAAACATTCATTGGTCCCAAGCTAAACGGGCCCTTAGAACTAAAGCAACAACACTAATTTTACTTCTATATTATGTATCTATATATTAAAGTATAAACTACACATAATTTAAAGATACATAGCCAAATATAAAAGTTACAGCTAAAATAATTACAATCCAAAATACCATAAGCCTTATATTTTTTATTTCAGTTCTCATGTATCTACTAAAGTATAAACTGCAATAATTTACATAACCGAATATAAAAGCTACAACTAAAATAATTACATTTACAATCCAAAATGCCATAGCCTTATATTTTATATTTTGGTTTAGCAGTTAATTCCACACACCTCGGCTTTAGGACCAGTGACTCTTGTGGTAAACGGATCAACTCGAACCCATAATAGAGAGAAAATTGACGCAAGAAGAATCGACCAGACCACAACAATGGTCGGTGTTCGATTCTGGCGTCCCATGAGACCTTTAAGGAAAGGGTAAAGATGAACGATAACCCAAAATGCAAAGAAAAGTTTACCAAAAAGAGGACCCCACGATTGGTAACCGCTGTTAATAGCATAGGAAATACCGGCAACAACTCCTACCAAGTTTATTATGAGAAGTGTTGTTGGCGGAATGAGAAGGGTTGTCCATTTGAACATGTAGAGTTCTGCAGAGTCTCCGTCTTCATCCGAGGCTTTTGAGGTGACGGTGAAGTTTGTGTCGATTCCAGCTAGCACTTTTAGTAGACCTTGGAACACAGCAAAAAGATGAGCTGATACGCCACCGATAACCCAAAATTGTTCGTTTCTCCACCACTCATCGATTCCAACACCACTCCATCTCATCTCGAGGATTCCGGTTGCAAAGATTGAAAGAAAGAGAGAAATAAACCATATACTTGCTAGGTTACTAATCTGCAAGCAAAATAAAATGAAGTTGGATTCTTAAGTTGCGTATTACATAAGATAAGAAGACGGATTTCGATTCTTGAGTCACGCATTCATATTAATCATATTTCGATATAAATAACAAACCTGTGGAATGATGAACTTGTTAGTAAGAAGACAGACAGCTGGCAAGGTACAATACATAAGAAGGGGAATGGCAGTGACAGGATAGATTGTGGTGTTTATATATGCGAACCTCTCGAGCCACTTTAGTCTTCCACCATAACCATACCAGATAGGACAATGTCGGCTAAAAAGAATTTCAACTGAACCTAAAGCCCATCGAAGCACTTGGTTTAGACGATCTGAAAGATTGATAGGAGCAGAACCTTTAAATGCTGGCCGCTTAGGCATGCAGTATATAGACCGCCAACCACGAGCATGCATCTTAAATCCAGTAAGAATATCTTCTGTGACGGAACCATAAATCCATCCTATCTGTGGAATCGAAAACAAATAATGATTTATCTGTTGAAATAATCACATAAACGCAACTACACAAGTGATTGCATGTAAACCACTTGTGGTGGTGTCGGACACCAGACACACCTTCGAGCAGAAATGTCGGTGCTACATAGAATAATATTATTCAACATACGTAACAACGCACCTCGGTTCCCCATTCTGATTTATCCTCATAACCACAGCTGATAACATGAATAGCCTCCTTCAGAAGAGTTTCTGGAGTCGCGGACTGAGGAACACCACCATTCTCCATCTCCGTTGAAACAACAAATACAATTGACTGACCGAATCTATTCTGAAGCATCTCAAGGCTCTTTTGTGGAGTAAGTAGTGTTTTCTCATCATAAAATCCACTACCTGAAAATCCAGTACCTGAAAATCTAGTACCTGAAAATCCAGTACCTGAAAATCCAGTACCTGAAAAAATATACATAAGAGAAAGAAAGTCTAATAATTGAAAGCAACTTGTACATGTATGATTAGGTAAACACAATTTTAACATGACATACAACGCTCCATAGAAACAAGAAAGCAAGCGATATTTATCTTCAGCAAGTGAAAATGATAACATTAAATGCGGCAAAAATAGTTTGAATGACGGAACTATCAATGCAACGAATGCAGACCTACCTTCTACACCTTCTATATCCCCCAGACTGTAGATGGGCACAGATGGATCAGTATGCCTGCTAGACATTCTCTTGTCTGATCCCTTCTTACCAAATTTTGAACTCTTCTTTTTATGCTTCGGTTTTAGAGGAGGTTCATTACCATATAAAGCCGTTCTGTTGAAGACACATCCAGTACCAACATAAACAGGACCTTGAATACCATCCAAACCCCTCAAGTTTATCTGTTCAAAAAGTGTTAAAGTTTGGAGAAAATAAGTTATCAGAAAGGTGTGACTTCTAGGGTGGGAAAGTGTATCGTCTGGTCTACAGTGGACCAATGCTTGAAAAATGTTAGAAACTCTAACAACCATCGGCACCGCTCCCGTAAGTAGAAGCTTGCGGTATTGCTTGTCCTCATGACTGAGATGGTGATCAAATTGGTGCGAGTTTAAAAAAAACAAGGAAAATGAATATTAGTGGCTTAAAACGAAGCTTATATTCATTTTCTCTTCATTTTGTTGAATCAATACGGACAAGTCACTGTACCATCTATACGGACGTCAGTCATCGTCGAAGTTTTGAGCAATTCTCAGGTATCGACCACGTAGACCTCATGTAACACTTCCACACCCTAACATTTGCTTATAAAAAATTTAAATCACATATAAGGCACATCGATCACACAACGTGGTTAAGATGCTTACATCAAAGAAAACAGTATTACGATTGGCATATCGATCATTCCTATCAATACCATCAAACCTCTGCGGAAACTGGACATAGCAAACATGTTTACCAAGATTAGGATCCATCATAAAGCACATAGCTTCCCTTATTGCCTTGCTGTTGTTTATGTAGTGATCACAATCAAGATTCAATATGAAAGGTCCATTAGTAAGGACGCCAGATACTCGAACCTGCAAGAGTTTGACCAGTGAGATTACTATGTCCAAGTACATTGTGGAGATAAGTAACTTCCACATTGTCTATTGAAAATGACACTCACAAGTGCATTCATGGCACCAGCTTTCTTGTGATGTTGGAAACCTGGACGCTTTTCACGAGAAACATAGACTAAACGTGGAAGTTCATTGCCGTCAGTGTCAAGTCCTCCACTTTGGCCTGAGAAAACCTGCAGAAGATATTGAACGCAACCTTAGTAAATGTCATGTTTGCACTTTGGTACAGATTACAAATTTACCCGATTAGAAACTAAAAGGTTAATATGTGGAAACAATTCACTACACTTGTGTTTCCATCACTCTAACAGTGTGACATATACTCTATCTAGTATCTACGAAAGCAAAAGCATTGATATGTGACTTAAAGATGGCAAATGATCGACAGATTGTATGATTCCATCTTCATCGCAATAACTCGACCAACCTGGATCATTCCTGGATGATCTCTGACGTTATTTCCAGGCCATGGCGTACCATCTTGCATTACCCACCCTTCTTCAGGAACTTTCGTTGCCTTAGCAACAAGTCTATTAATACGAATTTTAAATTCTTCGTATTCTCTCTGCAAAAGGTAAAAGAGAAGCAAAATTAAAATTCACACTTATAAAATCAAAACTTCAATACTCATGCATGTAGTATAAATGCATGCTGTCAACTTCTTACCTTCATTGCTCTACGATCCTTGACAAATGATGTTTCAACCTTATCCTTCAAGTAGTCAATCTTCTGCGCAAAATACCACTCAGGTGCACGGGGTTCAATATTGTACTTCTTGGTAAAAGGAACCCATTTTCTCGCGAACTCTGATGTCTCAGCAAGAGCTTCAAATGTCAACATGGCAGCACCATCGTCAGAGACATAGCAGGAGACTTTATCCACAGGGTAGTCAACTGCAAGAATAGATAGCACAGTATTTGCAGTCACAAGTGGAGGCTCCTTTAACGGGTCGACAGTACTGACAAAAATGTCAACAGCCGCTAGCTGAGATGGTTCTCCTTCCCGATCATATCTAAACACATATCAATTTTGCATCAAAAGAATATCAGATTGAAAAAGAAAAAAATACAAGTCGCGAAGAACAATGAAGTTTAAAAGGCCGTACCTCAGTGAAAGTCTGTCAAGATACGTTTCGCGGTTGACAGGAAGCCACTTAGGGAATTGATCCAATATCCAGGATATGGCAAACCAAATCTCACATATAACTGATACCAACCACAACGCATGTGCATTGCGCACTGGATTTGTTATTCGATAATGCAAGAAAATGCAAAGGACAACCAGTCGCAGAACAATGACCATACGATATGGATTTATCCTAGATGACGGAATAGAAACCTTCCTGGAAAGAGGTTGCCGAGCTTCATCATTCCTGCATAAAATAGAAAACTGAACTCTAGCACAAATCTTTTATTGAAAATTTAGGTGAAACAATAATGGTACTAAGTGTCTTGGAAGAGAATACTCACAGCAAGGACTCATCAATAAGCACATCAGATCTTGCATCCAAATCTCCAGTCCCTCTTTCGGAAGCAGCTTGTCCTGTGCTCATTGTTGGAGCAACACTCTTTTCTGACTTCATCTTCCAGCCGTCAACTCTTTCTTTCCACGCTACATTGCCCAATCCTGCATCCACACCTCTCATATTTTCTGCACGGGAATATAACCAATCAGACAGCTGAAGAAAGAAAAATGATATCATAAGAAATAAAAATGAGCATAGTAAGATGAGGCAGAAATATACGAAATTGATTAACATCGGATGAATATGGAAGATTGTGGATGCGCTTCCCCCCACCACCTACAGGAGATAACATTGAGAGCCTCTCAGGTGAAGCAGCAGAAAATTCTCCAGACAACTGAAATTGAAAACATGCCAAATTTCATTCAGAGGCAAGAAATTGGCGGAGAAAGACTATCATTAAGGAAGTTAACTGAATAACCTCTTGTCCACTAGACAGCTGTGGAATATGGTTGCGCGGAACTTCCTTTTCATAATTTGGATCGCTAAGCTCTCCTGATCGCCCGAGTGTCAATTGCCACCCCAACATGCTGTCTGAAATCTTCTCCTTTTGGTTTTGGTTTTCCAAATCATAATTGAAGTCATTAGCACAATCATCTTCTTCACTATCGCCAATAATTGCAGGACTTCCTGGAATCAATTAAATAAGTAGTTTGATTACCATCGGAAATATCACAAGTATAAATAACATCTAACCATCAATCCATTTATCAAAACCATATGCTAGTCCAACAACCGCACAGTGTGATCTACACCTAACCAACAACATTCCCTCGCTTGTTCATTCCTAGAGTGAATTAAGGTTTGCATGCTATGCTATGTCTTTGTCTGGTCTCTAGAGTTGGTCTATAGAGATAGAATTTCCTATTCAGTGCTATACAGCACCGACACTTCATGTTAAAGGTGTGCCAAGGGACACTGACACAGCACATGTGGTTGCATTCCATCGTTGTATTTTCTTAAATTATCTGTTGGTGTTGATGTGTCAGTGTCAATGTTGTGTCTGTATTTGTTAGTGTTTCATAGATACAATGGCTCATTGAAAAATGCGCAATTAGCTTCAAAACAAAGTTCATATTTTCAAGCATATATTACAATGTTCCTTTGTATTTATATAAAACAAATGAAGAAACTCGATAAGTAGACAATTACAAAGAATGTGAATAATAAGGAATCCTCCTTCACATAACTACTCGACAACATGTTTAAAAAGACAATGTACTTTCAACATGATTTCATACCACATGGCACACAATTCATTAATATTAAATCATACTTTACCATAGTTTTTTGCAGCTTCCCCGTAAAATGAAGAATGGTATGAGAATTAACACATGACAGATAATACATTTTGGATATAATCCATATGCAAACATATTTTTACACTATCAATCACTCATAAATGTTAGATCATTAAAAATGTTCACGTTTAATCATAACTACTTCTAAATTCACACATATGATTAGCTGTGATTTGTTGACAGCTTAAACTTTTTACACTGTGAATCAAAATTAAACTCATACATTTTTTAGGTTTCATTTACCTTTATGCCTCTTGTACCGAGTTTTACACTGAGGACAAGACTGATCCCCCTCCTTCCTTTCGTACTCATAGCATAGCCTACAAACAGGAAAAGCACAAACATGGCATGCAATGAATGGTTCACCATCATAAGTCTTGCCGACAATTTCAGCACATATCTTGCATTCTTGAGCACTCGATGCTGTCATTGGTTTTCCCTGAGTAATTAGAAATGACATTAAAAAAATGCCACTTAAGCACCAATAGTATATAATCATAAAACATTTGAAGAAACCAAAATCACCAAATCAAATAAATAAATATTCTTGTTTTACTCACCCCAGCTTCACTTTCTGACTCCATAGTGATGAACTCTTCAGAAACAGCTTTTTTTTCTATCTGTATAATTTGAAGCTAAGATTAGTCCAAGATTACTGAGTATTCTTTCTAGTTTCTATCAAGCAATATTTATATGCTTAAGAGCCTGTTTGGATTGGCTTATTTAAGCTTATCTACTGGCATTAGTTTTGTGAGCCTATTTGTGAGAACTTATGAAAACAGCTTATAGCAATTTTCATAAGTTTTTTTTAGCTTATTTTCATAAATTCTTCAATATAACTTAATATATAAAAAAAATTTAAATTTATTGTATCTATTGCTATAAAAATAGCTTAGCGCTTATCATGAAAAGTGTTTGTGACTGTGTTATAAGCTGCAGTGCAGATAATAAGCTGTTTATCCAAACAGGACCTAACTTAACAAAGCATTTTCATCATCAAAGACTAAAAAATTATAATTCTTGATATTATTGTATGACAATCTAATCTAATTTATTTAGAAACAATAATAAATTCTCAATCTTTTTCCCAGCAACAAAACAAAAATTGCACGTGCACACGAAACTTTACCTCAAAAAAGAAACAGTCATAAAAACAAACAGATCATTAAGAATCTGAAGAAACCCAGATGGATTTTTTGAGTAATGAAGAGAAATCAACAATAAAAATTGTAACTTGATAGGTCCCAAATGGAGATAGATAAAGAAAGTGACCCAAGTTGAAACTACAACACTCAGATGAAACAAGAGTGTGTTTGTGGTGTGATGATGTTTGTTTATAGCTGTAAATGAATAATAATGAGACAGAGAAATGAATAAGAAGAAGAAGAAGAGGCTTTGTGAAGAAGACGAAAGGGACAAATGTCAGTAATCCGGAGTAGTTTGCAACTGACAGGTTTCAGGTGTACACAGAAAGATACTTTGTGTTTGTGATATGAAATCAAATGGTTTTGTTGTGACTTGTGAGTGTAACGCACATCACACACACACATAAACATTTATCCAACAACATATGTTCTCCAAAATCTTACATTCATTTTGTTCCTACAAATATACTATACTCTCCTCCGTAAGAAAAATAAAATGTGATAATTTAGAGTATGATTTTATGCGATTTTCTTAAAATAAGTTTTATAAAAAGAATTTTTATTGATTATGAAGAAAAAAAAAGTAAATTAAATACAAATTACATTTAATTTTATGAGAATAAATAAAAGTAAACATTGAAAATTATTAAAGTTGGTTTTTTTTTTTCTTATAATTTGGGACAAGAAAAATTAATTTTTTTTCTTATATTTTGGGACGGAGGGAATATGCTACCTTCGGTCCCTTATTATATGAACAAGTTTGCTTTTTAGATTCATAAAATGTTTCATGTATTTAATTTATAATATGGTCTAAATACATAAGACATTATGTGAATTTAAAAAACAATTTTTTATAATAAGGACAGGATAGAATATAATTTATGGTAAGACTGGATAGAATATTATTAATATTAATATTTCATTGTCTTTTTTATTTATTTAATCATTTTTGTAAAAAAAGTGTTTTTTTATTTGTCTTTGGAAGTTTTGACCTTTTAAAATGTATTAGTATATGTTAAATATTGTACTGTAAGTTATTATTTATTAGGAAGAGAATATTAAAATTTTATAAATAAAAAAAGAGGATATTAAAAGTTAAAAAAACCGGTAGAATTAGAAATTATAAATATAAGGGTATTTCTATCTATAAATTTTAACTTAATTGATAAATGTTTTTTTACGCAATTAATTGATAAATGCTGATATTGATATATTTGATGGTTTTATTTTCTAACTCAAAATCTTATAATTGTGTGTGAACTTCAATAGTGATTGTTACATTGTTAAAAAAAAAATATAGGATTATTCATAAAATAAATTGCATGGACCTATTGAGAAAAAATTGGTGCATTCATTTGAGATAATTATTTTAACATTTTTGATTGATATGTAGTTTGGTAAAAAAAAAGTTTTTGATTAATAGATAACTATAATTTAACTGTTTTTATTTTGCATTATCCTATTACTCTTTTTTTTTCTTTAAAACAACAACAACAACAAATATTAAAATAAATGGTTTTTGAGACAATGTTAACGTTCTCTCAAAATGTTTGAAGAGTCAAGTATTGCACATTCAACTTGAAAAGGTTTTGTACTACATGCCTAAAGCGACTTACAACTTTTTAAGAGTTTTTTGTTGTATTGGAAATTTATATCATATATAGATCATCCATAACTTTTTTTTAAAAATGAAAATAATTTGATATGTTACTTAGATTCATGAAAATTAACGGTATTCAATATCATTTAATATGTTATATTATTTAGACTCATCAAAATTAACTGTATTTAATAAAAATCCATAAAATCGTTCATATTGATGAGTCTCGATAACATATAAAATGATTTTTAATTTATTTTAAAAACATTATGAATGATCTAATTGATATAAATTTTAATCAAACAGTAAATTTTATAAAATTCGTATTCTTTATAATGTTATTTAGTATTTATGACAATGCACCACTTGAGACACTTGTGCATGGTAGACAAAGTCCTACCGGTAAATAGTAGTTATGTTTGTCCACAACAAACACAGGTTATTACACCTTTCACTGCCATTTGTTCCTTTTAATTTATTATTATTATTATTATTATTATTATTATTATGGTTCAATTTGACAAGAAATCATGAATATTTGATAAATTAATTTATAGCGAATAGTTTATAAGTTACTTTATAACTTATAGCGGCTAAATTATGATAAAAAAAACCTCACATATTTAATTAATATTTAACAATTTTCATGTAGATGACAGAGGTAAACTTGACAAAATAAAAGATAGGATTATATTGTAATTAGTTTGCTTTCCCATTTCTTCTATAAACTTCGATTGAGATTTCAATAAGATTATGGCTCTGTTTGGTAAGTTAAATAAGTTAGCTTATAGCTTTTAGCTTATAAAAGCTCTATTTGGTAACCGTTTTCAAAAAGAGTTTATAGCTTATTTTACTAGCTCATAGCTTATTTTTCAAATGCTATTTCAAGTAGTTTATAGCTTATTATCCTTTCTTCTAATTTTACCCCTATCCATTTCTTCTAATTTTACTAGCTTAAACATATATTTTTTATGTCATTTCATACTTATAAGCTAATTTAACCGTTAATTTTTCCAAACACTACAAATTCAATCAGCTAGCTTATTCGCTATAAGCTAAAAGATAGCTTATAAATAGAGGTGGGAATAGGCTATGCCTGTCCAAAAATCGAAGGTCTGAGCCTGACATGTGGCCTATCATAGGCTTATATTTTAGGCATGAGTTTGACCTTTTGAAAGTTCAATGTGTCATGTTAGCTCATTTAAAAGCCTACTTCACATGAAAATATTTAAATAAATAATTATATTTATTTTTAAAAATACATAGGAACTAATAAACCAACGTCCTTTCGATATTTAATATGATATTTTAGAGAATTTGACTATACATGTCATCATATTTTAATCCTAATTTATAATAATAGATTTATATATGTTAAAAACTAATGTAGATTAATAAACTTAAACTACTGAAAAAATAAAAAATTTAATAATTTAATAAAAGTACAAATTTTAATATATATAAATAATAATAGTATTAAAAATATTATTCATATTAACTTAAGTAGGCCGACCTAATAGGCTAAAACGTTTTTTTAATGACTTTCAACCTAATCTATTTAACTAAATAGGCTTAATAGGCTTATAAAAAAGTATTGGCCTGCTTTATTTAAAGGTCAGCTTAATCTGAGTCTATGTAGGTCATGCCTTAAGACCTCGTAGGCCGGCCTGACATATTTCTACCTCTACTTATAAGTTATCCGCTATAAGCTAACTTATCATCTATCAGTTATTTTTTACCAAACATAACCTAATTGTTTTTTTTATGACAAGCAACCGACAAGCATAAAAATTTGGTGCATCTTTTAGGATGTGGCGACGGGCACCTCCACGACAAAATTTTAATGCACATTATAAAAATCTCTCTTAAAAAAGTTGAGTTAAATATAAATTTGAACGTACATTATAGAAAATTGAATTAATATAAATTGACTATATAAATTGGAGGGTTTTGGAGGGTTATAAATTGACTATTTTAACCTTTCATTTCTGAATTTTTGCCGGGAAAAAAAGTTTTTGATTTTTCCGGAAAAAAGTTTCCGATTTTTTCCGTAAAAGTTCTCAATTTTTTCGGAAATTTTTTTTGATCTTTTGAAATGAAATTAGGCTAGAGCTAAAATTGGAATTTTGAATTATTGTGAGAGTAAAATAGTCAATTTATATAGTTAACCCTCTAAAATCCTCCAATTTATGGGAACTTTAAAATTGGATATAATAACCCCTCCAAAACCTTTCCTTATTTTTATAAAACTCCTACCTCTTTCCAAGTTTTTCCTTCCCCTCCAAAACACAACTTCCAAACATAGCTTAAAGGGTATTTTCGTTAATTCCTGGGTAACCAGCAAAAACGAATAAAAGATTGGAGCAGAAGAGAGAATCGAGAAACTGGAATGAAAAAATGAACGCCATTTAAGCGTTCTTCGCTTCCCCAATCATAATAAACCCTACTTCAGTTCTCAAATCTTCTCGTGTTTCTGGTGGTGCCAAAACCATGACATCGTTCGGATCTCTGAAATCAGCGATATTCGACAGAGAAGAGAGAAAACAGTGCGTTTTATTGCCACTAAGTTAATTAATTAATTAATTTTTTATAAACCCTAATTTGTTTCTGGTTGTAATTGCAGGCAATATCAGGCGCATATTCGTGGCCTCAATGCATACGATCGCCACAAAAAATTCATTAACGATTACGGTATATATAAATAAATTCAGTTTTTGTTGCTATAGAAAATTTTGCGAGCTTGTTATATGCTAGTATTTTCTTTTGGAAAGTGCTAACTAGTACCCGAGACATAGTTAAGAATACTTAAAATAGTAAAATTTCATCAAAATTTGTGTAGTTAATGTTTGAAAAGTAGAGAGAGTGTAGTATATCCTTAACTAGTGCCCCAAATCCTTAACTAGTGCCCCAGAGACACTAGTTAGCATGACCCTTTTCTTTTAATACTTTGAAACTGATTTAATAATTAAGCGCGTATAACAAATGATAAATTAAATCAAACTAAGGGATATAAGGATTGTTTGTTGGCTGAGGTGGGAGAGTTAAGGAGTGGAGTGATATCGAGATTAAGGGTTCAATTTCCAGTCATAGCATAAAAAACTAACAATGCTAACATTTGTTGTTTCAAAAATAAAATAATCAAACTGTTTACATAAAGCTATAAACTATTTTCGTAAGCTGTCCTGGAGAGTTTATGGAAATAAGTTGAAAACAGCTAACTGACATGCCATAAGCTGTTTTCACTTTTCATAAGCCATTCCAAACTGTCACACAAGTGCTTATACTAGCGAATGAGCTTATAAAAGTCAATCCAAACAGGCCCTTGTTTTTCGCTGCCATTTTCTTCAGAAGATTTTCATGTTTCAAATTATGTGATTCTAACTGTTTTTTATGATGCCATATCTTTTTAATTTTTTTCTGATTGGGAATGGACAATAAGGAAGTAATCAAATTTTGAGCTATTGATTTGGTTGGTCTTAATGTCCTAAAGTAAATGGATGATGAACAGTCTTCTCCATTAAGGAAAAGGAAGGAGGCTACAGTCGTCCAGAAATTCAAACAACCCCATACTAGTAACTGTGCATGTGATTTTTGTTTCTTCGCTAGTTCCACCGATCCAAGAACAAAAAATTGTCTAGTAGTAGAGACAATTTATTAATGGGTTTGTGACTGAGTTGCTTAAATTGACCTGTCAGAAATCACTTGGTTTTTCATTTTTGGTGATCTGTCAGAAGTTCGATGGAGAGATATAATATAATGAGATTTTGATTCAATTGGCCTTGAGGCTGTTGTTGTCCACATTAAAAAATATTTTTCTTCTTGCTTTGGCCGTTCCTGTCTTGTTTTGACAGAAGTTTTATGTCATTGTAGTTAATTGCAATCATGCTCAGTTACAAACGCTTCAAATTCCTTTTACCATCTTGGTACTGCCAGAGAATATCTCAGATTTCCATGAAATTTTAGCTTAGTATGCATTTTGTTTAACTGTACTATTGTATTCAACCCATAAGTTCTTCTAAAATTAATTTTTAACGCTCGCAGTTAGTTTCTATGGGAAAGAAGAAAAACCTTCAACCTTAAAGTTGCCTATTAAAACAGACCAAGACACGCTAAGAGAGGGATACAGGTAAAGCTTGTTATCTTGGCTTATGTAAGATAAGACTGTTGGAAATTTCATTCACTATATTCCTCAATATTGTCATAAGTCTTTATTTAGTTTTCTTTTATAGTTTAGTTATCATCCTTACTTTCCATTTTCATTTTTAATACCTGTAGCTATCTCTTGTAGCTTGTCGGAGTTTTCTTTTGGTATCATAGAACAATTTCATGCATTCTACAAAACTTGCATGAGTCATTTGACCTTGCTATAAGAAAAAAAATCAGGATCTTGGGAGCATTTTATTTGGCACTCTTATGAATTTATTCTTTACCTAGAAATATCAAAATGGGCTTCTATGCATCTTAATTGAAATTGTGAACGAGTACATATATAGTATATCAAAATGGGCTTCTATGCATCATACTTTATTATTGGAAAAATACTCTGTCTCTCAACTTGTCTGTTTCTGTGTCAGCATTTAATGTTGTTCATCCAAATGTGTTGCAAGATTTATACGGTCAGAGGAAGATGATCTGGATCCATCATGGGAACAAAGGCTGGTGAAGCGTTATTATGCTAAGCTTTTTAAGGAGTATCCTTTGCACAGTTCAATTTTTACTACAAATATTTATATTGAGGAGTAATGGTTTATTCATTTGTTATTATATATTTGATTCCTAGAAATCAGGGAAATGTCAATTTTGGTCCTTATAAACAATTCATTCGTTTTAGTCCATGCATTTAACAAAAAAGTGTGTTTATAGTCTCTTACTAGGGGACTTAAAAACAATTTTTGTATTGTTTTGGGGACTGAAGAGTGAAGACACGCTATTTATTAAATGCACGAACTCAAAATTTATCAAATTTTTTATTAACATCAGAATCAGCATTTGCTCAATTTTGCTTATTGGGACCAAAAATGTCACCCTGTTTTGTACTTGTGTGATATTGGCATTGGGTTTGATTATAAACTTGATAGAATTAGAGGTATCCATATGTAAGAGCTAATGCAATGCAACACAAATTTAGAGAGCTAATGCAATGCAACCCATTTACTGAATGTGGTCCCTCGTTCATAAAATATTTTTTCTAAAATATCTTATATGAAAGGTCAGAAAGGATATAGATAGCTGTTATTGAAATTGCTCGATACACCACACTAATATAGGGATGCATTTCTTGTATTAGTACTACTTATTTGCTTGTTGCCTTAAATCCTTTCAAGATACTGTCTTGCTGACATGTCACAGTACAAGAGTGGTAAGGTAAGCACTCATTGCATTTAGAATATTTTTTGGTAGTTTGCTAAATATTCCACCCTGTAGTAATTTTGAAACTTATGATATGTCAATTTTCCCATCAATTTTGAACTTAAGCTCCTTTTGTGTCCCGAGTTAACCTTTTCTATGATTTGTAAATTTGTCCATCAATTTTAAAAATATGATGCTATGTTTGTGTATTCTGGTCTGGTTTGTTCTGGTGTGTGATTTGTGAAGTTGTGCATCACGTATTCTGGTCTTGATTTGGTTAAAACAAATTATCTAGGTTTTCTTTATTGCCAAGTTAGATTGTAATCTTTCTTTTTTTTGGCATCTCTTCATTTGTATTATTTTATGGACAAAACTTACATGCATTGCTATACATGCAGTTTTTACTTTTCCTCTCACAAAGAGGTAGTTATTTTAATTGAAAAACAGTTTTCTTTTATTTTTTTTTAAATTAAAAAACACAAAAAACCACTTCTTTGTGAGTGGAACAGCAAAAACTGCACATAAAGCAATGCAGGTAAGTTTTGTCCTTATTTTATTTCATCTCATTTTTGTCAGATGTTGGTATAGTGGATTTTTTTTTGTAGCCTAAGATCTCATTTTATGCAGAGTATATCTATAAAAGTTTTATGCTGATAGATTGCATATTTTTGTAGATTGGTCTTAGATGGAGAACCGAGAAGGAAGTCATGTCTGGCAAGGGTATTGGTTATTCTTTCACCAACTAGTTTTGCTTAGTTATGATTCGCTGCATCCATTCCATGTTTAACTAGAACCCTTTCAGAAAACAGATGTGTTTTAGTTTGTGTATTCTCTGTAGTCTACATTCAATTGTTATGAAAAGAAACTCATTCATTAAAATTATAATTAGTTTCTGTTTTATTAAAGTTTAGTTGAGTTCACCTACCTTTCACATGCAATAGAATTTTAATCAGCTAATCTTTTGAGTTTCATCTACTTCTCTAACCGATCCTTTCAAATCCTTTCAGAAAACAATATTAAAATGTGAAGTAGCATTTGTGAATGAATGCTCTGTTCTTGTTGACTTGTTTGCATTGTCTCCACATTTTTTTCCTTCTCTTTTTTAAGAGAAGAAAAACTTCATTAAAAAGGTACAACTTGGAGAAGAAGATACATGGTTTTAGACACCAAATTTCCAAGTCCCAAACCCGTATCGTTCTTAGGTCTACAATTGACCTCCTAATTCCTAGCTAATAAATTAGTCACTCTTAGAGTTTCACCAAATCTGACCAAAGAGAATCCCTCCATTTTCATGGGATTAAAAAGACAGTAGATGGCAACATTAGGCTAGTAAGTTTGGATTAAGGAAAATTCTGCGAAGTTTTAGGATTTACCTCCCAAAGTAACTCCTGAGTAGATGCTATTTCAGAATCTAACAGCTATCAACGATTGCATAGGCAGAAAGAAACTGTGGGACTTGTATAATTTATTTCAATTCCAATTTTTTAACTTCACAAACATTTTGTACAGACATTTTAAAACTTTACTCTCGCAAGACATATAGACCTTTTCAATAGATCATGCTTGCACAAGCTAGAGTCCTCTATTTTTCATTTGTTTGTCCTATTCTGTCTGCATTGTTGCAGAAGTAACTGCCTTTAATTTGTTATATGATTTAGAATCCTACTCAATTTTAAAATCTCTGTTACACAATGTTACAGGCCAGTTTATATGTGGCAACAAGCATTGCGATGAGAAAGATGGATTAGCAAGCTATGAGGTAAGATATTCTTCTCATTACAATTAATCAATTTATTTGACTAATCTGTTATAGAGGGAGACATATTGAAGATAAACCAATCAAAAAGGGGAAGGTGAAAACCGGGGAAAACATTAGGAAAAACCACTATGAAGGACCTTATTCTAATTACTGAAGATCTGGCTCTAGATATAGTGTAATTGCATTGGTTGATCCATCTTCCATGTATCTGTTCCTATTTAGAGGCCAAGGGCAACATCCCTATTTATTAGGATATTTATATTTTATGTCTATAGTTTGAGTGTTTCATGTAAATATGATAATTAGGAAAAAAATTATTTGTAACGATAATCACCAATTGAGTTTGTGGTGTAGTTGATGCACACGGTTTTCACACGGTTTTCAGCATTTGATTCTCTTCTTTCTCTCTCAAACTATTTTTGATTGATCATTTTATGAGCAATTTAAACCTTTGCTTGAGGGCCGCAGAGTCATAATTTGTGTATATCTCGTTACATGCTTCCACTCCTTTAATCTACTTGCTTCATATTACAGGTGAACTTTTGTTACTTTGAAGCTGGAGAGAACAAACAAGCTCTAGTTAAATTGGTAGCATGTGAGAGGTGAGTTAGTACTTAGTATGAGATAATGTTGGTTTTGTTACCTATACCATTGTTTTCTTCCAAATCCATTTCTTGTAAAGTAACTAATTTTTTTTCTTCTTGTAAAGTAACTAATAGCAACCATTTTATGAAGAAATTAATGGTTGATATTACATGTATTACAAATCATGTGTATTGAAATGCCATCTCATCCCTTCATTTCCTCATTTTACTCTCTACTTTAAAAGAGCCAAATTCTATTCTTCCATACCAGAAATTTACTGTAGCTTTTATGTTGGCATTCTACAAATCTAATTATGTGTAGTGCTTCCCCATCATATTTGTTAAGTGCTTGGCTCTTTATGAAGTTTGATTGAACACATTTAAATTTAAGGGTTTGCTTTGCAATGGCCATGCAAAAACTTTGTTAATTCCATGGGATGTCGATTATGTCACATGGGAAATGTCAGTATATACTGGCCTTGAGAATTGACTTACTGTTAAACATTTCCCCTGTAAGATTCTATTAGAAGTTTTCTTAATCTCTCTGAGGCTTCTTAAATTGCCTTCAACCAACATTGAGAATATGACAATGCTACACCAGGGGATCTGATCCAGAGTCAGTCTAAGATTTCCTGTATTAATGAAATTGGTTTTGAAACCAACAGATGTAGTTACCTCAAGAATATTATTTTGTTATCATTATTTATTGAAAAACAATCCATTTCCATGTACTATTATTTTAATTTGACACTGTTAATTTGTTTCTATAACAATACATGAACAAAAAGTAATTTCACTCGAGTAGTTGGCTATAACACTCCTAAACTTAAGACTGATTCTTTGATTTGAATTCACAATAAATTGGCTATATGCTCCGATGTTCAGGATGGAAATTTGTAGATTGCCTGCTATTATTTAAAGCTTATTCTGGGGAGTCGTTTTTAGAAATTGAGGTTATTAATCTGTTTCGTTGAAATTGAAAGTGTCTCCTTTTAAGTCATTATTATTAAGGGATTATAATTTTTCCAATAGATGTGCATGGAAACTTAACTACAAAAGGCAGAAAGAGAAGGAACAATTAGAAAAACGACAACAAAAGCAGGATAGAAGAAAGAGGTGAGAAGTTAGAAAACATTGATGCCCCCTACCAGTTCTATTTTTCACTAATTGACTGAAATACGGAGATTGAATTTTTTCAATTGTAGGAATCGTTCAAAGAGTGACGATGATCTAGATGATGTCCAAGAAAGCGAAGAGCGGAGGCAGAAAGGTTTGAAGTTGCAATATTTTTACACGTGGTTGGCTATTTTGATTACATCAGGACATGAAAGTCCTGTATTTTCCGGTTATTATTTGTTTATGTTGCAGGAATAATAGAGCATCAATTTAACCATTTTTCGTGAAAATATAAAATACAAAGCTTTAATAATAAATCATTAATTTTTGTGCTTGTCATTTCTTTAAGAACTAGGAAAGGAATGCCTGGGGGTTTAGAATGATCAGTGCTAATTTTCTTAAATAGTGAAATTACTTGTGATGGTTGCATCTTTTGCTGTGTTTGCATCTTTTATAATAGTTGCCAACTTGCTACAGTTAATTCTGTTGCTACATAATTATCGTCTAATGGGCGGGCAGCGGGGCAGGTTGGTTAGAAAAGAAAAAACCTTACCTACAATGATGTGAAACCTTGTTTACCAACACTGTGAAGTGTTTTATATATACCAACAATGGGTCAGGTTTAAGCAAATCTATTTTAACTATTTTTAATTTGAATGGTGAAGCTGGTGAAATTATGGGTTCAGCTTTTAAGCATGGTGATGGAAACACATTTTACCTGCCTGACTTACTTCTTAATAGTCAATCTTAAATGTTTACAACCCCTTTTTTTACTGTAAAAATTCTTTGTCCTAACATTTTGCTGCTATGAGCTTAAACTTTATTTAACATGTATTTTCAGGAAAGAGGGCTTTGATTTCCGCCGGTGATAATAAAATTGATGATAATGATGCGGATGACGATAACTTAGACGAGTTTCTTGAGGGCATGTTTCCCTGATATTTAATTGATTCATTGCTATATACATGAAAAGTATATCTTGAGACCAAAGCCAGGCAAGATGGAAAAGGGGTTGTGGTGCTGGGAGCAAGTGAGTACTGCTGCACATAGATGCCATATGATCCAGAATCAAATTGACATGGCTTGTAATTGTGTTGTGGTTGACATCATTTAATTTAATTTAACCAAGTGAAAATAAAAGTTGTTTTCATTTAACTAGTTAATAAGATTAACTATGACAATATGTGGATTTTGGGTATTATGTAAATGAGTGTTGTAATGTATGCCTGCCATGAGTGTTCAAAGCGGAGGAGTTGGAAGTTCTGCAATTGTATATTTTTGTACATTTTTGAGCTTATGGAAAATTGCTTATGCAAATAAATAAGATTTTATGTTAATTCATAAGTTTTTATTTACAAAAATTATATGTTCATAAACTAATTTCATAAGCTTATAGTTATACATAAAGCTTATTTATTTACATAAGTTATTTTGCATAAGCTCAAAATAAATCAATATTAATGAAAATTTAAGGAAAGTTGGTGTTATTTTTAAATTAAAGGGGGTATATTATGTATTATTTAACGAGACTTTAAAGGATGTGATTGCGATTTCCCCTTAACTCTACATCAATAGAATAGACATAAATTAATAAAACGAATAGGAAAACTATATTTATTTATTTTTTAAAAAAATAAAAGATTAGACAGATTTTAGTTTCTTATGTAAATCAACTTTTTGTTTGGATAAAATATCAACTTTTTTTAATAGTTATCTAAAACTTTTTTTTTACTCTCACCATCAGTTGAATCTGGTTCGAAAGTCAGTTCTTCGAATCATAATTCTCCCTGTTAAGTACAGCGCTAATCATTACTAAATCAACTAACGATTGATTATCTAAATCAACTTTAAATATAAAAAAATGGTTAAATGAAATAAGCAAATATTAATTAATAATAAAGTCGTAAAACTTACATCTAGACACCAAATTGAAAATCAAACATAGATTATAAAATATTATTAATTGATTCTTATCCATGTGATGCATTCATCATTCCATAGTAGTATATTTTATGTTGTACTAGGTAGCACAAGGATAAGGTTTGACAAACTTCTTAAACAATGTTTCTGTTGATGTCACATTCTAAAGTAAAGTAAGTAAAGAAAATGAGATAAGAGGGACCATTTTTGTCAACACATCATTGTTCTTACATCACACTCAATTAAATTTCGTAATTAAGGTTACATATTTTATTTTATTTTTCTTCCAAAGGAGAAACATCAGACAAGGACAAAGACCTTTGCGTGAAGTATAAAATAGTAAAATATATTTCTTGTATTTTCATTTTCTAGAAACAAAACAAAAATAAGCAACTGTGATTTATACAAGTGAAACATATAATATAAGTAATTAATATTTTATTAATAATAAAATATAAAGAGACAAATAATATGAGATAAATAAATATTATAAATAAAACATATAAAGCAACAAATAAAGTACATAATTTTTTTTCACTAGAATAATAAAATTGTGAACATATAATTTTTTTTTCCTTGAACTTAGCTCGATTGGTAGAAATATACATTTTATATTCAGAAGTTAGAGTTCGAACTTCAAATACTCCACTATTTATCGTTAAAAGTGAAATTTTTAGCGCTATCTGACAAAAAATTACAAATTTTGATAACAATGTTATAATGACTTTTATATATAAAATATTTTTTTAAAATATAAATTTGTCTATGAAAAATCGGTTGTAATAAGCTTTGACCTTGTAATTTGTAATTTTTTTTGGTAAAATGTAATTTGTAATTTTAAGTGGTGGTGTTCGAATTTTATATTGAAGAATTATAAAATATTTGTTAGTATATTGTTAGTATCACTTTAATTAATAATTTTGCTCTCTTCTCAAATTTATAAAAAATAAAAAAAAAAATTAAAGGATTTTTTTTTAAAAATTTCTGTTTTATTCTTATATTCTCATCAATTCAAATTCAATGTATCATGCTCCATTGTCTCTCACTCTCTCCTAATAACATAGAAAGAGAGAGAAAGGGTCTCACCTCAATGCAATTTAGCTTCTGAAAGCCAAACCTCCCAGCAGTAAGTTCTTCAAAAGTTTATAATTTAATAGCTTTTAAATCACCAAATTTATAGTTTTGATTCAAATTTTACCATAATTTTGTAAAGGGTGTTTCTCTTTTTGTTTGTTTTTGTTTTGCTTAATGAGAATTGAGAAGTGGAGATTTTCTTTTCAGTATGTTTATTTGGTTGGTAAGAAAGAAGGAGAAAAAATAAAATTTGATTTTTGAGTTTTTAGTCACTTTGTTTTCATACAATATACTAATAATCAAATTCTAAGCTTAAGCCTTTTTGAGCTTATCTTAGTAAAGGGTAGGTAGGTGTTCAAATTATTTAACAGATTCAGTTTTGCAATGGAGTTATAAGATTCAGATTATTAAACCTGAGCATGTTCTTCTTTTTTTAAATATAGTTTTGGAATTTAAGATATAAATTATGATGTTTTTTTTGACAACATAAATTATGATGTTAGTCTTTTGCAAATATAACATTTTTTTGTTTTAGTTCTTGTAATTTTTCTTGTTTGGGTTCAGTCCCTGCAAATTCAAAAACAGTTGTTTTTAGTCCTTAACACCACCTTATTGCGACACATGCGTCACCTTGCGTGCTTATATTGGGCCACGTATGACGCGAGAGACTAAAAATAATTAGTTTTTGAATTTTCAGGGACTAAAACCCAAACAAAAATAATTTTTAGGGACTAAAACAAAAAACACTATATTTGCAAGAACTAATATCATATTTAAACCAGAATTGTATTATGTTTTTGTTATTTGTGATTTGGAAAATTCGTTGTATCTTTGTTTGGTTCCAAGGAAAAACTTGTGAAAGGATGCCAGGGAAACCTGAAACTGATGATTTAGGAGTAAAGCATAGTGAGTTGCCATCATCTATTTACTCTCATCACCCTTGGTGGCTTCAAAATGCCTCCAAATCATCTTCAGCTGATCAGCTAAATGGTTCAATCATGAATGGTGTCACACATTTGGTTTCACCATCACTTTCTGTAACTGATAAGTCAGGTGTCTGTATTTTGATATCTCTTTAAACTTTTGCTTGCTTCTAATGTATTTTTGTTACTTCTTTTTGAATAAATTCTAAATATTTTAAGTAGCCAGCATGATTGTGTTAGTTGTATTAATTTATCTGTTTTGATGGATTGAGTTGACATAATTTTCAGGCCATTTGCATTTTGGCATCCAGATTTGTCAAAACTCAAACCATTTGGAGTTTTTCATCTTAATGAACATATAGAATTAAGCATTTAATGCCCTTATTTACTATGATTGTTCATAATTAAGCTTTTTAATCCAACTACTTTATCATGGTTATTAGAATTGTATATGCATTAACCAAGTCATTCGGCTCAAGTGGTTAATGAGCTTCACCAAAGGACGGATTTCGGGAGAACCTTAGTTCGATTCCTGGGTGAAACAATTTCTTGGCCAGACTTTACTTACCTTGCGCCCGAACTCTGGACTACTAAGGCCCCCTTCCCCTAGGAACCAGAGGGTTAAGAAAAACCAAAAAAAGAAAAGAATTCTATATGCATTTGTTTTCACAAAAAAATTGTCTCATTGGTCTCAGGTGGGGTCATTGCCGAGGAGCACAGTAACATCAAACAGGCCCTATCGTCTACTCCATTTACCATGGACAAACATTTTGATGGTCATTCGATTGTAAGACTTCCTTCCTTTAGCATTGCATTTTTTCTAAGCTATGTAGACAGTAGACAGACATGACAAACTTTTGTCATAAACTGCACTTTGCGCTATATATCTTTTGATATAAAAACAAAGGTTGTAAGCTTCTTGAGTATGTTTTGTATGCAGGTTTTAACATCTCATTCAAATGCAGAGTTTGGTCAAATCTTGTCTCCTTATGGACAGCAAGTTATGGTATGTTATCAGCATATTGCGATGACAATTTGAAAATCAAAGAAGTACATATACTTAAATTATTTCTAAAAGTACTTTCATTGATAGTTCTCAGATAAATTTTCGGTACTTCTTACCAACTAAAGAAACAATTGTCGTATAGATATGATACATGCTTGATATGATTTACTAACTAAAAATATGTATCTATGCATACTTGTTATGATTGCAACTTCGAGTCCTAACAGCTATTGGCATTATGCTAGATGAACCCCCAGCTATACCAAATGCATCATGCTAGAGTGCTTTTGCCACTTGAAATGGAAGAGGAACCTGTCTATGTCAATGCAAAGCAGTATCATGGTATTTTGAGACGAAGACAGTCGCGCGCCAAGGCTGAGCTTGAAAAGAAAGTTATTAAAGTTAGAAAGGTATGACTGATAACGATATCTACCTTAAAGCATTTTGACTGATATGATGAAAAAATGGCCACAAAATTGTGTTTTATATTAAGAAATATGGAAAATATCTTATAATATCTAAATTGTATCTTAGATCAATCTAGAGTGACTTAATTATCCCTTAGGAACAGTTTCTATATTTTATCATTATTTGTTTCCTTATTTAATGAAGATTTGGACTCTAGTATTAGTATAAATAAGTATTACTGCTTTTCCATCTGTGTAGAATTGATCATAGTCATAGTTGTATAATTCATATCTTACAGCCATATCTTCACGAATCCCGTCACCTACATGCTTTGAGAAGGGCAAGGGGAAATGGCGGTCGCTTTCTCAATACAAAGAAGCTCGAACATAACGATTCTAATGCCGCTCTAGAAAAAGATAACAATACTGGTACAACATTGGTTGCCAACAATGAGAATCAACAACGCTCAACGAATGCATCGCAGTCCATACACAAAATGCAGGGTTTCAACATCGGTTACCATGGTGGAAATGGTTTTACAGCACTATGTCATTCACAGGCAAATGGAAAACAGGAGAGTGATTTCTTTGGTAAAGAGAGGGAATCAAATGGTGGTATAAAATGACCCTCCATACAGCAACAGGTAGATATTATAAACTCGATACTAGAAAATAGTAATTATTTTTCTAATAATATCCTTAGAAATATCTTATTTATTGATATTTATCAATCTACAATGTATTCATTAATCCTTTTCATCTAAGAGAGGAACTCGAAATCAAGATAAACATATACGATATTATTGAGTTTATCTAAATTCTTACATATGTCTCATATATACCGTGCAGGTGAAGATGAAGGGATTTATCTCATCCAACTTATGATGCTGTAATTGAAAGGCAATTCATTCTTGGCTAAGTTAATTAGATTATAGTGTGATGAAACCAATGACATGGCAAACTTCATGTGCCTTGTTTGGTCTCTCCCCTTGCTTGTGTTTCTCTTTACATGTTCATTTGCAAAATGAGTGAAAGAAATAAAAGAAAAGTCACTTTGGTTTGTGAACTTTACAACAAGAATCACTTGTGTCATATACTCCACAGAATCTTAGAGCTTTCTTTTATCCTATCTGTATAATTTCACACACATTATCTTTGAATGGTGCTTATATAAGGATAATATAACAATTGAGAATAACAACTAATTAGTGTTATTAACTACTATAACTAACTTTTATATGATATTATCTACTTCAGCAACCACTACTTAATTAATAGAATGATAATTGTGTTCCATCGTAAAATATCCAAACAATATCCAATAATCGGTAGAAAGACGTGTACATGCATTGAGGCAGCACTGTACAGTGAGGCTGTCAACAAAATTACAGTTTGGCTTGTTCTTGCAGTTGTTCCTATGAAGAGATCCATGAAAACAATAATTAACAGAATGCACTTGAACAAAAAAGAATGGAAACTTTAATGATCCATTTCATCTCTTTCAATCAATCTAAACATAGTTAAGTGATCATAATCAATATGAAGTAACACAAACCTCTGTCAGAAAGAAGGAATGGAAACTATATGGAACTCTTCGAGGCAATTCTACAAATGCAATAGGATCTGCTGACATTGTTTTTGCGTCTATGACGTTCACAGATGATTTCCTGCGGCATTTTAGTTTAAACTCGCTCTATTAGCAAAAACAATCGCAAAAAACTATGGCATAGTCATAAATATAGAGAATTTGATACCTTGTATTCTCATCATGTACATAAAAGATCAAGTATCCATCATCTTCTTCGGAATTGGTTCCAGGTACACGAGGGACATAGATAGCATCCGAGCAAAATGTTCCTGGTCCCAAGCCATAGAGACCACAAACATTTCCTCCGACTTCAAGCTTTGTGTTGCCAAAATCAGGTTCGACATTCAAATCAAATTTAATAATCCCAGTTGCACTGCTGTCTAATATGGTTCCATATACATACTTTTGTTTCCTGGTGAAATGAAAATTGTCAATCGCAAATTGCAGAAAATAGCAGCTTGTTCAAATTCCGCAATGCAACAGTTTTATAGTGCCACTATAACGCGATTTGATAATATCATGAACTAAAGAATAAGAATAAGTTTTTACCTGCCAGTGTAGCATTCGTTCACCCTAGGAAAATCTACAGAAAATGTCGATAGTTTCTTTTGAGAAGCTTTACCAGTTTTCATGTTAAACCTCATTTCATACCTGGAAAGAGTTCATTCAAATTGTTCAATATGCGTAGACATAGAATAACATCGAGTAAACTTTGCTTCGTAAATTATGAATACAAACAAGTCTTCTTACAGCTCATTTGAGAAATTTTCAAGCTTATCCTTGATATTCTCGCTGATCATGTCCAAGTCCGGA
Source organism: Trifolium repens (assembly GCA_030408175.1). Classification (NCBI taxonomy): domain Eukaryota; kingdom Viridiplantae; phylum Streptophyta; class Magnoliopsida; order Fabales; family Fabaceae; genus Trifolium; species Trifolium repens. Next base: position 11,022,645 of record CP125850.1, read on the forward strand.
TTCTTCAATCGGCATGTGATCAAAACAACTTCATCCTCCTCCTCCCAAGCATTAGCTAGTTAAAAAAAAGTCATATAAAAGTCAGAATTAATGAATTTAAAGCACGAATCGAATCTTAGTTTCGCATTCTAACTCTTATGCATAATAATACACTGTAATCTATCTTCATATTATATTAAGATGAAACAAAAGAAAATAAACACACCATTATGGAATATGAAGCAATTTGGTAATTCAAACCATCTTATGAGCTTATCATCTTTAGCATAGCGAGGTAGGACACCGAAACGAGCATTCTTGGTTGAATCAAAAGAGAATATGAGTTTATGATTCTTCACCATTTCCTGAAAAATGGAATTTGAAACAACAATTCAAGATTCATTTAATTTCCATCAAGTGATATAATTAACAAATCAATCATTAGTCAGATTAGATTTAACAGAAAAACCTGCAATACCTTTGGCCTAAAGTATACAGGAAGATCCATAAAAATTGCGTAATTCTCGGTTATGGCAAAGTCATGCATCATGATGGGATATGATATTGTTATGGGAACAGGATCATGCATATAACCATCCTTTGAAATTACTCTGTATGTGATATATGGCGGTGTTTGCGAATATCCAAATGTAAACATCTCCCCTGCATTGTATGCACAAAGATATTTATTTAGCACCGACACAGACACTAGACACGACACTGACATATAGATACTAGTAATAAAAGTGATTGAAGATAAATATAATTAATGTGTCGGTGTCAGACACATGTTGGACACCGGACATGTCATCAATCTGAAGTGTCAGTGTTGCATATGACTATTCCATTAAATCAATCAATCATCTTAATCACTTATTTGAATATGGCGGATTCACCAGTAAAAGGATCAAGTTTTGGATGAGCAGTGAAATAATGGTCCAGTCTCTTGTCATAATCTAGCATTCCAAGTGTATGCAAATCGCCATCTTCAAAAACTTTAATAGCATCTGCAAAATATAAAATAACACTACTTGAGTCACATGAATCTGATGAATCTTTTTAACCACTTTATTCGATTTAGTCCACAACATTTCAGATATAATCGACAAGTTTATATCTTTCATAAAACTAAAACAAAGGAAAAGTACTCACAAGGTTTATCTCGTTCTGAGAGCGCTAGAAGCTTCCCATTATGATATACAAGACTTGTATTAGCTGAAATGAGACACACATTAAGAAACATTATGAAAATAAATGCAGAATGTAAAAAAATAATCTAGGATTCTGAATTTGAAATAAATTACTTGTTGCACAAGTCACCTGTTCCAGTTCCATAAGAAACATCAAGTATTTTCAATTTTTCTCTCAAAATTTGTATGGTAACCATTAAAAGTCCAAGTAGACCCTTGACATCTCCAATCTGAAAATTACATACAGCAAGTATAGAACCAAAATTTGTTCATCATTAGTATGTAATATATTTTTCACTAAGCTTCTATACTTTACACTTTTCCATTAGTACCTTCATAAATTTACAGCCTCCGAAGTATTCTTCTTGTTTAAGACGAGAAGTTCTCACGAAACGGGAAAGATATGTAGCTTTTCCATCTTTGATGCGCAAACCGTGAATCATTCTGCAATTCAATGATGCCAAAATTATAACCTTGTGTTAATATCCTTTAACAGTAATATATATTAGCTGATTTGCATAAAGAACGAGAATCGCGCACCCATCTCCATCGAACCTGTAAAGATAGAAATTGAAAGCATTGTATGAGTCCAGATAAACTTAAATAGGGATTAAAGGTTATGCATTGTCAGTGTAAAATTATTTACCAATGATATCCAGCTACCGGTGGAAACTTCGGATTCGGTCCCACCCTGAGAAACTCTCCATTCAAGCAATCCTGCAGTAGACTTCAAATGGTTAGTGATGATAAGAGACAATATCTGAGGGTGAAATTTTCAAGGACAGAAAGCACAAAACAAACATATGCTGAAAAGATAAATGATTTTTGACACAATTTGACATTACAATTAGACAACAATTTAAATGGCTAATGTTGTTCAAATATGTGGTAGATTGTTTGTTTTTTTTAAAATAAGGTATCCGGTCTAAAGACTGACTAATTTAAAGAATTACAAATTCTACCGTCCAATAACTAACGAGAGGCCATTTGAAGCGTTTTCTTATATGGACTGATTCAATATAAAAAGTGGCACTAGGAAGATTCGAGCCTCAAAGGCAGAATCGACTCTTATGTATGTGCTACATGGGCCATGACACAGGCCTCGTAAAAATGGGTGCTAAAAAATTTATAGTGTATAGTAGTATTAGATTATTAGTAAATTGGGAGTACAAAATAAGAGATTGTGATCTTTAAAATGAGGGATTGTGGGATCCAAGTATTTGAGATTATCTTTATTCTAAAATGAGAGATTTATTAGTTACAAAATGCCATTAAAAAGATTGTTCTAATGTGAAGATTCCTAAAGATAAATGTTTTAGATGTTTTATAGCTAATGGAAATACTATAGTTTTATCATCAAATGGAGAGATGTATGATAGAGATTGACTTGTTTATCAAACTTCTTTTTTATGTTAGTGACAAAGATGATTATTTTTAATGTTATCGATGCTATTTGCAATTTAAATCAAAAATAATTCTTTTTCATTTTTTGCACTTTTTTCATTAGAGTCATTTATAATATTTTCACATGGCCTCCAAATAGTAAGAATCCGTCTTACTCAGAAGAGCACACTCCAAGTCCAACCCATATATCGCAAACTCATTAATCATCATGCCTACACATGAAAATCATATCTATACATTAATTTGATCGCAATTTGAATGATTTATAAATATGCATATTCAACCATTTAAAAATCGTGTTTTAATTGTATTCACTGAACAGTTTAGACACCTTGTTATATTCATTAACCATCTAGCGAATATAATATTTAAATAATATCAACCGTTTAAATTGTTGTCAAATTTTAATATCAAATTTGTGTATAAAATAACATAACTCTATCTTAAAATTGATTACAAAAGAAATAATTTTCACTAACCGGAAGGTACCCTTTAACAGGAAGATCCTTAACAGGAGGTGTCTCATCTTGAACAGGTGCAAAATTACCATCAATCCAATGATGAGAAAGTGAAGAATCATAAAAGAACTTGACAATAATCTTCTCCAACAAATCAACAACTTTTGAAGTGAAACCTTTTCTTGGTTTTGGTTCCACCTTCACAATCCCTCTTCCTCTTTGTGCTACAGATTTGATCTTTACACAAATGGGTTTATGATAACGGATAGAACTACAAGTGTTGCTATAGGTGAAAACTTGATTACCACGGTACCTTCCCAAGGAGTTTAATCTGTTAGTACTGCTCATACTGCATGTTGAAACAAAACAAAACAAAAATTATAATTATAATTATTTTTCTTTTTATTAATTCTAGTAAGTATAAATATTCATCGAAGTCAATTGTGCAAGGCAAAACCTTCCTTCTAGGACACGTACTTTGAATTAAGTGCATGAGTGTCGGTTTCTGTTTTTCTAAGACATTTATGTATGCATTATTATTACTAGAGCTGTCAAATGGGCCGGCCCAACCCGGCCCGGCCCAGGCCCATAGGACCAAGACATCTATTGGGCTTAAGTAGGCCGGTCCATTAAGGCCCAACCCGCTTAGCCCAGCCCAATAAGCATGGGCATACATGGGCCGAAGGGTCGGCCCGACATATTTTTTCAAATTTTTTTTATAAAAAATTGACAAATTTTTTGTAAAAAAAAAATTCTATGGACAATAAAACTACATATGCATCGCACACAAATTAATATCCATAAAAAAGTGAGTGTCATGATTTCATGAAATAATAAATACTTCAAAATATCCATGCAAAAGTGGAGAGATTTGTGGATGATGATTCATAAAGTGCATCCTCAAAGCTAATAAATTTCAAGCTTACATCAGACACTAAACTTTTAACATAATCATTCAAAATACATAAATTAAATTATAAATTATAAAAAAAAAAGTAAATTATAAATCTCATCTTTTTCCTTAAAAAAAACAAATCTCATCTTTTGTTACTTATTTTATCTAAAGATTTTATACTAACTAAAATTCCTTATTTTTAGGTAAAATTATTTTTAGATATATTTTTTTTAATTCTTTAATGGGCCGGCCCAAAAGCCCGATGGGCCAGCCCATGATGGCCCATAGGCCCGGCAGCCCAGCCCAATAAGGTCCAATGATATTTTTGGGAAGCCCAACCCGGCCCGATAGCCCGGCCCATTTTTACAGCTCTAATTATTATTAGCCGTCATTGTGTGATCGATATTTTTTTTTTTATGTGATCAATATTCTCTATTGTGCAAATATAAATAACTGCTTAATCTCCTTTTTTATTGGACTTATTTAATTATAACTACTTAACCTCTTTTTTTTTTGTGGCTAGTTATTAAGAAGAAAAATATATATTTGTTTTTTACTATAAAAAAACTGAAAACCTATTTTTATGTGGAAGTTGTGCTTAGTTTTTTTTTTGTAGTTTTTTTAAGGGTAAAATAGGAATAATGAAAAAGTCATCCCAAAAATTTGTATCCCCTTTATATATTAGTATAGATTATTATTATATGGCATTTGCTACTACTACTAAAAATAGATAATGTGTTGTGAAGATGCAATGAATTCCTTCTCATCTATTTATACTGTGTATTGTAAAAGGGTGTTGCTATTTGTTACGAAACTGGAATCGAAGAAAAGCAAGAATTGCTCTTTGAAGTGGAAAGGAAATAAAGTTTTGAAACGTGACATAATACATGGGACGGTTGGTGATTGAATGGATGAATAAGATTAATTCTTGACATTTCTTACGGTAATTTCCCGTACTAATAAGCATTTCTCATTGTAAAAATGCTTTAATAAGGTTTGTGTAATTAAACTCTTAAAAATAGGTGTTATTTTCAAAATGGGACAAGCAATCGATAATTTGATCTGATTTGAAGTCGGTGTCATTTAGTGCCTATTTCGGTTCGTGGTAGTTCTAATATATTAATCGATAAATTATGAATTAGAAAACTTATTTAGTTAAAACAAAAACAAATTATACGAATGAAAATATTAACATCATCAGAGTAGCGAGTTTAAAAAACAAATTGATTTTTATTCGATATTAAAGTTCGTCATTATATTAGCATAAAAATTTATATATTGCATTTTTGTTCTTAATCTCTTACTGTACACATGATATTCTTTTATGGATAAAACTTAGGTGCATTTGTTTAGATGTTTTTTGCATGATTCTTATGGATAAAAAACTATGATTTCCTCAAATTTATGATTTTCTCAAAGTTTGTTATATCCACAAAATATGAATTTTATGTTAAGAACCATATGAAAAGTACGTAAAGAAATGCACCTAAATTTTGTCATTCTTTTTTTATATAAGTTGGCCTAATTTTTTTTCCAGTCATCTTCTTTTATTAAGTTCTTCTATTTTTTTAAGTTGTTATAACTTTCTTTTTTATTTTTGACTCTCCGTCTCAAAATATTTGTCGCATTTGACTACTGCACACTTGCCGATGTGCAATTTTGATCATTAATGTCTCTAGTTATGTATTATTAAAAATCATGAAAAATTGATATTTTGATAGTACTCATCGAGACAAATCTAACCAGATTTCATATGTTAATATTTGTCCATATACATTAGTAAAAAAATATGGTCAAAGTAGCTTATATGAATAGTGCACATAGTCAAATTATGACAATTATTCTGGGACGGAGGGAGTAAGTTGTTAAATGTTAGATTAAGTAACTATTTTTTATCATGGTTTTTATTCCTATTTTTATGCGTAGATTTACTTTAACTACAATTTTTTCTTTCATATTTTTTTTTATTTGTATTTTTTTCTTATTTTCTATTTTCGATGGCACCTACTGTTATAGCTGTAAAAATGGATTGGACAATCAGACCGGCCCAATAGTCCTATAATTTTACACGGGCCGGGCTTCAAAAAAAAATATTGGGCCTTATCGGACTGGCCCACGGGCCTATCTTTTTCGTGGGCTGGACCCTTGGGCCGGCCCTTTAAAGAATTAAAAAAAATATATTAAAAATTTTCTAAAAATAGTTTTAGCTAAAAATAAGGAATTTTAGTATAGTTTTAGCTAAAAATAAGGAATTTTAGTTACCATAAAATCTTTAGATAAAATAAGTAATAAACGATGAGATTTGTTAGTTATGAGATAATTATTAAGCCAAATATTTATGATTATCTTTATTTGAAACAAAAAAACAAATTTGTTATGATTATCTTTACTTGAAAAAAAAATAACAACTAATTTGTATGTGATACATATGTAGTTTTATTGGCCATTGAATTTTTTTAAAAAAATAACAAGAAAGTTTGTCAGGCCGACCCATTGAGCCATGTAAGCCTTTGGTTACCGGGCCGGGCTAGGGAAGCCGAGCCTTAACGGCCAGCCCACTTAAGTCCCTTTATATGTCTTGGCCCTCTGGGTCGAGGCAGGTCGAACCCTTTTACAGCTCTAAATCATTTGGTGACGCACGAACGATATAAGCGAAAACCCATCTCAATATCATTACATTAGTCTTGTTCAAAAAAAAAAAAAAATTGTAAAACTAAGAGAAACTCATGATAGTTTGTAATTAACTTTTGTGAATGCCGTCATGATCCCTTGAATAATCTTTGTCCGGCTCCAAATTACATAAAACCATCCACAAACAATGATTAGGCTCCAAGAGCGCGGCGATGTTTTTCAATCTTTCTCTTTCACTAACCTATGGATGATCCACCTTAGAAGTCTTTTCATTGTCCACCGAAATTACAACTTCAGCCATTTTAGACAGATAGAATTGTAAAACTAAGAGAAACTCATAACAGTTTCTTAACTAAGATATACAACATAAGCTAACTACACTTTATCAATGTTAATTACACTTGTTTACATCATACTCTTATAAAATTATATTACTTCTTCATTTTTTTTTCTATATTTTTATGCTTTTCATTTTATCATCACACAAATATAAATGCAATATTATATTCATATATAGTTATAAAAGTTATATTTCTGGATCTGTAATTGATTCAACCCCTAGTAATAACAATCAACTAAATACAATTAACCATGTTTAAAATGTATTAACCATCTAAAATGTTGTCAGATGATTTGGTTGTCTCATTTTGTGCCAAAAATTAAAATAACAATAAAAAGCCTCTAAAAATAAGGAGTGGGTTGAGAAGGCTTGTCCTTGTAATTGTTGGAGATGGATTACTATTCATGGAGTTTAGTATTGTCCTTGATGCATTTGGTTTCAGAAAATCACCATTGTCTGGTTGCCAGCGCTCAATTGACACACTATCTCCCCCTTTCTTCTCGGTTTCAAGAAAAAATTAAATGTTGGAGTCATTGTTATTTGCTCTCTCGTCTCTATTTATCGCATGCACCAAAAAGAGAAGTGTCACATTTTATTGCTTTTTCTCTTGCTTTTGTCTCTCGTCGATTAGCATATACCGAGCATACCGTTAAACATCCAAAATGAGTAAGTCCATTATGGATGTTCATTGTATGAATTAGACGGCCTTATAATTCTCTATCGAATAACATAACCATTTAATCCTAATCTTTACACAGTGATTTTGTAAATAAGTTTTTAAAAATTAAAAGCATAATAGATACAATATTGGTGTCAAAGAAAGAAAATATAGGAATAAGAATGATTCCTTGAGTTTTGTTCACTTTGCAAATAATAAAATGGAAACTCTATTCCATTGTAGAATATCCAAACAAATACTATATGGTTTGTAGAAAGATGTGTACACAGATTGAGGCAATGCAATGCAGTGGCTTTGTAGAATATCCACATGTTTACAATTTAGCCTGCTCTTGCAGTTGGTCCTGTAAATACATCCATAAAAAATGAAATATGAATTTAAAATTAGTTTTATGAAGTTACAGTAATTTTATGAAATCACACAAACCTCTGTCACAAAGAAAGCATGGAAACCATATGGAACTCTTTGAGGCAATTCTACAACTGCAACTGCTGACATTGTTTTTGCATCGATAACATGCACGAATGATTTCCTGCAGTTTCCAAGTTTAAAACTGTGTTTACTTTTATTCTATTAACTAAAAAAGGATGATCATATAACAGTATAACAGCCATACTCAGTGATTTTGAATATTGAAACCCTTGCATATAAAAATAAGAGATCAAGGAACATGCACCGACATTCAATCACAACTCATCAATGTTGGTTGTCAGTGTAAAATAATTTAACGCTGAGAGTGCATATAATTTAATTTCATATAATTCGTTGCTTGATGTGTTCAGAAGAAAGTGATACCCGGTATTCTCATCATGTACAAAGCAGATCAAGTATCCATAATCTTCTTCAGAATCAGTGCCAGGGACGCGTGGAACAAAAACAGCTTCTGAGCCAAACCTTCCTGGTCCCAAGTCATAGAGACCTTGAACATTTCCTCCAACTTCAAGCTTAGTTTTTCCCAAATCCGGTTTGGCGTGCAAATCAAATTTAATAATCCCAGTAACTTTAGCAATGCTGTCTAATGTGGTTCCATATACATATTGTTGCTTCCTGATGAAATGAAAATAGTAAATATACCAGTCATTATGATAGACGTGCATAAACTTGATTGTTTTTCTCTTAAAACAAAATTAGGAAAGCACATATTGTAGCACTGTAATACTCATTTTGAAATAAGCACGTTATAAGAAAGAATGTGACAATGAAATTACAAACTATCAAATTGACGGAGGATTAATAGGGGGAGCACAACCCAACCTAGTCAGTCACTCACCCCTTTTCGAACCATTTTGGTTTGGGCAAGTGTGGGAAAAGTATAATTCAGAACAATTCTAGGAGGTCACTGATCCTAGTGCATTAGTACTGGTAAAAACGCATCCATTGACTAATGCTCGTTACTTGTATATATGTGTCGTAGTAGTATATAGAATAAAAAACTATGTTGACTCAACCCTAATGATTAAGTAGACTACTGTAATTATCAACATGGAGATAATAAGCTAACCTGCCAGTGTAGCTTTCATTCACCCTAGGGAAATCTACAGCAGATGTTGATAGTTTCTTTTGAGAAGCTTCACCGGTTTTCATGTTAAATCTCATTTCATACCTGGAAAGAATTCAATAACAGTAAATATAGAATAACGTTTGTAAAATATGCTCCGAAAAATTGCATATAAGAACGAGGTTTTCTTACAGCTCATTTGAGAAATTTTCAAGCTTTTCCTTGATGGCCCCGTTGACCTGGTCCAAATCTGGATTCTCCAGGCGGCACGTGATCAAAACAACTTCATCCTCCTCCTCCCAAGCATTGGCTAGAGTAAAAAATGAGTCATATAAACGATGAAAATGGGCATATCCATCAGAAATCAGAATTAAAGAATTTACAGCAGAAATTGAAGCTTGCTTTTTTCCCCTAACCCTATAAGCACAATTCATTGCTCTAATTCTACCTTGCAGTGGTTTGCGTGTTAGTAAAATGTTTTCAACTTTGACATTACTATGAATTGAAAATCAAAAGAATGTGGAAATCAATATATAATAGAAAGAAAAAAAAAAGCAAACACACCATTGTGGAATATGAAGCAGTTTGGTAGTTCAAACCATCTAATAAGCTTCTCATCCTTAGCATACCGAGGTAGGACACCAAAACGAGCTTTCTTGGTTGAATCAAAAGAGAATATCAATGTCTTATTCTTCACCATTTCCTGAAAAATGGATTTCAATCCACAATTCAAGATTCATTAAATTACCATCAAGTGATACAAGATCAGTTTCTGAGTTTCAAAACCAAGCTTGGTATAGTTTAACGATATAATTAACAAACTAATCTTTAGTCGGATCATATGAGCAGAACAGCTACAATACCTTTGGCCTAAAGTACAGAGGAAGATCCATAAATATTGAATAATTCTCTGTGATGGCAAAGTCATGCATCATGATTGGATCTGATATTGTTATGGGAACAGGATCATGCATAAAACCATCCTTTGAAATTACTCGGTATGTGATATATGGTGGTGTGTGTGAATATCCAAATGTAAACATCTCTCCTGCAAATAGAAAAGTTATTTGTTGGATCAAAATAACTATACCATTATATCACTCAACTCAATCACATAAATAAAGATGGCTTTACCAGTAAATGGATCAACTTTTGGATGAGCAGTGAAGTTATGGCCCAATCTCTTGTCATAATCTAGCAGGCCAAGTGTCTGCAAATCACCGTCTTCAAAAACTTTAATAGCATCTGTGAAATATAAAATGAGACTACTTCAGTACCATAGCAGAAGAGGTAAATACAATTATAGTTAGTCGAACACTGAAATACAATTATGAATTTCCTATGTTTTAGAAACTAGACCGAACATCAAACCTGTGAGACGGCTCCAGGCCATGGTTCAATTGATACAGTTGGTTCAAACCATGTGACAAATACATAAAAATGTATTAAAAAGTAAAACATTCAAACTGGTTGAACCAACTGTGATTCAACTCCGAAGTTGCTTAACATCATAATGGCTGAATGATACACCTGAACTTGATGAATCTTTTTATTGATGACATTTCATATATAACTAACAAGATTATATCTTTGATATAAGTTAACAGAAAGGAAAAGTACTCACAAGGTTTGTCTCCTTCTGAGAGTGCTAGAAGCTTCTGATGGTGATATACAAGAGCTGTATTAGCTGGTAGACATAAGAGTATGAACACAAGTTAGTTTCGTATCTTCAAGTCATACACAATAGCTTAGTATTCCCTGTTAAAAGCTGAGACTTCACCAAAACATGTACCATTAACTCGCAAGGCCAAGTATCATCATGTAACAAATTCTCCATTTACTTTAGAGAAGAAAAAGGACTAATTTAAAAATTTAGAGAGGAATAAGAATCATGTCTGTTGTATAGGACGGCAATTGCAAATACTAAACGAAAGCCAATACTTCATACAACACAAATGTAATCCTCAAATTGGACATGAATTACAAAGTTATGAAATATATTTGAGTTGTACTGAAAAAGTTGCTAAATGTAAAACAAAATCCTAGGAGCTTCAATTTGATAAATAATTACATAGCACAAGTTACCTGTTCCATGTCCATAAGAAACGTCCACTACTTTCAATTTAGCTCGCAACAATTGCATGTTAACCATTAACAGTCCAAATAGACCTTTGAGATCTCCAATCTGAAAATGGTGTACAAGAAGACGCATTTATCTTCCAAGTATAAAACAAACATTTCTTTTCACTAAACTTCTATACTTTTACTTTCTTTATATACCTTCATAAATTTAGAGCCTCCAAAGTATTCTTCTTGTTTAAGACGAGAAGTTTTCACAAAGCGGGAAACATATGTAGCTTTTCCATCTTTGATACGCAAACCATGAATCATTCTGCAATTAATTGATAGATAGATCAACATTCAAAGACTACATTACCAAAACTATGAACTTGTTATAGTTACTGAAAACACAATATTACCCATCTCCGTCAAACCTGCAAAACCAGAGGGAAAAAAACCGTATGAGTATAAAATTCCACATTATGAATACAGTTTTTGTTCAGAAACTAAAAAAGCTCCACATCTATACCAAACCTTTCAATAAAAATTACATACGGATAAAGAAAAATCGATATACTGATAACCTATATGGATCACCTAGTTATATATTTTCCACCAAGATTGGTGAAAGATCACATAGTATACTGATAAGCTATAAGGAATGAACTTTACCAGTGATATCCAGCCACGGGAGCAAACCTTGGATTGGGTCCCACCCTAACAAACTCTCCATTCAAGCAATCCTGCAATACACATCAAATGGTAAGTGATGAGCAGCAATACATGATATTGTTCAAATCCATGTCGGAAGAGGTTCTTGAATTTAGCGCCCGACAACTCCTTGAATAGAATTGCATCAGGAGATCTTTGAGTTCACAACAAAAACTATAATAATTAAAGAACTGGCTGAAAGACGAACATGGCTGTAAGTTTTCTTATAATCACAAGACCTTTTCATGAAATGAAATCTACAATTATCGACTGAATTTCACCGATAAATCAACACATACAGTTCTTGTCTTCGTTATACCTACCTGGCTAGAAATCTAATTTTCAGGGCTTGAGATTAAGACTTACTTATATTCCTTGCCTTACAAAAATTATTAGAAAATTTCCAAACGATAAAATGTTAAAATATTTGAAGTAAATATCCAATATTTCATCTTGTTTGGTTACAAGAACAAGAATACAGCTGCTTCAATACTCGCATAGCATAGAAAGGTTACTCACTGATAATTAGCCTCAGATAAGAATTACAAACCTAGTGCTTATCATCAATAAGCATAAGTTGAACTTTTTAATTAATAATCTTGTGTTAGTGTTCCCAATAAATAAGTTTGACAACAATACTTAATAAAACCAACTCAAAAAGTCAAACTTTTTAAATGATGAGTGACACATGAATTCATGCTTGTGTAAAAAATTTCAACTATATACATGTTTGGATTCACTTTTTAACAGTGATAAAAGTGACTATAAACTCAAAATTCATTTAGGTATGTTTGGAGATTTTAGATTATAATTCATTTTATTCTTTCTAACTTGTAGTTAGTATTTGTACTCCCTCCGTAATATTTTATAAGCAAACTTCACCTTTTTAGGTTCGTTGCATAATTAATGTATCTGGACTTATGCAATAACTTAGAAAGATGAAATTTACTTATAAAACGTCACGGTGGGACGTGAAATTTACACTCAAACCTAAGACCTTCTGAGTAGAACACTCTAACTAAATTTTAACAAAATAAACACAATTTAACAAAATCAATTGAATCAAAAATCAATTTTCACTAGCATAGAGTAAATTGACAACAATATTTAATAGACAAAAGAATCAATTTTGACTAACCGGAAGGTGGCCTTTGACAAGAAGATCCTTAACAGGAGGTGTTTCATCTTGAACAGGTGCAAAATTACCAGCAAGCCAGTGATGAGGAAGTGAAGAATCATAAAATAACTTAACAATAATTTTCTCCAACAAATCAATAGCTTTTGAAGTGAAACCATTGCTAGGTTTTGGTTCAATTTTGACAATCCCTTCTCCTTTTTTCTCATACTCCATTTTGTAATTGTGTTTGTGAATTGTGATGATAGTGGTGCAATGCAATATAATGAGTGAGTGATTATGATGGAATAATAATCCTTGTTTTTTGTATATGGTTTAATTTCCACTGTGGCTTCGCTGGCCTAGCAAATGCCACGTGGTTATCATAGTACATATGTAGTAGATTCTAACACGTACTTTGAAACTTCTTTGTGCTTTCTTGTCGTTGTATGAGATTAGATTACACTAGAGGAGTAGCCACAAATTATATTATATTATACCGATTACCGAATATGTTTTGTACCTTATCAAATTCACCGTCTAGCATCGTGTAGGTCCAACTTAATCCGAAGACTCTTGCGTCTATGAAAAATGTATTAACTCATAATCATAATATTAATATTACTCGTATATAAATTATTTATGTGTTCATATAATAAATAACAGAAAGTAAAATTAATATTTTTTTTTATAAAAACTAATGAAATTGACTAATATGACAAAAAAAATTAAAGTTAAGGGACTAATTTATAACTTAATTAGTTAAAGCATCAATATAAAATCAATAAATAAGTTTAAGGACCAATTGTCCAATTTAGTCTAAATAAAGTTAGTTTATAGTTTTTTTTGGTTTATACCACCAGTTTAATCTGATTCGGGGGTCAGTTCTGGCATCAAGTGGTTCCAGCTCCCTCCCGATCGCAGTTGTGGGGGATCGAACCGTGGTCATCTCTACCAAGTTAGTTTATAGTTATTCTCTCTTTTTTAGATTTTTATAGATTTATTGAATAATCAATGTGTCTGATTTATATTATAGATCAGATATATCTGTTACTCAATGGATTTGAAAATGAAATTTTGCTTATAATTGAAGATAGAGGAAGTATTATATTAACATATAAGTTTTTTTTTTCATAAAATTAGAGGTGTTTGGAAACAATTTTTTGACTAGTTTATACTTTTTTTAGATGTTATTTTAAGTAGAAATTGAGTTTATAGCTTATATATAGCTTTTTAACTTTCCTTCAAATTTTAATCTAATTATTTTAATTTCTTTATTTTTTTAATAGGTAAATTACACTTTTGGCTCCTTAAGTTTCAGAAACTTGCGATTTTGGCCCCTTGTGTTTCAAAATAGCACTTTTGTCCCCATATCTTAATCACTTTTTGTAAAATATCAATTTTAACTAAATCAACACTGATGTGGCAAGTCAACATAGGTAGAGAAAACTATGAGAATTGAAACTATAGAAATAAGTTTACAAATTAAATGCATAATAGATGCAATGTTAGTGTTGACAAAGATAAAGAAGATGTAGGAATAAGCATGATTCCTTCTGTTTTGTTCACTTTGCAAATATAAAATGGAAACTCTATTCCATTGTAGAATATCCAAACAAATACTATATGGTTTGTAGAAAGATGTGTACACAGATTGAGGCAATGCAATGCAATCAGGTTGTCCCATGTTTACAAATTAGCCTGTTCTTGCAGTTGGTCCTGTAAGGAGATCCATAAAAAATGAAATACTATGCATTTAAAATTAGTTTAATGAAGTAACACTAATTTTATGAAGTAACACAAACCTCTGTCACAAAGAAAGCATGGAAACCATATGGAACTCTTTGAGGCAATTCTACAACTGCAACAGGATCTGCTGACATTGTTTTTGCATCTACGACGTGCACAGATGATTTCCTGCAACATTCAAGTTTAAAATTATTTTACACTGACAGCAAAAATCGTTTAATTTCATATAATTCGTTGCTTGATGTGTTCAGAAGAAAGTGATACCCGGTATTCTCATCATGTACGAATAAGATCAAGTATCCATCATCTTCTTCAGAATCTGTGCCAGGGACGCGTGGAACAAAAACAGCCTCCGAGCCAAACCTTCCTGGTCCCAAGTCATAGAGACCTTGAACATTTCCTCCAACTTCAAGCTTAGCTTTTCCCAAATCCGGTTTGGCGTGCAAATCAAATTTAATAATCCCAGTAACTTTAGCAATGCTGTCTAATGTGGTTCCATATACATATTGTTGTTTCCTGATGAAATGAAAATAGTAAATAAATAGTTTATTATGGTTGACATGCATAAATTTAATTACCTTTCTCTTAAAACACGATTAGGAAAGCACGTATTGCTAAGATCAGGTTTAAGATTTGCTACTTTTTCTCAAGCACGTTTGACTGCAGAGTTCTGATGTGATCTAGTGCATTAGTACTAGTAAACACGCATCAATTGACTAATACTTATTACTTGTATATATAAACTAAAAAATTATGTTGGCTCAATCTTAATTAATGATTAAGTAGACTAATTTACTAGCTCAGTGTTTGGACTACTGTAATTATCAACATGGAGAGAATAAGCTAACCTGCCAGTGTAGCTGTCGTTCACCCTAGGGAAATCTACAGCAGATGCTGATAGTTTCTTTTGAGAAGCTTCGCCGGTTTTCATGTTAAATCTCATTTCATATCTGGAAAGAGTTTGATAACTATAAATATAGAATAACGATCATAAAAATTTGCTCCAAAAAATTGCTTATAAGAACGAGGTTTCATTACAGCTCATTTGAGATATTTTCAAGCTTTTCCTTGATGGCCCCGTTGGCCTGGTCCAAGTCTGGATTCTCCATGCGGCACGCGATCAAGACAATTTCATCCTCCTCCTCCCAAGCATTGGCTAGAGAAAAAAAGAGAGTCATATAAACGATAAAAATGGGCATGTCTAGCAGAACTAAAGGATTTACATCACAGATTGAAGCTTGCTTTATGTTCAAGCTTTGACATAAACACACCATTGTGGAATATGAAGCAGTTTGGTAGTTCAAACCATCTAATAAGCCTCTCATCCTTAGCATATCGAGGTAGGACACCAAAACGAGCTTTCTTGGTTGAATCAAAAGAGAATATCAATGTCTTATTCTTCACCATTTCCTGAAAAATGGATTTTGAATCAAAAGAGAATATCAAGCTTCACATAGTTGAACGATATAATTAACAAACTAATCTTTAATCGGATCATATGAATAGAACAGCTACAATACCTTTGGCCTAAAGTACAGAGGAAGATCCATAAATATTGAATAATTCTCTGTGATGGCAAAGTCATGCATCATGATTGGATCTGATATTGTTATGGGAACAGGATCATGCATATAACCATCCTTTGAAATTACTCTGTATGTGATATATGGTGGTGTGTGTGAATATCCAAATGTAAACATCTCTCCTGCAAATAGAAATGTAGGCTAGATCAATTACTTGTATCTTAAGCAATAAGTTTGTTAGAGCTTGTTGTTTAAGTTTGTTAGAGATTCAAAATTAGTGAACATGTGAGTGAATATAGGGAAGGTTGTTAGTAACTTTTAGTGCAAGTTACTCGTCTATAACTACTTGTACTCTTGATCATAGTGATTAATGTGAATGTGATTACTTCCCTGTCTATAAAATCGCTTCCAATTATTCCATAGTTAGAAACTGTGTGTGTGTGTGTTCAAGTTCCCGCGCCTAAGCTATGTCTATCACTAGTGTCATGTGTTCAAGTTATGCGCCTATCGTGTGTGTGCAAGCTCTGCGCCTATCGTTTGACTCATGTTTTTGAGCTTGTTGCACACCAACAGGAATTACTATACCATCTCAACTTAATCACTTATTTAAAGATGGCTTCACCAGTAAATGGGTCAATTTTTGGATGAGCGGTGAAGCTATGGCCCAATCTCTTGTCATAATCTAGCAGGCCAAGTGTCTGCAAATCACCATCTTCAAAAACTTTAATAGCATCTGCAAAATTTAAAATGAGATTACTTCAGCACCATAGGAGAAGAGGTAAATACAATTATATGTAGTCGAACACTGTGATACAATTATGAATTTACTATGATTTAAAAACTATACCGGAGATCAAACCAGTGATACCTCAGGATAACGGTTCAATTGATTCAGTTGATTCAACCACAATTGAACCATAACAAACAAATAAAAATGTATTAAAAAGTAAATATAAAGTAAAAAATGAAAACTGATTGAATCAGCCGCGATTCAACTCTGGTCCAATCTAGTTCAATCAAACTTGTCGGTTGGTTGGACCGGCTAATTCAGTCCGGTTTTCATAACATTGTGATTAAGTCACAAATTAGACTGAAGTTGCATTCTCCAAGAGAGATGGAAAATAAAACGTGTTGCCTAAGATCATAATGGCGGAAGGATACACCTGAACTTGATGAATATTTTTAACAAGTTTATATCTTTCATATAAGTAATAACAGAAAGGAAAAGTACTCACAAGGTTTGTCTCCTTCTGAGAGTGCAAGAAGCTTCTGATGGTGATATACAAGAGCTGTATTTGCTGGTAGGCATAAGAATATGAACACAAGTTAGTTTCATATCTTCCACTCATAAGAGCTTAGTATTTGACGAAAAATTACTTAGCACAAGTTACCGGTTCCATGTCCGTAAGAAACGTCCAGTACTTTCAGTTTAGCTCGCAACATTTGCACATTAACCATTAACAGTCCAAATAGACCTTTAAGATCTCCAATCTGAAAACGGCATACAAGAAGACGTGTTTATCTTGCAAATATAAACCAAACATCTCTTTTCACTAAGTGTATGTACTTTTACTTTCTTTATATATACCTTCATGAATTTAGAGTCTCCAAAGTATTCTTCTTGTTTAAGACGAGAAGTTTTCACAAAGCGGGAAACATAAGTAGCTTTTCCATCTTTGATACGCAAACCATGAATCATTCTGCAATTAATTGATACATAGATCAACATTCAAAGACTACATACCAAAATTATGAACTTGTTATAGTTACTGAAAACACAATATCACGAACCCATCTCCGTCAAACCTGCAAAAACAGATATACTGATAAGCCATATGGATCACCAAGATATGTATTTTACACCAAGATTGGCGAAAGATCTCATAAAATACTATTTAAGGCACAATTTACCAGTGGTATCCAGCCACGGGAGCAAACCTCGGATTGGCTCCCACCCTAACAAACTCGCCATTCAAGCAATCCTGCAATACACATCAAATGGTAAGTGATCAGCAGCAAGACATGATATTGCTCTTAAAGAGCTAGTCTCCCACAACATAGCCTCAGATAAGAATTACAAACCTAGTGTTTATCATCAAAAAGCAAAAGTCAAACTTTTTAATTAATAATCATTTAAAGATATGTTAGTGTTCCCAACAAAAAGGTTTGACAACAATACTTAATAAAACCAACTCAAAAAGTCAACAGTGCAATTGAGTGAATTGAAAACAATATTTAATAGACAAAAACATAAAACTACATTAACAAAAACAAAAGAAGCAATTGAACTAACAGGAAGGTGGCCTTTAATAGGAAGATCCTTAACAGGAGGTGTCTCATCTTGAACAGGTGCAAAATTACCAGCTAGCCAGTGATGAGGAACTGAAGAATCATAAAATAACTTAACAATAATCTTCTCCAACAAATCAATAGCTTTTGAAGTGAAACCATTATTGGGTTTTGGTTCCACCTTCACAATCCCTTCTCCTTTATTCTCAGACTCCATTTTGTGTTTGTGTTACAAAGTCTTGAGATTTACGTAATTATTGGGTTTGTAATAGTGGTGCAGTACAATGAGTGAGTGATGAATGATCATTGTTTTTCTTTTGTCATGGTAACCGGTGGCTTTTGGCGCATAAGTAATGTATTACTATGCTAAATTGTAGAGACTGATCTTTTAAATTTTGTGGACTCAATCGGGCGGTAAATTCACCCTAAGAATTCTAACGTTGTTTTATGTCCAAGTCAATGGTCGAATTTGGACTTTAGTTAAACTAAAAGAGACCTACAACATTTCATATTTCTTTTATTATTATTTTTTATGGTTTTTCATACTTTAAGGTGAATTATTTGTTACACGTTTATTTAAATATATACCGATATACTTGTTGAAATAGACAATTGTAATGGATTCACAAATAGTATTTATTAATTTCTTTTATATATAACACTATTTGTGTTAGTGTACCTATTATAATTATCCACATCAAGGAACGATGCACCATACCGGTGCATGTTCAAATAAATTGTGTATCGGAGTGTTAAGCTGCTTTTAACTACGGAACATTTTGCATGTATTTAGATTCTCTACATTCAAAAAATTTACATATACATGTATTTATTCACATTTGGTGTAAACATGTTAGGAAAGAGAATTGAGAGAAATATTACGGTATGTGGTAATGACAATATTGACCTTAAAAATAAACTTAATATAGGTAAATGTAAGATTCAAGAGGAGAGAATCCAAATCCGTTTTTTCTATGTTTAACTTCCATTGTGTGTGGCTGCGCTGCCCTAACAACTGCACAATACGTAGATTCTAACTTGTGTTTTGAAACGTCCTCTTCTTTGTGCTTTCTTGTCACTAGGTGGTGGTACACTCATGTCGTGTACGCAGTGAACAATGAGTGAGTAATAATACTTTGTAAATGTCGGATTGGTTCCATTTTTAGTTCAAAAATGTTCGATCTAATTAATTTTATATTGGTTTGGTTTTTTTTAATGTTTTCTAAAATTGAACTGAACTAAATTAAATTATAAACGTTCCAATGACTTTAGTTAAATTAATAACCACATCATATTGTATATGTAGGAGATGAAATTCAAACAACAATATTTCACATATTCATTTTAAGAGTGGAATTTTTAACTACTAAATTATTACTTGATAAAATTGAAAATATATAATTTCGTTCGGTTTGATTTTTTTTTTGGTGCATTAACAAAAAAAAAACAAAGAATAAATTAGACGCTAGGGTGAAGTGGCTTTATTGCATGAGCAAGACGGATGCTTTTCAAAATAAATATTTGCGATGATAATTGTATATTAGTTAAACATGTTATATTCTTTTAAAATGAGGTCGATAACAGATTTAGAATCCGAATAAGATAAAATTATTGTATATGTCATGTCTCTACTAAGCCTCAATCCATTATAGATTGTCATAAACTCAGTGATAATATGATACTGTTGGAGATAAACTCTCACAAAGAATGAACAACAAAGAACTTAGAACACTAAGAAATAAAACAAGAACTATGAATAAAACTTGAAGAGAATGAATAAAGAAAAAGTAAATCTTATTCTTCCACAAAGGGCCTTAGTAGTTATATATACAAGAGGGGGTTGCGTAAAGTGCAACTGCCTTAACTACCTAGGACAAAACAAAAGAATAACTAACTAACTAACTACGCTAGCTAACTACTAAAACAGAGCAGAAGCTAAGCAGCTTCAGAACCTGTTGCTTCAGAACCTGTTCCATCAGAACCTGTGTGAGCATCAGAAGTTGGTTGCTTCGGGTTCTGATGAGTTCAGCTTCTGATGAGCATCAGAATTCAGCAGAGCTTGAATTACAAACCAACACTCCTCCTTAATTCAAGCTGTCAAAGCTCACAACTCCCATTTCTCTTCTGAGCTTGAGAAATTGGTCTCTTTTTACAGCCTTAGTTAGAATATCAGCTTGTTGATTGTCAGTAGAGCAATATTCAAGTTTCAACTTTCCTTTAGTGACTTGGTCTCTGAGGAAGTGAAATCTTGTCTCAATATGTTTGCTCTTCCCATGACTAACGGGGTTCTTAGCCAAGTTGATTGCTGATTTGTTGTCAATCTTCAGCACCACTGTGATGTCAGCAATAATGTTCATCTCACTGAGAAGTGATTGCAGCCAATTTGCCTGACATGCAGCTAGGGACCCTGCTACATACTCTGCCTCACAGCTGGAGAGTGCTATGACTGACTGCTTCTTAGAGCACCAAGACACTGGTGCATTTTGAAATTTAAACAAATAACCACTGGTACTCCTCCTGTCCACCTTATCACCACACCAATCTGCATCAGAAAATCCACTTAACTCAAGTTTTCCATTGTCCTTAGAGTATGGAAATACAACACCATAGTGGATTGTGTCATTGATGTATCTAAGTATCCTCTTAGCTGCCAATAGGTGACACTTCAGTGGTTTACTCATAAACCTGCTTACATAGCCAACTGCATAACTGATATCAGGTCTGGTTTGACACAAATATCTCAGAGAACCTATCAATTGTCTGAACATGGTAGAGTCCACTGCATCACTGCTTGCATCTCAAACTTTCTCAGAATCTCAATGGCATATTTAGCTTGATGCAATATCATCCCTTTTGGAGTTTCTAAGAGCTCCATTCCCAGAAAGTAAGTTAACTTTCCTAGGTCAGTCATTTCAAACTCACACTTCATCTGTGATTTGAAATTCTCTATCTCTATAGATGAGCTACCTGTTACCAACAGATCATCAACATACAAACATATGATTAACATGTGTTTGTCATCACTGCATTTCACATAAACACCATACTCTACACTGCACTTTCTGAAGCCTTGCATAACAAAGAATTGATCAATTCTTTTGTTCCAAGCTCTTGGAGCTTGCTTCAGACCATACAGAGCCTTATTCAGCTTCAGAACTTTGTCTTCCTTGCCCTTCAATTCAAACCCTGGAGGCTGCTTCACATACACATCTTCCTCTAAGGGTCCATTTAGAAATGCTGACTTCACATCTAAATGAAATAAGGGCCATCTTCTACTACAAGCCAATGCAATCACTAGCCTTATAGTTTCATGTCTCGCCACTGGAGAGAACACCTCATCATAGTCCAAACCTTGCTTCTGAAGGAATCCTTTGGCCACAAGTCTTGCCTTGTATTTTATCACCTTGCCTTCAGGATTCTGCTTGACTTTGTACACCCATTTCACACCAATTGCCTTTTTATCAGAGGGCAATTCACACAAGTCCCATGTCTTGTTCTTCTCTATAGACTTCAACTCATCAATCATTGCCTCCATCCAAACTTTACTCTTTAGTGCAGCTTTGGTATCTAAAGGTTCAGTATCTGCAAGCATTGCATAATGCACAATTTCTCCTTCATTGTCTACTGCATTGTCTGATACAATCTCACAATCAACTAACCTTCTTGGTAATTGAGTGTTTCTCTGAGGTCTTGGTGGTACAGTAGTAACCTCATCATCACTTGAAGTATGCATGTCTTCATCACTTGCATTACCTTGATGCTGATTCACAAAAGTGGGAGTGTCATTAACAGAGCTTGCTTCACCACCTAAGTCCACTGCACAAGTTTTCTTAGATGAGAGCTTCTGACCCCAATCCCAACTTTCATTTTCTAGTACCTTCACATCTCTGCTGATCTCTACTTTGTCACTTGTAGGATTATACAGTCTGTAGGCACCCGTTCTATGATATCCAACAAATATCATAGGAACACTCTTGTCTTCTAGCTTCTTTCTCTTAGCATCAGGTACATGTTTGTAGCACAAGCTGCCAAACACCTTTAAGTGACTTACACTTGGCTTACTCTTGGACCACACCTCTTCAGGTACCTTATCCTTCAGCTTCTTAGTAGGACTTCTATTCAGAATGTAAACAGCTGTAGCAACAACTTCACCCCAGAATCTCTTGGGCAGATTCTTCTGCTTCACCATGCTTCTAGCCATATCTAGAATACTTCTATTCCTCCTTTCTGCAAGACCATTGTGCTGAGGAGTATATGGTGCAGTAACTTCATGAATTATGCCTTGTTCCTTGCAATAATTCTCAAACTTTGTAGAGGTATACTCACCTCCACCATCTGTTCTCAGAACCTTCAATGACTTGTCACTTTGCTTCTCAACCAGTGTTTTGAACTTCTTAAACACCTCAAAAGCATCACTCTTAGCTTTTATATGATATAACCATATCATCCTAGAGTACTCATCAACAAACGTCATGAAGTACTTGTTTCCACCAGTTGATAACACATCAAATGGTCCACAAATGTCAGAATGCACAACATTTAACACATCACTAGATCTCATAGGAAGATGACTTTTAAATGATGATCTATGATGTTTTCCTAACAGGCAAGTAGTGCATGTATCAACTGGAGTTATGACACTAGGCAATCCTAACACCATGCATTTTGAATTAAGCATTGACAAGCTCTTAAAATTCAAATGCCCATACCTCTTGTGCCATAGATCACTATCTTTCTCTTCAGCAGTTGCGGATAAGCATGTAGCTTCAATAGCTTTGATTTGAGTCTTGTAGATCCTGTTCTTGCTTTGAGCTGTTTTGAAAATCAGTCTCTTTTTGGAATCAAAGAGTTGCAGAGTCTCATCCTCAATTACTATCTTGAAACCCTTTGAGATTAATTGCCCTATGCTCATCAAGTTACACTTCATACCAGGGACATAGAGAACCTTTTCAATCACAGCTTTCTTCCCATTCGATCTTTGGATCACCACATTACCCATACCTTCTGCCTTAATGGAATCACTGTTGGCTAATCTGATCTTTGTGTTGAGACATTCATCAAAGTCAGTCAAGATGCTTCTATTTCCAGTCATATGGTTAGAACACCCTGAATCAAAGTACCAAACCATGGAATCTGCTGCTTCATCAGCAATTGTCACCATGAAACTGGTTTCATCCTCAGAACCTGAGCTATCATGTGCTACCTTGGCCTCTTCTTCATTGTCTTGACCTTTCTTTTTCTTTGGATTTTTGCATTCATTGGCATAATGCCCATATTTGTCACAGTTGTAGCACTGAATCTTGCTCTTGTCCTTTTTCTTTGACTTATCTTTCAGTTTCCCTCCTCCTCCACTAGAGGATTCAGGCACTGTCTCAGCATTCTCCTTGCTTTTCTTGGAGTCTTTCTTGTTCTGCCATTTCTTCTTCTCACTTTGATACTTCTTGAATTTTGAGAAAAGAGCTTGCTCATCTTCTTTGCCATGGCTTCTCTCACCATGCTTCAACTCATGAGCTTCAAGAGTGCTTTGCAGATCCTCTATCTTGATCTCACTCAAATCTTTAGTCTCTTCTATAGTCACCACTATATGCTCAAATTTAGAAGTCAAAGTTCTTAGTATCTTTTCCACCGTTTCTTGCTCATCAAGATTACCTCCACAATTCTTCATCTGATTGGTGAGAGTCACCAATCTTGTGAAGTAATCAGCAACGGATTCATCATTCTTCATCTGCAACAGTTCATACTGTCTCTTCAAGGCCTGAAGCTTTACTTTCTTCACTTTTGCATCACCACCATAACTCTTTTGCAAGATATCCCATGCATCTTTGGAGGTCTCAGCATCTGCAATCTTCTCAAACACCTTTGAATCAACACATTGATGAATGAGAAACAGGGCCTTGTTATCTTTCTTCTTTGCTTCTCTGAATGTTGTTCTTTGTTCTTCATTTGCATTTTCTGGTAGAGGAGTGATTGCTGCATTCACTTGTTCATACACTTCTTGAACATTGAATATCACCTTCATCTGCTTCACCCATCTATCCCAATTCTTTCCATCGAAAACTGGCAAATTCGCATGGAAATTGTTGTTCCCAGCCATGGTTGATTCACTCTCAACCTGATTCTTCTATCAAGAACGAATCAAGATCCCTTTGGATCGTACGAGCTCTAGATACCACTTTGTTGGAGATAAACTCTCACAAAGAATGAACAACAAAGAACTTAGAACACTAAGAAAGAAAACGAGAACTATGAATAAAACTTGAAGAGAATGAATAAAGAAAAAGTAAATCTTATTCTTCCACAAAGGGCCTTAGTAGTTATATATACAAGAGGGGGTTGCGTAAAGTGCAACTGCCTTAACTACCTAGGACAAAACAAAAGAATAACTAACTAACTACGCTAGCTAACTACTAAAACAGAGCAGAAGCTAAGCAGCTTCAGAACCTGTTGCTTCAGAACCTGTTCCATCAGAACCTGTGTGAGCATCAGAAGTTGGTTGCTTCGGGTTCTGATGAGTTCAGCTTCTGATGAGCATCAGAATTCAGCAGAGCTTGAATTACAAACCAACAGATACAACTTAATTCTATCTGACACAACCAAACAACTATCATCCACATTTAAAATATATCTATTCCCAGGATGCTAAATTATCCATTTGGTAGGATTATTGCCTAAGGACTAAACCAATAAAACAAGAGATAGTAATCAAACTAAATTTCCGACTTCTATCACATTTCTGAACAAGCTTATAGATTCTTTGTTAATTAGAAATAATTTATGACTTCTTTGTAAGAATAATTTTTTTAAAAAAAAATCCATAAAATTAAAAAATTTTACCAATTATGTTTTGACACAGGGAATTTTTTTTTCCAAGTAATTTAGTGCCTAGAAATTCCACTCTTAAGATAGATAAGTGAGATGATCAGAATTCGAACTTCGTTTCCCTGCATATATAATGCAATGTTCTGACTCACAGGAAATTTAACCAAATAGAAATTGACTATTTATATATGGGAGAAAAATAATTATAATTTGTAAGTGTTGAATATTTTTACATATGATTCTTCTCTTTCTTAAAAAATAATTTTTTTGACTAAATATAATTGTCCTTTCTATAATTATCGTGATTAAGTGATTTCATATACCTAACAAAAATTTGAGTGATTAAATTCATAGATTTTATTTAGCTCTATGCAAAATATCTGAAAAAGAACACCGAAACGTAAGCGACGTCGTTTTGAAATAGGCGAAAAGTTCCCGCCTTTTGCTACTTGTTGAATTAAATCAACTCACACAAACTTCAAATTCTCCTTTCTCTCTCTCTGCAACACTCCCCACAACGTTCACCACCAAAACGCTGTCGTTTAGGGTTTCGATCTCCAAAACCCTTCCCTCATTCTTCCACATCCATTTCCCCCAAACCAATTTCATTTCACAACGATGTACATCAAGGAAATTTGCTTGGAAGGTTTCAAATCCTACGCAACTCGAACTGTTGTTCCTGGATTTGATCGTTTCTTCAACGCTATAACTGGTTTGAATGGTTCTGGTAAATCGAACATTCTCGATTCGATTTGTTTTGTTCTTGGAATCACTAATTTGCAGCAGGTTCGTGCTTCGAATCTTCAAGAACTTGTGTATAAGCAAGGTCAAGCGGGAATTACTAAGGCCACTGTTTCAATTGTGTTTGATAATTCTGAAAGAAGCCGTAGTCCTCTTGGATATGAAGGCCATTCCGAGATTACTGTTACAAGACAGGTTTTTTATTTATTTTTTAATATTTTATTTATTTGATTTATCTTTGGATTTCTAGTTTAATTCTGTTTCTTATGCTTTTAGAGTTTCCATTTTTATGTTATTTTGATGAAATAAAATTACGGGCTTTGAGCTTAGTAGCTGCTTGAATTGATTTTTCCGTCATTCTGATGAAATAGATGCTTTGAGATAATTTAAGAAATTAGAAGTACTTTATGAAAATAAAAGTGATTAACTGTAACCATATGAAGCACTGGACACGACACAAACACTGACATGTGGACCATGATAAAATTTTGAGAATTTGACATGATTCAATGTAATCACTATGCCGGTGTTCGACACTGGCATATGTCTGGCACCGGGACACAAGTGTCAATGCTATAGATATAACCACATGTGTTGGTGTTGTGTGGTACTGGAGACTAACATGAATCAAACATTTGTTGGACACCAGACACACCTTTGATATGAAGTTTAAGTGCTACATAGGTTATTGTCCAAGTGTCCTTTTTCAAGTGAGATTAAGTTTTGTGTGTGCAATTTTTTGTTTTTATTTATATATAGATTTAGGTTACTCCATTGAACAGTTACATAGATAGTTTAAAATAAAATATCAAGCGTTATGGGTTTTAGGTTTAGTTTGTGCTTGAATTGGTTTACTGTGTCATTTTTTTTATGTGATGTGATGGGGTGCAATGCAGATTGTGGTCGGAGGGAGGAACAAATATTTGATAAATGGGAAACTTGCACAGCCTAGTCAAGTCCAAAACCTTTTCCATTCCGTGCAACTAAATGTTAACAATCCGCATTTTCTTATAATGCAAGGGCGGATTACTAAGGTTTTAAATATGAAACCTCCAGAGATATTGTCTATGCTCGAGGAAGCTGCTGGGACAAGAATGTATGAGACAAAGAAAGAGGCTGCTCTAAAAACTCTTGAGAAGAAGCAGAGTAAGGTTGATGAGATCAACAAGCTTCTTGATCAGGAGATACTTCCAGCTTTGGAGAAGTTAAGGAAAGAAAGGACCCAGTACATGCAATGGGCTAATTGCAACGCTGAGTTGGATAGACTGAGAAGATTCTGTGTTGCTTTTGAGTATGTTCAAGCGGAGTCTATTAAAGACAATGCTACTTCTGAGGTGGAACAAGTAAAAGCCAAGATAGCTGAGATTGACGACATTGCTAAGACAACTATGGTGGATGTAAAGGAAATGGAGACTAAAATAGCTCAGTTGACTGCCGAGAAGGAAGCAAGCATGGGTGGGGAAATGAAATCTCTGTCAGAGAAGGTTGATGCACTTTCCCAGAGTCTTGTGAAGGAAACGTCTGTACTAAATAATAAAGAAGACACTCTGAGGAGTGAAGAAGTCAACAAAGAAAAAGTATGTTAGTAATATTATGGATTCAATCTTTGCTCAATTTCAAGAATATTGCTGTCTTTTTTTAAATCATTTATGCTTAAATATTATCTATTTTGTGAACCTGATATTTGGATTTCAAACCTTGATATTTTGAAGATTGTTAAAAATATTGAAGAATTGAAGCAATCTGTAGAAGAGAAGGCATCTGCCATTAAAAAGGCTGAAGAAGGAGCTGCTGATTTGAAAAATAGAGTTGAGGAGCTCTCAAAAAGCCTTGAGGAGCATGAAAAGGAATACCAGGTAAAGGAAGCATGTGCTGGCTTGGTTTAATGTTGTTAGGATCTATGTTGTCTATCTGTGGGTTTCTATTATTTTATTGGGATGTTTTATTTAACCTATTGCTCAAAACTATTGATAGGGCGTTTTAGCTGGCAAGAGCAGTGGTAATGAGGAGAAATGCTTAGAAGATCAACTAGGCGATGCAAAGATAGCAGTCGGAAGTGCTGAAACAGAATTAAAACAGCTGAAAACCAAAATTAGCCATTGTGAGAAGGAACTGAAAGAGAAAAAAATTCAATTAAGGTCAAAACAGGATGAAGCTACTTCTGTGGAAAATGAGCTCAGAGCTAGAAGGAAGGATGTTGAAAATATCAAAACAGGATTGGAGTCTCTTCCTTATAAAGAGGGTGAGATGGAAGCTTTGCAAAAGGTTTGATTGGTTTCTCTTCTGTCAGTTTCTTTTCAATCTAAGAGGTTCACGAGTCTCATATAAGTAAACTTTTCTTTTAATACGACTTCCAGGAGCGTGAATCTGAGAGGGATTGTGTGCAAAAATTGAAGGATGAAATACGCAACATTTCAGCATACTTGGCTAATGTTGATTTTTCATACCGTGATCCCATCAAGAACTTTGATAGGTCAAAGGTGAAGGGTGTTGTTGCAAAACTCATCAAAGTGAAAGATAGATCCACAGTGACTGCCCTAGAGGTTGACAGCGTGATAACTTATATCTGAATTTATAAATGAAAATTCTGACATTAATGACTTAAAATGACTGTTTTCAGGTTACAGCTGGTGGAAAGTTGTACAATGTTGTAGTTGACACAGAAAGTACTGGAAAACAGCTACTACAGAATGGCAATCTTAAAAGAAGAGTGACAATTATACCTTTGAACAAAATACAACCCTATGTTGTTACCTCAAGAGTTCAAGACGCCGCTGTTGAGTTGGTAGGTGACTGTAATTTTTTATCTGTATTTTTTATGTTACTTAATGTCTCGATTGCTTAATTAGCTTTACTGAGGACCTTGGTTAATTTCATTGCAGGTGGGCAAGGAGAATGCCGAAGTAGCACTTTCTTTGGTTGGTTATGAAGAAGAATTGAAGGTTTGCTTCTTTGAATTTCAATTTGTACATTACAATAAAATTTACTGCACATATTTAAATTTTTTAATTTCACTTTTTGGTATTGGATGCTTACATGGGTACTGAAAGCATTCTCCATGTTGTTTAATTTGTTTTAATAATCTTTTTTTGAGTTTTATTTTGTATTTATCTTGCTGTCTGTCTTGATCAACAGTCTGGAAAATTTGATTCATTTTAATGTTTGTAGTTTTATTTAATTTTAAATTAATTTCAACTTGATTTTTTTTCTAATTAAGTATCCTATTTGTTCTAGAAAGCAATGGAATATGTCTTTGGCTCAACCTTTGTTTGCAAAACTACCGATGCTGCAAAGAAGGTAACAAGCTACACCTGTTTATCCTGCCGAGTTACATGTATCCTTAATTTTACATTGAGGCATAAACCCCTCATTAATGATATATATCTGCTTGTTACACTTTAGATGCTTTTTTCTTCACATGTATTTATAATTTAATAGCTTGATGGCCTAACAATAACCGAATAAATTAATTTCAAGATAAGGCCACCTACAACAGGCCTGTAATGGGTTCAACCCTTCCCTGGATCTTGCCATGGCAGGAGTTTTATGATACTTGGTTGCCCTCTTTATGATCGGTTGGTGATAGGACTCAATTTAGTAAATCAACAAGCAAACAGATAAAACAGTAGAATAATAAGGGAAATGGAAGATATTATTGATGTATAGTCAAAGCTAAATCCAAGTAGGTGGAAATGGAATGAAAATTGACTGAAAATAAACTAGGCAATTCGAGAAGCCTATGATCTCCCAATAGTAGTAAAATACTGAATTCATGCATAATGATACTTCTGAACATTCCTTCATCATATAGCCTCATATCTACTTTCTCTCTCCCTCTTGCCACTTGTCCCTAGTCATGCTTCTCCCACTAAGTTAGTAACATCCTCTAGGAAATGATTCCTTGTGGCCTCACTCCCATGCTTCCTGCTGTACACCTTATCTTCATAACTATCAATTGGCCTTATGTAGAAATATTTGGTGACTGTTGGATAAAAGAGCTGAACCAAAGGGGAGTCAAAGTAGTTAGGAATAAAGTTTAGTTAGGTTAGTTTAGTTGAAGAGGTCCAAATGAATAAATGAAAATATAAGAAGAAAGGGTGGAATGGGAATCATATTTGAAGAAAGGATAGAATGGCGTTCATCATGTCATGTCTTGTATTTTGTTGCTGTATACTTTTTAAATAGTTTTCACTTTTGCTCTATGGGTTCATAACAGTGACTTTATGCATATCACCTTTAATGTTTTCATCATGTCATGTCTTGTTATTTCTAACCTAATATACAATTGAAATTGCTTTCAAAATTGTCATTTGATGCTTTATCTAAATAGGTGGCATTTAGTAGTAATATTCGCACCACCAGTGTCACACTTGAAGGAGATATTTTTCAGCCAAGCGGTCTTCTTACTGGGGGAAGCCGGAAGTATGATTCTATCTTGTTTTTGTTGTTACAATTCTCACTGGAATATGCATATCTCTTTTATTCTCTGACCAATAGACTGTGACCAGAGATCACAGAATATTTTGGCAACCTATATTTTACTTTACAGGTTCTGTTCTCTACTAAGTGCATGTGTGATATCACGGTCACGGTGAGTCACCGTGTTTTTTAGAAGCTACACTTTGTAGCCTTGCAAAATCCGTCATTTTGGCAAAGCCACCGTGATACCAAACATGCACTAAGTGATGCTGTCACTTAACTATTGAATGCTTGTATCTGATGATATTATGTTGTATATGCTTTTGGGTATGTTGTGATGGGTTTGTTGATACAGAGGAAGTGGTGATCTATTGAGGCAACTTCATGCTGTGGCTGAAGCTGAGTCAAAACTTTCAGTGCACCAGAGTAGGTTATCATCGATTGAGGCAAAGGTAGTCCCTGAACACCTGTTTTTTCATAATGACATGGAAACTTACATTTAGAAAAGCCCGTAAGACAGGAAATGTACTTGTTAAACAAAGTTGCATATTGCTTTTGTAACAACTTTTGTTCTAATTGTATATTTCTTTTGTTACTGCTATTATTAAATAAAATTTATTTTGTTTTAATTGTCTGTGATTGCTTTTCCAACTTTACATAAAGAAATGATAAACCTAATTAACATAAGTTGGAGTCAATTGCCTGAAGTCTAGTTGCCTAGCACGTGTCTCAAGTTTTATGTTGAAAATCACCTCTTTAATATGATTAAGGGAGCTAGTATCTATCTATATAATAATGGTTAGATACATTATTGTATAACTTTTTTTAGGGATTAGTTCAGTAGAATAGAGAAAGACAAAGTGTGAGGCAAATTAAGAAGTATATAAAGATCCCCTATAGGTAAAGAAATTAAGAAAAAACAAGACATCAGTGTAAACCCCTTCTAAAGTTACTAGTAGTAAGTAAGGACTGCAAAAAGAGGAGTGAATATTAAGAACCAACCCCTCCACCCCCAAATTCTGGCAAGTTGATTGCCCTTTGTTTTGGTTTAGTGTCTATTA
This sequence comes from Trifolium repens, assembly GCA_030408175.1. Lineage (NCBI taxonomy): Eukaryota > Viridiplantae > Streptophyta > Magnoliopsida > Fabales > Fabaceae > Trifolium > Trifolium repens. The sequence continues at coordinate 11,054,206 of CP125850.1, forward strand.
AACCTTGACTCTAGATTCATTAGTTCAACATATATGCTCTAGAGGGAAGCTGGAATTGTTTACATACATTTGTCTTTTTAATACATTTACATAGACATACAAAATAAGTAGCGCTTTATGAAATTTAGATCAAATTATGATTTAATTTTTTATTAGGGGTTTTTGAAATTTGTTTAGATTTGCTATTTTTACCTTCTATAATCTTGTGGAGCCCAGTCATTTTCTATGTCAAATTCTTGTCTTTGTATCTTATACGTCCTTTTGTCTTTGTATCTTGGCTTACAGATCACAGAGCTTCTTCCTCTTCAGAAAAAATTTAAAGACCTTAAAGCACAATTAGAACTCAAGTCATATGATCTTTCATTGTTTCAGAGCAGAGCTGAGCAAAACGAGCATCATAAGGTATTTACTCATTTCTTTCACCTTGATTTTATGTAGTTGCAGTTTTTTTTTTCCTCCATGTTATTGCTATTTACCTCTCTTTGCCTGCTCCCTTTTACCCCCATTCCGTTTCTCTTTGTAGCTTGGAGAATTAGTGAAGAAGATTGAGCAAGAACTTGAAGAAGCAAATTCTGCAGTCAAAGAAAAGCAACTTTTATATGAAAACTGTGTCAAGACTGTTTCATCACTTGAGAAGTCAATCAAAGACCATGACAATAATCGAGAAAGTAGGCTAAAAGGTTTGGAGAAAAAGATAAAGTCGATTAAATCCCAAATGCAGTCATCTTCAAAAGACCTAAAGGTATCCTTGACTAGTAAAATTTATTTGTTACTAATTTTTGACATGACAATTCATATGAACTTATTTATAAAATTATAACAGTTGAATAGTTGCCAATTCTAACATTAGGATGTTCAGTGGTTTGGTCAATCCTGGCCCAACGGAACCCAACAAAATCGTGGTGTTTGGTTGAGAATTTTATGTGATATGGTCCAACCCGGTAACGGATTTTGAATCTCAAACCTGTGAACCCGACCTAAACCATTTAATTTTCTTATTCACATATTATTACGTCTAAGTTTAGTAAATAGCATTATATTTGACATATTATAGAACTATTCTGTTTATCTTATCATTTAATTTTCTTTATAATGTTTTGATGTTGGAATGTTAATAAAGAAATATCAAATTGTATAAATGTGTCAATTTATCATTCATTACATGACCCAATTGACCGTCCTGTTCTTCAATGGTTGGTTTTGGTTCAGTTTTAACAAAAATATTACATTAACCCAATCCAAATCTATCAAAGGGTTTATATTAGTTCGGGTTATGATTTGGTCAAATCCTTCCTAATGTGATGGTCAAGTAGTTGCACTAATGGCTGTCAAACTTGTGAATTAACATGTAAACTTGTCCGAGTTTTTGTGTAAACTAACATATTAAAGATTGCTGATCTAGATTGTGTAATCAAGGATTAACTACTAAGCAAAAAATTCATATTGTCCTTATATGAAGTCAAAAGCGTAGGAGATATGGTTTACTAACAATGTAAAGGAAATTAAATAATAATCTAAAGGAAATAAGGTAAACAGACAAGTAGTCACTGCATTGTGATAATTAATTGGTTGCTTGCTGGTTTAGGGACATGATAATGAAAAGGAGAGGCTTGTAATGGAAATGGAAGCTGTTATCCAGGAGCAAGCTTCCTTGGAGCAACAATTAGCATCCATGAGAGCACAGATTACTAATCTTTCCTCAGAAGTAGAAGAACAAAAATCCACAGTAAGCATAGATAATTATTTGATTTGATATCTTTCTCTAAAGAAAGAATTGTGTCCTCAAACCTCTAAGATGTAGGTTGCTGCTGCAAGGAATAATCTCGACGAAGCTCAGTCAGAGCTGAATGCAGTTCGTCAGAAAATGAAGCAGTGTGACAAGGAAATCAGTGGCATTGTTAAAGAGCAGAAAAAGCTTGAACATAAACTTAGTGAGAGTAATCTTGAAAGGAAGAGGATGGAAAACGAGGTAATAATTTAACTGCCATTTCTATAGAATACCCTTAGAACTAGTGCACTAAAGAACATTATCCTCATTCTATTTTTTTCTAGGTAAAACGAATGGAGATGGAACAGAAAGACTGTTCTGTGAGGGTGGATAAATTGATGGAGAAGCATGCATGGATTGCTTCTGAAAAACAGTTGTTTGGTAAAAGTGGGACTGATTATGATTTTGCTTCTCGTGATCCTGGTAAAGCAAGGGAAGAACTCGAGAAGCTTCAGGCTGAACAATCTGGGTGTGTGGCTTTAATGATATAATTTCTTTACCGTTACCATATTGTGTGCAACTATAATTACATATCCCCCTCACACACTATGGTGACACTTTTTTGTTTTGTTTTGCACAATCAAGGCTTGAGAAAAGGGTGAACAAGAAAGTAATGGCAATGTTTGAGAAGGCAGAAGATGAGTACAATGACTTGATGTCAAAGAAAAATATAATTGAGGTATTTTTAATCTACATCAACATTTTCTACCTTTCTTGGTTAAATGCTCAATCTATTCTTCTTTTGCCTAGAATGACAAGTCTAAAATCAAGAAAGTGATTGAAGAGCTAGATGAGAAAAAGAAAGAGACACTAAATGTTACCTGGACCAAAGTGAATACGTAAGTTTATTTTTTTCATGTAATTTGGTCTCCTAATATCTTTGATATTTGATGATGTATTAAAATCATTCATAAAATTTCACCAAAAAGTTTATTAGGTAGTTGAATTGGTTCTTAGTGTAGTATGAGAGAGAGCCTTTGTGACAAAATTGATTAAGAGGCCGATTCTTGAATCCAACTCACCATTTTAAGTAAAAAAATTGAATTTCAGTATAAGGATATGTTGAACTTTGTGAAATGTTCACACTTTCAGCCTAAAGAGTTCTTGCATCAAGGGTCGTGTTATTATTTAGACATAAAACCTTACATTCACCAGTCATCATCTAACAGTTTAGGATTTTGGAATTGATTATTCTATTTTTTTTTTAATTACTTTCTATTAGACAATGATTGTGTATCATGATTTTGTTCTGTGCCAGTGACTTTGGATCAATATTTTCTACACTATTACCGGGCACAATGGCTAAGTTAGAACCTCCAGAAGGATGCAGCTTTCTCGATGGTCTTGAGGTTCGTGTTGCATTTGGAAGTGTATGGAAACAGTCATTGTCTGAACTCAGTGGAGGTCAGCGATCATTGCTTGCACTTTCTCTGATTCTGGCACTGCTTCTTTTTAAACCTGCTCCACTTTACATCTTGGACGAGGTCAGTTTTACATGATTTTCCTTGTAATTTTTTTCATAGAATCTGAATTATATAAGAAAATGGTATTTTGATTAAATTGTCCTTTCTGTTAGATTTATATGTTGCAGAAAATTTTACTGGCATTGTATTCATTTTTTTTAATATCCAGTCTCACTAATCATAAGTTTGGCAAACTATTTTTTTTAAAAGGTTGGGTAAACTATTTATTACCTTACATACAATGATACACAACTGATTGAAAATTTGTCCAAGTAACTTTGGATAGGCTGGAGAGGTTGGAAGTTATAGAGAAATTTTTAGAGATGAAGAAAAATACTCCCTCTGCTTTCATATATTAGAAAAAGTTTAGTGTTGTCTTGGTCCTAATTATAAGAAAGTCACAAATTTTAAGATGTATTAATTGTTAAAATTACTTTGACATCCTCTCTGTTTACTGGACATGTATCAATTGTTTAGATGTAAAAACATTTAATGTCATGATTATATTTGGAATAAACTTTTAAAATAATAATATTAAATGAACCTCCTTGGTCTTGATGATTTTTCTTATATATGGGACTAGAGTTAGTATTACGTTGTTTATGGAAATTCAAAGTGTGATAAGGTGGAAATAACAATCTGTTCTAGAAGCACATGATCTTTTGGCTGGTTGACCTATTTGGATAACCTGCAATTTGTCTCAACCATGCCATCTTTTGGATTGTTGACCTATGTAAATGTAACTGCTTGTGTATAATTTGTTTTGGCAACCAAGCACAATTAGAGCCTTTAGCATCCTCAAGGGACTGCGAAACATTTTAAGCTTCCGACTCTTTGTACTAGATTAATCCTCGACCATGGCTTAGTAACATTTTAAGCTCCTCACCCTCCCCAAAGATGTGTTTTTTTTAGGGATCTACCATTGGCCCACCACCTGCAAGTTTATTGTGTGCTTCCAACTGAGTTACACCTATCGGATCTGTGTATAAAATCAATACACAGGAACTTTTTTTATAAATAATTGTTAATTTCTTATTTATGATTCACAATATGACATTTTAATTACACTTCATTCAATTTATGCAGCTGATCCCATTTTTTTAGTGGAAAAGATTATTACTACATGTATTTTATACTTTTGAAGCAATGATTATCAGTTTAGCCAAATGTTAACTGTTATTATCTGATGCAGGTTGATGCAGCTCTTGATTTGAGCCACACACAAAACATAGGGAAGATGATAAAAAATCACTTTCCGCACTCCCAGGTAGAGGATATTTTGTTTATAATGTGGCATGATTTCGTTAATCTTCTGATATTTCAACTCCAAAAAAAAACCCAACAAACTATAGTTGTATGATATCAACAAGATACAAAAACGTCTTTTTTGAAACATTATTTCGAGAGTGTAGATTCAGTTATGTCTTTCTTTTACTATTTTCAGATCAATTTTCTTTTACTATTTAAATTTCTTGCAAGTCACCCACCAACAGTTCCGTACCCAATAAGTTGAATAACCTCATTTCTTTTGGTTCTTTTAATATGCAGTTTATTGTGGTGTCACTAAAGGAAGGCATGTTCAATAATGCAAATGTTCTTTTCCGGACAAAATTTGTAGATGGTGTTTCAACTGTTCAGCGAACTGTAGCCAAGCAAAACAAGTGATATATTGTTCTTATTTCTCTGCATCTGTTATCATGTTCATCTTTTGGGAAAATAGATATGAAGATGATGCCTGCAATTGAATGCTTATGTATTTTGAACATCATTGTGGGGCTGATATGTCATGGTATTTTGCTTATTTTCGTTCATTGTATGAAATGAACATCTTAATTCCTTCCAATGTAAGTTATTTGTATTTATATTTTTAATTCGGTGTGGTGTATATTTGTATGAATTATATGTATGACGTTGGGTACAATTTTAAATTATGTTGAACGGTCTGTTAATAGTGAAAGAAAGGATGCTATTTTCATCTTTATTCCACGTTTGACCTTACTCAAAATTAACACTATCGCAAACAATTATTAAAAATAAAATTTAAATTTCACAAGACTATTGCTGGAGTAACTTGCTTTGAGTTTTAGAGTAGTAGCTTGCTAGTATGTGTTAGGGGGTTTTGGATTGAATGCAGTCGAACCGTATGCAATCATTGATTTAGAACTGTCATCATCGTAAGATGGTTTGAGTTTTAGACAGTTTGAAATCTATTGACTACGGCTCTTTTTTATTGTATATTATTCAGGTCGCCTCCCTTGTGTTCTATTTTAGTTCAGCTTAATGATCTCCCTTGTTTTAAAAGTAAAATCAAGAATCAAGATTGTATTTCAAAACTGTAACCAATCTTGCAATCATGGGATTTGCAACCTTTTAGTTAAGTTCGAACGATTTAGATTATGAGATTGATTTTTATAATTAATAAATAAAAGGTTATGCTAAGTAGTGTTTCTGTAACAATAATTAAGGATAAAAAAAATTGTATTTATTGAAAAAAAAACATTTTTAAATGTTTGAATAGAATAGTTTTAAAATTGTTTTGCGGTTAAAACTTTCAATCTTAAAATCATGACCTAAAATTTTAAAAGTGATTAGACGAGAAGATACAAGTTTTTAATTTAACCAATATTTCATATTCTCTTCTTCACGAGATTATCTCTCTTATCCACCTTCCAAATTGGACCATCCATGTCAACCAGATTCACCGTCAGACAAACTATTGCGCCGATGCTCTTGCGTTTAGAGACCACTCTGTTGGTTTCACGCTTGTTATGCTAGATATAATTTCTGCTTATATTGGTTTTCTTCTCGATAAGGATTTAAGGGAAACCTGTTCCTCTATAATCGTGCTTTAGTTTTTTCATTTTCCTTAATTATAAAAAAAAATGCAATAATATTAAAACTCTTAAAAATGAATTTATCAACAATTTAAATCCTACAAAAGCTCTACATTTGCTTTAGAGATTGATTGCTTTATGTAATTAGCAACCCATAGTAGAAAAGTCAATCAGAAAACCACACTAGCCAAGCCAGGGTCCGTACTCCGTAGACTTCTCAAAAAGTGCATCTCACGAGTGTCATTTTCTTTTTATTTAATTAAGGCAAATGCTAACAAGTGCCCCCGGGCACTCTTTAAGCCCTTAAATAGTAAGTTTTTTATAGAATTTTTATTGGAATTTGTAAAGTCAACGCATTGAAAATTGTAGTATTTAACTTTTTGAATAAAAAGTTTCTTTAAATAGCATGCTTAAAGAGTGTCCGGGGGCACTCGTTAGCAAAACGCTTTAATTAATTAATAAATAGAAAGAAAAAAAAAAGTTCGCGATTCCCATTTCCAATATTTTCTTTCAATTTTCGAGTATATATTAATATTAATTTAATTAATTTTCCCCCGATTTCTGCACCGATCATATAAGTTCCAGCTCTCTCTCTAATTCACGTCAATCGAACCTTCACCGGAGATTCTGTTCCGGCCACCTCTCTCCGATGAGCGCTTCATAAGACACTACCATGGCGGAGCATGTAACCGCCACCGTGAACCACGGCGAACAACAACCAAAACAGAACCAACACCACAACAACAACGAAGATAACAAGAAAGAGAAGATTTCAGATCCAGAGCTATTCTGCTGTCTTCTTCAGCCTCTAACGCCCGACGCTGATCTCCGATACATTGGCATTCGTCGCCTCCTCCTTCATCAGAAGGCCGAAGCTGGAATTCTCCGTCGTAGGGTATGTTTATGAATGTCCTCATTTGAATCTCAAAATTTGGATCGTTGTTATGTTCTCTTTTATGATCTCGTTGTTCTTATTATTTCGTTTTTCAATATGCATTTTGAATTTTGGATCATAAGCTTATTATTGATTAGACTCTTAGATAAGTAATGTTCAATTGTTCATAACTCCGTTGATTTTGTTTCTAACTTTCTATGGTGTTTTTTTCAGATCAATCAATCTTATTAAACAATATTTATTATCTTATTTAATTATATTGAGTGGCAGTGCTGTCCCAAACAATTTTTAGGCCCTGTTATAATATTAAAAAATCGGACTCATAATAGTAAAAATTGCAAAATAAAAAAGAGTTGATTCAGTGGACGAACACGCGCCTCTGCATCTTCATGGAAGCGCGTTCGATCCCTATAGTTGGTGCAACTATTTAATTTGTATCCGTATTTATTAACAAATTAGCAGTACAAAAAAAAAAGTAGATGGTAGTCGAACCCACAAACATGTGCATCACTTAACACAAATGACACAACCATTATAATTAGTGCAACTATTAGTTGCATTGTGATAATTTCCACGGTTTGATCTCTATAATTAGTGCAACTATTAATTTTTGTCAAATGAGTTGGTTCAGTGGATGAACATGCGCCTCTGCATCTTCACGGAAGCACGTTCGATCCCTATAGTTGGTGTAGCTATTAAATTTTTGTCTGTATTTATTACAAATTAAAAGTACAGAAAAAAAAAAGTAGATGGGAATCGAACCCACAAACCCGTACATTACTTTACACAAATGACACAACCACCAGACTATTAGTTGCGTTTTGATAATTTCCACGGTTAACTAATACTTAAATATTCCTAACAAATATTTTGGAAATACTACAAATCCAAAATTTGAGGCCCTGTTGAGTGGTGGAAATTGTATACAAGAAGATTATAGTATTTTATACTAATATTCTTGTCACCTTAGGTTCTGTGTTGTTGATTTTTAATGTTCCGATGATTGTGTTGAAGGATTGGCGATGCAATGGGAAAACTTACGTCGCGTACCGGAATTACATATGCAGGCCTAAGAACTGCGAAAGTCTACGAGCCCCAAGCCTTCAAAGTACTCCAGGAAACAGGTTGCTGAATTTTTCACTTGAAGTGATGACCAAATATATGTTAAATTTCTATCAATTGATTTCATTACGGTCACTCACTTATAAAAAGGTGTAGAATGAAGATTTAATGGCATCTCTAGTTGAACTTGAGAGCTTTGAAGTGATTTGTTCAAAAAAAAAATTTGTTCAATTTCTTTTTTCAATGCATACTGTTTTTCTGGGACATCGGGAAGTTCTTTTGAGCAGATGTTTTAGGTTGAGGGGGGGGATACAGTATTCTTTAACATGTGTACTGTGTGACCTTCCAATGAAATCTTGATATAGTAGTTTCTACACATTTTAATGAATTCAATTCAATTGCCTTAATTTTGTCTTTAATTTAATGACTTCAATATAATTGCCTTAATTTTGTCTTTAATTTAATGACTTCAATTCATTTGTCTTAATTTTGTCTTTAAATCTGAATTTCATGTACGTTTTTGGGGTTTGTTCTTTAATTTCAGCAACTGTTTGTAACTATAACCACATTTTATGTTGATGCAGCTTTCTTATTTATGGTGCTAGTTTAAATTTATGTTTCCATACAATTCTGACATCAGGATAATTTACTGGTTGATTCATCAGTGGTCGATGGATTCCATCTTCAAGTCCACTCCCCCGTTGGTCTGAGGTGGACAGCTGGGGTTCTGGGAGGGTGAGTAATTCCTTGTGGATTTTGTTGTAATATATTTCTAATTCTTTTTGCGTTGATTTGAATATAATATATTAATCTTAAATGAGTAGTAATTGTGGTAGAGAGATGTTTTCATTAAACAGATTGAAAGATTCTATTAGTGGGATTTATACCTTTTAAACCAAGCACAATGGTTGCTATCAGAGTGTACCATAAAAATTGATAGGGAGACCAGCTGTTTGATTCAACAGAAATAACTTAGGCACATGTCTCTATGTGCTTTGGCAGGCACCCAGATGCGGGCAATTTAGGATGCTTAAGCTTATTTATTTATTTTTGGAATGAATGGTTTGCAGAAGAGCTAAACAATGAACTCAGTTTGTCCAAAAGGATAAATCAAAATCATGGAATTTGATAATCAGTGGCAAACTTATTTACACCGAGAATGCATCTCCATTAAGATCTTTGATAAATATGCAATTTTTTTTAATAAAAAATGAAAAAAGAATGTGGAGATATGCTGCAGGGTTCTTTGCTAGTAATTGACTCTGTCAACTAAACCTGTATTTGCTATGTAATTGGATATAACTAAGTTTTATTCAGTGTTTCTCTTTCTGAAACTGCAATTGTAAAAGTTCAAGTTTCATTCAGAGTAATACACCCTAACATACTTAATGTGTTTTACTGCAATTGTAAAAGTTCAAGTTTCATTATAGTTTAAAGTTCAAGTTTCAATTGCTTTTTTAAATTGGAAGGTTTGTATATGCTGTGCATGTTTGTGTAAGAATACTATTTTTCTGTTGAAGTATTAATCAGTTCAGTTGTAGATATAGTTAATTTTCTTCATCATTTACTTTTTGGTATCATATGTCAAAGTTGTGTTTATTTTCGTCACAGGATGTCCAAGTTGCAAATTCTGTATCCAATCATAGATCAAGTTTTGGCTCTGGCTCAACTGCAAGTGATTCTGATCGTCCACGGCATCGCGGGGTTGAGCATGCCTATTCCTTTGTAGGAATGCATTGCATCTTTGACCAGTGCAAAGCCTCTGGTAGTATCTAAAGTCTAACCTTCTTGCCATATTTTTGTAACTTATCTCTGGTATGCTTGGTTTTCTTAGTGAACTAATTCTGAAAACCTTGATGTGTAGTTACGGTGTTAAAGTTTGGGCACATGAGTTCTGACCTACTTGCTTATGGGGCATCAGATGGAACCTTGACTGTGTGCAGTGTTTCGGAGAAACCTTCAGTCATCAAACAATTAAATGGCCATTCCAAAGATGTCACAGGTTGGATATACTGGCATTGGTCCCTTGGTCTTTATTTAATGTTGCACAACATACATGGCATGCATGCACAAAGGCATATTATCTAATATACAAATTTTTAAGGGGGATTTCACATCAATAAATCTTTGGGTGCATATTTCTAATTTCCATTTTTTTTAACAAGACACCATATTAGATTTGATCTGCACTATATTGATTGTCTGGACTTGTCCTTTCTCTCTTTTTTCCCCAATCTGGGGATTTTAATCCTGTTTACAAATGAAAGTGAAACTAAGTTCATGTCAACTATGATTCTTCAAACAGTCCATTCGTACATGGCTTTTAGCCCACAATTTATTACATTTTTATAGGCTTAATTGTACTTTTAGATCCTCTTCTACACCTTATTTGTGATTTTGGTTCATCAATAATTTTTTGAGTATTCAGATCCTCAACCTTTCATTTATTTAAAACTCTCACATTATTTTAATTGGTTCAAATGTTTTTTTTTTTGCAAGTTGAATTGATCAAATCATTTTAAACCTTCTCCTAAAAATATGAAATTTTTCACTAAAAAATCATTCACATCCTAACTTCATATCTTTCAAAATCCTTTAAATTTTTATCAAGATTTTTCTAAATTTCTAACTTCTAAACTCCGAAATTATTTCAAATCTCAAATCCACCATAAACCCAACCCCCACTTATTTCGTCTAAAATTTGTAAATTTAAGGGGGTTTCGGTAAAAGAATTAACAGTAGGACTGGAGTACTACCACATTTACTTAATTTTAAAGTGGAGGAACTTGGTTGACTTGAAAAAACTGGAAGGACCAAAATCACACATAGTTCAAACTAAAGAACCAAACGTATAATTAAGTCATGATGTTGTTGTCAACTTACAGTAACTATTCTGATGATAGTATTCAACTTTCTTTTATCTGCTGTTACATCTATGGTTTCTTTTTATGCTGATTAATTTTCAGATTTTGATTTTACATCAAACAATCAGTACATTGCATCGTCTTCGTTGGATAAAACTGTGAGAGTATGGGAGATAGAAAAAGGCATTTGCATACGGGTGATATATGGAGTTTCTTCACAACTGTGTATCCGTTTCCACCCTGTGAGTACAATATACGGTGCCTGTGTGTTTGTAAAAAGAATGCTAATTGTCTGATCTCTATTTTATATAATATTCTGGTAAACTTTTTGATGGATTTCATCTTTTTTATTTATTTTTATTATTAGAACAATAGCAACATCCTCTGAGTTGTGTATCGGTTTACCAGATTCCCACCATCTTTCTATCTTCTCGAATTCAAAAAGTCCCATCCTCTACACTAGAGTGGTGACAAAGTTGAGTTTCCTAAATTGAAGATGGCTAGAATTTTTAGGAGATTATGATATGGCAAACCCATCACTTATCAATGTATTCCATGCTAAAGAATTTGAGACACTGATACATGCTTGGTTTTTTTTGTCTTTCTTTTTTATATACATGTTTGGTTTTATTTTTCTTTCTTTTTTGATACATGTTTGGTATATTTAGGATGCTTGTGATTGAGGCTTTAACAAGTGAATATATGCTTGTGCAAAATATGATACAGTGAGGGGATGGGGGCTGTGAATCTGGCTGTAGAGTGTCCTGTCCTTCTCTGTCACATCTGGTGAAATTTGACTATTCTTCTCTAAGAGAGTGCAGTAGCATGAGAGAGGGAAACATGTCACTTTTAAACGATGGGAAACAATAAAAATTTGCTGAATATTTCTTATCTATCACACTTGGTGAAACATAAATCTTCCTGTTACTTGTTTGTTTGATTTTCCCATAATGTATGTAATATATTCTTATGCAGATTTTGGTACTTTAAAATAGGTAAATTAATAAATTTTCTTTTATATTCACCTTTGGTACTGAAGAAAGTATTTTTCTGTATTTGGTGCAGGTAAATAATAACTTCCTTTCTGTTGGCAATGAAAACAAAGAAATCAATGTAAATATGTTATCTGTTTCTATTTTTTTTTAATTCAGAAGTAACATATTTGATGGCTCCCCGCTGAAACTATTTTATTGGAATGGGTTGATATTGGGCATTCACATTTTTTAACCAGTAAGAGCTGACATATTGTTAACGTGGCATCTGTAAAACCTGTAATGTCATTGAAGTGGCATTTTGTTCTTTCTTTCTGAAGTAATAGAGAACAATTTTTTGTTTGTGGTTTACCACTAAGGTTATGTTTCAAAGTTTGGAGAGACTCAAATGAAGTTGAAAGGGGTGGAATAAAGTAGATGGAATGGAAAATATCACTCCCATATTTGGATGATTTGTTAGGGAATAAATGGGAAGGTAACGTGGGTATTAAGTGTTGGATTGTAAAATATCAATATTACCCATTTATACATTTTTTCGTTAAAACCTTTTAAACATTTCTAACACAGTTTGTGGGTATAAAATAGTGAATAACTAGTTTTGCATTTAAAAGTAAAACGCTGTCTCCACACCCTTCCTCTCCACAAGTTCCTAAATATGGAGAATAATTTACCTCACATCCTTTTCCTTCCATCTGCCTCGTGTAGATATACTCTTATATCATGTGACTGGGCTGAACATTAGGTAAAACTCCAAATACGTGACGTGGGAACATGTTTGTTTATTTGGACAATGAGGGTCAAGTGAATTCATGCAGCTCATATTTCCATATATATATTGTTAGAAAATTTCCTTATCTTTAACTATTAGTGTCATGATGTCTGTGCTACTTCCTCTATTCTTTTCCCCTATAAAATCCCATGTTCTTGTGTTTTACCATTTCTTGTCACTATAGTATCTTATTTGAATACATTTTTCTTATTTTTTCACAATGTACCAGGTGTTCAATTTTAGCACTGGAAGGATAATTAACAAGTCGGCATTTGACGCTGAAGTTACCGCTATGGACCACGATCATACTGGTCATCTCATATTTTGTGGAGATGCGCAGGTGTGTTGTTCTATACATGCACATGTATATCCTAATGATTAGGTTTATCTCATTTTCTTTACTTATTGGATTTAATATGCAGGGATGTATATACTCTGTAAATATGAACTCCCACACAGGTGTATTATCCCGCTCTCATCGTCATCGAAGTAGCAGCAAACACAGATCTCCAGTAACAACAGTACAGTATAGGAGTTTCTCTCTGCTGGCTCGAGGACCTGTCTTGCTGACCTGTACTCAGGATGGAAATCTGTCTTTCTTCAGGTTCAAAACGAATTAGCCATTACTCACGATGTGCATTCTGTTATCCTAATTGAACCCTTATTTTTCCTTGGAGCACTAAATTTAGCATATTACAGTGTGGCTTTGGAGATAAAAGGTTATTTAACTCTTCGTTGCTCGCTCAAATTAACTCCTCGGATACACAAAATTCAAGCTTCTTTCTGCCCCCTTCTTTCTCTTGAAAAAGGAGAATTCATTGGTATGTTGGTATCTTGATATCATTGTTTCTCATTTCGTTTATTTTTTCCTTCTCTCTTTTGAAGCACTAGTAAATTCTAATAACTATGTTATAAGAGTAGACCTTCGGCTCTGTCAAACCAGAAAATAAGCTTTTGTTGCATGTCACATGTAGTTATATTTCAAGAATTGTATAATGTCTTCTTTTGTCAGTAAAAAGTGTTTGTTTATCAATGTCAATGCTTATACGTGACTTGAAAGCCATGGAGTGTGATTTTCTGCAAAATTATTCTTAAATTTCTTTGACTACATGGTTCTAACTTTCCTGGTTTATATGCAGTTGCTGGCAGTGAGGACTCAAATGTCTATTTCTATGATTTAACAAAGCCAAAGCATACATGTGTAAACAAGTTACAGGTTAGTCTAACATCAATTGAGAGTAAAGGTACTGTTGTTACAATGAAGCACAAAATGACAATAATTTTTATGATGCAGGGTCATCGGTTTCCTGTGATGGGGATTGCTTGGAACCATGGAGAAAACTTTTTGGCTTCCTCTGATTTTTACGGCATAGTAATTGTTTGGAAGAGAGAGAGAACAAATCAGAACAAGAATACATAGCAATAGAAGTTTAAAACCAAATAGTTAAGGGCTTGTGAAGATAGCTTCCTTTACATTGCTTTTTCTTTTTCTTTCGCGCTCACCATTGTCCTTTTGTATCTTTTGTGCTATTATTTTTTGTTTTTCTATTTTTTCTACAGATTTTGTATCCTGTATGTATTTTGAGGAAGAAAGTTTATTCTTAGTGAGCCATGATTAGGGATTCTGTATACGAATTCTGAGGGGTATATTTTGGTTTGACATTGCTCATATTGTAATATTATGCCATCAAAGAATAAGGCTGTGTCTAAATCACCACTTTATTGGTTGAATGTACAAAATACTAATGCAAATCTCTTGTAGTTTTGCTGATCAATATTAGTGATACATTCATTTAACATCCGTGTACACGGAATTTCTGATTTTGTTTCTCAGGAGCAGCATGTGATGTTTTATGTTTTTTTCTGGGTATGAGGCTCCCCTTTTCCGAATTCGAGGTTGGCATCATGCAACACTAAGTTGTTGATTCGCCTCAGTTGCATCCCAATTTGTGGGGAATGGTGTCTCCCTTGTACCAACATCTACCATTTAATAATCATGATTTTCTTTTCTTCTATATTATGAAACCCTCCACCCTTTTATTTTTTAAGGGTCTAGATTTTACATGACCATAACGTAGGTTCTTGATAGTTTTCATACAATGGAAACTCAATGTTTCCATTTTCAACATGTTTACTATATTAAGGATAATACAGAAGGTTTGGTTTCACTTTTAACTGGTATTTTAACCTCACCTCAACTTTTTATAATACTAGAAGATACTTTTTTTTTTATAAAGAATTGGAAGGTCGAGTAGCTGTGTTAATGTGGAAAATTTGGCATAATAGAAACAGTGCAGTTTGAAATAACACTAGATTTCATTCTCAACAAGCTGGTATAAAATTGCCGGCGAATCTGACTGCATCACTTGAAGCGGTCCAGAAGGGTAGTAATATGGGATGGTAGGCATATGATTTTTGAAAGTGATGCTCAAATTGTTATCGACTCCATCAAGTCTCAGGCTAGAGGTTATTTCTAGCATAGTTGTTGTTTTAGGATTACTCATTCTAACTTTTAGGTTAAGTTGATTTGGAGATAAGGAAATATGGTTGCTCATACCTTTGCATAACGGCCATATCTTGAATTAATCAGTGTATTGTTTAGATTATTCCTTTTTATATTGAATATTATTTGATTAATGATATAAGTTTAGTTTGATTTGATAAAAAAAGAAGGATAAGTAGAAAGAAAAAAAGAAAAAGAAAAAAAAGAAGATACTCTTGTGTCTGATTGTTGTAATTTAGGATCCACCACACGTGCATTGTGCGTTGAGATTGAAGTTACAAATCGGAGCTTATAATTTTCACATTAAAATTGCATTGGAATTCAAAAATAGGCTGCCCATCACGTTTCTAGACACCATGTCAAGATTATTTTTTTCCTTTCAAAAGCCTATTTAATTACAATGGTCGATCAAAATAAACTTTTTAAGTTTAATATAATTACGGTCTATAACGATAAATATAAAATATATTCTTATAATTATATCAAATTTTTATATCGTTTACTATCCTTTTCAATAAGTTAACCATATTATCTATGTAGGGACCAAAAAACATGTTTTAACCCTAAAAAAAAAGGATATGCAACAATTAAAACATTTTACATTGTCATCAAATACCAATCACATATTTTGTCAAATCACTCACTAATCACTACACTCCACTGTAATTATATGATATGAATGAATGTTTGATTTCTTATAAATGTCAATGTAAAATTAAGTTATACAAACAGAGCAAATTCATTGGGAACTTTTTTTGTTTGTTTGTAACAATTGTGAACTTATGCAATGTGTTTAACCTTTAATAAAAGGTTGAACGCTTCAATACCTTATAGACAAAATGCAATGACAATTTATATTTTTATATTAATTTTTTAAAAAATAAATTTAAATTTTAATGGAATTTTTTTCTAGAGATATTGGTATCCAACTAAATTTCAAGGTACTTCATTTCATGCTTTTCTAAAGCAAAGCAACCTTAGTTATTAACAGTTCAACCAACCTAACACACAGGACTTAAAACATTTCTCTAATCAGTTAATGCAACAACAATGTTAGAGCAGAGGATTTCTGCAATACAAACAAGTTCAGAAAATTAAATAAGCTATGCATCTGTCCATCCCACCCACCTAGTAAGGAAGATGGATCACATATAATATAACTATAAATAAATTCAGTTCAGCAACTCTCTACATGGGTCTGAAACAAAATACAATACAACATTTATTCACTGATGGAGCAAAAAAATTGCCCACCGAGTAGTATACATTAAATGCCCACAGTCTACCTGCAAATACGAATAAAACATGAATTAGGACAAAACAAAATAAATGTCTTATTTTCTTGTGGTATACAAAAAGGTAACTAAAAGTGGTCTAACCTTTTATACAGAGCTTTTACATCTTCCCCTAACAATGGACTTTCCAGAAACAGATCACCACATTCCTTCACATCAAGAGTCTCAACTTCAAAAGCTCTGTCACCACAATATTCATTCCATTCAAACCACATTTTTGAAATTAATTCCTTCTTGAAACAAGTATTGTGATCTTCCTCTTCTGGAGAATCAGCAGCTACCAATCTGTACACAAAGACTTTCCTTTTCTGGCCTGGTCGGAAGGCACGGCCAATAGCTTGACGAGTAACAGATGGGTTTAAATGAACATCCAAGATGATGACACGGGATGCCCCAACCAACGATATACCCTCACCACATGCTTTGATTGACCCAAAAAATATTTTTGCCTCGGGTGTATTGTTAAACTTGTCCATGGAATACTCCCTTTGTTCAGCGGTTGAATCTCCTGAAATCACAAAGATTTCTTTTCCAACACCCCATCCCTTCCACTTCACAGCTAACCTTTCCAAATATTTCAAAGGCAAGAGATATTGACTGAACACCAAAAGTTTCTCCCCAGCTGATTCACATAGATTCAGCATATTGCGAAAGAATTTTGATTTGACCCCATCTCTAAGATCTATGTTTGCTATAAAATCATCCATTATATTATCCGATATGGTTTTCTCAACGCATTTTTGTTTTTGAAGAACCGATTTTTCAACGCATTTATCTGCAAGCGGCTTCAACTTAGGGTGCAAATACACTGCACTGCCTACAGCAGACATTTTGAACTTTCTTAATATCTTCCTTACTTTCTCAACTTCATGCTTCTGTCTAGGTGTAAGTTTGAGCACCACAGTGAAATCTACAAGGCCAGGAAGTTCATCAAGAAAATCTCCTTTATAGTAGTGAAGAACTTTGCTGGTCATCTCACGCAAATCATGAATTACAGCCACTTTCCTTTTAAAATCTGGGTCCTTCTGCAACGTATTCTCGACCAATTCATCAAAGCGTTTCACGCCACTTATATGGATCCTACTCTGAATGCGCCGGACAATAGGCTTAGATGTTTCCATCTTTAAAAACTTCGGCCGCACCAGATTGAGAACGTTGAATACCTCCCTGACATGATTTTGATAAAGGGTTCCAGACAGTACAACTTTCCTTGGTGTTAGTACTTTGGCAAGGGACTGCACCATATCAGTATTCTCATTTCTTGGAGTGTGTCCCTCATCTAAAATGAGAATTGAGGGAACCTTAAGCAATATCTCTCGGCAAGATATCGATGCATTGTTATTACTATTATCAATCACAATGGAAGAGAACTGTTTGTATCCTAAGAAAAGGATACTCTTGTTATCCATCCATTGTTTTAACACCTCCAGTTGTTGAGGTCTACTGTCTGCCTTCACAGTGTATAGGTCATAAAGTGGAATATCTTCCACTTGCCATGTCTGAAACTCTTTTTTCCAAGTTGACAATATTCCCTTGGGAAGCACCACTAGAGGTCTGGCATTAGGATACTTTCCTAGAAAACTTTGCATGAAACTGATAATCATGAAAGTCTTTCCAGATCCTGGAGCATGAGCCAGGATGCATCCCCCGGGATGGTCCCCCGCCAAGTTTCTGACAAGAAAGTTGAAGCCTTCGACTTGGTGCGGTTTCATTTGATTTGCATGCCGGGGATGTGCTGATATATCAGTTACCACAAGATCATCTTCTTTAATCTTCACACCAAACGCATCAACTTTATCTTTGGCATTCGACGAATCAGACATATAAGTCCTTGTGCTCCTTTTAACCTACAACATCGTCGATACTGTAATAAATAACAATAACAACAAATTGGTTTTGCACACTTGCTAGCCACAACCACGCGTAATCTCAAATATTAGTCCAGAACATAAAATAATGAGAATTTTGAAGGCACTGTTCTCCAAAGAAATTGAGCCCATGTCATAATATGTCCCAAAGTGCTATTAATATTATATCATTTTGGTTTGGTAAGAGGTTGCTGAATGTTTTACAGAATTGAATCCAATAAAATAAACCACCATTTTTCCCACAACAGAGGTGCCAAAAACCATAAATTATAAGGGACTCTGTAGAAACACACCAAGTTTCTCAATTCTAATGGTTCCACTCTTCATATTATTATGCCTTGTTTATTCAACCTATGCATATCATTTTTAAGACACGTACTTTAAAACCTAAATCATACATTTGTTCTATTTGATTTATGACCAAAAAAGCATTTACGCAGAGACAATTGTCTAACCTTGTATTGAAACTCAAATATGGTTTCAATTCCTCTGTCAATAACCCCACAAACGCGGCAAACATATCCAAGATCGTCTTTTAAAACGAAAGAATGATCACAGTCAGCATCTTCTTCCTCTTCTTCTTCTTCAGGTTGAGGATCTGCAGAAATGTCCTAGCAGGAGTACAATTAAACTAAATTAATCCCAAAAGGACTCTAACTAAGAGATGCTATAGTGAGTAAAATGCAAAGTTTAAACAAAAATGATCAATATGATAGAGAAGAAGACTAAAAAGCAAAGAACATTCCGAACTATCTCAGGTTTTGGTAACAGAAACAACATTCCCAACTATCTCAAATTTCAGTAACCGAAACAACATTCCTAATTATGTTAAAGCTAAATTACCATATGTATACAAGCTATTATCTTGAGGAGAGAACAAAATCATACTTACACTGTAAAATTTGACGGGAGCTTTACAAGTGACATGCATAAAACAAGCATAACAGAGAGAAAGAATGGCTGAATGACAGAGCAAAATAATTAAACATCATAATTCAGAAGATTTCGGGACATAAAATCACATGCAATACGCATTACATTAACTGTATACTAAATAAAGCTGATGGATATGAACAGACCATTTTCAGTGAAACATTAACAAAATTAATTAGTCTTCTTTATAAATCAATAGATATCCATGTTAATAAGTAACAACCACAATCAAAGAAGGAAAGTGTCATAACTCTTTATATATCAATTCATACCGCTATAAAATAGTCCATTTTTCCAATTTCCCTCTTATCTTCATAAGGAAGACGCTTAGTCTCAGAATCATTAACAGATAGATATTAAGGAAGTACTACAAATGAAATATTATGGGGGAAAAAATGACCCAAACAAATAGGGGGAAAATCTACTTGACAAAAATATTTGCACAATTGAAATGTGAAATCAAAAGAATGTAACCATACTTTAGAAGTTTCTATTGCCATGGACATTTCTCTCCAAATATCTTCTAGCCCGTCATCTTCAGCATCAGCCTGATCATCTTCCTCATGTACACCAACATAAACACCTTTATCTTTCCTTGGGTTATCTTTAGGAGGCAGGCTTGTTTCAAATTTTTTATCTGCACTGTCTCCATGGTAAGCATAAGGAGGCAGACTTGAATCAAATTTTAGATCTGCACTTTCTCCATGGTAAGCATTGGAAGCATGATACCCCTATAAAGCATTGTTGCACAGAGAATAGTAAAGAATATCAGTGAAACAATAACAACAATAATATTCCTTTTCTCACTTTATCATAATATTCTATGTCAATGAAAAACTTGCATTATAAAAGAAAGACATGTATCTTCTCAAGAAAAGTAGCTACAACTTTTAATCCTAATACGCAAAATCTTACAAAGGAATCTACCTTCATAAGCATCAACCAATCCTCATGGAAAAAGTTCATACAATATGTTCTAAAAAAATAAATGGAAAACTGCATATTGTTCATCTTTCAACAATAATGATGTGTGTCGTAGCCTTGTAGGAGTAAATCAAAAAAGGAAGGTAGAAATAGCATGGCATTTAGATACATATAAATCCATACATCCATTTGTTTTTTTTTCCGTTTTCAACTTTATAATTTGCATAACTACCACACAACAAGGTACCAGAAGTTTTATATTGTAATGGAAGATTCAAGTTTAGTAACACAGCAAATGACTACGAAACTGGGACACTAAGACAAAAGGTCAGACTTCACTTAAGTGAAATTTTACAGTAGAATGGGCATCAATTCATCATATAAGTATTGAAATTGTTGGGAGATTATGCTTAAAAACACACACGATTCAATGGAGAGCAGAGAACTACTACAACAACCAAGAGAAATGCAACATTTAGGCTATGTAATAAATAATATATGATATGTCTACCTTTTACAGAACAAAGCAAAAGATGTAGTATGATGATAAGTTATATATGGTAGAAAGACATAATAAGCAAAAAACAGTGTAAACATATAGAAGAAATCATAAAATATATAAATTACATAATTAAATTTTTAAACCATGCCTTCAAAATATATGTCAGATTAAATTACTCCAGAAGATTCTGCTTTATGCATACATATAAAAAAAATAAGGCAGTATGTTTTTGAAAAGAAAAACAGAATTAAGGGAAAGATAAAAATTCACGATGAGCCAGTTATGAATTTTCAATAATCTTCCACCACAAATGATAAATAAAATGAAATACAATAGTTCAGTCAAGTCAACCCAAGAGGGATAGAACTCAAATAAAAGGTATATTTAGAGGATGACAATAGCAGGGCAAAGCTTACAGTCATTCTTAATGCAGGAGACGGAACTGGTTGCGGCAACACAACTTCATGAAATGGATGAAATGAATTTTGACCCGCATCATCTTCATCGTCTGAATCAATGATAACAACAGGACATGGTGTGGCAGGTACATCCTTTTCTCTTTTTGGTGCCAAAACATCCTTTTCATCCAAATCAATGACATTTTGATGTGACATACCAGTAACTTTTTTATTTTCCGAGTTGTGAGTTTCTTCATCATGATTTATCACCACCACCTTCAATAACTTATCAACAAGCGTAGGATACTTTGCAAAGTAAGGGCCCAATATTTTCATTTTTCGGGTTATAAGGGCTTCAATATCCTTTGTGACACTTCCAAATTTTCCACTCTCTAAACGACTTAGAGCCTCTGAAATTGCATACGGATTTGTGTAATCTACAACATTCGCATTTGCCGAATTGGGCAAACTATCACTTGATAACTTACGTCTTTTGCATCCCTCCTCAGATGAAATTCCTAGAGAAAATGAAATGAATTAATATTTACATGACACTAATATCCATTAAGCCATTTTTTGCTTCAATAAACTGAAAAATTAAACAATTAGAAATACATTAATAAGTATATGCATTTATTAATGGAAGAGATGGCATAAACTATACTTAGAAACTAAAGGCGTCTCTTTCAGGTGTTATACATTGAATACAAATAAGTGGATTGTTTCAAGCATGTTCACAAATATATAAAGTGAAAACCCCTCAATTCACTCTGACACTGACTTGAGTCATTTTTTCTTTGGAGGCACACTACGACTACCTCCAATCTGCGAACCGCCGTAACAAAAAAGGGTTCCCAACACATTTCCAAAAATTGGTTAAAAATATAGATGCTACAGAATTTCATTTACGTCATATAGGCAATTTTGCTGATTAAATCATTACAACATAATATGAGATACATATGAAATCACTATTAACTTTTCAAAAATAAAATCAAATCACATAATAAATAATCATATTGATTCATGAACACTGGGGATAGATTTAACTTACACCCAGAGTAAATCCCGTTTGTTACAGCTTTTTTCATAAAAAAAGAACAATTTTTAAACAAAATAATCACTTTCAAAAGTTTTCATCTTTTGTTACAAGTTTTTTAAAACTTAAGAATCTAAAAAAACCTAAAAACTGTTTCAAATAAGAAGCTTCTAATAAAATTATTTCTTTTAAAACCGGTTATTTTTATTAAAAAAAAGTAATTTTCATATTGGTAAACAAACACAACACAGTTTCTGTATTTTTTAAAAATCTCAAAAACTCTATCAAGCACGGATACAGACACGTACACCTAATACAACACAAATACCAACACATCGACAATGATAGTAATTTGATAAAATGACGTAAGCCAATTTAATCATATTTGTTGGCTGCATGTCCCCCACCAAGACGCGCGTAATCCGAAGAATGTCCGTTATTCATAACAAAAAATTAATATCTAAATTTACTATAAAAATCACTTTTTCATAATCTATAACAAACGGGCATAGTAAAACAAAATAATCTCCACAATTTAGATCAAATTGGTGTTAAAACAAATAATAATTCATGTACAGCATGCAAATAATCCCCAAAAATTTTCAACAAAAAAAAAAAACGAAATGCAACTGAAAAGTGAAAACACATCAGATCAACAATTTCGAATGTTATACCAGTTGGAGCGGGGCGTTTAGCAGGTAAGATATCAACAGGTGACTCCATTGATCGATCACTTTGGAAACACTGAAAAACGAAGGAAACAAAACTAAATTATATTAAATTATAGGAATTAAAGAAAATTAAGCAAAAAATGAAAATGAATGGATTTTTGTTTTGGGTTTTGAAATGGAGAATGAATGTTATGTATGATACCTGAAAAGTGTGAATTGAGAAGTGAGTGAGTTGGTGTGAAAATAGGGTTCAGTTTTGTCTGAAGCCACGAGAGGGAAAATCAACAAAAAATGAATCAATTATTATTAAATCTATTAAATTATCTTCAATGTTTCTAATCAATTTGCACGTGTGGAAAAAGGGAAATTTTGAAGTTTTACATGGAATTTCCTTAGACGTATTTATTATATATAAGATAAAATAATTACAAATAAATAAAAGAAAAATAAACAACAATTAAATTATAAAGAGAGTAACTTCCAATATGTGGGCGGCTTTCTTTTTCGCGAAGTTAATGAAAAAAGTGATAATTATTTTTAACGGATTATAACACTGTTGCCAAAAAGGGGAGGTTTTTGTTATATGGAGGTCGTTGTCATGTTTAAAAATAGAGAGGCTGTGAGTGACATTTCAATCTATTTCGGAAGAAGTCAATGTAATTTTAATCTTGTCCTATTTAAATTTTTCGGGTTATAACAAATAGGTTCTTTGTGATGCTTCAAAATTTTCAACTCTCAAAACGATTTAAAACCTCTGAAATAGCATATGGATTTTCGTAATCTACAACATTCACATTTGTTGAATTGGACAAACTATCACTTCATAACTTAAATCTTTTGGGGCCTTCCTCATATGAATTTTCTGGAGAAAATTAAATGAATTAAAAATTACATGATACTAATATACACTAAGGCATTTTTTTTGTTTACACCACCAGTTTAATCTGGTTCGGAGGTCAGTTCTGGCACCAAGTGGTTCCAGCCTCCTCCCGATCGCAGTTGCGGGGATCGAACAGTAGTCCTCCCTACCAAGTTCAGCGTCAATCACCACTGAACCAACTAACGATTGATTCCACTAAGGCATTTTTTTACTTGACTAAACTCAACAACTTGAAATACATAAATAAATACATACATTTGTTAATGGAAGAGGTGGCATAAACTATAAGCAAAATACATTCAGAAGTCTTTAAATTTTATATTAGTATAAAAGGTATGATAATTTGTTACTTAAAAGATTTAGATGTTACAAATTACAAAGTTAAAGAACTTATTTGTTAAATGACACAAAAATACTCAACGGTGTGCATAAGAAGAAAAGTATGATTATTGTTGAGTGTGTTTAAAACTCGTAATAACACAACCTTCGTTAACAAACATTAAATTCAGCTCCACAAAGCAATTGAATTACAATATCTTGGCAAAAACCAACTACTGAGGACAATGCAACAACCATATTTCACAAGTTTGTTTGTCATAGATAATAAATATCCTCATTTGTATTTATCACACATAAAGGATCTCAAAGTTTCAAATGAAGAAGAGATTAATCTAGTTATTATGCTATGTTTCACACACAATCACCGGTCACTGTTATAATAAATTATAACATAGAATATCTGATAGGAGATGACTATATATATCTAGTACTAACGACCTTCTCAGTGTGGCCCTTCTTAGGAACATCCTTCTTAGTGTGACTCCTTTTGCGAATGACCTTTTTAGTGTGGTTTGTCTTACGAACGACCCTCTTAGCGTGGCTCGTAAAAATGTTGTCGTCAGAATCTTCTTCACCCAGTAAATATCTTATGATCATATTGTCATAGAAATCAAAATCTCTCTCTTTCGATGAGAGTATTTTATCTTCAAATTTGGAAACAGACACTGGCTGTGCCACACGAGACACGAGACACTTGACTTTCGAATTTATTAAATCTCCATCTTCTTCTCACTTTATGTTCTCTTTTTATTAATCTATTCGTCTTCTTTCTAATCTCTCACTTTCTCTCTTTTTTTTTTCCTTCTTATTTCTTTCTTGCTACTAACTATTGCTACTTTTCAATTCTCTAATGTTTGTTTCTAATTTTAATATTGTATCTTTTTCTTTTCAGGATGCAACTATTGATATGATTTATATGTTCTACAAATTTGTCCTTCATCTTCATCTACAAACAATGGTAATGTCTCTCCCTTCATCTACAAACAATGATAAATTAAGACAGATGCGGAGAAATGGAGTAATCAGCAAGTTTCTTAGTGTATATGTCCATGAAAAGCAGGTGAATTGTTATGCTGCAATTGATTTCCCCCCTTATCCCCTATGTTTAATAGTATTCTCATTTTCCCTGTTTAATCATGTTTTTTGGATGGAAAATTCTTATGATGTTTCAACCTGATATTCATTCATATATATGATAACAAGCTTTTTTAAAGTATTTATTCATGTTATATTTATAAGTTGTTTGTTTCTATTTAGCTTTTGTATTCTGGCATAGTATATGTGAAGACCATACTATTTGGTTCTAGTTTTATTGTTTTCCTTTGCTAATATATTGTACTTCCTACAACAATTTTAATGCTAATATATGTTAAAAGTTCGCCAACTTGGTTTAAAAATTGCTCTAACGAAACTTCTTCAGAAACACAGAGTGTGCAAGTATTTATTCGTCCATTGAACTTTTTAAAAATTGCTCTGACGAAAATTACTGATTTCTAGTTTTCAAAATAACGTTTGTCTTTTTTATTGCCAGCTATAAAATACTGCGAGCAGGATTACATGAAATGGCGAAACCCCGTGGGAACAACCTCATCATGGAGATTTTCATCTTTTTAAGGATGCTATTGATGATCCGGAATGGTGTATGTCAGTGGATGCAACAACTGTCTTACCTGAACTTGTGCGGCGCCTATCCGTGGCTCTTATATAATCCAAGAAACATAAACCGAAGAGAATAGGATATTCAAGTTTTTAAAATAAGTAGTTAATGAATTTTTAAAATAAGTGTCAAATCTATTTATTTGTTTGTTTGTTTGTTATATGTTCTTGCAGAGAAGTGTGATTCGCCTGTTCGAAAGAGTTGATGATTCAGATGCAAAGTTTGCCAAGCGTGATTTCATAAAAGCGGCAAAGGCATACAACAGTGATTATGTTGTCACTCAAAAAGTATTTAATGATGTAAGCTTTCTTCTAATTTTGATAGCTGATTATTTAGCCAAACTTCTCTATTTGTTGTAAAAGACTTAAGAATATCAAATTGCTTAGTAGCTGGTTTGGAAAGTTGAATTAGGTGCTATCTATTGCTATTAGTAAGGAAAGGAAGCATATGACTATGATAGGTGATTAGCTTTACACATTAATTCTAGTAACAACCTATATTTTTACGTGTTACGTGTTACATATTGAAGACATCGTGATTATTGGCGGTCAGGATCTTATGTGTAGGGACCGAGATAGTACCCTTTTTACCATTTAGAATGCTGAAAATAGAGCCTTCAAACAATTGTGGTGCGATGCGATGGCTACACTACATCAACAATATTGCAGCCGCAATTATAGATGCAACCGCAATTTAAAATCACGCGCGTTACGCTTGTTACTCAATAAAATCAAGTACGACACTGCTCTATTTATTACCTAGTTTTCCTTTCAATGGTAGCCAGGTATCTGATGTGGGACTAGCTGCAACTAGTATTATCTCAATGCTTTCATGATCATTTTTTTTTCTTATCTAAACCTTGTTTTCTCTATTCTTTTAATTAAACAATATATTTATCTATAGTGTACCGATTATTATATTTGAACGCAATACAAACTCAAATAATATACTGACTATATATACTCCCAATGTACCAAAATTGTTAAAAAGTTTTGAATCAACATAATTAGCACTAGTCAAATACAATGTCTTCCACAAAAGAACAATAGAAATGTCATACAAGCCTCATAACTGAATTAAGATGACCATAATCAACACTAGCCAATCAATCCTCCAATTTAAAGGAATAATCATGGATTTTCTCAATTTTGTTACACAATTAATACACCAAACATAAATAAATATAGCAACAAAATAGATTTACACACGAGTATGTGTTTGGACCGATGCTTTAATTAATGTTAGACTCAACATAAAAGTGAATTTGGATGGATTAGTTGGAAACACTAAAAAAGTAGTAATGTGAGAAAATTAGTTAGCTTCACTTGATTGAAACGTTTGAACTGGCTTATCAGGTTTCTGATCGAACTATTCATCATTTATATTTGTGCCGCACGTGAGGGGATGTCTATCATCATCTTATAAGCCGGTTTTGTAGGATTGAATTAGGTCAAAAACTCAATTTTGATATGATATCAGAGCCTCTTCATGATCCGTTGGACCACCTGCTATCGGGATACCCACCATTTATATACACACCAAGTTCAATAGTACTGGATGTGACAGAGTATGTTAAGAAATCACACATCAGAACGAGTTGGCTCGGACAAATCTTTATAAGTAAGAGTGTCTACAAAATGCTTAAAAACAAATTATCTACAAAATCAATTCGATAGTTTACCAATATAAAATGCGTCATTTCTACATTAACACCCAAATAAAATGTTTCATTTTTTTTTTTGTCATGTTTCATTTCTACTACTCCATCTAATCTTATATATGAGAAAATATTTATTTTTTAGATTCATTGTAAAATTGATATATATAAACAATATTATAGTCTAAATATATCAATTTTACAATAAATCTAAAAAGTCAATTTTTTCTTATATACAGAACCGAAGCAAGTATTATTATATAAAAAAAATGCTTCATTTCTATGTTTGGCGCCCTTTAGATTCTCTCCTCAGTAGTCATAGTACACGTCAACGATTTGATTCTTCGCAAACCCATTTTTATTATTTATTTTTATTTAATTTAGGCTATGTTTGGATTGGTGGTAAGGGATGAAATGGTAAATAATTTAGTTCCATTGTTTGGATTTATAAAATATGAATGAAGTAGAATGAAATACAATGGAACTCATTCTATCCCATACCATTCGATCCTTCAATTTTTCTTACCACCCAATTTGGAGTGTATGCAATAGAATGAAACATTATAATTTAAATATTATCAATATAACCCTATTTCTTTTCACGATTTACTCAATGTTTCAAGTGAAAATTCTTCATTGTATTATTTTGCTTCTTCACATTGGTCATCACCCTCACCAGCAAGTACCTCATCAATATTTTTGTATATATTTTTTCATTTGCTGCTCAGACCATATTTTTATTTTGCTATGCTAATCTTCTTTCTTTTTGTGAAACTTTGATTTATTTATTTATTTTACTAATAAAACTTTGTCGTGTTTATTTTACTTTGTGTGTGTTTTTGTTGTATGAATTTTTAGTATATGAAAATGAGTGAAAATAATTTCATCCTTGGCAACTTTTTTTTGCAAAAAAAAGCATATATATTTGAGCTTTATAAACAATAAATATAGAAAATATAAATAAATAAAAAAACACAATTTTCTCTCAATTTGTTTCCTCTTTCTCTTTCATGGTTTTTTTTCAACGATTCTTTCTTCTATAATAACTCCTTCTACTCATTTTTCTCACTTAACCCTTAATTTCAATTTCAATGGCTTCATCTTCTTCTTCTTCTGTTATCAAAGTAACTAACTTTTCTCCCCTTTTTCTTCTTCACTTTCCTCGTTTTGTATCTCTCTCATGTCGTTTTGTTCTTTTCTTTCAGGATGCAAAAGTTCTCATGGTTGGTGCTGGTGGAATTGGATGCGAGCTTCTCAAAACTCTCGCTCTCTCTGGTTTCTCTGATATACACATCGTTAGTCCCTTTCTTCTTTTTTCTAAGTTTTTTGAAATTTTGAATTTTGGTTTATTTTTTTTAGGGTTTTGTGTATTTTGGGTTCTTAGATTTTTGGTAAAGTTATGATTTTGATTGGTTCTGTGAAATGGGTATTTCCATAATTTCGCGCCTTGGTTCAATTTTTTTAGTGCAATTTTTTTATCTAAATTTTTTATTTTATTATTTTTTTCCGAGTAAATTTTTGAGTTTGTGAATGAGAAGTGAGTTTTAGTTGTGAGCTTAGAAATTATTGAACTGTTTTGAGCTCTTAATTGGAGTAGTTACATTTGTTAATCACTTTTTATGTATTTTTTAGATTGTTGTATTGGTAGTACAGTATCCTGAATTCCTGATTGCTTTCCCTTTTGATCTGGTTTCTTAGTTCTACTTTGAAACTCCATTGTTTGCTTTAATTGGGAAGGTTTTTTGATTATTGGATCCTAGGGTTTTCTACTTTTAGTTAGCTTTGAACAATTTTGTTGACTGTTTTGGTAATTACCGGGGGAGGTAAAGAGTTCATAGTAATTGTGTGTTTAGGGTGAGCTGTTTGTGTGGTTGTAATGTGTATGCTTTACTTTCTTTTTTGGTAATTAGTGTTGGCAATGATGAAAATAAGGTATTTATTGAGTTTTTGTTACTAAAATTGTTAGATAAGAATCATATTTTAATTATGGGTAGTTTGTAACGTGGATGATGTTGATATAAGCATATACTATCCTTGTTATGACTTGTAGTTAGTAGCAATGTTTTAACAACTGAACCGGACATTGAACCGAGACCGTCTAGGTCATGGTTCAACAACTTTAAACCACCCGAACCGGGGCGAGGCCACAGTTGAACTGTTAAATTAACCAAACCGTAGGCAGTTCCGGTTTAATTGGTTGAGTCGTCTGCTGAATGCTGGAAGTTGAGGCCAGAATAAATTACAAGACTGCATTTTGTGTATTATCATGGGTGTGCTTTATTACATTAACATGTTTCCTTTATTTCCAATGTGCAGATTGACATGGACACTATAGAAGTCAGTAACTTGAACAGACAATTTTTGTTTCGACAATCCCATGTTGGGCAGTCCAAGGCTAAAGTAAGTTAATGTGTTATCAATGTTAATGTTACTTGTATAGGTTTTGAATTCATAAACACCTGATGAAAGTCTTCGACTAGGTTGCTAGGGACGCTGTTTTAAAATTTAGGCCCAAGATAAACATCACATCATATCACGCAAATGTCAAAGATCCTGATTTCAATGTGGACTTCTTTAAGAAATTTAACGTTGTTCTGAATGGACTTGACAATCTTGATGCACGCCGACATGTGAATCGCCTGTGCTTGGCAGCTGATGTTCCTTTAGTTGAAAGTGGAACTACTGGGTTCCTTGGCCAGGTAATTTTATTGTAGTTATTGGCTTCTTAGTAATTTATATCTATTTCCATATAGAGGTTTTATTGTAGCAGTATTTAGTATATTCTGAATGGTCTTTTTTTTTTTTTCTTTCTTTTTCTTTCTGCTTGATGGTTATTATTATTTGCTTAAGAGTATCTTTCTTGAGTTAATCATTGATTATATGGTTGTCATAATAAATCTATTTGTTAAAATATGTTATCATTGGGATTAATAACTGATTTCTTGGATACAATTAATAACTGATTTTATGTCTTATTTGATAATTAATCTTGGGAAAGCAAAATATGTTTCCTTTGACATACTTCAAATCTTCAAAGTTTATTTATCACCCGAATTCCTAATTTCTATTCAATAGATATCCTCTAAATTTTCAGTGAACACCACTTCTTCATACTGATTCTCTGCTAAGTTTCCTGAAAATAAATTGTTTTAAATCAATAATTACTATATAATATACTTTGATTTGATCTGATTTAGCATTTGAGGTCTGAGATGTCTTACATGTTTTTATTCATCGTAGTTTTGTATCCCCAGCTGTCTACTCACCTTGGCAGCATGTGTATGAAACTTGTTTGTTACTTTCCGAATATGTTTATGTGCTTAGTTGCATTATATGTTTGTATCCTTAATTGTTATGAGATACTGGTTAAAGCCTTTTCAAACTTAGTGATATAATTTTGATTGAAAATAGGTTACAGTGCATGTCAAAGGAAGAACAGAGTGCTATGAGTGTCAGCCTAAACCAGCTCCGAAGACGTATCCAGTCTGTACTATCACAAGTACTCCATCAAAGGTATGTGTTGGTTTAAATCTATGCACTGAACTAGTTTTTCCTCCAGAATAGAATTTCTTAGAAACATATAAGTAGCTAGAGTTTATTACTAGAATATATCACAAGTATTCTCTTTTGTTTTTTGAGTGATTGACTTTTTGTACTCCTTTGGCCAGTCATTTTCTTTTGCTAGGCATCTAGCAATTTGTATGTATGAAACATAGAAGATTTAAAGCAATAGGACCATGTGTCATACATAAACTTTTAGTATTGATAACGCGTTGTTGTATCTTGATGGATCATGAGTGGCCGTTAGGTAGATACAGTTTAGCATAGTACTGAAGGCACTCATTAGTTATATTGTAGACAAGTGGTTAAGTTTGTGACACAAACACTTCAATTTTGCTTTGTCAAATTGAACATCAACTACAATTATGAATGTAATGTATGCTTCAGACTACTGAGTTCTTAGCTCTCGTCTTTATTTTTTGGCAGTTTGTTCACTGTATTGTGTGGGCAAAGGACCTACTATTTACCAAGTTATTTGGGGACAAGAATCAAGACAATGATTTAAATGTTCGCTCTAGTGATGCTGCCAGCTCATCAAAAAATGTAGATGATATATTTGAACATAGCAAAGATGAAGATATTGCTCAATATGGAAGGAAAATATTTGATCATGTATTTGGGTATAATATTGAATTAGCTTTGTCCAATGAGGAGACATGGAAAAATCGAAACAGACCTAAACCTATATACAGCAAGGATGTCCTGTCTGATGAATTGGCTAAACAAAATGGAAATGTGGACAATGATAATGCTTGTGGTGATGGGTTATCGGTTTCTGCCATGTCATCTTTGGGCATGAAGAACCCACAAGATGTCTGGAGTCTTGGAGAAAATTCTAGAATACTGCTCGAAGCACTGAGACTATTTTTCACGAAAAGAGAAAAGGTTGGTCTGATTTCACACTTTGATGCGATAGCTTATGATAATCGTCATATATCCATCTGGAAACTTAACTGGAACCCTTTATATTTTTTTAATCTTTTGAGCAGGAGATCGGCAATCTGAGCTTTGATAAAGATGACCAGTTGGCTGTAGAATTTGTTACTGCAGCTGCAAACATACGAGCTGCTTCATTTGGGATACCTCTACACAGTCTTTTTGAAGCTAAAGGAATTGCTGGTAACATTGTGCATGCTGTGGCGACAACAAATGCTGTTATTGCTGGTTTGATTGTCATTGAAGCAATTAAGGTGCTGAAAAATGACATTAAAAGTTATAGGTATATGTGATTCCTTTTCCTCTATCCTATCTGTTTCTCATTGGATGTAATGATGCAAGTGATTGTGTTACTGTATGTTTGTGGTTTGAGAAAGCACTGTTAACTGTCAAACAATATACCTTGAGGAAAATATGACCTTCTAGTTACATACTAACAAACTTTTTTTGCCGTGGGAAACAATTTCCATAGTATAGTCCTATTGAATGATAACAATATTATCATTTTTGTTCACTCTATTGCAATATAGTTTACATAGTAGATTAAACTGAATAAAAATATAATTGAATAAGTTAATTGGGTGGCGTTTGGAAGGACATATTAGGATTTATATTATAAATAACCTAAGAAACTATGTAACTAGTTGGATGAGTTTATGAAGATAGCATACGGTATGTCCATAAACTGTTTTCAACTTATTTTCATAAACTTTTCCAGATAGCTTATTGTCATAAACTTGCTGTTTTCAGCCAATGCAGAGTTCCTCATTCTCTATTCAATTTTAGAAACAACTTCTGCATAAGATCATATATGATAAGTTGTATTTATTGATTCTCACTAAAGCAACACACCCATGTTTTCCCATGTGTTTGTGTCTGTGTGTATTTTTAGAAAACTATAGGTGTATTTTTTATATTAATTTTTTGAAAAGGTAAAATGCGAAGCCTACATATTTTACAAGTTACCCGGGAATAACATTCTTGCGTAAAATATTCCTGAATTGTACTGCACCTGTTTTTCTTCGATTGCTGTCAAATTTTTCCTGTTGTTTCTCTGTGCCCATTTCCTCTTGTGATTTCTTCATGATGCACTATTCTGTGTTGTTTACATGTCAGCATTTTTTTTACATTTTTTAATGACTTTTTTTATCCCGTGTTAACATTTCTCAGAATGACATACTGTCTGGAACACCCATCAAGAAACCTGCTACTTATGCCAGTGGAGCCATTTGAACCTAACAAATCCTGTTATGTTTGCTCTGAGGTATGCCAAATCTCCCCTTGTCTCATCTATCACTCGAAGTCAATGTTATGCATATGCTCATACTCATCATATTTGTATATGTGGGTAACAGAGTCCTGTATTGCTCGAAATAAACACAAACCGTTCAAAGTTGAAGGATGTTGTTGAAAAGATCATCAAGGCTAAGCTTGGGATGAGCCTTCCACTTATTATGAATGCTTCAAACCTCCTCTATGAAGCTGGTGATATTGAAGAAGACATGGTTGCAATTTATAATGCCAACCTTGAAAAGGTATGTATCTTGTCTTTGGTTTGATAATGACACTACATTTTATTTAACAATTTTAACTATTCTGTTCAGGTTCTAGCTGAGCTTCCTTCTCCTGTAACCGGTGGTACAATGCTTGCAGTAGAGGATTTTCAACAGGAATTGAAGTGCAATATTAACATAAAGCACAGGTTTTTACTCATTTCTATTTATGTATTATTACCAATTGATAGAGGAATTTAGTAAGTTTGTAATGTTTCTTTTCTCGTTTTGCTCTTGTAATCTTGAATTAAGGTTGTTTTTCAATTCATTCTTATTCCGTGGCCTGTTTTCTGTATGTTTGTTTTGAGTTGTTTTCTTTTGTATGGCATCTTAAATCCAGAGAGGAATTTGATGAAGAGAAAGAACCCGATGGGATGGTTCTCTCAGGATGGACTCAACCAGAGAATAAAGAGGAATCTGTTAGTAACGGTGCAAACACCTCAGACACACCAGCAACAGCTGTAGAATCTGAAAATGATGATGATATTGGTATAGTTTCTCCGGTGAAGAAAAGAAAGCTTCCTGATGATTCTGATAAGTCGAATACTGCTGATGACACAAGGCATCACAAGCAATTGCAAGTAATCAATGACGAAGATGATCTTGTTATGCTTGACGGGAATTTAGACGGGTTTAAAAAGAGAAGAGTGTCATAGTCTTGTGCACAAACTATTTATCTGGTGGAGATACTGCACTCTAATTTTGTATTTGGCAGAGGTTTGGTGATTCTTTTGGCCTTAGTTTTTAGGTATGCTGTTATTAGTCTTTTGATTCGGATAGATACATACAACTTTTCTTTCTCCCTTGTGTTTTCTCTGTAGCAGCAAATGTATTATTCTTGCTAACGCCTGACAGAGAGGATCAGTGATCTTGCTTATTAACTTTATAACATCTGAGATTAATTAACAAAAGTTTAGCAAATTGGAATCTTATTCAATTATTGACCAAGACTAGCCAACTAAAGTTTTGCAAACTGGATGAATTTATATCATATCATATGTAATGTTATTTGAAATATATTAAATCACAATTTTCAAGTGTAAAATTTTAATGGTGGGACCAAAGTTGAATGATTTTAAAATAGGGGGATTAAAACTGTAATTAAGCTTAATATTTTATTGTGATTTTTCCTTCAAAGTCATTGTCACAAATTCTTAAAAAGGACATCATTTTTTGAGCGATAGATGAGTTGGCAATAATCGTCGGAAACTAACACAAGTGGAAATGTTGGAGTTCGAACTTGATCACGACGTCCGACCTAATAGTTTTAACATTTATGTCACTTGAGCTAAAATTTGTGAATTTGTTTTTAATACCGTGATTTTAGGATTTGGGAGATGAATAGGTGGAGGGATTTACAAATGTGTAGATTTTTTTTTTTACAACTATTTTTTATTAATTTTATGTGTAAGCAAATGTATAAATATTTAATTTTATTTAATACAAATGTCTATCTTATATAGAATATTTCCTTCGCAAATTCTAATTCAACCAATAAAATGTTAAATTTTTTAGGTCACATCTCGTGATTGGAGTATTTTTATCATACATCTATTTTTTTTTGTTAGTCACCTTAGAATACTTTAACATATATTAAAAAATTTACTCTTTAATTAATGTTGTACTCCACAGAAGTCAAACACCTTCCAAAAAAAGAGAGGAGAAAGCAAAACTGAATTTTTCTTTATAAATAAATTCTGATTTTATTTCAATGCTCTTTAATATGATATTGGTCCCACGTTTTGGGCCCTATAATTTAGTTTTGTGTGATGCACAATTGATATCTGCACCCACCAGTTTTGGTCATATTAAGACTACTAGGTGATGAACTGATGATGACCCCATCCTTATCTACACTTCCTCTCAAATCATTCAAGATGCTTCTATTTACATGTGGGAACATTTTAAAAACCAAAGTTTTCTATCTATTCAATCCTCATTTTAGTATGGTACAACAACCAACTAACTCTGTTGTCTCCTTTTCAATGTATGGCAATAAAACCCATACCCGCGGGTACCCGCCCGTACCATCCCCGTTTTGACGGGGAAAACCCGAGTTGACTGGGTTTGGGTTCGGGTTTGGGTTTGGGTTTTCCCCGATTTTAAAAGACGGGGATGGGGCGGGTAATGGGGACATTGATACCCACCCCGAACCCGTCCCCGAACCCGCCCCGTTTATATAAACATCATATTTTGCTTTTCTTAAATTAAATTATGTATAAAAGAAATATTATACATGCACAAAAAACTCTTAAATTACATTCATTCGTTTATTTTATTTTTAAATTAAGTATTAAATAAATTGTTTTCCCTATTATTTTTTTGTTTAATAAAATTATATTATTGAAATAAAATAGTTCTCGATTTTTAAATCATTTTCTTAATTAAAAAATATCAAAATACAATTCGAGTTCATGTGGAGAGAAGCGAGACGGGGATACCCGAAACCCATTGGGGATACCCGAACCCCGTCGGGTATGGGTTTTGGGTTTTACTTTTCTTCCCCGCTTAAATTGGGGATGGGTACGGGGATACCCGAACTTTATGGGTTTGAGTTTGGGGAGAGCAAAATCCGCCCCCGACCCGCCCCGTTGCCATGCCTAAATGTACTTGTAACCAATGTTTTAAAAATTTGTACATACATGATTTAATGTTTCTAATTTGAGTTGGATATACTTTAGGGTTAAATATATTTTTGATATATACAAAATTATCAAATTTTGTTTTTGATCCTACTAAAAAAATGACGTATTTTTTTTTCTATAATTTTTTTTTTTAAAATTTCTTAACAATTTTTTTTAGGCATGTTTAGAATACTATAATGAGTTTCTTGAAAAGAAATTTAGAATTTCTTAAAATGAGAAGAATAAAAATGAATTTTTTAAATTTCAAAAGATACAAATAAAAGTAACAAAAAATTCGACTATTTTGATATTTTTTTTCGAAGAACATTTTATGATGTTCTAGAAATCTGTAAAAGAGACTAAAATTGTTTGAAAATGAAATAGGATTATTGATTTCGTGAGCAGACTAAAATAAGAACTAAAATTGTAATTAAACAAAAAAATCTTCATAAGGATTTTATTTCGTGACACCATAAATAATTGCTTCATGCTCCTCCATTCCTATTTAGTCCCCTTGGACTTTTATCTAACAAGTAACAACAAACAAGATTCATTTTGTCAAAGAAGAAGAAGAAGAAGCAAGATTCATTTTTTTTTTTCTTTATTATTTTGATATATATGCAGCTTATAAGAAAATATTAAATTCAAAAGAACAAGTGCTATTTTTTTTTTGAGCCAAAAAAAAAAATAGAGCTTATTCTTTAGAATTTAATATTTTCTTATAAGCATAAACAGTTTTTTGATGGTTTTTCTTTCTTTAAAAGCATACAAGCATGATTGTCAAAAAAAAAAAAAGCATACAAGATTACAAGTATGATAATTTTCTTAAAACAATATTTTTTATAAAATGCAGACAACATCGATTGAGTTGCATGTAGTATCAGATCTCAATGCTCAATTTTAAATTGGTCAAATTATATTGCACCTTAATAGAATCACTACAAAACAATTTTTACCATTAATTTTTTTTTCTTCATACAATACAATAATAATTATACAATGGGAACGTTGTGACTTTATATGAAATATAGTCCATGAAAGTGACGATAATGGAAGAAGCACCAACTTGGTACTACAACGATTAATGTGGTATAAATTTGTGAAATATTTTGACATATATGAGGACTGATTTGTGCATGAAGAAACTTTTGGGTACCACAACATCACATTTTGCCGTCTGCCTTATAAAACAAAACATGATTGAATAAATACACACTTAAAGAAGTGTAATTTTAACTACTAAATTACTTGAATAAATACACATTTTGGCAGTTTTTAGGACCAAAATAATATGATAACTACTTTGTTAAAAACAAAACATGATTGAATTCAATGTCAAAAGTAGTTCATTACTATCTATAAGGGTCGAATTTTCATAATTACGATATTCTCTCCGGTCTTCACCTGATACGATGTAAGGTATCACAATTGATTCCGACTGTGTTGGAGTCGTTGATATTGCGGGAAATTATAGCAAGATGATACTGCCTCACTCAATATAGCGTTATTGTTCCATTCTACGGGCTTGGACATTGAGAGCACTGATCACTTAAGTACGTCTCTTCACAAGATTATTGATAAAAAATTTTGGACTAAGGGTCGACCATGTCGAAATTAGAATCACAAGACTATGCAAAGATAGGGGCTGGCCCGAAGGAGTAAGGGCATCACATGTTCATCCTCCGGACCCCATCGCCTAATCATTGGCAATCATGAGAAAATTAATATTTGGCGGGGGGGCATACACCAAAATTAGGGTTATAGACCGGTCGAAAGGATGGACCAAGCCCTAGAAATGAGACTCCTATAAAAGGATAGAGGGCGAAAGACATACTTCACACAACTCTAAAAATTTCTACGTAATCTCTCGATTAAGGCAGCCACTAACCCTTGACGACGACCTATACTTTTGTTCTTAGACAACAACACATGCATTTTTTAAAATCAATGAGTTCAATCTCAAATCAGATTCATCCCATGTTAGTTCTATTAGCAATATCCTATGACTAAAATAAACAAAAAAATAGACCCATTTTGCTACAAAAGTTATTGATCAAATGCATACAAATTCAAATAAATTCACTAGCTCTAAGTAGCCACTAGCTAGTTTCCTTAAACTTACTTCTAAAGTCACTCCCTAAAAATTTACAAAACAAATTTTTTACAAAATCAAATTATATAAGACCATATGATTAATGGTACTGAATGCATATATACCTTGCACACACACACACACACACATACACACACCAGTACTTTAATCAGTATTACAAATTTCTACCATCAAACATAAAACTCCTTCACAACAGAAAACATCACACATTATCATCACACACCATTATACATCAAATTTGTTTTTTTTTTCTCCACCTTCATAAAAAAAATATTATACAACACTTCCTTCACATGATCAACTTTGTAGAATTCCATGTGATGGATTTTTTTACCTTCCATTAAGATTACTAAACTGTGCAAACATTGCAGTTCCAGAATGGTCATCAATACCTTGAACTTCAGCAGGACCATTATTATTGTTATTATTAGTAGTAGTATTACTATTAGTATTATTAGTATTATTATTAACTTCTTGATGAGCAACTGGGGGGGTGTCATCAGTAGTAGTGGCAGGTGCAGTAGGAGCAGGTGAAGTAGGAACAGCAGCAGCAGCAGCAGCAGCAGAAGCAGAAGCAGAAGCAGAAGCAGAAGCTTTAATCTCATTCTCATCTTCAGCTTTTCCTTGTGTGAAAGCTTCTTGTAGCTGCAATGCATACTCCAAATTCCAAAGAACATCTCCCATTGAAGGCCTATCAACACCATGATCAGCTAAACATTTCTCAGCAGCCTCAGCAAATTTCTTCATAGATTCAGGATTAATCGAACCGACGAGTTGAGGGTCAATGATTTTATCAAGTAAACCCTTTCTCTTCCATTGCATAGCCCAATCAGCTAAGTTAACTTGTTCTCTAGGTAACTGAGGGTTAATAGCAGGCCTTGCGCATAGTGCTTCGAGGAGGACTACTCCGAACGAATAAACATCAGACTTTTCGGTCAATTGTTGTCTCCTGAAGTACTCAGGATCAAGATAACCAAAACTACCTTTCACCGCGGTACTAACATGACCTTGTCCCATAGGCGCATCTTTCGAAAGTCCAAAATCGGATACCTTAGCTGTGAAATTCTCATCAAGTAAAATGTTTGTTGTCTTAACATCGCGATGAATGATACCTTGCGCCGTGCCAGTGTGAAGGTAATGAAGACCTCTCGCCGATCCAATGCAAATCTCTAACCTTTGTTTCCAAGAAAGTGAAGGCATGTTCTTTCCATAAAGATGATCCCTTAAATGACCATTAGGCATGTACTCATAAACAAGAATCATTTCATCATTCTCATCGCAATATCCAATCATCGAAACCAAATGTCTATGTCTAAGCTTAGACAACATTTGGATTTCAGTTTGGAATTCATTGATTCCTTGTTCTGATTGTGGATTTCCTCTCTTGACAGCAACTTGAGTCCCTTCATCAATCACACCTAAATAAACATTACCAAAACCACCAACACCAATAATGTTTTTGGAGTCAAAATTCTTTGTTGCTTCTTGTATTTCAGCAAAGGAGAAAATCCTTCCTAATCCCATTGATGATGAGAAAATGTTGCTTTTCCCCATTGAAGTCTTACTACTCATGAAACTCGTGTCGCCGGCGTGTAAAGGAAGCAACCATGAAGAGAAACTATTCCTCTTTTGCCAATCTTGAGGCCTCTTATGCCACTTGATCACCATAGCACCAAGACCAACAAATGCTCCAAACATCATAGCGAAACCGACCGCTGCAACCGTTCCTCGGTTTGAACCACCGAGTCTCCTTCCATCAACACCAAACTCACCATCCAAACTATTCACTGTGTTGCTTATCTTCAAAACTTCAATACCATTCAAAATTGCATTAGCATTTCCACCATCAGCATTTGCAGGACCAACTTGAACAGTTAGTCCTTGAGTCATCAATGTTGCATTGACAACAAAATCTTTGTAATATGGTGTTGCCAATGCACCAGTTATAGCTGATAAATCCAAATTAGGAATTGCAATTTTGCTATTAACATAAACATTGAAGTAAAGTTGATTAAGTCCTTTACTCACAATGTCACAAAAATGCAACCTAATAAGGTAACTAAAAGAAGTGTCAACATCAAATTTCCATGATACATTGAAATTTGGAAGATTAACACCAGCATCACCCATTTCAGTGGCAGAAGAATAAACACTTTGCGGCGCAATCAAAGGCGAAATTGTCGGTGTGTCTTGAGGAAACTTAATAACATTAGTAGCAACAGAAACACTTTTTGCAAGATTCTTATTTGTAAGATAAGGTTCATCAGATTCCCAAGTTCTTCCAAGTGTATCATTTGATGATGTGATAAGAGGTC
This sequence comes from Trifolium repens, assembly GCA_030408175.1. Taxonomy (NCBI): domain Eukaryota; kingdom Viridiplantae; phylum Streptophyta; class Magnoliopsida; order Fabales; family Fabaceae; genus Trifolium; species Trifolium repens. Next base: position 11,094,621 of record CP125850.1, read on the forward strand.
CTCCATTGTTTAACCTATAAACAGGCTGGAAAGCATAGGCTGTTAATCCGTTAACCTCGGCAACCGGGAAAAGTCCTGAGCCGGTATCGAAAATTAGGTTTTGAGGAGCCGAAACAACCTCGATCGCATTGATAAATGCGGCCGAATTCTTCAAAGGAATGAAAGATAATGTAAACTGTGGTTCTGTTGCATTGATGAGATACTCTTTAAGGATAGCTTTGTCAGTGTTGTTAACATTGAAACTATGAAGAAGAACAAAAGCATCTGTGTTTACAGAAAACGTCGCCTTTTGAAGATCGAAAACATTGTTTTTTATCGGATAAAAATGAAGGCGAATCCAATGAAAACCAGGTTCAACCAAATGGAATGAATACTTAGCTTCTTGAATAAAGATTCTAGCATTTGAATATATAGGTAAAGGAACATTAACATCCGGTGCCGAGACTTTGAAATCGTCACTAGCTTGTAAGAATGAACTTGCTTGTTGATCTGATTTGAATTGTCTACCATCAGGTAAAGTAGGTGCATTTTCAGCACCACAATCAATGAGAAAATTGTCTTTTGGAACGAAACTTGGAGACGAAGGAAGAGCGTATGAAGGCGAAAAAAAGGCGAAAAGAAGAACCAGGAGGATAGCCATCAAAGATGACAAGGATGATAGAAAATTATTATTATGTTGTTTTGGTAATGTAAATTTTATTTTTGATTTGTTTTTTTTTTCTATCTTCCCCATACCTCCTGGAGAGGGATTGAGGGTGAGGTTATGAAATTTAGAAATATGTTATGTGTTGCTAGAAAAGCATGAAAAAGGGTGTGTTATTAGATTTCTAATAACAACTTTTGATTATTGTTTGGAGGAAAATAGGAAATGATGACAACTATGACAGAATGTTTGAATAGCCAAAGATTGTGGAAGAGGGTTGGTTCATTTTCTGTTTGTTATTTCTGGTACATTAACATGTTTGTTTTGTCTTTTTTTATTATGTCTTTATTTAGTATTTACCAAAGAGTATTATTATAGAACAAAAATAAATGGTTTCTTTGAATAAGTCAAACTCATTTTTCCTTTTTCATTGAACCATCTTAAATTTATATTTGGATTCATTACTGTCATGATCACGTATTTACGTATTTAAAATATTGGTGACTGTTCGATCAAAATTAAATGGTTCAATTTTAATTAAACTGTCACCGATATTCTGAATGTGTTAATGCGGGAAATTCCTAGTTGGAGCCTTAAGTTTGTTGCAACAATTATTAATTAGTTGGTTAAATTATCATGCTACAAGTATTTAGTTAGGTAGCTCCAGCTTTCTCTACCATGAAGTAGTGTCATTCCATAAAACAACATTAACAAGAAACTTAAGTTTAGTTACATTCATTGTAATAATGTCATGTCATCATTCCTTTGGTTACATGCATGTTACGTTAAGAGATCTTAATTGTTGGATGAAGATAAAACCATTTTTCTAAAATCAAGATAACTGTGTGCAAGACTAATTCCTCAAAATAACAAAGATTTATTTAACAGATTGACCTTTTTTAATAATTTTTTTTTTCTTTCATATGCATCGGTCAGAGATGAACTTAGAAGATGTAAAGATATTCTGACTTTACTATAGATTGTATATTTTAAAATATTAAAATACAACTTAAATTTGTTACTCCTATATGACCTTTTATTCAACGGTTAAGATTTGTGACTTTATAATAATAATAATAATAATAATAATAATAATAATAAAAATAAAAAAAAAAATAAATTTTGGATGTTGACAACTTACAAGGATGCAAGGCACATAGATGAATCTAGATTGTCGGCTTGTCGCCAACAACATGTTCGCACAATTTGACGTAGTGAATAGTATCAATCGTTTATTTAACATAGAATATTTCAATTGAAATTGGGCATCAATAAAATTAAGTAAGAACGACTATATCTGTTGATTTAAAATTAGAAGGTTTTAATAGTGTAACAACGGAAAATCCAAATCTCACATAAGTGAAGAAGGAGATAAGTTGACTTTTTCTTTTCTTTTTCATAAAACAACTAGGACCCTCACTTATATGTGTCTGCACGTATATGGAGAACATGTCAAGCATGTAAGGAAATGATCCCACAATCATGATTCTTGAAATAAGTCGTGTTATTGAGCACAAGGAAAATATATATATTTATACAGGTTTTGTCAAATATAATAATTTTAAACAGCTAAACTATTTTTTTAAATATTAATAAAAGTCAGACCAATCGTCCAAAACCATAGAAGAGTCAGACTATTTAGAATATTTGAAAACAATAAAACAATAATCATTTTAATAATACATATCCTTGTTTAACAGTACTATAGTATTAGGCGGAGCCACAACAGGGGCAAGGGGTGGCCACAGTCCCCCCTAGATTTTCAACTTTTTTACACTACTATTGAATTAGGCTTTAGGCATATGTATTTGAATTTTTTTATTTGCTTCTCATGCACAAGTGTATTAATTTTACCAATTAAAAGTCTTATTTGATCACATAAAAGAATTTTAGAATAGACACATTAAAATAATAAAAGATTATTCTCAGGGGCGGAGCCAGGAATTAAAACTTGGGGGGACCAAGGGCAACAAGCATAATTCCATAGAAAAAAATAAATTTTAAGTGCTCAATATATACAAATAATTTAAGAATTTATAAGTAAATAAAACAAGTGAATTGTTTTTTTTCCCTAAGGGTCTGTTTGGTTCGGGAGTTTTGGAGGGGAGGGGAGAGGAGGTGAGGTGATATTTTAAAGTTTTATGTTTGGTTCAAATTTTTAACGAGGGGAGGGGAGGGAAGGGGAGAAGTAATTTATTTTTTTACCCTTAACCTTATAAACCTCAAAATAAGGATTAAATTATAATGGATATATTCCGTCAAAAAAAAAATCTAATGGATATATACAAAAAAAAAAAATATCTAATGAGTAGAAAACCTAATTTTTTTTTTGGTTGTAAAAAAAATAAAACCTAGAATTTAATATTCCAACAAGGATAATTTTGAATTTTAATAAAAAAGTGATGGTAATTTTGTCAACATAATAAATTATGTTTTACCTCGCCTCCCCTCCTTAAAAATCCCTCCCCTCCCCTCACCTCCCCTCCTCCTCGGTTGAACCAAACAGACCCTAAGGGTCTGTTTGGTTCGGGATTTTTGGAGGGGAGGGGAGGGGAGGTGATATTTTAAATTTTTATGTTTGGTTCAATTTTTTAACGAGGGGAGGGGAGGGGAGGGAAGGGGAGAAGTAATTTACTTTTTTACCTTAACCTTATAAATTAAAAATAAGGATTAAATAATAATGGATATACTACGTCAAAAAAATCTAATGGATATATAACCAAAAAAAATCTAATGAGTAGAAAACCTAAATTTTTTTTGTTGTAAAACAAAATTATAACCTAAAATTTTAATATTTCAACAAGGATAATTTAGAATTTTAATAAAAAAGTGAGGGTAATTTTGTCAACATATTAAATTATATTTTACTTTGCCTCCCCTCCTTAAAAATTCCTCCCCTCAGCTCCTCTTCCTAAAAATTCCTCCCCTCACCTCCCCCCCTAAAAATTCCTCCCCTCTCCCTCGGTTGAACCAAACAAGTCTTAACTATTTAAACACTTCGGTACTTCAGAATTTACTTAGATACCGGTATTCTCATAGATAAAATTCAATGTCATTTTTAAATGCATTTTGTATGAGATATTGATACCTAACTAAATATTATGGGTACTAAAAAGTACCTTTTAATAATCCAACAATTATGATTACTATAGATGTAAAAGTTTAATTTCTCTATTCATAAATATAAATAAAATCTATGGTAAAAATGAGAATAATCTTTTATTATTTTAATGTGTCTATTCTAAAATTCTTTTATGTGATCAAATAAGACTTTTAATTGGTAAAATTAATACACTTGTGCATGAGAAGCAAATAAAAAAATTCAAATACATATGCCTAAAGCCTAATTCAATAGTAGTGTAAAAAAGTTGAAAATCTAGGGGGGACTGTGGCCACCCCTTGCCCCTGTTGTGGCTCCGCCCCTGATTATTCTCATTTTTACCATAGATTTTATTTATATTTATGAATAGAGAAATTAAACTTTTACATCTATAGTAATCATAATTGTTGGATTATTAAAAGGTACTTTTTAGTACCCATAATATTTAGTTAGGTATCAATATCTCATACAAAATGCATTTAAAAATGACATTGAATTTTATCTATGAGAATACCGGTATCTAAGTAAATTCTGAAGTACCGAAGTGTTTAAATAGTTAAGACTTGTTTGGTTCAACCGAGGGAGAGGGGAGGAATTTTTAGGGGGGGGAGGTGAGGGGAGGAATTTTTAGGAAGAGGAGCTGAGGGGAGGAATTTTTAAGGAGGGGAGGCAAGGTAAAATATAATTTAATATGTTGACAAAATTACCCTCACTTTTTTATTAAAATTCTAAATTATCCTTGTTGAAATATTAAAATTTTAGGTTATAATTTTGTTTTACAACAAAAAAAATTTAGGTTTTCTACTCATTAGATTTTTTTTGGTTATATATCCATTAGATTTTTTTGACGTAGTATATCCATTATTATTTAATCCTTATTTTTAATTTATAAGGTTAAGGTAAAAAAGTAAATTACTTCTCCTCTTCCCTCCCCTCCCCTCGTTAAAAAATTGAACCAAACATAAAAATTTAAAATATCACCTCCCCTCCCCTCCCCTCCAAAAATCCCGAACCAAACAGACCCTTAGGGAAAAAAAACAATTCACTTGTTTTATTTACTTATAAATTCTTAAATTATTTGTATATATTGAGCACTTAAAATTTATTTTTTTCTATGGAATTATGCTTGTTGCCCTTGGTCCCCCCAAGTTTTAATTCCTGGCTCCGCCCCTGATAGTATATTAAGCTGGTGAATATTCATAACATTATTGCTAATAGTCAAAGAATTTATTTATGGTAATGAACCCATTTGCTTTAGATTAAAATAAAATAATTTTGATATAAATGATTTAGAGATTATTTTTTAGCAATGTTAGCAACACTTCCTTTAACATTAATTTTATGTTAGATATTTTTAATGAAAACATAAGCTATTTTGTGTTGTTTAAAATTATAGAAAATATATTTTATATTTTGTTGTTGTATATTAATCTATTTTTTAAATTTTAGTATAAAAATCATATTTTTAACAGGATAATTTTTAAAAAGTTATACACAAACATAACTGATAGATTAATTTTTTTAAAAATTAAATGAGCTCAACCTCTAATTTAAAAAAGGACACATTTGTCGCGTTCCCTCTAAAAAACACTATATGTATTGTATAGATCGAATTTGTTCCATCATCTGTACTTTCTCTAATCTTAAATATATAAAAAATAAGTATACTTTTTAAATTTATTAAAAAATTGATATATTTAGTCTATATCTTAGGTGTATGGTTCAGATAGTTCCATCTATAATTTCTAACCTAAGTAATTACAAAACGGAGCTTCTACACTACCAAGGTTCCACCAATTAATGTGTCGTACATCTAACATACACTTCCACATATTAACCTAAAAAAAACTCACCGATCTATCTAATTATTTCTCATGGTCGTATAAGAAAAAACTTACTTTTAAAATACATTAGTTACTTAATATATCTAAAAAAAGACCGAGATTAATACTTATTTGTTAACTTTCTATAGTCATCACATGAGAAGTAATAAAATACTCTGGTCCTTAATATAAGAAGAAATTCACTTTTTAGATACATTAAAAAGTTGATGTATCTAGACTATATTATAAACTATATACATTCATCTTTTAATGTATCTAAAAAGTCAACTTCTTCTTATATTAAGACTAGAGGGAATATTCAATAGTGTTTTACGGTGAAAGAGTTACTCCCATGGTCCCAAAATAAATAAAACAAAAAATTTATCTCAAAATACTATATCTACTGTACCACAATATAAGTCACTTTGGCACTTTTATGCATATTAAAAATGTAATTAATGTTGTATGAAAATGAGAAATTATGAGTTGATTTACAAAATTGTCCTTCATTTATTATAAGAAAAAAATAAAGTGAAGTATTGAAAGAATAGAGAGTAATAAATAGTTAAGGGTATAATAGAAAAAAGAATAACATTAAATGTTTCATTGATAAGGTAAAACAATTTATATTTTGGTACAATTTTTTATTATCAAAGTAACTTATATTTTGGTACGGAATAGTACTTCAAATTATGGGACGGAGGGAATACTCTTTTTTTTTTAAACAAAAAACTATACTCTTTAATCAGTGCTATTTTCAAAAGACCAAACTCAAGCTTAAAAATTAAGCCTATAACAAATCATAGGTCAGTCTCAGACCTTCAACTTTTTAATAGGTCAAACCGTCAAACTCAAACTCGCCAAAGCCTATCTCGGTATAGCCTATTCCCAACTCTAGTCCTAGGGACACTAGTTAGCATTTTCTAATTTTTATAGCCCGATTAGAAAGGGATCTTTGTATTCTTTTTTACTTTGTTTTATCTTCTCTTTTCATGTCATATCATGATTTATGGGAGCGTATTGTGTAAGTTAAAGAAGAATATCATAAACAATATATTCGAAACGTGCACGGAACCTTCTAAAGTCACAAGCAACATGAGTGTAAAAGTTAAAAACTTTGAAGACTTGGTGATTCAACAAACAGTCAGCAAGCAACAAATGCATTACATAAAGTATATCATGCAATCAATCTGCATCAAAATCACAATTCATTCTAACCAATAAATCATTGATCAGATACAAGCTCCTTTTGAAAATGTTACTAGTACAGTATTTCACTTAATACAACTAACTTAACCAAACTAATTGGTGTTGCCCAACACCAGATAAACCCTAAAGACATGTATGCTGAATTACATCAGTATAACAATGGATAACAGAACATCATTTGGAAACATGAATTATATATCCATGCAATAAACAAATTGATCTGTACAAAAATATATAAAGAACTTTGGTCTCTAAACACTATCTCTGTCTTCATATATTTATCTTATCCTTCTGTATGTTTTACAATTTTCTTCTTTACAGAGTAATTTCAGTCTCTAATCCTTTTGAACTCACCATGCATTGGTGTATGCAGATGCTCCGAAATCAAAGCTTGATGAATGCCATCTTGCCGTTTCATCAGTCATTTCATCGGAGGTTGGAGAGAAGATCAACAACGGAATCTGTTTTAAAGAAGAGAAAATAAACAGGAATTAAATCCAAAATAACATATGAGGATTTCTTGCAGGGTATAAGCTCAATTATATAAAACATTTGAATTTTTCAGCTAAATTTTAGCTGCACCAATAACAAAAGCCATAGAAAGCTGTATTTGAAACAACCAATGTTTTACTTTTTTTTTTTTACATTAAGAATCACAACCAATGCTTTTGATACCATATCAGTCATTTGAACAAATTCTCCGCAGTCAGTGGCTGCACCATTAAGCCGCCGGATCCAACACTGTTTACTTAAATCCAACAGCTCTGTAGTGGCTACCCAGTGTGCAGTGCCACAGAGAGTCCCAGATCCTTTTTCCCACATTAGACAAATTAGGATCCAAACAGTTCAGTGTAGTGAAAGATTCTAACTAGGGGGATTGGTTAAGATTGCTAATGAGTGCGCTAAGGGCATTGGTTAAGGAACCAAAAGGTACATTTATATAAAAAAGTAGTGTAATTTCAAGACAAACTTTCCTTTTATGTATTCCATAACCAATGCCCTTAGGGTTTAGCAAGACCCTTATATGAAAAGCAAAGTGAAGAGGTTCAGCCATAGTTAGAAAGGTCAACAGATTTGCCAATTATTTCCTAGTTGTTTCACTAGTTTTATCATGTGGTGTTTTGGAGGACTCAACCAGACTACTATATAGCTCACAGTTTTCCTGGTGGTCTGATCTGAGTTAGCATTGGACATGACCGACTAATTAGAAACAGGGAAAAAGTAGAAAATTCTTATTTTTATTTAATCATAATATATGGAATATTATTAAAAAAAAATAAAGCATGGAATATGACAACTTTAATGATGCTATTGATAAACTCCCAAATGCAACACAATGAAACTTACCTCTCAACAACCAAAAAGCAGATTATTCCTTGCTAGACTTTGCCCAAAAAAAGCCCTTCTTTCGGGTTGGGTGATTATCTAACATGCATTTAGAACTCTTTGAGCCAAACGAGAAGTGTTTACTCAGAAAAGGTTTTCCAGAAGAGCTTCTCTTGTTAGAATTAGAGTCCATTCTAAAACCTTTATTTTGATGCCTTTTATCTTTAAACTGATCAAATACAACAAAATCATCGTCATCATCCAAATCATTATACACAATTTGATTCCTTGAATACTTATTTCTAGCTTTTGAATCCAATTCAGCTTTCAAAGCTTTTTCAAACAATTTACGGGTTTGTTTTTCACCGAAAGTGCAAACAGGGCAAGCTGGATCGTACTTGTTTATTTCAGGTGTCAAACTCTCTAAACATTCAGCATGATAGACATGTCCACAAATAAGAACAGAAACTACAGAAAGGTCATTATTCGCAATAATCTTTTGACTGCTCCAAGACAACTTTTCAGTTAAAAGTTTTGAGCAAACACCACATGTTTGTGAATCAACCGGAGAAGTTGAAACCCGATTACTGAACCTAGCCAACCTTTCACAATTAAAACCAAATGACTCACTATCAAATGACCATCTTTCCATGTGAGAATTTCCCATCAGCTCAGTAAAGCCAGGCCTAGAGCAATAATCTGAAGATCCACCACCAGAGTGCATACCATATTCATTACTCCATGAGGGAAACACTGGCCTTTCTTCAGATGCATTAAAGTTGCTATGTGACTTAAATCCCATGATTCGGCTATCAGAAACTTGTCGTGATAACTGGTGTCCTGTGGAACGGGAGGGCCACCTTAATGGTGTTGAGCAGGATGGAGGTAGGTGGCTTTGGGGTGGAAGAAGAGATATTGACAACGAAGTAGAAGACAATGTGGGTGAAGTTTTTGTTGGAAATGGACATGATACTGCTGATGATTCTTCTAACTCCTTCACCTATAGAGACATTCATAAGCAAGAAATCAGATATAATAAAATACTGACAAAAACTTAAAACAACACTGAATTCCTTCCTAGTTATAACCTTACCTGTTCCATTCTCTCAGCCATGGAAACATTCCTTGAAATAGATTGATCTGACACAACACAAACATGAACAACATTATCAGATCTATAAACCAACCAGTTGAGTGAATGATAATTTACTAATGGATCGATTAAATTTAAAACAAGGTCAGTCTACATTTTTTTCTTCTAATAACAGAATTGCTGTGTTGGACCGGTGCAGGGGTTGCCAAGACAGGAAGCAGAAGCCATTTTTTTTCTTCTAATACACATTGATCTGATTTTGTTTTTGTTAACTTTTTCAAAAGGCTCTCAACATACAAATTTTTTTGTATAAGGACCTTCATCCAAGATTGTGTGTTTATAAGAGAAATTTCTATAATCATCAAGTTTATCTCTTTAAGACCAAAAGGAAATGTTGGGGGAACAGGTCTCTAGAAGAGTTAGATAATAAGATTGCTTTTCTCTATTGGGTGGGCTTTTATAGGGGATTTACAGAATAACTTCCATTCACATTTATTTGAGGAGGAAGGTGATTTGTCCAAAATATTCATGACAATAACTTTTTTTATGCAATGGGATTGTTAATTACTCCTCGTTTTTTAGGCCATTTACCATTATAAGTGATTTATATGCTTACAAGATTTTTCATTGTTATCTGTTTTGTCAATCAAGTACAGGACTATGATGAACTAGGGAGAGAAACTTAATAACATATACATTGGAGCACATTCCACCCTAACACAATGAAATCAGATTATCAAATATATCAACTAGTCAATCAAAAGGATTCAAATATCAACTAGTCAATCAAAAGGGTTCAAATGGATTATCAAATAATCTATTCAATTGGAGCTAAGCCGTTTAATGAACAATCTTTCACCAACATTCTGTTTGTATTTTGAATTTTATACTCAGGGTAACAAAGCACTGGAGGGCCAAGAGCCACTCATTGTTTTGTATACTACAAGGGCTGACCAATAAAGGGTACTGCTAAACTGATGGTGAAATTATAAAATGGTGGCCATTGCAAATTAAACAATGGGGCGCAATACAATTTATCTATTATTAATGTTCATTGCGGTAGAATAGGCACATACTACATAATGAAAGCAAAGAATGCCGAAAAATCCAAAGAATGTCAATGAATGTCTAACTAAGAAATTGTACCATACCCTATATTCTCCCTTCTTTTCTCTCTATTAACTCAATTTAAGATATAAAACACAAGATTGTGAGGAAAACAAAATTGTTTTGCTGGGCTTCCAGAAAAGGCAAGAGGAATTTGATATTTATAAGAACGAAGATAACTTAAGACAAGTTTACGTACTGATGGTCAATTGTTTACATAGTCTGTACAACGAAAAGAAAAAGGCCACATTTAATTTGTTCCAGTGGTCTATCTTCATTTTTTGTTTTGGTTTTATTGTGTAAAATAAATGTTGTACAACTAAAAGACTAATTTTCCTGACTTCACTTACCTCTCGGCCAAATTCCAGATTACCAAGTGCCCCTTCCCCCGGGAACCGGAGGGTTAACACACACAAAAAAACACTAATTTGCACTTTGGAAATTCTTACTCGTAGCAGTTCATTTCTCTTCTATTTTCTAATCCCATCATATTTGAAGTCGCCATCTAATTCCCTCTATAGTTACTAGTACAATAATGTGATATAAAAGTTCAACTTGTTCCTTTTAGGGAATTATTATGATTCTAAACATATTTATTGCTAATTTTCTATGTGAAATAATTTTTGAAACCGAAGCATAATTACTGACAAAAAACTCACTTCCAAAAGTGCAACCAAGGTAGGTGTATCATGGATAGTTAAAATCAGAGAGTTGATTCAATAAAAATTACCAGAAAATGATTTTGTGTGTCTAGCAGTTCCATCAGAAATTGGGGATTTTTGCCATCTATTCCTTTGATAATTCTGCAACGGGCTTCCATCCTCAGATACATGCGATTCATTTTTATTCTCCAGTCTGTCGTTGCTGCTAACACCATCAGAAAACCAATTTATACTAGTATCTTCTCCGGCTACACGGCCTCTATTATCCCACCGCAAGCTCCATGTCGGTGAACACCGAACATTCCTATGCCCGATTTCACCGGTTTGTCCACTTTGAATAGTTTTATCTCTGGATGCAACACAACAAGCAGCCCCCATTCTGAAGTAAGCAACAGTATTTAGCTTATTATATTAACACAACCAACAGAAGCACCCATTCACCAGTGAACACCGCTCCCTCCCTGAAACAGATGAAAAAATCATATCATCAGTTACAATAATCTATACTGTGACAGCTAAAACCATGATAACAAAAAATTACAATCTTTTCTTCTCAATACAAAATGTAAACAGAAGATAAGGATTTAAGATAAGCTCAGTAAGAAAAGGGTATGGAAAATCAATTAAGAGATAACATTAACTGCTTAATCAAGAAATCCACAAATGTTCTTGATCTGTTTGTTTTAAGTTTTGACAAAACCAGCTCTTGATTCGCGGTTCAATTGAATGAATAATTGTATTCATCAGAAAAACTACCCACCTAGTAACACTGAGATATACATTTTGGGTTCTAAAAAGGGTTAGTATTCAGTTTATTAGGGTAAGAATCATGATCAAACTTCAATCAAGAAATTAAGCACACAAAAAACACTTAATCAAAACATTTGAGGAACCAAATGATTAGACTCAAGTGGTTAATGAGTTCCCTAGATCAATTGTTCGGAAGAAACTGAGTTCAATTCCAACAATTTTTTGTCAGACTGAACTCTAGATTACCAGGACCCCTTTCACTAGAACCGGAGGATTAACAAAATTTTTTTTTTGAAAGAAACAATTATTGATCAGACTCTACTTAACTCCCGACCAAACTCTAGATTACCAGAGTCCAAAACACATTTGAGTTCAATTCCTAGGACGAATGACCGGACTTTACTTCACTCCCATCCGAACTCCAGATTATCAGGTCTCTTCCTAAGGAAGGGTTAGAGGGTTACACACAAAAAAAGAATTAACTTCAGCACAGAGTTGTTCACACAACAATACACATAATCAAATTGAAACATATACTCTCATTCAGCTACTGTTATGTTATTATTATTATTACCAAACTCAAATCAGCAGAAAAATGAACACAGTGCATGAAACAAAATGGAATAAAATTGGCTCCAAATAATGAAATACCTAAAAATGACTACTTTCAATAGTTTTGAATTTGATCCAATTCCAATCGAGAAAGCAAAACATATAGAACAGAGAAAATAACAAAATTCAATCTTCACACTTTCACACTCAAAAAGTCAGAAGGATCCCAAATCAATGCGGAAAAACCGGAATTTTTCAGTTAAAACCATCGAAATTTCATAACACTTGTAACGCATCATTCAAAATTAAAATTAGAAAATTAAAATCAATAAATACACTTATGAATAATAGCTTGAATCTTCTTCCGAATAGAGAGAGAGAGAGAGAGAGAGAGAGAGAGAGAGAGTGAAGATGAAGAGGAAGCGTTACGTGATGGAAGCGTAGCGTACCTTTGACGAAAACAAAGGTACAGAGAGAGAGAGGTTCTTTACTTGAGTTATTGTTAAGGAATTTCTAGAGAGAGAGAGTTGCAGAGAGAGAGAGAGAGAGAGAGAGAGGAGGGAAAAGAAGAAGAAGAGAAAGATAAAAGGGGAAGGAAGATAAATGGAGCGGCGCCGTCTATATTGACGCCGTTAGTGTGACTTTCTATCACGTCTTAGTCACTGTTGCCGTTGCATGTCACGGCGTTTAATGGATTCGTGTTTGTCAAAGAATGCCACGTCAGATTTAACTCTTTAGTCAATATTTTTTTGGTGAATAAACTGTCTCTTTAGTCAAATTGGTTCATACTCTCTCCGTTCCTTTTTACAAAAAATAATTTAAAAATTAAAATTGTTTTTTTTTAATAAGAAATAATTATTAAATATATGCTTTATTGATTAAACAATTTCATTTTTACTCTTTATCTATTCTAATATTATGTATTAATTACAATAACATATTCCCTATGTATTAATTACATCAAGGTTAGTTTTGGAATAGATTATAAAATTTTAGAATTTTTAATAAAAAAATAAGATTTCTTTGTTTGTGTGTTTTTTCTAAATTGTTCTTTATAAAAATGAACGGAGGGAGTAACTATTTTTCTGTCTTTTTGTAAGAGAGTACACAAAAGTTATATTTGTCTGTTTTTTTATATTTAATTTTTATTTAATATAAATTTTCTATTTTAATTTGAATATAAATCAAATATCGTTTGTTTTGTCTGATTTTATATATAAGTATTTTTTTCATTTTTAAGTTCATCTAATAACTGTTGTATCTAATCTATAATATAAATCAGATACATTTATTATTAAATGAATTTAAAAAACTAAAAATTTATTTATAAATGTGATCGAAAGAATATCTTTTATAAAAAAAACATAGAAAGTAATGTGTAATATTTTAAGTTTTCTTTTCTTAGATTAAATAGTCTAGTGATTAATCCACACATTAGTTTTGTGAGTATATAATCCATTGGTATAAATATTATATTTTATATGCAGAGTTAAAATTTGAACCCAAAATAATCCAACTCTTAAGTTTAACATATAACACCCCTACCTAGAAAATGAACTTTTTACATTTTACTGTATTATTAAACTGTATACCCTTAATTCAAGTTACTAATACTATTATACTGTAATTTTTTTAGACCGTACCCTTAGTTATTAAAGGTCCACTACCAAAGAACATATTGCACATATATCTAACTCAGGTTTGCTTATTTCCTACCCTGTTGACAGATGCTATTAGTATTAGTCTTAGCAATGTTTTTTCTCCTTTGGTTTTATTTTTTTATTGTTAAAAAAATGGTCAGATCGGTTAGAATATATTTTGTAAAAGAAATTATAATATTACTAATGTATATGAATCGTTCTCATACTTTTTGTATGTATTAAATAAAGCATTATGTTTTTGTATTGAAACAAAAAAATTATAAAAGAATACTGTATTTGTGAATATTGTGAAGCCGACACATATAAAAGAGAATAATCGATCACGTTTTGTTTTTGTCAAGTTTTGTGCGTGTGAAGAAATAGAGATACAGCAGTTAAGGTATGATGATTGGTGGGAATTAGACAACACAACACTAACAAGTGAAGTGAGACGTTTGAATTGTAACTACGTGTAAACATAAATCAGTGGGTTGATGATGTTGTTTTGTGGTGGTTCAATTTCTCCATCTATTTATTGTTTGTATGTCAAACTTTACGTACCATACCGACATAACAAATTCTTTATTTGTTAATAGCTTTGACATGGGATGTGTCTAAGTGTAATCCATGGGACCTGAATTGCATGCAATTTTTGGAGAGTGACTACACGAATTGGATTCTATGCAGTTGACTGCACTGCATTCGGTGAATATGGACCGTCCGATCATGATCGGACAGTTATGATTTAAAGTATAAATTTTAGTTTATTTTTAAATATAAAATTGAGTTTTAATTCTGACCGTCCGATCTAAAAATAAATGGTTTGGATCTGACTGACTGCAGTGCAGTCACTGATTAGTGACTGCACTCAATCCTGGTCCGTGACTACACTATGATCGATCATATTTAAATTGTTTAATAAAAATGAAACAGTTTAATCAAATGGTTTAGATATTGAGCTTAAATTTTATATTTAAAAACAATTAAAATATAATATTAAGATATGAAGCATTTAATATTGATCGAACAATTCATATATTCTTAATTTAACCGCACGTCCGCACAAAATCCAATTATGTGGAATTAGACCCTTATATCATTGCACTGCATTCAATCGTATTCGTATATATGGACCGTTTGATTAAAATCCAATCCAATTCTTCATCGAAAGTTGGATTAACAGTGTTTTAAAAACCGGTCCGAACCGGCCGGTCGGATCGGTCAGACCGCGAACCGGATGGGTGATCGGTCTGATTCAAATGTTGGATCGGTCATGCAGTTAGATCGGTCTGATTGCACGCGCTTTTTTTTCTTTCTTTTTTTTTAGCTAAAAGTCCCAAAACAACGTCGTTTTTTATTTTTATTTTTTATTTTAAAAAAATAGAAGAAACAAAAGAAATAAAAGAGAGCCCAACATTGAAACAACTATGCTTCCTTGGATTTAAATTTATTAGACGCTTTGTTATTCCGTTTATGTTGCAATTAAATTTGGTTTAAAACTTATTTGGATTTGTATTTTGTACTATTTTATTGTGTGTGATGACAACGTTTAGGATTTGAATTTAAGAACTTATGACATTATGGAATTTTCGAGTTTTTCAAATTTTTTAGGTGTCATGTCATGATTTTTTAGAGACCGAGTCATCCGATTCGACCGGTTTAATACCTATATAATTGTATTATAGACACCGGTTCGTTTTACCGGTTTATCCGGTTTAGTCATGCGGTTCGACCAGTGACCCGATGGTTCGACCAATGAACCAATGACCCAATACCTCACCGGTTCGATGTCCGGTTCGGTTTTTAAAACATTACTTGGATATATATGACTGTATGTCAAAATGAAACCTCGCCCGACGTATTGGATTAGTTGTACCTCTTACAATCAATAGAATATTGTCAAAAATTGCGCACACATCAAATTTTTAATTTTTAATAATTGTATTTTAATTTTGAGAAATATTAACAAGTGTTTCTAGAGCACTTTTTAAGAACCTTAAATACTCTCTCCGGTTCTTTTTATAAAAAATAAAAGTGAATTTTTTTTTTATATTTTTTATAATAAACTTTAACTAATTTTCAAATGTTTTAATGTCGAATTTCACTTATACTCTTATTTATTATGAGAGAGAATATTAAAAATAAGTAAGTTATCTAATTAAGAGTATTTAAATAGGTGTGTATATGTAATAAATTTAAATTTATGGAAATGTTAAATAGTGTCCCCGGACACTCTTTAAGCCTTTAAATAGTAAGATTTTATAAAAAAAAGCTAAATTTCAGTCTTTTATATTATTTTTTATAACAATTTAGTCCTTTATCTTTTATTTGTAACACTTTGATCATTTATCTTATATATTTATAACGTTTTGGTCCTTCATCTTTTATTTGCAACACTTTGATCTTTTAAAGAAGATAAAAATATGAAATAATTGATGAAGATGATGAACATATTCATCAAAATTACGAGTTTTAATTAATTTTAATAAAAATGTGTTAATTCAACGCCTTGAGAATTGAAATGTTCAGCTATTTGAATAAATTATTTCCTTAAATGGAATCCTTAAAGAGTGCTCCGAGAACACCATCTAGCAAACCCTAAACTAATTATAAGAGTATTAAAAGAAAAGAACTATTCCTTCCGTTCATTTTTATAAGAGATAATTGACTTTTTAGATTCATTCAATAATGAATGTATTTAAGCTATAATATAAACAAAATACATCAATTATTGAATGAATCTAAACAGTGAGTTGTCTCTTAGGAACAGATGGAGTATTTACAATGTGCTTTCTTGATTGTGTGATTTTTTCAAATTGTTTTTTATGAAAAGAACTGGAGGAAGTAGTAAGTTTTTATAAAAGTTTGTGCATTTAATACATTAGAAATTGAACTACTTCCTCCGATCATATATAAGCAACAAAACAAAAAAATAAATTGAAAGTTTTAAATATGACATAAGTTATGGTGCATAAGTCATGTTTATGCACCGTGCATAAATACCAAAAATTGCTTAGCGCACCCCCCAAATTTCTAGTGAACCCCCCAGATTACTTAGCGCACCCCCCAAATTTTTAGGTGGTGTGTTAGAAATTTGGGGGGTGCGCTAGAAATTTGTGGAGTGCGTTAAGTAAATCTGGGAGGTGCATTAAGTAATATGGAGGGTGCATTAAGCAATTTTCATTACTTATGCATGGTGCATAAGGAAAAAACTTATGCACCATAACCATTCCCCTTAAATATAAGCAAAAGTAACCTCTAATCATTACAATAAATGTCATTTTTCTAAATATATCTCTACTTTTTTTACATTCTCATGTTTTTAACAGTTTCAAAGTCAAAAGATAAGAGTAACATTAAAAAAATGTATGACTTAAATGCATTTAGACACTTTTCATAAAGGAAAAGTTTTTTTTGTAAATTTGTTTATATATAAGACCGGAGAGAGTATTTAATTTTTCTAAAGAAGTAATTTCTTAATATGGATTCTTTATTAAAAAGTATTTCGGGGACATTTAATAGCAAGATCTTTAATTTTTTGACAAACTCATAATTTTATTTAAAACCTGATAGGAACATTTTCAATCATATCAATTCGGTAGAAAAAAAGTTTGATTTTTTTTTTGTCTAATAGTCTAATGGTTAGAAATTATGCGCTCAAAGTGGATAAGTCAAGTAATTTGATTATTGACTATTTTAAGGTACCGTTTGACCTAACTTATTTTTAACTTTTTTACTCAATAAAAAGAGAAGCTAGGACAAACAGATTTTCAAGAAGCTTTTGATAGTAAAAAAGTTGCTTAATTGTATTAGAAAAATATATAGATAAAAGACATTAAATACAACAATTATCAATCAGCTTTAATTTTTCTTAAAAGCTCTTATTTATACTTTTGTTAACTAATGCCCCGAGGCACTAGTTAAGGAACTAAAAAGAGAAAAAAATAAAAATTTTTGCATTTAAAACATCAAAGTTTGAACTTTTGTTCCATTGAAGAAAAATTTACTAAATTTAAATCCTTAACAAGTGCACCGGAGCACTATTTAACATTTGTCTAACTTTTAAGACTAAAAAAACCGGGCCAAATAAATCTAAATATACCAGCAAAATGTAATTCTTTCATTTATTCCACTGAAGTCCTTTGAAATAAATATCCTTTTTCGTTTGATCGAGTAATGATGTGGGATTAATGTAATCAATTTCCGCGGACATTTCTTTTAAAATAATTTTCAAAAAATTAAGGTATTCAATGTCAAATCAAAGAAATTAAGGCATTGTAAACATATATTTTAAAATAAAAACTAAGAGAAAATACTTGACAAAAAATGTAATTCCACTACTCTCTGGTTCTTATTATTTGTTGTTTGATAAACTTTTTTGTTCATATTTATTATTATTTTATCAATAATGTCATTAATATTTATTGCAGAATTAGAAATAGTTAAAATGAAATAATAAATTATGAATGAGTTTTATAACAAAACGAGGAATAATTATATTAAAAGTAACAAAATTTATTGGTGGTATTTATTTGTGTAAAGAGTTCAAAATTGACATGTATTAAGGAAATATATATAGTAATTTGCTATTGTCCTTTATTTATTATTTATTACTTCCTCCGTCCCATTTTAAATGACCTTTTTTGATTTAGTGTACTATTAATTTGACCTGCTTTGACCTTATTTTTCTACTAATATATACATGCAAATATTAACATATGAGATGTTGTTTGATTTGTCTCGACGAGTACTTTCAAAATATACCATTTTTATAATTTTTAATAATAGATAATTAAAGATATTAACGATTAAAGTTGTGTATTAACAAACGTGTCAGTGGTCAAACAAGTCATTTATTTTGGGACAGATGAAGTATTGTCAAACACAATTTATTACAGTCAAACACAATTATAATTGTAATTTGTCTAGAAAACTAAATAAATAGGTTGTTGTTGGCATTATTTGTTCATTCATACTCTAAGAAAACATGGCAACCAACATCAACCGCGAGCTTTTTTTCATTACAATTTCATGCATTGCTTTTGTTTTGACTCAAGGTAACAATTACATTTTCTTATTTCATGTTTTTTTTTATACGTTTTCTATAGATTAATTTATAATATAGTCAATCAAGTTATTGAACTCAAGTGGTTAATGAACTTTATCTAATGATGAATTTTGGTATAATTGGGTTCGATTTTTGGGTAGAATACAATTTATTGGTCAGATTTTACTTATCTCGTAAATGTTTCATTAGAAAATATAATTGGAAAATATTTATTAGAATGTATTTTGTTTGAAATTTTCAAATTAAAATTGATTGCCTAAAAAGCTCTTGAAACTATATATTAATCTGCTAATTATATTCGTATTATGATGCACCCAAATTTTTTAATAATTATTTCAATTGATTTCAGGTGGAGCAACAATTGACACCCCCCCTTTCTTTTGTTTTGGCCCTAATGGGTGTCCAAATGATATAAAAGCTTGCTTTGAGTTTTGTAAGAAAATGGGTGTCTACGACTACCATTGTCAGGAAGACCAATGTTGTTGCGGAGCATAATATCTTTATACGTCTTTGTACAAGATTATGTCCGAACACTATCTTTATGAATTCTATTGATGAAATTTAAAATAATTATATTGATTTTAGTTTTATTTAATATAAAATAGTGTTATTTTGTTTTAATATATATATATATATATATATATATATATATATATATATGTTAGGATTCGTTGACACCAACTAGTTTGACATCAAATGTCACCCAAAAGTAATATAGTTTCAATGGCGATCTGAGCTCCCTCAACTTCAAAGTTGACAACATCTTCACTCGCCCCAAAACTCCGATTTAGATTGTTTTCCTCACCGATCTGGATCACAATGTGTTCAATAACCCACTGGATCACAATGTGTTAAATAACCCACTCTCCCTTTCAAACACAACACACACCATGAAGCTTGACGTACCTCGTTTTGATAGTACATACACAATGGATGAATTTGTGAAATCTCTTAAGGTTCCGTTTGACCCGATTTATTTTGGGCTTAAAATTACCTTGAAACAAAGTTAAAATTAAGAGCTAAAGTTTAAGTTGTTTGTTAATTTTTATTTTAAAATTATTTGGTAAAATATTTTTATAAAACTTTTAATGTAGGATTAAATAAGATTTTAATCCTTAAAATTTCAAACGTTAACTTTAAAACTAAATAAATAAATTAATAAATATTTTTTTAAAAAATCTCATACAACAATCAATTTTAAGAGAAACACTGCTCTAAAAAAAGTTGCACTCACTATATTTCTAGCAAATAATGTATCTTTATAAAGAATGTTCCCAGCAAAATAAATAATTAATGATTGATTCACCTGCGCGCGCACGTATATACAGGCCCGACCTTGAGGATAGGCAATGGGTGTCATGCCCTAAGGCTCGTTATTTTTAGAGATCCAAAATATTTTGTTATACCTACCTACTATTAATATTAAAATAAAAAATCAATTATATTTAAAGAAAGAAAACATACAATTATAAAAAAAAATTAATTATATTTAATAAAAGAAAATATGATTATAATAGGTGGTATTTAAAATGCGATTGATGTCCAATTTTTTTATACCTAGTAAATAATTAGGCATAATGGTAGGATTAAAATAGAATCCTGCAGAACAACAAAAAGACGACACCGCTTATCTTTGTTCCTAATTCCTATTGAGTTTGTTTTGTTTTTTTCTTTCTAATTCATGCATTCTTGTAAGGTGTAAGAATGTTATAAGTTTTTCTTGTTTAGGTTTTGACGTTGTTTTATTTTTTATGTTCCTAATTTTATTAACAAATTATTTAATTTATTTTCTACAAATTATTTAATACTTAACATGTTATATTTTGCATCCAATTTCAACCATTTGGATCTTACAATTTTTCAATTGTTATTCAAAGTCGGCTTTCTACTGCCATGCTTGTTCTCTACTTGAGTTTTTTCTTTTGTTTCTATCTGAAGCTTAGAAGATGTTGCCTAAGAAACATTTATATGTGGTAATGAAAAACCGAAAAAAAATGAAAGGAAGAGCTAATATAAAATCACAATAAGGGACTCTTGAAAAATTTGTTTTCAAAATGATAGATACCCAAGAAATATGTATTAATGCTATTATATTAAATGAAATATGTATTAATAGCCAAAAATTATACGTGGTATTTATTTGTTTAAAGAGTTCAAAATTGATATGTATTAAGGAAATATATATAGTAATTTTTTATTGTCCTTATTTGTGTTACCTTGAGTCAAACACAATTTATTACGGTCAAACACAATTATTATAATTGTAATTTGTCTAGAAAACTGAATAAATAGTAGGTTCTTGTTGGTATTATTTGTTCATTCATATTTTAAGAAAACATGGCAACCAACATCAACCGAGTGCACTTTTTCATCACCATTTTATGCATTGCTTTTGTTTTGAGTCAAGGTAACAATTAAATTTTCTTATTTTATGCTTTTTTTTGCAGTTGAACACTCACTACTACAAGCCTTTCCTCTAGAAATCAGAAGGATAACATAGTCATTTGTATTTTGTACAAAGGAAGATTGAAATGAAGATTATGTTCTAACATTGAGAGTATATTTTTTAAAAAAGATTTACAATATGTGCTCAACATGTTTAAGTTTTCAAGTAATAATACTAGTATTTTTTTGTTTCTAATAATAGAACTCACAATCAGAAGAAGAAAAATAGTGGAAAATGTTTCTAAGAAATTTTCTATCACAATGGGAATCATTTAGAAATAATCTCTTTTAAAAATTGTTTCATCAGAAAATATAATTAAGAAATATTTACTAAACTTTATTTTGTTTGAAATTTTCAAATTAAGATTGATTGCCTAAAAAACTCTTCAAACTATTAATCTGCTAATCATATTTGAATTATGATGCACCCAAAATTTTTAATAATTATTTCAATTGATTTCAGGTGGAGCAACAATTGACACCCCCCCTTTCGCTTGTTTTGGCCCTAATGGGTGTCCAAATGATATAAAAGCTTGCTTTGAGTTTTGTAAAAACAGGGGTATCGAGGAGGGATACCATTGTCAGGAAGACCAATGTTGTTGCGGAGCATAACATCTTTATATGTCTTTGTACAAGTTTATGTCCGAACACAATCTCTCTTTATGAATTCTATTGATGAAATTTAAAATAATTATATTGATTTTAGTTTTATTTAATATAAAATAGTGTTATTTTGTTCATATATAAACGACTCTAATGAGAATACTTTGCTATTATGAGAAATGGAAACAAATAATTATAATTGTAGGATGTTAATTAATGAAAATCAGCGTAATTTTCTACTCTTTATACACCAAATCATTAAAATTGAGAACTATATATTATCAAATTAAATAAAAGATTTTTTTTTTATAAAAATATAATGATATTCCTTCATTCAAATTGTAGAATATATTAGATACAACCACAAACTCAATTTCGCTAAAAATGTAAATGGTGAATATGCGAACAAACTCACAGCATCCAAATTAATAGTATACAACGGCAAATAAAGTCACGGGTAATCAAATAACGCCACACTTAGACAACGAAATCACAAAAAAACACAAGAAAAATTTGATCTATGTAAAAATCACTTATTTATATTAAAAGAAAAGAAAAATAGGTGTAGAGGGGTAATTTTAGGCTAAAATTAATTCAAAATCATTCCTCTATGATAAATAAAGAACAAGAAATATTTAAAAAGAAGAGAAAATTCTCACAAAACTAGGGCTGGCAACTAGGGGTGATCATAACCGAACCAATCCAAAAGTAAAACCGCAAACCGAACCAATCCAAACCGAAAACCGCAAAAACCGCATTTGGTTTGGATGTATTTGGATGACCTTTCTATTGAACCGCGAACCGTAAAAACCGCTAAAACCGCGGTTAACCGCATTAAGCTTCTATTATATTCCAATACCACTAAAACCACATTAAGATTTTATTATATTCCAATATACATAGCCCAATTATCAAGTCAGTCCACCAAATTAATGGAACTTTAAGTTATTCTTATTTTTTGTATTGTATGTTACTTTTTTGTTGTAACATTATTTTAGATTAACAACTTTTATCTGTACTATGATGTTATTTTGAAACTTTAAATTTATTTTCATGGATATTTAAAATTGTAAGGTATTGTGATGTTATTTTGGATAAACAACTTTTATTGGTACTGTAATGTTATTTAGGAAATTCAAGTTTTTTTTTTGGATAATTAAAATTGTTTGGTACTGAAATGTTATGGAGTAAACCGCAACAACCGAACCGATCCTAACCGCATTGGTTTGGTTTGGTTTGGTTTGAATGACCTTTTAAAAACCAACCGAACCAAACCGAACCGCATGCATTTTTATCTTGCGGTTAGGATGACTTTTATGCTCAAAACCGAACCAAACCGCACCGCGATCACCCCTGCCGGCAACGGATATTGCCTCGGGTCCTTAGTTTAGTTAGTTCTACGAATCTATCAATTAGATAAAAGAATCTCGCTAATTATTTTTTGGAAATAATCTTTGTGAGCATATTATCTTGTGACCTAATTACTTACTATCAACAACTCCATTGCTGCTTACCGGATCTTCATTGCTCATTGCAATTGCTAAGTAACTAAATAAATAAATTCAAATAAGGAGAATACGATGATTTTCTTTTGGTAACAGGAGAATACCGTGATTATTTATTATGATTAACAATTTATATTATTAGTATAGATTAGCAATTCCTTAATTGACTTGTGTAGAATTTGGTTGTATTGAATTATGGATCCATGACCAATGAGTTTTTTTAATTCATTCACTTCCTTTAATATGAATAGAGTCAATAAAAATGTAAATTAATGGAATTTGATTCATTTTCTTTAAACATCAAGTTTGACTTAATAAAAAATGATAGATGGCAGGTTTTTTTTTAATATAATAATAATAATAATACATCAATGGAGCTTTTTTATTTAGGTTATTAGACAACAACAATCCTGCCATTAGGCTATTTGACAACAAAAAAAGACAACAACAATCCTAAAAGATAGAAATTAATTTAATTGAGTGATCTTCGTTAATCAATATAATTGAGTTAATTAATATTCCTCTAGTCACTATTCTATTTTAGTAGAACATGATCTAACTGTTAATTTGAATAAATAGTATTTTAATGGTTGTGATTAATTTTTTTATAATAACCAAATGTTCTCACCGAAAGTCAGTCACTCCCATATATATATATATATAGGCCTAAAAGCTACAACAGTAGTAACATTTTATCAAAGATATATGATTAATTCCACTACTGGTGGTCCAAATTTTAATTCTTGAATATTTGTCTACTTTGAGTACAAACACCAATATATGGAGTAACTTCCAATTTTCTTCTTGATTTTCTCCATTTCTTTTTATGTTGGGTGGAGCCAAATCCAATTAGTGTTACTCTAGTTAGCAAAATATTTGAAAAGTTTGAGGGCATTTGTCATTGCATGATAGGGAAAGAAAACTACGCAAATGTGAGGCATAAGAAAAGTATGGAATAAAGTAGATCTTTCTTATTATGGCGAGTTCCCAATCCCTGTGTTACAAAGTGATTAATGACTATTTTGTTGTTAGTATTGTTATCTGATTGAAGCCAAATTTGGTGGAATAAAATTGAATGTATGAAATAATAATTGAGTAAATAAAAGAAGAGAAAGTACTGAATTAATGAATAGGGTAATCCATATCTTTAAATGGTAATATTGACAAAAATAAACATTTTGTATTAATGTGCAAAAATGAACATTGCCCAATACATTCACAATGCCGTTGATAGAACATTCACTAAGCACTTCAAAGAAAACACTTCACTATTCAATAAGCATCAAAGAAAACACTTCACTAAACAGAGTCCTCAATCAAATTTGCAGCATCAGCATTTTAACTCTATCATTTTTCAAATTGACTTCAACCAAAAACAGAGTCCTCAATCAAAGTGATAGCAATGAAAGAGTACTACTTGATGTTGTTGGCATGGCTTCCTCTCACCTTATTCATATACTCCATCAATATCACTCCTACCCACTCAATGCCACCCCTAAGGTACAAAATTTTGTGATTAGATTATACATATATACTTGAAGTTACAAATTCTTTTGATTGGTTATTAGATTTAAAAATATACATGTCTTTGAAGAATATACAGTACAACTTTCATATGCCATATTAGTTGCATTTATAAGTTTTTTCAACATCACCTAGATATTTTAAAAACTCTTCCCAATGTCATGTTCATACATACTCACAGAATTAGATCTATTCTTGCTAGAATAAACAGTTATGCATTTTTTTTAACTGCAAATATTATTGTTATATTAAAAGTACAAGATATACTCTAAAGAACAACGAACAATAAGACCCCAAAGCACCACTAGACACAACAAATAGGCCACACCAGTTCCTACAAGTACCAAAAAAGGAACATGTTGGAAGCCAATCCAACATCAATACATACACCACACTACAATGAAACACAAGCCTATACCAAAACCATAACAAAACAAAAGAAACACTACTCATCCTCTGTCCATGAAGAGCATATGATAACAATATTGATTGTCATATAACAACTGCTTAACAAACAGGACAGCCACACCAATCCCTCAAACATCAACAACATCCAAACACCACTGAATTCAACAACCAATTACGTGGACAACAACAGAATAATAGTAAATAATCACAAATCTTCCTTGACAGAAGAAAAACCGAACCCACAGTAGCAGCAAAACAGTGACCATGAATAAAAACTTTCACCTCACAAAACAGTTTCCTGGATCCCATGTCCACTCATAATACAAACACGGCGCTATTTTCATAATTGACATCCCCATTTCCAAGACCAAACTAAACAGTTGTTACACATTAAAGTTGGCTCTCTAATTCAATTTAAATTTTTAATTGAGATAATAAAAATAAGGCATCTCCATTATATATATATATATATATATATATATATATATATATATATATATATGAGTATAATATATGCTTAAGTTAATTCGTACATGTGTTAAACTTTTGCCACCCTTAATAGTTTTTTCCAGTTCCTTCCTTGACCAAGGGTAATTTTATACAGGAAAATAACCGCCCTACACCACTTTGCGACCATGGTTTCAATTGACACGAAAGATGATGTTGAAACATTTTATTACAAACAAGTTTTGGACCACTTTAATTATCTACCTGAAAGTTACAACACATTTGATCAAAGATATTTTATTAATTTTAAGTATTGGGGTGGTGCAAATTCCAGTGCTCCAATACTTGTCTACTTGGGTCTAGAAGCGGCATTAGACGGTATGCCCGAGAGTGAAGGATTTATGAATGAAAACGCAGATGCCTTTAAAGCTCTCCTTGTATTTATAGAGGTATACTGGGGTATTTAAACTTTTAATAACCTCAAACATTTGATTTAATTCAAATATTTGATTTAAGTTTAATGTTTTCTAACACTCTTAATAATTAATTCACATCAGCATAGGTACTATGGGAAATCAATTCCATTTGGATCAAGTGAAGAAGCATTCAAGAATGCTAGTACTACTGGGTATTTAAACTCGGCTCAAGCACTTGCAGATTATGCAGAAGTGCTTATACACATCAAGAAAACATTACAAGCCGAAGACTCCCCGATAGTTGTGGTTGGAGCATCATATGGTGGAAGTTAGTCTCTTAAATTATTTCTTTATCAAAGTTAGTGTCTTAAATTGTGGTCACGTCACGATACTTGATCTTGCTGAAAATTACAGTCAAATGCAATCAATATAACCTCAAATATGATTGCGGTTGAATTTCGTTTCTAAAAAAAATCAAAATCCTTATGTGACTAAGAATGTGACCGTAGAGATTTTTTTATAATTCTTTTAACTATTTCATTTTCTTTCCACATATTTATATGTTGTTATCTTGTTAAAATATCTTTGTTATGCAGTGCTTGCTTCGTGGTTCAGACTAAAATATCCTCACTTGGCTATTGGTGCTTTAGCCTCATCTGCTCCAATCCGCTACATTGACGACATTATACAAC
The DNA here is from genome assembly GCA_030408175.1 of Trifolium repens. Lineage (NCBI taxonomy): Eukaryota > Viridiplantae > Streptophyta > Magnoliopsida > Fabales > Fabaceae > Trifolium > Trifolium repens. The sequence goes on from CP125850.1 coordinate 11,121,634, forward strand.
CAAATGCTTATTACGATGTCGTTTCAAGGGATTTTAAAGTAATTTACCACAGTTTATTTCTGGTTTAAATATGTGCTTTGGCAATTTTGTTTTTTCTTTAAAAAATATATTTTTAAAATAGTTAGGATAATGCTTTATGAATAACCAATTAATTTGTTTTCAGGAAGCCAGTGAAACATGTTATAAAACAATATGTGATTCTTGGTATGAAATTGACAAAATAGCTTCTCGGCCAAATGGTCTATCCATTCTCAGTGAGAGATTCAACACTTGCAAGTAAAATATTGTTTCTTTCTTTCTTTCTTTTTTCTTTGGACTGATTAGAGTTAAGCGTATAAATTTAAATGTATTGATGTGTTCCAATTCTTACAGTCCCTTGAACCAATCACTTGAGCTGTCAAGCTACCTAGAATACATGTATGCTTCTGCAGCTCAATACAATATGCCTCCAGAATACCCAGTTAATATGATATGTAATGCAATTGATCAAGCTTCACATGGACATAATATCATTGATAAGATATATTCAGGAGTTGTGGCTTTCTATGGAAATCACACATGCCATATTCATCACTCTACATCTAAGAAAGATGATGGTTGGGGATGGCAGGTATATATATAATCTCATTTACAATAGATATATTTTACTGAAACAGTTAAACTCGATGAATTACTTTTGTAAATGCATTAGCTATCTTTTATTTTATAATATATTTAAATATATTGCTACCTTTTAATATTATCTCTTGCATATGTCTAATTGATATTATATAAATAATATGGTTTGTTGGTACAATTCAGACATGCACCGAAATGGTGATGCCCTATGGCAAAGGAAATGATAGCATGTTTCCACTTGACCCTTTCGACTTAAAGAACTATACCAAAAACTGCGAGAAAATATATGGTGTTTCACCTCGTCCTCATTGGATTTCGTCATATTATGGAGGCCATGTTTGTACCTTTTCATCTCATCTCAATAACATATATTTTTATAAAAAAAAAATATTAATTAGAGTAACAATAAGATATTAACTTTGTTGTGGTGTGACCAATGACAGGATATTAAATTGGTTCTTAAAAGGTTTAGTAGCAACATAATTTTCTCAAATGGACTAAAAGACCCTTACAGTAGTGGCGGGTAAGCACCATATAGAAACTAAACTTAAATTGATCTTTAATTATTTTTTATAAAATGTATAAAATTATAATATTGTTATTTTTACATTTTCAGGATTCTTAGGGACCTTTCAAAGAGCCTTGTTGCCATCACTACGATCAATGGTATGCTTTGTTGGTCAATTTATATATTATTTTTTTGGAATCAGCAAAAACTTTTATTAATACTCACCACAAGGTATAAGATATACCAAGAGGATAAAGGTACAAGCCAAAAACAAAAGCCAGGAGAAAACAGAACCCAGCGACAATACATAAGTGGCCGCAAAACAAACCAGCAGGAACAACAGAAACTAAAACGGCCGAAAACCAGCCAACAGCAAAACAGAAAAAAAGACTCCTACAACCACAGACTTCAAGTGAAGATATTTTTTTGGTAATAGAATATATTTATATACTAAGAATAACATTGATTTTTCAGGATCGCATTGTTTGGATCTACGGCCTTCAAGTGAAGATGATCCAGAATGGCTAATAAAACAAAGAAAGAAAGAGGTTCGAATTATTAAAGGTTGGATTAAGCAATATTACTCTGATCTTGCTGCATTCCATAGGATACATAAATAATGATAGGGTCTGTTTGTATATTAGTTACTTGAATGTATCTATCTACCTATATACGATGGAGCAAACTTTGATATTTTTATGAATATGGTTCCTTAGTCCTCTTGTGTTAAAATACAAGCTCATTATGTACCTTGATTTACAAGTAACTACTAGTTTTAGGCCTTAGTTTTCTGTTATAACAGTATTGTAACTACCTCTTGGTAGGTGTTAGTATACATGCTAGATTAGCCTACTTGTGGTACACTCTATCTCTCTTCTATAAGAAGAGAACTTGTAACTAACTTCATTTCGCATGTGAACAATAACGGATTCACACATATTCATCTATTTTTCTCTCAACTAGTTCCTATCTTAATAATTTGTATCAGCTGTGTTGAGTATCCTCTTCAATTACAATCTCCTTGTATATATTTAATTAGTAATTAGTAATTAACTTTGATGTTTACTCTAATAAGTGAATTTCTTCCATCTAACTACACATTCCATAACAATAAAAATACAAACAAATGAATAATTGTAACACAGAAAAAAAAAATAGTAATAAACAGAAAAATAATTTCTAAGCACACCTATTTTCAGCTTCTTCTAGGCTTCATCCAAACAGGTCCTAAGTGTTATCCTTCATCTTCAATCAATTTATGGAATGAATTTTGTTGATTACTGAAAAATTAAACACAAAAATGTATCAGTGGTAAAGAATTGGAAAACCTAAAAAACAGAGAGAACAATAAAAGGGGGAAACAAAACCTAACTTCCGATTTCAAGCATGACTGAGCCGCAATTGCGGAGTGGCGGTTGTCGACGTTCATTGAGCGACGCCGTGGTGGCGACGCCGTAAGGCCTATGGTGGTCGTGAGTCGTGACCTTCTGAGAGAGAGCAGGGCATCGAAGAAAATGTTCAAAGAAAAAGAAGAAAGAAAACTTTTTATTTTTCAATTTTAATTATTTTTCTATTATTATGTGCTGTAAGCTAAGCATCGGATTGGTTGCTGCAAAATGAAGTATTAATTTTCTATTATTATTGCTCTCATCCGTAAATTAAACCCAAATAGAAGTCACCAATCGTCACCAATCGTATAGTGGTGATTGACGTTTAGTTTAGTATGGAGGATTATAGTTTGATCTTCGCAACTATAATCGGGAGGGTTTGAAATCACTTGATATCAGTACTGATCCGATGAAAACAAAAAAAAATAAACCCAAGTCAAAGTCTCCGTTTGGTTCGAAGTTTTTGGAGGGGAGGGGAGGTGAGAGAATATTTTAAATTTTGGAGAAGTAATTTACTTTTTTACTCTTAACCTTATAAACTCAAAATAAGGATTAAATTATAATAGATATATTACATAAAAAAAATAATTAATGGATATATAACAAAAAAAAAATCTAATGAATAGAAAACTAAATTTTTTTTGTTGTAAAAAATAAATAAAACCTAGAATTTTAATATTCCAACAAGGATAATTTTGAATTTTAATAAAAAAAATTAGGGTAATTTTGTCAACATAATAAATCTCTCCTCTCACCTCCCCCTCCTTCTCAATTGAACCAAACAGACCTTAAAAGACTAACTTTACTTTTTTTTTTTAATAAAATTTTATTTTCACTTTTATTTTTCCTTTTTTATTTTCATAATATTTGCTTTATACTCTTGACCAAAAACATAAATTTACTTTTTACTAAAAATGGCAAGTCTATTTTTTGGACTATTTTTTAAATGTACAATAATAAAAACATAAATTTTCTTGGGCATCAATCGGTTCACAAGTATAGTTATTTATTTTCCCTTCATTTATGTTATTTTCTTCTTCCCTTCTAATAAATAAATAAATGTTTGTATAAGTCCACGAGTATAGTTTAACTGTCAAATACTAATATTATTATATTAGATATTTTTACTCGAATTTGAATATTGAACCTCACATGTTTGTGTGTGAGTTTCAATAATGTCTGTCGACTGGTCTAAGACAAAAAAAAAAATTATCAATTACAAAAAAAATCTTATATCTGAATTTAATAAATTCAACTTGTTTTAGTTATATAAAAGATTTCTCCTCCTTGAAGTTTTTTTTTTTCCATCATTCATTTCAAATACTACATCCGTTCTAATATATAAGACATCTTTCACAAAATCACAAGAATTAAGAAAACGTATTTGTATTAAATTTGCCAATAATATATTTAGCTTTCTAAAATTGCTCTTCATTTATTAAGAGAGTTATATAGTGATTTTTTACTCCTCTTTATTTAAGTAGGGATATTTTTGTGAAAATTTAATTAATGCATATTGAACTTTGAAAATAGTCTTATAAAATGGGACTAACAATTTATTTTTAGAAAGGTCTTATAATTGGGGCGGAGATAGTACATGACATGTAAACCAAAATTAACGTTTAACTTTTTTTTGTTATTTTCTATGCATATATAAAGTTTTCTTTTTAAATATGTAACATATTGATATGATCAAAATTTTGACATAAGTTTATTCAACTAAAGATGTACTTTTGATCCTAAATAAAGGACTACATTGATTAAATCATGTAGTTGGAAATTAAAAGAGAGTGTTATAAAAAAGTTTGTCTAATATATACAATATTATACATATTAAACCTCCAAAACCAAAACCTTGCTTCAGGTTTCAAACAAGTGACTTCCTGTTTCAATTTTGCTAAAGCATCAAACGTACAAATTATTAATTATTTCCTTTCATGCAAAAAGTCATTCACAATCATATATATGAATAATAATGTATATACATATGTAAGACAATATATCTCTACATGTATATCAACACATAGCAAAACTTAATCTATATATAGCGATATTAAAACTTAAAAACATGCGTACATGTACATCTTCTATAATAATAACTCATTATTATAGAATTGAAAACACGACTACACATTTAGATATATTTATACATGTCTATATATAATATTATATATTGAGTCATATATTACACTAAGATAATTAAACAGTAGATTATTTATATTATATAGTACTTATATAATTCTCGTACCAACTTCCAAAGATTATTTTTTGAACGTTAATTCAATTTGGTATGAGTTTGAAAGGTGGCTTAGAAAAAGTTGGTGATGGATCATAACGTCCATAATCTTTTGTGTTAGCCCTAAGAAGCCTCTCATGGATGCTGCTTACTTCTTCCTCATTCATTTCCCTCCTTGTTGATACCTATCAAAATAATAATTAAAGAAAGCATGAATACATATATAATAAGTAAGTAGTTAGTAAATTAATTAGTGAATAGTGACCAAAATTTCAAGTATACATTTTATTTTTTGACATAAAAATTTCTAGTATAAATGGAAATGCTACAAAATAAACGAGAAAAATTGGAAACCATAGTTTTAATTTCTCTATTTATTTTAGAGACAGTAAAAAATAATATGTGAATTATAAGTGTTAGAGATGACAAATTTGATGGTCAAAAAATAACGAAGATACTTCAACCTAGTTACACCACAAAGCTCTACCCCTTCTTTCTTTGTCTGTGAACAATACTCAAATTAAACAAGAAATAGATGAGCAAATGAATTTAAAAAAATAAACTTTTTTTTTTTTATATATAAAAAATTCATGAGTATTTCAAATAGAAAGATAACTTAAATGTGGGTAGTTCATGAGTTTTGCACCATTTGATAGTTAGGTATTCAAGGTTTTAAGCATGATAGAAAGAGGGAGGGAGTGAGAGAGAGATGTGGCTAGCTAGATAAATAAAGAGAGAGCTAACTTATAATTGGTGCTTAAGTAACCAAATTTTTAAGATCTCTATTAATAAAATAGTTAAAGAAATATTTATTTTGTGCTTAAAAATAAATAAATTAATATATGCTATTGAAGTGAATTGCATGTCATGCATACCTCTTGAACTGCATTCACATCTTCATCTAAGATTTTGATGAAATTTGATGCTCGACCTGCATATGCAATAAGAACACATAGGTAACTTTTTCTTTCATCTAGTTTATCTAATATATATAATTGAACAATATGAAAAAAATATCAATTTCAAAGATTAAAGTTACCAAGTTGATCACATGCCTCGCACTTATGAACCAAAAGAATAGATCATGGAATCAAATGTAAATTAATTTATATATGCCAATGTTAAACTAAGCCCAATAATATAGTATATATAAATTTAATATAATATATATGAATCTCTATAATTAAGAAGACCTAAAAAGACTAACCAGCAAAAGAAGTTGCTAAAAGTGAGCCAGAAATGAGGAGGAAGAAGAGTGTGAACTTCTTGAGAAACTTGAAATTCATGTTGGTATTTTTCTACATGTACTTTCACAAAACTAATGTTTCCTATGTATAATGCAAGAAGAAATAAATTCCCCAAGTAGGAAGCCTTTGTTGACAACAAAACTGAAGTTGACAGTTTTATTAATTTTTTGCACTAATAATAATTAAAAAGAAAGCATAATAATTAATATTATTCAAATGAAAAGAAAAGGTAAATGTAGACCACTTTGCTTTTGTTGGGGCACTAAAGTCTAATAAGTTAGTGGAATAAATTAATTAGGATAATATAATTTGAAATCAAACCTTAGTGGAAATTATTGTATACCTCCTAATTAGCTTTACAACAAACTAATCAAATTTTTTATATAGTGTACCAAACTTTAATTCATTTGTGACAACATTTTTTCTGTTTTTATATTTTTATTTATTTATTTTTATTTTGTGGACAAAATAGCTTTAAATGGAACTTGCATGAAACTACAACGTTTGCATATCTCAAAGAGGAATTGAAACCACATATTCTATTTCACACCCTTTTAGTGAAAAGCCCTAGTAAAAAACTAGTTTAAACAATTAAGACACAAGAATAACCTATTTACTTTCATAAAATGTTTTCTAATTTATTTTGAATTTAATTTTTATAGGCAATGTTTTTGTTAATAAGTTATGTTACAATTCTTTACTAAAATGTTACAATTTTTATAAGGGAGAGGAAAATAAAAAAATATTATGAAAAGAAAGAGAAGAAATATTTTACAAAAATGTTACAACTTTTTTCCATTTGAAAAAGTGGAAAGGGATAAGAAAAAATTGGTGATTATTTTAATTAGTTGCAAGTAGCATACGATTGACACGATATTAATCCTAATCTTTGTCATAATGTATTTGACAATAATTATGAATTTGATCTCATCCATTAGGCCAAGTTTTATTAGCTAATCATAAAATTAAAAGGGGATAATGGAAAGTAAGAAAGCATGGGGAAGGATTAAAGGGAGATAGGTCTAAAGGTTGTTTTACACAAAGTGATATTAGGTTTGCATTAAATAATATTTGTGCATTGTAAGTGCTTCCAATTATCCTTAACGACAAATAAGATGCACTAATTAACAATGAAAGGACATTTGTGGAGAATAAAGATGAGCACTCAAGACTTTAAATACTCTTATCTCTTCTACTTCTTTTAGTTTTAGAATGTTTGTGAGTTCCCTTAAGTCAAGCACTATCTTTGATTAGAAGATACCTTCACCTTTCTTACGCTATAATCGGTCAATTTGCAAGGACTAATTGCTAGAACACAACATCACAACAACTCCAAGAATACATTTCACAAACAACATATCTAATAATATGGCAAATATTACGGTGGTCCATCATAGACAAGACAACTGATCAATATTTATTTTTTGGATTATTATGATATTGATATGAAGTTTTCACCGTCGTTAACGATGACTAATCTTCTTCGGGGAACTTGTGGGGCACACAAGATGGATTCTCCCCTCCCAATTGAATTTTCTCCATACGCATGAGTTAGAAATCGAACCCCTGACCACATGCTTAAGAGGACCAAGTCCCTTACCATTTGCACCAATTCACTGTTGGTTGACAAGTGATCAATAATATTATAATGAATACGAATTTTACAAAATCCATTGTTGAATTGAAAGTTTATATTGTATAGATCAATTATAAAAAAAAATTAGAAAAATTGAAAATCATTTAATATGTTATTGAGACCTATCAAAATTATAACAGTGTTTAGTAAAAACACATAAATCATTAATCTTAATGGGTCTCAATAACTTATCAAATAATTTTCAATTTTTCTAAATTTTTTTATAGATGATCGATATGCTATAAACTTTCAATCCAACAGTGAATTTTAAGAAATTCGTATTGGTTATTATGTTATTCATGCCAATTAAAGACAATTCAACCTCAATAAGTTTAGAGAACTTTTTTAGCGTTTCATAGTTTAGTTTTCTCGTGCATCCTACTAAATTTTTAAAATACTTGTGTCCGCTACTTATCAAACGAACATAATTTACTATAGTGGATATTTAAAATTATTTCATTTCACCACCATTTTAAGATTTCACTTTGCATAAACCCCATAGAAATTTTCAATTTTTTTTTCCATTTGCTACTTAAGTAGCGGACGCTATAAAAATGAGAAATTTTTATATTAGGGAGATATTCTTTTTACTCAAATTACATATTTTTATAACGTCTGCTACTTAAGTAACAGATAGGTAAAAAATTTGAATTTTCATGTTGGGTAGGATGGCAAAAGTAATTTTTCCACTCAGCAAGGAGAGCTTTGTTAAACAATTTTAAATCCTATACATCTAAATCTCCCTAAACTCATTTGGTTTACAAGCCATCTTGCAAGCTACCCACATATGAAAATTGTTGAGGTGACCGTTATATCCAAGAGTATCGGTATCTATACGGTCGAATGCACCTCCTACTTTGAAAAAACTAATTATAGTACAATTAAAATTATGAAACAATTCTTAGTCAGACTTTACTTATCTCACGACCGAAATCTGAATTACCGAATTACCGGAGCTTCTTTCCCTGTTAAAATGAAGTATAGCCTATTATTCAACAAAAAGCAATAAATATATAAATAAAGATCTGCCCATACAGAAAAAATGCCCATCTACATATCCTCTCCCCAATGAAGGAATTTAGAATGGACACTTGTGTTATAATAAACACAAGTCATTAATTGCTTTACAAGAAATTACATGCAAATTGCACTATGGTGTCCAATTCACAAATCAAACTGAAAGTATAATATATTCATGCAAATTAACATTGGAAGAAATAAGGTTCAAATTCCATTGAGAGCTAAAAGGTCACAAGAACATGATCAACCATATTGAACAAACTGAACAAGATGACTATGATGAGGAACCAGCATCATTTAGTTTGTCACTTTCTTGGCGTAGACTGTTCTCTCTCCGAAAAGCAACCTTAGCACCCTGTCCCTCAGAAGCAAAAATGCCGAATTCTTATATATATATCAACAAAATGTAACAGGTAAATTTTTGCTTCATGTTAAAGTGCAACCATATGATACAAACTGATGCAAAGTGCAATTAGCTATTGATGCACAAACTTCAGGGATCACTTACTTGAAAGATGGTTCCTAACATTTTCAATGCTTTGGCCCGAGCCTTCAGAACATCTTTGGACACACTAGGATCCTTAAGAACCTGAGAAAAATAACAAGAGTGTTTTCTTAAAACTTGTGAATCCATGCTTAATTAGGAGGTAGGTATACGATATTGATATTATATTAGTCTAGAGTATAGTAATTTTTAAGCTATGGATAGAAAATACGGCAACTTACTGCTTGACAAACATGTGACAGAGTAGATTCAATATCAATCACATTTATCTGCCATAAGGAATTAATCATCGCATCCTTCTTATCTTCAAGAGCTTTCATTATGTTTTCTTCTTTATTTTCTCCTTGATTTAGCTTCTTGAGCTCTTCTTGTAGTTGAATTAGGGACACAGCTCCTACAGAAGTAGTTAAGTTCCGTTAGAACCTACAAAAGCAACTTTGACAAAACATATCAACTTGATAGACTACTGTAGTCTAGTACCTGACGCTGCCGTCACTTGTGACTTTATACGGTGTCCTTTGTCTCGTACCCACTCTGCCAAGAAAGGAACGTTCATGAACCGGATATCCTTTCCTAGTTCTTTTGCTGCTTTTCGTGTGTAGATATAACCAATTGTATGTAGCATGGCCTCTCCAAAAGCTGAAAATAATGGCAGATATTAACAAAATTCCAGGAGTGAACAGACATTGTTCCTATGGTTGCTGCTAGAGATTAAAACTATTGAGAGGAAAAAGAATATGTATGATGAAATGAAATCCATTCTTTTGAATTACAAAATGAAGGATCGTATACACAAAATGTAATAACTACAAGAATCTCAAAATATTGTAATTAATGTGATTAGAATATATTATCTTTCGTCCCTGTGAGCATAGCTCAGTAGGTAGGGACATCACATTTTATATGCAGGAGCCGGGGTTCGAACTCCGGACACTCTTAAGGGTGAAATTCTAGCCACTAGGCTATTTGGCCAAAAAAAAGAAAGAATATATTATCTTCCCATTTACATATTATCAAACATCCGCGCTCAAACTAGAGCATTAACGTGGTATGCATCAGGCTTTATTAAAAGTCCTCGGTTCCAATTTCTCAATATGATTGAGCATTTCGTGATATGGATTGGGAGTAATATGCAATGTTCCATTCGTGACTGTATAGAATGAGTGGTCACAAACAACTACAACCTCTTCCTAATCCAACTATAGATAGACTAAACACTTCATCACATACGTTATTTGGACGTTTTCCATCGGTAGGATGAAAAATGTCATTAAAATAACATATTGTCTGCTAGAATATATACTACTGATTGAATTTGAGTTTTACTTTCTTTGGAAATATCCATTTATTATCCAGACAGAAGAATTAATTATGCATAATAACAGAGTTTAGTTAAACGAAACGTAGTGTCCACATCAATAACTGAATAATTTCTTTCAAGCCCTTGAGTATTGAAACCTCAAATAGTGCCCAAAAAGGTCTCCGACTCTCGATTGATGGCCAATAGAAAACCACAGGTTGGCTATTCGGTATAAACAACAAATTGATATTTTTATAATGATATCAACTTAACTGAAGGATTATCATTCAATAATACACCATTAGAATTACAGGATAAACAGAAGGGATTTACCGGCTTTTGAAAGAGTACTAGCTTCAGAATTTCCCCATGCTGTAAATTCATCTTCTCTACCATCAACAAATGGTTGCAGACGGTCTTTCAGAATTGTTATCAGCTTCTGTTCTCTTTCCTTCTGCCATGCCTACAGATAAAACAGTAGGAAACATGCTTTAGCTACCAAAATAGGGAACTGAACAGTGGGACACAAAAAAACTGTATTAGAGCATTAAAAAAAGAATACTTTCATCCTTTCTTGAATTCTCTGCAGACGAACTTGAATATCCGATGATGCATCTTCCTCAACTTCTATAGATGCTAAATTAGCAAGTGCAAGTTTTCCAATATATTCTTCAAAAGAATCACTTCCGAAAAGCATTCCAAATACAGTTGTAGGGTCCATCATTGAATCTCTGAAAAACACAGCAAAAAATTGTTATTATCAGCTTTCATAATTGTTCCGGCACACCTAAAAGTCACGCATTGCTTGGGAATCGAGGCCAAGGGTAGTTTATATACAACACCCACACTCCTCAAACCACAGAGGCACCTTTTCCAAAGGACAAAACCGTGAGGGCTCTCATGCGGCCCAAAGCAGACAATACCGCGGAACGTGGTGTGGTGTACAACGTACTTGAGGGTGGAATGGAACAATAATTAATAAACTGATATGGACGCAACTGTGGGAAAGAGGAAGATCTATGATTCTGTGGATTATGATTAGTAACTAATCATAATCCACAGAATCATAGATCTTCCTCTTTCCCACAGTTGCGTCCATATCACGTAGCATGTAGTCCCTTTTATTAGTTAATTCATAAACTTCCAAATCTTTAGAAGGAAATGTAGTCCTTTTAAAAAGAAGAGGGGGATCCAGCCATAAAGTGCCTGATAAAGGGGTCATTTTGATTGAGCTGTTAGAGTTGGTATTGAACCAAAATTTAGCTCAACTCATCTAGAGAAGCCACTATATAGGATGGTCCCCAAAAGACATCAGACATGTTTCAAAACACCGACTCCCCATCTCTATTTGATACCTCTACCTGGCATCTGTTTGAGAATGTTAAGTTGTGTTATATTTTATTTGGCTCCTATTTGCACAAAGAGCTCCAACCAGAATTGATTAAGAAAAATTTGGTCTCTATCAGCTAATACTAATAAATGCTAATTAGAATGTAAGGAAATACAATTACAAAGTCGAATCTATTATAATTTTCATATTTAAAACACTACCCTTAAAGCAGGTGAACACATATAGATCACTCCCAACCTGCAAGTAAGATCTTGAAACTGTTCTGCGGGACGAGAAGTCCTTTGGTGTATACATCTGCTAAATGAAGTCCTAAAGGGATGTATGTTGTAGCTATAAAACTACTATCTAATTTTTCCTGAATGAAGTTTCGGTCTATCTCTACGTGCTTTGTCCTATCATGTTGGATCGGGTTGTATATCATGCTAATGGGAGACTTATTATCACATGATAGCTTTATAGGAACTTCATTGTTCCCGACAATAATTATATCATCTACAACTACAAGAAGTGTGAGTTTTCCATTTATAGAATGTTTTATAAAGAGTATTGTCACATGGCTAGGAAATTATAGCCCGAGTCAACCACCCAAACCAAGCACAGGGAAACTGCTTGAGGCCATATAAGCTCTTTGTTAATCTACACACCTTATTCCTTTCATCAGTGGAGTTATATCCCGATGAAATGTCCATATTTTCTTTGTACTCCAAGTCTCAAAGAAGAAATTCAGTCTTAACATCCAACTGGTATAACTCTCAGCCAAAATGTGTTGCTAAAGAGAGGATAATCCTCACTGTACCGAGCAATCCTATTCCTAGTTGTTATGATCCCATATTGACATTGATTAGCTATGGCCAAAGTACTCATTATAAGGGGTTTGAGCAATCCTACCCGTTGAGCTAGCTTTTGGGGTTGAGAGTGAGGTCTAGATTCAAATACATCTTACAAAAAATAAGTCTTAGATATGGGAGTTGGGTCTAACTCAACCCTATAAAACCGAATTGTAATGCGATTATAACGTAAGACGAGCTAGCTCAAATGCACACTATTTGGTTTGATCTGCTTTCTAACTTACAACAAGAAACTTCTTTTTTTTTAGGTTGGGAACCACTATGTTAGGAACTCTCTTTTATTGGACCATGTGGTGAATGTGATAAATGAGGTAAAATAAGGGGTGTTCAGTGACTGTAACCACCTGCTGAAAAAGGGAGTGAAATTTTTACAGACTGAGAGAAGAAAGGGCGGCAAACAGGGTGCCCTTCATTTTACATTATCAATAAACCCTTTTTCTGAACTCACATTGCACCATGCTGATATCATTTTACAAAACTGGCTTGTAAAGTGAAGACTGCCCAAAGTTTATAAGCATAACTTAAGCCAATTCTCTAGGCAATGTGGGGCTAATTCCCAATCCCTCACAACCAACACATTGAAGGTGTTGGAGGCTACAACAAAAACAGCCCAAATGCTGCAATTAGACGGCTAACCGCGGAATTTACAGCATCAAGAAAGGAACATACAGAGTGTATTCATTGAGTATTGCTAATTTTTTGTGCCAGCTTCAATCTGACTAATAATTGAATATAGTGAATATAAAAGAGAAAATCAATGAAAGACATTAAACAGCTAGGTAAGGTTCACCATTTCATGGAACTTAATTGCTTGCAATCTATTATTAGTTAATAACTTTTCAGTCATGTAAGGTTCTATAAACTTACTGCGACACTCCTGCCTTTCCATTCCTGTCATATGCTTCACGCTTCTCAGGATCGCTTAAAACCTGGTAGGCCTCGCCAAGCAGCTGGTATAGATACCAAACTTAGAAACGTATATTGAAAAAATAAATAAAGTGAATCGAGTGAGAATCCCCAAAGATATGAATATCCCTACATTCAATATTGTTTCCTTCCGAATATCAAACCATTACAAAGATGAAAATATTTTTGTTAATAGAATTCCTTAATATTTTCTAGTATTATAAAGCCAAAAAAGTTGGATTCTTAGTTCATACCTGAAAATTTTCTGCAGCCTTAGGGTCCCCGGGATTTTTATCAGGGTGAACTATTCTTGCCTATAAAACAAAGATATTTATCTCAAGTCATTAAAGTGAGACAACAACAAAATAAGATTCATGCGTTAAGGACTCCATTCTTAGAGGCTTATTGAATTCAAAGCTTGATGAATAATTCAAACAAGGGCTACATTACATAGTATCTTAAAAGAACCAAATCCAATCTCAGAATGAGTAAAAATTTCAACAACAAACTGAAACCATATTTTGCATACATAATCGGTACTAAAATATAAACATGCTATGTTCCACACCAAAATTAAGATAAGCACTATCTTCATAAGTTATTGTCAGCTTATTTTCATAAGCTGTTCAAAATAGCTTATACGAAACCAGTTTGACTTTATTTTATCTTTTGTCACAGAAATAGCTTATACATAAGCACTTATATGATAAGCGCTTATACATAATTGAAGGGCATATATAATGAAAAATTGCACATAATCAAATCTGAGTATATGGTTTCACAAATCATAAAATTGAAAGGCAATAATTGATAATGATTGATTACCTTGACATAATAAGCTTTCTTGATATCTGCAGCAGATGCATCAACAGTAACACCTAATGTATCATAGTAAGCAGTTTCCTTCACCATTGCTTGTTAAAATTCACAATTCAAATCTATAAAATTATGCAAATGGAAAAAACAGCATCACCCAGAGAAAGAAAAAGAAAAAAGTAATTAGTATAATCATATATATGAATTGAAAAAAGATTAAAAAAAAAAGATGATGAAGGAGTTTTATAACCTTGATTTTAGAAGCAACCCAGCAAGCAAAAATAGAAAAAGTTTCCAACTTGAATTAAATGACAGGGATTTCGAAGGAAACCAGGTTTCAGGTGGATCCGTGTGGCAAAACAAACAAACGCTGTGTTTACACCATATTACTCAAACCCTTCACCACCGGATCTATTTCTATTTTTTTTTTTTTAGCAAGCAAGTTAATCATAATCTAAACCGATATTTTGGTATATTTATCGGTCCAAAGTTCAACTACTCGGATCGATCCAAGCCCAGTTGATTAGATTTTGAATTGAATTTATGTTGACATAGATAATTATGATAGGTTAATAAATAATACAACGGCAAAATTATTGTACATAAAGACAATCTTTATGGACCGTCCATAAACCAATCAAAACACAACAACTTTACTCATTCGAACCCCCATTTTACTCGCGCGCCCCCTATATTACTCGCGCGCCCCCATATTACTCACGCACCCCCAACTGACTAGCGCCCTCATATTTCTCGTGCACCCCGAAAATTTCTCATGCACCCCCAAATTATTTATGCACCCCCAAATTTCTCACGCATCCCAAAAATTTCTCATGCACCCCCCAAATTTCTCTTGCACCCCCCAAATTTCTCGCACACCCCCATATAACTTTTGCCCCCAAATTTATTTTTGGGTCCCCTCCACATTTCTATCTTACACCATTTTGCTGTGGGAATAGTTTCAGAGATATGCACTCAAAAACCATTAAGTGCATAAGATTGTTTTAGATTACAACCCTATAATTAAAATAGAAACAATAATTGTGATTTAATGGTTTCGATTGTCTTATATGAGAAACCAAAATTATTGTTAAATGGTTTTAAATATTGTAATGATTATAATTGTACCAAAAAAAGTAAAAAATAATGATTATAATAAAAAACCATTAAACCATTTTGCTGTGGGAATGGTTTCAGATGGTTGTAATAAAAAACCATTAGGTGCATAAAATTGTTTTGGAGTACAACCTTATAATTAGAATAAAAACAATAATTGTGATTAAATGGTTTAGATTGTCTTATATAAGAAACCAAAATTATTGTTAAATGATTTTAAATAATGATTGTAATTGTACCCAAAAAAAATAAAAAATAATGATTCTAATTATAGGTTGTACTTCAAAACCATCTTATGCACTTAATGATTTTGGAGTGTATATATGTGAAACTATTCCCACAACAAAATGGATTAGGCTAGAAATGTGTGGGGACAAAAAAAAAATTGGGGGTACAAGTCATCCGGGGGGTACGTGAGAAATTTGGGGGTGTATGAAAAATTTGGGGGGTGCATTAGAAATTGAGGGGGGGTACCCAGGAAATTTAGGGGGTGCGCGAGAAATTTGGCGGGTGCATGAAAAATTTGGGGGGTCATTAGAAATTTGGGGGGTGTGCGAGAAATTTGGGGGTGCGAGAGAAATTTGGAGGGTGCGTGAGAAATTTTCCTCACTTATAGGGGGTGTATGAAAAAAAAGTATGGTGTGAATAGCAATCAGCTGAAGTTTATGGACGGTCCATAAATACCCTTTATGGACAATAACCAATCCCCTACTGTATAGTAGTACTTATTAATTTTTCTATCATAAATAAAATGGATTTTTACATATTATGTGATATGTACTAGGGTGTCAAAATTATCCGTTTATCCATTATTCATCCAATCCATTCATTAATTTATCCATCCAATCCATCCGTAAGAAAAATACCATTTTTTTTGCACGTTATCTTCCTATTATACTCTTGTTTTAATCCACCAATAAAAAAAAATTAATATGTTATGTACCAACAAAAATTTTTAAAAAAAAAAATAGTTTTCCAAATATATAGCATTAATTGGTTTTATGGAAAAAGATAAGAGCAATTGACAAAGGGTATAACTGACAAATCATACTCACAAAATACAAAAAGGACAATTAAATAGAAACGCTAAATATGATAATATAAATTAAAAAGAAACGGATAGAGTAATAAGTTAACGAATTTGATTGGATCCGTCCATTTAATTAAATAGATGGATCCAATCCATCCACTATAATTTTAAAATCTAATGGATCATTGATTATTATCAATTTTAAATCTAATGGATAACCACTTTTTTTAAAAATAAAATAAGAGACAAACAATTCAAAAATAAATAAAAAGTTAAAATTGTTAATCATTACCGATTTTTTTTAATCCAATTCATCGTTACATAGTGTTTATTTATTTATTTGTTTATATATTTTTTGAATTTTTTTATAGTGCAATAAATTTATACAAAAATAAAACATAAATATTTTATTGTCAAAAAGTATAAAAATTTGGAAACAAACCAATAAAAAACTTAATAAAAACTATTTTTTAAAATTAATAACATAATAAAAATTGAAGAAAAAAAACTTGACATAAAAAAACTGGAAAAAATTACTAAAAGAAGGGATTTTTTTTTGAAAAATCGAGTTTTTTTTAACAATAAAAAAATCAAGTATTTAATTAATATAAATATAATATTAAAATATAATGTAATTTAATTAAAATATATTAAAATAATTTAATAATATAATATAATTTAATGGTGGAGGTCAACACCAGAGCCACCGGTCAACGCCGGAGCTCCGCTGCCGTCGATCGCTGGAAAATTCGAGACCCGCCGCCGTCCTCTGCCGCAGGTGCCGGAGCTCCGCCTTGGCCGGATGTGGTCTGGCCACCCACCACCACCACCTAATTTTATTATTTATTTATTTATTAAAATATCATTATGAAATTCTGGAATTAAAAAATGATATTTAACTGGAAATTTTTCTGGGAGGTGTAAAAAGAATCTAGTGGGCTCACCAAAATAGTTTTGGACTTAGTGAGATTAGAAATTTGGTTTTGATTGGAATACATGTCAATATATAAAAATAAAAAATTATGCTTTTAAATAATAACTAAATTTGTTTTAATAATCAATTAATAAAGATTTTTTAAAAAAATTACTAATCAATTAATAAAAATAGTTTTTTAAAAAATAAAAATAAAAATGGTTTAGTAAATGGATCGGACCATCCATTAAAAATATGATAATGAATGGATTGAATGGATTTAATCTCTAAATGGAGGGATTGGATTGGATTGGATTCTTTGATTGGATTTTAATGGATTGTTAATGGATAAATGGATTACTTTGATCCATCCATTAACAATCCAAATCTATCCAATCCATTCATTTTGACACCCCTAATATGTACCGGTATATTTGTTGAGGTGTATTATTTTGATTGATTTACAAATACTCCATATTTATTATTAATTTTTTGTGGTTTGGGTAAAAAAAATTGTGGATTTTTTTTTGATAAATATTTTTTTGTGAATCTATTAGAATTGTACATATAAGTAATGGATCGGTACATGTCCAAATAACAAAATATTTTACACATTCATCCAATAATATATTGACACGTGTCCAGTGGTATTGGCTTGAGACCTGAAAATATGTTCCTCTTTAAAGTCTCAGGTTCGATTCTTTTTTGTGTCAATTTGAGTGGACCAATTTAATTTCTTCAAAAAAAATTAATACATTGACATGTCATGTAATATGTTTTAAAATCCATTACATATCACAATTACTAGTATGTTAGCCCGTGCCGTGCACGAGATTATTTTATTTTTTAATATTATTTATATGTTTATTTTGATATATTATTTGATTAACTATTTTGGTTTAAAATTCTAAGGTAAAATTGAGATAGGTTTTGCATGATATAGATTTAACGATGTTACAGAATAAAGCGAGATAAAGAGTATTATTTCGTTTCCCATTTTACACTATTATGAGATAGATTCTTTATCTCATCTTCATCCCCAAAACTATATAGTGATCCTATAAATATAAAATAATTATAAACTCATTCTCAATGGAAAATATGTTTTGATTTTTCATGGCCTTAAGATTTTTTGGGACCGTACCCATAAAATTAAAATATACCATAATTTTTTATTTTTTTTCATCGCGTGCGACTCTTTATATAAAATTTACATTAGGTTCATTGTCAAACACGGGATAATTTTAATTATTTTCAATAATATTTATTTCCATATGTTATTTTTCTTTTGAAGGTTGTCTATGTCTTTTTTTCATTTTATATTATTTAGAAGGTTATCTACGTTTTTTCAATTGTCTATGAGATTGATTTCTTTTAATTTATTGGAGTATGAAAATACGATATATCTTTAACACGGGACTATGTAGGACTTTATCAACAAAATATAATTGTAAATTTATACTAATTTTTAAATGAATGGTAACATACTTTGACCTTGTTTCTATTCTCAAAAATTTTCTTTTCACCGTACCACAAAGAAGCAATCTTCACGCGTGAGCGTCAAATGGGAAAACCTATGTGTGAATCTCTCCACTCACATTAATAAATTAAGGTTCTTAAAAAAGTTCAAACGAAGGTTATGGAAAGTTTAAAAAGTTCGAACGAAGGTTATGGAAAGTTTAAAATTACATACATTACAAAAAATCAAAATTATATTAGTTTATTTTAGATTTTTCATAGATTTCATCAGTCATATGTAATCTAATGAAAGTGCAATGAACACATAATATGAAAAAAACCCCCTTAGTCGAAATTCAAATTTTAATTAGTCAGTGTGTATTTTTAATAGTGAGGTGGAAATATTACCAATTTTCTATTATATTATACCACTAAGAGATTTCTCTCTCTCTCTCTCTCTCTCTCTCTCTCTCTCTCTCTCTCTCTTTTGTCTCTGTCGCAATACTCTATAGAAGCTCCATCAACAATAAAATAGTTGATAATTCTAGTATTTTTTTAAATGAATGTCAATAAAATTCTC
The DNA here is from genome assembly GCA_030408175.1 of Trifolium repens. Lineage (NCBI taxonomy): Eukaryota > Viridiplantae > Streptophyta > Magnoliopsida > Fabales > Fabaceae > Trifolium > Trifolium repens. Next base: position 11,141,110 of record CP125850.1, read on the forward strand.
GTGTTAAGTTATCACTATCTTCTACTTACACTTTTCATCATGGAGGATCACTTTTTATCGTGCTAAATAAAAGTTTAATAAATGATCGCGTGATAAAATATTAAATATGAAAATATGGATAACTTCCGCAGTCGGAATTCAAAATTTAATTAGTCAATGTCTATTTTTATTAGTCGGGTAGAAAGTGATCCCCGTTTTCTATTCTACACCACTAAGAGATTTCTCTCTCTCTCTCTCTCTCTCTCTCTCTCTCTCTTTCTATCTCTCTTCTCTCTCTCTCTCTCTCTCTCTCTCTCTCTCTCTCTCTCCCTCTCTCTTTCTATCTCTATCTCTCTTCCGTCTCCATTATATGATTCTATAGAGGCTTCATCAATAAAAAGTAGTTGTTAATTCTATATTTTTATTTAATGAATATCAATTAAATTTTCGTGCTTAGTTCTCACTATGATCTACATACGCATTTCATCATGAGGATCACGTTTTTTCGTGTGCTAAATAAAATTTTGAATAATTTTCCATATGATAAAACATGAATATGAAAATAAGGATAATTCTCGCAGTTGGAATTCAAATTTTAATTCGTCAATGTGTATTTATACTAATATATAAAGGGATACAAATTTTTGGGATGGCTTTTTCATTATTCCTACTTTACCCTTAAAAAAATTTACCAAAAAAAAACTAAGCACAACTTCCACATAAAAGTAGGTTTTCAGTTTTTTTTATAGTAAAAAAAAATTATTTTTTTCTTCTTAATAACTAGCCACAACAAAAAAGGAGGTTAAATAGTTATAATTAAATAAGTCCAATAAAAAAGGAGATTAAGTAGTTATTTATATTTGCACAATAGAGAGTATTGATCACATCAAACAAAAAAAAGAGAATATCGATCACACAAACGGGCGGCTAGTTTTTAATAGTGGGGTAGGAGTAGATATGGCAACAATATCCATACTCGCGGATATCTAAGGATAAAATCCGCCATGGATACGGAGCGGAGAACTTAATGGATATCCACGAATAAAATAAATGAATATTTCAATTATCTGCATTTAATGGATACTATCCACGCCGGCGGATATCCATACCCGATAAATAATTAGTAAAATTACTTAAATATCTCTACTTACATATAAATTCTAGTATTTTTATATACAAAAAATTGTATTTTTATATTTTATCTTTTGCACTTTGGCTATTTTATATAAATTCTAGCTTTGTTTGTCTCTTTTGCAGTTCAGTGAGGTGATTTTTGTTTGTAGATTTGGTGTTTTCATTAAAAATTGAGAGCAAAATTTATAAATATTATTTGTTAATAATGTTTTGTATTTTAAAAAAACTAATTTTTTCAATAATTAGTTCTTTTTTTTTAATAAAAAAATATCATCCATGAATATCTGTTAATATCTGCAGATACTTTAATATTCGTGGTTTACCCGTTTAGTTGATATCCGCACGGATATGGAGCGGACACGGATATCATATATGTATGATGGAGCGGATACGGATATCGCACTATACGCGTCCATGTATCCATTGACATCCCTAGGTGGGAAGTACTTGTCGTTTCTCATTCTCCAACATTGAGAGTTTTTTTTCTTCTCTCTCTCTCTCTTTCAAAATCTTCTATTTTGTTTTTGTCTCTACTAAACATAATATTTTCTTCAAAATAAAATAAAATGTTTTTATGTAAACAAAAGTTTACCCATAAGATATTTTTTGGGTTCAAGACTTCAATTTTTCGAGTGATCTTATCCATGAAAAAAATAGTGTACTTTCTTATTTCAATTTGTTTCAAAGTAATCTAAATATAAATGTTCCTTCATTTTACAAAATTAAAATATTAAAAATGTACCAAATAGTGTTGCACAAGTGGTAGATACTTGGACCCCTTAAACATTTGGTCTTGAGATCGATCCTGACCGGTGCATATGGAGAATCATTTCTTAAGAGAGGTCAATCCCTTAAATAGATCTCAGTTAAATCGAGGAGATTAATCTCTGCAGTTGCGCACGAATGATACCTTTAATTTAAAAATAAAAATGTGTACATATATATGTAAATATAATATTTTAGAGATTCTATAAAAAAATATAATATTTCCGAGAGTTTCTAAAAAAAAATAGTATATAATAGTATTTGAGAGAGTTTTCACAAAAAAATAAAAAAATTGTGAGTTTAAAAAAAATAAAATATTTGAAAAAGTTTCTTCAAAAAGAAAACAAAAAAATATAATATTTGAAAGAGTTTTTACAAAAAAAAATATTATAAAAATTCAATTATTGTTGTCAATGGAATTCGAACAACATACCTTTGTTAGTAATTTCCTTAAAATATTATAAAAATTCAATTATTGTTGCCAGTGGGATTCGAACAACATTCCTTAAACTAAAAACTCTGAATGACACATAAGCAAGAGAAGCTCTAATTGAATGCCACATAAGCAATTACTATTGAGAATGCACGAGAAAGCTCCGTGGGAATCTCGTAATGTATATAATAGAGATTAAATGATGTAGCAATACAGTATTGGATGCACGTGTATAATATTGGATTACATATTTTTACATTTCTAATTAAAACAAAATAAAATTATACAATATTCATAATTTTATACTCCTTGTGTCCCAGATTTATAAGAAAAAATATAAGTTTTCACACTTACAAAGAAAAGTAAAATAGAAAAATTTGAAATATGACTTTTTACGATTTTCTTAAAATAAATTTTATGGGAAAATATACAAAGAATTTGTATTGATTAAAGAATTACTTATGATTGGTTTTAATCATAAATAAGAACCTGACAATTACCCTCACCCAAACATGTAAACCCATACTGTCCAGCAACTTTAGTAGAATATATCCATGTCCTTGTTTTGTTCAACACCAATACACAAGAAAGAACAAAATCAAATTAGTGTGCAAAAACTGTTAGCCAGCAGCATATATACTGGAATGTGTTGGTCATAATTGTAATGGTACTAGTGGGTATTTTTAATTTTGTGAAAGGAATTTCATTATCACAAATTCACAATTATGATGCCAAAAATGTTATTGCATAGTACAATTTACGATAACTAAAAAACAGTAAGAATAGAATATTTATTTTCAAATTATAAATACATCTATGAACATTTGTATTTGGATATAGATTTATGGCAAGTATACATGGTAGAAGAAATTGAACAGTTTATTGATTTTAGGGAGTGGATGTAGTTTGAATGATTGAATCCCAATAAGCAGCATCCCATTGATCTCTGTATTTAGTTGGCAATTCACTTAATTTCTTGATACACTCTATCAACAGATTTTCCCTCCACATTTCCAAAGGAGGCAACCCAAGTTGTGCAGCCAGCCAATGTTTGTAATCAACCTGCCACACAAATTTAATGATATAATTCCTCAGTCTCAATTTATAGAATTTTTTTTTGTCAAATTATAACAAATAAAATTTCTATTTATCATTTTTAAGATTTATTTTTACTAATTCTCATAAAATTAAATGCAGATTACGCACATTTAATTTACTCTATTATTTTCTCCATAATTAATGGAGTAACTAATAAAAATTCATCCCGTGAGCTTAACTCACTTGATTGGGACATTACATTATGTATGCAGGAGGCCGGAGTTCGAACCCCGATCATCCCACTTATCCACTTTAAGGTTAGAATTTCTAACCACTATGCTATCTGACAAAAAAAAAAAACAAAAACTAATAAAAATTCTATTTATATCTTCCTATGAAATTTATTTTAAAAAATATAAAAAGTCATAGTTCAAATTATATTTTTTGAACAAGTAGTTCAAATTATTATATTTTACTTTTCTTACTAAATGTGATTTATTTTTGCTTTTAATTTGGGATGGAGGAAGTAATAAATAATAGGCTTAATTAGTATTTTAGTCCCTTAAAGATATTTTTGATTTCATATTGGTCCCTTAAAGAATATAAGTTCTTATTTGGTCCCTTAAAGAATCTCCATTAACCAAAAAAATCCTTTCCGTCAAAAAATTTCAAAAAACGTTAGTTTTTATTGACCAAATTGATGTGTCATTATAAATGTTATACGGTGTATGTGGTCCACCAAAGACTTTATTAATTTTTAAAATTTTTACCATTTGATTTTTTTGTTAGAAAGGAAGCCATTGGATCTTACAAGTCTATTCTATCTTACATTAAACCATCAACACCTAATTTATTTTACTTTCCTCCATCATCTTCAATCATACAAAGAAAATGAAGAAAAAAAAATCTTGTTAGGTTGAAACAATTAACACCCAAATTCAACGATGAAGGGATAAAAGTTTATGTCTCTTCCTGTATTGCGAGTATTGTCGTTGATGTTTTTTGTTTATTACACAAAAATCTTCATCTTCCTTGGATGCCAAAAATGTAAGCTTTTTCACATACCCATTAGTGGGTGTGTATTTGTTTTCCCCTTTTCTTGTTTTGGGTGGTGGTGATAATTGGTGTTACTATGGTTATGTGACTTATGTCTCATGTTTATGGGTTTTGAGAGTTTCATAGTTTTTGGGTTTGATGTTTGAAGATATGGGTTGAATGTTTTTATGATTTTTATTTATTTATTTGTTATTTCTCATATATGTAAGCTTTTGAATGTTGAGAGCTTCATCATTTTTCGAAGAAATTGAGGAATAGAAGCAAAGGGGGGATGAATTTGAAGAGGACAACATATTAAATGGTTTAATTTCCAGAAATTTACTTGGTAAAAATCCGAAATTTTCTTTATTTGGATTTTTTGGGTTTTGATTTTTTAAGAAATTTCTGGGTTTCATATGAAGATGATGAAAACTATGTGATGGAGATGAAGATGAAGAAGGAGAAGTAGGGAAGAAGATGAAGTAAAGTATAATAAATCAAGTGTTAATGGTTCATTATTAGATATGATAGATTTGAAAGATCCAAAGGTGTAGATTATAAGAAAAAGATCAAATGGTTATAATTAAAAAAAAATAATGAGGTCTATGGTAGACCATTTACAGTGTTAGTCCATCTTATACATTTGTGGTTAAAATTTAACAAGAGATGACATTTTTGCCTAACGAGATGTCTTTAAGGGACCAAAGTGAAACTCTTTTTCTTTAAGGGACCAATACGAAACAAAAAATATCTTTAAGGGATCAAAATACTAATTAAGCCTAAATAATAGTATTTATTATTTTTTTACTAAAAATAATATTTATTATTTTTAGCTAGTCATAAAATCCATAATGGGTAGTCCTACGTACTATTGATCATTTTTAATTCAAATTTTTTACATAAATATAAGAGCACACAACTGAACTTGTAGAAGTGATTATATCCATAAGTGACACACTAAATGTGATAATTAAATACCAAAAAAAAAAAAAAAAGGATTTAGTTTATTTATTACCTGCAATGGACGAAGGGAAAGAGCACAAGATTTAGGCAAGCCATTTTTCTCCATTTCATGATAGATATTTTGAACAGATTGCATCATCTCCTCTTCTGTAGGTAACAAAATCTTACCAGACAAAACTCTTGCAACCCACATAGCTTGTAATTCAACAATAGCAAATATAGGTTCCTGGTCATATATAGCATTTTATTCAATTTCTCAATTACATCTCATCATTTAGTTGCATAATAATGTGTGTTATAAGAGGACAATGATGGATGCTTATTTCAACAAATAAAGTTTTTTTTTTTTTAACCGCAAAAGTATTATTAATAATATAACCGGTCTCTGTACAAGATAAACAGAGGCAAAAAAAAACAGAACTACAATACAAATGCGCCGTATATAAGCAGAACACCAATGAATAAAGTGTGTTCGAATGGAATTTGGATGTCTAAGTATTTGAGGGTCCGAAATAGACTCTCGAGTCACAATTAATTGAACTTGAGAAGATCAAAACTCATTTGAATGAACGTTTGGTAAATACAAATATTTTTAATAGAATTGATTTTGTTCTAAATGTCAAAGTTGTGCAAAATTTAGTGTAACACCAAAACTACTTCATTGTTGGTAATTTCTGTTTTGGGAATATTAATTTGGTTTTCACAAAATAATCCATGGAAAGAAAGAAGAAAAACTTGTTACCAATAACCTTGCTGATGATACCAATGAAAGACAACCAAGGTGCTAATGATGGAGGAAAGATGTGCTTATATAATGGCCCAACACACTCATCTTCAATTGTTACAATTCCATTGGTTTCAAGATATGGAAAATGGTATCTATATCTGTCAACACATATATGCACAAAATCACCATGGCACTAAAATTAAGTGGAAGGTTTAAAATTATTGAAGATTGTTTAAAATTCAATTAAGTGGAGGTTTTAAGCTGATTTGTCTTGGGTAAAAGAAAGTTGATTGGCCTTATTTGAAGTCTAGGCTATGGCACTAAAATTTTGTACCCGGTGCAGTGAATTATGGTGTCTGCAAAAATTGAGGATCCATCTTGAAAGGCAATTGAGCCATCTTCCTCCACGCATTTTATCTGCAAAGAAAAATAGAAATATAGCTAAAGAGATTAACAAAATTAAATAAGTGTCCAAAATTACACATTTGGTCCTTTATCCTATTTTTTTGTACTCCCTCCATTTTTTTTAAGTGTACAAAAACGTCGAATTGAGCGTTCCTATTTAACTGCCCATTTGATGTTTTAAGGATACGATTTGTCAATTATACCCTTTGTCAATTACTCATATCTTTTTCAATAAAACTAATTAATGCTGTATATTTGGAAAACTAAATCTTTTTTTAAAAATATTTTTTTTGGTGCATAACATATTAAATTTTGTTTTTTTTTGTGTGCATAATATATTAAATTTATTGGAAAGAGAAAATGTGTGAAAAAAAAATTTGGTGAATTAAAATTAGGGTATAATAGGAAGATAAGGTGTAAAAATACACTTTCTTAATTTGGTATTACTATTCAAAACAGACACTTAAAAAGAAACGGGGGGAGTAACATTTTGGTCATTTATCTTTCATTTGTAACATTTTGGTCATTTATCTTATCTTTTTGCTACAAATAAACGATAAAAGACCAAAGTGTTACAAAAAGATTAGATAAAAGACCAAAATGTTACAAAAAAATAAGATAAAAGACCAAAATATTAAAAAAATAAGATAAAGAATCAAATAAGATAAATGATCAAATTTTGTGTTACTCTTGGAAGGAAAAAGGAATTTTAGTTTTTTTTTTTAAATGTAAAATACTTCATTTTGCTTCAAGCATTTATTTTATTCTTCGGTTATTAATATGGTCAGCCAAACAATAAATTGCATTTTTTATTTTTTATTTTTTTAAAACAAAATTGCAATTTTTTGTTGTTAATATATGTTTCTGGCCCTATTTATCTCTAGCTAGTTAAAAACTTCTGTCACTATATATTCTACTATTACTAAAATTCTCTCATAAGATAATAATTAAGAACTATACATGTATACCATATCATGAGTCCAAACAAAATACAAAGTTAACAAACACATTGCATGTAATATGTAGGATTTCAAACTTTAATACTCTTATTTATTTTTAAAAAAATAAAATTTTATCACTAAACTATTTGATAAAAAATAAAAAATTCAAAATTACATACCATATCATGATATATTAGATTTTGGAACTTCACACCGAATCGATTCTCTTTGACTGCTACGTGAACCTCCTTTGCTACTGCTAAAATATCAACCGCTATATCAAAAGCACTAGGTCCATATCCAACTAATAGCACAATCTGTAAGGTAGAAACCATCATCAAATAGTAGTAGTACTATGCTTTAAGTGTTTAATATTTCTCTTTTTTGAGAGTATCTAAATAGTTTATCTAAATTATAGGAATTCAAATTACATACAGTCATTCAGTCACTGAAGATCTAACTGTCCGATTAAGATCAAACGATCAAGATATAAAGAAAATTAAATCTGAACTGCCTGATTTTAATTGAACGATCAGATCTTCACTGACTGCATGACTGCATGCAATTTTGACTGCATTCAATCCAAATCCAAATTTTAGTGAGCAACAAGAATTATTAAAAAATTCTACATTAAAAGAATTTAATAATATTTAAACTAATATTTTACATAGTTTATGCTAGTATTGAATAATGACTTAACTATTTGTTTTTGTCTTGAAGCAAAGAAAAGAAAGATGAAGTGTACCTGGTTGTGAAAGGGTTCAGGTACACGATAGTTATGACTATGCATTTGATACCCACCCCACTTTTCAATACCCTGAATCTTTGCAATTCTCGGCGAACTATTATGACCGGAACACACTACAACCGCTTCAAAAACTTCCCGGGTCACCAATTCGGATCCCCGACTCAACGACTCAACCATCCAACCTTTTTCCCCTCGTTCAACCCGAATCACCCTCGTATCAAACCGTGTCAGCTCTTTAATCCCAAACTCATCCGCAAACCGGTCTAAAAACCGAAGCACTTCATCGTGACCCGGAAACATTCTCGGGTCGGTTTCGGATTTTACAAACGGGTAATCACGAAAGCTCATAAGTTGTCTCGGGAGATTGGTGCGAAGAGAAATATAGAGGCTGCTGTGTACGGTTTCGCGATTCGGGTCAATGCTAAGTGGGTCGGAATCAGTTTTGGGGTCGTAAATCCAGTTTCCTCCTATGCGGTTGTTTTGTTCGAAAACAAGGACGTTGTGGTTTTCACGTTTAAGCTCGCGTGCAACGACAAGGCCTGAAACGCCTGCACCAATAACTGCGACTTTCACAGAGCGATTCATTGTTTGTTTATGATAAAGTAGTCTTCAAATTTTGTTGTGGGAGATGACTACTATATAGTACTATTTGAATTTCTATGGTAATGATTAATGAGCTGGCGTGTCAAAGTTGTGATCTACTAGTAAGTTTCTAGAAAATCAACATTAATTTCCTTGGTAGAATTTGTACTATATGTTTACCAAATTTTCTAACTAGTTGATTCTCTCCGGCCATCATATCTTGATAGTTGAACGGTGGACCTCAGTTGAAAAGAGATACATGTGACAATCAAACCAATAATGTGAGAAACATTCGGGTTTAGATGTGACATACCATGAGTTAGATTTTTATAGACAATCAAACCAATAATGTGAGAAACATTCGGGTTTAAGTCAGTAAACGTCGAAAGCAAGAGGTATATTTAGGGTTAGATGTGACATACCTGAACTAGCCTTTTTGGTCAGTTTATTTAGAAGAAGAAACATTCGTCTATGCACCTATGATTATTATAGGTGTTGTTTGATGGTAAAGCGACGTTATCTGGCAATCCATGTGTTCCTACCAGCGGTGATAATATGTTTTTAGGATGTGTTTGCCGTATGGTCTACTTTATTAGGTGTGGATTCGGTAACTCGGTCCAGCTCAAGGTGTACCTTGGCTTAGTCCAAGATAGTGGCCCTCAAGTTCATATCTTGGTAGACGAGCATTGGCTTAATGTCTTTACAATGTGTAGGCTGCCTTCGTTTCTTTATTGGAGCCTGCAATATTCAAATTTTTCTTGTGATGAGAATTCTACTAAACATTTTCAAATTTTAGGGTTGCCAAATCGATGTCGGACACTTGCTTTAGTGACTCATACCATTTTCTTACACATCTTCCTATAATACCATGAACAAACTCACGGGCACATAATATATATTTGATCCTTTCCTGAATTATAAGTTAGATACCCCTCTTCCTATCACATTCAATCATAGTACACATAAGGTTAAACCATATTTTGGGTTTTTTTTTATTTATTTTATTTATAAATTCGAGTGGCTAACTTTTTATTTAATTATTTAGTCGTTTATGGATCAACCACCTTTTGGGATGGATAACCTATGGCGGGATACCCTTCTTAGTTCGAACAATTGCCTTTTATCAACTTAAATCCACATATAACTTATTATTTCTCAATCGCATATTTTTGTTTTTCTCAATAGATCATCGCAATACAAGAACAACTAGGACTTAGAGATGAAAGGGTGTCGATAAGAATATAAGATCATACATGTTTCATAGGGCAAAAAGTTTCATTTATGATTACAAGTCAAGTTCTAGATTGCTTAGCATAAAATAGAAACATCAAAGAAAATAGCATATGCTAGAAAATTCATAGAGTGTTACGATTCAATTTATTATATTGACAAAATTTATTATATTGAACCAAAAAAAAATTTAGGTTTTCTACTCATTAGATATTTTTTTTGGTTATATATTTATTAGATTTTTTTTTGACGTAATATATCTATTATAATTTAATCCATATTTTGAGTTTATAAGGTTAAAGGTAAAAAAATAAATCACTTCTCCCCTCCCCTCCCCTACGGTGCATCAACATCGTGACTCAATTCCTTTCCCTGCTTGGTACTTCTTGTGCCAAGTGTAGTGGGTTAATAAATTTTTAGCAATTCAAAAAAAAAAAATCGTGACTCAATTTTTAGCTGTCAGATATTAAAGATTTTCTTGTAAAAATTGTGGCGTGATTGTCAAATGGAAGAGTTATGATTAATACTTTATATAAGATTAGGGATGTCAATGAATATTCATGGACGCGGATAGTGTGATATCCGTATCCGCTCCGTAAGATAAATATGATATCCGTGTCCGCTCCGTAAGATAAATATGATATCCGTGTCCGCTCCATATCCGTGCGGATATCCGCTAAGCGGGTAATCCACGGTATCCATGGATATTAACAGATATCCATGGATGATATTTTTTTATTAAAAAAAGAATTAATTATTGAAAAAAAAAATAGTTTTTTTTAAGACAAAACATTAACACATTATATTCATAAATTTTGCACTCTATTTTTAATAAAAAGATCCAATCTACAAACAAAAATCACCTCACAGAACTGCAAAAGAGCCAAACAAAACTAGAATTTATATAAAATAGCCAAAATGCAAAAGATAAAATATAAAAATACAATTTTTTTTATATAAAAATACTAGAAATTATATGTTAGTAGAGATATTTAAGTAATTTTTCTAATTATTTAGCGGGTTTGGATATCCGCGGACGCGGATAGTATTAAACCCGCATCCGTATCCATTAAATGCGGGCAATTAAAATATCCATTTATTAAACTATCCGCTCCGTATCCATGACGGATTTTATCCGCAGATATCCGCGGGTATGAATATTTTTGCCATCCCTATATAAGATATCACATGATATTATACATTGTACACACCATGAAAGAGTGTTTAGTGGTACATGATGCACAAGTGGCGAATAACATTATAACGAATATGAATTTTATAAAATTTTCTATTAGATTAAAAGTTTATATCATATAGATTATTCATAATTATTTTTAGAAAAATTGAAAATCATTTGATATGTTAGTGAGACTCATTAAAATTAATGGTATTCAGTAAAAACTCATAAACCATTAATTTTGATGAGTTCCAATAACATATCAAATGATTTTCAATTTCTCTAAAAATAATTATGAATAATCTATATGATACAAAATTTTAATCTAACGGTAGAATTTATAAAATTTGTATTTATTATAATGTTATTCATAACTTGTACGCCATGTACAACTTGAATCACTCTTTCATGTTAGGAAAAGCCACTCATAACTTACCTAAAACAAAACTACTTAAACGCAAAGAACAACTACTTAAGCACAAACTTAAAGAACACATAACTTATCTAAACATAAAACAGTTTAGGTTTAAATACATATTTCATTCTCAAATGTGATCACTACACATTAACTACAATAGACTCCTATTATTTTCATTTTATTCCAACTTGTATTGAACCTTCTATTCCGATCGAAATGAAATAAGTTTACCATATTCAAAGAAATTATTGCATTTTAGGATGTTGATCCACTCTGAATGATGGCATCCCAATACTTATCATCCCATTCATCTCTATACATTTCATTCATTTCGACAAAATTCTTAAAACATTCCATCAACATATCGTCCCTCCAATCTTCCAACGGAGGCAACCCGATTTGCTTCACTAGCCAACCTTTGTAGTCAGCCTGAAATGGATTATAAGTTGAGCAAAATTATCAAATGAAATGTAAAGTGCGGAGAGAAAAACTAGTGTTCGCACCTGAAATGGACGAATTGAATGAGTGTGATGCTTAGGCAATGCATTTTCCTCCATAAATCGATAAATGTCTTTAATAGATTCCATCATCTCTTCTTCCGTAGGTAAAAGAACCTTACCAGATAAAACCCTTGCAACCCACTTGGCTTGTAACTCGATCACAAGGAAAATTGTTTCCTGGCCACGACATTTTATAATTAACTCTATTTATTCAAACAAACAATATGAATTTTAAATAACCTTTACATTAAGAAAATTGTATTAACTCTATATGTCAAACCAATGAAAGAGAGCCATGGAGCCAGTGAAGGAGGAAAAACATGTTTGTATAACGGTCCAACGCGATTATCTTCAATGGTTACTATTCCATTGGTTTCTAGGAAAGGAATGTGGTATTTATACCTGTCATATTAATAGTTTTTGTGCCTTAAAATCATTAAATTAATAGATAGAATATAAAAAATTTAGCAGATGAAAGTAAAATGATGAATGTGACAAAATGTTAGAATTTTTTTGCACCCTGTACAGTGAATTATGGCATCAGCATAAATAGAGAATCCATCTTCAAAGGCAACCAAGCCATCTTCATATATACATTTAATCTAAAAAATTAAACAAAATGAGAATTATCAAACAATATTATTATATTGCCTCTGTCTCATAATAACACAATTGAAAGAAAAAATGTCCTCAAGTAAAAGTCATTTTCATTTTGTTATGACATACAATAAAAATAACAGTTATTTTACATACCAATGTATGGAAACATATATTGCGAACATTTTCCAACTTCATACCCTTCAAAACTGGATTTGGTTTGGTTGCAACATGAACTTCCTTTGCTACTTCTGCAATATCTCTTGAGATGTCAAATGAACTAGGTCCTAGCCCAATTAAAATCACAACCTGTTAAGTACAAATTATCAATTAATTATCCAAAAACAAAAATTAAGCATCAATGAGCTCTATGCAAAGCACCATTTTAGTCCTTGGAATTGTAACACATTAAATTGGTCTCTGACTCAAACGGCGTTAAGTCAGTGAAGAAAAAAGACGCTAATGTGTGTACTAATAAGAAGGACACAAACAAATGTGTTCTCAAGGACCAATTTGACAGAAAACCAAAACTTTTACCAAAATGGAATCATAGGTTTCATGTAAACTGTATAGATATATGGTTTCAATTTCATTCTACTTGACCTCATTGTAGGAATCTAGTTTCCTCTGATTCCTTAAATTCCAATAGTAGCTCAAATGCTAAAGAGAATATGTTACTGTCAAGGGAAGCTAATTAAATATTATGTCCTGTCAATAGTTTAGAGTCTTCAAATTTTCCAACAAATGTGTTGGTTTGGGAGAAGGACACAAATACAAGTTAATTTGATCTTTTGGTGTTTCTCTAGAAGAAGGAAGTTCTCAGTTTCTTTATGAAGTGATAATGTTAATAATAGCTCTATTAGAAACTATCAGTGTTTGCGATGCGGTTTGGATTAATTTTGAAGCAAAATATGATGAAAATAAAAAACGCCCCGTGTTTGGTTATGTTTGCAAGTCTCACTAAAAAAAAAGTCTGATCTAATCCAATTAACTAGTGTTTAATTTGGATCGATTTTTGAATATTTATATTACATTTATACAGAAAAGTAATAAGTTTGATAAAAATAGTACTTCCGTTCCAAAATAAAAGAACTAGTTTGACTCATGCACGTATGTCAACGCACGATTTTCGTCACTAATATATTTAATTTTGTATTGATAAAAATTATAAAAATTGGAGATTTTAAAAATACTCATCAAAACAAATCAAACAAGATCTTATAAACTTATATTTATATATTTATATATTATTAAAAAAATATGGTCAAAGCATGATAAGTGAATAGTGTCATTTAATCAAAAGAGGTATAATAAAATGGGACGGAGGTAGGGAGGACTACAGTTCGATCCTGCAACCGCGATTGGAAGGGGCTGAAACCAGATGATGCAAGAACGTACTCCAGAACCATATTAAACCGGTGGTGAAAGAAAAAAAAAATTATTAAAAAAGATTACAAATACACATTAATTCCTAAAAAAATTGATCCGAGCAGTTTTTATAAAAGAACATTAACATGTCAAAGGTTTTGAATGTTTTTGGATCAGTTTTGATTTGAACCGCTACTAAAAACCATGAATTTCCATCAACAATCAGAGAATCATTTGTTCAAGTATGAAAATTGAATGTACCTGATCTTTGAAAGAATGAGGCACTCTATAATTATGAGAATGCATTTGAAACCCACCAAACTTTTCAATTCCAGGAACCACACCAAGTTTCGGTTCAACAAAATGACCCGAACAAACAACAACCGCATCAAACACTTCACAACTCACTGAGTCACTTCCCCGAGTCATCCTCGACTCAACCACCCACTCATTCCCTTTACCATTCCTCTCAACTTTCACAACCTCCGTTTCAAATCGGGTCAACCCATGAATCCCAAACTCACCCGCAAAATCCTCCAAAAAACAAAGCACTTCTTCGTGACCCGGAAATGTTCTCGGGTCACCCGATTCTCGCTTTGCCAATGGATAGTCCAAGAACCCCATTATGTGTCTTGGGAGATTTGTTCGTAGCGAATGGTAGACGCTGCTGTGAACTGATTTTCGGGTCGGGTCTATGCTAAGAGGGTCGGAGTCTGCTTTTGGGTCGTATACCCAAGTTCCTCCTACGCGGTTGTTTTTCTCGAAAACGACGACGTTGTGGCCTTCTTGTTGAAGCTCCTTGGCGGTGACGAGACCGGAGACTCCGGCGCCGATGACTGCAACTTTAACAGATCGAAGAGCCATGCATCGAGATTAGTCGGAAAAGTAATGCGTTGACTGTGGAGATTGTATTAAGGAAAGTGAATATGAAGTCAAAGTTTTGTGGATCATAGTTTTCAGTTCTTTTTTACATAAACTGGTTTTGAGACCCGTGCATTCGCCCGGGTCTATTGATTTTTATTTAAAGTAATTGTTTTGTGTATGATTTTTGTGTAATAAATTATAAATAATAATAAAAAATATTTACTATTCAATTTTTTTTTTATTAAAGCAATTGTTCCATGTATGATTAATTTTTTTTATTAAAGCAATTGTCCCGTGTATGATTAAATTTTTTTTATTAAAGCAATTGTCCCGTGTATGATTAATTGTTTTTTAATAAAGCAACTGTCCCGTGTATGATTAATTTTTTTTTATTAAACCAATTGTCCCGTGTGTGATTATTTTTTTTATTAAAACAATTGTCCCGTGTATGATTAAGAAAAATTTATTAAAGCAATTATCCCGTGTATGCTTAAAATTTTTTATTAAAGCAATTATTCCGTGTATGATTAATTTTTTTTTATTAAAGCAATTGTCCCGTGTATTATCAATTTCTTTTTGATTAGAAAAATTTTCCCGTGTATGATTTTTTATATATTAGTGATCTACACTTTCTTTTTTTTTTGATAAAATTATTGATCAACACTTGTCCCGTGATGTTTTAAGTATAATGACAAATATTTACCCCGTAATTATTATAATATATATTCATCAATAATGTAAATTTTTTTATACTAAAAATAGAGTTGAGTTCAACTATTATATAATAATATATTAAAACTATTTATAAAGATTTGAAATATCTTTATAAATAGTTTTCATGAGCTATCTTAAAAAACTTATAATAATACATAAAAATTTATTTATTTGCATAAGTTATTTCGGGTCGATTGTATTTTTGTTTCTATTTTTCTGTTCTTTTATTTTTAAGCTCATAAATAAGTATCTTCTTTTATTAGGTAATTTTATTTTTATTTTTTATATATAAGTTTTTATATGTTAGATTGAGTTACTATTTTTTCATTAAAAAAAATTTACTTACTATTGTTGAAGCGTATCTTTTATAGTGATTTTTGTTTATATTTTTATGGGTAAATTTATTTGATTTAAATTTTTATGGGAAGATTTATTTGATGCTTATCTTCTTTTTTTCTTATTTTTGTTTTGTTTTTTCTTTAGATATGTGGTTTCTATGCGTAAATTTATTTGAATTAAATTTTTATGGGAAGATTTATTTGATGCTTATCTTCTTTTTTTCTTATTTTTGTTTTGTTTTTTCTTTAGATATGTGGTTTCTAATGCTATTTTTATGGGAATTTTTTTTTTATGCTTATCTTTCTTTCCTATTTTTATGGCTTGTTTAGAGTTAAAATTACACTTAAGGGCATAAAACTTGAAACACCGTTAAAAGTAATAAGGACAAACTTGTATTTTTAATAGTAGTTTCTTTTAATATATTGTAAGTAGATAAAATGGCCATGCATCAAGATTAGTCGGAAGGGTAAATGTGTAACTAGCTATCATCCTCATAAAACCATTTTGGTAGTCTATCTATCTATATATAAAAGATGGAAAATGCTAACTAGTGCCCCGGACACTAGTTAAAGATACTTATTATAGTAAAGTTATATTGAAAAATGTGCAGTTAATATTGATAAAATATTTAAAGTGTTGTTTTGTATGTAAAATTTTCTATTTTTGTATCATTAACTAGTGCCCCGAGCACTAGTTAGCATGACCCATAAAAGATTGTAAATAGATTTTTTTTTATAAATTATTTTGGTCATTTTTTTTTAAGTAATCTAGTATTTTGAAATTCCACCCTTAAGGCGGTGAAGTGAGATGACTAATATTCAAACTCTGGTATTCTACATATTTATAATTTAATATAATGTCCTAACCAAATGAATTAAGTTCACGCGATGATCATAGATAGGGCTGGCAATGATCCGAGTCAACTCGTGAATAGTTCGAAGCTCGATTCGATAATTGACTCGTGAACTTGGTTCAAATGGGCTGAACTTGAGTCAAAAATTAAGTTCGTTTTTCCAAATTTTTAACTTGACACATCAATGAACTTTTTAGTTTCTTATGTACGGATATTACTCACTATGCTTTTACCAATTTTTTTTTTACTCCTTTAAACTCTCTTTCTCAAGTTAAAAGACTTTTTTATTTTCCATTTCCTTTTTCCTCTCCTTTATTTTAATTTGCTATTTTCGTTTTTCTTTTTAAAAAGAATAGTTTAAAGGGTTAAAGACCAATTTTTGAAATTTTGACAAAAAATGACTTTAAAATCATGTGATTTGACTTAATGAGTTGAACCAACGAACCAAACCGAACTGCTCGTGAACTTTAAATGAGCCAAACTCGAGATAAAAAAAAAGTTCGAGTTTCGAGCTAAATCGATTCCTATCGAGTCGAGTCAAGCTCAGACGAGTTCGACTCAGCTCGACTCATTTCCAGCCCTAATTATAGATTATATTTTTAAGATAGTCAATTAGTTATCGATGTGTTCTTTGTTGGTCAATTTAACTTATAAAATTACTATTAAATAAGATATTATTATGTGTGTATTTGCACATTGCTACATTTAAAGACTAAAGTGACAACAAGTTACTCACGTCATTCTTTTTTATTTGTCGTTTTAGAATAGTAACACCAAATTAAGAAAATGTCACTACAAGAATTATGCAATTTACTTACAAAAAAAGTCCTAGGAAATAGGGCAAAATTCGTAGGTAATGTTGATTTCTGAGTAATTTTCCGAGGAAAATATTCCTAGGTAAAATCGATTCTACTGCTAGGAGTTTACCTACGAAATATGCCGTTTCAGAGGAAACTGGATGTCAGAGGACATTTCCCAGGAAATTTTCGTAGAAAACGGCTCTGCTAATACTGCAACAGCAGGTGTGGGCCAGAGTGATGGGACAAGTCGTTTCCTAGGAATGTTTCGTAGGAAACAATCAATATTTTTTAAAAAAATTATATATATGCTGTAAAATTAATTAAAAACAATTTCAATTTAAATATTATAATAATTTATTATAAAAAAATTATTAAATTAAAATTTCAGAAAGCCGCCAAATTATTAAATTGAAATTTCAAAAAGCCGCCAAATTCGATTTCACCAAAAATTTCAAATTTCCACCCAAAATTCGAAATTTTTAAATTTGCACCAAAAAATTTAAATTTCAAGCCAAAAACTTCCAAATTTTTGAATTTGCGCCAAAACTTTTTCAAATGTCACAAAAAAATTAAAATTTCCGAAAAAATGTGAAATTCGTAATTAGTGCGAAAATAATTCAAATTTCCCCTAAAGAATTCATCTTCTTGCAAAAAATATGAAACTTGTAATTAGTGCAAAAAATTGAAATTATCACCAAATAAATTCAAATTGAAAGAATGGATTAAGGAAATTTGAGAGAAAGAATAAAAAAGTATGTTGTAAAAATGACAAAATAAAAATTTGAGGTGGTAGAATTAAAGTGTTAAAGAAAGAAAATGGTGGAATAGAAAAAAAAATTTGAATGTGTTGAAAAAGATTATAAATAATTAAACATATAAAGAATGAATTGGGGAGATATATGGTGTGGTTGATGAAGGTTGAATGAGGAAGATAAAGATAATGGTGGTTGGAGAAGAAGGTTGAATAAGGAAGATAAAGATTTAATGGTGGTTGAATGAGGAAGATAAAGATAATGGTTGTTGGAGAAAAAGATTGAATAAGGAAGATGAAGATTGTAGTGTAGAATATTGATATGAAATAGAAGTGTAGAAATTAAATTTGTAGTGTAAAATATTTTTGTGATATGATGTAATTTGTAGAGGAAAATTTTTCAGTGATATGAGGTAATGAAATTGTAGAGAATTTTTTTTCTATGAATGAGATAAGAACACAAGTTTTTGTGTGTTTGAAGACAATAACTCAGCAAATTATCCTCACCCATATAATTAATGAGTGCCAACTGTAAATTTGATGGTCTCAACTATCACATATGTTTTCCTAGGAAATTAATGCGTCTACCTATGAAATATTCCTAGGAAAGCGCTTTGACTGGGTCAAATATGTTTTCCAACGAAAGTTTCCTAGGAAACGAATTATGGAAAAACGCGCCACTCTGACAGCCGGTTTCCTACGAAAGTTTCCTAGGAAAACGCTTGGATTTTGGTATGAATCAATTTTCGTAGGAAACCTTTGTAGGAAATTCCTAAAATTCTTGTAGTGTGTATTTTTGCATTTTATCTTTCTATTATACCTTAATTTTAATCCACCAATAAATTTCTATTTTTCTACACACATTTTTTCTCTCCAATAAATTTAATATATTATGCACACAAAACAAAATTAATATGTTATGTACCAAAACATTTTTAAAAAAAAAACTTTAGTTTTTCAAATATATAGCATTAATTTGTTTTATTGAAAAAGATAAGAGTAATTAATAATGAGTATAATTGACAAAATATAACTTTAAATTATCAAAATGATAAATAATTTGAAACAACTTTTTTTTTCTTTCTAAAACGACAAATAAAAAGTAACAGAAGAAGTACATTTTTAATGGTCAAAATGGTAATTTGTCTATTAAGAAAGATAATTATTATCACTCAAAGAAAGAAATAATAGAATTTTTGCGCTAGAAAAAACATCAATGAAAA
Source organism: Trifolium repens (assembly GCA_030408175.1). Lineage (NCBI taxonomy): Eukaryota > Viridiplantae > Streptophyta > Magnoliopsida > Fabales > Fabaceae > Trifolium > Trifolium repens. The sequence goes on from CP125850.1 coordinate 11,160,694, forward strand.
AGATGTTTGATAAGGTAAAATTATTGTCGTGATATAGTGTTTGAAGAGTAGGAAAAAAATATTTCATATTTGATTTGAACCGACGATGGTGTAATCCCTTATCTTGTTTGGGTTTAAAATTTAATCTCTCCGTCCGAATTTAATTAACATATTTGACTATTTTACGCATGTCGATGCATAACTTTGATGATTAATATTTTTAATTGTATAATAGTAAAAATTATAAAAATTTGATATTTTGAAAATATCCATCGAGACAAATTAAACAACATTTTATATACTAGCTAATATTTATTTTTGTTTACTAGTAGAAAAACAAGGTCAAAACAATATGTGTGAATATTGCACAATAGTCAACTGTGTCAATTAAATTGGGACGGAGGGAGTAACTAAAAGAGATTTGGTATTAGTTTTATAACATTAATATTTTGTTGGCTTAAATAGAAGAGAGAAAAAAAATTTAACATCAAAATTTTGTTTTCAATAATGTTAAATGAATAATCATCTCATCCAAAAGCTAGTTCAAAAGATAAAGTGTTTAAACATATTTATATATCCAATAATTTGAAAATCTAAACAAATTTAACACTTATTTTCATGCTAATGTGAATTTTAGATCTGATTTCTACGTTGCAATTGCAAATCGTTCAACTAACTCTAACTCTTTTTTTTTTTTGGTTACAAAACCTACCTCAAACTCTAATACTCTGTAGAAACATAGGAATACATTAAAAAAATATTTGTAATTTCATGGTGCGTTTGAAGTACAAGCATGAAGCATGTGTATTAAATGAAAGACATGTGAAATAAAGAAAGTAGGGACATTATTAGGGAGAATGTGTGTGAATGTGAAATGAAGACATTGCAATTTGAAGATAAAGAGAATTGAGAATGAGAGTTTCGTGACAAATTGGGAATAATAATTAATCACGAAATTTAGTGAATTGCGCGCGTAATTGTTTTTAGAATTATCTTCTTTAAAATAAGTAAGGGTTTTTGTCTTTGAATTATAAGAGATGAGTACTTTTTGTACATTCAATTTTTTTTTTGTTTAGTAGCCTAATGGCTTGAAATTCTACCCTTAAGGTGAATAAGTGGGATGACCGGGGTTCGAACCCCGATTCCCTGCGTAATAATGCAAATGTCCACCAATTGAGCTAAGCTCATGAGACTGTACATTCAATTTTTACTTATAGAAAAAATATATTATGTCCTCTTTGTATATTTTCTCCTTTAATTTTTAACATAAAAAGATATAGAAATCGTGTAAAAAATAGAACATTTCTTTTTTCTTTATTTTTCTAGAATGTTAAAGGTATGAAGTATTTATGAATTTTATTAATGACCAATTTCTATTGAAAAATTTGATTAATCATCTTCAGTTCGATCACTCTCAAGTTTCAACCACCTTTTATCTATCTACAAATCTAACTTACATAAGAGATCTGAAATTTCTTTCTCGTCACATAATGATATAATAATAGATAATAATAACAATAATAAATATAAAGAGAATATATCAATGGAAATTGGCAATCTGAAAACTTTATTAAGATGAAATCATTAACTAATTAACACACAAGAGAAGTTCTTCAAATGAAACAACAATTACACAAGATAAAGTAAGACAATTATTATGCAAACACAATTGAAATTGTCTTAAAGTTATAGCTAGCTATAGCTATTCATATGAAACACAACATTTAAAGCTTGATAATTTATGGAAGGGATAGGTTTATTTTTCCTCTCCAATAGATTATGGAATCCCCTTATGAATAGGCTTGTAAATTGGAACTACCTTTGGAATAGGCTTGTAAATTGGAATCACCTTTGGAATAGGCTTGTAAATTGGAATAGGCTTGTAAATTGGGATAACTTTTGGAACAGGCTTGTAAATTGGGATAACTTTTGGAATAGGCTTATAAATTGGGATAACTTTTGGAATAGGCTTATAATATGGAACTGGTTTGTATATTGGTTTTGGGTGAAAATATCCTTTGAATTTGTGTTTTAGATGATACAATGCTTTGAATTTTTCTTCTTCATTGTGTCCTTCTTGGCTTGGCTTTGTCACCTCTTCATTCACAAGCTTCCCTTCTTTGTTCACTTCACTCCCTGCAAAAGAAATAAAAAATTATCCAAGTTAATAAAACTCCTACAACATGCATGCTTCTATGATTTTGAATTGTTTAATATTTCATATAAATAGCGGTGAATTTCCTGAATCACCGTAATTTTGTTAAACTCACCTTGCTTCCAAACATATACTAAAAGGCTTATGTGTTTTTTTTTAATAATACTTAATAATCAATATCTGAATTTTACGTCAAATTGATTTTTTCTTATAATAAATAGAATTACATTAAAAAATATTACCTTCAAATAAAAATTTATAAAAGAAAACTTTCTCAATACAAAAATTATCTATGCTTTCACTTTTAGTTAAACATTCGACTCCTATTAAAATTAAATTAGGTTTTACTTTACTATTATCATAACACATGCAAAAAATTAAGTTTAAAAGAGCATTTTATTTTGTCAAAAAAAAAACCACTTTATTTTTAGGCAAAATAAGAAGACCACTTAAAAATGCCATTGATGAGCCAAGATGCTACGTACCAAGTGAACAATTTTTATGAACAATCATATTTTCAAGTCAATTTTTAAAACAATAAATTTCTCTCTACCCTTTTTACCAAATAAAGGGAAATATAAGATACTAAGAGTAAAAAAAACCCAAAATTTATGAACATGTACTATATTGTATACAAATATATATATTTTGTACATTTATGTGTCAATAATATATATCAAAATTAGTATTGTCCTCACAAACCTGAAGGATCATTTCTTGCTACAACAGAAGTAGCAAAAAAGAAGGTGACAAGAAGCAACAAGGCTAAAACTGGCCTTTGCATGATTGAGAAAAACAAAAAGGCCACAAAACAAAGAGTGGATTAGAAGTAAAAAGCTGAAATGGGAAAGAAGACTTAGTTTGAGTTACAATTGTCACAAACTTGCATTATTTATACTAGTAGCTAGTATGAGATTAATAGTACAATAAGTGATTTATATTAATATTACTTTGTGTGTTTGAATACATTCATAGATTTTTTGGTGTGGTTGGAAGAGGTTAATGATGTTTAGCACCGTTTTTTTGGCTGAGAGGTTGTAACCATTACATTCCATTAATTGTGCCTCCAAAGTTAGGTGTTGCTTTTCCTATTGTATGGTAAGATAAATGGATAATGCTTCCTCTGCATGCCTCTCTCAATGTAAGTCATTTTTTAACAAATAACACAAATTTAAAAATGTAGTTAATTTTTATAAAATTATACTTCATCAATAGTAACAGAAATAGAAGAAAAAAAATAGATGAACTGAAAAAGGGAAAAATAAATAATTAGTAATATAATAGAGAGAACAAAATTGACATATAAAATATGGAAATATTATTTCACTACAAGAAATATGATTTTTGGCAACAACTTTTTTTGTTAAAAGTTGTTACAAGTCGCTGGTAAAACTATCTTTGGTAATTTTACCAGCGACTTGTAACAAAAAAAGTCGTTGCCAAAAATTATATTTCTTGTAGTGTTTTATGATATATGATAAATTAGATTATGAAGATGGAGGTAATAATATTTGGTCAAATTAACTACATTCTTTTTCTTCATCCCGTTTGTGTTAATATTGTGAGATCTGGATTGAGTGAATTTCTAGTAGTGCATGCAGTCAAATATTAAGAACCGTTTAATTAAAATCAGACGGTTCTGGTTTAAAGACATTCTTATTATTAGATTACTAATAAAAATTTATTTATTTTAAACCATTTGATCTTAATTATACAATTAATAAATTGTGATATTAAGAGCAATGTTTGTATAGGCATAAACCCGAAAATATAGTCATATTAATTAACATTTCATTCTTTTTTGCTTGAATATGCCTAACACTATATTATTTGTATTTGTGTCTATACAAGAATTTTTCTATAATCAATTGCATGTAATTCATTTTCAATTGTCATTGTTTGTTTACGTGTCAATAGTGACTTGTACCAAAACAATTCTTTTTCTTTTCGTAGGATATATTAATTCCAAGCACAAGTACAGTAAATATATGTTATCCTGACAATGAAATGCACACATGCAGAACAAGTACCACCACTGATGTTACCTAAACAAAGTACAGACTCAAAGAGACACACACCCCACACCACACACACACATACTAATATAAGGTTGCAAATTCCTGGTAGTTAACATTCATTTGTATGTTTTTTACTCTATTTTTGGACAGTGCAAAAAAACAAGAGTTGGTACGTTGAGTAAGATAAGTGAATCTAATGGTTATATATAAAGTGGCTATAGGTGTAGAGAATTCTGACACCAAAGAGAGATAAATGGCGAGAGAGTTTACATTGACATAATTAGACATCGCAACGGGACGGAGGCGGATTTTTGCCCTTCTCAAATCCAAATCCATAAAGTTCGGATATCTCCATATTTATTTCCATTTTAAGCGGGGAAAAAAAGTAGAATTTCAAACCCATATGCGACGGGGTTTGGATATCCCCAATGAGTTTCGAGTATCTCTATCTCGCTTCATGAACTCAAGTTGAATTTTGATATTTTTTAATTAAAAAATAATTTAAAAATCGAGAACTATTTTGTTTCAATAATATGATTTTATCAAACAAAAAAAATAATAGAAAAACAATTTATTTAATTCTTCCTAAGAAAATAAACAAAGGGTGACGATCCATTTTATTTCCTCCCATGCAATATTCTCATTGCTTAATCAGTTCTGACAAAAATAAAATTAAAATTAGTCCTTGATATAAGAAATATCAATTGGACCATTAAAAAATGTCTATTATAACAAATTACTAACAAATTTGTATCAAATATAAAAATGTCATGAATTGGACCATTAAAAAATTACAAGGGTCTAAAATAGATTTTCATTCAAAAATTAAAATTGAAGTTCTTGTGGTGATAAAATCTTTATAGACGCCAAGAATTATCCATTCAACTTGTTGGGTTTTAAGTGTTAAATAAATAAAGTCCCACATCGACCATGTATGGGAAGAATGTTAGATTTATAAGAGAGGTGACCCATTAACTTAACACCTTAAAGTTTTGGGTGGTATGTGGTGTCAAAGTCTCTTGTGATCCTGGAGCATTGACACATGATGTTTCTCCCGAGCTTTACCGGACTCCCTAACAGAAGTCACCTATATAAAGTAGTTGGCTGGACTGGTCACCTATACAACAAGGCAGTGTTTTGTTATCAAACACAATGAAGGAATTTTGTAATGGCCGCAATACTAGAAGTAATTATTAATTAGTAAGCTAAAGTTGAACAGATTTAGCAAGAGAAAATAGAAGCATGTGCTATTCTACAACTAGAAATCCAGTCTGGAAGAAAGCTACACACATGTCACGGCCAACCCAAAGATTAAACAAAATAAAAATATTAGCTTTAACATTTTAGATAAAAAAAACCCAAAATTTTGTCCAAAATAAAAAGAAAAACCCAAAATAATTTATATGTATATAATATGATAATCTAATTACAAAAATTTCTTTGGTCGTTTCATAGGAATGAATACCTCATATCTTTTGGTCTCTTTCTGTATATACAAACACTAATATTTTCAATGACTCTCATACATCAACTTTGCGTGACTATAAAAAAATCAATTGTTAACGATATGGCAATCTCACAAAGTTGATGTATGAGAGTCATTGAAGATGTACCATAATTTAAATATATTTTTGGTTTCTACATTTTACTCACTTTACCAATAGTACATATACTTCAAACTGTGGCAGAGATACCGGGTGGTGACTATGATGTGTCAACAGAAAAGGGTTATCCCTGTCGCTGATAATATTTGTCATCTCTTTGTCGTGGAGGTTACGATGGTAGTTACAAAGCATTTTCACAATTCCAAATTTTCTTCATTCCCACATACATAAACTCGTTGTTGTCGTCGAGAGCATGACCACCGATTCCGATAGCTTGATACTTTATACACTCTCTATACCTTGGGTTTATTTTTTTGCCTTTTATAATAAAAAATGTCACATATATTGACATGTGTTATCATATCATTTGTCAGCTCAATTAAAAATCGGATCCAATATGTGTCACGTCAACTTTACGTCTAGAAAAAAAATAGAGGACTAAATTTGGTAACATGACTTAACTGTAGAGTTTTTAAAAACATTTTGAAATGCAGGGATTATTGTTGAAAAGCAAGCAAAATGTAAAGACCAAAAATATATTTAATTGGATCCACATGTCATGTTAGCTTTCTATCAAGAAAACAAACAAAGAGACTAAATTTGGTAATAAGAATATTTTTTTAAAAAAATAAAAAATAAAATTGAAATATGGAGACTATTGTTAAAAAGCAGGCAAAATATAAGGGACATATATATCATATGAGAATATCTTTTATATATGAGAATGATGAGAATAAATTAGAACCATCGGATTAAAAGGAAGGGTCAAGATTAAAACATAACTTTAAGCGAATCATGCATGTGCAAAATGTGCTACTACTCTCATACATTTTTCTTACGCGTGTCATGTCTCTTCTCCTTCCTTTTAATCTGTTCTAATTTATTCTCATCATTCTCATATCAACAATTCATACAAGTTTTCATAAGGGAAAAAGTAGAGAATTTGATTTATAGTCAAGTCTGCAGAGCACATAGTCTTTGAGAAAATTCAAAAGGAACCAACTCACCTTGAGCGATCTTGTGAGATGGGTGCCTGACTTTTGAGAAGTTGATATTCATAATTGCCCAACCCTTTTACTTGGAACCTACTTGATAATTCTTTTCATTTTGACTAATGTCTAATTCCTACACTTGCTCTTGATTCCTTGGTATCTAGGTCTAGGTGTTTACTTGTCCAAATTCTTCATATCTTAGAAAAATTGCTCGAGGATTATGCAAGGGGACTTGATGACATGCAAATATACATTGTTTGTAGTCATCTTTGTCTTAGAATTCTTTTATCTTTTGTGGAAGAAATTTCTAAACATTTTCGTATTCAATCATATTGTACATACATAGTTTTACAGTTAGTCAACTCGAGAGGTGAAGTCGATAGTGACAAATAGAATTTAGTAATTGTAAACTATATTGTTACATAAATATCTTAGCCATCAAGAGTGACACTTGAGAATAACCTAAGGTATTTGAGGTGATATATGGTAAATGCTCTTAATGAGTTCTGGCAAAGTAGTAAGCCATGAGAATCACTTTAATTTAGAATACACTTATATGCAAATTCTCCGTTAATTACCTCGTAAGAGGAAATTTGTTACATTAGTATACCCCACCTTTAGAATGTTTTTAAATTTGTTTTTAATAAGAAAATAAAGCATTGGAATTGGGAATATATATCTTTGCGAAGAAATCTATAATTCTAGGATATTTTATTCTATCAAATATTTCCTACAAAATTTAATCAAATGAAATCCCCTCAAAATATCTATTATTTCTAGCTAAGCATCACATATAGAAAAAATATATATCTTATATGTTCACAAGTTTTCGTGCGATCAATATTTTTATTATAACGATAGAGCCGCGCGCTTGCGGACTATCAACGTGCAAACCTATTCTTGTGTCCGTTGCACACTAGACCTTCTTAAGTTTAATAGTTTGGGCGAAAAGTTAAAGAATTAATTAGATGGAAGTAAGGCTTGAACCATCGTCGTGAAGTTATTAGTACCATAAAACTCAGGTTTCATAAGGTAGAGAATCATAACACATTTATGAATGTAGTGAAAATCACAAGAAAAAGGATTTAAATTGTGTTTTAGTATTTTTATTTGGCAAACCACATTAACTAAATGATAGTTTGTGAGATTAACACTAGGGACATCTCTCCATCACATACACAGACGGGATCGGGAAAAAGCAAAGTTTTAAACGCATGACACTTTGTTTCCGTAGCATTATATGAGCACCGATTTTTTGGACAATCAGAATCTTGAGTACAATTAATAAATGCTGTAGTGAAAATAAGAATAAAAGGATATTATTAAAATGTGCTAAAATATTTTGTATATAGTCACTACGAAAAATTTGAAAATGATTAAAAAAATGGCTTACCATCAACGTTCGTTGCAACAAGAAATAGAAAAAGAAAGATAATCATAACATGAATAAATTTTATAGCTTCAGCCATATTTTCTCCCCCTTGCATGTAAGTATTAGAATATTGTTGTTTCACTTTATAATTTGTGAAGTTCATCTTCTCTTTACATACATTATATAGCTTTTAGAGCTTATGTACACATGTTGTTAATTTACCGCTTTAGCGCACTTAGTAACGAAGTCGCATAAAATCTTAGAAAATTGAATAATCTTGTTGGAATTACATGTCTCTTGAATACATCAAAGTGTTGTTTGACCCAATACCATTACAAAATTATGTATTATTTTTAAAAATATGTCTAGACAATTTTGAGGGGATAAGACATTTCGTCTCTTGCTGACATGTGTCCTGCCTATTATTACGTACTCGAGTGCTTATCCTTCTAGCTTCTTGATCACAATAACGATTGTGGATCGTTGAATCAAGTCGTCGTTTTGTTTACTCTCGGATTGAATTTGGAGCGTTGGATCAACACAACAGTTCATATCTCAAAGAAATGATACATCTCCTGTATAAAGGGTTTTGGAGGTACTTTTTTATACTTTGTGTGATTGCTCAACTTCTCTGATTCCGACGATTTCCTGAGATTTTCTGTGATTCCCAGAAGCTTGTGACGACACTAAAATAAGCATACTTTTTAGTAGTAGTTTATCTAAGTAAAACTTGCTTATTAATCAAGTTACTAGAACTTTCTTACTACGTACCTTTTCTATATTTTATGTTTTGTAGGTCCAAATGCATGAATAAGAGGAAAGGTACACAAATAATGCAAATTTGGATGACTTATGGACGAACTTTATGAGATCATTGATAGGCATTCCTTAATGAAGGGCAAATGAAAAACCAAGAGCCAAAAGTTATTTTTGTGGATTTAAAGTCATAAAACCGTCACTAAGGCAACAAAATGTGAAAAGTAAAGTTTTAAGTACCTGGAAGCTTGTCACAATTGTGCCACCCCGGTCACGGTTGTGCCAGGCCACGCAAAAGCAAGAAAGTCACGTCCTGAAGCCTGTCACGGTCGTGCTTCCCCACCTCTTCTTCAACATCTTGATAATATCACATTTCTATGCTGATGTGGAAAATCAGACATTGCTGCAACCACAAAGCATACTAAGTATTATGATATGTCATCTAACATGGAAACTTTGAAACCGAAGAAAAAATACCACGACCATTTTTACTCTCTCTCTCTCAAAAGCAAATATTTAAATTAAGTCAGATATAAACTTAAGTACTAATGACTGGCGGTGCATCTAAAAGCAAAGAACCTTGGTCGAATATATAACATTTGTCTCCCCATTACTTTACAACACTAAGCAATGCGAGACTTCACAATTAATTTTAACAGTGCTATGATAAGTGCCAAAAAGTAGCTAAAATTACATATATATTTTAAGCACTTATTAACTTGTTTTGTAAGATATTCATTAGGTTTATCCCACTTTATTGTACATATTTGTTTAAGTCATTTCTCTCAATTAAGTTTCCCTAAATCTCAACATTTGTGCAGAAATTTGAAGAAAAATTGCAAGTTAACTCGCCAGGGCGAGCTCAGAGCGAGTGCAGGGCGAGTAGAGGCAGAGAGCATCAAATTGGATAACTGATGCACTCGCCAGAGCGAGCAGCAACTCGCCAGGGCGAGTAACAACTCGCCAGGGCGAGTGAAGGCGGTTCAAAACTCACTTATGACGTGGCAGTAACCCTCTGGTGAAGAAAGGTGAACTCGCCATGGCGAGCTGGAGCTCGCTCAGCGAGTTCTAATTTTCAGAAATAGTATAAATAGAGCTTGCTGTCATTTTTCTTAAAAAGATAACTTGTAATAGAAACTCAGAAGCAGAGGGAAACCCTAGGAGACAGATTCAAGAGGATTTGAAGGTGGATTCACTACAATAGTTGAGAAATCATCATTGATAAGTTTGTTCATTTCTTTTCTTCTTAATCTTTGCAAAGCTACCATGAAAATGAGTAGCTAATCTCTCTTTGTTGGGATTAGGTGTAAGCAACTCTATGAATATGTATCTAATTTGATCATGGTATTATATATGGTTTTAGTTTATTTATCAATTTTGATGTTGTTCTTGAATTGTATGTTTTAATTCTAGGTTTTGAAATGGTATAGACGTATGCTTTTTGAATCCGAGACCTAGAACAATCATCTATTAAACTCTAAACTCTAGACATAGATTTAGGTTTAATATTCACTCAGATTATCAAAACTTAATGCTATTGTGTTGGTTAAATTGTCCGAGACATCGGAGTTTGTGCAATACGATATAGCCGGTATATTGATCGATCACTCGAGACATCGAGGGTTAATGAATATAGCGGGATTCTTGTCGTACTCTGGAAACGGACACGTACATGAGTGATATGTGATAGAATTGATTGATAGCTAGAATCTGTGTAACTGATTCGAATGATACATGCGATTGGGTCGGTGAAATCTAATCCCAGCAAACTCATCTCTCTGATATTTTATTATCTTTTACCGCACTTTTGTTATATTATTTTCACAAGTTTTTATGAACAAACATCTTTTTCAATACTTAAAACGATATTAATTGTTGAACGGTATCGATATCGCATCAGTCCCTGTGGAGACGATAAATCTATACTTACTTTTGTATTTCAACAAAATGGCGCCGTTGCCGGGGACTGGCGTTTAGATATTGAAACATTGCAACAATTTGTATTCTTTTAAGTATTTGCACTAATCCTTCTTTGTTAGGCAAAGAAACATTTTTCTTGTTTAGTTCAATCCTTTTTCAGATTCACCATCAAAAACAAAATCATGACTGACCGTGATTATAACAACTTCTATACTCCGGATGAGTATGAATCGTATCAACAGTGTCCTCTTGATAATTATGGGCAAACTCCAGAGGCTAGATTGGAGGAGACCATGATTAAATTCATGGAAATGCAGCAGCAAATAAGCCAAATGCAACAGATGCAAGACCAGCACCAACAATATATGAAAAACAGTCTTGCACGGAGCAAAAATATGGAAATTCAGCTCAAGCAAATGGCTGAAAACCAAATCAAGGAAATTCAAACCAACACTCAAACCACTCATGAAGAGAGAGATGATACTCTGACAAAGAATGAAGAATGTGGACAGAGTGTTGAAGAATGTGTTGAAACACATGAGGAAGAAACAATGTTCAAAGGATGTGGTGTAGAGAAAATAGCTGAGGAACCAAAGACACCACGCGAAATAGAAATTCCTCAAGAATTTCCATCTACTGAGGAGGACAACACTGTTGATAATGAAGAAATGATGATGGATGCAGAGGTAATTGAAGGATTACTTCACAAGGAAATAGCATATGAACAAAAGAAGGAGATAGAGAACAAGGCGGAGATTGATCAGGTCATAGATGAAATATGTGCCTTGTTCCACAAGAAGAAATTGGGGAGGATTTGGACTCCACAACATTTATTTCTAAAGTTCATGGAGTTCCTCCCAAACCAAAGGAAAAAGACGGATGATGTGCTTTCCGTCTCATTTTGGCCACCCTAACCAAAAAGGCGTCAAGCTAATGACGTAAAAGAAACGCTTGTTGGGAGGCAACCCAATTTTCTTTCCTTGTCTCTTATTTAAAGCATTTTTAATTACTTATATGTTATAATAGTTTTTGAACATGTTTAGCCTCATATGCAAACAAAGTCCTTGAACTAGTGTGAATTTCACTTGAATTTCTGTTTTCTGCTATCATCGCTAAGCGAGATTTTGCTCGCTAAGCGAGTTGTATCAGAGCTTTTGAAAATTCTGACAAAAGCCTAGGGCTGTTGGTTTTACATTGTGTAAATGCAGGCATAACTTCATTTATTGGCCTGAGGACAGTCCACACTTCTTGAGGAGGGGGAGTAGCAGAAGCAGAGTACTAAAAGCACGCCATATACAGTGAAATTTTATTTCAGTCATTAGAATTCATGTTTTATGTTTCATTGCAAATTGTGACTGAATAAACATGGTTTAAATCTTTGTGATTGTTAAATGTGCATATGAAATGAAATGTCTAGGTTTGTGATCAATCAAAAGCAAATGCATGATTAGAATGATTTTCTTTCAAATGCTATAGTTTGAGATCAACCGTTTGTGATTATCTTTGAATAATAGGATGAATTTGAACTAAGTAGCTTGATTCAATTTGATTTCATTCATTCCTTCTTAACATGATTAATTGATGATGAATCACGTAGACCTAGCCGGGTGAGATTGTGTAAACCTTCCACTGTTTATATATTTGAGAGCCGGCAATTGTGTTTAACTCTGTTGATTTTAACTGAATCTTGCTATTACTTTATATGTTTGAAGTCATGGAAATGATCAAGGCCATGTTTTTATTTGAGTGCAACTACTTAAGCTTAAAATAACCTACCTTGTGAGATAGTGTGATCCTTTGTTACCCCCCTTGAGCCAAAATTTTGAAAATTTGTTTGTTTGAACCCTTGAACCACAAATAAGAAAAACAATGACTTGACCCTTGTCTTAGGATGATTGAGCATTGGATTTATGTAGGGTTGAAAACAAGTTGGGGAGAAAGAGGTTATTTGATCAAAATGAGAAAAGTAACAAGTAGTTGAAAATGGTGATTGAAAAAGAAAAAGAAAAATATTGAAAGTCATTTGACACACAATTGAAAATCAAAGAAAAATAAATGAAAAGAAATTGTGTCAAAATAAAAGAATCACCAAAAGTAAAGAATGGGGAAAATATTGAAGATACTCAAAGCTTATGCTCTCTTATCCTTTAGGCTCTTTGAATCCAAAGAAAAACAATGATTTCTTGTAGCCTAACCCCATTACAAGCTTAAGAAAGTCCTTAGTGATCCATGATTGATAATATGTTTTGTGATTATGTTGAGATGTATGTTTGAATTGATTTGTTGTGAACACATTGTTTGCATTGAGAGAAACACTTCACCCTTGAGTTGAAACACTTGTGAGAATTGTGATTCTAGTTGATTATTTTATTGGTTTGGAAAGTTTGAAATCTTACTTGAGTTTTGAAACTATTTCAAATTCATACTTTGATTCTTTGATGATTATGAATGATTGATTTTGAACTTGCAACACATTGAATCATGCAAACTTGAAGTGATTTACATATAAAGTTTTTGATTGATTACAAAGCTTGAATGTGCACTAATGATGATTGAGCCATGTTTTCAAAGTTTATTTTGGACTTTTGTTTGAGGACAAACAAAGTTTTAAGTTGGGGAGAGTTGATAAGTGCCAAAAAGTAGCTAAAATTACATATATATTTTAAGCACTTATTAACTTGTTTTGTAAGATATTCATTAGGTTTATCCCACTTTATTGTACATATTTGTTTAAGTCATTTCTCTCAATTAAGTTTCCCTAAATCTCAACATTTGTGCAGAAATTTGAAGAAAAATTGCAAGTTAACTCGCCAGGGCGAGCTCAGAGCGAGTGCAGGGCGAGTAGAGGCAGAGAGCATCAAATTGGATAACTGATGCACTCGCCAGAGCGAGCAGCAACTCGCCAGGGCGAGTAACAACTCGCCAGGGCGAGTGAAGGCGGTTCAAAACTCACTTATGACGTGGCAGTAACCCTCTGGTGAAGAAAGGTGAACTCGCCATGGCGAGCTGGAGCTCGCTCAGCGAGTTCTAATTTTCAGAAATAGTATAAATAGAGCTTGCTGTCATTTTTCTTAAAAAGATAACTTGTAATAGAAACTCAGAAGCAGAGGGAAACCCTAGGAGACAGATTCAAGAGGATTTGAAGGTGGATTCACTACAATAGTTGAGAAATCATCATTGATAAGTTTGTTCATTTCTTTTCTTCTTAATCTTTGCAAAGCTACCATGAAAATGAGTAGCTAATCTCTCTTTGTTGGGATTAGGTGTAAGCAACTCTATGAATATGTATCTAATTTGATCATGGTATTATATATGGTTTTAGTTTATTTATCAATTTTGATGTTGTTCTTGAATTGTATGTTTTAATTCTAGGTTTTGAAATGGTATAGACGTATGCTTTTTGAATCCGAGACCTAGAACAATCATCTATTAAACTCTAAACTCTAGACATAGATTTAGGTTTAATATTCACTCAGATTATCAAAACTTAATGCTATTGTGTTGGTTAAATTGTCCGAGACATCGGAGTTTGAGCAATACGATATAGCCGGTATATTGATCGATCACTCGAGACATCGAGGGTTAATGAATATAGCGGGATTCTTGTCGTACTCTGGAAACGGACACGTACATGAGTGATATGTGATAGAATTGATTGATAGCTAGAATCTGTGTAACTGATTCGAATGATACATGCGATTGGGTCGGTGAAATCTAATCCCAGCAAACTCATCTCTCTGATATTTTATTATCTTTTACCGCACTTTTGTTATATTATTTTCACAAGTTTTTATGAACAAACATCTTTTTCAATACTTAAAACGATATTAATTGTTGAACGGTATCGATATCGCATCAGTCCCTGTGGAGACGATAAATCTATACTTACTTTTGTATTTCAACATGCTACTTGATGTCCCTCTAAATCTCTAATGTCTATCGGCCACTATAATGTGTTAATGTTTTTAATCTACTTAAAAAATTTAAAAAAACATAGAAAAAATTGAAAGATATCTAGAAAAATCAACTAATAAAAGAGTGAAAAGTACAATTAGGGAACATGATAAGATGCAACTGTTGGAGCAAAGTGTTGCTCACACACACGAAGAAGAAGAAGATGAATCTGAGAAAGAGAGAGAGAGAGAATAGGAGAAATAGTGTTTATTGAATAGAATGAATAATTGGATTGTGTGAATACAAACTACAAGACTATGTACACTATTATATAGATCCTCCTAACTAGTGTGAGTTACTTGTTAATCAAGTAACTACCTCAACTAACTCTTAGCTGTTACAACAGTTGTGTAACTAACTAACTAACCAAAGACAACTAACTAAATGGATAAGAATTTGAAATTACAAAACAACATGCTCCCTTAATTTCAAATCCGTTGTCTTCAGAATTTGGAGTTTCAGAATCTGAACACTTCAGAACTTGAGTTTCAGAGTCTGCCTCTTCAGAGCTTGAGTTTCAGAGTCTTCAGAACCTCTGAACCTTTCGAGCTTCTGAGATGTTTCAGAACTTGTTGAACCCTTCTGAAACACTCCTAGTGCACTTCTCAGAGCCAAGAACCTATCTGTTTTCAAACTCTTTGTCAGAACATCTGCTATTTGCGAACCCGTGGCACAATGCTTCACTTCTAGGTTGCCTTGATTGACTTGCTCCCTTAGAAAATGAAATCTAGCCTCTATGTGCTTGCTTCTACCGTGTAGAACTGGATTCTTTGCAAGATTGATGGCTGACTGATTATCAATCTGCAACACAATTGGCTTCCTAGCATCTATCTTCAACTCCTTCAGAACTGAATCAATCCATAGTGTTTGACAAGCTGCATAAGACCCAGCTTCACATGATGACAGTGCAACAACTGGTTGCTTTCTTGAACACCAAGCAACTGGAGCTTCCATGAATATGAAGTAATACCCTGTAGTGCTTCTTCTATCTACCTTGTCACCACACCAATCAGCATCTGAATAGCAAACTATCTCTGATTTTGCTTTCATTGCTGACTTTGGAAAGAGAATTCCAAAATCAAGTGTGCCTGCTATGTACCTCAGTATTCTTCTTGCTGCATTCATATGAGACCTTCTAGGACTCTCCATGAATCTACTCACTAGTCCCACTGCAAAGCATATGTCAGGCCTGCTATTGCAAAGATATCTCAATGATCCTACAATTTGCTTGAAGATTGTAGAATCTACTGCCTCTTCAGTCTGGTTCTTCTCTAACTTGAGATTCACCTCCATAGGAGTCACAACATATGTGCAATCAGTCATGTTAAACCTCTTCAGAATCTCTCCAGCATACTTCCTCTGATGTAGCACTAACCCTTTTGAAGTTCTCAGGAATTCAATTCCTAAGAAGTAAGAAATTTCCCCCAAGTCTGTCATTTCAAATTCAGTCATCATGATATTCTTGAAATCTCTAATCTTTGCCAAATTACTCCCAGTTACTAGAAGATCATCAACATATAAACAAATCAAAATAGTACTTGACGCTGAATCCTGCACATACACACCATACTCTGACTTGCACTTGCTGAAACCTTGCTTCTGAAGAAACCCATTTATTCTTTTATTCCAAGCTCTTGGAACTTGTTTCAACCCATATAGAGCTTTCTTCAACCTATATACCATATTTTCCTTGTCTTTTAAGATGAAGCCAGGTGGTTGAGTTACAAAAACTAGCTCTTCTAATGGCCCATTTAGGAAAGCAGATTTAACATCAAGGTGATACATTGGCCATTCTCTTGCATTTGCTACTGCCACTACAAGTCTCACAGTTTCAATTCTTGCTACAGGTGAATAGACTTCTGAGTAATCTAACCCTTCTTTCTGTAAGAATCCTCTTGCCACCAGCCTTGCTTTGTATTTTGCTATTGTACCATCAGGATTGAGCTTCAATTTGAACACCCACTTTACCTGTATTGCCTTCTTATTTGGTGGTAGTTCAACTAACTCACATGTCTGATTCTTCTCAATGGAAGCTAATTCTTCTATCATAGCTTGCTTCCACTTCAAGTTGCTCAGAGCTTCAATGTAGTTGAGAGGTTCTGACCCAGCTAGTAGTGCAAAATGTACTAAGTCCCCTTCAGCAGTTACCTCATTATCATTAACCAGTTCACAATCTTGTAACCTGGCAGGAGTGCTCCTTACCCTTGTTGATCTTGTTCTGACTTCAACATTAGGTACTTCAATCTCATCATCTGACTCCACTGTACCAGCTTCATAATCTGAGATGTGGCTTGCTTGTGACTTGTCTGTACTGCTACTAGCTATCCAATCCCAGGACTTTGCTTCATCTACTATAACATCTCTGCTGAATGTCATTTTCTTCGTCTTTGGATTATACAACTTGTATGCTCCAGTTGCATGATATCCAACCAAAATCATAGCCTCACTTTTGTCATCCAACTTCTTTCTCTTTGCATCAGGCACATGCTTGTGACATAATGCACCAAAGACCTTGAAATGACTCACACTAGGCTTCTTACCACTCCAAAGCTCTTCTGGAACTTTATCTTTGAGCTTCTTAGTTGGACATCTGTTCAACACATAAACTGCAGTGTTAACTGCCTCACCCCAAAATGACTTAGGCAGGTTCCTATGCTTCACCATGCATCTTGCCATGTCAAGGATAGTTCTATTCCTTCTTTCAGCCAAACCATTGTGTTGCGGTGTATAGGGAGCTGTAACTTCATGTTCCACACCATTCTCAACACAAAATGATTCAAATTTCTTGGAAGTGTACTTACCTCCTCCATCAGTCCTCAGAATCTTAAGCTTCTTGCTACTTTGATTCTCTACCAGGACTTTAAATCTCTGGAACACATCAAAAACTTCATCCTTTGTCTGTATCAAGTATATCCACATCTTTCTGCTATACTCATCTACAAACGTAATGAAGTATCTGTTTCCACCAAGAGATTTCTCATCAAATGGTCCACACACATTAGAGTGTACAACATCTAGAACATTTGATGATCTCATAGGCAATGCCTTGTTGAAGACATTCCTGGATTGCTTACCCACCAAGCAATCATCACAAATCTCATTTGGTATTTGAATTTTAGGCAAACCTGACACCATTCCTTTACTTACCAACTGATTCAAGTATTTAAAATTCAAATGCCCAAATCTCAAGTGCCACATCCAATTCTCTTTATCTTCAGTCACTGCTTTCATACATTCAACTTCTGTAGTGTTGATCAGAGTCTTGAAGGTTCTGTTCTTAGCCAATGGTGTTCTCAGGACCAAAGTGCCAGCAGGATCATATAGCTCAAATTTCTCATTTGTAATAACTACTGAGAACCTCTTCTCAATAAGCTGACCAATACTAAGTAGATTACAGTCCATACCTGGTACATACAACACATCTTCAATCACTGCAGAGCTTCCATTGCTTCTTTTGATTACCATGTCACCAGTACCTTCTGCCTGCAATGAACTACTATTGGCAAGCTTCACTTTGCTTTTCTTTGAGCTATCAAACTTTGTCAACCAATTCTTGTGACATGTCATGTGGTTAGAACAACCAGTATCCAAGAACCATTCTCTATTTGCAATCTTATCTTCTGATATTGCAGCCATGAAGGTTACAGCTCCTTCAATTGGTTCTTCTTGCACCAGCTTTGCTTCATCTTTACTGTCTTTGGCTTTCTTGGATCTACAGTCAGAAGCATAGTGACCCCATTTCTCACAATTATAGCACTGAATATGACTCTTATCTTTCTTCTTTGATGTTCCTCCTCCTTTCTTGAAGGATTCAGATTTTTCATCAAAGTTTTGCTGTTTTTGTGAGAAATTTTTTGACTTACTTTGATTCTTTCCTTTGTAACCACCATTCTTCTTGACTGTTTGAGCTTGCAAGGCTTGAACTGATTCTTGTACACCCTTTCTTTCATTGATCATTAATTCATGTGCCTCTAAGGATCCAACAAGATCCTCCATCTGCATTGTAGCTACATTCCCAGCTTCTTGGATTGCAACTATCACATGATCAAAATCTGGAGTCAGAGTCCTCATTACCTTCTCAACAATCATTCTTTCAGTCATCACTTCACCACAAGCCTTCATTGTATGAACCAAACCTTGAACCTTAGAGACATAAGATCCAATTGATTCATCTTTCTCCATTTGTAGCAACTCATATTGTCTTCTGAGTGACTGTAACTTCACACCTTTAACCTTTTCTCCACCTTCATAGTATTTCACCAAAATATCCCACGCTTCTTTAGAGGATTCAACATGTGATATTTTATCAAAATTTGTTGCATCTACAGCTGCTTGTATTGCATACATTGCCTTACAATCTTTCTTTTTCAGATCTCTGTGAGTGGTTCTTTGCGCTTCTGTTGCGTTGGCTGCCAAGTCTTGAACCCCATTAGTCACAACTTCAAGTGTGTCCTGAAATCCGAACAAAGACTTCATCTGTTTGCTCCATCTTTCCCAATTCTTGCCCTCAAGAGTGGGAAGATTGTTGGGTAATCCATTCCCTGACATAGCTGCTAAATGTTTGAAGGAATTCACCCAAGAATCTTGGATCTTTGTGTATCTTACACCAAGAACCAGAGCTCACGATACCAATTTGTTGGAGCAAAGTGTTGCTCACACACACGAAGAAGAAGAAGATGAATCTGAGAAAGAGAGAGAGAGAGAATAGGGGAAATAGTGTTTATTGAATAGAATGAATAATTGGATTGTGTGAATACAAACTACAAGACTATGTACACTATTATATAGATCCTCCTAACTAGTGTGAGTTACTTGTTAATCAAGTAACTACCTCAACTAACTCTTAGCTGTTACAACAGTTGTGTAACTAACTAACTAACCAAAGACAACTAACTAAATGGATAAGAATTTGAAATTACAAAACAACAGCAACAGTATCATAATTGCTTTACACTCACATAAAAGCGACTAATTGTAGCTTCAAATAGAATTGAAATTCGGCCACTAAAATTGGTTTTTATAACATAACCAAACATCACTTTATGGAGTCAAATTAATTCACCAAGCTGCAGCGTGCATCAAAGGGCCTCCATCGTAGAATCAAACACACATTTTTAACGGAAAAAAAATGAAATATAACAAAAATTAATGTGATATAAATGGATAAAAGAGAAACTAAAAGAAATTAAAAATATAAATATATCTCTCAGTCGAGATATGAACTTTGATTTAGTATATTGTAAAGTTTAAGTCATTCAGTTAAACACCGGATTTCTGTTAAATTGAAGTTATAGACACCAATTATTATCCATTCAATTCACCTATACAAAAAGGCCAGTACTGTTTTGTTTTTGGCCGCAATACTATAGTAGCCAAGTAGGTACCTAAAGTTGAACAGATTAATTTAGCAAGACCAGAAATGAGAAGCATGTGCTACAGTTGCTGCAATGAAAAATCCAGCCTGGATGAAAGCTATACATATGGATGATAAAACCTATTCTAACACTTATACCTAAATTTCCAACTATTTTTTATTTTATTGGTTTAGAAATGAGTAAAGACCAAAGAGTAATTGACTTTTTGGGTCAATTACTATGGCTGGACAAAAAAAGAGGTCGTCCCAACCCAAAAAAATCCGAAAAAGAAAATAGTCTATTGGTGCTTAAGTTTTGTGTACTTACTCATATTTCAATATGGAGATTTTTTCTTGATGAATGAAGAAATAAATAGCCGATTGTTGGGGGCGTTAAAAAGTCTAATATTTGATGGTGTTAGAAAGTTTCATATCAGTTGTAAGATGACCTGAATGTGTATTTATAAGTGAGGGCAATGCTCACCTTACAAGTCGATTTTGTAGTATCGAGATAACCCTAATACTCAATTCTAAGATGGTATCAGAGCTTCACCAAATTCCGTTTAATCATTTGTTATCAGGTTTCCGTTATCGGGTCACCTACCATTTATATCAATGCACCAAGTCCAATAGTGTTGCACGCATCAGCCTTGGCACTCCTCCAAACACATAATCAACATGTGTTGCAGCGCCAGCAAACGATGCAATCTCCATAAAACAATTATAAGTTGTTTTATCACATGCTACCTTGAAAAGTTTATAATAATACATATAAATGTTTATTTGTTTGCATAAATTGTTTCACATAAGCTCAAAAATAAGTTAATTCAAACAAACCTTTAGTCAAACGGAAGCCCAATAATGTCAGACTTCATTAAGAACCAACCTTTGGTGCTAAAAGCTTATAAAGTTGAGATTTACTTTTGTCACCCTACCAGTTACTCGTGCGCCCTACGCTTTTCCAGTTTTACCCTTACTAAAGTAGCGAACGTCGTAAGAATGAGTAATTTTTGAAAAATGTCGTCCGCTACTTAAGTAGCGGATGTTATAATAGTAGCGTGATTTTTGGTGTATCCGCCACCTAAATAGTAGACATGAGTATTTTGAAAAAATCATAGGGTACGGGAAAAAATGGATAGGGTGGCAAAAATGGATGTCTATAAAGTTAAATAGATTCCTAGAATACTAGAAACATCGGAAGACCAAGTTGAGAGACCATGATTAATTGCTCATTTTGTATGCACATTTTCAAAGCAAGAGAAGAAACCAAGATTCTGCTTTGCAGTCATGAGTTGATTCATTTATGTAGTTATAAGTTGGCTTGCAACCCTATTTTTGAGTTATAGATAATTAGTTACACATTTTAACTTCTTTAATTATAATAGTTTGGTTGCGTAAAAATAAAAATTATAATAGTTTGGGTGCAAAAAAGAATTAATTAGATGGAAGTAAGGCTTGAACCATCGTGAAATAATTAGAACCATAAAACTTAGGTTCCATAAGATAGAGAATCATAATACGTTTATTTATGAACAAAGTGAAAAACATAAGAGAAGGGGATTGGAATTGTGTTTTAGTCTTTTTATTTAGTGAAACACAATAACTAAATGACAACTAATGGGATTTGCTAAGAGAATCTTATGGGGTTGGGAATAAGGGTGGCATCACTCCAGCACATATACAAAGGGGATCGGGAAAATAATCATCATCTTCGAATATATGACACTTCGGATTCATTGAAAATGGTGCGCACATATTTTTAGGACAATCAGAATCTTGAGTACACTTAATAAATGGTGCTGAAAATGAGAATAAAAGGATGTTATTATAATGTGCTAAAATATTTTGTAGAAAATAACTAGAAAAATAATAAAAAATGGCTTACCACAGTCAACGTTCATTGCAACAAGAAAGAGAAAATAAAAGATAATCATAACATAAACAAAATTTATAGCTTCAACCATATTTTCTCCAATCTATGTATAAAAAATAGAATATGATTTTACCACTTTATAATTTATGAAGTTCATCTTCCTTACATACATTATATAGTTTTTATCGCTTATAGAGTTGTTAAAAACCTTTCTAAAATCAGAATCGTTATTAAATATCGGTTAAGTAAGCCAAAGTGTTGTCTATCCCTTTAACACACTTGGTAGGAGGTCATATAAAAAATTAAAAAAATTATAAATGAGGAATCTTGTTGAATATCTGTAAGGAATTATATGTCTCTTAAAGAACATCAAAGTGTTGTTTGTCCCATTACCATTATAAAATTACTTTTTAAAAAAATCTATCCAAACTATTATTATTATTATTCGAAAATAGTATAGTCGACCAACAAAAATAGTATAATTGGGTTGGGTTAACTAATGTGTACAGCAAAAATGGGAGCATTGAATTAATCCGCCTTTTTAACAGACATATTAATTTTTTATTGACATGGTCCGTTTGACAACGGACCATGCTCACAACTCAATAAGATGTGATGATGTATGGATATTTTTTGAAGAAGGCTTTTGATAATGCTCACATGGATCCCAGGTAGCTGAATCTCTCATGATTATAATTCCTAAAGTGAACAATCCTTGTACTTTCAGAGAATTTCAACCAATTAGTTTATGTAATGTAACATGTAAGTTGGTTTCAAGGGTGTTTGTGAATCAATTGAGACCCATTCTAAATGACATTGTGAGTCTGTTGTAGAGTGGATTTATTCCAGATAGAGGAACAACATATAATGCTATTATTCTCGAAGAGTTTATATTTCACATGCAAAAGTCGAAGAGTAAAAAATGGGACATTATTTATATTTCAACAATTTTTGCTCAATTTCAGGTTGTTCTTTATGTGTTTGGAAGCTCCTCCTCCCCCTCACGTCATCTTGTTCGTGAAGTGGGGTGGAGGAAAGGGGTTGGGATGCCAGTGTCCTGAATGTTGACGGTAGTGCTCTGACTAATCCAAAGAAGGCAGATTTTGGTGGCTTGGTGCGTAATTTTCAAGGTACATTTCGATTTGGTTTCTATGGTAGCATTGGTTTGTCCAATACTCTTCATGCTGAAATTTAAGCTTTTTTGGTTGGAATCAATTATGTTGGCATAATAGGTTTAGGAAAGTCATGTACTTTTCAAATTCCTTACATGTGGTTCAAGTTCAACTAGTCACATGGAGAACTTCTCAATTTCATCATTCTGCCTATGAGGTAGAGATTATCAGAGAATTCATGCAAAAAAAGAAGCTATATAATCACAAAACAAATAAACCAACAATATATCAACATTGCACTTCCTCGCTTGTGCTTATCTCTCTCATAAATCACCATTACAAGTAGATAAATGGAGTAAATCCGGCTCACACTATACATGGTATGTTATAGATGAATATGAACACATTTAATCAAGTGTCGCTCGACAAAAGCGCAAGTGAACTCCGTCCTCCCTTACGCGTGGATCTTAACCTAGTTTTCTACATGGCGAGTATTGGGATTCATCACTTATATTTGGAGTTTTCTTTTAAAACTCAAAATAATTGGATCCATGATAGCAACTGCTTCTTGTAATTTATACACCAAGTTCTTTTAGTTTTCACACAACACATCAAGGCACAAATTTATTAATATACACAAAGTCAATTCAGAATAACACACACACAAGCACACAGATATATATAGTCTCAACTTTCAATTCTGAGTCATATGAAATATAGTGATAAATGAAGATTGCAAGGAACCTCATAAGTCATAACAGCATGAGAGGAGTTTTCTGTTGTGATGTATTAGTCTCCTTTTGGTCCTTTCCCTAGCAAAGTCAGCAAAAACTCCATGTAGTCTCCTGAGGTATCTCCAATGACATCATCATCAAGACTTGATTTGTACATGTTGGCATATTCAAATCTGACTTTCAACAGATCGATTTCAGCTCGAGTTACGATAGCTCTGTTGAGAGAATCTTCGTCAGTTCCGAACCCAACAATAGAATCTCTTACTACCTGTTGATCGACAGAAGAGAACATAAATGATATTGCAAACATTTTCTGAATTTGAGAGGATTCAAAAGCAGATTTATTGAAAGCAAGAAAACATGGTTTGATAAAAACAAAGTGTCTCAGAAAGCACAAAATATGTGTTGGAATATGTAATTATCAATTATGCATTGCAAAGAATATCAATCAAATAGGATAAATTGTCTATGCGATCTATGAGTAAGCCATTCAATTTAGTATGCATAACATTATATCATGTATAATGTATCATTCAGAAAAGCAAATTGTAGGTATATCTTGAAAATTAATCAGTGTATTTATCACTTTAAGTTTTCTACATAATACTGTATTAACTTATAGACCTATTTTGAGTAGAAGAAGGTTAAGAAGTACCTTTGCAAAATGTTTCTCAGGGCATTCTATGCACCATACTACTACATTTAAGAGAGATGCCAAATCACCTTTACCACAATTTTTAATGTCCTGTAAAGAAAGTTACCCGAATTCAGTAATTGAGGATTTTCTGTTAAGCACTTTTTTAAACTTTTTCGAATTGAACAAAGGTACGTGATATAAATAACTAGTTGAAATTAAAATCAAAAGAAATTTAAGATTTAAGCAAAACCTCTTCAAATGTATTGCCATAGAGTTGCTTGTAGGATGCGAAAGTTTCGCGGAGCTGGAAAACATTCCTTGTGCTAAGTATCCAAACAATGTGATCATCATCTAATTGCTTGTTGTTGATGGCTTCATGTAGTTTTTCTGCTTCTGATTTTGCAACGTCCAAATTTACAGTCACTTTATTATGTCTGTAAGAGCTTACCAGGCTAACCAAAATCTGCAAGATCATTGGATTTGTAAAGAAAATAGCGGTTTGTTCAAATTCTATTATATAATAGTGCTATAGTGCTAATATCTAACAATATTTTGTACTAAATATATAGCGTATTGCAGAACAATAGCGATTTGTTCAAATTCCGCTACGCTATAGCCACAAATTAGCAACACGGGCGACTTGAACCTAACTAGACAAACTTAAATAAGAGTTTCTTTTCTATGTGACTAAGAAACTTCATGTACTTACTTTTGTGAGTGGCTGAGAAACCGAGGGTATAATATCCTCCTCGAGGGAGCAATCAAACAGAGAACAGTAAGCTTGTCTCACAGCCATCAAATGATTCGGAGTCGAGGCACACGCTATTTCAACCAGAATCTGCAGTTGTTTGATCCCTTTTCTTTTAGCCTTCAATGCTTCCCTTGCATATTTTGCATCCCTTTCTGGTGGATCATAAGTCCATAGAACTATTGCATTCTGTTACATATCACAAGTTTGAATCATGGTATTGCACGAAAATATGCCATGCTTTGAGAATCAAATTCAACAATACAAAGAACTATTATGCGAATAAAATAAGAAAACCTCCACCAATTTTTTTTTTTTTGTAAAATGATTGACCAATTTTGTTCCATAAGAAAACTAGAATTTCAAATTAGCACAAGCAATCACTGAAAGTGACATAATTTCGGTTAATATATGTAATATACTTTTTTTTTTTTTTCAAAATCAAAATAAACAAAATAAGAGAAAGATAAGTCAATGGAAACAAACATGAAATCATGACATACTCTAAAATCACCAGAAAGTTCAGATTGGAGACGATCGATGAGTGATTCATTGTAAAGTTTCTGATAAGTTTCTTTAATTTCCTGCCTTTGTTGAGCATTTCTATGTCCTAATACCAAGATTAGTTCCTTTTCATTTGTTCCAAATCCTACATCCATTTTCCAATAATCATCATTGACACAACAATCTAATGACAACATAATAATTCATACAAAAATCATATAAATTAACCAACATAATAAAACAAAAAATTCATAAAAATACTTTCAATGTTTGTCCAATGAGTAAAACAATTCCAACAAATTCATATGAAGAACAAATCTTTGTTTGAAATCAAAGTGTTTGATTACACCTATGAAGAACAAAAAAAACTCAGACACCAGACATGTCAACACCGATAATAATTTGAAAAAATGACATAACTCAATGTACTCATAGATGTCAGTGTCGTGTTGGACACCACACATGGTCTGATAGCTGACATGCCTAATGAGTGTCCTTATTGTAAGCAATTTTACAAACATGAAACATGCATATTACAATGTAACGTTTGTGAAAACCCCATTAATATAAACATACAAAAGTTCAGTTTTTTAACATAATTCTCGCTACCCAAATTCAGAAATCACCTAAAAAAATCTTTTTTTTTTCAATTTTCTTCGTCATTTATGAGAGAGAGAGAGAGAGAGAGACCTTGGAAAGCATTTCTAAGACGTTCAGAATCATGGTTAGGAGAAGGAACAATCTCTGGAAGTTTCAATGAAGCCATGATTATTCTGAGCTGATCAAAGATGAATCTTTTGAGTGACAACAAATCTCAAAGTTTAGAGAAACTGTTATTGACACATGTTATTTTTATGTTTCAGCTGTTTTTTTATTTCCCTCCTTAATGGATCCAACGACTTTGCTAACAAAACCAAAATTTGATGTAACACTTTAATGCTTTTACTTTTTTGCCCCAGGTTGGTTTCAAGAATATATATTTTTTTAAAGAATTATATGTAGTATTATAATCTACGGATAAATATGTTTCTGATCCCTATAAATATTTCAAGTTTTTTTTAGTCCTTCTAAAATTTTTCTTTTACTTTTAGTCTCCAAATTATTTTCAATTAACGATTTTAGTTTCTACTTTTAAATCAACTCATGTATAAATTTCATATTTTTGAATGAATTTTTTTTTTAAATGTTTAAAATTTTATAAGAATCTCTCCCAAAATTGTTTTGAATTTTTTAACAAAGCATAAACTAAATATAAATTTTTATATTTTTGGTGCTTAAAAATTCACATTTAATTTATGTTTTGTTAAAAAATTCTAATTTTTTTTGTGAGTGATTGTTAATTAAAATATTCAAGACTTTTCTATAAAATTACATTAAAAAATATGAAATCTACATATGAGTTGATTTTAAAATAGGAACAAAAAGTGTTAATTGAAAATTTTTGGGACCAATTTTTTTTATCAACTGAGATATATGGATAGCAGTTTTTTTTTTAACCAAGATATTTAATAAGCTAACTTAATAATATCCCTTAGACCCTTTGGCTTTGTTTGTGTATTCTTCGTTTCTTATATTATCTTAAAATTAAAAAAAGAAACATTTCATATTTAATTTGCTTTTGAAAATAACTATTTAATCAAATATTTTTTTATCCACACGTAACAAGCATGTCTATAAATTAATTAGGTTACTTGTCATAAAAAATATGAACTATGTTGCACGTTCCATTACATGAACTAAAGTATTCGTCATACAATAATGAAATCTTGCTAATAAGCTAGCGACACTTTTGTTTATCTTCCGATAAAAATTTGTCTTAATGTTTTGTGACGAACTAAACAAAGCTTTACAAATATTAGGAATAGCGTCCTCTATATAATTAACTTCAATTCAGCCTATAACTTCCACGATTACACTTAAAAGGTTGACCTCTTTCAATAAATATTTTTTCATAAATCTAATGGAAAATCAAACTTAATATCAAATTATTAAAAGATTCAAATATCTATTACGTACTTATGTCACATATATTAGTCCATTAAACATAACCTATTTTTGTTTAAACTTATATTTTAGTCTCGAGAGAATAATGTATATGAACGAATAATTTGATGTCCACCCACAAGCCAGAACCATTTTGGACACGTACATTACTCTTAAGCTCTAAGTTAAGTATATCGTTAAGTACACTAAAATCTTTGTTCATTAACAAATATATTAATTATCTTTAAGATCTGTGACTTGATTAGTCGAGAGCTTCGTGTCCATCATATTTGAGCTGTATGGTATTTTAACAATGTGCTAAGGGATATAATTAAGTGTGTGAATAGGCCTCCACATGTTGACTACTACTTAATACTTTAACTCTTTCCATCTGATACTAATTGTATTTTAAGATATGATGCACATGTTGAAAAAAATATTATTATTATTATTATTATTATTATTATTATTATTATTATTATTATTATTATTATTATTATTATTAGTTTAAAAGTCTTTTCAAAATTCGTTTGCCCATCCTTTATAAGGTCACCACCCATAAAATGCATCAAGTTTTTTTTTCTTCATATTACAAGCATTTGCTCCTAAAAATAGAAAATAAACAAAAACCACTAAATAGTTCTAATAAACTTTAATAAAAATTTATTTTATTTATTAAAATATCTACAAAAAAAAAACTATGTATATTTGAGTGCTATTACACATTCATTTCCTTCTCTTAAGGTAGAGTAAAGGAGACCACCAAAAAATGAAAACAAATCTTTTTCAAATCAGAGAAATTAAAGTTGTATGGGATGAAAGTCATTTGACTTATTATTAGCAATAAGATTTAAGATTTTTTGAAAATCAGATTCCATGACAATAGACTGATAACCAAAATCTCACTCCAATTGAAGAATTTGATATATTAAGTCATACGAACAATTTGATATAATAGCAAATTAAGATCGATATTCTTGCCTTTTGTATTTTCATGTTCAATTCCATGGTGTTTAATAGGGGTTTACAATACCAGTGTGGTTTATTTAATAATGATTAAACACTAAATGGTTAGTGAGTTCCACCAATCTTAACTAAAACAAATAATAACAATATTTTACTTATCTTGCAATCGAACTTCGAATTACTAAAACTCTTGTAATATTTAAAGAGAACTAGTATATATGGTTTTGAGTTATTTAGTTTTATAACCTAATTGAGACTTACATAAAAAATTATATATTAATAATTTTTTTAAAAAAAAACTTATTATATCACATTATGTGAAAATTAATTGCTTTGTTTTTAGACTTTTTCTATTCATTAATCGTCGTAGCATCAATTGCCGATAGATATTTCAGTACCAATGATTTTTTTTGTTATCTTCCGATTTTTAGAAGAATAGAGCTCTAATAATTCAAAGTTCGAATGTGAGGTAAGTAAAATCCAGTTAAAAAATTGTTTCTCCCAAATAATCCTCTTTTGTTGAAATTTATTAATCACTTGAATTCAATATCTTAATTTTCGTGGCAACCATTTAAAACATGTGTTTCACAAATGTATTTAATACTTATTATACAGCTACACCTGCCATATTGTGAGTTGTCATGTTTTCCATCCATATTTCATTTTTAATAAAAAATATAAATTGTATGGAAAAATGCTAACTTATTAGTTGTGTTTGATCTGTTAAAAAATAGGGGATTGGTCTAAATAAATTTTGTTGTACACTGTTTGATTCAAAGGTGACTATGAGATTGAATAAAATAGGTAGTAAATGACATGACAACAATAAATTTTTTTTCCCTCACTAAACCACAGAATAACTTTTTGTACAGTACAATTATAAAAAATATAAAAATACTAATTTTTATTTTGAATATGAAAAATATTATCTTGTTATCTCTCTATGGGACAACTTTGTCTTGTTATGTACTATTTTGTTCTGTTCAGTACTTACTATTTTACGAATCAAACACACTCAAACATTAGTTAAGGAACTAAATACAGTAAAATTTGTGCATTTTATTTTTTAACAAATATAAAAATTGATATTTAAAATATAAAACTTACTTATTTTAATTATCTTAATTAGTGTTCCAAAACAATTACTTTGTGACAAAACAATTAATGAATTATCTCACTTTTCATTTTGTATCTTTTTATATTTTTCTTTTAAGCTACCTTTATGATGGAAGTATATTCTTTTTTATCATAATTGAATTTTATTTTTAATTTTTAGCCATACTTTATTTATCTTTGCTGTTGAACTCTAAATTATTAGAGTCTTTTCACTTAAAAATCAAAAGGTTAATACAAGAAAAATAACTGCTTATAAAAAAAAACAGAAAAATAACTGAAGTTTATCTTTAGGTTATAGTAATTTTTACCTTAAGTATTTTGCTGTTACTACCTTAGTACCATAACTATCACAATTTAAATAGAGTTTTTAATTTCATTTGTCAGCATCATTATTATATCTGTAACAATGTACTTTACTGTTTCTGTAAAGAATACAATGTACTTTACTGCTAGTCTGTTACATTAATTAATAATGGGGATTTTTTTAAAAAAATTATTTTAATTAGTCTATGCACTTTGAGGAATTCTAATATAGGCACAAATATAAATGTATAGTGTTTAGGCACACTAATATGAGTGAAGAGAGAGAAAATATAAAATAATTTAATTTGAAATATTTTTCAAAAAAGTAAATGATGTGATGTTTTATGTATGTGTGCCTAAACACTGTTTATTTGTGTCTGTGCCTATGTAAGACTTTCCCATGCACTTTTCATTGTCATCAAATATTAGTCTAGCACTTTTCTTGTATAATTTACTTGCTTCAGAATCAATCTTAGAATTATTGGAGTCTTTTTCCATAAGAATCAGAAGGTTAACACCTATGATATTTTTTCCAATTAGATATGGACATAATTTTAATTTGCTTTGACATACTTTAAAAAAAAAAAAACCAAAATAAAAGGTTGATAAAATTTGATAAAAGATTAATAATTTTCATCAAAAACGTTACTTTTTTAAAAAGAAAATCATAATGTAATATTTGGTTTACACCACCAGTTTAATCTGATTCGGGGGTCAGTTCTGGTATCAAGTATTTTTAGCTCCTTCCGATTGCAGTTGTGGGGGATCGAATTGTGATTTTTCCTATTAAGTTTGACGCCAATCACCACTAAACCAACTAACGATTGATAAATCATAATATAATATATTTTTACGATTCTAATGAAACTAACTAAAAGATGGAAAATTAAGTTTAAAATTCTACGAGATAGGGACAAATAAGTCATTAACATATAAAAATAGAGTACAATATGTAGATTTTTATTTTAATTATATATTTTCACATGTTCATATTTGATTGGTCAAAACATGACCTTCTTTTGATAACCTAATAACACTTGGGTTAGATAAAAATTATCTCTTTCAACATAACTAGAAATCTAAAGTTCAAATTCAGCTTTCCGACAATGCAGTAGTATTAATTTTTTAAAGAAATTTGTTGTATGTTATGATTTTATTTGATTTGAGAAATTAATTTATGCAGTTGTGTGTGAAGGAAATCTAAAAAATAATTCAATTATTTCATTATTTCATTGAAAGGACAAAAATAGCCTTGTAGGGCCCTATAAAATGGAGCACACCTTTCACTGAACAGAACATAACTGTCCCTTACTCATCAATATATTTAATTGTTACAATATTGTCTCAACTCTATCAAACTTTCCCAGAATTATGGCATTCAATCAAGAATTAGAAGCTCTAACCCAAGCTTTCTCAGGTTCTATATTTCTCAACTTATACCATATTAAATTATTATTATTAGTTACATATTTTCTTTCTTTTTCAATATATAAATTTTGATTACTATGCATACCCAATTGATGTGATTAATTTTAGGACATGGTGTGGATGAGAAATCATTGACAACAATATTGGGAAAATGGGATCCTTTGGAGAGAGAGTCTTATAGGAAAAAGACATCAAATTTCTTCATTGAAGATCATGAACGCCAATTTCAAAGGTGGAATGATCATTGTGTTCGTCTTCTCAAACATGAGTTTGTGCGTTTTAAGGTACATTCATTTCCTTTTCGAATAATTACTTTTTCTATTTAATTAAATTTGAGAGATTGATTTTTATGTCCAGAAGTTAAGTTTATTTTTCTTGTAATTTTATTTGAAAAACATAAATCGTAAATTTTGTGATAATATTATGGAATTTCCAATTGGTTATGGTAAACCATGTTTAAAATAAGGGGTTAAAGTAAATTTTTTTTTTTTAAATGGGCTAAAGTATAATATACTATGACGAAACAAAATAAAAATTAAATGCTATGAGTATGACAATCTAACTGTTTTCACACAATCATCTTATTTGATCTTACTTTTTTTTTTTTTTTATGGAATCTAATTTGATCTTACTTGTCAACAGAAATAAATAAAAAAAATCTAATTAAATCTCTTAATGTAAGCATGTTGGGATATCATCCATATTGAACCAAAAAAAAGATGTCAATAGGGTGGAGAATAAACGGAAAATAAATTATGTGGATGTGAAGAATTACGTGGTAAATTAATGATTAAAATTAGGGTAAATAGGTTGATATATCTGTAATGTGTGCGAATTTTGTTTTTTCCTGTAATTTTTTTTTGATTTGCCCCTTGCACTTTTTAAATCGGTTGAACAGATTAACCGTTTTAAAAAAAAAACATTTTTTAAATCGGTTTGAACAAAATAACGGATTTAAAAAGTGCACCCAAGCGGCAAGTCCAAAATATTTAGCATTGCAAGGGGCGAGTCCAAAAAATTCAGCATTGTAAAGGGCGAGTCAAATGAAAAAAAAAATACATGGGGAAAAAACAAAACTCGCTCACATTACAAGGAGGGATCAACCTATTTACCCTTAAAATTATTCTTCATCATTTAAAATAATTTACATTCTTGTCTTTATTTCCCGTTTTAGAGAATAATTTTTCTCCATTTTTGTTCCTGTAGATCCCACAGTTTTCACGGGATCTATCAATATTTAAAAAACTTATTAAATTTCTATCTTTTTACTAATTATAAAAAAACTAATCATAAGATAAATTAAAAATTAAAACATTATTTTGAGTATTATTGAGCTTAGTGCATTATATACACCATCGATGTCATTGAATGAATAATTTTTTTTTTTTTTGGTTAGGAATGAATAAACTTTAATACAATATTAAATTTTTATATAGTCTAACACATTTAAAAATATTGTTCGTAAGATAAGGTCCTTATCTTTGTGTTTTTGTCCCTATAAAGAATTTTTCCCATTAATAATGTATGATATCGTTCATATAATGGGTTCTTGAAGAAGTAAACTCATTTTCTAAATTAATTAATAATTAGACAATTGGACTAACTATTGTTTTTTTTACAAGACTGACTATATTATAATGACACGTTATTGCAAGTTGTAACAACCATCGTGAGGTTTTATTGTCTTTTAATTTATATTATTAAGAGGAAAATTCAATTATTAAAAAAATAAATTAAATTGATATACACACTACAAGATTTTATCGATATACCCATCAACAATTATCCAAAACTTTGTAATAGTAGATAATTTTTAAATTATTGACGATTTTATACTTTTTATCACTTATAATTTTTTACTATCTCAATTGATTATAATCTTTTTAACAATAGAAACATTAAAATATGTGTTCCCATAAATTTAACTCGGTAAGTAGAGACATATTATTTTATATATATAGGAGTCGAGATTCGAATTTAAAAAATTTTACTTATTCACTTTGAAATTGGAATTCTAGTCATTTAACTATTTCATAAAAAAAATGTTACTAATATAGATCTTAAATTTCATGCTAAGAAAGATTTATTTATTGGTTGAAAAATAAAAAAAATTAATTGACAGGACATCAAAATTAATATGATAAAATAAAAGGAATCACAAATTGAATTTTTTTATTTTATTTTGTGGTTCCTTATGTGTTGATATTTTTATGTAATCATCATCAGAATGCAGTGGTGCTTTGGAGCATGCACCCTTGGGAAAGAGATGCTCGTTTAGCAAAAGAGGCCCTAAAGAAAGGCCCAAGTTCATATGGTGTGTTGATTGAGATTGCATGCACAAGATCTTCAGAAGAGCTTTTGGGAGCTAGGAAGGCATATCATTCCCTCTTTGACCACTCCATTGAAGAAGATGTTGCTTCTCACATTCATGGCATTGACAGAAAGGTACATAATACATCAAGTTGTAGTACTATATATAGCCAATAAAGTTTTATGTTTCTTATTTTTTTATTAAAAAAATTTAATAATATCATAATTTTAAATTATGGTTGCGGTCACGCTATAAGTTTTTGTATTGCAGTTTCAATTGTAGATGTGTAGATATTTCAAAAATATTTGATGTTATGACTCATTGTAATTTTGAACAAATGATGTCGCGAAACTGGTGCGAGTCTAGGAGAAAATAATTTGTTTTGTGATTTTTTGGGTTAATCAAATTCGACGAAAAAAACTAAGTTGTTTTTGTGCTTACTTTACAGGCCAATATTTTAGGTCAGGTCCATTTTTGACTGCTCTACTACTAAATAAGTGTATATAGAAAATGTTCAAAATGTGATGTAATATTGCATTTGATCAAATAAATGAATTTCTTATAAGTTTCAAAATGTTTGGGTGAATTAGTATTATTTATATGGATATATGATATCACATTGTTATTTATTATTTGAAATACTCAAATACAGCACAACACTAACACCTATTACTATTGGGAAATAGCTCTTGGTTGCACTTGTGAGTGCCTATAGGTATGAAGGATCAAAGGTTAAAGATGACATTGCAAAATCAGAAGCCAAAACACTTTCCAATGCCATTAAGAATGATCAAAAGAAGCCTATTGTTGAGGATGATGAAGTAATAAGGATTTTGGCTACAAGAAGCAAGCCACATCTTCAAGCAGTTTACAAGCACTATAAAGAGATATCTGGCAAAAATCTTGAAGAGGTATTATAAACAATGCTAATGCATGCACAATATCTCATAAGAAATTCTATAATATGATTATTCCTTGCTACTTTAAGTTTTGGATCATATGTTGTACTAAACATTTTTGGCTTGTTTCAATTGGTTTATTTGAGTTTATTTCTTTTTTATATATATGATAGAAAAATCCTTTTTTTTTAACAAATTTGAGTTTATCAATCTACTGACTGTTTGACTGACGGCTGGTTTAGATTTGACTTATTTTGGAGCTTTTAAAAATAGCTTATGCAAATAAATAAACTTTTATGATAATTCATAAGTTTTTACTAAAAAAGTTGTATCTTTATTAGTTGTGTTTTTATAAACTAACTCGAAAATCTTATAATAATACACAAAAATTATTTATTTGAATAAGCTGTTTCACATAAGCTAAATAATAAGTCAATCTAAACAAGATTAAAACCTTTTGAAAACAGCTTATGACATGTTTATAAGTTGTTTTCAGCTTATTTTTATAAGCTATTGCTTATGACATGTTTATAAGTTGTTTTCATCTTATTTTCATAAGCTCTCACTAAAATAGCAACAATTTGCCTTTATTTTTTCTTTTGTTATAGAAATAACTTATACATAAGCACTTATATTATAAACGCTTATGTTATAAGTATTTAATTAAGTTGTTTATCCAAACATATGACTTATGAGATTCAATTTCTGATTAAAACTTCACTGCCTTTTGCCAGGATCTTAATGACTTAAGGTTTAAAGAGACTGTACTATGCCTTTGTACTCCACAAGTATATTTTAGTAAGGTAAGTTAAAATTACAAAGCCAAAATTCAACCTCTATTTTAATTTCTTCTCTTTTATTGTATAATAACTACATATATAATTTTTTTTTTTTTTGTATCCATAGGTTTTGGATGAAGCATTAAGAATTGATGTGGATAAGAATATTAAGAAATCACTTACTCGTGTGATTGTTACTAGAGCTGACATTGATATGAAGGAGATAAAAGCTGAGTATAATAACTTATATGGAGTTTCTTTGCCTCAAAAAATTGAAGAGACTGCTAAAGGGAACTATAAAGATTTCTTGCTAACCTTGATTGCTAGAGGAGGTTAATTGGTGAAATTAATTAGAGAACAAATCTTTGGTATTCTCTTGAAATATGAAATTTGAGTTTTATTTTCTCTCCCTGTATTGCTTATCAATTTAAATTTTTATTGGTGATGTTACTATGCTTCACATTGTACTATTATTGTCACAAAAGAGAAAACAATATGTGTAATCGAATAAACTTGTTTTGGATTTTCTTTGAAAAATATAGAGGATCTTTGTTGATTAAATAAAGGGTTGTTTTCGATTATTCTAAGACATGTTGGAATAAAATTGATCTATTTGTTGTTTTGCTCACAACTCTAAAGAAGAGGATGTATTTGAGAGGATAGAGAAAAAAAAGAAGAGTTTTGATGCCCTTATTGCACATATCAATAACAAATCCATCTCGCAACGTTTCATTCTTTCTCTTTTTATAGGGTTCATTCTTCCTTTTCAGTGGGGGTATCCAAGAAGGATGGAACCATCTTTGATACCAATTGATACGGATTGAACCTAACTCCACCTCAAAATCATGATTCAAATGGGAGGATTGTCCAATCCTATATAAACACTCACACCAAATTCATGACTCCGGATGTACAACTCTAAGTTGGGTTCATGAAGTCCTTATTTCACATGAAAATCGTTACCAAATTTAGAATACTCAAAGTTTATGAACTACGTACCTAATAATAGAAGAAACTAAAAATTGAAGCTAACAACTAACTAACTTGTGTATGAAGTAACAAACTTGTCTAACAAGAATTAACAAACTCTTAAAACACCGCCTTTATTTATGTTAGAAAATGACTCAACACCCATGCGGCGTCTCAATTTCTTGTATGCTTCAACCGATGGTTTCTCCTTTGCCTACTTGTTTGCTCAAGTAATGGAATCTCGTCTCAAATTATGCTTACTTCTCCATGAGCAATAAAATTTTTAGCAAGACATGTTGATATATTGTCCACTTTGATTGTTGACTACTTTCACTCTTCACTTCACTAAGTTCTTCCATGATCTGATTACTCAACCAAACTGCTTCACATACACCTAGAGAAGCTACAATGTATTCAACTTCACAAGATGATTGTGCTATCACAGGTTCCTTCCTTGAACACCACCAAGAGATTAATGTTCATCCAACCATTAAGATATGTAACCAACGGTAGATTTCATATCATCCCTGTCCCAACACCAGTTTTAGTTGGTGTAAAATTGCAAGAGCAGAAAATTTGGGGCTGTTTATCTGAGCTACCAAAAATATTTGATGACTAAGCCGTGTCGAAGATTTAGATGCTTTATTATAAATTTTAAAGCGAGTAAAATGTAAAATATAAAAGTCAATCGTTGTTATTTTAACAAACTATTGATTTGTTAATTGTTATGAGGAATTTTTTCATTTTACAATATATTATTCATTTTAGAAAATTCCAATCTATGTCAAATACCAATCCTTGTACATATCAATCCATTATAATTTAATTTGTATATGATTGATTCTTATAATTAAGTCATCATTTGAAATGTGTCAATCGTTTATCTTGTTTGGTTACTTCGTAGTTTTGTATAGGCACCTTCCTTCTTTGGCTTTTTGTTTATTGTAGTTTATTTATAGTACAAATGGTCACTTGCACATGTAAGACCCAAGATTTCATTGTATAGTTGGTTTAAGGAATATTAGGGTTTCGATGTGTTCGTGTGACGAAACATCGTGTAATTATTAGCTTTTGCTGTAATTGAGCCTGTTCAGTGCTCGTGCACCGAAATTGTACAGACTTTGGTTCTGTGATCCTGTTGCTTGAATAAGAAGTTATATGCGGTTTCAGAATAATAAGTTTTGGATTATTCTTGTTTTTGGAAAAACGAGTAGGATTTTACCGCGGATGGGAAAATCTTATTGCGTCTGTTTTAAGTGAGGTTTCGGATGAGAGTTTTATATATCTGCACGAGTGAAGATATATTCTGAGAATAATTTTCTGAGGTATGAAAGAAAATTACAGTCGCGGAAAAAGATTCGGCGATAAGTTTTGGAAATGTTAGACGTTAGACGTTCTTTCCGTAGGTTTTATGTTTTTGTGGTTTACGTTCGTCGCGTCGCGCGAGAGCTGAACGTGTGAGTGTTTCTATGAGGTTTTGAGTGTTATCTCAAGTGGGTTTGTTTTGGTTTGATCCAATGGCTAGGGTTTAAGCTTGGCATTGTGGTTTTGATCCAATGGTGGATTGGCTATCAAGAGCTTTTTAAATAGTAAGGAGGTTTATGACTTGTGGACTTAAGAAAATCATAAATTTCACTCCATTCTTTCTCTCTTGTACGTGGAACTCCATTGTTTTCTTTCCAACCTTCACAAATTTCATTTCCTCACCAATTCACTCCATTTCAAGCTTGGAAGCTTAGTGGAAAGTTGTAGAGAATCACTTGCTTAAGGTAACCCTCTCTTCTCATCTCCTAGGTTGGTAGATTTTTAGAGTTGTGAGGTTTTTGGGTTTATGTTCTTAAGAGGGTTTGGTGAGAAATGTTGTTCTTGCTTGTTCTTGTTTCATGTAAGTTGTTCATGAGAGTTTAGGAAGCATGCTAGGCTTTGTTGTTTTTGTTTTCCATGAGTTGGTGAAAAATCTCATGAGAAAAGTTAGGGTTTTGGTTGGTTTATGTATTGATCAAGTACATGAGGTTATGTTGTAAGGTTTTGAAAAGAAAAGTTGTCTTTGAACCTTTGGGCGAAAGGGAAATGCGTTGTATGGTTTTGTTTTGGAAAATCCGATGAAAAATATTTTGAGGTTTATGAAAATATTTCCTAAGTGTTTTGGGTAGTGTTTTGGGGTCAAAATGGTTTAAAACTATTGTGACA
The DNA here is from genome assembly GCA_030408175.1 of Trifolium repens. Lineage (NCBI taxonomy): Eukaryota > Viridiplantae > Streptophyta > Magnoliopsida > Fabales > Fabaceae > Trifolium > Trifolium repens. The sequence goes on from CP125850.1 coordinate 11,199,349, forward strand.
TGTGGTGTCGCTATTTACCTTGAAAACATGTTTGAAAATGATTACCGGACGGTTAAGGCCCGTAATAAAACTTGTGCTTGGATTTGGTTTTGATTTTGGAAATGAAAATCAAATAACTTGCACTCGAAGCAACCAACATGCTTTCGGAAATGTGTTGCTTGCTTATGAAAATGGTTTGCTTTTATGCCTTGAAAAGATGTTGGGAACTAATAGAATCAAACTAGGCTTGGGGTGGAAAAAGGTGGTATGAGTTGCTGTCTTGTGCTGTCATGACAGGTGCAACTCGCTGGGCGAGTGGTTACTCGCCAGGGCGAGTGTCACAGGTCATGACAACTCGCCAGGGCGAGCTCCAGAGCGAGCTAGACCTGTCCTCCCTGCCTTCACTCGCCACCAACTCGCCAGGGCGAGCTCTGGGAGTTGAAATTTTGGATTCTGATTTCTAAACTTGATTTTTAACCTTCTAATCCCTTTTTATTAATTTATGAAAGTGGTTGGGATTGGAAACGAGTTTTTCGGGTACTCGGAAAGTACGTAGCTTGTAACGCAAGAAAACGGCCATTTTGCATTTCAAATTATTTAAGACTTTTGGCAATTGTTTTGGGTCCTAAAAATAGTACAAATAACTCATGGGGGTTGATCAATACGATAGATTTTGGTATGGTATCCGAAAGAGTGAATTTTCCTTAGGAACCTTTAGGTTTTTGGGGTTTTGGTGTAGTTTCAATACTATTGGTTAGAGAACAATGTATTGATTGTTACGCTGCTTGTTTTAGGAAGCGCGTTGTGTTGTTTGAGCGTGTGTTATTGACGGAAGCTTGCCGAGGTAAGGGCTCCACTTTAATTCTGTCTTTGAAACGGTTTGACATGCTTGTGTTATGTATGCCCGTTGATGGGAACGTGTTTACGTTACTTGTGCAATTTACATATGATTTTGAAAATATATGTATGAATTGCTATGATCTAGTTACATATGCTTGAGAGGTATGTATGTGTGGCATTAGCATATGTAGGGAATCGTATGCTCATGCATTCATGGTGCGTAGTTGCGTGGGTGGACTACGGGGTGTTGGTTGCGTGAGTGGACCCACCCAAAATCCTACGGGATCTTTTTGAGTACAATAAGTGGTTGCGTGAGTGGACCACGGGGTGTGATTGCGTGAGTGGATCCACCTTAACCCTTTGCGGTTTTATTGGTTATGATTAGTAATTCCGGAATTCATTTGCATGTGGTAGCTCTGGTAGTACCACACCCATTGTAGAAGTCTGCATTAGGCTTGTTGTGCATTATAAATATAAGCCCGTTGGTGGGAATTGTTGATTGTTTTAAGAGCTTTCTCTTGTGTTTTGTGGAAATTTTGTTATGTGTACAATCTTTCGTATCGGTTATATATATATATCTACTGTGGTTTTGTGGTGACCCTTTCTTTCATTTGCGGGCTCATCCCACCCCAGATGACGATGTAGGTCGTGAGGACGGCGTTGGTAGCTCTAGGCCTTAGTGAGCTCGTGTTGGAGCTGGTGTGGTAGTTTTTAGTTAGACTATGCGCCGGTGTGTTTGTACACCGTGCTTTTTGGTTAGCATAGGGTTTCTAACTTTGTTTTGTTGTAAGTATTTGTATACTTAGACTTGGATTGTAATTATTCAGGAAATACACTTTGCTTGTCGAAGCACCTTTTGGTAATGAGTCTTTTGTATATTTGAATGCCGGCTCATTGGAAAATATTCTATGCGCACTCTGAGTGTTAGTTGAAAAAGAAAAAAAAAATAAAAATAATGCCCTTTTTGGCTTATGAAAAACGGGGTGTTACATTTTGGTATCAGAGCTCGGCTTTAAATCTTCAAAGGGAAAGTGTATACTTGAGTCGTTAGTTCAGAGTCGGTTAGAACGTAACTAGGGTTGAGTTAGTTCTAGTGGTTGTTCTGTGTCGGGTTTTGTGTTAGTAGCCGTTGTATGAGATTTTCTGTTGAGACTCAGAAATGTCTGGATAAGGAATCTAATCAGAATTGGTATTGTGCAGAGATAGAATGCCTCCAAGAAGGGCACCTACAGCACCTGTGACGGATAATGCTGATATTTATCAAATGGCTTATGCCATGAACACAATGGCAGCGGCGGTGACTGCCCAGAGCCATGCTAAGGCGCAAAGGGATCTGGAAAAGCGCGAAAGAGAAATACTTGCGGCTGGATCTAGACTTCTTTCGAATTTCAACCACCAAACTCCTCCTAAGTTTAATGGGGAGGGAGGTCCGGAAACTGCTGATTTGTGGCTCCAATCTGTGGAGAGGATATTCGGGGCAATTCATTGTCCGGAGGGGGAGAAGGTAGTTCTAGCTACCTATCAGCTGCTTGGGGGTTCCGAATTTTGGTGGAGGAACACCCGTCTGATTATGGAAAATGCATATGAGGAGATTAACTGGGAGAACTTCAAGAGGAGGTTCCTGGCTAAGTATTTCCCCGAGACTGCAAGGGAAAGGTATGGTGAGGAGTTTCTGAGACTACGTCAGGGGAGTATGAATGTGGAGGCATATTCCAAGAAGTTTGAATCATTATCCCGTTTCTTCCGCTTCTTTAGGGATGGGATAGATGAGGTCTATATGTGTCGTCGATTCCAAGATGGGCTGAGGTACGAACTGCAGGATGCGGTTGTGCCATTGGGTATTCGGCAATTTCAAGTCTTGGTTGAAAAGTGCCAAGAGGTGGAAGATATGAGAAACAAAAGGGTGAACCGACAGGGTGGTTTTAGTGCTGGGGGACCAAGTCGTTCTGGTGGTCCGAATCAAAGTCAGAACCGTGGGAAACACGGCAGTAAGCCATATGACCGTCCACAGTATAACAAGGGACAGGGTCGATCGGTGAATCAGGGCAGTCAGAATACTGGGAAGCAGGGCTGTTTTAAGTGTGGTGAAGTGGGCCACTATGCGAATGAATGCCGGAATCAGGGGCATGTTTGTTTTAATTGCAAGAAGCCGGGACACTTTGCTAGGGATTGCAAAGCCCCGAAGGCCGGGCCGTCGGCTAATGTGGCACAAGGCTCACAAGGTACCAGACCTGCGGCAAAGGCACGTGCTTACTGTATGGGCACAGAAGTGAGTGGGCAGGCTAGCAATGCCATTCACGAGAGCTGTCACATTGTAGGTAATTCTTTAACTGCTTTGATTGACACGGGGGCAACCCACTCATTCATTTCTTTGGCTTGTGCAAATCGGTTGAGTTTGAATGTTTCTGTTCTTCCATTTGATTTGAATGTTTTGACTCCTGCTAAGGATTTGGTAGTGAATACTGCATGTTTGCATTGTTTAGTAGTAATTCAGAATAGGGAGTTTCTGGTCAACTTGGTGTGTTTACCGCTTACATCTCTCGAGATCATCCTCGGGATGGATTGGTTGTCTTATCATTATGTGATTCTAGACTGTGCTCGGAAATTGGTTTTCTTTCCCGAGCCAGGTGTGCGAAGGTACTTGTCTGCAAATCGACTTTCTGTGGTTATGTGTAATGGAGAGCCGGAGATAGTTTCACTTGCTAGCTTAGGAGTGATGTCGGAGATCCGAATTGAGGAAATTCGTGTGGTTCAGGAGTTCCAAGATATGTTCCCATCAGAGATTCCAGCTTTTCCTCCGTGTAGAGAGGTGGAATTCTTTATTGATTTGCAACCGGGTACGGGTCCGATTTCGGAATCAGCCTATCGGATGGCTCCAGTTGAGCTGGTAGAGTTGAAGAGTCAGATTGAGGACTTGTTAGAGAAAGGTTTCATAAGGCCTAGTGTGTCGCCTTGGGGAGCACCGGTCTTATTGGTGAAGAAGAAGGATGGGAAATCTCGTCTATGTGTGGATTATCGGAAGCTTAATAAGGTGACTATCAAGAACCGATATCCATTGCCACGGATTGATGATCTGATGGATCAGTTGAGGGGAGCCTCAGTGTTTTCAAAGATTGATTTGAAATCTGGTTATCACCAGATAAGAGTACGAGATGCGGATATTCAGAAAACGGCGTTTAGGACGCGTTATGGGCATTATGAGTACTTGGTGATGCCGTTCGGAGTGACGAATGCACCTGCTATCTTTATGGCGTACATGAATCGGATATTCAACTCATATTTGGACAAGTTTGTGGTGGTGTTCATTGATGACATTTTGGTGTATTCGAAGAGTGAAGAGGAGCATGAAGAGCATCTTCGCTTGGTTTTGCAAGTTTTGCGGGAAAGTAAGTTGTATGCGAACCCGTCAAAGTGTGACTTTTGGTTGGAAGAGGTGAATTTCCTTGGCCATGTTATATCAAAAGAGGGAATAGCCGTGGATCCAGCCAAGATTGATACGGTACTTTCATGGAAGCAGCCTCAAACAGTGACGGACGTGAGGAGTTTTGTTGGTTTGGCCGGTTATTACCGGAGGTTCATAGAAGGATTCGCTAAGATTGTGGCACCAATGACGCAACTTACGCGAAAAGATCAACCGTTTGCGTGGACTGAGCAGTGTGAACTTAGTTTTCAATTGTTGAAGGAGCGGTTGACGACTTCACCGGTGTTGGTGTTACCTCAGTCAGATGAACCTTATGAGGTTTATTGTGATGCGTCTCATCAGGGTTTAGGTTGTGTGTTGATGCAGCACAAGAGAGCAGTGGCTTATGCATCACGGCAGTTGAAGGTGCATGAGAAGAATTATCCGACGCACGATTTGGAGCTTGCGGCCGTGGTTTTTGCATTGAAGATTTGGAGACATCATCTTTATGGTTGCACTTTTGTCGTGTTTAGTGACCATAAAAGTCTTAAGTATCTGTTTGATCAGAAAGAGCTTAACATGAGGCAACGGAGGTGGATGGAAACTTTGAAAGACTTCGACTTTACGTTGGAATACCATCCGGGAAAGGCTAATGTGGTAGCCGATGCTTTGAGTAGGAAGAGTGTGTCGGTTTGTTCGGCACAAATGGCTAGTCAACAAGAGTTGTTGAAAGAATTTCGAGATTTGCACCTAGAGGTAGAGTTTGCTTTAGGGAATATGAGACTGGGTATGATTACCATCTCAAGCGGTTTGTTGGAGGATATTGCTAATTGTCAAGATGACAAGTTTCTCATGGAGAAAAGAGCTTTGATTGTTCGAGGAACCAACCGAGATTTCAAGGTGGGATCGGACAATATCTTGAGGTGTCAAGGTAGGGTGTGTGTACCCGATGCTATGAACTTGAAAAACATCATTCTAGGGGAGGCACACAAGAGTAAACTTAGTATACATCCCGGAGAAACAAAGATGTATCAAGACCTGAGGCAAGATTTCTGGTGGCCAGGTATGAAAAAGGATGTGGCTGAGTATGTGGCGTCGTGTCTGACTTGTCAGAAGGCGAAGGTTGAGCATCAGAGACCAGCAGGGATGCTGCAATCGTTAGATATCCCCGAGTGGAAGTGGGATAGTATTTCTATGGATTTCATCACTGGTTTACCTAAGACCAGGAGGAAGCATGATTCCATTTGGGTGATAGTGGATCGTTTGACGAAGTCCGCTCATTTTCTACCGGTAAGAATTACGGATACGGCGGCAAGGTTGACCGATGTGTATATTGCTGAGATTGTGAGGTTACATGGGATTCCGTCAAGTATAGTGTCGGATAGAGATCCAAAGTTCACTTCACATTTTTGGAAGACTTTGCATGAGGCGTTGGGGACGAAACTGAGGTTGAGTTCTGCCTATCATCCCCAGACCGATGGGCAAACTGAGAGAACAAATCAGTCACTAGAGGATTTATTGAGAACATGTGTGCTGGATGATCGTGGGAGTTGGGACGACGTGTTGCCGTTGATAGAGTTCACGTACAACAATAGTTACCATTCGACTATCGGAATGGCACCATATGAGGCTTTGTATGGGAGGAGATGTCAGACTCCTTTGTGTTGGTACCAAGATGGGGAAGGTTTAATAGTAGGACCGGAAATGGTACAACAGACGACGGACAAGGTCCGAAAGATAAGGGCAACGATGAAGGTTGCTCAAGATCGACAAAAGAGTTATGCGGATAGGCGTCGGAGGCCTTTAGAGTTTGAGGAGGGAGACCATGTATTTCTCCGTGTTACCCCAACAACTGGTGTTGGGAGGGCTTTGAAAGCGAAGAAGTTGACTCCGAAGTTTATAGGACCTTATCAGATTACGGAGCGGATTGGTAAGGTAGCATACCGGATCGCGTTGCCACCAGTACTATCTTTGATTCATGACGTGTTCCATGTGTCGCAATTGCGGAAGTATACACCGGATCCATCACATGTGATCACACCAGATGATATCCAGTTGAGGGATAATTTGTCATTCGAGGTTCCGCCGATCAAGATTGCGGATAGGAAGACGAAGCGTTTGAGAACGAAAGAGATACCTTTGGTGAAGGTGATATGGAACGAAGCTACAGGAGATACCACCTGGGAGCTCGAGAGTAAGATGAAGGAATTATACCCCGGTTTGTTTGTCGATGTCTAAGTTTCGAGGACGAAACTTCTTTTAGGGGGGTAGTATTGTAAGACCCAAGATTTCATTGTATAGTTGGTTTAAGGAATATTAGGGTTTCGATGTGTTCGTGTGACGAAACATCGTGTAATTATTAGCTTTTGCTGTAATTGAGCCTGTTCAGTGCTCGTGCACCGAAATTGTACAGACTTTGGTTCTGTGATCCTGTTGCTTGAATAAGAAGTTATATGCGGTTTCAGAATAATAAGTTTTGGATTATTCTTGTTTTTGGAAAAACGAGTAGGATTTTACCGCGGATGGGAAAATCTTATTGCGTCTGTTTTAAGTGAGGTTTCGGATGAGAGTTTTATATATCTGCACGAGTGAAGATATATTCTGAGAATAATTTTCTGAGGTATGAAAGAAAATTACAGTCGCGGAAAAAGATTCGGCGATAAGTTTTGGAAATGTTAGACGTTAGACGTTCTTTCCGTAGGTTTTATGTTTTTGTGGTTTACGTTCGTCGCGTCGCGCGAGAGCTGAACGTGTGAGTGTTTCTATGAGGTTTTGAGTGTTATCTCAAGTGGGTTTGTTTTGGTTTGATCCAATGGCTAGGGTTTAAGCTTGGCATTGTGGTTTTGATCCAATGGTGGATTGGCTATCAAGAGCTTTTTAAATAGTAAGGAGGTTTATGACTTGTGGACTTAAGAAAATCATAAATTTCACTCCATTCTTTCTCTCTTGTACGTGGAACTCCATTGTTTTCTTTCCAACCTTCACAAATTTCATTTCCTCACCAATTCACTCCATTTCAAGCTTGGAAGCTTAGTGGAAAGTTGTAGAGAATCACTTGCTTAAGGTAACCCTCTCTTCTCATCTCCTAGGTTGGTAGATTTTTAGAGTTGTGAGGTTTTTGGGTTTATGTTCTTAAGAGGGTTTGGTGAGAAATGTTGTTCTTGCTTGTTCTTGTTTCATGTAAGTTGTTCATGAGAGTTTAGGAAGCATGCTAGGCTTTGTTGTTTTTGTTTTCCATGAGTTGGTGAAAAATCTCATGAGAAAAGTTAGGGTTTTGGTTGGTTTATGTATTGATCAAGTACATGAGGTTATGTTGTAAGGTTTTGAAAAGAAAAGTTGTCTTTGAACCTTTGGGCGAAAGGGAAATGCGTTGTATGGTTTTGTTTTGGAAAATCCGATGAAAAATATTTTGAGGTTTATGAAAATATTTCCTAAGTGTTTTGGGTAGTGTTTTGGGGTCAAAATGGTTTAAAACTATTGTGACATGTGGTGTCGCTATTTACCTTGAAAACATGTTTGAAAATGATTACCGGACGGTTAAGGCCCGTAATAAAACTTGTGCTTGGATTTGGTTTTGATTTTGGAAATGAAAATCAAATAACTTGCACTCGAAGCAACCAACATGCTTTCGGAAATGTGTTGCTTGCTTATGAAAATGGTTTGCTTTTATGCCTTGAAAAGATGTTGGGAACTAATAGAATCAAACTAGGCTTGGGGTGGAAAAAGGTGGTATGAGTTGCTGTCTTGTGCTGTCATGACAGGTGCAACTCGCTGGGCGAGTGGTTACTCGCCAGGGCGAGTGTCACAGGTCATGACAACTCGCCAGGGCGAGCTCCAGAGCGAGCTAGACCTGTCCTCCCTGCCTTCACTCGCCACCAACTCGCCAGGGCGAGCTCTGGGAGTTGAAATTTTGGATTCTGATTTCTAAACTTGATTTTTAACCTTCTAATCCCTTTTTATTAATTTATGAAAGTGGTTGGGATTGGAAACGAGTTTTTCGGGTACTCGGAAAGTACGTAGCTTGTAACGCAAGAAAACGGCCATTTTGCATTTCAAATTATTTAAGACTTTTGGCAATTGTTTTGGGTCCTAAAAATAGTACAAATAACTCATGGGGGTTGATCAATACGATAGATTTTGGTATGGTATCCGAAAGAGTGAATTTTCCTTAGGAACCTTTAGGTTTTTGGGGTTTTGGTGTAGTTTCAATACTATTGGTTAGAGAACAATGTATTGATTGTTACGCTGCTTGTTTTAGGAAGCGCGTTGTGTTGTTTGAGCGTGTGTTATTGACGGAAGCTTGCCGAGGTAAGGGCTCCACTTTAATTCTGTCTTTGAAACGGTTTGACATGCTTGTGTTATGTATGCCCGTTGATGGGAACGTGTTTACGTTACTTGTGCAATTTACATATGATTTTGAAAATATATGTATGAATTGCTATGATCTAGTTACATATGCTTGAGAGGTATGTATGTGTGGCATTAGCATATGTAGGGAATCGTATGCTCATGCATTCATGGTGCGTAGTTGCGTGGGTGGACTACGGGGTGTTGGTTGCGTGAGTGGACCCACCCAAAATCCTACGGGATCTTTTTGAGTACAATAAGTGGTTGCGTGAGTGGACCACGGGGTGTGATTGCGTGAGTGGATCCACCTTAACCCTTTGCGGTTTTATTGGTTATGATTAGTAATTCCGGAATTCATTTGCATGTGGTAGCTCTGGTAGTACCACACCCATTGTAGAAGTCTGCATTAGGCTTGTTGTGCATTATAAATATAAGGCCGTTGGTGGGAATTGTTGATTGTTTTAAGAGCTTTCTCTTGTGTTTTGTGGAAATTTTGTTATGTGTACAATCTTTCGTATCGGTTATATATATATATCTACTGTGGTTTTGTGGTGACCCTTTCTTTCATTTGCGGGTTCATCCCACCCCAGATGACGATGTAGGTCGTGAGGACGACGTTGGTAGCTCTAGGCCTTAGTGAGCTCGTGTTGGAGCTGGTGTGGTAGTTTTTAGTTAGACTATGCGCCGGTGTGTTTGTACACCGTGCTTTTTGGTTAGCATAGGGTTTCTAACTTTGTTTTGTTGTAAGTATTTGTATACTTAGACTTGGATTGTAATTATTCAGGAAATACACTTTGCTTGTCGAAGCACCTTTTGGTAATGAGTCTTTTGTATATTTGAATGCCGGCTCATTGGAAAATATTCTATGCGCACTCTGAGTGTTAGTTGAAAAAGAAAAAAAAAAATAAAAATAATGCCCTTTTTGGCTTATGAAAAACGGGGTGTTACATTTTGGTATCAGAGCTCGGCTTTAAATCTTCAAAGGGAAAGTGTATACTTGAGTCGTTAGTTCAGAGTCGGTTAGAACGTAACTAGGGTTGAGTTAGTTCTAGTGGTTGTTCTGTGTCGGGTTTTGTGTTAGTAGCCGTTGTATGAGATTTTCTGTTGAGACTCAGAAATGTCTGGATAAGGAATCTAATCAGAATTGGTATTGTGCAGAGATAGAATGCCTCCAAGAAGGGCACCTACAGCACCTGTGACGGATAATGCTGATATTTATCAAATGGCTTATGCCATGAACACAATGGCAGCGGCGGTGACTGCCCAGAGCCATGCTAAGGCGCAAAGGGATCTGGAAAAGCGCGAAAGAGAAATACTTGCGGCTGGATCTAGACTTCTTTCGAATTTCAACCACCAAACTCCTCCTAAGTTTAATGGGGAGGGAGGTCCGGAAACTGCTGATTTGTGGCTCCAATCTGTGGAGAGGATATTCGGGGCAATTCATTGTCCGGAGGGGGAGAAGGTAGTTCTAGCTACCTATCAGCTGCTTGGGGGTTCCGAATTTTGGTGGAGGAACACCCGTCTGATTATGGAAAATGCATATGAGGAGATTAACTGGGAGAACTTCAAGAGGAGGTTCCTGGCTAAGTATTTCCCTGAGACTGCAAGGGAAAGGTATGGTGAGGAGTTTCTGAGACTACGTCAGGGGAGTATGAATGTGGAGGCATATTCCAAGAAGTTTGAATCATTATCCCGTTTCTTCCGCTTCTTTAGGGATGGGATAGATGAGGTCTATATGTGTCGTCGATTCCAAGATGGGCTGAGGTACGAACTGCAGGATGCGGTTGTGCCATTGGGTATTCGGCAATTTCAAGTCTTGGTTGAAAAGTGCCAAGAGGTGGAAGATATGAGAAACAAAAGGGTGAACCGACAGGGTGGTTTTAGTGCTGGGGGACCAAGTCGTTCTGGTGGTCCGAATCAAAGTCAGAACCGTGGGAAACACGGCAGTAAGCCATATGACCGTCCACAGTATAACAAGGGACAGGGTCGATCGGTGAATCAGGGCAGTCAGAATACTGGGAAGCAGGGCTGTTTTAAGTGTGGTGAAGTGGGCCACTATGCGAATGAATGCCGGAATCAGGGGCATGTTTGTTTTAATTGCAAGAAGCCGGGACACTTTGCTAGGGATTGCAAAGCCCCGAAGGCCGGGCCGTCGGCTAATGTGGCACAAGGCTCACAAGGTACCAGACCTGCGGCAAAGGCACGTGCTTACTGTATGGGCACAGAAGTGAGTGGGCAGGCTAGCAATGCCATTCACGAGAGCTGTCACATTGTAGGTAATTCTTTAACTGCTTTGATTGACACGGGGGCAACCCACTCATTCATTTCTTTGGCTTGTGCAAATCGGTTGAGTTTGAATGTTTCTGTTCTTCCATTTGATTTGAATGTTTTGACTCCTGCTAAGGATTTGGTAGTGAATACTGCATGTTTGCATTGTTTAGTAGTAATTCAGAATAGGGAGTTTCTGGTCAACTTGGTGTGTTTACCGCTTACATCTCTCGAGATCATCCTCGGGATGGATTGGTTGTCTTATCATTATGTGATTCTAGACTGTGCTCGGAAATTGGTTTTCTTTCCCGAGCCAGGTGTGCGAAGGTACTTGTCTGCAAATCGACTTTCTGTGGTTATGTGTAATGGAGAGCCGGAGATAGTTTCACTTGCTAGCTTAGGAGTGATGTCGGAGATCCGAATTGAGGAAATTCGTGTGGTTCAGGAGTTCCAAGATATGTTCCCATCAGAGATTCCAGCTTTTCCTCCGTGTAGAGAGGTGGAATTCTTTATTGATTTGCAACCGGGTACGGGTCCGATTTCGGAATCAGCCTATCGGATGGCTCCAGTTGAGCTGGTAGAGTTGAAGAGTCAGATTGAGGACTTGTTAGAGAAAGGTTTCATAAGGCCTAGTGTGTCGCCTTGGGGAGCACCGGTCTTATTGGTGAAGAAGAAGGATGGGAAATCTCGTCTATGTGTGGATTATCGGAAGCTTAATAAGGTGACTATCAAGAACCGATATCCATTGCCACGGATTGATGATCTGATGGATCAGTTGAGGGGAGCCTCAGTGTTTTCAAAGATTGATTTGAAATCTGGTTATCACCAGATAAGAGTACGAGATGCGGATATTCAGAAAACGGCGTTTAGGACGCGTTATGGGCATTATGAGTACTTGGTGATGCCGTTCGGAGTGACGAATGCACCTGCTATCTTTATGGCGTACATGAATCGGATATTCAACTCATATTTGGACAAGTTTGTGGTGGTGTTCATTGATGACATTTTGGTGTATTCGAAGAGTGAAGAGGAGCATGAAGAGCATCTTCGCTTGGTTTTGCAAGTTTTGCGGGAAAGTAAGTTGTATGCGAACCCGTCAAAGTGTGACTTTTGGTTGGAAGAGGTGAATTTCCTTGGCCATGTTATATCAAAAGAGGGAATAGCCGTGGATCCAGCCAAGATTGATACGGTACTTTCATGGAAGCAGCCTCAAACAGTGACGGACGTGAGGAGTTTTGTTGGTTTGGCCGGTTATTACCGGAGGTTCATAGAAGGATTCGCTAAGATTGTGGCACCAATGACGCAACTTACGCGAAAAGATCAACCGTTTGCGTGGACTGAGCAGTGTGAACTTAGTTTTCAATTGTTGAAGGAGCGGTTGACGACTTCACCGGTGTTGGTGTTACCTCAGTCAGATGAACCTTATGAGGTTTATTGTGATGCGTCTCATCAGGGTTTAGGTTGTGTGTTGATGCAGCACAAGAGAGCAGTGGCTTATGCATCACGGCAGTTGAAGGTGCATGAGAAGAATTATCCGACGCACGATTTGGAGCTTGCGGCCGTGGTTTTTGCATTGAAGATTTGGAGACATCATCTTTATGGTTGCACTTTTGTCGTGTTTAGTGACCATAAAAGTCTTAAGTATCTGTTTGATCAGAAAGAGCTTAACATGAGGCAACGGAGGTGGATGGAAACTTTGAAAGACTTCGACTTTACGTTGGAATACCATCCGGGAAAGGCTAATGTGGTAGCCGATGCTTTGAGTAGGAAGAGTGTGTCGGTTTGTTCGGCACAAATGGCTAGTCAACAAGAGTTGTTGAAAGAATTTCGAGATTTGCACCTAGAGGTAGAGTTTGCTTTAGGGAATATGAGACTGGGTATGATTACCATCTCAAGCGGTTTGTTGGAGGATATTGCTAATTGTCAAGATGACAAGTTTCTCATGGAGAAAAGAGCTTTGATTGTTCGAGGAACCAACCGAGATTTCAAGGTGGGATCGGACAATATCTTGAGGTGTCAAGGTAGGGTGTGTGTACCCGATGCTATGAACTTGAAAAACATCATTCTAGGGGAGGCACACAAGAGTAAACTTAGTATACATCCCGGAGCAACAAAGATGTATCAAGACCTGAGGCAAGATTTCTGGTGGCCAGGTATGAAAAAGGATGTGGCTGAGTATGTGGCGTCGTGTCTGACTTGTCAGAAGGCGAAGGTTGAGCATTAGAGACCAGCAGGGATGCTGCAATCGTTAGATATCCCCGAGTGGAAGTGGGATAGTATTTCTATGGATTTCATCACTGGTTTACCTAAGACCAGGAGGAAGCATGATTCCATTTGGGTGATAGTGGATCGTTTGACGAAGTCCGCTCATTTTCTACCGGTAAGAATTACGGATACGGCGGCAAGGTTGACCGATGTGTATATTGCTGAGATTGTGAGGTTACATGGGATTCCGTCAAGTATAGTGTCGGATAGAGATCCAAAGTTCACTTCACATTTTTGGAAGACTTTGCATGAGGCGTTGGGGACGAAACTGAGGTTGAGTTCTGCCTATCATCCCCAGACCGATGGGCAAACTGAGAGAACAAATCAGTCACTAGAGGATTTATTGAGAACATGTGTGCTGGATGATCGTGGGAGTTGGGACGACGTGTTGCCGTTGATAGAGTTCACGTACAACAATAGTTACCATTCGACTATCGGAATGGCACCATATGAGGCTTTGTATGGGAGGAGATGTCAGACTCCTTTGTGTTGGTACCAAGATGGGGAAGGTTTAATAGTAGGACCGGAAATGGTACAACAGACGACGGACAAGGTCCGAAAGATAAGGGCAACGATGAAGGTTGCTCAAGATCGACAAAAGAGTTATGCGGATAGGCGTCGGAGGCCTTTAGAGTTTGAGGAGGGAGACCATGTATTTCTCCGTGTTACCCCAACAACTGGTGTTGGGAGGGCTTTGAAAGCGAAGAAGTTGACTCCGAAGTTTATAGGACCTTATCAGATTACGGAGCGGATTGGTAAGGTAGCATACCGGATCGCGTTGCCACCAGTACTATCTTTGATTCATGACGTGTTCCATGTGTCGCAATTGCGGAAGTATACACCGGATCCATCACATGTGATCACACCAGATGATATCCAGTTGAGGGATAATTTGTCATTCGAGGTTCCGCCGATCAAGATTGCGGATAGGAAGACGAAGCGTTTGAGAACGAAAGAGATACCTTTGGTGAAGGTGATATGGAACGAAGCTACAGGAGATACCACCTGGGAGCTCGAGAGTAAGATGAAGGAATTATACCCCGGTTTGTTTGTCGATGTCTAAGTTTCGAGGACGAAACTTCTTTTAGGGGGGTAGTATTGTAAGACCCAAGATTTCATTGTATAGTTGGTTTAAGGAATATTAGGGTTTCGATGTGTTCGTGTGACGAAACATCGTGTAATTATTAGCTTTTGCTGTAATTGAGCCTGTTCAGTGCTCGTGCACCGAAATTGTACAGACTTTGGTTCTGTGATCCTGTTGCTTGAATAAGAAGTTATATGCGGTTTCAGAATAATAAGTTTTGGATTATTCTTGTTTTTGGAAAAACGAGTAGGATTTTACCGCGGATGGGAAAATCTTATTGCGTCTGTTTTAAGTGAGGTTTCGGATGAGAGTTTTATATATCTGCACGAGTGAAGATATATTCTGAGAATAATTTTCTGAGGTATGAAAGAAAATTACAGTCGCGGAAAAAGATTCGGCGATAAGTTTTGGAAATGTTAGACGTTAGACGTTCTTTCCGTAGGTTTTATGTTTTTGTGGTTTACGTTCGTCGCGTCGCGCGAGAGCTGAACGTGTGAGTGTTTCTATGAGGTTTTGAGTGTTATCTCAAGTGGGTTTGTTTTGGTTTGATCCAATGGCTAGGGTTTAAGCTTGGCATTGTGGTTTTGATCCAATGGTGGATTGGCTATCAAGAGCTTTTTAAATAGTAAGGAGGTTTATGACTTGTGGACTTAAGAAAATCATAAATTTCACTCCATTCTTTCTCTCTTGTACGTGGAACTCCATTGTTTTCTTTCCAACCTTCACAAATTTCATTTCCTCACCAATTCACTCCATTTCAAGCTTGGAAGCTTAGTGGAAAGTTGTAGAGAATCACTTGCTTAAGGTAACCCTCTCTTCTCATCTCCTAGGTTGGTAGATTTTTAGAGTTGTGAGGTTTTTGGGTTTATGTTCTTAAGAGGGTTTGGTGAGAAATGTTGTTCTTGCTTGTTCTTGTTTCATGTAAGTTGTTCATGAGAGTTTAGGAAGCATGCTAGGCTTTGTTGTTTTTGTTTTCCATGAGTTGGTGAAAAATCTCATGAGAAAAGTTAGGGTTTTGGTTGGTTTATGTATTGATCAAGTACATGAGGTTATGTTGTAAGGTTTTGAAAAGAAAAGTTGTCTTTGAACCTTTGGGCGAAAGGGAAATGCGTTGTATGGTTTTGTTTTGGAAAATCCGATGAAAAATATTTTGAGGTTTATGAAAATATTTCCTAAGTGTTTTGGGTAGTGTTTTGGGGTCAAAATGGTTTAAAACTATTGTGACATGTGGTGTCGCTATTTACCTTGAAAACATGTTTGAAAATGATTACCGGACGGTTAAGGCCCGTAATAAAACTTGTGCTTGGATTTGGTTTTGATTTTGGAAATGAAAATCAAATAACTTGCACTCGAAGCAACCAACATGCTTTCGGAAATGTGTTGCTTGCTTATGAAAATGGTTTGCTTTTATGCCTTGAAAAGATGTTGGGAACTAATAGAATCAAACTAGGCTTGGGGTGGAAAAAGGTGGTATGAGTTGCTGTCTTGTGCTGTCATGACAGGTGCAACTCGCTGGGCGAGTGGTTACTCGCCAGGGCGAGTGGTTACTCGCCAGGGCGAGTGTCACAGGTCATGACAACTCGCCAGGGCGAGCTCCAGAGCGAGCTAGACCTGTCCTCCCTGCCTTCACTCGCCACCAACTCGCCAGGGCGAGCTCTGGGAGTTGAAATTTTGGATTCTGATTTCTAAACTTGATTTTTAACCTTCTAATCCCTTTTTATTAATTTATGAAAGTGGTTGGGATTGGAAACGAGTTTTTCGGGTACTCGGAAAGTACGTAGCTTGTAACGCAAGAAAACGGCCATTTTGCATTTCAAATTATTTAAGACTTTTGGCAATTGTTTTGGGTCCTAAAAATAGTACAAATAACTCATGGGGGTTGATCAATACGATAGATTTTGGTATGGTATCCGAAAGAGTGAATTTTCCTTAGGAACCTTTAGGTTTTTGGGGTTTTGGTGTAGTTTCAATACTATTGGTTAGAGAACGATGTATTGATTGTTACGCTGCTTGTTTTAGGAAGCGCGTTGTGTTGTTTGAGCGTGTGTTATTGACGGAAGCTTGCCGAGGTAAGGGCTCCACTTTAATTCTGTCTTTGAAACGGTTTGACATGCTTGTGTTATGTATGCCCGTTGATGGGAACGTGTTTACGTTACTTGTGCAATTTACATATGATTTTGAAAATATATGTATGAATTGCTATGATCTAGTTACATATGCTTGAGAGGTATGTATGTGTGGCATTAGCATATGTAGGGAATCGTATGCTCATGCATTCATGGTGCGTAGTTGCGTGGGTGGACTACGGGGTGTTGGTTGCGTGAGTGGACCCACCCAAAATCCTACGGGATCTTTTTGAGTACAATAAGTGGTTGCGTGAGTGGACCACGGGGTGTGATTGCGTGAGTGGATCCACCTTAACCCTTTGCGGTTTTATTGGTTATGATTAGTAATTCCGGAATTCATTTGCATGTGGTAGCTCTGGTAGTACCACACCCATTGTAGAAGTCTGCATTAGGCTTGTTGTGCATTATAAATATAAGCCCGTTGGTGGGAATTGTTGATTGTTTTAAGAGCTTTCTCTTGTGTTTTGTGGAAATTTTGTTATGTGTACAATCTTTCGTATCGGTTATATATATATATCTACTGTGGTTTTGTGGTGACCCTTTCTTTCATTTGCGGGCTCATCCCACCCCAGATGACGATGTAGGTCGTGAGGACGGCGTTGGTAGCTCTAGGCCTTAGTGAGCTCGTGTTGGAGCTGGTGTGGTAGTTTTTAGTTAGACTATGCGCCGGTGTGTTTGTACACCGTGCTTTTTGGTTAGCATAGGGTTTCTAACTTTGTTTTGTTGTAAGTATTTGTATACTTAGACTTGGATTGTAATTATTCAGGAAATACACTTTGCTTGTCGAAGCACCTTTTGGTAATGAGTCTTTTGTATATTTGAATGCCGGCTCATTGGAAAATATTCTATGCGCACTCTGAGTGTTAGTTGAAAAAGAAAAAAAAAAAAAAAATAATGCCCTTTTTGGCTTATGAAAAACGGGGTGTTACAGCACACATAGGCACATAGCACGATTGATTTGTGGGATTTTCTCTAGTGAAAAATAAAACGTTCTTATCTTCTTATGCCAAAATTTCACTTAACAAAGTTTCGGCTTTGGAACTCGACTATAGACTTGCAATATCGTTAAAACACAAGAAAGAAGTTTCCGCCCTCTTGGGTCTTATAAGACTCAACATATTAGTATTCACATTTGCACGCAGAATATTCTCAATTTACACAAAAATATAAAACACCATGCTCCACACCCCAATTTTTTTGATCCGGATTTTCAATATTTTGGAGAATCATTACTTTATCTTAGTATATATTTGGAATCACAACGAATTTGATGAAAATCAAATTGATACTTTGATCTTGTTCAAATTCTAAACCGCAACTTTTACCAAAATCATAGTATTATTATGTCACACCATATTTGAGCCAAACATATAGTTAACTCAATGGTACACTTATTCAATCAATTTGGATTGTCCGGTCAAAATCAATCTTTTTTGGCGTTTTTGAATTGTCAATTGAAGTTTTGACCTGAATCTAATTTGCCAAAATCAAAACTAGAAGTTGATTTTCAAAGATAAATTTATGATTCTCCGGTTACAAATTTAAGTTTGAATATGTTGAGTTCACATGAAATTTGGTAGAGCATGTGTCTAAGAGTTAAATTTTCTACATATACATTGAGACATATTTTTCTTGAGCTTGTTCCTCATATATTATTAAAAAAACCATCAACCATACCATAAAATAAGATAGAACTTCAAGGTCTCATAAAACAAAGAAAAACTAAAACCACAATCAACAAGATAAACCAACATAGATAATACCATCATAGGTCTTAATTAAACTCATAAGCACAAATGCCGCTAAGAGAAGGGGAAAACTCAATCTTCTTTCCCCAAGAGAGTTAGAAGGAACTTCTTGTAATCCCCTGAGGTTTCCTTAGCCACAACATGCTCAAGAAGAACACTGTTTCTCTTGTAATAAACATCCGAGATGACTTTCAGGTCATGCTGAGCCCGGCTCACAATCACGCGGGTGAGTGCATCCTCATCGGTTCCAAGCTTCTTGATTGAATCTCGCACCACCTACAATAAGATTAGACAATGTCAAGTTAAATCACTATAGTCAATTTCACATTTTTGTAAATTCATAAAGATCGAGAGCCGGGATGAATCCGAGGCCGGCAAGGGTGAATTCCAGTGGTGATTGCCACTTCGTTTAAGACAAAAAACAAAAGTACCATTTTTATGAATTGTTAATGTAAAACAAGTTTGATTGATCCCGAGATTTGTCCCTGATCAAGAGTATATTTGCAGTGACATATAATTTTTTTTTTTTTGTGTGTAACCCATGATGTAATTCATTCTCTTGTTATTTTATCAAGATAATAATCTTAATATTAATTTTCTCTTATCTATGACGATTTCCATAAAAGATAGTAATATGTTATCAGAGTCTAATTAACCAAAAAAAAAGAAAGAAGAAATGATTTATACCTTTTCATAGTACTTAACATGATCATTGAAACAACGAATGGTGGTATACAATGCCTTTTGAAAATCATCAGATTTTTCATCCAACAGCTTCTGTAAAAAATAAAAGGGACAAAAATTTAAATGATGAATCATAGTACCAAAATTTTCAATCAATTTCTAATCTTAATTTCAAATTGTTGTATATACCTTAGTGATGGAAGTACCATGAGCCTCTCTGTAGCGGTTGAAAGTCGCGATCAATTGAGTCTTGCTTCTGGTAGTCAAGATCCTTATAGCTTCTTCATGACTTCCTTTCTTCTCTTTCACAGCCTCATGAAGAATTTCAGCTTCAGTTTGTGCCAATTTTGCATTGATTTCATCACCAACATGCCTATATGCAGTCACTAGCCCCACTAAAAGCTGCTCGAAAAACATCACATTATGTTAAATCTTAATTTTCAAGTAAAATGTCGAATCTAACATGGATCATTTAAGCCGTAACATTAAAATGAATTATATCTTTGAAATCAAGATCCGAGCGTGAGGTAGGTCTAATATAAAAAAAACTAATACCTGGCGAAGATGGCCGGAGGTATGAGCAGCCACATCTTCTTCCAAGGAGCGCTTATAGCGATTGATGTAAGCGCGTCTCACATTAAAAAGCTCTTCAGGGGAGAGAACAGTTGAAATTTCCACAATGACATTGTAGTTTTTGCCACTCTTGATAGCAACATTAGCCAAAACAGCATCACGATCCGCTGGTTCGAGGATCCAACGGTACACAGCTTTCTGTTTAGTCAAGTCAACACATTAAAAATGAGTTTCAAAAACATATCTAATAGAACAATGATTATGACAATTTCATACCTCAAAGTCTCCTTTGAGTTCAGATTCCAATCTTTTGATAAGATCTTCTTGATAAATTTCTTCATAAGCTCTTCTGATTTGTTGTATCTGATTAGAGTTTCTATGACCAAGAATTGTTATCACAGTTTTCTCATCAGTACCCCATCCTACAAAAAATTGATCATCAATTTTAATTCAACATAACATTTTTCAGATTCATTATCAATTGAAACAGATTTTCAATTAAAAAAGTACTTAAGATTACACTGAAATTAAAATGGCTAATGAAGTTTAAAAAAATTTCATGATGGATAAAATCAAATGGACTATGACATGATCTATAGAGAAGAACAAAAGTGATGATAATTGATAACACCTTCGAAAGCCTTTCTTAGAGCTTCAGCATCTTCATGGGGGAGATTGTTGCTTGGAGCAATGAGAGTAGCCATAGTTGAATATGTTTTGTCTATAGTGCTAACTATGATATGTGATGAAGAAATCTATGTTCAATGTTGTTCTATTTATAATGCTATAAGGATAAAAAAGTAAATGTATATTTGTCACTCTAGAAACATCCAATCAAATTAAAATGACGCGGAGACAATAAAGTATATTTCAATTTTCTAGACGCTCTTTAGACTGTGAGATATTCTTTAGTTTGATGAGTCATTGAGACTTGAACACAACGAATGTGGGCTAAAAAAAGGTCAGGTGAGTCATTAGGACTTGAACACGACGAATGCAAACCAAAAAAAGGTTAGGTGAGTCATTGAGACTTAAACACGGCGAATGTAGACAAAAAAAGTTAGGTGAGTCGTTGGGGTTTGAACCCAACAAAGTAGACTAGAAAAACGGAAATGTATGATGTCCTTTCGGGACATCCTATAATATATAAACGGCAGAAAGACAAAGACATATACTATTTCGATTCTTTAAATTCTTTTTAGATTATAATATATTCTTTTGTGCGGAGAATCATTGAGACTGGAATTGGGGCTCGAACCCAATAAAATATACTTTAAAAAAAGGGAAATGTATATGATGTCCCTCCGAGGCATCCTATGAAATTGAAACGGTACAAAGGTAAAAACGTATAATGCGCTTTTGATTGAGATATATTCTTTAGTGTTGAGAATTATCGGAATTGAAACTCAAAGAATTAGACTCATGAAAAAAAGATAAAACTTATGTTGTCTCTACAGAGATATATGATAAAATTAAACGAATAAAGACGTAAATTAGGTTCTAATTAATTTTTCGACTTGTTAAAATATATTCTTTGGCGCGATGAGTGAACTCGGGTAATTATTTTTCACCGTACGGTAGAATTATATATTTGTTTTTCAAATAATTTTTTTTCTTTTTTCAGAGAAAGTAATAAAGAATAAAAGTAAAAGTTCTAAATATTTTTTTTTAAAGAAGAAAAATGAAACTTTATATATTAACAACAAAAAATTCTATATATTTTATTTTTATCACAAAGGTCTAATTCATGCATTGGAAATCTCATTTAAGGCATATATTTGGACAATAATTTATGACATTGATTTTTTTCCCTTTCTTGTTGAACAAACGGATTCGGTTTCAAAACAATTTTGGCAGTAATTGAACACACCAATTAGTTTAATTATTCACATTGTTGTTATCATCACTGCCACGTACCATCAAAGTGATCAAATCGCAAATCATGTCACATGGACGGTGAAACATATATAAATGGATATTTTTATTTATAATATGATTAAATTAAATGGTAATACCATATATATATAATCTATAGCAAGTTTTTCCTTCTTTGTCATACAAACTATAGAGACGTGGATTTGTAAAATTGGTGAGGTTATTACTTAACAGTTAAGACATAATAGTGTGTTTAGTTTAGTAAAAATTAAACGAGTGAAAATGTAGAGTTGATGTTTTGGTACCTAATTGTGGGTTAGGTACATTATAAATAAAATTTGATCTTAACTCCTACCCCAGAATTAGTATCATGAGTCATGACTACCCTTTTAGGTAAAAGATATTTTGAGTAACATTTTAAATGGAGATTGCATTAGCAATTCTAAATATTACAAAAAGATTATAATCAAATATTGGTTTAATTATGATTATAGTATTTGCAATTATAACTTTTTTTTTTTGTTGATTTTAGTATCCATCGTTATACATGATACATGGTTCAATATAATCACGTTATGTGGTCCAATCAATTGACATAAACAATCACTTCAAAACATCTATTTATGTAATTGTTGGCATCGCACAACGCTAACACTATTACTAAAGTTCAACTCATACGAAAGACTATTTCAAAAAAAAAAAAACCTCATACGAAATATAAATCTCGTAAATTGTTCAAGGGACAATGGGGTGAAAAGTGCGTAAGTAATAACGCAATGTGGTGTGAGGCCGGGCTGTTGACATGCTCAAATAGCAACAAGTGGTGGTGTTGTTAGTAAGAAATTGAAAAGAAAAATGAGAGCGTCACCCTAACTAACCAAAGAGATTGAACTCATTTTATTTTAGTAGTTGATGTCTATAGAGAAAACAACTCTTGCTTGATGTCCATTACTAATAAGTAATGCCATCCACTTTTGCTACCCAACGCTTTTTCTCGCGCTCTCTACGATTTTATCAAAATATTTTTGTCCGCTATTTAAGTTGTGAATACCTCCAAAAACATCCTACAATTATATAACGGCATTTTGTATTTTGAACTATCGACATTCCAATAAAAAAATCTACCATCTTTTTTTCTTATGACATCAAAATCTACCATCTTATGAATATGAATACTCCGTATATATGATGATGCTGCTGCAGCAACTGAGCAAAGTATATTTATTAATTTACTAGAAAGAAACAAGCACTTGGTGGTTTTAGTATACTACAAAGATAATTAAAAAAGTTTGGAATTTTGGAGTACCCCCAAGTACTAACTACTAACCACATGTTAGTCGCATAAAGAACGTTTGTTCAACTACTCTTGTCATCGATTTTTCTGGAAGAAGTGTTTAATAAAATATTTATTTATCCATTTTATAAGATTTATTTTATTTTATGAGAAATTCAATATAGATAAAATCAACTTATCAACTATACATCACCATTTCAACTAGCTCTTGAGATTGTACTAAAGGCCAATTTTCGTAAGATTATATTATTTTGAAACTCCTTGATAGTCAAGAAGATGTAGAGGAAGCAAATTAAACAATCTAGTTGAGATAACCCAAAATCAAAACATTCTATAGCATCACTGTCAAATTAAATTTTTGTTTTTGGAGAAACTATAAAAAGAAAACAACTTTTAACAAACGGATGAAATTTTTTAAAAGTAATTATTTTATTTAAGAAATTTAATTTTTATGAAAATATGAATAACAAACGAGCTTAAGTAACAATTTATTTTTTTGTTAATTTTCATCGTCCGAGAGAGATGAAGTTTGTTAAAAGTTCGGCTAAGAGTTAAATAAAGTCGAAAAAATTTGCAAGTCTTCTTAAATTGGCTGATCAATAAAAATGAATGACAATTTTACTTACTTCTAATTTGTCCTGTAAATTAGTAAAAATAAAATTGCTCAAAATAAGTAAGAATCGATAAAATAGTAGTATTTTTGTCTTAATCCTCCAACAAAGTAACGGTATAAAAAATTGTTTCTACTAAAATTGAAATGCGGGTTCTTCCAAACAATTAGTTAACCAGCCATGTCACCCGGTTCGATAGAAAATAGAATAAAAACAAAATAAATAAATAAAAAATAAAAATTTCTATACAATTTTGTAATTAACATGTACTAAAAAAACTGCATACTATAGTTAAACACAAGTTTCATTTTCATGGTTGGGAAATGCAAGTTACAGTATACTCATCAAAGGTTACAAAATTGGAGAAGAATATTATGATCATATAATATAATATAATATAATATAATAATTAATTAATACGTACCTTCGAAGGACTTGTGGAGAGACTCAGCATCTTGAGCAGGAGTTGAATCTTGAACAACAAGAGTAGCCATTGTAGATAAATCCCCCCGGCCTTTTTGTTGTGATTGTAAGAAAATAATATGATGATGGCTTGGATTATAGTATATACGTTATAGTAGTGGCGATTTATAGGCATATATATGGCTCGTTTGGAAATAAATGCTATAATGTTTATATTTTAGACGTTACTTTTGATTTTTGTATATTATTTATTTTTATTAATTTGTATTTGTACTAGTATTTTATATACGTTACTTATTGTTGGTATCCTCTTGGGGTTGGACATCATGGCAAAAACTCATGACCACCTTCATATGTTAATGAGGCTTCAATCATGAAAAATAATGGGTTAAAAGCTATGAATTACAGACACTTTTCGGATTAGGCGTGTCCGTGTCCGACACATGTATTTTTCCAAATTATTATTGGTGTCGCCATGTCAATGTTCGTATCGTGTCCGGTGTCCGTGCTTCATAGGTTAAAAGCATGTATCATCATGTTATGATGAAGTATGTACTATTTTTCTCCTATTTATTGCATGTAAGACATCGTAACTTATGAGGATCAAATTTTTTGGTGAGTAGTTTTTTTTTTCTTTTTCTATTGAACAAAGCATAATCAACGATAATATTTTGCTAATATCATGTTAGAAATTATTAGAAATAAGTATGAGACTAATTCATCCCCACAAAATCGGCTTATAAGGTGAGGACTGCCACTTGCTTATAAACATTTGTCAAAATCATATAATATTCGATGTCGGACCTTTTAATACAGCACAAGAATAATCTATTTTTGCTGAAGTATAGAATAGGAACATGATTATAAATCTTGGCCATAGACATAACATCATATATTCAAACATCAAATATAATAAAACTATTTATTATTATTAAGATAGAATATAATAGAAGTACATAATCTCTCACAACAGATTATTATAATTAAAAACCAGACTCAAGAAAACATGCTCTTAATAGTGAAATTAACCAAATTAAACCACAAGAAATTAAACCAGCATAACCAAAATCCATTATTAAAACATATGCCCTTAGCAAGAGCAATCACTTCAATCTTACTTCCCCAACAAGGTAAGTATGAACTTTTTGTAGTCCCCTGAAATTTCTTTGGCCGCTGCATCTTCAAGGTGAACACTGTTTCTCTTATAATACAGCTCTTTGATGTCCTTCAAGTCCTTCTCAGCTCTTGTCACAATCACACGAGTCAGTCCATCCTCATCCGTTCCAACCCTTTTCAGCGCACCGCGCAGAATCTAATATAAATCATAGTAAAATACAATCAAAGGTATTTCTATTATATCATAATTGATTGTATATAGAATGTTTGAAAATTATAAGCTAACCTTTTCATAGTATTTCTTATGGTCATTGATGCATCGAATCGCGGTGTGCAATGCCTTGTGAAAGTCATCAGATGCATTATCCAGCAACTTCTGTAATCAAAATTTATATACATATAAGTATCTTTTCTTTCTTCATTATGAATTTATAATAAAAAATGTGTAGAAAAATTAAGGACAATTATGTTAATAATAAAATGGAAAAGAGTGAGTTTTTTTTTTCATTTCTTAACCTTAGTTATGGAAATGCCATGGTCATCTCTGTAACGATTAAACGTCGCCAAAAGCTGAGTCTTGCTTCTTGTAGTAAGAATTCTAATGGCTTCTTCAGGGTTTCCTTTTTTCTCTTTGATTGATTCATGAAGAATATCAGCTTCAGTTTTTGCTAATTTTGGATTGATTTCATCACCACCATATCTAAATGAGCTTACCAATCCAACCAATAGCTGCAAAGAGCCAAAATTAATCAAATACAAACTTAGGAGTATAAATAAGTATACCTCTTAACATTTCATGAATCATGTAATTTTGGCTCAACCTCACTTAAAAGAGAATTTTTTTTTATTTTTGTCAAATAGCGTAGTGGTTAGACTCACACACACCATAAATGTGGAGAAGCAGAGAATCCGGAGTTCGAACTCTGACCCTTCCAATAATGTTTGTAGTAATTACTAACCGAACTACCGGTAGAGAAACATTTTTTTGGTCCAATAGTGTAATGGCTAGATTCACACACTATAAGTGTGGAGAAGAAGAGAATTCAGAGTTCGAACCCCGAACCCCCTCTAATAATATCCTTAGTAGCTACAAACTGAGCTACCTTGTGGGACAAATAAGCATTTTTTACATTAATATTCATTCATGTCTTACTATGCTTATAAAATAGTTTATAAAATAACTTCTATACACATTCAAAAGAAAAGGTTTTACACATAAGTTTAATTATATTTCATCACCTTGCCACATCTTAATTTCATCACTTCTTAATATGTTTGTCAATATAAAATTTGTAAATAAATTAAAACCAAAATATAATCTCATTTTTGTCAACTAAAACATAATCTTCATTAATCGATGCTAAGTGGACTAGAAAATTGATGATTTAATGTCTTACCTGACGAAGATGGCCAGAGGTATGAGCAGCTACATCTTCTTCTAAAGAATGCTTGTACCGATTATGATAAGCACGACGCATTGCTAACACTTCTTCAGGCGAAAGAACACTAACAATTTCAATAATAACATGGTAACCTTTGTTTCCATCCTTAATGGCAACATTGGCCAAAACAGCGTCGCGATCTGCAGGTTCCAGCATCCAACGGTACACAGCTCTCTGTTTATTTTGATTAGATTAGACCCCATTGTTCAAAATCATGACTCATTAACTAAGTTACAAAAGATAAGTATGTGAAATGTTGGCAAAAATATTATGTTCTTAACTATTGTACCTCAAAATCACCCGAGATTTCAGATTCGAGGCGTTTGAGGAGATCCTCTTTGTATGTTTCTTGATAAGATTTTCTGATTTGTTGTCTCTGATAAACATTTCTATGACCCAATATTGTAATCACACTTTTCTCATCAGTCCCCCATCCTACACAATGAAAAAATCATTCAAAAATGGATTAAAAGCAAAGTTCGCATATGCGCTTTGGACTGCGACATCAATGTTTTTATTTATCTAAAACCACAATGTGTGATAGCATATTCTTCGGAATATCAAGAAATGCAAAACAATCACACGACCGCATAAATTACTATATAATATTTAACAAGGACAAAAATATATCCCGTTGATCGACTTATTCACATTGATCGACTTATTTCAATTTTCAAGTTACATCATGAATTTTGTTAATGTTATTGGATTGTTAAAGATGGCGCAAAAAAGAGAGAATTTTTTAGACCACAAACATTACTTCTAACGTATACTTCAAGAAAAATATGAATCTTGTGTGATTCGAAAGTCCACAACGGACAAAATAAGTCGTCCGAAGGTACACATCTGAAAAACATGTGGGTTGGAATAAATTACTACCCAAAAAAATAGTGAATTCATAAGCCTAAACCATAAAAAAAAATTATGTTTTTTAAAATGAAATAAGAAAAAAAAAAAAGATTAAGAAATAAGCATGGCAATAATACAACCTTGGACAGCTTTATGAAGAGCTTCTGCATCTGCAAGAGGAGAATGGTTGATGGGAGCAATAAGGGTAGCCATAACTATGATTGCTAGTGGGTTTGAAGCTTACTTAAATTACTAGCTCTTCAATATATAGTACAATTAATAAGCTATAAGCTATAAAATAAAATAGAAACTTCTTTAAGAATGGAAAGAAATTGTTTAGAGCAATGTAAGTATGCTGTATAATTAGCAAGGTGGTTTAATTTATTATACTTTGCCAAATTTTTACCATTTATATTACTCTAATGCTATACAGCTAAGAACTATGCTTTCACTTATCCGAATTTGCTTAGAGAAAGTACATGTGATTTTGTTGAGACCAATACCAAAATGTTCTATACATATATAGTCAGTGTCAATTTTGTAGTTTTTAAACATTTATATCAATAGGAAATTTAAATTTAAGAATTGGTAATTTTGGAGTTTTAGCCTTTTAAAAAAAGAAAAGAATTGGTAGCCAATTTTTTATTTTCTTTGTATGAAGTATGTGCTGAGCTGTTTCTATGGCAACAGTGTTGTTTATGGATTAAACACAATAACTGTGTTTTAACCATTTGATTTGAAAACGACGCCCAAGATCATTTATTTATAGCTAATTTTAGTAATATGTAATTTGATCCGTTCGATCTAAAATCGACTATCAAAATTTAGAACAACATGAAATTGCATGTTGTTAAGTTATGTTTGTAAATTTAATTCAAACTTAATTTATGAGTTATGTTGGTTTGATTAAGTTATGTTGTAAATTTAATTCAAACTTGTTGAGATTTTATGGTTTAAGAGTGTTTGGAAGTCCCAAATAATAAATTTAAATAAATCCAACATTTGACATTACTGTAATTTTATGGGGTCGTTTTTGTAACTAGATAATCAGCACTAAAAATTGTTATTATATTTCAAAAATTAAAATACAGAAATACCTTTTGCTTGTTTCTCAAAATCAAATCTTTAACCTAGTTAACAGAAAAAATTAATATATAAAATGATTTTCTTAATGGTGTATATTAAATGATTTTTTTCAAAAAATAAAAGAAACACTTAAACATGTCCTAAGGTTATCATTTTAATTTTTTAAGAATACAATATCTCGAGTTAAATATATTTTTTTTGTGCGTGTTAATTCTCCAATATTCAGAAGAGAATTTAGTAATTTAGATTTCTGCCGAGGATAAATAAATTTTGATCAAAAGTTGTTCACTTAAAAATTGAATTCAAATTTTTCTTAACAATCCATTATTTAGATAAAGCTTATTAGCCATTTAGAACATAAAAGTATTTTACATTTGTTGCTCTGAAATATAAATAAATCATCAATAATATTATATATAGATCGGGGATTTTCCCCCAAAAAAGAAAAAAAAATATTGTGAGGATCATAACTATATGTATTTTCTCCATGATAAATTAAGAAAGAAAAGCAAGAAAGAATTGTTCAAAAAATGTGACAAAATAAATCATTAAGCTAGGCCATGTATATAAGTAACTATAGTGTATCATTAGCATCAAATAAATTAAATTGAATTTGTACCTTTAAAAGCCTTTTGGAGAGCCTCAGCATCTTCGATCGGAGATGATTTAATTGTAACAAGAGTAGCCATAGAAATTAAACACTAGTCACTTAACAAGATTAATTTGTATGATATATATTGAAGATTGGTTTTATCACCAACTTAATCTATATATAATGCTAATGGCTTTCTTTGGTGTTATCGCCTCACACTATAATCACATTTAAACGTTACTTTCATGTGAAGATTATAATATATTAGTTTACTATTATTAGCATTCTTTGGCATTAAGGAACCCACATTTGAAAGCCATGTAAATGTTGTAAAGAAACGGAAAAGAAAATTTGATTCCTTGCTCAATTAGTGTGGCTTTGCATGGAAAAGCACGGGAATATATTGATTCAATTTTTCGTCCCTTTCTCGTTGTAAGTGTGGTATGATTTGGGATTATTGTTTTCATATAGTTACTTTGTCTTTTTTTTTTTTTTAGTGTTGTGAGTTCGTGACAACCATGCCAATACTTTGATGCGTGAAACAAAGTCTACCATACTTGTTACACTTAGTAAATTAATCATTAATTGGTTTAGTGATGATTGATGCTGGATTTGATAGGTGATGATTGACGCTGAATTTGATAGGGAGTATCACAGTTCGAACCCCCGCAACTGTAATTGAGAGAGCTGAAACCACTTGATGTCAAAACTGACCTCCGAACTAGATTCAACCGGTGATAAAAGAAAAAAAAAATAGCAAGAAAACAATAATAATTTTTTTTTTTTCACACAAGATAACAATAATAATTACAAGCAAATAATTTTATGTTTAGACTCACACACCACTTAAGTGTAGCGTTCATTTATAGCATAGTCCAAAAGAAGCATATGAACTTCACATTCTATCCAACTATAAATTTCATATGCTTTTACAGTGGCGACTCCAGGAACCTGGAGTAGGGGGTTCAGACTATTTTACTTTAAGAAAAATTTTGCTTCAAAATATTTTTTATATTCTAGTTAGCAATTGTTTTTCTAAATGGGAAAATTTTATTGATCATGAAAACGGCTTAAAATTAATAAATAGTTTACAAAAAAATAGAAAATATTTTAAAAAAAGATTATCCTAAGGTTAAATTCATCCAAAAAAATGTTCTACCAAAATTAATAGTCGGGTTAGTATCTTACAAAAAAGTGTTAGTTAACCAAGCAAATCAGAATCGGATCGATTATTGAACGGATGTACATACCGATTCAAGGTTCAATAGGTCGGACCAGAGGTCAACAGATCGAACTGTTTTTAATTAAATATATTTTTTTATATTTTTAAATACTATATAAAATAATAATAAATAAAATTAGATAATATTTATAATTTCATACTATATAAAACATAAAACATCATAAGTCAATACATAAAAACTAGACTCGATAAGAATTGGTTCGATTGGAAACTATACTTGAGTTTGACATAAACTCTTTTTTCAGCTCGAGTTCGACCCGTTTATAGTTTGCGAGCAGTTCGGTTCAACTCATTAGGTTCAATTCATTTTCAACTTGAAACTAAAATCAAGTCAGCTCGTGAATCAAACAAGTTGAACTATATATAGCTCAAGTTCAGCTCATTTAATTAACGAATTTAATATTTAGTTTAAGTTCGACTCATTTTGTTCATGAACTAAGTTCAAAACCAAACAAGTCGAACTATATATAGCTCAAATTCAACTCATTTGTTTCATGAACCAAGTTCAAAACCAAACAAGCTGAACTATATATAGCTCAAATTCAACTCATTTAATTAACGAACTTAATATTTAGCTTAAGTTTGACTCATTTGGTTCATGAACCAAGTTTAAAACCAAACAGACCGAACTATATATAGCTCAAGTTCGGCTCATTTAATTAACAAACTTAATATTTAGCTTAAGTTTGACTTATTTAGTTCATGAACTAAGTTCAAAACCAAACAAGCCAAACTATATATAGCTCAAGTTCAGCTTATTTAATTAACTTTCATGAACCAAGTTAAACAAATTAATTATCGAACCGATCTCGAACTTTATTCAAGTTGCTTCGGTTCATTGCCAACCATAATAAAGAGAGAATAAAATTTGAAAATGAGTAAGTAAAAATTGGTTTGAGTTTAGTTGGGTCAATGGTGCAATATATAAAAATGAGGGGATTCAATATATAAATTATATAGGGATATATGTGCATTTTTTTTAAGTCCAGAAGGTTCAGTTGAACCCCTCACTTGTATGTTGGATAAACCTTCTCAATTTTAAATTGGAATGGATTGATAGTGAATTTATTCAAATTATTTTGAGACCCTAAGAATTGAATATCTATTTTTTTATAAGAAAATTGAAAATAAGAAATATTCTTGCGAACTAAAATAATATGAAAGACTCGCAACTATTATCGAAAGGGGGCTTAAAGTACTTGATGTCAAAACTAACCTTCGAATCAAATTAGACAATTTAGTTGACCGGATACTGGTAGTGAAAAAAATATAAAGGACTAATATTATTATTAGGATTTGATACTGAATTAAAGAATATGATTTTATGGAATATAAAAACATATTTTAAGCCAAAATAATTTTGACAGGAATATTTTAACAAAACTATTTATGAAGCATAAATGGTTTCGGATGATATTTTGATCAGGAAATAATTTGATAAGGTTAAATCCGTCACTTTGGATTTTAAAACAACAAATGACTCCATGGCCCAATGGATAAGGCGCTGGTCTACGGAACCAGAGATTCTGGGTTCGATCCCCAGTGGAGTCGGTTTTTATATTTTGTCATTTTCAATACTTTTCCTATGTTTCTGTTGGACCGAAATCTTTTTCCTTAATTTCTGCGCAGCCCAAATTTAATGTGACCAAAAAAATATTCACAATGACATTTTTTATACCAAAAATATTTACAATGACTTAACATCTATACTAATATATAAAGGGGATACAAATTTTTAGGATGGTTTTTTTATTATTCCAATTTTACCTTTAAAAATAACTTCCACATAAAAATAGATTTTCAGTTATTTTTTAGTAAATAATTTTTTTTTCTTAATAACTAAGCACAACTTTCACATAAGAGTAGGTTTTCAGTTTTTTTATAGTAAAAAAAAATTCTTCTTAATAACTAACCACAAAAAAAAAAAAAGGTTAAATAGTTATCAATTAACAAAGTACAATAAAAAAAGAGATTAAGTAATTATTTATATTTGCATAATACAGAATATCGATCACACACGAAAAAAAAAAAAAATATTGATTACACAAAAGGGCACGGAACGTGCCCGTTTGGCGGCTAGTTATAGTATAATTTAACTTCAGAAATTTTAGTCCTCCAATTAGATTTAGAAAAAAAATTAGTGTGTCAAAAAAATAAATTAGATTTAGAAAATATCTTAACAACTTCTTTTTATACGGGGAAAAATATCTCAACAACTTAAGGGACAAATTGTCTTAAAAAATATCTTAAAAATTGGTGAACTCTTTATGGATAACATTTTTTTTACTTTTTCATGGAGTCGAGTTTAATTTAATTTTTTTTTATGAAATTCGAGTTGAATTTGGAACTAAAAATAAAATAAACATAATGAGTTGAGCAGAATTGTTGGTGAACTTTAAACGAATCAAACTTGAGATAATTAAAGGGTTTGTGTCGAATTTTTTAGCCAATTTTTAGCTGAACCAATTCTTACCGAATCGAGTTTAGACGAATTCAAATTGACTCACTTTCAACCCTAGGGACAATTTAAAAGTAGGCAGTGGCAACCTCCTAAGTAGGGATGCCAATTTGATCTATATACGGGGATCTCACATGAGAATTGCTCCGTTTGGAGACCCGAAGACGGAAAAATTTTCCCCGCAAAAATGGAGAAACAAAGTTCTCCGCCCTACAGACACTCCGTCTGTTGGAACAAAAGAGGTTCTGACATGACTCAATTAAGTTTTGATGATAACAAATGTATTAATATACAATATGGTATACTAATTATTTACTCTAGTGTGCAGATATATAAGCTAAAATTTTATATTCACTATGAGTACATTTGAAGCTCTGAAATGGGAAGCAAATTCTGACCAGAACATGCTCATCAGAAGATGCAATGTCAAAGTCTCGTCAGAAGCTGCATATCAGAGGCTACGCCATCAGAAGCTATGTTTTGAACACATCATGTTCTGATGTTTGCAGTGAAGGCCGTTTTGTCAGAAGAACATTCTCTGCTACAATGATTGAACTTCATCATCTTCTAACAACTCAAAAGCTGGTGAATCAACTTTATCCTCAGAATAGTGACGTTAGTACTATTGTACGAACTTATTACCAGATTTGGGCGAATCTTCATTCTCAAGTTTGTTCGTACTCAAAGGTTGCTTGATATGGTTAAAAGATCGTACTACTCACAGCTGGCGCAATCTCACTGCAACGAATTCAAATTCAAAACGCTCCACCCCTCACTATAAATAGGAGTGGTAGTGAAGTTTTGTGTACATGACAATTGAACAATTTGAAAGAGCTGTTACTCTGCAAAAATCATTTTGTACACAAAACAACTTGAATACAACTTGAACTCATTTGAAAATCCAAGAATCAAGCTTTAGCTTCTGATTCATACAATTGTTGAACCTTAGATTTCTTTTATTAGGACTCCAAGATAAGTCTTGTAATTGAGTTGTATTTTACTTATTCTTATGAACATTGATTTGTATATCAGTGTTCACAAACTCTGTTTTTCTTGTAAAGTTGTTTGAAGTCTCTTGCTTTTGTGCTTGAGTAAATGAAGTCTCTTGTAAGTGTTACTTGAGCATTGGAAGTCTCTTGCCTGCGTGCTTGAGCAATTGTAATCTTGTTTGATTATAGTGAACTCCCTTGGAAGTGCAAGGTGACTGGACGTACTCTCGGTTTGTGAGAGGAACCAGTATAAATCTCTGTCTCTATCTCTCTCCCTTTCTCTCATACTTTTTAAGTTGCTGTTTGATTGTGTTTTGTTTTCTAAACCGCTGCAAACTCAAGTTTTTATAATTTAGAAGAATTTTTCAAACTACCCAAAACACAATTCAACCCCCCCTTCTTGTGTTTTTCACACCTTCACCGTCCCCCAACACTTTATTAAAATCACATTTATATATTTAAGTACTTTATGTTATATATATATATATATATTCATACAATGTGTGCATACATTTATTTTTATGTGATGTTAATTATTGTCACAACGATCACAAGACTCAATAATGTCTTAATTTTTTATTTGTTTTATGGTTAAACTTTTTTTTACAACTAGTTTGATTGAAAATAATATAAATTTGATAACTTTTTATTTGTTTTATGGTCACAACAATCACAAGACTCAATGATGTCTTGAGAATTAGGACGAAAATGGAGATTATTTTAATTGGTGGGAATATTGTGTGGTAAAATTATTTCCCCTTCGTTGACATCATTACTCCTAAGTGAACACATATGCAAATCCATTAGCTATGTGGACAAATTAAATAGAAATTTAACTAAAATGATTAACTTGAAAACCATTACTGTTTTTTGTCACATTTATATTTATAATTCTATTGAAAGTTTTAGGCTATTTTTAGCATATAATTTTAAAATGCTTGGACCGGCCACTTTAAATTGCTTTTTAGGTATATGTGTTCTATAAACGAGCAGAATGGAACCTCTCCAAGGTCATAATATAGTGGTGTTGAAAATGGTGGTGTTTGCAACTCATTCACAGAGGGAATAGAGATATCTGCAAAATTGTTAGCGTTTTGGTGCCTAAGTTAGTATTTTATTTTATTTTTTTTGACAAAAAAGGACTTTTATTAAAGAAAATTAGGGGCAATATACAAATCCCATATCTTTTTGGATAAAGGGATCAATACACATAGGAACACAAAAATGCCAATCAAAGTTGGGCTCATTCTCGGCCCATCTGGCCAATTCATGGGCGACCCGGTTATTTTCTCTTCTGGTCCACGCGATGGAAGCTCTAGGGTTTTCTTACAGGAAATCAACACACCGTTTCACGACAAAACCCCAACTACGGCGAATCTGAGCATTATCTCTAACCACTCTAACAATGATCATGGAATCCAACTCGAAGGTGATCGCTGTGGCGTTGTACCGTCCCACCATATCCAAAGCGTCATTCAAACCCATAGCCTCACCGAAAGTAGCCTCACTTGAACCCACATGTGAACGAGTAGCAGCTCCGACGATGCTCCCGTCCGACCGCTTGAGAATCAACCCTGAAGACCAACGACCATCACGTCTTAGGTGAGCATCCACGTTAATCTTCAAAGTATCCCCCAGAGGTGGACTACAGCTAGTGTCATTACTGCTTCTACCAGTCACATGCAAATTTCTCGAAGCTAAATTTGCAGCACACATCTTTTGGTACTCTTGGAGATGAGAAAGAGCAAGCTAGCTAGTGTCTTCCTGAGGTAATTGCTTTCCTTGAAACACCAGAAGATTTCTAGCATACCATAAACTATATATGATAGCTGTAATTTGTTCCATACAATCTTTGTTAGTTGTAGCTATAAGATTCATAAACCAATCTGCTATGTTGGGAATAAGGTTGTGGTGGAGGTTTATAGTACGGGGGATGCCAACCAAACCTGTTTTGCCCACTCACAGTCAAGGAAAACATGGTTGATTGTTTCCATCTTAGTGGGGCATCTAGGGCGGAAAGGGTCACACTTCACTCCCCTATTAGCTAAGTTAGTTTTAGTGGGGAGAGCATTGTTCAAAATTCTCCAAAGGAGATGACTATGCTTTGGAGGAACATTAAGCTTCCATAATCTGCCCCATATCGCATCATGGAGAGTAGAAGAACTAGTTGAGCCGTTGTTCCCTTCTTCACCCCAATTCATAATGGCTTGGTATCCATCTTTAACAGTGTAGCTACCATCCATAATCCCGCCCAAGTTATAGAGTCCTCTTTAGTTATGTAGAGAATAGGGATGTTTATAATTTGCTGGGCTTCATAAGGAATAAAGAGTTGTCTAATGAGTTGTTCATTCAAGCCATTATTGTTAGTATCCATCAGCTCACAAACTTTGTTGTAGGTGTTGCTCAATGAAGGAAATGCTAAGAAAATTGGGTAAATAATGCGTACATAGGTGTTTAATGTGTACGTGTATTTATAGTCAAATCCATGAATGAGTATGCATGAAAAGTGGCAATTCCACTATTTTAGTAAAACCAATATAATAGTACTAACTTAGTACGTGCTCCTTAGGACATACATGTCCTTGCGTAGGAGGAGTTATCATATGTTTGGTAACAAAGTATTGGAGTTTTGCGCCTTGTTATTTTATTAGGTCTTTGGTCTATTGAGCTTTAGTCTAATTTGGAACAATATTTATGTTTAGACTTGGTGACATTTTTGGTCTCCTATTTTATAAAACTCACGATAATTGTTCCTCTATTTTTAAATTAAAATTTTTGGTCCTCTGTTTTCACATTTATTGCAATTTTGGTCCTAACTCTTTTTTTTTTGTTAAACTAAAAAAGGTGTAATTTTTTTTGTCTCAAATGTGATATTTCAACTTTAAATACAATAAATCACTTTATATGATGCAAAAAATCACAAATTTATAGTACACCTTTTTTACAAGTACCTATTGATATTCTGAGAATCGTAAGGGTAAGGGTCCATTACACCTTTTGTATTCCTTAGTTTTTATAATTTATTCTTTTGCTTATAAAAAAAAATATTTAAAGTAAAAAAATGGGTTGAGACAAAAAAATACAACAAATATGAAAACAGTGGAGCCTAAAAATTCGATTTTAAAATAGGGGGACTATTTTCGTCAATCTACTTACAATATATTAAAAGAAACTACTACTAAAAAAGCAAATTTGTCCTTATCAAATTTATAATATTTCAGAATTTATGCCCTTAAATGTAATTTTAACTCTAAACTAAAAAAAAATACAAAACAAAAATACGAAAAAAAAAGATAAACATAAAAGAAATCTTCCCATAAAAATAGTATCGGAAACCACCTCTACAAAAAGATATCCAATCTAATTTTACTTCCAAAATAGAAACAAAAAAAGTTTAATTAAAAAAAATTACGCATAAAAATAGGAACAAAAATCACGATAGAAGTATACGCATAAAAAATAGTAACTTTTTTTTTTTTAATGAAAAAATAGTAACTTATGAGCTTATGCGAAATAACTTATACAAATAAATAATCTTTTATGTATTATTATAAGTTTTTCAAGGTAGTTTATGAAAACAGTTTATAAAATATAATTTTTGTTACCGAAAACTTATGAATTAACATGCATAAAAAACAAACTTACGAATTAAGATAAAAGTTTATTTATAAGCATAAATTATTTTCATAAGCTTATAAATAAGCAAAATTTAAACGGGGCTAATATATTAAAAGGTATTACAACTAAAAATATAATTTAGTTATAAAATATAATTTATAATTTACACAGGACAATAACTTTAATAAAAAAAATTATTCATTTAACAAATTTATATAAAGCTGCACTATTAATATTTTAAAAATATTTTATACTCCATAACATATTTATAAATATACTGTAAAAAAAATATTTCTAAATATACACGGGACAAGTGCTTTAATAAAAAAAAATTAATCATACACGGGACAATAATATTAATAAAAAAAATTATTCATCTAACAAATTTATATAAAGCTGCACAATTTATATTTTAAAAATATTTTATACTCCGCAACATATTTCTAAATATACACGGGACAATTGCTTTAATGAAAACAATTTAATCATACACGGGACAATTACTTTAATAAAAAAATAAATTGAATAATAAATATTTTTTATTATTAATTATAATTTATTACACAAAAATCATACACGGACAATTGTTTTAATAAAAAAATTATTAATTTAATAAATTTTATAAGAAAGAACACAATAACATCATTTATATCTTAACAATATTTTATAAATAAAAGTCAATAGACCCGTACATTCGTACGGGTCTCAAAACTAGTTTGATAATATAAGAGGAAAAAAATGCAATTAAGCCTTATATTTAAGATGCCTGTAAATTTATTAGCATTGTTTTAGTCAACTATCTATTATTTCCAATTTCCAATAAAAGAAAATAATTGACCAATAAAATAAAATAAATGATACATTTCTGTCCCAAAATAAATGACACTGTTGACCAATTTACGTTTACTAAAGCATAACTTTGACCATTAATGTACATTTACTAATTTACGTTTCACATCAATTTTTGGCTCGCGAAACTGTTTTTTGGATTCTAATGGGCCGTTCACTTTTGATTTGATATCGGGAGTTAGAATTTAGTGACATCTTTATGGGCCGGGTTGATGGTATTCTTTGGTGGTCTGGAGGCTGAGGAGTATCCTTCTAATAATGAGATTAGAAGTGAACCTCTATTAGGTGGTGTCTGTTTTATAGTTCCACTTTTCCAGATCTATGTTCGTCTTGTGTAGAGATCGTTTATTAATAATAATATTTTGCCGTTTAAAAAAAAATGTATTTAACTACTCCATCCGTTACAAAATATAAGCAAAAGTGAGTCAAAAAAACTTGATTTATTTGGTTCAAAATTTAGACCAAATACATTCACTTTTGTTGACCAACTTTTGCTTATATTTTGTAACGGAGGGAATATCTATTATTAAAAATTAAAAATATTGTATATTTTAAAAATATTCATCGAACAAATCAAACAACAACTTATATGTTAATATTTGTATTTATATATAAGTACAAAAATATGTCAAAATAGATTTATGTGAATAGTGCATATAGTCAAACTAGATCATTTATTTTAGGATAGAAGGAGTAAGGGATTGGCGTTGAATTTAATAGAGTATCACAGTTCGATCCTCCGCAATAGCGATGGAGATGGATTAGAATCATTTAATGACGGAACTAACACCGAAAGAGATTATACTGCCGGATATAGGTAGTGAAAAAAAAATACCATTAAAAATATCATTGCATCGCATGGTTACACCACAATTAACCAAATTCAGTTGAAAAATCAGATATAAAATCCCACTAATTTAGATTCAAATTATTATAATATTAAAGCAACATAAATATCATATCATACGTTTTTATTGTCCTTTATGAATGAATGTCAAATGAATAATCACAACTTTTCAGGCTTTAGCTCCTCCCATTCTTATGCATACGCGTCTAATTAGTAATTACATCATTATCGCAAAGAGTCTATAAAAAGGCAATACACAACATAAAAGTTGTAACAAGAATCTCATCTCTCTATATTTCTCTACAATAGCAACAATGAATACACCTTCCTTTCTTACCCTTATTTTATTTTCCATTTGTTTAGTTGTTTCTTTTTCTCATGCTCTAAACAATGGTTTTAGTGTTGAACTCATCCACCGTGATTCTCCAAAATCACCACTTTACAACCCCACACAAAATAAGTACGAACGTATTGTCAATGCTGCACGTCGTTCCATCAACCGTGCCAATCATTTGCACAAAGTTTCTCTCACAAGTACTCCTGAATCAACTGTAATTCCCGATACTGCTGAGTATCTCATGACCTATTCAATTGGCAACCCTCCATTTAAGTTATACGGTGTTGCCGATACAGGTAGTGACATTGTTTGGCTTCAATGTGAGCCTTGTGATCCATGTTTCAACCAAACATCTCCTAAATTTAATCCATCGAAATCATCAACTTACAAACACATTCCTTGCTCGTCTAACCTATGTCAATCCGTAAGAGATTCCTCTTGTGATGGCGATAATTGTCAATATTCTATTAGTTATGGTGATGGGTCAATATCACAAGGAGATCTTAGTCTTGAAACTCTTACATTGGAATCCACTAGTGGACGTCCCGTTTCATTTCCTAAAACCGTGATAGGATGTGGAACACATAATACAATGTCGTTTCAAGGTCAAAGCTCTGGTATAGTAGGTCTTGGTGGTGGACCCGTGTCTCTTATAACACAATTGGGATCGTCAATTGATGGAAAATTTTCTTATTGCTTGTTGCCATCGTCCTCTCACGAGTCAAACACGACAAGCAAACTCAATTTTGGAGATGCGGCTGTGGTTTCTGGCGATGATGTTGTGTCAACTCCAACAGTGACAAAGGATCCACCGGTTTTCTACTATTTGACATTGGAATCATTCAGTGTTGGAAACAAAAGAGTAGATTTTGGAGGTTCATTTTCAGGTGAATCTAAGGAGGGTAACATCATAATTGATTCAGGTACAACATTGACGCTTTTAGCACCCGATGTTTATAATAGTTTGGAATCAGCCGTAATAGAACAAGTGAAACTAGACCGTGTTGATGATCCTAATCAAGAATTCAGCCTTTGCTATAAACTTACATCAGACGAATATGATTTTCCTCTAATCACCGCACACTTTCAAGGCGCCGATGTTGAGTTGCATTCTATTAATACCTTTGTTGCTGTTGCTGATGGTGTTGTTTGCTTTGCTTTCGCCTCATCTCAATCCTTATCAATCTTCGGAAAC
This sequence comes from Trifolium repens, assembly GCA_030408175.1. Taxonomy (NCBI): domain Eukaryota; kingdom Viridiplantae; phylum Streptophyta; class Magnoliopsida; order Fabales; family Fabaceae; genus Trifolium; species Trifolium repens. The sequence continues at coordinate 11,239,487 of CP125850.1, forward strand.
GTTGCTCAACAAAATTTCTTGGTTGGTTATGACATTAATAAAAAAACAGTGTCCTTTAAACCTACAGATTGTAGCAAAGTGTAACTAGTATGGTAGACTTTGTTCTCCTTCAATATGTAATAAAATAATTTGCTTTTATTTTCATCTATTTTAATTTTAATATATATATATATCAAATTTAATTCGAATTCTGTATTAGTATCCAGCTATTGTCGTCAATGATCAAAAGAAATATGCAATCAAAGTTATAATTATTAATTATTTTGACCCTTACCTGGAAATACGGACAAGCCTTAAATCACAAAACTTTGTTTTTTGAGCGGATAAAAAAATTTATTCTCAAGCATTAATTAAAAGATAAAAAAAAAACATCTACCAAAAAAAAAATTCAAACAAAACCAGAAAACCTTGTTGTGTATGCCTATCTCCTCGATCTAACAGGCTAATGCAACTTTTTTTTTATTGAAGCAAATACACACTATCAAACAAGACAGTTAAACATATTATTATAATCAATATACTTATTATCAAAATTATAATCCCAATCCAACATTGTCTGATTTAATTATGTAAATAAATTTTTAAAATGTTATTGTTCATGTTTGTGAACACAAGGTTAATACAAAGGGCGAGCTGTCTTGGAGAGTTTAGAAAATGACTATTAGAATACACTGTTTTGCCCTAGAAATGAATGTGTCCCATAAATAATTTGTTCGTACGTGACACATGGAGTTAAAGCACACGTAGCTCACATAAGTCGTCTGTGCAGATCACGTGGTCGAATATGTGCAACTGACATCACCCGTCGGTGCAAATCATGTGGAGGTGGAACATGTGGAGCTCACATCACCCATCCATGCAAATAACGTGGAGGTGGAACATGTGTGGAGGTGGAGCTCGTAATTCGGTTGAGCTGCTGAAGATGGAGTTTATGGTCAAGTTGAGTGACGTAAGCTAATTAGCTGCTAATTCTAATTTTCCGAACCTCATTTGCCACAAAAATCTAAACCGGAGTCTACAATGCGGTCTATAATTAGAATTTAAACTCATTTTATTTTTCAAATTTGAGTAATGATCATAATTCTTCATGAAAGGATATTTTTGAGTTTAAACCTTTTATTTTAAATGGAACTTGTTGACCATGTTAATTTAGATGGTTGATTTTTTCAGAATATTTTTTTGAAATATTTCTTATTACACTACAGTAGAGACGATTTTGGTCTTTTTAAATGTGAATGTTGTCCTAAAATGCACTCCAACCGCCTTTCCAAAACGATAAAAATGGATGTATCATTTGTGTTGATCTAACTAAAACTTCATCTAGTTAATGTCATTTTAAGTTGTAATTATTTTAGTATCGAAAATGTGATTTGAAAAATTGCCTATCAATTGAAATATAATATCGAAAATATAATTTTCAAAATAATTGTATTAATATTTTTAATTTAGTATCAAATTATTTTTATTTATATTTTATTAGATTTCAATTTTTCTTTTAAATTATATTTTATAGAGGAAAAAATTAAATTTATCTTGCTAATTTCTAATCTAGTTCATTGTCAGGATAAGAAATTTAACTACAGAGACATATGATATGTCAAGATTAATTTATCATATCCTATTATCTCATTAGGGCCCGTTTGATGGCTAGGATAGTGAGCAGGATATGATAATTATATCATATCATGTTTTAATTTTTTGTTTGATGCACCAAGGTGATATGATAAATTATTCCCTTTTTTAATCATATCCTATCACTCCTTTGTAATTTATATCTTGAGTTTTTGCTGGGTTAGAATTATCCTGTTGTGTTATTAAGAAAGTAAATCCTTAATTGCCAAAAATAAAAACACCTACAATGGAAACTTGTTATTTAATTATATTTAATTGAAAATAAATAATGTTATCTTGTTTGTTATCATATCCGGATCAAACACATAATAAGATAAGTGCTATCATGTTAATATCATATCATATCTTTATCCAGTTCCATATCATATCATGTATCTATCATATCATGTCCATCAAATGGACCCTTAAACTCTAGATTGGAATAGGATGTACAATTATCAAGGTTGACCCAACATAATTAGAGGCCTAAAGCAGATTATGTTGCGAGGTCTTGTAAAATAAAAAAGCTGGCTTAATTAGTATCGTTGTTCGTTAAAGAAATCGTTGTTGATTTCGCATTGGTACTTTAATGATTAAATGTTCCTCTTTAGTCCCTTAGGGTCCGTTTGGTTCGAAGTTTTTGGAGGGGATGAGAGGGGAGGTGAGGGAATATTTTAAATTTTTATGTTTGGTTCAATTTTTTAACGAGAGGAGGGGAGGGGAGGGGGGAAGTAGTTTACTTTTTTACTCTTAACCTTATAAACTCAAAATAAGGATTAAATTATAATGGATATATTACATCAAAAAAAAATCTAATAGATATATAACAAAAAAAAATCTAATGAGTAGAAAATCTAAATATTTGTTGTTGTAAAAAAAAAAATAAAACCTAGAATTTTAATATTCCAACAAGGATAATTTTGAATTTTAATAAAAAAAATGAGGGTAATTTTGTCAACATAATAAATTATGTTTTAGCTCGCCTCCCCTCCTTAAAAATCCCTCCTCTCACCTCCCCTCCCCTCCTTCTCAATTGAACCAAACAAAGCCTTAAAGATATTTTAATTTGTTACATTGATCTAGACTATTAATATACTGCAGAAAACGTTAACTTTAATTTGATTTTATATTAAACTAAATAACAGATCAATATAAAACTTATTAAACTAGATAAGTGATCAATATGAAACATTATATGGCAAATGCTAACTAGTGCCCCTGGGGCACTAGTTAAGGTAACCAAAAATAGTAATATTTTCTTGGAACTTGTAAAGTCAACATCTTAAAAGGTTAAATTTTTGTTTTTTCAATACATAATTTTTCTTTTCTTTCCCTTTTTAGTTTCTTAACTAGTGCCCCGGGGGCACTAGTTAGCAAGACCCAACATATATAAATTAGATAAGAGATTCATATGAAACATATTAAACTATATAAAAGACCGATATGAAATCAAAGTTAACGTTTTATGTAAAAAATTAATAAAAAGGATCAATATGACAAACAAATATATCTTTAAGGGATCAAAGATGACTATTTAATCGTTAAGGGTCAATATAAAACCAAAAATTTCTTTAGGGGACCAAAATATTAATTAAGCAAATAAAAAATTAGGCAAAGCTGTACGAAAAATAAATAGAACATCTAAATGTGCCAAAGCTAAGCATCAAACTTGATTAAAAAGCATTTGGGATCTTCAACTTTACCAACTTTACTAAAACTATTAAATATTAACGTGATATTATATACTCCCTCCGTTTCTTTTTAATTGTCTTTTTAGAATGATAACATCAAATTAAGGAAGTGAATTTTTGCACGTTATCTTCCTATTATACCCTCGTTTTAATCCACCAATAAATTCCTATTTTTTTGCCCACACTTTCTCTTTCCAATAAATTTAATATATTATGTAAAAAAAACAAAATTTAATATGTTATGTACCAACAAAAATTAAAAAAAAATAATTTAGTTTTCCAAATATATAGCATTAATTTGTTTTATGAAAAAAGATAAGAGCAATTGACAAAGGGTATAATTGACAAATCATACCCGTAAAATACGAAAAGGACAATTAAATAGAAACGCTAAATAAGATAATAAAAGACAATTAAAAAGAAACGGAGGGAGTATTTATTAATAACTAAATTGAACTATTTTGAGGTTGTTTTTTTGGTACAAAGTTTTAGGACACAAAGCTTTTGCTTGACCCTCCGATCTATATTCTCTCATATTCTGACCATCAAACGAGCCTAAGAATAAAAATGATTTTTCTACTACCCAAAAAATAAAAAATAAAAGTCTTTCTTTGGGTCCAAGAATAAAGACGATATTTATTATTAATTTATTTAAAGAAAAAATGATATTTTATTAAAATAAGAAGATTAGTATTTCCGTGGGGATTTATTTATTTATTTTTAAGTAAGGATACGTTGGTTTTAACAAAGAAAGAAGAAATTTAGTCACAAAAAAAAAAAAAAAAACAAAGAAGAAATTTAATCACTCAACTTACTTTTAGAACATGACCTTTTTTTTTATGATCCGAAAAGATTACTTACCTAGTCTAACAATTCCAAAATTCTTCCAGTCAAATTAAAGAAATGTAGTAAATCATTTTTTTGACTGAAAAGTAGTAAAATATATTTTCTTTTGGTACAAAAGTAGTATAATCTTAATTGTTTGGATTTCAACAATTGAATAAAATACTTTTTAATTACTCAAAAAAAAAGAATAAAATACTATTAAATTAAATGTGATTGAATGAATATCTTAATTACCTGTATTCACCAAAATAAAATAAAATCTTACCTTTGATCTTTATGTATATTATGATTGAGTATCACAACATTTCAGGCTAGTATAAAGTATTTTCCATTCTTAATAAGAAGGCACTAATATAATATACTACCAAAAAATAAAATAAGAAGGGACTAAAGAAATTCTCATTTAGTATATCCTACGTATGATTCTTATCTACAATATGCGTCTATCTACATTCTCACAAAGAGTCTATAAAAAGGCACTATAAACATCATAAGTTGCACCAAAATTTCACCTCTCCATAGATAGATCTCCTTAAGTCACAGCAACAATGAGTCAATATTCTTTTCTTACCCTTCTTTTATTTTCCCTTTATTTCATTAATTCTTTTTCTCATGCTCTAAACAATGGTTTTAGTGTTGACCTCATCCACCGCGACTCTCCAAAATCACCACTATAGCAACCAACACACAACAAATACCAACGTCTTGCTAATGCCGCACGTCGTTCCATCAACCGTGTCAATCATTTTTATAAAAATAATTCCATCACTAATACAACACCTCAATCAGATGTAGTCTCTAATAAAGGTGAGTATTTGATGACTTATTCAGTTGGTACCCCACCATTCGATATATATGGTATTGTTGATACAGGTAGTGACATTGTTTGGCTTCAATGCGAGCCTTGTGAACAATGTTACAACCAAACCACTCCTATATTTAATCCTTCAAAATCATCGAGTTACAAAAATATTCCCTGCTCTTCTAACTTGTGTCAATCTGTGAGAGGCAGCTCTTGTAATGACCAAAATTTTTGTGAATATACTATTAAATATGGGGATCAATCACACTCAGAAGGAGATCTTAGTATTGAGACTCTTACATTGGGCTCCACAACTGGTCATTCTGTTTCATTTCCTAAAACTGCTATAGGATGTGGACACAGTAATACAGGGACATTTCACGGCTCAGGCTCTGGAATAGTTGGTCTTGGAATTGGACCAGTGTCTCTCACAACACAATTGAAGTCTTCAATTGGTGGTAAATTCTCTTATTGTTTGCTTCCATATTCGGATGAGTCAAACGGGACGAGCAAACTTAATTTTGGAGAAGCTGCTGTTGTTTCTGGTGATGGTGTTGTGTCAACTCCTTTAGTAAAAAACGACCCTCCAGTTTTTTACTATTTGACATTGGAAGCATTTAGTGTTGGAAACAAACGAGTAGAATTTGGTGGGTCTTCGGAGGGTGGTGATGAGGGTAACATTATAATTGATTCAGGTACAACGTTGACGCTTTTACCTGCTGATGTTTATACAAATTTGGAATCAGTTGTGGCAGAACAAGTGAAACTAGATCGTGTTGATGATCCTAATCAACTACTCAACCTTTGCTATAGCGTCACATCAGATGAATATGATTTTCCATTAATCACTGCACATTTTAAAGGCGCGGATGTTCAATTGCATTCTATTAGTACCTTTGTTCAAGTAGCTGATGGCATTGTTTGCTTAGCTTTTCAGTCATCTCAAATTGGTGCCATCTTTGGGAACTTAGCTCAGCAGAATTTGTTGGTTGGTTATGATCTTCAACAAAATATTGTATCGTTTAAAGCTACAGATTGTACCAAGCTGTAATTAATGTAATTTTTATTTACTCAACTCCTTAATTTCATAATTATTATAATAATAAAACTTAGTATTTTATTTCATCTCTCTTTAATCTTAAAGTTAATTCACATTCTAAGTCGTTGTTAAATATTTTTCTTCATATACAATTTCATAATTTTTTAATGAATTTGTTCCTTCTAAAAAACAAATTAACCACTAATAACTACAGGCCGTTACTGTAACGGAGTTCGTCGCATTAAAATGGCTTTCCGTCGCAGTTGTTTCCATTATTTTTACCCACTTTGTAAAAAGGGGGAAAAAATGTTACTAGAGACTATCGATATTGTTTTGTCGCGGCTATTTTCGCGATAGCTAGGCACATTGATCAACTCCATACTACAATACAAAATGCATATTTCCCTTTGTTACTAATTGTACATCTCGTTTAGTTACAAAACAGAAAAGCATAATATGTTGGAATCTATCAAATAATTAATCAAATAAATCATGTTTTAATTGCTATATACTTTTCCCCTCTGTTTTAGTCTTAACTTTTGTACTATTTGTTTTATGCAAGTACTATGGTGAAGAAAAATTATAGTAAATTCTAATTTGATTGTCTCTAATATTGGCAGAGTCAAGCTCACGGAAATGATATGTTTGGTGATGGACATCGGCTTGTGCTTCTTATTTCTGTTATTTGTTGATAGAGTGCTAACTGTAATTATATTAATCTCATTTTCATCGAGGAGGCTTTGTCTAACATTTACAAGTCTCTCAAGTGGTACATGAATAATATTCTAACGAATACAAATTTAATAAAATTTATGGTTGGATTGGAAGTTTATATCATATAGATCATCCAGTTTATATCATATAGATCATCCATAATTTTTTTTTTAAAAATTGGAAATCATTTAATATGTTATTGAGACCTATGAAATTTTGTGTTGTACTTACTCCGTTTCTTTTTATTTGTCTTTTATTGTCAGATTTAGCGTTTCTTTTTAATTGTCCTTTTTGTATTTTACAGGTATGATTTATTAATTATACCATTTGTCAATTGCTCTTATCTTTTTCAATAAAACCAATTAATACTATATATTTGGAAAACTAAATCTTTTTATTTTATTTTTTATTTTTTTGTACATAATATATTAAATTATGCTATTTTTTTGTACATAATAGATTAAATTATTGGAAAGAGAAAGTGTGTGCAAAGAAATATGAATTTATTGGTGGACTAAAACGATGATATAATAGGAAGACAACGTGTAAAAATACACTTCCTTAATTTGATGTTAATATTTTAAAAAGACAAATAAAAAGGGGTTCGGTTTATGTCCATAAATCAATTTATGGACCGTCCATAAAGCCTTGGACCATAAACACGGAACACAGCTCAGTTGCTAACTTACACCATGTTTTTCTATTTACACCGCACAGCCCAAATGAAAAAAGAAACCGTTAATCATTTTTCTTTTTTAATTTCACTTGCATTTATTTTGTCTGAAACACGTCTCCTTTCCCTCAAACACGATCACTCCGTGCGAACCACCACAACCGTCATCTCCGTCATCTCCACCACAACCGTCGCCGGAAAAGGACGATCACGACACCATCGCCATCATCACCATCATCACAGTTATAACTTCATCATTGTCGCCACACTGAAATGAAGAAAACCAACCAGGTACTAACGTCAACTCTGCGTCAACTTATTTTTGACTAGAAAACGGTTCTAACATGAATGTATGTTGCTACAATCGTTCGAAATGGTTATATAAGTGATAATCCCCAAATTAACTAATTAATTTTTACTTTTCCTTTCAAATTTTTGCGATTGTGTTGTTGATATGTTGGAAATGGTGTTATAGTTTTCAAAGTAATTGCATGCATCTGTGAAAACCCTAAAATTAGAGTTTATGTTTATTTCTCATTTCAAATCAAATAAATAGTTTGTAAATTGTAATTGGAAAGGGATTCTGAGTGTTGATTTGGTAATGAGTGGATTCTGGAAACCATTATGCACATGGAATGGTTTCCAGAATGTGTTACTCAAAAACCATTTTGTTGAACCATTTGTTTCGATTGTGCTGTTGATATGTTGGAAATGGTGTTATGGTTTTGGTACTAATTGCATGCATCTGTGGAAACCCTAAATTAAGAGTTTAAAATTATTTCTCATTTCAAATCAAATAAATAGTTTGTAATTTGTTATTGGAAAAGGATTCTGAGTGTTGATTTGGTAATGAGTGGATGCTGGAAACCATTATGCACATGGAATGGTTTCAGAATGTGTTTTAACAATGTATTTTAACAGTCTGAAACCATTCCTTGTGCCAAATGGTTTCCAGCATCAAAGCTCTATTTTGTTATAAAGCTAAAATTTGGAGTAACTCTATTCTGAGTTTATGTTTATTTCTCATTTCAAATCAAATAAATAGTTTGTAAATTGTTATTGGAAAGGGATTCTGAGTGTTGATTTGGTAATGAGTGGATTCTGGAAACCATTATGCACATGGAATGGTTTCCAGAATGTGTTTTAACAATGTATTTTGAGATGAGTCTAACATGCTGCAATTAGTGGTTTTGAGGGCTGTGTTAAGAATGTATTAAAATTGAATCCTATTTAAAGATTTTTATATAATTTATAGATTTGTTTTAGAGGTTGTAACAGAATAATAAGATGTTATACACTTGACCATTTATTGAACTTAATGCTTTGATGCTGGAAACCATTTGGCACAAGGAATGGTTTCAGACTGTGTTACACCACAACCATTTGATGAATAAAATTGTTTTCTTTGATGCAGACCAAAAAAACAAAAGACTTGGAGTCAATGCCAAATTTCAGTCTCGGCTTGACACCATCGGAAGAAGAGGGGGAAATGAAGAATAAGAAGGTAAAGAATCAGAGGGACCGTGGTAAAAGAGGGGGAGGGACAAAAATAAATGATGAAAGCTCGGATGATAATAAAGAAGTTAAGGAAAAGAGGTTGAGTCAAAAAAACAAGGGAAAAAAGAACGAAGACACCGATGGTAATTCTGAGGAGCAGAATATTGATCAACGATTAAGACACAAACTGAGCATTCCTAAGGTCTATGACCTTATGGAATCAATCAAAGGGAAAAAAAGAGAGGATGATATATTGAAGCTTTTGAATGAGAGTGGTTTCGGTGGGTTAACACATCTCTGCAAATGGACCAAAATCCACACATTCTTTGTGGAATGGATTGTGAAACACTTCGAAAAGGAAAACATGTGGATCAGGTTAGGCAGAACAGATGTGATGCCATTGACGGAGCAAGATGTGCACAGGGTATATGGGCTCCCAATAAGTGGGGAACAGATCAATGTTGATCGCTGCTCTGAGGCAGCTATAAAAAAACTGCGAAAAGAGTTGGGGTTGGTTGGAAACTACTCCATATTTGTAAAAGTGACTGAGTTGGAATCACAAATGAAAAAATTGGAGAAACCAATGTCTTGGGTTAAGGGGGCAATATGTTTGATAATCCACAACATATTGTGCCCTACAAACAGCAGTTTTGTGTCTCTGCATTATGCGCAAGTGCTAGAACAGGCGGCATCATATAATTGGTGCTCACATGTTTTGCAATACATGAAGGACGGGCTGCAAAATCCAGATGTGGCAAATCCATTGGCGGATTTCCACTTCCTAATGGTAATCAATCTCTCTCTCTCTCTCTCTCTATATATATATATATATATATATAGTATTGTTAAATGCTGAAAACAATTAGTTTTGTTTAATGGTTTCAAAATCTGTTACAGTGAAACCATTTGTATTTTTAAATGGTTTCAAGGTGATTGCTTAAGATTGTTCTAGTAGTTTGATGAGTTCTGCTCCATGAGATTTTTATGAAACTAATTTGTTTGTGCTTGTAAACTGGACTATGACATAATTTGTTTGTTTGTGCTTGTAAACTGGACTATGAGATGTTAGTTGGTTAATGGACATGTACCTAACATTCCTTTGCAGTCCAAGAAATATTGTTTTCTTAGAACATTGATACCAAATCTATCACATGTGTGTGTGTGTGTGTGTGTGTCTGGTTGTCTGTGTGTGTGTGTGTGTGTGTGTGTGTGATATATAAGCATTGAATCACTCACTCTGAGTATGCACTCCTATAGACATTACATATTTAAAAATAATCCGTTTATAATAACTGAAACCATTAGTATGGTTTAATGGTTTTGATACCCTGTTGTATAAAACCATGTTGATTGGATAATGGTTTATTTTACAGATTAATTATATGGATAAAATGGGAAAGAGAAGCTCATTGTTAACTGGAAAACAAAAGTTCCCATCGCTGCGTGATTGGGATGTGAAAACCGCAACCCAAGACCTTCAAAAGGTCCACGACCTTATGGGGCTTGAGCATGGATTGACAGTTGGGGTCAAACGACTTTATCGCACTGATGAAGGACCAATTCCGATGTGTTTTGATCCAGATACTTGTCCTTTATCAAAGGTGAGAGAACCATAATATTATTTGTATAAACAATATATATATATGTGTGTGTGTGAACAGTTACTTTAAGTCCTCAATTGTTTTACTAACATATATTATTATTACATATATATAAATCATATGCAGGCAGAGGAATATCTTGATCATTACAGAGGGTGCATACGGATCTACAATGGAGCCGTACAAACCCTAGAGAGGAGGATAGCTGAGGAAGGTGTTGGAACTTCTGCGAAACAACATGCAATTTCACAAAAACAAAAAGGTGAAGATGATGAAAGTGAAAATGATGACAGTGAAGATGGTGGAAATGAAAATGGTGAAAGCGAAGATACTGAGAGTGATGATGCTGCAGGAAATTCTGATGTAAAGAGGTACTAACATTTATTTTAAGTCTTACCATGGTTTAGTGATCACTTGATTACTTTTTTAATACTGTCTGAAACCATGTTGCATATGAAATGGTTTCACTCATTCTTTTCAACAAAAACATTTGATGATGATAATTGTTTTGGAATAGTTTTAATTTTATGAAAGTTTTACCAAATAGCATGTTCAATTTTATCAGGGTCAATAATGACGATGAAAGTGATGAAGATGAGGATGCCAAAACCATTTCAGCAGAACCAAGGGGGGTGGAGGTAGCTGAATCTAAAGAAGCTAAAGCTGAAACCGAGAGTAGAGCTGGAGCTGAAACTGAAGTGGGTGAAAGTTCGGATGCCCAAAGGTACTAACTTTTATTTTAAACTTAACATGGTTTATTGGTGACCTAATTGTAAATATTTTTATTGTTAATACTATCTGAAACCATGTTGCACATGGAATGGTTTCATTCCTTTGGTTACCCAAACCATTTGATCTTGATAATGGTTTTCTTTGATCCAGGTTAAAAATTGTAACGATGACTGTATTTATTAGTGTTTAATAATAATTTTTGAGATGCTTATAATGGTTTACTTTGTATACCTAAATCATTTGATGCTCAACAGTTTGATAGTAATTAAAATAATAATATTTTTATGCTAGTTTGACCAAATAGCATTTGTAAATGTTTTCAGGTTCAATAATGAAAAAAATGAGGATGCTGAAGATGTTGAAATCAATCCTGAGCTCCTTGATGAATATGTGAAGGCCGCGTGCAATGTCGGGCTGACATTGACACAAGAAACAATTGAAAAGTTTCCACAATATTTTGATGGCGGTGAAACTAAACATGCAGAGTAAGCAATTAATCTGTATAATGTTTTTTTTGGTTTATTATTTGTGATTGTGTAAAACCATAATTACATCTTTGATCAAAACTTTGAAAATATTTCTCCATGGTTTTGATTGCAGGTTCAATAAAATTGATTCAGAAAACAAGGATTCAGATTCGCAAGGAATGGATACTGTGACACAGAAAACTATCTTGAAGTTTCCACAATTTTTTAATTCAGAGTAAGAAATGAATATATATTATGTCTGTTTAATGGTTTTTTAGTCATGATGTCTTTTAACATTTAATGGTTTTTTATTTGTTGCTGGTTTTGATTGTTTCAGCTTGAATAAGACAGATTCGTTGTCACAGGGATCTGATTCAGTGACAGCTAAAACAATTCTGAAATATCCACAATTTTTTGATGCGGGTGAAGCTTCAACGGAGACAAAAAGCACTCAAAGCCTTGCGCTAATTTTGTATGAGGCATCGCCAAATGTGAAGCATGATGATAAGTCTGACTCGGACATTTGTATAGAGTAAGTCAATTATATGTAGCAATTATTCTCTACCTACTTCTATTTGTTTATTGCTAATTTTTCATGAAGTTTCTGCTATATCATCCTTGTTTTGTCTTCTCCAATGTCTGAAACCATTTAGCAGAAGGAACGGTTTAAAACATGAGTCTAACATGAACATGATTAATTAATTTCTGCGCAAATAACAATATTGTTTAAATTCTGCAAACTAACAATTACATACTTTATTTGACAGTGCAACTCCATTAAGGTCCGTCTTACCCGATGAGGTAATCGACTTGGATAGTGCTGAACCTGTGCAGAAAAAGAAACGAAGGACCCATGACATGATATACTCTAGTGGTGCTATCCCTGAAAGGAAAAGACCATTGAAAAAGTCAAAGTACCTGTCAAGCCCCTATGACGAAGCTGTCCATGAGTCAAAAACGACTAAGACGCAAAAGGATTTGGCAACATATGCATGGAGTGATGTGCATGATAAGTAATAACTTAAAACTCGTATTAATTATATTTCTGAATTATTAGCATTGTTAAATGGTGGATGTTAAACACTGAAACCATTATTAGTTTTAAATGGTTTCTGGATGTTAAACACTGAAACCATTAATATTGTAGAATGGTTTCCAGACCTTGGCCTAAGATTCTACTAGTTCTATAAGTTTGTTAGCATCTGATCTTTTGTTATGTTGTTCCAATACTATTTCTGGATTATTAATATTGTTAAATAGTGGAAACGAAACCATTTTATTTCAAGATGTTATACAAATGTTTTGGCCTTATCCTTTTGTTATTTTGTTCTAGTGAATAATCCTAAATGCTTAATTATTATATAGGCATCAAATTATGTACTGCTCCAGCAACAAGGCTCACTCTTATGCACTAGAAAGGGATGCCTTGTACACCCTTCGAAAGGATGAGTGGGTGTCATGCTTGGTCATTAACTGTTGGGTTAATTGCTTAAATTGGGATCAACAGGACAACATGAGAAGACTAGTGACACCATTGATTAATTATGTATGTATTATAATCAATTAATATTAACAATTTACACGCTTTTTACATAATCTTATTGATTTACTCATTTTATATAACCAGATTGACCAGGACAGAATGCCTCCTGTAAGTAGAAATATTGCATGCTGGCGATTCATTGAGAGGCTAAGAAATTTCAAATACCTGGATTGGAAGAACATTGACCCTACAAAGCTGGAATACGTAAGTCTCTATTCAAAACCTTTTTGCACAAGGAACAAACTTGTATGATGATTTTAGTATGATAAATTTAGTTTAATAAAATGATTTTAGATATGATTTTATTTTAATACTATGTTTTACATGATGGAACAGATCATGACACCAGCAATAGTTGGCAATCCAGGATGCCATTACGTCTGCTTTGTCGTCAATCTCAAAAACCAGAAATTTCAATTCCTGAACAGCTTGTCCGGTGTAGGAGAGACATTGGAAACCAAGGATGGTGAAGCCACCTCATACAAGCATCTGTTTAATGTGTGGCTGAATGAGGTTGAAGCATTTGTCGCAGATTTATATAAGCAAAAGAAAGAGAAAATGCCTTTCGAATTCGACAAATTCAGTTATGAATCACCAAAGGTGCCTACTCAAATGGATTCCGACAACTGTAGTGTCTTTTGCATGAAGTTTCTTGCTGAATGGGGAACTGAAGTGCAATCTTTCAAATGTTGGACCAAACTCAAAAAAAAAAGGGGACAATAGTAAGGTTGGAAGAATTACGGATCTTCGTATCGAAATATGCTCAGCAATCTTAAGCCACCCAAGCAATTCAATAAGAGATGAAGTGCAGAAGGAAGCAACTACATTTATTGAAGAAAATTGCCAAAAACTGCCAAGTAGTTCTGTTAGAAACCATTAGTAATATTAAAAGGTTTCAAGGTGTTATATCTTGAAACCATTAGTACTGAAAAATGGTTTCAACATCTTTTCCTAGGGTTGTTCTCATATTTTGTTATGTTCCTTATCACATTATGGATTGTTTTAATTTTTATTTTTTTTTTGGGACAAGTTATGTTGAATTTATGGATTAGTTTAATTCTTAATCAATCTCTACTTTATTCGTACCATAGAATATACACAAATGAGAATGTAGTTTGTAAATATAGTCAAAACCAATGAAACAAACGCTATAAAAGTAATCACTGAAACAACAAGGAAGTAACATGCATACAACAACATATTTAAAAACCATTTACATAGATAGTTGTTCTTGAAACTATTTAACAATAATAATGGTTTCAATGTATAACATCTGGAAACCATTTGATCTACTAAATGGTTTTAATTCAATTAACCTTACAAAAAAAAAACAATTTGCATTCCTCAAAACTAATTAAGGAGATACTTGTTGCTGCTTCAAATGATTAACATTTATGTATGACAATTACATTGCAAGGTGAAGATGTAAGAAATGTATCTTATCTAGAACTAGAATGGTGGCTCTGTCTGAAGTGATCAGAGTCTGCAGCTGTCAGATAAAATTCTTTATTGTAATTAAAATAAAATATGTCTGGTCATCAATATCTTGTAATCATCAATGAATTCTTAGGCAAATGATCAGAAGCTAATAAACTACTATCACAATCTTAGGCAATAACTCTGGAAACCATTTCGCAGTACCAATGGTTTTAGTGTATAACATCTGGAAACCATTCGTGATCACTAATGGTTTACACCAGGACAAAGTTGCTATCTTTTGAGGCATTTCTTAGTATTTAATTAGGTTTATTTAAATACTAAATCTTTTATAAAACCAACTTGCAAGCATAACATTATTCACAACTTATGAACATATTTTCATACATGAACTCATACAAAAGTGAGACTCTCAACACTCTCATCACACTCAAGATGGGATATCTCTGGAGCGTCACCTTTCTGGCACGATAATAGGTGGTCCATGGCAAATATACTGATTTTATTTGGATTGATGGAATGAAGTGGTATATATATATATATATAGTGGTGTGCAGTGAGATTGCATTGTTTGAATTTTGTATATAATAGTATCCATTCCATTATTTTCTTTCATTTTTCTTCCCTTCCAATTTGGGGTGTATGAGAAGAAATACAAACACTTTATAACATATACAAACAAACAAAAAGTGTGGTTACTATTTTTTTTGAGTAAATAGAGCAACATAGTTCTTAGATAACAAAATAATGCAAACACAATAAGCCCTTATAATTTCTTAGGTAAATATTCAGAAGCTACCAAACTACTAGACCAATCTCATACAATAAATCTAGAAACCATTTCAAGGAACTAATGGTTTTAGTGTTTAACATCTTGAAACCATTTATGATTACTAATGGTTTACACCAGAACAACTTTGCTGGCTTTGGAAATCATCTGTTGATAGCCCTTCTCCAGCTTTTGTTTTTAAAGCCTCATGATCATCTTTCTGTTTTTTTCTTCCGTTCTAGGCGGAATTTCTGCCTTTCCCTAGATTTTTCATAATCACATTTCATTCGCTTCTTTGACCTATTTGGATTTATTCTTTCTTTGAACTTTGGTGCAGTAGACTTCACACCAGAAGATGTTTCACCAGCAGCAGCAACTATTGAGGACTTATATGACGTCACTGAAGCTGGGTTAGTATGAATACCTTTAGAAAGAAGCAACTTCTCTGCCTTTTTCCCAGCTTCAATAATACCATCAAGAAAGATTTGAGAAGCCTCCGGATCTGCACAAACACGTGTACAAAGCTGAACTGTAACAGCACAAATTTGTTGATATCTTTGTGCTTGAGTTGTGTCTTCAGTCGTAGCACTGATGGTAGATTTCAGCTTATCTGCAGACGGGCGCACATCTCTAGTCCAACGCTTTAAAACATATTGTGCAGGAATTGTCTTCATGGAATGATATTGAACAGAACCACCTAGGAACTCCAAAATTTTGAAAACATGTCGACATAAAAAGCCCCTGTTCTCAAACATTCGACATGTGCAGCTAAAACTTTTGCTCCTAACATCAACTGTGACAACCCTTTCATCAAGTCGATCATGATCTTGAAGTTCTTCATCCATAACATCAGCATTTGACCCCCCTTCATTATCAGCATCATCATACTTATCATCGTCTACTTCATCTGGATCATGAACCTTTTCAATTGTGAAAACATTGAAAACCCTAATCAAGTCAGACCCTTTGGTTGTGTCCTCTTCATAATAGTATTTGAATGAATAGTCATACTGCTTGTGAATAAATGCAAAGCAAGCTGGTGTGTACTTGTTAACAACGGACCGCATCAACTGACTGTTGGGATAATTATTTTTGGTTTTAGTGTTTGCAGCCTTGAAGTCCAACTCAGTGTGGTTATCCCTCATTCTCTGAACCATAATGTTGAAATGACTAAAGAAACGAACAAGTGAATGGTCTGGCTGCAAAAAACGACGAAGAAAAGCATTGAAAGACTCGCTCAACTGAGTTGTTTTAAGACCAGCTGTAAAAGTTGACTTGACCCAAGCAGAAGACCAATGCATACGAATTTTGTGAGTTTGGACAAGCCACCTAAAGTCTGAAGTAGGTCTTCCATCAAAGTAATTTTTCATCATCTGCTCCCAATTGTAGTCAAATTCTAATTCATTTTCTACATTTGAAACCAAGTTATTAAATTCATCAAAAAAAGCACTGTTTGCACGAGAGCCAAGGTTTTTCTTTGCATTCTCTGCCATATGCCATGAACAAATCCCATGGAAAACACCTTTGAATATATTTGGAACAGACTTCAACAACGCAGGAGCCTGGTCGGTGTATATTGTCTGTGGTTGCTTATTGGACATACATTTCAAAAATGTTGCAAACAACCAATCAAATGTGGCTGCCGTCTCATCATACAGTAATGCAGCACCAAATAAGACACTCTTTTGATGATTGTCAAAACCAAGGAAGGCAGCTGCAATGTAAAAGCAATAAAACTATTATCAGGATGAAATGGTTTAGCTGCAGAACTGAATGAAACCATTCCTTGTGCAAAATGGTTCTGGCAGTGCTCACGTATTAATCAAACAGTACTAACATTATTAAGAAATCCAGATCAACTAGGTAGCATGCTGATTGCATAAACAAAGTCACATAAATATTAAGATCATCATCTAACAGTACTAACTACAATTATAATTAACATTCTCAAATGGTTCTGGTGAACAACTGAGTGAAACCATTCCATGTGCAATATGGTTTTTCAGACAGTATTAACAAAATCTTGTAACCATAACCATCACCATAACCACGTAGAAACTACAGTTAATCAGCACAAAAACAAGACATAGATTGGAACCCTTAAAAAGCTCAAAATATGATACTGAAGCAATATCATCACAAAAACAAGACATAGATTGGAACCCTGAAACTACTAATTATATTTTTAAACAGTATTAACTACACTTGTACTTGACATTTTTTAAGCTGAGTTAAAGAAAAACCAATATCATCATCAAATGGTTTTGGTGAAAGAATGAGTGAAACCATTTCATATGTATCATGGTTTCAGACAGTATTAAAAAAGTAATAAAACAGTATTAACAATTCCCTTGTAGAGATAACTATCACCCTAACCACATAAAATACTACGACTAATCAGCAGCACAAAAACCAGGTAAACATATGAAAAATCTCAAATATACTAACCTAATGGACGATATTGATTGTTTGTTCGGTAAATCGTGTCAAAACTAATAACATCACCAAATAGCGAATAATCATGCTGCATAATTCCATCTGCCCAGAAAATACTAGCTATGTCTTCTTCAGCATCAACTTGAATATCATAATAAAACGAAGGTTTCGAATGAGCTTCGTTCCTAAAGAATTCCTGAATCACAGTTGCTTCCCCAACAAACATCTCTTTCTGACGAACTGTCATCAAATAATTCTTTAAATCCGAAAATCGAAAAGGGAGATTATATGTGCCTCCAACTCCCTGACCCATGACTTCATAAGAATTTCTAATCGACATTCCAGCTTTGGAATTGATTACAGCTAGCTGTCCTTGCACTTCATTGACTTCTCTAAATGCTCTCAAGTAGCGCGAATGTTCTGATTTATGTAACGCATGACAATGATCCACATCCCACTTGTATATCTTGTAAACACTCAAAGCTTCATCCCACTTCAAGGATATCCCAGCTTTACAGCCAACCCTTTCCTCCGGTCTCTCTTTCACTTTCTCAAACTCAATAACAAGTGGACTATCTGATCTTGACCTATTCTTAGGGTCAAGCAAGCTTCCCCTTCTGAAACCTTCTTTGTTACAAACAAAACGGACATAATGTACCCTGTCTGTTTTTTGGCCCATTGAATTGACCTTTCCCTTCAACTGAGTCCTAATGGAAAATCCAATGTTATATGCATAATTACCATAAAACTTTTCAATCTCTTCAACAGTTGCAAATCCTAAAGACTCCCATGATTCCTTATTCGTAGGGTAATAGCATTGAGACTTATCAGTATTTGTTTCTGAGCTACCACCATTAATGAGTGATGGAGTCGATGTCGAATCCATTAACGACATAAACAATCCCTATAAAAAAGAATAAAACCATTATCAGCATCAAATGGTGTTGGTGAACAACTGTATGCAACCATTCCTTTTGCAAAATGGTTTCAGACAGTACTGACAAATAAATCACACAATATTAGAAAAATCCCTGTAAATTATTCTACTCTACACATTACAACAGACATATCTATCGCCTTAACTACATAAATATTACTGCTATGTAGCAGAGCCAATCTAAAATTACAAATCAGACAAGGAAAGCATTACAAAAGGCAAACAACCGATCTAAAATTACAATCATTATATAAACTCGAAAACAATATTATAGCAGGCATGTGAAATTCAGTATACATGGAAAATTCATGCACGAATGTCGCCGGAAAAGCAACCTTGCCTGACAAATCACGTCGCAGCCACGCCGCCGTGCACGAGTTAGATCAGAAAGTGAGGTGTATTCAGATGCAGATGCTGATTTTTCAGATAATGGACTAAGTCCTGGAATTAAGCAAATTTTCCAACAAGAATGGGATAACTTCAAACAGAGGTATTTTGAATTTAACAAACACTAAAGTTAGTGTAATTACCATTGGCAGAGAAATTACCATTTACTCTAAGAGTTTCTGAACAACTAGAACTATATCACATAAGTTCAAATTAAATAGTATATGATGTTGAGAAATAATTGTTTTTATCATAAAATCCTATAAGATTTGAGAAGGCCAATACAGAACATACCAATTCGCTAGAAATTATTTGTAGTGTGCTAAGTAACCAATGCAACTGACTGCTTATGTTACCACTTAATGATCTCCTCAAGATAAAAACCCTTCAAAACAAGAAAAAAAATGAGAAAAATAAACCAAAGCAAACTAATTAATCAGAAAAAGATCAAACTAATACACACCCTACTTAATCATCCATTGAACTTCACTGACTATTGTTAATCAAGTTATTCGTTAACAAAACTCAATGGATGATTAATTATTAGTTATCGAATTTTTGTTAGTGAAGCTCACTGGATGATTAGTACGTTATCCGTCTTGGTCTACCGATACACTATGAAAGTGATTAGCGTGTACTGCTGGTGTCATAATTCTCAACTCTATTTAAGATAATTAAGCTTATATCATGGTGACGGCTAATTAATCACTTACTCTGGAAACCATTAGTATTGTTAAATGGTTTCAATATGTTATGAAACTATTATTATTGTCAAATGGTTTAGCAATGACCTCCATTAGAAAATTATAAGAAACATAAATGCATTTGGAAAAAATACCCTATGATAAAATTAGTAGACTAGAGATCTCTTAAACACACTCATGCAAATCAATAAAAAAACCACAATCATTCACAGATTGAACCAACAGAGAAAAAGTAAAGAAAAAAACATAATAATCAAAATCAGTACAACTAGAGAAAAACTATGAAAATTGGTTTAGTTAATTGGTAAATTAAAGTATATTGATATGTAAATTACATTTATTCTCAGACAATTTCATGATTGATATATTATTAAGAATTGAACCTAAACACAACAAAATTCATATACATGATTACCTCGCAGTCACGCCGGAGACGGAAAATTCATGCACGAATGTCGCCGGAAAAGCAACCTCGTCTGACAAACTACGTCGCAGCCACGCCGCCGTGCACGCCGGAGAAGGATCACGTCGGAGAAGGATCACGTTGGACAAGGATCAGGTCGGAGAAGGATCACGTCGGAGAAGCATACGTTGATCACGAACGAGCGAGCAATCTAAGTGTGTGAAATCCAGTTGTGAGTGTGTGAACTGAAGCAGGCTAGGATTAAAACACGTGGAGTGTGTGATCTGATGATTGCTATTGATTTATGCACCATCCATAAACATTTGGTTTATGGATCCTATCCTTTGCCAATAAAAAGAAACTAATGGAGTATGATATTTGGTGGACAAAATATTATTTTGTTATTGTAGACAACTTGTGTAGAAAACAAAATATTGTTCAGTAGTTCAGTGGAAGACAAGAGTTTTTGTTATATCCCTTGGTCTCCTGTTTATCCAGTATCAAAAACGGTTTTAAAATCAAATATAATATAACTAAAGTTGTCATGTCCGGTTTTTTTAGTGGATCAAAACATCTTAAAAAATGCATAATGAGTAACTCATGTACCATGTGAAAATTCACAACGTCCCTATTAGGGAAAAACGATCCTATTTACCCATCGTAAAATTCTAGTCTAGGTACATTGGTTATGCTTATTAAAGAAAAACCAAATCTTATCAACTCATAGTCAAGAAATTCACAATCAACCAAATTGTATGTCTTCTTGAAATCTACTTTGAGAATCAATCACTTTCTATTTTTCTTTTTCGACAAACCTAATCACCTCATTAACAATCATGACTCCATCCACTAATCAACCTAATTGTCTTCATTTTTAGGAAGGCCTTTAATTTTTAGCGATAATTAAGACGTCCGTTAGAGTTTTGCTAAAATATACTCCTTCTTTCTTATTTAAAAGAGTTAGTTTGACAAATATGAATTTTAAAAAAGTTTATTTTTTTATTAAATTGGTTGACAAATTATATTAATTATCTATATTTACTTTTAGTAATGACTTTCCTATAATTAATAGAATACCCATTTACAAAAATGAATTAAATGCTATTTAAAAATTTATGTAAAGTAAATAGGGGTAATTTTAAAAAAACAGAAACAAAAAGAATCAATATCATTGATAATTGCAAAACAATCTTATAAAAGGAATAAAGTTTTTATCAAACTAACTCTTATAAAAAAGGACGAGGAGAGTAAATATAAACCATTGATTAGGCATTGCCCCAAATAACATAACTCAAATTGATAGTTTAAGAAACAATTATATTGGATACCCGTTAAAGTTTGCTTTTGGTTTCTAGAGAAATATCGATAACTATCTTATCTGAGTGTGCTGAATAGTACCATTGATAAGAGTTTATGTGGTAGCTAACAAAATACACACAAAATTTATAAGAGTGAACTAGTTGTTATTTGGTTTAAAGGTAATTGACATTAAATTTGGTACGGAAGATTGCAATTTGTAGCCACATATACGATTGGGGTTCGGTTAATAAAAAAGTAGATATATAAATAGAATTTGATATTCTTAATTGTTTTGAATCCTTGTACATTTGAGATGCTAGAACTAACATTTGAATCTGATTAAGTAGTCCAATGAGCCGGAATTGATGATGAAAAAATATAAGAGTAATGACACACACTATAAAACAAAGAGCTGTATAAAAATTATTTATTCAAAATATACTATTTATGTTGTTGAGAATTTGTAGTTTGAAACCAAATATATCAATCTTACATATAAAAAAAAAACCCAATATATCAATCAGATAGTCCCACCCAAACTAGCCTAAACTTGAATCAATCATACTTGACATGGACGGAAGTAGTTTTTACATAAGATGAAAGATCTCACCAAGTGATTCTTGAATAAAAATGATAAATGAAATGAAAAAAAGAAAAAGGATAGATCGGTTTGGGGTAGGAGACGAGATGGTAGAAGGCGTCACAGATCATGAAAATTAATAAACCAAGAGGAATCCCCACAATGGTAAATAAGTCATTGATAAAATTCAAACAAGTTCTAATCCAAAAATTCAAAAGAGGAGACCTAACTCATTCATATTTGTCATAAGAGAAATTCTACTTCGTTTCAAACTTGTTTTCAAATAAGATTACAAATGTCTATTTAAAGCAAAACTCTAAATCTATATGATCATATGTAACACCATTCTAGACCCATATTGAACTTACATAACTAAAACTATCATAATTCAAATTAAACTAAAACAGTTCATCCTATCTCTTCATGCTCTTCATTGGTTCTCATAGTACTTCCACTCATAAGAGCATTTGACGACTTTGAAAGTAGGTGCCAATTTACCATTGGAAATCAAAGGAATTCTCAAACTTGGACAATGCACATATTTAGATAATTCGAAATGTAAGTTGTAAATTCCCAATTTTGTCTCCTTATTATACTCAACAAGTTGTTTACGATCCAATTCCATAAGGCTGTTCCCTTCAAACACTATGGGCTGAAGTATAATTTTCTTCTCACTACCTAGAGAAAAGGGTTCCATAGTTACTGAATTTAATTGATTACCTTTGTACGAAGGAATTGCATCGATCTTCCTTTCAAAATCAGTACGTACTCGGTTTTCGAAATTTCTTACTGTAATGCTGAGGTTGAAGTTATAATATAAGATGTTGTTGCTTGTGATGTTGAATTGGGTTATTGAAGCTTCAGTTATGTTGAACTCAATCGAAGGCGTCATAATGCATGGAATTATGAAGTAATAAAACAGGCCAATGAGAAGAAGATAAAAAAAGCCAATACATATTGGTGGTGGCTTTTCAGGAGATTGATTAGTTTGGTTGAAACCTTCTTCTAATGATTTATAGGACATCTTGGAATCTTCTTTTAATGCTTTGTAGGACATCTTGAAATCTTCTTCTCATGATTTGTAGGACATCTTGATTATGATTTCTATGAATTTGATGATTAATTTGTAAGCGAAGGTCTATACCTGTTGAAGAAATAGGTTTCAAACTTATTGTTCATTTAGAATTTTTATAATATGTAATTTATATTTAAAGAAAAAAAAAATAAACGTGGTTAATACCCACAAAAATTGGAACAACATCCCTTATTTTGTAAGACTCTCAAATAGGTCTGACTTTGTGAATATTTCAAACAAATCTCTACTTTATCAACCGTTAAGTCGGTCTCTGTATTTAACAACTCACCATCGATTAAGTCCATAAATAACATACTATTAGAACGACCAATTGAATAACTTTTGATAGAGTCAGTAACCTTTTTGAAATATTCGTAAAGACGGAAACATATTCATAAAGTTAAAATATGTTCTAAAAGTAATGCTTCTTAATATGTACTGCCGATTTGTATGTTCTAAAAAGAATATAGGTTGAAATTCTTTGATGTATTCTATGCAATCGATGAATTGGAATTAAAATTAATGAAAAGAGAAACAAACTTAATAGGTCTGGCAATTGAATAAAACAAAAAGCCATAATCATGGATTCATGGAAAAGATTACATAAAAAAATGATAAGGAGTTACTAATGAAATTTGTAATTACCTTACACAGAAGAATATCACTCTCGGACCTCAACCCTAGTTGCTCCTCTCCACTTTTATGTGCTGTTTTGTTTTTTTATGTGTCATTTATTTATAGGAAACCATTATTCCAATTTTATTTATTTTTGTAAGAAACCATTATTCCTTTTGAATTTATTCTTATTTTTTTCTATTTAATTTAAAAAAAAAACATCGCTATAAAAAATGGGATAAAGATATGGCAAGATTTTAACTGCACCACGCATTGAATAAACAAAATAATAAACATATATACCACACTTTTTTTTTTCTCCAAAAAATCAATACTTATAAATAGTTGATTCTATAAATTAATATAATTTGCGGCCAACTTTTTTTTTAAATGAGCTTAATGTTTAATAAGAAAAACAGAAAAACCATAGAAATTTGCAGCAATATGACACATAAAATGACAATTATCAATTAAGTTGATGTTGGGGTTGATTGTTAAGTCCACATTGCCTAATTTTTTAAACAAAGAAGGAGGTTAAAAATTAGCTATTAGAAAAGTCTCATATCGCTTATAGAATGGTGAAGTCAGGGGAAAATCAAGGCTCAACAAAAAACAACTAAGGATAACATTGGCCTCATAATATAAAATTCAAATTTTATTATTGTTATTATTATTATTATTATTATTATTATTATTATTATTATTATTATTATTATTATTATTATTATTATGAATTCAAAAAGTAAAGTAAAACAAAGTCTACACTCAATACGGTTTAGTACAATCAGTAGACTTAAACGACACAATATTTTGTTGAAGGTCATAACCAACCAACAAATTTTGTTGAGCCAAGTTCCCGAAGACGCCGATTTTTGAGTTTTTAGCTGAGTCAAAAGCCAAACAAACTACCCTATCGGCTACAGGTACAAAGGTGCCAATAGAAGGTAACTTAACATCTGCATCTTTAAAATGTGCCGTGATTATAGGAAAATCATATTTATTTGATGCAACAGAATAACAAAGGTTGAAAAAACCATTTGGATCCTTAACACGCTTCAGTTTAACTAATTTTACCACAGCTGATTCCAACTTATTATACATATCAGATGGTAAAATCGTCAACGTTGTACCTGAGTCTATAAAGACGTTACCATCAACATCACCATTTGAATTCTCTACAAATTTTACTCTTTTGTTTCCAACACTAAATCCTTCCAATGTTAGATAGTAAAAAATTGGTGGATCTTTTTTCAATAACGGAGTTGACACAACTCCATGACCAGAAACCACAGCAGCTTTTCCAAAATTGAGTTTGCTCGTCGAGTTAGACGACTCTGGCCCCAAACAATAAGAGAACTTTCCACCAATTGACGAACCCAATTGTGTTGTAAGAGACAAAGGTCCAAATCCAAGGCCAACTACACCAGAGGTTTGGCCTCGACTTGACAATGTATTTTTATGTCCACAACCTATCATAGTTTTAGGAAATGAAATAGAATGGTTGGAGGTGGAATCTAATGTAAGAGTTTCCAGACTAAGATCTCCTTGTGATATTGACCCATCACCATACGTAATAGAATATAAGCAAGATTTTTTTTTACTACAAGAATGAGAATCAAAAGATTTACACTTTTTAGACATACAAGGAATATTATTTTTGTAACTTGAAGATTTTGAAGGATTAAATATAGGAGCGGTTTGGTTGTAACATTGTTCACAAGGCTTACATTGAAGCCAAACAATGTCACTACCGGTATCAACAACACCATATGTCTTAAATGGTGGGGTACCAACTGAATATTCCATAAGAAACTCACCGTGATTAGGAATTACAGTGGATTTGGGTGTATTAGTGAGGTGATTGAACCGATTGATTGATCGACGCAAGGCATTAGCAACACGCTGGTATTTGTTTAGTGTAGGTTGATAGAGTGGAGATTTTGGTGAGTCGCGATGGATTAGTTCAACACTAAATCCATTGTTTAGAGCATGAGAAATAGAAATAATGAAACAAGAAAGGGAAAAAAACATGAGAGTAAGAAAAGAATGCATAGTCATTGTAACTATCACAAAGATCTATATTGAGTGGTTTGAATTGAAATTTTTTGTTATCACTCATGGCCTTTTTTTATAAGACTTTGATGAATTTTAGGTTCAATGAACCATTTTTTTTAAGCAAGGTTCAATGAATGTTATAATTGTCAAATTAGGACACTATAATTATTATTTAAATCCTTCAATGTAATATTAATGATTAAATTATGAATATTTGATTTAGGAATTTTTTATATAGAAATTATTTAAACACAATGGGAAAGAGAATTAAATTTTGTTTATTAAAATGACACTACTAACCCTCTTTTTTACAAACAAAACGATATTCATTCATCCCAATCGATAGAATACATCAAATACAACCATATATTCAATATCACTAATTAAAAACGTAAGGGATGAATCTGCGAACAAACTCACAACATCCAATACGGGAAAATACATAGCAACAATACGAATCATTAATTGAATTTGTAATTGACCGAAGCCGATATTTCAATAAGAATATAATGAACACCGCAACAATACGGAAAAATCAAATAGCGTTGCACAAGACGACGAACAACATAACGCCGCACTCAGACGGTGAAATTCCGAAATAGCACAAATGACAAAGCTTGATCTATGTAAAAAATCACTTATTAATTATATAAAAAGAACGGGAAAAAATTTAGAAGAATAATTTTAAGCCAAAAATGACCTAAAACCACCCCTCTCCGGTGAACTTACAAAGAAGAAGTGAAACCTAGGGGCGGCAAAGAAAAGTGGACACTACTAACTATTTTGCAACCATTTATGTGGGGATTTAAATGTTGTCCCTTGAGATCACAATGTCAAGCTCTTATTATTGAGCTGATAATTTTTAAACATTAATATATAAAAAAAGGTTAAATATATTTTTCATCCTTACTATATTATCAACTTTTATTTTCATGTTTCCGAATGGATGGATTTTGTCGTCCCTACAAATTTTTCATGCACGTGGTTTTACTCTCTAATATTGAATAAACATATATTTTAAAATGTTTATTTTCTAGTTATGTTTAAAATTATAAGTTTAATATTGAATCACTACAAAAAATTTGACTTTTAGTGACGGCAAAAATCTGTAGCTAAAGGCCGAAAAACCGTGGGTATAGACCAAAAACGCTATACCGACGGAGGCTTTGTTCCGTGGACTTTAATTCGCTGTACCCACGGAAATTCTCCGTTGCAATAGAGCTATACCCACGGCTGTTTCTGTTGGTAAAGGTTCAGCACAGCTTTTTTTTATTATTATAATAATTTTATTTTTTATTAATTAAATTTTGCCAACATTTTTTGTATACCACCAAGTATATATATATATATATATTGAAAAAGGAAAAAAAAATCCACAGTAATTATGAATCAAAATAATAAAAGCAAACTTTCAATTATATTGAAAAATTAACGAGTTTTACAAGTATTTTAAAACTATACTAAGATTAAGAGCACTATAATGTAATTAAAAACATATAACATCATACCAATCGTTAGTTGGTTAAGTGGTGATTGGCGCTGAACTTGGTAGGGAGGACCGCGGTTCGATCCCCCGCAACTGCGATCGGGAGGGGGCTGAAACCACTTGATGCCAGAACTGACCCCCGAACCAGATTAAACTGGTGGTGAAAAACCAAAAAAAAAAAAAACTTATAACATCATAACAATCTCAAAAGTTACAAAGTGATCGTATCATGTACACTAAGGTTTCAAATTTAGTCCATAAAAATATAATTGGCTTCTAATCTTCCTCTTCCATCTTCACAAGTGTCTGGGCTTGAAGAATTCTTTTGGTGAAGAAGACTAGTATCTTGAACCTATAAGAATAAAAGATACATGTTAGAAACATTACTAACTCAATAATATCAGTAATTAAAGAATCCTTTTTTTTTTGTCCCATGAGCTTAGCTCAATTGGTGGACATTTGCAATATTATGCAGGGGATCGGGGTTCGAACCCCGGTCATCCCACTTATTCACCTTAAGGGTGGAATTTCAAGCCACTAGGCTATTTGACCAAAAAAAAATCTTTTTTTTGGAATTTCTTGTGAATATGAACATATCAATAATTTGTGCTACATAAAACATAATTACCTCGACAAAATCAGGTCTTCAGGGTAACATGTTTCAGTTCAGCAATTTTCATTCTTCATTGAAGATGAACATAAGATCAAACTATTTCTTTTTTCTCAGTTTACCTTTCCTTGTCTTCAGAATCAGAATCGGTATTCTTATTAGTAGCTGCATTTTCGACCGACTCATCAGTTTCTTGGTTGTACAAAGGCAAACCTTCAATAAAAAAACAAAACAAAGAAAGTAGCAATGAGACAGACAACTATGCTCCAAGTTTCATAAAAAAAGAGTTCCAAACACCAACAAATCCTAAATTTAGCGGTTATTATGCTCCAATCCTCAGAGTAAAGACCTCTGCAAAAGCCACACAATTGAATAACATTTGCTGGTAGTGAAACCTCTCAAGACAAAACATGAAAAATTGCTTCAGTTTACAACAACAAATAACTCACAAACCCAAACCTCCTAGTAAATATCATAGCACTACAGTCCCTTATCATACTATCTCACCTTCAACCAAGTTCATAACAATGCAGTCCCTTGCCATATATGTGTGCTATTCTTTGTTAAAACCAACACTTTGTATTCATAAAGCATATTCTAACAATAATGGTATTTAACAATTTGACCATCACTGAATCTTTTTTTTGAAAGAGGCAAAAGAATATAATATATATATAAGTGGAAATGGTACAAGTGGTACCAATATATACAAAACAGGGCATAGCAGAGCCCCAACCAAAACAAAAACCAGGAAGGAACTACAACCCCCACCCCACACAAAACCAGCACAAAACAAAAAGCCAACTACTCAAAACCGCAAAAATCACACAAGGCAAATACCGGGCTCGCAACACCATTCATAAAACAAACACGAAGACAATACCCTCCTCGACATACCCCAACGCCAAGACCAAACCTTTATATCATCAACCACCTTGGCCAAATCTACCACCCCATTACTAAAAGAAACATCATTCCTTGATCGCCAAATCGACCAAATTGTCGTGTGCCAAATAAGCGAATATCCCGCTGCCAGTTTCTTTCTTACTGCTGCCCCAACAAAACTGTCAAAGAAAATAAATAAATTCTGCGGCATTACATAAACCAAACCCAGCCACGAACAGATTTCGCGCCACACCCTGCAGGCAAACTCGCAGAACATAAACAAATGCTGCACCTCTTCTACATTGCCAGCACAGTGAACACAATTCATCACCCCACCAGCCACAAGAATCCCACGCGCAGCAAGATTTACCTTGGTCGGAATACGGTTACGTAGCATTTTCCACGAAAACGCTATAACCTTTGTTGGTGCCGCACTTCTCCACATATTATACATAACTTTCAATTGGTATGTATCAAACATATAAACAGAAGGAAAAATCCTATCAAGCAATAGGTAAGCAGATTTCACCGTAAAAACACCATCCTCTTCCAACCCCCACCACCAAACATCATTGTTCCCCGTAAGAGGAGACAAGGGGACCAACTCCTCCAATTGTCGAAGTAATTCCCGTTCCCATTCAAATAGATTCCTCCTCCAACTCCAATTCCAACTCTCCTCGGTTCTAAATCTCAAATCACTAACCATCGCCTCTTTTTGATTTGAGATGGAGAACAAACGAGGGAATTGATCGCAAAGAGGAATATTCCCCACCCAACAATCCTTCCAAAAACGAGTAGAGTCACCCCTCCCCACCCTCCGCACCACATTCCTAGCAAACCAACTTCCATCCTCCACTACATCAATACGGCATAACTCTCTCCACCAAGACGACTCCCGGTATGAATTGTGAAAATTAATCCAATGCACCTTACAACGCACCTCGCTACCATATCGAGCCACCAACACCTTTTTCCACACCGCATCGTCACTTTGAAGGAGCTTCCACCTCCATTTGATCATGAGGCTTAAATTCACTTTACCCACATCCCTCACACCTAACCCCCCTTGGCTCTTCGGTCTACACACCTCACTCCACTTGACCCAACTCACCTTCCTTCCCCCATTAACTCCTCCCCAAAGAAATTCCCTTTGAATACGGATTAACTTTTTCAACACCACCACCGGAAGTTTTAAAAAAGAGAGGTAGAAAATTGGAATGGAATTTAAGACCGAATTGATGAGAACAATCCGACCCCCAAGGCTAACATATCTACTCCTCCACCCTCTAAGCCTTCTCCTAATGCCCTCCACCATAGGTTCCCAAGTGGAAGCGCGCTTCGGGTTAGCCCCCACCGGGAGGCCCAAGTACCAAAACGGAATCGAACCTTGCTTACAATTTAGAAAATTACAAGCCGATTCCATGAAACTATTGTGGACATTAACACCTATCAAACAACTCTTATGAAAATTAACTTTAAGCCCCGAAGCTAACTCGAAACCTCTAAGGATAGCCTTCAAGGTCCAAAGGTTCGCCGTAGACGCCTCGCCAATGCAAAGTGTATCATCGGCATATTGGAGATAAGATATTACAAGACCCTCCACTCCCACCGAGAAACCTTTGAAAAGATTCTTCTCCACCGCACTCCTCATCAACCCCGCAAAACCTTCCGCCACCAAAAGAAAGAGAAAAGGCGCCAAGGGATCACCTTGCTTTAGACCTCTCTTTATGTTAATTTCCTTAGTCGGGCAACCATTAACAAGTACCGAGAGATTGCCGGCAAACACACACGCTTTCATCCACCCAATCCACTTTTCTCCAAAATTAAGCCTCCTAAGCATATACTCTAAAAAACCCCAATCAACGGAATCATAGGCTTTTTCGAAATCCACTTTTAAAATAATACACTCCTTACCGGATTTCTTTGCAAGATCCACAATTTCGTTCACCACCACCACCCCATCCACTAGATTCCGCCCTTTAATAAACGCCGTTTGAGTTGTAGCCACCACCGAATCCATCACCTTTGCTAGTCTCCCCGCTAAAACTTTGGCTATCAATTTATAAAGACAACCCAACAAAGAAATCGGACGGAACTCACCAAGCACCGACGGGCATTCCACTTTGGGAATAAGAGCAACAAAGTATGACAACAACCCCTTCGGAAGTGAAGCATTTTCATGAAATTGATCGAAGAAAATCCTCACCTCCCCTTTAATTAAACTCCAAAATTTCTTCAAAAATGCGAAGTTAAAGCCATCGGGACCCGGGCTTTTATTACCATCACTCATTTTCACCACCTCTTCAATTTCCACCAAGGAAAACGGATTTGACAACACACCATTTTCATCCTCCGAAATACCCGGGAAAGCGATCCCATTAATTGTAATAAGTTAATAATAATTCACAATTGAAACCATTTAAAAAGAAGGCATATGAAGATATTCACATACCTCAACTTCGTACAACATCTACATGTTTCATCAATAACGTCACATCCTCTCATCTCAGGTTCAATGTCTAAACAATGAAAACTAGCAAAGCATGCATAAACCCCACAAAATAACCTTAGTAGCCCAATAGGAAACAATGAAAAATAAATGCAGCTAATAAGAACCATAATACCATTCTTTGATTATCTTGTTGTCATGATTCTCTTGTTTATAGCAGCAACTTATATCTTTTCAAGGAAATAAAAATAAATCAGCCCTGCACCTACTCTTATTTATACTATTGAATAATGAATCTGTGAAAGAAAAAAAGAAAGAAAGAGAACAACCACAAAACATGTTAACCTTAGAGTAAGTGAAATATAGAACTCTAGTTGTGTGCATAAAGAATGGTGGCGTTGACAATACATACCTAAAACAAATAAATCGGCAAATCAATAGCCATAAAATACCTAAATGAGAACATCAATTCCAATGATAAGTTCTTTAACAACAATAGAATTTAAACCCATATTTGAAATAAAACAAATATTAGAATATTCCGTAGCCAAAAGTGTCCGTGGTATATGGCAATTTTTTGATAGTGGAACTATGTTGTCTAGCTCTGAATTGCTTGCTGACACTAACTAACCTTTTCACTAGGTATACTTATTTTTGAAAGAAAGCAACTCATCGCTCGTAACGAGTAACTTCAGACTTGTGTTGATTTGAACTGATTACTAACAATGAACTAGAAAGTTGTGGACATTTTGCCAGAGGTACTTGGGGACAACACTCTAAAATATTAGTTTGACTCACTTGATGTTGATGGAATGAGACTATTTGTGACTTATTGAATTCTTACATTGAACCTAATGGATGAGTGGTGCTTTCATAATACCACAGTGATCTTAGGAGCATTTCTAAGGTGCTGGGGGATGTCAAGATGATTAAGGACCAGCAAATCTTCTTGAGAACCCAATGAGACAAGGGATCACCCCGTCGCACCCCTCGAGCACAACTAAAATTGCCAACTGCTTTACCATTAATGAGAATAGAAAGCTTGGCCGAATTCAAGATTTCACGGATCCAGGCACATAAAATTTCATTAAAACCAAATTGTTGTAGGACCTGTAAAAGAAAGCTTCACTCTAAGGTATTAAAAGTTTTTTTTTTTCTGTCAATTTTCACGGCAAGGTTACCGGAATAAGTATTCTTAGATAATACATTGATCGTTTCAGATGCGACGTAACCCAATCTCTCTATTCCATACACAAAGAATTTGAAAGGCGTAATTTCAAATACGAAGTCCAAACTTTGAAAATCAATGATGGGAAGTACTAGCATAAACAACGACAATATATATATATATATATATATATATATATATATATATATATATATATATACACATCAATGTTCCCCAAGACTGTAAGAAATTGGCAACTGTGTCGGGATGTATTCGCAAGACTGTAGTTTGCTAAATATAGCAGTTTCGTTGTTTTTAATTGAAAATAGTTATGATGTTTTTTTAATGGAAAAATGGAAATTGTCATTTTTTTATTGATTAAAAAAATTTGTTTTTTGTTTATGTCAAAAAGTTGTGTTTCTTTTTTTGCATTTTCCCTCTGGTTCTCCGGGGAAGAGGACTCCGATATTTCAATGTTCGACTACGAGGTTAGTAAAGTCTGGCTAAAAATTGAACCTAATACCATGGTTATAAAAATTGTGTTTTATTAATACTAGGTTTATTCACACAAAAGTTAGCTTTTTATTAATACTAGGTTTTAAAATTAATAGGTAAGTAAATACTCCCTCCGTTTCTTTTTAATTGTCTTTTATTATCCTATTTAGTGTTTCAATTTAATTGTCCTTTTTGTACTTTATG
Source organism: Trifolium repens (assembly GCA_030408175.1). Lineage (NCBI taxonomy): Eukaryota > Viridiplantae > Streptophyta > Magnoliopsida > Fabales > Fabaceae > Trifolium > Trifolium repens. Next base: position 11,272,697 of record CP125850.1, read on the forward strand.
GGTATGATTTGTCAATTATACCCTTTGTTAATTGCTCTTATCTTTTTCCATAAAACCAATTAATGCTACTCCCTCCGTTCCTTTTTAAGTGTCCAAAAACGTAGAATTTAGCGTTTCTATTTAACTGTCCATTTGGTGTTTTAATGGTACGATTTGTCAATTATACCCTTTGTCAATTACTCATATTTTTTTTCAATAAAACTAATTAATGCTATATATTTGGAAAACTAAATCTTTTTATTTTTTTTGGTACTTAACGTATTAAATTTTGTTTTTTTTATGTGCATAATATATTAAATTTATTGGAAAGAGAAAGCGTGGGCAAAAAAATAGGATTTTGTTGGTGAATTAGAAGTAGGGTATAATAGGAAAATAAGGTGCAAAAATAAACTTTCTTAATTTGCTGTTACTATTCAAAACGGACACTTAAAAAGGAACGGAGGGAGTATATATTTGGGAAACTAAATCTTTTTTTAAAATTTTTTTTTTGTTGGTACATAACATATTAAATTTTGTTTTTTTTTTATATATAATATATTAAATTTATTGGAAAGAGAAAGTGTGGGCAAAAAAATAGGAATTTATTGGGGATTAAAACGAGGGTATAATAGGAAGATAACATGCAAAAATACACTTCCTTAATTTGGTGTTATCATTCTAAAAAGACAATTAAAAAGAAACGGAGGGAGTATAATGTTTTTTTTAAAGATAGGTTAAAAGAATAGCAGATATTAAAGAACTTTTAGGGTATGTTTGGTTGCAAAGAGAAAGTGAGAAGAGAGAAAAAGGTGAGAGAGAGTGTGAGAAGAGAGAAATAGATGAGAAATAGAATAGATTTAATGGGTTGTTTGTTATAAGAGAAAGAGAAGAGAAATAGAGAAGAGAAAAATTCTATTATTTTTAAAAGTACAAAAATGCCCTTGAAATAGAAAATTTCATATAAGATGTTTTAATTAAATTAATTAATAAGTGCCAGTTTTTTTTTTCCTTAGAAAATTTCACTTTTATAAAAAAAAAATGAAACACATCTTCTTCTCCTAGCTAGCTACCGACCCAGCTGCATATCTCTTTGGCACTGAATATCAACTCACTATGCTCTCACACATTACCTTCATTTATCTAACAACAAAACAATTAATTTTATACATAACTTTCATTTAAATCATGAAAATATTGATTTTTCATCGATCTACAGAAAAATGGTTATGACTTTCATACCATGTTCACCATATGATACAGGGAGTTCGTTTAGTATAAATATTTTGATAAAAAGAATTCTTTATGTGAGAAGTAATGTTGGAAACTAAAGGGTAGTCCTGGAAATTAAATGGACCAAACTATCTCTTCCCTCTTTCTCGCCTGTCCAGCGAAGAAATTGAAAATGGGTGGGACCCACACATTTCAGATCTCTCTTCTCTATTTCTCTGCAAACCAAACAGGGTAAAATGTCTGTTTCTCTTCTTACTCTCTCTTCTCTAACTCTCTCTTCCCTAACTCTCTCTTCCCTAACTCTCTCAAACCAAACACAGTGTTAGGCAAATCAACTAGATTGGCACGAACAAAAACTCCTATTGCCTATCATGTTTGAAAAATTCTTATCTCACCCTTCATGTTTCTTTTTCACTTTATTGTAAGGCAAAAAAAATTCGATAAACACGGCCTGAATTTTTTTTGTACAAATTTCAGTAAGATTTACATTATAAAAAGTTTGAAAATTATTTCTCAAAATTTTTCGAAGTGAAAAAGAAATTTTGAGGGGTTGAATAAGAATTTTTTATCATATTTTCTCTAATATTTTTTTGTTGGGCCGTGGCCCAGACCATAGTTCCGCCTCTGATTTTAACCAAATTCTATAGAAATCTTAATAAAATCTCATTAATGTATGATGATAGGAATTATAATAAAGCTTCCGTTGAAATAGCTAGTCACCAATAAGGTCTCGAGGAGGGACTTTCCATGCAAATATAATCTGCACGGTTATGATTTGTATATTTAGATTGATACATTGATGGTTTATTCATAAAGAATAAATTGGAGAGAGATTGATAGTTTAGGGACCAAATTAATGGTTTATTCATGACCCGGATTCTCGGCAGCAAGGAATCATGCTGCCACTCCTGCTGCCTAATTTAAACCGTCAGATTGTTTTTCCGCATGAGTTTCAATTTTTATTAGCGCATATAATTATTACTTTTTGTTCTAAGCTTATATTGTACCTAGTGTATATTCACTTTGGTTGCAGCTGTGCTGCCACCTATTCACATGGACTTATTGTATAATTTTTTTTTCAATATATTTAATAATATTAAAATCATGTTTTGTTCTCTTGACCCAATAAAATAATATTTTTTTCTTATTTATAAGCATTATATATATTTTTTTTTACAAATACATTTAATTAATATGAAACAAACATAGACTAAGATTTAAAACATTTGGGTTGGTCTCATGGTATCTTTAATTCTTGTAAATATGTTTAAAGAGAGTAGAAAAAAAAAATTGGACATCTAACCGACATGGGTTGTATGAATATCTTATAAGTGTCGGACATTGATTTAAAGAGTATCATGACAAAAAAAGTTACCAATTAGATTTTTTTAAAAAAAATAAATTTATAAGTCATAAACTATGAAGCATAGACACTTCTATGATTAGGCGTGCCACGGTGTCCGACACCGTATGACTCTCATACGACACGTGTCAAATATGTGTTAAAAAAATTATATTTCCTTTACTTTGACACTCTTTAAATTAATCGGTGTCCGACATTTATAAGACACTCATACAACATGTGTCGATTAGATGCCCAATTTTTTTTGTTTCGACTCTCCTTAAATATATTTACTAGGATTTAAGATATCACTAGTCTAGAAGTCGTAGCTCAACTGACAAAATATTGCCGAAATTGTTAAGCCGGACGCTATGATCGGTGTTCGAACCCCGGCTCCCTCACTTGTGTGTGTGCGTTTATTATAATGAATTTGTCATTTCGTCTATGTACCAAAAAAAATACCACTAGACCAACCCAAATGTTTTAAATCTTAGTCTGTGTTTGTTTCATATTTATTAAATGTATTTGTAAAAAAGAATATAATGCTTATAAATAAGAAAAAAATATGATTTTTTTGGGTTAAGAGAACAAAACATGATTTTAATATTATTGAATATATTAAAAAAGAATTTTATACAATAAGTCGTACGTGACAGTACAGCTACAACCAAAGTGATATGCACTATATAAGTGTATAAGCTTAGTGCTTCAAAAAGAAAAAAAAAAAATAGAACAAAAAGTAATAACTATATGCGCTAATGAAAATTGAAACTCATACGGGAAAGCAATCTAACGATTTAAACTAGGCAGCAGGGATGGCAGCATGATGCTCTGCTGCCGAGGATCCAGGTCGGGTTTATTCATTCATAAACTATCAAAAAAAATTGGTAAGAAAGCTAAAAAAAAAAAAAAAGACTAAAAGAAAAGACTATCAATTAAATAGATGATTTTAAAAATAAAAAAAATTATTTGTTAAAATATTATTGAGTGATGTAACATTAAATATTATAAAATGGAGAGATCAAACTGTATCCAAAAAAGAAACAAGAAAATAAATCAATAAAAACACTAACCAAATCTAAAATTAGGAGACCACATCTATCCCCGAAAAAATCCTCTAATAAGATGTGGCAAGGTTTTCTCTACCATTGAAACGTCAACCAGCCTAACAAGCTCATCCACACAAACATTCTCTTCCCTACAAATATGCGAGATAATTAAGAAGGCTCATATCTAAGTGTTCTGGATACACCAAAATAGTTCCACATTGCTTGGTACTCGAGGTAAATGGTAGTTTATATACAACACCCACACCTTTCAAACCAACCGAGGTGCCTTTTCTACAAAGGACAAAACTGTGACGGGTCAACCCCAAAGCGGACAATCTCTCGGAGATGTGGACTTGAGGTCGGATCTGAACAGTGGCGCCGTCTGTGGGAACGATAAAATTCGTTCGAGGCACCTTTTCTACAAAGGACAAAACCGTGACGGGTCAACCCTAAAGCGAACAATCTCTCGGAGATGTGGACTTGAGGTCGAATCTGAACACTAAGAAAAAACGTCATTCCATCTATGTTTAATATCCCAAGGAACAATGGCTTGACATGAGGTTTTGATGCTTGAATGGCAAATTGCGAATAACATTCTATCCGATGACAATCCCACACTCGTTCATGAACAAGTTCGATAGCGAGAATAATGGGTAATAATTCTGAATGCAAGACTGGATCACTAGCTAGCTTGTGAGAGAAGTAAGTGACAACTTCGCAAGTGCAAGATTATAAAGTTGTAATTAATAAAAAAAGTGTATCGATTCAAAGAGATTAATGAAAAATTAAAGAAAAAGTTTCGAACTACAGTATATACAAAAAAAAAAAAAAAAATTAATATGTTATGTACCAACAAAAATTAAAAAAAAAAGATTTAGTTTTCCAAATATATAGCATTAATTGGTTTTATGGAAAAAGATAAGAACAATTAACAAAGGGTATAATTGACAAATCATACCCATAAAATACAATAAGGACAATTAAATAGAAACGCTAAATAGGATAATAAAAGACAATTAAAAAAAAACGGAGGGAGTATAATTTTAAATTTAGTAAAGAAAGAATAGAAAATAAGCACCGGTTGATTATTTTGTTTTTATAAAGATATGCTAACAAGATATAATATAATCTAAACATTCATCTTAAAATTACAAGATTTAATCACTAAAATATATAATCATAATTAAACCCAACATTTTTATTTTTATTTTGTCAATTTATAAACAAACCTTAAGGTGAGATATAATCAAGGAAAATATTCATTCGTGAGTATTTTCAAAATACCTGTAGTATTTCTATAAAATACTCCCTCCGTTTCTTTTTAATTGTCTTTTACTAGTTACAAAACCCGTGCATTGCACGGGCTCCTACAAAAAAATATCTACAATATTGTCACCATAATCTTATTTCCATTGTTTTCATTTCTTTTTTTTTCCTACAGAATACTGAAAACGTGGTCTTACGATTGTTTGAATTTATTTTAGTTGTGCTATTTTTATATAATACAGAAATTATAAAGAATACAACATTATATTCGATATAGTTTTAAGTCACTTGAAACCTGTTTTAAGCATATGACTATAAGCTCTTTGGTAAAATGGTATCTTTTTGAAAAAAAAATTAAATGATAAACATAATATGATCTTAAATTAGAAAGATACGGAACAAAAAAAGTGCACAATAAGCTAAATTGATTGACAATATCCTGATCCAAGCATTGGATCTAAAACAAAATATTAAACACAATGTTCAAACATAATAGTTATAGTTATATAACACATAGAAGTCAATTTGTTGATATTTAATCCTTCCATACAATAAGTTTAGTGGGAGGATGGTCAAGCATAAAACATAGCTCATCTTTTTCCTTTACTTGCATGTTCTTGATAAACTGATACCATGGTTTATTGAGATGGTATTGTGGATTAGAAGTATTTGACTTTTTTACCGGGCAAAACTTGGTGTAATTAGTTTCGCGGTTAACCACCTCAATCATTTGATTCTGACCAAATGGATGGTTGTTGCAGACTTTGCTTGGGAAATGCTACAAAAACCATTAAACAAAAATGTGTATGTAAGAATAATTGTATTACAAATTATTTCCAAGATTGTCACAATTAAGTATTAAGGTCATTATATATAGTAACATTTCCAATTAACAGTATGTGATATAATTATGGCAATAAATGTAAATGATATGAATAAATTGTAATAAAGACTTATAAGTTTCTTACCAAACAACTATTTCCTCTTGCAAAAGCATGGCTACATATTTGTTTCCATTGATATTCACCAACCTCTCCTTCTCCAAAAACAGGGGCTTGATGTTGTCCTTCTTCAAATCCCTGTTCAATTTCTTGTTCTTCATTGGCTACAGCTTCATCCTCAAATTCTGCATGATGTAACTCATCAACAATCTCATCATAATCAACATTTCCCATTTGATAACCCTCAGTCTCAGCTTCATCCTTGTCTGATTCATCCGACAAAACAATTGGAATGTGCTCTATAGCACGGCGCCTACCATACTTAAAAATCTTGTGAAATTTCCTTTCAAACATAACAAACTCATTTTTTTGAAATCTAAAATATAGATAGACAATCATGGGTTCAGTGATTCCAAAGATGTTACGAAGCCCAACTTTTGGCTTTATAGACCATTTCCCTCTAGAAGCTTTAAAATTCCCTTCTACTTTTTGTCCGCTATAATCTATTAACCATGCAGGCAGCTCATAATTGAGTTTCTTCTTGAAGTTGCTTAGGAAATCAGGGCAAATATCAATTCTTGTCTAAAAGAACAGAAATACCGTTTCATTAGAACATGTGCATATATTATAATTATAATATATAACTACCAGAAATACACAACTCAATAATAAAATCAATACCTTATCTGGAAAGACAGTAGTTTTGAAGAAGGTATTTGGATTAAATGACCCTCCATTACCATCACTTTATATGTTACCAAAAAATAGTGGCAAAAAGATAGTAAACATACATGCAAAATAAAATTATGTTAACATGATGTTATTATACAGGATGACAAATAAAGTGAATTAATAAAACTCCTAGGAACACATTGATCTTGAAATTACCGTTTAATGGCTGGATTAGGAGGAGGAAATAAGTTTTCAGCTAACATGGTGAAATTGGTTCTACCATTGATTTCTCCTTCGTAGTATAAAATCACCTCGGTAGGTTTATCAAAGCCACTATAACGTGCAACATTAACTCCAGAAGAAAGCACATAACGATCATTGACCATCTTCAAACTCACAGTACAGTAGTGACTCTTTCGATATGTAATCCAGCAGCAGTTATTACGTTTGGTCAACTCAGTGACATAATCTTTTTGGAAGATTTGGCAAACATTTATGTCATCCTAGGATAGCATTGAAAATAGTTATTTTGTTCATGAAATGAAAAATGATAAAATAAGTGGACTACATAAAACCACCTATAAGAGACAAATATCAAACTACCTTGTCAGGATAAATCATAGTTTTGAACCAACGTGGACTGTTTGTGTCATCTCCGGGTGCATTCCTTCTATACATGACAAACATTTTACTATTAAATATATACATTTAACTATGGAAAGTATAAACATATGTTCAACTTAAGCTATTAAATTTGGAACCCTAAATTTGAAAGATTCAACATCAGGTACAATTAGACCCAAAATTTAATAATTCAAAAAACTATTTCATATAGTATAAACACCTAAATGTTATAGTTTATACCTTCATAATTAGTGAGCATGAAAAGTTAGATTTTTAAATTCATAGAGACAATATAAAACAGATATAATAGATCTGAAAGCAACTTATGCATTTGAAAACATAGATCTGACAACATGGACTATTTTAATAGAAATTTTGATATCGTCAATTTGAAGTACAAAACAAAAATAAACTTTAAATTTTGATCTGAATCACTTGTCTTTTTCATTTGTGACCTACTATTGTACTGTCAATCTATTAAAGGTATGTACATATATAGTTAATTTCGAACATGGGGGAAAAGTTAATAAAGAGTTACCTTATTCTAGAATAGGAAGCCATGGTCAAACGCTGGTCCCTTGCTGTCGGTGAGAAATAAAATCGCTGTTTTGGCACAAAACGCGTGAGAACAGATATGTTTTTGCTGAAGCTGCGCGTGAGAGGATGAAAGTGAATCAAGGGGATAAATTTGATGGAGTGATTTTAGGTTGTATGGGTAGGGTCGGGTTTGGACTTCAACAACAAAGAACTACTTATTGGGCCTAAAATATAAAGGGGATAAATCTCATAGAGTATTTGTCAAATTGTGAATTTTATTTTGAATATTGGGATATCATTGCATTGTTAAAATATTTGTTACAATTATTAGATTATTAGTACTTGAGTACTAAAATTAAATGTAATCAAATTAGGTTGTGCCGTGATTTGAATTATTTAAATGTCACAAATGTTATTATAGATGTTAAAATTTTGAATTATTGGTGTTGATAGAGTCGTTGACACGTGTAAAAATCTACCCTAAGTGCCTTCTCCAGATGTCTATTATTAATATGTGAATTATTTATGTGGATGGGCTCATTGATTAACACATGTAAAATAATATCCTAACTGCCTTCTCAAAATGTGCAAATTTATTTTGTCAATTATTACATTATTACTAATTTGGGTTTTTTAAAAATGTTTATTAATTTATATTAAACTGTAAAAATAAATTATTACTAAATAAATCATTTGACAAAGCAAAAAAAATAATGTTTCCATTATATTATATTAATTCATACACAATATTACACAGTCACTGGGCATATATATTAATCAATTATAGTTGACTGATGAAATAAGAAATGAAAATGGAAACATTAAATTGGAATAAATAGTGCACTTCCACCGATTAAGAGAAATATCTCCATACATTGACATTGATAATTTCTAAAAAACATAAAATATTGATAATCATAATAGAATACACCTATTACATCTGACATAAAACTAATTGAAAATATTATAAGGTAGGATAATAGAAGATAGAATACAGCTGATGAAATGCCACCAACACATTCATGATACCAAAAGAGATGCCAATTTCCTGTAAAAAAATAACAATTTATTTGTTACTTATAAGAATTATAATGTTACTAATTCAGATAATAATAAAAAAATAAATATTAAAGATCAAAACAAATATTAATAATAAAAAGCATCTTTGTGAATTATTTAACAAAACATATAATTACAAAACATACCTTAAATAACAGTGGAATAGTTATACTAATAAAAACCTTTAGGAAACACAACGTTGCGAGTTATGTTGCAAGGTTTTCCCTCATCATCCAAAATTAACATCTTCAAATTGTTTGTGTTGGAAAGTGTAGATACTTCAACATGAACCTGACCGAGTGTAGAAACAGACCAAGGTAAATACAATCCAACTTTTGAAAAAGAAAGTCCTTGAGACTTCTTTATAGTCATTGCAAAACATAAACATACAGGAAATTGTCTTCTTTGAAACTTAAAAGATAAACCAGAATCTTTGGGTACCATATCAATTTTAGGAATAACTACCTTATCACCAATATTTTTTCCATCTATAACAGTAGCTGTGATATAGTGATTTCCAAGATGATCTACTTGCATCCTTGTACCAATTGACAATCCTTTTGTGTTATCTAAATTCCTTAGAAGCATGATAGGAACACCAACTTTTAATTTCAAACGGTATTTTGGTATATCAGAGGACTTAATATCATTTAAAAGTTGTGGTCTAAACAAATCACCTTCAAGTTCATGTTCCTCATCAAAATTGAAAGGTGTATCCGCACTTAGATACACTTTGGACTCACCAGGAAATAAAGACAACACAAAATCATTTAGTTTTTCAACAATCTCCAAAGTTGGAGAAAGGATGGCTTGGTTTTGAAAAACATTTGGGTTGCTTGGAAAAACAAAATCAATCAAAGAACGTAAAGGATCATTCCCTTCAAGAATGCAAAATCCATCAGGAATTTGAGTAGTGTTCATTGGAGTGGAATTTTTAGAAAAAGCCATTTTTAAATATTGAAACAATAATTTCATATATTCTGATATGAGCAAATGTTAATCCTCTTCCCATTTGGCTATTTATATACAATTTCATTGATTAAAGTATTCATTTATGTAGAAAAGTTAAAATGAAATAAAGAATGAAAGATACATATAAATACAATTTTGAAAAAAATATACGATTCTTTTTTTAAATTGTTTCAAATGGAAGGAAATAAGAGATGCATGAGGAATCAAATTTATGTTCTCAATAAATGATAAAATCAGGTAATGGTGAGATGCTTATTTGAATTTGTCATTGAATATATAGCTTAAACTTGGTTTGTTTTGAGATGCTTAAATAAGATTCTATAAATTTGAAGCCTATTTTCATGAAACATTACATAGGGTTCTGGATATTGTGAAGATGCTTTCAGAATCATTAGATGCTTATTCCTTTTTTGTGCTGTAAACATTAAAATTGGACCATGAAAGGGGGGTAAAAGTGCAAAACGAATCTGTATTATCCATAGGAAATTCACTTAGGCAAACATGGGCCGTGTAATGAAAAGGCCAAATAACACCATGATTTTTTTCCTTTCCTTTTATGTTGCAACAATGATATGCATGACATGGTCATTTTATTATTCAGTTAACAATGAGAAAGCATTTGAAAAATAACAAAGCATTGCATAAGTCATTGTGATAATAATATTACAGACCAATGTTTTCTGTGCACAATCAGATAAAACTGAATGATAATATCATGATCCAACTTAGGAATCTCAAAATAAAATTACAATAAAACTCATAAAGTAAACCTTCAAACAGTGCTGCAATTGTTTGTGATGATTTAATCTTTCCACACAATAAGTTTAGTGGGAGGGTGGTCAAGCAAAAAAGATACCTCATCCTTCTCCTTTACTTGCATGTTCTTCATAAACTGATACCATGGTTTGGTGAGATGGTATTGTGGATTTGAGGTCTTGGACTTTTTAACAGGGCAAAACATGGTGAAATTTGTTTCTCGATTAACAACCTCAATAATTTGATCCTTACCAAAAGGATAATTGTTGCATACTTTGCTTGGAAAATGCTACACAAAACATAAAAAAAATGTGTATGTAAGATATGCTTAACTAAAAACATTTCAAAAAGTAATAATAAGTAATACTATCATGGTAAAGATTTGTTTCAAATAAATTTGAAGGTCTACTTTATATATTATATCATGTTTCATAACTCAAATTTAAGCCATTTTGATGTCTTACTTCAATAGTTTATGTGTGATTCTTATATTTCGCTGTGATGTGCGACTATTTGCTAGAGGGCTACTTTGAAGGTCATTATTTATACAAAACACTAAAAATAAAACTATGTGATATAATGATGGCAGTAAATATAATTGATAGTAATAATTTTTAATAAAGAATGATAAATTTCTTACCAAACAACTTTCTCCTGCCGCAAATGAACGGCTACATGTTTGTTTCCATGTATAGTGACCAACCACATCCTCTCCAACAACAGGGTGTTGAACTTGCCCTTCTTCAATTCCCTGGTCCCTTTGGTTATTAACACTTTCATACTCTCGAGCAAATGTACAAATACCTTGGAGCAACTCTTCAGCAAGGCGATCAGACTCAGTACTCTCTTCATCGTCACCGTTTACAGGGTAAAGCAAGAAATAGTTTTCATAATATTCATAATGAAGCTCAAATTGAGTCGGTTTTGTAATTCCATTCATAATTGCCAAGGAGATACCACAGCTTATAAATACCTCATCATTTTGCTTTTTAAATTTGATTAAGGTTTTTTGATCGGTTTCTCCATTGGTTATATAACCATGTTTTTTGAGGTTAAGCTTGTGACCCCAACGTTTAAGAAATTTAGGACATACCCAAATTTTCTCCTAATTTAAATAAAATAAAGAATAAACCATCAATCAAACATCCATACTACTTACATAATAATCAATTAAAAAATATATATGTTTTGAAAATTTAAGTTACCTTTTCAGGGTCAATTGTAGTTGTGAACGAATTACCATCAAGTTTGTCCGTTCCATAACTTTGGCAATATACAATAACATAAGAATGATTTTGTTAAAAAATAAATAATATATAGTTTTAAAACATGTAAAGACATATAAATTTTTTTGTTTGTTATTAAACTAAATGATTATCATTTATCTTTCCCAATTATAGTTCTTTGTAGTCAGGATGTATGAAAATACCTTCTGTTCCTCTGTGGGAGACAAACATTGTCCCACACATGCATTTTTTAGTTTGTGGTCCCAAAACATGATGTTTAAGAAAATTGTACATTTGCAGCATATGCATATGCATAGTACAAAAAAGTATGCTTGACAAAATATATAACTAAAGACAATGCATTCTTTTAATCCACTTGAAGTTATTTATTAGTGTGGTCCCAAATAGATAAGTTTATATGGAAAGTTTTGATAGTAAAGTTACAAACAAAAACTGAAAAAGATGCACACTAAATATTCTGTTATTGACTTGAAAATTCCTAATCTGACTGCCTATTAATGGTAAACGAAATTTAAATACTATCTATTATTAATTGAAAGTCATCAATTCCAGGTTCTGTACCTAAATATTCGAAATAGTTACTATATTTACCACTAATTTAGAAATTATAATAATACTGGAATTAATATAGAATTGATTAAGTTTAATTATTGGAATCAATGAAATTAAGGAAGAAAAGATTATGATTTTAAACTTACCTTTTTGAGCTTGAAGCAGCCATGGTGAATGATACCAAAGAGATGAGCCGTAACTTTACTGAGATCTATGAACAAAAGTGGGAAACCCTAATTTCATGTGGTGTGTGGTTAAAATCGGGTCAACCCATTGGTTTGGTATCAATAGGCATAAGTCCATTGGGCCTGAAATTCTTGCTTTTGTTTGAAATGTACTCCCCTTTGCTACATGGCTGTACGGTAGTTTTACAAATCTTAATACTATGCTATTTTGTTTGAAATTCTTGCTTTTGTTTGAAATTCTATTAATATTATCAGAATTATTTTTTTTACAAATCTTTTACGGTAGATTTTAAAATTAATTGTAGGAGTTTTTTATTTGTAAAATAGTAATTATTTTTTGGGTAGGTTTTTATGTTTAAAAAAAAAGGATTGTTGTGGAGAAATAAAATTGATTGGTAGAAGCAACAATTCTGCATCTTAAAAATTGCAATAAATTTTTTATTACAAACAACAAATTATATTATAAACTACTGAGTATGGCATAAGCCATACCGATATGAGGAAGTACATTACACAATTAAGGCAGAAGGTGCCGCACACAAAACATACAACTCCAAAACGATAAAACTAAAAAACCTGGGAAAAAAAAACCATATCAAATAGTAACGAAATGGCATGTTCGGAAAGTAAATTTTGATTAAATAAACTAATATGAATGTTAGTAACGAATTGTTACATACCATATCAATTACTGATAGTTCAATACACTATTACATCTCACAATAGTTCAAAGTAACAAAATTAAAAACTACAATTTAAATGGTAGCAAAAAAATCATTTGTCCATTATAGCTCCAATTTCTCTGAAAGAAATAAGAAATTATAGTTAATAATTACATAAAAAAAACTAAATACAAAAAAATAAATAAATATAACAATAATAATAATAATGATGACACACCTATAGATGTTCAAATACTTCAGAAAACACAACATTGTGAGTGGTGTTGCAAGGTTTTCCGTCCTCATCCAAAATTAAAATCTTCAAACCTCTTGTAGTTGTAACTCTTGAAACAGCAACATAAAGTTGGCCGTGTGTAAAAACAGGCCGTGGTAAATACAATCCAACCTTTGAAAGAGATTGTCCTTGAGACTTGTTTATAGTCATTGCAAAACATAAGCATATGGGAAATTGTCTTCGCTGGAACTTAAAAGGTAAGCCAGAATCTGTTGGTACCAAATCCATTCTAGGAATAATTACCTTGTCACCTATATTCTTTCCAGCTATAACAGTAGCTGAAATAATATGCTTTCCTAAATGATCTACCTGCATCCTTGTACCATTACACAGTCCTTTTGCCTGATCAATATTCCTCATTAGCATGATAGGAACCCCAACTTTCAATGTCAAACGGTGATTTGGGATGCCAGAACACTTAATATCATTTAAAAACTCTGATGTAAACCAATCACCTTGAACTGGATGTTCCTCATCAGACTTGCAAGGTGTATCGGCACTTAAATATTCTTTTGACTCGCCGGGAATTAAAGACAACACAAAATCATTTACTTTTTCAACAACCTCCAATGTTGGGCAAAGGATTGCTTGGTCTTCAAATTGATTTGTATTTTTATAATTCAAAACAATGTTTGGATACACAAAATCAATTAGAGAAAGTAAAGGATCAATACCTTCAAGAATGCACAATTGATTAGGAATTTGAATAGTTGTGACGCCATCTTCATCTGCGTCCATAATACCGTCACCAATATTCAAAATCCAATCCGCAAATTTTTTGATTTCGTCATATGATTGACTTGTGCTATCACCATTCAAACGCATGTTTTTAGTTAACCTGAGTACTTTGACCGTCCTCCATAGTTTAGACGAACTCACCGTTGCCCTTATTATTGCTCCTCTTGATCCCTTTCTAACAACGGGCAAAATTTGCCTAAAGTCACCACCCAATACAACAACTTTGCCACCAAAAGGACGGTTATTGTTTTCTTCATCATTGACTCTCATTACATCTCTCATAGTACGATCAAATGCTTCAAAGCAATATCGATTCATCATGGGGGCTTCATCCCATATTATCAAACTTGCTTCTCTCAAAAGTGCGGCTCTAGGTGTTTGTTGTTTGATATTGCAAGTTGATTTTTCATTGAGTTGCAAAGGAATGCAAAAGGTTGAATGAGCAGTCTTACCATTTGGTAAAAGTAAAGATGCAATGCCACTCGAAGCAACATTTAAGACAATCTTACCTTGAGCTCTAAGAGCAGCAGAAAGGGTTTTCCATAAGAAAGTCTTCCCAGTTCCACCATATCCGTATAAGAAATAGAATTGTCCATCACCATTGAAAACTGATTGCATAATTTGTTGATACACATTGTGCTGCTCCTCTGTCAACAAACCAATTAGCTTGCCATGAAGTGTAGCTAACTCACCTCTATCAAAATTAAGTTCATCTGCAATCAATTTATTTTGAAAGTTCAAAACATCTGAATATTGAACAGCAGGCATGGATTTATAGTCTTTGAGATATTTTCCATTTGCCATCAATAATTTGTCAATCTCCATGAGACAAATATTTTTCAATTCTTCATCATTTATTTGTAATCCTATATAATATGAGTACATAAATTAATATTATGAAACAATTTATATATATTGATTAATGTTAAAAAGTTTAATATATTCATTGATATACCTGGCATGTTTAGAGCCTTTCTTCTATGGTAAATGATTCCTTCAGATAACAATCTCCAACTTGCATTCCACACTTCAACTGGTTTGGTCATTGTACCCATTATCAACAACCTAACGAACAAAGCTCTCATTTCAAAACCAGAACCTAAATGACTTGTTTCTATGATAGCATCAATGAATTCCTTGTCATTTTGCAATAAATCTAATGCATAACATGCATCTTGAAAGCTATCACATACAACACCCTTAACAGTTCTAACACTTTCGTATGAAGTGCAACCTCTTTGCAATGTCAACAAAATCCTCAAGTAATACAATTCCCCTGCACCAACGGGAACATATGTGAGCCTACCAATGCTATATCCTGATTTTCTTGGTTTCCACACTCTATCTTTTTCGAAGTAAGTAAACTTCGACGGAAACTCAGCATATGTTAGATTGCGTCCTTCTTCATATTGTTGATTTGCCTTAAACCAAGCAAGAAACATTGATCCCATGATCTCATTGTATTTGACAACATTTTTGAGCTTTTGATTTTCCTTGTAATTGATTGATTGTTCATTTGGTAAATGCACAGAAAGCCTAATGACTGCAGGAAACTTTTGGTGAATGTCAAATGCAAAAATTCTCCAGGCTGCCTCAGATGGGGATAAATATCGGCAATCATAATACCTTTTGATTTCATCAACAGGTTCAGATTTCGATGAAACTTTTTCCCCATTTACTATCTTTACATTTGATCTATCAGGGCCTTTGTTGACATATTTAAAAAGATACTTAATTGCATTGGATTTATTGCAATATTCTACATTGACATGACCTTGATACCTCATCAGCAAATATGGATTATAAGGAACAACATTGCTGTTATCTAACCTAGCCTTACCTTTTGTAACAAACACCCCAGTATTACGGCGTCTATAAGATGGATAACCATCATCATCTATTAAAGTAGCCGATTGATGTTTCTTTGGAAAGTATTTTGAGCATATTGGACCTTTCATGCAAGGTGAATCATAATGTCCAGGCCCACATGGTCCATGAATCATGAATGATGAAACACAACCATGCAATTTTGGATACAATTTTGGATGAGGGATTTCAGCTGATATTACCTTGTCAATATCTCTGACAGTATTCAACTTGTTTTCACCATCCAACCACAACAAAATGTGTGCATGTGGAAGCCCTCTTTTTTGAAACTCAACAGTGTACATTCCTATAATGTAAAATTTTGGAATGTGTTATAAGTAAAAATACATGTAAATATATGAAATTAATAATTTAATAAAATAAAGAATATATACTTGCCTGCAATTACTTTGCCAAATATTTCTTTCTTTTTGAAATCAGACATTATTTCGTCCAACTTCATTTTAAATACTCTACAAACAATATCTGGTCGGTCTGATGCAGTAAGACCCCTTGGGGTGACAAAGTCCTTTATTTCAGGCCAATTTGAATTACATGTTACTGTAATGAACAAATCTGGATAACCAAATCTTTTACAGATACCCATTGCATCTTGACTGTTGTTAAACATATACCTAGGGCCACCTGTAAAAGAATCCGGTAGGATGACGCTCTTGCCAACTGATGATGGTAGCATATCTCCTTTTTCAACCGCCTCTTGTAAACCAGAAAGAATATCATTTCTAATCTTATCTTGATTTTCTCTAGCAAATGAAAGGCGCTGTGCTTCGATCATGGTGTAACAATCAACCAAATATTGCTGAAACAACCTTTTGGCAAATAGAATGTTCCCAAATTCAACTTCTCTTTCTTGAATTCTAAATGCCATAAATTCCCTTATTGTAACTCTATTATTTTTTCTATTTGAACCTTCTCTCAAACGGATATCAGGTTCCCATCCATTTTCACCAAAAGGAAAAACCAAGGGATATTGAAGCGGCAAAAATAATACGTGTGTTTCGTGAATCCTGATCAAACCATAAGTTTTATCATGAACAACAACATCTCTTCCAATGTCAGAACTGTCAAAATCGCCGACAATAACACCTGCAACCTCATCAGCTGTGGGTATATTGTGCATTCTTGAATCATTATTTCTTTTTCTAAACAATCTAAGGGATAGTTTAGGAAGGTTGCCTGATTGAACCAAATCTCTAACCCTTCTAAATGATTTGGCTACTGAATTATGATCATCAATCATTTCTTTGAGGTCTCGAACTAACGACATATCAATGTTAGTTGAATCATTTTCAGACCTAAATTAATAAAATACATTATTAATTTATATATGATTGATAGATAATCTACATATATAAACAATTATTTCGGCATAGGATTAAGTTAAAACAATCGTACCTAAAATGAGCAGCTCTATTACTTTCTTCATTTTGTGTATCATAAATGTATAGCTGAGCAAATTTGGGGACGGTTCCTTCTTGTGGAAGCAAAGTTCCAATTCTATGATAATTCTGGCCACCCAAAATAAACTGCGGAGGACCTTTACCATTATTTATTTTATTTTGAATTTTACCACCCATTGAAGTAAATGCAAACATGCTGTTGTAGGCCCTTATATTTTCCTTGAAATGTTTGCTTCTATGATCAGTTCCTCTTATTAACGATAAGAGCAATTTTGGTGGTCTTTTAAGAAGTGGTAGTTCAACTTGACCCTTTTGACAGCAAATAGAAAAATCTGCGTTATGGACACGCTGTGTTTTATCTGCTCTTTCTTCAAACCATAATTCGGCATGACAAAATATGCAAGTAAACTCCGGTTGACCAAAGTTGACGCACTCTATACATAAATTTGTAGTCAAAAATCTATTGACATAAAAAATGAATTATTATAAAATATAACTTATATGAGTTTTAATATACCTGCTTTTTCAGCATCTTCATACATGTTAGCTTTAAAATCAATTTTTGTATGGTCACCATTTGAGTTTTCTGCCGCAATAAAATTATACCATTTATGAGTAAATATTAATAGAGGATAAATTTAAGTACACAAAATAAGTATATCTATTAAAACATACCATTAGATAGATGGATATCATCAAAGTCCAGTCTTTTGACACCAATATATATGCTTCTCTTTCTTGTCTTAGGTGCAGGTCTCTTTTTTAAAACATCCTTTAAGGGATTAATAACTTCACATGAATCGAAATTAGATGTTCCTGAAAAAATTATGCTCAATAAGTATTTTTAAGTGGGCTTTTAGACTATGCTATTTAAAACAATAACCAAGCTAAATTGAAGTAATAAAAATAAAAGAAACACTCATGGTTAAATATATACATTGTAATACATTAAATTGAAAATAAACAAATAACCTGATTGTCCATGACTTGCATTTGCATTTCCATTTTGTGATGATTCTCCACTTGAATTTTGAATATTAGTAAAAACATTAGAAATTGGAGTGAATTTGACAGTATTAGGATTTTTTGCTCTTTTAACTGATATGTTACTTTCACATGTTGGTGTTATGTCTTTGGGTATGGTCGAGCCATCTGAAATAAATATAGTAAATAATGAAGGAATGATAGCAAATATGTTCCATTAATACATTGTATAATATAATGGAAAATCAAATTTTATAATAACAATATTACCTGTATTTAAAGGTGACAAAGGAATCCTGTAAGCCTTTCTTTTTCCACCGGTTGATTTCAATTGAGTGATATCAACTCCATTCGAAATGCTTGAATTTCGAAATTTAGGAATGTCTATATAAAAATAATTTTAGAAAAGATGAATCTCAATTTTAAGGAATATGACATTTTTAATTTTGTAACTTTGACATAAGAAAAATTTATAAAGCCAATATGAACTAAAGTTATGCCTTACCTTCATTGCATGAATCAGTAGTTATGTATGAATTAACGGTTGGCATGATATTTGTTGGAGGCACATTTTCTGAAATTTTTAGTAACTAATTAGTTATCATGGAAGTTAGAATGTAAGGTAATAGTAAATGAAAACTAATTAAAAAACTAATATAAAGAAAGTAATAATAGAACCTGATGATGAATTGATATTTTCATTTATATTTTTCTTCCTAATAGCTATTCTTCTAAACCTTGAAATCTTGGAAGTATGATCATCCATCTCTATAGAAAGTTTATTGCATGAGATAAGTTACTTTTTGTTATGGCAACTTAGTATGTTTGTTGTGAAATTTTTAGGTATAACTTGTGTCATTTTGTGTGTTGTTTTTAAAATATTTCGGTGGATGGATTGTATTTGTGTCATTGACCATTTACTACTTTTCATATAGTATAGATTCCAAATACTTGTGATAGTGATTGAACATATTTATATTTTTTGTTTTATAGTGGATTGTTATGGAGTTGTTTGACTTCAATATATTCTTTTTGTATAATATTCCATAGAGTGATTATGTAGTAAAAATTTCTGTATTTATATGAAGAAACCATTTTTTGCTCAACCAAAAACGTTACTACTATGTCATCTTTTGGAGAGTTGATTCTTTACTACATATTGTCTTCTAGTCAAATATGTTAAGAATATTCTTTGTGTATATCAATGAGTCATTGCATTAATTATATTTCACCAATATGACTAAAGTATCCATAATCCATAATATAGAACATGAAAATCAAAGTATGCTATTCTAACTTAACACATGGCTTCATAGATTAAATAAGTTAGTGACATATCATAGACAAAATAATATAATAATAGTGGTCTAATAACATTTGATACAGAAAAAGGTGAAGTAATCACCATAAATAATAAAAAGTTGATACATCATTTTTTTACTTAGCCATAAGAGTCTTGCAATAACCTAACAATCTTGAAATATTAATCACGGTAAATCTTCAAGTCTAGTGATGATGACCTCAAGGAAATCTGGAGGAACTGTGACGGTGCAAGACAACTTGTCTCCTTCTTTTAGTTCTGATTCCCTAACAAATTGGTAAAATCCCATGCCGATATACCTCGCATTAGAATCAGTTTTGTTACCACCCATAATTTGGCAATCATAAAGCTTGTCCGTGAGTTCGTCAACCAAAGTAATTTGATCTTGATCATCGTAAAAACAATTATCTGATATATATCTTGGGATATGCTATAATGAAAGATAAAAAAAATTCAGTTATCTTTACCTAAATGATGTATGCTGAAATGAATAGTAATCTACCAAAGTGATTGGTTAGTAGGCTTATTTTGTATTAATTATAGATACTATAATGACAGGTTATCTAACTTATAGTATGCAAAATATATGTTTGAGATAACTGTTAACATAAACCCATTCAGAATTTGAATTAACTACTAACCAAAACATTTGTGGCACTTGCAAGAGCTCTTGACACCAATACATCCCATGTATTCATGTCAGCAGCATCATCATCATCATCGGGAAATTCTGGATTGTGAAGATGTTCAACGGCATCATTTGGATTGAACGGATTGTAATCACTTTCAGCCCCAATTTCCAAATCCTCATCAGCATCATCATAACGATGGGATTCACTATGATGAAATATAAATTATATAAGCACCACATAAATAAAATATTTCTTAAGAAAAATTACACCTTATAATTATCTAAAAACATAGAATAATATAAAGTTAGTCACTTTGCTTCACTTTACTCACATGTCACCATAATCTTATAATAACAACAACATTTGTTATTACTAAGTATACCTTTTGGAAAAGACAAAAATTCATGTGTTGTGTGTTTCCCTAATTTGAAACATGTAGGGTTTGATGATTTTGTGAGGACCACAAAGTTTTTTCCTTTTGACTTATATATAGTGAAAAGTACAATAAATTATTGTGAAAAGAAATTACTACAAATGATTCCAAATTTTACCTTGTGCTATGTTCCAACAACTCAGGAAAAAGGAAGTGAACAGGTAAATTGCTCATCTTTGTGATTTGGGGCGGCTGCTTGCTGAGATGCAGGTAAAGGGAATTAGTTTGGATGAGAGTAAAAAGTGAAACCCTAACTTGACTTTTATATACTGTCCCAAGTTGGGCTGTAATAATTTTTTTTTACAATTTGGTTTGTTTCTTTTGGGCTAACAGTCCATAAGCTTCATTATTTGATAACTGATTATATACCCCCCTTTTTAAATGAAAGGTCAAGTGGTACCTAGGAATGTATATATTTTCATTAGGTCCTTGTCACTTTTAACTCTCTTTAAATCCAACAAAAAATATTATTATTTTAAATCTAATAATATAAAAACATAAAAGATGCGAAAATAAATGTTAAATGATATACCAAATAAAAATTAAATAATTGACATTGATAGATAAAAATTAACTTCAATTAAGTAGAACATATTTGGCCATATTACAATAATCATTAGTCTTACAAAAAAGGGCACTTAACAACATAATACAAAATGGATACTCATGGTTAAGCCCACTACAAAATACAAAGGCCAATTCAAGTACTTAATATAAGGCCAATTAAGAATCCTAATGCCCAATATAATTGGGTCTTAAGTAGATTGATATAATAAAACCTAATAAATAATAAAATACAAAGGCCATTTCAAGTACCTAATATAAGGCCAATTAGGAAATCTAAGACATAATGTAGGAAATATAATAATTCATACTTCAAAGTACATAATATAATATCTTGATTGAGCAAACAAAGCCAACATCACATAATATGAAGAACCAAATGAAGCAATTAGATCTTTTCAATCTTAATTGCCCTTTTGAGAAGCTTAATTGGAAGGTTCATGTCTTCACTTTTGGTTTCATCATTGGGTGAAGCCCTCTTTCCTTTGGTAGTATGGTTATCCATTTTTGCCTTGCCCTTTGCATCAATTTTTTTGGGACTTGGGATGTCATCAACATCAATGACAGCTTCAGAGAATGATGGCATCAAGTCCTAATTAAATAAAAACCAAAAAAATAGAAAAATATGAGTTTTCAATTTTTGATTAGGTTCTAAACACCCATTATGCAGAATATATGTATTTTAGACTTGTAACCAAACTATTTCGTTTTTGTCAAATACTATATGGTAGCAAAATTAAAGGTTTGATATCAAAATGTTTACTATACTACTATTTTGAGTAATCAAGTAACTACTTACTTGTGAGATGCCCAACTTTGCACAATCCAATTTTGTCTCTTTCTCCTTTGTAGAACTTGCTGTTAGTGGCTCAACATTGTTAGTCTCAAGATAGTTTGCTGAAGATCCAATTTGAGTATCATGCAATGCACTCAAAGAATTCATTTCCTATTCATAAAAAATATCATAGTTAGTGTAAATTGAAGGTATTCTTAAACCCAATACATATGTGTATTTAACATTATGTTGATTGATAGAGTGAAACAAATTTGGAAACTATATAGAAAATAATATTCCCTCACATTGGCATTTTTTGCAAAGGTAGATTCTTCATGCTCCCACTTGGACTTGAATTGATTAATTAAAATCATGTCGGTGCAAATTTTGCGAACGCGGAAAGAAGGCTCAAACCTATGACTCACGGGAGCTTTGCACTCAACTTTGAATAGATATGTGGAATTGACCAATGCTTTAATTTCAGCAGGAAGAACAGTAGGTGCAGCCCTCTAAAAGTAAAAAAAAAGATATGTACATAAATATACATTAGATTTTAGTTCTATACGGTTGATACTTAAATGTAAATATAGAATGAATATATAAGTTATTTAAAATACTTACGGTGTCACGACTGCGCAATACTTCGGCACATGATTTGTTGAACAACATTGCAGCATCACGATCAAAAAGCACAAATGTGGCGCTATCGGTATCATCCATAACACGAACTTTGATGGAAAATCTTTAAATTAAAAAACAAAACATAAATTTAGCATCTTATGATTGACACTTATTTAATAATGATAGTTAATATATATTTATAAAGAAAGAATGTTACCTTGGTGAAACATTTTTGACATGCTTGTTGCATTTTTCGCAAAAATACATGCCCGAATCTGGATACACACTTTTGTTGCATGCACATGCCGTATAGAACCAATTATCATTGTTGACAATGTGTTTGATAGTACCAAGAACAACAAAAATAGCATCCTAAGACATATAAATTAAATATATAAGAATATGATTATTGTTCTTAGATCATATTGATTTGCATATTATTTCGAATTTACCTCTTCACAATTAAGAAGACCTTGGATATTGTTCCTAGGAGTGGAATAGAGAAATTCTTGGAGAGGATCAACTCTAGGTTGTGCATTGATTTGGGTAAGGATGAGAGGAGATGGTGTGTCAAGATTTTGAACCATCCTAGTCCTTAAGGAAGTGACATCATCATTGACAGGATTGTAAAAAACTTTGGTGCAATTGAGGCAATTTTGGATATGAAGTTTCTCTACACATTCCATATCAATGACTTAATTAAAATATATAAAACAAAGTTATATATACATAAACCTATTTATGGACAAAAAATAAAGTAAATGGGGTTATACCTTGAAATAGTTTGACCTTTCCAAGCATGATGATAACAGCAGCATTTTGTGTTTCGCCGGAGGAAAGAAAATTGTTGAGCTCATCAACATAAGAACCAAAAAGAGTGCATTGAATCTTTTCCCTAAAAGTCAAAACACTTGCATTAGATTTATTAAACTTTAGTATTGTTATTTATTCATGATAATAAAGTCTATACTATATTTGCTTAAAACAAAATTTACCCATCAGCCTCAAGTTCAATGACATTGAGTTTGGTGCTTTGTCCACGGGCTTCATATTGTCTTTCTTCCCCAACTCCGGTCAGCATTCCAATTACATCTAACAATTAACCATTTCAAAATTAACATTAAATAAGTTAAGACCAATACATTAAGCAAAACAAATAATAAACCAACATTTAAATCTTAATATATAACTTACCAACTAAGTAATCGCTGTCATAGCTGCCATTAATGACTTCCCCAATAGGAACAAATTTAAAAGGAGATAGGTTGGTGAGTTTGTTTGGTCCAAGTGGGGTTACTTTAGATCCAAACTGAAAAGTTAGTTTGTATTCATGTTTGGTAGTTTTGTAGGTTCCACCATTTGTGGCAGAGTCCAAATTTTCAAATGAATAGACTCTGCCCTCTTTGATATGTTCTGCAAACTTGTACAATAATGTTTTTCTAACTGAACAGTGAATTCGATCTCCCTGCATATTAGAATATGAAGATCATTAAGCTCTTGTCAAAACACAAAATAATAGAAAATAAGCAAAATGTTGCATAAGTAATAAACATAAACATTTTGAAAAAAAACAAACCTCAGCATCCATTAAAACCATTTCAACTGAAAAGGGTAAATCATTTCTGTTGAAGTCTTTCACAACCCACAATCTAATAACTTTTGCTTTGACATTCCAAGCAGATTTTGAATCATTAATTTCAGAAATTTTGTCAAAAGTTTTTGAAAGTGTTGACAATGCCATTTTGAAAGAGTGAAATAATAAGAGATTAGATTGTGGTTTGAGCAATTCTTAACGTCATTCCCATTCCCCTATTTATAGACAGATAATTATATTTGAAATTTAAAGTGAAACTTACATATAATATTGCAGATTCTCAATCATCTGTGTTGATAATCCTGGTAATGGAAATAACTCAGATGTAAAAAAGGAATCAATTTGAAATTTTTTGATTAATGATACAAAAGGGTAATGGAGAGATGCTTGTTTGAAATTGTGATAGAAGATTAGCTTCATATTGGCTTGTTTTGGGATTCAAAAATAAGATTCCACAAACCTTAATGCAAAATTGATGAAAGTTTACCTAGGGAGAAGGCAGTTTGTGGGAGAAGATGAAAGGGAATCAACTTTTGCAGAAGTGTATGGCAAAGGGAACCGTGATTTTTTGTTTGTGTATAGACAGAGTTGACCGTGAAAAGGATTGAAGGGAGAAGAGAATCTGATTCCTTTTCCTTTTGGTGTGGGTTTTCGGGTAGGGTTTCCAATGGGCCGGGTCAAAATAGGCCCAAACCACAAAACTCATCTCCCAATTGGTTGAATTTGAAATTTGGCTAAAAATGGATAAAAATTTGGAATTTTATGGAAAGGAATATATGATGTGGAGGGCTTCATAGATTGACACTTGTAAAAAAAGACCCTAAGTGCATGTTGAAGATGTCTAATATTAAGATTATCCTATTTAGTGTTTCAATTTAATTGTCCTTTTTGTACTTTATGGGTATGATTTGTCAATTATACCCTTTGTTAATTGCTCTTATCTTTTTCCATAAAACCAATTAATGCTATATATTTGGGAAACTAAATCTTTTTTTAAATTTTTTTTTTTGTTGGTACATAACATATTAAATTTTGTTTTTTTTTTATATATAATATATTAAATTTATTGGAAAGAGAAAGTGTGGGCAAAAAAATAGGAATTTATTGGGGATTAAAACGAGGGTATAATAGGAAGATAACATGCAAAAATACACTTCCTTAATTTGGTGTTATCATTCTAAAAAGACAATTAAAAAGAAACGGAGGGAGTATTCTTTATTTTATATGCAAAAATCCGTTAATATTTGCACCATGTTCGTTTCATATTTTGTATACTTTTTTTTGAATCGACTAAAATTTATTAAAAAACAACTCCTCCATAAGAAGTGAAAGGAATTATTGTGGAACATACAACGAAAGGTAACGTGATATAACACAATTACTAACACATAATCAAACGCCTCAATCCACCCGTACACCAATAATGATTCACTAAACCTACCAGAGAAAACTTCTATCCGACCCTGGGAGACACCACTAGACACTAACTTCCGAACTCGAATTAAAATTACTCGGCCCATCAAATCCAGAAAGTAGCCCCAAAAGTCGAAGGTAGATTAGAGGGACACCGGTAGTCAGAGAATCGACAGTCAACACCCGATGCAGTAGAGTTCGACCAGATGCCAGAGACCTGCAAATCTCAACAGACTTGAACACCCCTCAGCGACTCCAAGAGTCCTGCAAATCTCACCAGATTTGAAAATGGTCAGAGACTCTCGTATCAGGGAGAATCCACTCACACTCGGCATTAACCATCCAACACCTCTCCGTCACCAATATATCCCGGAGGTACGATAAAACAACATCCGTCAACACGGAGTGTCTACATAACTCGGCCTTTCGGGCACGCCAGGACAACTACCAAAACCAATAAAAGCCTCAGCCAACCACCACTGCCAAAACACCTTCAAACAAACCCCACCGAAACCAACAGCACCTAATCACAACGCACCACCACCACCACAGCTGCCAAATCCCAACCCCACCTCCATATCACCGAGAAAGACAGCATCAACCACCACCATCAAAGCACCTATAACACCCATAATCGCAGCAACATAGCACCACCCAAAACATTTCCAAAACGACAAGATCCAAAGGAAAACGACGGCAACGGAGGGACACACCATTGAATCTAACCACCGCCACCACCCCATTGAATCTAACCACCGCAGAACTAGGACAGCCACCGGATCCGCGCCAAAACCCCCCACACCCGCCAGAAAACAGCTCCGTCGGCGCTACCACCGCCAAACCCGCCGGCGGCCAGAAAAAATAACAAAAAAGAGGGCACGAAAAACAGAGTACGAACAACAGGGGAGGAAAAACTAAAACAACAAGGAGCAAAACACGAACATGAGGTGCCGATTGAAACCAGATCTACATAGAAACAAAAACAAAAAACGCAAAGAAAGAACACAAACAGTAGATGTTGCAGAACTGTCGCCGGCGCTACAACACTTGAAAGACGAAAACAGGACAAAAAATAAAATAAAGAGAAACACGAACAAGAAAAAAAACCAGCAGGATCGACACGTGGTGCAGAGGGCTGACCTCCTCGTCGCACCACCACCGCCATGTTTACATCGTGATGAGAAAGCTTTGGATTTGAGGGAGATGAAAAAAGGAGATTTGGTTTTCTAGTTCTAGAGAGAGGTTGGACGAAAATATCTTTTAGAGAGAGTACTTTTGTCTGTGCCTTTTGGCTAAGATCAAGTGTAGTATCTGTTATTATCAGTTTAATACTCCCTCCGTTCCTTTTTATAAGAGACAGTTGACTTTTTAGGTTCATTCAATAATGAATGTATTTAAACTATAATATTCACTACAAGAAATATGATTTTTTGCAACAACTTTTTTTGTTAAAAGTTGTTACAAGTCGCTGGCAAAACTACCCAAAATAGTTTTGCCAGCGACCTGTAACAAAAAAAGTTGTTAGCAAAAATCATATTTCCTGTAGTGATTTTGTATACTTATATTTACCGAAACATATATACTTATGTACCGATATGATAAAATTTGAAACTCGTGTCTATTTTTTCAATACGAATATTAATTTAATAATTCTATGAGAAATTATTTTTTTATTTTATATGCGTAAATGATAAAGCTGTTAAATATTTGTACCACACTCATTGTAAATTTATGTACATAAATTTCATAAACAATTTTTTTATATGAGACTGTAAAATTTTAAATACTATATTTTCAAAATATCAACATTAAAATGATATTTTTATAAAATATTTCTTTATTGTATATGCAAAAACCGTTAATATTTGCAACGCGCTCGTTTATATAAGCATACTTGGGAAAAGCATGATTATTCAGAGTTGGGAAATGTATTATTAATTAAACAATTTCAAAATTAATAATAAAAAAATAACATGTTAATAAATTAAGGGAATATTATTTATTAAGGTTAATATACTAATATTTAATAAGGGTAATTAAGGGAAAATTTGAAATTGAAAGTAAAAATAGAACATTCGTAAATGTAATTTATTTACTAAGATATCAAAATATTTAATTTTTTTAAAGGAAAATATTAAATGATGAATTCCATCAATTAATTAATACAATAAAAAAATTGCATTGAATGAAATTATAATACTTGAAACAAATTCGGTAGAAAAATAATATATAAAAAAAATCCGATAGAAAATCTTAAATAAATTTCATTAATATAAGATAGGAATTATAATCAAGCTTCGTGTGTGTCTATATATATATATATATATATATATATATATATATATATATATATATATATCATAAACATTTTACCTTATTCTCTCTTTTCTACTTTTGCTCCAACATTTTATTTTTTTATTTTATATTTTAAGTATATTGGCCGGGAAATGCAAATCAAGCTCTAACCCTATTCAAAAGTTCTAATCTTGAACCTTCAAAAATATCTCCGGTAGCTACCAATCAATTAATTGAGCTATATATGGGACACATTTTCATGTCATACTTACTCTCTTTGTTCTTTTTTATTTGTTGCATTTGTATAAATTTTTTGTTTCTTTTCAAAGTTCAATTAAATATTTTCTCTCTTGTAACCAAAGAAAAAGTTCAATTAAATATTAATTAGTAGTATTTTTGGTTCTTTTTATATGAAACAGTTAACTTTTTAGGTTCATTGATAATTGATGTATTTTGTTTATATTATAGACTAAATACACCGGTTATTTAATTAATCTAAAAATTAAATTGTTTCTAAGTAAAAAAGTATGGAAAGAATATTATTTTGTTAATAAAACTTCTAGTTATTTAATGCAAGAGAGGAATAGATTGAAAGTGATATGATTTAAGATTATAACAAGAAAAAAAAAGTATTTATGTTAAAAGTAACAAACTTTATTTATTATTTTGGTATATATGTGAAAAAAGTAGAAATGCATAAAAGGAAATAGTTGGAGCATTTCCTATGTGATTCCAGCTACACAATCACACAAAGGCCTTATAAAAAGGTTCTAACGAACATAAGAGTGATTAACAAATTTTCACGATTCAAACATCTCCATATCTCTTATTGTGATAGCAAAAATGAGTTCACGTTCATTTTTCACCCTTCTTACACTTTTTTCTTTCATTATTTCTCTTTCTCATGCTCTAAACAAGGGTTTCACTACTGAACTCATTCATCGTGACTCTTCAAAATCTCCACTCTACCAACCTACCCTAAACAAATACCAACGTGTTGCCGATGCCATGCGTCGTTCCATCGACCGTGTCAATCATATTTACTACTATTCTATCACTAACACATCTCAAACAACTGTAACCTCTAGTGTAGGTGAGTATCTAATCACTTATTCAATTGGTACCCCACCATCTAAGACATATGGCTTTGTTGATACAAGTAGCAACTTTGTTTGGCTTCAATGTGAGCCTTGTAAACAGTGTTACCCTCAAACCACTCCTATATTTGATCCTTCATTATCATCAAGTTACCGACGCATTCCATGCCTCGATGCCACATGTGTGTCTACGGCATCTACCTCTTGTGATATACTAGGTTTATGTGAATATACGGCGAAGTATTTTGATGGATCACTATCACAAGGATACCTTAGTGTGGATACTCTTACATTAGATTCCACCACCGGGGACACTGTTTCAATTCCTAATACTATCGTAGGATGTGGATACCGAAACATGGGACCGTATCATGGTCCGAGTTCCGGTATAGTTGGTCTTGGAAATGGACGAGATTCTCTTACAACACAATTGGGCGATACAATTGGTGGAAAATTCTCTTATTGTCTTGTTTCATCGCTTTCTGAATCAACGAGCAAACTTAATTTTGGTGATGCGGCGGTGGTTTCTGGTGATGGGGCTATGACAACTCCTATAGTGCAAAAAAATGGACAAATATTTTACTACTTGACATTGGAAGCATTGAGTGTCGAAGCCAAATTAATAGAATTTGGACAACCTATAAACGATGGTAACATCATAATTGATTCTGGTACAACATATACGTTTTTGCCAAATGATGTTTATAATAATTTGGAATCAGCTGTTACAGAATATATTAGTAACCAGCGTGTTAACGATCCAAATGGTAAATTTAAACTTTGCTATGATGTCACATATGAAGAATTAGATGTTCCAAGAATCATTGCACATTTTAAAGGTGCAGATATTTTATTGCATTCTGATAATATCTTTACTGAAATTGGTGAAGGGATTGTTTGTTTGGGTATTTTCCCATCTCAAATGGCGATCTTTGGAAACATGGCTCAACAGAACTTCTTGGTTGGTTATGATCTTGTTCAAAATACGGTTACATTTATGCCTACTGATTGTACCAAGTAGTATTCAATGTAGGCTTTGTTTACTTCAATTATTAATAATAAAACTTGCATTATTTCACCGGGTTGGAAATTTTGTTTTTTGTTTGCAGTAAAGTACTTTTTTTTTCTTTTGCTTTAAAGTTTTTTTTTATGAATAGAGTTTAATGGAGATGCACCGATAGTATAAAATAGATTTATATGATCATTCAACAAAAAAATCATCAATCTACTATGTCATATTAAAAAAGTGGGGTGTGGTAGGGAGATGTAACAGAAAACATGATTATTAGTGGTTGATAGTGTAAATTATTTTACATGTCTATGCATATTCCTTTTTTCCTCACAATATACCTTATTTGTCTAAACTGTTATTTTTACAAGTTCTAAACATATTATTAAGACATCTGTTTTTATTTTATACGATGAAAATCAAAATTTGTTAATTTTATAGAAATGGAAAATATATTTAACACCTTATATTGAATTGATTTTTTTAAGAAACTAAAATAATTTTAATTTGAAATTTAATTGTTACTATATAAAAAAAATTAAAGAAATTTAATATAATTGTTACTTTTTCATTTTCATAATCAAGATTATAATTTTATAGTAAGTTATTTGTTCAATTAATTTCAATGATTTAATATATGTCTCTTTGGAGTTACGGTTCATCCAAAGTTACCAATATAACACCTATATATTTGTTTTTTTTTTTTTATCAATTCCACATAATGGTGTTGAATTTTATTTTATTTTATAGAAAGAGGGATAACAGCCCTTAATATCATTTTTATAAGAGATAATTCACTTTTTAACTTCATTGAGTAATTGATGTATTTGATCTATATTATAAACCAAATGTATCAATTATTAAATGAATCTAAAAAGTTAATTGTCTTTTATAAAAAGGATCGGAGGGAGTAATAGGTTAGACACATACATGTTATAGTAGTCAACACGCATTCTATTTCAAACGCCCGTTCGCTTCCTTTATTTTTCACCATCGTACCCAAATGTGAAATAAAATCATTATTAAATGCCGAAGAAAGAGAAAAGTCAAGTTCTACCTCCGCAAAAGCCTGCCACAATCGTGTGAGATTTCACCACGGTCGTTCCAGACAAGTCAGAGAGCATCATCTGCATTCCAAAACATTGCTGCAATTCGTTTGTGAGATTGGCCACGGCCGTGGCAATCCCAATGGGGCCATTCCCAACTAATATTGATAATATTGATCGGATATAGTGTATGATCTTTAGAATTGAAGAAAATAATATCTAGAGAGATGTTATTTGTTACGAAGAATTCGAGAGAAGAAATGGAAGAATCAACACATATCAATATTTTAAGACAAATGCTAAATAGTGTCTCGGACACTCTTTAAGCCTTTAAAGTTTAAATAGTAAAGATTTATAAAAAAAATTATTAAAATGTGTGAAGTCAACCACTGGAAATTGAAATATTCAACATTTTGGATAAATTATTTTTTTAAATGGAATGTTTAAAGAGTACTCCAGGGACATCGTTTAGCAAGATCCATATTTTAAAAGATGATATCACATTAATCTCCTATTTTTGTAGAAATCATGGAATATAGTAAATGAAAATAATAGTGAAGATTTATTATTGCGATTCTTCTTAATAAATTTTCTTTAAAAAAAATTATTTCCTAATATCTACTATTTCCGTCCCATTTTATTAGAGTTATTTTAATTAAATAATATTATTCACTTATCATGTTTTGACCATATTTTTTAATAATATATAGATATAAATATAAGCATATAAGATCTGTTTGATTTGTTTTGATTAGTATTTTTAAAATATTCAATTTTTATAATTTTTACTAATAGAAAATTAAAAATATTAGTGATTAAAATTGTGCATTGACAACTTATTTTTTTATTTTGCGACACAAGCGTAGTATAAATTAGATCACATGTCAAAAAATTGTGCCTACATAACGAGTTAAGTTAACTAACAAATGTTTTCTCATCTGCAGCTAAGATAGCAAAATATCTACCCTTTGACTCAAAATATAAATTTTGACCAAGTTGACCTCAGCGGAACTCGAAGGTACTCCTTCCGGCCACTATATTAAGCAAATTTGATTTTTTTGGTACATTGAAAAAGTAATGTATCTAGTCTATATTATGAACTAAATACATCACTTTTTCAATGTATCAAAAAAGTCAAATTTACTTGTAATAATGGTGGGAGAGTATAGTCAAAGTTAAGAAATTTGTTTTGAATTTGAAGTTCAAAAAAATGAACAACAAGTGAATGAAGGGTGTGTGGTCCTACAATTCACTTTTCTATTCCGCATTTTCCCGAGAAAAATCTCTCTCTCTCTCTCTGCTATGTCTTTAATTTGAAAATTATTGTTCCACTTCAAGACGCGCACACTTCATTTAATACACTTTGTTTGTTGAAAATCCAAAACCCACAAAAACCCTATTTCATTTTCTCTTCTTCTTCTGATCAATTTTTCGTTCTAGGTATTTTTCTCTTCACCTTCATTCTAGTTTTTACGTTTCTGGGTTTCTTCAATTTTCAAATTTTAGTTTTGTAATTACTACGCTGATTATTAAAGTTCGATTTTTTTGTTGTTCCCTGTTTTTTTTTTTTATTTGTGTTTCTGGTAGATCTGTTGCTTGTTTGATTTTGAAATGTGATGCATCATGCATTTGTTGGTTGATGTTAGGGTTTTAATCACCCTTAATTGATTGCCCAGTTTGTTGGTTGATCCTTTTTTATTTGTTTTTGTTTGGTTGTCCAATGGGGTGTTTTGGAATATGGGTGGCATTTGAATTGTGAATGTTCAAAACGAGTGTGTTATATATCCAAGTGATTGGGCGGACTAAATTTGTTAATGATCTCCCCCAGGACAAATGGTTCGGGAAAATATGAGTTCGATTTCTTAGAGGAATAATTCTTTGCTAGACTTTATTTACCTCGCAGCCAAATTCTAGATTACCAGAGTCACTTTCCCTGAGAATCGCATGTGTGGCTAGTTTTGGCTTTTCTTAGTATGATTTTTTTTTGTTCTGTGGTATGTTTGGTATAATGTGTGTTGATTTTAATGAGAAGAGAATACGGTACTCGTGAAAGCTTAGCCTAGTTATGTGTATTTTTTTGGCGAAGTTGCTTTAGTTTGCTTTCTAGTGGTATGGTATTGGTCTTGATGAGTGTTGGGTGCCTTTGTCAGATCAATGTGTCTTTTGTAGTTTGATTCTTAAGGTTTAGGTTTGTTAAGACCATACTTTGATTGCCCGAAAGTGTTGTCAATGGTGAAAGGCAAAAATCCCCCATATAATCAAGTCATTGCGGCCTATGGTGCTGCCATGTTGAGCATTCATTCGTAAATTGCCTATAGCAGTTGTCGAAAATTCTGCCATGCCATTCCGCCATAATGGCACCACAGCTGCCATTTAACAACATGGTTGCCTGGTAGGAAGGCTATTTTAGATTGGTTAGCGTTTTCAGTTTCTGATTGGCGACATTTATGTTCTTCCTTTGCATTCATTTCCATGCAATGTCAAAATGTCTTTCATTAATGTATAAGAAGGAAGATACAATACCGGCCTTATTTTAGCAGATGACGATTCGTATTACAAAGGCGGAGGCGGAACTTAGGAAGGGGACAATTTACAATTCAATTGTTTCTTTGTTGTCTTTTTATTCTTGTCTTTTCTATATCTCCTCTGAGAACAAGTTCATTGACCCTCTGCCTGCAAAGTTTACATTTGACTTGGTCATGTTAATAAGCTTTTGTGGTTTTAATTGTCTTTCTTTATTCTGTATTCTATTGGCCTCGTTTATTCGTACCTAATCAAGACTGGTCAAAGTTAGTTGTGAAGCACCATGTCAAATTTTAATTTTTAAATGTAAAAATATTATTAAATAGGGCAAAATATTCTAGTCAATGTTGCAGACGGCATTCCTTGCCTCCCTAAAATTTGTAGTTTGACAAAGTTATTTGGTCAGTCCTGTTGCTCTTATGCACAATGAACAATGTAATATATCTAAATTTCATGATTAAACTTTATTGTGAAAGAGGTTCTTAAATAACATTGTTGGTCTTTTTGAAAACTTGATTTTTGACAAAGCAAAACGATATCTCTTTTTTCCAATTTGTACTTGAGAAGGTAAGAATAAAATTTCACCAAAGACCAGAAATATAGATTTGGTATGTAGTGGAATCTGTTTGACTGAAAATGTTGCAATTGTCTTTGCTCAGTGTAAGAAACATCCATTTCCAAATCCCAATCACTATATGAGTGGATTTGGGTTGTATTTTGAATGAAAAATGTTTGTTCTTTTGAATGCTCGATGTGTGTTGTTTATCTTTCATCGATTCAGTCAATCAAAAATTATAATTTATTAATCCTTTCTGCTATTCTAGAGTTTCTACATTTGCTTTGAAACCAAATTTGATCCTGTAATCCAGGGAAGATGATAATCAGTGTTTGTCATTTAAGTAATTGGTTTTCATGGAAGAAACTAGCCAGTGCATGTAATACTTAACGAATATGCTACACTGGTAATAGTATGACGAAAGTAAACAAGAATAACTATGTATCGATTCCGATGTTTTTTTCTCGTCTTGCAGGGTCGCTGGTGATTGCTCTTGCTAGGATGACATTGAGTAATCCACTCTTTGATGCTATCCGGAGTAACAGTGATGTTGATCCTCCTCAAATTGAAGAGTCCATAGATGTTGGTGTATTGATGAATGACCCTGCACAAACTGCTCCTAAACCTGCTGGAACTATTTTAAGCAGTGTTCGTGAGCTTTTAGATTGTCCTGTGTGCCTGAATCCGATGTACCCTCCAATTCATCAGGTTATTTTTTATTTATTGATGATGGTTTTGTTGTTGATTTTTTCTCATTCTTGAGAAAGCATGTTTTTTGGACCATTAAAATACTTAGCTTTTCTTCAAAAACACAATATGATGACTTAATATAGATGGAAAAGTGAAATTGACCGGAAATGATCATGGAATGATGTTACTGCATATTAGATTTTGAAGAAAAGGAAAAAACAAATTCTCATTTTCATAGTAACTTAAACTAAAACAATCATCTCCAGGGCTTGTCATAAGCACAAACTTGGTACTACTCCGGTCGCAAATATAAGCAAAAATTGGTCTTTTTTTTATGTATTTGGTGCAAATTTTAGAATAATAGAATGGATTAATAAATTTGGAATTTATCTTAGATTAGGAGGGAGCAGCAATATAGTCATCTGTGAGATCACTACTAGGATCGAATGATTCTACCCAATCAATTATGTAGGGTCGGGTAGCACGATTACAAAGCATAAGTTCATAACCAATATCATGAGATTGGGATTTGGGATGTAAATTTCATCGTTTAATATTTATTATCCCATGTCTTTATCTCTGCAGTGTTCAAATGGTCATACTATATGCTCAGATTGCAAACCGCGGGTACATAACCGGTGCCCTACTTGTCGGCATGAGCTGGGAAATATTAGATGTCTAGCATTGGAGAAGGTGGCTTCATCATTTGCACTCCCTTGTAAATACAAAGCTTTTGGGTGCATCGGAATATACCCATACTATGACAAGCCAGAACATGAATCTCAATGTTCATATAGACCTTATAACTGTCCATATGCTGGTTCCCAATGCTCTATTGTGGGTGATATATCTTACCTGGTGAACCATCTGAAAGAAGATCACAAAGTGGACATGCACAATGGTAGC
The DNA here is from genome assembly GCA_030408175.1 of Trifolium repens. Classification (NCBI taxonomy): domain Eukaryota; kingdom Viridiplantae; phylum Streptophyta; class Magnoliopsida; order Fabales; family Fabaceae; genus Trifolium; species Trifolium repens. Next base: position 11,308,549 of record CP125850.1, read on the forward strand.
ACTTTTAACCATCGTTATGTCAAATCAAATCCTCATGAAGTCGAAAATGCCACATGGATGTTAACGGTATTGTTTTGCTAAACTTTCTTCTTTCTTCCTTCTATTGTATAATTTGGGGCATGTTTGGAAGTAAATGTGTCTGTCTGCATCAGTTAATGATAATTTAGAATTTAAGTCATGTAATTAGTCATGTAATGTAACTTTCTTTACTCACATATAAACAAGATAATTCCAATATTTGTGGAATACCTGAGTAACTTCGAGTTTTAGTTTCATTTTTATTTCAACAAAATAATTGGCTTTTCAGCGATTTATGGATTACACACTAATCCACATGGGTTTCCAGGTTTTCAGCTGTTACGGTCAGTACTTTTGTCTACATTTTGAAACTTTTCAACTTGGAACTGCTCCTGTCTACATAGCCTTTTTGCGGTTTATGGGTGATGATAGCGAGGCAAAAAAGTATAGCTACAGTCTAGAGGTAGGCGGAAACGGGAGGAAGATGGTTTGGCAAGGAGTGCCAAGAAGCATCAGGGAAAGCCACTCCAATATTCGCGACAGTTTTGACGGTCTAATTATTCAGAGGAATATGGCACTCTTCTTTTCAGGTGGTGAACGGAAAGAGTTAAAGCTAAGGGTTACCGGTAGGATATGGAAAGAGCAATGATTGGAAGTGAATGATGTCTTTTCTTCGACTAGAAACTATATTTAGACTAAATAGTTTTTAGTGATACATTCCGTGTAGTGAATATGTATCATCTAGTCATGTTTTGTGATTTAGCAGGCAATCTCTCTTTGCTTATGCAGTAAATGCATGAACATGTAGGTGTACTTATTATGCTATATATATTAACTGTTTCATGAAAGTGAAATTTGACTAGTAATGGTCATGGAATGATGTTACTGCATATTAGACAGGAGAAAATGAAAAAGAGAATTCTCATGTTACTCTATATAATGTGTGTCCGAGGCATGTTATAAGCACAAACTTAGTTTCAGGGTGTTACTTTTTATCATTCAGTATTGATTCTCTCATCATCCCATGTCTTACCTTTCAATCAACAGAAATAAGACATTAGATTCAAGTGATTAATTATTTCCCCGAATCATTCAGGAAAACCTGAATTTGATTTCTGGTGGGAACAATTATTTACCTCACGGCTGAACTCTGGATTACTAAGACTCTTCTTCTAGATGGATAATATAAAAAATTTCAATGAACGAGTACTTATATGTTTGGTTAAAATTTAGCGCTTATTATGTAAGTTTATCTTATCCTTTTTGCTGATAAAAATCTTTTTAAAGGAATCAATTATTAAAAAGCGTATTTGTCTTAAGAATCATGTATATATTATTAATAATTTCTATTAACTAAGAAATCAAACCAAGTATATATGACTTTAAATATTTTAACTGTCCATACTTTTATGTAATATCTCCAAACTTTCTTACACAAAACAACCATGATTATACAAACAATAAAATCAAACCAAGTTTCAAATCTCATCATCTACTAGTGCATTTGAATAACAAAGCAAAACACATAATGTAATAACTTATTTAAAATCCAATTCTTGGTTAGGGAAAGGCATCCAAAGCTGTACATTGTTGCTCAATTTCTGATAAAAAGGAAATATCTTGGCCTTCAAACACATCAAATTGAGTAGCTGCAAAATCATCAAAATCCACAAGTTGAGTAGCCAATTTCTGATCAGATTTATCCACTAGATCATCCCACTCCACAAGATCACTGAAATCTATCATCTCACTAATATCAATAAGTGGGTTCATAGGATCATCAAGTTGACTGAATTGTGGAGATGCAACATTCTCTAGAGCCACACTTTGCATTTGAGCAATATTTTGCATGAAACTAGTTTGATCACTTTGTTGCATATTTTTCAGCATGTTGATTCTTTGATTACAATGTTGAATCTTGAGATCTACAATATCAATGAAACCTTTGAGTTGCTCCGTTTCCATGTTATTGAAACATCGACTCCAAGTTGGATATTTGTTCATCACGATCTTTTTGCGCACTCTAAAAATCTCAGCTTCAACCATATTCTTCTTATTTGCAAAATAATCCTTCGCATCAAATTCCTTTGAAGTTGTCTCAATCTTTTGTTGCTCATATTTTGTAAGCATGGATTGTAGAGTTGGGAAATCTTGTGGCCAAGTCATAGGTTTACCATCACCATCGTACACAATTAAGCAAACATCAACTCCAAAGTTTTTAGAAAACTCAGAGACTTTTTTTGTTAATCCTTTATTTCTTTGAATGAAAGCTGATTTCCGAACTTTCTCATTTTGAATTTGTTTCAAGGTTAATTTTCCACTCCCACGACCCATTTCTACAAATTCAAATATAAAAATTATAAATAATAAAACCTTCTTTGTCAAAAAATAAATAAATAATAACAAAACCTTGATGGAAAAAATAAATATAAATCTATCTTGAACTTTAATTCTTTAACTGCACATTACATAAAAATAGTTGACAAAATTTCAATTACATGCAGTAATGAATAAGAAAGCAATTTCACACAATACAAAAGTTCATAAAAAAAATGTATCAAAAAGTTATTATTACCTTTCACAGTGATTATTGACGATTTTGATCTCTCAAACAAACAGTGTGATGTTATTGTGTTGTAATAATGCAAGAGAGATTGAACAAAAAAGAAAGTAGTAATGTAATGTTTGAGTTAACAAGAGGTGAATTTATAACACAAATTTTCTTACCGTTGGAAATAAATGCTGATTGACTACCATATCTTTGTCTAATTGATTTACTCTTACTTGTGTTAAAAGATTCACTTTTTTTTTCCTATAACAAATATCTCAATCAACCCAACAAATATTTCAATCTACCTAAATTGTCTTATTTTGTGTTAAAAGATTTATTCTTTTTGTCGAACGTCGGATTACTAAATCTCTATTGGAGGTAAATAATTGTTTTATTTTACATTTTTATATATTTTTTTTACGGATGAAACTAATACTGTTATTATATCTATGTTAAATCTTATTACCAAAACAAAATTTCTATTTTAAATCTAAAATCTTGTTATTTGGGTTTAAGAATCTCACTTGTTTAAATTTGACATATTTTTGAACTTATGAAAATAACTGATGCAAATAAATAAAATTTTATGTTAATTCATAAATTTTTAGACAAAAATTGTATCTTTATTATTTATTTTCTCATAAACTATCTTGTAAAGTTTATAATAACAAATAAAAATTTATTTATTTGCATAAGCTGTTTTGCATAAACTGAAAAATAAGTCGATTCAAACGGAGAATTTATTTGTGTTGAAAAATAATGATGAAATGGAAAATCCATCTCCACTGTGTTGCCTATTTGTAGCTCATTTGTTGTTGAATTAACCACTTCAACCATCCAATTACAATCACATACGGTTCAGAGACTTGATTAATTCTTTTTTTTTAGTTTAAGGACTGCAAATTAATTAAACCATAAAATTAGCAAATACGATAGCTGATCCAACACATACTTCCAAGCCCAGCCCAAAGCAATGAACCAAACTAACAAAAGAGATATAAAAAGCAAATTGGAAAGAAATTAAGGACGCACTTCTTTTCATTCTATCATTTATTCATTCATTACGCATTACACTGAACTTAACTTCTTTCTCACGCAACCTTTTTTTTTTCTTTCACCACAAGTTTAATCTGTTTTGGGAATCAGTTCTGACATCAAATAGTTTCAGTTCTTTTTCGATCGCAGTTACAGTGGATCGAACTGTGATTCACGCAACTCATTTTGTTCTTCGCTGAAATCATCTAACAATTAATAGCTCATTCACCACCACATAAACATCGTAAACACAACAAAAGACGTAAGTACTTAACATTCACAACTCATTACACTCAACTTTCGTTGACAGCACGTGCACATTACCAAACACTGATTGAGGAAGCGAGAATTTGTATTACTCAAAAGAACTATAAGGAATTCATAGTGCGTGTGCTTCCTAATATCCACAAAATTTGTATAAATTATAAAGTAGTATATAATTTTGAGGATGTTTTTTGACAAAATAAACAATATTCATTCATTCAAATAAAAAGAAAAGAATGAATCTGCGAACAAACTCACACCATCCATGTTAATAGCATAAAATGACAAATTACATATGCCTACAAATATGACTATATTGAAGTGTCCGGAATATCCATGCATCCGGATTTGTAGCGTTGATGACACCAAAGTCAACATTGATTGGATCTGCACAAGATCAGATCTACTTCTTTAACCTGAAACAAAGAACACCGCACAAAAAAAATAGTGACGGCTAGGGTTGGAAGAGAAGAAGGAAGAGGAGAGAAGAAGGTTGGAATGATCTTATTCATTCACAATATGAACAACAAGGTTAGTGATCTATACCCTAAATTTATTTATATACTTCAACCGTTTATTTTTATTCCTTTAATTAACAAAATCACTATTATTTAGTATTTTTTTTGGTTTTTTTATAAGAAATTATTTACTTTTTAGGTTGATTGCATATCTTGTTAAGAAATTCTCACCTTATAATCCAATTTTATAAGAATGAATTAAGCTCAATATAAAATTCTAATATAATATCAGAGGCTCTAAAATGATTTAAACTCAATGTACGTGGGATTGAGGGACTTTGAGCAACACGGAGAGAAAAGTAATTACCACTTATTCATGCATGATGTTTATGTATCACAAATTTTATATTGGATTTTATTGACCACACATCTAAATGTGATGAGAAGTGTTAGGAGCTGTTTTCCAACATTCATTCTCTTATTAGTTAAAATTAAAATTCGTGTGGGATCTATTTTTAAAATGTAGGTCCTATATTGATTTCATTAGATTTTTTTTTACTCAAAATAAACGATATTCATTCATTCAAATTGTTGGAGTACATTGATGCAATACAAATTCAAAATCGCTAAAAACAAAAGGGATAAATCTGCGAACAAACTCACAGTATCCGTGTTAATAGCATAAAATGGCAAATTACATAAATCTGCGAATATGACTATATTGAAGTGTCTGGAGTATCCATGCCTCCAGATCTGTAATGTTGATGACACCAAAGTCGACATTGATTGAATCTGCACTAGATCAGAGCTAATCTTTCAACCTGAAACAATATTGAACACCATACAAAACAGAAAAACAAAATACACCGCACGAAGACGGTATACAACAAAAGACACCGAAGACGGGAAATCAAAACAAAGAAATATGTGAAAATCACACTTATTTATTAAAACAAGAAAGAAAAACAATTTGGAGGGGTGATTTGATAAACTAAAAAGACGAAAAAAAGAGGTGACGGCTATGATTAGAGGAGAAGGAGAAAAGAATAAAAGAGACTTTCTAGTGTACAACACCTATCTAAATGTGATTAATTTTCTAGTGTACAATCTACATGTAATTGGAATGAAATTGAATCATCTCCTGTGTGGTTGTCTAATGTGATTTCCCTCCTGTCTTTAATTTTAGCCGTTTGATTAATTTGATCACTTTAAAGGGAAAACGCCTAAAATTTTAAAGTGTATCTTCCATTTTAACAAACCGCTTCCTCTCACTTAGAGCTGGGTGGGTAAAAATCCGCAAACGGATTCAAACCGAATAATTTAAACCGAAAAATGGTTAAGCGGGCGGGTTGCTGCGGAATGTCGGATTGTCAGTCACACATTTTCGGGTTTAGATGGGTTGAAATGAGTGTGCTCGATTTTCTAAAATAAACTCAACGGTACTCGAACCCACCCGAGTTACATAAATTGTAAACTTTTATTTTGTTTAATATAGAAAAAATTATGAAGTGATTAGACATATCTCCGGACACACAAACTCAAAACTTGTTGTCGTTTGTTTACTTGGAAAGTGGAAACGAACTTTTAAAAATGGTCGAATTGGATCTCATTATTGCAACCGCGGGTTGAGATAAATGATATTTTTAGGCCCAAACCCACCCTACCCAACCCATTACCCACCCCTACTCTCACTCATTCTCATCTTTTGTTTGCTACTTAACTCACTTTACTCTCAAATATGGATTCTCTTGACTCTGTTATTTCTTCTTGCTCTCAAATCTCAATCTCAACAATTCACTCAAAATAAATAAAAGGATTATTGCATTCTATCAATTCTCCCCATTATAATTGCAATTGCAAATGTTAACCCCATTTAAAATTATTCTACTCGACACACACATTCATATTGGCAAATCCTCTCTGCTTACCATACAAGGGAAGTTTTCAAGTTTTCAATTTTCAATTTTTTTTATATATTTGAGACTTCAATTTTTGTGTTTTGTTCCTTACATTTGAGACCGGAGGGAGTAAGGCTCTGTATGGTAAAAAATAGCGGATAGCTGATAAGCTAGCTTATAGCGGATAACTTATAAGTTAACTTTTAGCTTATAGCGGATAAGCTAGCTGATTGAATTTGTAGTAGTTGGTAAAATTAGCGGTTAGACTAGCTTATAAGTATGAAATAACTTAAAAAAATATGTTTAATTAATATTTAATTTTTTTAAGTAAGATGATAGGGGAAAAATTGAAAGAAAAGATAATAAGATATAACTCATAAGTTACTTGAAATAACATTTGAAAAATAAGTTATGAGCCGGTAAAATAAGTTATAGGCTCTGTTTGGTAAACCAAATAAGTTAGCTTATAGCTTATAGCTTTTAGCTTATAAGCTAAAAGCTCTGTTTGGTAACAGTTTTTGAAAAAGAGTTTATAGCTTATTTTACTAGTTTATAGCTTATTTTTCAAATGCTATTTCAAGTAGCTTGTAGCTTATTATCTTTTCTTCCAATTTTACCCCTATCATCTTACTTGAAAAGAATTAAATATTAATTAAACATTTCCTTTTTATATCATTTCATACTTATAAGCTAGTTCAACCGCTAATTTTACCAAATACTACAAATTCAATAAGCTAGCTTATTCGCTATAAGTTAAAAACTAGTTTATAAGCTATCTACTATAAGCTCATCCGCTATAAGCTCTTTTCTAAAAATGTCACCAAACAGAGCTCAAGTCTCATCTAAGCAAAACAACACAAAACACCAAAACAGAAAACATTTTCTCCTCCCTCTTTCTTTCCTCCGTAAACGCGTTTTCATTTCTCTCTCTCTCTGAACAAAAAATAAAAAAAATCTAACAACAAACAGCAAAACGACAGAAAAACCACCGCCCAAGTATCATCCGTCATCCTCCGCCGCCCCCACCGTCCCTCGTTCTCAAGGTAACATAAATACAAATAATATTATTTATTTACTGATTCAAATTTTGATCATTTTTTTTTGTAAACAATAGAGTCGATGGCAGAATTCGGAAACAACAACAACACCAACAATACGACGTCGTCGAAGTTTTCGTTCTTCAACCGTTCTTTAACAACGCTTAATTCAAATCGCGAAGAAAAACAACCGCTACAAAAGCCTCAAAACATCGAACGCACCGTTTCGCTTCGTGGCAGGGTTGTTAAAAAGCTATGTAGTTTCTTCGAACCAGAGAAACCACCTCAAGAAGAATCACTTTTCATCAATAAACTTAAATCCTTAAAATCAACCGAATCAACCTCAGATTCTTCGCTAAAATCATCCAAATCGATTGTGAAATTGCACGGAACGGAAGATCGAATTGTGTTGTATTTTACGAGTTTGCGTGGAATTAGAAGAACATATGAAGATTGTTATGCGGTTAGGATGATATTGAGAGGATTTAGGGTTTGGGTTGATGAGAGAGATGTTTCGATGGATAGTTCTTATAGGAAGGAATTGATGAATGTGTTGGGTGAGAAAAGTATGAAGAATGTGACGCTTCCGCAGGTTTTTATTCGAGGGAATCACGTTGGTGGTGCTGAGGTTATAAAACAACTTTGTGAGGTTGGTGAATTGGGGAAGATTTTGGAGGGTTTTCCGAAGACGAAAGCGGGGTTTGTGTGTGAGAGTTGTGGTGATGTTAGGTTTATGCCTTGTGGGAATTGTAGTGGGAGTAAGAAGGTTTTTGATGAGGATGAAGGGTTGTTGAAGAGATGTTTGGAGTGTAATGAAAATGGTTTGATTCGGTGTCCTAATTGTTGCAATTCTTGATTTGTTTCGATGCGTGTGTATTAGTAGTAATTGGTGTTGATAAATAATTTTATTACGATTGAGAAATTTCGGTTCTTGTTGTTGGTGACAGCGGTGGTGATGATAAGCATTTGGTTAAGGTTATTAGATGGTTTTAAATAAAGGTCTGCGATCGGGATAGACTGCAGATAAGATCACATCAGCCGTCATGATCTGGATCACGATGCAGCTGCAACATGACCGGAACTGCAATTAAGACCACATCAGCTGTTATGATTCTATGTAACATCAAGCAAGGATTGCGATGTGACTACTATTCAAAACTTTGGTTATATCATGGTTCAAAGATCTCTTTGAATTTTATATATTGGTTTTATTTATTTGTTTCTTCATATATGGGAATTGTGTGTGTATGATGAGCTGAAGCTGATGGTGTTTTCAGCTCCTTGAACAGTATTTTGTTCAAGAATGTGCCTTTTTTATCTCCCAAAAGAAAAGAATTTGATAACTGGGTTTTACTATGTATGTCTGTTGTAGTTCATTCCTTGTGAGGAATGGTTCTCATCAAGGGAATGTAAATATTTGGTGTTGTTATGATAATGATATGATCCCTTCAAGGGATTTGGAAATATTAACATTGAAATTTATATTGAGAGTGGTTTTTTGTTTGTTATAGTGCCTTATTTTTATATATTTGATTTTTGATAGCACATAGGATCTCAAGATCTGAACAGATTCAAATTTTCAATTCTGCATGTCCCAATGCTATAATGGCACATATATTTGTGAGAAATGTATTCATCAGTGGGGAGAGTGTCTTTTACTAGCCATGTGATATTAAGGATTGGCAAACAATGACAATTGATGGTTGATAATGATTTATGTAGCACTAAAAGTTCATATTAAAGTCGTATCTCGTGACCAATAATGATACATGGATATATTTAATCATTTTCGTTATCTTAATTATTATCTTAATTATTACCGGTATCTATGTTTTAGCGTTGTTGTTGTCTCCAGTATCTGTATTTATGCAGCACCAAAAGTTCATATTAAAGTTGTGTCTCGTGACTGATAATGATACATAGATACATCTAATCACTTTCATTATCTTAATTATATTACCGGTATCTATGTGTTAGTGTTGTTGTTGTCTCCTCAATATGTATTTGTGTCAGTTGATATTGGGTTATTTTAATTGTTAATTTTGCTTACATATGTTGTCCCTTTATACTCCTATGTTCTCATGTATGGAAATCTAATATGAATCTAATATGTGCAGATGAAGTCTTATAATACAGTAGTGATTGTTTGTGCTGTTAATTGAAACATGGTGTATTCAGTTCATGTCATGTTAATATGATGACTGTGCTTTTATTTGCTAAAACCTTAGCCTTCCAATCAAATTGATTTTTAACTCTTATGTGATCTAAAGCGATGGGAACAGGATTTTGACAGAGGCTAGACCCATGAGATGTTAAGAACAAGTAATTATGTGTAATATACGTTCTTGCGGTGGTAATGCAGATTCTTAACTAATACTCGCTTCGTCCCTCCTTTTAGAGTTTTGCACGTAGATTAAAAAATAATAAAGATTGATAAGTTAAGTCATTTGTTAGTTGTTACTCTTACTTTATTAAGAAAGAAAAAAATCTATTTAAGTAATGCTTTAGTTTTAGTAAGAGTAGGTAAGAGTAGGACTAAAGATTTGAGATAAAATTAAAAAGATTAAAGGACCAAAGATTTAAGATGAAGGGAGTACAATGATTTAAATTAACAAGTTCAAATATTACTATGCAGTAGTGTATCATAAAACAATAATTATTTGTTCAAATTCTAGCTCAATTGAACAATATTATTGGCCGTGTTTCTTTTCTTTTTAAGTTATTCTTTCCGTTTTCTATTATAAAATAAAAAATTAATTTTTTAAATTCATTAAATAAGTGATGTTTTTGGTGTATATTGACCGGAGGGAGTATTATGATAGAATATGTGTTTAGCGCTCTACTCCCTTCGTCCCAAAATATAAACAAAAATTTGTCAATTAAAGTGAATGTATTTGGTTTAAATCTTTAACTAAATATATCAAATTTTTTTGATTTATTTTTGCTTATATTTTAAGACGGATGTGGAGTTTATTGCAAAGAAAAGTTTTGTTCAACTTTCGTACGAGGCTCTTTTCCTAGTTTCAAGCCACTCATTGGTAGAAAAGACCGATGCCATCACCTCACTTGAATATACCTTTGTACTTTTGCTTTTAATTTCAGCAACTACTAGGAAACTAGGAACATTGCTCTCTACTATACTCTCACATGGGGCAACTTTTTCCCCTAACAAACCCTCATTTTATGTATGTTTAAACTTCAATCTCCATTAGCAAAAAATATTTAATTAATAATGAACTTTCCGATGAAAAATAGTACTGTAGTATTATGCTAAAACATAAGCTTATGGTAAAGGATAAGGAGGGTCTTAGTATAGTACCGTCGTAAGTGTTATATTAATGCTAAAACATAAGCTTATTGTAAAGAAAAAGGAGGGTGAGAGAGCATCCACATTCAAGTCATTCATTTGAATGGTATAAATAGGTTCAACATACTATTTTATATTTTTTTTACATTTTTCAACTATTTAAATCATTCGATTATACCTTTTAAATACTCATACAATTCATCCAAAACTCTATCATAACTCCAAAAAAATCACAATATAAGAAGAAAATATGCAATACCACCGTATCCATTAAAAGGCACTGTAATCATTTATGAACACAACTTTTCTCTACAAATATACATGCTACCTTGACATAAGTGTGACATATGGCAAATGTCATCCCCTATATTTATGTTTAGAGCACAATCATCGGTGGGTTCTTTTCCACCTATTACCACTTGTGTCAGAGAAGTTGGGATGTTTGCCCACACATGTGGATGTTTAATAGTTTTTTCCCTTAAGTTGTTCAACAAAAAGAAAAGCACGAAATAAGGTATTGCAAAATGAGTTGTGTCGTTGGGTGAGTTGGGTTTTGAATATGTCATTAGTAGTTAGCTCATTCCGTCTAACCCACTAAAAAAGTGGGACGGTGACGGTGGATTGACATGATGACGGCGATTGAGATTATGTTAATCAACAAGAGACTTTTAGGATCTTTATGACTAATCGAAAGGGTTCGTTTGTATCTTATTTAACTCCAATAGGACTGATGGTGGGGGTCACCCAAAGTCACCTTTTGCCATCCAAGAAGACTGATCATAATGACTAATAGAATGTAATTTTTCTTTCAAATATACCATTTTTTTCAAATGTAATTTTTTAAAATTTATTTTATGTATAATATTTATTGTTGAATGTAATGGAATCAATAAAATTATTCCTATTGAACTATCAATGTTGCAATGTAATGTAAATTGCCTATAAAACGTAATTCTTGTCTATTTTTTATTTTATTTTTTTTTAAAATGGTCGTCTATTACATAAGTAGTGGATGACAAAACTTGTAAAATTTCTCACATAACTTCTGGGGAGCGTGGAATCTCAAAACTTCCAAACTATTGAAAATTTTATCCATCCTCCACTTATGTAACGGATTTTATCCGCTATATAAATAACAAACGTGAATATTTTGATAATTTAGTAAGACACATGAGAAAACTAATAAGATAGTGAAGTACTTGAGTTTGAGCCAACTATAATGGGTTGAAGATACCTTTTGTGATACATCTTATAATGGGTTGAAGAACATCTTTTGTGATCTTATAAGTAAGCTTTAGATTTAATTATCACAAACAATGAATTTTGCCATATATTTCAAAGCTATATTTCAATTTTTCTTAAAAAAAGCTTTAATTTAAATACAATAATATTAATATGTACAGGATTAAGCCTTAGATTTTTGGTGTCATATACTCATATGGTCCAATTAAATAATGCGTTCCTCATAAAAATATCATTACAATTGTTACGTTTATTTACTTTGGCCGAATTTGAACAAGTTGTGGTGGAAAATTGAAATTTAAATCAAAAACTAAAAAACTAATAATAACAAACTCCAAACTACTAACCAAACCACTAATCAATACATTTATGAGAATTTTCAATTATTTGGAATTAAAAACTTATCCCTTCAATTCACAAGAGAATTTGTCTTTGGTAATTTAAAATTCAGTCGGAAGATAAAAAAATATATTAAATAATGTTCAAATTAGAAATTTAATTTAGATACTCATGGTTTAATTTTGAACTTAAATTGAGAATTTTATTTTTAATTTAGAAATTGAATTGTTAAGAATATTAGTTAAAGAAAATATAATTTTTTTAATATAATTAATTCAAAAATAAAATCAATTTTTAGTTAGATAAATCACACACAATTGATTTCTTTCATTTTCATAATTTAAATGTGACTGTAGTCATGCATTTCAATAACAAATATTATATATGACTCTTAATCATGTCTATCATGTGAAAATAAATATTCTATAATTGAAATTCAAAGTGATCGTAAATTTAAACCCATATTAGTTTATTCATTTTTTGTTGACAAAACTCCTATTACATTTATGTATTCTATTAGATAACTTATTATATCAAAAACTTGTTATCTCTTATTTATTTTCATCTATTTTTTTATATTTTCTTCTTTTTGTACACATGCATAAAAATAAAGGACTTACTAATATTTAGCATGGTATTTTATAGATTTTGATTATGTATGTGACCATATTTCAATTCTAGTTTATAATAATACATTTATATATGTGAAAAACTAATGTAGATTAATAAACTTAAACTACTGAAAAAGTTAATAAATATATAATTTAATCAAAGTACAAATTTTAATATATAAATAATAATAGTATTAAAATTATTATTCATATTAACTTAAATAGGTCGGCCTAATAGGTTAAAAAGCTTTTTTAATAGTCTGTAGTCAAACCTATTTAACTAAATAAGCTTATGAAAAAGTCTTAGTTGCCCTATTTAAAGAAATAGGTTGGCCTGGCCTGACCTGAGCCTATGTAGGCTAGGCCTCAAGGCCTCGTAAGCCGACCTGCTCTATTTCCACCTCTAGTTTTTTGCCAACATGTATAGTTATTTAACGATACAACAATGCTGATGTGAATTTAATTATGTTATCTCATTATCCACCTAATTACTTATCATTAAACACTTTTTTATTATCTATTTTTTAAAATTAAAATATTTTGAATAAAAAATAAATACTAGAAATTTAGGGATAATAACACAAATAAATAGGAAGAAACTATGGAATCAAACGATGAGTGATTTTTTTTTAAAAAAACTAATAGGGCAATGTTAATTTGTACCCTTAAGGCACATTTTTTTTAAGCAAACGAAAAATATATTAAAAAACACAAACGATACAAAGATTGGGGGGACATTAGACCTAACCCAGATAAAAGATTGATAATTTTCTATCTTTTGCTAGTATTATTATTAATTTTAGTAATGCTATGAATGATTCTGTTTCAATGTTCCAAATTGAAGTAGTTCCGTATAAAATTTTGTTAAAAAACTTGGCAAATTTGCTCCTATAATCTAGACATAAAAAAGATTCTAGGCTTTTTAAGGCCGCTGGCTTTGAGACATGTGACACTTTCAGCAATCTCTCCTATGTAGTTTCTATTTTCTATTCTTTGTATATCATTTCCGGAAGTAGATATCTAGTTTACAAGTTCGAAAATTATAACCTATTCTATTTTCATTAGTATTTTGGTTTGGAATGATAATTTCCCTTGTGCAACACAAACTCGTATTTGTTTATTTTAAGTTGCCGAACAAATAAGTCGCTAATTGGAGTTGCAAATATCTCACATAATAGTCTTACAATACTTATTGCAACTAAATTTTAGATTATCTTTGCAAATGATATGATTTGTGATTCAATAATTACAATCATACACCAATTAAAATCCATATATAAAAGTTGGTATGGTCCAACTTGTAGACCAAATAGTCATGAGTCTGGACCTCCAAAGGTTTACACTCGATAGGATTTTGAGTTTTTGAGATTGTTGATTTATTCTCATAGTAGGCTTTCAAAGGTGTAGAGTTGTGAACACTTCATTTGTGCGGTTGAAATTACCTTTTAATAACATAAATCTTATCTGTTCGGTTGACTAGTTGATGTTTAACTAGCACCTAGTTGATGAATTATTCAAAACAAAACACCCTAAGTTGGAATCAAACCAACACCATTTAATAACAATATATCTTATCCGCTCCATTGACTAGTTGATATTAAAACGCATCAACTAATGTATGTAAAATATGCTTATATTAGAGATATTCTAATAATTTTCAACTTTTTGGGATGGGCCGTGGCCTGGTTGGGCCACCCCTGGCTCCGCCTCCCCGTGGAAATTGTGGTTTTGGTTAAGTTTTGAACTTTGGAAGAGAGAAGAGTTTTGGTTAAGTTTTGGTTTTCTAGTAATCAAATATTTGAAATTACAACGTGTTTACGGAAATCACATTAAGTTATTGTAATTTTATAGAAGTAACATAGTGCAAATTTAAATTCAATAAGTTTAAAAAAATTATGCTGAGCTATTGTGGTAAACACCGCCGGTCTCGAGTTTTTGAAGCATAAATGTAAATATTAAAAGTGGCTTCTTTAATTGTAAAATTTTGATTTTTACACCTTTGTTTCAACTTCAATGGAGATTGAATTTATGGGAATAAGAGGAGCAGGATAGGGTGATGCCGATGATGGGTGGCAGTTGCTTGGTGGACTAATGGTGGTTGTGTGGTGTCGTCTCTTTTACGTTTGACTTTTTTAAAAAAAAAAATTCATGTCACCTTTTTTTTAACTAATGCGTATGTTTTGTTTCCATTCCATCTTTTTGAGGCGCTCATTTATTAGAGGCCCACTGCAACAATTCATATTGCACATGTATCTAAGCCGGACCTAATGATAAACCTATTGTGATATCAAACATATGTAATTTTTACAAAATCACGGTTGTTCATCATAGTTCTACCAAACTCATTGCGGATCTAAACATTTAGTAAGTGGCATTCTTAATGTAATGTGAATATTCTCACAAGGTCACAATAAATGTTAATTTGAAAGTATAATTGAGAAACCAAGGTAACTCCATAAGATACAAATATCCAAGAGGAATAACTTTAGTAGAGGAGCAATCCCATCATGTCACATAATAATAATAGAATATACAAGAGGGAAAGAAACAGAATAATCTAAAAACAGATTAATATTCCTGAGACATGCTCCAAATTTTTATGTTCATGAGTTCTCTTGGCCCTTAACTTTCTACCCAAGCTATTGAGTAAGAGGAACACATTCAAGCTCAATCTCAAGAACACCTCTCTCAACATTCTGTAGCCTCACTGATATTTCTTGTTTGATCTTTCCTTCATCAAGGGATATGGTACCATCTCTAACAAGAGTATTGTTCTTGCTTGCTACAAATTTCTCAAACTGCATGGCCTCATTGCTTGAAGATTTTTCATATGCAATTGCAGCTAAAACTAATGGTTGAATGTCGATTTCAGCCTCACCCATAAAATCATCGGTTGAAAATGTATCTTTATCATAAACTAGCTGCATATATAAGAAAAATTAGTATGAATAAATATATAGTGATGATTTGGACGATCAGATAAAGATCAGGCAGTCCACGTTCCGACTTTCATAAATTAGGTCTACAAACCAAAGTCAGAACGTGACTCGTCTGATCTTGAAACTCTTGAAAGGGATTTACTCTTTCCTTTTTACGAAGAACACAAGCCGAAAAAACAATTGAATTTACCACTTTAAGGGGAGGAATGTTTTCTGGAATTGATAGCATTAGACTTTCATTCCAAACTGGATTCAAATTGTTCTTTATAACGCGCGTTTTTACCGACTGCAAGAACATATATTAAAGTGTTATAATACACATTTTTCATTTACTTCATTTCATTTACATTTTTCAAGTAATAATCTATATATTGAAGAATGCTTACTTGGTGTCCCAAAGAAAGGATCACATAAGGGTCACTGGTCATTACATCTCTAACAGCCAAGTGAGTGCCTTTCACAACATTAACCTTAATCAACCCTACAAATTCAACCATACCTGCCTATAACAGTAAATAGGAACAAAACTAAGCATTCATAACAAAAAAATTAATCAACATTTCAATAAGTTTATCATTTTGCCTTTTAATACTATATAGCTTATTTGTTGCATCAATTGACTCAAAAAGGAGTACTTCAAATGAAACATTACCAATGAGGTACTTTTCTTTGAAGACTTGTGCTCAGAATCTTTTCTTGCCCAACTATTTCGAAACGCATGTCCGATACGATGTTTTGTTGGGGCTTTTTCGTATTTTTTAGGGTCCATATGAAAAGTGTAACATGAAGAACTACTCTGAAGCAATGATAAACTTCTTCCTTGAGCTGGTACAATTGCGCACGCTGCATTGTCATCGCACTCCATGAACAATAATTGTTCATATTTTTTCCTGAAAAATCAATAGGACATTTCTTAATAAGTAAAAAGTGTAATTCTATTTCCTCAACATGCAAACAATTAAAGAGAGTTATTTTTCCTTTTAGTTACCTGATATACTCGGAGCGCTCTTCGATCGAGGTATGTGGTTTTGGCTTTTTTATAGTACTTGGGATGTAAGCTTCATACTTTTTATTTAACAGTGTATTTCCACCTAACTTCTCTAATGCATCAACTTGTTCATCTGTCCACTGATCTAGCTTCAACGATGCAACCTGCAATCGAAAAACATGTAGTCGTCATATAGCAGAATTTAAGTTTCGATTTTGATTAAGGGTTTGTTTGGATTAACAGCTTACTTAAGATAGCATGAACGCTCACCATATAAGTGTTTATCTATAAAATATTTCTATAACATAAGATAACATAAAGTCAAACTGTTTTCATATAACTATAAGTTGTTTTCAACAGCTATCCTAGAGAACTTGTGAAAATAAGCTGAAAAACAAATTAATGACTAACGATGAACTCGCATTTAGATAAACATACCTTTGATATGTGGACTCCTAGACTTCTATGTACACCCGAACACTTGATGCAAATAAATACTCCAAGACTTGAAGATCTGATATTCAATAAATAAATAAATAAATATAATGAATAAGAGCAAGTATGAATCAAAAATGAAAAATCCTAACAAATCGGATGCCTACGAAAATCGAACTAACACTTACACCCATTTTGGCTCTGGAGTTCCGCAGTCGGCGCAAAACTTGTTTCCAGCTTGATGCATCAGACTTGATAGCCTTTTTTGTGGACCTAATAATTGATGAAAAGATTTATGAGATTAAGTTTTCATGGAGACAAAACTAAGATAAAAGTTTCCTCCGTAGCATCTGCATAGTGCAGCACGCTGCAAAACTATTACATTTCTCTAGATATAAATGTTTTGCAACGTCTTACACCGAGAAGTCGCTACGGAGAATTTATACACAACATTGTACATTACCAAGTTACCTAGTTTAGACAACTTTGATTCTCTACTCTAACAAATCTCTCTATATTATGTAATTTATTTATGTGCATTGTGCATTTCTATTGTGTAGAACTATATATTTATATCAATCATTAAAGTATATAATTTTGTTCAATCATTTCATAATGTTATTTTTCACAAAAAAAAAAGGTCAATGGAAAAGATTCTATTATATGAATAATCCTATTCTTATTTTTGTACAAAATTAATCATTCCATCATTTTTTGGGGTTTGGGGGGGAGGGGGGTGTAAATAGAAAAAAATTGATGAAATGTTCTTACCTGATGATACATCTTTCATATCAGAATTTTCATGTGGTGAAGACATTTCTGGCATCAAATATTTGAAACAAAAATAAAGAAATGATGCTAGAATTTGCAACCAGCCATGTTTGAGTTACTTTTCTGCATGTAAATACAAGACATTACACATATCAAATATGTAATCATCATCTAGCACAAATCATCTATAAGCCAAAATGAAAAACACATAAATAATGAACAAACTTTTTTTTTGAATTGAAATTGAAATTCTTAATATATATTGTAACATACCTGTCTCTTTTTATATTTTGGCATCAAAATTAAGGACTCAATGGCAAATTGTTATGTGAAACAAACCAAATGACCAATTCAAAGAAATTGTGTCCAATTGATGAGGTTGTGAACAGATTGAAAAACCTTGAATTGAAGGTGAAAAGGTTGAAGAAACTTTAGGAAAATTGCATTGAAGAAAGAGAAATTGGGAAACTTTGTGTTGTGATTATGGGAGTGGCAACAAATCACAGACAGGATTTGTCACAAGAAAAAATAATAATTCACCAACAGGCTTTTAGGGTAAAGAGAGACAGGTCAGAATTTGTTTTACTTTTTTAACAAATTTTATCCTTTAAAAAAATGTAAATCCTTAGGCATTAAATATGGTACATAGTAATTTTAATTTTTTAACAGAAAACAGACACTAATGTTCTGGTTAAGGATATAGTACATGTCACATGATAATATGGTACTTATTTAGGATGCACACATAATCAATATCAACTACTTATCCAAAAATAGAGGTTTATACCATACATAGTAAATATCATTAGGATAAAATTTTGGATTCAATTTAAGTGTCATACTAACATACGTCTTTAGGACAAATTAAAAACAACATTGGGTTTTAAAAAACCACTTTTTAAATTTAACAATAGGAATGAAAAAACATAAAATAATTTTTTTTATACTACATTTAATTATTTATTATTTTTGTTATTATTTTATTTCTATAATTTATCTTTCATATTTTATTGATGAATGATAATTCTATACGAACGAGTAATTAAACTCAAGCATTCATACTTAATATACGTTCGAAATAATATGTGTAAAAAAAAATCTCTTTCATATTTTTTAACTATAAATTGATAATGTTATATGTTTTCACCGACATTGTATATGATGTGATGATGAAATTTTTTATAAATTTAATTTAAAATATGTTGTATATTATCGTATTTTAGAAAAAAATATTGACTTAATTACAGTTTTGATCCCTACATTTTCACCATTTCACTAAATTGGTCCCTCTATTTTAAAATCACACAAATTTGGTCCATCAATCAAATTTTTATACTATGGTGATTTAACATATTTTAAAATATCGCGACATACAAAATGATGATAAATAAATTATGAAAAGTCATGAAATTATAAGAAAATTAATAAAAATTTCAATTTTAGAAACTATTCATTTTAAAAATTTAATTAATAAAATGTAAATAATTAACACACGTGGAAGAATCTATATCATCAAATCGTATGATATAACATTTAAAATATATTTAAATCACAATTTTCATGGATAAAAATGAGGTGAGAGACCAAAACCGAGTGATTTTAAAATAGGGGAATCGATTTCATGAAAATGTAAAAATAGGAAGACCAAAAACTGTAATTAACCAAAAAAAAAAAAATTTGATGGGGGAGGGGAGGGGAACCAATTTTGCAGAATGGTGAAAATGAAGTACCAAAAATGCAAAAAAGCAGCCTAAAAAAGTAAAATAAAAATTCTATGAGCAAAATTAAAGTTTAAATATTCTTCTATTCTGATTCCTGCTGCAATGAGCGACATCGTCTCGTCTAGCTGCAGCAGCAACAACAACAACAACACATTATAAAAGGTACGAACTCAAACTCTCGTCGTTGCATTCACGCTCACTCACCCTTCATTTTTATCATCTATGTTCTCTGCTTTGCTACATTTCACTCTTTTATCCCCCATTATAACCATCTATTGACAAAATTACCTTATCTTATTTTTCAATTTCATTGAATTACCACATAATATATTGAACTTCTTAATTTCTATGCAAACTTTAATTTCATTGAATTATGTCATTTTATCAAATTATTATCGGTGTTGATGTGTCTGTGTCTGGATCCGTGCTTCATAGGGCATAACTGTTAGTCATCCTCTATGTTGTGAGGAATGAGGAGTATTATGATTAAATCTATGCTATTAATTGAAATTAGTGTTTAAGTTTGTTTAAGTTTCAGCTCATGTACTTGTATGTAGCATTATCAATCGCAGACCGCTAAAATGGTGGTTTGTTCGAATTATGCTACGCTATAGTGCTATAGAACTTCTATAGCTTCTATTTGACAACATTTGTACTAAATTATTTATTGTAGAACAATATATCTGGTCTATATTATAGACTGGTCTATATTATAGATAGACCAGATACTTCAATTATTCAATGAATTTGAAAAGTGAATTTTTGCTTATAATTTAGGCTAGAGGAAGTATTTGACAACATTGTTGTATTGTATGCCTTATTTTTATTGATGATGTTACTTATTGAATGACACTGATTGTTCCTACGGTTTTATATGATCCTTGAAGCACGCCGGAAAAGGCACAACAATGGAGTCATTAGTCCTTAAACTTCATGATATCTCAGCTGTCAAATTTGGAAACTTCAAGCTCAAATCCGGCATCTCCTCGCCTATTTACATAGACCTTCGCCTTGTTATATCCTACCCTTCTGTCCTCCGGCAAATTTCTCAAACTATGATTTCTTCTGTCTCAGAGACTAAATTTGACCTTGTCTGTGGTGTCCCTTATACCGCTCTACCTATTGCCACTTGTGTGTCTGTCACGCATAACATCCCTATGGTCATGCGCCGCAAAGAAATCAAAGACTATGGCACTTCTAAAGCCATTGAAGGTGATTTTAAGCATGGCCAAAGTTGCTTGGTAATCGAGGATTTAGTTACTAGTGGCACATCGGTTTTGGAAACTGTTGCGCCGTTGCGTGACATAGGGTTGAAGGTCAGTGATGCTGTTGTTTTGATTGATAGAGAACAAGGTGGAAGAGAGAATTTGGAGAGTAAAGGAATTAAGTTGCATGCGATTCTTAAATTGACCGAAATGGTGAAAATTTTGAAGGAAAGAGGAAGGCTTGATGAGGAGACGGTTAGGGTTGTTATGAGATTCTTAGAGGAAAATCAGAAGGTTGCTGCTTTAGAAAATACAACAAACGTCAAGAAGGTATTGTCGTATTTGGAGAGGGCTAAGTTGTCCAAGAATCCAATGGGAAAGAGGTTGTTCGAGATAATGGCTGACAAGGAAAGTAATCTGTGTTTTTCAGCAGATGTTGGAACTGCAGCTGAATTGCTTGAAATTGCTGATAAGGTGAGAATTTTTTTTAAAAAAATTTATTTCGGCGATGTCATTTTGTTTGATCTCTTATTTAAAGTGAAAATGTTAAGTGTTCTTAGTTTGAAAAATGAGTTGAAAATTGAAAGAGTTGTGTTCTCTTGATTATCATCAATGGGATTGTAGTTAGAAGTTTGGTCATAATGAATAAATTATGTAAACTAATTTCCCTTTTCGTTCATGTCAGGTTGGTCGTGAGATATGTTTGCTGAAAACCCATGTGGATATCTTTCCAGATTTTACTCCGGATTTTGGCTCTAAGCTTCGCGCGGTATAATACCATTACTAAATTAAGCTATTTTCCCCCTAGATTATTGCGGAACAAGATTTTGCACCCTAATATTGTTAACATCTGTACACCCAAGTAACGATTTTAACCAACTTTAAAGACTGTTACGTGTTTATACTTTATATGAGCAACATCCAAGCTTTAAGGAATTTACATATTTCTGTAGTATTTTGTTACTAACATATAATATTTCTGTTGAAGATTGCAGAAAAACACAACTTCTTAATATTTGAGGATCGTAAGTTTGCTGACATTGGTAACACAGTGACCATGCAGTATGAAGGGTAATACATTGCTTGAAAGTTTTGTATTCTTTTTCAGTAACCTTTCATCTGTTTCTGCATTTACCATAATATCCTTCTTTTATGTTAACTGCAGAGGGATTTTTCATATATTGGATTGGGCTGATATAGTAAATGCTCACATTATCTCTGGTCCCGGAATTGTCGATGGACTGAAATTAAAGGTCTATAGAAAAATTCTGATCATAACATTATCTTAAATGTAGTTATATATACCAAAAATTCTAGTCTAACTTGTCAAATGATGAACAATACCTAGGGTTTGCCTCGTGGAAAGGGTTTGTTGCTACTTGCTGAAATGAGTTCAGCTGGTAACCTTGCCAAAGGAGATTATACTGCTGCTGCAGTGAAAATTGCTGAGGATCATTCTGACTTTGTTATTGGCTTCATCTCAGTAAATCCAGCGTCGTGGTCTGGGGCACCGATAAATCCTTGTTTCATTCAAGCAACTCCTGGAGTTCAAATGGCGGTGGGTGGTGATGGTTTGGGGCAACAATATAATACTCCATATTCTGTAAGTTTATGCACGTTGCGATCTATATTTGAGTCATTTGATTAAATTAATCATATGCATTACAAATTACCAACTCTGTCCAAAGTCTATGCTCTCAGGTGAAGGACCATAAATGATTTTATATGCAACACAGCCTAATTCATTGCATTCTTATTTCTCTGAAGTTGATTTATGAAAATGCATTAATGCAGTATTTCTGTCCTCTTATTTATGTTCCTTTATGCTGTTTTGAACACTCTTGTACTACTTTTCTTGACAATTAACCAAATGTTTTTTTCCTTTTCTTTTCAGGTTATCCATGATAGGGGTAGTGACATTATTATAGTAGGGCGTGGCATCATCAAGGCAGCGGATCCAGCTACGGTAGCTCGTGAATACCGTCTTCAAGGATGGCGTGCATATTTGGACAAGTGCAAGTAAGGCCCGTGTTCTTAACCAAATGGATGAGAGATGTTTGATTTTGCAGTTGTTCATAAATAGCTTATTAGCATGGATGCAGCATTAGAGTTTTGTTTACTTTTTTATGTAGGAGTGTTTTCAGTTGAGCTATATATACCAGAATGGCTTAATTTTCAGCTCAGATATGAATAAATGCAAAAAAAATATTTCATATAGTATTGGAGATGAATAACCTGAACTTCACATCCAAACATTTCATTGTGTGAGTCAATAAATCAAATGGCGATTACAGGTCGAAATATTATGGATTGAACGCTTAGTTGTATAGGATAGACGAACAAACAAACAAACTAAGTTTCATTTTCAATTTTGAATGATTACCATCATAATTTTAAACTAAAATATAAAAGTATAGCCATTAATATCTTTAGTGTTTGTTTGTATATTCATAAAGTCACGGTTGCACCATGAGAGATGGACCAAACATGCGATGGATGTGAAAAATATCGACACGAAGAAAAATCAAACATGCACTATAGAGACATCTATCTTTTAGTTATTTTTGGTGCTGCATTATTATAATACAATATGAACCTTAAACATGATATGACAAGGTATATATTCAATAGAGAAATGATATTTGAACATCGAAATTTTGTTGTCAAATACGTTGTCAAATGTTGTGTATATTTTTGAAATGTGTGTAAATTTGAGGTGTCATATAGTCGAAATATGCCAACCTCTGAAAAAGAAATGATCATCAAGTCAACTACTGCTCTGCTCTCTCTTATGACCCTTGTAGACCTCAATAAGCCAGGTGATGCCAGTGTCAATTAAAAGTACTAAATTACACTTATTAAATGACTAATTAAATGCAGAAACTACAGTAACATAAACATTCACCTAACAAAGTCATATTGCTTAAAAACAAAACCACTTAAAAATGTTATCATGTTGCACAAAATAGTCAATATTGCGTTTTCTTGTTAAGCAAGTAAAGGAAGGTACAAGATTAATTGCATTACCTAAATTATATATCTCATATAAATTGAATTACAAAATCAATGCAAGCACCAATGACACAGGACAAGAGGATTCACAATAGACAACCACACAGGAGAGGATCCAATTCCATTCCAATTACATGTAGATTGCTTAAGCTTTTTCCTTATGCACCACATATAAATAATGAAAATTGTTTAATGCACCTCCGAATTGTTTAGCGCAACCCCCAAATTTCTAGGGGGAATCCAGGGTATTTATGCATGGTGCATAAGCCATGACTTATGCTTCATAACTTGTGCCTTGATTGATGGTATTGATATAGAAAAAATAGTTGAGTGGTTTAAAAAAAATTAATTGTGAAATAATATAAAAAAATTAGTGGAACCCATTTAAACTATCAAATTGAGTAGGATGGATGTGGATGCTATAAGATGTTGGAGATGCTCAATCTATTTTTAATTATTGTCGAGGAAAGCAAATTGAAAACTCCAACTTTTTCTATGCAATTCAATGTGATGATGATTCTCTAATGGTAAACTTTCTTTGGGTAGATGCTAGATCAAAACTAGCTTACCAACACTTTGGTATAACTTTTGATACCACGTATTAAAACTACAAGTATAGTATGTTGTTTACTCCTTTTCCTGGATTGAGTAATCACCGTCGTCAATCAATTTTATTTGGTTGTACTCTATTACAAGATGAGTCGGAGAGCTCTTTCACATGGTTATTTGAAACTTGGCTTGAGGCAATGAATGGGAAAAAACCTATATCTATCATAACTGATCAGGATTTAGCTATTAGAGCTGCTCTAGCAAAAGTATTTCCAGAAACTCGGCATCGTGTTTGCTTATGGCTGTCATGAACCAGGCAGCTGAGTATGAGCATCACAACAATGAACCAATGGGCAAAGGGAAAAGAGCCAAGGGGCGGCCAGCATGGATGAATGACTACGACACCAGCAAATAGCTAAGAAAGGGACCCATCTTATCA
The DNA here is from genome assembly GCA_030408175.1 of Trifolium repens. Taxonomy (NCBI): domain Eukaryota; kingdom Viridiplantae; phylum Streptophyta; class Magnoliopsida; order Fabales; family Fabaceae; genus Trifolium; species Trifolium repens. Next base: position 11,333,368 of record CP125850.1, read on the forward strand.
GTATTATCCTAGTATTGCATAAATAATTCCTTAGTATTATCCTAGTATTCCTTGTATGACAACTATGATTGTCTCTATTGTTTTTTTTGTCTTTTTCTAGAACTTGGACAGCTGTCCCTCAATTTTTATGCTATATGTAATGATTGAAGGAATGATATATGACAAGAAGAATTAAGTGAACCCTAGAGGCGGCTCTACTTACAGAGCAAATTGTTTATTGCTTTCCTTTCTTTATTGCTTTTCTCTGTTTCTACACTATTCATTCATCATCCACACACACAGAGGGTTCACTACATTGGTGCTTTCATTGCCATGACTACACCTCCCACACCGCCTCCTACTCCACCTTCACTCTCCGATGTTTTCCAATCGCTGCAACACATCATTCAGACACAACAGGAGTTCCGCCAAGATTTGACGGGTATTAACGCCGAAATCAACCACATTCGTACCCGTTTGGGGCCGCCGGGTTTTCCCCCACCTCCAACTGATCCACCGCCTCATCACGGCTTTGGCCACACCTCCATCAAGCTCGAAATTCCTCGGTTTGATGGTACTGAAGCAATTGGTTGGATTTTCAAAATCAATCAATTTTTTGATTTCCACAGAACTCCGGACGACCAAAGACTCAATATTGCGTCGTTCTACATGGAAGGTGAGGCCTTGACTTGGTATCAGTGGATGCATTCAAATGGGTCTCTCCACTCTTGGCAAGCTTTCATTCACGCCCTGGAGTTGCGATTCGCCCCCTCACAGTTCGATGACCCAAAAGGTGCTCTCTTTAAACTGTGTCAAACCACCACTGTTGAGGATTATCAGAAATCCTTTGAAGCTTTGGCAAATCGTATTACAGGTTTGGCACCTCAATTCTATCTCAGTTGTTTTATCTCTGGCCTTCGTGCTGATATTCGCCGGGAAGTTCAAGCATTTCAACCCGCCTCTCTCTCTCACGCTATTAGCCTAGCTAAACTTCAACAAGACAAAATCAATGACCGCTCCTCTTCCCGTCGCCTTGACCTTAACCCTAGCTCCAGCCGGCCTCCACCTCGTCCTACCATCACAACAACCCCAAACACTACCACTGTCACAGCTCCAACTACCCCAACCCCCCATCAACCTCGCACCATACCCATCAAACGACTCACCCCGGCCGAACTCCAAGCCCGCCGCGACCGTGGCCTTTGTTATAATTGTGACGAAAGATTCCAACCCGACCATCGTTGCCGCCGCCAGTTTTTTATCCTTGTTACCCAACCTGAAAATCTTGACCCAGCCACGGAAACCCTACTTGACACCATGCTTACCCTACAACTTGACCCAAACCCGCCCCCAGACATACCCGACCCATCCTTTGAAACCAACCCACAAATAAGCCTACATGCCCTTATGGGCCACACCATTCCCCAAACACTTAAAATGTTGGGCCACATTCAAAAACAACACCTCAATGTCCTAATAGATAGTGGTAGCACACATAACTTCATCCAAGATAGAGTGGCTAAATCATTGGGCCTCACTTTAGAACCCACCCCCTCTTTCCAAGTCCTTGGCGGTAACGGCGAGGAATTGAATTGCACCCACATGTCCCACAACACACCCCTCTACATTGACTCACACCTCTTCCTCGTGGACCTATTTGTCTTACCCCTTAGTGGCGCCGAAATCGTCTTAGGTGTCCAATGGCTCAAAACCTTAGGCCCAACCCTCACCGACTATAACCACCTCACCCTTTCCTTTTGTCGTGAAGGCAAAATCATTCAACTAATGGGCCAACCTAAACCCACCCCAGCTGAAGCCTCCCTTCATCAATTCAAAAGACTTGTCTCTACCCATGCTATTGACACCCTCCTCCATGTCCAATCCCTCACCCCTCCCCAAAACACAAACACGGCCCAAGCCCACCCTCCTGAAATTGACCCCATCCTTCACCAATTTACCCAACTATTCTCAGAACCCAATTCCTTACCACCACCACGCCCAACCGACCACCAAATCCCTCTCCTCCACAATTCCGACCCCGTCAACGTCCGACCTTACCGTTACCCACAATTCCAAAAGCGTGAGATTGAAATCCAAATTCAACAAATGCTTTCCCAAGGCATTATCCAACCTAGCTCAAGTGCTTTTTCTTCCCCGGTGTTATTGGTTCGCAAGAAGGACGGCTCATGGCGTTTTTGTGTGGATTATCGCGCCTTGAATGCTATCACAATCAAAGATCGGTTTCCCATTCCCACCATTGATGAGCTCCTTGATGAACTCTATGGTACGTGTTGGTTCTCCAAACTTGATTTACGATCCGGCTACCACCAAATTCGGATGAACCCGGCTGATGCGCACAAAACCTCATTTCGGACTCATTTGGGGCACTACGAGTTCTTGGTAATGCCGTTTGGGTTGTGTAATGCACCCTCTACTTTTCAGAATACCATGAATGCCTTATTTCAAGATCATCTCCGACGCTTTGTCATTGTTTTCTTCGATGACATTTTGGTTTATAGTAAAACATTGGAGGACCATATTCTACATCTTCAAACTGTTTTTGATTGTCTGCTGCAACATCAATTTTTCCTGAAGCAATCCAAATGTACCTTGGCTCAAAATTCTATTTCCTACTTGGGCCATATTGTATCCGCCAACGGTGTTGGGCCCGATCCGGAGAAGATACAGGCCATGGTAGACTGGCCCACCCCTAAGAACATTAAGCAACTAAGAGGTTTCCTTGGTTTAACGGGATTTTATCGAAAGTTCGTCTCTCACTATGCTCGGATTGCTTCCCCACTCACTGATCTTTTGAAACGTGATGCTTTCGTTTGGTCTCCAGCAGCGCAAACAGCATTTGATGCTCTGAAAGAGGCTATGACAAAGGCCCCTGTTCTAGCTCTTCCTAATTTCGAGGCGTCCTTTGTTATTGAGACGGACGCTTCAGGCACGGGTATGGGGGCAGTGTTATGCCAAGAAGGTCATCCCATCTGTTACTATAGCCGCAAATTCTGCCCAAAGATGCTCATGGCTTCCACTTATGTTCGCGAATTGTGCGCAATCACTTCAGCCGTCAAGAAATGGCGAGCATACCTTTTAGGCCGGAAATTCTTTATTCATACGGATCAACGAAGCTTGCGTGAATTGATGACTCAAATCATTCAAACGCCGGAACAACAATTCTACCTTGCTAAACTCTTGGGTTATTCTTATGAAATTGTCTACAAACCCGGTGCTCAAAATCGCGTCGCCGACGCCTTATCTCGGATCCATGGCACACCTTCTGAGTGCATGGTTATCACTATCCCTCATTGGGACTTTATCAAGCACCTGCAGCAAAACTTTCAAGAGGATACGAGCCTCCAGGACCTTCTCCGGAAGGTAGAAACCTCTCCTGCTGATTTTTTCGGGTTTAAAGTTATCAATGGAATGCTCTATTTTCGCGACAAATTATATATACCTGCTGAATCCCCCATCAAAGACTTGTTGTTAACCGAGTTTCATTCTTCGCCAATTGGTGGGCATAGTGGGGTGCAGAAAACTCTTGGTCGCCTTAAAGAGAATGTATATTGGCATAATATGAAACAGGATGTAGAAAATTTCATCAAGACCTGTTCCACTTGCCAACAAACAAAGCATCCTAATCACTCTCCTTATGGTTTATTACAACCTTTACCCATTCCCAATGGTGTATGGGAAGACATCTCCTTAGATTTCATTGTCGGCCTTCCTCCCTTTCATGGTTCCACTGTAATTTTGGTAGTGGTGGATCGGTTCTCCAAGGCCGCTCATTTCGGCATGTTACCCACTCATTACACTGCCTCTAAAGTTGCTGAACTCTTTGCTCAAATGATTTGTGGTCTTCATGGTATGCCCAAGAGTATCGTCTCCGACCGTGACCCCATCTTTCTTAGCAAATTTTGGCGCCAACTCTTCCATTTGAGTGGCACTACATTACGCATGAGCACGGCCTACCATCCCCAAACCGACGGCCAAACGGAGATTGTCAATAAAGCCCTTCAACAATACCTCCGTTGCTTCGTCCACGATCAACCCAAAAAATGGGGTGACTACTTACACTTAGCGGAGTGGCACTATAATACTTCTCACCATACTTCTACCGGCACTACTCCTTTTGAAGTCGTCTATGGAAAGAAACCCCCTTCATTGCCTCACTATTTGGCGGGTACTTCCACCATCGAAGCATTGGATACTTCTTTAACCAATCGCGAGTTAATCCTGCAAACTTTGCGTAAGAAACTGTTGAGAGCACAGGAGGACATGAAAAAGTTTGCTGATCGCCATCGCATTCCGCATACATTCAAAGAGGGAGACTTTGTGTATGTCAAGCTTCGACCTTACCGTCAAACATCTGTAGCAGGTCATCGCGTCCAGAAGCTTGCTAAACGCTACTTTGGCCCGTTTCAAATCAGTCGAGCTATGGGTCCTGTCGCCTTCGAACTCAATCTACCCCCGGGAAGTAAAATTCACCCCGTGTTTCATGTTTGCCACTTGAAGCCCTGTTTTGATCCTAATGCCAGCACTCTACATCTCCCACCTCTCTCAATGGATGATCAACTCATCATTGAACCAATGGCGGTGTTAGGATGGCGACACAACGATGCTGGTGAGGTTTCTCATGTACTTGTTCAGTGGACTGGGTTACTGCCAGAAGATACCTCGTGGGAGCCGCTACAAGACTTAAAGGATTCATACCCCTCTTTCAACCTTGAGGACAAGGTCGCTGTGGATGGGGGGAGGGATGTCATGAACCAGGCAGCTGAGTATGAGCATCACAACAATGAACCAATGGGCAAAGGGAAAAGAGCCAAGGGGCGGCCAGCATGGATGAATGACTACGACACCAGCAAATAGCTAAGAAAGGGACCCATCTTATCAGTATTATCCTAGTATTGCATAAATAATTCCTTAGTATTATCCTAGTATTCCTTGTATGACAACTATGATTGTCTCTATTGTTTTTTTTGTCTTTTTCTAGAACTTGGACAGCTGTCCCTCAATTTTTATGCTATATGTAATGATTGAAGGAATGATATATGACAAGAAGAATTAAGTGAACCCTAGAGGCGGCTCTACTTACAGAGCAAATTGTTTATTGCTTTCCTTTCTTTATTGCTTTTCTCTGTTTCTACACTATTCATTCATCATCCACACACACAGGGTTCACTACAATGGCATACATATTAGAAAGAAGTTTCATGAGAAGTGAGCTCACATGTATCACAAAAAATCTATATTCAAATGTGATCTTTATCTAAAAAGATGTATCCGTGATTCTCCTAACGTCCAAAGTTTTGAAGAGTGGAAACGCTTAATAATCAAGTATAACTTGGAGGAAAATGAATGGCTTCAATGATTATACAAGATTAGAGAATCATGCATATTAGTATCAAGTTTCTAATAAATTTGATCCTCAAGATACGTTCATCGCCGTTGATATAGTTTTAAACTACAAAAATTGCTAATTGTGGCTGTCAACTATTTGAATTCATGGGCATTCTGTCTATGTAGACATATACCAGTGATATTTCAATCAAAAGGTGTGGTTCAAATCCCTGATCATATTATTTTGCAACGCTGGACTAAGGAAGCTAACAAAGAAATTAAGTTTAGTGATACTAAATATGATTTTGGCAGTCATTCTTAAGAAGGGTGCATGCTACACAACAAAGAAACAAATGAGTTAGTTGAAATACTCTCTCATGTGAGAATGATTTGAACAATTCAGATTTAAAAACCTCATTTAAGAAACAGAAGGGTATCTTTCTATTCTATCATTTCACATTCTCACATCTTCCATCCTAATTCATCAATGTTCTCATTTTTTGTAAATTGCAGAATCTTAATATATCTCACATATCTTCAAAATTAAAAATAAAAGGATGCTTAAAAAAACACAAGAAATATCAAATTAAAATCTGAAAAGTCAAAAAGCTTTAATTCAATTTTCATGACAGTACCACCAAGTTAAGACCTAATGTATGCAAAACATTCCAAAAAATTTCAAAATAATGTATAAAATTCTTCCAGTTAGCATATCACTGGAACAAAATTGAAATCACAGTTTTAAAGAAAATGATAGACATTACCTGCAAATCATACCGGATTGAAATTAGGGAAATCAAAATTACAAGAGCTCTTCAATAAAATTCTTAAAGGCAAGAACAATATAACAAATTGAAATGAATTCATTTCTTCATGAGCTACTTAATGGAATTTCACCAAATATCACCTAGATCCTTGCCTGCTAGATCATTGTCAAACTAGACAGTGATCCATCCGTGAAGTGTTGGACACTGACACAGACATGTGTCGGACACGGACACACGTAATGCGAGAAGTGCTCGTGCTTCATAGATTAAAAGTAACTCATGAAGTCACTACTATTCAAACTAGGCATAAAATAATTAAAATAAAAAACAAGAAATTTAGTTAACTTATAGGTTACGGTTGAGTCTCTAGAGGAGGTCACGTGGCACAACATCTAGAAAGGTGATATCAAACTTTCGACATATACTTCGGGTGCCATATAATCATTACCATGGATCTTGTTTTGAAATTCAGGAAATTGAAAAGTATTATTTATGGAATCATAAACAACCACCCTATACGTCGGCACTATTTCGCCTAGCTTTTTTTTCACCATATAAATCTCCATTAGTACTTGGTCATCTTCTGAAATATATAATACCCTGTCGAGGTGACAAAGGCCCCATGCTTTGAAGTAAGGAACAGTTAACAATTTAGTCCAAGACTTTTCGTTACCAAATTCTTTCATAACCCAAACATCGGCCGAACACTTCCCACTAAGAGGAAGGGACAAACAACCCCTCAATGTCCCTAAGGTAGTTGTTGATTCCACATGAGAGACAGGTAGTGAAAAGTTTTGATAAGACTCTTTCTTCAAATCAAGAGAAACAACGAACCTTGATACCAACCAATTAACAGAGTCGCTCACAAATATTCCCCCTCGTGAACCCGGTAAAAGTAGGTTGGTAACTGGAAAGTCTTGAATCCTTCTCCAATAATCTGTACCCAAAATATGAACATTGACTTCCATTTTGGGACTAATGGCATTAAGAGCAATAACCTTATACTTATTAATGAAACGATCATACACTAATGTATATATGATTTGAACACAACTTTGGTCCGGAAATTTCAAAGAAGGCAATATCATGGATTTTGTATTTCTAATAGAAGGATTAAACAAAAGAGCTGAAGAACCATTATCTATCTCATAACATAGGATGCCGTCACAAGTAGAGACATAGCCACCTTTAGATATTCCTTCTTTACTAAGAGAGTACCTGGACATAGTAGCATCTTTGGAGATGAAGATTGTCGAGATTGGGCATTGTAGATGAAACAACTGCTTAGACTTGAGGTACTGCGTAGACTTTAGGATAAGATGGAGGCGGCCTTGGCATGAGTTTGACAAGCGTAGATGCTTTTTGGCAAAATTAGAATCTTCAGAGATAAGGGAATTCCATGATTTGCAGACGCAAAGGAGTTGAGTGAGTTGTTTCACGGAAAGTCTACAGAGGATTTCTGCAACCAGATCGAACGGAAGATGCACAGTTAGGGTTGGTTGAGGTTGTATCCGCCGTCGTCGTCGAAGCGGTGATGTTAGGGACGGTTTAGGCAGTTTCTTCCTATGAAGCGCCTTATTATTTGCCATTTGATACTATAGCCGAATTAAAAATCCCAACGAGAGAGAAGGCTACCTTTTTATAAATTTATTTACGGTAGTTTTTTTTTTTTTTTTTACAAATATGTAGGTTTTCTGACTACGTTTCTTAAATCATATTAAATTGATGGGAAAGAAAGAAAAAAAATATATATATATATAAAGGTAAAAATAAACAACGGTTGAAGTGTGGTTAATGACTTAAAAAGGACAAGTCGAATTAGTTCAGTTGTGAACGCGATGTCGTATGTTATAGAGGGTATATGCAGAGAGGGTAGTGTTGGGTTGACGATGTGTCTAAGGTTGTGTATTAACACCGTGCTTAACGATGTGTATTAACAAAGTGTCTATAACGATGGGTTCTCAAACGATGTGTTAACAATGAGTATATGGTCCAAAAGTACTTTGGATCTCTCCAATTTTTTCTCTCATGTTTGGTCATGTCCAACCATCTTAATCATTTATTTATTTTTTTCTCTCCACTTAAGTATTTTTTTTTGCTTTTAGTAGATTACTTACCATTAGATCAAGAAAAAGAGAGAGAACATGAGAGAAAAAATTGGAGATGATCCAAATCCGTTAAAAAGTGTCATTGATGTGTTACTCGTTGCATTCATACATTCATTAGTCTATGTCAATGATGTGTTAATGATGAGTTGGGTAGTTATTCGGTTATATAACTCTGATATCTAAGAACGATGTGTAGATTTGGTACCACATACATATAGATCGAGTCCTAGGAACATTACATTTTTTTTTTCATGAGATGTGAAGTTATGATTTCAATACTTTATACATGATGCCCTTGTTATTGTTTAATGATGTGCTTACTTACTTAATAACTAGAATGGATCCCGTGCCAAGCACGGATAATTAACATTTTTTTCAGTTCTAAATTTATGCATATATTATAATCTATGAAGCGCGAATATATATATATATATATATAAGGACCTTAGACACGACACATATACTAATACATTAATATCAATAATAATTTGAAAAAAATAATATAATTAAGTGTAATCATAAGCGTTGGTGTCCGACACATGACACAACTAATCTGAGGAGTGACCGTGCTTAATAGATCCTGACTCATATTCGCGTGTATAACAATATTTTTACTCGTATCATACACGTACCATTTGAATATCAGAGTACCCATATACTCGCACTTATTACCTTCAACTTTACTAAGAATAAATTGATCAATTAAAAAATAATATATCATTTTAATATTATTAATTTTTTTATAAAAAAACTTAATGTTGACTTTTGAAAATTATAGAAAAAATATTAGTAATCATACTAATGTTCATATATATCTTTGTTGACATATTCATTATGTTCTAAATACACATTTTTTAATTGCAAATTTGTAAGAGTTTAGTAGTGTTATATTTTTTAAAATTGATATAGATATATTTTTATATAATAATATAAATAAAAAATTTAAATATATATAATATGCGAGTATGGGTAGAGGTGATTACTAAAGTACCCATACGCGTTCATTATTGCGGATAATTACCAATGTGTGTTCTTTTTTTGCGGATACCTATTGTATATGTGTCCACCTGTCATTCTTGAGGAAAAAAAAAACAACTCTTTAGATTCATTTAAAGTCGCTTTGAGCATGCAATATGAACTCGATTAAAAAAAAAACAGATTAAAATTTAAAACATAAAATTTAGAGTAATCAAAGTTCAAAGGAAATTTATAGAGGGACTAAAAATAAAAGTTGATATATGTTATGGAACATAAAATATATTTAACTATAAACTAAAATTATTGTGGTCATTGAATCAGTTCGTCAATTGTGAACTTTTACATAGTTTTATCTCATTGTAATCTAGCTATTTATATTATCTGTTTTTCAGTCATAAGTAAGTAATGATTTTTATCTGTTTTTAAATGTTTGACTATAATGTTTCTAGGATGGTAGTGAATGTTTCAGTATTTTTGTTGCTTTGATGTTTTTTTTTATGGTCATGTTAAAGAATTAGCGACATTAACTCTTTTCGAGATACAGTTTTAGAGTTATCAAAATGTGCTAGCTCATATGGACCAGCCTGTAAAGCCGGAATAAATATAGGGATTAGAACTTAAAATATTAGCCCAGATTTTTTAAGGATTTACCCCAACCTGAAAAAGTCTGAATTTAAATATGGGCTTTTTGGCTCGGCCTGGTTTAACAACTCTGAAGTTGTCAAAATGAGTTACCCCGCATGCACTGGCCCGCCGAGCACAAATAAATATATGGTTTGGTTCTTAAAATATTAGCACGAATATTTTTAGAGTTTTTTTACATGCTTCGAAAAAACCCGTATTTAAATATAGATTTGTTGGCCCGGTCCGATAGGACTCGTAACCCATCTGGGTCAGCCCATTGAAGGTCGTATAGTGTGTTTGGATAACTCTAATATTATCGAACAATTAAAGGAGAATAAAAAATGAAAGTTAACTTATGAACTGAATCTCAATATTTTTGTTATTCAAATCATTTTTGTGACAAAATAAGTATTTTTATAGAGTCTGTTCCTTTCAATTTTAAATAAGTTTGTGTTATAGTACTCAATATTTATAGAGTATTGTTAGACATGTATGGGTAACAATATTTACACTCGTACCTGTATATGAACTTTTGAGGTATTATAGTACTCATATTCACACCCATTACTCACAAATTTATTAAGAATAACCTGATCAATTAAAAAATATGATGCCATTTTTTTTGGTACAAAATATAATATCATTTTAATATAACATAAAATTTATCAAACATTTTAAGCTTAAATAGGCAGTTCTTCCCTATAAGTTTGTGTTTTCTTAATTTTTGTCTCTGTATATTTTTTTTGTAGGAAATAACCATTGAAAGATTGAAATTGTTTAATTTGATTTTGGTCTCTGACGTTAGTCGTCATTAAAAAATTGAAGGTAACAATCATACACACGCGTGTCACATAGATTATTGAACACCGGTTCAACTGATTCTTTAAATTGAAGGACTAAATCTAAATAAAAATTATAATTATCAAAATCGCTAATTTCTTCTTCATCTTCTCATTACATCTTCTTCATCTTTCATCTGCCAAATTGCTACATCTTTGACCCATACAATCAACCCAAAAAGTTTATAGAAATAATAATATAGGTAAATTGACACATAATCTCATAAAGAATAATATTTGAAAACATAAATTTATAATAAATTGAAATTTCAATGAAGAAATATTAAGTAAAAACTCAAAAGAAACATATTTATGTTCAACAACTATTTCTTTATTTTCATAATTTTTTTGCTCATTTGGACATTTGCATTGAATGTTACTCATTCCTCTTCTAAAGAAAACATTCTATTTTTAACAGAAATAGTGAAGAAACACTTTAAGTCAACAACTTCTTTCCCTTTCACAACCTTCTGGTTTTTTTTTACACACTATCATCAAAAACTTAAATTGACACATATAATAGGTCAAGCTTCACACACACACACACACACACACACTATGAAATTTTTTTATATTTTCTTTCGAGTGTGAAGTATGAAGTTTATAAATACAATTAACATAGAAAATTGTTATATAATAAAATTACAAATATCGATAGAACCCACATCTAATGAGGATATCTTGTAATTCATATCCCCTTGAAGTGGGTCTTTGAACTTGCAGATCAATGTTCTTCGAACAAAAACTCCAATCCAATCTCCCTACATAACAAAGAATAAATCATTATAAGCGCACAACTCTTACAACTAATATCCATGATTGTTTTCCTAATGATATGTCAATAATAAAATCGTTCATATATGAGACATTGCTTTCAGACAAAAATGAGAGAAACAAAACAATTTTTTTTAATATGAATGAAAATGAAATGAACTTGTGGATTTTGTTGTGACAAATGACTTATATTTATATTGAATTATAGAAACACAAAATTAAACATGATTTTATGACAATTAATAAAATATTTATTTAATTAATTATAATTTGTATGTAACCGACGAAATTGTTATGTAACGTTCAAATAAATATAAAAAATATTTATTATAATAATTGAAAATTATATGTAACTGAAATATGTTTATGAGCATTAAAAATATATAGAAACGCTTAATGTATTGATTTTATTTGCGTATAACTTATGAAATTACATTAATTTGTAACGTAATAATGTAAATATTTTTTATTTGAGTATTTAATGTTAAATGTAACGTCATCCATTATTAAATAAAATGTAACGTATTGGAATAATAATATAAATATTATTTATTTTAATATTTAATTAAAAATGTAACGTCATAAAATATTAAATAAAAATTAATGCAATAAATAATTAAATGAAAAATACACGTGTCACATTCTTATGAATATGGTTGAATTTGTTTATAATAAAGATAAAGATATAGATCTGTGTAAATAATACATATATGATTAAAGAATGTTTTAAAGCATTAAAATACTTTGTCATAGATTGAGTTGCAAAATATGTGACATTAACCCATCATAGTTCAACTGAATTGCAACCATTTTGGTCTTCAAACCATTGCGTTCATACTTCTTTTGAATTTCAACGCCGGTTAGCTTTCCTATAATATCTACAAAATAAGATTATACACACGATTATTGATACCACATATTAACAATGTGATAATGACAAAAAAAAATTACATAACATACTAATATTTCTTACAATAAAGATAGTTTGTATCATAATCAAGTGAAAATGCTCGAACCGGACTTTTAATCATATATATATCGGAAGAAACTTTTTTCGAGTTGCAAAGTTTAATCTTCGCGTGGAATTGAAAATTAAATGTATACTCGTGCCTAGTAGCACGGTATGATCACTGTTTGCAACAACTCCAAAATTTGTATTCGAGTAAACATTACCTTCCTTAAAGTCTTTTTCAAACTTATAAGTTAGAGTGCGACGCACTGTACCTTGTATTTTGTTTCATTTACAATAAGACAATATATTAATATAATACATAAAAAAATCAAGAATTAGTGTAAATATAAATTAAATTTATAGAAAATTTCTTACAGTTGAATCCATTAGTATCATATCCAAAGAAAATGGTCCAATGTTGCTTGACACATCACTAACCAACCACATCCGAATTACACGAACAACAATATTCAAACTTTCACTGCTTTGGTTGAGTTCGGAAATTTGGTTAATTTTTGGAGCAATGTTTGGCGATAATTGAAGCAAGCAAAAATGATTTCGAAACTTTGTGAGTTTTTGTGGCAAAATGATTTGTATTTATAGATAACTTTAGAAAGACGAAAAATAAATATGATTTTATGACAAAATATCCGTTACAACTTAACATTAATATAAAAATAAAAAAACACATGTAATCGAAAAAACTGTTATGTAACGTTCAAATAAAAGAAACACATTTGTAATAGTTTATGAGTTTTACATTTGCAATTAAAAAAAACCAAAACTTTATATAATTTTATCAAAATACATGAATACCTTGCCATATTTTAATTTTAGCCATTAACACAACGACTATTGTGTTTTCAGTTTTGCCAGCCGCAACGAATGCATTCAACTCATCAACATATGGACCAAAAAGGGTAACTTTAAACTTGAATATGTGTAATTAATACATATATGATTAAACAATATTTTAAAGCATTGAAATATTTTGTCATAGATTGAATTGCAAAATATGTGATATTATTAACCCATCATAGTCCAACTGAATTACAACCATTTTGGTCTTCAAACCATTGCGTTCATACTCCTTTTGAATTCCAACGTCGGTTAGCTTTCCCATAATATCTACAAAATATGATTGTACACACGATTATTGATACCACATATTTATAATGTGATAATGACAAAAACAAAAAATAATACATAACATACTAATATTTTTTACCATAAAGATAGTTTGTATCATAATCAAGTGAAAATGCTGGAACCGGACTTTCAATCATATATATATCGGAAAAAACTTTTTTCGAGTTGCAAAGTTTAACCTTCGTGTGGAATTGAAAATTTAATTTATACTCGTGCCTAGTAGCACGGTATGATCCACTGTTTGCAACAACTCCAAAATTTGTAATCGAGTAAACATTACCTTCCTTAAAGTCTTTTTCAAACTTATAAATTAGAGTGCGACGCACTGTACCTTGTATTTTGTTTCCCTTAAAAATAAGACAATATATTAATATACTACATAAAAAAAATAAAGAATAAGTGTAAATAAAAATTAAAGTTATAGAAAATTCCTTACAATTGAATCCATTAGTACCATATCCAAAGAAAATGGTCCACTATTGATTGATACACCACTAACCAACCACATCCGAATTACACGAACAACAATATTCAAACTTCCACTGCTTTGGTTGATTTCAAAAATTTGGTTAATTTTTGGAGCCATGTTGAGCGATAACTGAAGTAGGCAAAAATGATTTCGAAACTTTGTGAGTTTTTGTGGCAAAATGATTTGTATTTATAGATAACTTTAGAAAGACAAAAAATAAATATGATTTTATGACAAAATATCCGTTACAACTTAACATTAATATAAAAATAAAAATATATATGTAACCGACGAAACTACTATGTAACGTTCAAATAAATATAAAAAATATTTAAAATAAAATGTAACGTCTTCAATTATTAAATAAAATGTAACGTATTGGAATAATAATATAAATATCATTTATTTTAGTATTTAACTACTATGTAAAGTTCAAATAAATATAAAAAATATTTAAAATAAAATGTAACGTCTTAAATAAAATTAAATAAAATGTAACGTATTGAAATAATAATATAAATATTATTTATTTTAGTATTTAATTAAAAATGTAACGTTATAAAATATTAAATAAAAATTAATGTAATAAATAGTTAAATGAAAAAAGACACATGTCATGTTCTTATGAATAGGGTCTCAAATATATATAATATAGATATTAGTTGATGTTCTCATACATGTTATTGTGTCTTCGGTCTCATAGTATCTTAACTCCTTTATGTGTTTATGTTTGCTTGTCCACTCTTATTTTGTTATTACATTACTATTTTTGTGAATTGTTTCTTACCCTCTTTGTTTCCCCTTATGGTTTGACCCTACGATATGCAATCGTATATTTTCAGATAACATATGAGTCTTAGTGTTTGAGTATTGAAAATGGCTTTAGGACGCCATCTTCTTTTTCCTGCTTTAAGTATCGAAATTCTTAAGTCTTTTAGTATGAACTTGTAAAATATCATAAAACTTAATTTATACTGCATAAGCTCAAAAATAAGTTAATCCAAACAGACCCTATATCTGTCTAGAATAGCTTATTTTTGAGCTACTTTGTGCAAAAAAATTAATACAAATAAATAAACTTTTATTTATTATTATAAATTTATTAAGGTAGTTTATGAAAAAATAACTTATACAAATACAAGTTTTGTTAATGAAAACTTATAAATTAACACAAAATATTATTTAGTTACATAAGCTATTTTATATAAGCTCAAAAATAAGTTATTTCAAACGGGCCATAAGTTATTGTTCCCGTGAACATAGCTCAATGGATAAGAACATCGCATTTTATATGCAAGGTCAGAGTCGGAATCTCGGACACTCCCCTTATTTACCTGAGCGTTTGAATTTATTTACCTGAGTATTTGATCTGCTAATAAACAGGGGAGTGAACTGAACAACTTTTGTGTACCCTATTTGATTTTTAAACTGATTTTGGGACTGGACAAAATAGGTAGTAAGAGATAGGACAAAAACTGTAATTTTTGTCCCTCACTGTACCACGGGAAAATAAATTAAATTTAAAATGAAATTTCAATGAATAAAAATTAATTTCCTAATAAGATATAAAAGAAATATTAAAGTAATAAATTTAAATTACTAAATTTTAAGTGTGTTAAATATCAATTTAATAATATTTTTTTATGAATGAAGAATGTTATTTTATGTCATTTTACATTTATCAGTTAGTTGAATCGCTAATTTTAACAAACACTTCAATTAACTTATCAGCTATAAACTACTAACTAGTTTATCAGCTATCCACTA
The DNA here is from genome assembly GCA_030408175.1 of Trifolium repens. Classification (NCBI taxonomy): domain Eukaryota; kingdom Viridiplantae; phylum Streptophyta; class Magnoliopsida; order Fabales; family Fabaceae; genus Trifolium; species Trifolium repens. The sequence continues at coordinate 11,349,120 of CP125850.1, forward strand.
GTTTGACCAAACATAGCCTTAGCAGCTGAGTCTTTTAATTCTTCGAGATCTTCTTTTACTTTCGCAACACTCTCATAGGAGATTTTCTTGTATATGTTGTGCCCATTTATTATATTCATTGGGTCATGCTAACTAGTATTTCCGGGGCATTAATTAAGAATACATAACTGGTATTTTTTGCATTGAAAATAACACTTTTTATATTTTACTAATATTGACTATACAAGTTTCAATGTAATTTTTGTATATTGTGTTATCTTAACTAGTGCACCCGCATTTTCCATATTCATTAGCTCATTATAATTAATATTATTACCATGTATATTGTTGCAGAGTGTCCATCTCAATTGGTTAGTTTGTTTGGTCATTATCATAAAAATAGGTTGTTTAAGTGAACACTAATAATTTTCTTTTATAAAAATAAATGGGCTAGCCCAAAAGCCTATATCATGCCGGGCTTGGGCACCAGTTTTACGATTTAGATTTTAACATGTGGAAAAAAATAAATAAAGTCAACGGCTACGATAAAAACTTAATAATTAAATTTTTAATATGGATAAACTCTGTGGAATCTATTTATTTACAATGCAAATCCATTAATTATAACCTTATATTATGCATCTTTTACATCAAATAGAAACCTTTTTATTTCTTTATCCCAAGAGTGTAATTTTTATCCAATAACAATTACTTCAAACTTTATCTTCTCCGCCCTTCTCTATTTTTTTACCTTCCCAACAACATTCAATAACTACAAAACTCATCATACATCTTTATCTCATCTTCTAATTCAAATTTTCACTTTCTCCCATATGTTTACTTTTTTTTTTATTTGATGCAGATTTGACTTCAGAGCTCTATAAAGGTATGGATTTCTATAGATTTTTAGGTGTTTAAATTTTGATTATATAGTTTGTAGTGTTCCATATTAATTCTCTATTCTTTTTGAACTATCATTTTTGTTCCAATAGGTATGGATTCGTAAAGGTATGGATTTCATTATTTTTTTTTTTGTAGTGTTTGATATTAACTCTGATTTTTCCATACAAGGGAAAAAAAACAATGGGTTTTATTTTTTTTAAGTTTCATATATTTTCTATTGGATGCATGTTTTGCTTTGGGTTCTATAAAGGTACTCCTACAAATATTTTTATGTGTTTGAATTCTGTTTTTTTGTTTGTTTGTTGTATTCCATATCAATTTTGTTGTTATTAAAATAAAAGAATCAAACAATTCAAAAAACAAAAATTAAAACTGTTAATAATTTTTAGAGATGGATCATTACCAATTTTTTTAATCTAATTAATCGTTACATCGTGTTTATTTACCAATTTATATATTTTTTTAAAGCCTGTATGAGGTCGGGCTTGAGCACTGTTTTTATAGTCCATATTTTATTAAAGCCTGTATGAGGCCGGACTTGAGCACTGTTTTTATAGTCCATATTTTATTATGGTTTTTTAGCTTAGTCCGAGAAAATCCGAATAAGACCGAAATTTTCTCTTACCACCCCCAACACTCTTCCCCCCCCCCCCCCCCCCCCGCATTTCCATTTTTACCCTTTAAAAAGTCAACTTCGGAACGTAGAAACCGCAGATATGTGGAAAATTAAAATTGCTTCGGAAAACCTTCCCCGAAGTGTACTTCGGAAAATACGCACCGAAGTGGGACGTTATAAACCCAGAAACCAGCTCACTTTCACTTCTTCATCTTCACACTCAATCTCTCACTCTCTTTGGAGAAAAATCGCTTTCAACACATTTGGGGCTCAAACGCAAGATTGGCACGTCCTCTACACGAATCAACACTCATCCAAGCATAAACATAAGGTAAACTTAGCTTTCAACTGATTAAATTTTGTTTAAAACTGTTATATCAGCCTGTCAAATCCTAGGTTTCCGAACTTTTCAGACAGATTGCTACGAGAAATATTTTCCGAAATATGGTTTAGATACACTTCGGGGAACGCGTTCCGACACTTTGCATGGTTAAAATTCCATCGACACTTTGAACGACTCGGATTGCATCCACACTTTGAACGTCTCAGATTGAACCGACACTTTGTGTGGCTATAAATACGGGTGTGTGTCCTCAATCTCCATTCATTTGTTTGAAATTTTGTTAAACATGAATAACATGAGTGCTTCAGATCGTTATGTTGCCGAATATTTAGCTAAACGTTATGATTTCAGTATCAAGTTTCAAGGTATAGAAAGATCACTCAACGTCGAGCTGAAGAGTACGCTTACAACTCTGCAGGACCTTAAAGATAGGATTGAATTCTTGTATGCATTTAAATATGCGAAAGAGTTAACGATTCACAAAATTGCATTTTATGAATCTTACGTTGATATTACAGAGGATAATGCTGGTGGGTTTGACGAACATATCAAGAAATGCCATTGGGTAATTTTAGAAAATGACGACGATGTGTGTTTCATGTTTAACACCATCAAAGGTGATCCATCTCCATACCGTTTGAAAACGTCTTTAGAATGATTGTTGTTGTGGTTGTTGTTGTTGTTGGTGGACATGTTCTTGACCTGTCTATTTTAATTTGTCGCATTATGTTGTGTGTAACATTGGGTTCTTCACCTTACCTATCCGTTTCTTTTTTTTTTTAGTTCCGTTTTTAATTTTGTTGTAACGTATTTATCTTTTATGTAACGTATTTATATTTTGAATTTTACGTATTTATATTTTATGTAACGTATTTATTTGTGAACATTTTGTGCAAAGTATATTTTATAAGTTAATTTAAGTACATATGACATTGAAGCAAAAATAACTAAACACAAAAAAATAATAAACCAAAACAAATAAACACAAAAAATAAATAAACCAATAAGCTTAGTTTAAAATAATAAACCAAACAAATAAGTGAAAAAATAATTAAACAAAAGTAATAAATAAAAACAATACAGTTTAAAATAAATAAATTGGAACGGAGATGACATAAATTCTGTCGTGTTCTGTTACTATATAACATAAATTCGGATTCTATTCACCGAACGTAAGGGTTCGGAAGATACGTCCCGAAGTAATTTTCTTTTAAATAACTTCGGTTTCTTCGTTCCGAAGTTGACTTTTTCAAGGGCAAAATTGGTTTTCCGGGGAGTTAAAAAGAGTGGTGGGGGGTGAGAAGAGAAAATTTCAATAAGACCTATCCAAACTGGGCCGGATAGCCCGTTTTAAGCAAGAACTAACTTCCAAATTAGATTAAAGTAGTTGTGAAAGTCAAAATGAAACCCACACTTTCCCTAACCAAATTAAACTGGGTTCTGAAAGCATAAAATCAAACCCACACTTCACTAGATCATAGTCTTACCGGATTGAAATTAGGGAAATCAAAATTACAAGAGCTCTTCAATAAAATTCTTAAAGGCAAGAACAATATAACAAACTGAAATGAATACATCATTTCTTCATGAGCTAACATAATGGAATTTCTACATATAATGAATAACCTTGATCAATATCACCCAGATCCTTACTTGCTAGATCATAGTCAATGAATGCTATTTTAACTGACAGTGATCCATCCATTTGGTGTCAATAACATTGTGAATAGTAGAATAAGCATTAAGAGAAATTTATAATCCATTGGAGGAAGATTTGAATGATTGTTAACTATATAAAATGTAATGAGCGGTGAAAAAATCGACATAAAATAATTAAAAGTGGCATAGTCCAAACACCATAAGTTAATTAAAAGTAACTCATGAAGTCACTACTAATCAAACTAGGCATAAAATAATTAAAATAAAAAACAAGAAATTTAGTTAACTTATAGGTTACGGTTGAGTCTCTAGAGGAGGTCACCTGGCACAACATCTAGAAAGGTGATATCAAACTTTCGACATATACTTCAGGTGCCATATAATCATTACCATGGATCTTGTTTTGAAATTCAGGAAATTGAAAAGTATTATTTATGGAATCATAAACAGTCACCCTATAAGTATGCACTATTTGGCCTGACTTTTTTTTCACCATATGAATCTCCATTAGTACTTGGTCATCTTCTGAAATATATAATACCCTGTCAAGGTGACAAAGGCCCCATTCTTTGAAGTAAGGAACGGTTAACAATTTAGTCCAAGACTTTTCATTACCAAATTCTTTCATAATCCAAATATCAGCCGAACACTTCCCACTAAGAGGAAGGGACAAACAACCCCTCAATGTCCCTAAGGTAGTTAATGATTTCACATAAGAGACAGGTAGTGAAAACTTTTGATAAGACTCTTTCTTCAAATCAAGAGAAACAACGAACGTTGATACCAACCAATTAACAGAGTCACTCACAAATATTCCCCCCCGTGTACCCGATAAAATTTGGTTGGTAACTGGAAAGTCTTGAATCCTTCTCCAATAATCTGTACCCAAAATATGAACATTTACTTCCATTTTGGGACTAATGGCATTAAGAGCAATAACCTTATACTTATTAATGAAACGGTCATACACTAATGTATATATGATTTGAACACAACTTTGGTCCGGAAATTTCAAAGAAGGCAATATCATGGATTTTGTATTTCTAATAGAAGGATTAAACAAAAGAGCTGAAGAACCATTCTCTATCTCATAACATAGGATGCCGTCACAAGTAGAGACATAGCCACCTTTAGATATTCCTTCTTTACTAAGAGAGTACCTGGACATAGTAGCATCTTTGGAGATGAAGATTGTCGAGATTGGGCATTGTAGATGAAACAACTGCTTAGACTTGAGGTACTGCGTAGATTTTAGGATGAGATGGCGGCGGCCTTGGCATGAGGTTGACAAGCGTAGATGCTTTTTGGCAAAATTATAATCTTCAGAGATAAGGGAATTCCATGATTTGCAGACGCAACGGAGTTGAGTGAGTTGTTTCACGGAAAGTCTACAGAGAATTTCTGCACCCAGATCGAACGGAAGATGCGTTGGTTGAGGTTGTATCCGCCGTCGTCGATGGGGTTGTTTCCGTCGTCGTCGAAGGGGTGATGTTAGGGATGGTTTAGGCAGTTTCTTCCTATGAAGCGCCTTATTATTTGCCATTTGATACTATAGCAATTAGCAATCTTATGAATCAAAAATCCTAACTAGAGAGAAGGCAACCTTTTTATAAATTTATTTAGGTTTAAGGTTTTTTTACGGTAGGTTTACTTAGATTGTTAATATTTTTTTAGAATTTAGATCATCTCCAATTATTCTCAAATGTTTTATCTTTAATTGTTAATTTAGTTGTTGACAAATTAAGAAACACTTGAGAAGAGATAGAGAGAAAATATCTTTTTAATTTGTCAACCATAAAATTAACAATTAGTGAAAAAATAATTGGAGATGATCAAAATTAGTTTATCCTTATGTTTGGTCTTCCTCGCTATCTCTCCTTTGTTGTACTTGTACCTCTTTTTTTTATTTCACAATGAATAGATTTCATCTATAATCTATATCTATACTATATCTTACTATATGTAAAAATGATACAAATTTTTTTATGGCTTTTTCATTATTCCTATTTCTCTTACTATATATAAAAATGATACAAATTTTTTGGATGACTTTTTCATTATTCCTATTTTACTTTTAAAAAAAACTACCAACAAAAAAAGTAAACAACTACATATTAAAAAGATACAAATTTTCAGGATGACTTTTTCATTATTTTTATTTTACCCTTAAAAAAAACTACCAACAAAAAAAGTAACCAACTGCATATAAAAAATATACAAATTTTTTGGATGACTTTTAATACATTTCTATACCATAATACTATGTGTACATTAATAATCTTCTATTATACATAACATTTTAAGTTCAATATTATTAAAATATAGTAAAACCCAAATTGGAATTATGGATGATAGCAACATGAATTAGTTTAGGCTAGAAGAACGATTCTATGATAACAACATGAATTATGTAAGTTTGCTAATAGAAGTAAACTAAACAGAACAAAAAAATTTACTTATCATAAGTTTAAATTAAATCACGATTTGAATTATTAGTTGAGCCCACATAAAGGACTTCAAAAATAGGAAAACTAAAGATACACACATTAATTTAAATAAAAAGCAAATTTATAATAAATCGCAATTTACAATTTATATACCTCAGTAGAATATAAAACGCGAATCACACAAACGTGCCCGTTTGGCCGCTAGTTTCAATAAAAACAATGAGACCAACAATGAAACCGTAAATTGTACGATAAGCATCACTAAGAAATTGAAATATAAAAAAAACAACCGAAATAGTATAAAACACCCTTTGTGAATGTTTTGGTTTCTTGCTAAACCAACATTTTCATGGTTCAATTACTGTTTGATTGTGTGTGTAGTTTTTCATCTGTAGGTGCGAGGAATTTCAGCCATGGGTACTAGGGTTGTTACCCATGCAGATATGGGAATGAATACAAGTATTTTTTTTAAATTGCGTGTATGAGAATGGGTCTTTACCCATACCCTATCTATTGTCATCCCTACTATCATGACCTTCTATACGCCTCTTCTCCATATGCCAGCCGTATTGCCTAAACATAAACCAGTTTATCTGATTTGTTTGCCCACATTTATCGGTTGTACGTAATCGAATGTCATGACTATTGTTATCAGATAAAAGCACCGAAGCTTTTTCATTTAGGCTCTCGCAGTACGGTCATAAAACTAAATATCACCAAGTTAAACTCTGCACATCAAAATAATTTGAAATCCCTAAAACATAGCATATAGTGTGCTTGCTTAATAATTTACTAATTAATTAATAATCTACTTTTATCTACACAAATTAAGATTAACCATATTGGTAGAATATGATCCAAAGTAATAAGTGCTTAAATGTCTCACATAAAGTGAGTCATCACACCCCAAACGTAAATCATTACTTGTTCTCAGGTGATGCAATAGAAACCAGATAATTTGTTTAGCTGCTCGCTTTATTGATGACATAAGAACAACACATTTAGATCTTAAGTATCAAACCTTGGATTGTTTTCAAATATTGGCATAACTTTTGTATTTTCAACCATCAATAATAATCATGCGCGTGTGTGTACCGTGTCCTACTGGCAAGTGGCAACCAGAGTCATGCTAAGATTATTCTCTTAAATTACACAGTCGGGATACTAAGTTATCTTTCCTATCATATAACTCAAAGTTTGGTTTCAGATTTCAGCAGAGTTTTTTTTATCATTAAGCACATGGGACACTACTTATTTACCATTTTAGTTTGCTTTAGGTACTACTACCTTGTGTCGAAAAAAAGATACTACTCTACCTTTTCATTATTTAGTATTTTGTTTGTATCATATTAGTATACACGTTGTTTCAGGCACCGTGTCCTACATTTGTTATGTGATAATCGAAGTTTGACTATAAAATAAGTAAAATTTAAAGTAATAAAAGATATTAATAATTAAAGTTCGATTATAAAATAAATAAAATCTAACCACCAATAATTACTTCTGCTAGAAATCAAAGTCAAACTCCTAAAATTATTTATTTTTTACAAATTAAAAAAGAACGAAAGAGTTAATACTAAAATAATATTCCCATAAAAAATAAAAAGACAAAAGTAACCAAAATATTTGATTTCATGTTAAAACGCCGTCGTTTGTAGTTAATTTTCTCTTCTCTCCCTCTTTCCTTCCCGCTCCGCTTTCATCTTTCTTCCTCAGTCCCGACCTGAATTTTGGGGTTTAGGGTTTTCCTTCATCTTCTCTGCAATTCCAAATCTCCATTCTTTCCACACCATAGTTCCTTACAATGATGTACAATGACCCTCATAACCCTCAGCACCAGTTTCAACAGCAACATCAACAACAACAACAACAGCAACAGCAACAGCAACAACAACAACAACAACAACAGCAGCATCAGCATTTTCACCATCAGCAACAGCCAGGTCCCGAATTCCACCGTGGACCTCCGCCACCGATGCCTCAGCAGCCTCCGCCTATGATGCGGCAGCCTTCCGCTTCGTCCACTAACCTCGCCCATGAGTTTCACCATCCTGGACCTGGTGGCCCCCCTGGTCCTCCTCCTCATTACGATGGTTCGATTTTTCTCCTTGATATTTTTATTATTAACAAGTGAATGAAATTGAATTGAATAAAAACACATACTTGTTTCCGCATCGATTTTTAGTTGGTATGGTTATTGTTGTAAATTGTAACTGCTTATACATTGCTCTCGTGTGTGTATATGTGTGTGATTTGTATTTATTATTTATATTCTATTTTTCTGTGTTTTTTTTGGATAACATTGTCCTATTTGATGAGTGGAGTGAATTTGTTATGAACTTGATTTGAGGACAGAAAGTTTGCGATTAAATGGTTTTCAGTTAATTGGTAGACGTAGTAAGATGGATCGAGTACATGAGATGCGAGTTTAGGAAGATTTGAGTCAGGAGTATTGTAGAGGTGAGCTCTGCTTTGGGTAGTGTTGTCCCACAAGTTGGATGTTTAGGTATGATGTATATAACTTACAAAATGACGGGGCGATTAAGGGGATGTTATTATGGTTACAATTCAATTTGGGTGATTGAATTAGGAGAATGCTTTAGGTGTAATTTGATAAGTTGTTTATCAAAACAATAGAAAATTATACTGGATAGGATATATGACTGGTGATGCTCTATGGTGGGAGTGAACTGTTTGGCAGTGGATTGGGGACGAGAGCAAAAGACAAGTATTGCTGTGATGAGAATGCTGAGGTGGATTATCGCAGGGAAAAATAAGATAAGGAACGGACAGGCGCTAGGGAAAAACTCGGAGTAGCACATGCTAAGGAAAAGACAGTATAAACGTGGCTTAGATGGTTGAAGATGACCGCAAAGAGTGAGAGTTTTTAACTTTCTAAGCTCACGATAACCCGCCGAACATACAGTTTGTCGAATGTTTGACATAATTTAATTTACGTTGTTTGGTAGAAGTCACGCTTTGCAACCTTATTTTCCTTGGATAAAATAGTAATATGTTTTGTACAGTCCTTCGCATATATATGGTTATGAGTATTTTTTTGTTGGCATCGAGTTCAACAGACATGACAGGCTAACTTGTTGAACTTTTGCCTTTGAATACATATTTGCTTCCTCTCTTTCAGAGGATAAGCCATATTTGATTTTGCTACTTTTTCCCCTTCAATAATTATTATTTTATTTATTCAGAACGAAATTATCTTCTACTGCATGTATGATATACATCTTGATATGTTAGAAAAATGTCTCTGCCCTCACATTTAGTTCAAGGCATTAATGTTTATATATCTTCCTCATTTTCTATAAGCTTAGCTAAATTTGTGGAACTTTTATGGTTAGGGATATTGTGACTATTTTAATTAAATAGTGAATGGTTTTACTTACAGTTCATAATGATATCCATGGTGCAAAAAGAATGAGAAAGCTCACTCAAAGGAAGGCAGTTGATTATACGAGCACAGTTGTGCGCTATATGCAGGTAATGATTACTGCTTTAATAATTGAATCACAGTTAAGTTGGAAATCTCCATCTGCGTATATTCCCCCTTGGAAACTCATGGCTAATCTGAATCTTCCTTCAGATTCGCATGTCGCAGCGTGATTCAAGAGATAGGACAGTACTGCAACCTACACCGGCAGCAGCGATTGATGTGAGTCAGCTTCTCTCTTTTGTTGTGCTTTCTATTTATTAAGTGTCATGAAACAACTATCAAAAACCTTAAATGTCATGCCAAGATGAGTTCACATGAATGGTTTTTATATTATATAAACACATTCTCTCATGGAAGTGTCCCGTGGCTTGACGGATGGATACTGTAATGATCCACCACCAAACTTTCATTGAAATTTAACCTTTTAAAACAATGGGGGTGGAAATGGTTGAACAGTAGACCACTAGTCAATGAGGCTCTGATGCCATATTAAGAACTAACTGTCCCAAAAGGTCAAGCATTTAGGTAACTGACACATGAATGCTTTTTATATTGTCTTTAAGAATAAATATGAAAATGCTATTTTCCTCTATTCCAGAAACACCACTTGGTAATTTTGATAATTTTTTTTGGTAATAATCAACCTATATCTTTATACTATAACCTTATGCTGTTTTCTTTGCAGATGTTGCCAGCAGCTGGCTATTCAGACAACCCATCCACAAGCTTTACTGCTAAATTTGTTCATACATCTCTAAATAAAAATCGTTGTCCTATTAACCGTGTTCTTGTAAGTTATATTTTGCTTGCTGCTAATTAGTTACATTCTTACAGATATGCCAGTTGTGCTTTTTCTTTTTGATTTAGTCAAACACTTCTAAACAGATGCTGTTATGTAATTGATTTGATCTCATTAGGCTAGGGATATAAATTTTTAGAGTAGTGTGTACATTAATGAGTTGGATAGGGATATGATATAACACTATGGCAGGGTTTGGTCCATGTAGCCGGCCCCACTTGGTGGGATAAGGCTTGGTTGTTGTTGTAGTAGTACGTACATTGTTTTAGCTGTGTATACCGTATACCTACGGTAAATCTGACACTGATTGTTTAGTATGTATAAAAAAATAGATATCCAGTTAACTTGTTTCCTATATCCTAACTTAGATTTATTTGAAACAACTTGGTCTCCATAAATGTTGTTATGGAATTTTTCCTTAATTTGGTATTATCTTGTCAGGCAAGTTGAACTTTTCATTTTGAGTGTTGAGATTTGAGTTATTTCACGCAATTCTAGTGCCTGTGGTAAGTTTGGTGAGAGTGTGAGGCATATTTGTGAACCAGTTTACATGGCATTTTGAAAACCAAATGTACTAGTCTAGTCTATAATTCCATGTTGTGAACAACTGGTATGCATGCAAGTTTTTGGTTCCAACTGTCAAATGCATGCCCTTGTACCCCATTAGATATAATTTGTCTATGGATATTGGTTCACATGGATGGTCTTCAGAAATTTGCTGAACCAAACCGAGAATATAATTACTTGTGTGTTCATGATTCTAGGATTGGATAACATGGATTTTTGTTTGATTAATGTCTCTTGGTTAGTAAAACTGCAATTATGTGTTAAATGCGGGTTCTGTTGTATTCAAATAGTTACCACCGACATTTTTCCTTTCAGTTCAGTTCTTGGACTGTCGTGTACTCTTGTATAAAAATTGTTTATCTATAAAATTGGATGGTTCAGGGCTTTAGAGTCTCTTTGGGAGGGGGAGTTTTTGGAGGGCTACTTCTATATTTTAAAATATATTTGATAATTTAATTTTTTTTCAAAGAACATGATAAATGATCATCTAATACTTCAATCACACTTAATTGATTTTAAAATACATTTTATAGTGTCCGTAATTTTAAAGAGAAAGGTAAGTCCTTCCCTCCTCAGACTATTATTTCAAGTTGCAAATTGCAACGACAGAAACAACTCCTATCTAACAAAGGGAATCTTTCTTATTGATAAGAAGTTAAAAGGAATTACAGAAAGTAAGAACAAATGCTACCAGTTAATTTGGCCACAATCCCCTAGCTATAAGTCAAAACTTAAATTCAAACACACATTCCCCCTGAACGTGATAGATTTGTTCTCACTCTTTTTGCTCTGTAACCACCTTTCCTAACCATTTTCTGTTTGAAAGTTAATCTCTCCCCTATATTTAGGAATCTGCCCGCATAAGTTGATCATTATGGCTTTGTCGGGCATCTTCGTATATCTAATCCAATAACGTATCATGCAACCTGCCTGCTTCATTTAGCAAATTATTTGACAGATTTATACAATATATTATCGAACATATGACTGTGTTGTTTTATTGGATCATGTTTTTTAAGATCTTTGTACAAAATTCTGTATGGTGTATTATATTGAGTTACATGACCATGTGTTTCTATAGTGTCTTCCAGTTAGTTTAGGAAGATGGCAGTTATTTATTGTTAATTTATTTAATGTGCCACTGAGTTGCATTTGACTGACTTTTTTATGCTATCCCACTATTTATATTTCAAAAAAGTGGACTCCTACAGGTCGGCGTCTTATTACCGGCTCACAGACCGGGGAATTTACACTTTGGAATGGACAGTCTTTTAATTTTGAAATGATACTTCAGGTACATAACTTAAATGATTGTCTTGATGTTGTCATCAGTTGCTTAGGAATATAAGGAGTTAATGCTGGGATTTGAAACATATGCAGGCTCATGATCAAGCAATCAGATCCATGGTCTGGAGTCACAATGACAATTGGATGGTCTCTGGGGATGATGGGGGTGCAATAAAGTAAATATTTAATTTAATATGCCATGTGGTTTCTTATAGGCTTCATACTGCATATATTTAAGTAGATTTTATGTTTAAAGGCACATCTAATTAGTAGTATTTATATTTGTGCGTCAACTTTCTAGGTATTGGCAGAACAACATGAATAATGTTAAAGCCAACAAATCTGCTCATAAAGAATCAGTCCGTGACTTAAGGTAGATTTTTTATTTTTAAATATTCTATATAATTTTTTATAGCACCGTGTAGTGGAAAAGTGCTGTAACTTTTTCATAAACAGTTTCTGTAGGACAGATTTGAAGTTCTGTTCGTGTTCTGATGATACCACAGTTAAAGTTTGGGATTTCGCACGCTGTCAAGAAGAGTGTTCATTAACTGGTAATGTGCTTTGAATGGATCAAATATGTGAATGGGTTTTCTGTCTCTAATCTGGATATACCAGATGGGAGGATGGGGTTCCTGTCTCTTATCTGTTCAACTTATTATTGTTACTTGTCTCTTGTAAATTGTTAGATTTTTGTGCAAAAGTTTTACTTTCTATTTTTCATGATCATTCCTCCTGAATTTCATATTTTTACTTTTATTTTGAAGCCCATCAATTTGATATGACTATGCAATTTTCTTGTAAAATTTGTTCAAAAATTTATTCTTTTAAATCCTTGAATCTATATATTGTGTTTATATTTTATATTCCCCATTTTTATGAACTAACCTTAGAGTTATTGTTGTGGCATTTGAACTCAGCCAGGCCATGGTTGGGATGTGAAGAGTGTTGACTGGCATCCAACAAAATCTCTCTTAGCATCAGGTGTTTTAAATATTTGTTTAATGAAATTTCCTGCGATTCTGAGATTCAATAATGTAAAATAGTATCCAATGATATTTTTGCGATATAGGTGGGAAAGACAATCTTGTGAAACTTTGGGATGCTAAAAGTGGGAAAGAGCTTTGCTCGTTGTGAGTATTGACTTAAGCGCTGATGTCTGTTGTGTAATTTGTCTGTGTTTATATATTCATATATTCATATATTCGTGTCATGCAGTCATGGACACAAAAACACTGTGCTTTGTGTGAAATGGAATCAAAATGGAAACTGGGTGTTAACGGCTTCTAAAGATCAAATAATAAAGGTTGGTAACTAACTCATCATGGTACTAATTGATAGATCCTTAGTAGAAATTAGCATCCGTCTTCTATATTTTTTATGGTCATCTAAGGCCCCATTTGGGGTGGTTGCCAGTTTTTGGTTTTGAATATCATTTTCAAAACCAAAACCTGTTCGGGTAAAATTTGAATTTATTTGGTTTTTCATTCATTTGGAAACAGTTTTTTCCTAAAAAAAAAGCCACAAAAATAGGTTTTTTTATTGGTTTTCATTTTTCTACGTGTGCTTTCATCCTCTATGTTTCCTTTCTTTCTTCCTTGTTCCTCTTTTACATTTTTTACGATTCAATTATTCTGGGTATAATAAGCTTCTGGTTTTGGTAAATAAGACTTCAATTTCGTCTCCGTTTTTTCATTTTCTAAGGAGTTGTTCTGTTTGTGGTCATGGTTCGCTTTAGTTGTGGTAACTGGTGCTTAATGTTGAAAGGTGGTAGGGGTGTTTTGTTGATATGCAGCTGCAGGTTGTCTTTTTTTGAGATTAAGTCCGTTGCAGTGTTGTTGTTAGTTGAGTTGAATTTGGTATTGGTATTGGTTTCTTTGGATTTGGCTTTGTGTCGTTTACGTGATCAATGGAGTGGCTTTGGGGTCTTAGTGTTCTAGTTTGGAGTTTGGTGGGGTGTGTGGCTGTGTAATTTGGTTGTTTGTTTTTGGGTCAGTGAAGCATTGGCTTTGGTGGTTTACGTTGATCGATAGAGTGGCTTTGGGGTCTAGTGTTCTATTTTGGAGTTTGGTGGGGTGTGTGGCTGTGTAATTTGGTTGTTTGTTTTTGGGTCAGTGAAACAGAAAACAAAAGCTGGTTTTGGTTTTTGAAAATTTCAAAACAGGAAACAACCCCAAACGGGGCCTAAGCTTTTAGGGACTTAAGTTGACTTTTATCTACTAGTTAATCTTACTCTGTCAACTTTCTATATTGCCACATTCAGTTTATTCCTCATCATTCTCACTTCCTGCTTCTTTATTTGACATTTGTGTCTAGCTTTTTATTTTTAATTTTGGATGATTATCTGTCCTTTTAGAGATTTGATTGAGGTTGGATTTTACTATCAATTAATGTCACTGTATCTATTTTGTACTGCTGTCCTTTCATTTTATTACTGCCCTTGCAGTTTTTTTGTCAATACCTCCGTCTTCCCCCACTTTGATCTTTTACTTATCCAGTTTGTTACTTTCATTTGGATTTATTATGCATTTCTCTCTCCCAGAGTTACTAATTTGTCATAAATACTATGGATTTGCAGCTTTATGACATAAGGGCAATGAAGGAGCTCGAATCATTCCGTGGACACCGGAAGGATGTTACTAGTAAGTTACATTTTTTTTCTTTGAATAGGAAAGGAACAGTACAATGATATTTGTAATCCTGCAATTAATAGTACATGATAACTACTGATAAGATATATAAGCTCATCAGAAAAAAATCTGACTGCGGTTCTGTATATCTGGTTTGATGTCTTTTTTACCTGGATGAGAAAAATTCCACTGTAACAGGAGCGCATAATCCTGAATTTTTTAAAATATCTGATGTTATTTAGCTGAGACTAGGTTTGTAAATCTGGATTTCTGCTATATTACTTGATGACGAAATGCTACGAACATGATCTAGTAAAACTGTAAAACTGAAATGGAGTCTGAATAATGCCTGGCATACAATTTACTTGAAGCTAGGCTTAGTTCTGATTTGAAGCAGTTGATTAGCTTGATTGCTTTTAGTTGCTGGAAGCTTCAACTCAACCTGCAGTACTATGATTTGGTGTTCCTATTGCTATGTGGGAAGTGTGGTTTTCAATTTAAGGCTAGGTTCATCTTAATTATAGTACCTTTTTTCGTGTGATTAATTTCCTAGCAAGTTATGGCTATCAACGATTTACTGGTTGTCCAGTTTACGCATTGATACATAGCTTCGAAGCTACCATGCGGTGACACCAGATTCCATGAAATCCAAACACACTTGAGTTATTATATTTCATCAAATTGCTAAAAAAAGCATCTTTATTAGATCCTGATCTAAAAATTGTTTAGTGGTTGTCACAATGTAGTCTTGATCATGTTGTAGTTTATTATTTGAGTACTTGTGTTGTAACCACTTTTTATTGTGCTGTAAGCCCTTCTAATTTGGAATATCAGTTCCCAGTATTTCATACATATTAATTAGTTACACTACAATACACTTCTCTTGTTTTCTTAGCTTTTAATGTATTGGTTATTCAGCAGAGTGATGTGTATCGGCCAAACTATTTCTAAGTAGGCAAATGGTGAAGTTTGTTATGGTAGTTCGTGTGATAATCTCCGTAGCACTAGCAGAAGGCCATATTCTGCTTGCATGAATGCAAAAACTCTGAACATAGTTAATGATTGAATCACTAATTTAGTCCCCAAAAATGTAGGTTGATGTCAACTTAGTCCTTGAAATTTACAAAATTTCAAAATGATCAATGAATTTGGAAGCTCTCAATCATATTAGTTCATGTGGAGCAATTTCAGAGGTTAAGTTGACCGATCCAATAGGACTGATATGATTGAAGAATGGAGATATTTATATTCAGTGATCATTTTGAAGTTTCATTGACTTCTAATTCATTAACTGACTATGACCCTACAATTTCAGGGACTAATTGTTGGTCCACTCCAATATGTTTTGTTGGGCTATTTGATAGTGTAACATTGCTAGTTTTTTAGAGCAAATTGCCATTTTCTCCAATCCTTCTGCAAGTATTAGTGGATGATGAATTTTATGACTTACTCTTGACTCTCTTGTAGCTTTGGCTTGGCATCCATTCCATGAAGAATACTTTGTCAGTGGGAGCTATGATGGTTCCATCTTCCATTGGCTTGTCGGGTAAATTTGTTTCCTCACTTGCATTGCAGTCTTCCTTTTCTCTTTGTAGTTCTTATTCTTACCTTATGTTTTGGAATGTTCTTCTCTGATCATGCTTGTGTTTTATTTGGAGCTATTCATTTGAGTAAACTTTTTTCTTTTATCAGGAATTATAAATAAAATTGCCACCTTTGTTTTCACTTTTTTCTGCTTTCAAAGAATTATATTTGAAATGATGAAAACAAAAATATTTCTATTTTCATCATATCCAATACTTATTTGAAAATTTAAGCCAAGATTACATTAAATAAGGTGATGTTTCATATTATTTTTATTGAATACAAAGGAAAAACAGATAATATTTTCTCAAACCAAAGAAATCCTTGGGGCCTGTTTGGGTTTCTCTAGTTCACTTTGCTTCCTGTTTTCAAAGTTGTGTACAGGAAATATGGAAAACAATCCCACTGTCAAAGTGTTTTCAAGAAAATAGTGAAACTATTTTTTATCATTTTCAATGTTTCCTGCGCAAAACTCTGAAAGCAAGAAACACAAGGAAAACAAAGTGACAATTTTTGTAATTAAAATTGAAAATACAAAATGTTTTTAGAAATCAAATACTTTATTTTCCTTTTGTGAGATTGTCTTAAATTTTGGAGTTTGTTAAACTCAATCTTAATCCAAAAATACATTGAGAATGAACACATCATTACAAACTTCGAAATTTATATTTATCCATAAAAAAATTGGAACAAACTAATAGTTTGAAACTATCTCTGACTGCCAATGAATTAAACAATGTTTCTTTCCACCTTTAATAATCTTTTCTGAATTAAAGGTGATTGGGATAATATGAAAATTTTCAGCTTTTTATTTCCTGATGATAAACTTTCTTTATATTCAGCACCAGTGAGTTGAGTTTTCTTCATTAACATCCTCCAAAATATTTGGTCATTATTAATTTTGATTGTCTTTTTGCCTGTATGTATGATAAGAGAATGCTTCCAAAGGTAGTGTAGGTTTACAAGAAAACATCTCATCCCCTTTTCAGTCAGCAACTCAGCATTATTGCCAAGATATTAAATTAAATAGATATTCTTAGTTTTCTCATTGGACTTGTTTAGGCTATATTTATAAACTTGTATTTATACTTTGTAGGTACTTGCTTAAATGATTTTTCCTCACATTTATTTATCTTATTTGCTATGTATTGTTTTTTTATCATAACTTTTTATGTATTTTGCAGGCATGATACACCACAAATTGAAATTTGCAACGCTCATGATAATAATGTGTGGGATCTTGCATGGCATCCTATTGGATACCTTCTGTGCAGGTGAGCAAAATTTTGCTGCTCAGTGAATAGTCCTATGCTTGCTTGTTTCCTCTCTCTGTCTCTTCTTAGCTTTGCTTACTCAATGTTATTTCATTCATTTGTTTTCATTATAGAAGCTGTGAGAATAAAAGTTAGTCGTGAGGCATTATGGAAGTTGTTATGAGTTTTTTAGGAGAGAAGTTCTCTCTGGATTAGGAGCTTAGCTCTGGTAGGAGTTCATAGAAATCTGGTTATCTCTTTCTTTTCTGTTATCACATCCATTGTACTCACATACCGTGTAATAAAATTCCATTCTCCTATTTCATATATTCTGTTTTCTGTGATTTCCATCAGTGTCTGATACAGGACAGACCAAAAATCAGCTCTGTCCATGCTTCACAATCAATTTTTCTTAGTTATGAAATGATGTGTAACTTGTGATTTTGTTTTCTGAGACTTGTGTTTAAATTTTTCAATTCCCAGTTCAAAATTATTACGTTGAACACTATACATATTTATATGGCACATTTCAATTTTAATTGTGTCTTTGAATATTCCAATTGATGATTTGCAATTAAAAGTTAGCTTGGCAGTTCATGATTTGATAACTTCTGTAACCTAGTTAATTTTTCTGTAGATATATGATGAAAGTGATAACCAACTTCATGTTACATGTCATGACATTAATATTTTCTCATGCAGTGGTAGCAGTGATCATACAACAAAGTTTTGGTCTAGAAACAGGCCGGGCGACAGTGCTCGTGATAGATATAACAATGGCATGCAAGGTATGTTTTATTCTCATCAAGGGAAATGATGCAGTATGGTCCTTTCCGTCTTCAGTTTAAAAACTAAATCTTCTGCTAACAATTGTTGTCATCTAATTATTGAAATTTATAGTTAGTAGTCTCATGTTGCTTTCCTTGTTCAACATTTTTTGGATATTTAGCCTTATATGGTAGAAAGAGAATGAGAGATAGAGATATTGAACTGAATCTTAGGTGTATAATTATCTAAATGTGAGAAGAATACAACACGTAATATATATAGGTGAGTGCTTAGTCAAATATAGATCCGATACAGTTAGTTACGACTTCCTAAAAGTTAAGATAACTACCAGCTGCACGTTCAATTTACATTATGTAGCAGTTAAGCTAACTCCCCACTGTTCATTCTGTTTACCGAAGTATGTATTAGACTAGTAGTACTGGTATGTATCGATGCTACTCAATACTATACTCCAATACAGATAATGCATATCCATTTCTCTTTCGGTATTTAATTATTCTTTAAACTTGGGCCTAGATTTTATAATATTTTGAAGGTCCTTCATTGTATGCTGAACAGAGTTTGGATGGTAGTTCGTCAGTTAGAAACATTGCTTATAACCAAAAGCAATTAACAAATATTTGACATTTTTTTAATATGTTCATCACTCAGGATATGCGGAGCAAAATCCTGTTGCTGGTCGTGGGGGTGGTAATTTTGCAATGCCTGAAGGCCCGACAACTCCAGGACCATTTGCCCCCCCTGGGCTGACTCGAAATGAGGGTACCATTCCAGGTGTTGGAGTTGCAATGCCCTTATCTATTCCTTCTCTTGATGGGCCTCAAGGGGAGCAGAAGCAGCCCCATCCTGGTGCAATGGGTGCTCCTCCTCTTCCCCCGGGTCCACATCCCTCTCTTCTTAACCCCAACCAACAACAACCATTCCAACAGAATCCACAGCAGATTCCACAACATCAGCACCAGTCACTACCACAACAGATGGGTTCTTTGCCAATGCCTCCAAATATGCCACAGCTACAGCACCCTTCCCATTCTCCTATGGTCCCTCACCAACATTTACCCCGCCCTCCCCCCCAAATGCCACTTGGAATGCCAGGATCTTTACCAGTGCCTGCATCTCATCCAATGTCAATCCCAGGACCTATGGTATGTGTACAAAGATCTCTTTCATTCTGATTTTTATATTACTTACATAGTAAAATTATCTGGAGGGAGTTTCTATCTCAAGTGTTAGATTTTTTTTTTTTTTTGACAAAAGTGTTAGATTGTTTGAGTTTTGTATTTGTGGGGGGTTTGCTTGGGTTTTTGTTTGATCTATTCTTGCAAGATTAGCATATGATATAATGCATATTTCGACGGTATCTGATAAATGTAAATGGAAATCTTTGCGAGGGAAGTTGGGGAATATCCATTTAAGATGCTTTAATTTCCCTGTATTTTTGCATATCTTTTTGTTATATCCATATAAGTGGATGTTATATCTTGCATATGAATAGATACGTACTCTCTACACAATTGAAAAATGTCATCCATCTCTTTCACATCATTATGTAATGAATTTAGTAAGCCATAGATAAACTACATAGATAAACCCGACACCGGCAACACATTCTTTGAGGGAGAGTAAAATAAGAAAGTAAACCACTCAAGTAAATGTGCTCTAACTAAATAGATCTTGGTTGATAAGGTATCTCTAATTAGGAAATGCATATTTAACCAAACCAATAAATTTTGTCTTCCAGGGGATGCAGGGTTCAATGAATCAGATGGGTCCTCCAATGCCACAAGGTCATTATGGGGGCATGAATCAAATGCATTCAGGATCCTTGCCTACAAGTGGAGGACCACCTCTAGGAGGTTTCCCAAACAATATGCAAGGGCCACCAAATACCAGTTATCCTCAAGGTGCTCCATTTAACAGACCACAAGGTGGACAAATGCCCATGATGCAAGGGTATAATCCTTACCAGGTAAGATGATATGTTGCTTCATAAACTGCTTATTTTGGTTTTGATCCTTTTCTTTTACCATTTGTCTCATTTTCATACTGTTAAGTGTTAACTGATTACGAGGTCTGAGTTTACTGTCATTGTATCAAAAAGGACTAATATTAACCATGCTAACCCAATATGTGTATATGTTGTGTCAACTTATTACATGATCATATTTCTTGTTTCATGATTAGTTGATCTGTTGTTGGAAGTTGAATGTCCAATTTTGAAGGGAACTAATTCTGTTTTACTTATACTGCAGTCTGGAAATCAACCCGGGATGCCTCCCAACGCACAACCAGGAGGACCACACTCTCAAATGCCTCAATAAATTAAAGAAATTACTTTGTTTGTACTTGCCATTTAAGCTCGTTTGGTCCCTTTCTTAGACATTTAAGTTTTAATCTGCTGTGGAAATTTTTGTCATGGGAAACTTTCTTGTGATTTTAATTAATTTTTATTTTTTCCCTTTGGATGTAAGAGGTTTCATACTTCAGTTCAGGTTCATAGTGATCAAGACATACTTCCATTGTTTAAGTTCGATTGTTTGACTCTATCTGCTTTTGCAAAAAAAAAAAAAAGATAGGCAAAATTGCTTCATCCGTCTTATAACTTTATTTACATATATTAAGATTCACACAGTTGCATAGTTTCTCTCTTTCAAATTGGTCCTTAAAAGTTTTAAAAATTTAATTACGGGTTATGCTTGTGGAACAAAATCAATGACAATCAAACCAAACAACTAAAGTAATACTAATAATAATAATAATAATAATAATAATAATAATAATAATAATAATAATAATAATAATAATAATAAAGTCACCTGTATGTAAAATAATTCCCACTCGAGCCAAAGAACAAATAAAGAGAGAAGAGGAACTAACACACCAATATTGTTACCTAATTCCGGTCTAAATTGACCTATGTTTGGGAGAGAACAACTTTTTTATTCACAACCTTTGCAAGAGATGCAAAAGAGTAACTAGAAATTATCATAAGAGTTCTCACAATAACAAAATCTAATTTTCACCATTTTCTCCCAATAACTAAATTTCAAGATGAGCAATGAATCTTACTTGTAATGTGTTTTTTAACCCTAAATCTCACCAAAATAGCTATTGCCTGTTGGTGCATGTATGTAGTAGAAAGCAACCTTTTTAAAAAGGTCAATGGGTTCTTCAAAACCATCATATGGGTCCTAGGATGAAAGGTAAGTCAATGGCTCCACACTTTGCACCAAACTCCACAACAATCTTTCATCAAATTAATAATGTTTTCCTTAATACTCTCTCAAGTCATTATTATAAGCAAAAATTGACTTTTCAGATTCATTGAATAAATGATGTATCTGGTATATATTGTAGAGCAAATATATTAGTAATTCATTGAATCTAAAAAGTCGATTTTTGCTTATAATAGTAACCGGAAGGAGTTATTCTATAGTGCACAATTACTGAAATTTTAGAAACCAGCATGATTTAATGGCATAAAATGTCCTTTTTGTCTTAGAAAATGTCCCAACAACCCACCATGAATTTTCCCAGAAAGAACATCATTCATTGCCACTCATGACTTTACACACCATTTCAGACTAATGATAATGATAATGGTATTTATTATTTACTAACCATGACATAAAGTCATCATTTAGAAAATTGCAAGTAATTAGTATTATCTGGTTTTGTGAACATTGGGTCACTTGCATAAACTGTATTTCATATTTGCAATAGTTTCTTCTTTTTCATTAGGCTCCTCCCTTTTGTGCCATGGCTCTCGAATTCGTTGGTAGTGCTCTTCTTTCAGCTTCTCTTCAGGTTGCGTTTGACAGGCTAGCTTCTGCTGAAGTTGTGGACTATTTTCAAGGAAGAAAATTCAATGATATGCTTCTGAAGAAACTCAACATCACACTTCTCTCCATCAACGCTGTGATCGACGATGCAGAACAAAAGCAGATCAGAAATCAACACGTGAAAGCGTGGCTCGATGCTGTCAAAGATGCTGTGTTTGAAGCAGAAGATCTGTTAGATGAAATTGACATTCAAGTCTCTCAATGCAAACTCGAAGCTGAATCTCAATCCAGTCCTAACAAGGTATGGAACTTCTTCAATGCTTCTACAAATTCATTTGGCAAAGAAATTGAACCAAAGATGCAAGAAATACTTGGAAACTTAGAATATCTTTCTAGCAAAAAGGATATACTAGGTTTGAAAGAAGCTAGTATTAGTAGTGGTTTTGGTGTTGGATCGGGTCGTCTAGTGTCGCAAAAATTGCCAACAACTTCTTTGCTTGGTGAAACTGTTTTATATGGTAGAGATGTTGACAAAGACATTATATTTAATTGGTTGAGATCTCGCACCGACAATGAAAAGCAGTTGTCCGTAGTTTCCATTGTCGGTATGGGTGGGATGGGTAAGACCTTGCTTGCTCAACACTTATATAATGATTCAAAGTTGGAGGATGAATTTGATGTCAAGGCTTGGGTCTGTATTTCGGATGAATTTGATGTTTTCAAGATAACTAGAGCTATTCTTGAGGGTATCAATGGATCAATTGATGATAGTAGAGATCTAAATATGGTTCAAGAAAGGTTGAAAGAAAAATTGACAGGAAAACGATTTCTTTTTGTTTTGGATGATGTTTGGAGTGAAAAGTGTGATCAATGGGAAGCTTTGCAAACTCCTTTTAATTACGGAGCTCGAGGAAGCAAAATTGTCATCACTACAAGGAATCTGAAAGTTGCCGCGACCACACGGTCAACTAGAATTCATCATCTGGAGCAATTACAAGAAGAACATTGCTTGCAATTGTTTTCCAGACATGCATTCCAAGATGAAAATCGTCAATTGAATCCCGAGTTGATGGAAATTGGTAAAAAGATAATTGGAAAATGTAAAGGATTGCCTCTAGCCTTGAAAGTAATTGGAAGTCTCTTATACACAAAATCGTCTTTGGTGGAATGGAAAAATGTTTTGTCAAGTGAGATATGGGATTTACCTGAAGAGGTTAGCAATATTGTCCCGGCTTTAAGACTCAGCTATGACCACCTTCCTTCACATTTGAAGAGATGTTTTTCTTGTTGTTCACTATTCCCAAAAGATTATGTGTTTCAAAGGGAACAATTAATTTTAATATGGATGGCTGAAAATTTTCTACAATTTCCTCAACCTCGACAGAGTAAGAGTATGTTAGAAGTTGGCGAACAATACTTTGATGATCTGTTATCGAGGTCATTTTTTCAACAATCAAGCGAAGACAAAATGTGTTTTGTGATGCATGATCTTCTTAATGATATGGCAAAATATGTATGTGGGGATTTTTGTTTCAGGTTGGAAGTTGATGAAGCACAAAATATATCAAAAGTTACTCGTCATTTTTCGTTCATGAGATATAGATATGAATCTTCCAAAAGGTTTGAGGCCTTATGTAAAGCTGAAAGATTGCGTACATTTCTACCATTTACCAGGAACTGCAAAGTACCATCTTTTCTTAATGAATTCTGGATGTCTGGCCCTTTGCTGCATGACTTGCTCCCCAAGTTTAAGCGTTTACGCATTTTATCTTTGTCTGGTTATTACAATATGATTGAGGTTCCTAACACTGTAGGAAATCTTAAACATCTCCGTTATCTTGACCTTTCTGATACCAACATAAAAAAGCTACCTGATTCAATATGTTTTCTCTTTAACTTGCAAATACTGAGGTTGAAGAATTGCCGATTTTTGAAGGAGTTGCCTTTGAATTTTCATAAACTCACTAATTTGTGCTATCTTGATTTTAGTGGAACCAGTGTGAGGAACATGCCAATTCATTTTGAAAAATTGAAGAACCTTCAAGTGTTGAATTCATTCTGTGTAGGAAAAAGTAGCGACTGTGACTCCAATATTCAACAGTTAGGTGAACTCAATCTTCACGGATCACTATCAATTTCAGAGTTACAAAATACTGTTAATCCCTTTGATGCATCGGCGTCAAATTTGAAAGATAAAATACACCTTGTGAAGCTAGAGTTAGAATGGAATGCAGACAATGAAAACTCACAGCAAGTAAGGGAAGTGCTTGAGAACCTACAACCTTCGAAACACTTGAAGGAGTTGTCAATCAGGAGCTATGGTGGAACAAGATTTCCAGATTGGTTTGGAGATAATTCACTTTCAAATTTAGTGTCCTTGAGGTTGAGTAACTGTGGAAAATGTCCCTTGTTGCCTCCACTTGGAATCTTACCTTCTCTCAAGAAACTATGCATTATAGGGCTCTATGGTTTAGTGGTTATTGGAACTGAGCTTTATGGGAGTACCTCTTCACATGTTCCATTTCCATCTTTGGAAACTTTGCAATTTGAGGATATGGAGGAATGGGAAGAATGGGAATGCAAAACTGCGACAAATGCTTTTCCATGTCTTCAAAACCTTTCTATAAAAAATTGTCCAAATCTAAGAGAGAACTTGCCAGAGAAGCTTCCATGTTTATTGAACCTGGAAATTTTTCTTTGTGAACAACTTGTGGCTTCGATACCTTGGACTCCATCTATTCGTGAATTGCATCTAAATGATTGCGGAAATCTGCTATTTGATTATCATCCATCTACTTTGAAAATTCTCAAGATTGGCGGATACTGCATGGAAGCATCACTGCTTGAGAGGATTGAGCCAATCATGTCCAATATCTATCTTGAAAGAATGAAAATTGTTGGTTGCCCTAATATGAATATTCCAATACATTCTTGTTACAATTTCCTTGTAGGATTGTACATTTGGAGTAGTTGTGACTCTCTAACTACTTTTCCTCTCGATTTGTTCCCAAAACTCAAGGAGCTCCAATTTAGAGCCTGTAATAATCTTGAGATGATTTCACAGGAGAACACTCACAATCTCAAACTTTTGCAAATTTCCAATTGTCCTAAATTTGTGTCATTTCCAAGAGGAGGACTCAATGCACCTGAGCTAGTACACTGTGTATTTTATAAATTAGAGAACTTGAAATCATTGCCTGAATGCATGCACAATCTCCTTCCATCTATGTATAGTCTAATAGTGCAAGATTGTCCACAACTCGAGTTGTTATCTGATGGAGGTTTGCCATCAAATATAAAACAGTTGTATCTTCGCAATTGTTCCAAACTTTTGGCATCACTGAAATGCGCTTTGGCAACAGCTACCTCTCTATTATATTTGTATATTGGAGAAGTGGACATGGAGTCTTTTCCGGATCAAGGGTTGCTACCACATTCTCTTAGTTCTCTATCCATCACTTGGTGTCCAAATCTTAAAAAACTGAATTACTTTGGTCTCTGCCATCTCTCCTCTCTTACAAGATTGTATCTTTCTAGCTGCCCGCTACTCGAATGCTTACCAGAGGAAGGTCTGCCAAAATCCATTTCAACTCTACAGATTTGGGGAAATTGTCTGCTGCTCAAACCTCGTTTTCGGAAACCAAATGGTGAAGATTGGGAGAAGATTCGTCACATTCAATGCGTAATCATTGACAGTGACATAATAACTTGAAGTTCAAATTCTAAGTGAGGCAATCACTAGTTCGCCTATTCTCTGCCATATGATGAGGTACCTACACTTGAACACACATACTCACATATACATGTTTTAAATTGAAAGCCTATTTTTGGATCATTTCAAATATTGATTTATACAGTCATCCCTATACTATGGTTGTCTTTATTTGAAGCCTTGTTGTCAATTGTTTACCATGTATAGTAGTGTTTTGTTCAAATTTCGCTATGCCACAATGTTATAGTGCGGCTATAGCCTTTATTTGACAACAATTTATAACAGATAACATATATATCAATTCACGTGTTGACATATTTCGAATAGAGTGCTATTTACTTTAGTTCCTTGTATCTGGATCCACTTTCTTCATACATCATTATTTGATTGGTTATTACATTTTCTTCAAATTTGGGGTCAATAACAATACTCATATTAGTCAGAGAAAGCATTTTTTATCATAAAATTTTGATAAAATAGTCATGCCTAGTTCTCTCACATTGGACATTGTTAACTTCATTTGCAAAATTGTTAAATAATTTGATTTAGAATTTGGATATTATATGAGGTATGTGTTGCTTATTTTGATTGATTATTATATTATTGTATTTTATATAGGCATGAAACTCTGAAACTCAAATTTTTAATGCTTATCATGAAGAGAATATGTGGGATCTTTGAAGGCTTTAATGGATACTTCTATGGAAATGAACATAAACTAGCTGTCTGCAGTAACTTCCAATGATGAAGCTTGAATTTGTTTCCATGTCTCTTGTAAGCTTTGCTCGGCCAATGTTCTAAAGCTACTGTTCACATAATTATCTTTGTGAATAGCACACTCTTATGAACACCATAAGTTGTTTGAGTGTAGCCATGTGAAGTTTCTGGTTTCAATGTTATACAATTTGCACACTGATATGCATAATGAGGCCATTATCAAGGGAGGCAAGATGGGTGGGGGCTTTAGTGCTCCTGATGCAAGTGAAAACAAAGTGTCACAAATGTTTTTATTTTTTAGGCAGGATGTTAAATACCACATAAAACTCACACAAAAATGGAAGATTCTGAATTCAAACTTGCGACACCATGTATATCTGGCCTAACAATTTCACCATTTTGCCAATTAAGTTAGAACTTACAGTTAATTGTAACAAATAAAAATAATAATATAATGATATGATTTCTTTATGTAATGATAATGATAATATAATGATATGATTTCTTGGCCTGACTTTATTTATCTTGCGGCTGAATTCTAGATTACTAGGCCCCCTTTCCCTCTAGGAACCAGAAAGTTAACAAAAAAATATATATATATAATATTTGTTCGGCTCACTCTTCTGATATAATAAGTCCTTTGTTTATGCAGTCTCGCTTCTGTCTTGTATATTATAATAGGAAATGATGTTTTCAACATCAAATGTTCTGTCACTTTATTATATTCTTGCTTAAACGATCTATTATTAACAAATGAGTAAACAAAACAAGGACATGCAAGTTGAGTTAATTCACCAGAATTTTCTTGGAAGCATTCATTGGATTTATTTATCAATTGTTAAATCAAGTTAATAACCTCATTCATTGACCAAAAACTACATTTGATTAAACTATCGATTATGTTAATCCACTTGCATAAATTTTATTGATTCCACAAATTCTGGTTGAATTCATGCTCTTTCAATAACATATTAGCCTATAGCTCCCTCTATTCATTGAGTCAACTTCACCTTGCATTTGCTATTCTTTCTTTGATTTCTTTTTGGTCTCTCCCTTTCATTTTGTGCCATGGCGGTTGAATTTGTTGGCGGTGCTCTTATTTCTGCTTTTCTTCAGGTCACATTTGAAAAATTGGCTTCTGTTGAAATCGGGGCCTACGAGGAAAAAAACTGAATGAAAAGCTTTTGAAGAAACTCAACATCACACTTCTGTCCATCAATCTTGTGGTCGATGATGCAGAATTAAAGCAGATAAGAAATCGACACGTGAAAGCATGGCTTGATGCTGTCAAAGATGTTGTGTTCGAAGCAGAAGATCTGTTGGATGAAATTGACATTGAAGTTTTCAGATGCAACTTGGAAGTTGAATCTGAGTCCAATACTGGAAAGGTATGGAACTTTTTCAATGCTTCTTCCAATTCATTTGACGAGGAAATTGAATCAAAGATGCAAGAAGTCCTTGAAAACCTAGATTATCTTTCAAGCAAAAAGGATATACTAGGTCTGAAAGAGGCTAGTACTAGTTGTAACCAAGTGTATCAAAAACTGCCATCAACATCTTTGCCGGTTGATTCTGTTATTTATGGTAGAGATGTTGACAAGGAGGTTATCTGTGATTGGCTGATATCTGATGCTGAGAATGATAAGCCTCAGCTTTCGATAGTTTCTATTGTTGGTATGGGCGGGATAGGTAAGACCACACTTGCTCAACATCTATACAATGACCCGAAGATGGAGGATACATTCGATATCAAAGCTTGGGTCTGTGTGTCAGAAGAATTTGATGTTTTAACGCTAACAAGAGTAATTGTTGAGGCAATCACTGGAACAAGAAACAATACCAAAGTCCTCGATTTGCTACAAGTGAAGCTGAAGGAAACACTAGCTGGGAAAAGATTTCTTCTTGTTTTGGATGACCTTTGGAACGAAAAACGTGACCAATGGGAAGCTTTGCAGACTCCTTTTCATTATGGAGCTCAGGGAAGCAAAATTATTGTCACTACCCGTAGTCTAAAAGTTGCCACAACCACACGGTCAACTAAAATACATCAGCTAGAGGAATTAGAAGAAGAACATTGTTGGAAGTTGTTTTGCAAACATGCATTCCTAGATGAAAATCCTCAAATAAATCCAGACTTTAAGGATATTGCTAAAAGGATACTTAAGAAATGTCAAGGATTGCCTCTATCATTGAAAACAATTGGAAGTCTTTTATACACAAAACCATCTTTGGTGGAATGGGAAAGTATATTGGGAAGCGAGATATGGGACTTACCAGAAGAGGAGAGCAACATCATCCCCGCTTTAATATTGAGCTACCATCATCTTCCTTCTCATCTGAAGAGATGTTTTGCTTATTGTGCCTTATTCCCTAAAAATTATGTGTTTCAAAAGGAGCATTTAATTTTATTATGGATGAGTGAGAATTTTCTGCAATGCCCTCGACAGAATATAAGTATGGAAGAAGTTGGTGAACAATACTTCAACGATCTATTTTCCAGGTCATTTTTTCAGCAATCAAGGGAACATAAAATACATTTTGTCATGCATGATGTTCTCAATGACTTGGCAAAATATGTATGCGGGGAGTTTTGCTTCACATTCAAAGATGAGGAATCAAAAAATGTATTGAAAATGACTTGCCATATTTCATTTTTAAGAAATCCACGTAAAGCTTCCAAAATATTTGAGAACTTACATAATGCTAGTAGATTACGCACATTCCTACCATTAAGCATGACACCGTATGGTATTGCTTGGAATAGTTGGATGTCTAGCACATTAATGCACGAGTTGTTCTCAAAGTTTAAGTTTTGTCGTGTCTTGTCATTGTCTGGTTGTTCTTTTGAGAATGAGTTGCCTGGTACCATAGGAAATCTCAAGCATCTACGTCATTTAGACCTTTCTGGTACTTACATAACAACGCTACCTGATTCAGTGTGTTCTCTCTATAACTTACAAATACTGAAGTTAAGGAATTGTCGGTATTTGAAAGAGTTACCCTTGAATTTATATAAACTCACTAATTTGCGTTATCTTGATTTTAGTGGAACTAGAGTGAGAAATATGCCAATGGATGTGGGAAAGCTAAAGAATCTACAAGTACTGAGTTCGTTTTATGTGGAAAAAGGTTGTGAGGCCAATATACAACAACTAGGAGAACTCAATCTTCATGGCGCGCTATCAATTTCAAAGGTGCAAAACATTTTAAATCCTGCTGATGCATTGGCAGCAAATTTGAAAAATAAAGTGCACCTTATGAAGCTAGAGTTAGAATGGAATGCAAACAGTGACGATTCAGAGAAAGAAAGAGAAGTGCTTGAGAAGCTACAACCTTCCAATCACTTGAAGGAGTTGTCAATACGAAGCTATGGCGGTACACGGTTTCCAGATTGGTTTGGAGATAATTCATTGTTCAATGTGGTGTCCTTAAAGTTGAGTAATTGTGAAAATTGTGTGTTATTGCCTCCACTTGGAATTTTGCCATCTCTCAAGGAGCTGCGGATCATAGCGCTATCTGGGATAGTAGTGATTGGTAATGATTTTTATGGGAATAAGAGTAAATCTTTTTCTCCAATTATTCCATTTGCATCCTTGCAAACCTTAATATTTGAGAATATGAAGCGATGAGAAGAATGGGATTGTAAAATTGCAACAGGTGCTTTTCCGTGTCTCCAAGAGCTCTCTATAAAAAATTGTCCAAATCTAAAAGAGTGTTTGCCTGAGCAACTTCCTCGTTTAAGGACGCTTGAAATTTCTAATTGCCAACAGCTTGTGGCTTCTGTTTTATTGGTTCCATCCATTCATCAATTACATCTAAATAATTGTGGAAAGCTTCAATTTGATTATCACCCATATACTCTGAGAATTCTCAAGATTGGTGGAAGATGCATGGAAGAATCATTGCTTGAATGGGATGGGCACACCTTATCACACACCTTTCTTGAATCATTGGTAATTGAGGATTGCCCAACTATGAGAATTCCCCTTGACTGCTCCAACAATTTCCTTACATTTTTGTCCATCACTAGTAGTTGTGACTCTCTAAAGACCCTTCAGCTCGATTTCTTCCCAAAACTACAGTCGCTCAAATTGCGAAACTGTAGTAATCTTGAAATGATTTCACATGAGCTTGAGCATGAACATAGCCTTACACGCCTGACAATTATAGAGTGTCCTAAATTTGTATCATTTCCCAAGGGAGGATTCTCTGCACCTTGTCTGAAGCATTTTGATCTTTGCAAATTGGAGAATTTAAAATTATTGCCAGAATTCATGCACACTCTATTTCCATCTCTTACTGACCTTACTATAACAAACTGTCCACAACTGGAGTCATTTTCTAATGGAGGTTTGCCGTCAAGCCTAAAACGCATGCGTCTCATCGGATGCTCCAAATTTCTTATTGCCTCACTGAAATGGGCTTTGGGAATCAACACTTATCTAAAAAGTCTGTACATTGAAAATGTGAATGTCGAGTCTTTTCCGGATCAAGGGTTGCTTCTCCTCTCTCTTACTTCATTGTATATCTATGATTTTCCGAATCTTAAGAAACTGAACTACAAAGGTATATGTCACCTCTCCTCTCTTGAAGAAGTGCATCTTGCTGACTGTCCTAGTCTCCAATGCTTACCAGTGGAGGGTCTACCTAAATCCATTTCAACTCTAGAAATTAGGCATTGTCGGTCGCTCAAACAACGATGTAAGAAACCTGAAGGTGAAGATTGGGGGAAGATTTCTCACATTCAAAGTGTGATGATCGATGGCGACATAATAACTTGAACTTGAGTTCCGAACACTTAATATTTTTAGACATTAGTTTATGTATGAATGAACAACAGTAATTTTATGTTGTGTATGTCAAACTCAGAATGTGTATGTGGTAATGTCTGCCTTTTTCATTAGGGAATTCTCCTTTAAATAATACTGATACAATATGATATGTAGCCTTAAATCTTGCTAAAACTGTAACCTACAGCTGGACTAAATAATACTTACAGCTGGACTAATTAAACAGGGGAATAATTACATAATTACAAATATAAACAAATCTGCACAATTAATGATTCATAAAACTGTCAAATTCCATTTGACATCCCCCCTCAAATTGATGCTGGTGAGTCTAGAAGCATCAATTTGCTGATTAGAAAATTATGTCGCTGACGAGTCAAAGATTTGGTGAGGACATCAGCTAACTGAACCGATGTTGAGACATGAGGCAGAGTAATAACTTTGCGGTCATAGGCTTCCCTAATTGAATGACAATCGACCTCTATGTGCTTCGTTCTTTCGTGGTATACCGGATTTGCTGCAATATGTATAGCACTTGTATTATCAGCATGTAGTGGAGTTGGTTTTGTTTGTGAAAAACCAAGTTCTGAAAGAAGGCCCCGCAACCAAATAATTTCTGAGCATGCTGCAGACATGGACCGATATTCTGCTTCAGTTGAGGATTTAGATACAGAATCTTGTTTCTTGCACTTCCAAGAGATGGGGGCATCACCTAAAAACATACACCAACCAGTTGTAGATTTCCTTGTGTCTGGACAGCCAGCCCAATCAGCATCACTGTATGCTTGAAGTTGTATTGCTGCACCATTAGGGAATAAGAGACCGCGGCTAGGTGTACCCAGTAGGTATTTAATGATGCGGTGTACTGCTGAAAGATGCAAATGTCTAGGATTCTGCATGAATCTACTAACTGTGTGGACAGCAAAAGAGATATCGGGTCTTGTAATGGTAAGATAGATAAGACTACCAACCAACTTCCGATATAAAGTGGGGTCTGCTAGGAGTTCACCTTCATCCCGTCTTAACTTGACATTAACTTCCATGGGAGTGTCAATAGCAGTAGCATTGGAGAGACCAGCAAGCTGAATTAGATCCTGAGTATATTTGTGTTGATTAACAAATATGCCTTTTTGTTGAAACTGTACTTCCAAACCCAAGAAGTAAGTGAGCTGCCCAAGATCTTTCATGTGAAAAGTGGAATGCAACAATTTTTGGATTGTATTGATTGCCTCTTGATCTGAACCGGTGATGACAATGTCATCCACATAAACAAGGAGTATCACAATTCCTTTTGATGTTCGTTGTATAAATAGAGACGGATCATAGCTGCTCTGGATGAAGGAAAAACCAATAAGTGTTGCTCTAAACTTTTCAAACCACACTCTTGGTGCTTGTTTCAACCCATACAAAGAACGTTTTAATTTGCAAACAGTATTAGGTAATGTGGAGGTCATGCCCGTAGGAAGTTTGATGTAAACTTCCTCCTTGAGGTCACCGTGAAGGAAGGCGTTCTTGATATCTAGTTGGTGAATTTGCCAAGATTTAGATGCAGCAATGGCTAGAATAGTGCGTACTGTGGTCATTTTGGCCACAGGTGCAAACGTCTCATCATAGTCAAGACCATATTCTTGCTTATTCCCAAGTACAACCAACCGAGCCTTATAGCGATCTATGGATCCATCTGAACGAAGCTTTATAGTGAATACAAATTTACTGCCAAGAGGTTTAACTGATGAGGGACATGGAACAACGTCCCATGTTTGATTTTCTTCTAGTGCCAGAAGTTCTGCCTCTATAGCGTCTTGCCAACATTTATGTTCCATAGCCTGTTTATATGAAGAAGGGATAGAAACAGAAGCTAATGTTGCTGTCAAAGATAAATGTGGAGATGAATCATACCGTTCTGGTGGTTTACGAACGCGAGTACTGCGACGTAAACATTCTGGTTCTGGTTGAAGTACTGAATCAGCAACCAGAGAATGATCGGTAGGGGGCCGCGGCGGTTTTGGACGTCTTTGGTACACCAAGACTGGTTTAGGGGTTGGTTCGCCTGCAGAATTGTTAGAAAACAAAGGCAAAATAGATGTGGATTTAGGAGAGTGGGTGTCTTGGTTAGTGGAAAAAAAATATTTATCCTCTTGAAAAATGACATTTCTAGAAACTCGAATCCTATTGAGATTAGGATCATAGCATATGAAACCTTTTTGGTGGGTTGAGTAACCAAGAAACGCACATTTAACAGATTGCGCTGTGAGTTTTGAGCGTTCATGGGGCTGAAGATGGACATAGCAAACACAACCAAAGGTACGAAGATTGGTATAAGTGGGTTGCTGTCGAAATAACCTTAAGAATGGGGAATCATTGTTTAAGGCTTGAGAAGGCAGGCGATTAATAAGATGGACAGCAGTGGAGACAGCTTCACACCAGAATCGAGAGGGCACAAAGGAATCCAACATCAAGGTACGAACAACATCAAGTATATGACGATTTTTTCTTTCAGCTACCCCGTTTTGTTGGGGTGTAGAAGGGCATGACCGTTGGGATATAATACCATTTGTTTGCAAGAATTCTTTAAATAAAGCAGATGTGTATTCCCCTCCATTGTCAGACCGTAAAATTTTAATTTTAGATGAAAATTGGGTTTGAACATAGGCATGAAAATATTTGAAAGCAGAAAATGCTTCAGCCTTAGAGCGCAAAAAATAGACCCATGTGAAACGACTATAGTCATCAATAAAAGTGATAAAGTATTTGTAATGAGCATGAGATATAACAGGTGATATTCCCCATAAATCACTATGAATCATGTCAAAAGGTTGATTCACATTTGCTTGATGAACTGGAAATGGTAAAATTTTACTTTTACCAAGTTTACAAGAATTGCAATCAAATTGAATAACACTAAGAGATGGGGAATTTTTATTGCCAAGAACTGTAGATTTCATCAAATTATAAAGTACGTTTGAGTTTGGATGTCCAAGACGCTTATGCCATGTTTTGAAATCAACAATTGCAGAATTACAAGAAATAAAAGGCAGAAAAGAACATGGAGACAATGGTGAATAAAGAGGAAAAAGACGTCCAACTTTAGGCCCCTTCGCGATCATCTTCCCTGATTTTTGATCCTGCACAAGACAACCAGATTTTGAGAATTCAACTCTACAATCATTGTCAACTAGTTGACCAACCGAAATAAGATTGTTGGTGAGATCAGGGGAAACATAAATGTTTGTGAGAGAAGAGGAAATATCACCAATTGCTGTGATAGGTAATTTGTTACCATCAGCAGTATGTATTTGGAGATTACCAGAATAATTTGTAACATTGGTAAGAGCAGCAACATCGTTGGTCATATGATTAGATGCCCCGGAATCAAAATACCAAGGAGAGCTTAGGGGAGAAACGTTACCTGACAGACCAAAAGCAGAAAAAGCTGAAATAATCATTTGTTGAACCATTTCAGGGGTCAGACTTGGTGTTGTGGAATGCAAGTGCTGATCCACAGAGATAGGAGCTGTAGAAGAACCAACAGAGGCAGTGAAAGCCGTGGCTGTTTTCTTCGGTGGTCGGATTGGGCATTCTTTAATGATGTGACCATCCTTTTTGCAGTAATTGCAGAACTTTTTAGGACAGTTGGAAGCATAATGTCCAAGTCCTTTGCAACAGAAACATTGGACACTACTCATATCTCTCCCACGGGGTCGGTCTTGCATGGCATATGCCACAGGAAGAGAAGCGGCCTTCTGTTGTTCCATAGTTGTTTGAGTGAGGAGACGCTGTTCCTCGCGAAGCAATTCATTGAGACAGTAATCCAAAGATGGGACAATAGCCCTGTTCATGAGATTGGATCGTAGTCCCTCAAAATCAGATCGCAATTTCATCAGAAATTGATCTCGTTTGGTAGTGTCATGAACTGTTTGCACAGCAGTTTGGCCTTCAGTTGACAAACCTTGATAGACAATATTAGTGTATTCAGACCAAAGATTCATAAAGTGAGAATAAAACTCAGAAATGGAAAGACTTTCCTGCTGAAAAATTGCAATTTCATGTTCAAGCTGGAACCGGCGAGCAGCGTTGTTCTGGCTGTATACTTTCTTCAAATAGTCCCACATCTTAACTGCTGTGGTGAAAGGCCGGAGATTGAGAACGATATTAGGATCAACAGATCCTGTGATCCATGTCATGACTTGTGCATCTTTGGCTACCCATTTGGCATGTGCATCATCCTTATCTGTCTTTGCTGGAGCAGAATCGGTTCCATCGATATGACCCCAAAGCTCTTTTCCTTTGATAAAAAGCTCGATCTGAAATGCCCATGTGGGGTAGTTCTTTCCGTTAAGGCGCACAAAGATGACATCGTGCTTGTCGGTGAACATGATTCCGAGGAGGAAAAAACAACGCAGAGGACTTATGAAATGGTAAAATAAGCAACTCGAAAACAGAAAGGAAACGTGGATTGAAGTTGGCTAGGAACTATGATTTCTAGAGGTAGGTGATGCAGGAAAAAAAACTCAAGACTATGATTGCAAAAGGTGGCTGGACCAGAAAACAAAGAAACAATGTTTGGATCGTAACCTAGTCTGATACCATGTCACGTATATCGAGACCTAACTCATCCTTACAAAACCGGCTTGTAAGGTGAGGAGTGTCTCCTCTTTATAAACTCTTAACAAGAATCCTATCTATCCGATGTGGGACTAAATCCCACCGAGTGTTGGCTGCTAACACATATCCCCTCACGCTTCAGCCCGGCCTAATGGGCCTGAAGCGTGAACGATGTAGGAAGCCCAACGATAGACCCGATAGGCTCTGATACCATGTCAAACTCAGAATGTGTATGTGGTAATGTCTGCCTTTTTCATTAGGGAATTCTCCTTTAAATAATACTGATACAATATGATATGTAGCCTTAAATCTTGCTAAAACTGTAACCTACAGCTGGACTAAATAATTCTTACAGCTGGACTAATTAAACAGGGGAATAATTACATAATTACAAATATAAACAAATCTGCACAATTAATGATTCATAAAACTGTCAAATTCCATTTGACAGTGTATTATAAAATTGATAATTATGATGATACTTCTATATGAATTGCTTTTTGGTTCTAGAGGTTAGAGTTTATATCTTGGATAAAATGTTTCATAGTTTAATTGTGATCTTTTACATACTTAATTTTGAAAAAATATACGTATATGATTTCAGTTAACGTTATATCTATACGCGATCTCAGTTCATGTACATAAAAATTAATTGGATGATTACGTGAACTAAAAATATGTGTTTTGACATGAACTAAAATGTTGGTGGACGTGAAATTAGTTCACATTCCCTCATGTGGGTTTGTATTGTACGTCTTACGTAATATGTGCTTTGCCTAAAAGAAAAAACAACTGAGTCTTCGCACTATATAGCACTCCTCTTTACAAAATTACAAGCATTAATTATATGAATTAAATTCGCGTACACTTTCGTGAATTGAATTGAATTCACTGTTGTACATAACATTTGAAAATTCAAAATTTGCATATTGTATGTATATATGTGAAATTAATTTGTGTACGTGTTAAAAACAGAGGTTAAAAGACGATGATGCACAATGAAAGTAAAACGTTATCAAAATGAGTTGTTAATAATCCATCAAAATTGAATGAAATTCTTTCTTAGCTAATTACATTAGGAACTTCTAATGCTTAACCCTTTTGCATGTTCTAGGCATTACCTATGAAACCAAATTTAAATGCTAATTAAATTTTGGCCTAGCTAGTTTTTTCCTTTAGTTGTTAATAGGTTGTTCTTGCTCTTCCTTAACTCTTGATTTCAGCAAATGAGGCCTCAACTTGTTTACATCTGATTGTTGAACTGGTTTCAAGAAGAATTCTTCAGCTCCCTCTTCCAAACATCTAATACAATTACAAACAAGTAATTAGGTTAAGTCAAAAATTTGAAATATAGTTCATAATATGCAAGACTTGGCACTTTTAAAATAATTAATTTAATATTAAATTTAGTCCATTTCATGATATTTTATGCTTGCAACTGTAAAGACTATTTGATATTAGATTAATCGTTCTATGGTATAAAATTTTCTCACCTGTTTATTCTAGATGGAACATTCTCCGAGGACATTATCACGACCGGTATGTCTTTAAAAGATTTGGATTCCTGAACATCAAAGAATTATTATTAGTTTTAACTTCTAATTAGAGAATATAGATGATGTTGTCCATGAATTATTTTATTTTTGGAAATGGATGAACAATTTTTATTTTTTTGTCAAAAAAAAAAGTGATTCATTTTTTTATAGAAAATGTCCTGTTTTAAAATTCAAATCACTGGCAATTAAGAAATAAGATCCTATTTTTCAAATTGTTTCTTAAATAGAAAAGAAAAATAACTTCACCAAATTTCAAAAGTGTGCACAAAGTTGTGGCAAAATTTAATCAAATATAAAATAGACTAATAAAATATAAAAAAATTGACAAAAAGAAATTTAAAAAAGTTTTGTAAAATATACCAAGAACCTACCTTGATTTTTCTGAGCAGATCATAGCCTGTCATCCCTGGCATACAATAATCTGTTATGATCAGATTTACATCAACATCCTGCATAAATAATTGAATCAAAGATTAATACAAACTTGTAAAGCAAAAAATAAAAATTAATACAAACTTATCAAATAAAAATTTTAATCCATAAATATTATGTCATTTAGTATGAAAATAAACCTGATGAATTTCTGAAGCAACATCCTCAGCCAAACCAAGAAATTTCAAAGCCTTAGTAGCAGAATCCACTGCAGTAACTGCAATTTCATTACAAAAATAAAAAATCATTATCATGCATAAAACTTATTAACCAAAAATTCACACTTTCAACAAAATAATAATATATTGACTACACTAACATGCTCATATCATATATATTTTCTCTCATTACATAAACAACATTACAATGTAATAATATAAATCATAATTAATAAAAACAAAAAATCAAAAAAGAAAAGACATGGACAAGAAAAATAGAAAATTACCTTGAAAAGAAGAAGTTTTGAGGAGCCTTTCAATCAACATTCTATCAATGATACTATCATCAACAGCCAAAACATGGAATTGATTCTCTTTAGCCATACCCATTTGTTGAAAGATTATATTTTTCAAATCAAAGAAATGAGATAAAATGGTGAATGAAATAAGAGAATATAAAGTATGAGGAGTATAATTGTAATGAATCAAAATCAAAATGTGACATTTTAAATGAGAGGCTATAATGATAAAAAAGATACATAATCTTGATAGGATATTTGACAGTTTGGAAAACAATATCCTACAGATTTCATCCAGAATCTGAAGGATCTTCAAAGTTGATTTTTGAATTGAAAGAATAAGCAAAGAAGTGGTGTTGTTTTACCAAATTTTTAAATTAGACATGTTAATTATTATTATTCTAATATTTTAATATATTTGACCTTTTTGAGAATAGGTGTGTTATTATTATTTTAATATATTTGATCATTTTTTATATAGGTTTGGTATTAATTTTTTAATATATTTGACCATTTTTTGTATTAGGTGATCACTTATATATATGATTCTCTTTTCACATAATTTGTCTTTTCATTATGACTAAAGGGTATTTTTTTATGACACAAATAATCTAATTTCCATTCATGCATGTGCATGACTTGCTTAGTGCCTTGCACTTAGCCATACTTACTATGATTAAAGGGTATTTTATTTATCCGGTTGACCTTTGATATAAAGACAATTTTAATCAAATCAGATTTTGATTTTTTATTATTATTGTTAAGAAATCCTTAACTTGCTGCTTTTGATTTTTTATTATTGTTAAGAAATCTTTAATTTAGACTGGCACATATCAGATTATCTGATTAGGTTTGAACGATTCATATATTTTAACTTTATATTTTATGTTTGTAAAAAAAAAAACTTTATATTTTATATTTGATTTTTTTTCTCCTAAATATTTATTCTTTTTCCTTTTTTTAAATTGTCTTATTTTTAGTGAATATAATTTCTTTCTTTCTCTGTTTTATTTCTTTGTAGTAATACTTTTTTTTTCATAGTGGTTACTTGGCGCATTTCAAATAATTTGAGGTAGAACTTTAACTGAAGATTGACGAATCTTAGTTACAATTCTTTGCAAAATTATTATTCTTTTGAATTTGAATTATGCTCTTTTTTTTTAAACGGAGAATTTGAATTATGCTTAATCCCTCCCTTTTGAATTTGAATTATGCTTAGTCCCTCTCAAGCGTGGCCAAGCAATTATAATTTTTCTTTAAAAGGTCAAAATAAATATATATTAACATAACTCAATCAAAGCACAAGAAATGCTATTGAATAATAACAAAAGTCTTATAATAGAAAAAGAAAAAAATGTTACCAAATCAAAAGAAAAAATTAGGTAACAAATTATAAACTGGCAAACCCCTATATATCTGAGTGGTTGGTTGCTCCAATAATCATAAGATATTTTTTTAACTTTAGCCTTAATCCATGATCAAATCAATAGTTTAATTAACAATATTCAAAAGCGAAAATAATAGATGTCTTAATTACCGAAAATCACATGATTACGTTCAAATGGACAAATACAAGCCAACTAAATCAAATAAATATTGAGTCCTTAATAGGTTAATGCTGAGATTTGAACTGAGGACCTTGCATACTCAAACATCATAATCTCTTATTAATCTACTAATGCACATTTGATATATTTTTGTGAATATTGAAAATATATAACTATTATTACAGGACTTCAAAATTTTTAGTCCCAAAATTTACAGCCAAGTTTTAGAGACTCGTTGTCGTTGCACATCCAACACATGGATTGTGACCTGGTCCTTAACTTGCTTTCTATGAGATACCGCCTATAAATTGCATTATGTGATTAAAGTTATTGTTTGACAATGCACAACTAATGTCTAACCAAGCTTAGAGATGACAATGAGATAGATAATGGTCAGAGGATGTTCCTCTGTTCCCCGCACCGTCCCCCAATCTGCTTCCCACCATGGGGATATATTTTTTCTCATCCTCACAGTATTTACGGAGATCTATGAACATTGAAAAATAACAATTTTTTTAATAATTTTTGTTCAAAAATCTAACACGGGTATTTCGATATTTTCACGTCTATTTTTTTAAAAAAAAAGGCACATGTATTGCATATTTCTTTATTTTTTTTTCTTAAGAAAACATCTTGCTTCAGTAACAAAATAAATATAAATTTTTTTGGTGCAACACTATTAACATAAAAATAAATCCTATACAAAAACTCAACATACATAATTATAGAGAAAAAAAAATCAGATAAAGGCAATTTTGTGAATGGTGATAATCCAAAATATTAAGGATATTATCAACAAAAATAGACAAATAAGTTTTATGGTCAGTGTCGAGGAATCCACGAGACAACGAGTGCTTCTCCGTTTTCTGCCTCAAAGTGTCTTCGGAGGAACTTTCTCCATATCCCCATCTCCATGGGAGAAAAATCACCAAACTCGAAGCTCCAAACAGATGCGAATTATCCGACCAACACGACCATAATTTACCGCCAACATGAAAGTCAAATGTTTTTAGGGGATCAATATTTTAATCCTACAAATAAATAATTGAAACATGCATGATCAGCATTGTCAATTAAAAAAGAAAAAGAAAATAAATGATCTGCATTATATATGACTCATATTAAACAATTGATGATATTCCGTACGTATTGATTTTTCGCCTAAAAGAATATAATGGCAAACTCTACCAAAAAAAAAAAAAAAGAATATAATGGCAAAAAACTCTGCTTTATGAAATGATGCCACCGAGTATGAAAGATCAATCACATGGAAGATAGTTAATATTGAGAAAGAACCTTTTCCTATTTTAAAGGATACATTTTGTTGGAAAGTTGCAGGAGAGAAGAGAAAATATTTTAAATTTATGTATTTGATTCAATTTTTAAGAAGGGAGAAAACCGAATGGAGACAAAAAAGAAAAATTCTAAGAAGACCTTTTTGAATTTTTTTTTTTAATCTTTTTGAATTTTATTTTAAACATTCAAAACTATTTTTTTAAAAGGCGATAGCTATGGAGATTTAGTGACTTCTTCTCTCTAGCACCTAGCCGGCCCTAATATTTGTTCTTGAGTTTTCATCTTTTTCTACCGGTAAGGGGGTGATTTTAGGTCAATTTTGGCCTAAGATCACCCTCTGCTCCTTTTTCTTTCTTGCTTTTAATCTAAATAAGTGATTATCACATATATTAGATCTTTCTATTGTGTTTTTTTGTGTGTGTTGTCGTCGTCTCAGTGCGACGTCGTTTGATATCCCGTCTTTGTGTGGTGTTTGTTTGCTGTCCCGTTTTGTTGCGGTGTTCGTTTGATTGAATCGGCGGATCAACTTCGGTCAACTACTGATTCACACATTGATTAAGTTCGTCAACGATGCAGATCCGGAAGCATAGACATTCCGGTTACTTTAATTCAATCACTTTATTTGTAGGCATAAATATGCTATGTTATGCTATTAACTTGGATGCTGTGAGCTTGTTCGCAGATTCATCCTTTTCGTTTTTAGCGGTACTGAATTTGTATTTGAATCTGATGTACTCTACCGATTTGAATGAATGAATATCTTTTATTTTTAGTCAAAAAAAAAACGGCGATAGCTATGGAAGATAATTTTATTAGTATGAATAATTCTAAAATGGTTAAGTATCGGTATTAGATACGCTCGTGTACTTATTTGCCTTTCAATTTTACCTTAGAGATTGTAAGGTATTGGTGGAGTGTACTTTTGGTAAAAAAAATTTTCTTGTAAACTTTCTCTTTTACTTTGTTCGTTTTTATTTTTATATATAATCTATTTGCCATTAAAAAAAAAATACACCTTGATTGTAAGAAATGCTCAGTTTTTATATTTCCTTTATTAGTAAGTTAATCCGTTAAAACAAAATGAATTTGTAATGTTTATAATTATTGTTGCAAGTTAGAGTAAGAACTTCATACCATATAACTTTTTTATTCAACAAATAAAAACAAGTAATAATTAATAACATTACATCATGAGTTTAAGCTCAATACATGATTCTTTGCTTATAGCCACACCCTTATTTAAAACAACAAATTCACCATAAAAACAATCACTCACTATTATGGGCATACTTTAAATGATAAACCTGATCCACTTAACTTATCCTCAATAATTTTAGATAGTTTTTCTGCCATGGAAGGAGAAAGATAATTAACCCAATCCCCTATTTCCGCCTTTCGAAAGAAATATTTTTTCTCAATCTTCCATCCCCACACTCCAGATTTATTCACCTCCAATTCTTTCATCTTTTTAAAGCTACATAAATTTATAATATTTTTAATCACGCCATCAATTTCCTCTTCTCGAGTGAAAGGACAACCCAAAAACTCCGCAATTTTTTTGACATACAAATCCACATCTTCTTTAAGATCTTCGTATTTTAAGAATAAAATTTTGTCCGGTCTAGCTATGCTTTCCTTCCAATAACTCAACATATGGTCCCAAAATGGACCAACATGACATATCCCCTTACAATACATTTCAAAACCATCCTCTATAGTTAATGGAGGTAAAGAAAGACTTGATGCAATTTTGTTAGTAAAACTCCAATATGACACATAAGTGTCAAATGGATTCCTACATATATAAATTATCCTACAATTGGACTCATTAATTGACTTAGCCAAAGAAGGGAAAGGAATGTGAGTTCCAAAAATCCTTGGCTCAGACATTTTCAATAGGTCAAATTTAGGAAATTGGCAAAAGGAATCAACATAAACATTTGTTTCAAAGAAAGGCACTAATTCATGAGGATTAGATGTAACTAATGGATGATCTCTAAAGAAGAGAATCTATGGCGATTAACAATGGCAAAAGTAAGGGCTTTCAACCATGTTGTTCCTGATTTTGGTATAGATGCAATAACAACATCACTATGTTTGGCTTGAAAATTATTTTGAAAAGAGATTATAGATTGGATTTGTGATGGTACACACCAGAAATTTTGAAAAAAATAATAATATTGGTTGCCAAACCTGCCACTTTCTCTAGGAAGTGAGAGGATTTGCTCTTTCAATTTAATATCTTCTTCACCAATTGCTTCTAATTGCAAGTCTGTGAAGTGTGTGAGATCTGTTGATGCCATTGAAGGAGATCACAAATGCTTGGTTGCTACTATAGTGATTAACATATCAATGTTATTTATAGAATACATCAGTAATGGTTAGTGTAGTAGGTATAAAAGTAGACCAGCTAGTAGGTAATTAAGCACTTTTTGTTTCTCATTTTATTTTTTGTTAAGTGGCTTAGTGGCTAGAAATTTCAGCCTTAAATTAGATATATAATGCAATGACCACCGATTGAGTTAAATTCACGGAACAACACTTTTGATTCTCCTATTTTCAATAAAACAAAAAATATAAAGTGGATTTAAGCCTAAAATTAAAAAGAAGCGGTCATTTTTTAAAATTAAAGGGACAAAACTCCAATGTTTTAAAAATAAGAAATCGCTAGTAAAACAACTAACGATTGATTAATCTAACACTATTTTGTTAATTAACTTCAACCCTTAAAATTCTTTATCATCATTATTAGGGAACAAGATTTTCTATAGTTATTGTGTTCTGCTATAACTGATATGAGTTAACCGATCTAAAATCAGTAGTTGAAATTATTTTAATCACAAAATGGTGTATAACACCAGAATCGTTAGATTTTAAATGAATAACTGAGATTTAATATTGTATAAAAATGTGCAATATCTTCCAATAGACCATCTAGATCTCGTTATTAGTGTTTATATTTTTATTTTTATTAATGATTATTTACATTATTAACCGTTAATTATTATGTTATGGAGACTCCTCATAGGGAGGTCTTAAGTCTCCTCTTTGATGACATTTTTGGGACTTGCATGCCTAGCAATATCCATGTATCTTTGTAGCTTCTTTTCTTTTGTTGGGCGTTAGCCTTCTTTCTTTACCAAAAATTTTTTTTTGATAAATATAAGATCTTTTTGTGAAAAAAAATCTTTGTCTCTAAAAATAAGATCTTGGTCTCGAAATATAAGATTTTAAAAACTAATTATAATATTAAATTTGTTGACAAATGATATTGTTTACAATTTTATCCTTTAAAAAAACAATAAGTTAATATTTTATTTTAAGATATATTGTAGAAAAAAATGCATTTTTTTAAAAAGAAAATGATTATACATTTTTTTACTAGAAAAGAAAATGATTTCTTGGTTACATTTTTTAACTAAATTACTATTTTACTTCATGTGCTTATTTCCGGTGAGATGAATCGATTGTGCGCCACTTTAAATTCTCCATTTCTTCAAACATTTATTGTGTGTAAGTCTAGTCCGCTAGACTAGTAAACTAAAAAAAGTCTTTTTTTTTTTTTACTTTTGAATAAAA
The DNA here is from genome assembly GCA_030408175.1 of Trifolium repens. Classification (NCBI taxonomy): domain Eukaryota; kingdom Viridiplantae; phylum Streptophyta; class Magnoliopsida; order Fabales; family Fabaceae; genus Trifolium; species Trifolium repens. Next base: position 11,393,897 of record CP125850.1, read on the forward strand.
ATAATTTATACTCCTTCCAGTATCGTATATAAGCAAATTTACAAAAAAAATTATTCCTTTAAAAAAGTGTCTAAATGCGTCATACACTTTTTAATTTTACATCTATTTTTTGACTTGGAAACCGTTAAAAACATGAGAATGTGAAAAAATTATAGATATATTTGAAAAAGTGACATTTATTGAAATAATTTGAGGTTACTTTTATTTATATTTGAGACTTTCAATTTTTTTTTTGTTGCTTATATATGAGACCGAAATGAATATTAATTAATTAATTAATTACGTGTTTTAACTCACACGTCGGGCCAAATACATTTAACTTAATATCCAAATATCCTTCTTATTCAGTTACATAACGATGACAATATTTGGTTAGCTTCATCCTTAAAATTCTCTATCATTATTATTCTTTTCGTTCCTTTTGAATTGTCGTTTTAGAAGAATTTTTTATTCTTATTTAATGGTTGTTTTGATAGTTTAAGAAGTTGCAAATTATACCATAATTTTTTTTTGACGGAACAAATTATATATACTATAATTACTTTCTCAATAAATCCGCTTCGCATTTTCTATAAATTTAATTAACTTCTCCTTTCTTATTAACCTCTATTCCCTTTTTCAAAGTCATTTTTCAAATATTGTGAATAGTTTTTACGGAAAGATCAAATGTAAATGGCGCGTTAAAATTTGGGTATTATAGAAAAAACACTACAACAATTTACTATCTTGAGAGTTTTATGTTAAAACGACACTTGAAAAGAAATGGACTCAACGGAAGAAATATGTAGTTAGCAACAAATATTTATTTATTTTAACAGGTGATGAAGGTTTTTTTATGCTTAGACTTTTTGAATTACAAGAAAAATAAACCTAACTCCATTACAATCCAAGACCTTAGTGATCCTTGATTTATAACATGTTAAATTTGTGATTAATGTGATATCTATGTTTGAATTGATTTATTGTGATCAGCACATGTGAGATTTTTAATATCCTTCGCACCATATCCTTGGCATCATTTGGATGCGATCAAAGTTTCATCTTGGAAGTGGTGGTTGAGTCGGTTCGACAACGGCTCAGTGTATGTTTTACGAATGGTGTGCGTAACCGCGTTTGTGTTTATTGTGTTAGTGTCTGTTTTTAGCTTTCTTAGTTTTTGCTGTTTTGTGTTGTTTCCTTGGTTGCCACGGGCTGTTGTTTAGCTTTGGCTGCCTTGTGTTTTTGTTGACAGGCTTGTTGTTTGTTTTTTCTTTTCCTAGTTGCTGTCCTTGAACCTTGTCCTCTTTTGTAATACTTTTATGGGATAATTTTGGCATGTCTTATGCTTGATTATCCTGGTTTATTCAATAAATTTAGCAGTATTCAAAAAAAAGTTGATTATGTTGTTAATTTGGTTTTAAATTTTACTCGAGTTTTGAAGCTATTTCACATTCAAGCTTTGATTATGAATGTTGATTTTGAACTATCAATACATTGAATCTTGCAAACTTGAAATGTTTTAAATCGGAGTTTTTTGATTGCATATAGAAACCTTGATTGAATTATGCACTAATGATATTTGAACCATATTTTGAGAGTTTATTTAGGATTTTTGTTTGAGTACAAGCAAAATTCTAAGTTGGAAATAGGTTATAAGTTCCGAAAATCAGTGATTTTACATAATAATTTAGGTACTTATATATTGACTTATTTTGCAAGTTATTTTAAAGAAAAGCTCAATTATTTGTAAATATTAGTTTTTATCATTAAAGTAGTTATTTTAGCTATTTTCACCCTCTTTTTTTCATCACTTTTGCAGGGTTTTAGAGGTAAATGGATTCTAGAGGTAATACAAGACTCAGACTTTTGGTAGACTCAGATTAGCAAATCTATAAGACAAGTTTTTGTGAGAAAAGTTATGATTTTTTTCTTAATGCATGCGTATGATTCGATTCTTATTTTATTTTGGTATTCAGTTTTAATTTTTGGTACTCAGTTTTTATGTTTCCTTAATTATTACAAGTTGGTCCATTAAAACAAAATGAATTTGTAATGTTTATAATTATTGTTGCAAGTTAGAGTAAGAACTTCATACCATAAAACTTCTTTATCCAACAAATAAAAACAAGTAAAAATAACATTTGGATGAAATCTTTATGTTATCCATGTATTACACTACCCATGTTGCATCGTATTCGGTCGTGAGTTGTATCCTTCGCACCATATAGCAAAAGCTCTAATAACATTACATCTATCATGAGTTTAAGCTCAATACATGATTTTTGCTTATAGCCACTTATTTAAAACAACAAATTCACCATAAAAGCAATCACTCACTATTATGGGCATACTTTAAATGATAAACCTGATCCACTTAATTTCTCTTCAATAATTTTGGATAGTTTTTCTACCATGGAAGGAGAAAGATAATTAACCCAATCCCCTATTTCTGCCTTTCGAAAGAAGTGTTTTTTCTCAATATTCTTCGATCCTAACACTCCGGATTTATTTGCCTCCAATTCTTTCATCTTTTTAAAGCTACATAAATTTATAATATTTTCAATCACGCCGCTAATTTCCTCTTCCTGAGTGAAAGGACAACCCAAAAAATCTGCAATTTTTTTGACATGAAAATCGGCATCTTCTTTAAGATCTTCATATTTCAAGAATAAAATTTTGTTAGGTCTAGCTATGCTTTCCTTCCAATAACTCAATATATGGTCCCAAAATGGACCAACATGACATATCCCCTTACAATACCTTTCAAACTCATCCTCTATAGTTAATGGAGTTAAAGAAGGACTTGATATAATTTTGCTCATGTAATTCCAATATGACACATAAGTGTCAAATGGGTTCCTACATATGTAAATTATCCTACAATTGGACTCTTTAATTGACTTAGCCAAAGAAGGGAATGGAATGTGAGTTCCAAAAATCCTTGGCTCAAACATTTTCAATGGATTAAATTTAGTAAACTGAAAAAAGGTATCAACATAAACATTTAATTCAAAGAATGGCACAAGTTCATGAGGATTAGATGTAAGTAATGGATGATCCATCTCTAAAGAAGAGAATCTATGGCGATTAACAATGGCAAAAGTAAGGGCTTTCAACCATGTTGTTCCTGATTTTGGTAAAGATGCAACAACAACATCACTATCTTTAGCTTGAAAATTATTTTGAAAAGAGATTATAGATTGGATTTGTGATGGTGTAACCCAAAAATTTTGAAAAAAATAATAATATTGGTTGCCAAACCCACTTTCTCTAGGAAGTGAGAGGATTTGCTCTTTGAGTTTAATGTCTTCTTCATCATGTGTGAGATCTGTTGATGCCATTGAAGGGGATCTCAAATGCTTTGTTTCTATTAGTGATTATCATTTCAATGTTATTTATAGAACACATTAATAATGGTTAGGGTAGGTATAAAAGACGAGACCGGGTTGTCTCCCGTGAAAAAGTAAATGTAGGGGATGCAGTCCAAGCACCCACCATTCATCCAATTATTTTATTATATAATTATTGTTCATGGGTAAAATTAAGGGTCATGATTGCACTGGAGGAGAAATTGACAGGAAAGGATCTGTTTCCATAAAAGACTAGCTAGTGGTTACAAAGTTCCCTGGATAAGCATTTTTAATTCTCCTATTTTCAATAAAAATTAAAGTTGATTTAAGCCTAAAATTAAAAAGAAGCGGTCATTTTTGAAAATAAAGGGAACAAAACTTCAGTGTTTAAAAATAAGGAGATCAAAAGTGAATTTAAGCCTAAAATTATATACTTTGATGATAATAATTGTAAAAGAAGCATTAACATTTACTTTGAACCATGACCATTTATTTTGATCCCTTGGTTCAGTGTGGACAAGAATTTCAGTTTATGTCTATATTTGGCCCCTAGTTTGTTATTTAGTCTCAAGAACAGTTTTAAAATCAAATATAGTACAACAAAAATTATCATATTCAATTTCTTATTATTTTAATAGATTAAACACATCCTTAATATTTTAACCCACAACTCCTACCAAATAAGTTTGACTTGGTATCCAAATATCCTTCTTATTAATTAGTTGGATAAGTGGACACTATTTTTTTGGCAAAAAAAAAAAAATAGTTGGACACTATTTTGTTAGTTTCATCCTTTAAAATTCTCTATCATCATTATTAGGGAATAGGATTTTCTGTAGTTGTTGCGTCCTATTGTAATTGATATGAGCTGGCAGATCTAAAATTGGTAGTTGAGATTGTTAATTATCATCATAAAATGGTGTGCAACACCAGAACCGTTAAATTTTAAGTGAACGACTGAGATTTAATATTGTGTGGAACTGCGTAATATCTCACAACAGGGAATCTAGATCATGTTGTTAGTGTCTATATTTTTCGTAATGAATATTTACATTATTAATCGTTAATTGCTATCTTCATCCTTAAATATAAGGCTTCTTTGTAAAAATTACAGAAATTAAGAAAATTGATTGTAATATTAAATATATTGTCAGATGATATTATTTCAGGGCCGTCCCAAGCAATTTGGAGGCCCGGATCTAATTTTAGAAATATACTTTTAATAAATAAAAAATTAAAAAAATGTATTATTTATTTAAATTATAAATAACATCAATAACATAAAAAAAAATTATAAATTGGTACTTTTTTTTTCTTCAAAAGTATCATTAGATATAAATAAAATCATATAAATTGGTGTAATTTGTGTTTTTAATATATTTTGATGTTAGAATTATATTTATATAAGGTTCAATTCATAAGATAAAGTGTATTAATGTTTCATTGGTATAGTGCATTTTGTTACATGTCAGGGTCATGTGTTACCATTATAATCCCTCTAATTCAATTTTTATAAATGAAGGTAAAAAACATTTAAAAGAAAAAACAGGCGTGCAAGGGATTTGATAGCAAGACCAGTAACCCCTCAAATTTCAATTAGATACCAACAACTGCTAGGCCACTTTAAATATATTGACATAGGTTGCATATTTAAATATTTATCCAAGGAAAATGCTAAGCTGCACGACACAGTGCTCTCGTGCAATCCGACGACAGACACGTGGATTCAATATTAAATTCTATTTTACCAAAATTCCCAATTTAACCCTTATCTTCTTAACTAAAACGATTTGTAAGCGCTGTAATTTCCGGCCGCATGCATCTCCACCCCCAACTGTGGTGGATGTGTCATTTCCCATTGAGAAATTGGTGGAAACAATAACACCAGAGGAGAGATTTGTTGTTTTTTTCCTCTTTTAATGGCTCTGAAGATTTGGATTCCATTACTTTCATGGGAAATCGAAATCCTTTCAAAACTTAATTGAAAAGCAGGTTGTTATGTGGTTGAATTTGAAAATCTTCCATTCTTACCATTGTCCAGTCAAACATTTGATGTGGAAGAAGCAAGCAACTCAAATGGAATTTTTCAGTTTTTTTATTTCTCTGTTTATGTTTGTTATTGCATCATTGTTTCATATCAAAAGTCATGGAGGTTGAGAGGCGGCCAAAGTACGGTGACGATTGCAATACGGCGGTGCACAGCGGAACGGAGGTGCACAGCTCGTTTCAACGCGGCTGTCTGGGCAGAGAAATATATGGGTAGAGTGAGTTGCGGTTTATTTAACTGATAGTCATAGTATGCATTAAAGAATTTTTCAAAGAGATACAAAATTTGACACGTGACAAGATTTGGTGCGCAAGATTGATCTAACGGATCTATTGATATGTTTAATATGTTGTCGTGCAGATATCGTGCAAGGAACTTGTCGTTCCATCTAGCACTGCTCTCTATCCAATCTACCTTAATTTTGGCCCCAAAAATATCACAATTGGGCCCCAAAAAATTGGAGACCCAGTTCCATAGAACAGCCTGCACATGCTTGTGGCCGGCCCTGTATTATTTACAAGGGTTTGTCTAACATGTGCAACATTGCACATGTTAAAGTATGCAAAAATAGTAACTTTTTATTGAAAATAACAATGATTTATTAAAAATTTATACATTTAATATAAAATGCACAAATTTCACTGCAAACTTACTATTTTAAACTTTTTAACATGTGCAACTTTGCACATGTAGAAAAACCCTATTTACAATTTTATCCTTCAAAAGAGAGAATGAGTTAATATTTTCTTTAAGGTATGAATGAGTTAATATTTTCTTTAAGGTATTTATTACATATTATAGAAAAAGATCCACTATAGCTAGTGGTATTTATATTGGTAAAAAAAATATCGTAATTAATGCTTTTAGAAGTTTGAAAGGAATCTTATAAAAGAGACAGAGAAAAATTGCAAGACAGTCTTATTTAGGGACGTCATAAGTAGTAAGTTTTAGTAAAAAAAACTAATTAAGCAAAGCAAAATGTTAACACGTACAAATTGAAGAGTCAAATATAGAAATATTTTCTTCGAAATTGTACATTCAATTCTTTGAACGTTAAATTTCTTTGAACGTTAAATTTTTTATATTCACTAATGACAACTTTTTTTTACGTGGATATCTTAACATATACCTTAAAAATCAAGATGATCTCCTTTATTTACTCTCCATTTTTTCTTTTCTATTACTAAGAGTTTGAAAACATATATAGTAATTTGACATTTGATGGATCAAATTACTTTTTTTTTTACAAAATAGATCAAATTACTTAATATATATATATACCAAAATTCTTTAAAAACTATAATATTTGAGAGCAAAATATTGGAGAGAGAATATGAAAAGGTTCTAACTCGTATCCTAAAGGCACATCTAAGCATGGCCATTTAAGTAAATCAACTTTGTAATATACACGGTTGTCAACTAGATAAGCAGATGACCTCTTGGTTACCATCATGTTCTTTTAAAAACCAGATTACATATAATTTTTTAACTAAATGACTATTTTACTTCATGTGATTATTTCTTGTGTCATGATATCCTCCACATATTTATCATTGAGATGAATCAATTGGACTTTGAGAGAGTTGACTTTGAGAGAGTTGCACAATTTTACGCAACTTTAACTTCCATATTTCTTCACACACTTATTGTGTGAGTCTAGTCTGCTAGACTAGGGAACCAAAAATAAGTAACTTATTACTACCGCCGTCCCAAAATAAAAAAACTTGTTTGATTATTAAACGTATGCCAATGTACGATTTTGATCACTAATATTTTTAATTCTCTATTAGTAAAAATTATAAAAATTGGATATTTTGAAAATACTCGTCAAAACAAATCAAATAAGATATTATATGCTTATATTTATATCTATATATTATAAAAAAATTATGGTCAAAGCATGGTAAGTGAATAATACCATAATCAAAATAGCTCTAATAAAATGAGATGGAGGTAATATTTTATTTTGAGTAAAAATAACTTATTCTTTAATTATAGTATCTCATAATGGTTTAAGCCAAATGCCTTGCCCAATAAGTTTGACTTAGTATCCAAATATCCTTCTTATTCAATTACATAACATGGACACTATTTGGTTAGCTTCATCCTTTAAAATTCTCTATCATTATTACTCTCTTCAATTCTTTTGAAGTGTCATTTTAAAAGACTTTCTTATTCCTGTTTTGAATTGAACTAAAACTTATATACACTAAAGGCCCAAAAAATCATAAGGCGCATAGCTCCAATACATGTTAATTCATTTTCTAAGTTATCCTAATAGTTAATAGTCTAAACTTTCTTATCCCCATTTCATTTTCTTCCCAATAAATAAATTAAATTATCTAAAAAAAATTATTTACTATCTAATTAATGCTAGACTATAATATTTGAGATGTTACACTAATTGCCCAAAATTCAGTTTGAATAGAACCCTAAACTCCTTGTGCATTCATACCTTCGTTTCTTTGGGTTCTCGCAAAGTAAGACTTGAATATTTCATGTTAGATTCAAATTTCAATGACATAAGAAATCTTTGCATGCTTGTTGTTATCATAACTTACTAATCCTTCTTCAATAATTTTCACAAATGACCAAAAAACTTTTGTTGAATTTGATTTCAATAGTGTCAAAATAACATTTCTAATTAACGTTATGTAAACATAGAGATATATAGATTTTGTACATATAGATCTTCAAAACTCACCAATGTCCACAATTTCAATGTATGCTCCAACTATTTTTGATGTGGTCCACAACAGTGATCCGTGCTAGTGTATCAAAAAATCCCAGCTCAAATATTTCCAATTTAATTAATTATGGGGTATACAAAGTTGCACATAGAGGCCATTAAACTACAATTTTCATTTGTTTACTATAGAAATTTAATTTATCATTGTACCAAAAAAAAAAAAGAAATTTAATTTATCAAACCCATTTACATATAGGATTGGTTGTTATGCCACATGAATGAAAATTAAATTCTTTCAAAATATATCTCTTCCATATATACTACAACATTTAAAAAGAAAAAATTTGGCACTCCATCCAATTTCAAATATAAGTAAAATAACTGCTTTTTAGTTTCATTGAATAATTAATGAATTCGGAAAGCAACTTTTTGTCTATATTTTTTTGTTTATATTTAAAATTAAGGGAGTACATAAATTTCTCAACCAAACAAATAGAAAGAAAGAGAAAAACCATATATAAGTTTAAGATTCTTATATATTCCAAACAAGAAAATAAGCAAAAATATTGCAAAAGTAAAAATAAATTAAAAAAAATACTAATCTAGTATAGTATAATGACCCCTTAAACTCTTTATGTTCCAAATTATCAAACTGGAATTAATCAATATTGAGGTGTGAATTGAATGATACACTAATACGGATCACAATTGCAACATCACATGAACCAAAGAGAAGAAGTTCCTCAAGCTGCAATTAATATAGAAAGAAGAATAATGTGAGAGGAGATTAAGGTTGTATAATTGTATTTGTGTTATTGACATGAGATGAGAGTGTATGTAGTATTTGGTGCTTATTATATAATAATTTTTTATTTTGGAGTGATGAGCACACCGACAAAGTGACAAAAATTGATCCATGTTTATTTCTTTAATAAATAGTATTGTAATATTCCTCGTTATGCATGCAAATTCAATTTCAACCGTTGGATGTTAGATGGTACACGTGTACGTGAATTTGATAGTACTCCTTGCTTAGATATTTTAAGAAAAAATAAAATATATATCCACAATGGAAAATAGTTTTACACTAATATTCCATGTGTATTCTGTAAAATTATTGAGTTATATTATATGATAAATTGGTTTTTTTTATTGAAGGATTATATAAAACTATGTTACAATTTGTTTAAAAAAAAATATATCCACAATGGAAAATAGTTTTACACTAATATTCCATGTGTATTCTGTAAAATTATTGAGTTATATTATATGATAAATTGGTTTTTTTTATTGAAGGATTATATAAAACTATGTTACAATTTGTTTAAAAAAAAAAAAAACTACGTTACAACGTGAATATATATTCAATAAATTTATACTAAAAAGTCTCATGAACTTAGCTCAGTTGTGGACATTTGCATTATTATGCAGGGGATCGTGGTTTGAACCCCGGTCATCTCACTTATTCACTTTAAGGGCGGAATTTCAGTCCATTAAACTACTTGACCCAAAAAATATTTTACTAAAAAAATTAACGCTTGCTATTTTAACAAATTTAAAATTTGTTAAAATTATCTACAATACCTATTTTAAATAGTTAATTAATTGTTAATATTACTCATAATTTTACACTTTGAATTGAATTTTTTACGTTAAAAGAGTCGGTGTGACTTAAGTAGACATCTTTTATAAGCTATAGGTAGTAGTCGTAAGTTATAGTTTTCACATTCATGTTTAAGGATCTTAGATTCTAAGTTTCTCGCAAAATAAAGACTTTAAAGAATATTTCATCATCCATAATGATATGATAATAGTTAGTACTTAGTAGAGACAATCATCCAAATCTCAATCTATCTATAATTTCTTGTTCGTCATTTCTCATGACCCATTCTTGAAGGTAGTATAGTAGAGAAACTTTATGAAAGAGACAAAATCCTTAAACATTATTCGGTAACTTCCATCATTTTACATATTTTTAAATTGAAGCAGAATAAATATTTATATTCTTTCACATGAATATTTGAATCCTTTCATATGAGTCAAGGTAACGTATTTTTTTGATGGTAAATATTTTCATAATGAATACTTTCACATGAATATTTGCATCCTTTCACATGATTTGCATCCTCTCCTTTCACATGAGTCACAATAAAAAAAAATATATATTTATTAATAATTCTTACATTTTTTTTTACTTGATTCGTGTGACTTAACATTACATCAATCATAACGCACATCACACAAACACAAAGAGAGAGAGAGCCAATCTATAAAATAAAATATCAAAGATATTGTAGTCATGTAGTCAAAATGGGATGTTGATGAATGTTGAAACTTTGTTGAAAATCTTCAAAGAGTTGCAGCGGAAGTTCCTTCGTGAAAATATCATCAATTTGGTAACATGAATGAATATGTAATATTTGTATGTGACAATGAGTAATTTCACGCATAAAATGTATATTCATCTCAATGTTCTTAGTGTGTCGATGTTGAACAAGAATGTCAGAAATATAAATTGTTCTTACATTAATTATTGTAATAGACTAATATAGTGGCCTTTGAGATAGGACGGTGAAGCTCCGAAAGTAAGTTCCTAAGCCAATAGAATTCGAAAACTCCATTAGTCTCCTACGTACTTGGAGTCAGCACTGGATTGAGACAACACCATATTCATATAGGGACTTGCTGGTGTTTGGACACCCACCCCATTCTACAATGGTATATGTATTTAGTTTATCAATGGAGCTAGGAAAGAGATGTAGACCGAAAGTGAGAGTGCCCTTAATATAATGACATAATAGATATTTGGTCTTGTATGGATTGCCTGAAGATCCACTCAATTTTTCTTGTGTCTACTGGTATGGTTTGCATGAAAACATTCCTGCTCACTCAATACCGTTTAGTGTTGTGTAACAGATATACCCAAAAAATAACACAGAGGACCCAAATCCTTCCTAACAAACACAAAGCTAAGTTTAGACATGTTGAATTGACGGAGAGTGCCTGAAGATGCAACATAAATAATGTTATCCACATAATTAATGTTATTGACAATAAAGAGTGATTTGAAACACCGCGAAAAAAATTCAATGTGCTTACAAAATCAATAAATTGTAGGTGCCAAGCACAAGGTGGTTGTTTGAGATTATAGAGTGACTTCTTTAATAAATATCCATAGTAACTTAGGGTGTTGAGGATTACAAAAACCGAGAGGTTGGTACATGTATACAGTTTCATCAAAATTTCGACTCAAAAATGCATTTTTGACATCTAATTAATGAAGGCGTCGTAATTTAAATAGAGCGAGGTTTAGTATCGTCTGAGTAGTAGCTGGTTTGACTACCGTACTAAAAGACCCACCACAATCATCATCAATTTGTTGGCACGCACCATCACCTAATAACTGATAATGCTAAAAAGAACCATCATACTCGGCCAGAGTGTTCACCTCTTTTGCATATACTTTCAGTACTGTATACCATCTCATCATAAACCAATCTCATTTATACTAGAATCTTTCAAAAATAAACATTGGTTCTATTTGGTAAGATCTCAGTTCGAGCTTATAGCTTATAGTTTATAGCTTATAAATTTAAATGATAAAAAAAAACTCTATTCGATAACTGTTTTTCACTATCAGCGAAGAGTCGAATAATTTAGTTCTATCTCGTCCAAAACAATTGAGATCGAATCCTCTCCAATGGCGTATATATCATAGTCATTTAATTGTCTTCCAATTAGATTCACCACACAAAGTTAATGGTTATGATTTATATTGCATTTCTAGAATAATCAAATCTTCACGCCACTGCTTCATGACACTTCACACCACTGTTTCATGACATCATCTTTAGTTCATACCTCTCTAACCGCACTGAATCCAGGTCACTTTTCATCGGATTTGGATTCCCTGCAGTCAAATAATGAGTGCAGGGTGATCTCAATCGTCCGATCTGCTTTATACTTTTTTATTTATTTTTGTGTTATTAATTGTCACCGTCCGATCACAATTGAACGGTCCGAATTTGACCGACTGCAGTGCAGTCATCTCTCTGACTGCACCGAATCCAGGTCATTATTCCATATCTTTCACTTTTTCATATCAGTCTCTTCAAATTGTCATTTCATTTCATACACTCTCTCTCTCTCTCTCCCTTCTTCCTTCCGTGCTGCTTTCAAAACTTGCTTCACTTCTCCTTCCGGTAAGTTCATATCTCTTCAGTCTTCACCTTCCTTCACATGCACACTTTACCATTCACTTTTATCTTCACTTTGTAATCAATCTTAATCTTAGAGTTATTTCTGTAAGACCATGGACAAAGAAAAATATACAATGACTGAGGAAGAAGAAGAAGAACAAGATACTGAAGAAGTTGTTATGTTGTCTGTGTTAGTTTTTGTAATTCAAGCTTCTGACAAGAATAGCTTTTGAAGGGTGCAGCCTCTGAAGCAGTCTTGCTCACTTCAGCATCTGAGAGGTTACAGGCTCTTGTACTCACTTAGCCTCTGATGACTACAAGACTCTGTCTCAGACTCTTACAACTAACAAGTTCTGAAGCAATCAGCCTCTGATGCTTCTCAGGCTCTGAACCTCTGGTTCAGTTAGTTTGTCTGTTTAGTTAGTTAGGATAGTTTGTTTGTACAGTTGTTTTTTTTCAGTTAGTTAGTTAGTTAGAGAGGTTTAGGTTTGTTAGTTGGCTTGTTCAAGCTACCTCTCACACCTATTGTACATACACCTATATATAGGTAATTTTTGTGATTAATAAAGATAACTTTTTCCCTTAATTCATTCTCTTCAATATTATTCATAGTTCTCTCTATTCTTTCTTAGTGTTCTTTGTTGTTCATCTTTGTGGGTTATCCCCAACAAAGTGGTATCTAGAGCTCGTACGATCCAAAAGGATCTTGATTCGTTCTTGAAAGAAGAATCAGGTTGAAAGTGAATCAACCATGGCTGGGAACAACAATTTCCATGCGAATTTGCCAGTTTTCGATGGAAAGAATTGGGATAGATGGGTGAAGCAAATGAAGGTGATATTCAGTGTTCAAGAAGTGTATGAACAAGTGAATGCAGCAATCACTCCTCTACCAGAAAATGCAAATGAAGAACAAAGAATAACATTCAGAGAAGCAAAGAAGAAAGATAACAAGGCCCTGTTTCTCATTCATCAATGTGTTGATTCAAAGGTGTTTGAGAAGATTGCAGATGCTGAGAACTCCAAAGATGCATGGGATATCTTGCAAAAGAGTTATGGTGGTGATGCAAAAGTGAAGAAAGTAAAGCTTCAGGCCTTGAAGAGACAGTATGAACTGTTGCAGATGAAGAGGATGAATCAATTGCTGATTACTTCACAAGATTGGTGACTCTCACCAATCAGATGAAGAATTGTGGAGGTAATCTTAATGAGCAAGAAACGGTGGAAAAGGTACTAAGAACTTTGACTTCTAAATTTGAGCATATAGGGGTGACTATAGAAGAGACTAACGATTTGAGTGAGATCAAGATAGAGGATCTGCAAAGCACTCTTGAAGCTCGTGAGTTGAAGCATGGTGAGAGGAGCCATGGCAAAGAAGATGAGCAAGCTCTTTTCTCAAAATTCAAAAAGTATCAAAGTGAGAAGAAGAAATGGCAGAACAAGAAAGACTCCAAGAAAAGCAAGGAGAATGCTGAAACAGTGCCTGAATCCTCTAGTGGAGGAGGAGGGAAACAAAAAGATAAATCAAAGAAGAAGGACAAGAGCAAGATTCAGTGCTACAACTGTGACAAATATGGGCATTATGCCAATGAATGCAAAAATCCAAAGAAAAAGAAAGGTCAAGACAATGAAGAAGAGGCCAAGGTAGCACATGATAGCTCAGGTTCTGATGATGAAACCAGTTTCATGGTGACAATTGCTGATGAAGCAGCAGATTCCATGGTTTGGTACTTTGATTCAGGGTGTTCTAACCATATGACTGGTAATAGAAGCATCTTGACTGACTTTGATGAGTGTCTCAACACAAAGATCAGATTGGCCAACAGTGATTCCATTAAGGCAGAAGGTATGGGTAATGTGGTGATCCAAAGATCGAATGGGAAGAAAGCTGTGATTGAAAAAGTTCTCTATGACCCTGGTATGAAGTGTAACTTGATGAGCATAGGGCAATTAATCTCAAAGGGTTTCAAGATAGTAATTGAGGATGAGACTCTGCAACTCTTTGATTCCAAGAAGAGGCTGATTTTCAAAACAGCCCAAAGCAAGAACAGGATCTACAAGACTCAAATCAAAGCTATTGAAGCTACATGCTTGTCTGCAACTGCTGAAGAGAAAGATAGTGATCTATGGCACAAGAGGTATGGGCATTTGAATTTTAAGAGCCTGTCAATGCTTAATTCAAAATGCATGGTGTTAGGATTGCCTAGTGTCATAACTCCAGTTGATACATGCACTACTTGCCTGTTAGGAAAACATCATAGATCATCATTTAAAAGTCATCTTCCTATGAGATCTAGTGATGTGTTAAATGTTGTGCATTCTGACATTTGTGGACCATTTGATGTGTTATCAACTGGTGGAAACAAATACTTCATGACGTTTGTTGATGAGTACTCTAGAATGATATGGTTATACCATATAAAAGCTAAGAGTGATGCTTTTGAAGTGTTTAAGAAGTTCAAAACACTGGTTGAGAAGCAAAGTGACAAGTCATTGAAGGTTCTGAGAACAGATGGTGGAGGTGAGTATACCTCTATAGAATTTGAAAAATATTGCAAGGAACAAGGCATAATTCATGAAGTTACTGCACCATATACTCCTCATCACAATGGTCTTGCAGAAAGGAGGAATAGAAGTATTCTAGATATGGCCAGAAGCATGGTGAAGCAGAAGAATCTGCCCAAGAGGTTCTGGGGTGAAGCTGTTGCTACAGCTGTTTACATTCTGAATAGAAGTCCTACTAAGAAGCTGAAGGATAAGGTACCTGAAGAGGTGTGGTCCAAGAGTAAGCCAAATGTAAGTCACTTAAAGGTGTTTGGCAGCTTGTGCTACAAACATGTACCTGATGCTAAGAGAAAGAAGCTGGAAGACAAGAGTGTTCCTATGATATTTGTTGGATATCATAGAACTGGTGCCTACAGACTGTATAATCCTACAAGTGACAAAGTAGAGATCAGCAGAGATGTGAAGGTACTAGAAAATGAAAGTTGGGATTGGGGTCAGAAGCTCTCATCTAAGAAAACTTGTGCAGTGGACTTAGGTGGTGAAGCAAGCACTATTAATGACACTCCCACTTTTGTGAATCAGCATCAAGGTAATGCAAGTGATGAAGACATGCATACTTCAAGTGATGATGAGGACACTACTGTACCACCAAGACCTCAGAGAAACACTCAATTACCAAGAAGGTTAGTTGACTGTGAGATTGTATCAGACAATGCAGTAGACAATGAAGGAGAAATTGTGCATTATGCAATGCTTGCAGATACTGAACCTTTAGATACCAAAGTTGCACTGAAGAGTAAAGTTTGGATGGAGGCAATGATTGATGAGTTGAAGTCTATAGAGAAGAACAAGACATGGGACTTGTGTGAATTACCCTCTGATAAAAAGGCAATTGGTGTGAAATGGGTGTACAAAGTTAAGCAAAATCCTGAAGGCAAGGTGATAAAATACAAGGCAAGACTTGTGGCCAAAGGATTCCTTCAGAAGCAAGGTTTGGACTATGATGAGGTATTCTCTCCAGTGGCAAGACATGAAACTATAAGGCTAGTGATTGCATTGGCTTGTAGTAGGAGATGGCCCTTATTTCATTTAGATGTGAAGTCAGCATTTCTAAATGGACCCTTAGAGGAAGATGTGTATGTGAAGCAGCCTCCAGGGTTTGAATTGAAGGGCATGGAAAGCAAAGTTCTGAAGCTGAATAAGGCCTTGTATGGTCTGAAGCAAGCACCAAGAGCTTGGAATAAAAGAATTGATCAATTCTTTGTTATGCAAGGTTTCAGAAAGTGCAGTGTAGAGTATGGTGTTTATGTGAAATGCAGTGATGACAAACACATGTTAATCATATGTTTGTATGTTGATGATCTGTTAGTAACAGGTAGCTCATCTATAGAGATAGAGAATTTCAAATCACAGATGAAGTGTGAGTTTGAAATGACTGACCTAGGAAAGTTAACTTACTTCCTAGGAATGGAGCTCTTAGAAACTCCAAAAGGGATGATATTGCATCAAGCTAAGTATGCCACTGAGATTCTGAGAAAGTTTGAAATGCTTGATTGCAACTCATCAGTCACACCTGCAGATACAAGAGCCAAGATTGAAGAAGATACAGGCAGTGATGCAGTGGACTCTACCATGTTCAGACAATTGATAGGTTCACTGAGGTATTTGTGTCAAACTAGACCTGATATCAGTTATGCAGTTGGCTATGTAAGCAAGTTTATGAGTAAACCACTGAAGTGTCACCTATTGGCAGCTAAGAGGATACTTAGATACATCAATGGCACAATCCACTATGGTGTTGTATTTCCATATTCTAAGGATAATGGAAAACTTGAGTTGAGTGGGTTTTCAGATGCAGATTGGTGTGGTGACAAGGTAGACAGGAGGAGTACTAGTGGTTATTTGTTTAAATTTCAAAATGCACCAGTATCTTGGTGCTCTAAGAAGCAGTCAGTCATAGCACTCTCCAGCTGTGAGGCAGAGTATGTAGCAGGGTCCCTAGCTGCATGTCAGGCAAATTGGCTGTAATCACTTCTCAGTGAAATGAACATTATTGCTGACATCACAGTTGTGCTAAAGATTGACAACAAATCAGCAATCAACCTGGCTAAGAACCCTGTTAGCCATGGGAAGAGCAAACACATTGAGACAAGATTTCACTTCCTCAGAGACCAAGTCACTAAAGGAAAGTTGAAACTTGAATATTGCTCTACTGACAATCAACAAGCTGATATTCTAACTAAAGCTGTGAAAAGAGACCAATTTCTCAAGCTCAGAAGAGAAATGGGAGTTGTAAGTTTTGATAGCTTGAATTAAGGAGGAGTGTTAGTTTTTGTAATTCAAGCTTCTGACAAGAATAGCTTCTGAAGGGTGCAGCCTCTGAAGCAGTCTTGCTCACTTCAGCATCTGAGAGGTTACAGGCTCTTGTACTCACTTAGCCTCTGATGACTACAAGACTCTGTCTCAGACTCTTACAACTAACAAGTTCTGAAGCAATCAGCCTCTGATGCTTCTCAGGCTCTGAACCTCTGGTCTGTTTAGTTAGTTAGGATAGTTTGTTTGTACAGTTGTTTTTTTTCAGTTAGTTAGTTAGTTAGAGAGGTTTAGGTTTGTTAGTTGGCTTGTTCAAGCTACCTCTCCCACCTATTGTACATACACCTATATATAGGTGATTTTTGTGATTAATAAAGATAACTTTTTCCCTTAATTCATTCTCTTCAATATTATTCATAGTTCTCTCTATTCTTTCTTAGTGTTCTTTGTTGTTCATCTTTGTGGGTTATCCCCAACAGTCTGATAGTGAAAACTCCATTTGCATTAATCACTCCACTGAGTGTAAAAACTCTATCTACCATTTGGGTTTTGGCTCTATAGCCAAGTTTTATCTTCGTAACAAAACAGAACAAGTTTTGAATGATGAAACTGAGTATCAATGGGTGAAACCTGAGGTATTCAAATACAAATCTGAATATTGTTCAGCAAAAACCATAGAGCATTTGAAGAACAACCTTGTTGGAGAAACATCAACAGAAAAACCTGTTCTGTTTGATTTTTGTGTGGATTCAGAACGTGTTTGTTTTAACAAAGAAAAAAATGATAGTTTAGACTTTTGTTATTTCTATGAAACTTTTTTTACAAGACTAGGAATGAAACTTCCTTTATCGCGATTCGAGTGCGAGTTATTGAACCGGTTGAATGTTTCTCCGTCTCAGCTTCATCCTAACAGTTGGGCTTTCGTTCGTGCATTCGAACGAGTACTTATTTACTACGGTTTAGAACCGTCTGCTGCATTGTTTTTCTGTTTTTTTCAGTTGAGGATTGGTAAACAAGTTGGGTGGGTTTCATTAAGTGGTATTCCAGGTCGAAAATTGTTCGAGTGTTTTGATCAATCTTATAAGGGATTTAAAACTAGGTTCTTTAAAATTTGGGCTGTTCCTGGTGAACCTTATTTTCTATTGAATAGTGAGGATGGTAAGCCATTGTTTCCTTTGTATTGGTCTCGTGATCCTCGACCGATTAAAGAGGTTGATGAAACTCGGCTTCCTCCTCGTGAGTTTTGTATCGTTCAGTTTTTGAAGAACTTACCTATGTTAAGTACACTTAAAATATTGGCTGCTCAAAATGATCCTAATGCTTTGGATGCTTACTTATGTAAGTTAGTTTTTGATGGATTCGATAGTGCTTTTTGGTTAAGAGTCGAATAATTTAGTTTTTAAAATTTATGAAATAGTAGTGAGAATTTAGTCTCTGAAATTAAAGAATCTCAGTTCTGAATAGACTGACATTCTTCAATTTTAGAGACTAAATTGATTGAATATCCCTTACAGTGTGAAGAATCAAACGCTTTAATTAATCACATACTCACGAGTACTACTTTGTCTTATTAGGTAACATGGCACCAAAAATGACCAAGAAAAAGATGGAGGAGCTCCTAGAGTCAACCAAGAAAGAGGGCATTAGCCATGTGACTGCTAATGTTGTCAAAGAATTTTCCAACAAGAACATACCTGAGGCTATTCCACTTGCAACTGTTTCTGTTGCCTTTGCTCCTACTTCTAAGGCTCCTACCAATCCGAACTTGTGGGCGAAACATCTTAGGGAGTTTAACGAAGGTCCCGAGGACTCGTTATGGAATTTGTCCATCGATCGATCGGAGATTGTAGACGAGCATATAATGCGCCGTGCTGACGAAGCCAAATTTGCTAGAGCTGGAGATATTGGTATTTGCAAAGCACTAACTAGTCATAATCTAAGGTCTATTGCACAATGGTGCGCCATCTTGAGCATGCGATTATTACAAAGGATGTTAGCATTGAGACTTTAAAGAATAAAGTAGCTAACTTAGAGAAAGAGTTAGCTGCTGAAAAAGACAATTTGGCCACTGCTTATTCCAAGTTGAAAAAAGAGAAGAATGATTTGGCTGCTAAGTACAAGACTGAGTCTCATGGTTGGACTCAACTAAAGAAAAAATTGGAGGATGATGTTGCTGACTATCAACGAGGTTTTGCTGAACAATATAGAGATGGTTTCGAAAATGCCATTTCTCAGATTCGTATTATAGCTCCTAATGTTGATGTTTCAAAGGTCAATATGTATAAAGTTGTTAGGAATGGGATGATTGTTGACGAAGAGGAAGATGAGGAAACTTAGACAAGAAGAAATCAATGCTTTTAGTTGGTCGGAAAATGTTTCGTTTTGAAGCTTAGTGAGCGATTGAAAGATGCATTAATGTTTTGTTTTGAAGCCTAGGGGAATTGAAGGATGCATTAATATTTTGTTTGAATGTATATATTTTGTTACTTTTTTGGGACATCTTTCAGTTAATTTCTTGATGAATGAATTATGAATGCTTCATTTTACCTTGCTATTGTTGTGCTTTGCTTTCTCCTTTTTTCTTGTTCAATGTTTCTCACTTAAACATGTATATATACAATCGTCTAGAATTATGGCTGTTGATTATACATAAAATATCGCACAAATTTTGTGACAACTATATCGTTCGTTGTGGTAGGTTGTGGCCTGATGTAGCCATTGAATCTATTGCATTGCGAATTTGCGATCATTGCAGTGTTGTGAATGCAATTGTGGGGTAATGTTGTCGCGGTCACTGCCTCAATTGCAATATTGCGATCATATATGTGATGTGGTCCGAAGAATTTATTGTTCTAACTAGGATTTCAATTCTATGCATTGGCTGCATAATTTTAGAGATTCTAATTCTTGTGTGACAGTAAAGTTTATAGCTCATTCTAGAAATGCCACCAACTTTATGATAAATATTTTTGCAGAAAGCATTGGAATGGAACAAAAGCTTGAAATATTGGAGAAGATGTAATGTTATTTCATTCCTTTGTATAGTGACACTTCATACAAATGAATAGGGTTCTTGTCTTGATGTTGAGATTGCAATATGTAGAAAGCTAATTTTTGGTAGCTTTTCAGTATTTGATTTGCAGAGGTTCTCATATGTCTTTGTTAATACCAATTTTATCCTTAAAGAATCTAGAATTTGTGTCAAATCAGTCCTTTTTAGAATAAGTTTTAGAGACATTATAGCTGATTCTTAAGGACCAATAAATTTCCATTTCTTAGGACCAAATAGGTGTTTGTATATTTTGCCGACGAATTTTACACAAATTTGCATGAACAAATTCCTAAAAGTACCTTGAACCGGTACTCACGAATTTGTGTAAGTTTGAATATGGAGGTTCGAGTTTGAACCTCCAATACATCTATTCTCGATTTGTGTAAGTTTTGCCGCTAAACTTTTTAAAATTGGAAATACAAAATTATTTCTTAAAAGAAAAATGAGAGAAAAAACACGAATAGACAATACGGTTAGATTGAAACAAATATTTAACTAGCTTAGAAATTTATTGTTCTTATACAACACATCTAGAACTATATACTAATTTGGAAATTGTAGTAACATAAGCTATGGCAATAATTTTTTCTTGCCTTGTGTTACACTCCAGAACGATATCTATTGAAGCTAGAACCCTCTTGGCTACTTCTTTCATCCACAACTACTTTTTTATACTCATAACACTTTGCAAGCCACATATAAACACCTAAATTAAGAGCACTTAACACAGCCATAACCCAATAATAATCATCAAGGTGTGCCCTATTGATATTATCTCCCAACCATTTTTCACCAGCTTTTGAACTAATTGCCTCAACAATAACTATAACAATGTTACTAACAAAGCTTCCAACTCCTACTATACTTATATACGCCGCCGCACCCAAACTTCTCAACCCCTCCGGCATTTGATCGTAGAACAATTCTTGTAGTCCAATGATAGTAAATGCGTCAGAAACACCGGTGATCATATATTGAGGAAGTAACCACCAAATATGCATCGGTAGTATTGCACTTGGATCGTCTATTAGACCGTGATTTTTAGCAACATTAACCCTTTTGGTTTCTACGATAGCCGAAACAACCATTGTGAGTATAGACAAAAATAGACCGACCCCGATTCTTTGCAACACGGTTATCCCATTCGGGTGTCCAGTGAATTTTCTAGCGAGCGGCACAAAAACTCGGTCGTATATTGGAACGACAAAAAGAATCGTGACTCCGACTAAGCCTAGAAGTGACGCCGGAGGGAATTGAAATTTTGGTCCTATGGTATGAATTAGTGTACCACCTTGTTTAGTGAAATATGTGTGTGTTTGAGCTTGAACAACAGTGAACATTAAACAACTTAACCATATAGGGATTAAACGAAGAACTAACTTCACTTCTTCAACTTGTGTCACTAAACATAATCTCCATGGATTTCTTGTTTTGTTTGATGCATCAACTTCATCAATTATTGCTGCTTTGTCCAAAAATCTGTTGACAAATATTCATATATTTATTTTGTCACAAAGAATTTTATTTTAATATATGGTTGTAAATACTTGAAAATGTCAACCATGAATCTACAATCATAGGGGAAACAAAAAATCTAAACCCACAATATATTGTTGGTATCCATTCCACCCAAGACACACCCCATTGGCCATGACTTTTCAAATTAATTAGCCCATGACTTTTCTTCTTTTTTTGTCAAGAACCATGACTTTTCTATGTATATATAGTAACAATTAGTTGAACCTAAAAATTCTCCAATGCAATTATTATATATTAAAGTTTGTCACTTGTCACTCATCCAACAACATGTCTTGGATGTTGGATCTCTAAAGTCTTGTAACTCATTATCACCCTTTTTAATTTTAACCAATGAACTAAAGTTTTTTCTTAGTTAGACTCGCATACTTTAAATATCAAGAAATGAAAAAATTTAAATTTAAACTTAGACTCCTACATTTCAACATTCTTGCATCAACTAAATTGTATTTAGGACTATCTCATCCTTAATCTTGTTAAGTAGTTAATTGAATATGTTAGTATGTTACCATAAACAAAACTCAATTATTATACCTCTATCAACTATCATTGAAGTTTCAAACAAAATTTGAGCAGTGTTAGCAATGTTATCTCTAATACTCCCTTCAACACTCATTTAATAAATTGAATAAAGTTATGTAAATTCTTCCACCTTAGCATGAATTTTAAGGTAATGAGAAGTAGGACCCACATAAATTTCAACCAACATCCCTGTAGTAACATTGGCGTCCGATATTTGATCGAACCGTCCAATATTAATTTTGGTATTTTAAATTATAAAATAAAAAAAACTAAATCATCTAACTTTTGAGATCGAACGGACCACATCATCCTAATTGAGAATAACTTAAATTTCCCTAGCAAAATTAGCCTACTTATCCAACTTCAAGTGTAAAAAGAGAAAGTATTTTATGTACAAGAAGGAAATTAAGAAAAAAAAATTGTAATTTTTATCAAAATGGAAAGAATATATCAACAAAGAATAATAAAATTCAAATTAGAGTGTTACCCACCTATATTGACGAGTATGTAGCAAAGTGTGATATTTTTGAGGTTCAAGTTTCTCCTCTTCACTATAGCAAAAATTGTTACTATGAAGGAGAGTTTCTTGCATGTGCCACTTGCGAAATGATGCAACAATAACTTGGGCCAGTCTTGTAAATGGGCTACCCGTAGGGCCTTCTTTTCTGTACCTTTTGATTCCAAATAAGAAAAGTGCCAATGCCATTGCCAACACTCCTGCCAATACTCCTAACCCCACTCCCCACCCAACATTGTCCTGTTGTTTTTTTTTTCACATATATGCATTGTTAGTACAATCATTTATTAGAATTAGAATTAGAATTAGAATTAGAATCATAATATATTTGGTCAAAAAATGAATTAGAATCATATATGTATGTGTGTGATGTTTTTTTATACCATAAACATAAAGGTATACAAGATTTGCATGACATAAATGCTGCCCTTTATTTTTAATATACACTTCTTTCCTAGAAGTTATTCCTTAGCATTATAATCATTATGCTTAATTGTATTTTTGACCTCCGAGCACTACGTACGGCAGTCCAATTTTGACTTGTTCTCTCTTTCTCTCTCTCTCTCCAACTCCGTTAGGACAACAATCGGTAACAAAAGATAAATAGAAAAAACAAAAGATCACAAACAATGAACACGGTTGTGTAAAGTTTGCATGTGTGACTTCAAAGCAGTTGTAGTTTTATAGTATTACTCTCTCTGATCCTTTTTATAAGAGACACTTCACCATTCTATATTTATTGAACAATTAATGTATCTAACATATAATATAGATCAAATACATTAATTATTCAATGAATCTAGAAAGATGAAATATCTCTTATAAAAAGGATCAATTGGAGTATTACTTGAGGGAATTAAGATTTTTAGTATTACAAGCCAAATATACACAGAAGTAGAACTACAGTTCAAATTACAAGAATACTCTTAAAGCTTTGTCCACCTTCTCTGTCTATAAGTCATACTTAACAAACTCTCATAGTCATTGTGACTTTTTTCTTTAAAATTAAAGACTAGAAACGCCAAAAATCAACTTGTACATGTGAAAGTGAATAAAATTTCTAATTTAAATTCCAATTTTTTTTATATATTTTGCAATATTTAAGTTTAAAGAAAAGATACAATGTCAATGAGAATTGAATGTCATAGGGACAGCCAAATAAGAGGGAAAACATAGGGACCCAAAATCGTACTAATATTTGATGGATCAAAACAGCAATGCCTAATGTATTATTACTAGATGATAAGCATATTAGATTCTATACCGAAATAAAATCAAGTTTTTATACAATTATTTTTATCCCTTTGTATTCTGATATTTGAAAATCAACCTCCACTTCTATTACCTTTTGTGAGCAATTCCATTCACTTAATGTTTCCCATTAGATGGTGTACAAATTGAAAAGACAGTTCTACGAGGAATATGTTCCCATTTTGGTGAAATTGATTTATCTAGAAAAAGAAATACATGTGATCACTAAAATCTCCTTGTAAGATAACATAACACTAGTAACTCTATTTGTTTTGCGTGACACAACATTTTTTATATAATACTTTTAGCTTTTTTTTATATATAGTATATTTGTCATTAAAAATTTTAATATTTAATGTCTACATTAAACTTTTATTTTAGCATCCAATTGAGTTTTCTTTCAATCAAGTTTATTTTTATTTTATTTTTTTAAGACACAAATGACAATTGGTTATTGGGTTTCTCAGGCATTTGTGGTATTACTACTAATATTAACGCAGAGCTGCAAGCTATTTTCTATGATCTTGAAAAGGCTTGGAGTCATGGTTGCCGACATGTGGAATGTGAATCTGATTGTCAGTCAGCATTAAAATTGATTAAAGAAGGGGTCCCTACAACCCACCTATATGCACCTATTATTGATCTTATCAAGAGGTTTATTGATTATCCTTGACTTTTGTCCTTTCATCATTCATTAAGGGAAGGTAATAGTTGTGCGGATTGGTTAGCAAAGTACGGAGCAAGTTTGGATGGTAACTCGACCTTTTGGCATCAGTGTCCAGCTCCTCTTTCAGCTTCTCTTCTTGCAGATTCAATGGGAATTGTCTTTCTTAGATTGTAGTTTGTCTCTTTTTCTTTTCTGTCTTTTTTAATTTTCTTTTACATAAAAAAAAGTTGTTGGACTGAAGTAGTTAATATTTAACATCAATAAAAAAAAAAATTGTTCAAAAAAATCTAATTTGAAATAACTAAAAAAATGTGTAATCGTGTACAACTTAGCCAAAATATATAATTGAGATGTTGTCAGATTAAGATACGTGTAATAAAGAACTGAATCACAAACAAACAAATTGTAAGTCTTATTCTCGTTACTTGAAACATTTTCCAAACAATTTATACAATAATTTGATTCTCGAATTATTCTTTTCCAAAATGAAAACTTTAGAAAAAGTTGGTTATATGGATTAATCTCTATTTTATGGGAAAAACTATTTATCATATGTAACATTTTTTCTTTGTCTTTCCTAATCTTCTTTTATACAGAAGAATTAAATTTTAGCCAAAAAAATCATTTTATTCACCATTCTCTTTCCTAAACAAAATTGTTTTTGAATGAAGGGTGGAAAAGTTTTTATAAGGTGAAAATGGTTTATTCAGAAAGAAGGCTGGAATATTAGTTGTATTTTTTCGGATTGGTAGTCGAATCCGGTAGCTTGTGTATAATAATAATAATATGGTAACTATTTCTTTACCCCTTCATAATTTGGGGTATTTACCTTTAAACTAATGAAAACAAGCCACATAAGTAGATTTGTTTGTGGTTCCCACAACTAACTTGTAACAAATTTATGGGGACCACATAAAAATCTATGTGACTTTTTATTAATTTCAAAAAAATAGTGGCATAAAAAAATTTATTAATTTAAAATTCATAATTTCCTAAGCTAACAAAAATTAAATATAAATATACTAATTAAAAATAAATTAGATGCTTAATAATAAAAATTGAATTAGTAATTACCTGAAGATATACTGGAATAAACACAGCAGCAGTTGAACCAGCAACAATGCCTAAATACCACCAATTGAAAAATGAACTCTTAGCATCCTTTTCTTCCGGCGTATCGTCATCGAATTGATCGGCGGCGAAAGTTTGAACACAAGGTTTGTGGCCTCCTTCACCAATGGAAAGCACATAAAGTGCAAAGAAGAAAAGTGTTTTATGTCTTAGTGCTGACACTGAAAGTGTCAAGAAAACCATGCCCTATTTTTTTTGTAATGTGACATGAGAACGTACGTTAGATTCTTATTCATCCACCATAAACTAAAGTAATGTTTTGTATTAAATTGATAATAAATTGAAAGATAATGCATGGGTTAATGTTATAATGAGGACAAATGATGTGATACGCAGGAAATATGCAAATTGTGAAATGGAATATTGGAATCTTGTGAGGATAATAAAAAATATGATATAATTAGTCACTATTTTTCTTTTGCCGCGTAATATAATAACTAAACTCACATACAAAAAAATAGAAAATAGTCATTCCAATTTCCAATAATGTTTCTAATAGTTAACAATTAAGATGCTTTTATGAGATAATAAATAATCACTGTCTTTTTTGTTAAAGTTATCTAGTGACTAGAAGCACATCTGAAATATAAAATCACTAAATGTTAGAACTGACCCTCCAATTGAATTAAATTGGTGGTGGAGAAGAAAAAAAATCTGAAGTGAATAAGTGAAGAAGTTCATATTCGGATATTAACATCTATAATGTGATGTCTTTAATAATGAATTATGCCAATATTTCCGATTGATTATTTTTATTTTACTCTAATATTCTTAAAGGTCATAATTTTTCTAAAGCATCATTAATATCGTAAGGGATGTACTTTTAAAAATATAACACTTCAAACTGATTAATTTTGAAGAATTATGAACATTTTTAGTGAAGAAACATGTGTAGTACGATATGTGAGTTTTGTCCTTTTATTAAACTCAATAATTGTACCTAAAATAATTGTAGCTAAAATCTGCAGGATAATCTGCAAGAAACCAACAATTTTTCTGCAGATTTTCCTGCGGATTTTAGCTATAAAGACTAAAATAAAAAAGATTTATTTATGCATGGACTAATTTGCAACTAAAAAAGATACATGAACTAAAATAAAAAATTTATGAACTTACAAGAACGGAAATGATGTTTAAGCCAATATTTTATAACAAAAGTGTGTAAAAAGTAAAAAACTAAATTCTAGCTTCCCACTATATGGACCCTATGCAATGCATGATGCATAAAACTCCGCAAAAGACAAAAGCGTTGCATCACAAAGAGGAAAGAGCACATTAGATTCCAGCAGCGAGAATCAAGAACCATGAAATAAAGATATATAATTTGATTTTAACATAGGAGTGGGGTATAAATATTTATAAAAACATTTTAGAAATTATTCCACCAAAAAAAAAAAACTAAAATAACATATAAATCCATTTATCCATCTTAAAAATAAAATTTTTAACTACCACACTAATTGATAAAAAAATTAACATTTAAATTCCGTAAGTACAACACAATTAGTAGATCTAAGGGACTTTGATTTGTAGGATTATGACATTTTCAACTTATCTTGATTTAAAAGTGCATGAGTACATATATAGACATTTTTTTTAGATATATATAGGCTACTTGAAAAGGAAAAAATATCATATATCTTAATGAAATTTGATTATCTTTGAGTTTAAAGAATATTCACGGTCATTGTTAATATTTTACTGACAACTAATAAAAATAATTTAAATTTATATGTTATATTCTTTTCTCTTACTATTTTTTATTTTGTCAAAATTGATCATATACATCTTCTCATATATTGTATAATTATTCTTTTCGGTTATTTTTATAAGGGGTAAT
Source organism: Trifolium repens (assembly GCA_030408175.1). NCBI lineage: Eukaryota > Viridiplantae > Streptophyta > Magnoliopsida > Fabales > Fabaceae > Trifolium > Trifolium repens. The sequence goes on from CP125850.1 coordinate 11,421,492, forward strand.
TAACATTTTAAATTTATTAATTAACTAATGTATCTGGTTTATAATATACCGTAAAAACATGAGAGTAGTGGAGTAGGGAAAAATATTTACCACAAAATAAATGAGTGAAGACAAGAGTATGGTGTTGAATCGACCAAGATAGGAATCAGCTATGAAACCACCAAGCAAAGGGAACAGTGAAGAAACACCAACCCATGTGTTCACGTTTTTCACAGCTGTAGTTGTTGGTTCTTTCAGAAAATCTGTGAGGTAAGTTACTAGATTCGAAGCCAAACCTTGGTATGCAAATCTCTCAGCAAATTCCACAACTATATCATCATCATATCATATAATAAAAGGACCATAATCAATTTCATGATTAAAAATTGGAGGTGGGGGGTGCAAATAAGAAATGAGTGTTGGAGACTTGGGCTTTGTTTGCGAGTTTGGAGGGGAGGGGAGGGAGTGGTTTTGAAAAAAAGGAAGAAACAAGTGGAAGGAATAGAGAAGTTTGGGAGGGAAGGAGTTTGGAGGGTTATTTTTTCTTCATAACACAAAAACCCTCCAATTTGGGGGAACTCAAAAATTGTATTGGATGGGGGTTTCGAGGGGGGTTTGGAGGGTTTATATGAATTCTTCAAATTTAATTAATGTTGTTATAATGTTCTTAAATTCATAATATATTAATCATAAGTATTTATTTGTCATTCTCTATAAAAAATACTTTCTCAAAAAATGTAAAAGATTTTTCTAATTTTCTCTCTATTTCTCTCCCTCCAAAGCCCTCCCCTTCCTTCCCTTCCAAACTCGCAAACAAAGCCTTGGAGAAAATAATTGAGGAGAAAGAAGAAATGGGTGTTGGAGAAAATTGATTAATAGAGGGTTGAATTGAAGTTGAACTTACATATGATGAAGATTGCAGCATTCCAACCACCCTTTGTGGTTGTGGTATGGTGGATGAGGGAGTTGCTCTTGCTCTTACTTGGACTATCTGCCATAATTTAGTTGTGAATTTTGTTTGGATTAGAAAATATATTATTGGTTAATGTTGATAATGTTAGGGGAAATCATATTTTTGAAGAGGATAGTTGGGTCTCTTATATAGGGAAAATTATGTGAGTACTATGTTTGGATTTTTGTTTGTGGGGTTGAGAATAGGAGCACTAATAGAAATTGGGGTAGGGAATATAAAAATGGTTTGATTTGGTTCCTTTCTCTTTCTATCTCTTCACTATGCTCAGTCATATTGGACTTTAATTTATGAACATGATGAGTATGCACAATTGAAAGGAAAAGAAAAACAATAAAATAAAAATGTCATAAAAGGGGAAAAAATCTTATATCATAAATAAATATATTAAAAATGTTAATGAATTTCTTATATTATAAGAGCATCTTCAATGGTGATACCACTTTGAGTATCATACATTACTAAAAAGTGGTCCCTACAATGCCATGTAATATTTATGCAACTCATACATATTTTGCGTCAATTACATTATTAATAAGTTTTTAATTCTATTTAATTTTATATACAAAAAAATGTAATATTAAATTGATGATACAGTACCTTAAATAAGGTAACGGTATCATCAATTTTGATATCCTATGTGCCACGTCATGAAATTCCAATGATATAAAAAAAATAAGGTACAGATCATTAGTCTATGGTACTCTCTTTGATACCCTTATTGAAGATGCTTTAAGCTTATTACGTTTCGCAATTCCTAATCCTAATTACTTCCCTCTCATTTTCTCTCCCATTTTAACCTTAAATTAATTAAAATAAAATGTTAAAAAATCTACCTCAGTAAAAATCAAACTCACGTCTTTTAAGATTATGTAATGCATTTGCCACTAAGCTACATCAATCAATTTGATATAATTTGGCAATCAACATTAATAAATATGTAATCTCTTATATTATAAAGCTTATTACGTTTCATCTCACTCCAAGGTTCATTTTCATCAATTGTTAAATTCAAATCCAGTATTTATGGTCACCTTTTAGAATGAAAGAGTTGCATATCATAAATAAAGTGGTGTTAGGCCAAATTGGTATTAAATGTCAACACAACTTTAAAGTTAAAGCAAAATAGTACAAAAAAGAGTCAAAGTGTTTGTAATGTCAAAAAATTCTATCTTAAAATCAATCTTTCAATAAAATGTTGTTTATAGAATATTACTAGTTCTTATTATAAAGAACAAACTTACGTTTTAAATATATCATTGTATATATAACTGATATATTTAGTTTATAATATAGTTTAAATATATTAATTATGTCATGAATTTAAAAATTAATTTTTTCTTATAATAAAAATTAAATGGAGTAGGGCCTTCAGCCCTCTTTTGTAAAAAAAAAAGAATAAAATAAAAAAAAAGTTAGATGAAGTGATAAATCTTTGAATATTGTTAAAAATTACTACAATCGAATATTTAAAAAGAAAAAAAATTCTCAAAAAGTAGTATTAACAAAATACTATTTTGGGTATATGATTGAGAAATGATGTTTAGATAAAAAATAATTACTAAGTGTTTTTTTTTTGTGTATTTTAAAAATACGTGCAAAGTGTATAAAATAAAAAGTACACAAAATAGATAATATATTACAAAAAAAATATATGTTAAAAAATAACATACATATATTATTTGACTTGGTGAAAAACAGTTTCATATTTGTCTTATATACGACAGTGATGATTCCTTACTTACCTTCTTTAATAAAATCACTGATTGACAATTCTATATTGGGTCGATTCCACAAAAACAACTAAACAAGCATATATGATATAGTATTAAGCAACACAATAATATTCCTTTTTCAAATGACAATAATAAACATTCAATTTTCTGTGTAAAAACTTTATTGGTGACCAATATTTTGTAGTATAGTATTTCTATCGATGTTTTTTAGTCTTGAATCATACTTTGATTAGAGAAATTTTGGAATTCTAACTGGCCTAAACATTATTTTATATTAGAAATAAAAATAAATAAATTTAGTATACTTGTACTTTGTTTTCAATCTTTCCTTATAAATAAATACATATACTTGCTTGTTGCTGTTAAAAACAAAAAATTAGTATTTGTTATTTCTGTATATAGATTCTCTTAGTTGACCTAGTATTAGAGGTCAACAGAATTTTTCGAACCAAGTCGAATCTGACAAAATCGGTAAAAAAATGGGTGGTAGTGGGTTGGGTCGTTGATTAAACAGGTGAACAAAATTGAGTTGATTTCATTTTCAGGTCCATCAAAATTTGAATCCGACCGATGGAGTAACTTTTCTGACCGCATAATATAACTATTCTTGTAGATTAAAGTAGGGGTGATTATGGACTTATTAAATCAAAACTAATTATGGACATTTTAAATCACATGAGCATCGGTCGGGTTTGGTCGGATTCGGACCGAAAATCGTAAAACCGATAAAAACCGCGGTCTCTTAATTTGGACACAATTCCGACCGTCTACATCTTCGGTTTGTTCGGGTTCGGATCATATGGGTGACGGGTATAGCGGGTCGGTTTTAACGGGTTACATTGAAACTTTGTTGTTACATCTAAAATTTCATTGATCAAAAAAATGTTATTATTCAAATAGTTCAATATTTCGTACACACTGCAACAAATGATACAATAAAAATGATGAGATGCAATTATTTTGTTTCAAATTTGTTAATCCAACGACAATAATAGATAGTAGATGAAAAGTAAAAATTAATATAAATCTAGAATATTATCTTTCACATCTCCTTTATCAACATATTACAAGCATAAACTTGTAAAATATAACATTTTTTTCTCTATCAAAGATAGACAAAATTAACAAAGCGAGGAGTATAAGAGATTAAGAGGTACTCAAAACTGAAGAAAAAAAAATTTATATTTTAGTAATTGTTCGGTCGGTTTCCGTTATGAAGAGATAAATTTTAGAGACCTGCACCCGCCCGTATACAACCGTTCATGACCGACTTTTCACAATTGTTGACCCGAGACCCGACCCGCACCCGACCGAGTGCTTCCATATATTGGCGGTTATGTCGATTTTGAGTTGGGTTGCGGGTTCGTGCTCACCCCTAGATTAAAGGTGTAATTTTGAACAAAAGTTTATGTAAATTTCTCTTTCCACTTATTTATATTTTCAATGAGTTGGTTCTACATTTTCCACTTGTCGAACTCATCTGATATTTCCATAATTTTATTATGCTCATCATCCAGAACTCTCTCAAACTCGTCTCACACTTCATCCCTCCACGACTACCATTTTTTGTATTGATTTTAGATCTCTTTATATTATTCTCATTCTATTTTGTATTTTGTTATTTTACGCTTTTGTGCTTCTTTTCAAAAAAAAAAAAACTCGTTACATCTATTATTATTATTTTTCCTACACTTTTTCTTTAAAGATGGTTGAACTATTCATAACTTTTTGGCTTGGATTTGAAGGTGAGAAAAGTACTAGAAGGGGTGTTGAATTGTGTTGTTTTTTTGAAATTTGTTTGTGTGTGTGTGTGAGAGAGAGTGAGAGAGAGACAAAGAGAAAGAGCACAAATTTTTTATACTAGTTCCTTACACTAACGAGAGTAGTCCAGTCTCAAGGGGTGTTCATGGTTCATAACCGAACCAAATTGAACCAAAATAAATGGTTTATGAACCAAACCAGAATTACTTGGATCTAAAACTGGTTTATTTTATAAAATCAATTTAGTTCAGTTTAGAACTGGTTCAAAACTAGTTTATGATAAAAACCATGCATTTTAAAATTTGTTTTTATTGAAATTTTAACAAAATGTGATTATAATTATTTTAAACCATATTAATAAATATATTTTTTTTGTAATAATGAAAATCATTTTCTTTACATAAAGATACTACTTATTATTATTTTTATAAATAAATTGTATTTTGAATTATTTTAAAACCATTTTCTTATTTAGAAAATTAGTAATTTTTAAAATTAAGATTTCTTATTTGTAATAAAATACTGATTTTTATTATAAAGAAAAACATATTTTTTTATACAACAAGATTAAAATACATATTCTTTCAAATAAAAAACTTTTTTTTTTTTTGTTAAAAGTGGGATGATGGCAATAAAAAAATATTTTATTAATTACCAAAACAATTTTTTAAAATTTTAAAATTTAATAATAGTTTAAGTATTATATTATATTATATATATTATTAAATTAATTAATAAAGTAGGGGTGGAAGTGGTGGTGACCACCGGAGCTCCACCGTCCTCCGCCGCAAGTTCACCGAAAAATCTACTCGTTGCCGTTGTGGATCACTGTGCCGGTGCTGAAAGTTCGACGTTGACCAGGCCATTGATTGGCCAGCACGACTTGTTTTAATATTTATTAAATTAATTATTTATTAAATTATAGAGTTTCAAATGGATCCCATATATAACTGACCCATAATTTCATTTTGGGTACCACTTTTTATTTTAATTATTGGTTATCAATTTCTTTTTTTTCAACGTTGGGCTAGTGTTTAACTCTTATCTTTAATAAACATTTCGTTTGTAAAATTGATTATAGGGACCAATTTTGATAATTAAAAAAAATTGAATTTTTTTTATCATAGAAAAATTGTATGGACTATTATTGACTATAAAACGAAATATAAGAACTTTAAATAAATTTAACCTTAAAATATGGAGTGGATTTTCTCCATTAACATCTTCATTCAGTGAATTGTTATCGATTAAAATTCAATTTTTTAAAATATTTTAAAAATGTAGTTTTAAAAGTGGATATCAACATATTTCCTAAAACATATTTACGTGTAAAGGGTCTTCAAGTAATGATGGAAACATCTTTACCTTTTGGAAATGGGACTAGGGTGGACATTGGGCCGGATTGGGTCGGAATGGGCCCAAAATCTCAAACCGGCTCAATCCACGGGTGCTGAAATGCAGCCCAATCCGGACCATTTTTGGGCTTCGGTTTTTTCGGATTCGGGCCAAACGGGTCACGGGTCAAACGGACCGGTTTTCCGGGTTGGGCTGATAATAGTCCAATTAAGTTTTTTTGCTCTTTTTTTGTTTACTGGCCTTTTTTTTCCTTATAACAGTCCAAGGTTTTTTTTTCTTATAACAATCCAAAGCTGTTTTCCCCTGTTTTTTGGCCAAAAAGGTCAAATTTGGGCCTTTTTTCTTATAACAATTTGTATTGAAAAATTCAATCACTATTAATTTATATTTTCTTTACTTTTAAATTCAATAGTTTGTTTATTTTTCTCCTAATGCTTAGTTACATACAAAATTTTGATAACTATAAATTCAATTTAACACTTCACAACAATAAATATGTAGATACAACTAGAGCTGTAAAAATGGGCCGGGCTATCGGGCCGGCCCAGTAGCCCTATAGCTTTATATGGGCTGGGCCGGGCCGGGCTTCCCAAAAATATCATTGGGCCTTATTGGGCTGTCGGGCCTATGGGCCATCATGGGCTGGGCCAACGGGCTTTTGGGCCGGCCCATTAAAGAATTAAAAAAAAAATCTAAATATAATTTTACCTAAAAATAAGGAATTTTAGCTAGCATAAAATCTTTAGATAAAATAAGTAACAAAAGATGAGATTTGTTTTTTTTAAGGAAAAAGATGTGATTTATAATTTACTTTTTTTTTATAATTTATAATTTAATTTATGTATTTTGAATGGTTATGTTAAAAGTTTAGTGTCTGATGTAAGTTTGAAATTTATTAGCTTTGAGGATGCACTTTATGAATTATCATCCACAAATCTCTCGACTTTTGCATGGATATTTTGAAATATTTATTATTTCATGAAATCATGACACTCACTTTTTTATAGATATTAATTTGTGTGCGATGCATATGTAGTTTTATTGTCCATTAAATTTTTTTTTACAAAAAATTGAGATAAAAAAAATTTGAAAAAATGTTGCGGACCGGCCCATCGGCCCATTTTATTGGGCCGGGCTAAGCGGGCCGAGCCTTAATGGGCCTTGGGCCTTAATGGGCCGGGCCACTTAAGCCCAATTGATGTCTTGGCCCAATGGGCCCGGGCCGGGCCGAGCTGGGCCGGCCCATTTGACAGCTCTAGATACAACCTTTCCAACAAAAATAAATTACACAAATTAAAGGACTAAGTGAAAATAATTACAACATCAATCTAACTTTAATTTAACATAAACACCAAGTAGTAAAAACACAATAGAATGAGCTTTGAGACTACTACTACTAGTACTATCACAAGAACTTGAGAAGCATGGAGATGTTGTTGCTACTGCAAAAAAGAAACAATGGTTAAGATATATGTAATTAATAAAATGATAATATAAATCATAGGAGTTTTATTTATAATATAAAGAAACAATGGTTAAGATATAGATATGGTTAAGATATAGATATAAGTCAATTTTATTGAAACAAAGGCATAAGAGATGCCTATATCAAACAGAGTTTACAAGGTTAACAATTAACATAATGCTTTCTATCCAATACAAATAAAAAATTCAAAGAAACATAGAAGTTATCATAGAGTAATATATGTCAAGACTAAGATTGCATTTTAGATTAACCTTCAATTAAAACATTTTCCCAAATTTCTCTTCACTTACCTAGTTGTGTTGGCTAACAGAACCAAATATTTCCTTAGCAGGCAGACAAGCAACTATTGTTTTTTACCAAACCTAGAGATTATTTACCATGTAGATCTAAAGAGAAATGTATAGATCTGAACATTAAAAACGATAAATCAGAATGTTAGCCAAATATAAAAAAGACTTGTAAACCTTAACATAAAACAAATAAACACTCTAACCTGTGTCTTTGTATTCAGCTTTGCAATGAAACATAACCTCTCTGTTCCTCAACCATCAACAACTATATATCCAGGTTGAAAAAAAACGAAAAAAGGGTGAGATAAGACCCTAATCGAAAAAATATATAAACAAGACAGAAGAAAAAAGGACTGTTGTTCGAACCATTACCTTTGTTTTCTTGAACCGATGGTGAACAGACAAAGACATAAGAATCGATGGTGCAAAGTTGGGTTGAAGAAAAACGAAAAATAAATAAAAATTGGTTGATTAATGTTTGTGGGTGATGGTGAGGCGAGGAATACAAATGATTGGCCGTGGAGGTGGAGAAAATGCCATGAGATTAGAAACTTTTGTTGTGTTAGGGTTGGTGATGGAAGAGAGTGTGACGGCGGCTGTTGAATGAGAGTGAGAGAAGAGAAGTGAAAACCCTAGAAAATACAGTGAGAATGAGTCTATAGTCTATACACTGTCGTTTTGCTCTAATATAATAAAATAGTATTAATTTGTTTCGGTTCGGTTCGGGTACCCGTGGTTCAATTTTACTGAACCGAAACAGACCGTATAGAGTTGTCTGAACCCGCGAAATTAACCCGTTGGCCCGTTTACCCGCAAAAAACCGAACCGAGTTAGATGGATTGGGCCGGTTTGAGTGGATTGGACCGGTTTGTCGGTTCTTGTCCACCCTACCATATAGTCAATGCCTTAAAAAATTTCTCCCATTTACTAGCGTGAAAGTCATTTCATACTTCATAGTGCTTTATTAGTTGATCATTTTTATATAATTTTTCATTACTTTTTCTTCTGATACATGACATGTAACTAACTTTCTTCATCTTTCCTAGGTTTTGCCGACTATACACTTAACACAAATACATAATATTCATAATCCATTTATTATCCACACACAACAAACACTATAATCTACTGATGTAAGCATTTTAATTATATTTTCTCCTTAATTCCTCTCTGCAGATTCATCATCATGTACCCAATGAAGCATCAAGATAGATAGATGATAATTATATATCAATGTACCATATTTTAATTATATTATCTAAAGGTTTTGCCGACTCTCACAATTTGCATTTTTATGATGTATAAAGATAAAGTTACACGTCTCATTAATCTTAGTTTAATTGGCAAAATATGCAATAATTATTAGGCCGGATGTCGTAACTTGAATTCAAACTCGGTATCACAATTGTGTGAGTTTAATTTTGGTATATTACCATTTTATCCAAGACAAAAAAAATATAAAAAAAATAAAGCTACACTCATAAAACTTATTTTTAATTAGTAGATATCCGCGCAATACATATTATTATATTAAATTATTTTATTTTTTCAAATTACAATTTATGTTAATATATCAATGTTTGATGTACGTGTCCGGATCTTCATAGCTATATACTAACAATAAACATAATCCACATGAGTTGGTCTAAGAACGAAGATTTGAGGCTTTGGAGTGTGATTTCGTCTAAAGATAATCACTAATTTAGTATTTAGTTCGATTTTTAAAACACTGATAAGCATGAAATTTATTGTAAATTTTATTAAGGTCAACTAGTATTTTCTAGAAGCAACCATACTTCTTCTAGCTCAATTCCAAAAGCACCACTTGCACAACACTACCACCATAGAGTACTAGATTGAAATTAAGTGTGGTAGTAAGTGAGCACCTGAAGCAAACTCTGAACAGGGTCCATCTTTCACATAATGGGGTATCCAAGTTCAAAATTTTCAACAGCTTTTGTGATATTCATGTATATATGAATAAATATTTAAGTGAAATTTAAAACAAGTTTGGTCTTTGACAAAAATGGAATCTTCTGATGAGTGAAAAGAAGGGCAATAAGAAATTGAAAACATTCTAGGCCTTGTGTTGTGGCTATAAGCCAAAATAATGAGAGTCTAAAATTCAATGACTCAAAGGGATTTATTAGAGTTTGATTGAGACATTGTGCCTATTTTAGCCTTTTTAACAATATGAGAAATTTGATTATATTAGGGGGCCAAAAACACATATTTGGAGTCTTGTCTAAAAGCATTCACGTATTTTTAAGGCATTCATGTTTTTTTAACTGATTATATTGTGTGAATTGTGATTGTGATAGATTGAGAAAGATGTTCTTTATCTTCTGGTAGAGAGGCAATATATAATTCAGTAGTAATGCCATAATGTTGTGATACTATTTATTTTATAAGCAAAAAGAAATATTATAATGCATTGCTTGGTATGAGAGAGAGAAAAATAAAAACACGGGAACCAATTCATGTATTTCGACTACATTAGTCGAAGTACATGCATTGGTTTCCGTATTTTTATTTCTCTCATTCTCTCCTACCAAGCACACACGTGGAAGAGGTACTCAATTTTGTATAATACAAATTTAGTTATTATAGCCTTTGAATATATGCCAGAAGCTGAATACACAGATTAAAAAAACCCGAATTAAACCAGATAACTCGTATGTATCATCCAATCTCTATAAAAGTTGTTTTCGTATTTAATCGGATGATTTGAGCGATCTATTTTTTTTTTGCAAAAATATTAAAAGAATCATCAAATAAATTAAGATTATTTCACAAATTTGATCTTTAAAATTAAATCCATAGACTTACATAATTATCTAATCAAATAAGTGCATATTCAATAATAATATTATTACATATAAATCAGTTAGAGACACTTACGTACTTTCATAATATTTATAAGACAAAATGCATCTATTAGTTCTTAAGTTTTGTTTTAAATAGATTGATCCTTTAAGTTTTTTAAATAATAAATAAGTTCTGTGTCAAAAAAAATAAAAATAAATAAGTTCTTTAAGATTTTTAAATAACAAATAGGTTCTTTAAGTTTATAATTTGTAACATCTAAGTCGTATTTTTTAAGTAATTGGGGGACCTAAATGTTACAAATTACAAACTTAAAGGACATATTTATTACTTGAAAAACTTAAAAGATCAATCTGTTACAAATGTAAAATTTAAAGGACTTATGGATATATTTTGTCTATTTATAAGTTAAAGTAAGTAAAATGTGAGTTGAAGTGCAATGTTTTATTTTTCTCTTTTTAACTAAGTGTATATATAACTTTATTAGTATTTGTTACGTTTAAATATAATTGATTTGACCACCAGTAGCACCCATGTTCAATTCTTGGTTGTGATAGTTTTCATTTTAATCGGCCGATTTAAAAAAATTGGCGGTTCATCGGTTCTAGTTGATTCGTATTAGATCACACCGGTTTAAAAGCACACCCAATTCAAATGCAGACCAATCCAGACACCCTTCCAATTCCGGGTCAGACCGGTCCAATTGGTAGGTTCGGCCCGTTTTTTAAAACACTGGTTGAAACCCTAGTTAGTTGCTTTCTCTTTTTCTATTTGTATCTCTATGTTAACAATATCTTCAACAATATGAGAATAATTAATAATCATTAGAGTGTCGCATCAATTCTTATTTACAAGCCAATTTTGTAAAATTTGGTTAAATTCAACTCTCAAATACAACATGGTATCAGAGCCTCCTCTAAGATTCATCGAGTCATTTGCTATTAGATTTCTGTTATTGGGTCATCCACTATTTACATACACGCATCAAACTCAATAGTGTTGAGCGTGAAATGGTGTATTAAGAGTATTATATCGGATGTGAGAAAGCGTGAATATGAATTTATAAGTAGCATTTTTATAGAGTTAGATTCAACTATCAATTTTAAAATGTATAACACAAAATATGATTTTAAAAAGATAAGGGGATGTATTTCCCTCTTTCCTCTTCCCTCTCTTTCCCTCCCCCACAAAAATCCCAACAAAACCCCAAAGACATTTGATATATGGATTCATCTTACTTATATGTTGTTGAACGTCCATTTTTTCATCTATTGTGAAACTTTTGGTCACACTTAGGGTCTGTTTGCATTAATTTATTTTTGAGTTTATAAAAAATAACTTATGCAAATAAATAAGTTTTATCTTAATTTATAAATTTTTACTGACAAAAATTGCATCTTCATAAAAATTTTTTTCATAAAATACCTAGACAAACTAAGAAATAATACATAACTTATTTACTTGCAGGAGATTAAAAATAAGTCAATTCAAACGGGCCCTTTGTATACCAACAACAATGAAGCTATTTCAAATTAAAAAATGCATAGTTTAAATTGATATCAAATCATTTGCAACAAGAGTGATTACATGCTCATAAGATAACTAACTTAATTAGCATGTAAAAAAGAGGAGAGCATTATTATTGTCTAAATTAGTTTCTTTAACTCACGCATCATTCAACTCAATTCAAATAGAACAACAAAATAAACAATGTTTGGAATAACTTTTTATCATGTAAACCAAATTATGTCTTATGAAAACCCTTCAATAATTGAAAAAAGAAAAGCAAAAGCATAATAAGTTCAAATAGAACACCCGCCAAATAGATATGATCACTACTCATAACAAAAGAAAGTCTTCAGGCATCATTGTCGTTGACTTTCATCCTCCTCTTCATGACCAATTTCCAAAGCTATATGTCGGCATATTGGACATATATTCTCTTGCATCAACCATTGTTTGATACAATCAAGGTGATACATGTGCAAACAATCTATTTTTCCTATCCGCTCTCCATCCACATAGTCTTCCTAATTACCATAAAAATAAAAATGACGGGTAGATTATGAAACATGAACTTTCTAATGTATGTATTGTAAAAGAAAAAAAAAAGCAACATAGTAAGCGATAATTTATGTCTAAAAAGTTAATTTTGTTATGCTATGAAAGTTTATGTGTTGGTTAAACTAAATTAAATTATTAATGATGAAACATGTAGTTGGTCTCACCTGACATATGGTGCAAGTTTGGTTCTGGGTGTTGGTCTCTTCAGGACTTGTTTGAAATGTTTCTTGTTGAATGAACGTGAGGATCTCTCCCTCCGTCAGTCCCACATTGACCCTTCTAAAGTGAGTCGCCAACTAATTAAGGACAATTATGAAGTTCATATTAATAAGTCATGTGTTATTTGCAAAATACAAGAAAACATAGTGACGTTAATTTTCTATCATAAATAATATTTTGTTCCTTGCCAACAACTAAAGACTTTAATTCAATACAAAAAAAAATATGTATGTCTAAAATAATTTAATTAAATGTAATAATATTAAAAAATAATAATAATATATCATTACAAAGTAGTATCTAAAATATTTAATGTCTGCAATATCTTGTTCCTTGCCAACATCTAACAAATGCATACACTTATCATCATTTTCAATTCATTGTAACATTAAATTTTCACATGCTTCTAGAAAATAATAATAGATCATTACAAAGTAGTATCTAATCCATGACTTAAGTAAAACCATCTTAGAATTTGAGTTAAACATGTGTTACTCAATACCTATCATTAATAAATAGATTGAAATATCGTATTTTATTCGATATGACATTTTTAATTAGCACACCTCATCACAACAACAACTATACATTTGAAATATGACATGAGTAACTTCACAGTAGTGAATAAAATGTGGTCAGTGGCTGATCCAGAAATTTTTGCCGGTGGGGACTAAAAAATAATGCATATATTTTAACTAAAGAAATGTGCTACGAATTTTAACTAAACACACAAATATAATGACAAAAAAATTTAAAATACATAAAAGTAACAATTTGATCCCTTATGTTTTCACCATTTACATTAGTTACTCATTTCTGTTAGTTTTGTCACTAACACCGTATCAATTGTACACATGTGACAAAACTGACAAAAATGAGTAACTAATGCAAACGGTGGAAACGTAAGGGACCAAATTGATATTTTTTAAACGCAAAAGATCAAATTGAAACTTAAAATAAATATAAGGAACCAAATGTATAATTAACCCTAAATTTATTGAGTGAATAGTAAACCTAGTGATGACTCATGGAGGCTTAAATATTATATTAATACTGTTATTAATGTAAAAATACTATTTTTGGTGGGGGCTTGAGCCCCCAATGCATTGTACCTGCATCCGCCCCTGCATGTGGTACAACAATTTTAGATTTTGACTCTAATATCATCCTATGATTAAAGTGACTCTAGTTAATCCTTACGAAGTTAGATTGCACGGTGAGAACTATCTAACCATTGATTATAAACATTTTGTCAAGCTATATCACCTATTGTTGGACTCTTAACAATTAAATTAAATTTCTTTATAATAAACATTTCAATTAAGATCGATTTTAAAGAAAGATTTCAAACAATTATATCAATAAGACATAGTTATCATCATTTTCAATTTATTGCAATATCATGTTAAAAGAAGACTAAATATAGAGGCTCGTAGATTGGTTGGTATAGCCAATTATGCAGAACAAAGACATGGATAGAAATTCTCTCATACCAATGTAACTTTATTGTATCTATGATTTTATTTTCAATTTGAAAGTGTTTGTTTACTAAAACAAATTATACTGTATATTTGGTTTTAGTTTCAATTTAAAAGTGTATGTTTACTAGAACAAAACAAAACACCGTATAAGTTATAATTACAAGTTAAATGATACCACATATTAATTTTGACTAAGAATCATGGGCAATAAATCTATAATATTTGAAAATTAATGCTATAAATTATTTCATCTTAATACTCAGTAAAAATATTCACAAAAAGTGTATACCTCATTCCCGAGTTCGTTCCTCTCTGCCATAAGATCAGAAAAATTTGAAACAAAAATGTGGTTATAATGACCTCCAAGACGAATTCGATCCACTAATCTTGTCAGTGTTGAACTAGTCTGCACATACTGATTAGCTTCTAAAGTAGTACCAAACCTCGATCCAGAAGAAGATGGAGAAAGGTTTGGCCGATAATTGTTTGGTGAAGGGTCAGAAATCGGCAGTGGTCGTTGCGGTGGTACATAACTACTAAGCTGCACGGGAACAAGAGTTGGGGCTAAAAATCGATACATACGACCACTTGGCAATACCCTTGTATATTCTTGAATACTTATTGTGCTATGACTAAATACATCATCAATTTCCCGATGAAAACTATCAAAGAAATCAAAGTTGTTGTTATTATTACTATGATTTTGTCCCGAACTTGTGCTTCCAAAAGAAGAACCACCACCACTAGTTGCAGAAGACGTAAAATTGTAGTATAAGTGGAAAGGTGTGGCAGTTTGAGATGTTTCTAACAATCCTCTTGTCGTTGTAGAGGTATAAAAAGATGATCCAGAGGTAGCTGAAGGATCATATCTTCTGCTGATGAAGTTATTCAAAGGATGAACTTGTCGAGGTGGGAGCAAAAATCTATTAATATCAATTGGCTCATTAGTAGAACTAGATTGATATGGTAGATCAATAAAACTTGTTTGACCACGACTTTCTATATGACTATTTATGCGAGACTGAGTAGTGCTAGTACTACTCTCTCCTGCACCTGCAACAATAGCTTGATTCATCATGTTTCGGTTCAACATATTAGAAATGACACTATTACCACTATAGTGCCCATGTGATGTGTATGAAGTTGAAGAAGACATGTTGTGACTGTCTTGATGAGGACACATATGAGGAATTATTCGTCTTTTGCTAGTGGTTCCAACGTTTTGTGAGCCTTGACCATAATTATCGCCTCTCAAAAATTGATCATACGATCTAATTCTCTCTAAGGATAAAGAACGCCCAAGGTCGTCATTTCTAATAGGACCAGCAGCGCCAGTAGCAGCGTCATTATTAATTCTACCATTATTCAGATTATGATTACTATTACTGCTACGGTTTCCTACAACTCCGCCACTTAGATTGTTGTTGTTATATAGAGCGGCGGGTCCTGCAGGCTGTCCTCCAATATTTGGATATAACACAGATGATAAACCCAATAATGACGACATGTTGTTATTACCTCTATTGATGGTGGTCAAAGTTGATCCAAGATGTCTTGCAGACACGAAAGAGGAAGAAGCAACACGATTATCATTATAATTGTTAATAGTAGTAGTTGTTGGTAATATACTAGGAGTGAGATAGTGATGATCACTACCATCACCGTGACCAAAAGTATTGGTTGTGTTTGTGTTTTCATGAATTGATTGAACTGTGGTGGTTCTTGATCCTCTTACAATATTGCGATTGTTGATACCAACAGAAGAAGAATTATTTGTAGAATTAATAGCCAATAGATATCTAAGAGCTCTGACATCATGAACTGAGTTGTTGTCTTCGTTCTGCCAGTTTCCTGAACGATATTGATAACCCATTATTGTTGTTTGACTTCTGCAAGCCACAAACAACGACTATGTATATTAACAATGATACATAAACATCAATAATAATAATAATAAAAAAAACAGATAAAGTGATCATTGATTATAGGTGTGAATATTGTGTTTGTGTTGAACATTTGACATGTTTTGACCACCAGACACATTTTCAATAAAATATATATGTATCTCATATGGAACCAAAAAAATCAATATGGTCACTACAATATCCATATAGACAAGGACATAGATTGTACTTCTGAAAAGTCACATAAATTTTTGTTACAATTTATGATAATTTTTGTGCCAGTTAACGGTAAACCTCTTAAAAAGGTGACTCGTCGTAAAATTCACCCCTAAAAATCACATATTCATTTGCTTGCCTATCCTCCAATCACCAATATGATAATAATAAATTATCTTTAAAAATTCAAATTAAAAATATTACAATTTTATTTCAATGAAATGTTACTTGTGTGTTGCTTTTGAATTAAATATCTTTTTGTAAAAGAACCGACTTTGGAAGTCAAAAATGTTATTGTAATTCAATAAAAATTAACTTATTTTTCTTTGTGATAGAATATAAAATAACATATACTTTTTATATATATAAAATGAATATATATTTTTATTACAAAACGGAAATAACAAAATGAAAAAATATAGTTTATATTTTTTTATAAAATAATTAAAAAATAAATAATTTTATAGTTCCATTTCATTCTATTCAATTTCATCATGCTCCATTAGTTTTAAGTTTTCCAAAGAGAACATTAAGGATGTTTGCACATCCATATGTTTCTCATTGTTACATTGTATATACACATGATACAAATTTTAAACACACTTTTTAGAAATTGAACATACACACATATACATATATAATAGATCTATATAAATGTAAAAATTGTTATGCATAAAACTTTGAACATATAATATAAATATGTAAATAAAATAAATAAAAATGTTAAATCTATTTTCACAAGATAAAATTTCAAATTATAGAACAACAAAATCACACACACAAAATAAATTCATAAGAACAATAATTTCATTTTGACAAAATTCATTGACAAAGGATTATGAGGTCAATGAATAAGATTCGATTATCGGTTAATAATAATTAGTTGATTAAAATCAAATAAAGAGGTGATTAATTAACAAAACACATAAACATAATTAACAACAAAAAAACACAAGATTGACAACACAAAACACATCCACATACCAAAAGTTGATTAGGACTTCACCACTGCTAACTCAATCCCACCGATGATTTTTCTATCACGCTCAATTTTTTTAAAATGATGAAAAGCAAAAAATGACACTAAAGAGAGCTTCAATTTATAGAGAAAAATGAAGGATCTCTATCTATACTTAAATATAATTTTTATTCATTTCTTCATATTTTATTTATTTTGATTAAATGTTTTAATATTTAATTTTCTAGAAATTCAATTTCATGGTAATAAATTAATATAGACTCGGAATGGATAGAAGCGAACTAATTATATTTTGTCGTCGTGCATACCCCTTCTGTCATTTATTTATTCTTTTGACTAAAGCCCCCAATGTCATTTATAAACTTTCTGTTTATGACTACAATTTCTTTTCTTTTAAAAAATTTATGTAACTGATATCATATTTAATGTTAGAAAAGATTAAGCGGAGTAACATTCAACGGAGACTTTGAATTTAACGGTCAAATTGAATAATATAATGCCGATATCGGGTTATTAAGCGGATATATATATATATATATATATATACACACACACACAACACATATATAAGCACTTACAATTTTAAATGTTTTGACAAAACAATTATTTTAACATGTAAAATAACCTTTTAATAAAGTTTATTTGAATATTTAATTTATTTTTGTTTCTTTTTAATTATTAGGAATAAATCCTTGTAATATGAAGAAAATAGTATTTTTTATGCATATAATGGTGCTTTGAAGTTCAAGACTTGTATTGTGGTAGTGTAAGGCATCCCTTAATGAAAGAACACTGTAAAATCAATTCAAATCGAGTTTGGATGTCATCAAAAGGTCAAGAAACCGTCAACAGTCAACACAAATTTAGAGCACGTGAAAAGTCAAGTTTTATCAGACATTGGGTCCGACCATGATCCGTGGTGATTTGCTACAACTGTGGCAAGATAAACATTTGAAGTTTGTCGTTTTCTTATCTCTTCATTTCATGCTTTAATGTACTTAATCTGTAATAAGCATTAGTGACTGCTAGATGGAACAAAATTGATAATTTTATAGGCTATAAATATGAATCTAAGCTAATGTGAAAATCAATACTCTTGTCAAATACAAATGGTTAAAACCTTATTGTAGATTCACTTCCATGTGCCAAGTCACCCAAAAAAAATAACCAAAGGGTGCGTTTTGTTTATTCCCATTTCATTGTGTTCTCTTCCAATACCGGGTTCGTAGCCGCCCCCTATTCGCTAGCTTCATCTCTTCGTTTGCCATCTGTTTCTCGCTGAAGCTCTTTGCATGTCACGATGTCTCGATTGCGTGAAGATAACGCTACTGTAGATTGCTGTTAGCGGTTCCGCGTCATGTTACTTTGCCTTCACCAGATGCAACCTAAACGGGATGAATCCGATCGATATTGCCGTTCCCATTTAAACCTTTTGGAGATGGGGCTTTTGTGGTGGAGGCTTAACTGGCCAGGTAATTATTTTTCCTCTCAATTTACCCTAATTTGAATTTTGATTTGTGCTTGAGGATCTATAAATTGGGGATGATGGTTGATTGTTATCATCACTTGTCCTCACTGATTAGGTGTTGTTCTTCTTCTTCTTCTCAGTTTCTTTGTTTAGTTAGAATTTAATTACTCATCTATTTCAATTTTAATTTGTTCTATTTCAGTTTTATATATGCCCTCCATTTGTTTGATAATTTTGTTTGTGGAAATATGGTGGAAGGATAAGATTTCCCTTTCATTGTAAGGATCATGTTGGAAAATTTTCACCCAAGCAACTTTTATTTGGCTTCTGGTGTATATTGTATTTTTTTACTGGTTTTCTTATATTCTTTATCAGTAAATAATTTTGATTATTACGGTACAATATACAAAACCTACTTCATGATTCAATACTAAATAATGTTGTAATAAATTTAATTTTGTATCATGTGAATTTAACAAAACCTTTTTGATATGCTAACTTATTCCATACTTAGTTGCTCAGACTATTTACTGTAAGTTCTTCTTGCACTTAACAATAACAATGAGAATTATGTAATTAATATGAATTCAATTGATGTTGGTATTTTATGTTATTTTCTAAGCAAATTGAAAATAAAATTAGCTTTCCCCCTAAAAAGATGATTTATTTTAGAGTTGTTGAACATTGAGGTGAGATTTTAGTATTTTTGTTTTTTACATTTTAGAAGATACTTTACTCCATTGTGCTGGGTTATGTTCATTCCTCATTTCACACATTTGTTCATTCCTCAAATCCTCAATTCACATACTCTCTTAATCCCAAAATATAAGCAAAAACTTGGTCATTAAGTTTATTGACTCGTTTTTTCTTATTTTTTGGGGCCGAGTAAGTATTTGACCAATTCTATTGAAGTTGCATCCCTTTCCCATGGTTATCGACACATTGTCAATCCTTATATTTATCAGGCTGAAGTTCTTAGCAATGGCTTTGTATTTATTTGAGAATATATCATATGTTCCATTGATAGCTTAATGAATTGTCTTGGTTGAGGATATGATAGCTGAATTAATTGTCATGGTATCACACACAGCAGATGGTAGCAGGGGTTATATTTTCCACACTGGATTTACAAGCGTCTTGAATTGAATCAGGATCTTGGACTCAGGTGTATTAAAAACGAAATTGATGAGGAAATGGTAAGAAAAATGACAGTGGTGAGTTTATGGTGCATACAAACTGATCCTTCACATCGACCAGCAATGCATAAAGTTGTGGAAATGTTGGAAGGGAATCTTCAAGTGCTGGAATTACCACCCAAATCCTTTTTTGTCTTCTCCTTCAACATCTTCAACCCATTTATCATCTGAGATATTGTAATTTCAGTGGATATTAAGATGCAATGCAAGGAGTCAATCCCTGAATGTGTTGTTTTGTCAGTAGAGGAAATGAAGCAATGTGTCCTGCTACATTGGTGGGATAATCATCAACACACATTTATAACTTTGTACTTTATCTCACATATATATTTTATGGACTATAGTTAATCTAATGTACCTGTCTTTTTTCATCAATAATCTGATTTACTTCTTATTTTCTATAGCAGTTGTGGCTGTATGATTTTCTGCAGATTAGTATAAGATTTCATTTTGCATTGAGCCTAATCTATTTTGATGCACTTCACAGTTCACAAAAATGAATTAGGTCCACATAGGATTTTTCTTAATATCAGTGTGGTTTTTAGAGGTCAACTGTTGTCATTGACTGATATGCAATAATGCAAGGGCAAGTTCTCTGAATATTTTTATAATGTAAGGTAATTGACCGATATGCTGTCAAGAACAGTAAATAAAAATACTGCATGCAAGTTATTTTCTTAATGAAATGAAAAATCCTGATGACTAGCAAAATGAGTAGTTTATCCCACTTAAGAGCATCTGTTATTAAAAGCAGGGAAAATACTTACTTAGGCACAAATACAAAATTGAGGTGTTAGGCACACACTCATAATCAAATAAAAGTTAAAGAGAAAATGATTAAAATTATATTAATTGATGTGACTATTTTATTTTCATTTTAATTTTTTTGATTGATGTGTGTGTGCCTAAATATTGTGCCTATATTGTTGTGCCTATGTAAGAATGTCTCTAAAAGCAGAACAAGGTTAATCTATATTTTCTGGTATGGAAAACTTGAGGAAATATTTTATAGTCCTTATGCCATTAGTCTTGCAGAAAGAAAATATGGGCAGGAAAGCTAGAGATTTAATGTCTTCTATAACTTAAATTTGAGTGGTGAATTTGGTGATATCAAACAAACGAATTTTCAAGCAATAATGTAAAAACACTGCAACATTTCTAGCAACACTTGCATTAAAATACTCCAGAAGTTTGTAGTCCCTAATGTTCAATGCATATGCTTCAAATCAACCTACATACTAACTGAAGTATATAACGACTACCGAGTCCAGTTGCAAGAGTTGCAAGTTTTGCTTGTGTGAAAAAAAAAATCTTATTATATATATGTTACTTTTAATATATGTTACTTTCAATTTTTTTAAAATTATTTTGTAAGTTTACATACCACAATAGTAAAATATATTAAAAAAAAATAGATCCGTGCGAGCACGGTATAAAAACTAGTGATATCTCATTCTTGTAATTATCTATCCCAAAGTTCTAGCAATTTTATTATAATTTTTTTTTTTACTTTCATTGTCTTTTATTTTCATTTTATTATTGCCTTCTAACTAAGGACTTCCTGCCTCACACGAGGACTTCCTTGCCTCCCAATGAGAACTTACTTGTTTTCATAACACGTTGCTGCCACTACTGGGCGGGTTACAAAATCTACGAGTTTGTATATGTGATACAAAGTCACGATCTTAAGATTTCTAACCCCTCGAGAGAATATATACAACAAAAATCATATATCAATCTAAATCGTATTCAAGACAAATTTAGTTGATGTACAGAATGATCTAAATAATTCTTAACATAGAAGATTGTACTAACAACTCACAGATCTTATTTATTTTGGCTTTTACAATTTCCCAAAGGAATTAAAAACATTGCATTTTTCACGTCACGAGGTTGAAAGATTAAAATTATTTTATTCATTCCTTAGCTTGTGATATATTTAAAATGTTTTTGTTATGCATTCATCCGAAGATGCAAATGTGTATACTTCACACCTGAAAACTCAAAGCATAAGTACTTTGATACATTTTCATTGCACATAAAATTATGATACTCATTTGTTCTAATTGCACATATATTTGGTGCATTGAAGTTTTGAGTGCAAAGGATGAAAACACATCTTTCTAAGCAACACACAATATACCATTTGTGTGACCTTTGTGATCATATAGGGTGGAGAAATGCGGAGGAGGAGTCGGCAATTATGACAGGAAAATTGGGTGAGATGATAACCACACCAAATTCGGCGATCTATAAGGGGCTTTTGATTTTTAAAGTAGAACTAATTGCATATAACATGAATTTTTAAAAGAGCCACATGGACCAATGATAGAGGCAATGTCTAAGAGAGTGTCTGCGATCATTTGATAATACCAATTATCTGGTTTTTTTTTTTTTTCAAAAATTAATCAATCCTTACACGTAACTACAAAGATTAAGTCTCTTAAATCAAATTTTAAAGCTTTACACATAACTATAAAAATTAAGTCTCTTATATCAAACTTTAAATCAAGTAATAGATTAACTCTCATAAATCATAAATAAAAAACTCTCATAAATCAAAACTTTAGACCAGATAATTAAATACCCAAATATCTTTCACATCATGTTTAGTACCATTTTTGATCAGTAAAGAGAAGCATTTGAAAAATGACTACCCTATTTAACTCAAGTAAAGTTTATCTAACCAAACTCAAGTTCAAATTTGGGTACAACCGTTTCATTCACACAAATTCACACTCAATAAAAACATCATCAAAATCCCAATTGTATCTACCTAGTCACAACCATCCAAACATAATCACAAAAAGTCAACAAGGGTATAATCGTCATCACCCACCAAAACCCCTCTACCAAAAACCCAGTACCTCTTGCACAACCACAACACACACAAAAACTAATTTTCATTTTATATTTTTCATCGAAAGCACAAATTTCATTTCTCATTTCATGCAAAAAAACAAAACCCAAATTCTCACTCTCACACACTTCACTCTTCACTCTCTCTCTGAAACTGAAACCCTCTCACTCTCACGCGCCTTTTCATCTTCGATCAAACCCTAACGGTACATCAATTTTCTCTCTCAATCGTTCTACATTTTCGTTTCATGCAACAATTTCACACTCTGTGTAGTTTTTTAAAACCGATTTTACGTTTTTTCGTTCCCATTTCCATTTTTGTTTTTTGTTTTTCACGGTTTAGGGTTTTTGAATCAGCTTACATAGACGCACTGTTTAGTGTTTTCTTCAGCTTGATGATCAACTTTTACGATTAAGTAACTTCGATTTTGTTTGTTTATGGTTCTGCTTTTTTGTTTCATGCAAAGACGCGACTCTCTATGTTGTGTTTTGGTTCCGATTTTTCTTTTTTTGTTCTGATTTTTTGTTTTGGTTTTTGTGGTTTTAGGGTTTTTTGTTCAGCTAGCTGAGACGGTTTGATTCAACAGAGATTTCTCTTTGAGGTGAGAGCGGTTGAAATGTTTTTTTATATTATTTTTATTTTGTTTTTGTGGGGTTTTTTTTTTTTTGCTGGATTTTAGTTTGACTTGCTTTATTTTCTTTGAAGATCATCATTTTGGGGAAATTTTTTAAGGTTATTTACTCATTGCACATTTTTTCTTTCTTATGATTTTTTTTTTTATTTTCTTGAAAACTTCAAATATCACTAATTTTGTTTTGTTTTGTTTTTTTTTTAAATTTATTTGTAAAAAAAATTCTTGTAACGGGTTCAAATGGAGGTGAAGGTGAGTGATTTTTTTATTTTTGGTGAAAATTATTCAATGCAGTTGGGCATTTTTCTTTTTTTAGCAATTTAAGGAGTTGGGTTAAATGAAGATAAGCATGCATGTCTTTTTTTTTGGGTTGGGGTGTGAATTTGTGTTCCCTAGAGAAACGGATGAGTGAATTTATCTGTGTATGTGAAACCAATTAGTGCCCTTGTTAAGAGACAATTTGTTATTAGGAAATAATCTCTCATCAGTAATGGTTGTCACTTGTCAGTGATTAGCACGTTGTAGTTCATAATTATAAATGTGCCTTTGTGTTGTTTGGTTTGAACAAACAGTTCGGCATAATTTCTCTATTTTTCAAGTGCTTTGATGTATGACTTCTGAATCGACTGTGTCACCCTAGTGTTTTTTGGGTTATGGTGCATCTGTTAAGAATGGTGGCATAACCTATTCATCAAGGTGCTTGCTCTGAAAAGATTTGTATGCTGTGCAATATGCGATATCTATCTGGTCATGCTTTCAAACATTTGTGGTGGTCAATGATTATGGATATGTTAGTTGGATGTATTTTTTTTATGTTGTCTTTGTAGATTTGTTTTATTTGCTTAATTCTGTAAAAGTTTGCAAATAAAAGTTAGACTTTGACTAGCCTACATTTCCAGTAATTTTCCGTTCCATTGTTTTCTTATTTGCTTTTGTGCCTTAATTCCGTTGAAACTTTTAAGGTTTACAAATAATGACTCATGATTATGAGTTATCTGTTGACAGGGGCTGTAGATTTACCAAGGTAGTGATGGAAGATAATCCTACAAGTCTTATGGAAGGGAAGGTTGTTGGGATCCGATTCAGTATGGCTACACGCCAGGAAATTGTAAGCACTTAATGTATTTTTTTTTTTTCATTTTCCTGTTGAATTTTATGACTAGTAGATATATACAGCTCCAGTCGGCAATCGACTTTTGTGGTACTCAATTGATGGAAATCATCATCTCTTTGCGAAATTACTCCAATGAGATAGGCTTGTATAAATTTGGACAGTTTTTGTGATCATCGCCAATGATGGAGGATTGCATACTTGGGTTTTAGGAATTAGGATCCTTGCTAAAATTATGGTGGTCTTTTCTGCTGGGTTCCTTTAAGAACCTTAGTTTGAGTGTTTTTATTTTGTTATTGATATTCCTTGAAATTTATTGGTTTCAATATAAATGTATGGTTTGAGATTTTGGTTTTTCTTTTATCTTTTTTGAAAAGAATTCAAAACAGACAAAGTTGTATTCTGTGAGTTTTTATGCATGCACATACTGCTGTGTACCAGTCACGGTTTTGGTTTTTAATTCTCACCAGTAAAAGAAGTTACGGTTTTGGTTTTTAATTCTCATCAGTAAAAGAAGTTTTTAATTTCATTGTTTGGTTACTAAGCTTTGTTATGATGTTATGGTCTTTTCAATAATTTATTAGATTTGGTCAATATAATGGGAAATTTCCTGTTTTCTTTTGTTGATAGAGTACTGCATCAATTAGCGATTCCCAAATTAGCCATGCTACTCAGCTGGGAAATCCATTTCTTGGTCTTCCACTAGAGTTTGGACGATGTGAATCTTGTGGCACTTCCGAAGCAGGGAAATGCGAAGGTCTTATATTTGACTTTTATTGTATTGTTACTTTGATGGAAAATTTTTATATTTCAAAAGAATTGGGGCTGAATCAATATTACTTTTCAGGCCACTTTGGTTACATCGAACTTCCAGTGCCAATATACCATCCTAGTCATGTTACTGAGTTGAAGCGGATACTGAGCCTAGTATGCTTAAGCTGCTTAAAACTGAAGAAAACAAAGGTATCACTCGAATGGAGTGTGAACACATAGTTCTTTAGTTTTTTCATAAGTTGTGAATGATATTTAGTGCCAGACTTTTTATTTTCACTTTTACCTATTTGTTTAATTATTCAAATTAAGAGATTCAAGAAAGGCTATTTGCCTTTGAGATACATATCTTTTTCCATGCTCTCTCTTTTGTCATTATTTTGAAGCACATAGATGTCTTGTGCATTGTACCAGGGAAAACTTTTTGTATTTGAGCGAGAGTATTGGGATAAACCCATTTTTTGTTTGTTCAAAGTTTTTTTTTTTTTTGAAGAATTGTTCAAAGTTTTTCTTAATTTCATGTAAATTCCATTCCCTAAACCAGAACTAAGTGGTCTCATTTTTTAACTGTCAAACTCATTCTTATATTAATAATAATATCATTTTAAAATTATGCTCTTTGATTTAATGATGAAAGAATTGTGAAACATGCTGTACTATTTAATGAAGTTGGTTACTGACTGGTAATAATTAATTATCAAATTATGCTGTGACAATTTATATGATTGCATGAAAAACGATATTATTACAAAATCAATATTCAAATAATATTGTCATGATTATTCTAAATAGTAAATAGAATTAATGATCTATTTGGCGAAGCAGCTGTGTTGACATCAATATCATATGTGAACAGAAACTGTGAAAAATAGTTCGGTTTCTGAGAAGTCTGCTTAACGGTGATTGTGGAAATATAAATTGTTATAAATGGTTTACATTTGGTGGGAGTATTTTATTTAAATATTTTATGAATTGAGTACTCAGTTTTATATTTCATCAGCTATGTTTTTATTAGTATTAACCGTGTTTTAATTCCTAATTATATCAAAATAGCGGCCATCCCACGCCCCGCCAGATTTAGGGTGACTGACAATATAGAGTGCTCCTCGACTCTAAATTTCGGGTTGGTAAATATCCAGCTGATTTGCATTGCAATATAAAGCTGTGACTTCATTAATTCAGACCCACTTGGTCATTAATTCAGATCCACTTGGAAAGGACATGTTTTTTAAATTTAAATCAATAAATTTATAATTTATTGTTTGCTTAGTTTTTTCCTTTTCTTGTTCTCATTACATTGACCAAACTTAGTAAATAAGGTTTGGTTTGTTAATTGTGTAATCCTGAATTGATAGTAAATCCTGCTATACGCACTCTGTTTATTAGATTATTTTTTGAACGGCAAAACAAATTATCAATAAATAAAAAGAGGTGAAACTGAGTACAAGAGGTACTAAACCCACCAAAAAAGATGAAGTACAAGTACTCACAACACCCAAGTACCTAAACAAACTTATTTTATATAAGCATACAATCCATCGGTTTCAAAACCCACTCGTAAAAAGTACATGGGGTACCCACTTTCTTTGCCAAAAACCATTGCCAAGAGAGACTCTTAATGTTATCAACTATCTCCGACACTACAGCTTGTTTATTAGATTTAGATACAAGGATGCATCCTTCTTAATCCATTGTGTATTTGATCTTACTGGCTGTAAGAGAAGACGTTTTCTATGTAATAGTTGCACTAGTTTATTTCACTGCACTAGTCTATTTTATGTTATTAGTTAGTGCCAACTGGTATTACAGCTGACAGATAACTGTTTCTATTAGGCAGTTGAAACAGCCTTAGTTTTTGAACTATCTCCGACACTACAGCTTGTTTATTAGATTTAGATACAAGGATGCAACCTTCTTAATCCATTGTGTGTTTGATCTTACTGGCTTTAAGAGAAGACATTTTCTATGTAATAGTTGCACTAGTTTTATTTCACTGCACTGGTATATTTTATGTTATCAGTTAGTGCCAACTGCTATTACAGCTGTCAGATAACTGTTTCTCTTAGGCAGTTGAAACAGCCTTAGTTTTTGAACTAGACTCTGCATCTATAAATAGATTGCTGTGGCAGAAGTAGATCAGTTTTATCATTTTCAGTATCGATGAATATTCAGTTATTTGTAACTCTCCATCTCTAAATTTTAATACTGGCTCACAACCTTTCAGGGACCTTCTTCAAGCAGTGGTTTGGCACAGAGATTATTATCTCCTTGTTGTGAGGTTAGTATGAACCAATCATGTGATATCCTTTTATTTGATTAGGTTTCAAATTTAAAATGAAAATATTCAATATGTTCTAACTTATTTGTTGTGGCTAAAACTGGTTAAGAAAATAATCAAATATGTTCTTTTTTGGATTATGCATGTATTGATGGATATGTAGAGGGTCATTCTAACAAGTGCCCTAAGGGCACTAGTTAAGAAAGCAAAAAATAGAAATTTTGCATAGGAAAGAACAATTTTTAAAATTCCAGAAAATTGAATTCACCATTTTCCAACACAATATTTCTATTAATTCACCATTTCTATTTACAGTTATGATATCGTGTTTCACGTGTTTAAATCACAATCCCGATTTAGGATCTTTGACTTCCTTGATAACTGTTTTGGCACAAGATTGCATCCCAATGTGATCTGTTTCCTTTACTCTAGTTTATTAAGGTATCGTATAATAGAAATCCAAACAAATTTTTGATGTGCTTTTTTTTTCTTTGTATGGTTTTTTCTTTCTCTGGTTTGCTTAATTGTGGTTTATTCTGTGCTTTATTTTTTTATTTTGCTGTCTGTTTTTGGTGCTGAATTTAATGTTCAATTTGTTCTTACTCATTTGTTGGCTAAAACTGGTTTTTCTATTATCATACAATGTTATAGATGGGAACTTGTTATTCCCATAAATATTAGTGTCCAAGGTTCATGATAGTTATATTTTCGTTTTAGGATGTTAATGCTTCACAAGTTTCTATTCGGGAGGTCAAAACAGCTGATGGGGCTTGTTACTTAGCACTGAAGGTGCCAAAGACAAAGATGCATCAAGGATTTTGGAGTTTTTTAGAAAAATATGGCTATCGCTATGGGGGTGATCATACTCGAGCTTTGCTTCCTTGTGAGGTGTGGATTTTACTTGTTTTCATTGTTATTTTGTTGCAATGAATTGGCTATTTACTTTTGCACCCCCACCACCACACACATTTGTTGTGTGTTACTGTTTATGTTCTTTGTAATTGAAGCAATTCATATATAAGCATCTTTTATTTTATTGTTTTATTATAGTTGCATCCAGTAGTTGCTCAGACTCTTTAATTGGAAATTTTTTTGTTAGAGTAGGAGAGATGCTAAGTTATAAATAATAGGACGAAAGTAGTAGTGGTACTTGAAAGATTAGGAGGTACAGCCTATCCTGGAGCTTTGGGAGACTCTTATAGTATCTATCTTCTAATGTTCTTCATCGGTCCTTTTGATGATCCTGAGACCGTATTAATTCAGTTTCAGGGAGAAGAGTGATAGGTGCCACAAATTGGAAGGCTGAACCTTAAATGTGTACTGATAATGAATTACGGGCTTATGGCTATCTTAGAGATATAAGCCTCTGTTACAGTATTACAATCTCAGATAAATAAGCCAGAATTTTAAATGAAGAAATGAATAAGAAATCTGTGCTAACTCTCTCAATGTCAAGGATTAATTCCTCTAGATTTACAGCTGTTATTCTAATAATATTCAATAAATTTAATCTCTTTTCTATCTGCTCTTCATTTATTCAAGTCAAGTTTCTGTCATCTATATTTCTTATATCTTCCCTGGAAGAGGAATGCTGTCAACAAACTCTAACATTTTATTATTTTTTCATTCCCTAATAATCAACACATTCTTTTTAGAAGGGTTAAATGAATCAATTATAGAATCTCAGAAGACTTTGCCTGCATTCTCTTCCCATAAATGGCGGAATGCTTCTTTTGGTTCACTCTGCTTTATAGGGGCATATAACTATTTCTTGACCTTATATTATGAGTTCCACTGTTGGAATTGGTATTTGGTTTTTCTTTATGATTGATATTTCTACTCAAAATGCATGTGTTGACTGTCACATAGGGTTAAAATGGTTACTTTCAGGCTAATTGTTATATGCTTCCTCTTTTTTTACGTTCCTGTTGGAACTCGTAATTGGATTTTGATTTATAGTTTGTTCTGGTTGAAACTTGTCATTCAATTTTGATTGTTAGTTTATTTGTCTAATATCTACCAGGCGATGGAAATTATTAAGAGAATTCCTCCAGATATAAAAAAGAAACTTGCTGCAAAAGGATATTTTCCTCAAGATGGATATGTTTTGAAATACCTTCCGGTACCACCAAATTGCTTGTCTGTGCCAGTAGTTTCGGATGGTGTCAGTATCATGTCTTCGGTGAGGAAATGATAATGTGATTTGTAGCTTGATTATAATATTATTTTGTGGTCCTTCAGAAGGTTATGTATCTCTCTCACATTGCAGGATCCTGCCATGACGATTCTTAGAAAATTGCTTAGGAAGGTTGAAGTCATCAGAAGTTCTAGATCTGGCGAGCCAAACTTTGAGTCTCATCAAGTGGAAGCTAACGATTTGCAATCCGTGGTTGATCAGTATCTTCAAATTAGGGGTACTTCTAAGGCCGCGCGTGATATAGAAACACATTATGGGGTCAATAAAGAGCTGAATGATTCCTCAACAAAAGCATGGTTAGAGAAAATGAGGACTTTATTTATAAGAAAGGGTTCAGGGTTTTCTTCCCGGAATGTAATAACTGGAGATGGCTATAAGAAAATAAATGAAGTAGGAATACCACTTGAGGTTGCCCAAAGGATAACATTTGAGGAGAGAGTAAGCAGCCATAACATCCATTATTTACAAAAGTTGGTTGATGAAAACTTGTGCTTGACATACAAGGAAGGTTTGTCAACTTACTCGCTAAGGGAGGGCTCAAAGGGGCACACTTATCTTAAAATAGGTCAGGTCGTCCATAGGAGGATTATGGATGGTGATACGGTCTTCATCAACAGACCGCCAACTACCCACAAGCACTCCTTACAAGCACTTGTGGTGTACATCCACGACGACCACACAGTCAAAATTAATCCACTTATATGTGGACCCCTCGGAGCGGACTTTGATGGTGACTGTGTCCATCTTTTTTATCCCCAGTCGCTTGCTGCTAAAGCTGAGGTTTTGGAGCTTTTCTCTGTAGAGAAGCAACTCCTCAGCTCTCACAGTGGCAATTTGAACCTTCAGTTATCTTCAGATTCGTTACTGTCACTAAAAATGCTAGTCAAGAGTTGTTTTTTGGATAGAGCAACAGCAAATCAAATGGCAATGTTTCTTTCACTGCCTTTGCCAATGCCTGCTTTGCTTAAGGCCTCTTCTGGTGATCCTTGTTGGACATCCATTCAAATTTTGCAGTGTGCTTTGCCTTTCTCGTTTGATTGTACTGGAGTACGATACTTGATTAGACAGAGGGAAATCTTAGAATTTGATTTTACCAAAGATGTCTTGCCTTCAGTTATAAATGAAATAGCAGCATCAATTTTTTTTGGCAAGGGTCCTCAGGAGGCACTCAATTTCTTTGACGTGATCCAGCCCTTTCTGATGGAAAACATATTTGCCCATGGATTTAGTGTTGGATTACAAGACTTTTCAATATCCAGGGCAGTGAAAAGAGTTATAAATAGAAGCATTGGGAAAGTTTCTCCTTTGTTGCGTCAGCTAAGGGACATATATCAAGAGCGTGTGGCTCAACAATTGGAGAACCTCATTCAAGATATTGAACTTCCGGTCATAAATTTTGCTTTGAAGTCAACCAAACTTGGAGATTTGATTGACTCGAAGAGTAAGTCGGCGGTTGACAAGGTGGTTCAACAGATTGGCTTTTTAGGCCAACAACTCTTTGAGAGAGGAAAGTTTTATTCCAAGGGATTGGTTGAGGATGTAGCTTCCCATTTTCATGTGAAGTGTTTCTATAAAAAGGAAGATTATCCCTCTGCCGAGTTTGGCTTACTCAAAGGATGCTTTTTTCATGGTTTAGATCCATATGAAGAGTTGGTGCATTCAATTGCAACGAGAGAAATAATTGACCGCTCTTCTAGAGGATTATCTGAACCAGGCACACTATTTAAGAACTTGATGGCCATCCTCCGCGATGTTGTTATTTGCTATGATGGAACTGTGAGAAATGTGTGTAGTAATTCCATCATCCAATTTGAATATGGCATACAATCTGGAGACGCAGCGCAACACTTATTCCCTGCTGGTGAGCCTGTAGGTGTCTTAGCTGCAACTTCCATGTCTAACCCTGCTTATAAAGCAGTCCTTGATGCTAGTCCTAGCAGTAATTCTTCCTGGGGATTTATGAAGGTAATAAGTTCTTTGTGAAAATTGGACATCTGTTTCTCATATTTCTGTAATAAATTTGAGTTATTTATTTATTTGTGCATTTTTTCTTCAGGAAATACTCCTTTGCAAGGTGAACTTCAGGAATGAACCAAATGATCGCCGTGTAATTTTATATTTAAATGATTGTGATTGCGGTAGGAATTATTGTCGAGAACGTGCTGCATATTTGGTTAAAAATCAATTAACCAAAGTAAGCCTCAAGGATGCAGCAGTAGATTTCATTGTTGAGTAAGTTTTCTGTCTTGGTTTATTTTTTGCTATATTCAGCATATACTTTTAGTTAATTTTTTTTTTGCGGTATTTGTAAGTGCTCTGATGCCAGTGTTAGAACCAGTACAATAATATTTTGTAGTGAATGATGATGTTTTATTGAGTTGAAATGAAAGATAAAAGTTACAGATAGTCACAGGTTGTTTGAGAGCCTGCCCTCTCCCTAATATCTACCAAAGTGAAAAAAAACAACTGGATGCCCCAAGAGTCCATTTCCGTAATCTATTTAATTACACAGAGGGGAAGTTACAACCAAAGACAGACTAACATAAACAGTTACAGACACAATCATAAATCTAGGCAGTTACAGACCAATGAGATTGGGCCAGCGTTAATGTTTTTTTATAATGTGATGCCTCATAAGTTTGCTTAATTAGAGGCTTGTTGCTAACATGGATCAACCATGGTTAATTGGTTGCTTTGTAGCTTAAAGTCTGACTTGTCTTTATCTATGTTGTCAATTGCACGCATGCCTGTTAATATTTGTCTTTGGGGTTGAGGTCTGGGCTTCATCTAATGTCTTCTCTATAGGTCTGATTGCAATTCGTGTTGACAGGCTTGAAAGAGCGTTTGTGATGAATAATTTTTTTGGTCAAGGACTAATTTTTAAAGGCTAAGCTTTTAGCTGGGAATTCATGAATGGTTTTGTCTCTGTAATATGTTCTCCCGGACAAAGAGCTATTTAGGCTTGATGCATGCATGCAACATGGCTTATTCTCTTCGTTTATGATGATATAATTCCTCATATGTAGTTTTCTGATATACTTGCTATTGCTATGTACTATGTATTTCGGTGATTGAATAAGTTTGGTATATTTTTTTTTTGTTATTTGTAAAGTTATATTTATATTCATTTTTATTTATTTGGAACATCTGTCTCATCTGCAGATACCAGCAGCAGCGAAGACGCAATGATGGTACTGAAGATGCAGGCCTTGTTGGTCATATTCATCTAAATGAGGTTATTTTTGTTCTTCATTCTTCAAGACATGTTTAGGATTTGATGCAGGCAGGAATGTGCCTATGTCATGCAACTAGTACAATTTAAAATTTTATAATCTGTCTCTCTAAAACATTTTTCAGATATGCCTCTGCATAAAAGAGAACGTTTTTTCACGTCTCTGCATGTTTTGTTTTGTTTCCTTTATTAGAGTGGGGTTGGAAAGCGCTTTTAGCTACTATTCCTAATTATTTTTTGTCTTCCTTTGTTCGTAGTTATAATTTCCTTCATATTTTCTACAAAATGGCATTTAACTGTTGGCGACTCTTGTTTTTTTTAACTTATCATTTTGTTTGATACACTGAACTGTAATAACATGTCATAACTTGTTTGAAAATGTTTATTTTTTTTAAAGATTCTTTAATATTGAAATGTTATTTTTTTTATATTTGATTTTGAATGTGTTTACAAATTCTATTATTTATTTATTTCAGCTGCTAATCTATATGTTTTTCCTACTGTTAACTCTCTTAATATTGGGAGCCATATAATGAAAATTAAAGGCACATGATATCGGGAGCCTCTACAAGTTTTTTCTTATAAACTTGGTGTAGCTTTTGATCTTTTACTTGGTGCATAGTAGACGTTCTATAGTGGAAAATGTTTTTGTTCAAACACCACTGCTTTGTAGGTTTGACCACATTTTGATATTTTTAGTTTAATGTTAGGTCTAAACCTACTCTAACCTCTGTTTTGCTAGATTTTGAGATAATCTGTCTGTATGGGTTTGTTAATTGTGTTCTTTTTCCTTTTTTTTTTCTTTATAATTATTAGCCTTGAGTTGGTATTATTTTAAAGATCTGAAATTGATAGGGAGATCAAAGGAGATATACGAAGAGATCTTTATATTGAATTTTGGGTAATAAGAAATGTCCAGCAAGTGAATGTTTGAGTTATGAGAATGTTGTTATGGATGAGTAGTATAATTCAAAGATAAGATTAAGAACAATTTGTGTAAGACAGTTCTTTAATGTTAGAGACGAACTGCCATGCTCCGTTACCTAAACTGTTCAATTAGAAACTTGCTTTATATTAAAAGGACTAGTTGTTGACCGAAGAAAACCTAGGGTGAAACCACTGGTAAAGATATTACTCTATTGGATTTATAGTACCTGATTTTCATAGTACCTAATAGTGATTTTGATTGGCTTCTGGAAAAACTGTCAAATTGTACTTGTATGGTTTGTGCCAGCTTGATTGTACATCTTATGAAATAAGCTGATCTGACCAGCCACATATGCAGTCACTGGTCTGAGCTGAGTTTATTTAACATTCACTGATAGTGGTGGTTGAAAACTATATGTTAATGATAGTGAGAAATAAACACAACAAAAATGTGTAAAAAGTTTGATATTATTTAATTAAATATAAAATAGACTAAATTATAATACATGTAATTTTCTATTCTTTCATTTGAGGCAAGTGTATTTTTATCTTAATATAAATGTCATTATTGTGTTAAAAATAAAATGCTTTGGTTATTGATTTATCATTTTGATAATGGTGGTTGAAAACTTTATGTTAATTATAGTGAGAAATAATAAATACAACAAAAATGTGTAAGAAGTTTGAATTTGATATTATTAAATTAGAATAGACTAATTTTCTAAGTGTCTTTTATCTTAATATGAATGTCATTATTGTGTTAAAAATGCTTTTGGTTATTGATTTATCATTTTGAGCAGGTGATGTTAGAGAACCATAAGATCAATATGGCTGAAGTTTACCAAAAATGCCAAGAGAAACTTGATTCCTTTAGTCGGAAGAAGAAAATTTACCCAGTTTTAAGGAGAACCGAATTGTCTTTCAGGTTAATGTTTAGTTCTGCTATATTCATTTGATATACTGCTATAAATTCTTAATTTTCTTGCTTACTGTAATTTGTTGCTTTGGATATACTGCTATAAATTCTTAATTTTCTTGCTTACTGTAATTTGTTGCTTTGGATATGATTCATAGTAATTGTAGTCATAGGAGCTCATTGACGTTCCTTTTAGTATCAAACTAATGATGCGTAAATCGTAGTCTGGGGAGAATTTTATGATAAGATGCTGTGTTTCTTGTTTGGCTTTCAATTTTATTCTCCTTTTTGTTTACTCATCTTTTTGTTATGATTAATTTTATTACTTTCAACAAAACATTAAGTTGTAGAATATTGTAAAACAATTACTGATATGAATTGTTTTTTTATAGAATTTATATATGGGGCTCTTTTGTCTAGCATTTTTCAGAGGGTTTTTCATTCTAGAATAGAAATAGAAGCTTTGTTTGAGATAAATGAATGCAAGTTCAACTAAAGAAAACAACAGTAGCGAATCCCCATAATCACGAAAAAAGTAGTAAGGATAAAGAAATATGTATTAAAGGCGCACATTTTCTGAGCAATTTTGAAAAGACAGGGCCATTGACGCAACCTTCTATAAGGGATGGTCTCATATTTCAGTCCTGTTTCATAATAAGTGATTATTGAAGTGCTCTACTTTATTGCGTCTTGTCGAGTCCTTGATTATCATGTTGTACCTTCCCCATTCCTTTTAAATATGGTTTCTCTTTCTGTATCTGTTTATGAGGTAATGCACAATAGAATCTTCTCTTGCTCTTGCTTTCTAATATTCATTTCTTGCTTTCTTCCCTACGTGTGAAGTTTCTTGTTTCAATGAACATCAGCAACATACGGTTTTTTGACTCCCCCCCCATTCATGGGGTTGGTTGAATGGACCAGAAAACACCACATTATATTGTCTATTTTCTTTAAACAAAGATAATCACATGCTTTTCTTTAAACATTATAATCACATGCTTTTCTTCTCACCTTAGCAAGTTACAATAGTGTTTGATTTTTTTTCTCTGTTAACAATCATGCAATTTGTTTGCAGTTTAAAACTTACTGTCTTGTCTATTTTCTTTCTTTTCAGCGAGTCATGCTGTTCCCCGAATTATTTTGCCCCTTGTGTAACGTTCCTTTGGCCGGATGGTGATGATTTGGACCAAACAACCAAAGTCCTTTCTGACATGATCTGCCCAGTTCTGTTAGAATCCATAATCCAAGGTATTTTCTTTTCCACTCATATTTTCAACTAAGAACTATATGTCTGTTATTGTTAAATCAATATATGGGGTTTAGATAGGGATGATAAAAAGGATATTTTAGGTAATGCTGGATTTTATTAATACTTTCTTGTTGTACACTGATAGAAACCGTAAATGGAATGAATGGAAAATTGAAAAGGAAAAAGATGAAAAAAAATGTGATGCACTTGTATCTTCAATTTACTGAATAAAAAGGAAACACAGAGAAATTGGAAGATTGCTCCTTCAGAGGCACACACAAGCACTCTGCCATAACAAACCCAGCAATCACAATGATACCCCCTCTCTCCTACCTCATTATTCTTTCACACCGAATTTCACTCGCACAGTTCATCCCTTATGCTCCCATCTCTCTCTCTCTGCAACATGCCATCTCTCTTGCTTACACTTTTCTATTCTTCCTCACATATACTCTCCACACCCCGGGCTTGGACTGCTTTTGGGTTAATAACTCATTTGGACCTCCCTCAGCTTTCTCCGCATCAATGGCGCCGTTAGATGCTATGAATTAATGCAACTATTTATACACACACATATATTTTGTTGGTAATCTTTCCATTTGTATCTTAAATAGGAGATCCTCGTATCAGCTCGGCAAGTATAATCTGGGTTAATCCTGGAACAAACACATGGGTCCGTAACCCATCCAAATCTTCTAATGGTGAATTAGCACTGGACGTCATTCTTGAGAAGGAAGCTGTTAAAGAAAGTGGTGATGCTTGGAGGATTGTACTTGATTCCTGTCTTCCTGTTCTTCATTTGATTGATACTAGGCGTTCTATACCCTATGCTATTAAGCAAATTCAGGAATTACTGGGGATATCATGTACTTTTGATCAAGCGATTCAGGTAAATTTAATATATTTTACATAATGTTAAAAGTATGAGCTATCAGCTTTTCTTCTTGTGAAGAAGCACCTTTAATAAACATAAAGGTGCTTTTCTATCAGTTTCAAATCTTAATTGAAAATCAGCTGCAGTAATTTCCTGTCTTTTCTTTATTGTTGAAGCAGCTCATTTTCTTATTGATTACTATATGAAAGTTCGTTTTCCCTCCCTTTTATTGTGTGGACTAGGAATCAGCTCTTCGGGGACATATAGTTGGCATGCTTTTCATTTCATAGTTTAAAAAGCTTAGGCAATCCTCATCTTATAAAGCTGATTTGGTGGAGTTTAATTAGGCCCATATCTCAAAAACTCGAGACTTTTCTGATATTTGGATGTGAAAGTTCCGACAAACTAGGAAGCCAAGATTTATGGCACTGTACAATATGTTTGCATTCCACTGATGTGTGCATTTGGAGCATCATGCTTAGATCTTTTTGTAGGTTTGTTGTCCATTTATCTTGAACTGATATATAGCTGCATTCATACTTCTCTTCCTTTTCTCCTTGCCACATCATGAATGTTGGGAACATGTATTTTCTGAGAGACCGATTTTAGAAAGACTTGTTGCATGCATAGTTTTTATCCCAGTCATTCTTTTGGTTGTATGCTTCCTTTTGTCTGTTTTTGTGCTTTCCTCTTGTCTTTTGTGATATTTTTCTACCAAAAGAACTATGGCTATGATATTGTCACGTGGTATATTCGTTAGTAGCCTCAACATTAGAGGTTTATGTTATCTTATTTATCCTTTTGTGCTGTGTACAGCGTCTTGCAGCCTCGGTAAGAATGGTGGCCAAAGGTGTTCTCAGAGAGCATCTCATTCTCTTGGCAAGTAGTATGACTTGTGGTGGGAATTTGGTTGGCTTTAATACCGGTGGTTATAAAATGCTGGCTCGTCAATTGAATATTCAAGTACCATTTACCGATGCAACACTCTTTGTAAGTGCCATGGTAATTTTTAAATTACAAGATGTATCGTGTAATTATTTTCCTTACTTTCTAAATGTGTTAATGCAGACTCCAAGAAAATGCTTTGAAAGAGCTGCTGAGAAACACCATGCAGACTCTTTGTCAAGCATAGTTGCTTCCTGTTCCTGGGGTAAGCATGTGGCGGTTGGTACAGGATCTAGATTTGATATTGTATGGGATCCCAAAGAGGTATTTGATTATACTTGGATTTAATACTAGACTTGATTATGTCTGGAGTTTCAGTTCTTTGAACATTGTTTTTAACTTTAATGTTGGATATTTTTTTGCAGATAAACAAAAATGAAATTGAAGGGATGAATGTTTACAATTTTCTTCACATGGTCAAAGGCCTTGCTAATGGGGAAGAAGAAAACAATGCTTGTTTGGGTGAGGACATTGATGATTTGCTTGATGATGAAAATGTGGACTGGGATATGTCCCCACAGCATACCTCTGGATTTGATGCTGTCTTTGATGAGACTTTTGAACTACTGAGTGGCCCAACATCAAATGGTTGGGATTCAAATAAAGACCAGATTGATCAGACCAAAACAAACTCAAATGATTGGTCTGGTTGGGGACAAAAAAAATCTGAAATACAAGAAGACTCTTCAAAGTCTAGTGCTTGGGGCGCTACCACCAATCAAAATAAAGATCAATCTTCTAGTGCTTGGGGAGCTACCACCAATCTAAACAATGATCAATCTTCTAGTGCTTGGGGGGCTAAAAGTAAAGCTGCTGCACAAGATGCAGTACAAAACACCCAATGGGAGTCCGGGATTCAAGAAGACTCTGCAAAGTCTAGTGCTTGGGGGGATACTGTCAATCAAAATAATGATCAATCTTCTAGTGGTTGGGGGGCTAAGAGTAAAGCTGCTGCACAAGATGCAGTACAAAACACCCAATGGGAGTCCGGGATTCAAGAAGACTCTTCAAAGTCTAGTGCTTGGGGGGCTACAACAAATAAAAATAATAATCAGCCTTCTTGGGATACAAATAAGAGTGGTGTACAAGATGATACAGTACAAAACTCTTCAAAGTCTGGTGCTTGGGGGGCTGCTACAAGTCAAAATAGTGATGGACCTCAAAATGCTACGTGGGTGTCTGGGAGCTCTCAAAAGTCTAGTGCTTGGGGGGCTGCAACAAATAAAAATAATAATCAGCCTTCTTGGGGTACAAATAAGAGTGGTGTACAAGATGATACAATACAGAACTCTTCAAAGTCTGGTGCATGGGGGGCTGCTACAAGTCAAAATAGTGATGGAACTCAAAATGCTACGTGGGTGTCTGGGAGCTCTCAAAAGTCTAGTGCTTGGGAGGCCAACACAATTCAAAACAGTGGTAACCCCTCATGGGGAAAAAACAATACAGGAGTTCAAGATGTTGGAGAGGAAAGGGCCCAAGAAGATTCTGGGAGCATTAAAAAATGGCAAGCAGATGGTATCCAAGAAGACTTGTCAAGCTCAGGTGGTTGGAAAGCTTGGGGAAAAGGTAAAGCTGATGGACATGAGGGTGAGTCTATAAAAGTACAAGAAGATTCTTGGAACTCTCGGAAATCAAAAGCTGGAGCTGATGTTACCCAAGAAGACTCTGCGAAGTCTAGTGCTTGGGGTGCAGTCAAAGATGCAACAAAATCCAAGTCGAATGATTGGTCCTCGTGGGGAGGGAAAAAAGATGAAATACATGTTATTGCAGAAGACTCTTCTAGATCTAGTGCTTTGGAACATAAACCGGACAATGTTAAGGACAGTTGGGATGCCAAATTGCCAGTTGCCAATAGCTCTTGGGGAAAGCCCACAGCACCAGAAAACCAACCTTGGGATAACAAGAATGATTCATCAAATAGCTCTTGGGGAAAACCTAAACCACAAGAAAACCAGCCATGGGATTCCAAAACCGAGCCAAATAGTAGCTCTTGGGGAAAACCCAAATCCCAAGAAAACCAGCCTTGGGATTCCAAAACCGAGCCAAATAGTAGCTCTTGGGGAAAACCCAAAACGCAAGAAAACCAGCCTTGGGATTCCAAAACCGAGCCAAATAGTAGCGCTTGGGGAAAACCCAAATCGCAAGAAAACCAACCTTGGGCCAAGAATGACTCGAATCAAAGTGCAAGTTCACGTGGATGGGACTCGCATGTTGCCTCTGCTAACTCTGAAGGCGACAGGAGTTTTCAGTGGGGTAAACAAGGAAGAGACTCATTCAAGAAAAATCAGTTTGAAGGTTCACAAGGCCGGGGTTCAAATGCTGGGGACTGGAGAAATCAGAATCGCCCTGCCAGAGGAGCACCTGGACAGAGGTTTGAGTTATACTCTTCTGAGGAGCAAGATGTTCTCAAGCATATTGAACCTATTGTGCAGTCCATCAGAAAAATCATGCAGCAAGAAGGGTAAGTTTCCAAAGGCAGTTGTCAGTGGGTGCTATAACTCATGTGCTTTTTTTTTTTTCTTTTGAAAACTAACTCATGTTTTATTATGCCGTCATGATCTCTTTATGCCTTTTCCTACTTTAAAAAAATGTCGCCGATATTCTCTGGTTATGCTTGGCCTTTTCATGTCATATCTTTTTTACTTTACACATTACACGTTGAAAAGTGGAGGAGTGCTAGCAACACACTCTTTAACGCTTTCCAACACACTCTTTTATTGTTAAAATTCATTTGGGTCCCACCAAATCATGTTCGGTTCTGTATTAATTTAGAGGGACCTATATTAATTTTCACCGATATAAGAGTGTTGAAGAATGTGTTGGGGAATGTATTGCTAGCATTATTCTTGCAAAAGGTATAATTTGCAAATTTTTAAGATGTCGTTCCTTCCTTTCCAGGAACTTTTTTACCTCTTTGATCAACTGTTTTGCTCCTCCCTGCCACCATAATTTTTCTGCATGTTACTCCTTCTGAATAAGATACATTTATGATAGCTATCATTACTTAATTATGACACTTCCTTGCACTGAAGCTTACATTTATGATAGTTATCATTACTTAATTATGACACTTAATTTTTGCTTTTAAATTTTTCTGCACATAAAGTCTTTGCATCTTTCGTTCTTTACCTATCACCCACTTCCTTTGCTTTTTATAATAAAAAGCTGCTGCATTCTTATCTCATTTTTCTGATAATAAATTCCTGTCTGTAGATACAATGATGGGGATCCGCTAGCTGCTGATGACCAAAAGTATGTTCTTGAGAATGTCTTTGAACATCATCCAGATAAAGAAACAAAAATGGGTGCCGGAATTGATCATGTCATGGTATCCTCTAATTCTTTATCCTGGCGTTTCAGCTTCCATCAATATATATATAATATTTTTCATTATATGTGCCTGAGATAAATTAGTTTCTTTTCAAAACTGGATAATGGTTTATTTTAGTTTCTTCCTTTTAATGCAAAATCTTTTTAAGTTACAGTTGCACATCTTGTCTTCGCTTGTGTATAATGCATTATGTTGTGACTTTCACGTGTCCATCTCTATATTTTCCTTTCTTTAATGTTTGGAGGACTTGTGGTGACAGGTTAGCAGACACAGCAATTTTCAGGACAGCAGATGCTTGTATGTGGTTCTAAAAGATGGTAAAAGAGAAGACTTTTCGTACCGCAAGTGCCTGGAAAACTTAGTGAGGAAGAAATTTCCAGAAACTGCTGAATCGTTTTGCGGAAAATATTTTAGGAAATCCCAACCCCGTGTAAAGAGGGACCAGACTCCAAATCCAGCAGGGGAGCAGACTGCAACTCCAAACCCAGCAGGGGAGCAGACCTCTACACCAAATCCAGTAGGAGAGCAGACAACTACTCCAGCTGGGGACCAGACTTCAACACCAAATCCAGCGGGGGACCAGACCACAACTCCAATGGCTATGGAAACCAATGAGTAGAAGTTGAAAGTTGTGTCCT
This sequence comes from Trifolium repens, assembly GCA_030408175.1. Lineage (NCBI taxonomy): Eukaryota > Viridiplantae > Streptophyta > Magnoliopsida > Fabales > Fabaceae > Trifolium > Trifolium repens. Next base: position 11,463,383 of record CP125850.1, read on the forward strand.
TAATTTTGTACAGAAAAGGGCACAGTTGAGTCAAATGTTTCACAACGGACCAATATTTCTGTAGGAAAGGTTCCCCATTTTGTTGTCTCGGCATCATAGTTACTCTGTTTTAGCCTGTGATTGATGATGACAAAACAAATGGAAATGTTTATATTTTTAACATCTGAATGGTGATAGATTATCTGGATAGTGGTAGATTATCTGGTTAAATTTTTCTCATGTCTCATCTGGGTAATACGCGTACCTGAGTGCCGTTTAATTTCTTGTTTGTAATCATTGTTATGTGGTATGCTGATATTCACAAAAAAAAATGCTTAGTTTGTATTTATTTTGCCTGTAATTAGGCACCTTGTGACAATTTAGAAAATCAGCCTAGGTAGGTGGCTTTTTGTTAATATGCGTAGCAATATTTTTTGGGTTTATTGGCAAAGGTTGCAATTAGTTTCATATTTTTTGACGATATGGTCTGCTTGGAATTGCAGAATTAATATATTATTGAAGTAGTTTTTACTTCTATATTACGTTTACTAAATTTTCCCTATTTTTTGGGTACAACTAGCAAACTCTGCGTTCATGATGTTTTAATGAATACAAATGGTATAAAATTCATGTTAGATTAAAAGTTCGTATTAAATAGATCATCAATTAAATTGTTTAACAAAAAATTTAATAATTTGATGTTATTGATACCCGTTGACATGGATCATATGGATTTCTGTAATACCATGAGTTACCTTAACACAAAGTCATCAACGCCACAATTTCAACAACTAAAACCTTTAGCTGTGCCACAAGATGTTTCATCTTCCAGCTTACAATGAATAATGATCGTCTTTACATGGTGTTGCTCAATTTTTAAATTCAGAGGTTCCACCATTTGATGTACTCATACTCTATGACTTGCAGAGTTACTGAGATCTCATTGTAATTGATGTCTTTGGGATTTAATGCATCCCAATTTGTCTTTTATGCCTCAAAGTCCAATGTGTTTTGGGCTGATGAAATATATATCTATACTAATATATAAAGGGGATACAAATTTTTGGGATGACTTTTTCATTATTCCTATTTTACCCTAAAAAAAAACTCCCAAAAAAAAAAACTAAGCACAACTTCCACATAAAAGTAGGTTTTCAGTTTTTTATAGTAAAAAAAATATATATTTTTTTCTTCTTAATAACTACTAGCCACAACAAAAAATTGAGGTTAAGTAGTTATAATTAAATAAGTCCAATAAAAAAGGAGATTAAGTAGTTATTTATATTTGCACAATAGAAAATATTGATCACATCAAACAAAACAAAAAGAGAATATCGATGGCGGCTAGTAGTTATAATGAAGACTCATTTGTGCACCAACTATTTCGTTTGTATCTTTTTTATCAATTTCAATTTCTTTTTATGGGCAATGTTGGTTTTTAGTACGTTACAATGTTAGTTTTTATTTATTTATTAATTTCAATATAAATTTGTGAAGTTTTTCTTTGCTTTTTCTCTAATATCATGATTTTTTTCAAATAATATCCAAAATGGACCACAATATAAGAAGAGTTTAAAGGACGTGCACCGTCAGTGTAAATTATCTTCTTTAAACAAAATTCTACCGTAAATTTTCTAAGAAACTTCAACTTCTTGTTATTTTTCCATTCTTATTCTCCTTTTCTAGTCTCCATTTTTCTTTTTCCAAGAAAATCAAAAGGTCTCATCTAATTTGTTTTTCAATTTTGATCTTCTGTGTATATAGTCTTCTACTCTTTTCACATTTGATCTTTATTATTGATCAATTTTTAAAATATTGAATATTTTTCTCTTGTACGATGTTTGATAGATAAAAGATTATTTTGACATTTAAGAAAACTTGTACTTAAAACAAAAAAATTTGTGTTATTTATCCCAGGACAGAAATTTCAGTTCTTGTCAAGTCTCTTGACTCTGTAATTTTTCTCCACCCTTAAGGTGGATAAGTGAGATGATTGAGGTTCGAACCCCGATCCCTTGCGTATATAATGCATTGTCCTACCAATTGAGTTAAGCTCACGAGACCTCTTGCCTTTGTAATTTAATTCATATATTATAGTTATACGATGAATCTATAAAGTGAAGTTTCATTTATAATTATGGTCTAAGGGAGTATGAGAAAATATGGTGTGAATGTTTCCTTGGAAATATTCTTTAGAATTAAAAATACAAGACTCTCATGACCGACTAAAAGTCGGTTTGATACAAGTTATATATATTATGTTATTTTAATTAAATTGATATAATTTAAATTATTATCTCAATCGTAAAATTGAAGAAAACCGTTACCAAATTTTAAATATTTTTTAAATAATGATTCAAAATGGACCACAATTATATAAGAAGAGTTTAAAGGACATGCACTGTCATTATAAATTAACTTTACATTGACAATCAATAAGAATGCTTTAACATTTCATGTCATATCAAAAAAGTAGGGATAAATAGAATGACCTAATAAAAACATGATTATGATTGATTAACAGTGTAAAATTATTTTACATTATCATTGTATATTCTTTTTTCTCGTACAAGAATTTAGCAAGAAAACAAGTGAAATGTGTAAAACAAATTAGGCTTAAATGCAGTTTTACCCCCCCTATTTTGAGTGAATCGGAATTTTACCCCCCTATTTTAAAATCCGGAATTTTACCCCCCATATTTTATAATTTTTTGGATTTTGCCCCCCTAAAGCACAAATGCAACATGTAATGTTTGGTTTAATCAAATGATCCGAGGAATTGCGAGACAGATTGCATGAATATTGGATTATGGCATACGAGAGTTAGATACATCATTCAATATACTACTAAGATCCATATTGTTAGAATCAAGATCGCTTCCACCACCAGAAACAGGTAAGTTACAAAGCACATCCATATCAGCAAGTTGGGGGTTGATGAACTATCATAAGGAAAACAAGGTAGGTCATGAACAATATTAGAACGGTCAGAAAGTCCCCCTTGTAGCACAAGATAATTCTTAAAAGCATTCATTAGAGCTTGCATACACCAATTCAATTTCTCCATGTTCATATATTGCTCCTGCCAAATATGTAGAAAAACAATTATGCTTAATTAACAGCATACAGGTACAACTTGCATTTGACACTCTTATTGGCTAATGTTATTAGAAAGAAAAAAAAAACACTTAAAGCTGAGACACAATTCAAGAAACAAACCTTTGAAGCAGCGTGGTAAATAGAGATAATTCCAGCATAGGAGCAAGTTATATAATCTAACTCTCGAATGCTATAATCCAATATTTATACATTTTGTCTCATAATTCCTCGGATCATTCGATTAAACAAAACATTACATGTTGCATTTGTGCTTTAGGAGGGCAAAATCCAAAAAATTATAAAATAGGGGGGTAAAATTCCGGATTTTAAAATAGGAGGGGTAAAATTTTGTTTCATTCAAAATATGAGGGGTAAAACTGCATTTAAGCCAACAAATTATTAGTGGAGTACACATGGCTCTTTCTCATTGATGCCACATCATGGTGATGTGTTAATTACATGTAATTTTGAAGGCAAACGAAACATCTTCTTCTTAATCTTTGTTTTTGTTCCAATCAAACACTTTAGTTTAGAGATTATGGTTTCTCCTTCGTCTTCTTCTTCTTTGGTTGGTCCACTACTCCTTGCTCCAAACAATGGTTATAAGATTTGGGAAGACCCATCTTTCATCAAATGGAGGAAAAGGGATCCACATGTTCATTTACAATGCCATGAATCTGTTCAAGGTCATACACCATAATCTTTTTTGCATCTCAAAGTTTTTTTTTAAAAATTCATTTTTCCTTTTGTTTTCAAAAGGGCATATCTAATTTGCTACAAAATTGTATTTTTTTCCCTTCTCAAATTCTATTCTCAGAATTATGTTTTTCATATATTTTAAATGTGCAATATTGGCAATTGAATGAAAATATTTAAGTAAAATGAAGTGAGGATTGACTCTGGTTTTGGATATGAAACACAAACACTTCTTGGATTAGGCGTTTCCTAGTGTCAGACACTCGTCTCGTCACTGTCGGACACGCATCAGTGTTCTTCACGACTCCGACACTTAATTACATTGAATTATGTCATTTACTCAAAATATTATTGGTGTTGACTTGTTAGTGTATGTGTTGTGTCCGGTGTCTCTGTCTGTGCTTCATGTTTTTGGAGATAAATGATAACTTAGTGAAATTTGTATAATGAATTACTTTTTATATGGATTTCCTTAGTTTTGTTTTTGAAATAAGTAAGGCCTTAAGTTGTTATTATATAATATTTTTTGTTATATGTTTCACAATTTTTTGTTAAATAATATTGAATTTTGTGATATGATAGGATCTCTTAAATATTGGTATCAAAGAAGCAAAGTAGATTTTCTGGTTTCTGAATCTGCTGTTTGGAAAGATGATGGTGTTAATGGAGCTCTTGCTAGTGCTGCTTTTTGGGTCAAAGACTTGCCTTTTGTTAAATCATTGTCTGGATATTGGAAATTTTTCTTGGCTTCTAATCCTAGTAATGTCCCTACTAAATTTCATGAAAGTGAGTTCCAAGATTCAGAATGGAGTACTTTGCCTGGTAAGTGCATGTGTTTTGCTTACATATAGATTCATTTGCACGCGGTGTATATCTATTACTCTTCTGCGATAGCAGCTTTAGCTGCGCTATAACGTAGCAGAATTTGAACAAATAGCTATTGTTCCACTATACTTTAATTAGTATGAAGTGTTGCGAAACAGCAGCTATAGCAGTGCAATACCATTGTAGCATAGCGGAATTCAAACAAACCACTATTTTCCGTGATCTGCAAGTGATGACAGTGGCGGCTGTAGTTTCCTTAGAAAGACTACTTTAGTTTGCTTTGCCATAGTACCTTTGTGATAGTGAAGTGTTGTGCGATCTATTCTTTTTTTTTTATAATGTGTTGCGATGTATTCTGTATTTGAATTGATTGATTCATATCATTTTTTTATTCTCATAAAGGCTGAAATAGTAATCTATGTCTAATTACTTTCCTCAAAATTGGACAGTTCCTTCGAATTGGCAGCTGCATGGATTTGACACTCCGATATATACAAATGTAACATATCCATTTCCACTCGATCCTCCTTTTGTTCCTACAGAAAATCCTACTGGCTGCTACAGAGTGAACTTCCATCTTCCTAAAGAGTGGGAAGGTATGATTCAATTCTTGTAACATTGTTAAACTTTTTCTCCTTTTGTTTATCAACATATACTATGAAGGAATTTGGTGTTTTAATTTTTTATTTGAATTTTTTTAGGTCTGTGTCTACTATACATTGTACTCTAGATACAATTATGAATATTTATGATGTATTATGCAATGAGTTTGGTGAACTAATTTTTTTCCTAATGTAATCAATGTCCTTGACTACTGAGAAAACATGAGTTGTTATGAGTGATTATAGATTTATAGTTATTTCTGAACTAATTTATTTTCAGTATCTTGTTTTGCAAAACTATTGTCTATTTTTTTTTTACTTTGATGAATTGCAACCCTGTCAGTTTTTTATCCACTACGTTTTATGGTTTTACATTTCATTTTAATAACATTGGTAGGATTGTTATAGGTAGAAGAATTTTGTTGCATTTTGAAGCAGTTGATTCAGCCTTTTGTGCATGGATAAACGGGCATCCTGTAGGATATAGGTATAACTCTCTCTCTCTCTCTCTCTCTCTCTCTCTCTCTCTCTCTCTCTCTCTCTCTCTCTTTCTCTCTCTGGAATGCGCAATGCATACTTACAAACCCAATGACGTATTTTCTGGTTGAAATATTGCTTCTGTATTTTCAACTCAATTAATATAAGTTGATAACTGTGGTGTTCACCAATATAGAGATAAATCTTGCAGTTGTCTAAGCATTAGATTTTCATGTACCATCTTGTCAATTCTAATGCAAATATGGCGTTAAACAAAGCAATAAGATATTGGATGTTCTATGTTTTTTTTCATTATTAGGAGTTGAACTCAATGCTTTGAGGTTTGCATCCCTCACACACACACTGTACACCAACCACTTGCGTTAGACCCTGATGGCCATTAGGTATTCTATGTACTAATGCTAAAGAAGGTGTTATATATGTGTATTTTGGTGTGGGTGTAAGATGTTTTATTACATAATTTCTTTGAAGAATGAAGATACTATGAATGAAGCTTCTAAATCAAGCAACTATTTGTTTTATAACATAAACTTTATTATTTTGCAAGGACAGTCAAGACAGCAGGCTACCTGCAGAGTTTGAAATCACTGATTTTTGTCATCCATGTGGTTCAAACTTGAAGAATGTTCTGGCCGTTCAAGTGTTTAGATGGAGTGATGGATGCTACCTTGAGGATCAGGACCATTGGCGGTTATCTGGCATCCACCGTGATGTTCTTCTTCTAGCAAAGCCAGAGGTTTTGTTTTCTCTATATTTCTACTTCGCTTCTATTTGCGTCTTGTCTCGTTTATGAATGGCATTCTCATCATAGTAAGTTAAATACATGTTCTCAAAGGATTCAAAGACGATAACGTTTAGAACAAATTAAGAGTACAGATTAGATACTGAATGCACCTCATTTAAGATTAGATGTCCTGGAAAATTCAAGTCGAGAATAATTTACGTTCATCTTTAATTTTTGTTCCGCCTTTATTTTTTCTGCTTGATGTTAATATCTTTCAAAATATTTTGCATGTAGGTATTTATCACTGACTATTTCTTCAAATCAAATCTTGCTGAAGATTTTTCTCACGCGGAGATGCTGGTAAGCATAGATATTTTATGAAAATACTCTTGTTATTTTTCACGTCATATATGTATCTGTAACTAGTCTTGTTTGTAGAAGATTTTACCGAAATCCAATTTTTATTAAGACTCTGCCACTTTTGCTGTTTTGATTTTGTAAAGTTAGATGCAATAACGCAAATATATAAGTGAATAATTATTTTTTTGGTATTAACCCTCTGGTTCCTAGGGGAAGGGGGCCCCGGTAATCCAGAGTTGGACCGCTAGGTAAGTAATGCCTAGCAAAGAATAGTTCCCACCAGGAATCGAACTTGGGGTATATAAGTGAATTAACCAGTGTTATTTTCAGAGAATAAAATTTATCTCTCTTGCCTGCATTTTACCAAAATTGTCACATATTATACTTAATATTATGAAATTCAGATTAAGTTGATATTTTGTATTTAACTCTTGTTTGGGAAATCTGATATTATCAAACTCATGTATTCATTATATACAGGTTGAAGTAAAAATAGATAGATTACAAGATACTTCAATTGATAATGTTCTTACAAACTACACCATAGAAGCTACGCTATTTGATTCTGGAAGCTGGGAATCTCCTGATGGAAATCCTGATCTCCTTGCATCTAAAGTAGCAGACATAACATTCCAACCAACAACTGCACCGTTAGGGTTTTATGGTTATACGCTCGTGGGAAAACTACAATCACCAAAGCTTTGGTCAGCAGAACAGGTGAGGAATTTCAATCACTTTTATGTGTATGGATAGAATTTATTCATTGATTTGTGACCCAATGATATTAAAACAGTGAACACCAATTTAGATTAAGTCACTATTGACAAATACCGTTAAAGTTATTATTGAATATTTTGCGTCTGATGCTTAAACCATCACTGTTCTTTCTGATGTTTACCGAGTTTCTTGTCATGTCACCTCTTTCCTATCTAGTTTTTATCTCAACTATTTTTCCATGGCCAATGAGTAATAAGGCAGATACAGTTTTGAATGGAATTCCTTACATTTTTTTTTTTTGGTGATTAAATGTTAATTTGATATGTTTTATTCTGAAAGCTTCGTACAAACGTTTTTACAGAACATTCTTGGCCTCTCTTTTACCTATTCGATTGTCGAATGACATTTTATTTTGTTCGCACTTGTCACAGCCATACCTCTATACATTAGTTGTCGTCCTCAAAGATCAATCTGGCCGTGTTCTTGACTGTGAATCTTCTCAAGTAGGGTTTAAAAATGTATCTAAAGCCCACAAACAACTGCTTGTTAATGGACATCCTGTTGTAATAAGAGGTGTGAACAGGCATGAACATCATCCAGAAGTGGGAAAGGCAAACATAGAATCCTGCATGATCAAGGTACATCTTGTCTTTTAAACTCATTGCAAGTCGGTTTTGTACGGCAGAATTGAGTCCGATATAAAAACCTAATATGCGTTGAACCATTTCTCGATAAGTCTCTCACTTTATCTATTTCTGGTGGACAGCATGCTAGATGTCCTCATTTTTACGACTTTAACATTTGATTTGCCAACAGGACTTGGTCTTAATGAAGCAAAACAATATTAATGCCGTGAGGAACAGCCATTACCCTCAGCATCCACGTTGGTATGAGCTATGTGATTTGTTTGGCATGTACATGATAGATGAAGCCAATATTGAGACACATGGGTTTGATTATTCTAAACATCTCAAGCATCCTACTTTGGAACCAATATGGGCAACTGCAATGTTGGACCGTGTGATTAGCATGGTTGAGAGGGATAAAAATCACACATGCATTATTTCCTGGTCTTTAGGCAATGAATCTGGATTCGGAACAAATCATTTTGCTATGGCTGGTAGATACGATACTTCCATTGTCTCTCTTTTTTCGTTGTTAATTTTTAAAAATTGCTTATGAATATTATTTATTGATCATTTTCCCTTCTGTCTGTTAATGCGTCAGGTTGGATTCGAGGAAGAGATTCTTCGCGGGTGATACATTATGAAGGAGGTGGATCAAGAACTCCATGCACTGATATTGTGTGCCCTATGTATATGCGTGTTTGGGACATGTTGAAAATTGCCAATGATCCTACCGAAACACGTCCTCTGATACTTTGCGAGTATGAAATTTCAAATTTCATGCCGACAATATAACCACTTGACATCTATTTTCCATATTGTTTTCGATGATAGATAACTTTAGCTTGTTTTATTTGTGATGTGCAACTCAAATGGCAGGTATTCACATGCTATGGGAAACAGTAACGGTAACCTACATATATATTGGGAAGCAATTGACAATACATTTGGACTCCAAGGAGGCTTTATATGGGATTGGGTTGATCAGGCGAGTGATCTTCTAATACTATAACCAATCGATGAATGATCAACATTTCTTGAAAATTAAATGATTTCATCTGGATTCTGATAAATAATGTATTTTGATTGCATATAGGCTCTGTTGAAGGTTCATGCAGACGGTACAAAACGTTGGGCATATGGTGGTGAATTTGGAGATACTCCTAATGACTTGAATTTTTGTTTGAACGGTCTTACGTTTCCTGATCGAACTGCTCATCCTGTTTTACATGGTAAGTTGACAGATTGTCTCATTTTGTGGCACACACCATCACGTGAATTCGTTCAATGCATTTTACAAAGGTTTATACATTTGATGCAATGACTTTGCTTTTTTGTTTTTCAGAAGTCAAGTACTTATACCAACCAATCAAAGTGAAGTTAAATGAAGGGAAATTAGAGGTACTCATATTTCAATAAATTTTGTTTCCCAAGTCAAATATGTAATTGGTATTGGTAAATCATTTTTGTTTTTATTTTACAGATAAAAAATACTCATTTTTTTCAAACAACAGAAGAGTTGGAGTTCGGCTGGTATATTTCTGCCGATGGATACAACCTTGGATCTGGTAAGTTGAGTCTTCCCTCAATAAAGCCCCAAAGCAGCTATGCCGTCGATTGGCAATCAGGTCCATGGTATTCTCTTTGGAATTCATCATCATCGGAAGAAATATTCTTGACAATAACCACTAAGCTTTTAAACTCTACGCGCTGGGTTGAAGCCGGTCATATTGTTTCTACTGCTCAAGTTCAACTGCCTGCTAGGAGAGACGCCGTTCCTCATGTAAGGGCCCGTTTAATTTTCATGTTCTTGTTTTCATTTTCACTTAACTAATTAACATAAGAGAATATAGTTCAAATATTTTCAACGCCACTTTCTTTTATAATATTTGAAAAGTGAAAACAGATCTAACAAATTTGAAATTTTCAAAATGTCAAAACACTGTTTCCATTGTTTCTAAATATTTGTTTTCCCTAACTTGTTTTGTATCTTCTCTCTATCACAATTGTTTGCTACATGAGTCTTCTACCTCCTTTGTTAGTAATTTAAAATGAACGCATTTGGAAAAGGAAAACTGAAAAATGTTCTTGGAAAGTAAATAGGCCCTAATTTTTTTAGTTCTTTCATTTATGTTAAAATAAAGGCCTACTTCTTTGTATGATTGAGTTTGAGTAATGAGGTTACGTCATTTAAATTTGTCTATTTTATGAATGATTCCAGGCTATCAATATTGGTGTTGGCACTCCAGTTGTTGAAACACTTGGAGATACAATCAAAGTCAGTCAGCAAGATGTTTGGGACATAGCGTTGAACACTAAAACAGGTTTAGTTGAAAGCTGGAAGGTAAAAGGAGTACATGTTATGAATAAGGGCATACACCCGTGTTTCTGGCGAGCTTCTATTGACAATGATAAAGGAGGAGGTTCGGATAGTTATTTGTCGAAGTGGAAAGCTGCTGGAATTGATAATGTCCACTTTATTGCTGAGAGCTGTTCTGTACAGGATACGACAGAAAACACAGTGAAAATCTTGGTGGTTTTCCATGGTGCTACCAAGGGTGAGGAAGGTTCTCTCTCTAACCAAGACAAATCGAAGGTTCTGTTTACAACAGACATGACATATGCTATTCATGCTTCCGGGGATGTCATTTTGGAATGCAATGTGAAACCAAATGCTGATCTTCCTCCCTTGCCGCGTGTGGGAATCGAGATGAACTTGGAAAAATCGTTGGATCAAGTAAGTTGGTATGGAAGAGGGCCATTTGAATGTTATCCAGATAGAAAGGCTGCTGCTCAGGTTGCGGTCTATGAGAAGAATGTGGATGAGTTGCATGTTCCTTATATTTTTCCCGGTGAATGTGGTGGTAGGGCAGATGTTAGATGGGCAACATTCTTAAACAAAAATGGTTTTGGAATATATGCTTCAAAGTATGGTAGCTCTCCGTCCATGCAAATGAGTGCAAGCTACTATAGCACTTCGGAACTTGATCGGGCCACACACAATTATGAGCTCGTTAAAGGAGATAGCATTGAGGTACGTATAATATAACCTGCGTTAATAATTCTTTTCTTTTTTTTGGATAGACAATATTAGTATATTAGTATTTTCTTCTTCAGTATGGTTAAACACCGGCCGTTTAACTCCTTCAACTCTTTTAACCCTTAACTTGAACCAGTTGAATTACCCCTGCCCCTCAACCTGCATCAATATTAATGCATGTGTTCATTTCAGGACTGAGCAAAAAGTTGGGGATATTGCACCTTGTTGCCCTTGTTTTCTAGGTCCAATTATAGTTTCTTCTGGTTTAAAAAAGAGTGGCAAATTTCATCCTTAATTTAGCATAATGGTAATAGATTAAGGTGTAAATGCGGTTTGTTTTTCTAAGATTAGGCAAAAAAACTGATTTTGTGTCCAATGAATAGGATGGCAAAGTTCAATATTTTGCAACAAGCACGTAGAAGTGCATATTTGAAACTAAATGCAATGTGCATTCATTCAACTTGTGCTACAAGCAATAGTGATCTACAATATAAAGTAATTTTTTATTTATTGTCACAACTTCGGTATAAAATATTAGGTATAAATCTGTTTTGATTCCTGCAAATATATTTTTGCTTTTAATCTCTGTAAAATTTTTTGTTTTGTGTTTAGTCATTGTGAATATATCACCTTTTGCTTTGGTCTTTGTTGTTTTGTTTTAGTACTTGTAAAATTTAATAATCTTAGACAATATTACCATCTTTGATCTCTCTGGTGTGTCGGGTTCTCATTGTTTGATGATATTACAGATTCATCTAGACCACAAGCACACGGGCATAGGTGGAGACGATAGTTGGTCTCCATGTGTCCACGATCAATATTTGGTTCCCCCGGTTCCATACTCCTTCTCCATCAGGTTGTCTCCGGTAACTCCAGCTACTTCCGGTCATGACATCTACAGATCCCAGCTTCAAAACTCTTGATTTCTTGAATCGCATGGCGTGATACTTGAAGACAATTTATTGACAAGAACACCAAAGACTAGCATGTTCATGAAGGATGTCAATAAAATTCAAAGTTGTTGATGTAAAAAAGAGACACACTCATGTAATGTGGAGGATATTGATATTCACATTTGTTCAGTTTCACATCTTGGTTGACAAACATGATGTAACTGTGTGATATCAATAATCCATAGTTTGATTTGATGAAAATAAAGTAAACTGTAGTATTTAATGGAATGGACTTGCTTGTGCAAGTTTGTTTATGGAATGAATGTGTTTTGCTTGCATAATAACACACTAGTCCAGCAGTTCATGTATTGTCATGCGCACAAAACTCAGCAAAAATAATTATAAGCATGTTATATTTTTATTACCAACTTTGCAAATAATATTAATTAGTCAAAAACATATTACTGTACAACTTACTGATATTGAGCTTTATCTAAGTGTTTAAATTCTCTATAGTATAAGTGAAATTATTTTATTGAAGTAATCTACATAAATAATTAAGTAAAAAAAGGTAATCTGCATAACGAATTAAATTATGAAAAATGTTAAAAGCTACTGATAAAAAGAATACCATAAACTAATAAGATAAATTCATTTAACCAACAAATGTATAAACTGCTCACATCTGTTATATGGTAAAATAAAATGTTAAATATATTTTAATGTGATTTTTTTAGAACTTTTTTGTTTTACATTCTTCAAGCTACTCTTCTCCGATCTCCATATAGGATACACAATATTCAAAACTGAAGGAAAAAAGCTATTGTTTTTTTTATCAGTATAAGTAAACTTTTTTGTTTGCACATGTGACTAAGTTGAACTATGGTATTTTCTCAAATTCTTATTGGTGTCAGTGTTGGGTCATTGCTTCATAGGTATTCAATATCAACATAATTTACAAAATCATCTTCCTATTAGTTGGTTTAATCCAAAATAGGATCCTCTCCCGTGCATAATTCACCGGAGATGGTCCAGATTAATCTCCACCTTTCAATCTTTTTTATTTGAGTGAACAGCACAACAATAAAAAATTGGATGGAGCTCTCAAACAAACTCATCATTGTTTTGTCAATTTGTCATAATCATAAATCAAGCTTTCAAAACTGCCACATCAAGTGCAGCAAAGCCTTCTCACATAAGAAAACAGATGCATAAACTGCATAGAAATTGTATGCATAAACACACAGCATGCTGCTAATAAGAATACCCCATAACATGTAACAAAACAGGACAATTTATTATTATTCTAAGAATTATGATAAATTACAACATCCTTGCAAAGACAGCGTTTAGAGAAGGACTGAAAACCATCCATGAACGCACGCAGTAGGCAGAAGATATCCTCACAGTTTCACATATCCTAAATTTTTCTATTCGCTCAAAAGCTACCACTGCAAGTCAATTTCAATAATTGAAGATCTACATTACACATTCATTGACATGATTTGACGAGCAAGACCAGGATCTTGTTGTAACAGCTCTCTCAGATTGTTTTCCACCTCTGCAATCTGCTTCTCCAAGTATTCTCTCGAGCTCTGTTCAAAGCCATATTTACTATATTAGAAATTTAGCTAAAATAGTTATTTTTGTCTCACTTTTGAAATTTAAGAAAGTTTCTAGGAAAGCTAAGGAAGGACATTTGCCTGTAATGAGGTAATTGAAGCTTCACTATCCTTGAACTTGTTCTCTTGTTCATTCATCAATTTTGCCTTCGTCTCCAATACAAACCTGCCACAATGTTAAGAGTGTATTAGAGTATGTCATTTATATTTTCTAAACAGCCCATAACTGAAGCTTTTGTTCTCTAATTCATAGCATGTTCAAATAGGCAACCACAACTCACGTTTTACCTGCAAAAATAAATAAACGGAGTCATGATATTTCTGAAGAAAACTAGGGAGTCTACAAAATAGAATTATAAATACTTGTAGGATTATTCCTTAGATATTTTTTACATACCAATGGATTTGTAAACATTGGTATCATCAGGAACCTGCTTCAGCTCCTCCATTGTCAAAAAAGCGCGCTTTTTATCTGTTTCTTTGGAACGTATCTGGTTTTGCACCTGCATGCAAGGGGATAATAAAAACTTCAAGAGTCTCACACAACCCCTAATAAGCACATAACTCCCAGATGCAAAATACAAATGTCGAGGTTTTCCTTGTTTTAATAACACTTGTAAATAAATAAAATTATGAATTGTCTTTCAGAACTCAGATATATGTATTCACTGTCAGGTTTGTGTAAAGTGTGCACATCCTTAGCACGCACAAGTAGTACGTAATACTTAAACACAAAAATTTCAAAATCCTAGAGTCGGGGATATGTAAATATTGAGATTAGAGTCACTCTTCTACAACGCAACATCCTCTTCACTTCTAAATTACTTGAAACGGAAGAGGACAATTCCGGTATGAGCACAATACATATAGGCAGAATCAACTAAAATGTCAAGATAATATCAAATTGAATGTGTCTAAGCCACCCTTATTTTATTATTACTTTAATGCATCTTGAATTATTAATTGAATGTGTCTACACTATCCTTATGAAAATATCCTATTTTTATGCATTCTTCTCTTGTATAAATATTTCATAAGAAATAGCATTACTCTTTATGAAAACCACATGGGATATGATAACTACAATCGACCCAAACTCAACCTTGATAAAAAACTCAAACTAAAAAGAAATCCCTTCAGTACCTTTTACTTTTTATGAAGGTACTTCAACCTTTACTTTTCAATATCCAATATAGCACTGACACTTTAAATTGAAGACATGTCTGGTTTCAAGCATATGTTAGTGTCTAAACTCGACACATGTGGTTACATACATTCACTTTCATTTTCTCAAATTATTACGGGTGTCTACACATCCAATGTTACATCCAATGTCAATACTCGATAGCCAATACCTATACAATGCCAATACATACGCATAATTCCAATTTTATTTCACTATATCTTCTAGTGTTATAACGTCACTTCTTAAACCTTGCTTACATTGTGACAAGATAGTTGAATATAAATTGCCAAAAAAAAAGATAGTTGAATATTGAAGTTATAACATTAATTTTTTTTCTTTTTTTTTGGGTACAGTTCTAACATTAAAGTTATTAAACTCTTTTAATTTTATATTTCAAGTTAACATGTGACTAATTCCCAGAATAAAGTTCACTTATTCAGCTAAATTCAATTAAAAATTCAAATCAAGAATCAATAATAATAATAATAATAATAATAATAATAATAATAATAATAATGATGATAAATAAAAATAATAATAGTAACTGAAAATTAAGAGAAATTTACACAAACCTGCTTTAATTTCCTTGTGGTTTCTATCATACGACCTTGAATTTCAACGAAAGCCTGCATTTTTGGATCAAACATGAAAAAAAAGAGTAAGTTAGAACAATAAGAGAGGGATTGCGTAAATAAAAAATTGAAATCGAAATAGAACAAAAAGGGGATTGCGTTGTTACGGTTTTGATGGATTCGTCAGCCATATGAATGAATTGAAGAGGTAATTATTCGATCGGAAAACGAAGTGCAGATTTGAATTCAAATATCAAAACCCTAACGTGACTGAATCAAGAAGGAAAAGAAAAAGATGCTAGTAATGTATAAACGCAGCGTTTTGCGATGTCAGTAAAATTTCCTTTGGTTTTTTTTTTTTTTTTTTGATAAATCACTAGTTTGCTTATTTAGTTTTTATTTATTTTATTTATTAAAATTAAAAAAAAAACTTTTCTTTGACTAAGAAATAAAATAACCTAACAATGGATTGGAGAGATATTCATTTATTTATTTATCAGTGGAGAATTGTTTTATTTTTTAAATTTTTTTTTTTTAAAAGTAGACTAATGGTTAGACAAATACTTATTGAGATGAATAAGTGAGAGATTCGAGGTTCAAATTCACGCTATATATGAAATACAATAATGGCGAATTAAGCTATACTCTCAATGACATTTTATTTTTATGATTTATTTATTTATCAAGAGAAAGATGAAATATTTTTGTCAAAAGCAATTGACACAACTTATTTGTAGATTCTGGGTCGGTGAAATAAAAGAACTTTATTTGGCAATTATTTTACAATTGTATTTTAACTTGAACTCGCCTTTATTCAAAAGAGTGTTAACTTTCTTGATAATATTTGAGCCTTATGTGAAAATGATCAGGAAAATAATTTACACATATTCCTCTTGTGTAAGAATGTAAAGGAGATTTGATGGAATAATTTGAAAACCCACTTGCAAGTCCATAATAATTTTGCAGAGATTATTTTCTTTGTGTTACAAGTCAATCCAGATTAAGTGTCACTCTTCATGGCTTTGTTATGGAGTATTTGACGACAAAGAAATGACAAGGTTTGGAGAGACAAGGTTGAACCGTTTCAACATGTACATGCACATGCTATCAACTTGCTAACAGATTAGAAATGTGCGCAGAATCACAAGAAATTGCTTTCCCAACAACAACAGCATAATCGTTTAATTCACTCGTCAAAACCTTAATTGGTCGATACAAATGCATTATTCTCCAAACAACGGGATAAAGTTGGAAACTTGGAATTGATGTCCATATGAGAAGATCAAGAAAGGTTTGTTTGGCCCAAAAATAATGACTATCGCCAATTATTAATGTTGATATTGAATAAGCTATTGGCTTACTCGATGCTCTCAATTAGGTCCATATTTAAGGTTGGAAAATGTTGATTTTGAACTTGATTCAAAAAATCCGATCACTAGTTTCATAATAAGCATCCTAACACGTCTGAGCTCAGAGATCTTATTAAGGATTTCGTACGTGCCTATAACACTTTTGTTGTGAATTCGAATTAAACATCACACCAATAATACTTGATGTGTGGAGCAAAAGAACGACAATAAAAAAACCAACGAGATGACAACAATAATAATAAATGATAAAAAATGATATATTTAAGAGAAAGAAAGAAATATCACGCGATATTTGTTTACCCAATTCGGTCCAAAGATGATGACCTACTATGGGGAAGAGAGTAGTCCTTTGTTCCACTCATCAAAGAAAGTAATGTTACAAGTGTCTAGTGGTGTCTCCTAGGGTTGTGTAGGGGATTTCTCTTGTGGGTTTAGTGAATCATTATTGGTGTACGGGTGGATTGGGGTGCTGATTAGGTGTATTGCTACTTGGCAATTGTGTTATATTACGTTACCTTTCGTTGTACGTTTTTCAACAATTCCTTACACTTCTTGTGGAGGAGTTGTTCTTTAATAAAATTTAGCCGATTCAAAAAAAAAACCTAACTCTACCCTCTTTTCCCAAATATCTTCACGTGACCAAGAGACTCAATTTGAGAGAGTGTTTCCCAAGGTGAATCAAGGATGATTCGCCCAACCCCTAGAATTGTACCAAGATAAATTAATTCCATTTCGTTTTTCTCTAAAACCCTAGACTTTGTGGTGGCAAATTCTAGTCCTCTATTACTTTACTCTTGCTATCTTGTTTTTCTATGAACAAAACAACCTCTATTTATTGAAAAATATATGCCTTAAACTAGGAACAAATATGTAACAGCCCGAGCCTTCGGCGTTCCTGGCACTGCCACCTCACGATCTTCTTCACCCCTCTCTCTAGTGGAGTTTTTGCCTTCCGTGGAAATCGAACCATGTACCATGGGGATAAGTACATTTCCACTACCAATTGAGCTAATTTAAAACATAATCAAAACATATTTCCTTCCTATCCTAATTTTACTCAAAACCAAAAACAACAAGCCCTATACACTTCACGCGCGTTCCCCACGCCTAAGCCCATATGCCTCGCACAACAGGCAGAGGTAAGGCCAGGGACGCTCCCTCATACGCGCGTCGCACGCTCATGTCGTGCGCCTTGTGTCAGCGGGAATGGTTGGCTAAGGAATTGAGCGCGGTATGTGCCTAGCGCAACCTGTCCCGCGCCTAGTGTAGATGACAACGTGTTTTCCGATCTTCTAATCATAAGATTTCAAGGCATTCTCAACAACTTATTTTAAAATTTCTCATATCGAGTTTACTATGAGACAAATCAATGAGGTTGCTCGTGTTTTAGCAAGAGCAACCCTAACTTAGTTAATATTCACCTCTTTATTAATGTGCTCATAAGTATTGATAACATGGTTAATAATGAAATGCTACAGGTCTTTTTTCATAAAAAAGATCTTATTAAAATTTAAAAATTATATATTTTTTTGGTTAAGTAACCCGGTGATTAGAAATTTAACTCTTAAGATAAATAAGTGAGATGATCGGGAATCGAACTCCGCCCCTCGTATATAATGCAATGTCTCTCCCAGCTGAGCTAACCTCACGAGACAAATTTTAACGAATACAAATTTTACTATCATTTGATAATTTTAACGAATACAAATCTCACTGGTGTAATTTGATCATTTCCATATTATACACACATACGTTGAAACTAAAATTGTAACAAATATAAAAAAAAAAAAATTCAATTTTAAAATATGAGTTTGATAAAATAAGAAATCATACTCCTTCCGTCCCAATTTAATTGACACAGTTGATTGTTGTGTACTATTCACACATATTGCCTTGATCTTGTTTTTCTACTGATAAATAAAAATAAATATTAACATATGAGATGTTGTTTGATTCGTCTCGATGAGTATTTTTAAAATATCAAATTTTTATATTTTTTACTATTATGCAATTAAAAATATTAATCATCAAAATTATGCATTGACATGTCTGAAACAGTCAACTATATCAATTAAATTGAGAAGATGAAATAATTTATTTAAAGCTTGAAATGAAATAGAGGTAATATATGGAGTAGTATTATATTGATTGATCCAGTTAGTTGGACGAAGTGGGAAACATGAAAGTAGGGGCCAACTTTCATCTATTATTATACACATAGGGTTTAGGGTCTAAGGGCTATGCCTATTTGTTTCCAATAAGGCAATTCTACGAGGCAGTTATAGGGGTTAGATTAGGCTGTGATCATTACCTACTTATAGACTCTAAACTCTATAGTAGGATCTAATCTACTATAAGATTACGGGGTTTGTATGTATGGTCCCCCATTCGCTCTCCTTTTCACATTTTTTATTTACTACTCCCTCTGTTCCAAAATAAATGACATGTTTGACCACTGATACGTTTGCCAATGCACAACTTTAATAGTTAATATTTCTAATTATATATTATTAAAAATTATAAAAATGGTATATTTTGAAAGTACTTGTCGAGACAAATCAAACAACATCTCATATGCTAATATTTGCATGTATATATTAGTAGAAAAATAAGGTCAAAGCAGGTCAAATGAATAGTATACTAAATCAAAAAGAGGTCATTTAAAATGAGACGGAGGGAGTACTATTTGAATGATCAATTTAGGTTCATGTAAGGTCAATCCTGCACAAGTTCGGGTCTATTTTTTAGGCTATGTTTGTTAAGTCAAATAGTAAATTAGTTTTGAGCTTTTTAGCTTATAAGTTAAAAGTTCTATTTCATAATAATTTTTAAAAAAGAAACTTATAGTTTATATTTTTCTTCCAATTTTACTATATATCTTACATAAAAAAATATTAATTAAACATATCTTTTTTCTGTCATTTTATACTTATAAGTTAATTCAACTGCTAATTTTACCAAACATTACAAATTGAATCAACTAACTTATAAGCTATTCACTATAAATTCATCTATTATAAGTCAGCTTATCAACTACCCGCTATTTTTTACCAAACAGAGCCTTAGTATTGAAAAATATACAATACGAAAACTTAATCCATAAATATGTTTAAAAAACTAAAGAGTTGTTTTTTTTATTTATTGAAAAGTACTCCCAAAGAGTTAACACAATTTTTTTTGGGTTAATAGGTTTTTACCTCCTGCAAAATAAGCGAATTTTGCTTTACCCCCTATAATTTTTTTTTAAAGATTTCCCCCTTGCAAAATATTGTTTTTTGATTTATCCCCTTGGTTGCACTTTTTAAATTGGTTGAACAGGAAAAACCAATTTAAAAAACCACTTTTTAAATCGCCTATTTTGTAGGAGGTAAAAGTCTATTAACCTTCTTTTTTTTTTTTTGGTAAACACTGTGCTAATGATTATTAAAATTGCAGGAATTTAAATGCAAATGAGTAATTCTTATATAGGCACAACCCCAAATAATTATTATTTAGGCACACACACATAATTGAGAAAATTTAAATCTAAATAAATTTAGTCACATCATTTAATATCACTTCATCATCTTTTCAATTATTTTTTTCAAATCTTTGTGTGTGCCTAACATGTATTATTTAGGTTTGTGCCTAAGTAAGTGTTGCTCATTTGTGAATTAGAAAAGGAAATCACATATCCTTCGAAAAAGCAAAGAATGGAGTATGTAAGTGGAGATCGAGTGTCAGACCTCAAACCTGTAGCAGTAGTTCCTTTCTGTTCCAACTTCTCCCTATTCTATTCTCTCAATGCTACCTACCTACCTAGCTAGTACCTACTACAAAAACAACAACACATAACAAAATCACATTTTTCATCAACACACACAATCTCAATCTCAATCTCAATCTCAATCTCAATCTCATCATCTTAATCTTCTCATTTTCATTACATTACATTACATTCTCCCTCTAGTATTGCAAAATGAACATGTTAGGCTTAAGAGACTTACTTGTCATAGCTCAAACTCCTTCATCTCTTCACAACCAACAAAACCAACCCATTTCTGATCATCATCATCATCCCTTACCTTCATCATCACCACCTCTAAGTGTTGGTCTTGGAATTTTTCCACTCCTAACTACTACTACTCATCCTCATCATCAAAATCACAACCAAAACAATGATACTACTACTAATATTCATCAAGACTCAAACTTTTGGAATCTCAAGATGTCTCAACCACAACAACTCATGATGATGAATTCCACAACAAAAAGGGTTGAACAAGAACAAGAAGAAGAAAATATTAATGGTGGTAGTAGTGAGTTTAGGGCATGTTTGGATTGTGGAAACAGAGCTAAGAAAGATTGTACTTTTAAAAGATGTAGGACTTGTTGTAAAGGTCGTGGTTTTGATTGTAGTACTCACGTGAAGAGCACGTGGGTACCGGCTTCGTTGCGACGAGATCGGAAAATGGTGGTGGCTGAAGGTGGTGGTGACAGTGGTGGTGGTGGTTCTTCTGGTACTAAGAGGCAGAGGATTTTGGTTTCATCATCACATACACATAATGCTGCTGCCACTTCTCATAGTTCTAGTTCTAATGCTGCTGCCACTTCTCATATTACTAGCTCTTGTCACCAAGGTACTTTCATTTTTTGTTCCATGCTATAAAAAAATAAATTAGTCTCTTAAATTGAAAAAGTCAATTATTTTAGGGAAAATTCTTTTTTTTTTTTTTGTTACAAATTTTAGGGAAAATTCTAATAGACTAATATGGACTACCTATACAAGTGTCTATTTAAAAAATATTTGAAATTTAATGAATAACATACATTGTTGTTTATTGTTGTTTGGAAATTATAAGTTAATGGTTTTTTCATTTTTACAATTGAAATATTATATTAGTTTGATTAAAACAATGGAAAATAAAGATATAATTCGTATTGAATTGACATCCATCATGTCAATTTTTTAGCCGTACAAATGATGAGAGTCATGATGATTTTTTAAAGAATATTGTCGACGATCGTTAGAATTTATGATAATTTTAAGCATTGATCAACTCTGGATTTTCAAATTTTTCCACTCCAGTTTTAATTGTTTTATGGGATTAAGCAAAATAGTCTTTAAGTCAATACTATATGCTTGTTTTTTTATTGGTTTTGATGAATCTTTTGATTGAGATGCTAAATTGATTGATATGCTTTAATTTAAACGATTAATCGGCTATTTCAAAAAATTTAGAGACTATATTGATAGACTCTTACTATAAAATTCAAGGACTAAAATACTATTCACTCTTTTGAGTATGAGTCTTGGTTATTATCTTATAAATAAATTGAAACGAGTATTTAAATACAAGTTGTTTTTTGTGAACCTTAAATTTGATTAATAGAAAGGTAATGCAGCCGAAAGAGAGACAGGGCCGGCCTTACTAAAGTCTTTGGACATTATTGGGCCGGCCCTGGAGTGACACAATTTGCCGAATTCCGTTTTTAAAGATCACGTGTTATAAGAAAATTAATGTAGTAGTAGTAAAATTGGTGAAGGTTTTACTTAGAAACATTAATGTTTTGTAGTAAAATTTTGGATGATATGTTTGGTACTGGAATTGCAGATGCTAGCTTCAAACAATCTTTGCCACGGTATGTTCGAGCACCTGCTGTTTTGAAGTGCCATAGAGTTTCTGCTATTGGCAATGGTGAAGATGAACTTGCTTATTTAGCCACAGTGAATATTAGTGGTCATGTCTTCAAAGGGTTTCTTTATGATCAAGGTATTATTGATGCAAAAAATGAAACAATGCCTTGTGTTTCAGAACTTCAACTTGGAAGTAATGGCAGTGGAAAGAGTTATAGGGAATGTTCTTCTTCTGCAATTCAGGTTCCAACTAGTGCATATCCTGCATCTGCTTGCTAAGTTTGCTTTAAGGTAACATTCTTATATTTTCCCTAATTTTAAAACTCATTTTCTATTTTTTAAGATTTATGTAGGAAATATAAAAATATTTTCTTAAATGACTGTTAATAAAGTTTTTTTTTTTTTTTTCCTTCTTTCTAATGGCAGGGAGTGTATCAGATTCATGACCATGTGAAGGCAATTCTACTATAGAATGTTTATACTTTATATGCATAGATAAAGTACTCTAGAAGGACCTAAGTTAATTTCTTCAATCTTGCATCAGAAAAGAGACCTTGATGTTAAGGGATTTTGAATATAATGTTTAATTTTTCATTGAAGTTTACTTTAAGATGCAAATCTATTGAAACATTGCAATGTTCTTAAAAATATGAAACTATTGTTTGAAATTGAAAGGACTATCAAATTCTAAACAGTAAAGAAGCAACAATATTCTAAAAATAATTGCCTAAGCCTTTCAATGAAAGTTAGCCAAAATTATTTGAAATCAATTTGATTGAAGTTAAGTTTGAAGCAAGTTATTAATGTTTATATATTTTACTTTTTGAAGGCAGTTGAATCTTCTTTTTTGATAAACAGTCTTTTATTGAAAATTAGCAAATTAACACAGATGTGCAAAGCTGATGAGTCCTACGTTAGCTGATGTGAGATGGTCTGAACATGAATTTTTATTAGGGTTAGGTTAGACCCAACTTAAAATTCTAAGATAATATTAGAGCCTCTTCAAAGATTCGTTGGACCACCTGTGCGCTGCTGCCACAACATCTTCAAATTACGCGTTAGATCACAAACTAGATAGCATTGCATGGCATGATTTAACCGAAAAACTAGCCCCTTGATCAGGCAGCCAGCTCCAACTGTCACGAGCAGCAGGCCGCAGATTGATCTGCACGATTTGCTGCTGCAGATATGCAGCTGATGCGAGTTCTTCCGCGTTCAAAACTAGTTCCAACACCAGCTATTCTCGTGCCAAGTGCCAACTTCCAATGTTCGCAACCTCTTTACGTGTTTATTCACCACAAGTCTATATGATTGTTGAAACTTGGTATAATTTTTTTACCACTTCTTGTCAAACCTTGGTTTGCAAGCTACTTTTGATTCCAAATTACTAATGATTTGATTTTTTACTGTTTTTTTAATCATGAATTAATATTTTGATTTTTACTGAAATAAAGGATGATTAATACTTTCTGCACATAAAAAAATCTCATTTGTACAAGAATGTATGATTTCGAATATTGTTTACTCTTGTGTTGATTCATTTACAATTGGAAAAGGTTTCAGTAACTCTCAAAATCTAAACTACAACATACAATAGCTGTAACTAAAATTAAAATATTTTTTTTTTGATAAAACTATAGGGAGGGAAAATTAACAAACTTCATAAATGTGTAACATATCAATCACAAAATACCCTCCAACTAATGTGCATTGGTCAGATTCCACAACTAAGCCCTCAAGAAGGGTCCTCTAGAAAAACTCTGAAGATGAAATCGCGAAACCGTCTTGAGTATAGTCTTGGATCAACGGCAGAGATCGTGGTTGCATCATATTGAAATGATTTGTAAGCGTGTTCAAGCTTTTTACTAATGTCATAATCTTGTAATATATCGATTATACCGAAAAAGATTATAATTTCATATGTCTCTCCTGTTGGTTCTCCAACCAACTGAGGAGTGTCACAACTTTTTCGTGTAGTCAACTCGGCTCGTGCTGGCATGTTTATACCTAATTGAATCCACCTGAAACATGGCACAAAATGCAAATGTTTTCAGAAACTAGAGTTATAGAAGTTTAGAAACTTTAGCTATTATGTGTTGATAGACTATACCGGCTAGGATCTACTACAATACGATCCACATCGACTCCAGAAAGACGGGGAGCTCCATCATCAAAGGCACCTGCAACATATGTAACGGATTCAGAGAAAATTCATGTAAAAATTATAAAAACTAAGAAAACCGATATAAGACAGGAAGCATAACCTGTTGGAGTTTGAGCGCCAGAACCACGAGCAGGTGTACCGGCCTCACTACTACCTGATAAACCTCGAAAATGGAGACCTACCAACATACTGTAATCCATAATTCTTTCTTGTTCAAGAAAATCACAGTCCTTATCCACTTGCCTGAATGAAGAAATGTTAGAATATATAACCATGTTTCATTCGCATATAGCACAAGTAAAAATATCAAATGTGCTTAATATAACAAAAACTAGTATAGTACAATGTTCTACTTGGTACACCAAAACGGACTTGATGCACGACTGCACAAAATTTGGATCGCTTGTTACAGATGCTTAGTGAAACAAAATGAGATTAACAAGTACCTGCAGAATTCTTGAAACCAAGACTTCCGTAATCGGAATATATAATTTAGGTCAAGGTCCTTAAGTGTTGTTGTAGGCTCTATTTCCTCCTCAGGTTTATCAGTCGTACGACCAAACGTTGAACCTTTTAAGTCAAAACGCCTATGAATGGCGTATTGTGAACAAAATAGATTTCCCATGATGACAAATCGAACCTGAAATTTATTAAATGTAGTCGATTATTATAGGTTCTTCTGTCAATGTAGAAAGTTTATACAACAAAAAATAGCATTACCTTCTTCTGTGAAGCTCCTGGTAGCTTAACACAATGTAGGCCAAAGAACTTAGTTACTAGAGTGTTCTCGAATGCGCGAACGTGTTTATAGTAACCAGGAAGCATTCTCAAGAAAACCTGCAATCATTTTAAACAGTTCCAACTGAAATATCATTCAGTAGTACAATTGAAAACTACATGCCAAAAAGGCCAATTGCAAATGGCAATCATGTAAACTTGAAAGATTAAGTTAGCAATAAGCACCTAAAATATAGTGTTGTTCTTTAGATGTGCAGTTTCATTCCACTAATTTTGGAAAACTCGAAATTATTGGAAAGTTACAAAACCTTGAGGCTTATATGCTTATATTTATATCTGAGCAACTAAGAGGGAACTCACTTTTACTTCTGATTTCTTCATAGTCTTTATCATGTATCGGTCATCGTTGGTCAAATAAAAAAAGCTTCCACTTTTTCCAGGGGATGACAGCTCACGAAGGGCGTCGTTCCCACATAACGATATCATGTAATCAGCTGGATCTACTTTGAACAGTTTTCTTAAAGCCCTGCAATTATAAATGCAATGAACCATTGAGATCAGTGGATTCAGATAAGTAAATAAAGTTCTAAATTCTAATAGCTAGAGTTTTTGTATATAAAGGTAATGAAACAATTGCAATATCAGCGAACAAGAGTCTACTCAAACTTCATTCTTATTCCGAAAGGAAGCGACGTCACTTGCAGATTGCTTAAAATAGCGGTATCGCAGAAAGTGGCATGTTTAAATTCCGCTATGCTATATAGCGTCGCTATAGCTGCTATTTAACAACGCCGACTAAAAAGCTATATCATCAGACTTTTTTTTGTGCCTTAAAAGTGAGGTTAAAAATTCATCGAAGCATACTCAACAAGTTAGCAGATTCTGATACAAAACATGTTACACCTAATTAACAAAAACAATTTTGCATCAAAAGCATACCGGAACACTACTGGACAATAGTCTTTCCATCTAAACTCGCAAGACGGATGAGGCGGTGTGTGCTTGGATCCTTCTGGTGGAAATTTAGTCCATACTTTTTCTTTAGGATCAAATGCAGAAGACTTCAAATCAAGAGATGTAGTTGGAGCAGGTCTTCCAACAGCATGTCTGTGCTATGGCACAAGAAATTAATAAAGGTGCAATTAAAATTAGAAGATACAAGCTATCAGTTAAAATGAAAGACTAAGAAAACAATGAAAAGCTAAATATTAGGTTCGTCGAACCAAGAATTGCTTTGTTTGGCTTCCAGCTTCAGAGTTCATTCAAGTCTCAAAATCAATCACAGTTAAAAGCTAATATTTCTAACTTATGCCGCAGAATAGAATCAAAAGCAATTCCTATCCAAACATAATTGATAAAAATCACTTTTTTCGTGAATGCATACAAACATAAATCACTTTACGTTCAATCAAAATGAATTTTAGAAAACCATATCAAACATGAAACAGAAGCTTATCAAAATGAATTTTAGCGCTGCAGAACCAAACAGACTATGAAGTACGCATACAAACACGGACACCAGACACGAACGAGCACGTCAACACCAATAATAATTTGAGAAAATGAAATAATTCAGTGTAATCCGAGGAGTGTACGTGCTTCATAGCAAATACACACTAAACTAAAAAGCTTCCTAAACATGAAAAAAAAAGAGAGAGTAAATTGCATCAAAAGTAAAAACTATGATAAGTAC
Organism: Trifolium repens; assembly: GCA_030408175.1. Lineage (NCBI taxonomy): Eukaryota > Viridiplantae > Streptophyta > Magnoliopsida > Fabales > Fabaceae > Trifolium > Trifolium repens. Next base: position 11,490,404 of record CP125850.1, read on the forward strand.
CTGATACCTAGCTGCAAATTAAGCATGAGCTCATAGTTCTTATGGCCTTTGGAAATAGTCTCTCCTTGTCTCTTTGGAGGCTTTAATCTCATATGTGGAACTCTAGGAACAGAACCAATCATAGGACTCCTTGATCCATCATAACTACTATAAGAACCATCTTCAGAACTATAATTACTAACCCTTTCAGTAATTTTCTTAGATAACAAGTGTTTATTATTATTAGTATTATCTTCCTCTAAACCAAACATGTTCAAATTTTTCTGTGAAGGAAAAATTGAAACTTTCTCATAACCACAGATATAACAATCAATCAAATCAACTGAAAAAAGATCCATAGGATCCCATTCTAAAGGATCATCATCAGAACCAGAAGAAGGATAATAAGTACCACTTTGTTCCTTTGAATCTTTACTCCAAACACCAACATAAAAACTACCATCACACCATCTAAATGTACCATTTCCTTTAGGAAAACCATCTTCCCAACAACCATCATATCTATTACCATTTTGCCACATCAAAGTACCATTACCATTAAACAAACCATTCCTCCATTGACCAATATAATGATTACCATTTTTCCATTGATATCTACCATGTCCATTTTGCAACCCTTTTTTCCAATCACCATCATAAAAATCACCATTAGGATAACTTTGTGTACCTTGTCCATTTTTCATATCCATAACCCAAAAACCTTTATAAGTATCACCATTAGAACCTATATAAGTACCTTTACCATCCATAAAACCATTCTTGAAATCACCTTCATAGGTAGCACCACTTGGCCAACTAAACCTACCTTTACCTGTGATATTACCTTTTTGCCATTCACCAACATACATACAACCATCTGTCCATAGATATTTTCCTTGACCATTTGGAAAATTGTTTAACCATTGACCTGTATAAAAATCACCATTGTTGAGAATCTTCTCAACCTGGTAAACATCATCATCAACATGGGCAACAGACATTGGTGTTGAGAATATTCTGTTTGCCCTTTTCTTTGGTCCAGCTGATTTTCTAACTGCTGCTTCCCAAACCTTAACAATGCTGTTAAACTCTTTGTTCATTGATTCTTCTCTCTCTAATAAGCTTTCAACAAACACCCTTTTTTTTCTATTCAACTTCACCCATTAATGCATTTTTTTCATTAAGAGTAAAGTTGCAGAAAATATAAACATTTTCTGCAGGTGAACAATGAACAAGAGAAGAAAAAACCAGAATGAAAATCTGAATTAAAAAACACAAACCCAATAACCAAGTTTGTTACTTTTCCTCAAAATTTGGTTCTTTATTTGGTTTTGAATAATGGGTTGTGTTTAGATTTTGATTTTGATGATAGAAATTTGTGCTGTTAGATTTTGACAGAGAAAGCAGAAAAAGTTGGTTGGAACCAGTAACTGGCTTTTGTTATTGTTTTTCTAATTTTCTTGTCTTTATTTTTTTTTTCTAATATTTTTTAATCTTGTCTTTATTTTTTTATTTATTTTTATTCTTTTATTTTTATTCTTTGTGCTTTTTGTTTGTTTTCTTTCTTTAGTTGGTTTCAGCCAAAGAGATTCAACTCATCATTCTATTGATTCCGATTTTGGCTCCTAAAAGTAATATCAAACAAGAAAATGAAAGATTGAAATTGTGGTGAAGAGGTTGTCAATGCCATTTTTAGCTAATTATGAGTCATATTATATGACACCTAATTTTAGTTTTATGGTTTTTTTTTCCAATGTGATTTTGATTATTACTCTCTGTTACGTATCACTTTTATAAGAAGTAGGTGTTTTTCTAATGTGTTTTTATTTACGTAGTATTTTTAAATTTTGAAGCAACATTGACATCACTTTGTGAATGTAATTTTTCTTTTTTTAAAGAAGTGATAATCCACAGAAATTAAACTTACATAATTGTGAAACTTCAGATTTGAACTCGGGTCATGACATCTGACCTAATAATTTCAGCATTTTTTATCAGTTGAAATAAGATTTATGAAATACTTTGTGAATGTATTTATTCAACGAGAAACATACTTGAAATCTTTTTTTATCTTGAAAGAAAACTTCCTCTCATTTATGAATAAAGCATCGTCAATATTGCCTTTCAACCAATCAATAAATAGTTAAAAATATTATGGCGAAATAATGTTTTGACGGATAAAGAAAAAAATATTATATCAACAATGACAAAATTTATTAAATTTGTTAGCATGTGTAAATATCCTAAAATGACAAATTCACCTAAAATAATAAAATCCTAAATGACAAGTAAAAATAATAGAGTTATATATTTATTTTCTGCCTTAATTTTTTTGATACTTGAGATTATTCATAGAGAAACTATTTTCTTGATATATTAAAGGGTTAAATGAATTTTTAGTTTGTACAAAGAAACAAATAAGTTTATTATCCTACAAATATCTCAAATTTTGATTTTTAGTATAATAAAAAATTTCGGCAAGTTTTAGTTCATCAAATATTTTTTTTGTCACAATTTTGGTCTATGCTTTTAAAATTTATATTTAATGTAGCAATTGTCAAAAAGATTAATTTTTGCAAGAGAGATTTCTACAATCTACAGACCACAAAAATAATTAATTTTTTTGAAGCATTTATAATTAAGTTGAGACAAAAAAAATTAAAATATATCAAAACCAAAAATTTATTTGACCTTATATTAAATAATTCTAGTTTCTTTTTGTCCCACGTTACTAACAAAACTCATTTTATATTACTAGATAGTGTCAATTGGCTTTGGCATTTTCATAGAGCCAAACTAAAGCACTTATTAAAAAGGGTTTAATTCTCTATGTCATGCAAGTCATAACTCTCACAACCCAATAACACACTCTTGCTGCTGACTTAAATTTCTCAATATTGAATAAGATTTCTTCAGGAAACTGTCCAATCTATCGTGAATAAAAAAGTTGGCTTAATTGAATTGTAAGAAAAATAAGGTTAATTTGTAAGAAAAATCATGTTGATTAAAATTAATAGAAATTTTTTCAATAATACAAAATAAATATGAACGATAATTTGAATGGCCCAATAGAGGGTGGAGAAGTACTTCCCCACACCCCATCTCACCTCATTGGCATCATATCTCTACATGTGTGAACCCAAATAATCTTGATGAGTATTTTTTTACTTATAATTTTTTTTTTTACTTATAAAAGAAAGCTTTGAGTTGTTTTTAGGTCTTCATTTTTTATATATGTGGATGCTATAGAAAAGTTTTTCATCTCTATTTAAATATTGTCCCACAATTTATTTTGTGTCTATTAATCCTCCAAAGTAATAGTCCATATGTTACATAAATATTTAGTGTCATGCATTTTATTAAAGTTTATCCGTTACATTTTATCAAACCATTTATAGCTACGCCAAAAAAGATTAAAAAAATAAAATAATATATATTGGTCTATATATGTTACAAGGGGTATATGGGGAGGGATCAAATTACACCGGTGTAACACTTCAGTAATGTTACATCGCTCAATAATGCTTTAACGAATTCAAATTTTACAAAATCCACCATTGGATTGGAAGATTATATCATATAGATCATCTATGTTGAATTTTATAAAAATCTAAAATCGTTTGACATGCTTTTGAAACACATAAAGATTAACGGTATTCAATAAAAATGCATAAACCGTTAATCTTTATTTGTTTCAATAACATATCAAACGATTTTAGATTTTTGTAAAACTCAACATAGATGATCTATACAATATAATCTTTCAATCCAACGGTGGATTTTGTAAAATTTGAATTCGTTAAAGCGTTATTGAGCGGTGTAACATTACTCAAGTGTTACACCGGTGTAATTTGATCCCTCCCCATGTTACAATAATCAATTTATAATAATAATATATAATCTATTACTATATATAAAAAGGATTCAAACTTTTAGTATGACTTTTTCATTATTCCTATTTTACCCTTAAAAAAAACTACCAACAAAAAAAGTAACCAACTACATATAATTATAAGACAAATTCTAATATGGACCACTTTTTCAAATGATGGACCAGTTGTGAATAACGCTATAACGAATACGAATTTTACAAAATCTACCGTTGAATTGAAAGTTTATATCATCTATAGAAAATTTTAGAAAAATTGAAAATCATTTGATATGTTATTGAGACCCATCAAGATTAACGGTTTATTAAATACTGTAAATCTTGATAAATCCCAATAAAATATCAAATGATTTTCAATTTTTCTAATTTTTTTTAAGAATGATCTATGTGATATAAACTTTTAATCAACCAGTAAATTTTATAAAATTCGTATTCAATAAATTACTTGTCCACGGTGGACCACTTATGAAGGTGGTCCACCGTAGCATTAGCCATAATTATAATTCATCTCTATCAAGTTCAGCGCCATTCCCCGCTAAACCAACTTGGTAGTTTTCACTATTTTTAATTATAATTCATTTTTCAGGCTAAATTAATTAGTGGGCCTCATTATCTATTTAGTAAAAGTCATTAAATTATAAAAGTTGTGGAAGAAGTGAACGTTAGAAAAAAGGGTTGACAATATATTCCCTCCGTTCTATATTGTAAGCAAAAAAAAAAATAATCACACTTATTAAGAAAAGTAAAATGTAATAATGTGAAGTATGATTTTTTGTGTTTTTTTAGAAATAAATTTTATGGGAAGATGTAAGTAGAGTTTTTATTGGTTATTGATTATGGGAAAATAAAGAGAGAATAAATTAAATGCAATTTGTATTAAATTTTATAAGAATAATTAAAAGTAAACCTTGAAATTGATGAAAGTGGGTTACTTTTGCTTATAATTTGGGATAATAAAAAGTGATTTTTTTTGCCTATAATATGAGACGGAGAGAGTATATTGTCAACACTTTTTTTTATTGCAATGGCCGTTAAAGTCTTTAAAGAATACGCACATTTATATAAATTGTCATTAAGAAAAAAATGTTAAATTCAAATGAAAAGGAAGACTTTTGTGAAAATTTCAGAGATATGTGTTTATTTTGTAATACAAAATAAAAAAAGGTGATTATTTTACTTAATTTGTCAATATTATTTACTAAACTTCAAATTCATTATTTTAATTTGTTTGTTTGTACAAGATATCACAAGTCAAAAGCCAAAAATAATTGATTAATTCTTCGAGGTATGAAAATATAATTAAAGGATAATCAATCAAATCTCATATTAAAAGTGGTTTCTAGGTAAGACTTCAAGTTCCAAAATATACACATTTTATTTTATGATCCTATAAACTTTTTAAAAGACATAATTTTCGGCTATGTGTGAAGCTTGGTAAATTCATTGTTGTGTAATATCTTTACATAACAAATTTAAGCAAAATAGTGGCTATGGTATTATAAGATAAAAATATTAAAATACGTGCATGCACCTTTCATCATCAAATTAATCTTGAACCAGCTAGCTCATACTAAGGGAAATTAAACAGCGCAATGAGCTTGATTGATATATATATATATATATATATATGGTCCCTAAAACCAACTATACGTGCAAAAGTTATAAACTAGGTCCAACTCCATTATATTCATGACCCAACAAAAGCTTCATTTTGGCTGCATATAAAAGTGACACTTTGTTATTTGCTTTCATCCAGATAATATTGATTACTACATTATGACAAAGGATAATAAGAATCAACAACTAAAGAAAATAAAGATATATTTGAAATCAAAATTTGAGCTTATTGGTTTTCGCATAGATCACTTGGATCATAACTCATAACTCATATATAGAATGTATCTGTAAAAGTTTAGTAATATTCTAATTAGATCTTGATTTTTATGAGGGTTTAAACCGTAAGCATAAAATATTAAAGTTATGCTAACTAGATCACTAGTTAAGAAATTTAGAAAAAGTAAATTTTGTATTAGAATAAGAAAAATTCAAGTAAATTACGGGGATTAAAATTCAAGATCATTATGAGAAATTTTCTTTTGAGTTAAATATGTTTTTGGTCACTTTAAATATATCAAATTTTATTTTAGTTTCTTTCTATAAAAAATTCCTTGGTACTTAAGTCCTTTTAAATTTTCAATTTTAGTCTCTTTTTTGTTTTTGTTTTGCGCGTATCACGTTCTAAATGACCTTTTTCTTTAAGCATATGGACTTTAAAATACAATTTGTTTAATAATTTAACTATTTAGTCTTTAATTTTTGTTAATTTATCTATAACTTCAATAATCAAACTAATGATATTTTAAGGTCTTAATAATAATATGCTTTCAATTAAACAAAGTTATTTATAATATGATACACGAACTTTTGAAGGAAAAAAAATAGAAACTAAAATTAAAAACTGAAAATTTAGAGGATTAAAAGTTCGAAGAACAATTTTAGAGGGACTAATAAAAATGAAATTTGATATATTTAAAAAAACTAAAAACATATTTAACTCATTTCTTTTCTAAGAAAATTGATCATTGTACATAGTGTAAATATTATGGCCCTTAGTTTTTTTTTTTTTTTTTATATTTTGTTTTAGGCTTTTTCTTCAATCCTTTGGTCAATATGATTCGAGCTATATATATGTAGATTAATCAAGTTCTTTAATTGAACTGAGTTCAAACTTAAAAATAGTTCGTGGCAAACGCAAGTTAAATTTCAAACTGATACAATTTTTTTCAAGTTGAATTTCGATCTAAATCAAATTCAACTCATCTCAACTCTTTTTTTTTGGTATTTGTCAACTCATTTTTAGCTTACAATAAGAAATAAAATTATAGTCTACATAATATAAATGGCAAAGTTACCAGCATATTCATGTCATACATTGTCAAATACAAATTTCATTTATCCGCGGGCTGTGGCAGAATTTGTGCCATGATAAGGCATTTATGAAATTCCATTTTTTTTTTGGTAACAGAAATTCCATTTAGAGATGGAGAGTTGGTAAGATATATTAATTTATTAATAGAATATTAGAAGCAATAACAGTCTAATCTTTTAAGATCATAAGAGAAAAAGGCACACCATCTTCGCATAAAATCTTAAAACATTTTAAGAAAAAAAATAAAATAGAAACTAAAACTGATTGACGCTAAACTTAGTAGGGAGGACCATTGTTCGATCCCTCGCAACTGCGATCGGGAGGGAGCTGGAACCACTTGATGCCAGAACTGACCCCCCGAACCAGATTCAACTGGTGGTGGAAAAAAAAAATCTTAAAATTTGATATATGAATCATCTATTTTATTTATTCAATATTTTATTCATTTACTTTTAATATAAAATTTAACCACTCACGTTTATAATTCAATAATCTTTCTTCAAATGAGAGTTTATATATCTTATATAGGGATGGGAATCAAACCCAAACCCGTGGGGCCCACCCGTACCCACACCCGAGTCAACGAGTGAAACCCGACTTGATTGGGTTTGAGTTTGGGTTCGGGTGACACCCGATATTTTGGGTGTGGGTTTGAGATCACTCAAACCTGCACCCGAAACCCGAAACTACACCCGTTTAGATATTAAATTACTTAATTATCCTTATGTAAATATAATTTTAATTTAATTTCTTAAAAGTCTATGTTGAAACTTTATTACCAAATTATGTTATTGTTGTATATTAATGTAATTTATTGTAATTTAACATTACTCAATTTTATTGTTGTATTTTCTTGAAAATTTGAACTATGTTTGTTACCAAACTATGTTGCTATTCTATTTTTGCGGGTTCTTGCTACGGGTTCGGGTTTGGGTGGAAAAACCCGAACCCAACGGGTGTGGGCGTGGGTGTTATTTTGTCACCCGAATAGTCTTTGGGTTTGGGTTCGGGTTCGGGTTCGGGTGTGGAATTCGGGTGCGGTTTGGGTAGTGTGAAACCCGCACCCGCGGGCACCCGTTGCCATTCCTAATCTTATACGTTAATCCAATATCAAAATCCACTCATTTTCTCTACCAAAGCAAAATCAAGGACTCAATAGAGCATTAGGAGTAACAATGGACAAATAAATTTTGTCTATACTTGATTAACATATATTTCATGCCATTGCCGGCATTTGAAGTTCATGTCATGGCATAGCAAAACATTAATGATCGTGAGAGGATGGACGTGTGGTAACTAAACTACGTGTCCACATGAAAATCATAAACTTTATAAATTAAATAAAAAATTATATAAAATTCAAAGACCACATTATTTAATTTCAACCCATAATTAATTAAAAATGTATTTATCAATGTCCCCTATGTTTAGTTAAGTCTCTCTAAACAAATACTACTAGTAATATGTTGTCCTAAGGCCAGTGTGGTTTATGTAATTTGGAGAGACACAAAGGTTTTGATGTCAACGAAAATGCAAGCAATTTGTTGTTGAATAGGATCGCACAGAGCCCACCAATGCTCTAACTTTATGTTGTTATTTTCATTTTGATGTTAACAATGTTAGGGTGTTGTCTCCCATTGAGGTATCTTATGTCAGATAAAAATAGCCTTTTGTCTAATTCTAAGTTTTTTTTTCATAGGTTTGAACCCCCCCACAAACGAAACCCAACATAAAGAGAGGTCCCCCACTTAATTTCTTGCCATTACCTACCAATACAATGGTGGCTATATCAAATTAATATTCATGATCTATATAGGGTTGGTTCAAACAATTTAGAGGCCTAACTTAATTTTGAAAAATGATTTTTTTTAAGAATTTTCGTTTTTCTCTGGAGTAAATGATTTAGAGATTTCTTTTTTGACTCATAATAATATAATTTTTTCTTGTCGTTAGATTATCCTTATTGATTTGGTTGTGTTGACACTGATGTAATTTAATTTGCACTCTCAAACATAATGAATATAAGTGCTCGATCTAGGATTATAGTTTAGGGAGTTTTTTGATTAACAGGTTCAAGATTGGTCTAATTTGTGAAGTTTTAGTGTTTTTTTGGTTAAATTTAGTCTAAATGCTATAAATTATAAATTGCTATATAAAAGTAATTTGCACTAAAATATATTGAGTTTCATATATATATAACAACTGATATTTGCACTAAATTGCTATATCCTTGTGCGTTTTGTGTGTTAACGTGTAAATGTGTTCCTGTTTTAGGTTGTGCTTTTCTGTTTATGAAATGAACTCCCTAAAATAGTTCTAAATTCTCCTATTTATAAGCGAAATGTGAAAATTGAATAACTGTTTTTTGATCTTGCATGTCTGCCACGTGTAGGACAGGTGTCCTTCGAAAACTGTTTGCTCCAATTTTCATTTGATGTTTAGATTTGAATTTTGGTAGAAAACTTCTTTGCCGCTTTTTCTTATATACGTCTTTCGTGCCTCCTTTGATGTATTTTTTTAGTTCTCCTAATTAACTATGTTTAATTTTCAAAACTTAGTCAGTTTTTGAAACTAAAATAGACTTTTATGTATAACCAATGCACCCAAGATATTGATTTAGATTCATAGAATATTCGAGATTAACATCTAGCTTCTTCAAATTAATGTAAAACCTTCTGATCATTAAGGCTCTTTTGATAAAAATAGCGGATAGCTGATAAGCTAGCTTATAGCGGATGAGCTTATCGCAAGCTATAGCGAATAAGCTAGCTGACTGAACTTGTAGTGTTTGATAAAATTAGCGGTTGAACTAGCTTATAAGTATGAAATGACATAAAAATGATATGTTTAATTAATATTTAATTTTTTTTCAAGTAAGATGATAGGGGTAAAATTGGAAGAAAAGATAATAAGCTATAAGTTATAAGCTCATAAGCTACGGGTGTGTTTGGTAAGTCCAATAAGTTAGCTTATAGCTTATTGGATTAGCTTATAATCTTGTTTTAAAAAAATAGATGTGTTTGGTTAAAAGCTTTTCTCATTAGCTTATGGCACTGTTTGGTAAGTCCAATAAGCTAGCGTATAGCTTATTGGACTAGCTTATAAGCTTGTTTGAAAAAAATAGAGGTGTTTGATAATTAGTTTTTTTAATTAGCTTATTGCGTTTTTTGAGATGCTATTTCAAGTAGCGTTTGAGCTTATAGCTTATAGTTTTTTCCATTTTTAACCTTTATTTTAATTTTATTATTTTTTATAAAATAAAAAACTACGTACTAAACAAAATAACTACCCACTAACATACATATCCTTTTATGTCATTTTATATTTATCAACCACTTTAAAAGCTAATTTTACCAAACAGTTTAATTTCAATAGGTAGCTTTTCAGCTATCAGCTATAAGCTAGCTTATAGCTTAATTTTGCCAAACAGAGCCTATAGGTTTTTTTGAGATGCTATTTCAAGTAGCGTTTGAGCTTATAGCTTATAGCTTTTTATAGTTATTTTCATTTTTAACCTTTAATTTTATTATTTTTTATAAAATAAAAAATTATCAACTAAAGAGAATAACTACCCACTACATGTCCTTTTATGTAATTTTATATTTATTAACCACTTTAAAAGCTAATTTTACCAAACACTTTAATTTCAATCAGCAAGCTTTTCAACTATCAGTTATAAGTTAGCTTTTTAGTTATCAACTAGCTTATCAGCTATAAGCTATCAGCTAGATCCTCTCCGATTATTCTCTCATGTTTTCTCTCCAATTATTAATCTAATGATTGATAAATGAAAAAGATGTTTTTTTTTCCTCTCTTCTCAGATGTTTTTTTTTAATTTGTTAAAACTCAAAATATTTAAGATTAATATTGGAGAAAAAACATGAGAGAATAAAATTACTACTATAACATAACCAATATAATTTTATTTTTTTAAGAGAATTCATATCCCAAATAAGAAGCATTAACGATGCTAATTGGTTTGTGGAGAATTAAAGTTCAATTTCTACTAAACACATTTTTGAAAGGTACGTAAAATTAAAGTACTCCCAAATAGAGAGATGATCTCATAATCAGTTAAAGGACTCATGCTAGCAAAAAAAACAGTGTAAGTGTAACCACTAGGGTGAGAAAGTTCTACTTAATGAGGTTTCCTATAAAAAAGACAACACAGAATCCTAGTACTATCGTTTTATGTAATCATAAAATAAGATTCGGGTTAACTACATATAAATGGAATTGAGTGATTTGCACGTAAGATGACAAGCAGAAAAAGTAGTATTATTGTGTGGGACTTTTGAGAAGCAGTAAAACCTCGATCTCATCTCAATTCTCGGTTAGTGCTAATGTTTGTTGGTAAAATAGTGTTTTTTTTACACTAACACAATGGTAGAATAGTGTTAGACATTGGAGTTACCATGATCTTGGACAAGTTATAAACTTTTGAAATTATAATTTTTTTTTCTCCTACCAAGCAAAGGTTATACGAGTTTATAATTATCATTGGCATTTTAGGCCAATTTATTAGGTTGCACTTGAAATTGAAAATTATTAGTCCAATGCAATTTGTTAAGAGTGTGTTTGGATGAAATAAGATTTTGAGATAATGTAATATTTTTAAGAATTACTATTCTAATATGATAAAAATTTATGAAGTATTTTAATAATCGTTGGCATTATTGATTTTTTTGGTTTTAACCGGTTCCTACTGGTTTAATAGCATATTTGATCCAACATTCAGACCACATTGATGACCCTCTGATTTCCCATTTTACCGACCGGTCTGGTTTTTAAAACACCATTAAGACTTTGTTGGTGAATTTTCATCATCCAACTTAGTTAAACTTTTTTATATAAGAAAAAAAACCCATAGATTTAAAAACAAAAATTGTGAAAGATCGATGAGTTTTAAATGTGAGTGGATAAGTCTTGCATCGACTATGAATGATAAGAATGCTGAATTTATAAAAGAGGTTTACCCACTCTCTCTCTCTCTCTCTCTCTCTCTCTCTTAATCATGGAGTATTGACCAATTGTTTCTCTTGAGCTCCACTGGACTACCCAACAACTGATATCTAAGCCGTTGTTCAGCGAAGCAACCGATTCAGTAACACGGTCTGCAATAAGAGCTCAATGTCATTATGTTAATAAAATATGGCCCGGAGAAGATGAACAAGAAATAACACCATAAAATTTTTAATAAAGATGTGACGTCTCTCTTATAATCGTGGAACATTAGTCATTGTTTTTCCTGAGTTTCTCAAAACTCCCACCCAAACAATATAAGGTGAACACTCATGAAGATCAACTTCACTAGCACATCAACATTAATTTATAATCTGACAAAAAAAAATGAAAAAGAGATAAAAAATTTAATGAAATGTAGCAGAGACAGAAAATTTAAATAATTTTAGAGTATAATAAGGAATGAAAGCAAAGTGTCAAGACAAAGCTAGTCCAATTGCTGACAAAGTTTCCAATATATATGGAAACTTGTTTCACTTCTTTCCTCCACTACGAGGAATTCTAATATAGGCACAAATATAAATGTATAGTGTTTAGGCACACTAACATGAGTGAAGAGAGAGAAAATATAAAATAATTTAATTTGAAATATTTTTCAAAAAAGTAAATGATGTGATGTTTTATGTATGTGTGCCTAAACACTGTTTATTTGTGTCCGTGCCTATGTAAGACTTTCTCCCTCCACTACACCTTACCCTTGTATTAAATTTTGGATCATGCTAACCGGTGCCCCCGGGACACTGGTTAAGGAAACTAAAAAGAGAAAATTTTGTATAGAAAACAACACTTTTTACACTTTTGAGAAGTTGATTACACAAGTTCCAATAAAACTTTACCATATTTGGTTCCTTAACCATTGCCCCAGAGGCACTATTTAGCATTTTCCTTAAATTTTTAACCACTTTAGTACAAGTTTTTAATGGAATTGAAGAATGAAGCAGAACCAGATTTTGGGGGTGGGAATAACACCTTGTGTAGGGGTGGGTAATGGGCGGGTATGGGCGGGTTCGGGCTCAAAGTCGTCACCCGATCTAAACCGCAGAGTCAAAAAGTAAGGCCCAATTGACCCGAAAATGAAGAGCGGTTTCCACGGGTTCGGGCTTGCGGTTTAAGCGGGTTATTGGGCGGTTTGAAGCGGTTAAACATAAAATAAAAAAAAAAATCCAAAATTTGGAGTTTAGATCAAGAAAATATGCAACCAGAGATGAGAGAATCATAAATCAAACACAAAAGGAAAGTCTTTGAAAGACTAAATTGACATAAAAAGTAAGAAAAAATTAAAATCTCAAATAAAATTAAAAATATATCATTTGATTTCAACGAAGTTAGACAAATAAGATGAAGAATGACCAAGTTTTGCGTTTTAAAATGTTTCATGATTGTTTCAGTTTACATGGGTTTGAGGTGAAGTGAAAAAGTGTGAAATGAGACGTGGGAAGAGTTTAGATTCATCGTTTTAATTTACTCGTGCGGGCGGGTTCGGGCACCGTCGGTCCAATTTCCTCTATCCGGACTTATCCGTACCAACCCAATTCAAACCGAGTTTTTCAACCCGCTAACCCGCGACCCATTATAAACCGCCCAAATCTCTAATTTTTGGACGGGTTTTGTTGGGTTCAGACGGACTTCGGTTATTTACCCACCCCTAACCTTGTGATAGGACAAAGTTTACCAAATCTCAATTACCCTTAATAACCGCTGTTGACAGCCGTATATGGCAGAGTATAGGGTGGCGGAGGAACAGTGTCTTGCAAGTTAAAGACTGTATCCCTAATAATGTCACATGAATTTAATCAATCAAATTTTTTGAAAGAAAAGAGTTGATTGGAATCAAATGTACTGATGGATAAGGACAATATTATTATTATTATTATTATGTGTATGATAATTGAGGACATTATTTTTTTTAAAACTCGGTTAATACCGAAAAGTTTCTAGTCAATTATAGATGGAAGGTAATTTTGTTGAAAAACTACAGTATTTAGCTAAGGTATGTACGGTAGAACTAAAATATCGAACTCAACTGATTAATAAGTTTTTTTATGACAGATCATTCGAAAGAATTCGATTTCAATTTTTGGTAGGAATATTTTTTAGCTAGATTTTATTTTCTGTGTGGCCGAACTCTGAATTATCAGAGTATCATTTTCTAAAAAATTAGAAGGTTAATTTTTTTAAAAAAAAAGTTGTGTAGGGTAATTTACTAATTTTACTTGGCATTGGTGTGTAATTTGTTACTGTAATTTTTGACAACTGGTGGAGATGGACAGATGGTTATTCATTGTTTTTGGACTTAGCTTTTGGCCATATTTAATTTTAAAAAGAAAACTATACTATGGGCCATGGGGATATCTTTCTTAAAAAATTCCAAATTTATTCGGATTAAAATTTTCAGTGTTTACATTTAATTTTATTCATGTGTGGTTCTGATTTAAATATTAAGAAATTTGGTTAATAATGGAAGGTAAAAGTCTGTGCAAATGAAAATATAGTGTTTATTTATATAAAGGCATCACATTTAAGTATTTTATCTCTAAAATTAATATAGTTTTAAGTTTTAACGTACTAAATCAATTGAAAAATAAATATCATACGAAACCAGTAACATTAATTGATTATCAATAAAAAATATATACTTTAAGATACTTGTTAGAGATATATAATAAAAAAACAAGCGGAATTATTTTGAAATTTTTATTAGAAGTTAATTATACTACTTCAAATACAATATTTTTATGTGCTTTTTAATAATCACACTTAGAACAATTGTTAGCATTTGCATTGTTTAATTTATATTATAAAACTCAAAGAAAAACAAATAGTTTAAACGAGGTGTGAATAATAACTCATCAGAGGCAACTTGTAACTCTTTTATTAGGCTTTCTATTGATGGTAATGCTTGGCCCATTATTCCTATCAAAGAGAAGACGCTTCTAAATGAGCATTTCCGAAGATAATTAGTTTTGCCACCCTACAGATTACTCTCGCATGCTACAAGTTTATTATTTTACCTTTCCATTATTTAAGTAGCGGATGTTGTAAAAATGAGTAATTTTCGAGGAAAATCACCCTACATGAAAATTCTGGTTTTTTACCCGTCTGTTACTTAAGTAGCGGATTCGTCCGCTATTTAAGTAGCAAACTTTATAAAAATATGAAATTTGAGTAAAAAACACCCTTCTAATATAAAAATTTCTCATTTTTATAACGTCCGCTACTTAAGTAGCGGAAGTAGCGGACAGGTTAAAAACTTGAATTTTGACAAAAATACCCTACAAACATGAAATTTTTGAGACTTTAAACGTAGAATCTACCACTTAAGTAACAGACGGATGTATTTTGGTAATTTCGTAGGGAGCGCGAGAAAACTCATAAGGTAACAAAAGTAATAGTCATTTTGAATCCGTCCTATACCATTAAAATTTGTCTCAATACATTACCGAAATCATGCTTCTAATAATATTAAGGGGACAATTTGAGAAAAAACATTGCTAAAGCAAGAAAAAATTATACTAGAAAGATAAGAATCCTTAAAAATAGGGAATTTGATTAATAAAAAATTGTCTATCTATACTTGGAAGATAGAGTGTGACTATAATTTGTAAATGTTAAATATTGCCACAAGACGACACTGCACCAAAACGACAAACAATACAATATCGTACTAAGATGACGAAATTATAAAAAAAGTAACTAAATATATGTAAAAATCACTTATTTGAATTAAAAAAAGAGAAAAAAATAATATAGAGAAGTGACTTTAAATTGACTTTAAATCATCCCTATTTACTCGATATACTATTTGACAACTTGACCCAAAAAAAAACACATTGAGGTTTATATATTTAGCCGTCAGGTTTAATGTCAATGACATTATAACAATAGTCTATTCTACTAGTAGAAGAAGAAGATGGAAGCAAAACTTTTTTGATAGGTGCATTTGTATTGTTTACATAATTATTGCACTATTAATTTTATTATTACCAGTGCAGGTTGCATATTACTTATCATTATATTATCATTACCAGTAAATTTTAAATTTTCCTTTAAACTATAAAACCACACCACTAAAACAAAATAAAAACACACACAAACATTAATTAGCAATAGCAATGGAAAGTTCAGCACAAATTTATGATGTACCTGAATCTCATTCCAATATTGAGCAAGAAAATAAACCAATGTCATCATGGGATGAAATAATTGAAATAAACCAATTATTTCGCATTGGAACCTTGAATGTGCTAGCACATTCATCATAGGTTTACCACAATCTTCTTTCTTTATAGGTTGTCTTCTTGGCTCTACTTTTCTTGCAGCATTAGCTGATTCGTCTATCGGTCGAAAAAAGGTGCTAATATTTTCTTGTTTCTCAATGTCAATAACTTCTATGCTTATAATTATCTCCACAAACATTTGGATTTACTCTGCCTTGAAATTTTTGATCGGTTTTTGGCGTTCGTCTATTGGAACATGTGTTCTTGTTTTACTTACGGAGAAAGTGAGCACCGAATGGCGATTCCGAGTTGGAATTGTTGAGTATTTTACTTTTACAATAGGGTACATGTCTTTACCCGGTTTCGCTTATATAAACCGAAACTCATCGTGGAAAACTCTTTATCTTTGGTCGTCAATCCCCACTCACTCTATGTGATCTATTATTGCTTATCTCTTTGTTACCGAGTCGCCTAGGTGGCTTGTTATGCAAGGTCGAGAAAAAGAAGTTTTGAAAATGCTCAAAAGGGTTTCATCAGAAGAAAGTGCTAATGATGATAATGTTAATCTAGCTTCGAGTTTACCAAAACCGAAGACTAAAGAAAAAAAATCATTTTTTCAACATTACTCTTCGATAGGTGAATTGTTTCATAAAAGATGGGCTCTTAAAAGAATGATAGCTGTTATGATTCTTGGTATTGGAATTGGAATGGTTTATTATGGTATGCCATTAGCTGTTGGAAATTTGGGGTGCAACATTTATTTGGCTGTGGTTTTTAGTGCTTCAATGGAAATACCTTGTTGTGTAGCAATATATTTCTTGGAAAACTATAGAAGAAAACTTCCAATTCTTGTTTTCTCATTCTTAGGTGGAATTTGTTGTGCGATGTGTGTTGTCGTCGAAAATAAAGTACCAGCAGTTAAAGTGGCGTTAGCAATGATTGCGTTTTTGGGCGCTTGTACGGCTTATAATCTGTTTTTGATATACCTTATAGAGTTGTTTCCGACATGTGTGAGGAACACAACGACTTCGTTGGTGAGACAAGCGACTGTCTTTGGTTGCATATTCTGTCCCTTTTTGATATCCGCAGGGCGGAAACACAATATTTTTTCTTATGGCGTGTTTGGAATTGTTATAATGTTATCAAATTTTACATTTTTCTTTTTGCCGGAGACTAAAGGGATTGTTCTTTGCGATACAATGGATCAGCAAGAGAAAAAAGAATTAGCTATATGTGAAGCCATGAATCAACAAGAGTAAACCTATTAAGACTATTAATTTCATCTAAACCTGTTGAAGACTTTGGTTGTAATTAATTAGCTTAGTTTCATAGTTTAGCTTATATTACTTGTTGCACAAGCTGTTGAATAATAATATTGAGTAATGAATAACAATTTCACACTCTTATTCAAGTTCTTTGTCTGATTTACAATACCACTTCCAATATCCACAGCTTATTTCAACAATTTCTGGTGCATTAGAGTAATTCAAGGCTCAGTTTTTGCCCTGAAGTTTTAGAGTAAATGCCTGCAAAGATAAAAGAACTTGCTTCAACTTATCTTTGGCCTCTTCATCAATCAAATCGCCATCCTCGTTAAACTTTGCAGGGGGCGCAAATGCTTTTAGAAAGAACTCGGGTTTATTGATGAAATGAAGATCAATATACACTCCGACTTGGCGTAGATGATAGTGCGATCTACCACCACCAGATGTTTCTCCTCCCGCGCTTACTATTGCGGCAGCTTTGCCGGCCCAAATATTTGGAGGTCTAGATGCCCAATCAATTGCATTCTTCAATAGTGCTAATTACATTAGAATTAGAACCAACCATATAAGAAGGAAAGTATGTAGTCAAAATCTTAACCAAATAAATCCTGAATTTCAAAGAAACAAATATAACCAACCAATATAATCATCAATTTATTCCATAAAGTATCATTTACTTAATCACTCTCTTATTTAACCACTAAGGTATATAAGAATAATTAGTCCCTAAATTATATAAAATTCATCACTTAGTCCCTGCTCTTAAGATGTAATGACTAACCTTATGAATTTTCATATACTTATAAGGCCTAAAATAAGGATTTTTATATACTGTTAAATGAGCTTGGATCTCATCCCAAAAACTAGCTCAAATGATGAGTCTGTTAAGGTGTAAGGACTAACCTTATGAATTTTCATATACTTATAAGGCCTAAAATAAGGATTTTTATATAATGTTAAATGAGCTTGGATCTCATCCCAAAAACTAGCTCAAATGATGAGTGTGCCGGCCCAAACACATTTTTACACTCAATAGCCTGAGAACTTGAGCAATGTGAGACCTCAAACAACTTCAACACTCACCCTCACACCTAGTGTGGGCCTGAGTCCGTACCCACATTGCAATCCTTAATCCGACTTTGATACCATGTTAAACGGGTTTGGATCTCATCCTCAAATCTAGCTCTAAAGGTGAGGATGTCCTAACACATTTATACACTCAACAACCCGATAATTTGAGCAATGTGAGACTCCAAACAACTATAACAAAAACCAAGTATTATTTTTATACTATATTTTAGAGGCTAAATTATAAAGAGAATAATACTTTTACAACTAAATTATTGGTTCATTAAATCTAAATAGTACCTGTGAGAGAGTAATTATACTCAGGAGAAGCAAAAAGAACACTATGAGCTTGAAGAATCTTATAGCGAAAAGCTTCAACTAAAGGTGGATAAGTTCCATTGTTCTCAAGATCAGTATTCAACATAGGTAGATTTGAAATATCAATGAACTCAATCTCAATGCCTTCAATGGATCCTTTGCTCAACTCAATTGCTACATACAATTATCAACAACTTATAAGCATATAAATACAAGAAGAAAGAATTGAAGAAAAGAAAGAGAAAGAGAAAGAATTGAATGAACCTGCACGGATAAGGCCTGAGTGGTATGAAGCTTTTCTAAGAGAACCTGAAAGAGCTGCCACTTTGATCATTGTTGCTGCCATAACTCTAATGTTCTGTTCTTTACTTTGTTTGTTCTGTGTCTATAATAGCAATTTAGGAGATTATGTTATGATTCTTGTGACTCAAACAAAAAGTCAGAAACTAATATTATAAAGGCAAAATTACATTGTCGTTATTTATCTTATTTCTTTTGTAACATTTTGGTCTTTTATCTTTTATTTATAACACTTTGATCCTTTATTTTTTTTTATAACACTTTGGTCCTTTATCTTTTATTTGTAACACTTTATTCCTTTATTTTATTTTTTTTGTAACACTTTGATCCTTTAAAGAATATGAAAATATGAAAAAATTGATGAAGATGATGAACATATTCATCAAAATTATGACTTTTATTTAATTTTAATTAAAAGGTATTTAAAAAAAATAAAATTAAGCATTTTTTAAATTTAAAAAAAAAATGAAAAAATGATTTATATGTGAATGTTGTAAAAGATAAAGGACCAAAATGTTACAAATAAAAGATAAAGGACCAAAGTGTTACAAATAAATAAAATAAAGGACCAAAGTGTTACAAATAAAAGATAAAGGATCAAAGTGTTACAAAAAATAAGATAAAAGACCAAAAATATAATTTTGCTTATTATAAAATAATAATTAATAATTTAAATATTGGTAAATTCTTAGATTGTGTTATATTTATTTTTTGCTTTCAATTTGTTGTATTTTGACCTAAAAGGGTGATGACATAAGCACTCACTTCATTAATAAAAAGATGACCCTGACACAAATATCCAAAAATGGGGTTGGAGTGGAATTTTTTTGGAAAAAGGTGAAATTAGGGGGTAATAACTGTTTTTATTTTTATTTTTTAAATTTAAAACTGCGAATTAAATTAAATTTTACCAAATCTC
This sequence comes from Trifolium repens, assembly GCA_030408175.1. NCBI lineage: Eukaryota > Viridiplantae > Streptophyta > Magnoliopsida > Fabales > Fabaceae > Trifolium > Trifolium repens. Next base: position 11,510,310 of record CP125850.1, read on the forward strand.
ATATGGTTCATAGGAGAATGAGTCCAATAATCAGAATTCGATTATGAGTTAAATAAAATTTAATTAAAAAATTTTTCCACTAAAAATCGAATTTAGATTCTCTCGAATAATTTGCTCTACAGGAAGCTCATCGACCAAAACTATTTATAATCTTATGTAAAATAACTTTTGCAAATAAATAAGATTTTATGCTAGGTTATAAGTTTTCACTAATGAAAACTGTATTTTTATAACTTATTTTGTCATACCTTGATAATTTATAAAAATACATAAAATTTTATATATTTGCATAAGCTGTTTTACATAAGCTAAAAATAAATTATTCCAAAGGGACCTACTTTCATTCATTTTGCCGGGAAAAAACCATCTCTCTTCCCAAATTACATTATACTATACTATATAGTATAATATAATATAAGAGGGAGATATATTGACTCCAAGAGTAAGAGGATGTATTGGATTGATATTTCAATAGATTTTAAAAGAAACTTTTTATGTTAAAAAATTCTTGTGGTATTCAATCAAGACTTCTATATAATTAAAATAAATCTTGTGGTATTCAATTAAGACAATCAAATTTTTTTTTTTAGGACAATGAAGGAAGAAGTTGTGATAGGTCAACATTCAAAGACTTCAAAATAGTAACCCTAAAGGAAAAAGAAACCTACATAAACTCAAAAACAACTTCGTACATAGGAACATCACACATTTGTTTTGATACTCATGGGTGGTGTAGTCTTCACCAAAAGGGAGTACTTCCCAATCATTCGGATCCCCCACTTTCCAAAAAGTTTTGCTAATGGATCGACGAAAGCAATATAAAAATTGAATATTTGAAATATCAAGAGTCACCCATATCTCATCAGAAGAAGTAGAGGAAGAAGAAGAGTTTATAGGAACAATGTTCATAGTCTAAAACTCAATCCTAAGAAATTGGTGAAGGATGAAGCGATTCAAACCTCTGAGAAAGTGAAGAAGCTTTTCAAGTGGAAGGGAAAGTGAAAAGTTTCTCAAGTAGAAACTCCTGCCTATATACATGCCAATTAAAGGGGTAAATGAACGCTACAGATGGAAAGAAAAAAAATCAATGGCTCATAAGCGTTTGGGAAACAACGCCAGAACTTAAAAGGGCTAGACACGTGACTAAAACTTATAAGCGAGTGAGACACGTGGAAGGAAATTGCTTTAATAAAATGTCTCTTCATTCGTGCTAAAGGAACACATCAATGAGCACTACTTACATAATAATTCTAGGAACGACTACGGGATGAATTTTGATAACAGAGGAATCAACTACTACATAGATTACAGATATAAATCCCAAAACCATCATTTCCATTCCGCCATGGAGGATGGATTAGAAGTTTCTCTCACCTCATTCATGTACTGACTTGACCGTTGGAATTCTAACATTGTTGCAAGTACCTTTTCTCCATTGGTATTTGAAGATCATATCATCACCTACCTAATATAGATCTGACCATTCATTACCACCCGAAGAACATTTTCATTTGAACACTCGGTTCAATTTCCATAATTAGAATCAAACTTAGAACCTACCTTTTATATGCAGAAAGAGATATGAATCATCTCATCAAAATGTTCTAATGTTCAAACAATATGACCAATGTGAATAATTTGATGTGATAATTGATCAATAGAGAAAGAAATTTAACTTTGTAAATCATGTACTCAGCCAATAAAACTGAAACAAAAACAAAAGGGAAATAGCAAACATTATTCTAAATGTAACTAGGGAACTAATAATATATTTTCAAGCTTTATTTCATTGTTACAATAATGTCATGCACAATCTGAATCACAATACTAATTCCAACATCCACAGTTTATTTCAAGAATTTCTGGTGCATTAGAGTAATTCAAGGCTCAGTTTTTGCCCTGTAGTTTTAGAGTAAATGCCTTCAAAGATAAAAGAACTTGCTTCAACTTATCCTTGGCCCCTTCATCAATCAAATCGCCATCATCGTTAAACTTTGCAGGGGGCTCAAATGCTTTTATAAAGAACTTGGGTTTATTGATGAAATGAAGATCAATATACACTCCGACTTGGCGTAGATGATAGTGTGATCTACCGCCACCAAAGTCTGCTCCCGCGCTTACTATTGCAGCAGCTTTGCCGGCCCAAACATTTGGAGGTCTAGATGCCCAATCAATTGCATTCTTCAATAGTGCTAATTACATTAGAATTAGAATCAACCAAATAAGAATGAAAGTATGTAGTCAAAATCTTAACCAAATAAATCATGAATTTCAAGGAAACAAATAGAACCAACCAATACAACCCCTATATGTAAAACAATCTAAATCGTAATAAATTGTCAATTTAGTCCATGAAGTACCACTCACTGAGTCGCTCTCTAATTCGATTTATCAAGTAGTTTAGTAGTTATAATTCGATTTTTAGAATGAATAAATGGAGTGTTTGAAATATAAATGAGTTAAGGTGTGAGTGTGACTGTTAGATTGTGTTCTATTTGTTTTTTGCTTGTAATTTGTTGTATTTTGACTAATATAAAGCTTTTTGCACACTTGGTCAAAAAAAAAGAAAGACTTTTTGCACACATAATATTTATGACTTAAAAGGATGATCGCATAAACACTCACGTCACTAATAAAAAGACTACATTGGCAAAAATATCCAAAAATGGGGTCGGAGTGGGAAATTTAGGGAGAAAAAAAAAAGTGAAATTAGGGAAGAAACTGGTTTTTAAAATTTGAAACCAAAATTGTGTGAAAATAATTGAAAACAATTTTTTTTTTAATATCTTGTTATATCTCATCTGGTTACCGGGAGAATAAGTTTGGTAATTCAGAATTCGGCTGTGAAGTAATTAAAATCTGGCCAATAATTATTAATTTCCATCAGAAATCGAACACAAGTTCTCTCGAACAATTTATTTTATGGATGAGTTCATTAACCACTTGAGTCTAATATTTTGGTGTATATCTTCCTTGTTCTGTAGGAAGAAAAATACGATTGTAATATTGTATTTTGTATGTTAAGAGTTTAATTTATATTTTTTAGAAGTTGAATAATTTATCACTATAGTCAGGTGTAAATTGTTAAATCTTTCTTTTTATGACTCAATATTCAACACAATGATCGACTAATTTGAAGAATACTTTACCGCCTATTACAGGGGGTTATTTAAAAAAAATGAAGGATCTTCATATGAATATTATATGCCAAGAGTTTTATATTTAATAGATTTTGTACAAATATTTGTAAAAAACATTTTTATGGTGATAAATTTTGTCTATTACTAGAAGTCAAATTTATTTTCAAATATCTTTAGTTCTTCACTGAACTTTTCATAAATAAAAATTCTGAGTATGAATATTCAAAAAAGAAGACTTCTCATGAGAAAAAAATATTTTAATTTCTTAAAATGGAGTTTTTTTGGGGAAATTAATATTTTTGAAGATGATGAATACAATCAGGATTATGGGGTAAAATTTTCAAACAGAACAAAGTATGTGCATCATATAGAAAGCCACTAAGTTTGGTCTAATGGTGAAAAATTTGAGTAGAAACATGAGGTCTTAGGTTCGATCATTATTGGCTTTCATTGAAAACTAAAAAAAAAAGGTCCTATATAAGAAAATGTAATTAGTATGTAATGCCCTTTTGTTCAAAAATAAAATAAAATCAACACATTTAATTTATTTTTTTGTAAGTAGCTAAAAAGAAAAGAAAAACAAAACTGAAGAGGAAAAATAATTACGAAGAAAGAAGGTTTCAATCGACATTTAAGGAGACCTCAAGTTTAGCGAAGAAATCTGTATATTAATTCATTTTTCTAAATATGTGACAAAGAGAAACATTGATTTGGGAGAAAAACTCATTTATATCTTGGATTAATACACATAATCGTCCCATGAGCTTGACTCAATTGGTTGGACATTGCATTATTGATTTAAAGTAAGGCTTTAATTCAAATAAAATTTGATATAATAATTCTAAGTGGGGTTTGGGTTTCCTCCATTTGTTTTCTCTCTATTTATTCTCCATTTAGAGAGAGATAGACACATTAAAAATTAGTTGGACCTATTAAAAAGTGGGTCCCACAAATTTGTGGACCCCACTAATTTTTAATGTGTCTATCTCTCTCCAAATGGAGAATAAATGGAGAGAAAACAAATGGAGATTTTGAAATTTGATTGAAGTAACTTGATTAATTTATAAAAAAAATACTCATCAATGACAGATATATATTTTTTGACAATATATAATAAGATGATCGATGACAAATATTTTGAAAACGCGTTAAATTCGAAAATATACAAACAGGTAGAAATTATAGCATTCATTAAAGGCCATTCAAACAAAGTATAGCAACAATCAAAAAACAAAAAAAAACCATCAAATCAAAATAGGAAATAAATGTAGAATTTATCCAGGGTTTGGACAATTAGGGTTTGAACAAACCTTTTTCTTTTTGCGAAATTTCTCTAACTTTAATTTTTTGATGCTATTGTCACTTTTTTTTTTGGGTACACTTGTCATTTTTTTTAGATTATCATAATATTGGTATAAAATTTCCACCGTTGGTAATGACTACTCTCAGTCAGAAAATTTATGAGGCATACAAGATGGATTCTCCTACACGTTTAAAAGGACCAAATCTCTTATCACTTGAACTAATTCATGGCTGATTATGACCTATTTTCTATACTTAATTTTTTGGTCAAACTCTACTATTATCTACAACAAACAAATAGAAAACACAATAAGTATAAAAAAATACTTTTAATAGTATAAAATTCATATTAAATATAAAATGATTTTAAAAAAAATTAAATATCACTGCTTAAAAAAAATTAAATATCACTACCTAAACATAATTAGACCAGTCCTTCTTCACTACCCTATTTTATGGCTTATTTTGAGTCTCAACAAAGTCAATGTCTTCATTGTATATTGGGCTTGGAGCTAAAGGGATCGTTTTAAACTCTCTAATCGATGGCTTGCTTTCAATTCCAACAAAGTTAATGTAACCATTGTGTATTGGATTTGGAGCTTTAGGAACCGTCCTTAATTCTCCGATATTACCATTGTGTATCGGGTTTGGAGCCTTAACCATTGTGTATTGGATTTGGAGCCTTAGGAACCGTCCTCAACTCTCCGATGTTACCATTGTGTATCGGGTTTGGAGCATTTGGAACCGTCCTCAACTCTCCGATCAATGGATTTTTTTCAATCCCAACAAAATCAAAGTAACCATTGTGTATTGGATTTGGAGCCTTAGGAACCGTCCTCAACTCTCCGATGTTACCATTGTGTATGGGGTTTGGAGCATTTGGAACCGTCCTCAACTCTCCGATCAATGGCTTTTTTTCAATCCCAACAAAATCAAAGTAACCATTGTGTATTGGATTTGGAGCCTTAGGAACCGTCCTCAACTCTCCGATGTTACCATTGTGTATCGGGTTTGGAGCATTTGGAACCGTCCTCAACTCTCCGATCAATGGCTTCTTTTCAATCCCAACAAAATCAAAGTAACCATTGTGTATTGGATTTGGAGCCTTAGGAACCGTCCTCAACTCTCCGATGTTACCATTGTGTATCGGGTTTGGAGCATTTGGAACTGTCCTCAACTCTCCGATCAATGGCTTTTTTACAATCCCAACAAAATCAAAGTAACCATTGTGTATTGGGTTTGGAGCCTTAGGAACCGTCCTCAACTCTCCGATGTTACCATTGTGTATTGGATTTGGAGCTTTAGGAACAATCCTCAAAACTCTGATCAATGGCGACCCGTGCTGACCTACCTTCAAAATAGATTTATATATTTCAAATTATATATATATATCTTCAAAAACTTGCACTTTCATTTTAGAATATATAAAAATAATATTTTATGTGAATCTTTAAATAGAAAATCTTTGCGATTTCATCTTTATTTATCAGAATTTGAAAGAGAGAAATCATGTCTATTTTTTCTACTATATTAATTAATTAGTATATAAACAAGCCTATAATAGTGCGACAAACCTTCCTGTTTTGAATCTTATTAAGACTTTTTCCATCAGCATCAACGCATACATGTCCAGAACTGCAACCTGCAAATAAAGAAACATTTATTTTTTATTAGTGAAAAAACAAAAGAATCAATAAACACAAGTTCGTTTCTTGCACCAAAAATATATATGAAATCGTCGTTACAACATAAAAAATTGTTCATACCTCTAAATTAACATTATTTTTTTTATAATCTAAATTAACATTTTCTAGTACTTGTTGTGTTAATTTCTACAAATATTCTAATGGTACTAGCTATTTTCTATTTATTATATGAATGCTTATAGTATAAAAATTACGTACTAATATGAATGAAACAATACAGTAAAAATAAACATGAATAAATTAAAGCAAAAATTATGTTATTTTTTAAATAAAAAACTAAAATAATGACAAAAGGTTCTATTTATTAGATGAATGTTTTATGTTATAGTCTAAAAACTATTTACCAACATTAATGAAACAACACCGTAAAAAACATGAATAAAACAAAGCAAAATATAAATGAAAGTTTTTTTTTAAAATAAAAAACTAAAATAGTGACAAAAGGTTCTATTTATTATATGAATGCTTATATTCTAAAAACTACGTACAAACATTGAATGAAACATTGCATAAAAATAATAATAGTTGAATGAAACAATATTTTTTTTAAAAAAACCTGAAATAGTGACGAAGGTTCAATTTATTATATGAATGTTTAGGGTGCATTTAATTCACAAAACAGCAAGTACCGGACAAACTAGTACAGAATAAGATAATAGAGAACATGATAAAACTGTACCGAAAAAATATATGGCAATAATATTTTTTATTTTAAAAAATGAAATGAATATTTTCGTATTATTTATAGTTGTATTGTGGACAAAAAGTTGTCCCGTCCCTTGCTACCTATTTTATAGGTCTCATAATCAATTTCTAAATCAAACAGAATGTACAACAAAAATGACCAATCATCTATTTTTTAGCAAATCAAACTCACTCTTATAGTCTAAAAACTATGTCCTAACATGAATGAAACAATACTGTAGAAAACAGGAATAAAATTATAAACCAAAATATAAACCAATGTAGTTTTTTTTTTTAAAAAAAAAAAACTAAAATAATGAAAAATGAGAATAGAAATAGAATATTAGCAAACCATAAGTCTCTCTTGTAAGAAGCATGGAAATAAGAACAAGTACAAAGACAGCGGTAGGGAAGAATTTTGACGCCATTGGAGAGAAAATTTTGATGGTGAATAAGACTAATGCAATGAACATATTTATAGTTGTGGAATGTGTAATTTGATGCCCATTTTGGAAAGAAATTATCTTAAAACATAAATGCACACGATCATGCTTTCAATGGTTTGGTTTGATTCGGAAAAAAAAAGTTCTCAAATTAAATAATCGTGACAAAATAATGATTAAGGAATGTTATTTAATGCACTCGATAAAAAAAGGAAAGTTCATGCCAAAAATGGAAATATCAAAGTGACAACTTAGGCAATAAGATACCTCTAATCATAAAATTCATAATGCCCCCTTTCAAGGTGAGGATTGCATAGGTGGTCTAACAAACTACTATACCATTTTTTAATTTGGGGTCGAACAAACTTAATATTATAAAATTCATTTTTAAAATGACTCTATCTAACTCATGTTTAGACTATCTTATATTTTGTGAGATTTTGTAACACCAGAAACCCTCCGAAATGGCGAGACAAATTTTGAGGATTAATTTTACTAATTATAGATGTTTTAATGTCAAATTATCATTTCTTTGTCATTTTGTCAACATGCTTATCACAGGTACCACTCTAATCCGTATGGGAGATGGTATTTTCCGCTTTATTTTGAAGTGTAAAGGACCGTCAAAAGCAAGGTTGTCAAAACTGGACCGGTCGGTCGGACCGTTCGAACCGTGAACCGGTCATATATCCGGTCCGGCCTGAAAATCGGGCAGCAAGCGAACCGGTAAAAAAACAGTCGAATCGGCTCGAAACCGAAAAAAACCGGTAAACTGACTGGTTTAAATGGTTCGGTGGTTCATTTTTTTTTTTTTTTAAATTTTTAAAAAAGTCAAAACTTTCTAATATTGAGTCAGTATTCTAATTAAGGTAGAAAAACAAATATTGAGTCAATATTCTAATTAGTGTTATGGTAAGAAAATAAGCAAAACTTCCTAATATATTACAATTATCATCAATACAATAAATAACAAATATTTTGACATGAATGAACAATATTCTAATCAAGGTAGCAAAACTTCCTAATATATTACAATTATCATCAATACAATGAATAACAAATATTCTCACTTGAATGATCAGTAATTCAGTATTCACCACAATTTTTTTCCTAATATTTTGTAATTTCTAATTTGGTTTGAATTGAAAATTTTATGTCTAATGTATTAAACTTTTAATTTTATATTGACTTTATGACATTTCATCTTTTTAATATGTGAAACTAAGGAATATTAAGTCATTATTTATTTATTTATTTTTATTTATTTATATATTAATTAAAATTTATATTTAATATATATTTAATTAAAACGGTCCGACCACTTGAACCGGTAAGCTCACCGGTTCGATGATCGGTCCGATTCTGACAACCTTGGTCAAAAGTGACTTTGTCCGTTTGTCAACTTTTGCTGCCTTAGCTTAGCTCTGCTTTTTCTAGTTGTTTAGGGGGGTGTATTTAGCCACTCTGTGTGTATTTGGGCTGCCCTGCTTTTTGTTTTTTATTTTTCTGCTAAAGCCCAGTTTTTTATGAACTTTTTGGGGTTTTTTTATACTTCTTGTACTCTATTCCCCTCTTTTCAATGTATGCATAAAATTTTATTTTTTATTTTATAAATTAGAGGGCCTAAGCCCAAAAAAAAAGAAAAATTACAACATGATCAATCTAGGAGCTAAAAGCCCCATCAAGGAGATGACTAATTTGGCATAAAATTTTATTCTCTTCAAAAAAATAATAATTATAGCTAGATTAATGTATGCATAAAATTTTAGTCTCTTCAAAAAAATAATAATTATAGCTAGATTAATGTAATGATTTAATCGATTATAAATATTAATTCATTAGAAGAGATTTTTTTTTTTTTTTAAGCAGAAAGAGAGAGGCTCTATTAGATAAATAAAGACATCCCAACTAGGTTGGCACCTCTATACTTACCCAACAGACGAGCCAAACTCCAAAATATATTAAAATAAAAAGAGACAAACATACAATCAACTTGGGGGGACTAGACCAAAACCCATATTGGCAAGGCTCCAAGCAGTGTAAGAGGAAAGAGAAAGACCCATATTGGCAAGATGATCCGCAACAGTATTAGCTTCCCTATAAGTATGAGTGATGATGTAATTCATCTGACTCAACATGAACTTCGCATTCTTCCATCTGTTTCTAAGAGACCAGGCAACAAGCTTTTTAGGATTTGTAAAAGCAGCCACCACAGAAGTAGAGTCAGTTTCAATCCAAAGATTATGCCAGTTGTTCTCATAAGCAACTTCAATGGCACGAAGGACACCACAAGTTTCAGCAAACAAAGAGGTTTGAACCCCCAGAGGCTCAGCGAAAGCAAAGACAAAATCAGAGAGATGATTACGAAATACTCCACCACAAGAAGTCGTGCCAGGGTTGCCAGAAGAAGCCCCATCAGTGTTACACTTAATCCAAGAAACAATAGGAGGGTGCCAAACAACTTCTTTCAGAATAGGAGCCCTAGGAGGATGTATAGAAATATGAAAAAACTTCAAAATGGAAAAATCTCTAATGGAATTAGAAGAAGTTTTCTTAGTATAATTGCCAGTGAGAGCAGTGGAGGCAATGATATGAGAAATAGCAGCTCTCCACCCAAGATCTTGATCCCTGTATCGCGCCTGATTCCTAGCCAACCAAATCGTGTTGATGAGATTGATGATAGCAGCAATAATAGTAACTTTACATTGTGGAGACCAATGATGATCACAGAGGCTCCATATATCATCCATGCAAGAGAATTGTAGGGGTTGATTGAAACAGCCAGTAAACCACGACCAAAGTCTAACAGCATACCTGCACTCAAAGAAAAGATGAAATGAAGTTTCCACAGAGCTATTACAAAGATTACATTTGGAAACCAAAGAGCAACCCCTAGCCGTGATATTATCATCGGTTGGGACCTTGCCATGCATAAGACGCCAGACAAGAAAAGACTTAGAAGGAGGAATCTCAAGATTCCAAATAAGCTGTGCCCAAAGAGTTTCTTGATATTGCACAGTCTTAAAGCTATAAGCTTCCTTGAGGCTCAAATCCCCATTATCCGTATGCTTCCACAAGAGCTGGTCTGGAGAATGCTGTAAGGGAATAACCACATGAGATATAAGAGAATAAAGGTTAGGATACACCTGAGATAATGAAAGAGGAATGCACCAATGCCCATCATGAATATAATCTTTGACAGTTGAGATAAGATGCTGCTTGAGATGATCCGGGATATTTAATTGATCAGATAAAGGCTCACCACACCATCTATCATTCCAAAAATTAATGTTACTACCATCCCCCAACAACCAAAAAGAGTTGTCCCTGATAACCTGATACTCATCCTTCATGCTACACCAAAGAGAAGAGAAAATGTGATGCCGAATAATATGATTGCCTCTGAAAACTCTAGCACGCAACAACAAAGCCCATGAGCTAGTAGAATGCAGCAGGGACCAACATAACTTCAGATTAGAAGCAAGATTTAATTTGATTAAGGACCTAAGATTAAGACCACCCTGAGCATGAGGTCTGCAAACTTTATTCCAAGAAACAGTCACCAACTTTCTCTTTTCAATATCACCACTCCAAATAAAGTTCTTGATACATTTCTCAACATCTCTGAGTAAAGCAATAGGCCAAGAGTATATAGCAAAGCTATAGACAAACATGCTTTGAACCACAGCCAGAACTAGTTGAACCCTGCCAGCAATAGATAAGAGGGAAGCTTTCCAAGCAGATAATTTCTGTTTAACTTTGTCAGCTATAGGTTGGAAATAACTAGCTTTTGGCTTACCTTTAAAAATGGGAACACCCAGATAATTAAAAGGAATAGACCCTACCTTAAAATTGAGTTCCTGAACAATAAGAGCAAGCCTACCAGGAGTAATAGAACCAGTGAATATAGTAGACTTGTTAGGGCTAATGACTTAACCCGATTCCAAAGTATATTGAGAAAAAAGAGCTTTTAAAGCCTTAATGCCAGATAAATTACCCTTACAAAAAATAAACAGGTCATCAGCATAGAAGGAATGTGAGGGAACCATAACATTCCTAGTACCTTTAATTTGCTTCAAATGCTCTTGGTTCACCAGAAAAGTGATAGCTCTACTCAAAACATCCTCAGCCAAACAAAATAATAAAGGAGAAAGGGGATCACCTTGTCTAACCCCTCTACTACAATTGAAGTAACCATAAGACTTACCATTGACAATCACAGAAAGATAGGCTGAATGAAGGATAATCTTGATCCAGCCACAAAAAACATCATTAAAGCCAAAATTTCGCAACACCTTAAGAAGAAAATTCCAATCAAGAGTATCAAAAGCTTTAGTAATGTCAATTTTAATGGCTAGATTACCTCCAAAGGATTTGTTATGAAGCAAGTTAGTAACTTCAGAAGCAATACACAAGCAGTCCGTGATGTTTCTATCATGTATAAACCCTTTTTGCTCCTCGGAGATAATATTTGGCATCACAGTTGCAAGTCTATCAGCAAGAATTTTAGATATAATTTTGAATTTGAAGTTGGCCATAGCTATAGGTCTATATTGGCCAATAGAAGAAGCATCTGGAGTCTTAGGAAGAAGAGCTATAACATTAGAATTGAACCCAGGCATGATCCAGTTGGAAGTGAAAAATTGAAGCACGGCCTTGATGACATCATTACTAACAATATCCCAGTAGTGCTGATAGAAAAAAGCTCCAAACCCATCAGGTCCTGGAGCACTATCCACGTTAAGAGCAAACACAGCAGCCTTGATCTCAGAGTGGGAAGGCAACTGAGATAGAACAACATTAACATCAGAAGAGACAAGCTGAGGGATAACCTCATCCACGAGCACAAAATCCTGCAAAGCAATGTTAGAGGAGAATAAATTTTTATAATAATTAACAATATGCTCAGAAATGTGAACAGGATCAATAAGAACATTAGCGCCATCTTGAAGGGAAGTAATGGCCTTGGTAGAGGATTTGAGTTTAGCTAGTCTATGAAAATATTTGGTGTTCCTGTCACCATGCAGGTGCCAATTAAGTCTAGCTTTCTCTTGCCAGAAAACTTCTTGCTTGTTGAGAGCATCCTCAAGAGCAATATTAGCCTGCCTTTCCTCAGCAAGAAGCATATCAGTTGGACCAATAGATTGAATATTGTGCTGGACAGTTTTTAAGTTTAAATCTGCTTGAACAACCGCTTCGTTGATGTTACCAAAGCAAGTCTTATTCCATTCTTTCAATTTCATTTTCAGGATCTTGAGCTTCTTATTAAGAATGAACATAGGGCAGCCAATGAGCTCAGTCTTCCAACACTCACTAATGATGCTTCTACAATCATCATGCATAGACCACATTCTCATAAATTTGAAGTTAGAAGCAATAATAATAGAGGTTTGAAAATCAAACAACAGAGGAAAATGATCAGATCTGTGTTTAGTTAGAGCCTCAACAGAAGAAACCTGACAAATATCTAACCAATCCTGATTACAAACCACCCTATCCAATCTTTTTTCTGTGTGCCTACTACCTCCTCGCCCATTATTCCATGTGAATTCAGCACCTTTAGTAGGTAAATGAATCAACTGGAAATTGTCAGTCCAAGCTTGAAAATCAGACATAGTTAATCAACTAGAAGAGATTGATTAATATACCATTCCTAATTAATATAAAGAGGTTGTATTAGACGATCATATTTTCACTCAACTAATTGATTGGAAATGGAATTCCTAATTAATATACCATTCCTAATTTTAACTACAAATATGATTGGAAATGGAATTTCAAGAACCTAAAACCTTTTATCGAACACATGTTCCTAAATACAAATGTAAGCAGACACGCTTAATAAAGGTGGAATCCAACGGTGCGCATGTCCTAAGTGGGCATAATCAAGATGCTTCTAGGGTGTGTCCATGATATGATCCGCACAGCTGCTCTTTATAGTTCATATGACCCGGTTCAATTTGCGAGTGATTCTTGGCTCAATCCAAAATCACTAGTAGAAATAGATTTGTTATTGGAATTTGTGGCTTTCATTTTATTTATTTATGATAGAGTAATTTGTTTTAAAATGTGGTCAAAGTTGGTACAATGCATATTCAAATGGTAGTCATGATTTACCAATAACGATATATTTTAAACTTAATTATGCAAATGATCCTTGCAAATATAGATCATTTGAATTTTGATCTCTAAAATTCAAAAAATTTCATTTTTGACCTTATACTTTGATTTTACTTGAAAATGGTATATAAGATTATAGAATCATAATTGATTCTACTAAATCAATTGTTAATATGTTATAACAATATATATCATATTCTAATATTTTTTCTGGTCTTTATTATAATTTTCTTTTTTAGATTATAGAATATTTAATCTATAATATACTCCTTCCGGTCACAAATATAAACAAAAGTATACTTTTAGATTCATTAAATAACATATGCATCTGATCTGTATTATAGTTCAGATACATCAATTTATTCAATAAATCTAAAAAGTGTAATTTTACTTATAATTGTAGTCGGGTGAGTATAGATCAAATACATTGAACATATATTCTATGAATCTAAATCTTTTTTAAAACAAAAATGAGAGGGAATAGTTAGTGTCAAACTTATGGTCCATTTTGTTTGATTAAAAATGAGAGTGTTGTAAATATCGTATAATTATTATTATTGAATTTATCCAAATTTACTTAGCCTATTAGTTAGGCCCGTTAGGTATAACATAGTCTATTTAAACTCTTCAGTAATTGTACTCATTCATTCAATTAATAAAATTACACCTATTTACCTATTTCTTTGAGTTTAACATGGTATCATGAGCTCCCGTTTTTTGGGATACGCTTCCGCATAAACCCTAACCACCCCAATTTGTTTTTCAATCCCTTTTCTTTCCAACTTTTCATTCGAAAATTGGCTAACATACTGTCTGTGTCACGTTTCTAACTTCCTGTGAACATATCGAAATTTCAAAAATACCATCATAACCGTCTCTCAATTCCGAGTCCATCGCCGTCGAAACCACCGCCAACAACCACCTCACGCGCCCTCACGCGCGGCTTATCTACCGGCGCGTGAGCCCCACTCTCACCACCGTCCCTGGCGCGTGGTGGCCACGCGCCGCCCTCTGGGCCTCCGTTTCTGACAAATTTGGTGTCAGTTTTTTCGTCTCGATCTCCTCTTTCCGTTGGTGTGTTCAAAATAATTTTCTGAAATACTCGAAATTTGGGTATTTTTTTGTTACCTTTCGATAATTAACCTTATTTCGTTGCTCCGGTTATTTTGCTTCAATGGCAGTAAACGCTCCTCCACCCCCTCCTCCACCCCCACCTCCACCTCCGATTATACCACCTCCTTTTAATGCTAAGGATTTCGTCATTCAAAAAGGCTATTGGCTTAATGGCGAAAAAAATTATTTTCAATGGTCTCAATTAATTCGTCAGACACTGAAAGGTTGTGATATGATTGACCATCTTGATGGTGATCCTCCTCTGGTCACTGCTCCTAATTTCTCTTCTTGGGATAAAGATGATTCTGTTATTATTACGTGGCTTTGGAACTCTATATCTCCTGAAATTAGTAGAAATTGCATGTTTCTCTCTACCGCACGAGCAATTTGGAACTACCTCAGTAGCAATTATTCAATGAAACAAGACATGTTTGCTTGCTATGACTTAAAGAGGAAAATTTTCAACACCAAGCAAGGAAATCTTCCGGTCACCGAATATTTTGGGGTTCTCAATTCTCTTTGGATTGAACTTGATCAATATCAAAATTTGAAGATGGAGTGCAGTCAAGACACTGTAATTTTAAATGCTGTAATTGAAAGAGATAGAATATTTGATTTTTTGGCAGGTCTCAATGTGGAGTTTGACCCCATTCGAGTACAAATTTTGGGAAAGGAAAAACTTCCCACTCTTACTGAAGTCTTTTACACTGTTCGCAGTGAAGAAACTCGCCGTCATGCTATGCTTAGCGAGCATCTCCTGATGTGTCAGCACTTGCCGCCGGCAAAGGACCACAACCATCTTCAACCATATTCTTTTGTGAGCACTGCAACAAGCCTTGGCATAACAAGAAAAATTGTTTCAAACTACATGGAAAAGAACAGGTTCTTAGCCGAGGAGGAGGCCCTCGGAGTCTGCAGCAGAATCAGGCACATGTTGCAACGGGAGGAACTGACTCGTCCTCTTTTAGCCAGAATGATGTGGAACGTCTACAGTCTCTTCTTGCCTCCATTAGTAAGCCTTCTGGATCTGGGTCTTTAGCAATTACTAGTAAGAATATGTACTCCCGATCCTTTACTATTTGTGATGTTATCCCTAAAAATGCTTGGATTCTTGACTCTGGGGCTACTAATCATATGACATTTGATCCGGCTTTACTATCCTCATATACATCACATTCGAGTATTCCTTATATCACTGTTGCTGATGGCTCTCATGCTCGTGTTGTTGGCGTTGGAAATATTGACCTACAACCTTCATTCAAGTTGCAATATGTGCTTCATGTTCCTACACTTTCCAATGTTGGAACAAAGTGGGTCTGACATGAACCTCTAATTTTTGAAGTGATTTTGATGATAACAAAGTATTAAAATTGCAATTGGAATTACTAATGATTATTCTAGTGTGCAGAATTACAAGTTAAAATTAGTTCAGAAGCACTATGAATAATAGCAGAGAAGCCAGTTAAACAAGCTCTAAAGGCACATCACTGTTCATCAGAAGCTTAAATTTTGCGTGCTGAAGAAAGTGACTCTGGGAACAAAAACAAGGTTCTGAAGGACTCAGAAGCTGAGGACCTTAAGAAGCTATGACAACAGCACCAGGAGCAAAAGGAATTTACGTCACTCAAGAACTGACAGAATCAGAATCAATGATTGGAGAACAATCTACTTCAAGGCTCTGTCACATCCACAGGAAGGAATATTCGTTGGTACAATGTTAACCTTATCCATAAGTGGAGCGCATTTGAGGATCGTACTATTGTACTATTATTACTCAAAATGGATGAGTGATAATTCAAATAGCAAGGTAGTGAAATTGAAGATATTTGCCAAAGAAGGCAACTACAGCTATCACAATTGTACGAGTAAATTACAGCTGGCACCTTATCTCTCTGCAACGGTCATCATCTTCCTTCAAGTATAAATAGAAGACTCAAATGGAAGAATTGACGACTGTTCAATTACTGCGTTTAAGGCTCTGAAGCATTCTGACATCATTTGTTTAATCTGTCATTCAAAGTCTTAAAGCAATTTGTGTTGTATTTTGTAAACACCTCTGATAGTATATCAAGTGTCCATTAACATTCATTCTTAGATCTTAAGTTTGTTTGTGAAGTCTCTTGTTTGGTGAAACTTGAGCAACTGAGAAGTCTCTTGCAAGAGTGCTTGAGCAAGTTGTAATCTTGAATAGATTATAGTGGAAATCTCTTGTTAGTGACAAGGGGACTGGACGTACCTTCAAGTTGTGAAGGGAACCAGGATAAATCTGTGTGTCTTTCTCTCTTTCTCAGCACCCTTTACCTTATTTGTGTTATTATCCGCTACTAATTAGTTTTAAGTTAGAAAAAGATTTAAATTTCTAAAACACAATTCAACCCCTCATTCTTGTGTTTTTCCACCTTCAATTGGTATCAGGAGCTGGGCTGTTGCCTAACTCACCTAATAGTGAAACAGTAAAGATCCAGGAGGAAAAACATGTCTGCTGAGAAGAGCAAGAACAACAATGAAGTTGGTTTTGACTATGATTCTAATTCAAGAGATAGAAGATCTTCTGATAAAGTTCCTTTCTTCAATGGAACTGAAACTGACTACCCCTTCTGGAAAACCAAGATGTACAGTCACATCATGGGTATTGACTGTGACTTATGGGACTTGGTAGAAGATGGAGTTAGTTTTGAAAATATGGACTTAGAAGGAGTAGTCAGAAAGTCTTTTACACCTACTCAAAAGTTAGAATACAAGAAGCATCATAATGTAAAAGGAATGATGACCAACGTCATCTCTCATGATGAGTATCTTAAGATTGGAGATAAAAGAACCGCAAAGTCTATTTGGGATTCTTTGAAATTCAAGTATGAGGGCAACAAACAAGTTAAGGAAGCAAAGGCTAACTTGTTGGTGCATCAGTATGAATTGTTCAAAATGAAGGATGGAGAGGATATAGAAATGATGTTTTCAAGGTTTCAAATCCTAGTATCTGGACTTCAAGTATTGGACAAAAGTTATACTGAAGCTAATCATGTAAGAAAGGTGCTCAGAAGCTTGCCACCTAAATGGAGACCAAAGGTGACTGCTTTTCAAGAGTCTAAGGACTTGGATACTGTATCCCTAGAAAGCCTAGTTAGTTCTCTCAAAAGTCATGAAATGGAGTTAATGACTGATGAGTCAACTAAGAAGATAAAAGGGATTGCCTTAAGCTCTAAGAGCTCGTCAAAGGCTCTGAAGGCTAAGGTAATAGAATCTGAGGATGAAGCCTCTGAAGAGAGTCAAGAAATTGGGTCGGATGAAGAGGAAGAGATGGTGCTGATGGCTGCGAAGGTCTCACAATGGGAAAAAAGGAGCAAGAAATATGCTGGGAAGTTTGGAGGATCTTCCAAAAGAACCAGTGCTTCTAAAGACAAGAAGAAAGATCAAAGCAAGTGCTTCAAATGCAATAAGCCTGGCCATTTCATTGCCGATTGCCCAGAGAACAAAAGTAGACCATCAAAACAGAGCTCTAGCAAGGAAAGGTACAAGAGTAAGGTCAAGAGAAGCTTTCTGGCAACATGGGAAGACCTTGACAAAGACTCTGATTCTGATGCTGATGAGGAGGCAAACCTAGCACTGATGGCGACCATCTCTGACAGAGAAGACTCTGAAGCTGGTTCAGACTCTGAAGATGAGGAAGAGGTAATATCTAAACTCTCTAGAACTGAATTGATAGATTCTCTTAAGGACGCCTTAAAAAGTCTCACTAAAAAGGCAGGTGAGTGTAAGATCTTAAAAAAATCTTACAATAACCTAACTGAGAAAATGAACATAGTAGTGGAAGAAAATGAGTCTCTAAAAAGTAGAAACTCATTTATGGAAACTCACTATGTTTATGATGATAAGGTTCCTCCAGAGCATGAATTTGCACTGCAGGAGTTTCTTATCAATGGGATGAAGAGAAGCAAAATAGCCTCTTTAATATATCATGTTAGTAGGAACAGAAGTGAGGGTCTTGGATTTTCGCATTTTAAAGATAATCCATTACTCTCTAAATCCTCTAACAATGATAATTCTAAACCTAAGGCTGTTTTTGTTAAAAGCCAATCAGAAGCAATAATTATATCAGAAGATTCAGAACCTGAAAAGGTAATTGTGTCAGAGGCTAAGAAACCTCAGACTCTGAAACCTTCAGAGCCTAAGATTTCTAAACCTCAGACTAACGTTAAAACAAAGACAACTCTGATATATTCTAAAGCAAAGTCTAAGAGTTATACAAAGCCAAAAAAAATTCAAAAAGGCTTGAATAACCCTAGAGCTTCTGAAAGGCCTAATAAACAAAAACAACCAAAGGCATTAAGGAATAACTCAAGAGGACCCATAAAAATATGGGTACCTAGATCTAAGATTGTGTTTGTAGCAGATTTGCGCTCAAAGAAGGCCAGAGCACCATTCTTGGTACCTGGACAGTGGCTGCTCACGACACATGACAGGAGACAAGCATATGTTTCAAACCCTGACTCTGAGAAAGGGAGGAACTGTGGGATTTGGAGGAAACCAAAAAGGGAAGATCACTGGTACTGGTACAATTGGTAACTCTTCTCTCTCTATTAAAGATGTTTGATTAGTTGATGGCCTAAAACATAATCTACTTAGCATTAGTCAATTTTGTGACAGTGGATATGTTGTTAAATTTAATAAGGATGCATGTACTGTAGTCAATGAGTCTGATGAGTCCATAGTGTTCAGAGGCCTAAGAAAAGGCAATGTTTATAAAATCAATCTGTCAAAACTCACAGAGCAGAAGATAGTATGTCTTCTATCTGTTAATGATGAGAAATGGGTCTGGCACCAACGCTTAGGACATGCTAACTGGAGATTAATCTCTAAGCTCAGCAAACTAAGCTTGGTTAAAGGTCTACCCAATCTCAACTATCATTCAGATGCTCTGTGTGGTCCTTGTCAGATTGGTAAGATTTCAAAAATATCATTTAAAACTAAAAACATTGTCTCTACTTCAAGACCTCTTGAACTGCTTCACATTGATTTGTTTGGCCCGGTAAGTACTGCCTCAATCAATGGTAAGAAATATGGACTAGTCATTGTTGATGATTACAGTAGATGGACTTGGGTTAAATTTCTAAGAGTGAAAGATGATGCATATGAGGTGTTTACCATCTTCTGCACTCAAGTGCAAAGTGAGAAAAGTCTCAAGATCTTAAAGATCAGAAGTGATCATGGGGGTGAGTTTGAAAACGAACCCTTTGCAACTTTTTGTGAAGACCATGGAATTGTCCATGAGTTCTCAGCTCCTAGAACACCACAGCAAAATGGTGTTGTAGAGAGAAAGAACAGGTCTTTACAAGAGATGGCAAGAACCATGATGCATGAGACAAAACTTGCTAAACACTTCTGGGCAGAAGCTGTAAACACAGCTTGTTACATTCAAAATAGGATCTATATCAGACCTATATTGAATAAAACAACATATGAACTCTTCAAAGGAAGAAAGCCCAACATCTCTTATTTTCACCAGTTTGGTTGTACCTGTTACATTCTAAACAACAAGGCCTACAAAAGAAAATTTGATGCCAAAGCTTGTAAGGGAATCTTTATAGGTTACTCTGAACGCTCAAAGGCATACAGAGTGTATAATTCTGAAACTAATATAGTGGAAGAATCTATACATGTCAGATTTGATGACAAAGAGCCTGACAGTAAAATGTCAGAGCAAAACGATAGTTATGCAGGTATTCCATATCAGTATAATGATTCAGAACCTGAGAAAGCATCATAAGCAATTGAGACTTCAGAAGCTGAAGTGGAAGAAGCCTCTGAAGAAGCATCTCCATTAGAAGCATCTGAAGATCATAATGATGTCTCAGAAGATTATACCCAAACAAGTACTGAAACTAATGAAGCTCCAAAGAGAACATTCAAATATAAATCATCACATCCAGAAGACCTCATCATTGGTAATAAAGAAAGTCCAAGAAGAACAAGATCTGATTATCATCAACATGATTCACTTCTAGGACTCATATCCATGATAGAACCAAAGACTATTGATGAAGCTCTCTCTGATGATGGATGGATCATTGCAATGCAAGACGAACTGAACCAGTTCCAAAGAAATGATGTGTGGGATCTGGTACCAAGACCGGCACATAAAAACATTATTGGAACCAAGTGGGTATTTAGGAACAAGCTAAATGAACAAGGTGAAGTGATAAGAAATAAGGCTAGACTTGTAGCACAAGGCTACAGTCAGCAAGAAGGCATCGACTTCACTGAAACATTTGCTCCAGTTGCAAGACTGGAAGCAATCAGGTTATTGTTATCATATGCAGTTAATAATGGAATAACCTTATATCAGATGGATGTTAAGAGCGCCTTCTTAAATGGTGTTATTTCTGAAGAAGTATATGTCAAACAACCGCCAGGGTTTGAAGACTTAAAAAACCCTGAGCATGTTTTCAAATTAAAGAAATCACTTTATGGCCTCAAACAAGCCCCCAGAGCTTGGTATGAGAGACTAAGTAATTTCTTATTAGAAAACGGTTTTCAAAAAGGTTAAATAGATAATACCCTCTTCAGAAAGACATCTAAGAAGGATATTTTAATCATTCAAATATATGTTGATGATATTATATTTGGATCTACTAATGCATCTTTGTGCAAGAATTTCTCCAAGCTAATGCAGGACGAGTTTGAGATGAGCATGATGGGTGAATTGAAGTTTTTCTTGGGAATTCAAATTAACCAAGGAAAAGATGGCACTTACATTCATCAGAGCAAGTACACGAAAGAGCTTCTGAAGAAGTTCAACCTTGATGATTGTAAGACGATGGCCACACCCATGCATCCAACAAGCAGCTTGAGCAAGGAAGAAGTTGGCAGCAAAGTAGATCAAAAGCTATACAGAGGTATGATTGGTTCTTTACTTTACTTAACAGCATCTAGACCTGATATTTTGTATAGTGTATGCTTGTGTGCAAGATTCCAGTCAGATCCTAGAGAACCTCATTTAACTGCTGTTAAGAGGATCTTTAGATATCTGAAGGGGACTACTAATCTAGGACTGCTTTATAAAAAATCCCTAGATAGTAAGCTAGTTGGATTCTGCGATGCTGATTATGCTGGTGACAGGATTGAGAGAAAATCCACAAGTGGAAATTGCCAATTTATTGGTGAGAATCTCATATTCTGGGCTAGCAAAAGACAAGCAACTATTGCTTTGTCTACAGCAGAAGCAGAATACATCTCAGCTGCTAAATGTTGCACCCAACTACTCTGGATGAAATATCAGCTAGAGGACTATAACATAGCTGAGAGCAGTATTCCTTTGTATTGTGATAATACTGCTGCTATTCATCTATCTAAGAACCCTATTTTACATTCCAGAGCTAAACATATTGAAATTAAGCATCATTTTATAAGAGATCATGTTCAAAAAGGTACAATAAATATTCAATTCATTGATACTGAACATCAATGGGCTGATATATTTACTAAACCTTTAGCTATTGAAAGATTTGACTTTATTAAAAAGAATTTGAACATGCATTTTATAACTGAAGAAAACTAGCTCTAAGATGCAAAATAGAATTAGGATCTGAAGCTCTTTCAGAGCCTCTAACAATTTAGAGTAACCTTTGGGTAGCTCTGAATGATTTGGGCTCTGAATGATAATAGGTTCTGATGAGATGTCAGATAATGATGAGTTTGACTCTGAACTAGACGGAAACGAAACGTTTAGTTCTAGTAAGTGTACAACAGTTGTCTGTACACGCGTCAGCTGTGATTAAGTACTTCTTACACGTGTCTAGATCCTGATGGGTGAAGAACAGTTAATGATGATTATGGCAGTTAACTCTATTATTTAATTTTTAAAACTGTTCGCGCTCCCTCCCAAGGCATGCTTTTTTTGTGTTTGTGTGCTAGTTGCTATATATATGTCACTTCACTCACATTGCACAACTTTTACACAATCACTTCCTACACAACCCTAGACCTTACAGAAAATTCCCAAATCACTTCCTCTTAACATTCTGCAAAAATGGCCGCTCGATCATCAAATGAAATCATTCAAAAACCCTTCAATCCAATTCTACCACCAGTTATAGACCTCAAGTCTCAAGGAAAACTTGTTGTCAGAGAAAATCAAACAGACGCTGGTCCAGAAGCGTTCGAATTCATCATTGAGAAGTTCGTGGATTTCGAAAGTTTAAAGGTGAATGGAGTTGACGTTCAAAGTTTATTTTTCAATCAACAATGGAAAAACTACTTTGAGATGCTGAATGGGTTTGTTTACTACGACATTGTTAAGTATTTCTGGCAGAAAGCAACAGTTTATGATAGAATAAGTGCTGATGAAGAAGTGAGAAAGTTGGTTGAGAAAGATAGTTCTCTAAGAGGAAAATCAAGAAGAGAACTAGGTTTGAAACCTTATAGAGGGAAGGAGATAAGGTCGAACATTCTAGGAATTAATGTGTTGATTACTCAGGAGCACATTGCCAAGATTCTGGGCTTGGACAATGAAGGAGAAAATGTTGATGATTATGATGAGAAGAGTAAGCACTTAGAAGCGATTAAAAAGGACTTATTTGAGCCTGGCAGTTCAAATAGTGATTTTGGAAAGGCTAAATTCATGAGGTAGGATTTTGTATTTGCCTTCAGAATATTTCTGCATTCAATCATTACAAGAGAAGGAGGATATGACACTATTTCAATTCCTCACAGGCATTTCATCTGGTTTATGTACAAGAGGGTCAAGATAAATTTAGCAAAGATACTGTTTGATCACCTATGCTCAACCATATATAAAAGCAGAACAAAATCAACACCAGTCATTAATCATCCAAGGTTGATATCTGAGATCATACGCCAAACTAAGCTTGTTGATATCTTGAGCACCAAGGAGAAAATTAGAGTCTTCAATAGAGCTAAGTTTGATGCTACTGTGCTGGTGAATATGAAAAAGAAAACTAAGGAAGAAATCAAGCAAGCTAAGACCCCTCTGCAAGCTGTGTATGAGGAATACTTCTGGTGTGATGGTTTTCCCACCATATCAGAACATGATAATGATGCTGTGATAAAGAATTTCTTGGAACTAGTAAGAATTGATACTGGAATAAGTGTACCCAGGAGTATGGTTGTTGGAGTGCCTAATTGGGACATTTTTAAAGGACCTAAGGAGATCACCAGGTCAAAAAGAAAGCCAAAGCCCATTGAGCAAGAGATTGTAGAGGAAGGCTCTCAAGCTCAACCTGAGAATGATGCTGAGCAGATGAACAGTGGTGCTGAAGGTTTGGCCACTGATGGAAATGAACAAGTACCTGAGAGGCAGTTAGCCAGCATTGCTAAAAGGACAGCTGCTCAGAAGGAGAAAAGGTCCAAGAAGAGACAAGATAGACCTGTTGATGCTGCTGCTGAAGGAGATCATCAAGTCAGAGCTGTCAAAAAGGCAAAGACATTAGTTTCAAAGAAGAAAGCTGCTGATTCATCTAAAGGTAACACCTCTAAGCCTAAAACTGATAGCATTCCTATTGCTCAATCTCCCAATCAATCATCTCCTATAGATTACACCAAGCCTCTTAGTGTAGTTTTACCTTCTTCCCAATCATCATCATCATCATCCTCATCAGAGGCAACTCTCTCCAATTCAAGCATTGACTCTGATGAGTTGCTTTCAAAATTGGATAAAATTGAGAGAGAGAATGCTAAGAAAAAGAAAACTATCAAAAGAACCCCCAAGAAAACCATACCCATCTCTTCTGATGAAGAAGAAGATAATACCATTCATGAACAACCCCCAAACACTTCTGTCCTTGATCATCTCATCACCCACCTATCTGGTGATGCCTTCACCCATTCTAACAGAAATTCACCTCACCAATCTCCACCTGTGAATACTACTGTTCCCCCTGTACAAACAATTCACACACCACCTCCATCTCTTGATGACATAGCACAAGAGAATCCACCAACATTCACACCTGTTCAGGACGATATTATGACTCATTCTGAACAACCCATTCAATCACCACATTCATCACATATTCATGACATTGCTGAACAACAACCTTCAATTGCTGAACAACCTTCATCACCTCCACCTGAAATCTCCACCCCTGAACCATCTCCTAAATCTTCTCCAGAACCTATCTTTGGCTCACTAAATAAACCTTTAGATGAAGAAGAGCTGACTGAGCTTGCTGAATTTATCTTTAAGGCAGAAGAGCAAATTTTGAAAGATGTCATAGAGATTGATGATGAACCCCCTAACCTAAGCAAAATCAAAATCATCAATCTTAAGAGAAAGAAACCTGAACCAACCATTCCTTTTGACCCATCCAAACCTTTCTTCAACTCTGCCTCTGAACCCAATCTCGAGCTATTGAATAATGCTATTAGTCTTAGGCTCAAGAGATTTAAACAGATGGATGAAGAAGTTCTTGTCTTTCCTTCTGACATTGATGCTGAAATCAAAAAGATGGAGTACCTGTTTGGTCAATCTCTGAGGATTCTAGGTACTCATCTTAAGAGCAAGATACAAGGTAGGGGAACGGCTACATTAAGAAGTGTGTTTGATATTGTTGAGAGATTAAATGCTCCTCGTCTCACATTGTATAATCATGAAGAGGAAATTGCACGTCTGGCAGCTTTGGATGCTGAAATTAAGGAACTAGCAAAAAGTGCATTTGAAACCGCTGAAAAGCTACTCCGTGAAGAAGCTGAATATGAAAGAGCTTCTGATCAGGCCAGGATAGATGCTGAGATTGAACACAAGAGGCTAGCTGATCAAGAAGCGCTTAAGATGTTGGTAGAAAGGGCTAAGCATATTGCTGAAGTTGAGACAAATAAGATAAATGAGAATCAGGCAACTCAAGAAGACATTGAGATGTTTGATCAGAATCAACTTGATGCAGCCTCTGAGCAGGATAATAATGAGGATACTGACAAGGGTAAGAAGCCCATTATAGCACCCACTCATCCTCACTCTCCTATGAAGATTGATATAGCTTCTACCTCTTCACCCATACCTCCAGCAGTACAAGATGCACTTGACAACTTAAGAGCTGATCTTACAAATGAAATTGATGAGCTAAGGGTTGATATGCGTAATGACACAAATGCTGCTGTTGAAACGCTTAACAAAAGGATGGATGACATGCTGAGCACCCTTTTGAAGGCTATTGCAGATGTTAAGAAACCTTAGCCATATTTTGTGCACTTGTTTTATGTTGTTTTTTTCCTTATTAGCTCTTGTGTAATATTTGGATAATTTGTCTTAATTCAATATTTTGATATTCATATCTGAGTGCTTGTACTTGTGTGTTTATTTTAACTAGTTTTTAAAATTAAAATGAATATTCATTACTTATGTCTGGTATTCATGTGGGTACTGAACCTAGTGCAAGATGCTGAAGAGCATTTTGATTTTTAACTTATAGATATTAGGATTTTCAAAACCTAAGGTATCCCCCACATCAGTACTCCTGTTTACTCATGATATAGCTTCTTAGTATTATAGCCTGTTTAATAATGGGGCACCAATACCGAATGAGGCGTGTCTGGTAACTGGTTTTCTGACATATGAAAATGAATATAAAGTAAACATGCTCAAAGGAAAGAAATTAATAGCAGGAGAACTTTATTATTATAATAGAAAGGTTCTTTATTACATAAGAATATGAAGCACTACTTAGACTCTGGCTTAGACTCAGAAGCCTCTGACTCTAGACTCTTAAGTTTTTCCTTGAGAAACGAGAGCACGTCTTCAGCGGTCTTCTGAACCTCAGCTGGATAATCTTCGTATGTAGCATCATCTTCATATGTCGATAAGAACTCTTCCAGATCAGAGCCTAATTCCTCCTCCTCTGATTCTGTTAAAATCAACTCTTGCTTGTTTCGTTCATAGCGCAGCCTGTTTTCTTCGCAGCGCCAGGGCTCTGCTTCCTTCTTGCTCTCTTTCTTTGAGCCTAGAGCATCCTTGGTAACCTGCTTTTCCATTGTGTGTTTTTCTTTTGATGTTACTTGATCACTCTGTGTGAGTAAAATGCGAGGAATCATCCCTTTTTATAGTGTCATCAAGCTCTATTGTCAGGCTGGTATTCAACACAATTCATTTAATGAAGTTAGTTGTCACCACTTTTTGACTAGACTGCATTGATATATGGCGCGTTTGACTGCTTGATTTTATGTATCTTTTTGATTGATGCCAAAAGGGGGAGTAAGGATAGCGTTAAAATTAATGTTGATTGATTCTAATTCTGCCCAAAAGATCTGAAACTGTTATGTTTACACATTTGAATCAATTCCTTATCCTCTCTGATTCCTTTTTAACTATGAACTTTACTGAAAGGGGAGAAAATTTAAGAACCTAAAATGAGTTTTCATAGATAATATAAGAGAAGCTTGCAAACCTCCTCTGAATGTTATTGGACTCTGAGAAGCAAAGCTTACAAACCTATGCTTCTGAGAGTCAAATATGAAAATTTAATTTAAGTTAATAAATTAACTCTTAAACTGTTTTAATTAATTATGGATAAGACTTAGGGGGAGCTTACAAACCTACCCTTATGGATTATCAGACTCAGGGGGAGATTGCAAACCTTTGAAACCTAAAGTCAACATAAATTAATTAAATCAACAACAATTGAATTTTAATGCTTTAGTTTGTCATCATCAAAAAGGGGGAGATTGTTGGAACAAAGTGGGTCTGACATGAACCTCTAATTTTTGAAGTGGTTTTGATGATAACAAAGTATTAAAATTGCAATTGGAATTACTAATGATTATTCTAGTGTGCAGAATTACAAGTTAAAATTAGTTCAGAAGCACTATGAATAATAGCAGAGAAGCCAGTTAAACAAGCTCTGAAGGCACATCACTGTTCATCAGAAGCTTAAATTTTGCGTGCTGAAGAAAGTGACTCTGGGAACAAAAACAAGGTTCTGAAGGACTCAGAAGCTGAGGACCTTAAGAAGCTATGACAACAGCACCAGGAGCAAAAGGAATTTACGTCACTCAAGAACTGACAGAATCAGAATCAATGATTGGAGAACAATCTACTTCAAGGCTCTGTCACATCCACAGGAAGGAATATTCGTTGGTACAACGTTAACCTTATCCATAAGTGGAGCGCATTTGAGGATCATACTATTGTACTATTATTACTCAAAATGGATGAGTGATAATTCAAATAGCAAGGTAGTGGAATTGAAGATATTTGCCAAAGAAGGCAACTACAACTATCACAATTGTACGAGTAAATTCCAGCTGGCACCTTATCTCTCTGCAACGGTCATCATCTTCCTTCAAGTATAAATAGAAGACTCAAATGGAAGAATTGACGACTGTTCTATTACTGCGTTTAAGGCTCTGAAGCATTCTGACATCATTTGTTTAATCTGTCATTCAAAGTCTTAAATCAATTTGTGTTGTATTTTGTAAACACCTCTGATAGTATATCAAGTGTCCATTAACATTCATTCTTAGATCTTAAGTTTGTTTGTGAAGTCTCTTGTTTAGTGAAACTTGAGCAACTGAGAAGTCTCTTGCAAGAGTGCTTGAGCAAGTTGTAATCTTGAATAGATTATAGTGGAAATCTCTTGTTAGTGACAAGGGGACTGGACGTACCTTCAAGTTGTGAAGGGAACCAGGATAAATCTGTGTGTCTTTCTCTCTTTCTCAGCACCCTTTACCTTATTTGTGTTATTATCCGCTGCTAATTAGTTTTAAGTTAGAAAAAGATTTAAATTTCTAAAACACAATTCAACCCCCCCTTCTTGTGTTTTTCCACCTTCATCCAACAATTTAATTTCCATCCATCAGCTTACCCGTGATCGAAATTGTAAAGTAACTTTTTTTGCTTCTCATTGTGTTTTTCAGGACTTGACCTCGGGACAGACGATTGGAATTGCTAAAGAAAAGGAAGGGTTATACTACTTCTCTGATGAGCCAGATGGTCCAAGGGTATTGTCATCCTCTCTCCAGTCTGAATCTTCCTCTTCTGCCTCACAAATTTGGCTTCAACACAACCGTCTTGGTCATCCCCCATTTTCTTTAATTAAGTCTATGTATCCTGAGTTGTTTTTACGACATTCTGTTGAGTCATTTAAATGTGATGTTTGCGAGTTAGCAAAACATCGTCGTGTTTCTTTTCCTCCTAGTTTTAATAAAAGTGTTGAACCATTTAATATTATTCACTCTAATGTTTGGGGACCTGCTCCTACCTCTAATGTTTCTGGTGCAAAATTGTTTGTTTCTTTTATTGATGATTGCACTCGATTAACTTGGGTTTTTTTTATGAACACTAAATCTGAAGTACCACAACTATTTATCCAATTTTATAATATGGTCAAAACACAATTTGGAAAAGGTTTAAAAAGACTTCGTTCAGACAATGGTAAAGAATATGTCAATCATACTTTTTCTGACTTCACCAGTAAACATGGCATAATTCATGAATTCACATGTGTCGACACCCCTCAACAAAATGGAGTCGCAGAAAGAAAAAATCGTCATTTACTTGAAGTTGCTAGATGCCTTATGTTTCAAATGTCTGTTCCCAATTCATATTGGGGAGAGGCAATTCTTACTGCTGTCTATCTCATTAATCGAGTCATATCTCGTGTTTTAGGTAATACTAGTCCTATTAAATCTATGCTCTCACATTTTCCTTCTGCTCCTATATTACAGAATCTTAAGACCCGTGTGTTTGGTTGTGTTGCTTTTGTCCATGTTCATAAACAATATCGCAACAAGTTGGATCCTCGTGCAATCAGGTGTATCTTTCTAGGTTATGCACCTAACAAAAGAGGGTACAAATGTTATCATCCTCCCAGTCGGAAATTTTTTGTCTCCAAAGATGTCACTTTTCATGAGAATGTGTCTTATTTTACTCGTCCTCAGTCTCAGGGGGAGAACCTAAATGACTTAGAGTCTGAGGCCGAGTTTATAGTCCTGGGTCCTAGCCTTCCTAGAACACATGTTCATGCACCCACTTCTGTTTTAGAGGAATCAACACCTTCAGCACAAATTCAGGAGTATCAGAGAAGAAGTAAACTCGTCCCGCTCCAACAGCAAACTCAATCGTCTGAACTAGTGGTAAGTACTGAAAATGATCATCCTAATGATAATTCTCGTATTTCTGATACTGGTGATACTAACCCGAATGATGTACCTCTTGCTTTGGGAAGAAAAAAGCGATCATGTCCCTCCATATATAGACGTCCTACTTCTAATTTTGTCTCTTCTAAACAATTTTCATCACAATATGAAGATCCTATGAAGTTATGTTATGATAATCAACCGGCCTTTGCTGACAGAAGTGGTGAAGACGGGATTACCAATAGAACAATTCAGCCAACTTACTTGCAAGCTTCGAATGATTGATATCCATTCATCAGCTTGAGGGGGAGTGTTGTAAATATCATATAATTATTATTATTGAATTTATCCAAATTTACTTAGCCTATTAGTTAGACCCGTTAGGTATAGCATAGTCTATTTAAACTCTTCAGTAATTGTACTCATTCATTCAATTAATAAAATTACATCTATTTACCTATTTCTTTGAGTTTAACAGAGAGGGAAGTACTAATGAATGAACTTGGAGTAGAGCTTAGTCCAAATTCATTCATTGATTTTGATAATTTTACACAATTTTTATGCAGTTTTAATTTTAGACCGTCCAATCTATTATATACGGTTGAGATTATTTTAATTAATTTTATAATAAATTTAATCTGAACTTTTTAATCAAAAAAATAATGGCCGAAATTGAAACCGTGTGGTTTTTTTATCGTAGGAAACCGTGGTCCACCTTAGTGACAAACCACTTAAAATTGTCTAGTGGTGGACCTGAACCAACCACAAGTCCAGTCCACAAACCACCTATTCCATGGCTCACATGAAATGACCTATGGTTATGGGAGTAGTTAAAGAACAACATAACAGTTGTTTGTCACGTGGAATCTACTATTTACTTACACGCAGCAAATGAGTACTTGCCTTGTCACTTCTATTCGACGCACTTCTCCAATTATAGTATACTAACTAACGCCACTTGACTTGACAAATGACAATAAAGAAGAAGATAGATACTCCATGACGTAATCATTTGGCCCACCAACACCATATGTTAGTTCACTCGTCGATTATGAACTCACCGGAGGATTCGATAGCTCAGAGTATCGTTTATCTCGAAAACGCCATAGATGTGTAAAACGAGCTCAAGGAACGTTTCTCAAATGGAGATCACATTCGAATTTCAGAATTGCAAGTTGAGATTTACACTCTCAAGCAAGGTAACAAAACCGTTTCTGAATTTTTTACTGCATGGGAAGAGCTTGAGTCTTATCTCCCTGCTCCTGTTTGCAACTGTCCAAGAAAATGTGTATGTGTGACTGGTGTTAGCAATGCTAAACATCAACATGATTTGATTCGTACTATTAGATTTTTGACTGGTTTGAATGATACCTTTGATATGGTTAGATCTCAAATTTTACTCATGGAACCTTTGCCTCCAATCAACAAAGTCTTTTCTATGGTTATTTAACATGAGAGACAGTTTGCTAGTTCACACTTTGTCTTAGAATTAGATGAGGGAAAAGCTTTGATTAATGCTTCAGATGCTCGTAGATCACAAGGTGTAGGACGAGGCAAAGGCAGTTATGGTAATAACAATAAGAAATCTAATAGATATTGTACTTTTTGTGGAAAGGATAATCATATTGTGGACAATTGATATCGCAAACATGGATTTCCTCCAAATTATGGTAGGAATGCAAGTGTTAACAACACTGCAACAGAGGAGCAAGACAATGATTATAGCAAGAGTTACAAAGGGAATGGAAATGAAAATTACAGTTTCACTAAGGATCAATATGAGAGATTGATCAACTTGTTGCAAGCAACATCAACTAGTGCCAATAGCTCTAATGCAGCACAGGTGAATGTAGTTCAACATCACCATTCAGGTATTGCATATTCCTTAGTAACTCCACATATGGTTCTTGGATCATTGACTCTGGAACTAGTGATCACATATGCTCCAATTTGGCTTTATTTGATAAGCATCATGACATTGCCCCTATTCAAGTGAAAATGGGCAATGGAACCATATCCTATCCTAATGTGGCTGGTACTGTTAAGTTGTTTGAGAATTTCTATGTGCACAATGTGCTACTTATGCTTGAGTTTTCACTTAATCTTATTTCTGTACCAAAGTTAACTCAATCTTCTTCATGTACTGTTGTGTTTAATGATGTACATTGTTTCATACAGGAAAGGAAGAGCTTGAAGATGATTGGTTCGGTGAATTGATCGAGGGATTGTACTACTTGACCAAAGAGACAATTGACAAATCAAATACCACCTCAACCTAAACCAACACATCTCAAGTGAATATCACCATCTTTAGTGATCAAATTTGTTAAATATAAAATGTTCATTGTGGTTTATTACATGCGTTTTTATTTTTATCGACAAATATAAATAATCCCTCCGTTCCTTTTTATAAGAGACAATTCACTTTTTATATTCATTCAATAATTGATGTATTTGGTCTATATTATAGCTTAAATACATTCATTATTGAATGAATCTAAAAAGTCAACCATCTCTTATAAAAAGGAACGGAGGGAGTATAATATTATAGTCTTCTAAGCGTAGTTTAGTTGACAGAGAGATTGCGTGTAATATGCAGTGATCAGGTTTCGAACTCTAGTAGGAAGAGAGTCCAAACCCAAAAGACACAGGGGTACAACTCATTCTGATTGTTGGTGACTCAATGTCTTATGAGTTGAACTCATGCTAGTTTCATCAAATTATATATAACTTACAACAGTTTATTTGAGATAAATCAAAATATATGAAATTGAAAATAAACAGTTGAGCATGAATCTTGTAATGAAAAAGAAGAGTCCCAGGTAGATGGAGAAGTTTCTGTTCATAATCAAGTTGATCATCTAGTTTCAAAAATAGGAAATTTATTCTGTAACTGTGTAATCTCAAGTAAATTTGTTTTGATGAAAGGAATGAACAACAAACATATTCTTCAAGATAATGTAAAAAAAATGCATAATTTTTTTGTGGCATATCATTTCAGATTAACAATATTGTTTCAACCAAGACAATCATTCCAAACAATCTCTACAGGATGGAATTAATTTTTTAACTGTTTGACTGCACAATTTAGACCAGCAACTCATACAAAGACATGTTTGAAGGAATTTCAGTTGTGAGATGATATGCTAGTATGCTTCCAATCAACTCATGCAAAGACATGTTCAAGGAGTCCAAGACAGAAAGCTCTGTCAATGTCTGCATCAGGATCTTTACGACTTTACCGAGATTAATATTCCTACAAAGATCAATGATATTCAAAACATGAATTAGTATGAAATTACCAAATAATGTTTCTTAAACAAAACAATCACTAAAATAAGGACAAACTTTAGTTTCTTAAACGTGGTCTATCTTACAATCGAATACAAATTTCACAAGATTTCTAGTTTAATATCTTAGATGATATGGAAAAAAAGTTTCATTAATGATTAAACCATACTAATCCTATGAATAGTGATCAACAAGAAGATTATGCTCAAAGGTAACCAAAAAACTGCTTAATTATGTACCTGCTTAATTAAAAACTGCACGATATGAGAATCACCGGATGCATTGATCTTGAAGTTGTAGTTCTTAATTTATTATGATGTCATTGATCACCACACATTGAATGTGAGAAATCTTCCCCCACTCTTCACCGTTAGGTTTCATGTATCGTTCTTGGAGAACCGAAGGACCACTAATTGATAGATCTGAAATGGATTTAGGCAGGCCCTCCACTGGTAAGCATTGAAGGTTGCGGCAACAAATGAGACACAATGACTCGAGAGAGGAGGGGCGGCAGAGACCCTCGTAGTCCAGTTTTTTAAGATTCACACAACTTCTGATAGACAGATAAGTAAGAGAGCGAGGAAGCAACCCGATATCTGGAAAACACTCCACATCCATATTATCAAGAAACATAAATTTTAGGGAAGTGTTGATTTGCAAAGCCGGTTTCAATGAGGCCATGAAAATTTCGGAGCATCCATCAAGATTCAACCTTTTCAGGTTTGATGGCAAACTTCCATCAGAGAACGATTCTAGATGTGGACAATTTGATATAACTAGCCTATCAAGAGAAGGAAAGAGAGGCAAGGATTTTATATTCTCCAAATTATGAAGCTCAAGATTTTCTAGCCTGGGTGCAGAAGATCTTCCCGTAGAAAATGATACAAATTTAGGACAACCATAAATAGACAGATGTTTAAGGCTATTATCATGCTCCAGTGAAATCATTTCAAGATTACTACAATACTGGAAATCGAGATGCTGGAGTTTTGGGAAGAAAACCAGCGGAAAGGTCCTTAAAGAGTCGCAACTATATCTGATGTACAAATATTCAAGGAAATTGTAGCAACCGGTTAGGGGAATGTTCATAGTTGGACAGTCCCTAATTATCAATGATTCGAGTGACATGCATGATAAGGTGTCCCTAACCAATTCAAGCAAGGATCCTTCCATGCCACCAATTGTGAGAACTCTAAGAGTAGATGGTTGATAATCAAAATCCAATTCTCCACAATTAATTACATGTAACCGATCAATCGATGGAGCCAATGGAACAGAAGCCACAAGCTGGCTACAATTAGTAATTTTTAGTTTCAATAAACAAGGAAGTTGCTCAGGCAAACACTCTTTTAGATTCGGACAATTATTTATGAAAAGCTTTTGGAGACACGAAAAAGCACCCGTCACATTTTTACAATCCCACACTTCCCATCCCTGCATATTCTCAAAACTTAAGATTTTCAAGGATGCAAATGGAAGAATAGCTGAAGAGGAGCTACTCCCGTTCCCATAAAATTCACTACCAACGACCACTATCCCAGATAGCCCTGTGAGCCAAAGTTCCTTGAGAGATGACAAAATTCCGAGTGGAGGCAATAACACACAATTTTCACAATTACTCAACTTTAACGACACCACATTTGATAATGAATTATCTCCAAACCAATCCGGAAATCGTGTACCACCATATCTGCAGACTGATAAGTCCTTCATGTGTTTGGAAGGTTGTAGCTTCTCCATCACTTCTCTAGCTTTCTCTGAATTATCGATGTTTTCATTCCATTCTAACTCTAGCTTCACAAGGTGTACTTTATTTTTCAAATTTGCTGCCGATGCATCACTGGGATTTACAATATTTTGTAGTCCTGAAATTGATAGTGTTCCATGAAGATTGAGTTCTCCTAACTGTTGAATATTGGCATCAATACCTTTTCCCACATAAAACGAACTCAATACTTGAAGATTCTTTAGTTTTCCCACATCCATTGGCATTTTTCTCACTTTTGTTTCGCTAAAATCAAGATAACGCAAATTAGTGAGTTTATGTAAATTCAAGGGCAACTCCTCTAAATACCGACAATCCCTCAATTTCAATGTTTGCAAGTTATAGAGAGAACAAATGGAGTCAGGTAGCTTTTTTACGTTGGTACTAGAAAGGTCTAGATAACGGAGATGCTTGAGATTGCTTATTGTGCCAAGCAACTCATTCTCAATGACGAAACCAGACAATGACAATACACGAAAGAACTTAAACTTTGAGAACAACTCTTGCATAAATGTGCTAGACATCCACTGCTTACTTGTACCTTCCTTCAATGCCAACCAAAGAGGTAGAAATGTGCGTAATCTATTAGCATTGTGTAATGTCTTCATTCTTTTATGTGAATTTTCCAATAATGACAAATGGCGAGTCGTGTTCAATATCTGATGTGATTCCTTATTATTGAATGTAAAGCAAAAATCTCCGCATATATATTTTGCCAAATCATTGAGAAGATCATGCATGATAAAGCGCATTTCATGTTCCCTTGATTTTTGGAAAAATGACCTCGCAAATAGATCATTGAAGTATAGTTCACCAACTTCTTCCATACTCATGTTATGTCGAGGGCATTGCAGAAAACTTTCAGCCAGCCACAATAGAATTAAATTGTCCTTTTCAAACACATAGTTTTTAGGGAATAAGGCACAATACGCAAAACATCTTTTAAGAGGGGAAGGAAGGTGATGATAGCTCAACATTAAAGCGGGGATGATGTTGCACTCATCTTCAGATAAGTCCCATATCTCACTTGCCAATATGCTTTCCCACTCTACAAAAGATGATTTTGTGTAGAAGAGACTTCCAATTGTTTTCAAGGCTAGAGGCAATCCTTGGCATTTTTCGACTATCCTTCTAGCAATCTCCTTTGAGTCACAGTTTATTTGAGGATTTTCATCTTGGAAAGCATGTTTGGAAAATAATTGCCAGCAATGTTCTTCTTCTAGCTGCTCTAGCTGAATACATTCATCTGTTCGCATGATTGAAGCAACTTTTAAACTGCGTGTAGTGACAAGAATTTTGCTACCTACAGCCCCATATTTAAAAGGAGTCTTCAAAGCTTCCCATTGCAAAAGGTTTTCATTCCAAATGTCATCCAAAACAAGTAGAAATCTTTTCCCAGTCAGTTTTTCCTTTAATCTTTCTTGGACCATGTTTAGGTCTCTACTATCATCGGTTGATCCAGTAATACCCTCAAGCGTAGCCCTCATTACCTCGAAAACATCAAATTCTTGTGACACAGAAACCCAAGCTTTGACATCAAATATAACCTCCACTTCTTGGTCATTGTATAAGTGTTGCGCAAGTGTGGTCTTGCCCATCCCGCCCATACCAACTATAGAAATAATCGACAGTTGACGGTTATCATTCTCAGTGTCAGTGTCAGACGTCAGCCAATCACAAATAACCTCAGTCTCAACATCTCTACCATAAATAGCAGAATCAGCCGGCAAAGATGTCGATGGCAATTGTTTTGACATTTGGCTATTTGATTCAACACCAAAACTACTACTAGTTGCTTTCAAATCTAGTATATCCTTTTTACTAGCAAGATATTCTAGGTTGTCAAGGATTTCATGCATCTTTAATTCAATTTCTTTGTCAAATGAACGGGAAGAAGCATTAAAGAAATTCCATACCTTGCTAGTAATATTACTAGATTGAGATTCCGCTTCGAGCTTGCATCTAGAAACTTCAATGTCAATTTCATCCAAGAGATCCTCTGCTTCTAACACAGCATCTTTGACAGCATCAAGCCATACTTTCACATGTTGATTTCTAATCTGCTTCATTTCTGCATCATCGACGACAGCATTAATGGTGAGAAGTGTGATGTTGAGTTTCTTAAGAAGCATCTCATTGAGTTTTCTTCTTCTAAAGTAGTCTCCAATTTCAGCAGACGCCAGTTTTTCGAATGTGACCCCAATTGAAGCAGAAAGAAGAGCACCACCAACCAATTCAACCGCCATATTTGCACGAAATGAAAGGAGTTTGCAAACAGATATCAATGAAAAGTTTGCAAATGCAAAGTGCAGCTGACTCAATACAATAGAGTGAGCTAATAGTGAATGATAAAAATTACTTTGTTTTGTTGTTAAACCTCTTTTCATTTATTTATTCATAATATTTTTTATAGCCGGCCAAAACATCGTTGGTAATGGGCTACCTAATCAATAAATTAATAAACCTGATTACAAATGCTTCCAAGAAACTTCTTCTACTTACATCTCCTTTCTTTTTTAACTCATTTGTTAATAATGGATTATTTATTTAAAGCAATTTTAGTTTGTTTGGTCTGTTTGGTGGATGGCTATTGGCTCAGCTATGAATAACCTATAACACCTTTAAGATATCATACTTCATTAGTTCTAAAATAAGTATAATTTAAGCTTATTATACATAGAGTATCCCATCACTGGTGCAGCTCCCTCTGATAAGGATGAAATGTTTTATATATCAGTTGCAGTCCCGTTAAGAGTTTCGCGATTTCAGATGTTGTGTTACAAATTGCGGTTTGTCGCGGTGTGAATTAATCACAACATTGCACAAATCTTGTTAAAAGTTTAAAACTATCATTACAATCATGTTATGTATAATAGCTTAATACAGTATGTTACTGTTTCTTTATAATTTCATAATTTTTTAGTGAATTTGTTCATCTAAACTAAAAACCAAATTAACCACTAAAAAATTCAGGTTTTAGTATTTTTAGAAGAGACAAGAGCATAAGAAATATCAAATGAGACACAATAAATTTGTTTAATCCAATTTTTCACAGTGGAAACTGAGTTTCGTCACGGCGTAATGCTGTTTTAATATTTACCAACTCAGGGATAACATAAGATAACAAGTGAAACGAAAGAAGATCCGAA
The DNA here is from genome assembly GCA_030408175.1 of Trifolium repens. NCBI lineage: Eukaryota > Viridiplantae > Streptophyta > Magnoliopsida > Fabales > Fabaceae > Trifolium > Trifolium repens. The sequence continues at coordinate 11,548,107 of CP125850.1, forward strand.
GGAGATCTCCGTTGCATGAGAACCAAAGCCTACTTTACCAACTCAGCCAGGCTTCTTTTATCTGAGATTTAGTAGTATGCACTATGGCTTCAAAAGTGTCAATGTCCTTACGAGTCCTCCTAGCTCGAAAGGTGATATACCACTTGAGTCCACCAGTTAGTTTCCATTTTACCTTCTCAATATCAACAAATCCATACTTTGTATGCTGCATGCCAAAACAAATAGTTAATCAACTAAATCAGATGGTACATATTGATGATGTTATAAAATCACTTAAAATGATTTCGACCGCACAATATAAATCGGACGGTCCTGATGCAAAACCGCATGAAAACTATGAGAAAAAGTACCGTAGAGAATCTGTTTCGCAAAAAATAGCGTACCTCTTTGGAATTATACTCCGCAATGGCCAAAGTGGCAAAAATAGGAGCTTTGTGGTACACAATCTTCCTGCTTTATCATTGAACTCAACTTGTTTCCTCAAATTATAACTTACAACAGTTTATTTGTGGCATATGAAAATAGATGAAGATTTTTTTACTATTTGAATGCAGAATTTAGTGCAGAAAACGACTATTAAAACCTGCATATAGTTATGGAGATTTTGTACAGAACAAACATATGCAGCTTAGTGGCCAGTAAGAGTTTGTTCTTGTAATTTTTAAGACACAGAGTTTAATTCAAATCCCATAAAGAAAAGTTGTAAGACAATCATTAGTATCACTTTAATAACTTTCAAACTATAGAGAGAAGTGAATAACATTGCCTACAATTACACAGAAAAAACTTATTTTGAATAAGCAAGATTATCATCATATCATATACACATTTGTTGTATTTTATACATAATATCTTGAAAATCTGTGAAATTTTGTTTTCACTTGCATCAGGAGCCGTAAGCGTCTAAAGATTTTAGCAGTGATCATCAACCTTCTCCTAGCATTTGTGAAGCAGAATTTGTTTTCCCTGATTTCCAATACGCAAAAGCAACGAAAGACAAATATTCTTTACTCAGAAACTCATCAGGCAGTGCAAGAGCTGTATCTGTCTTGTCTTTCTTGAAATAGCCGTCAACAATCCACGAGTATGTGCAAATACTAGTTCAAGGAGCCATGTTTCAGTTCAAGGAGCACAAGTTAGAACGCTATGCCAATGTCTGCAAAGATCAATGTTATTTGTATTAAAAACAAAAACTCAATTTTATGGAATAGTAGCTTGTCAACATTCAGAGAACAACTTTAAATTCTAGATCAAAGATAAAACTGAAGATTCATATTTTGATCATACCAACCTTTATTATTTTGATCCTATGAAGCTGTTGACATTTAGTTTCTGTTTCGATTCCATTGGACCAAGAGCTCAATATGTATGTAGCCAATGCTGCACAACAGAAAGTGTAAATCTATAAACACAATCTGTCATATACAATAAGCAAAGACTGTATACTTGAATATCTGCCAAAAATAGGTTACCTGATTAGATAATATGAGAATCAGAGCCTGCGTCATTTAGAAGTTGTAGTTCAAGTTATCATGACTCCATCAATCTCCACGCTTTCAATGTGAGAAATCTTCCCCCAATCTTCACCGTCGGGTTTCTTACATCTCTCTGTGAGCAACGGACAACTAGAAATATCTAGAGTTGAAATGGATTTTGGCAGACCCTCCATGGGTAAACATTGAAGGCTAGGGCAGCCAGAAATAGATAAAACTTCAAGACAGGAGAGGTTGCAGAGACCCTTGTAGTCCAGAATTTTAAGATTTGGACAATTAATGATAAACAGATTTTTAACAGAGAGGGGATGCAACCCTTGATCCGGAAAAGACTCTACATCAATTTTTTCAATATGCAGTTCATCTAGAAAAGTCTGGATTCCCCAAGCACATTTCAATGAGGCGATAAGAAGTTTGGAGCATTCAATGATACACAAGTATGTTAGGCTTGATGGCAAACTTCCATAAGAGAACGGCTCCAGTTGTGGGCAATTATTTATGATTAGTGAAGTAAACGATGGAAAGAGAGTGTGCAAGCTTTCAGGCAATGACTTTAAGTTCTCTAATTTATCAACTGTTATCCACTGCAGATTGGGTACAGTGAATCTTCCCATGAGAAATGATACAATTTTGGGGCACTGTATAATTTCCAGATATTCAAGTCTACTATGATCATCATCATGTGAAATCGTTTGAAGATTACTACACTTTTGCAATCGGAGAGACTTGAGTTTTGGGAAGAAATTCAGTGGAAATATCCTTAGAGAGTCACATGTATTTATAAGGCTCAAAGATATTAGAAAATTGTAGCAACAATGTAGGGGAACATTCTTAATTGGGCAATCCACAATTACCAATGTTTCCAGATTAGTGTTTGATAAGGTGTGCCCAAACCATTCAAGCAAGAATCCTTCGATGAATCTTCCACCAATTTGGAGAAATCTCAAAGTTGATGGTTGATTATCAAATTGAAACTTCCCACAATTAATTAGATCTAATTGATTAATGGACGGAGCCTGTGAAATAGAAGCCATGAGCTGTTTGCAATTCAAAAGTTTGAGTGTGATTAAACTAGGAAGTTGCTTTGGCAAACACTCTTTTAGATTCGGACAATCTTCTATATGAAGATATTTCAGACACGGAAAAGCATCCGTCACTTTACACTCCCATTCTTGCCACCCTTTCATATTCTGAAATTGTAAGGTTTGCAAGGATGCAAATGGAATTACAACAGAAGGATCGCTACACACATTCCCATAAAACTCACTACCAATCACTACTATCCCAGATAGCCCTATGATGAATAGTTCCTTAAGAGACGACAAAATTCCAAGTGAAGGCAACAACACACAATTTTCACAATTGCTCAACTTTAAGGACACCACATTTGATAAGGAATCATCTCCAAACCAATGTGAAAATCGTGTACCACCGTATTTCTGAATTGACAACTCCTTCAAGTGTTTAGAAGGTTGTAGCTTCTCCAACACTTCCCTTTCTTTCTCTGAATTATCACTATTTCCATTCCATTTTAAATTCAGCTTCACAAGGTGTACTTTATTTTTCAAATTTGCTGTTTGTGCATCAGAAGGGTTTACAATGTTTTGCATGTTGAAAATTGAGAGTTCTCCATGAAGATTGAGTTCTTGTAGCTGTTGAATATTGAACTCGCTACCTTTGTCCAAATAAAACGAACTCAGTACTTGAAGATTACTTAATTTTCCCACATCCATTGGCATTTTTCTCACTTTAGTTCCACTAAAATCAAGATAACGCAAATTGGTGAGTTTATGTAAATTCAAGGGCAACTCTTCCAAATACCGACAATTCCTCAACTTTAGTGTTTGCAAGGTATATAGAGAACACACTGAATCAGGTAGCCTTTTTATGTTGGTACCAGAAAGGTCAAGATAACGAAGATGCTTGAGATTTCCTATGGTGTCAGGCAACCCATTATCCATTGAGCAACAAATCAATGACATGACACGAGATAAATTAAACATTGAGATCAATTCCTCCATAAGTGTGCCAGACATCAGGACATTCCATGGAAAACTACGGGGTGTCAAGCATAATGGGAGATATGTGCGCAATCTATTAGCATTGTATAAGGTCTCAAATCTTTCAAGAGATTTCTTTGCATTTTCTAAAAATGAGAAATGACGAGTTGTTTTCAGTATATTATTTGATTTCCCATCTTGTAATGTGAAGCAAAAATCCCCGAATACATATTTTGCCAAATCATTGAGAAGATCATGCATGATAAAACACATTGTGAATTCCCTTGATTGTTGAAAAAATGACCTCGAAAATAGATCATTGAAGTATTGCTCACCGACATCTTCCATACTCACACTATGTCGAGGGCATTGCAGAAAACTTTCAGCCATCCATAATAAAATTAAATGCTCCTTTTCAAACACATAATTTTTAGGGAATAAGGCACAATAAGCAAAACATCTCTTGATATGAGAAGGAAGGTGATGATAGCTCAACATTAAAGCAGGGATGATGTTGCACTCCTCTTCTGGTAAGTCCCATATCTCACTTGCCAATATACTTTCCCATTCCACCAAAGATGATTTTGTGTACAGGAGACTTCCAATTGTTTTCAAGGCTAGAGGCAACCCCTGGCATTTTCTAAGTATCTTTTTACCAATCTCCTCAGTGTCAGAATTTATTTGAGGATTTTCATCTCGGAACGCATGTTTAGAAAACAACTTCCAGCAATGTTCTTCGTGTAATTGCTCTAGATGATGTATTCTAGTTGACTGTGTGATTGAGGCAACTTTAAGACTGCGTGTAGTGATGATTACTTTGCTTCCATGAGCTCCACAATTAAAAGGAATCTGCAAAGCTTCCCATTGGTCACGTTTTTCATTCCAAATGTCATCCAAAACAAGAAGAAATCTCTTCCCAGTCAATTTTCCCTTCAACCTTTCTTGGACCATATTTAAGTCTCTACTATCATCGGTTGATCCAGTGATACCCTCCAGAATAGCTCTCATTACCTTGAAAACATCAAATTCTTGCGAAACACAGACCCAAGCTTTGACAACAAATTTACCCTCCAATTTCGGATCATTGTATAAGTGTTGGGCAAGCGTGGTCTTACCCATCCCACCCATACCAACTATCGAAACTATTGATAGCTGACAGTTATCATTCTCAGCATCAGATGTCAGCCAATCACAAATAACCTCCTTTTCAACATCTCTACCATAAATGACAGAATCAACGGGCAAAGATGTTGATGGAATTTTTTTATGCATTTGGCTATCAGATCCAACACCAAAACCACTATTAACCGCTTTCAAACCTAATATATCCTTTTTGCTAGCAAGAAATTCTAGGTTATCAAGAACTTCTTGTATCTTTGATTCAAATTCTTTGTCAAATGAACTAGAAGAAGCATTGAAGAAGTTCCATACCTTGCTAGGAGTAGTAGCACTGGACTGAGATTCAGCTTCGAGTTTGCATCTGGAAAGTTCAATGTCAACTTCTTCCAACAGATCCTCTGCATCTAACACAGCATTTTTGACAGCATCAAGCCAAGCTCTTATGTTTGGATTTCTGATCTGCTTCAGTTCTGCATCATCGACCACAACATTGATGGAAAGAAGCGTGATGTTGAGTTTGTTGAGCAGCTTGTGATTGAGTTTTCTTGCTTGAAAGTAGTCTTGAATTCCAGCAGAAGCAAGCTTTTCGAATGTGACTTGAAGGAAAGCAGAGAGAAGAGCACCACCAACTAATTCAACCGCCATAATTACACAAAATGAAAGGGAGAGAGCAAACAGATATCAAAGAAAGGATTTCAAATGCAAAGTGCAGCTGACTCAATACAATAGAGTGAGCTAATAGTGAATGATAATAATGCAACGCCTTTTTTGATTGATTTATTTATTAATAATATTTTTATAGCCGGCCGGCCAACTCATCATATTGTTGGATCTTCCTAAGAAGACAAAGATATATAATATCATATTATCCAAGTGCTCTATTCTTTTGATTAAAAATAATGGATAGTTCACGCAAATTCAATGTAGGTGGGCTACCTAATCAATAAATAAATAAATAAACCTAATTAGAAATGCTTCCAAGAATCTTCTTTTGAAAGTAACACACTTAGGGAGTATTATGTGTCATTTTAAAATATCAATGTATTGTATTATTTGATAAGGAGAGGGTATTTGGTGACAAGATGTCATTAACTGAAAGCCTTGAGGGAGAGCTAATGAGATGGTTAGAAAGCTCAAAGGTACCTGATGATGAGAGTTGAACTCTTGAATAGTTAAAGTAAATTTGTTTTGATGAATGGAGTGAACAATGCATACATTTCCAGTGGCATTAAATTTCAAATTTAACAATGTTTCAACCAAGACTATCATTCCAAACAAAATAAAAAATCTCTACAGGAATTATATTTTTTTTACTATTTGATTGCATAAATTAGTGCAGAAAATGAATTTCTAAACCTGCATACATGTAAGCAGGTTTTGAAATTCATTTTCTGCAGCTTAGCTGTTAGAGTTTGTTCTTTGTAACCTTAGGGGATAATGAATACTTACATTGGTGCTTATTGGGCCAAAATTCATAGTATTACTGGACCGAGATTTTGTATGTATCAAATTTTTAAACAAATTTACAAGTGAGTGTGACTCTCTGATTTTAACAACTCAAACGGGAGGACAATGCTTTAAATGAAGAAACTGGGAAAGTACAACGATGAACAGAGCTGTGGAAGGTGGTACATTGTGATGATGCAGACAAAAGCTGCGTCGGAAACAAAGAAGGAGCATTGCGGCGTGTGGATGGTCAGAAAACGATGATTTTTTTCGTCCTCCAGATCAGTTTTTTGTTGTGGTTCTTGATGGCGTGATTGCAAGTTGAGGAATTAGCCATTTCTATTTCAATTTGAAAGTTTGCCTAATAATAAAGAGGCGAGTTTTACTTCTGTCCATGCTTTGTATAGATTTTGTTTTCCTGAAGCTAATTTTCTTAATAAGCTATCATACTCATAGCTTAAGAGACGGAGTTTAATTCAAATCCCATAAAGAAGAGTTGTAAGGCAATCATTAGTATCACTTTAATTAATAACTAATAATAATTTATCCTTCCCTAATTTCAAAAATAAATCTCTAACTTCCAAACTATAGAGAGAAGTGAATACATTGCGTACAATTACACGGAGAAAACTACTTTTGAATAAGCAAGATTATCATCATATCATATACACATTTGTTGTATCTTACACATAGTATCTTGAAAATCTGTGAAACTTTGTTTCACTTGAACCACAGCCCTAGCGAATAACTCCGGATAGCCATCAACAACTGTATCTGTCTTGTCTTTCTTGAAATAGCCATCAACAATCCACGAGTAAGTGCAAGTACAAGTTCAAGGAGCACAAGTTAGAATGCTATGTCAATTTCTGCAAAGATCAATGATATTTGTATGAAAACAAAAACTCAATTTTCATTTGCTTAAAATATTAGACGGCAAAAGGAGAAAGCAAAACAAAACAAGAAGAAATTCAAGTTTTTAAAAAGTGGCCTGGCCTAGAAATATTTTTCTACTCCCTTTCACTAAATTCTGATATCATTGTAATGCATTTTTCTAGCGCCAGATTCCTCTTGAAGCTTGAACACTAATATAAGCAATGTATCTGATTAGAACTCAAACTTCAGAAGAGGCATATTGATAACAGAAATTGTTGCATGTAAAATTAATTAAAAGAAACAAAATTGGTGTGAAAGAAGAGGATACAAATTCAAGTAAAATATTTACAATAGGCAAGACTGTAGACTTGAATATGTGCCAAGGGTAGGTAGGTTACCTGGTTAGATAACTTGTAGTTCAAGTTATCATGACTTCATCGATCTCCACGCTTTCAATGTGAGAAATCTTCCCCCAATCTTCACCGCCGGGTTTCTTACAGCGCTCTGTGAGCAACGGACAATCAGAAATATCTAGAGTTGAAATGGATTTTGGCAGACCCTCCATGGGTAAGCATTGAAGGCTATGGCAGCCAGAAATAGATAAAACTTCAAGACAGGAGAGGTGGCAGAGACCCTTGTAGTCCAGATTCTTAAGATTTGGACAACTACTGATAAACAAAGTTTTAACCGAGAGGGGATGCAACCCTTGATCCGGAAAAGACTCTACATCCACTTTTTCAATATGTAGTTCTTCTAGAGAAGTGTGGATTCCCCAAGCCCATTTCAATGAGGCGATAAGAAGTTTGGAGCATCCAATGACACACAAGTATTCTAGGCTTGATGGCAAACCTCTATCAGAGAACAGCTCAAGTTGCGGACAATACTTTATGATTAGCGAAGTAAGCGATGGAAAGAGAGTGTGCATGCATTCAGGGAATGACTTTAAGTTCTCTAATTTATCAATTGTTATCCACTGCAGATTGGGTACAGAGAATCTTCCCATGAGAAATGATACAATTTTGGGGCACTGTACAATTTCCAGATATTCAAGTCTACTATGATCATTATCATTTGAAATCGTCTCAAGATTACTACACTTTTGCAATCGGAGAGACTTGAGTTTTGGGAAGAAATTCAGTGGAAATATCCTTAGAGAGTCACATGTATTTATAAGGCTCAAAGATATTAGGAATTTGTAGCAACAATGTAGGGGAATATTCATAATTGGGAAATCCACAATTACCAACGATTCCAGAGAGTCACATTCAAGCAAGGATCCTTCGATGCAACTTCCAACAATTTGGAGAAATCTCAGAGTAGATGGTTGATTATCAAATTGAAGCTTTCCACAATGAATTAGATCTAGTTGATTAATGCATGGAGCCTGTATAACAGACGCCACGAGCTGTTTGCAATTCAAAATTTTGAGTCTAATTAAACTAGGAAGTTGCTCAGGCAAACACTCTTTTAGATTCGGACAATCTTCTATAAGAAGTTGTTGCAGACACGGAAAAGCACCTGTCACTTTACACTCCCATTCTTGCCACCCTTTCATATTCTGAAATTGTAAGGTTTGCAAGGAGGCAAATGGAATTACAACAGAAGGAACGCTACACACATTCCCATAAAACTCACTACCAATCACTACTATCCCAGATAGCCCTATGATGAATAGTTCCTTGAGAGACGACAAAATTCCAAGTGAAGGCAACAACACACAATTTTCACAATTGCTCAACTTTAAGGACACCACATTTGATAATGAATCATCTCCAAACCAATGTGAAAATTGTGTACCTCCGTAGTTCTGAATTGACAACTCCTTCAAGTGTTTAGAAGGTTGTAGCTTCTCCAACACTTCCCTTTCTTTCTCTGAATCATCACTATTTCCGTTCCATTCTAAATTTAGCTTCACAAGGTGTACTTTATTTTTCAAATTTGCTGTCTGTGCATCAGAGGGGTTTACAATGTTTTGCATGTTGAAAATTGAGAGTTCTCCATGAAGATTGAGTTCTTGTAGCTGTTGAATATTGAACTCGCTACCTTTATCCAAATAAAACGAACTCAGTACTTGAAGATTACTTAATTTTCCCACATTCATTGGCATTTTGCTCACTTTAGTTTCTCTAAAATCTAGAACACGCAAATTAGTGAGTTTATGTAAGTTCAAGGGCAACTCTTTCAAGTTCCTACATTTCAACAACTTTAGTGTTTGCAAGTTATATAGAGAACACACTGAATCAGGTAACTTTATTATGCAAGTATAAGAAAGGTCTAGATAACGGAGATGTTTGAGATTGCCTATGGTGTCAGGCAACTCATTCTCAATGCACAAACCAGACAATGAAAAGACACGAAAGAACTTAAACTTCGAGAACAACTTGTGCACCGATGCGCTAGACAATCTGTAATGCGCTGGAAAATAATTGTGTACAGTGCTTAATGATAGGAATGTGTGTAAGCTACTAGCACTGTATAAGGTTTCAAATAGTTTAGGAGATGCCTTTGCATAACTTAAATATGACACATGGCGAGTCATTTCTAGTATACTATTTGATTCCTCATCATTGAATGTGAGGCAAAAATCCCCATATACATAATTTGCCAAATCATTGAGAAGGTCATGCATGATAAAACAAGCTTTATCTCCCCTTGATTTTTGAAAAAATGACCTAGAAAATAGATCATTGAAGTATTGTTCACCGATTTCTTCCATACTCATACTCTGCCGAGGACATTGCAAAAAATTTTCAGCCATCCATAATAAAATTAAATTCTCTTTTTCAAACACATAGTTTTTGGGAAATAAGGCACAATAAGAAAAACATCTCTTGAGATGAGAAGGAAGGTGGTGATAGCTCAATATTAAAGCGGGAATGATGTTGCTCTCCTCTTCTGGTAAGTCCCATATCTCGCTTGCTAATATGCTTTTCCATTCCACCAAAGCTGATTTTTTGTAGCACAGGCTTCCAATTGTTTTCAACGCTAGAGGCAATCCTTGGCACTTTTGAAGTATCCTTTTACCAATCTCCATCAACTCGGGGTTTAATTGAGGATTTTCTTCTTGGAATGCATGTTTAGCAAACAGCTTCCAACAATGTTCTTCTTGTAGTTTCTCTAGCTGATGTATTATAGTTGATCGTGTGGTCGAGGCAACATTTAGACTGCGTGTAGTGACAATAATTTTGCTTCCCTGAGCCCCGTAATTAAAAGGAGTTTGTAAAGCTTCCCATTGGTCACGTTTTTCGTTCCAAATGTCATCCAAAACAAAAAGAAATCTCTTCCCTGACAATTTTCCCTTCAGTCTTTCTTGGACCATATTTAGGTCTCTACTATCATCAGTTGCTCCAGTGATACCCTCAAGAATAGCTCGCATTACCTTGAAAACATCAAACTCTTGAGAAACACAGACCCAAGCTTTTAGATCAAATTTACCCTCAATCCTTGGGTCATTGTATAAATGTTGGGCTAGTGTGGTCTTACCCATCCCACCCATACCAACTAACGAAATTATTGATAGATTGTAGTTAATATCATTTTTTGTGTTAGATATCAGCAAATTAGAGATAACATCTTTGTCAACATCTCTACCATATATAACAGAATCAACAGGCAAAGATGTTGATGGCAATTTTTGTGACACTAAGTTACCCGATCCAACAGCAAAACCACTATAAGTATCTTTCAAACCTAGTATATCCATTTTGCTTGCAAGATATTCTAAATTTTCAAGGACTTCTTGCATCTTTGACTTAATTTCTCTGTCAAAAGAAATGGAAGAAGCATTGAAGAAACTCCATACCTTGTTAGCAGCAGTAGTACTGGACCGAGATTCAGCTTCCAGCTTGCATCGGGAAACTTCAATGTCAATTTCTTCCAAAAGATCCTCTGCATCTAACACAGCATCTTTGACAGCATCGAGCCATGCTTTCACAGGTTGGTTTCTGATCTGCTTCAGTTCTGCATCATCGACCACAACATTGATGGAGAGAAGTGTGATGTTGAGTTTCTTCAGAAGCTTGTCATTGAGTTTTCTTGCTCGAAAGTAGTTTTGAATTCCAGCAGAAGCAAGCTTTTGAAACGTAACTTGAAGGAAAGCAGAAAGGAAAGCACCACCAACCAATTCAACAGCCATAATTGCATAAAATGAAAGGAAAGTGAAAACAGAAATCAAAGAAAGGATTTCAAATGCAAAGTGCAGCTGATTCAATACAATAAAAATCACTTTGTGTTGTTTTGTTAAGTCAACTCATCATATTGTTGGATCTTCCTAAGAAGAGAAAGATATAATATCATATTATCCAAGTTGCCTTACATGATGAGCATAGATAGTGAAGGAATTAATAAAATTTATGCAACTGAATTCTATTTTATTATCACTACTAATCAGTGCTCTATTCTTTTGATTAAAAATAATGATAGTTCAAGCAAATTCAATGAAGGTGGGCTACCTAATCAATAAATAAATTAATAAACCTGAATACAAATCTTCCAATAATCTTCTTCCACGAAATTTATCTAACCAGGTACATTTGTGCAGGACAAACAAAATAAAAAAAATTCTACAGGATGGAATTATATTTCTTTACTGTTTGATTCTTCCAATTATGTACATTTGTGCAGGACATTTGCTCATCAATTGTCAGCTTAGTGGTAAAAGTTTGTTCATGTAACCTTAAGGGATGGAGTTCAATTCAAAACACATCGAGAAGAGTTGTAAAATACTAATTATTAGTATCACTTATATTAATGATAATTTCTCCTTCCCTAATTTAAAAATAAATCTCTAATTTTCAAACTATCGCGAGAAGTGAAAGTATGAAGGAAGACCCGATAATAACACTTTGAGGCAGCACATTGCCTACGACTGCAGGAAAAAAAATTATTTTGAATAAGCAAGATTATCATCATATCATATCAGCATGACAGCATTTGTTGTATTTTATACATTGTATTTCTTGAACATCTGTGAAACTTTGTTTTTCACTTGCTTCAGGAGTACTAAAAAATGTATAAATCATCAGCCTCCTCCTAGCCGTGTCTTCTAACATATATTAGAGGCAGCAGTTATGTTCCCTGATTTCCAGTAAGCAAAAGCAACAAAAGACAAATACCCTTTTCTCGGAAACTCATCTGTCTTGTCTTTCTTGGAATAGCCATTAACAATCCCTGAGTAAGTGTAAATACAAGTTCAAAGAGCCATGTTTCAGTTGTGAGATGGTATGCTAGTATACTTCTGGTTCAAGGACCCCGAGTCAGAAAGCCCCGTCTGCAGCATGATCTTTACCGAGATTATTCCTACAAAGATCAATGATATTCGAAACATGAACTTGAATGAAATCAAAAACTCAATTCATTTGCTCAAAAAATTATAGTTGGCTAAAGCAAAACAAAAGAATTCTCCAACTCCCTTTCACAAAATTCCTAGTTAAATCTCTTATATACCATGGAAACATGTATTTAACCGTGTCAAATGTCAATCATATGAATAGAGATCAATCAAAACATCCAACGAATAGTCCTAGAAACTTCTTACACTACAAATACTAAAAAAACCACCATTTGAATGGGACAAATTCAAGGGCAATTCTTTGTCTAAAGCAGTTCAAGCATATGTTTTTGGCAGTGACCTATATTTTTAATGAATCCATTAATACCAAAATTCTGAAGAAGACAAGATTAAGCACCATATTTGTTTAAGTGAGCTGTCACTTTCTTTATATGTATGCATTAATACAAACTATTGTTCGTGGAAAACATTAACAGGCAGATCAAATATTTAAATAAGTGAAATTCAATTGGTAACCTTTCAAATGCAGAAAACAAAAGAGAGGAAACAAAGAATAACATTACGATAACAACAATCTTTATAACATAGCACTTCAAAATAAGTGAAATTCAACCTAACAGAGGCATACTGTGACTGTGAGTAATGAAGGCACTAGTTACATGGGAATAGAAAGGAGATAACTTAATTCTGAAAAACTTTGTTACAACCTGTTAGCGCAGCTATAACACTTTAACACACTCAAATGCAAAGTAATGCACACACACACACACTCGTTCAACGCTGATGCAGCAGGAGAACGTTCTCAGACTGTTCTGAGAATATAACGCAACACAAATCTCTATCCAAGCCTTACACATCTAAAGCTTGAACAAGCACTACACAGTTTTGCATACTGTGATGAAAACAGATAGCACACTTGTGCTATTCACACACACACACACACTTTAGGGAGATGAAGATAAGAGAGAATAAAAGTTAAAGAAGATAGTAAAGAAGAATCACAACACTTATTATATTTCATCAATGATACAATGGTTATATAGGCTATAACTTGCACACTAAGCTACAGTTGGGCACTAACTGTCACTAACAGAAAATCAGTTACAACCATAACAAACTTTTCCCTAAAAACACTCTAACTAAACTATGTTACTTGTATCTCAAGTAACTGAAAACTAACAATGAAACTAATGACAAAACAATGAATCACAAATATCAACACAACCAACCAATTCTCTCGCCTAAAGGTATCAACCGTTGAATGTGAGAAATCTTCACCCAATCTTCACCATTAGGTTCCTTACATCGCTGTTCGAGCAAAATAGAATCAGAAATTCCTAGAGTTGAAATGGATTTAGGCAGACCCTCCACTGGTAAGGATTGAAGGCTGCGGCAGTTATAAAGATGTAGGTCTACAAGACAACTGGGGTGGCAGAGACCCTTGTAGTCCAGCTTTTTGAGATTCGGACAATCACAGATACGCAGTGAAGTAAGAGAGAGAGGAAGCAACCCTTGATCGGGAAAAGACTCCATATCTACATTCCTAATATCCAAAACTTCTAAAGAAGTGTTGATTCTCAAAGCACTTTCTAGTGAGGCCATAAGAGATTCAGAGCATGTGTCAAGATGCAGACGTTTTAGGCTTGAAGAAAAATGTCCATCAGAGAATGACTCTATCTGTGGACATTTTTTTATTATTAGCACAGTAAGAGATGGAAAGAGAGTGTGCATGCATTCAGGCAATGATTTTAAGTTCTCCAATTCATAAATCTTAAAATAATCCAGGTCGGGTGCAGAGAACCTTCCCTTGGGAAATGATACAAATTTGGGGCACTCTGCAATGGATAGAAGTTTAAGTCTATGATCATGCTCACGGTCCTGTGAAATCATTTCAAGATTGCTACAATTTTGTAATTTGAGTGACTTGAGTTTGGGGAAGAGATCCAATGGAAAGTTCCTTAGAGAGTCACAACAACTAGTAATGTCCAAAGACCAAATGGAACTGTAACCACACTCTAGGGGAATGTTCATAGTTGGGAAATCCTTAATTACAAGTGATTCAAGAGACATGTTTTGTAAGTTGTTCCCAACCCATTCAACCAATGATCCTTCCGAGCCACCTCCACAAATCTCGAGAAATCTCAGAGTTGATGGTAGATAATTAAATTGCAGCTCTCCACACATATCAAGATGTAATCGATGAATGGATGGAGCCAATGAAATAGAAGTCACAAGTTGTTTGCAGTTAGAAATTTCAAGTTTCTTCAAACAAGGAAGTTGCTCAGGCAAACACTCTTTTAGATTCTTACAATTTCTTAAGCAAAGCATTTGGAGACATGGAAAAGCATTCGTCACAATTTTACAATTCCATTCTTCCCAACCCTTCATATCTTCAAATGTTAAGATTTGCAAGGATGCAAATGGAATAGTAACAGAAGAAGAGCTACTCTCATTTCTATAAAACTCACTGCCAATCATTGTTATCCCAGATAGCCCTTGGATATGCAGTTCCTTGAGAGATGGCAAAATACCAAGTGGAGGCAATGTCACACAATTTTCACAATCATTCAATTTTAAAGATACCACGTTGGACAGTGAATTATCACCAAACCAATCTGGAAATCGTGTGCCTCCATAGTTATGAATTGACAACTCCTTCAAGTGTTTGGACGGTTGCAGCTTCTCAAGCACTTCCCTTTCTTTCTCTGAATTATCAGTATCACTCTTTGCATTCCATTTAAACTTTATCTTCACAAGATGTACTTTTTTTTTAAAATTTGCTGCCAGTGCATCAGAGGGATTGACAATGTTTTGCAGCTCTGAAATTGATATAGTTTCATGAAGATCGAGCTCTCCTAGCTGCTGAATATTGACCTCTTTACCTTTGTTTACACAAAATGAACGAAGTACTTGAAGATTCTTTAGTTTCCCTATATCCATTGGCAATTTTTTCACTTTTGTCATACTAAAATCAAGATAACGCAAATTAGTGAGGTTATCTAAATCTGAGGGTAACTCTTCCAAAGAGGTACACATCCTCAACTTCAATGTTTGCAAGTTATAGAGAGAACACACTGAATCAGGTAGGATTTTTATCTTAGTACAAGAAAGGTCTAGATAATGGAGATGCTTGAGATTGCCTATGGTGGCAGGCAACTCATTCACAATGGAACACCCTGATAACGAAAAGACACGAAAGAACTTACACTTTGAGAACAACTCCTGCATCCATGTACTAGATATCCGGTCCTTCCATGGGCTATCATCAGGTGACATCTGTAATGGTAGGAATGTGCGTAATCTATTAGCATTGGATAAGGTCTCAAATCTTTTTGAAGATTTATCTTTATATCCCAAAAATGAGAAATGACGAGTCCTTTTCAATATATCATTTGATTCCTCGTCTTTGGATGTGAAGCAAAAATCCCCGGATACATATCTTGCCAAATCGTTGAGAAGGTCATGCATGACAAAATATTGTTTATGTTCCCTTGATTGCTGAAAAAAAGACCTCGAATATAGATCATTGAAGTATTGTTCGCCAACTTCTTCCATACCTATATTTTGTTGAGAGCATTGTAGAAAATTTTCAGCCATCCATAACAGAAGTAAAATATTTTTTTCAAACACATAATTTTTAGGGAATAAGGCACAGTAAGCAAAACATCTCTTGAGATTAGAAGGAAGGTGATGATAGCTCAATATTAATGCTGGGATGATGTTGTTCTCCTCTTCTGGTAAGTTCCATATCTCGCTTGCTAGTATGCTTTCCCATTCCACCAAAGATGATTTTGTGTACAAGAGACTCCCAATAGTTTTCAAGGCTAGAGGCAATCCTTGGCATTTTTTAATTATCTTTTTACCAACCTCCTTAAAGTCGGGATTTATTTGAGGATTTTCATCTAGGAGTGCATGCTTGGAAAACAATTTCCAGCAATGTTCTTCTTTTAATTGCTTTAGTTGAAGCACTTTATTTGATCGCATGATTGAAGCAACTTTTTTGCTGCGTGTAGTGACCAAAACTTTGCTTCCCTGAGCGCCATAAGTAAAAGGAATTTGCAAAGCCATCCATTGGTCACGTTTTTCGTTCCAAAGGTCGTCCAAAACTAGAAGAAATTTCTTCCCTGCCAGTTTTTCCTTCAACTTCACCTGAAGCATATTTAGGTCTCTGGTATCGTTTTTTGATCTAGTGATTGCCTCAAGAATAACTCTTGTTAGTGTTAAAACATCAAATTCTTGAGAAACACAAACCCATGCTTTGAGATCAAATTTACCCTCAATCCTTGGGTTGTTGTATAAATGTTGAGCAAGTGTGGTCTTACCCATCCCACCCATACCAACTAACGAAATTATTGACAGTTGGTGGTTAGTATCATTTTCAGCGTCAGATATCAGCCAATTAGAGATCACCTTCATGGCAACATCTCTACCAAATATAACAGAATCAACAGGCAGAGATGTTGATGGCACTTTTTGTGAGACTAAGTAACCCGATCCAACACCAAAACCACTGTAAGTACGACTAGCCTCTTTCAAACCCAGTATATCCTTTTTGCTAGAAAGATATTCTAGGTTGTCAAGGACTTCGTGCATCTTTGGTTCAATTTGTTTGTCAAATGAACTAGAAGAAGCATTGAAGAACTTCCATACCTTGCTAGTACTTGACTCAGACTCAGCTTCTAGCTTGCATCTGGAAACTTCAATGTCAATTTCTTCCAACAGATCTTCTGCATCTAACACAGCATCTTTGACAGCATCGAGCCATGCTTTCACAGGTTGGTTTCTGATCTGCTTCAGTTCAGCATCGTTGACCACAGCATTTATGGAGAGAAGCGTAATGTTGAGTTTCTTCAGAAGCTTGTCATTGAGATTTCTTGCTCTAAAATAGTCTTGAATTCTAGCAGAAGCCAGCTTTTTGAAAGTGACCTGAAGGAAAGCAGAAAGAAGAGCACCACCAACCAATTCAACCGCCATAATTGCACAAAATGAAAGGAAAGTGCAAACAGATACCAAAGAAAGGATTTCAAATGCAAAGTGCAGCTGACTCAATACAATAGAGTGAGCTAATAGTGAATGATAAACCTTACTTTGTGTTGTTTTGTTAAGACTCTTTTCATTTATTTATTAATAATATTTTCATAGCCGGGCCGGCCAACTCATCATATTGTTGGATCTTCCTAAGAAGACAAAGGATACTAATCAGTGCTCTATTCTTTTGATTAAAAATAATGGATAGTTCACACAAATTCAATGTAGGTGGGCTACCTAATCAATAAACAAATAAACCTAATTACAAATGCTTCCAATAATCTTCTTCCACGAAATTTCTAGTGAATTATTTCACTTCCATTTCCTTGCTTTTTTATCTCATTTATCAATAATGTCTTAGCTGTGATGTGAATAATCAACCACCTTTTAAGATAAGTGTGGTTTAAGCTTATTACACAGATTGATAAAATTTACAGGTAAATGAATAAAAGCATAAAATTTACAAAATATCCCTGAAATGAAACTTGCTGGATACCTGAAATGGACAAAAAAAAGAGGAAGGTTCTCAGCAGGATGGAGAAGTATGTTTCTGGCCATAATCAAGTTGATCATCTTAGTATCAGAAATATGAGAGTTATTCTGTGATCCCTTGAATAGTTAAAGTAACTTTGTTTTGATGAAAGGAGTGAACATATTCTTCAAGATAATGTACAAAAAAAATGCATAAATTTCCAGTGGCATATCATTTCAAATTAACAATTTTTCAATCAAGACTATACCATTCCAAACTAAATAATAAACAATCTCTAAAGGGTGGAATTATATTTCTTTACTGTTTGACAGCACAATTTAGTGCAGAGAAAGAATAAAGATTGTGATGTCCTAAATGCTTAATATTGGCCTCTCTACCTTTGACCACATAAAATGAACTCAGTACTTGAAGATTCTTTATTTTTCCTACAACCATTGGCATTTTTCTCAGTTCCACTAAAATTTGTGAATTTATGTAAATTCAAGGGTAACTCTTCTAAAAACCATCAATTCCTCAATTTCAGTATTTGCAAATTATAGAGAACATATAAGCGTTGGTTTGTGTGCACGGTTGTGCTGTGGTCGTCAGCGGAGATGCACAGATGAGGGAGGTGCAGCGGCGCGAGTACAGTGGCGAAGAAACATATGTGTTGTGAAGAAGAAGACGCGTTTCTGTTTCTCAGTTACCCATGTTCCTTTTTTTTGGGTTTTATTTTTTAGAGAGAGGGATCGCTTAGGAGTGATACCACACAAGATGATTGGAATGGTTGTCATTTCTCAATGTATTTCTTGACATTAGGCCCCTTGCCAACACATGATCCCAGAACATCTGGAACAGTTTGTTTTCACTACCATCAGGAGCACTAAAACATCTATAGATTTTGGAAGGCAGGATTTGTGTTCCCTGATTTCCAGTAAGTAAAAGCACCACAAGTATCACCTGAAATACACCTCCCTTCCATATGATATAACAGCTTTTCAGCACATTCAATCTCCTTTCTATCTTTGCATAACCTTCTAATCAAAGCCCTGTAAACTGAAACTTCAAGACAAAATACCTTTACTCAAAAACTGTTTCATGAATTTCTAATTGGCTTAAGGAGGAACCAAAACAAAAGAATATAGTCAAAAACAAGAAGAAATTTGAGTTTCTTAAAAGTGGCCTAGCCTAGAAATATTCTCCAACTCCCTTTCACAAGATTTCTAGTTAAACCTCTCTTATATACTGTGGAAAACATACATTTAACCATGTCAATCATATGAGACAATATTAACACACATGCAATATTCTAAAGAATCGTATTGTTATGGGACAAAATCAAGGGTAATTCTTAGCCTAAAGCAGGTTAAGCATATGTTTTTATTCCAGCAGCATAATAACATCCCTCAACAGTTCATGAGATATACAAAAACAAGGATGAAACTTGATCAAATATTTTAAAAAGTACTAGCAATTAAAGTATAACTTGTGCTACCTTTATTGGAACTACAGTGAAACATTTTTCATAAACAAGATTGTAGTTTAGTGTATAAAGAATTAATTTAAAGCGCCACATTTTATTTTTTTTAAAGGTCTTGCTTACAAGTGCCACCAGGCCACTCTTTAAGCGTTCCATTTAAAGAAATTTTTTATTCAAAAAGTTAAATACTACATGTACAATTTCTAATGCGTTGACTTTACAAAGTTGTATAAAAATTCTATAAAAACTTACTCCCTCCGTCCCAAATTATAAGGGAAAAAACAAAAATCACATTTATTAAGAAAAAGTAAAACATGATAATTTGAAATATGTTTTTGTGAGTTTTTCTTGGAAAAGTTGCATGAGAAGATGTAAAAACAATTTTTATTGGTCGTTGTTTATTGAGAAAAGGGGAGAGGGTATGAGTAACAAAAAAACATTCTTGAAAATGGTTTTTTCCCTTATAATTGGGACAAAAAAGTGGAGTTTTTTCCCTTAGGGACGGAGGGAGTACAATTTAAGGTCTTAAATAGTGCTCCTGTTAGAATTTTCCCTTTTTTAAATTGAAAGATACTCCTACATATGTATGTGCTTAAAGTAAGTACCTCGTTAAGAATATGGATAGAATGTCAATATGATGTCAGCAATTATGACTCTTCGAATTTGAGAAATCTTTTCCCAATCTTCACCATTAGGTTCGCTGTTTTAGCAACAAACAATCACTACTAATTAGTAGAGTTGAAACTGATTTAGGCAGACCCTCCACCGGTAAGCATTCGAGATTGGGGCACTTAGACAGATGAAATTCTGCAAGAGAAGCGAGGTGGCAGAGACCCTTGTAGTCCAGTTTTTTGAGTTTCGGACAATTACGGATAATCAGATAAGTAAGAGAGAGAGGAAGAAACCCTCGATCGGGAAAAGACTCTACATCTACTTCTCCAATACACAATGTTTCTAGAGAAGTGTTGATTCCGAGAACCCATTTCAGTGAGGCAAGCAAAAGTTCAGAGCATCTTGAAAGACTCAGACGTTTTAGACTTGATGGCAAAATTTCATCAGAGAATGAGTCCAATTGTGGACAACTTCCTATAGATAGAGAATAAAGAGATGGAAAGAGGATGTGCATGCTTTCAGGCAATGCTTTTAAATTCTCTAAATCGGAAATAAAAATATAGTTCAGATTGGGAGAAGAGAATCCTCCCTTGGGAAATGATGCAAACTTTGGGCACATTATAATTGACATAGAAGTAAGACTACAATCAAGCTTAGAGTCATGTGAAATCATTTCAAGATTACTACAGAATCGCAATTCGAGAGTCTGGAGTTTTGGGAACAAATCCAGAGGAAAGGTCCTTAGAGAGTCACAGCCACCCATGATGGTCAAAGATCGAAGGAAATTGTAGCAATAGCCTGGAGAAATGTTCATAGTTGGGTAATTGTCAATTACCAATGATTCAAGAGAGATGTGTGATAAGGTGTGATCAATCCATTCAAGCAATGGTCCTTCAATGCAATGTCCACCAATAGTGAGAATTTTCAAAGTAGTTGGATGATAATCAAATTGCAGCTTTCCACAATCATTTAGATGTAATTCATGAAGGGATGAAGCAGATGAAACAGAACACACAAGGTGTTTGCAATCATGAATTCGAAGTACCATTAAACATGGAAGCTGCTCAGGGAAACACCCTTTTAGATTCGGACAATTTATAAAAGAAAGCTCTTGGAGACACGGAAAAGCACCTGTCGCAATTTTACAATCCCATTCTTCCCATCCTATCATGTCATAAATGCTTAATGCTTGCAAGGATGCAAATGGAATAACAGGTTAAGAGCTGCTCTCATTCTCATAAAATTCACTGCCAATCACCAGTTCCTTGAGAGATGGCAAAATTCCAAGTGGAGGCAACAACACACAATTTTCACAATTTATCAACTCTAAGGACACCACATTTGATAATGCATTAACTCCAAACCAATCTGGAAATAGTGTACCGCCATAGCTCTGGATAGACAACTCCTTCAAGTGTTTGGAAGGTTGTAGTTTCTCAAGCACTTCCCTTTCTTTCACTGAATTATCACTATTTGCATTCCATTTTAACTCTAACCTCACAAGGTGTGCTTTTCTTTTCAAATTAGCTGCCAAGGCATCAGAGGGATTTACAATGTTTTGCAGGTCTGAAATTGAAAATTGGACTTAAGGGACACCGACGCTGCATTATAAATAAAGAATTCATATTGCAATATCATCTCATTCTAAGGTCATTAATAAATAAAGAATTCATATTGCAATATCATCTCATTCTAGGGTCATCAATGATATAAAGATATCATTTCAAATTATGTGTGAATTCACATAATGAATATCAATTGGACTTAAAGGGTCATTGAGACCACATTTGCACATATTTTGAATAAAGTATTCACATTATAATAGCATCGGGTCAGGGTATCAGTGGCTCAAACATATCATCCAACAATAGCTATTGAACTTGAAGGTCATCGAAACAACATTTAACCATCCCAATTTATATAACCAATAGCAATTGGAATTAAGGGTCATTGAGGCAACATTTAACCATTTCAAAATTTATATAGCCAAAAGCGCGCAATTGGACTTAAGGGTCACCGAGACAACATTTAACCATTTTGGTATTTATATAGCATACCAATGGGACTTTAGGGACATCGAGGCAACATATATATAGGGACTTTAGGGACATCGAGGCAACAAATGTATAGCATACCAATGGGACTTTAGGGACATCGAGGCAACATATATATAGCATACTAATGGGACTTTAGGGACATCGAGGCAACAAATATATAGCATACCAATGGGACTTTAGGGACATCGAGGCAACATATATATAGCATACCAATGAGACTTTAGGGACATCGAGGCAACAAATATATAGCATACCAATGGGACTTTAGGGACATCGAGGAAACAAATATATAGCATACCAATGGGACTTTAGGGACATCGAGGCAACATATATATAGCATACCAATGAGACTTTAGGGACATCGAAGCAACAAAGATATAGCATACCAATGGGACTTTAGGGACATCGAGGCAACATATATCCATCTCAAAATTTATATAGCCAATAGCAATTGGACTTGATCGGGGCAACATTTAACCATATACCAACGCAACATTATATAGTCAATAACAAATTGGACTTAAGGGTATTGAGGCCATTTTTAACCATCATTTATATAGGGTCACATAGGTCACAGAGGTTACATTGCAATAGCATCTAGTTCTGAATTTACATCACCCAACCAACTTTCACAATTAATGTGAATAAAGAATTTTAATTTCAGTTTCCAATAGAATTATGGAAACATCTCATACATTACAGGAATGAAAAAAATCAGTATCCGGTCAAAATCATAAACTATCTCTGGGTTTTTTTCTTCCAAGTAGAAGATTAAATGTTCTTGAATAATCAAGAATAAAAAATGGGTATCCCCAACAACGTATCAATTAAACCAGTATGTTGCAATCAAAAAGGGTCTTGGGACTGATCATATTTTCTCAAGCAGAAGATTGAATTAATGTTGTTGAATTATCAAAAATGTAAAATTGGTACCTTTTATAAGCAGAAGATTGAATTTTCTTTCTTTGGAGAAATTACCACTTTTTGTTTGATCACTATCAACAAGGCAACGAGGGTCTCGACGTAGAACAACGTTTGATCGATGATACCAATTTCTTGTTCTTGACCAACGAACGCTTCGCCGACATATTGCGTAGAGACAAAGAACCCTAACTGAGTGTCACTAAAGGCGTGTGGTTATATAGATAGTTATCTCATGGGCTTTTGAATTTTAGTGGGCCAAGGGAATCCAATTAGGTTTCTAAATTTATTCATCCAAATTTTGATTTTAATGATTAAAAAATAATGTAATTATATGTTTAGTCCTCTGAATTTTTAAAAAAAAATTCTAGATTTAATTTAACATTCTTCAGAAATATTTTGACTCTACAATTTTCAGGATCTAATTAAACATTTTTTTAAGTTAATAAAGGGCAAAATTCATTTTTAAAAAAAATAGCAAGGCATAATTATTTTTTAAAAAAATGATAAATTATTCAAAAGTTTATGGACTCTATTTAATATATTTTTAGTCTGAGGACCTAAATATAAATAGTCAATAAAATTAGAAATTCAAATATTTTTGTTGTTGCATAAATCAGGTATCTCGAGCTCTCTCGTGCATTCTCAAGAAAAAGATCGTGTCATTATTATAGAGTTTCTGCTTATGCGGAGCTTTTAGCACGAGATCTGTTGTTCGAATCTCACTGACAACAATAATTGAATTTTTATAATATTTTATGGAACACTACTTTTTCTTCTCAATAGAAATTGTTTATGTGACATTCAATTAGAGTTTATCAAATATAATTTTTTTAATCTCTTTTTGGTATAATTTTTTTTTTTTTT
The DNA here is from genome assembly GCA_030408175.1 of Trifolium repens. NCBI lineage: Eukaryota > Viridiplantae > Streptophyta > Magnoliopsida > Fabales > Fabaceae > Trifolium > Trifolium repens. Next base: position 11,571,765 of record CP125850.1, read on the forward strand.
TTGTAGAAACTCCAATATTATTCTTTTTGTAGAAATTATAATATTATTATTTATTTTAGAAACTCTAATATTATTTTTTTAGTAGAAACTCTAATATTATATTTTTTTTAGAAACTCTAATATTATTTATTTTTGTAGAAACTCTAATATATATTTTTTGTTTATAGGAACTATAATTTTTTTGTTGATAGAGTCCCTAGAAAGTATTGGGAGATGGAGACGATAGAAAGATATAAAAATCTAAGAAACATATAACCAACTAATATAACTTCATTTTTTATAATCAAAGAATTTTTAATTTTTTTAACAATTCCAGTATTAAAATTTCAATAAACTTTCCTTCAAAACCTTACAGAGATGTTACATTTATCTATGTGAGTGAAAATCCCCACATTTTCTCATTTGATTCTTATGTGTGGAGATTTATTTTGGGTACGGCGACAACAAAAGTTTAAGAGTAAGAACGAGATTAAATTAGGTTGATATTTATTAAAAAATAATATAAAGTTAACAATTTTTTTTGTTGGGGGAGCCCTAATAGAGTCCTGTAAGGGAGACAAGATAGATAAAAATACAAAGAGAAAGATAGAGAGACAGAGAGAGAGAGAGAGAGAATCTATATGTGGTATAGAATGAGAAAGATAGATATTTTCCCACCTTACTATTAAAAATACGCCTTGATTAATTAAAATTTGAATTTTGACTGTGAAAGTTATCCATATTTTGTGTTCAACATCACCACACTTCCATTAAAAATTATCTTTAGGTGATTAATTAATTTATGGGTATCCAAGATTAAATTAATATAATTTAGAATTTCTATAATCTATTGACTTTGTTTATAATTCTAATTTTTAAGGAATTTTAATTTGTCATTGTGAGTAGAGATTCACACATAGATTTTTCCATTTGATGCTCACGCGTGAATATTAATTCTTTGTGATATAGTGTAAACTTTCCTGAATATTAAAATTTTTTTGTTGATTAAGTCCATACAGTCTACAGAGTGCTGACAGATGTAGAGAGAGAGAGAGAGAAATTTAGTACGTGTTATTTACGGATGACAGGGAAGGGGGAACTCATAAATAGTTAATTAGAATTACCTTTAACGGTCAAAATTTGGGACACCTAAAACAAATGAACATAACTTTAATTTTTTATAATCTATGAATTTTTTAACTTTTTTTATTTATAATCTATGACAATAAACCAATTGTATATTTTTCATGAAAGTTGGCTGGGGATGAGATAACGGACCATGGAGATTTATTGCAATGAAGTAATCATAATATGTTTTAATTTTATGTGAAACAACGCTCCCAAAAAACTTAAGGCCGTGAAAATATATAATGTGGAAGTGATCACTCAAATTCCTTCAAGTGTTTCGAAAAAATAATCACTAGCATTATATTAACATCAGGAGCACAAAAGCATCTATAGATTTTGGAAGTGATCATCAAAGCTCCTCCTAGCCAATTCTTCTATCTTGCATAACCTTCTTATCAAAGCCCTGTAAACTGAAACTTCAAGACAAAATACCTTTACTCAGAAACTGTTTCATGAATTTCTAATTGGCTGAAGGAGGAACCAAAACAAAAGAATATAGTCAAAAACAAGAAGAAATTTGAGTTTCTTAAAAGTGGCCTAGCCTAGAAATATTCTCCAACTCCCTTTCACAAGATTTCTAGTTAAATCTCTCTTATATAATGTGGAAAACATATATTTAACCATGTCGATCATATGAATATAGATCAATCAAACAAATAGTCGTAGCTACATTGAGACAATATTAACACATGGAAATCCAACAAGCATCATATGAAGCTATTTCAGAGAACAAATTTAAGTTAAAGTGCAAACACAAAACAAAGGTTGCTAACACCCACATAGACAAATGTAATAATCAAAACATGGACCATCAATAGAAATTGAGAATAGAGAGGCAAATGACTATATCAGGACATAATAGTATAAAGGGAAACCAGAAACCTCAATTTATTTCTAAACAATATTATGTGGAAAATAGCTCGATATTCGTTAACATAACCAAAAAGCATAACGTAAAAATAAAAATAAAAAATACAAATTCGAGTATATACTATGCCAATCTAAGCCTGCGACAGTTCATGAGATATAAAAAAACAGGTATGAAACTTGATCAAATATTTTCAAAGTCAAGTCAACCTTCTTTAACAAGTACTAGAAATTAAAGTGTAACTTTTGGTACCATTATTGGCTAACTACAGTGAAACATTCTTAATAAACAAGATTATAGTTTAGGGATGAATGTATAAAGAATTAATTTAAAAACGCCAAAGATGGTTTTTTTATAAATTGAAAGATACATATGTATGTGTTTAGAGTAGGTACCTTGGTAAAAAAATTGGATAGTATGAGAATTGAGGCATGCATCATTTAGTAGTTGCAGTTTATAGTACCATCGATTATGATTTTTTGAATGTGAGAAATCTTTTCCCAATCTTCACCATTAGGTTTCTTACATCGCTGTTTTAGCAACGAACAATCACCACTAATTTGTAGAGTTGAAATAGATTTAGGCAGACCCTCCACCGGTAAGCATTTGAGACTGGGGCAATGAGACAGATCCAATTTTACAAGAGAAGAGAGGTGGCAGAGACCCTTGTAGTCCAGTTTTTTGAGATTCAGACATCTACTGATACGCAAACAGGTAAGAGAGAGGGGAAGCAATCCTTGATCGGGAAAAGACTCCACATCCAATTCTCCAATAAACAAAGTTCCTAGAGAAGTGTTGATTCCAAAAGCCCATTTCAGTGAGGCGATAAAAAGTTCAGAGCATCTGTCAAGAGTCAGACTTTCTAGACTTGATGGAAAAATTCTATCAGAGATTGAGTTCAATTGTGGACAACTTCCTATAGATAGATATGAAAGAGATGGAAAGAGGATATGCATGCTTTCAGGCAATGCTTTTAAATTCTTTAATTTCGAAATACCAATATGGTTCAGATTGGGTGCAGAGAATCCTCCCTTGGGAAATGATGCAAACTTTGGGCACATTAAAATTGTCATAAAAGTAAGGCTACAATCAAGTTTAGAGTCATGTGAAATCATTTCAAGATTACTACAGCTTCGCAATGTGAGAGTCTGGAGTTTTGGGAACAAATCCAGAGGAAAGGTCCTTAGAGAGTCACAGCCACCCACGATTTTCAAATTTCGAAGGAAATTGTAGCAATAGCCAAGAGAAATGTTCATAGTTGGGCAATCCGCAATTACCAATGATTCAAGAGAGATGTGTGATAAGGTGTGATCAATCCATTCAAGCAATGGTCCTTCAATGCAATGTCCACCAATCTTGAGAATTTTCAAAGTAGTTGGATGATAATCAAATTGCAGCTTTCCACAATTAGTTAGATATAATTCATGAATGGACGGAGAGAATGAAATAGAACCTACAAAATGTTCGCAGTTAGAAATTACAAGTTTCATCAAACAGGGAAGTTCCTCAGGAAAACACTCTTTTAGGTTCGGACAATATGTTATAGAAAGCTCTTGGAGACATGGAAAAGCACCCGTCACAGATTTACAATCCCATTCTTCCCATCCTATCATGTTATTAAAGGTTAAGGTTTGCAAGGATGCAAATGGAATAACAGGATAAGAGCTGCTCTCATTCCCATAAAATTCACTGCCAATCACCACTATCCCTGATAGCCCTGTGATCAGCAGTTCCTTGAGAGATGGCAAAATTCCAAGTGGAGGCATTAACACACAATTTTCACAATTACTCAACTTTAAGGACACTACATTGAACAATGAATTATCTCCAAACCAATCTGGAAATAGTGTACCGCCATAGCTCCAGATAGACAACTCCTTCAAGTGTTTGGAAGGTTGTAGGTTTTCAAGCACTTCCCTTTCTTTCACTGAATTATCACTATTTGCAGTCCATTTTAACTCTAACGTCACAAGGTGTACTTTACTTTTTAAATTTGCTGCTAATGCATCAGATGGATTTATAATGTTTTGCAGCTCTGAAATTGAAAATGTTCCGTGAAGATTGAGTTTGCCTATCTGATGAATATTGGAGCCACTACCTTTACCCACATAAAAAGAAGTCAGTACTTGAAGATGCTTTAGTTTTCCAACATGCATTGGCATTTTTCTCACTTTAGTTCCACTAAAATCAAGATAACGCAAATTGGTGAGTTTATGTAAATTCAAGGGCAACTCTTCCAAATAGTGACAATACCTCAACTTGAGTGTTTGCAAGGTATATAAAGAACACACTGAATCAGGTAGCTTTTTTATGTTTGTACCAGAAAGGTCAAGATAACGGAGATGCTTGAGGTTTCCTATGGTGTCAGGCAACCCATTATCCATGGAGCAACATATCAATGACATGACACGACAAAACTTAAACTTTGAGATCAATTCATGCATAAATGTGCTAGACATCTGGTCATTCAAAGGAATATGATCGGGTGTCATGCATAATGGAAGATATGTGCGCAATCTATTAGCATTGTATAGGGTCTCAAATCTTTCAGGATATATCTTCGCATTTTCTAAAAATGAGAAATGGCGAGCTGTTTTCAATATATTATTTGATTCCTCATCTTGGAATGTGAAGCAAAAATCTCCACATACATATTTTGCCAAATCATTGAGAAGATCGTGCATGATAAAACGCGTTGCATATTTCCTTGATTGCTGTTGAAAAAACGACCTTGTGAATAGATCATTGAAGTATTCTTCACCGACATCTTCCACACACATACTATGTCGAGAGCATTGCAGAAAATTTTCAGCCATCCATAATAAAATTAAATGCTCCTTTTCAAACACATAATTTTTAGGGAATATGGCACAATATGAAAAACATCTCTTGAGATGAGAAGGAAGGTGATGATAGCTCAACAATAAGGCGGGGATAATGTTGCTCTCCTCTTCTGGTAATTCCCATATCTTGCTTGCCAATATACTTTCCCATTCCACCAAAGATGATTTTGAGTATAGGAGACTTCCAATTGTTTTCAAGGCTAGAGGCAACCCTTGGCACTTTCTAAGTATCCTTTTACCAATCTCCTCAGTGTCAGAATTTATTTGAGGATTTTCATCTAGGAACGCATGTTTCGAAAACAACTTCCAACAATGTTCTTCGTGTAATTGCACTAGATTATGTATTCTAGTTGACTGCATGACTGAGGCAACTTTAAGACTGCGTGTAGTGACGATAACTTTGCTTCCATGAGCTCCACAATTAAAAGGAATCTGCAAAGCTTCCCATTGGTCACGTTTTTCATTCCAAATGTCATCCAAAACAAGAAGAAATCTCTTCGCTGTCAATTTGTCCTTCAACTTTTCTTGAACCATATTTAGGTCTCTACTATCATCAGTTAATCCAGTGATACCCTCAAGAATAGCTCTCATTACCTTGAAAACATCAAATTCTTGCGAAACACAAACCCAAGCTTTGACATCAAATTTACCCTCCAATTTCGGATCATTGTATAAGTGTTGAGCAAGAGTGGTCTTACCCATCCCACCCATACCAACTATCGAAACTATTGATATCTGACGGTTATCATTCTCAGCATCAGATGTCAGCCAATCACAGATAACCTCCTTATCAACATCTCTACCATAAATAACAGAATCAACAGGCAAAGATGTTGATGGAATTTTCTTTAGCATTTGGCTATCAGATCCAACACCAAAACCACTGTTAACCGCTTTCAAACCTAATATATCCTTTTTGCTAGCAAGAAATTCTAGGTTATCAAGAACTTCATGCATCTTTGATTCAATTTCTTTGTCAAATGAACTCGAAGAAGCATTGAAAAAGTTCAATACCTTGCTAGTAGCAGTAGTAGCAGCACTGGACTGAGATTCGGCTTCGAGTTTGCATCTGAAAAGTTCAATGTCAATTTCTTCCAACAGATCCTCTGCATCTAACACAGTATCTTTGACAGCATCAAGCCAAGCTCTCACGTTTGGATTTCTGATCTGCTTCAGTTCTGCATCATCGACCACGGCATTGATGGAAAGAAGCGTGATGTTGAGTTTGTTGAGCAGCTTGTGATTGAGTTTTGTTGCTCGAAAGTAGTCTTGAATTCCAGCAGAAGCAAGCTTTTCGAATGTGACTTGAAGGAAAGCAGAGAGAAGAGCACCACCAACGAATTCAACCGCCATAATTGCACAAAATGAAAGGGAAGGAGCAAACAGATTTCAAAGAAAGAAAGGATTGCAGATTTCAAAATGTGTGAAGTGAAGTTGACTCGATGCGAAGACTGACTACAGGGCATTTGTTGGTGGGAGTACCACATCCACATATCTAAAGCGACTTAACAGTGTAGATTACTGGTCCTCCTCCTCAAAATAATGGATCTTTTCTAATTTTAACATAGGTAATAGTAGCTTATCAAAAAAAAATCATATTAATTTTGTTAAGTGAATAAGTGATGCATCTGTTTATATTATAGATTAAATACACCATTTATTTATGAATTTGATAAAAGAATTTTTGTTTATTTATATATAAGATCGGATGATGTTCATCACTACTAATTCAATATTTTTCATTTTATATTTATGATAATCGTAAATATACCAATATTTACCAATAATGAATTGGTTCAAGTGATAAAGATTTTGGTTCCAACATGTGGTTAAAGTTTCGATTTATGGTTCATACAATCATACGTATGACACAGGCTTATTAAAAGTGGTAAACTATTTGATTCATTCTATAACGTTTTGACACAGGCTCGTGTTTATAGTCTTGTTCAATTTATGACCTCACTTTTTCCTTTTGTTTCTATCATGTAGAGTCTTGAGTCACGAGTATTTGAATTTGTTGCTTTTGTCCATGTTCATATGCAACATTGAACTAAGTTGCATTCTAGTGCACTTAGATCCGCCTTTGTGGGTTATCCTCCTAATAGAAGAGGGTACATATGTTATCATCCTCCTAGTTGTAAGTACTTTATTTCTAAACATATCATTTTTCACGAAAAAGTGCCTTACTTCACTCATCCTCAGCCTCGAGACGACTTTGAGTTCAAGTTTCAGTAGTCTCCCTGAAACTCCTAGCCCTATTCCTAGTCATACAGTCGTACTTATGAACTTGTGGTGTCCCCTATAATGTATATATAAACAGGTTTTGAAATAATATGATTTATGATAGTAAAGTGATCCTACATGATACGTGAAAACGTGAAGAAACACCCTCTGATAACCAGAAGAAATACATTGCCTACAATTACATGAAAAAAACTACTTTCGAATATGCAAGATTGTCATCATATCATATCAGCATTTGTTGTATTTTATACATTGTATTTCTTGACATCAGACCCCTTTCCACCAAATGATCCCAGAACATCTGTGACACTTTGTTTTCACTAGCATCAGGAGCACAAAAGCATCTATAGATTTTGACAGTGACCATCAACATCCTCCTAGCCATCTCGTCTAAAATATTTGAAGCAGCATTTGTGTTTCCTGATTTCCAGTAAGCAAAAGCAAGACTTGTGTAGATAACACTGTCGCCTGAAATACCCTTCCCTTCCATATGATATAACAGCTTTTCAGCACATTCAATCCTTTCTATCTTGCATAACCTTCTTATCAATGCCCTGTAAACTGAAACATCAAGACAAATGCCTTTACTCAGAAACTCATCTGGCAGTGCTAGAACTGCATCTGTATTGTTTTTCTTGCAATAGCCATCTACAATCCATGAGTAAGTGCAATAACTTGGAGAAAATCCAGCATCGAGCATGCTGAACAATAGCTCCTTGGCATTTTCAAGCTCATTCATTTTGCAGAACCCATGAATCAGTGCTCTATATGTAAAGCGATCAAGCTTCAGTCCAGCTTCTAACATCTTGGTTTTGAATTTCAAAGCAGATATCAAATCTCCTATCTTACAATAAGCATTAATCAGTGTGTTGCATGTGATATTGTCAGCTTGAATTTTTCTTTCACTCATCTCAGTCAAGAGTTTGTTTGCATCCCTTATCCTGCCATCTGAACAAAGCTTGCGCAAAATCGAATTATAAGTAACAACACCAGGGGACAGTCCCTTAGCCTCCATGATCTCGCGTAATCTCAGAGCTTGCTCTAGTTCATTCGTTTTACAATAACCATCAATCAATGTAGTATATGTCACATGATTGGGAGTGGCATTCTTTATTTCACCGAACATCCTAATGGCTTCTCTCATCTTACCTTCTTTGCAAAATCCATATATAAGAGAATTGTAACTAACAATATCAAGATCTATTCCCTCTCTTTCCATTTTATCCTGGACCGATAAAGCCTCATAGTGCATACCCTTTTTGCAATACAAAGCTATCAAAGTATTGTATGTGAAAATATCAGGAACCACACCCTTAACTTCCATCTCCTTCAATATAAACTCTGCTCTCTCCACATCTCTCGATTTCGAACAAGCATGAATTAAACAATTATAAATATAGATATTAGGAACAACCCCATCTTGAACCATTCTCTTATAAACCTTCCAAACCATGTTAGTAACCCCATCTTTCAACAAACAGTTCAAAAGCACAGTACAAGCATGCAAATGAGGCTTTAAATTACACAAACTCATCTGCTCAAAAACCTGAACAGCATCATGGGTCATCTTCGACTTCGCATAATGTATCACGATCCAACTTAAAACATGTGAATTAACTTCTGGGTCATCGTGAATCCTAACCAAAGACGTCAAAACCGAAGGCGACGAAAGCATTTCCTTCTGCGCCATTTTATCGAGCACCTGTTGTGCAGTTTTGAAATGACTGTGTTTCGTGAGTATGTGAACCATGGACCATGAGGATTGTAAGGAATGAGTATAATGCGGGATAGAGTGAACCCATTTGAAGAATTGAAAGATAAAATAAGGTCCATAACCGTGTTGCGTGAGACGCAAGATTACTTGGTGAATGGTTGTGGAAGTGAGTGTAGAAGCGATTTTGAGTTTTAAGAGATTGTTCCAATGACCCTTTACAACAATTGCACAAACACTTTCAATGAAGTGCTTATGTGTTTCAATCAAAACCATTTCTATCACTGTGACTTGATACCTTTGTGCATGTGGATGAATGATGATGGTGTCGTTGGGGTTTATTTAGAATGGGTTTATTCCGGTTCAACCAAACAGAGCGATTCAGTTGAATGGTTCACCGGGTTGCAATAACCCAAACCACTTTGCATGCTTTAAGTTTAACAGTTTAACCTTTGTGAAATTCTCTTCCCCCTACACCATTTTCGATTTGAATATTCTCATTCTCGTCAAATATTTAAATACACACCTTACAATTTGTAAAAAAAATAAAAAAAATACACACCTTACAAAATAAATTTTTCACTTTTTGATTATTTAACATGTATTCTAACTTTTAAGAGCACTTCTTAACATTTTTTATATATCTCTTTCATTAAAAATAAATATAATAAATTAATCAAGAAAAAGCGTAAAGAATTAAGAGAAAAAAAGAGAGATAACCCGAATTGGGTGTGGTCAAAATTATTATACAACAGATGTTAAGGACCGTCTGATTAAGATCAAATCCAATCATAGAAATAGATGATTCAATTTGCCTTTTACACATTCACCAACTTAATTTTATTATCAAATTAGACGTTTGAATGACCTTCGATATCAAGTATCTTGTAGTTGTAGAAATGAAGATTTTAATATTTTGTTTGTATTGAAACCACAAAAAATAGTTAAATGCAATATAAAAATCACATAAAAACTAAAAAAATTCCTATATTTAAGCAAATAAAAATATAATTAACTATTTAACATTTTAAAATATTTTCTTTGTATAATATATTTGAAGTTGCATTGGTATCTTGATCTTTTCTATATTTTTTTATTAACCATTTGGTTCTCATGGGAAGGAGTGTGATAATCCAGAGTTCGGCCTTAAGCTAGGTAAAATTTGTCTAAGAATACTAAGTGGAAATGAAAATGCATTGTTTATACAGGAAAACCTATATGATTTCATGTATTGATGAGACATACTCTATCCTTCATAATTTGGGGTATTTACCCATTAACCAATAAGAGTAAGCCGAATAAGTAGATTTATATGTAGGTACCACATGCAAAAAAAAGTTGATTACAAGTTAATTGTGGGTACCACAAACAAATCTACTTAAGTTCAAGTCCTGCTAGTGCTCTTGGAGGAAGATTTTTTAGATTTTTCTTGCCTTGAACTGATCATCCCCACATCCTAAAATTTTCTTCTATAAATAATAATAATAATAGTAAATTACACTCTTCTCCCTTGCGATATGCTTAAATTACAATATTCTTCTCTCTTATGTTAAAATATGCACTCCCCATCTCCCCTCCCAGCCCTTCTTATACAAAATATATTAGAGAAAATTATGTTTATCTCCCTTGAAAGAAGCTTGAATTTTATTCCCCCCCCCCTAACATTAAAACATACATTTTCTTCTTTTGATAAAATTTCATTTTAATATAAAATCACTAACAAATGATTTTATTTTACAAGGACAAAAACCAAAACTCACTATAAAAGTAGAAACTGAAAATATATTTTACCGATTATTAATCTTGCTAGTTTTATTTTTTCTGAGATACTCTGAATTAGACTAGACTCAGAGGTCTAACTAATCTATATCGAACTCAGATCCCTTATTCAAAATTATAAAAATATCATCCTAAATAGAATACCTCATTCCTAGGTTAGTCATTTTCTAAAGTGGAATACCTCATCCACTACACCATGCATGACCAACTATCTAAACTCGATGTTATTAATATGATTTTCATGATGTTAACCGAGGATCATAACTTAATTGAGGATCATAACATAATCTAGGTTATCTAAACTCGAGTAATTTCATCTTTAATGTTAACAAATTTTGATTTATCCCTCATTAAGCATGTCATGTAACTTATGAGGAATTTAAAGCCAACTTATTTAATAAAGAAAAATGCTACTATTTAGTAAGAATTTTTTGATGCAAGAAAAAGAAGAATTTTAGATGGCAAAATTTAATTGGTCAAATTATAATTACTCTTTTTCCATATATGGTTAGCCAATTTTTGATCGGTCAAATTTCCTAATTTTATGGATTTTTCTATTTCTTGTGTAAATATTTCTTACTAAATAACATCTCTTTATAATACTAAATGAGGAGTTGCTTTTTACTATTCCAAGCAAAAAACCCTAATCAATTGGTCAATCATATGCAACCATGTGTGGTTTAGGGTTTCCATAGAATCCAACTTGGCCCTAATTTGAATCCACCTTGGCCCTAATATGACTTTGGCCAATCCCTTGATTACATCTCTTATAAATATTGACATGTCATATGCATGTGTGGCAAGATTACTATTCAAGTAAGAGATTAGAACACACACCATTACACATGTGTCGTAGCATTCTTTCCATAGTCACATGGGGCCATCATTGTTTCTCTATCATGATTATCCCTATTTTATTCCTATCATGATTACATCTACTATTAGCCATCCATCATTGCAATGAAACCTTCTTACTCATGTGCTAAGTGAGGCACATGCATTGGTCAAATTCCTCCACCTCACTTTCAATCATCCTATATAAACCCTCTCCATCTCTTCACCTCACCAACATTTCTCATCTCACCCCTCTCCACCTCTCCCAAATTTCTAACTAGTCTGATGCCCGTGCGTTGCACGGTTCGCTGGAACACTAAGCCATATAAATCAAAGTCATATAAATTAAAGTTGCGTATATCAAAATTATCCAATTTAAGATATATGGAATTAAGACAACAAAGTCAATAATTAAAAGTAAAATGTATAGAATTAGATATAATAACATAATTGAATAATAAAGTTGATAGTAAAACCAAATGCTAGGATAAGAGAGTCCAAATGCATACAAAGAGAGACCAAAATAAATATTATAACATAAAATATTGCTCTGCTGGATAGAATATGTCATCTCTCCGTAAATTAACATTTGTAACAATAATTGTTTGTAATAGTGATTTTAAATTTTTTATAGGCAATGGTAAATTTGTCATAGTGATTTTAAAGTTCTTATTGACGATAATAAATAGTCATCTGCCACCCATGAATTAAAATTTCTTTAGTAATTACTTATAATAATTATTTTAAATTTTTTACCAGTGTTTAAAAATGTCATCTCTCCGTAAATTAAAATTTTGTATCAACAATAGTTTATAATAATGATTTAAATTTTTTATAGGCAATAAAAATTATCATTTCCCCGTGAATTTTAAAAAAATTTAGTAATAACTTATAATAGTGATTTTAAAAGTTTTATTGGCGATAAAAAATGGTCATCTGCCCGTGAATTAAAATTTTATTAATAATACATAAATTAAAATTTTGTATCAATAATAGTTTGTAGTAGTGATTTTAATTTTTTTATCAGCAACAAAAAATTGTCATCTCCCCGTGAATTTTTAAAAAATTTAGTAATAATTTATAATAGTGATTTTAAATTTTTATTGCTGATAAAAAATAGTCATCTACCCGTGAATTAAAATTTTATTAGTAATAACTTATAATAGTTATTTTAAGGTTGAACGTGAAATTACTTTCTTGCATTAGAGATAACACCGAGTTAAAATAATAAAGATTATTACTTATAATTGAGGGCAACATTCAATAGTCGCTTCTAATTTGCGGAACACCATATATATTTCGGACAAACTTTTATCAGCGATAAAAAAAAATCATCTCCCGGTTAATTATAAATTTTTATTAGTATTAACTTGTAGTAGTGATTTAAAAACTTTTATTAGTGATAAAATTGTCATCTCCCCGTGAATTATAATCTTTTATTAGCAATAACTTGTTAAAGTAATTTTAAAACCTTTATCACCGATAAAATAGTTATCTCTCTGTCAATTATAAATTGTCATCAGCGATAACTTAAAATAGTCATTTTAAAACTTTTATTAACGCTAAAATTGTCATTTTCCCGTGAATTGTAAAATTTTATCAATGAAAACTTGTAATATTGATTTTAAAACCTTGTGAATTAAAACTTTGTTGGATGACGCAATCACGTCGAATTTTATAGTGGAGCTGTTACAGACTCGTGACATGAATTAAATTTAATTTTTACCATTTTTTTGCGCAATTAATATGATTCACAAATTTGTCAATAGCTTGGTCTGTACTTATATATTTTTATCAATGATAACTTATAATCATTTAGAAAAAACATACCATAAGTCCTCGATTATTCGATTGATGATGTCAATTTTTTGATCAAGCAATGAACAAATGATTTTGATTTGGAAACACTAAACACTAAATCCTATCTTATTAAAATAATTTGCATTAATTTTGATCTCTTACAAAAATATTAAAAGCACAATTTGATAACAAAAACATATTATAAGCAAAACATAAATCAAGTGGATTCTACACAATTCAAGAAAAGAGATAATATATGGATGAAATTAGCATTGCTTCTTAGCAAAAAGCTCTCATGCAATTCCAAGGTTTCTTGTTTCAAATATGAGATATGTTCCTTGTCTAAATTTATTTGCTGCAAAAAAAAAAAAAAATCGTAAGTTAAGAAGAAAATTAGTGAAATATAAACATGACATTTTTATTAGTAATAACTTATAATAGTTATTTTAATTTCTCCGTAAGTTAAAATTTTGTATCAATAATAGTTTGTAACAATGATTTTAAAACTTTTATTGGTTATAAAATTTTCATCTCCCCGTGAATTATAAGATTTTAAAACTTTTATTAGTAATAACATATAATAAGGATTTTAAAATATGTCATCTCCCTGTCAATTATAAGGATTTTAATCCACATTATTAAAAGAATTATTTAATGTCAATTGATTTAAAAGAAACAAAATTAGATTTGATATTTTTATGTTTTATTATTTATTATTTTTTCTTTATATTAGGTGCAGATTGAATATTAAAATATATTAATTAAGATAAATAATAATAATAATAATAATAATAATAATAGGACCAGAGGGGGTGCATGTGAAAATAAGGAGGGTGGAAATGACAAAAATAGGGCCCAAAGATTAAAAATGTCAACTCTCCGTAAATTAAAGTTTTGTATCAATAATAATTTGTAAGAGTGATTTTAAATTTTTTATCAGCAATAAAATTGTCATCTCCCCGTGAATTTTTAAAAAAAATCTAGTAATAACTTATAATAAGGATTTTAAAATAGTCATTTGCCTGTAAATTATAATTTTATTAGTAATAATTTATAATAGTTATTTAAATTTTTTATCAAAGATTAAAAATGTCATCTCTCTGTAAATTAAATTTTTTTATCAATAATATTTTGTAATAATGATTTTAAATTTTTTATCAGCGATAACAATTGTCATCTCCATGTGAATTTTAAAAAGAGTATTGATTAATGGATTCATAATTTTTATGCACTACTTATAGAAAGGTTTATAATTTCTTACTTCAATATCCAAAATCATTATTTATAAGCATATTATCACTATTATATTTTTATCATTAATAGTGATTTTAAAACTTTTATTCGCGGAAAAAATTGTCATCTGCTCGTGAATTATAAATAAATTCCCTGTCAAATTTTTTATAGGCAATAAAATTTGTCATAGTGATTTTAAAGTTTTTATTGACGATAATAAAGAGTCATCTGCCACCCATGAATTAAAATTTCTTTAGTAATTACTTATAATTATTATTTTAAATTTTTTAACAGAGTTTAAAAATGTCATCTCTCCGTAAATTAAAATTTTGTATCAATAATAGTTTATAATAATGATTTAAATTTTTTATAGGCAATAAAAATTATCATTTCCCCGTGAATTTTAAAAAAATTTAGTAATAACTTATAATAGTGATTTTAAAAGTTTTATTACCGATAAAAAATGTCATCTCCACATAAATTATAATTTTTTATCAGTAATAACCTGTAATCGTGATTTTAAAATTTGTCATCTACCCGTGAATTATAAATAAATTCCGCGTCAATTAAATAAATTCCTCGGTAATAATTTGTAATAATAAATTTATAACTTTTATCAGCAACAAAATATGTCATCTTCCCGTCAATTATAAATTTTTATCAGTAATTTAATTTTAGGAAAGAGAGTCTCACTATCTTTTCCATTTATGTATCACTTATAATTTTTTCCTTATGTGTTATGTACCATATATGTAAAATTTATTTAGTACATTATATTTAAATGTTTGGCGTATTAGTGCATTATTATTTATATGATAGTTATTTTTATAAATTGTATGGCTTAGAATTTTTTCCGTATGTGATAGTATATTTTATCCAGTGTAAAATTTATTTAGTACATTATATAGTTAAATATTACTATTAGTATAAAATAAGTTTTCAAAAATTTGTTATTGGGTCTTGAGATTTTTCTCACTATTAAAAGTTTGAAATTTCTAATTGATTTGAGACTTTTTAATAGTTATAACTTGTCTCACTAATAAAATTATGAAATTTTAATATGCAATAATTTTTTGAAATTCTTATTCAATAGAACTTCTCTTATATGATATATGTTAATTGTTTCAAAATTTCTATGAATTAATAATTTTTTGATTACGCAATTTAAGGGGAAGTGATTGATGAATTTTTCAATCTGAAAGGTGGAACATTTATCATGAATCCAATACAATTCGTGAGTGAGGCTCTTAGAGATAAATTTTTAATTAAATATTCAAGACAATTACTACTAATTACAAATAAAATCTCCACTAATTAATTACAAATAAAATCTCCACTAATTACTACTACATTCTTCTAATAGAATCACAATTGACATTGTACTCATTAAGATTTCACGTTGTAAATTAATTACCATATGCACATTTCCATATTTTTATATATTTAAAACCCTTTTGCAACCTCTTGCATCAAGAAAAAAAAAAAATTGGACTGATAAATGAGGGCATGTGCTTATTTGGGCTTAATGGCCCAACCCATAAATAAAAATCTAATAACACCACAACATATCAACTCAGTTTTCTCTGTAACCCTAGCCGCCGCCCAAAAAATTCTCCTTCACTTTGTCTGCGTTATTTTGTTCCTGATCATCAACAACAACCACCACCACCAACTTTCCTCTAAATTTTCAGCAGGTCCGACCATCACCACAAAAAAATAAAGACACAATTTTTTTCTCTCATCCCCTTCTCTTCAAAACCCATATTTCTGTCAAGTTTTGTTTTTAATCTATGCCAAGAAAAACAAATGTTTTGGAAGCATCTTTTTCAGCCGCCAAGTGAAATTGCTGATCCAGAAATTGTTGACATCGTGCTTAAAACACCGTGGGACTTCATCTTCTCCATTTTCTCTTTTACATGCAAGAACAACAACAAATTCAAAGACATCAGAAGGGGAAAAAAGTCATCTGGTTTGAATCTGGTTGTTTTGTTTTTTAATATTAATAGTGTTTTTTCTGTCTTTTGCTGGTAAAAATCATGTCTATCTCGTGGATCTATTAACCCCACATTTTATATGAAAAATCATGTATTATTAAAAACTGGTTTCTTCTTGTTTTTGTTTGATGAAATGGGTTTTAGTATACAGTTTAGAGGTGTTTGTGGTTGTGTTGTTTCGTTTCTACTCTGCTTCTTCTGCTGTTTCTATTCTTGTCATTTTCTATTTTGATGAAATGATATTTTTTAGTTGTTAGAGCGGTGGTTCTAATTTTTTGAAGTGTTTATACCTCCTTGTATGTTTGATTTATTAATTTATGACTTTAATTTGATTTTTTGTGAATCTGTTATTTTTATCCAAACAAATATTTTATGAAGACTTATTTGATTTGTCTATTATTTTCTGGATATGGTATATTTATATGTAAACAATCCTTTTTGAAGACTTAAACGAAGTTTTCTTTTTTTTCTTTTTTTACAAAATAAGTTCATGAATAAAAAAGAATTGACTTTCTTTATACCTGTGTCTGATTTCCAATTCAAGTATCTCACAATATACACTAACTTTTTTTTCTTTTCTTTTCTTTTCAATTTTGCAGGTTTTAAAGTTAATAGAAGTGAAAGATAAGAGTAGATATAAGGATAAAAAAAATACAGTGATGTATAATACTCTTTATGTTCTTTGTAGTATCTTCTTCTATAATTCTTTTTTGTAACAACTTCTCTACTCATCTTTTGTTCTTTCTTTTTTGAGAGAGTTCTTTATTTTCTTGGTTACACAGAGTTTTTAATTGTCTGTTCTTTATACAAATGAGTCTAATAAGCAATATTCAAGATCTGATTTTTTTTTTTATACAAATGGGTTCTAAGCCAAAAATAAAAAACCAAACTAATTAGCAATATTCAAGATCTGATTTTTCTCTTTTATAGATATATCATTTTTTTTATACAACTGGGGTCTAAAGAAAAAAAACTAAATAACAATAACTCCAATTTTATTTTTTTTCCTTCATTCATGCTTACCTGCAAAATTAAAAGTAAAAGATAGTAATGTTATTTATGAAGAAATTGAATGGATACAAATCACCTCACTTATAAATCCTGCAAAAAACACAATATTTGTTAAAAATATTATATAATAATATTAAATGTAACATTTCTTTTATGTTTATTTTCGTTTTTTTCCCTCTTTTGGCTCTTATTTCTCTTTTTATTTTTGCAAGGTGATGATGAATGATAAATGCTAAGATTTATTCTAGATTTATTTTTGCACTTGACTGTATATATATATTTTTTCTTCATAATTTCTTTGTGTCCTTTTTTGCTCCATGCTTATGCTCCTCATTCTTTTCATATTCTCATTGATGTCACTGATTTTCACTCTAATACTTGGGAAGCTAATCTTTCAGTTTTATTGCTTGAGGATATTGTGAGTAAGAAGTTGCTTTTTGTTTCAAGTTGTTGATTTGGTGTTTAATTGCAAAAACTGAAACATTTATGTAATGGATCACTAAGTTTATGATTCTGAATTTAATTATTATTTTTTATGTTTGTGAAGTTGTACTATTATGTGGAAGATAATGATTTTTGTTCACAATGACTATCATCTTCTTTATTTTCTCACTGCAATTCTAATATTTTTGTATATTATTTCCATCTTTGTTGTGTGTTATATTTAGAAATTAAAAATATGAGATTGACATGAAAGAAAAAGTAATGATATTTCTTCCTTTATATAAATATTCTCTAAGAATTTTTTTTTGTTTCCATATCTAATTTTTTTTCCCTTATTATATTCCTTTCTAATTTTTTTTATACCAAAGCGGAATTCTTTGTTTTTAGATCACTTTTTTTAGAAAAATTTGTTGTTTCCAAATATTTTTTTATGAAGATATAAATAACAAAAAAAGAAAATAATGTTATTTATGAAGAGAGAGAGAGAGAGAGAGAGAGAGAGAGAGAGAGGAAAGAAAGAAAAAAGAGGAAAATGTGAGTTCAAGTAAAAAGGAAAGTTAAGTGAATGTGGCATAAAGAGAGAGAGAGAGAGGCGTGAGTTGAGGAAGAGAGAAGTGAGTGAAAATGTTGTGAGGAGAGTTTATATAGGAAGAATGAGTCAATGCATGTCCAATAGATGTACAATATGTAATGATGATAAATAGTGGAAGTAGAGGTAATCATGATAGGAATAGCTAGTAATAGGGATAATCATTATAGAAAGCAATGATGGCATCATGTGATTATGAAATTGTGGAAGTAGAGGTAATCATGATAGGAATAGCTAGTAATAGGGATAATCATTATAGAAAGCAATGATGGCATCATGTGATATTGAAAAGAAAGTTGCATGTGATGAGAGATAAATGTGATATAAAGCTTAGGGTTACATGTGGATTGAGTGAGAATTGATGTGGATTATAAATTAATTACATGTGACTTTATCATTGGTCAAAGCTAAAATAGGGCTTAGTTGGAATCCATGTGTGCCCTAATTAAACACATGCTTGCATATGATTGGCCAATTGATTAGGGTTGGATTCTTTGGAAACCCTAAACCACACATGGTTGCATATGATTGGCCAATTGATTAGGGTTTTTTGGTTGGAATAGGAAAAAGCAACTCATCTTTTAGTATTATAAAGAGATATCAATTTTCTCTCTTTCATAGCCTACATCACATTAAATATTCATCTTTTTCTCAAAACCACCACCACTACTACTTCTAAAATTCTCCATCTCTCCACCACACTTTTTTTTTTGCAACAACAAAGAAAGAAAATATAATAAAAAAGGCATAAGAGATGCCAAAGTCAAATACAAACAAAGCTCCAATCCAAGGCACCGTAAAAGACCTTATGAAAACAACATGTCTCATAACATAAAGGAAGATGGAAAGAATGGCTACAAAACTTTTATTATATAATTTCTTTTTTTCTTCTTTTATGAATTTGTTTTCCTGTATATGCAACATTTGAAGTCATGTTTTCTAATTTACATGTATTCTCTTTTAAATTTATTAAATCCCAAAGTGTAACAAACCATTCAAAAAAAATATAATAAACATTTGAAATCACTTTTTTATTTTACTCATCTTGAATAAATTACTAGAAGATGAGATGAAATAAATTAAATTAGACCAAAAGTTGTCCTCCTAATTCAGATTAAAAATAAAAATAAAATGAACAAAAATAATAAATTATTAAACTAAGAAAACTAGAACCAAAATAAACATGCATGAAACAAACTTAACTTCATGAAAATACAGGTAAAGATAAAGTCTCTTCTACAATCCAAAAGCCAAACTTATTTTACAACTAATTAATAAATTTAAACAATTAAGCAAACACAAATAAGAATATCAACTAGATAATTGAAGTGAGCTAACAAATGAAATTCCAATTTATCTATTCTCCTAGATCTCCAATTTCCACATGTTTTCTATTTAAATATTTAAATGAATGGTTTATGCCTCTTAACTCTCTATCCAATCCACGTTTTGGATTGCTTAGGGGATTTGTTCCACATTATTCTCCTTTAAATTCTTCTTTAAATTGCCACACAAGTCCGTTTCAATATTTAATATAAGTAACTATCCAATTCAATTTGATAAGGCAAGAAATTAACACCACTACCGTTTCATTTTTAGTTAAAGAAATGTTAGCCTAAAAATAAAATAAAAATTTATAAGATAAAAAAAATAAAATCGCAAATCACAAAAGTCCAGCAAATATATAATAAATAAAAATAATATCAAATAGAAATTATACACAATTTTAGATCTAGAAAAAAAAAATTCAGTATAAAAACGGAAAAAAAAAAATATACACAAACTGATTTAAAATTAAAGGAGGATTTTACATCATTGTTTCAAAGAAAAAAAAAACCTGGAATACAAATCATATAGTAGAACCTAAATCCTAAATTACTTCTCTTTGCCTCCGAATCAAAAATAGCACTTGCATCAAAGAAAGAAGAAACAGTCAGAAAAAGGAAGGAAAAAAAACATAATAAACAAAAAAAGAGAAAAAAAACTTACTCTTGAACCCTTTATATTGTTTCCTTTAAGCATCGTTTGAATGTATTTTTGTTGATTCTTTATGCATGATTATGTGAAGAATGAGCTTGGTTCTGATACATGTTGGTTTGTTGATGTTTTTGCTTAAATAAAGTGTTGTTCATACTAGATCTAGAGTTTTTAGGGTTTTAAATTTTTTTGTCTAATTTTGGGTTTTGGGTGTTTGATTTGTGTTTAAAAGAGATAATCAAGTGTTTTACAATTAATTTGGATAATTTTTCGGTGATTTTGGAAAATCTGGAAAATTTGGGGTTGAAGAACACATGAATATATGAACATGTTCTTGGAGAAGAGAGAGATCGTTTGAGAGAGGGAAGGGAGAAGAGAGAGAAAAAAAATGAAAAATGAATAAGATTCTGATAGGTTGATAATTTATAACCGTGTGATCAAGTGTGCGCGTGTGTATTATGGCGCTCTCATCCTGACCATCGGATCCAATCAGACAGCTGACCATCAACCCTCTTCTATTAAATTGAAGCCGTTTATTAATCAGACTGCTACAATCAGTTCCCTGTTTTTTGTTTGTCCTTAGGCTTTCCTGCTGGGCTGGGCCCTATTTCTGTCATTTCTACTCCGATTATTTCCACATGCACCCCCTCTGGTCCTTTTATTATTATTATTAGTATTATTTTAAATTTCTTTTAATTATATTATTCATTTATTAATTTTAATTAATCTATTTTAATATCTAAACCTAATATAAAGAAAATAAATCATAAAAAAATAAATAAAAATGATAAAACTTAAAAATATTCATTCTAATTTTGTTTCTTTTAAATCAATTGACATTAAATACATTTTTGTTACTAAATTTGGATTCTCGAATAATCACTAATGAAAGTTATTACTCATTTCTAAATGTTTTAAAATCATTATTACAAGTTATTACTCATAAAAGTTTATAATTGACGGGAAGATGACATATTTTATCGACGATAGAAGTTTTAAAATCACTATTATAAGTTATTGCTGATCATAATAAAAGTTTTTTTAAATCACTACTACAAGTTAATACTAATAAAAGTTTGTCCGAAATCACTACTATTGAATGTTGCCCTCAATTATAAGTAATAATCTTTATTATTTTAATTCAGTGTTATCTCTAATGCAAGAAAGTTTCAGGTAACCTGAAAATAACTATTATAAGTTATTACTAATAAAATTTTAATTCACGGACAGATGACTATTTTTTATCAGCAATAAAAATTTAAAATCATTATTATAAGTTATTACTAAATTTTTTAAAAAATCACGGGGAGATGACAATTTTTTGTTACTGATAAAAAAATTAAAATCACTACTACAAACTATTATTGATACAAAATTTTAATTTACGGAGAGATGACATTTTTAATATCTGTTAAAAAATTTAAAATAACTATTATAAGTTATTACTAATAAAATTTCAATTCACGACCAGATGACTATTTTTTATCACCAATAGAAATTTTAAAATCACTATTATAAGTTATTACTAAATTTTTTTAAATTTCATGGTGAAATGACAATTTTTATTGCCTATAAAAAAATTTAAATCATTATTATAAACTATTATTGATACAAAATTTTAATTTACAGGGAGATGACAATTTTTATTGCCTATAAAAATTTAAAATCACTATTACAAACTATTATTGATACAAATGTTAATTTACGAAGAGATGACATTTTTAATCCCTGCTAAAAAATTTAAAATAACTTATGGGGGATTGCTCAACATAATTTTTATGATAATTGTAAGGCTGTTTATGTTTTCTCTAATAAACAATGTTCATTCTTATCAAATAACAAATATATTTATACAATAGATTTTATCATCAATCTTGCAATATATTATTGATTTTTAAAACTTAATATTGAATTTTTTTTATTTATATGGCTTTGGTGTTCCGTCAATTTAAAATCACTATTATAAGTTATTACTAAAATTTTTAAAAATTCACGGGGAGATGACAATTTTTTGTTGCTGATAAAAAAATTAAAATCACTACTACAAACTATTATTGATACAAAATTTTAATTTACGTATTACTAATAAAATTTTAATTCACGGGTAGATGACTATTTATTATCGCCAACAAAACTTTTAAAATCACTATTATAAGTTATTACTAAATTTTTTTAAAATTCACGGGGAAATGATAAATTTTATTGCATATAAAAAAAATTAAATCACTATTATTCCATATATCTTAAATTGAATAGCTTTGATTTAGATGATTTAGTGTTCCAGCGAACCCGTGCAACGCACGGGCATCGGACTAGTTACTCTTTAATAAGAGACTAAAAAGACGAAAACTTAACATTACAATGAGGAATTTAAAAAAAAAAAATATTGAAAAGGTAAATCAAAATTTGCTAATGGCTTAGGAAATAAACATTATTTAACCCTTTAAATACCGATGAAACTGTCAAGCTCAATGTAAAGTTGACTGAATCTGGAATAGAATAGAATTGATAGACGATGCTTGGTTACAATTTCAAATCCGTTATTATATGTTTGCTCTAATTTTTGTTGTTTTTTATGTTGAAACCGTCTTTCTTTAACCATGGACAATGATGACTATAGGGGCTCATGCACGCTTCAACTTTCTAAAACGTGAGTTCCATTAAACTATAGTGATTGAATCAAAGACTTATAATGAGGATGATTATGGAAAGTACTGTATAACGTAACTACGTAAGTGATCAAAGTGTATCTCTTGTTGTTGGTGGGCTCCAAGTGTCATGTATGCAAGTATGTTGATCTCGTATACTTTGAGTTAAACATGGTTCATGACATATGCATGAGACATTATTGCCCTTGGAATAATATCTTTCTATTTTAGACAAAAAATATATTTAAGAAGATAATAATAAATGTATTTAGAAATTTAGAGTATATTATATTTAGAGCGAAAAATAATTTTGAAATTGTCATATAAAAGATTTATGAGTTTAAGAGACATGCAGTGTAAATTAATTTTATACTGACAACTAATAAAAAATATTTTAATCATCCATATCATATCAATAAAATGAATTAAATGAAATAATATGACGAAAAATATAATTGTGATTGATTTATATTGTCTATACAGATTTTTTTCTTGAGATTTATTTTCAATCGTATGAAATATTGTTCAGTTGATTAAAATATTACAACATCCACAAGTCAAAATTCTAACCTAGAACTTCATTTATTACATGTGAAATTCTAACCTTGACCAAAAAAAATTCTTATGTAATAATACATGAGTAAAAAAAATGTAATAAATAATAACATAATATAATATTTTGGTCAAAAACAATAACATACTTACTTTAATAAAATTTAACAAAATATAACTAATCTACTAAACTTTAACAAAAAAATTCTTTGAATTTATGAATTAGGCAGATCTACTAATCTAAAATCTCGCCGCCGTGTTGCCTCCGTCATCGTCGTCGGAGAAACAATCACATTACAACTCTCTCTCCGATCCATCACAACCAAAGGTTCTCTCTCTCTCTCTCTCTCTCTCTCTCTCTCTCTCTCTCTCTCTCTCCGTTGACCCATTCTATTCGCATCTTCCACTCTTCATTCTTACTGTAATTTCATCATGCATTCTTTACTCTTATTGTTATTGCTCTTCATTTTTATTATTATTATTGTGTATATCAAATGAAGAAAACGTGAATCACGATTTATAATAAAAAAAATTATAATCTTGTTTCCTTATGTTTTGTTTGTTAATTTCTATGTATGTTAATGATGTTAATAATTTTTATTATTATTTTATATGTTGTTGTTGCAGTGTTTTGCAAGTTGTGAATTTTTATTCTGACGTGTATTTTCTTCATTTTCACGACTTCATTAAGATTCTATTCTTAAAGTTTGGTTTTTTTCCTATCTACTTCACTACTGTGTGTTGTGTTTCATTCTTCTGCACTCTATTTCTTCCTCTTTTTGATTTTACAAGTTATTATATATATTAATTTTATTGTTTATGTTTGCTGCTAAGAATTATTTACATTTTATAGGTATTTAATTTGATGTAATAGTTTATTAGGAATGCATAATAATTGTTAATGTTATTGTTATTGCATTTTGGTATAATTCATTTGATGGATCCATTTCAAAATCTTTGGCTGAGTTTTAGTTTGGCCATTTAAATTCAATTCTATTTTCTTAGGATTTAATTATTTTTTTACACTGTCAGTCAATCACAATCGATAGAACTTAGATCACTAAAATATTTGGTTTTAATCATATCTACCTCATACAAGAGGTGATTTGTGATTGGTTGACGGTGTAAAAATGTTTACACTGAGAGTGTCTCAAAATTAATCTCTTATTTGTCCCTTAACTACTTTTAGTTTGGTTATTGATTGCACTGAAGGGTACTTTCATTAGTTCTTCTGTTGAAGTGTGGAATTTGTTTATTCACAGATCTGAGAGTGTTTGTCTGTTCTATCAAGAGCCGAGGAGGGTTCTTGCACATGATATTTTGATATCTCTTGTGATAGGAAGACCATGGGACGAGCTTCACCATTACTTGTAATATGTTTGGTTCTTGGTTCTTCCTTTGCTACATATAATTTGGTGACAATGATAATCCACTATGGATCGTCAGACAGTGTAGTTCCTGAGGATAGTGGATTGTTTTTTGACCCTATTATCGAGATGCCTGAACATGTGAAGAACCGGAAAACATCTAAAGCACCGTTTCATGTTGCGTTAACGGCAACTGATGCTACCTACAACAAATGGCAATGCCGTATCATGTATTACTGGTATAAGAAACAAAGGAGTTTACCTGGATCAGAGATGGGAGGATTCACTAGAATTTTGCATTCTGGAAAGGCTGACAACTTGATGGATGAAATTCCTACCGTCGTTGTTGATCCTCTTCCAGAAGGTCTAGACCGGGTGAGGCCTGTTGCTATCACTTTCGGTTATACTTTTATAAGTTTTACCGTTATTTCTGTATTGTTTTCCAGCTTACTGAATTAATAGTATTGTAGTTTTTGTTAAAACTATGACCTACTGACATAAGCACTTGCGAAATTGTTTGGGAGAGTTTATGAAAATAGCTTATGACATGTCCATAACTATTATACACTCTCCATGATAGCTTATGAAAAACTTTTAGCTTACATAAAAATAGTTTGACTTTATCTTTTGTTATAGAAATAGTTCATACATAAGCACTTAATTAAGCTGGTTATCCAAACAGGGTCTTTATCTAGCATAATTTCATGCCTGTTAAATTTTAACATGTGAAATATAAGGGACAGAGTTTTGGACTAGCATACTTTAGTGAAAGAAGTAAAATCCGACAAAATAATTTGTGCTGAAATAATTCAAGGGATGATATCAGATTCACGAAAGGGATGATCATTGAGAATAACTATTCTATGCCTTCAGTTTGGAACCGGTTGGCATGCTTAAACTTTTAAAGACAGTGAAGAAATGTAAATTTATAGATCTTTTCCTTTTCCCTGTTGAAGATGGAAATATTGATCAATAGTCAATCATTGAAATCTTACTGTTCTATTATTGATTTATTTGTTTTTGTTTTTTCATCAGTAAATACAATTTAAATTTTCTGACATATTGCTTGATCTTTGCAGGGATACGTAGTTCTGAATAGACCATGGGCCTTTGTTCAGTGGCTGGAAAAGACTAAAATAGAGGAAGAGTTAGATATCTTATCCTAAATTGATCTACCTTTTATTTATTTTTTTGACAATAATATAAATTGACATAGTTTCTCTGCTTTTGATGCAGATATATTTTAATGGCAGAACCTGACCATATATTTGTACGCCCTCTTCCCAATCTGGCATTTGGAGAACATCCCGCTGCTTTTCCATTTTTTTACATTAAGCCTGAGCAGAACCAAAAAATTGTAAGGAAGTATTATCCTGAGGAAAATGGACCGGTTACTAATATTGATCCGATTGGCAACTCTCCTGTAATTATCCGAAAGGTAGAATCTCTCTCAGAAATTTCTATTTAATTGAATTGGATTAATACCTGTTCTGGATGGTTGAAACTTGAATAGACTTCCCCTGCCCTTAATTTTGGTCTGGTTTACTAATCTTATCAGTTACTTGTGCAGTCGTTATCTATGTAGCACCAACAGATTGAAATGTGTCTAGTGTCCGACACGTGTCTAGTGTCACATCGACACGACACCGATACACAGGGGCAGAGGGACGTTAAATGTGTCAAATCCCCTGCTTGTTTTCTAAAAGATTTTTATGCTTCTGGCACATTGGGAATTTTGTGTATTTTTAACTCTGCATATTGCAGTGTCAAAAAGAATATAACACGGTGCATAGTGGAAGCCATGAGACTAATGATCCCATTGATAATCTAGAAAGCGGTGGCCAATATTTTTTTGGGTCATCCTAAACAGTGCCCCCGGGGCACATTTTAAGCATACCAAAAAAGAAAATAAAAGAGAAATTTAATATTGGGAAAGTAACTTTTTACATTTCCAAAGTGTTGAATGCATACATTTCGAGACAAATTTTCTATTTTAATATGCTTAACCATTGCCCCGGGGGCACTGTTTAGCATTTTCCTATTTTTTTAACCAAAAGGGCCAATGCTTTTCTATGTTTTTTAGTGCCATATTTTCTTAATCGTATTTAAAACAACACAATGGTATTAAAGCAATTCCATTTTATTTATTTTTTTATTTTATATTAAGTTTTATGTAACAAAATAAAAACAGCCCCCACCACCAATTTGCGGCTTGCTTCGCCCATGCAGACACATGTGATTACACTAAATTACTTCCATTTTCTCAAATTATTATATGTGTTGACGTGTCTGTATTAGTGATGTGTCTGCTGTCTGTATCTGCGTTAGTGGTTCATAGGTCATTACATTTAAAGATCATAATGCCAATACATTCAATATATTTCACCGTGCTATCTTGAATCTTGTGAATACCTTCAGGATTTGATTTCAAAAATTGCTCCCACATGGATGAATGTTTCTTTGAAGATGAAGGAGGACCCAGAGACCGATAAAGCTTTTGGATGGGTGCTAGAAATGTATATCTTGCCAATTAATAGACAAATACTGCAGATTCTTTTTGTTCTTGAAATTGT
Source organism: Trifolium repens (assembly GCA_030408175.1). Lineage (NCBI taxonomy): Eukaryota > Viridiplantae > Streptophyta > Magnoliopsida > Fabales > Fabaceae > Trifolium > Trifolium repens. Next base: position 11,599,339 of record CP125850.1, read on the forward strand.
ATTGATATTTTGATGCTGATATTGTGTTCTGTATTCTGGAACCAAGGTATGGATATGCTATTGCATCTGCCCTGCATGGTGTGAAACATATTCTGCGCAAAGACTTCATGCTACAGGTTTGATACAACATCATATAGATATAGCTCTTGATGTTTTATTTAGTTTATGTTGTTATCATACTCAAATGATTATCAAATATTATGCATACCCAACTCTGATTATACTTTTCCTGTATGTTACTTTTCAGCCACCATGGGATCAAGAAACTTACAATAAGTTCATTATTCACTATACTTATGGGTGTGACTACAATCTAAAGGTACATTATTTCTTTATTCCTCCATATCCTTGAATTACAAAATTATGGTCTTTGAATAATTGCAACAAAGACAAGAATCAAACCTTTTTCCATCAGATGATGTCAAAACAAAATTATGGTCTTTTAAATTTGCTTTGAATATTCGTTATAAATTTGCTTTCTCAATGAGCACAACTCTGAACTTTGCTTTAGCAGATATAATCTTTTATTGAAATACACTAGCTACTTGTCATGTCATAGATTACGTGTTTCTTTATTGTACCACTCTTAATATTTATTTCATTATACTCAGGGTGAATTGACCTATGGTAAAATTGGTGAGTGGAGATTTGACAAAAGGTCTCATCTACGAGGACCTCCGCCAAAAAACTTGCCCTTACCTCCTCCAGGTGTTCCTGAAAGTGTGGTATGTCTAGAGCTTGCTAGTTTATTTACGAAATTCATCTTATTTGGATAATATTTAACAAGAAATGCTTTCCTTGATACACATTGGCTGAATAAAAAAATAATCTCTTGTAACATGCTTATTTTCATTTTCTCTAAATGGAAGGTGAGAAAAATGTGTCTTTTATTTCCTAAAGTATATGTATATGTATAATTATCTAAATGTGAATCACTAAAAATCAGTTAAAAAAAATAAAAATCACTAAAGAAGGAATCTTGTAAATGTGTTACTATAAAACATGATTTCTTACCAGATCTATATCCTTGATAAACGTTAGGAAACAATCTTTTGATTCTTTTGTAGCTAGAACTTCTCAAATGGCCATACGTTTGCTTGTTTTCTTCATCTATTGTAGTATTGGTGTGCGAATTTCTTTGACCATTGTTGTAGAGAAATATACTTGTTCATCATGGTGCGACTTATTCCCCTAGATGTTGTAGGTTGTTTTCAATTAGCTACTACTGTCTGACTAGAAAATTCCCGAGGGAATTGAGGCAACTGTCTAAAGTTAGAACCTTTCTTATGGAGTGGAATCCTTGGTTTAAACATCGATCTAATGATGTGTATCAACGTGTTAATATTTTGATTTGTTAATGACCATTGTCAAGTAAGATATCCCTAGCAGGGTTGCCTTCAGTCTCTAAAGCTATTTTTAGTTCATCTGCTTTCATTATAACATTGCCATTCTAGATCATCTCAACCACAACTTTAGATTAAGGGTCAGTTTTATTTGTTAAAATAAAAAGGAATAGAACAGGTATGAAAGCATTAGAAAGGAAGTTGGAGTGACATTTATTGTAAAAGTCTAAAGGAGATGGTGGAGTCTCGTCACAATTGATTTGCGCATGTGTGGAGAGCACTCATTGAAGTGTCCGAAATGAAACGTACTTAGATCCCCTACAGTCACTGCACGGTGCATCGGTTGGGGATCCTTATTCGAAGGATTTTGAGTTCAATGACCTGTCATTTCATTAGATTTGATCCATGCCGCTGATCACACCTAATTGAAAAAGTGATTGTTATTATTGTCGTTGATATTGTATTTGTCCTTGTCAAATTATAGCGATGTTTTTAAGTAATATAAAATTATAAACCTTTTATTAAAAATAGAAGTAATTCAAACCTTTTTCTGTCCTTGTTGCTTTCTTAGTAGTGGTTACTTGTATACTTAAACAATTAGAGTCTTCAACTTTGAGTGTTCTTGAGAGACATCTTTCTCTTATTAAGGCGAATCATTTTCAGCACTTTCTTCTTCGTGTTCCTCTGTTTCATCTTGTCTCTTATTATTTCCCTAAGCCTGGTTCCTCGTGTCATTAGGGTATTTTCCCCCTAAGCTTTACACCTTATGCAATCGAGGTATTCCAGAAGAAGTGTATGTTAGTTAAATATAATTATATTTCATTTTCATCAATGGTTGAGATTTTTCAGTCATTGACCTGAGAGAAGCTAGATGGTAATATATATTCAGCTTCTCGCGGCTTAACTGATAATCGCTGTTTAGTTCATTGATCGTATAATCTTACTTTTATTATAGTATATTATCCTTATCCAGCTGCAAAAGAATGATATAAAGCATTATTAACTAACCTTTTATTTGCTTGTTATAATGTTTTCAGGTGACTCTTGTAAAGATGGTGAATGAGGCTACTGCTAACATCCCCAATTGGGAAACATTGTAAATATTTTTATTTTTTTTATTCATCATGATATTCAAAGTGCATGTTCTATTAGTGTTACAGAAAAACATGTAGACATCGACGCAATAATTTTTATTTTTCTCCGTGTTTAGTCATAGAACCACAGATCAATTTGCAGCACAATACCTCACTATACACCTTTGATATGACAATTTACATGAAGGATTATATTTTCTTTTATTGTTACATGAGAAAAGAAAAAAAAAATGGCCACGAAGATCGTAACCGAACCAATCCTAAAGCAAAATCGAACTAAAATGCACCGCGAACACTCCTACTAAATAGTCATTGCACATATTAGCCTCTCTAAATGTATATGACAAAATTGAAAGGTAGTTTTTTTTTTCTGAAGAATTGAAAGGTAGATATTATATGTACATAATAAAAAAATCCAAAAATATTATAGATTAATTTTTTTTTTGGTACAACTATTATAGATTAGTTTTAATAAATCAAATGTAAAAATTATAAGTACATCATAACAAATTATGACGTTATTATTACAACTATTGATTTCTCCACTTTACACTTTAATCACTATAGAGGATCCAAATCCAAAAATATCATAGACTAATTTTAATTTTAATTTTGCTAAATATTAAATTGAATTCTTAGAAAATTGTGATAGACCAAAATAGATCTTCACTCAATTTTTTATTAACAAAATGAAACAAAAATAAAGGCTATACTAAAAGAGATAAAATTTTAATCAAGTCTGATTTATTTGTGAACATTGAATTCTATGCACCAACAGTGTAAAATAATTTTACGCTGTCAACCAATGACAACCATGTATTCCGCCACATTACCCCACTTTCTTCATATGATATGGAAGATTAGTAATTTCTTATTAGATGACCGTGTAAAATAATTTTACAACGTCAGTGCATATCAATTAAACTTATTCAAATATCACTTTCGTACGGACGGTCCTACTGTAGGGTAGTGGTGTAGCTTGTGACTGTCGGCAGAAACAGAATATAGTAAAATTCTATGTCGACCAAAATTTAAACAAAATGGTAAAAGAAAACAAGAAAAATATCAAATTTTTTTAGACTAATTTTATGATGCAAATGTAAGATGCACAAGTTAATTTTTACTATTTTATTTGATCAATAAATATTATCACTAAATAAAATTAGATAAGATGTAATTTATAAATTAGACTTTTGTAAATTAATTTCATTTTTGCATATTAAACAAAACAGTTTTCTATTGATCAACTTTTTCTTCAAGTGAAAACGACGTCTTGATGGTAGTTAAAGGCTAGGAATTTTTTTTGTTATATATGACATGTGATTTTCGTCTATGTTATACTTATAAGTCATTTCTGTTCGAGAATTTGACTTCATTTGTGTGACATTTTGTACATTGTAGCATTTCTTGTGCTTCTTTCTTAATATATTTTGGCTTTTACCCTCTTCAAAAAAATAGGGTCATGTTAACTTGTGCCCTAAGGGTATATGTTAAGATACCTTAATATAGAAATTTTACATTTAATGATGCAAGAAATTTAATGCTTAGAGATAAAATGCACAACTAATTTCAATAAATACTTTCTAAATTTGTTTTCTTAACATGTGCTTCAAAAACACATGTTAACAATTATAACTATATCTTTTCACCGAGGATAATTTAGTAATTATAATATACAAAAAATAAATGTTAATTATACTATCAATTTTTTTTAATATGCGTGAAAAATTACAATGAATGTTTATAAAAAAGGACGGACAGTATATTATTAATTGAGTTAGTTCTATACTACTATACCTAATATAGTAAGACAATTTTCCAAAGAAAAAAACCTAATAGTAAGACAAAGGATTGCGGTGGCTAACAAATTCAAGAGAAAAGACACAACAAGAGTGTTTAAAAAGAGTATGTGTAATGTGTTGCCACACAATGAGATAAGAGTTGTCTTCTTGCTCTTTGATTCCAACAGTCACGAGCATTTCCATTTCAGTTTTTCAAACACTTCCACACGGCCTTGCTTGGTATGAGAGAAATTGAGAAGCGAGAAATAAAAATACAGAAATCAATGCATGTACTAAGACTAATCTGTATTAATTTTCTCTCTTCTTTATTTCTTTCTTTCCTGCCAAGCACACCCGTAGTAGCCAATATTACTTCTTTTTTCTCTTTAACCTTTTTCCTTTTTACTATATTTAAGTTACATGTCTCCTTTTTTTTTTTTGAAGTAATGTCTCCTCTTTTTATATGTCTCTTATTAAGCAAATAAAAATACCAATTTGATACTTATAAACTGTGAAATTTTCTCGCATAATAAAATATGATACCAATATATAACAAATACTAGCTAGTTACTAATTGTTAGTTGGTTCAGTGGTGATTGACACTGAACTTAGGATGGATGACAACAGTTCGATATACTTAGTTTGTACTAGCTAGCTATATATAATTAGTTTGTACTACAGTATGTTAGTATTGTACTTAGTATATTGATTGTGCGCCATATGCGGATTCACTTTCAACATTAGGTTTAATGTTTTGAAAATCGGATTGTATATTCAACTTACTGAGTTACTAGTTTTTTGGTCGAACTATTATGTCATTATTAGTTGAACCATATGATTAAATCAGATAAAATCGATAGTTTGGTTGAATAAATCGGTGTTGGTCTTTATAACAAAACTATATAAATATTAAATCGGATCAAACTGGATGACTTGATTTTACTCCCTCTGTTCCTTTTTATAAGGAACAATTTGGAAAAAACACACAAACCAAGAAATCTTTTTTTTTTAATTAAAATTTTTAAAATTTTATAATCTATTCCAAAACTAACCTTGATGTAATTAATGCACAGGGAATATGTTGTTGTAATTAATGCATAACATTGAAATAGATAAAGGGTAGAAATGAAATTGTTTAATTAATAAAACATAAATTTAATGATTGTTTCTTATAAAAAGGAATAAATTTTTTTTCCAAATTGTTCCTTATAAAAAGGAACGGAAGGAGTAATTTATAAGTCACTCTGCAATTAAAAAGTAAGAAGGATTGAAGAAGGAATTCAAACCAGCTTTCCAATGAGTCCAGATCTGCTCCAGTCCCCTTATGCTCCAGTTCTCCAGTCCCTTAGTTAGATGACTGCCATGTGGATTAAAATAAAATCAATGGTTGAAAAGAAAAATCAAATAAAAAAGAAAAAGCAGGATCTCTCTTCTTCTCCCCTTGTTCGTCTCCTCCCTTTCATCCCTTCTTCTCTGTTGAAACAACTCTCCAATAGTTGGTAAGACCATTTGTTATGAAAAATTGAAATAATAAATAATTCACACCAATGGATTACAGTCTCTCTTTAAAATAAAAAAATAATGATACTGCTTTTGATTTTTCGAAAGGACACATCTTAAGTGTGCATCACAACGGTGGTAAATCCAATACGATTTGAGTGACAAATGAAGACATTATTATATTCAAGAGTCACATAATAATTATAAAAAGTTTCAGAAGTCTTTTTACAAATCTATAAATGCTAAAAACTATAAATCAAAAAGTGATAAATCGTAATTATATTTGATAGGAGGAAAATATGGACAAAACTTTGAAGTTTATTTGTGTTATGATTATCTTTTTTTCTCAATACCTTGTTTCAAAAAAAATAAATAATTATATTGCTTTTGATTTTTCAAAGGGACGCATCATAAATGCATCACAACTGTGGTGAATCCAATACGATTTGGATGACAAATGAAGACATTGTTGTACTTAAGAGCATATAATAATTATAAAAAAAAATTGGAATTCTTTTTACAAATCTATAAGTGCTAAAAACTATAAATAATAAATAATTCACACCAATGGATTGTCGTCTCTCTTTAAGAAAATAAATAATGATATCGTTTTTTATTTCTCGAAGGGACACATCTTAAGTGCATCACAACGGTGGTGAATCCAGTACGATTTAGGTGGCAAATGAAGACATTGTTGTACTTAAGAGTCATATAGTAATTATAAAAAAATTCGGAAGTTTTTTACAAATCTATAAATGCTAAAAACTATAAATCAAAAAGTGATAAAACGTAATTATACTTGATACATGCAAAGGGAGGAAAATATGGACAAAATTTTCAAGTTTATTTGTGTTATGATTATCCTTCTTTCCCAATACCTTGTTTCAGCGCAAATTAAATATTCTGGTAAGCCATTTATTTCTCCTTACCAAAATATATTTTTACTTTACACACAATAATTTATCCCATTTTAGTAACATTCTTTTTTCTCTTTTTATATTACAGCTATTAAACCATGCATTCGTGACCGTGATTGTCCATTATGCATTGCTCCTAGAAAAAGGAGGTGTCGTAAGGGTGTATGTATGTGTTAATAATTATAAAGCTCCATAGATTATATTTGTGTTAGATCCAAGAGAATACACAAATGCACTGCTAGAATATTTCACGAGCTCTTATTAGTTTATTGTGATCACCAAAATAATTAAATTTTCTTTTAAATTTTCTAAATTCACGGACCTTGATGGTTTTGTAATTTAAGATGATGTATCAAGAATATTAACTATATAATGTCATATTCTCTTTTAATTTCGAGATATATATCATTATGGTCTCAATTCAAGCATATTACATTTTCTTTCTTACTCTACCATCTATCAAAATATCTTTAATAGTTAAGTTGAAAATTAGTTTTTATATTAGTTTTAAGGTGCGTTTGATCTATTAAAAAAGAAGGGATTAGCTAAGACAATTTCAGTTGTACTGTGTTTTATTTTAAAACTGTTTCAGGAAATGGATAAACGAGGGATCAAGGGATTTGACAAAAACAGATATTTTTATCCCTCATTAAACCAAGGGACAACTTTTTATCCTGTGCGCATGTTTTATATTCGAAAATAAATTGCACGGGTTAATATTCAATGAAAAATATAATTTTTAAAAGTTATTTATTCTATTATACAAAATTATATTAGTATATGTAAAAATGTGGATTTGTAGTTTTTTTACATGAGTAAATGATATATGAAGAGTCTGTATTAGTTTTCGATATTAAATATTCATCTCCGTATATAGATTTATGTTAAACATTCATATATTTATTTGTAAAGTGATCATCCCCGTATATTAATAAATATCGTATTAATTGTTAATGCTCATCTCCGTGTATTATTTATATTAAATATTAATTTCTTTATGTTGGAACAAAAGAGGTTCTGACATGACCCAATTAAGTTTTGATGATAACAAAAGTATTAATATACAATAGGGTATACTAATTATTTAATCCAAGTGTGCAGATATTCAAGTTAATTTTTATATTCATTTAAAGCACATTGGAAGCTCTGATATGGCAAAGCAAACTCTGATCTGAACTTGAAGACACCAGAAGATGCATATGTGTTTCATCAGAGGATGCAAATTTTATTCATCAGAAGATGCATATCAGACTCTGATAAGAGCAGTGAGAGCCGTTTTGTCAGAAGAACATTCTCTGCATCAATGATTATACTCTGACACTCCAAAAGCTGATGGAATCAATCTTATCTACAGAATTGTGACGTTTGTACTATTGTACGAACTCTTTACCTGATTTGGATAAAACTTTCTCTCCAAGATTGATCGCATACAAGGTTACCTGATTTGGATATCAAAGGTACTATCTACAGCTGGCGCAATCTCACCGCACAAATTCAAATCAAACACGCTCCACCTTCATCTATAAATTGGAGCAAGTTTGAAGCTTTGGGATACGACACTTGAACTATTTGAAAAGAGCTGTTACTCTGCAAAAATCATCCTAAAGCACAAAACTGCAAATACAACTTGAACTCATATTCAAAATCCAAGACTCCAGCTTCAGCTTATGTTAATTCATTAGTTGAACCTTAGAATTTTGTATTAAAATTCTAAGTTAAGTCTTGTATCAAAAGTTGTATTGATTTTGTAACTGAACATTGATCTTTATATCAATTGTTCAGACTCTGTTTTTCTAACTTGTGTATTGAAGTCTCTTGCCTGCGTGCTTGAGCATTAGGAAGTCTCTTGTTTGTATACTTGAGCATTGGAAGTCTCTTGCTTGTGAAGCTTGAGCAATTGTAATCTTTGGTGATTATAGTGAAATCTCTTGGAAGTACAAGAGGACTGGACGTACTCTCGGTTTGTGAGGGGAACCAGTATAAAAATCTCTGTCTCTATCTTTCTCTCCTTCTCTCTACCTTCAAAGTTACTCTTAATTGTGTTTTGTTAATTGTGTTTTGTTTTCTAAACCGCTGCAACCTCTGATAAGTTCTTTGTAACTTAGAAGAATTTTTTAAATTACCAAAAACACAATTCAACCCCCCCCTTCTTGTGTTTTTCACACCTTCACTTTACTCATGAAATTATCATCCTGATGTATTAAAATGTTCATCCCGTGTATTATAAATTTGATGCTATTAATTTAGGCCCTGTCTACCGTGAGAGAGTGAATAGGTCTCTCACGGTGCACCACTTGCTTTCTTTTTCTTTTTTTTTTATAACTTGCTTTTGGACCTTTGATTTAAAAGTGGTACATGATATTATGATGCACTATCAGCATTGTATTATTTTTTATTTCTTTTATTTTTTTCCATCAATTGTTTATTTTTTTATACGGTAATAATATTTTTAATCACTACAAAATGGAGACCTTTTAAGTTTAGTCCTTACTTAATTTAAATAGTATTTTTAGTCATACAAAATTTTTCTAAATACACAGTTTAAACTCTGTTAAAAAAAAAATTTGTTTAATTAATCTTAAACTCTTAAATTTTATTAATGATTTTTTACACACCTGTTTATCACTTTATAAAATGTTCATTAACCAAATCTTATAATTTTTCAATGTGAGATGAGTTAAATATCAATTTTATGCATGCATATTATGCCTCATACCGTACGCGAGTGACTTTTTTTTTACTTTTATGTTTTATGATTTAGATTAAACGGAGTACATCGTATTATAGTGCACTGTCAGTATTAAATACGGTTATAAATGTCTATGAGATTTTTATACGACTCGATCACTCTTATCCCACTTAAATTTCAATTATAAACGTCTATGAGATTCTTAGACGACTGAATCACTATTCTCGAACTTACATATCTCGTACATTAGTATCTCCCACATTAATATCTCTCACTTAAATATCGGTTATAAACGTCTATGAGATTCTTATAGGACTCGATCACTCTTATAGTCTTATCCCACTTAGATATCAATTATAAACGTCTATGAGATTCTTAGACGACTGAATCACTATTCTCGAACTTACATATCTCGCATATTAGTATCTCCCACATTAATATCTCTCGCTTAAATATTGGTTATAAACGTCTATGAGATTCTTATACGACTCAATCACTCTTATGCCACTTAAATATCAATTATAAACGTCTATGAGATTCTTAGATGATTGAATCACTATTCTCGAACTTACATATCTCGCATATTAGTATTTCTCACATTAATACCTCTCGTTTAAATATCGGTTGTAAACGTCTATGAGATTCTTATACCACTCGATCACTCTTATCCCACTTAAATATCAATTATAAACGTCTATGAGATTCTTAGACGACTGAATCATTATTCTCGAACTTACATATCTCGCATATTAGTATCTCCCACATTAACATCTCTCACTTAAATATCGGTTATAAACGTCTATGAGATTCGTAGACGACTGAATCACTATTTTCGCACTTAAATATCTCCCACTTAAAGGCTTAAATATGCAAAAGGTTCTTGCACTTAGGAGTCATTTGAATTTTAGTCCCTACAACTAGACAGATGACTGGATGAAATCTCCATGTGTCATGTTCATGTGAATATTTTTTATTTTTTCTTTATTTTTTTGGGAGCTTCTATGGTACATTAGACTAATTATAATGTATCGGTACTTTATATCATAAATTAATAAATTAACGACTATTTTTTATGAATTAAATAACTATTAGTCTATTATTATATTTTAGAGATAATAATATCACAAGAAAAAATATAATTTCATTGTTTATAAGCATTACACTAATTTTTTAATATTTTTTTTAAAAAATAATTCAAAATTGACTATAATGGGAAATAAAATTTCAAAAAATATCAAATTTTATATTTTTGACAGTATTGATAAATAATATTTAGTTATTATAATATTTTTAATGATAGGGAAAATGAATTATTTTAAAAAACATTCATTTAACCATTAATTTAATGTCATAATGTACCGGTACATTAGAAATTATCAAATGTACCATAAAAGTTTCTTATTTTTTTATATGACACATAGATATGTATTGTTTAGGTGGATTTTTAATTCTTTTTTAACTAATTTAAAGGAAGAAAAAAATATTACAAGTGGGCAAGAACGCAGAACAACAACATTTTCATCAGTAACAAGAACAACTTGTTCAATTTTTGCTTTGATTCATATTGAAGAAAGAAAAAACCAATCTTTCTAATAAAAACAACAAGAACGCGATTGAAAAGCCTTCATCCAGAATTCATGACGAACATCAACCCAAAATTCATCCAAAGCTTAAACTTTTCTTATCCCTAACCTTAACCTACAACCCATAAACGATTTCGGTAACCAAGCACCCATAAACGATTTTGCAGGTGCGATTTTCTGAGATGGTGAAGAAGGTGAGGTTGAGGTGGAAGATGAAGAAGGTGCGATTTTCAATGTCGCCGCTGTCACTCTTGATTTCGTCGGGTCCCAAGATTTTCGAAATTCCAGATCTGAAACCTTCGACTATGAAGATGAATTTTTAAAACTCAACACAATAAAAATATGGTGTTTATAAGGATTGGTGGAAGCTGGTTTTATTGTAAATAAAAATCTGGTGTTTTTTAGGATTAATGAATTTTAAGATGGATTTTAAGGATTGATGGAAGCTGATTTTATTGTTAATAAAAATCTGTTGTTTTTGTTTTATTTCTGAAACCGCCAAATCATATATCAATACAAGCCGTGCAAGGTATTCCTTGGCAGTTTTACTGGAACAAGCAAGATGATGTTTATGCTCATTCTATGGATAAACAGTCATTCTTGTTATTGATGTGTGTATTTTCTTGAATATGAATGCATCTCTATGTTCTTGTTCTTGATGTTCTTGTTGAAGAAGATGAACGAATTGAATATTCTTGTTCTTGTTCTTATTTTATCATTTTGACTTTATATATCAATTATAAATTAATATAAAATAAAAATTTATTTCTACAAATATAAGCGCCTAAAAGCTACAACAAGGTATTTGCTAGTTTTTGTTAAAAATAAATTTATCGATTATTAAATATTATATCATTTTAATATAATTAAAAAAATTTAAAAATTTTAATGTCGACTTATGAAATTTATACACAAAACTATTAGTAATATCATGATAAAATTTATTTATCTGTTTACATATTTGCATTATGTTATAAATAAACATTTAGTTAAAAATATGTAATAGTATAAGAGTTTAATGGATATAAGCAGACATAGTAGAAAAATATTACACACTCAATCAATCACCACCACGATTTCCGCCACGTCACCCCATTTTACCCTACCGTCTTGGTGTGATATGGAAGATTACATCATTTTCATTGGTTGTTTGTGTAAAATTAATTTACAACGATTGTGCATATTCATTAAACTCATAGTATAATAATATTGTATTTTTTTAAAATTGATTTAAATATATATTATATAATTAAAATAAATAAATATATACTATGTAAGTATGAGGCGGAGTGGGTACTAAGGAACCCGTACCAGCACCCATATCCGCTCAATTTCGCGTTTAATTACTCATACTCATGTTTGTACACAAAATGCGAGTTTTTATCATATCCGTTGAGAGTATTTTTTGCGGGTATCCACTGTGTATGGATCAAATTGTCATCCCAAATATTAATGTGCGGGATATTTAAGTGTGAAAATAGTGATTCAGTCGTCTACGAATCTCATAGACGTTTATAATGGATATTTAAGTGGAAGATATATAATAATGTGTGAGATATTTAAGTTCAAGAATATTGATTCAGTCGTCTAAGAATCTCATAGACGTTTATAATTGATATTTAAGTGGGATAAGAGTGGTCGAGTTGTATAAGAATCTCATAGACGTTTATCACCAATATTTAAGTGAGAGATATTAATGTGGGAGATAATAATATGCGAGATATGTAAGTTCGAGAATAGTGATTCAGTCGTCTAAGAATTTTGTAGACGTTTATAATTGATATTTAAGTGGGATAAGAGTGAACGAATCGTATTAGAATCTCATAGACGTTTACAACCGATATTTAAGTGAGAGATATTAATGTGAGAAATACTAATATGCGAGATATGTAAGTTCGAGAATAGTGATTCAGTCGTCTAAGAATCTCATAGACCTTTATAATTGATATTTAAGTGGCATAAGAGTGATTGAGTCGCATAAAAATCTCATATACGTTTATAACCAATATTTAAGCGAGAGATATTAATGTGGGAGATGCTAATATGCGAGATATGTAAGTTCAAGAATAGTGATTCAGTCGTCTAAGAATCTCATAGACGTTTATAATTGATATTTATGTGGGATAAGAGTGATCGAGTCGTATAAAAATCTCATAGACATTTATAACCGTATTTAATACTGACAGTGCACTATAATACGATGTACTCCGTTTAATATAAATCATAAAACAGAAAGTAAAAAAAATGTCACTCGCGTACGATATGAGCATAATATGCATGCGTAAAATTGATATTTAACTCATTTTACATTAAGAAAATTATAAGTTTTGGTCAATGAACATTTTATAAAGTGATAAAGAGGTGTGTAAAAAATCATTAATAATGTACCAAAAAAAATCATTAATAAAATTTAAGAGTTTAAGATTAATTAAACAAATTTTATTTTAACAGAGTTTAAACTATGTATTAAGAAAAATTTTGTATGATTAAAAATACTATTAAAATTAAGTAAGGACTAAACTTAAAAGGTCTCCATTTTGTAGAAATTAAAAATATAATAATCGTATAAAAAAAAACAATTGATGGAAAAAAATGAAAGAAATAAAAAATAATACGATGCTGATAGTGCACCATAATATCATGTACCACTTTTGAATCAAAGGTCCAAAAGTAAGTTGCAAAAAAAAAAAAAAAAAAAAAACAAGTGGTGCACCGTGAGAGACCTATTCATGTCTCTCACGGTAGACGGGGCCATTAATTTAATGCTAAAGACCGTGAGATTTTGAACATAAAAATTATGAGATTTTGAATCAATTGAAGGCTATATTAATGTGCGGTAAAGAAATTGACAAATCATCGATCGTTAGTTGGTTCAGTGATGATTGACGCTGAATTTGGTAGGAAAGACCCAGATTAAATTGATGGTTAAAGCAAAAAAAAAATTGAAAAATCAATAATCAAGAACCAATTGATACAAAAAAAATATTCAATAATCAATAAAAATTGATTGATATTACATTGAATTTTCTTAACTAATGTTTCTGAGGGCACTATTTAGTATTTTTCTTATTTTATTTTCTTGTATTATTTTAATCATTCAAACTTACCTTAGATTTGCGGAAGGATATGATTTCTCTGAGGATTAGCATCGGTGCTGCGATTATCATTCTTCTCTTTCCCAAGTCTCTAGCGCTCTGTCTCTCTTTTATTTTATTGTGTTTTTTCTTGTGTATTTTGTGCCAAATCTTATTTCTCTTTTAATCCTTTTAATTTATACTAAACTAATTAGGTTCAACCCTCAAGATAATGTTTGACTGGCGCTTGTTGTTAAAGAGACTACCAACTCGGGCTGCTCTCTCAAGCCGAAGAATTTTGATTAATCCGCATGATCTCAAGCCAATGGATTTTAGAGGATAGACACCTTCTTTTCTCTTGTCCATTTAGTCAAGGAGTTTGGAATGAGATCTTAAATTGGTTAGGAATGGATCTTCCAGTAGGTAGTGAAGGATGGCACCACTTTATGTTGTTTGGCGACTTATTTCGAATCAAAGATGTAGGGCGTGTTCGTTATTTGATATGGTTGGCAGTCGCGTGGAACATTTCGCAACTTCATAATGATGTGATATTCAAGGGGGGTGTTCCGGAGGCTTCATCTCTTATAGACGATCTTAAAGTTTCTTCTTGGATGTGGCTTTCTAGCCGTTTTGGTAGAAAAGCTTGTATTCCTTTTTCTAGTTGGTGTATATATCCCATGACATGTTTTCAAATTGTTTGATTTTGTTGAACCTTTTGTAAGGGATTGAGTACCCCTTGTACTCCCTTATAATATCATTTGCTTATAAAAAAAAAGTGGCAATATAGAATTTCACTTCAGCAAAATAGGGTTCCACATCATACTTTTTTTATCACTTAAATTAAATAAAAAGACTTCATGATGCGAGACACATGGCAATAAAATATTTCAATAGTTCACATTAAAAATCATAATAAACATTTCTTCCCCATTCGCTTTTCATCTTCTCCGTCAACATCCAACGCTTTTCATCTTTTTGGTTTTAATTAACAATTGATCTCTAAATTGAAAAAGGCGAAGATGCAGTCTCAGTTCCACAAAGGAATTCAAACGGTGCTGCAATGGCAGAGTTAAGAATCAATGGAATTTGTTTCTCGTGGAGACGGTAACACAACAGTGCTATAATTTTTTTCGGAATAACATAATGAAATTGGAAGTATGACCATTAAAATAGGGTAGGACGGAAGGGTTCAGCCGATGCCGGAAAGAAGGAAAAGGGGCGGCTGTGCCGACAACGCCGACGGTGAGGAGAAGAAGAGAGTAGATGCAATAGTGGGATGGAAGAAGATGATTTCTACTTTATTTTTAATTTGCAATTTTATTTTATTTTTTGGTTTTTTAATTTGTATTTATAATTATTTAAAAGATTATTTTATTTGTTTTTTAATAACTTAATTGTCATTAAAAAAAATTGCTGACGTTGAATCTTATTTTGTCATATGTTCTTGCCACATAAGCATTTTTCTTGCCAACCAGGCAAAAAATGGGGTGGAGGACCAAAAGTGCAAAAAATAATACAAAATAGGAGGGCAAGAATGTGTGATTTTAAAATAGGGGGCCAAAATCGCAGATCTTACAAAATATTGAGACCAAAATTACAATTAAGCCAAATATTTATTGAGAAAAATAATTTATAAAAGAGGCTTGCATTCTGGTCATTGTTTTAGAAAAAACTTTATTTTAATTTGAAGAAGATTCTGAATGTTTGATTTCAAAGTTTTGTTTTTTTTAGAAAGAAAGTGCCTACTTTTAGGCTTTGAAAATCGGGCTGCTACACCAGTTGAGATACGTGAACTCAGTTAGAGGACAGCTTACCCCATATAGCAGGGAGAGAATTCATAGTCCATTAGAAAAAAAAAGTGAATTTTCTAGCCGAAACAAGAAATTACGCCTCTTACTAAAGTAGCTCTAAAAAGGGCCACATCAACCAAATATAATAAGAAAGTTAAGTCAAGAGATTTTCTACCTACACACTTAGGGCCTGTTTGGTGCGCAGAATAGGATAGCGACAGGATATGTTATGATATAAGCAACATAACAGTTATCTTATCATGTGTTTGGTACACACATGATAACAAACAAGATAACTATTTTATCATGTTTTTTATACATGCTCCATAATAGTGTGGTAAGATATATATCATACTTAAATGACAAAATTATCCTTGTAAAACAATAATTTTTTCTAAATTATTTTGTAATATTGTAAATTTTATAAATAAAAAATTTAAATAAGTAATGAAATAATTTTAAATAAAAATCATAAGCAAAATAAACAAGTTAACTTTTTTATATGAATCATGACCAAATAAATAACTCAATTATATATATAATAGATAAGCTAGATAAATATACGATATATCTTATATGTAAATAATAAAACTATCATTGCAAGAAAAATATATTTAATTTTTTATAAAATTTTAATTTATCTCCATATTTTTCAATTTTTAATAATTAATTTACTTTTAAATGTTGTAATTTTAGTAGAATTTTGATTTTATAGATAATATAAATTATAAAATTATCCTTGTGAGAAAATCGTGTATATATTTAAAAATTAATTATTTTATTTTTAATTTAATATCAAATTATTTTATAGTTTATATTTTATTATTTTTATTTTAAAATATATTTTATAGAATAAATTAATAAATTATTTTCTTATCCTATTATGCTGGTAACCTAGCTCAAATTCAGGATAAAAAATTATAACTAAAAAGACAGGATAAAATAAGTTTCAGGATTAACTTATCATATACTGTTGTCTCTAAACACTGAATTGAGACAGAATATGATATAGTTATCTTATCTTGTCCCTTATCATATATTTGTAAAGTACAACGAAACTGGAAATGACATAGATCCTGAAGGCGAGGACTACGTCTGTAATCAATACATTTAGGTCAAAATTTAATAGCCATAAATCAACATTAATCAATATCAAGATAAAAATTAGTTCAAAATCAAAGCACATTTTAAAATTGAAATAATAAATAATTCACATCAATGGATTGTCGTCTCTCTTTAAAAAAATAAATAATGATATTTGTAACAACCCGTTTTTCAAAGGCCAGAAAAGGCATTAATTTTTTTTTTGTACACATCAGAGTTACGCATAAAAGATTTTAAATGAGCCGGCATTCAAATATACAAAAGAACTCATTACCATAAGGTGCTTCGACAAGCAAAGTGTATTCCTGAATAATTACAATCCAAGTCTAAGTATTCAAATACTTACAACAAAACAAGTTAGAATCCTATGCCTAAACCCCAAAAACACGGTGTACAACCCACACCGGCGCATAGTCTAACTAAGCCAAAGCTCCAACATCTCAATAGGGCCTGGAACAGCCACCGTCGTCACCACGACCTAACCCATCATCTGGGTGGGATGAGCCCGCAAATGAAAGAAAGGGTCACCACAAAATATACAGTATATATATATATATATATATATATATATATATATATATATATATAACCAGTGCGAAAGATGTACACATAACAAATTTCCACATACACAAGAGAAAGCTCTTTAACACGAAAGAATTTCCCACCAACGGGCTTATATATATATAATGCACACATAGCCTACAAATGCAGACTCTACATGATCGTGACACCAATCACTGGCTGCCACATGCATGAAATTCACACACTCGTAGGTCCAACCCCTACTAACAATACCAATGGAAACCCCGTAGCTCTCCCGATCACTACGAACCATTAGAGTGGGCTATCCCGATCACCACACCCCTACCATAAGTATCAATAGAATCTCGTAGCTCTCCCGATCACTACAAGGATTAGAGTGGGCTCTCCCGATCACCACACCCCGTAGCTCTCCCGATCACTATGTATCGATCTCAACAAAAATCTCGTAGCTCTCCCGATCACTACGAATAAAAAGGTGGGCTCTCCCGATCACCACACCATACACGCAACTACCAAATGCATGAGCATACACTTCCCCATATATGCTAATGCAATGAATACATACCTCTCTAGCATATGTAAACCAAACATAACAACAAACATACATTTCTCATCATATGTATTCCAAACACCTGTTCATACATATATTCTCATAATCATATGTAAACAGCGCAAGTATTGTAAACACTTTCTCATCACGAGAATACATAACACATACATGCCAAGTACACCAACACACATCACCGAAAATAACCAAACATGTTGTAACTCAGTGAAAAGACAGAAATAAAGTGATGCCCTTACCTCGGCAAACTTCCGTTAACCTTTCTCGCGAAATTCTACAATTCACGCTACCTAACATATAAGCAGCGTAATATCAATAAAATACTCTCACTGTATTCTATTGAAACGAAACCTATTCCCAAAACTCTAGAGGGGTCTAAGGTACATTCTAACACTCTCGGATAGTGATTACCAGTTCTCCCCATAGTGATTAAAAATTCACGAAGTTAAATACACTATTTTTTGCTATAAGAATTATATAGTTTCGTTTCAAAACAAACTAAGAAACACTTTGATTTCTAACTCCAAGGCAATCAATTTTCACATACTAAAACCATTTGAAAACAAACCAAAAACTCTTTGAAAATTTTCACAAAAATAAAAGTTTACTTGCGCTACAAGTTACAAGTTTTTTTCTTTCAAATAAAATGGCCATAACTCGTTCATTCTTTATCCGATCGAGACGAGCCATACGCCGAAATCTTCGTCTCGAAAAAACGGATTGAATGATCAAATTTCTATGACAAAATATAACATTTAAAATGGACGAAAATGCCCTTCCAGTTTCGGCCAGAATTGAAATTATTCCAAAACCATTGTTTTTCAAAATCAAACATAGTGTAAAACACTTAAACCATTTCTAATTTCTCAAAAGTGATTGATCTCATTCATCAAAACCATTTTCAATCAAAGCATAAAAGATTTCCAAAACTTTACTAATTAACTTGTTTACTTAAAACACAAATTACAAACTTTCATTTCCAAACAAAACCACATCCAATCATTCTATTGAAACCATGATCATGCACTCTCAATTAGGGCTTAAAAATTTGAAACCCTTGATCATATTTCCACCAAAAGCCACGGCCAAGACAAGGAAACAAGGCCAACTCACAAAAAATTTTATTGCAAAATCCTAATAATAATCTACTAGTTCCCAAAATCATTTAATTGATCAAACAAAACATTTCCAAACATAATCCACAAATCACATGATTTCTCAAGAACACACACAAAATAATTTTTCTTGTTTCTCAAAACAAAATCATTTATCACACATCCATTTCCATAAAAAGCATTAAAACAACATCATGAACACAATCTCTAAACAAAAATTCATGTTCATGATCAAGAGAAATTTTTCTCTCAAAACCCTAACCCAAAATCTCATGAAAATCTCATCACTCCATGGAAATCAACCATACTAAGCTTAAACATGCTAATCTAACACTCATGAATAACTTCTATGGGACAAAAGCATTTATGAATCATTTTCTAACATTTTCATCTCAAGAACATAAACCTATCAATCCATAAAACTCTAAGAGTTTGGCTAACTAAAAGAAAAGAATAGGTTTAGTTACCTTAGAAGATGATCCTTGCAAATTTCCAATGATCCAACAAGCTTTTAATCAAGAGAAATGGTGAAGAGTTGAAATTTTGGTCCATGGTTGGGAGAGAAAGAAAGCTCACGGCCAAACCAAGAAGAATGAAGTTGTGTTACTTTTCTCTAAGTCTCCTTACATACATGTCTTGCTAACTTATGGCCTTTGGATCAAATAGTAAAAAGTTGCAAGACTAAATCCTAGCCATTCATTTAAACTTGGTCACCAAGACACTATCATAAATATCTTAGATATTATTTGAGCTTGCCAACTTATCTCGCTCAGTCCCCACGTTCGCTCTTAAACGAGTCGTACCTCGCTAATGGACGAAAATCGCAAAAATAGAAAAACTACGGAATAAACGTCCGTCGTAAACCGCTTCTAAAAATTATCGCTAAAACTTTTTCCTCTACTGTGATTTTCTTCCTCACCCTCGAAAAATAATCTGAAGATATATCCTAACTCACGCCGATATATAAAACTCCCATCTAAATTTCTACGGAATTCAGACATCGTAAAATTTTACATCAGCGGGTAAATTCCTACTCGTTTATCCAAAAACAAGAATAATCCAAAACTCGGATTTCTGACTTCACAGAAACCTTCTCATACTCAAAAGAGGATTACGACCCAAAAGTCTGTGCCTTTCCGGCGCACGAGCACAAAACAGACTCCATTTCAGCAAAAATCCTATTATCGCGACAATACTCACGAAACCGCTTCGCCAAAAACCCTAAAAACTTAGCCAACAATAAAGTTCCTTAGGAAAACTGTACAGTGAAATCTTGCGTCTTACAATATTGCTTTTGATTTCTCGAAGGGACACATCTTAAGTGCATCACAACGGTGGTAAATTCAGTACGATTTGGGTGGCAAATGAAATGAAGACATTGTTGTACTCAAGAGTCATATAATAATTATCAAAAAATTTGGAAGTGTTTTTACAAATCTATAAATGCTAAAAACTATAATTAAATCAAAAAGTGATAAAATATAATTTTATTTGATACATGCAAAGGGAGGAAAATATGGACAAAATCTTGAAGTTTATATGTGTTATGATTATCCTTCTTTCCCAATACCTTGTTTCTGCGCAAATTGTACATTATAGTAGTAAGCCATTTATATCTCCTTTCCAAAATACATTTTTACTTTGAACACAATATTTTATCCCATTTTAGTAACACTTTTTTTTCCTTCTCTTTTTACATTACAGCTATTAATCCATGTATTCGTGACCGTGATTGTCCATTATGCATTGCTCCTAGAAAAAGGAGGTGTCGTAAGGGTGTATGTATGTGTTAATAATTATAAAGCTCCATAGATTATATTTGTGTTAAATCCAAGAGAATATATAAATGCACTGCTAGAATATTCCATGAGCTCTTATTAGTTTATTGAGCTCACCAAAATAATTAAATTTTCTTTTAAATTTTCTAAATTCACGGACCTTGTTGGTTTTGTAATTTAAGATGATGCATCAAGAATATTAACTATATATAGTGTCATATTCTCTTTTAATTTCGAGATATATATCATTATGGTCTCAATTCAAGCATATCACATTTTCTTTCTTACTCTACCACCTATCAAAATATCTTATAGTTAAGTTAAAAGTTAGTTTTTATATTAGTTTTAGGGTGCGTTTGATCTGTTAAAAAATAAGGGATTAGACAGGACAATTTTAGTTATACTGTGTTTGATTTTAAAGTTGTTTCTGGAAATGGATACACAAGGGATCAAGGGACAGGACAAAAACAAAGATTTTGTCCCCCACTGACAACTTTTGTCACCTGCACATGTTGTATATTTGAAAATAAATGACCCGTGCAACGCACATGTTAATATTCAGTAAAAAATATAATTTTTAAAAGTTATTTATTCTATTGTACAAAATTATATTAGTATATTTAAAAATGTAGATTTGTAGTTCTTTTACAATGATATGAAAAGTCTGTATTAATTTTCGATATTAAATATTCATCTCTGTATATAGATTTATATTAAACATTCATATATTTATTTGTAAAATGGTCATCCCCGTATATTAATAAACATTGTGTAAATATTTATCTCTATGTATTATTTATATTAAATAATAATTTATTTGATGCTATTAATTTAAGACAAATTCTAACATGTGCCCCAAGGGCACATGCTAAGGTGCATTAAATTAACTATGATTTCACTTATTTCATCTCAATTAATAATTAAAGCATAAATATCATTCCACCTTGATTGCTAATTAAAACATAAAACATGAATTTATAATTAAAACATCATCATTCCACCTTGATTGATAATTAAAACATAAACATGGATTTAAAATAAGATTATTCACTTTTGTAAAAAAAAAAAGATTATGCACACTTTCTCAAAGCAAGTTTATTACACACGACACATCATACTTTTTTTTGTTTGCTAAAATCATGTCTTCTTTTTTCAAAAAAATATCGATGCAACACATTTTGTTTTTTCAACAAGAATAAAATTGGAACTTATTTTTTAATTTGGAATTTTATATGATTTATAATTTAATTTTTGTCTTACCAATTCTTTTTAGTAACTAAATATAATAGATCATTATTTTAAATAAATTGTATGATTCATTAAAGCTTTTAACTATCAAAGTTGATTATTATTTTTTTTTGATATAGATGAGGGCTTAAAGCCCAAAAAAAGAAAAAACTAAGCAACAATCAATCTAGGGAAACTATGTCCCAATTCATCATCTAACAAAATATGCCTAATTTCAAGAGGGCATTCCACAAAAAAAGCCACATCTCGATCAAGCGAGCATCCTATATTTGCCAACGCATCGGCACACTTGTTTGCTTCCCTATATTCATGCGAGATCTCCACATTCCAATCCAGAGCCAACATGTCACGAATCTTTTTTAAGATAGCCATTCCATGTTTGCTATACACTTTCCCAGCCTTCAGCACCTGCACAACAGCTTGTGAGTCAACGTTGAGTTCCACATTAGGGAATCCCATCCTGTGAGCAAGACACAACCCTTCCAAAACTCCCCACAACTCCGCAATGAAAGCACTACAATTTCCTACATTTTTTGCAAAGCCCCGCAACCATTCTCCTTGGTTTCCATGAATAACACCTCCACATCCCGCTCTTTTTCTTTCTTTACAAGCACCATCGGTGTTTAGTTTCACAAAATTCTCCCTCGGAGGCTTCCAATTTATATATGACAGCACCCGTTCTTTCTGTATAACAATACTGTTCGCGTACATTGCTTTTCTATAATCTTCGCTCATTCTCATAACATGTTGCACCGGGTTCACAGGACGCAAGAAATTTGTTTCATGTGCTTCCTTGTTCCTCCAATTCCAAAGACAAAAGCAAGCCAAGGCCCAAAAATCACACCACTTAATTCCCATCATGCTTTTCTCTTTATTATTAGTATTATATTTCATCCAATCATCAAAGCTACTCATGAAGAAATCAATACGTCTTGCATGTGGAACTACTTGTCTCCAAAATTGTAAAGTTAAACTACAATCCCTTAAGGCATGCAAACTTGTCTCTACCTCCACGTTTCAGTACTCACACAAAGGACTAGCTAGACCCATACGGTTCATGAGTGAGTTTGTGAGCAATCTATTCCACATCAACCTCCAAATAAAAATTCGAACTCTTTCCGGAACACACAACTTCCAAATATTCTTCCACTTCGGGTCTGCTTCATCATTATTAAAATTACAGAGTTTGTTGTACATATAAGCAACCGAAAATTCCGTACAAAGACCTCCTGCACCTGCTAACACGTCTCTGCCGTTGTCATCACGCGGTGGCAATATTGCTGCAATTTTATCTTGTAATTCTATTGGCATCCAGTGTTGAAACAAATCCCAATTCCACTCCCCATTGCTATTTACCAAGTCACTAACTTTAGCACCTTGTAGAGACAAAGGAATATCCATTTGTTGAATTACGCAAAGACCCTCATCTATCCATGCATGGTCCCATGCTTTAATATCTTGACCATCTCCAACTATCCATTGACAGTTACTTAAAACATGTTGTTTTATTCCTTCCAGTGCCTTCCATAAGCTAGAATCGGATTGTCTTATAGAATTATGAGCATATTTTCCTCTTAATACATTACACCAGTAGTCATTTGCATTAGAATGGAACTTCCATCCTAATTTAATCAAACAGGCTTTGTTCATAACCTCTAGATTTCTCAAACCCAATCCCCCCATCCATTTTGGAGTACAAATCTTGTCCCAACTCACCGCATGGAACTTCCTACCCTCATTCGTATCTCCCCAGATAAACTTTCTCTGTAACTTTTGTATCTCCTCTAAACAAGTCTTTGGAATCTTGTTTGACATCATAGGGTATATAGGGACTGCCTCCAAGACACTTTTAGCAAGAGTCACTCTGCCGGCGAAAGACAATTGATTAGCCTTCCAAGCAGATAGCTTTGCTTCCACTTGATCTACTAGATACTGAAAGTCCGTCCTTCTCGGAGCTCTCCCAATTAGGGGAACCCCAAGATACCGACCCAACTCATTTGCTTCCTTGAAACCCGATATGTTTAGCAGCTTATTTTTCATTTCTCGGCTGACATTCTTTGAGAAATAAATGCTTGTTTTCTCTTGGCTAACTTCTTGTCCAGATAGCCCACAGAAAGTGTTGAGGATATCAATAACACACTGCATTTGAATCTCAGTTGCTTCCCCAAACAAAAGGAGATCGTCAGCAAACATTAGATGCGACACCATCGGTCCATTGCGGCCTGCTTGAATACCACGCCAAACTCCTTGATTGACTGCATGAAGGATAAGATGGGATAATTTATCCATGCATAAAACAAAGAGGTACGGTGAGATTGGGTCACCTTGTCGGATACCCCGTTGAGGACGAAAATATTCTGATCTAGCTCCATTCCACTTCACATTCGTTTCAACACTGGTCACAGCATGCATGATAACATTTACCATAGTAATAGGTAACTTTAACTCGCACAAAATTCTCCAGATGAACTCCCAACTAAGCTTATCATAAGCTTTTGAAAGATCAACCTTGACAGCAAAAGCACCATTTCTCCCTTTCATCTTGTGCATAGAATGCACCAGTTCTTTTGCAACTATAATATTTTCATGGATATTTCTCCCTGGTACAAAACCAGTTTGAAACGGTGAAACTAACTTTGGAATACAAATCTTCAATCTTTCAACCACAACTTTACTCACAATCTTGTAGATTGTATTACACAATGATATCGGGCGAAACTGAGTAACATATTCCGGTTGATGAACCTTAGGTATCAAACAAATATCTGTCTGGTTCACCATGGCAATGCTACTTGGATTATTCCACACATTACAAACAAACTCACAAACAGAGGTACCAACTGTACCCCATGCTTTTTGATAAAATCCAGCCGGAAAACCGTCTGGCCCAGGAGCCTTCCACGGACTCATTGAAAACAAGGCACTCTTAATTTCATCATTTTGAACAGGTAGTGCAAGTTTGCTAATATCATCAGCCTCCAAAATAGGAAAAGAAATCTCAGTATTAAAACACTCACTTCTATTGTGATTTGCCGAAAATTTTTTTTGAAAAAATTCATTCACCATTCCCTGAAGTTGTTCCACCTCCTCTATCCATTCTCATTTTTCAACATTAAGACATTGTTTCTCCGCCTACGGCTCACAGTTTTGGTGTGGTAATAACGAGTATTACGGTCCCCGTCACTAAGCCACTTTGCTCTTGATCTTTGGAACCACATTAGTTCTTCCTTCTCAAGAATATTACTCAACTCACCTTGCAATTTATTCTCCATATGTCGCAGCCCACCACTATTATTTCCATTATGTATGCATTTTTGTATTCCTGTAAGTCTTGCCATGATCTCCTTCTTCTTCAATACAACTTGATCAAAAGTCTGAAGCTTCCATCTATTGATACCTTGTTGAACATTTTCCAGATTCTTTATAATGGACAGCTCGCCTCTCCAGCTTTCATTCAACATGTCATTGTAGGTGTTGTCTAAAAGCCAAGCGCTTTCAAATCGAAATTGACGAGGCGCTTTAATGTACGGAGCATCCTTAGGAGTAATTATTAACGGATGATGGTCCGAGAAGTCCACTCTATTCAACACTTTCACATATCCATCTGAGAATGTTAATCTCCATTCCTCATTACACAAAGCTCTGTCCAACCTCTCATAAATCCGCTGCCCACCATGATAGAGAGGTCCCCTCCATGTATATTTTGGACCCATAGCGCCCAAATCTAGCAACTTACAAGCATTGATGCGCTCGCGAAATTTACTACATCTTCTCATCGATGGAATTGCTCCGCCCTTTTTCTCTTCAACTGAGGCTATATCATTAAAGTCCCCTGCAAGCAACCACGCATCTTTCATATTTCGAGCAATCTCACATAAATCCTCCCACAACAAACTTCTATTTTCTTCATTTGGACTAGCATAGATGGCTGTAAAATACCACTGCTCACCACTAGAGTATTTCACTTTGAGATGAATGAATTGAAATTTTTTTATACAATCTTCAACACTTATTTGGTCCTTCTGCCAAGCCACTGCAATACCTCCAGCATAACCTTGGACATTCGTGGCAACAAGTCCGTCATATCCCAGCAGTTTGAAAGTACGTTCCAAACTAAGAGGATCACATCTAGTCTCTACAATAACAATCATAACAGGTTTATGCATTGTTATATACTGCTTGCAATAACGAAAGAAAGATGTGTTGGATGCACCTCTGCAATTCCACACAAAAATTTTACTAGCTTTATTCATCATAAACAAAAAAAAGTAAGATAAAGATCGCAAAGCACCATTTATAAAACATCTATTGCAGACGCAAAGGTGTTTCATTAATGATTTCCATGTCTGACTCTGAGTTCCCAACTGATCCTTGATCATTTGCATCCTGAAATATCTCACTTTCCCATCCCATATTTGCATCCTGCAGAGGAGAACTTGATGAGATAGGTTGTGTTGTGCCATGCAAATTTGGGGGTCTTGGCATATTTGGACTTGTAATATCTTCATGGGCCAAAACAATATTATGAGCTAGTCCATGACCTCTTGTTGCATTTGAATTTTCTTTCTGCACTCCATCGTTACTTGTGGGCTCCTCATTATTACCAATTGGTTGTTGAATTTGGACTTTCAAACTTTCTAGTAAATGAGTCCCCATCTCCTCAGTGATACTTTCAGCTACTTTTTTCACGTTTGACCCAATTTTTCCTTTAAAATTTCCTCCCCCACGTGCAGCCAATTTTTTCTCCTTATTTGTTTTCTCATGATTGGTTTCCCCTTTTTTAGCTCCACCACCATTACTCCCACGGTTATTACTCATATTTTGCACATTATTTCCATGCAATATTTGGTAACCTCCATTCATGACTTCACTGCCATTATTATTACCATTATTTAAATCATTCCTTTCTCTCGCCAAATCTTCCTCATTAATTTCATCATTATGGTCACTTAAGGAAATAAACCTGGATCCAGAATTTTTTCCTGTGTCATTAATGCTCACCAGACCAGCATTAACTTTCGCCGGAATATTGTTTCCCTTCCCTTCCGTCGCCGTAGAATTTCTTGTTGAACCAGGCTTTCTACCCCTCTTCTGTTTTTGCACCACACGCCATGGCCCATCAACTCCACTACCAGACCCTCCACTAGCACGCCCGTCATTCTTCCTGCTACTTTCTTCCAATTGCCCTACATTCTTAGTTTTGTCTGGACAACCTTCTTTGTAGTGTCCAAACTTACCACATGTAAGGCAAAGCATATGTAACCCTTCATATTCAATATTATATTTCCGCCCCTTTATTGTAAACATAGCTAACAGAGGTTCGGTCAGATTAACTTGAACACACAGTCGTGCATATTTGCCCCGTTCTTGCGTAAGAGTGTTCTTATCCACCTTCACAGTCTTTCCCACCCTATTACCAATAAAATTCAATATTTTGGAGTCATAGAATTCTATTGGCAACCCAGTAATTCGCACCCACACTGCCACCTCCTTAATGGTATCACTCTCCGGATGAAAGTTTGGACTCCATTCCTTCACTGTAAGATAATGGTCATAGATAAACCATGGTCCATCCATTAACGCAGCATATTTATCATCTTCATGAGTGAACAGAACTAAGTAATAGTCATTACCTAGGTCGATGATACTTATCACACCCTTCCTTACCCACATCTGCTTCAAGCGTGTCTCCAAAGCCTTGTAACCAATTCTTCTCCCCAGTAGCTTTACAATCACCCCCCTCCTCCATGGCCTATAGATTCGTTTTTCCTCAGTCTTAGAAAAAACGAATTCAGGACATGCATAGTCTCCTATCTTCCTCTCTTCCACCTTCATACCTTCGCGATCTTCCACTTCATCTCCATCTGTCTACTCAGCATCACTTTCTTCCTCCATTCCTATTCCTCCATTCCGCCCGAGGATCATATCACGATATGATCTCCCATTTGCATCCTCCATCTCTGGGTAATTCCTTCCAGCACTATCCCTCATTGACTGCACAGACCCCACGTTAACAACATGGTTTCCGTCTTTCGTTCTTTTTTTGCTTCGTAGTTGCAAATCTTCTTCATCTTTTGATTTCTTAGGGTTTGCGTCGGGGTTTTCTTTTGGTTGCCTTATCAGAGCATTAACGCCTAACATGTTGGCTTGTCAATGTAGTAAATGTGTGTAATTTTTTATCAAAGTTGATTATTACTCCATTTACAATAAAATAAATGAGATTATAGTTAATTTAATACACATTAATATACCTTTGGGGCACATGTTAGCAAGACTCTTAATTTAATGCTAAAGACTCAGAGATTTTTAACATAAAAATTATAAGATTTTGAATGGCTATTAATGTGTGGTAAAGAAATTGACAAATCAAAAATTAATTGAAAATATATTGGATTTTCTTAACTAATATCTCGGGAGGATATGATTTCTCTAAGGATTAGCATTGGTGCTGCGATTAATCGTTCTTCCCTTTCTCAAGTCTCTAGCTTTCTCTCTCACTCACACAATCTCTCTTGTATCTTATTGTGGCTTTTTCTTGTGTATTTTGTGCCAAATCTTATCTCTCTTTTAATCCTTTTAATTTATACTAAACTAATTAGGTTTTCTTTTTCTTAAAGTAAGATTTTCTCATCAGATTTTTTTTAATTTACTCCATTCGGTCTCATATATAAAAAAAAAAAAAAAATAAAAGTCTCAAATATAAATAAAAGTAACATTTAACCATTACAATAAATGTCATTTTTCCAAATATATCCCTATATTTTCACATTCTCATGTTTTTAACGGATTCTAAGTCAAAAGATAGAGATAAAATTAAAAAAGTGTATGACTTAAATGGATTTAGACATTTTTTTAAAAGAATAATTTTATTGTAAATTTGTTTATATATGAGACCAGAGGGAGTAGTTTCCAAATATACTTCCTAATTAATACTATTTTATTTTTCATGCTATATTCTTAGACAAAATTTCTTCTACACTCCCTCTTTTTGCTAGTGCTCACGCGCCTCATTCCTCTCTCCCACTACAATTCTTCCTGCAATATACCTCCTTTTCTTCTAATGCTTATTATTTGCACTCCATTATACAATTTCTTTTAATTTTTCTATTTCCTTACTGAAATTAATTCCTCTCATTTCAATCCCAAACAAATAATAATTTTTTTTATCAATGATATATATTGTTGTTTGAAAGTATAATTAATGATCATCCTCGTCTTTATAATCTTTATAATTGAACTAATAACTTAATTAATTCATGTTCAATTAAAATTAACAACAAAAAATAAAAAGATAGCTCGTAATTAAAAAAATAGTTGTAATTTTTTACTTTTAAAAAATATTATCAACCATGGTTAGTATTTATGTAACATTTGCCTAGTTGTCAATATTTTTGAATTTTCAAATACATTCCAAAATTTGAGTGAGACAGTTTTAAGAATCAAATTGAAATAATTATTTACTCATAGTATAATGTAATGGACCAATGCCTCAGTTAGTCGTTGAAGAAAACTGCTATTTACGCCCCCTACGTTTGCTCACAGGCCCCCCGGACTGACAAAAATACCCCTGAAAACCGGTTTCGTCTTTTAAAAAACGAAGGCCCTTTTTTCGTCTCGTAGATGACGAAAGAATGTAATATTTTGACATGGGCAGGGCAGGCACTGGTCGATCGCTAAAAGACGCACATTTTCGTCTCGTGGTTGACGAAACTGCGTTTCGTCATCTACAATACAAACACGCTGGTTTTCGTCATCTAGGTGACGAAATCAGCTGATATACTAGTATGAGCTGGTACCTGTCCTATCATATTCTACTTTACCAATTATTAACACCCAAAGTAGATCTAGGGCGTTTTTGGAGGTAGGAAGGCTTGATCTCTACGTTGATTCACTCAAAGAAGCTACCCACACTGATTTGAAGCAATATCAAAGGTAAGAAATACTTGTCATGGTTTAATTTTTTATTTTTTGCAACTTTCAGCTGGTAGTTGATTTCGTCAATTGGGTGACGAAATGATAGAGTTCGTCACGCAAGTGACGAAAATAGGATATTTGCAATAGCTTCAGTTGCTTAGCATTTTTGTTTTGATGTTAATAATATTTATTGTTTTGTGTGCGTGTAGGTGTTTAAATGGCTGAAGCTCCGGCTCAATTGAATGAACAAAATGATGATCCCCACATTGGTAATGAAGTGGTTTCCGCACCCGTTGATGAACCAATCGGTATTTCTATTAACACAGGGAATCTATTTTTAAATGCGGCATTGTATAATGATAGGGATGAGCTGATTGATTGGTGTAGACAAGTAGCCTTAAAGGCTGGATTTAGTATGGTGATAGAAAAATCGGATAAGGGTAACGGAGATCGACGGAAACCTTTTTTTATTTTGGGTTGCGAAAGAGGTGGAGTTTACAAGGAACCAAAGAGGAAATTAAAGAGAGACGACACGGCTACAAGGAAATGTGACTGTCCGTTTAGGTTGCGGGGTTACTTTCTTGCAACCAAGAAATGGAAACTAAGTGTCGTGAATGGTGAACATAACCATGAAATGGCGAAAAATTTGGAAGGCCATATTCTCGCCGGACGGTTAAAACCGGAAGAAAAGGAGTGTGTTCACCAGATGACAAGGAACTTGGTTGCTCCAAAAACCATTTTGAACACGTTGAGGGAGAAGAATAAAGATAGTAAGACAAATATGAAACAAATTTACAACGAGCGTCAACGGTACAAACGTGATCTTAGGGGTGAAATGACTGAAATTCAACAACTCCTGAAGTGTCTTGAATCTCACAGATACTTCCACAAGTTTCGAACTAATGGTGAGTCTACAACTTTACAAGATATTTTCTTCGCACATCCTGATAGTGTTAAATTGTTGAACACTTTTCCTACCGTACTGTTGATGGATTCGACGTACAAGACCAACAAGTATAAAATGCCTCTGTTTGAGATAGTTGGTGTAACGTCGACACAACTTAGTTTCAATGTTGCCTATGCATTTCTCACAAATGAAAGAGAAGACAATTTTAAATGGGCCCTCGAGGCATGTCGGAGTCTCTTGAAGAACAATGATGGAATGCCGAAGGTAATTGTCACGGATAGGGATAAGTCATTGATGAACGCAGTTGAGACTGTATTTCCAAGGTCAACTGAATTGGTGTGTCGATATCACGTTTTTAAAAACGTGAGGGCTAAGTTGAAGGACTTGTGCAAGGCCAAGGATAAAAAGCTAGATGACTTGCTAGAGACTCTGAGACTTGAATGGGATTCACTTGTCGAGACGTCTTCGGAAGAGGAATATGGTCATGCAGTGGTGAAGTTTAGGAGAGTCTTTGAAAAATTTCCGAAGTTTTTAAACTATGTTGAGGAGACTGTTTTAGATCCTGTGAAGGAGAAAATTGTGAGGGCATGGACGGACAAAGTCATGCACATTGGAAACACTACTACCAATAGGGTTGAGTCTCAACATGGATCATTGAAAGAGTATATCAAAGATTGCAAAGGTGATTTGGTCTTTTGTTGGGATGCAATCAATCAAATGCTTGCAAATCAATTCACCCAAATCAAGACGTCATTCGGGCATAGTACTACATCTGTTGAGCACAGTTTTAAAGACCACTTCTTGTACTCAAAGTTGCTCTATAATGTCTCGAGGGAGGGTTTAAAATTCATTCGTGGTGAAGAAGTAAGATCAAGGGAGTGTGGTAGAAATCGGAAGAAGTGCGGGTGTGTGATAAAGAGAACCTACGGCTTGCCATGTGCTTGTTTAATTGCATTGAAGATTGAACGCAAGCTACCAATTAGGCTCGATGAGGTGAACATCCATTGGAAGAGGTTACAATATGAAGAAGGCGGTGAATCCGATGTTTCTTGCTTGGAAGAGTTGAATGCAATTCAGGTAAATACATATTAATTTTTACAATATTATTTATTTAGTCGACACCATATTATTTGATGGTTTTTTATTATTTTTAGGAACGCTTTAAATTAGCAGATCATGACATGAAATTGCAAATAAAAGAGGAATTGAGGTTGATAGCTTATCCAGAAACAACATCAGTGAATGCACCGGCTAAGAAATGTGATACTAAGGGTGCAAAAAAAAGAAGAAGGTCAGCTATAAGCGAAAGTTCTAGTGGTAGAACACTATCACATTGGGAGCACATTGATCGTCGCATTCCTGACTCCCAAGGCTCACAATCAAAACCATCAAGGCCTAAAAAGAAAACTGCTAGAATCGGTCGGTCAACTCCAGTTGCAGTACCCACCAAAAGAATCCGTGATATGCGGTATATGCCACGTTTCATGCATGAATATATAGAGGATATTATTGACGTGGCACCGGATGGTCATTGTGGATTTCGGGTTGTAGCTCAGCATCTTGGTAAGGGTCAAGACTGTCAAGGATTAATTCGTTTGGCCCTTATTAGAGAGTTAACCATGTTTAGGAGTGACTATCTAAGGTTTTATGAGTCCGAAGAGCGTCTGCAATATGTACTTGATGGATTGCATCCCCCAAAGATAATGCCAAAGAGCGGCGTTGCACCGAAGGATAAATGGTTCACCTTTCCTGATATGGGACATCTTGTTGCAACGGTCTACGGCCGCGTTGTTGTTGAGTTGACGTCTCCAACAATTGACTTTTCTGAAACTTTTTTCCCGGTGCGTGGTCGTCCACCGGCCGATCCATTTTCAAAAATCATGTGTCTTGGTTTAATTCCTAATCATTTTGTTGAGGTGAAGCTGAAGTCTGGGTGTCCTCTGCCTCCTTCTTCTAAGGCATGGAAACTTTATCGTGCGCCGGAAACTGAAAGTTGGGAGTATCCATTTTTGGACCGCATGGCTGAATTTGATGCGTTGATGGAAAATGAAAAAGCGCTTATCCCCAAGCCAAAGTCAAACGCAGATGATCCCATCGACGTTTCTGAATGAAAAAAGTGATTTTTTTTGTTTTTGTGGTCCTAATGTAATTTAGCAAAAAGTTTTTGTGGTACTAATGTAATTTAACATATTTGTGTGGTTGTAAATGAACAAGTTTTTATGTGGCTGTAGTTGAACAAAAACTTATATAAATATATCTATCCATGTAGCTTATCCATACATTGCAAATCTTATCTTCTTCTTTCTTTTGCTTTCCTTTCATGTATGAATTTCTCCGTATTGTATTTCTATTCCGTATTTGTATTTGATGAA
This sequence comes from Trifolium repens, assembly GCA_030408175.1. Classification (NCBI taxonomy): domain Eukaryota; kingdom Viridiplantae; phylum Streptophyta; class Magnoliopsida; order Fabales; family Fabaceae; genus Trifolium; species Trifolium repens. Next base: position 11,632,656 of record CP125850.1, read on the forward strand.
TTTCTCCGTATTGTATTTCTATTCCGAATTTCTCCGTATTGTATTTCTCCGTTTATATTATGTTTCGTTTAGTTTATTCGCTTCTGTTTATCATCCAATAATTATTTTCTAATCCTGCCTTCTGGTTTTTAAAAAATTTAGCAGACAAACTGGTTCGTCATGCATATGACGAAACAAAGTGACTAAATTACAGGTTCGTCATGTAGATGACGAACATGTAATATGTGTCACCAGTTTTCGTCACCTACGTGACGAAACCATAATTGACAGAACGTTGAACCATTCAAAATATAAGTTTGTTTTGGCATTTTAAGGTTGTCCTAAAAAAATTCAATTTGCATCAAGTTTTCGTCACCCACCTGACGAAAATATGTATCCAACATTACAAGTTCGTCATCTAGATGACGAACCTATAATAAGTGTCACGTATTTTCGTCACCTACGTGACGAACTTATAATTGACAGAACGATGAACCATTCAAGATTTAAGTTTTTTGTGGCATTTTAAGCTTGTTCCCAAAAATTTAAATTTGCATCAAATTTTCGTCACCCACGTGACGAAAATATGTAACCAACATTACAGGTTCGTCACCTACATGACGAAAACCTGTTACACAAAACCAATTCAAGTTGTTTTTCAAATTTTCCATGGTTTATACCATGCATTCCTGTAAAAAAAGACAATACAATACTTCCAGACCTGTTCAGATCATATTTACTTGTTGAAAATACAGGAAACCAAAATAAGATTCTTCTTCATAGCAACATTGTTCAAAATACATCAAAACATGTCAAAGAATCCATACAAAATAAAGTAATGTCCAAAGTTCGGATACAAACCAAAATAGTTGTTCATACAAAATACCCACAAATGGGAATCGAAATAACATATAAAAGCAAAAAAAAAAAGTACTTCAAACAATTGGCTACTCTTGGCTAGGTCCTGCGTCTACACTGCTCCTTTTCTGCTTCTTCTTCTTATGCTTCTTTCCTTCACCGTCTCTCTTCCTCTTCGTTCGCATCGAATAGGTTGTGACAGGCTCCAAATCATCGCAAACCTTCTTTAGCACTGCCCTTGCTTCCTCCAGAGTTAACTCACCATCCAACTTTTGCGTCACCTCCGAGCGCACATTTCTACAAATTTCAAAAACGTCCAACTTCTCATTGGCGTTATCCTTCTCAATGATTACTTCAAGATTGGCAGGCCGTGGTGGACTTCCTTCCATTGGAGGCCATATCTTCGGGTGCGACACTTTAAACAACCACACAATGTACCCAGGCGCATACTCAAATCCTATTGTAGTTCTTGGACCCCGCATTTCCTCCGTCACATAGTTTTCCACAGACATATTTTGGAAAGCTTGATCAATGGTGAATCGGTTCATTTTAGCCTTGGCGGATACATAAGGGGCTCTTGGTATAGACTGGACATGTCCATATTGCCTGAGGACACGCTCCGGCAAATGTGGACAAATCATAGCAGTTCCACACATTATCCAGCCGGAATACCAAGCACAGTCTTCAAATGGTCGCACATGTCTATGATCCTCGTAGGGTTGCCAGACTACCTCATCCATATCCATACGATCCAAAACCGTCCTATGCTCATCTGAAAGTTGTGTCCCTTTCATGCAATAAAACTTCGCCGCAAGTGGATCACGATGATTGTATTTAGTATGGACATACTTCGCTCCAAACCTCGGAAAATGGAGCATAATCCATGCCTACAAAACATACCAAATATCAATATCAATATGTAAACGAATATCAAAATTTAAACAATAACTCAAAAATAACGATTACCTGTAACAGACAGTTGTAACCACCATGATTACCGCTCGCAATCCTAGTAGATTTATCCAAGTATTTGAACAAGTAAGCGAGTCCTGATGCACCCCAATTCCAAGTGTTGACGACATCCAGATCTTGCAAATATGTCAGAAAAATAACGTCAACATATTGAGAACTTTTGTTGGTGAATAATGTCGAACCAAGCAAATACAGGAAGAAGCAACGGAGAGTGCAGTCCTTATAGAATTGCCTTTCCTCCTCAGTAGCCTCTTCGTCAAGATCAGCTTTTTCTGCTAGGTTCAGGTTATCAAGGTACAATTGCAACAACTTTGGAAATCCAATGTGCGCTCCTTTCGTCTTCTCAAACTCTGTCTTTGCATCATCTTTATCAAAGTTCAGGTACTGCTCGCACATGTCGGCGCCTTCATCAAATTTGCAACAAGTTCCCTCGTGGTTTAACATCTTACCACTAATGGGAATGTGGAGCAAACACGACACATCATCCAATGTGATGGTCATCTCCCCGACCGGTAAATGGAATGTACCGGTCTCTGGCTGCCACCTCTCTGTAAAAGCCGTCAATAAACCCCAGTCCACATAGGGATAATTTGTCTTCAGCAACGGCCGCAGTCCACTCGCACTAACAACTTTCCAAAACCAGTCCAGCTTACTAGATGGTAAATCAAAATCCAGCACTTTTTTCCCATTATTCTGGCACCTCAAATATCGGTCCTTCAGCTGAAATGCACAATTCAATAGGCATAAGAAACTAAACAACATAAATAACTATACAATTGCATAAATAAACTAAACTAAACAACATTACTTACGTCTCCTTTCCACAAAGCGTTTGCAACATGTTTTCCAAAATTTGGCAACAGTGAAAGGTCGGTTGGACCACCGGGATATCCATCAGCTGGTGCGTCTTGTGGTGGGTTTTGTCGGCCCCGTGTCGTTGGCGGCATTCTCTTACGGGGTTTTCGTTTAGGCGGTGAAGGCGGTGGTGTTGGTTCAAACTCTTCTTCCTCTTCATCGTGATCGTCTTCCTCTGCTTCTTCAACATAGTCACCGTCCTCGCGTTCCTCTACCTCCTCATTCTCTTCATTCTCTTCCACTTCTTCCATAGCGTTATCACCAAGAGGAGGGTTTGCCTCTGAATGAATCTCAAAGTCATGCTCCGCCGCAGGCTCGGGATGATTCTCCGCCGTCGATGAAACTTCTTTCATTCTACCCCTTGCACGTGTGGGTGGTACGGCACGGTTTTTAGCACGCTCCCTACGAGCGGAACTGTGTGCAACACTTTCCCTGCCTGCTCGTTTTCGACCAACTTCTTCCATTCCTACAATCATAATTATTGACAACATCAGTTTCATTTCAAAATCATCAACAACATTAACTTTATTAATTCAAATCAAAATCTTCACAAATAATCATCACAGAAAATCAACAACAACAATTCAATATTCAAAGAGAAACCAATTCAATTCAATAATAATCATCAATTTCAATTTCAGCGTGTTCATAATCATAAACCAATAACCAATTTCAAATTCAATCATAAACCAATTCAAACATTCCATAATCAACAATAATCACTGTTGCATAACAATCAAACCCTAAATCCCCAAATTCAAACCCTAAATCAAACTTTAACATAATCAGTTTATATCATGCAATTGGGTTCGTAATTCATCATCAATCAACTATAAAGGATGTAATCAATGAGAAATCATCAACAATTTCATTAAAAACGAATAAATTGATACAAAACTTACTTGAATTTTCGTTGAATAGGTGGGAAATTCCTCGTTCTTTTAACTGTGATTTTGTAAAAGGACTCCTAATTGATTTAAACAGATGATATGGTTGATGCAAATCGCTCCTTCAAAACCCTAAAATCGCCACTAAAATTTTCTAATTTTGAATTTGAATCAAAGTGATGGACGATTCTGATAATCGTGTTCATATTCATCGTTTTCGTCATCTACATGACGAAAGTCAGCGTGTTCGTCGCGTACGTGACGAAATAGGCTTTCGTCAACTACGAGACGAAAATATAGGCCCATAAGCCACTATCCGCCCTAATTGAGGACCAAAATTGCGTGATGCTTAGTTTCGTCAGCTAGATGACGGACGGATTCTTACTTCGTCACCCAAGTGACGAAAATATTGGCAAGTAATTTAGGGGCATTTTGGGATTTTAGGGGGGCCTCGTAGCAAACCAAGGGGCCTAAATAGCAATTTTCGTCGTTGAATTTATGGAGAGCTGAGCTTGACTGCACTACATAGCCTCATATCATAGAGGCTTGAATGTGACATGATATATGAAAACAACCAAAAGTACATTTTTTAGCTGTTTCCTCTTAATTTTCCATGCTGTTTTAATTAATTAAAATTTTCAGATCAAGATCTCACTTCTAATATTAAAGCTATATAGTTTAAAAAACAAACACATAAGATTAAGAAACAGATCTGCAAATGCTTCAAGATTGTCCACTAATTTGGTGTATGTATGTGTGTATTTGTATTCTCTAAGTATTATTAATTCATATTTTTTGACGGTTATTATTAATTCATATTATTAATATGACAAATGCTAAATAATGTCCCCGGGGCACTCTTTAAGCTTTTAAATAGTAATGTTTTATAAAAGAAATTATGAAAATGTGTGAAGTCAACGTATTGGGAATTGAAATGTTCAACTTTTTGAATAAATTTTTTCCTTAAATGGAATCCTTAAAGAGTGCCCCGGGGGCACTGTTTAGCAAGACCCTATTAATATTATATTTACACAATTCGGTTTTGGAACAATTTAGATTGAAGACAAATGATTAAGTCCTGTTTGTAGAGGGTCCTACCCTGCAAATAATAGTGCTCTTTTTGAGATTTATTACCAATTTTTAATTAATGTAAAGCTATGATACATTGATAGCTAAGAATCTTTGTACACATTTCTAAATTAACCATAATCTCGGGCATAATAATTTGGGCACTAGGACATGAGATTTGGTTTCATTTGCCACTTAGTGCTTGTCCCCTATGCATCACTTTAAACCTCTTTTGTTATTATTATTAAAAAAATAAAAACTGTAAAATAGACTAGGACTTGTGATCTTACTTATTTAGTGAATAGAGCATATTCTCACATATTTTAGAGCATATATATATGTCAGAACTAGATTCAGGAAAGCCTAGCTAGGCCATAACTTGAAATAAAATTGACCTCTGTAAAATAATGCATTGACCATTTTTTTCCAAGAAGACCATGACCATGATCATGATGGTGAAATGAATTCTCTTACTATTATGTCAGGTATTCTCCCCGTCTTAAAATATAAAAACCACGTATATTATTATAAATTTTAATTATAAATATTTTTAATTGTTTATTAATAAAAATTATTAGAAGTTTGATATTTTGAAAATATTCGTTGAAACAAATCAAACAAAATCTTATATGATAATATTTGCATTTATATGGAGTACTTTTAGAAAAATATGGTCAAAATAAGACATAAAAATAGTGCATATAGTCAAAATAGATCTAATAAAATGGGACGGATGTAGTACATTAGAGTTGATTGAAATTGCTACTCCCTCTATCCCGTATTATAAACAAAAAAAATCATTTTTTCTTATCCCAAATTATAAACAAAAACAATTAACTTTTATCATTTTCAAGATTTACTTTTATTTATTCTCATAAAATTTAATGCAAATTGCATTTAATTTACTATCTCTCTTCTTTTTCCCAAAATCAATAACCAATAGAAATCTTTTTTACATCTTTCTAATAAATTTATTTCAAGAAAAACACAAAAAATCATACTTTAAATTATTTTATTTTATTTTACTTTTTTTAATAAATATGATTTTTTTTATGGAGGACCGTATATTTTTAGAGAGAACCCTTTTTAATAAAATATAAATTTTAATGGTTGAGATCAAACCATTATACATGAGAAAACACGAGAGGAAAAAGTTGAGAGGATTATTTTCTCTTGTTGACATATAAAAGTTTAGAGTTCTACTTGTTTTAATAAGTGAGACAATGACCTAATTGATATAAAAGTAGGGAAAAATAAAAATTTAACAAGCATAATCCCTTATCAATAAGTTTGTAAAAAAGAAATTGATAAAGTAACCACCAATAATTTATCATCATGCATGTACATATAATTTCAAGTATTGATTTGTATGGTTATGAAAGGGCACATGAAAGGCAGAGGATGCATACAAATTCAATTTCATCTAAGAAAAGGTAGATCCAAAAAATCAATAAAAAGGACGTAGCAATTCAGCTGAAATCACGGTCCTTGTTGGTTTGAAAGTTTGGCTTGTCTACTTGTCTTATTGCAAGTAATTTTTTTTTTATGGTAATGAGGGCCGAAGCCCCAAGAAAGAAAGTTACACAGGAATTAATCTAGGGGTAGTTATCCCCAGATCATCGGTTAACAGAAAATTCATAATTTCAATTGGACAAACAGGATAAAAAATAATTTCCTTATTCAACGAGCAACCAATAGTAGCCAAAGCATCCGCACACTGATTCGACTCCCTATATGCATGCACCACCTTAACTTCCCAATCCAAGGCTACCAACCGACGAATATTTCTTAGCAAAGATTATTGCAAGTAATTTTACCTCAAGTAATTATAAATTATAATTATCTAAAATCTAAATATCATATCACATTATCACCTTTATTCCTAAGATTAGGTCATCAATATCCTAACTAAACCAAATTTAAGAAGTCATCTTCATCACTAATAAAAGTTACAACATGAGGAGAAACAAATGATGAAGCATAAAGAAACTTTCTAATATTATATCAAAGGTAGTATACTATTAATAGTAAAAAAATGATACATTATGGAACTTCCATTACATTGAGGCCCGCATGATAACACCTTTTTTTCTCTTATGGAAGACATAATAAACTCTTTAACCCATAACATATATTTAAATTATCTATGTTTAATCATGTGTCATAATTAAGTAACTTATATTTTGATATGGAAAAAATATCATATCATAATTTGGTTGATTACCGACATAGATATCCAATGTATGCCGTTATATAATTGGATTGGAATTGTGAATAAAAAGAGTGATTGCACTGCAGTTATCATATAGAAATTGTCCGAATAAAATTTGACTAAATTTTAAGTTCAAATTTTAGTTTTATAAATAGTTAAAATAAATAAAATTTGAACTGTTTGATTGGATATACTGATTATCTACTACATAAAATTATTATGAGCTGAATTTAAATCCCATATCATTGAGTTTGAGGCATGGATTCAACTATTCATGCTTTGGTAGGTCCGTTTGGATTTAACTTATTTTTGAGCTTATGAAAATAGCTTATATAAATAAATAAATTTATGTGTTAATTTATAAGTTTTAATGACAAAAATTGTCTTTTTATAACCTGTTTTCTCATAAAATACCTTCAAAAACTTATAATAATACATAAAAGTTTATTTATTTGTATAAGTTGTTTCATATAAGCTCAAAAATAAGTCAATCCAAACGAGCCAATAGTAGCCACAACTTTTATTTTATCTTGGTGCAAATTCAAGCAATATATATAATCATTCTTAGCCAAAAATAGAAGTATGAAACAATTCTATATAATTTTAGCTTCCCACAAAAGAAAACTTTTGGTCACACAAAAATGAGTGTACAAATTATACAAATCTCCTTTACACCTCAGTTTCCACTTCATTAATTAATTTTCTTTATCAATTCTGATTCAATAAAGTTCATTGCATATTTAGATTATTTAGGGTGATTTTAAAAATAAAAAAAAAACGGAAGTGCTAGGACTCGAATTCTAATTTTTGCATATACGTGTAATGTATCTATGAATCTATCAACCGAAATGGACACAAAATACTTTTTTGAGTTTTAATAAAACTAGATTTCTGGTCTAAAATGCTATTTGAATATTATATGAAATCATTATTCACTACAATAATCCCGCAAAATGCAAATGGGGGCAGGTTTTGAACCATCATGGAATAGATCCAGCAAATAATGGTTAATTAAGTCAATAGTGATATTCTTATCGTTGGTTGCTTCAGTAATGATTGGCGCTGAGCTTGATAGGAAGGACCGCGGTTCGATCTCTCGCAATTGTGATCGAAAAGAGATTGGAACCACTTGATACCAGAACTGACATCCGAACCAGATTCAACTGGTGGTGAGAAAGAAAAAAAAAGCTCTATTTTGGGAAAAAAGACATATCATGGATGTTATCTAATAGGATAAAAAATGCTCTTAATTACAGATGCAAGAGGATTGCCATTACTTGCGATTAGCAAACCCAATGGAATATCAAGCATGATATCTACATCATTGATTTTGCTAATAGTAATTGGGATTAAGATTTTAAATAAAGGTCCGTGGCCGTGAAAACAGCCGCGACAAAACAGTTTTGGCAGATGCCGATCTTGTTACTGTTATCACCGTTTTTTATATTAAAGAACAAATTGTGATTAATTCATACCGCGACGACCGCAATTAGTGTTGTAACACCTGTATCGACCAAAATCGCGAAAATCTCTACGTAACCGAAACGCGACCGTTTTTTAAAACCTTAATTGGAAGGAACCATAGTAATAGAGAGTGAATTTAATCTAAAGAGGTACATAACAAAATGAGGTGAGGGATGAAAATGATTGAAAGGTGAAAGAGGCTTCATAATTTAGAGGCATTATTTGAGGACAATGAAAGTGTGTGATTTGGTTGAAGTTTAATGCAATTCATCTAATGCATATTGTTAAGATTGAATGATATATTGTCAAAAAAAAAAGATTGAATGATATAATTCAATTGTGTCGTCTATTATGGCATGTCATTGGAAATGTACCTATGGTATTTGTAGCAGCCAAATGCATTCATTGTATTTATGTATGTAGCAATTATGAAATTGAACGGAGCAAAATGTGAACCAAGCAAAAGGTGGTAACTAAAGTAAAATAGCAAATTAAGTTAATGAGTTTTCTCTAAGACATATCATTTGGAAGAAATCGAGTTTAATTTCTGGTATAAACAATTATTGACCAGACTTTTTTTATCTCATGGTCGAACTCTGAATTATCGGGACCTCCTTTCCTTGAAAACTAGAGAGTTAATTAATACAAAAATAAAAATAGCAAGTTATTATAATTAAGGTTAAAGTTAGATTTAGAATTAGTGCAAAATAACTTGGGGGCCCAAGAGGATTTATTATAGATTATAGATAATAGAAAAATTCTAGATGGATATTTTTTTTAACAATAAACATATTTATTCTAATGGAAGAAAGTACAATGAATATATTATTTACAATCCGGGATTAAGTACAAGAGGTACTCACCCTATAAGAAGAAAACAAAAAACAAGTACACAACGTGGCCGAAAACAAAAACTACATTAAAATGCAATACATTGGATTAGTATACTATTCATAAAATAAAAAGGTATACCCCTTTGTTTCGCCAAAAACCACTCCCAAGACCATTTCTTAATCATCCACCACCTCCTCCTCCTCTTTTGGAACTTTTTCGACGCTTTTCAAATAGCTTACAAAGTTGTATGTCAAATTAACAACAACCATTTTTTACCTTTCCGATTAGTTGAATGACTACAAAACAATTGGACCAAGAAAAAATTATCCTTCCACATAACTCAAACCCAACCAACTAAAAAGATATAATTGATAGATAGATTAAGGGTTTTATATTATGATTTTGTCAAATTTATTGTTTTTTAAAACATACACTCAACAAGTTATAGTAGTGTAATCAAAACCAAACCATCAATAGAATTAAAAGATCAAACCACTCAATTTAGTCCTATTTTTAAACATTCCTTGAAAGTATAATTCTTCCCCACAGAAAAGTAGGACTAGAACCTACAGAACCAAATGGAGTGCAGTATATTATCATGCACCCACTTCAATTTGTCACCCCACTACATTAGTACCTCTTGAGTGCCCCATACCCTGATAATACACCTCTTCAGCCATATCCCAATAAAATAACATTAAAATCTATTTTCATCCTCATAAATAATTTTTTTTATATAATGTAATAGGTAATACTACTCGTATTGAAACTATTATTATGAATTAAATACATTAAATTTTCTCATGTCAAAAAGAAAAATTAGTCTTTATGTTTTTATATGACGAACAAATTATTTATCTCTCCGAGAAATTAATAGAAGAACTAATTTGTCTTCCAAATAAAAGTACAAAGATTAATTTAACTTTGTTAAATTGGGGTGAAAATAAATATTATATAAGGGACAAAAAGGAGTTTTGTTTTTTTTGTCATAAATGAAGTGGTAATCCATTGAAATTAAACTCACATAATTATGAGATCTCGGTTGCGAATTCAGGTCATGACGTCCAACCTAACAATTTCGACAATATTTACCAGTTGAGACCTATAAGATAAATGAATTTTATTTAAAAATAAATAAAAATCTTTCGACTCCGAATTAAATAAAATTCCCATAAGGTAACTTTTATTACTTATATATAGCACCACTCACAACTCACTCCTATCACAAAGCACCATTATCTCAACAATGAAAATCCCAATTTTTCTAACACCATTGCTTCTCTGCCTCTTCATCTCCTTAGTCCAAGGACAAACCTCCAAATGTGACATCCAAGATAATGGTTCAACCCTCAAAGTATTCCATATCTTTAGCCAATGTTCTCCATTCAAACCATCAAAACCAATGTCATGGGAAGAAAGTGTCCTACAACTACAAGCTAAGGACCAATCTAGAATGCAATACTTGTCTAACTTAGTTGCTAGAAAATCAATTGTACCAATAGCCTCAGCAAGACAAATTATTCAAAGTCCTACATACATTGTCAAGGCTAAAATTGGTACTCCACCTCAAACTTTGCTTTTGGCTTTGGATACTAGTAATGATGCTGCTTGGATTCCTTGTACTGGTTGTGTTGGTTGTTCAACTTCAAAACCTTTTGCTCCTATTAAGTCCACAAGTTTTAAGAATGTTGGATGTGGTTCTTCTCAGTGTAAACAGGTTAGTTAGTAATTAACATAGTAATTAATTAACACTAGTGTTTTGTTTTGGAATATTTTGTGTATCTTTCTTTAGATCTTTTACCTTTTTTTGACATTGACATTTTTATGGCATGTGGAATGTTTGGATCTCATTATTTTTATTATATAATGATGTTTATTGTGAGTTATATACATGATGAAATTAAAAAAGTATAATGTTATTTAGAAAATTATTTAAAAAGGTCCTTCTAATAAAGTGTGATTTTCTACTCTTTTTTAAGTGGATATATGTACTAGCTGTAAAAAAAAAAGTGTTTATGTACTAATATATGTATTGATTTACTTTTCCTTAATTTGATTTGAATTGTATAAGTTAGACAATGTTAAACCTTATTAGGATATTTAAGAGTGAAAACCTTAACTTATACATATTCTATTGGTACTTTTTTTTTTTATTAAATAATAGATCTGGCCAAGATTTAAATTGAGTTCTCTCATCTTATAAAACTATACATTGATATTTAGAAGAACTCTTGAAAAATATATTTTTTTTATAACAAACTTTTAAACAAAATATTTGATAGGCTCAAAATCATAGTAGACAAATGAATCAAATTATGAATGGTTTGGACTAACTAGAATGCAACTGAAGTACAAATTAAATGCACCATTTTTCTTTAACAAACATTAGAACGGTCCTAATGACAATTCCTTAAGTATGGTCTTATATTTTTAAAAATAAAAGGTATGGTCTTATAGATTATTTTTTTCTAAATTAAAAAAACTTAGATCTCAACAAAAGTAGCCAACCAAATATAAGTTTTCTAGTTTAACTATTCATCAACAAAAAATTGATATTTCATATCTATAACACAAAAACTACACTATAGTTTTTTATTATAATCAATCGCTTTAAGATAAAGGAGCGAAAGTTCAAATCACTCACTTATACTCTTTCTATATCTACAGATTCCATGTGTTTAAGATAGAGCGAGAATTTTTTTAAAATATTACATTATTACAATACTTAACTAACAATAAATCAAACTTAATTTACAAAATAATTGTGTATCGATAATTGTGTATCGATACACAATTTAGAAACTTATCCTTTGTTAAAAAAAATCCAATAGCTCATCCTATGGTCACTATAGTTACCTTTAGGAAAGGCAAAAAAAGATCACGAGATTTACAAAATACCAAAAGCTATTTATTACTTTTCCACTATTTTTTTCCACAAAATGTACAAACGGTTCTTAAATCTCAAACATGTGAATTTCTTTTCATTTTCAGGTACCCAACCCCAGTTGCGGTGGAAGCGCGTGTGCATTCAACTTCACTTATGGAAGCTCCTCAGTGGCAGCAAGTGTGGTCCAAGACACACTTACCTTAGCCACTGACCCAATTCCATCCTACACTTTTGGTTGTGTTCAAAAACAAACTGGGTCTTCAGCACCTCAACAAGGTTTATTGGGCTTGGGCCGAGGCCCATTGTCGCTCTTGGCCCAAACCCAAAATCTTTACAAATCAACCTTCTCTTACTGTTTGCCTAGCTTCAAATCACCCAACTTTAGTGGATCATTGAGACTTGGGCCTGTGTACCAGCCCAAGAGGATTAAGTATACACCACTTCTCAGAAACCCTAGAAGATCATCACTCTATTATGTTAACTTGGTTGCTATTAAAGTTGGCCGGAAAATCGTCAATATCCCTCCGGAAGCATTGGCCTTCAACCCAACCACCGGTGTTGGAACCATTTTCGATTCTGGTAATGTTTCAATTAACACTCTCTACTTTTGCAAAATTGCATTCTAGTATAGTTTTACAAAGCATAAACATAAATTTATTAGTCATTTTTACAAATATTTATTATTATTATTTCCAACTTTGGACATGCATTTTAAATAATTAAATTTCAAATACTAACATCATCATTAGAAATAAAGTTATACTACAAATCATTTTAACTATGAGCATTTTTAGAAAATTAATAGCTCATTATTGGTATAGGGATTAACTTTAACTTTCAAATATTTCTCATTGTCAATGTAAAAAATATAATTAAAAAAAGAACGGTACATGGTATAGGGAGTATAATATTTTTTTCTATATAAAAAAGGTTACTATTATGCTTGACCAACAAAGGATGGTGGATCTTACCAAAAAAAACAAAGGATGGTTGGTACTTGGTAGATACGATTAATTTTACCTAGGTTTTATGTTTTGTGTATGATACCTTCAAAATTCAAAACATGGGGCGCAATCTTGACTGAGTAGTCATGTTATGTTCACATTCTTAAGAAACACAAAGTGGGTTTCATGTTCCTATGTGTGAATATTGATGACAAAATTAAGGTCATCAAGTTGTGACAAAATAGGAGTACATGTCAAAATCCTACACGTGACTGGACCATGTGTATGACTTGTATTCATGCTTCACATGTCTTGTACAAAAAAAGCACCATTTTGAGATCGAGATTAGGTACAAAGTACAATTATAATTATAATCACCGCACATCCATTTTTCATTAAAAAAATTAGGAGAATCATGTTTTCGAAAATAAATTGACAAAATTGAAACAAAAATACAATAATATTAACGAATTAATTAAGACATCGTTCTAACTATGTTACCATGAATAGCAATAATAATTTCACTAGACCTTTTTTAATCTGATTTTATTGTTGAATTTTATCAGGTACGGTATTTACTCGGCTAGTTGAACCGGTATACACTGCTGTAAGAAATGAATTTCGTCGACGAGTTGGCCCAAAACTCATCCCGACTACCCTAGGCGGCTTTGACACATGCTACAATGTCCCAATAGTTGTACCAAATATAACATTCCTGTTTTCGGGCATGAATGTAACACTACCACCGGACAACATTCTCATACATAGCACCGCCGGCAGCACCACATGTTTGGCCATGGCGGCGGCTCCAGACAATGTGAACTCGGTGTTGAATGTGATAGCCAATTTGCAACAGCAAAACCACCGTGTGCTATTCGATGTGCCCAACTCAAGAATTGGTATTGCTCGTGAACTTTGCACCTAATAAGTAGTTCTTCGTCAAGATCAATTTTCGTCACATTTAGGAATAATAATATAATAATCTTGTCATATTTGGATTGTGAGTTAATTATTTGAGAAATTGGTATTTTATCTTTATCTTCATGTGAAATTTGGGTTTGGACATTGCTGAGTTTATTGCTAACTATATAGTACTAAGTTTCAAAGTTTGAATTAAGTATTCATATTGTAGCTTTTTTTAGTAAGAGAATAAATATTGTGCTTTGTAATGGTATGCGCCCACGGGCATATATCCCTTAATTAAGTTGTTTTATTGAACATGATTATTGAATTTACCGATCTTCGTTCATTTAAATTTGTAAAATACATTAATCGAAATTATTGTGTATTTAAATTCATTAAAAACTAAAAAAAGTTGAATATGCAAATAAGGCTCACAACATCGCAGTTAATAGCATAAAACGACCGAATAATAAAATCTGTCATTGATATGACAAAACTCAAATGTCCGGAATTGACGTGTCTCCGGATCTACAATGTTGAAGACGCTAAAATCATTGAATTTACACTGAATTTAAATCAAAGCAAATCTATAAATCTGAACAAAATAAGAATCATATTGGGATGCATCGGCGGTGAAGGACCATATTGGGGTGGGGGTGGGGGAGGGGGTGAAATATTGGTTGGAGAGGAATTCGTGGACCATAGTAAGAACCATCGTTGGAAAATATCTTAACTAGTGACTTAAAGAGAGGACAATGACGAGTTTATTCGAATCTATGATAAGGAGGAAAAATTTCTTTTGTAGCGGCCATGAAAAATGCAACAACTCTATAGAGCAGGCAGTGCAATTTCTTTTTATTTCAACATCTCTGACAACATTATTCATGAAATATTGAGAGAGGGTATTATTCATTTTGGTTGATGTATTTTGTATGAATAAGTTTGTATGGATTATTTTATTATTGGATTAAATAATTTTTTCGTCTTTACAAATCAAAATGAGATGTTTTCACTGCCTAAAAACAAAATAAATTTTTTTAGAGGATGAAACCGTCCCATTTTTAATTTTAGGTACTAACATCAAAATTAGCTACATTTCATGGGATGAAAAAATATTCCCAGCTTTATTATTTGCTTATAGATATGCAGTCATGGTGTGTGAAACATTGGTAGCAAAGGAATTCTTGGACCGTTGTAAGATCCATTGTTGAAAAAAGTGTTAATTAGTGACTCGAGGAAAAGATAATGACGAGTTTATTCGAATCTATGGTAGAGAGAAAGGATTTTTTTTTATAGGGGCCATGGAAAAGGAAACAACTCTGCACTGTGGGTTTTCTTAGGGGCATGCCACACTGTGTGATGTACTTTGTATGAAAAATTTTATATGGATCATTTATTATTGGATTAAATAAACTTTACATCCTTACAAATAAAAATGAGATGTTTTTATCATCTAAAAATAAAATAGAAAATTTTGAGAGGATGAGACCATCTTATTTTAAAATTTTAGATACTAAAATTAAAATTAGATGTACTTTTTATGGAACGAAAAATACATTGAACCTTTTATTATTTGGTTATAGATAAATAATTTATAACTTGGTATTAGTACAGATAATTCATTTGTAATTTGTTACATTTTTTAATGTTTTGTACTTTTGTAATATTAATGTTTAAGGTTATATAGAAACAAGTTTGATAATAGAAACAAAACTTGGACAAAAAATGAAGAAATGATAAATTCATATAAGTAAAGACTTTTATACCTCTAATTCATTGGAAAAATGTAAAGTTTATTTAATCGAAGGTTTAAATTTTGAAAATGCTAACATATGAAAATTCTAAAATTTTGGAAAAATGTAAATGTTAAAGTTTTTTCTTGCAAAAATAAAATCTAATATAACTAAAGATGGTGAAAAGAGTATTGATTTCTTTAAAAGTGTGTTGGATCTGCTAAATAAATAAAAGATTGTATAATAATTTTAATTGTTAAAGTTTTTTTTACAAAATTAAACCTAAAATAACCAAAAATTATGAAAAAAAAAATATTGGTTTCTCTAAGCGTGTGTTGGATCTACTAAAAAAATAAATGATTGTATATGATAATTTTAATTGTATTATGTTGTGCCCATGTCTTTGTTATACTCCAAGTTGACTTTGATCGGAAATAGCATCATATGTTTCTTTCATTATACTTCTTTTTTAAAATATATTAACCTTATGATTTTTAGGAGGATAGAATTTCGGTAATTTAGAGTTCGATCGTAAAATAAATAAAGTTTGATAAAAGATTATTTTCACCAAGAAAATCAAATTTAAATTATCTCAAATGATTCATTATAATAAGAGTTCATGTAACCAAGAAAAAATTATAATAATAGTTCATTAACCATTCGAATTCAATATCTTTATATACTTATTATATATGAGAATAATGAAATTCGTTTTCGAAAATGCAATAAAGTTTTGGTAAATTTTCATTTATAAAGCATTAATCTCCAATGATGCAATGAATTTATATAAAGTCACTTGCATATTCAATTCAATATTTTGTAGTGTTTTGACTTCTTTTTTTTTTCTTCCTAAAGTCCACTTTTATAAAGTATGTCTATATCCACTAAAAGCTAAATGTATGTTTGGTTTCACTTCTGGAGCAGCCAGAATTGATTCTGAACGTGTAGAATTGATTCTGACTTGTTTGGTTTCTTAAAAGTAGAATTGATTCTGCCTCCAGAATTGATTCTACTTAAAGCTAGAAATCGTAGCTTTTGATTTTAGAATTGATTTTTATACACAAAATTTTTGTTCAACCCACTTTTATATGAATATATCCAAACATAAACCACTTTAACTTAAAATCAATTTTGGCCAGAATCAATTTTACAAAATCAATTCTATCAAAATCAATTCTCGTCACCGCAGAACCAAACATACACTGAGCCAATAGTATTTTGTAGGTAAATCTTCCAAGATTTTAATGGTTTAGGCTAGTTTGAAATAACTTATTTTTAAGCTTATGCAAAATAGTTTATGCAAATAAATAAATTTTTGTGTCAATTTATAAGTAACTGTATTTTTATAAGCTATTTTTTCATAAATCTAGTTTGCCAAACTTATAATAATATATAAAAACTTATTTATTTGCATAATTTATTTTACATAAGCTCAAAAATAAACTATTTCAAACGAGACTTAATGTCAATGAAATGTAAGTATTGAATATTTTTCCTTAGGTGCAGTTTTTATTGTGCCTCTGACAAAAAGTTAGTTATTTATATATTTTAATTTAAAAAAATAAAAGAAAACAAGTTCTTTAATAAAAATAACTGTCTTCTTGTTAAGAATTGTGTTGAAAGAAAGCACTGTACATAAATTCAAATTTAGTCCATGTAATAATATGACATATTGTGAAGCATGCATATTACTTTTTCAAAATTCAAACCCGTACGATTAAAATAACAATCCGTATGAAAAGGATCTTCTTACTTAATTCTTATCCATTTGTCTGCAAAGAAAATACTGCGCAAATTGTACTCATCAAGAAACCGGAAACCACCTCCATTAGACCATTACGACTTTTTAGTCCCAAAACAATAATACAGTAACACTTAAGACGTGTTCTTTACCTTTTCAAATTTTCCATTTCTAAAGCAACACTTACCTAAACCCACTCTTATAAGTTTTAATCTTCCCCAACGCGTTTTTTCTCCTTCTCCCTCCAAACACACCCCACCGAACCTCCCTCCAAACCAAAATGGAAAACAATCGCCGTGCCGTCCGAACCTTAGTTTCAAAACTCAGCTCCGTTTCCGAACGAACACGAATCGAAGCACTTTGCGAGCTTCGGTTAATGTCAAAACAAGATCCACAAACCCGACCCATAATAACCGAATCGGGCGCAATCCCTTATCTAGCAGAAACTCTCTATTCATCTTCTCACCCTTCCCAAGAAAACGCCACCGCAACACTTCTCAATCTTTCGATAACAGAAAAAGAATCTATCATGTCCACGCGCGGTGTTCTCGACGCGCTTTCACATATAATTTCTCATCATTCTTCAACTTCCGCTGCCGCCGCCGTTCAATCAGCTTCCGCCACGATTCACAGCCTTCTTTCCTCGGTAGATGATTATCGAACCGTTGTTGGATCTAAACGTGAAATCGTTTACGCGCTTGTTGATATTCTCCGATGTCATAGATCATCACCGCCGAGAACGGTGAAAGATGCTTTGAAAGCTCTTTTCGCGATCGCGCTTCATCCGTTAAACCGTGCTACTATGGTTCAATTCGGCGTTGTTCCGGCGCTTTTTTCTCTAATTGTTAACGACGGAAGAGTAGGTATAGTTGAAGATGCAACCGCCGTGATCGCGCAGGTTGCCGGTTGTGACGAAAGCGTTGAAGCTTTCCGGAAGGTTTCTGGTGTTGGAGTGCTTGCGGATCTGCTTGATCTTAATACTGGTTCTAGTATGAGGACGAGAGAAAATGCGGTGTCAGCTTTGCTTAATCTTGTCCGGTGCGGCGGAGATGCGGTGGCCGGAGATGTTAGAGACGCAGTTGCTTTCGGTGCTTTGGACGGAATTGCCGATGTTAGAGATAAAGGGAGCGTTAAGGGGCAGAGTAAAGCTATGGAGTTGATGAGGGTGATGCTTGGTGGTGGTGATAGGAATGTCGTTTTGAATAGTGGTTCGTCGTTTGGTTCTTCTGTGATGAATGATGATAGTGGTACGTCGTTTTGAGTAATTGGTTGTCGTTTTGGTGAATCTGAGTTTTAGGTTGGCGGATTGTGTATAAAACTAGATTAGTCTTTTGTTGTTGTTAATGATATATGTTATGATTATATGATTCTATTGATTATTATCGTGTTGTGATATGAGAAATATCATGATATATTGTACATTCTAACAAAGAAAAAAAGTTATTAGTTGAAACTTTTGGGTTATTTTTCTTCTGCTGTGTAGAGTGCTTTTGATTTGAAATTTTGAAGTTGAGTTTATGTCATTATGAAATATCCAATCCAAGCTAATAACACAGAATTACAGTAGTGAATCTGTGAATGAATGAGTAGCTATATAACACAGAAATGGTTTCCGAAGTGTAATTAACTGTTACATTGATATATGAATAATTGAATATGTCGAAATTGTAAACATATTTGCATGTCTCTTTTCGATAGTTTAGTCACTGAATTTGTTTTGCATTGCTCAGTTTAGTCCATAAAATGACTAACATAAGAAATGCTAGGGATGTATTTGTAATTTTAATATATTTAATGGCTATAGTGACACTGATGGTGGCTCGCACATTCATGAACCAAAATGAGTCTGTCGAGATCTTTGATTATTAGAATATAAGCGACTGATTGTACATTTGCAAATGTTCTATTTGGGTACACAAGTTAGAGTCAAGTGCTGGTAAGGTAACCAAAGGGGAATGACATGACATTGCATGAATAACAGCCTACACAACACAATACAATTAGGACTAAGTGAATTCCAAAAACCTTACTTGTGTCTTCTATGACCTGGTTACAAATCTACCTTGTAAAAGTTTCGATGATAAACAATACTCTCACACTAAACTTCATCTTCCACAAATCACTTCAATAGGCTTTCCTAATTGGCATGATTAGAAGTCACTCAAAAGCTCATATCATATGCATTTGCCAAAGAAAAAAAAAACAATCCAAACAAGGCCAAATTCTTCTATCATCTTCAAGTTCCACATATGGAGGGGTACATCATAAAACCCTTTAAGAAAAATCTTTGGCAATAAGGAAGGGTAGCTTGTCAAGCTGGCCTATAAAAAATATATTATTCATTATTATAGAATCTTTTAGGTCCAAAGAAGACTTATTCCCAACTGGCATAACTATTCAAATATATTGCAGATTTTGAAATCAAACAAATTACAGGAAATGTTATCTCTCATATCCTGCAATCTGGAATGAGAATCAAACAATTTATCTTGTGAAAAATTTAATGGTTATTCCATCACTTAGGACCCGAACTTCAAAAATAAACATTTTAGGCAAAGTTTTAACTATAGCCTTCCAGAAAAAGGAATTAGGATTCTTGGTTACCACTTGGTTATCATCAAAACGTTTTCTGCCATATTTCCCTTGAATAACTTGACATCAAAAGCTGCTTCCACCACTCCTCAAGGTCTCACAAAGCTTCATCGAAAGCACGCCTAATTCATAAATCATAATAGGAAGACTGCGTATGGCAAAAGATCAACAACAAACCTGACGAGAGAAACGTCCGGGTTGGCATGCAAAGGAATGCAGGTAGCATTATTTACAACATCTGCTATAAGATGGGACAACTTATCCTATCTAGAGAGGGTCAGGAGAAAATATAAGCTTATTTGCAACCTGATTTGTAAATATATACTGGAAGCGTATGGTTTGAGTTGAAGATAAATGTAAGCTTATCCTTGCTTTATTAGACATTTTCATTTGTAATGATTTTTCTAGCATAACACTTCTACCAATTTAAATAGTTAATCTTCATTTTTAGAAAATAAAAAAGTTAATTTCATGTTTCATAATACATTTGGCCAGCCTTTTGCACATGGTTAGATTTCTTCTTTCACTTCTGCATATATTTTACAATTTGAGATTATAAACAACCGTTACATACCCTACAAATTCTTGAGGTGATATTAGTATGTCCTTAAAATTTATAATAATTGTTGTATAGCTGACAAAATGAACTACCAAATCTGTATGGAGCTAGTTCATGATGGGAGCGGCACTACAACATTTTCGTCCTACGGCAACACCAGAAAAGCGTTGCGCAATATAAAAAAACCGTTGCGGTAGGAAACGAGAACGGTTTTTCAGCCGTGGTGCACCGGGGCGTTGTCTTATCTTTTGGGAACGGTTTTTGTCCCAAACAGCAACGGCATCGCTAAAACCGTTGTGGTAGCCAGCATTTAGAGAACGGTTTTAAAATTTCATAACAACGACGGTTGTAAGTCATTTCCTTTAAAAACCGTTGCCTTTGGCTCCTTTAATAGAACGGTTTTCTTAGAGCTTTTCCAACAATTTTGTACCGTTGTTTCTAAAACCGTTCTCTTTGACCTGATTTAAAATTGTTCATTGTAAGCTACCAGAACAGTTTACAGCTTTTCACCATTTTGAAAAATTTTATATTTTTTTTAATGAATGTGTTGTAAATCATCATTATTTGACTTAAAGGAACAATAATTTTAGCCAAGTATTATTCATATAAAACTTCTATATAATGCCAAATTAAAAAATTACATAACAAAATCAAATATTTATCAATCATATATCATTCATATATGTATCAAAATAAACTATTCAGGTCTTTAATGTATATCCTAAAACATAATATCAATCATCATTGTCACATTCTAAATACATTCAAAACAACCATTCTTCATCTATAAAAAAAAAATACTTAAGCATCAACATTAATATCTCCATCTTTGTGCTTCCAAATTTTGAAATTCTTTGTCGATATCATCATTTTTCATCTGCAAAATAAAAGCAATATGTTCAGTAAGTATAATTTTTAAATGAAAGTGCCTTCATGGATCACTTGAAAACAAAACTATGAAGCACGAACACTTTTCGGATTACGCGTGTCCCGGTGTTGGACATGTGTCAATGTCGAACACCGATATGACAACGACACTTAATAATGGTATCAACGTGTCAATGTCAGTGTCGTGTCGTGACGGTGTCCGTGCTTCATAGAAAACAAATATGCTAAACACTGAGGTATTAATTTCAAAGTCACTCTCTTCCAAAGAGACACACCAGTAGAGTATACTAAACACTAATATAATGTTCAATAACAGATCAAGTTTCTAGGCCCCCTACATAGAATATTTCTCTACTCTAAGACTAACATACAAACTATATTGAGTCTTTCTATATTGTTCAAACTACATATGTACTGCAGCAGACCATACAAACTCTCAGCAGACCATATGTACAGGTCATATATGGTGCTGATTTAAACAGTAGTATCCAAAAATATCAACTCCAATAGTGCCAATAGTTGAAGCATGAGCTCTATAACCACCAAAATTAAGTGACTATCTTGGAATTAAACAACTTTCCTTAAATCACGAATCAACAATTCCAAATTTAGAGGAAGAGAAAGGGCACCAACCATGTTCTTGATAATTTTATATCCCATATTAATATGATAAGCCAAGTTGGAATTTTCCTAGGTATCAAAATAGCAACCAAAATCCTGCAACATAGAAATATAAATTTAGTTTTTGCATCATTATTTACTAGAAGTTATCAAGTATAAGTTTAGCACAAATGATCAATCTATAATGTATGCAAATATTGGAACCAAAATCAAAGTTGTTCAGTCGCTGATTAATTCCTTACAGCTATTTAATTTAATAACAATCACAAGGTTGATAAGCATAGTCAAAAGCCATCCTAGCAGTATGACACGGGTAAAAAAGAATCACTAAATTTCAAACAAATCACAATGCAAGTAAAACTACAAAATTAAGCAATACATGAAAATAAATCAATTTATATTTGTTTAAAGTCCAACAGAGTCGAGGAAAAAAGAAAGTGTTGACAAACTTACAAATCACACGGTGAAGTAGCAATCAAGCAAGAACAACAGAGCCTCATCCAGAAGTGACGGAGTTGTCGCACACGAGACATAATTCTAATCCTTGCTAACTGCTTACTATGCCTCTTCGTCCTAATTTCCTCTTGCTTTAAAACATTTGAAGAGAAGGTAAGTCATGAAAGATAAGGCTTACTTGGTAACTAATGACTGAATGCTACCTTTTAGCTCTTATACTTACATGAACAAAACATCATTATGGGTTTTACAAAATCTAAATTAAATCAAACATACGATACAACTGCTCGTATGAAACCCTTTAGCCGCTTTTGCAACCAGAATTTGGATTTTAGAATTTGGCAATTAAAAGTGCATAAAATTGGAAAGAAAATTATCTATACACACAATTGCATAATCCAACTGCTAAATATTCGCATGCTCTAGACACCTAATTCCCAAAATAGTTTACTTAATTTAAAACTAATCAGTTCCTCATCACAAACAATTTTGACACAAAAATTTGGGAACTTCATTGGCCAACGATAATAATAAAGTAATCAAAGATCCACAAAGAAGACCCTGTTAATAAAAAATTGCAATACACAGACAACCGTTATTAGTATACAATAGATGACAGTATATGAAGCATTCAATTTAAGTTAGATGCAAATAGTAGCTTCTGCATGGAAAATTTCATACATGCATCTTGCACTGAAACAAAGATTTCCCTCCATTATCAAGTTTCGTTGCACAATATCATCTTACTTAAAAATAAATAAATAAACACTACCAACTCAATATGTAAAAAAAAAAACTTCTAATTCATATTAGTGGGTATTACCAACATATAACTCTTACAAAACTATTGCATGTATGACTGAATTCTTGCGAGTGAAACTAAAATACATAGGGGAAGGAGGTGGTTTGGAGTAGCCATTGGATAAATCAATTAAACTAAACCCTAAACCTAAGGGATAACCTTATTGCATTACTAGAAAATCTGAGGAAAAGAATGCACAGAGGAATAACTTACTGCGATGCTGATAGATAGGGTTTCCAATTTTCAAAAGAATGAATCCTGTAAAATGCAGAGAAAACATAATTAGCTTAAAGGATCATGGAGCTTCAAAATTGAAATTAGAATCGAAACCAAGATAACAGAAGAAAGAAAACCCCCAATTTCTGAAATTGAAACTAAGAACTTCTGCTTTGCCGTCGTATCACCTCCGACCGAAAACCCCACCATTCTAGAAACTAAGGAGGTTACGATTCACTTGCAATGTCACCTTGTTGCTGTGCAAATCATTAGTGGGAAACGAGATGGGGATGGAGATGGTGGAGAAGATGAAAAGAGACGGCCGTGAGAAGATGCTTTCGTATACAGGGGTGAGAAAGAGGGTTTGCCCGTATAGAGAAGAACAAGTAAGCGTGCGAGTAAAAGGGAAAATTTCCGCTCAAGTATATTTAGATTTAGAAGATTGGAGAATGGTTCTGATTTTTTTTTAATATAATACTTCGTAGTTTTTACAAAAAAAAATAATAGAAACTAAACGCGAACGATTTTTAGGAATGAACCAATATAAAACCGTTCTTGTTGCTCTATACGAAAACGGTTATACACTTAAGTGCATTACAACAACGGAATTATGAAACCGTTGTCTATTATATACTACCAGAACAGTTTTTTGACAATATAAGAAATAGGCGTTGCCATATGACCAAAATGTTGTAGTGCGGATTTTTCGACAGGCAAAAAAGTCCGGGCGAAAACATATTTAATAACTAATTCAAAGCCATTAACACTAATACACCAAAACTACAAGCTAAATGAGCTAAACCACAAAATGAAATTGTTCTAGCCGCTAAACACATTCCAAGCATACTTGGGTTGTCTTGTCTTGAATCAAAAGTCAAAAAAATTTGCAACAAGTTATTCATAGGGTTTCTTGTATCATTAAGACAAACAAACTTGTAACAAGTAATTAGAAAGAAATCATGATATTTCATTAGTTGATGTTGTAATAGGGGAAAGTTACGGAATAATATTATCACCTTATATATAGGTTATTGTTTTAATATACTAGACACACTGTATTGTCTCTTCTTTCATAATATACTTGAAAAAAGTGCTTAGGGTATAAGAACACCCGATTGAATAAGAACCACAAGCCAACGATGTTCATCATCCGTGTCTCTCCCTTTGCGTTTCACGATTACTACCAAGAGATTACAATTAAGTTGCTTAGTTCAAATTAATCTATCCAAACTTCACTAATAATATGTCTAATTAATCAAAATATTGTAAATCATATACATATTTTTGTTTTATTTGGCTTCCACACTAATGTAGTTTAATCTTTATTTTATAGTGTAGCATGTATTATATGGTTAATAGTATAAATAATTTCCAACAATTCCTCCCAATCCACCAAAGCTAAAAACGAAGTTAAATTTTAAAATCGATTTTTTACTGGAATTAAAACCGTGAAAGCAATTTAAATTAAATGTACGTGAGCTTTATTACCCCAAAACCAAAATCATCCATTACCTTACCTGTAGGTCAATGCAGCACTAAAACACAAATATGATTTCAAGCTATCGCGCGAGAAAATGTACAAGAAGCTGGAATAGCTCAGTTGGTTAGAGCGTGTGGCTGTTAACCACAAGGTCGGAGGTTCAACCCCTCCTTCTAGCGACTTTTAATTTTTATTTTACAAATTCATACGCATAACTTTAATTGTTCTGTCCTTTTTCTTTTTTTCCATTTGACTATTAAATTTTTAGTGAATGATGCAATTCATGGTTTATTTTTAAAATTTTGAAGAAAAAACAAGTGCATTTTGAAGAAAGTATTTTTTTGTTACAATTGAAGAAAGTAATTTAACAACACACAATATTGATTTAAGAAATTAACTTCATTAAAAATAAAATTTTGAAAAACATGAGCATGTATTACAAATTTTAAAAAATTAAGATATTGAACTTAAATGATTAATGAACTCTCCCCATTGGAGGAATCGTTCATAAAAATTCAAGTTCAATTCCTCGAAACTTTCATGAAATAGAATGTCATTTAATTACAATACTCCTTCTGATTGTATATATAAGAAAATTTGACTTTTTAAATTTATTGGAAAAATAATGTATTTAGTCAATAATATAGATTAAATGCCCTTCTTTTTCAATGAATCTAAAAAGTTAACTTTCGTCTATATATAAAATCGGAGGGAGTAACTATGTATATGTTTTTTGGCCTTTTTTTTTTGTTACAAAAAGTTACACGCTCATTCAGCCAAATCAAATAACCAACTCGTTCATTACTGGATTGAGTCAGTAAGAATTTGATATAAACATACAAATTTTATGCTAAATTCAAACCAATTAGCTCTGATAAGATCGAGTAACCGATTTAATCAAAATCGATCCAACGTGATCAAAGAACACCCTTAAAATAATGATTTCTTTTTGTAACAATTCATCCAACAAAATTAATTGAAATATTATTGTTTAATTTCCCTTTTAATATATAACTTTGATGATAAATATCTTTAATTGTATGATAATAAAAATTATAAAAATTGATATTTTGAAAATACTTTGCGAGACGAATCCAAAAACATCTTATAATAAAGAAATGGAGATTTTGAGATCATTCAATTGTATGATAATAAAAATTATAAAAAAAAATGATATTTTAAAATACTCTCCGATGCGAATCCAAAAACATCTTATAATAAAGAAATAGAGATTCTCATCTAATTCAAATACATAACTTTAACGAATAATATATTTAAATGTATGATAGTAAAATTATAAAAAAATGATATTTTAAAATTACTCTTCGATACAAATCCAAAAACATTATAAGGAAATGGAGAGTTCCATCTTATTCAAATATTGTAAGAATTGTTTTTTTAATAACAAAAATGACTACCCATGGAATTTTAAAAAAATAGTAAATAATAATCCGTTGAATTTTAAAATTGGATGGATGGATCCATCCATTTAATTAAATGAATGAATGGATCAAATCCAATTCTTTAATTAATTTTGTTCTTAATGAATGAATTGGATGAATAATTTGGATGGATAACAGATTAACAGATAATTTTGACACCGCTACTCAACACTAAAGGCATCTCCAATGCAAGTGTCTTATTGAGTTCTTAAAGCTTAGCAATCATATCTTATTTTATTTTACCATTGGAGTTGGATGACATGACATTCAAAGTTGCTTAGAAATAAGGGATGGAACTTCATGTTGCAACTCTTACCTTGGATGGCTTAGCAATAAAATTCATTATTTTAATAGGGATTAGGTGGGGCCCATACTTATTATTTGAATCAAAATTAAGTGAAAATAAAAAATATATAAATTGGTGGGGTGAAATATGAGTTGCTTATTTAAATACCATTGGAGTAAAATTGGTTAAAGTAGCTTATCAATTGCTTAGATCCTACATGGCAATTTGGGTCCACAAAAAATAACTTAAGCCATTTATCTAAACTACTCCCATTGGAGATGCCCTAACGGGTGTTAGACACCATAATATGCTTATTTCAAGGAAGTTGATTGAAAAAATTCCTACAAGTATTTATTTTTTGGCGAAGTCCGTAACGCATATCAATGAAGTAGGGACCAGATTCGGCTGTACTTTGGGCCGGACCCATGACGTACCATAATCCGCTGACTTCTTCCACCGATTATCACAATCCATTACTTCACCAACCACGCCACCACGTGTCACAATCTAATGCACCACCCCATTTTAATACCGTGTCCGTCATCCACAGAAACAACTTCCACCCTATATATGTTGACCACAATCCACGTGACTTTGACCTATTGATCCGTTCTAACCGCTTCTTCTTTCACTTTTTTCATCTCATTCTTTTCAATCTCTCGTTTTCTTCATTTTTCTATTTTCTTCTTTCTCTGTGCAATTGCAAACCCTAGAAACTAAAAATGTGTTCGTTGTTGGGATCGTAATCGAGTGCGGGCGATAACAGTTTCGTGATTCGCGCGCGCCCAATTTTAATTTCGATTTCAATGACGAAGGAAATTGCTACATTGTTCGGTTTCGTGATTGTGCGAGATTGAGAATTTTTAATTTTATTTTTTTAATATTAATTGGTATTGTAAAGGGTTTTTGTTTGTTGCTATTATGTCTGATTTGGTTGCTCGTACGGGTCGGCATCAGCAACGGTACGAGAATGGTTATCGTCTTGTTGCTGGGTAATATGATTTTCCCCTTTCATTGCACCTTTTCATTATTTATTTATTTAATTTTAGTTTTATGTTTTCTGTTGTGATTTTTTTTGTTGTTAATTAAATTAATTCTCATATTATTAATGATGTATCTAGATGATACAGATAGATACGTCGGTTATTCAATGAACCTGAAAAAAATGAGACCGGAATCTTTAAGGAAAATGTGAAATGTCATTTTCTTACAGAAAGTTATGTTTGTTTTGTTTTGGTGTTTGAGAAAATACAATTTAGTTTTGTTGATGGTGATGTTTTGGTTGTTATTGGTTGATGATGATGCATGTCTCTATTATGGCTTTTTTTAAGGGGTCAAACATGAAAGTCAATGTAACAGATGAAGGGGCTTGTTTTTACCATTTAATTTCATACTAATATAATATATAATGTATGACTGATTGAGATTAAATTTAAGGAAAATTAAATTTTGATTATATGTAATGATTAATATTTGCTCACAAGGTCCTTTGTTTTAGACACTTTTGTTATGTACATGTATTTGTATGTGTGTGTATGAAATTAGTATTTGATTATACTTGTGCTGTACATGTATACATATGTATGTATGGTCAACTTTTTAGGATTACTTGGTCTAGATTTGTCTGTAACCTGTAGCTAAATAGATTGATTATCTATGTAGCACTGTGTTATTTATAAAGTAGCATTATTATTAATTAAAGAGAAAACTAGAGATGTGAGAAGTCGTCCGTATTTGTTGATTGATGGGTGACATCTTTTTTCTTTTCTTCTTTTGAATGTTATCAATCAATTGGGTTGCAGGTGTGTTCCCTTTAGGTATAAAAGTTCTGGAGACGACGACTCTAGTTCGGAGAAGATTATTGAAGTGCTTATGATTAACTCACCTAGTGGACCAGGTCTTTTGTTTCCAAAGGTAATGTTTGAAATAATACTTCTTTAACCTGTTTGGGTATTGTTATGATTGGTACTAGTTTATGCTATACTTTGATTACTATGATATTCAGATATTGGAAAATTTGCTCTGAAATTGTATTTTGCAACGCTAATGCAGTTTGTTCTTTTCAGTCATTGTATTGGGAAATTTGAAAATTGTCATTGGTTGTTCTACTACCCTGTTCTACTAACATGTCTTGCTTGCTTTACCCTTATTTCTTTTAGGCTCCTTGTAGGGTGGGAGACCTTGATAGGTCTCCTACCGTGCATAACCTTTTAGAACCGTTAAATTGATTACACACACTATAAACTAAATACACTTGATTATATTTTAATTTGTCTTCTTTTCATGAGCTTTTTTCATCATTCATCAATAACAAACAACACCACGTTGGACCTCACAGATCTCTCTCTGTTTGTTCTTCCTCTTAAGATTTCACTACCATTTTTTCTACTTCTGCATATCAACACTATTTCATGCCAATTTCTTGCCATGTAAATACTGGATGTTTTCCTTCATTATTCTACTTCAATCTAACACTTATTCTCAACTAATTCTTCACATGTCTCTCAAAAAAGTAATGCTCAGATTTTGCATAAACTTAGAAATGAATGACACTCAAATTTTTATATCTACAATGAGAAAATATTTCAAACAAGCCCAATAAATAAAAGATTCAAACTTTCATATTCATCAAAAATAAAAGAACAAGTTTTTGATATCTAACTAAAAAGAAAACAGTAAAAGTTAACATCCATCACCATAACATAAATAATCAAACTTTGTATTTTCAAAGAAGAGAAAATAATAAATTTCCTATGGGATGGAAGGAAACTGTTCTTACTATCTCTGTGGATCCATTTCCAAAGGAATAAGTGAAATTTTTCCTTACGATCCTTTGAATGATTAAAAGAGAATATCAATTGCATTAGGTTGTATTTGTACTATATTTCTTTGCTTGGAATTTGACTGATGTGGGTGATAAAGGATTGTGGGAATCTAATGTAGAGTATGAAGTAAAAATAAAATTAATTTTGTATCCATAAAGATGACTTTGGATTAGAGAATGAAATCTCTTATGATAAAGATGACATACATATTCTGAAGAAGGTTATTAATGTAGTATTTAGCTGATACCTTCATGCTAGTACGTTAATAGTCACCAATTGAATATATGACTCTTGAAAACTAGTTAGGTAAATAGTAGATATTAGAGAATAATAAATAATAAATAAAATTACAATTATAATATACACATACATGAGCTACTTATGTCAACCTTCTAAAGCTTGAGCCTCAATAATCAATTTTCTCAAACCTAACTTCAAGCTTGAGCTTGTTTGCTTAGGTGATAAAATTGCTTGATCAAGTCTTCAATGTCTTGAGCTCAAATAATTCAGGAACTTCTCATCTCATATACCCGATGTATAAGATGTAGGGGATTTATTAACTTCTTGACCATTTTCTGTTCCAATTACATTGTTATTGTTAAATTAATTCAAATAATTTGTCTTTGCTTTTGATGAGATAGTAAAATGAGTGGGATTCTGTTCATGATATCACCATTGTACAGGACAATCCATTTGATATACATATTAGGTATAGGGACCTTTTACTGAACTGAAAGATTAGCTTTAGCCCATTGAATAATCATACCCTATTGTAATTTTTTGTTAAAAACCTATGCTGACTCTATTGATGAAACACATTTATTGAATTGCATATGATACTGTCAAAATTATTTTGCATAATCGAGTGAAATTTTAAGGTAAGGTCCATTTATATTATTTGTTGCTTCTCATTTATGCTACGTTTTGTAACTTATTCTGGTTGAGATCAGCTGTGCAATGTTTTTTGAATGGACCCCAAGTGGAGATGTCGTTTTCTGATTATTGTAATGCTTTTCCATTAAAGGGAGGTTGGGAGAATGATGAAACTGTTGAGGAGGCGGCTGTAAGAGAAGCTATAGAAGAAGCTGGAGTTCGAGGAGACCTAATGGTGAGAAATATGAATTTATTAACTTTAGAGTTTCTGCAATATGACTTTTGAGCTTCTGTAATATCTTGATGGATTTAAGAGTCTGAATGCTTTGAGGATCTCATAATGGGATCCTACGTTCTGGTGCATGTGAGAAAGTC
The DNA here is from genome assembly GCA_030408175.1 of Trifolium repens. Classification (NCBI taxonomy): domain Eukaryota; kingdom Viridiplantae; phylum Streptophyta; class Magnoliopsida; order Fabales; family Fabaceae; genus Trifolium; species Trifolium repens. Next base: position 11,663,408 of record CP125850.1, read on the forward strand.
ATATCATCTTCTCATAGTATTCGTTGTTGCTTTAAGTTGGTTGTATTTGCAATGAAGTCTTATAAACTTTTCATGGGTGTGAAAGCACCAGAATGCACGTTAACATTTAAAATATGGTGAATTTGAGCTAAAATAGGGTTGAATATTATCATTTTTAAATATTTTTTCCAGCATTTATTTCAGATGTGAGCAAAAGTCAGTGGTTCTACATGATTTTGGTATTGGTATTGGTATTGGTATTATCAGTTTGTCTTGGCATGCTCTTCATTCTTTCAATATTTTACTGCTTGAAACATATAGTCTGATTTTATTTTAATTGTATACAAGGCTGATTAATATTACTACATTTTCATATTGATCTTGTCATTTTGATGGATACTTTCAAACTGATGGCTGAAACCTGTTGCTTCTTGGTGTCAGGATTGTCTTGGGTGCTATGAGTTTAGGAGTAAGACCCACCAAGATGAGTTCAGTCCAGAAGGGTGGTGTAAAGCAGCAATGTTTGCTTTGTTTGTCAAGGAGGAACTTGAACTGTGGCCTGAGCAAAATACCAGAAATCGGAGTTGGCTGGCTGTATCAGAGGCACTCGGAAGCCTCCGCCATGTGTGGATGAGGGATGCTCTGGAACGCTTCTGCAAATGGCACGAGGAAAAGTTTGTTGATGGAACAATATGATTTACCTGATATTAGACTGATTTGCTGACAATTTATTTTTAGGGGGATGAATATTTGATAAAAATACTATTTTGGGGTAGTTACTTTAGGAAATATAACTGATCAGAATTGCTTAGTTATTATTTCAAGTATGTGGAATGATCTCTGGTTCTTTGATTCAGAGTAATTCATAACATTCAATATCAGCTCAGATGTTCATTCTTGTTCTGTTTAATTTGTATCTGTGAATGCGTACACCTATATATATTTGATTTACTAAATATCAATGTTGAATATGATCAACTCATACAAAACCTGAAGTTATAACGGCATAGTTTTGCATGCATTGTAACTGCTCCATGCATGCAATTGAGATGAAGTGATAAACATATTCACTGGTTTTAAGGGGACGCGATGGTTTAACTTCCAGAGATATAAGCAATTAAATCCATTTGATACTGGAGTGGAACAATAGAAAACAAAAGTATAGCAGCTAATTATAATGGGAAGCTCCATTGTAAGGCTGCTAAGAATATGAAGAGGCTGTTATAGTGCTATATGGATTGTAAATAATGCATGCACTGCTTTGAATTTGTAAATTAATAACCCTTTTGCAGAAGAGTTACAGCTACTTTCCATAATGCTTGCAACTCTGTAGCACCAGGTCACCCTTTTGCCTTCTTTCCTTTTTTACTGATGACAAGAAAATGTTGGAAAAGATTATCTGTAATATATAGTTTTCCCTTGTATTTTAACTTCATAAGATGCACCTTGAGTGACTTTGGCATTTTAATTTTGAGTAAAATCTAAACCAACTCTGTCAGCTAGATTGTCATTTCTGACATGTAATTCTACCTTTGTTTTAGATATGTCGTGTAATAGCATGTGCAACTGGTGGAAATAGGTAAAAATAATTCTTGGAAAAAAGAAATTTTTGTTTTTTTTTTTCTCTTATAATTTGAGACAAAGAAATTGAGTTTTTTCCCATTATAATTTGGGGCGGAGGGAGTAGGTCGTAGAGAATAGAATAGATCCAAGTTGCATTAGTTAAGTTTAGGTGATTAATCATGTTTTAAAAAGATCTAGAAGAATAATGCATCATCATTTGTTAAGATTAGCCAATGCTAGACTATAGTATAATGACATATAATATAATGACATTGGATAAATCATGAATGTAATAAGAAAGCAAAATGAATAAAAGAAGTTAATATGTAAACTTAGGCTCATACCAAGATTCATAGAGATTCAAACCAAAACAATCAAATTACTAAGATTCAAAATAAAATAAGTCAAATTAAAAATAAAAAAGTTTGACAAGAAATAAAAAAACTATTTACTAAGATTCAAAATACAAACAGATTCAAACCATGCTCACAACTTTGTATTTTTTAGAGGTTTACAAAAGGACAAAAAAAAAAACAAAACGAAAACTCATTGATCTGAAAACAATTAGGAACGAAACGAAAAACTAGAACCCAACAATCCTAGACAAGGAGGAAAAGGCAGATCCACAGCAAAAACGAAAACAAAAAACAAACAACAAAACCGCAGATCCAGAGGTGGAAAAACGGAAACTAAAAACATAAACCCGGCAAAAGCAAAGCCGAGGAAAGCGGCGGCGCTCAATTTTTTTATCCTTGACAAAGAAGGGATATAAGGTTTTAGATTTCTGGATTTTTGTTTGATTTTGGGGTTTTGGAATTTGAATCCGTGCTTACAAGTGGTAAAAAGGAGTTTAGATGTAATTTGAGATTTTCTTGGGGATTTTAGGGTTCCGGTAAGTGGCAGCCGACACGGCGGCGATGCCGCCGGAGTTCGTCCGGTACGGTGGTTTATCGCCGGTTTTTGAATTCATGAAGAACACTTGAATGTGTTCTTGAATCAGCTAGAGAGATGAGAGAGACTAAGAGAGATGATGGGAGTGAAGAGAGAGAAAGATGTTGAAAAGTAAAGGGAAAATCTGAAGAAAAAATATATTGAGAGACAGTGGCGTGTGTGGTATGGACTCGGATTTTAACAATGTTTTGGATGGTCTTCATGTAATGATTTCAGCTTTTGACTTTAGCAGTTTCACTAGCAAGGTCACCGTCCCCCCTAAAGCCCAACATGTTTTGGCGAGTGCCCTGTTTAGTAAAATTGTTGAGGATATAGAAGTTAATTTTCAATTGACCACCAGACAAAAAGCTGTTTTTGGATGTTTACAGGCTGCTCATGCTCAGGATTTTCTCCTAACTATCCCAATCGACGGATTAGGCCAACACATGTCTCCGGTAGAGTATCGCACTATCCTCAAATATCGCTTAATGATACCCTTATTTCCCGTTGATGAGGTGTGTCCAGTTTGTCGTAAGGCGTGTCTCGATAAATTTGGGGAGCATGCAGTTCATTGTCGAGAGCTTCCAGGTTTCAAGTACAGACATGACCTTGTTCGGGATGTCCTTTTTGATGTGTTTAAGCGCGCAGGAGTATCTGTGAAGAAAGAAGCGCCTGTGAACTTCTTGACCGACCCCCTAGAAGGGAGATCTACATTGAGGCCAGCTGATGTTTTGGTGTACGGCTGGGTAGGATGGAAACATGCATGTGTGGATTTGACTGGGGTTTCTCCCCTCGTGGGATTGACGACTGGGGATTTTACTGTAGGACAGGCGGCCCTCAAAGCTGCTTCAAGTAAAGTGGCCAAACATGAGAGAGCGTGTTCTGAAAATCAACATGTGTTTATACTTTTTGCATTTGACACTTTTGGTTTTCTAGCACCGGAGACCGTAGATGTTTTAAAAAGAGTTCAAAGAGTCATGCATAGTAATGCGGTGTCTCCTAGGTTTCAAGATGTTGTATTTAAAAGGATTAGTTTTGCCATCCAAAAAGGGTTAGAGGCGCAGCTTGTTGTCCATTTACCTTCCATTAAAGTGTAATTACCTCTATTTATATTATATATAATATATCCCTCTCCCTTCTGTTTCTCGCCACGCCCCCCACATACTCCACGCGCCCCCCGCCTTCCTTTGTTGTGATGCTGATTTTTTGTAGAACTGGCCTTGGGCTTAGGCCCTGTGCTATTCACACCTCTGTGTCTAACGGTTGCACCCCCTTATTATTTTATTTTGGTCTCTTAATTAATTTAGTTGTTCTATTTTATTTCGTTTAAATTTTTTTCTTTGCACATTATTTCCGTGTTATATGCTATGTTTAAGTAACATAAAAAATGCAAAAATATAATAATAAAACAATTTTTCATTCGAGTGAAAAATGAAAAGTCAGGTAGACACCCGAATATACCGAAACGAGATAAACACTTCGTTTTCGATTGAATATTCGTCTTCTATTTAAAATTAATCTCAACCCATCAAGTAAGCTTTTTCAAACCCATGTGCGAAAAGAAAGTCGCCGGTAAATATATCAGTTTAATGATCGGTTTGATTTTGATTACCTTATGAAAAATAAACAACGTGAGTATTTGTTAAAAGAGGAGATGAGGGAGATGCAACATGTATCTAGAAGCAAAAATTAATTTATTTATAGAATTATCTAGATAACGTGAGGTGAGGGAGAGGCTTAGTGGAATGATATTTTTTTAAAATGAAACATTAAAATCCAAATAATTATGTAAAAGCAACAAAATGTATTTATAGACGAGCTCAAAGTGGTTAGAAATATAGCTTTTGATGGCATAGTTCAACAACAATTTTATTATTTTTTAATATAAGCATTTTTTAGGTTCATTGAATATATCATGTATTTGGACTATCTTAGCCTAAATGCATGTTTTATTCAATAAAACCAAAAAAATTATTTTTTGTTTATATTCAGAGCCGCGGTAGTATATCTTATCACGATGTGAGTACTCATTGACGTTTAATAGGAATCATTTATTTTTCCATATTATATTTTGAAATGGAAAATGCTACTTAGTAAGAAAAAATTTAAGCAAGAAAGACAAGAATAATGTGTGGCATTATTTAACACTTACACATCACAACCACTCTTTCTCTCATGTATGGTTAGACAATATTTGACTGGTCAAATCCCATATTTTTAAAAATTCTTCTATTTCTTATTCAAATCTTTCTTACTAAATAGCAATGTTCATTCTTAAATTGATTGTAGTGGGACTGTTAGGTGGACTATGTAATTGTTATTAGATAACCGTGTACAATAATTTAATGGTTGTACATTGTTAATGTACTTTTTTATAGATATACATCCGATAATTGTTCCAACATCATAGTAACGATCATAAAAAGAACTTAAAACAAAATTTGATAATTTTGTATTCACCAATAATATATTAAACTCCTTTGAGAATATTAAATTATTTAATTGTATTTAAACATACTTTTTGACAGAATTGTAGCTAAACATAAATTATTTAATTTGTGTAATAGAATTTACTTGAACCGGACAACAATGATTTGATTCAAGTGGTAAATATCTTGATCCTCTTAAGTATGTGGTTTGGATTTCTCATTCATGCGTATAGAGCAAAATTCGGTTGGAAGGGGAAAATTCACCTTGTGTTCTCTGCGGATTCCCGATGAAGATTAATCATCGCTAACGACGTTAAAAATTTCGTATCAATATTTCGGTTAAAAAATAAAACAAAAAACCTTTCCTCCCTAATGTGAAATTAAATGAAATATTTTTATCATTTTTTCCTTCAACTTTCTCTTATACCAAACAACTAAAATAATCCCCTAAATTTCCACTATCTTTCTTTTCTTATACTTTCTTTCCTTTCACTTTCTTTCTTTCTACATTCTTTTCCAAAACAAACACACCCTTATATTGATATTTGTTTCATATCTTCTTCATTCTCATCACACTTCTTATTTTTGTCTTACCAAATAAAAAATCATTGATGGCTATCATTTACTTCATTATTTTTAAAAGACATAAACATAACTAAAAAAATGTTTTTAATGAAACCGTGCATGCACGGGTAATGTCACTAGTTCAACACAATGTAGTGTTTTCAGTCAACTTGTCTTCAGGAGCCAATGAAATGTTTCCACTCAATTTGTCTTCAATTCAATTGCTAAAAATAACATTTTTCTTTAATGTATAAAAGATAAAAATGGATTTTAGATAAAATAATAAAAGTATATATATATATATATATATATATATGGATGTATCAAGTGAGAAAGACCGTCTTTATATGAGAGTGGGAGGGATAAATATCAACGATTTGATTTAAGTTCATAAACTGCTTGAAATAATGTCTGAAAAATAATTATAAGTCAATAAAATAAATTATAAGCTCATGAGAAATAAACTATTACCAAACAAATTTTTTATCTTACAAGCTATAAACACTACAAGAAATATCGTTAAAGTTGCTGCAAAAAGTATTTTTCGCAGCAAAAAAAATGTTGCTGCATGTCGCTGCCATAAGTGCCGTTGCGAAAAGTTTTGTAAGGACAATTAATGTCGCTGCCATAACTAGTGTTTTGCAGCAACAATTAATGTCGCTGACAAAACTAGTGTTTTTAGCAACAACTAATGTCGATGGCATAACTAGTGGATTTTTGCAACAACATTTATTGTCGCTGTCATTACTAATGTTTTTTGCAACAACAATTATTGTCGTTGGCAAAAAATGTGTTTTTCGCAACGAAAAAATTATTTTTCAAGGACAATTAATGCCGCTGCTATAACTAGTGTTTTTCGCAGCGAAATAGTTATTTTTTGTTAACGATATAAATTATTGTTATATCCGTTTTACCTCAACAACACGATTGTTGGAATAAATTATATTTTCCAACTATAAAAGATATACAACATAAACTAACAAATTAGATTCACAATAAAAGATATACAACATAAACCAACAAATTTATTTCCCAATATATTTTTTGAAAGAGATCAATTTATAACGAACAAGTGTTTTAAAAATCATAATAATACAATTCCTAAAGATAACAATCTAATGATAACAAATCAATCTTTAAAATATAGTCAGATAAGCTTCCTACTCGGAACAAGCTTGTTCAACATATTTCCTACTCGAAAAAATTGCAAAAATGGTCTCCATTTGCAAACTCCCTTCTTTGCATCTCTTAATTAGACTCGTGCACCGCACGGGTCGATGTTCTAGTAGTCAGATAAGCTTGTTATAACTCAACTCACAGGAACAACTGTTTAAAATCTCCATTTGTGTGACAAACCTGAAAAGCACAACAAACTCAAAGAAAATTGAAAAAGAAAACGGTGACTTTTTCTTTTAGTAATGAATATTCAAGGGCAAGTGATTAATGCGATAAAAAACTAATCTATTATATATTGAATTAAAGTAACATATGAATTCTTGTACACAAAAAAAGTAACATATGAATTATTATAACAATAATTAGTAAGTAATTATCCATAATATTATGAAATACAGTAATAGATGCAATATACTATGATTTAAACTAATAGGTGCATTATATAATGCTATAATAATATGAAATAGAAAAAGTAGTAAAATATATGTACCTTGCGGCTATCATCGAAGGGCACGCTCACACCGCATAAACCTCGTCAAAGTTGCGACCTTTGCTTGAATGAAAGTTAGGAAAGATGGATAAAAATTGATAGAAATTTCATATGCAAGAGACTCATATCTAAACATAAAAAGTGATTGATGCAATATACTATGATATAGAAACATAAAATTGATAGAAAACTCATATGCAAGAAACTTGTAGTGAATGATCATTAGCTTCGAACTTTTCTTTGTCAAGTAGTTGAAACATTCATACTTTAGTTGCAATTTCAACACAATCAGATGTTATATTAAAAACAAGAGAATGTGTCTAGTGTAAAAATAGTGAAACGTGATACATTAATCAATAACAATTCCAACTCCGGTCAATTTAGTACTAAATTTAGCTTAAATAATCAATTTCAGCACAAATATTAAGGACATACCAAAAGATAATGTCAAATCAAATATTAAGGACACAAAGATATGCCAAAAGTTATAAATTTTTACTTACAGTTTATCTGGAGTCATATTATGAAATTTTATCTTACAATTTGTTTGGAGTCATGTTATTAATCAGACTCTATATCCAGTGCATCAGAAGATTGTCCAGCCTATATAAATATTTCAAATAGCACCCATAACATATTCAATATAATAAAGAATTCTATAAACTAGTAATCCATTATATTTTGTACCAAAAAGGACTATTTATATACTTACCGAAAAATTCAGCATTTAACCAAACATAGTTGTCACTTTTGCTTCACCCTGTTTCTCTAAAAACAAAGAAACAAAAAAAAAAACAATAATTTTTAGGCCATGTGACATGATTATATTAGACCACATATGACCTCAAGGACTAAAAACAATAATTTTTTAATTCTCAAGGACTAAACCCAAACAAAGAAACTTACGGGAACAAACATCATATATATTTAACGAAACACATGGTTCTAAATTGCAGTTGCAGTCATACAAGACAATTGTAATTGCATACTGCAATTTATAATAACTATTAAAGCATGCAAGAACAACATATATAGTAAAATTAAGATGAATAAGTAAATGAGCTAACCTCGAATCATATGTTCTTATAAACGAGCTCTTCGACGTTGCTACCAACAATAGGGTTGGTTATGACAACCTCACCAAGATGTTGTTTATAAACTTTGTAGCTATACCAAAATATCGACACCATTGCTCCCATCCTCTTTCCCTCTAATCTAGCACTATACTATCTACTTCTCAAATAAATTAATAACATCGGAAGTGAAAAATCACACAAATAACCAAACAAATCAATTAGAAAAAGTATTCGAAAAATCTAAATTTGAATGTAAATAAAGAATCTATTAAAGTTGCGTTGGATCGATTTTAAGTTTATTTATAGATTGATGAAAAAAAGAAAAGGATCGAACCTAGAAGGCAGCATTGTAATGTGTTGCGATTGCAGAAAGAATCGGATCAGAGTTAATTGCTGTATGTATTGGAATGGTGTGGGAATGAATGAACACTGATTTTGATGAATTGGAAACCAAATAGTATTCAATTTTGATCGACAGAAGAAAGGAACGATCTAGCACATCATATGTAGCATATCATGGTATTATCATGAATGATTCATATAGGAATTAGGAACCACCCCAAATTTACGTAATTTGTTTATTATCATCTTTTTTCTCCTTACTTTTCCTTTTTTTTTATTAAATTTCTTTCTACTTATTATTTTTTTAAAAATAAATTAAATATGTGATAAAAAAATTATTGATTTTGATTTGAATCTAGTTAGTAGATTAAAAGGAACTACTTCTAAATAACCTAATTTGTCATCAACAATTTTAACAATATTTAAAATTTTCTAATTTTAAATGTATTTTTACCTCTAAAGATAAACAAACAAACAAAAAAAACATAAAAAATAGGAAGAAAAAAAGAGATACAAATAAAAAAAAATCTACTGACAATATATTAAAAGGTACTACTACTAAAAAACAGATTTGTACTTATCAATTTTAATAATTTTTCAAATATTTTATTTAATTTTACCTTTAAAGATAAAAGAAACAAAAAGATATAAAACATAAAAATAGGGAAAAAAAAGATACAAAATATAAAGATAGGAACAAAAAAAATTAGTTAAAAGAAATCTACGCATAAAAATAGAAACAAAAACCACAATGATAAACACAAAAAATAGTAATTCAATCTAACATATAAGAACTTATATCGAAAAAAAGGTTATAACAACTTAATTTATCAAGCAAAACAAACCAAGAATTGTTCCGGAGTTTGACTATGATGTAAATAAAATTTGGTAAAAAATTGTTCTCACAAAGAATCGAACTCGGTTCTCCCGAAAAATTGACATCTTGTCATGTTATTTTGGAAATGTCGTTAAACTCACTCAATTGTTTTATAAATATTTCTAGCAATTGTGTTGTTTCCCAGCGACTTTACAATGTTGTTGCAAAAAACTATACTATTAGCGGCAACAATAATTATTGTTGGGATAAGTAATTTTTTACAGCGATAATTTAATTGTTGAGAAAAAAACTAACTTATAACAACAACTTAAATTAAGTGTTGCTATATGTACATTTTTGTCAACAATTTAACTCTCGCTGCGAAAAAGTCGCTGCCAAAAATGATATTTCTTGTAGTGAAAACATAAATTATAAGTCAGTTTTTTTGCCTTGACGACTCTTATTTATCAATAAGAGTAGTTTGTTAGTCTCATTTATCAATTATTTCTTCAATTTTATTTTTTAATTGGTTGTTTGTAAGAATTAATTTTTTTACCAATCGTTAATTGGTCTGAAGATCACAATTTGATTTTCACAACTACAATTGAAAGGGAACCACTCGATTTTAGAACTAATCTCAAATCAGATTAAACGGTCCAATAGATCGGTGTAAAAAAAAAAAAACTTAGGTGCTTTTCCATCTATGCATTTCTCTCATAATAGATACTTGGACCTTGGTGGGAGAAAATATGTATGATAATTTATTGGGTTTAGAAAATTCCCTTGGCAGTTCACTCTCGTTGCAACGCTCTCATTCAATCTCGCATCTTTCTTCGCCCTCGCGGTCTCTTCCTGTAACAGGTGCGTTGCGTGGTGACGCCTCTCCCTCTATCTTTCTGCATAACTTGTTCCTTATTCTTACAAACCATTTGCGCTATTCTGCATTTCCTTCCTCCTGTTATCAAACCATTGATTAATTATTTCTGCTTTTTTTTTATATTTAGTTTTAATTTCCTTTTCAAATTATAGCACACAAATTCACTGAGGAGCTTTAATTTCCTTTGAATCGGTCCCTATATTCAACTACTTGCTGTCAATTTAATCCCTATATTTTATAACTTAGTGTGAATTTGATCATTAAGTTTATCCACATATTCTCAATTAAGTCCCTAACATATTCTTTGATGGACTAATATGAGTAAAATTTGAAAGAGTTGGGTGTATATATTTTTGAAATATTTTAGAGTTAGGGATTTTTTTTATTTTTAGAATTAGTGATCTTGTTGAGAGTATCTTACAAAACCAGGGACTTCTGATTTGGTGGTTTACTCATTTTATGTTATTAGTAATTAATTTTTGTGCATTTTTTAGAAGTGATACAATGGTTAAATATAAGAAAATTGATGCAAGAAAGCTTCTGGCAAAGATGAAAATTGTATGGCTTCAACATTGACACTTCAAAGGCATCCTTCCAATAATCATACTGTTTAACCAAAAAACTAATTATACATGAGTTTTATAAATTTCGATTATAGTATTTTAATTAGTAATTGCCGCTCACTCCAATATTTTGGGCAAGATCTGCCACTGATTGATAGGTATCTATACATTGTTTTTAAATAGAGCCTTGCAATTTGATTTTTAAGCTTACCTTGCGCGTCGTTTACTGTGAAAATGATTTTGTGTGCTGAATTGAATATTCTTGAGATGCATTGTCTGATCTTTGATTTCAAAAAGTCCATTAATGAATGAAACATGTTTCTGAGAAGCAAGCAGAAATTGTAGCTATGATTCACCAAGTTATAAGATTGGAAAATATCCGACACCTCTTTCAATCGTAATGAGGATCCCACCCTATTGCAGCCTTATTGTCTGATTCGAAAGTCTCCGTTCTATAAATTTGTCATGGGTTAACATGTTCTTGTGCCATGCATGCCATTTCATTATTTGTTTTCAATTACTAAGCTTGGTTTATCTTTCTCTGTCTTCATCCTAGTTTTATTTTCATATATTATTGCTTATAGTTGATTTAGGGTATTAAATTGACCGGTTTCTGTCTAGTTCACATATTATTACTCATGTTTCGTAATGTTTAATTTCTTTCTAAAAAAATAAAATGATCGATTGATATTGGAGTTTCTACTTTCTAAAATTCATGTAGAAGTTGTTTAGAACGTGTTTGCTGTTTGGAAGAAAAAGCTGAACAGCAGATTATTTAGAGTTATATAAGAACCTCCTAATAACTGCTGATGTTTCACATCTGACATGTTCTCGATTTTTATTAGTTGCTACCGGTGAACGAAACATTTATCTTTCGATACGGATAATAACATTCAAGATTCATACTTGGAGAGAGGAAAAAGGCAATAACAGTATTGAGAAACATGGGGCCATTGAGGACTGCTTTTAAAGAAGCATGCGAGAAAACATTCTCAGTTGTAAAGTTCTTATGCGTTATACATGTTACGAAAAACTATCTGATTGACCCTGTTATGGTAAGCATGGTTTCTCTTTTAACTTATCACAAATTTGTTTTCTTGATTAATAACTAGTCAGTTCCAATTCTGCAGACTTATGGTCCTAGCATGCTTCCTACAATGGATTTGACACCAAACATCTTTCTTGCTGAAAAGATCTCAACTCGATTTGGTAAAGTTGCTCATGGAGATATTGTAGTTCATCGCTCACCTCAGAACCCTCGCAAGATCTTCACGAAGCGCTTGGTTGGATTAGAGGGTGATACCATTACATATATTTCTGATCCCGATAACGATGATAAGCATGAAACAGTTGTGGTATGGTCAATTTCTTATTAATAATGGTTTTTTCCATTGCCGAGTCATATTGAGATTAGTTTTCTAAGTACCTTCCTTTTTATAGGTTCCAAAGGGTCACGTTTGGGTACAGGGCGATAACAAATATAATAGCAACGATTCTAGAAATTTTGGTCCAATTCCTTATGGCCTTATTGAGAGCAAGATATTCTGGAGGGTGAGTTTGTGCATATACATTGAAGCCACACACACAAGCCTCCACTTCCTTTTTCCCTTCTTTTTCTTCTGTCATTTCTCCCTAATATTTTGATGTTTTATCTCAAGGTATGGCCACTTAATGGTTTTGGATCGTTCTCGAAAAAATGATCTGAAGCTTTCAATCATGTAAGTTACAAATTACAATCTTCAGAAACATCACTATTTGTTTCGTTTCGAAAGGGAAAACAATGCTTTGTGGACCATGTCCAACCATTTTCTTTGTGATTTGGAGCTGACTCGCTAAAATTAGGCATTTTAATCGCCTTTATGTTACAATTGCTACATTTTTTCTCTTTACTGATATGAACAGCTTACCTTACTAATTAAGTATTTATTTGTAGCTCTCACAAATAATGAGCATTAGAGACATGATAGTGGATGATCACTTTTGATTTAGTGGTAAGATTGTTTTTTGATAAAGCTTCTCATTACTTGGGAGCTCGGAGTGGCGGTGCAATTTTTCAAAACTCTGCTATTTTTGCAAGCTTTTTGGACCTCTCTTTTTCTGTGCTATTACTTTGGATGAAGGGTTTTGTAGGGGAGAGCTTACCTTTCTCTTTTAAACTATGAACACTATAAAATATTTTTATAATCAATTTAGGGTGCGTTTGTTTTAGATTTAAAAAAATAGATTTTTTTTTTTGGTATTTTTGGAAATGGATTTTGTAAAACCGTTTTTCAAAATATTATAAGTTTTTTATATTCATTTTTTTAAAATTGAAACACTAATTTTGACATCATATAACATAAACATACATTATTGAAGAACAAAACATAGTCAAAATCACAATTTTTTTGAAAAAGTTGTATTTTAAAAATGATTTTTATGAAAATCTATTTGAAATAGCTTCAAATTAAATGATTTTTTCGAAATTTTGATATCCAAAAAAATTTTCAATAAAATGATGAAATGCCTAAAATCACATTTTAAGAATAACTATTCAAACCAAATTTTCATTTGAAGCTTTTATAAAAAGTTTCTTTGTAAATTTTTTTTACATAAAATTATGTAACACTACAAAATCTATTTTAAAAAAATCCAAAACAAACTCACCCTTAGTGTGATTGATGTATTATGACGAATAACCACACTGGAATGACTGGACTGGCAAATAGACCAAATTCATAAAAGAGTATATAGAACGAATAACCATTTTTACTGCTTCATTTTTGAAGGATTTATTTGCAATCAATTTAATTACACAAATGTTTGAGTATTTTTAGGTCATCCAAACATATAAAAGTACTTAACAATGACACAACCTTTCACATGTTGAGAAACTTGTCTTCACTCGACTGATGCAACAAAAATGCAACTCTAGAAGTGTAGAATTAATTTTAGATTGGTTTTAGATGTTTGGTTACTTTAAAGCAGAATTGATTCTGCCTCCAGAATTGATTCTGCTAGAAGCTATGATTTGTAGCTTCTGGCTTTAAGTATGATTTTTACACTTAAATTTATTGTTCAACTCACTTTTACATAACTGTATCCAAACATAAATCAATTATGCTAAAATCAATTATGATAAAATCAATTCTACCATAATCAATTCTATCAAAATCAATTCTAACTAAAGCTAAACCAAACACACGCTAGTTGAAAAAGGCAAATATTGTCCTTCTTTCAAAGAATAATCCGACAATTATGACGAGGTCTATATCACTCTGCAATGTAATCAATGATGAGACCTATATTGCTCTATAATGTAATCAATAAAATCATTTCATAAGGTCCTGTTAAAAAAAAAAAAAAAAAAGACAGAAGCCATTGTTATCAAAGTGTGTTTCAAATGGGCATTATGCATTCAGCATTCGTTGTCCCTCTTAAGACAATACAACTACTGGTATAGTATGTTCCATTAATTAGCCATGAACAAGATGTTTGTGTATGTTTGGTTATGTGGTGACGATAATTGATTTTGACAGAATTCATTCTGTAAAATTGATTCTGGCCGAAATTGATTTTAAGTAAAGTGGTTTATGTTTGGATATATTCATGCAAAAGTGAGTTGAACAAAAAATTTGAGTGTAAAAATCAATTCTAGAATCAGGAGCGACGATTTCTAGCTTCAAGTAGAATCAATTTTTGAGGCAGAATCAATTCTACTTTTGAGAAACCAAACAAGGTAGAATCAATTTTACACGTCCAGAATTAATTCTGGCTACTCCAGAATTGAAACCAAACATATTATGCTACTTTTTGCAAGTACTGTAGCATGCCTCATCAGAATCATATGTAAATTTTTTAAATTGATAATTGTGAATGGCAATAACTTCCCTAGATTTGTTTGTGATGAAATATTACTTTGTCACAGGAGAAGTGAGTTGTGAATTGTGATTCTAAATAATTTTCCCTGCAATGACAGGGATTTTAATTCTAGAGTTTTTTACAAAATTTTGTCTATTACCGCTCAGTTTTCACTTTGATATATATATGTTTTTTTTTGTAAGAAAGCTAAAGAAAGGAAAAAGAGAAAAACTATTCACGAAGAAATAATGTTTCCATTACATATGTTTGAATCAAGGTTTTGGAAGACTGCAAAAACCCATTATAAATTACGTAATATTGAAAATACATTTTCTTAAATTATACAAATAGCCCAAAATTAACTAACGAGTCATGTTAAAAATAAATAAATTAAAAGTACAATTTTTATATTGAAAAGATAATAATTTAAATTGCGTCAAAAAAAGATAATAATTTAAAGGTTTAAAAAATTGGATGCATTGTGTCGAAAATAAGAATTGAATGAAAAAAATTAATTTTTACATTTTTTTTTGAAGCAAATTAATTTTTACATTGAACTCTTTTACATGTGTCCTAGTATTTCCCTTAACTAATTATTAATTGATAATAAATTAGAGAAGTGGCTTAGCAATAATACAATTAAAGTGATAAAGTTCATAGATTCAACTCTTGCATGTTCCAATTTTGCATATAATACAATGTAAAACTATTTTACGCATGCATCCAATTAATTTGAAACTATATTTTAGAAACAAGAATATAAAAATGACACAATAATGGAGTATGATTTTATTGGATTACTTGCAAAGCAATTAACCTCATATTAGAATACCAATAACCTTCAAACTCAATCCTTCGTTACTCGCATGGACCATAGATTAAGGTAACCACTAACCAACCCTTTTCTTCTTTCATTTTATTTCTTCCTTTAATTCAATTTTGGCTACAATTTCTTGTCTTAATGCGTTATCTCCTTCCAAATTTTCATCTTTATCGTTTAATTTACATCACATGGGTTTTGCTCTTCCTTTTAAAAATTTATGTTTTTTTTTTCTCACCGTTAGAGTTAAATCCTCAAAATTACTATGTTTCCTTGTTAATAATAACTGTATCAACATTGTTTTTTGCAATAAAATTGCTAATATGATTAATCTCAAATTTCTCTTGTGTAGTTCATTCATTGTGCTTTGAGAGAAATTTAGAACGCGCTTTAATAATAAGTTGAGTATGTTCAATGATTTGAGTCATGTTTAGATTTGTATTAGTAGTTTACTTATGAGTAAAGGAAGCTCGTGGTTGTCAATAGTAGTTTACCTTTTCATTAATAGTTTTTTTAATAGTGATACCTGCACACACTCCGACGATCAAGTCAGTAGGCATTGGAGGTGAGAGATGTTTAGGGTTTGATAAGACATATTTGACCTAGCCCATATGAGGAGAATTAGGGTTTAGGAGAACCTAAAACCTTCTTTTGGACACCTATCATGTGGACACGTGTTAGCTGATGGCGGCTGGGCGGTAGAATCTGGCGACTTACGTGTTCTAGCGAGTGATAATCGTCTGTATTTAATGGCGTGTTTATCATATGTCCATCCAGCTAAGTGGTTCGAATAACCCGGTCCACTCGCGGATGAGCCTTGGACCAATCCGGAACATATTTCACCTTAAAGGTCAATTGAAAAGGCCAGGACTTCATAAATGATTTTATATATTTTCACCCTTAAGCTTGAAATGATATTCATATGACCTGAGAAGATCGCAGAAATTGGAGCTATAAATTCACTAAGTTATGAGATTGGAAAGATTAGAAGTGTCTTTTAGGTGAAAAATCAACACTTTTTTTAATCCTAACAGTGTTTGAGGATCACACTGTCCTGCAGTCTTATGGTCTGATTTGCAATTCGGTCGTTCTTTAATTTTGTCATGGATTAATATGTTCTTGTGGCATGTCATTTCATTATTTTCAATTTCTAAGCTTGGTCTAGTTTTCTATGTTTTGGACCTGATTTCACTATCACATTCATTATTTGTGTTGTGTGTAGCATGTGTATAGTACTAATATTTATTGACCAGTTTTTGTTAGTTGCTACCGGTGATCGAAACATTTATCTTTCGATACGGATAACAACATTCAGGATTCATACTTGGAGAGAGGAAAAAGGCAATTGCAGTATTGAGAAACATGGGGACATTTAGGTTTGCTATTAAAGAAGCATGGGAGACGGCATTCTTAGTTGCTAAGTGCTTCTGCGTTTTACATGTTACCGACAACTATCTGATTAATCCTGTTATCGTAAGCATGATTACTCTTTCAACTTATAACAAATTCATTTTCATGATTAATAACTTGTCAGTTCCAATTCTGCAGACTTATGGTCCAAGCATGCTTCCTACGATCGATGCGACACCAACCATCTTTCTTACTGAAAGGATCTCAACTCGATTTGGTAAAGTTGCTCACGGAGATATTGTAGTTTTACGCTTACCTCACAAACCTTGACAGACTGTTGCAAAGCTCTTGGTTGGATTAGAGGGTGATATCATTACATATGTTTCTAGTCCCGAAAACAGCGATAAGCTTGAGACAGTTGAGGTATGCCAATTTCTCAAAAAAAATTAAAATCCCATTTTTATTGGATTTTTTATGAATTTGATTATGTGTTTTGCTTTGTTAGTATTTTGAAGTTACTTTTTGTTAAAATACTGGTTTCATAACTGGTACTGTTTTGGCTCCATCGTTTAAGAACAAGCTTAATATTTTCTTCGTTTATTAAGTTTAACATTCGATCGTCTTTCTATTTGCTGAATGGATTATTGAGAATTTGTTTTCTAAGTGCATTCTTTCTTTCTATAGGTTCCAAAGGGTCATGTTTGGGTAGAGGGTGATAACAAATATAATACCAACGATTCTAGAAGTTTCGGTCCAGTTCCTTATGGCCTTATTGAGAATAAGCTATTCTGGAGGGTAAGTTTGTGTATGCGCTGAAGCCACACGCGTATACAAGCCTCCACTTTATCACTTCCTTTTCTTCTGTCACTTCGCCCTAATATATTGATGTTTTTATCTGAAGGTATCGCCACTTAAAGATTTTGGATCGTTCTGGAAAAAATGATTTGAAGCCTTCAATCGTAAGTGACGCTGCAAGTAGTTTATTCTATTCTACTTTTTTCAAGCTTTTAGTGATATTAGGATAGGGCCAATGTTAAAATTTTCGAAGAACTTTAACACCAATATAACTCAATTTATTATAGAATTGGATGGCCGCGTAGCACTTTCTGTTGTTTGAGCTTATCTTGCATTTATTTATGGTCTTGGACCTTCGAGTGTGAAGAATCAAATATCAAGTGCTATGATACTCTTTGCCAAATGACCATCGATTCTCACTATGTTGATTATCAAAGCACTTGAGAGAAGAAAAAGAAATACATTGAACCAAAACTTTTTATCCTCACTTGGTGAGTTAATCAACAATTGAAATCATCCATTCTTTGCTTAAAGAAGGATTTATCCTCACTTTGTTTTTCAAACAAGACCTTGAATGAATATGTTAGAGCTTAAAGTTTAATATCCTCACTTTGTAAGTTAGCATATCAAGTGAAGCATTTTTCTGTGTATAATTGCATTTCTTTAGTGTTCATGTGTCTGTGAGTTTTCATTGTATGGTAAACACATTTCATTTAATCTCTTGTGATTTAAAGTGGTAGTAATACTTTTAGAGCTTGTAAAGGGAGCTTCATCCACTTAGCCTTGTACACATCCCTCTACTCCCTGCAGCGATGCATCACAAATTTAACAGGTTGCACCAGTCGAATAAAGTTGTCGTCATGGATGTCTTTATTGCGCCAAATCCACAAGTAATAACAAACAGTAGCCTAGAATTCTTTCCATCGAATGTCCGCCATCCAAGCCAAATCACCTTGAAATTAAACTTGAACCAATGAAATTAAAGATTGACTAATTAGTAATTAATTGGTGCACAATCTACATGCTAATTGGAAAAGATCTGGCAAATATAAAAAGTGAAGTCCTTGATAAAAAAAATGAAGTCGTGTGTTTAGCAATTTATAAACTTCAAATTTTTGTTATGATGTTTTGTTTGTTGTTAATTTTCTGTTAGTAAGATTCTACTGTAAAAATATGTATATAGATATATCTATAGACCATTTAAGAGCCCTTATCGCTTATTTAAAAATTTATAAGGGAGTGGATTTGCATTAGCTTTGGAGTGTCTGAGAGTTTGTCCATTGCATTTCTCTTATTGAGCATTATGTTGGCAGTGAAAATCGAACCATCGACCTCCTTATTACTCTCTTCTTTTACTCGCCGACTCAGCCAACAAGTAAATTTGCAGTGTACATTTATATCAGAGCAAAATCTCTAGACACCATAAACACAAAATGTTTGATCAAAAACATTACATAGCTGTTTGCACTAACGCCACAACTCCAAACCCACATGTTGAGAATGAGATTTATGAATTTATCCTTTTTATCTTCTAATATTGCTTTACTAACAAAATAGTCCATAAATATAATGACTAGTTAAATAATACTCAGAGCTTAGCTTAGACCAGATAAAATTTCAGGCTCTAGCAGAATAAATGATGATTTAGTGAAACCTCCACAAAATCTAGAATAATACTACATCTCAACCTTGACTAATTTCCTTTTCTTTTGCCTTGCATACATCTTCTGCAGACTTAATAAATTTCTTTGTCAAATCATCAACCTGAAAGCAGAAAAAAAAAAATCAGAAATCAAATTTGTGGAGTTATGGAATATCGTGTCGCCATAACTACTGCAAGCATATAGTATAACTTACTTCTTTCTCCAATCTTTTTATGTCATCCTTGGGAAGAGTGGAATTCAATTTCTTAATGGCATCCATTGCCTGTAAAACCAATATATTTAATCACTATATGGAAAATTAAAGTAAACCTTGGAAACAATACTGTCAAGAGGACCACCCTTTTACTCTGGAAGTAGGTAGATAACCCAAAACCTAAGTCCGAAGCCCTATCCCATTATTGCATTTTTCATTTTTGAAATATTTTATGTTCTGCTCTAATTAAAAACATTGTACATAAGTTGGAATAAATAGGTTGGGCTTAAAGGATGAACAGACTGAAAATTAAGCACCAAGGGTGTATTCGAAACTTTAAGCATTTAACAGCAGTTTAAGTCAATGACTAACAAATAAACAATGACAAACATTAAGAGGAAGGGAAAACTCTCAAGTATAGCTTTCAACCACTACCCTTTCCTTAATCCCTTGTTTAAATTACAAAAAGGAAAATCCACCCAAACAAAAGTCAATAAATTGAAATAGCAAAACCACAGCACACCTTTTGTCGAGCTCTTCTAATGCTTTGCCGAGTATCCTCACAAGATTTAGTCACCAACTTATTCATAGCCTGAAATAAATGTCAAACAAAAAGATCGAGGTATGCTGTCAAACATAAAGTGTCTAGCATAAATCATATGCAAATATAAATAAATGAAGTGTAATTAACATACCTGCATATGCTCTTTGGTCAACCTGGTCATTTAAGGTTGGAGAAGTAAATTAGTCAATTCACTTTGTCAGGCATGAGTAACGAAATGTAAAATAGAATAAAAGCTTACGGTGGAATGACAGCAATCAATCTTTCACCATCTGTTTTAGGATTTAATCCCAATGGAGATGAAACAATGGCATTCTCTAATTGTTTAAGTGTCTGCAAAAGTTTGTCATGCGATATGCAAAAATTAGTCATGTCATGCTATAATGCTGGTTTACTTAGAACTTTACAGATACCAAGCATCGACCATAATATAAGATAATGTACCTCTGGATCATAAGGATTAACAGATAAGGTTTTAGGATCTAGGACTGAAACAAGAGCAATCCGATTCAAAGGCATCTTGACACCACCAGTTTCTACAATAATGTGATCAAGCATTCCTGTATAGATAAGACATTCTCAGCACTGTGTTGGGTATTAAGCATTTGCAGACAAATAGAATTACGATAAACATCAATAACCTGGAGATGCTCTTCCTGTTCGTAGTTTGCTTAGTTCAACAGATAATGCAGCCGTTGCAGCCTCCATCTGTGAGACAGCACTTGCCTTAATATTAGGGCCAACGTCTGATGGAACTTCAATGGTACTAACACCTCCTTCATCCTCTAAAATTTATAAACCAATGATCATTAAAAATCAACCTACGTTACGAAATGAGTATATTAAAGTATGTTAGGCATACTATGCCAGATTTGGATTCCGAGCAGAAACTGTATGACACAACTATTGATCTTGGTCGTCAGTGGTGAAGATTATTTAAAGATAATTTGGTGAATGTGTAATATCAACCTGATTGGTCTCAGATCAATGGCTGAGATCAATTCATGCGTGAAATTGCTTGTTTTTCAATAATAAATGCTGGTAATTCTAAATTACTTACTTGACTTTCGGCCTTT
Organism: Trifolium repens; assembly: GCA_030408175.1. Classification (NCBI taxonomy): domain Eukaryota; kingdom Viridiplantae; phylum Streptophyta; class Magnoliopsida; order Fabales; family Fabaceae; genus Trifolium; species Trifolium repens. The sequence goes on from CP125850.1 coordinate 11,684,514, forward strand.
GGCAAACGCTCTGCGACTTTCGATGATAAAATTAGGCATAGTTGGAAGAGTATAGACTCTACTGCTATCATCAGATGTACAAAGTTTAACGGGGGAATTTTCACAAACACTAAGAGCAGACGTTGGGAGGCGAAACAAATTGCAGCGTGAGATTGCTCGTCTAACGATGTAGCCAGCCATCATATAATTGTTTGATTCTAATCTTAATCTTGCCCTGTTGATCAATAATAAGAAACATGAATACACGAACCCCATGCAAATATTCTGATCCTAAATATGCACATTTCAATGGTAATAATAACATAAAGTCAGGGACGTCTCAAACAATTTGGAGTCCTTGTTCTATTATTAAAATTTGGGCTCCTAATAAAAAGAAGTAAAAAATCATAGCTTATAGCTCAAAGACTTCGATAGATTAGACACTCGTGTTCAACTTAAACTTTCATGCACTAAACTAAGTACTTCCAATTCCTACACCTTATACTATTATAGTGAATAACCTCCCCACATTGCTACTATCATACACAGTTATTCTCACCTTGCACCTAATCATATATTCTTAGTTCACAAAATATACATCCTTAATTATTATTTTTATCTCCCTTCCCCTATATAAATCCCTATTGTTACATTGCTTTGTACCTACCTTATATCATTTTAAGATGATAATAACTTACCTTATATCATTGTTCATCTAACTCTTTCTCTATATTTCCAATATCCCTACTCGATGTGATACCTATCCAATATCTTACCTTATATTATATGCTGTCAACACAAATTTAAATTCCTTATCTCTAACATTTTTCAAGTGAATGTTGAGTGAGCTATGAAGCACGGACTCAAACATCGAACACAACACGGACATTGACACATCGACACTAATAAAAATGAGGAAATGACATAAATTCAATTTGATCATATGTGTCGGTATCAGACACCGACTCGTGTCAGACACTAGGGTCACATCACACGTCTAATTCTAGGAGTGTTTGTGCTTCATATTGAGTGAGTCACTAGGATGGATAATCATCATCAACTAACAATAGTATGAACTTTCTTCATGTTATATCCAACACATATTTCATATATATATATATATATATATATATTTATAAAATAAGCTCAATGCAGATGGAAAATACGTCAATATAAACCATATTACAAGTTTACAACAAATGAATAAATAAATTTCATAACCTATTCCCTTCAAAATCGATTCCTTTCCTAACCAATATCGGTTCAAAATTCCAAACAAGATCATTTTTTAAAAGTGTGACAATTCTTTTACACCCAATTTGTCATATCAATCATAACATCACAGATGTTTTAAAAAAAGATAAAATTAGCAATTTGCAAATTAAATCACAAATTAGTAAACTAACCTTGAATTGCAGTCACTTAGGCAGCGGCTGCGGTGGCGGTGGGCGACTGGGCGGAGGTGGCGATGCAGTGACGGGAGAAGAGAAGTACACTTGCGTAGAAAGGGAGTAAATGGGCCTGCTACCTATAACTTCAATTTGGAGGCCCATTATTTGGAGAAGAGGACCCAATTTTTTTTTTGCCGAAAAATTATACGTATTCATTATTCGACTCGGTAGAGTACATTAAATAAGCACACAATTCGATATTAGTAAAATTAAAAAGGATTATTCTCAAAACATTCAAGTTAATAGTATTAAACAAACAAGAAAGTGAAACAAATAAAAATTGCATCAAGACAGAAAATCAAACAATGCTGAACTAAAACGGCGTAATCATGAACAAAAACACAAAATAAAAAACTTAATCTATTTGAAAATTACTTATTTAGATTGAAGGAGATGAAATAATTGGCCTTGGATACATCCACCTTAAAACTGTTTTAAGGGAATAAATTAGCAGTGCGCACCTTCTAGTTAACCAAAAAACTATTCATATTTAATATTTAAATTTAGTCAAATATAGGTTAATTTGATAACTTTCATTAAATTATTTAACACTTACTTTATTAATTTGCACTCATTCTATCGACATACCAACATCGGTTTAAGAGTAAAATGTTAAAAACATGGATATTTCTAAGGTGGGCAAGTAAGATAAATTTTGCATTATCTATATAAATTAGTTTTCATCATTATATAAATCAAAATATATAAAACTTATTGATTCAATTAATGATAAAATAAAAGTGCTATTGTGGATAATAAAAGACCAAAGCATATTTCTCTTTTGAGTTTTGACAATCTTCTTGCGGATTTTTGGAAGAAAAAAAAAATTGCAGCTCCTTTTTTTTCCTTATACCCATACATACCAAGTCAATTGTCACATTTGAATGGACACCAAAAGCAAAATTCCAAGGCCAAATTAAGAATAAGGTGTGGGGTTACAAGATGCAGCTCTTTTTTTGTCAATGTAATATCTATATTAAATTTTAATTATTGTTTAATAGTGATTACTTTCAATAAAAAATAAAAAATATGAAATCGATTTTATGTTATCAACTAAATTTTCTTTATACACAAAAATTAAAGGTCCGATTTCTAAACTCTAACAACTATTTAAAATGTGTTATAAACTGATGTAAATAAGAGCAATCATATAGATGAGAAGTGAGAGAAGAGAGAAAGAATAGTATGTATTATTCACCACTAGGATTAGGGTTACATTAGAGTGATACATGAGTCTTATATATAAACAAACATATTGGGCCAAATACATGGATCAATGACCTATATGGACATCCACTAATATTATTCATAACAAAATGCTCAAATTATATCCGGTCGATAATTGTTTCATGATACAAAAACAGAAATCCAAGAAAAATTAAGAATAAGGTGGGTCACAAGATTAAGATGTACGTAGTATATGACATTCAACATTTAACGTGAGTCTTCACCTAATTTTCATTTTTTATTATTTCAATTCAATAATCACCATCACTTTCTTCGTCAAACAACACACTATCATTATCTTCCTCAGTTCCTCTCCTTTTTTAAATCAATGACATTCTAAGTCATTTCTTTGACTAACATTTATCTTCTATGATGGATATAAAAATCTTTCACAACATTAGAACTCTAGAAATTCGGATGCAAACATAGCCAATGATGCAAACATATAGAGCTTTAGAACTTTGATTTCTTTAGTATCTTTTTAGTCAAAAAATAAGACTTAGGTTTGTTTTCATTGGTTGCGTAACGCCAAATTGCCAGTTCATGTCTATAGTCTATACTATATTGTTTTACAACGAGTGTCACTCTTTAATTTTCAAAATAAATAATATTTGTATTTTAATATAATATTCCGTAATAATTATTATTTTTTCAATCGTACTTTTAAATTTAGGGAATGTTAACATATGTTCTTAAGATTACAAATATATCAATATTCTCTTGTAAATTGTGCATTGTATCTTCTAAACATTAAATTCTTTTGTACTATTAAATGCAATGTTTCTACTTTTAGATACCTTAACATGTGTACCAAGAACATAAGTTAACATAACCCTTAAATTTATACCATGTTTATTAATTATTATTTTCACTCATTATAGAACAAAGTGAATATAAAATTACTTTCTATTTCACCACAAATGTTCTTTTTATTTATACCATTTCTCTCTAAAATAAGTAACCTTATTTGGTCATTTTCACAAGTATTATAAGAAAAATGAATAAATAAAATAAAGGGGAAAAAATTAATAAGTATTGATCTATAACAATTACAGTAAATGAAAAGTAAAAAATATTTGAATTGAAAATTGAAGGTTCGATTGTTTTGCAACAATTTATACAAAAAAAGCTGCACACTTTAAAATAAATGGAGTATTAATTTGGGGTCAACAAGACTCCCTCTTCAATAAATTTGACATCAATTAATAGGAAACCGTCACCATGTTAACATGCTCCAGTCCCTCCGACCTTATTTATAAGCAAAAGTTATTTTTTAGGTTCATTGGAGAAGTAATGTATCTAGTCTATATTTAAGCTAGATACATTAGTTAATGAATGAACTTAAAAAGCAACTTTTGCTTATAAATAAGGCCGAAGGGAGTATAAGTTACTAATTGTTTTGAGAAAAAAAATTTATAGCAAATTATAAATCACTATACAACAATAAAGAAGCATTTTTTTAGTATCTACTTTTAATCATTTATTATTACTCTTTGCTCTTTCTTTTTCTAATTTATTTTTCTCATATCATTTATAAAGGATAATTTTATAAAATAACTCAGTTTATTATTTTTAAAACAAAGTTATTTTTAATTTATATAAAATTGTCAAAATTACTATAAAAATACACGCACATATTACAAAGATAAAAAAATACTTATTTAACTTAAAAATAAATAAATTAAATCATCCATCAAAAAAAAAAAATCAAACAAATCGTGCTAAAAAAATTGACGTCTCCCAAGATTACTAAAACAACCTATTGAGTCAACAAAAGACATGAATATATCCTTTTGTCAAAAAATAAAAATGAATATCCATATTGCAATATGCATGCATCACCAACAAAAAATATCACATATACGTGTTTCTAAAATTTATGAGATTGATTAAATTATAACCGCCAAACTTCATCTCATGATCATCCCAGTCGTACATGGCTGCGCACGAGCCAGAATTTATTCATTGAAAGACAAAAATCATTAATATTTTAAGCGGTGTCACAAATTATTATGTTAAGCTTATACTTACGGGTCACATACTCAATTTCCCATTTTTCTATAGTTTAATATTTCTCCTACTATTTTCCTTAGTCAATTACCTCCTTTATTAACCTTTCATTTTTTCAAACCATATGAAGCACACACATTTGACCAAAACCACTCATTCAACCTTATATATAAAGGCTATGCAACTTGATCATTTTATATCTTATCCACTATTGCATGATGATGAAGAACAAAAGGATAAGCAAAAGGGACAAAAAAGATATCAAAGTTACATATATTTCAAGTCCAGTGAAGGTGAAGACAAATGCTTCAAATTTTAGAGCACTTGTTCAAGAGTTAACTGGTCAAGACTCTAATGTTGCTGAAATTACTACTATGCCCTTGGAAGAAAAAGAATATTGTGTTGATCATGAAAGAGTGATGAACAAGGGTGCTTCAACTCATCAACAATGGAAGGTTGATGATCATGTGTTATCTCATCAAGATACCTTTTTGAAGGCTGATTATAGTGAGTTTCTTTCAAGACAATCCTTTGTGGAGCCCTTAAGTGAACATCTTCAGTATGATTTATTGAGCTTTGATATGTCCTAGGCTTTTATCTAACTTTAGCATATTTTTTTTTCTTTTTTTGGGGGGTAAAATCATAGTACTTCTATGCAGTATTATATGAAGTTATATATTTGATTTATATGTTTTTTTGTAGTTCTTGCTCTGTATTTAGATTTTATTTATTGAAATTTGAGTTACTTGTTGATTCCATAACTAAATTTGAGCTATTTATTTGATCTTTATAACTTCATGGATAATTAGAAAAAATGTCATCTAGAACATAACCGATTGCAATATTTGTCTTACTTGAAATTATGCCCCAATGACCATTTTGCATCTTCTAGGGATTTGAAGACATCAAAGATTTATTTAATGAATTGTTATTGATATCTCATGGAGTATGGTAAGTTATTCAGTGTTGGTTAGTTTAATTGACTTGAATCTAAACATCTTTTCTAATTAATCGGAGAAGAATAATAAACAGCTCTGGAAAATTTACTTTGAAGGGGTGATTTTGGAAAATTAGAAGTAATTTATTGTGATAGAATAATTATTGTGTTGAAGTAAAAATATACTTCTAATTTTTAGCTTATAAGCTAAAAGCTATAAGTTAACTTATTTGATTTACCAAACATAGCCTAAATAAAAGGTCAAAAAACTTTTGTTACATCAACTACACTGTCATTTTTTTAAAAAAAATTAGGCAATATTTAACATTTGCAGTAAATATATATTGAATTTTTAAATATAGACCATTCAAACCGTTGTGGTCAGTGGTCACACCATCATCATGCACACAAAATATGAAGGTCGTGTACAATAGAAACTGTAACCAATAACTTGCGCACTGAAAATAAGCTAGCTAGCTGTAAAAAGAAATTGATAGATATCGTGTGTTGTGTTGTTTATTACTGCACGTGTCAGTGTATCTTCTCATCTCTGATTCTCTGACACACCAATACAGCTGCAAAACATTTTCAACATAAAAAAAACACTTTAAAATAAAAGAGCACCACTTATCTATAATTTTATAACGAATATTAATTTTATAAAATTCATCATTAAATTAATTTTTTATCATATTATTCATTTAAATTATCCATATAAATTTTTAATAGAATTTAAAATTATTTAATGTGTTATTCCAATCTATTAAGATTAACAATTTTTATTAAGTACCATTAATTTTGTTGGATCTTAATAACGCATCGAGTAATTTTTAAATTTTTTTAAAAATTATATGGATGATCTATATGGTATAACCTTTTTATCCAACTCCAAATTTTATAAAATTTATATTCATTATAAATTATTAAAATGGTGCACAATGCACCAAGACGTCGCCGTTTTTAAGATATAAAACAGTACATCTTCTCATTAAATAGTGTCTTTAAGATAGTAATTAAAAAAAAATGTAAAATTCTATATCGAAAAAGGTATTCTCTACCATTTTAAACTGGCTAAATAAATTTCAATTTTTTTACTATATTTAAATTTTATTGTATTTTATAATTATATGTAAATGCTTTAGAGATACTATTTACTATTTAGTACTCCTTATAAAATTCTTGCATTTTTTTTCGATATAGTTTTGAGTTTTTGTTAAAAAAATTCTTTTATGCTATTTTTCTTCTTTTTATTATAACTCTTTTATTTAATTATAAGTTGCTTATAATAAATTGTTTATTTTTTTTAATCTTTTTGGTGAGTTTAGTTCAGTTGGTACTGAGGTTCAAATTCTAGACACTCTATTTATTCAACTTAAAACAGTTAAATTAGGTTTTTTTTTCTAAATCACCCCTTCATAATATGAGAGTATTTACCTCAAACCAATGAGAATAAACCACATATAATAAGAAATGACAGATTGTATTTACAGTGAAGTGCCCAACTTTGTCCCGATCTTATAGCTACAATAGGGGATAAAGCTACACTGCAACAAAACTGAAAAGTGGCAGAGGTTAGATTGAGTATGCGGCGGCAGTTGTATTTAGTATTCCACGACGGTTATAACCGTCGCGGCATACTCAATTCAAGCGTCGTCGCTTTCCAGCATTTTTGTAGTGCTAGTGGTTAAAAATTCGGTGGTTTAGTAACCGGTGCATTAGGAGGTTGATGCGGTGGTGGATGACCAAGCTTGTCGTTCATGCTTCTTGGCATCGTTGAAAAGCACCAAAACAATAGGAATCACCACCAAAACTTAGGGAGGGAATTCTTAGATAGAGAAAGTTAACGGAAAATCATCATTGATTTTGGAAGTTAATTCGGCCGACTTTGAAATAAGTACACCTAAAGGTAACAACAAAAAATCTCAATAAGCTTAAGCCAGACTCAAGAAAGCAAAAAGAAAGAAGAAACAACCAGGGTCCGACACCTTCTACAGAAAACACTGTTGGTGATCGTAGCGAGACCTGTCGATCTCCTACTGTCCTCTAATGATCTATCAGGTCACCTATGCACAGTGCAATCAGGAAGATAGTGAAAGCCACCAAGAAAGCTAGTTAATGACTTAGTTTTTATTTGTTTATGTAATTTTGGTTATCAGATGTTGTCCATACCAAATTCTAAGAACAAGCGATACAAACATACATATTTACTGCACCAAGTTTATATGTCAACTGATATTAATAAATTATAAGGACAATTCATCCGACTCCCGATTCTCCCTCTTATTAGACAAGTATCCTAAAAAAATGACCAAATATCCATGCATCCATCTCAGGTGTGGATATGGTCAATTATCTTCACAATTTTTTTGACAGAAGATCTTTACAATTTATATCTATAAAGTGTGGCTTTTTGTTTTTCATAAAAAGTTGAATTTTACTAGAGGAGAGAACTCTATCCAAAATAGATTGGTTTATATGATTACATTTGAGTATCTTTTATTTGTTACTAAAATATTATTTTTATTTGATTGAATATACAATAATATTTTTTTATTTATATCAATGAAAACAATTGATGCGTAGCGGTTAATATCAGAATACACCAAAGAGTCAACGTAACTTACCCTCTAATTGACAACAAATTAATGTATATCTCGGAAGGATATGTGTTACAACTGATGTCGTAATAGTTAATATGAGAATGATAGACACGTAAAAGAAGAGTTTACATAGATTTCTATTTGGTAATGAGTTAATGTATAACTTATAAGGATGTTTGTTTACTCTTAACAATAGTGTTACTATACTTACATTGAGGATATGTGACTCTCGAGACTCAATTCATTTCACTTATTTAGCGGCGCAATTTGTCGTCTGTCTATTTTTTGTTAATGTCTAATTATTTATATATAATGAAAATGAATTATATTATTATTTAAAAAATAATAAATAAATAACTAAAAGGTGTAGGAGAAGGAAATAGAGATAAGATAAAAAATTAAAAATAAAAACATAATTAAAAAATCATTAGTCCTTGGGAGAGTGGAAGTTTTGAACACAAGAAGACATCTAGAGATTGGAATCATCCAATTCCAAGCCTCTCTCTCTTTCTCTCTCCTCTTGCCATCTTTTTCATTGTTCCTTTACTAGTAAAATAATTCATAAATTTATTAATACAAAATAACAAAAAGTTTAACAAATACCATCATCACTCATCGTCATCAAAATTCCAAGGTGGGTTTGGTTCATTTTTATCTTTAATAATTATAATTCATTTATTTATTTATAATTCATTATAGTGCATGAAGAGTAAATATAAAACCATCATGTTCATGTTGAATTTTAGTTCAACTTAAGACAACACAAGGTGATTTTGAATTGTTGATCTTGTTGATGTTGGATTTAGTGTTTTTTTAATTTTTTTTAATTGTCTTAATTTATATTTTTTATTTTTGCATCTGGGTCTAATTGAGTTGGTGTCAAATTAGTCTTTTTCTTGTCAAAGTGTGCTACTTTGACTTTTAAGCACTTCCTTGGTAGAGTGTGTTCTCGTTTTGCGTGTGTTGGGTTTGTGGGTACACATCAAATTTTGCCAAAGTTTGCGCCTTTTTGATTGATTTTTGTGTTTACAGCTAAAGGGGTTTTGCTTTTGCTTCTGTTTTTTGTGATTTTGTTTTTCTGTCTTGTGATTGGAATTCATTTCATGCTTTACCAGGTTGAAATTTATGTTATGGTTATGATTTGTTTTATACTATGTTTTGGTTATGATTTGTTTTATACCATGTTTTTGTTATGATTTGTTTTATACTATGTTTTGTTTACTTGAGATTTATGAGGTTGTTGGTTGTTCTAGCTTAATTGAAGCTGCAATTTTGTTGTTTGTTTTGGGTTAGGGATTTTGGCGTTTTACATTTTGTTAAGAAGTTGGGGAATTTGATGGTGTGAATGTTGCATGGGAAGTAGAATCCGAGTTGGTGTTGAAGATGAGAAGGGAGCCGAAACAGGCATGCCGAGCTTCAATTCCGATGATGCACGGTATATTTCATCTTAGTTTAGGCTTTGGATATAGATTGTGATATTTTGCTAAATTTTTTTTGCATTGGATATTTTGCTTAATTTTTGTTGTGAATGAATCTTAGCTTGATTGGTTTCGGCAGTATATAGCTATTTATCGAATGTTTTTTTCCTTGTCTTTTTTGATTAAGACGAATCTTTTGATGATATGATGCATTTGGAATGAATGTGTGAAATGAATGTGATGATACTGTGAAATGAATGTGTGATATTTTGATTTATATTGTTGCTCGGGTTTTTTCTGTTTTAGATGAAGAATGGATACCGGAGGATTCTGAACTTAAGTTGTAGTTTACAATTTTATTTTAGGTTCTGGGTCGCTATGATAGGTTTAACTAACATAAGCACTTTACACTTCGATGAACTAAAGTACTGTTTACAGTATGGCGAGTCTATGTTTGAATTGGCCACCGTGATTTCACCAAAATCATCGCCAATCCAAACATGCACTTTGTGCAGCTTGACACTTCGATTTTGCATTCTAGGTTAAACCTTAACACCTTGAGAATTTTGTATGCAATCTTCAGAAAAATCGTCATAGTATAGTATGTAACATGCAATTAATATGGTTGAAATAAGTATCTTCCGAAAAGCTATTTCACATACAAGGAAAATGTTCCCGCGTCACATGTCTACACTGGTCATGTGTCAAGTATTGCTCCCTAGTTGTTGCGGGTTTGATCCTCGGCACAAATTCAAACATACAAGGAAAATGTTTTATTTTGTGCTTAAGTTTGGAGAGCAACCAAAATGAGTAATGCTTATGCAGCCAGTTGTATGACTGGAAAAGTTCTCTTACTAATGTGATTTAGATTTGTTGTTCAAAATTTGGCATGGTTCACAGTGCATCGTGTTTACTTGGTACTTAGACGTGTTTTCTTGTGGTTAAGGAGAAACATTTGTTTCTTGGTTTGTGATAGAGAGAAACATTGCGAGGTTCCTTGTCATGTCAAAAGATATTCAATAGAAAAATATTAGGTCTTTTCGTTTTGCATTATATTTTATATGGTGGTGTTAAAGGAATAAACTTCGGGGATTGCAAAGCAAATAATTTTTGTTTCCTTTTCTCTATTTATTTTTAAATTGATACGATATGATCAAGATTTTAGAAAATATTTTCACAAGCTTTGAAGATATTTTTACAAAGTACATGGAGTACGAAGGATCTGCCAGCTCACTTTTATTTCCCTTCCAATATGAGTAGAACTGCTCTTGAGTTACTTCTTTTAATGAAATCTTTTTATTTTGTTTTAGCAATAGGAACATGTAATTTGTGTTGGCCTAATTCTTACAAAATATGGATTTCAGCTATACAGAGGGGAACGCAGTTGATACTTTTCATGTTTCTGACTTTGGAGCATTTGGTCAACCATATCGTTTAGAGGATGCTGTTGTTCTGAGTGGAAGTAAGTCTTATTGTAATCCGACATCGCATAGTTTACATGTAACAAAGCAAATACCGTCAGTAATCAGTATGTTGTATTATCCTGTGTCTTGGTGCACTATTAATCTCATGAAACTTTTTTTTTTTCCTTTTTTTACTTGTCTAAACTACATTTAATTATCATTTCTTAAAAAAAATGAAACTATACAATAGCTGCGGTTTGCAATCTGTTAGTGCACAACTACTTATGACTACTTGGTAAAGATATTGTTAAGAAAACGCACAGACACACATTCACAAATGTACCATTGCTATCAATTGCAAATCGCAACAGACTAGAGTCGCTGTTTTCACATTCTTTTGTATTAAATAGCATATTGCGGAACAATAGCGATTTCTTCAAATTTTGCAACACTATAGCCGCTACTCAACAACACTGAAATGCACACTTGCATATAGATATCGTTGTCTATCTTTTTATCAATTCTTATTGACAAACATGAACTTTTGTTTCCATCTTTGCTGATGAATTTTTCTGATTATAGATTCAAACTCGGTTTTTAACTCAATTAAAGTAAGTAGCCGAACTATTTCTCCTGGCCCTGTTCACACTAGTACTTTGCCAACATCACTTGATAAAGGCCCATCGACGAACCAAACAGAGCCGCATAGGTTGCAATTAACAAATCTTCAATCATCAAATCCCGGCAGTGGTAACATATTAAGTGTCCGTACAGAAAACCAGGAAGAGTTTGCCATGGCCGATGCCAGTCCTAGGACTGATATTTCAACAGATGGTGACACCGATGACAAGAATCAGCGGGTGACATATCTTAAACCTTTATGCTTTTTCTTCCTTTCTGTTCAAATGATAACATTTCAAGTCCCTATCCTACATTTGCATATTGGGAAACCTGTTCAAGATTAATTTTTCAATAAGAATCAAACTTCATGATATGTTTGATTTAAATGGTTTTCAAATATAATCTATGAGCAGAAGGTTTTTTGGGGTCTCCTTAAATCAGAGAAGAAGCATTGTTGGCAAATATAGAGTTCGTTTGTTAACAGTTTTTGTTAAAAAAATAATTTACTTTCTCACTTTTTTCAATGAATAATCACTTTTAGTATTTTTTTATCCGGTTGTTAGAACTTTTAAAAACTGAGTATCTAAAAAATTATCAAATGGCTTACAATTGGAAGCTGTTTTGAGTAGCTTCTCTTGAAAATAACTTAAACTATTTTCTTAAAAATCTCATAAAAGTGATTTCATTATGGTAAAAAAAAAAATACTCCCTCTAATCCTATATATAAGAAAAGTTTTACTTTTTAGATTCATTGTAGAATTGATGTATCTAGACTATATCCTAGTCTAGATACATCAATTCTACAAAGAATCTAAAATGTAAAACTTTTCTTATATATAGGACCGAAGGGAGTAATAATTTAAACTATACTTAAAAATCTCTAAATTATTGAATGCTGGCATCGCTTTCCCATAGTTGAAAATCTAACATTTTTGTGCATATATTTGCAGTTTGATAGAAATCAATCTCTTGCTCCTGTGGGTTCTGACTCCAGTGATAGATCAAAGGATAAATCAGATCAGAAGGTTAGTATGGATAATATCTAAAATTCCAATTAGTATCAGTTATATTATATTATATAATGAATTTTTTTTAATGTTATTGTAGACTCTCCGCAGGCTCGCTCAGAATCGTGAGGCGGCAAGAAAAAGCCGGTTGAGAAAGAAAGTAGGGTTTGTCATTGCTTAATTTTTTTTGGTTATCGTTTATTCTTTAAGTTTGTATATTTTCTTGTTTCGCCATATAAATATTGTTATCATGTGATGATATTTCAATGACAGGATTTCATTAATAAATTAGTAGAAAAACTATTTAGGTTTTCCTCGCTTATAATTTTGTCACTATTGTTGTTTGATAGAAAGCTGCACTTATTTCAGTCTTCGTCAGTTAAATTCGCAAATAATTTTACAGCAGAAGAGTTGGAAATTGGTCAATTACTTTTCTTTTCTGTGTTTGGCTGCTGAAGAATCATATTATATGTGTTTTCTATCGTAGTTAAGTTGGTTGCTATATAGTCGAATCAAAGTGTCTCCCTTGTAATGTTAGTGGATGTTTGGATTCAATTTTCTCTAGACAAAAGTGATTCTATATACATAAAGTTGATTTTACATTTTTGAGTCTTCTCGGAGTATAAATGCTTTTACCTCCAGATTGAATTCTGATTTGAAGCTGAGATTTCGAGCTTTTGCCTAACATGTTTTTTAGCCAATGATTTTTTATTATTCAACTCAGTATCATGTAAATATATCAAAACATAAAATCACTTTTCATTTAAGTAATTTTTCACCACTATTCAACCAAACACACATGCATATTTCTTTGGCCCCTTTGATAGTTGTAAGAAATGAAATGATCGTTTTAACATTCCCCAGTTGATCATTGAACGCAATACCTGACACAATGTGCTCATTTACATAGGCCTATGTCCAACAGTTGGAAAGTAGTCGTTTGAAGCTGACCCAACTAGAGCAAGAGCTTCAGCGAGCTCGACAACAGGTTAAATTCTGTTAATCCTTGCATTTAGATTGTGCCGATTTTCTGGTCTCTCTCTTTTGGTTTTTATATGAAACGTTTCTTTGGGAGTCATGCTCTATTTTAAACCAGAATCTTTTGTTTCTTCCTGTAGGGAGTCTTCATATCAAGTTCGGGTGAACAAACTCATTCAATGAGTGGAAATGGTATCTTATTTCTAAACTATGTTATTTATTCTATAGTTTGAACTTAGATATGTCTAATAATTTCATAGTATATAGTTTTTTCTGTGATGATGTAACAAGTCATATCAATACACTTTGAGTTATGTTTTGTTAATAACAATAACAATCATTTAATTGTTTTACAGGGGCAATGCAATTTGATGCAGAATATGCAAGGTGGCTGGAAGAGCAGAATCGACAAATTAATGAACTGAGAGCAGCTGTAAATTCTCATGCAAGTGATACCGAACTTCGCATGATTGTTGATGGTATATTGGCACATTATGATGATATTTTTAGGCTGAAAGGTGTTGCAGCTAAGGCCGATGTTTTCCACTTGTTGTCTGGCATGTGGAAAACGCCTGCTGAGAGGTGTTTTTTATGGCTTGGTGGTTTTAGGTCGTCTGAACTTCTCAAGGTGAGCTTATGCTGACACTTTTCTTTGAGTCTCATTGATTAAAATATCGGTTTACTAAGCAGTGCCATGTCCTGCTAACATGAAGGCTAAAGAGTGAAATTCTCCAATAGGTTTTTCGGTTCATTACAAGTTAGATGCATAGTTTTTTGAAACAGAAGTAATCATATAAAAATGCTAGGATGGCTTGTTACATCGGTATTTTTAGTTGCTGTCTCACATTGCTGGTTGATAAATAATATTTCTTTTTATCTCTCAAGTAGAATGAACATGTATAACTAGTTCTCACTTTCATCATATATAACTTCATTTTCAACTTTTCTCTCAGTTTAAGCTTGTGGCCTTCATGTTTTTTAACATGGTTAACTTAAGTCCTTCCTTCTGCTAATACTCGGCTAATTTTCTTTTTCCTCGAAATCAACTGAACCCCAAGTTTTTGACTTATTTTCAAGAAATATATAAAGACTAAGTGTTAAAAACAAATTAATAAAGGTTACTACCTCCATCTCTTTTGTTAGTCCCTCGGGCACTTTTTCACATATATTAAGAGAAATTGGTAGTGTAATTAATGAATATATTTAGTATATGAATAGGACTGTTAAACCGTACCGAACTGAACCGAAAATAACCGAACTGAACCGAAAATTTATGAATCGAACCAATAAATTTGTACAGTTCATTAACTATAAACCGAACCATTAATAACTGAACCGAACCGTTTGAACCGAACTGTATAACTTAAATTGAAAAACTAAAAAATTCTAAATTTTTTTGTGAATATTCAACAGTTCGGTTCGGTTAACCGAACCATAAATACATTTTTGTTTTGCTTAACGGTTCGGTTAAACGATTAGCTTAACCATAAGTTCGGTTCGGCTATAAATCATAATGGTTTGGTTCAGTTTTTCAAACTATGGTTATGGTTCAGTTCGGTTCGGTTTTTTGCCTGAACCGAACCATGAACAGGCCTATGAATATGAATATTACTAATATTCCATTTGTGTATATATGTGTCCAATTCGGATTTTTCATCTCCCAAAACAAATTAGTAGTATTAATAAATATATTTAGGTACAAATTCTTTCCAACAGGGGCTTATATTTTGGGACAGAGGTAGTGTTTTTAAAATGCCGAGCCTGTGATCTAACCTTTTCACCTGATAGTTCTTAGTTTCGTACACTTGATTTGTATGCTTGTTTTTCTTAAATACACGTCACATAATTTTCAACGTCTAGCGTCACATAATTTACCTTGACTTAGTGCGACAAATTTGATTACAGCTTCTGGTAAGTCAATTGGAACCTCTCACAGAGCAGCAATTGATGGGTATTACCAACTTGCAACAATCCTCCCAACAAGCAGAAGATGCATTGTCTCAGGGCATGGAAGCATTACAACAGTCCCTTGCAGAGACATTGTCCACTGGCGCACCTTCCTCATCTTCTGGTTCATCAGGGAATGTGGCAAATTACATGGGTCAAATGGCTATGGCCATGGGTAAGCTTGGGACACTCGAGGGTTTCATTCGACAGGTAAATTTTTCTTTCTCTAACTTGTATCCAAATAATTTGGTACATCGGCAATTTGGCATGGTTTTGGATGAATAAACAGTCCTATTGTATAATATCTTACCATGGATTCCATTTCTGGGTTTATTGTTACAAGGCTGACAATCTGCGCCAGCAGACGCTACAACAAATGCACCGAATATTGACAACACGGCAATCAGCTCGTGCACTCCTTGCCATACATGATTACTTTTCGCGGCTGCGTGCTCTTAGCTCCCTCTGGCTGGCCCGTCCAAGAGATTAATGATGGTAGTGAATAGTCTGTCAAATTAATTATCACATATCAATCACCATTAATACTTTGGTCATTCTAAGTTTTGCTTCTTAACAAGTGTTCTTGGTGTTGTACTCGTAGTCGCTGAAATACTGATACTAGTGTTTCCTAGAATTCAAATAGTCTAGGAATGGAATTGGAAACATGCATTTATGTTATCTTTGTTACTAATAATGTTGTCCATTGTAATTGTTGTGAAAGGATATATATGCTATTTAACTGCTTCAGTTGCCAAAGTTTTCCAATGGATATGGATTTGTTGAACCGTTTTCATAAACAAAAATATGTGTATTATGCAGAATTCATAGAACTTTTGGTTCACAAAAGTTGTTCACTTTTATATTTTGTTCCTTAAATTTACTAAAGGATATATACTTGGAAGTAGGAAGAGGAGTGAAAGTATCTCTTTTTGCTTGGAGGCTTTTATCGAATCATATTCTGATGAAAGACAACTTGTGCGTTTTACCTCAAAATTTTCTTGTGTGTCGATGATTGCAGTGTTGAAAAATCTTTAAACAATCTTTTTTCCGAGTGCAATGTGTCTCAAAACTGAGCTATTGAATTGGTTATGTGCCTCTTCTGCTCTCTCACACTACGCAAATTCTCATGTTCATCAATTTTGTGAATTACAAGTGCGAGTAACAAGGAATTTAGAAAGCTTGCAACAGCTTACTCTTAGTAACAAGGAATTTTCTTTAGACGAAATTGTTGTTCAAATTAAAATCCGTTTATGATGGTGGATTGAAGTTAAATATAAAGGTTTTGTCTACAGTTTTTCTCTTTGGTGGTACAATCCATTACTGTGCCTTGGTTTCCATTGTTCGGGGTGGGTGTTTATTTGGCTTTTTTATAAGTTTTTGTGGCTTTTACGCCTCCAAATACATGCATTGGTTTCCGTGTTTTTATTTCTCTCTTCTCATTTTCTCTCCTACTAAGCACACCCGATTGAGTTTGACTAAAGATGGAGTATTTCTTTAAAAAACTATAACTATAACTTGTCGCATCATGACAAACTATAACCTTTAAAATTATGTTTTTTTGAACAAACTTTTAAAATTATGTTAAATACTACGAGTCATTCAATTTTCTTCAAAAGTAGATAAAGCACCACAAATAAGTGTTGCCGGACTTCGTGATGAGCAGCATCACATGGTAGATTTTGTTAGGGTGTGCAAAAATATATTGGTAGATTTTTACTGAAGTGATTTATAAGAGTTGAACTAAATTATTAATGTGGTACAATTCAATTCAGTTTGAACCATAAACACCCCTAAATTCCGTAGGTGCAATGGGAGGCTACAAGGTGGTTTTTATAAGATGCAAGATTTCTTGTAAGGGTGAAAAGAAGAGCTCTCATAATTTTGCCATGGTTCTAGACAGTCGAAACAAAATGATGAGTGGCAACTACAAGTGGCTTTGCGGTCGTGTGTGGCGGGCAGTTGAGGAAAGTAGAGGTGGTTTGGAATACAAAGAGAATCCTACCTTCCTTGCTAATCAAGGTCACATTGGTCATCTAACTGGACTATGGGAAAACTGTCTACAGGGAAATGCAAATATATGATCCACAGTAAACAACTAGTACCTGCATATCGAAAAGACTTAACATTATGCATTTATTCAAAATGCGCAATTCTTTTTCAGCAGAATCCACACGTCCACAAGAATAAGCAGAACACCACTTTCTCAAATTAAGCCAGAAATAATGGAAGTATCAGTTTGATCTGAAACCAACAGTATTAACTTCATCCTGTATTGACATACATAACATTTAAGATAAATCTTTATTTGAGGAAACAGAAAACACAACCCATGATCACACTTCAAGAGTAATTGCTGTTGTAGAAATTCTTCAGAAAATTAGAGATGCCCTGCTCTTTTGTGGCCAATTCCTGTTGCTCAAGTCCACGACGACCGACTACGTACTGACCGACGATATGATGCCTCTGCTTTGAATGGTTCACAACATTCTTCAGTTCTTCCAACCCCTTGAAAAGCAGCATATCAATGACCTGAACATCCAAAAATATTAGTGACAGTGATGAAACCTTTCATGGCCAAAATTCTCTGCTTTTACTGAATAAAATCATTTTGATAGATCAGTTTTGAAATGTTGAATTAATTACTAGAGTCGATGCATCAAATCCATGAAACACTGATCTATATTTGAACAAATGCTATACGTGCAAGTAGAAGTATTGATTCTTTTGCATGTAAAGAGGTAATGAACTGAATAGGCGAACACACATAAGAATAAACTCATGTTTCAAAATGCCATCATGTCTTGTAAGGAACAAAGGAGGAAGCAGAAAATTCAACAAACATGTCCTAGGACAAAGGTAATTAAAACCAGACCAGCCGGTTCGACCAGGAACAGGACATAGCACTGGTCCAATGAAACCTAATAACTGCTCTGCTGGGAGAAAGAAGTCGAAATGAAAAATATTGAGAACAGAGATAGGCGGCTGATTCCTGTCTGTAAATGGTGCACATGAAGCAACGACAAACATAGAGGAAAACAACCTCCAATGAAATCGATCACATCCGCTAGGATTCAAAACAGCTGGACGACTAATACACCATACAAATCCAACAATATCTTTTTTGTAATTTTTTTATTTAATTTACGCTAATTCAATGCAACCCGGTCTGACCCCAACAACCCAACTACAGTCAGACCCTTAAACCTTGAACCAGGGCCTACACCAGTTCAATTTCCACTCCAGTTGCCTAGGACAACACTGTAGAGCAAGTAAAAAAAATAGAAAAGAAATAGGGTAACTTACAATAACTTCAAATGGTACAAGTAAAGCAAACATAGGAATATAGGATGAAGCAAGAAACAAAAAAATTAATGATGATTACTTGAAAACACCTAACATGGTTGAAACAACTTATTCACAGGTTGCCAAATGCCGATTAGGAATACCCAAAATTTGGCCCAATGCAGAAAACTTGGACCTAATTAAAATTTCAGATTAGAAAAACAGGTTATGTTTTCCATATCCATATCTTATCATGGCACCACTAAATTTAAAACCATTATCTCCACAATTTGACAATAAGACATCACATTGAAATGTTGCAGGCCCTACCATACCATACAATATGTAACTTTTATCCCCTTGAAAACTATGCGACTAAATTCTCCAAAGAATGAGAAATCTAACATACTAAACTGTGAAAATGGAATACAGAAAATAAAATAGTCAAATTATTGGAAAGCAAATGTTGATAAGATTTAAGGCCTACTTAACTAGAACATAAAAAAACATGTTTTCAACAATAATTATAAATGTGTCACATTGGTTTCATGTTATTTCCTACTTTTAAGGATTTTATAGGAATTAGTGACCATAACTCAATAACATTTTCACTATTGTTTCCATAAATATGTGAAAATAGTAAATAGTGTGAAAATAATGGGACATTTTTGCAACTATTAGTGATTTTTTTTTCTTCCTCATAACAGATATAACCTTAACTATCCATTAGAAAACAGTCCACGTTTTACAAGTCTTTAATAAATCCCTATGCCACGAATAAATATAGCCAGTAAACTAATAAATTGAGGTTTTAAATACAGTCTGACATTATCTCTAAAAGAAATCTAGTACAACTCACGGACACAAAACTAATTCAATGAGAGAAAACCAGTATGTGCATGTTTGGATCACCGTGAAAGATGTGAGAAGTGGTTTTACTCTTGTCATATGTGATTTTGGTATGTTAATTTATTTTCATAGTTGATTTTACCTCCAACCCCTCTATTTGATAATAAGTGATAAAAGGTAGATTTTGCATTACATTGAAAAAGTTACACCAAGTTTCGCATCAAATTTGGTTTTAAGGTAAAAGCATCCACACATAACCAATCCATTCCAACTAAATTTCAATCATATGAATTTAACAACATCAAGTTTATTTGACATCACATTTGGAAAACACTCATCTACACATACAATAAATAACCTACACAAGAATTCTCAATCAGCACAGCACATTTATAACACCATTAGAAAAGACACAGATTCAAGGTACTCCATTTGACAATAACCAACTAAAACCTAACAAGAATATCCATTCTATAAACTCAACAAACCAACATCTTTTAAAAATCCCTCTTGATTTTAACCAAGCAAGTAGGTTTCCAACTTCCATATCCAATCCAATCCAAAAAGTATCAAAGAGATATCCAACTTCATTAGCACCACAATCCACAAGTTGAATCTCAAGCCTAATTCCCAATAATCTATACAAACATAATGTGAAAAAAAATATCAATCTTCAACTATACCTATATTAGGGAATATCAAATTTTGAGGTATCCTTTTTCTCTTACAAACTTGTCCTTTACTACAAATAATTTTACTAGTTTACTTTTTTTTTTTTGGTTACTATGTTAATATGTTATAGCCTTATAGGTACAAAATTTCCAACTTTCCACTACCGTTTAACTGTGACTAATCTCCGTCAGGGAACCTGTGGAGCAAACAAGGTGGGTTCTCCCTTCTCAAGTTCTCAACCAATTTTTCCATATGCAAATGCAAGACTCGGGGATTGAACCCTAACAACGTGGGACTAAGTCCTGTACTAGTTTGACCAATTCATTGTTGATTACCAAATACCAATTTACTTTTAACTATTCCCAAAAATAACTAATCAATCACAATTAAGCGCAATAGAAAAGAGGACACGCAAAAGAAAGCTCCATAAGCCAATAAAGTCATAATCCCTAGGGTTTCAGTTAATTCAATTCAATTCAATTGAAATCAAATCAAAACATATGCATTTCTATATCATATTCTGAATCATATTAAAGATAACCGCATGAAATAATTCCTTAGAAAAAAAATTGAAATGGAATTTGAGATATTATATTGTGAATGAAGAAGAACGAACCTTGGGATTGGTGATGTGATCGTTTTTACGGATCTCAGAAGCGATGGTGGAACGAAGCTGAGAAATGGTAGCGACGTCGTATAGATTGTAAACTTCCATGACGGTAGGTAACGATCTACAAGCGCTTCTGAAGAATTCGAAGACTCGTTGACGTGCTTCTTCCAGATTCACTGAGTTCGGTGGCACTTTTGCGTTTCGAATCGCTTGCGCCATATCCGATTCAACTCACTCAACTCGGTTCTTTTTTATGTTTTGATTATGATTCTTTGTTCTGTTTGCGAGTGGGAATGTATTGTGTTGTTCAAGGTAGAAATGAGGGAAATAGTGCTGTGGAGAACACGAGCCATACGGTGTCGTTTTTAACGTACGTTTCATCTTGTCGCTACGTGGACACCCCTGTTTTTTTTTTTTTTAAATAATAAATTTTGTTTATCTATACTAATATATAAAGGGGATACAAATTTTTGGGATGACTTTTTTGTTATTCCTATTTTACCCTTAAAAAATAACTTCCACATAAAAATAGATTTTCAGTTGTTTTTAGTAAATAATATTTTGTCTTTTTTCTTAACAACTAAGCACAACTTTCACATAAAAGTAGGTTTTCAGTTTTTTTATAGTAAAAAAAAACTATTTTTTTCTTCTTAATAACTAACAAAAATAAAAGAGGTTACGTAGTTATCAATTAACTAAGTCCAATAAAAAAGGAGATTAAATAGTTATTTATATTTGCATAGTAGAGAATATCGATCACAAAGAATAAAGAAGAGAATATGATCACACAAACGACGTGCCCGTTTGGCGGCTAGTTTATAATTAAATTGGTATTATTTCTCTATCAAATAAGTTTTATCTTTCACTATTTTAAGTTACTTCATGTCTACTATAAATTTTTTTTCAATTTAGTCTCTCTATTGACATTGGTATTCTCACTTGAGTCATGGGACTTTAGTCATCTTTTGTACAAAATATATATATTAATTGAATTATAATAAAATATTAGAAAAAATCATTAAAATTATATATATATATATATATATATATATATATATATATATATATATATATATATATATATATATATATATATCAGTGTGATACAAAGTCTAAGTTATGATTTCAACTATCAAAGCGAGGATATCCAATAAAAAAAAGAGATTAAATAGTTATTTATATTTGCACAGTAGAGAATATCGATCACAAAAAATAAAGAAGAGAATATGATCACACAAACGGGCACGTGGCGGCTAGTTTATAATTAAATTGGTATTATTTCTCTATCAAATAAGTTTTATCTTTCACTATTTTAAGTTACTTCATGTCTCTACTATAAATTTTTTTTCAATTTAATCTCTCTATTGACTTTGGTATTCTCACTTGAGTCATGGGACTTTAGTCATCTTTTGTACAAAATATATATATTAATTGAATTATAATAAAATATTAGAAAAAATCATTAAAATTATATATATATATATATGGGTCAGGATCAAATGACATCAAGGTGTCAAACTTAGTAACATGACACCTCCGATAATTCTTTATTGGATAATCGTATTACAAAATCAACCGTTGAATTCAAAGCTATTATTATATAGATCATGTCTATAAAATTTAACATCAATCGGAAACCATTTGATGGGTTAAAGAGAAGGATAAAAATTAACGGTTTTGACGAAGTTTTCTAAGACGTTGGTTTTTATGCATCTCATTTACATATCAAATGATTTTCGATTGTTGTTAAATTTTATAGACATGATCTATATAATAATAGCTTCGAATCCAACGGTTGATTTTGTAATACGATTTTCCGGTAAAGAATTATCGGAGGTGTCATGTTACTAAGTTTGACACCTTGGTGTCATTTGATCCTGGCCCTATATATATATATATAGAGTCAGGATCCGTTGACACCAACAAGTTTGACACCAAATGTTACACCTCTCAATAACGTTTTAACCGATATAAATTTTATAAAATCCACCGTTGGATTGAAAGTTTATATCATATAGATCATTTATGTAAAGTTTCAGGAAAATCCAAAATCATTTGATATGCTATTGAGACACATAAAGATCAACGGCATTTAAAAAAAGACGCAAACCGTTAACTTTGATGTATCTTAATAACATATCAAATGGTTTTGGATTTTTTTGAAACTTTACATAAATGATCTATATGATATAAACTTTCAATCCAACGGTGGATTTTATAAAATTTATATCGGTTAAAACGTTATTGAGAGGTGTAACATTTGGTGTCAAACTTGTTGGTGTCAACGGATCCTGACTCATATATATATATATATATCAGTGTGATACAAAGTCTAAGTTATGATTTCAACTATCAAAGTGAGGATATTCAATAATTTTTTTTTTGTACAATATTCAATAAAAATTCTATATCAATTTAATTGTAGTGATGACAACTTAATAGATTTATATGATGATATAAGAAACTCTCAATATGAAAGGATGATTATGAAGTACGTGCATAGATCATATGATTTTGGCGTTTTAAGATTCCTGAAAGGAATCAAGAACACAACCTTTTTTCAATCAAGGGGTTGAATGCTTAAGATTAACATTAATGCATTCAATCTTTTACCTTTGATATATTCTAGTGTTTTTGTTTATGCAATCATTCGAAGATGCATAGATATATATTTCACATCTAGAAAGTTTATTGCATATGCTCTTTGGGGCATTCCATTGCACATTTGATTCGTGATACTCACTAGCACATTCTTTGCTGCACTTGGTGTAGTGATTGAAAACACTTCTTCTCACTTAGCACATACAAATATAATAGAACATTGTGCGACCACTGGATCACATGATGCATAAGCATGCTACTCACTCAAAGTTAAGTGAACGACCTATTTATCATAAGACAAATAGAGTCGTTGCAAAACAAGCCATTGTGATATAGTACATTTTTCCCGTTTGAATTTGCTTACGGATCATATAGCTATGTACAATCCTGACAATTTGAATGACATAAGCTGGCATAATATTAACCATTGCTTGGAAATTTTATATGACCGAGTCACTTAATACATATGTATTTGACGAAGTTAACTCTTCGCCAAATGAACACATTGTGGTCAAGAGTGTAAAATCTTCAACATATGTCTAGAGGATGAAGTCCTCAACAGAAACCCATATGGTGGAGTGAGTGTTGACTTAACTTTCCTTGATCACGTAATGTCTAGAGGATGACAACCTTAGACATTACCTTGAAGTTTTCAATTGTTGTCCAGATAATGGACGATTGTTGACTTTGACTTTTTGTGATCTTACGTAAGGGCTGACAATAGGGCAGGCCGGACGGGTTCGGGTTCAAAATGTCCACTTGGTCCATACCGTACAACTTATATATATGTTCACCGATGGGTTTATGCGAGTGGGTAACAACTCAAACGGTGAAAATCATTGATAAAAATAAAAATAAAAATAAAAACTTAGATTCAAGAACACAAATTGAAAAATCAGTATAAACTATCATCAATTTTAGATTTGTAGGCAAGGACCAATAGAAAACGAAAATTTGAAACAAAAACATAAAAATGATTTTAACAATGCTGTGTTAAAGTTATTTGAGAAGAAAATAAAGAAAAAAAATAGAGGAGGAAAGGATGATGAAAGACTTGAATAAGGGGTTCGGTTTCTGTCCATAAAGAATTTTTATGGACCGTCCATAAGGTTATCGGAACACTTTTTTCAAGTGTTCCGGTATACATCATCAACTGTACCGGAACACTTTTATGCATACCGGAACACTTTTATGTATACCGGAACACTTTGATACATACCGGAACACTTTTATGTATACCGGAACACTTTGATGCATACCGGAACACTTTTATGCATACCGGAACACTTTTTCTCAAGTGTTCCGGTATACATATTCATACCGGAACACTTTCCTCTCAACTGTTCCGGTATGTATGTTAAACTGCACTATGATTATGACACGTGGAGGGCTAATCTAAAGGCTGAAAATAATTTATGGACGGTCCATAAATAAAATGTTTATGGATAATAACTTACCCCTTGAATAAGCAATTCAACAGGGTTGTGTTCAAAGAAGAATGAGAGAGATGAAAGTGTTGCTGCTATTACTTTGGAGGAAAGAGAGAGAGTGGAATATTAATAAGTTTCAAAGGAAATAAATGAAGGAGTATATTAGAGCATCTCCTATGGCCTATTGTTTCCCAATTCACAAATTAATATTTAATTTAATCATAATAAAAATCTTATACATTTTTGCTTTTGAAATGTTTTGTTGTTCTTAGTATGTCTTCCTTCAACACACCCACACAAAATTCCTCATCATAAATGGATGATTTTGGACAACAAAATATGCATATTAGTAGAAATCATTCTATAATTCCCAAGCACGATTATTCAACTAATTCATATGACAAAATTATCAGTCTTACAAACCAAATATATAGTTTCACTAACCAGAAAGAAATATCCTTTGTATAGAAAGCCTGCGTCTAAGGGAGTCAATCAATTTTATAGTTTGTTAGCGAAGTTACTTTACATTTCACCACATTCAGCAATGACACAAGCTAATTTTGGCCGGTTATTGGGTCCAGTTGCAACATTCTCAATCTTCCTCACGACCAAAAGACCATCTCCAAGTACTCTCTGCATAAAGGAAAGTCATGTAGATACACAACACATCAACAGTTTAGGCGAAGAAAGATGCTAGCAATATTCGAAATAAGGCCACATATTTAAGGATGTATATGAAAGGCAAGCAAAATTCCTTTTTACACAATTAATCAACAATGAGCAGGGATTGTCAAAGAAATGTGCAGAACTGAAGCTAGTCCTCCACTTTAAGGGAACATAACACTATTCCCATGCAGTAATATTTTATGGAATAACACAGAATCTGTGCATACCACAAGAAAAAAATTACTCAATCCGTACTACATTGTGAGACAGACATTTGCTTATTTTGCACATATTAAGGAGACTATAAAAAAGAAAAGTAATTTTACCAAATTAATCTCTTTTTTTTATTTGTCAGGTAGCCTAGTGGCTAGAAATTTCACTCTTAAGGTGCATAAGTGGGGTGTCCGGGGTTTGAACCCTGGCCCGTGCATATAAAATGTGATGTCCCTACCAACTGAGCTAATCTTACTAAACATTAGTGTATAATATCCATCATTACCATAATTCAAAGAAGATATTGACTTTAAAATGATGCACAAGTTATTAATTAAATGATAAAATTTTAGAAAAGTAATCATATTATGGCAAGTTCTACTGGACCATCTAAATAGGTGGTCCACCGTGGACTAGTGTCAAAAACTTATCAGAAATTCTAATAATTGTCAACGATACTCTTAAGAAATAAAAACTCATGACCCTCATTTTTTTTTACGGCTTAAATGGTGACCTAATTGATGACGGGTCACTACCAGATGCATATTTGTTTTCCATTGTTTTAATCAAACCGTATTAAGTCATTTTTTCCATATTAGAATTTACCTCTATTATTATATTGAAAACTGAAAGTGAAACTCATTCTCGGACAATTTTTTTTTTGCACATGTGTCACTCTTTTCATTTTCTAAAATGTGTTAATTTTTTACTTACTATAGACCCTTGAAGTCGTCAACAATCACATGCATTTGTTTAAAGCAATGAAAATGCCAAATACTCGTTTTCACTATTTCCACAAATGCATTATCTCGAGCTAGTATTGCATCTTCTCTCCATCACAATTGCTCTCTTCAAGAGTCTTATATCTTCTTATTACCAAGTTAAAATGAACAAAATTTAGAAAATGAAAATAGAAAACGTTTTCACAAAGTAAATGGGGCCTTAAATTTGATAGTGACTTTGGTTTGTGCAGCTCTCAAATTTAAGGTACTAGTCTAAATGTACAGGTCTGGTGTCATCTTAGACACTAGCTGCCCAAATATCATCATTAAGAAAACATGCAATTGAAGATATCGAAGCATACCCCAAAAACGACATGCTTGTTGTCCAGCCAGTCGCATTTTGCACAGGTTATAAAGAACTGCAAGCAAAGAGAGGAGATTCATCAGTAGAGGTAAAGCTTTTCCAATTTGAAGTTACCACCAAGAAAACAAAACAGGAAGGGAATGACCATTGAAAAGTTACCTGACAGCCATTGGTATTTGGTCCGCTATTTGCCTGCAGATTTCACAATCAGGACTTCATATTTCT
This sequence comes from Trifolium repens, assembly GCA_030408175.1. Taxonomy (NCBI): domain Eukaryota; kingdom Viridiplantae; phylum Streptophyta; class Magnoliopsida; order Fabales; family Fabaceae; genus Trifolium; species Trifolium repens. The sequence goes on from CP125850.1 coordinate 11,711,726, forward strand.
TTATAATGGATTAAGAAAAAGCATAATTTAGCAGTATAAGTTGAATTAATTGATTGCAGAATTGGCTTTTAGCAAAATATATGATTTCAACGCATTCAGGAAGTAAGACTGTTGTAAGTTAACATGTCTGTAAATAACTTGTAGATTTGCATATACATGTATGGTTAATTAGTGCTCAAATTAAGGAGCTAATTCTAAAATTAATAACCATTGCATTGTGTAATTATAACAGTAAATAATAATTGCATCCTTAAGTGACCTGGAATCAAATTTTACTACAGTGTTACATCAACATTCTCCTTATTTTTGTATAACCCAAAATAGCATCAGATTAAAACATGAAATACATACCATTGATAGAAGACCAGGTCCAGTGTGTTTGGCAGTGAAATTCTCATCGTCAAACTTAAGTCCGTAGATTGAAGCACATCCACTACCATCACCCTGCCAAGGAAGAATATATTTGTAAGAGTTCATACAAAACCAGGATTCAAGAGAAAGAATATTGACTTCAAAACTAAGATACATAAGCCATGCATATAGACCATATGAGCTTATTTTATAAATAATGAATGTAAATTGTAAACATAAACACCCCTGTATGTAAAAACAGAAAGTTAGAGACAACAGTGACCCGAAAATACCTTTACATAATCACCAGCCTGAATCATAAAATCCTTAATCACTCTATGAAATTGACAACCCTTGTAACCAATAGGAAGTCCTGCTTTCCTGCCAATAAAATCATATCATAAAACCAGACAATTCTTAGAGTCAAATATGCTGGTAGACATTTTGCAAAATGGCATTAAATAGGAAATGAATCACAGTTAATTCATTTACGAGGAAGAGAAAAGTTAAATATATTTTTAGTCCGTAAAAATGATACTTTTTTTATTAGCCTGTTCCTCCTTATCATCATTCTTTTTTCATTTTTTAGTCCTTACATTTAACAACATAATGTATTTTTCTGACCCTCACTGAAGTACTCATAGTCTTAGGGACTAAAAAATGCACATGATTTTTCATATTTGTAAGGCATAAAACAACAACAAAAATTAAAAGGGACCTCTCCAATAAACATAATATTCTTAGGCTTTGTTTGCGAGTTTGGAGGGGAAGGGAGGGGAAGGCTTTGGAGGGAGGGAAATAGAGAGAAAATTAGAAAAATCTTTTACATTTTTTGAGAAAGTATTTTTTATAGAGAATGACAAATAAATATTTATGATTAATATATTATGAATTTAAGAATGTTATAACAACATTAATAAAATTTGAAGAATTCATATAAACCCTCCAAACCCCCCATCCAATACAATTTTTGAGTTCCCCCAAATTGGGGGGTTTTTGTGTTATGAAGAAAAAATAACCCTTCAAACTCCTTCCCTCCCAAACTTCTCTATTCCTTCCACTTGTTTCTTCCTTTTTTTTCTAAGCCCTCCCCTCCCTTCCCCTCCAAACTCGCAAACAAAGCCTTAGGGACCATAAACAATCCCCTCCTCTCTCCCCAAGCAACCTTATCTCTATTGGGTATCTAAAATAAAAGCACAGCGATAGAACAAAACCTATCATGAATGAAAAAAAAATAAAAAGTGAAGAAAAACCGCAATGGATTGTTGGCCACTTTGAAAAAGATTGTTACATTACCTGTACTCCCCCGTGCAGAATTGCCTGCAACAAAATAACAAAAGCAAGCCTGTTAATAAGGACAATAATTTGTCAAATAAACAGAATCTGAAAGTTTAAAAACAAACACTCGGAAAGGAACATAAAAGTCCAAACTGTTGGTTTAAGGAGGTGTAAAAACAACTTTTCCTACTAGAAGTCATCAAAATATCTATTCCACTCTACAATCAACAACCTCCAAACCATGTATTGCATTTTAAACATATTTTTCATTGCCATTGCCACATAGCTGAATGAAACGAAAGCTGAAATCTAAGTTTCACCAACTCTAAAGTAAAACAGAAAACATCGCATCACCTAAACAAACCAACACAACCTCTTCGTATTAGGTTTACCAATTTCAATCCACTTTTCAGCACAAACTGATAAATTCATATGAAACATTCTAAAATCCAAACTAAAGTTACATTACATAAAGTAAAATTTAGTTACTATTTTTTTTTTGTTTCATATAAATAATAGCTTAAATTGAAAAAACATATTCCATTATAAATAATTTCCCAACCAGTGTAAAGTCTAAGCAAACACAAAGACTGTCCCATTACAGCCACCAAGTAGCTTCATATGCTATGTAGCACCAAACCGACACTTCAGATTGAAAGCGTCTACATTGTCCGACACTAACATTTTTCAAGACCTATAAAGCACGGACACTCCTCAGATTAAGCGTGTCTTGGTGTCGGACACGCGTCGGTGTCGGAGACCAACACGACACCAACACTTATAATCACATTGAATTGTGTCATTTTCTCAAATTATTATCGGTGTCAACATGTCAGTGTCCGTGCTACATAGTTCGAGACTAGAAAACCACACATGTAGCTACATTCAATCCATGTATATTTTCTAAAATTATTACTGATGTCTATGTGTTAGTGCCGTGACCAGTGTCCTGTCTAAAATTATTACTTCTACCTATTTATTTATTAATTAAAATTATTTTGAATTTTCTCACACCAAGCTAAATATGAATAAACAGCATAACATCTCTGGTTCCTCTGTGATTACCTACCTACACATGAAATCTAAGCAATAAAATACAGTGATAATTTAACTTCAAAGTTTTATAATTGGAGAAAATAAATTAAGAAAATTGAAGTGGTAGAGAAAGAGAGGGAGGGGAGTACCTGAAATTCTCAGCGGTTTTGGGGGCAATATCAGCGAAGAGTTCCATTTTGATTCTACCGGCGGGAATGTTACCGATGGTGACATCGAAGAAGACGATTGGGTTTTTAGGGTTTGGAGGACGCACGTGCCACTCCACACCATTGCCTCCTACTGAAGAACCCATTTCTCTTTCTCACACACACTTGCAACGCAAACACAGCAAAATGCAATGCTTCCGAGTTATTCTGACTTCACTATAGAATTTGAATGAAGTCAGCGATTTTCCAATAAGTACATTTTCTTAGCACAAGTTTAAGAAACAAAAAAAAAAATTACATTAAAAATATACATTTTACATTTTAAAAAAATTGACGGAACAAATTTCAAGATAGTTTTATTATATTGAGATATTGTTTGATCCGATTTATTTCTAACTTTTCTACTTAATAAAAGAAGAAGTTGACAAACAAATTTTCAAAAAGTTCTTTATAAGAAAAAATTGTTTAATTTTTATGAGTAAAATACATAAATAAAAAACTTTTGAACCTAAAGAAACAACAATTACCAAAATAATTTTAGCTTTTTTTTAAAAGCTCTTATTTTTACTTTTAGTTTTCAGATAGCTTTTAAGACTTAAAAATGTCAGATCAAACAATACCTTAATTTCTTTAACTAGTACCTCAGAGACACTATTTAGAATTTTCCATAAAACAATTACTTTCATCAAAAGAAAAAGACAAAAAAAAAAAAAAGCAATTAACTTCATTGAAAAGTATATTAGTCTCTTCCACATCTAGGTTAGGTAAAAATAATGAATACCTAGCTAGCTAATTGAGTTTATAGTATTTGACAAAATTAACTGGTAAACTAGCTATAAGTATGAAATAACGTAAAAATAAAATATTTAATTAATATTTAATATTTTCATATATAATGATAGAGATAAAATTGAAACAAAATATGATAAGTTATAAACTCAAAAACTAATCGAAATAATATCTGAAAAATAAGCTATAAGTTAGTAAAATAAGCTATAAATTCAAAGTGAAAAACAGTAACCAAACAAAGCCTTTTTTGCCGTATAAGCTTCTTTTTCTAGAGAATTTTTTTGTTAACATTTGCAAAACTCAAATTTCAAAATCATCCAAATCACACTTATTGGCATCCAAATCCCATCTGTCATTACACTCCTAAACGAAGGCAACAACACTAAGCTAAGAAGAAGAACCAACAAAGGGTCTATAAACCTCCAAATCAGGCATGTAATATGTACAAAGAATCTCTCTATTTCTTCAACACATAGTTAATAGGGGTTATAAACCTTGTGGTGTTAACTAGAAACACCTCTGCTCTGCATATCTTGTGTTTCCCCTTTTACCATTCACATGTGGAGATGGCTGCAAAGTGTCATTGGTGTGCTTATAGAAAACAAATTGCATTGAATAAAGTTTAGGGGATAAATTCCACATGAATTTGTATTTTTAGAAATAAAACTGATCCAAGTAAAAAAAAAAAAAAAGAATTGGAGCTTCATTATTTGAATTACAGTATTCACATGGAGGAAATTTTACAAATGAAGATCAACAACAATGTAATTAGACATAAAAACCAGTTCTGACACCTAATTATACACCAAATGACCTATTTCCAAAATACAAAAAAAAAAAAAAAAAAAAAAGGAAAATTGGCAACAATGAATATTCACAGAAAGATAGAGTCACAATGAAAATTTTGCTGCTTTCCTTTTGTTGTCTACATTCCCTTATGCAGAAGACTTTGGTATCTTGAATTGTTTCTTCAGAAACTGAGAAGCTTCTGAGTCACTCCTATGGCATAATATTCTTAATAGAGTTTTAGAATCAGCTCCTAGTTTCCCTTTGCCACCTTGCATTTCTAGACCACTAGCAGATTTCAAGTCTTCAATCAACTCCCTTGTCTGCAAAATAATACAAATAACTATGTAAGTATATATAATCTGAGGAATGATTGTTACAAGATATTTTATACCACTAATTAATGTTTTAAAACACAAGACTGTACCGGACGGTTCAACCAATTGAAACGAAACTTGCCAATTTGTCGGTGGGTTTGATCCTGGTTAGTTACATTGCAATCACATTCTGGTTGAAGCACGGTTCAACTACAGTATGTTCAATGGATTTCCACTTTTCGCATTTTTTATATACTTTTTCCCCCTTTTTCAATACTTTTCTATTTACTTATTTGCCATCCGGTTCAACCCGTGGTTGAACCAATTGAACCACAACCTAGAGGTCTCGACAGTTTGATGTCCGGTCGGATTTTTAAAACATTGTCAGTAACAAATAACTACATACATCACATAGTGAAGAACTCATTTACTTTGGAAACTTAGCCAAGAATTTGGCAACAAAATTTGGCTAATCACAACACAATCATTAGTCACAGGATGGCGATTTGATATGGAATCATAGATAAAGCTATCGGATTCCAAGCTGGTCCAATGCCCTTTTAAAAGGTGTTGTTATATTGATTGATTGGAAAAACAGCATTTAAGATTTTAACAATTTCATAGTTTGTTATAATACATGTGCATGTATCACAATATCAACCATTGATTTTCAAGGTAGAAGCTATTAACTCTACAATTTTCCCTCTAAAGTAAATTCCTTGATTTGGAAGACTCAAATCCTTCGGCAGGTCATCTATATACTGATTATCGATATTTTTTTATCAGACAGCGCAGCAGACTGCAAACGGAGAAGTAAATGAACAAACCTCATAGCCATGCAACTTTATCACAAGCCGAACACGTGCGACCTGGTTTTCAACAACACCTCGAGGAAGGCCATCACCTCCAGATATAAAAAATTCCTACAAGAAGCATCAACACAGTAAAGTTTAAACAAGGGGGTATTCATGCATTAATAGTATTAGTTGCCGTCAATAAGTACTAAAAGCACACCGAAAACCTCTATCAGAGCACAAAAATCTTCAAATCATGGTAACTTTTTTCATTGTGAGATTTATCAAGGGCTTAGATTTGTGAGGTTATGTAAGGAGATTACTCTCAGGAAGTGGCTTTGATCCTTTATTTATTTATTGATTGATTTTTCTATCTATTTTCTTAATTTTAAAAAATAGATGACATCGAAATGAAACGCAAACACCCAAAGAGAATTTCCACCTATCCCTCTATGGAGGAAACCACGGTTCAGATGTGATAGAAACATTCTCACTGCATGTTTTTCTCAATTCCTTGTAGTGTCGGTTTACAAAGGGCTATTTATTAAGCATTCTTTCTGTAGGCAGTAAAAGTGAAATTTTGATTTAACATCCCTATGCAATATGTAATGATGGTCGAGTACTTTAAGTCTTAATAAAGTTTCAATTTTTTATTATTTTGCAAAAGAAAATACCTTCTTCATTGGTATGCCAAGCTTAACCATTCACTGACTTTGAAACCATTAACCTAATACTCAAAGTTTATTATTTTTTACTCTTTTGCAAAAGAAATACTTTCTTCATTGGTATGTCTCCAACTCACTATTATTAAAAAAGAAGCAATAAAGTCCAAATGTCTGATTAGCTTGTTGCAAATTGTAGACACGATTTCTTTTTAACATTCAAATGATTGGAGTAAGATACCTTTAGGGCTTCCAGATCTTCTTCTAACAATTTTGCATCACCGGGAAAGAAAACTCTTGAAGGACCACCGTCTAAGATAACACGGAGCAAGCCATCCTGCACGTGGTAAAATGTTAAAATCACTATCCAAGTATGAATTTATCAAAAAGCAAGAGTAAGGTAGCAACCAATGATGCTTGAAGAAGGCTTGTCACTATCCGATCCCTGAGAGGCTCCACAACAATATCGCAGAGTTGGCTAAGTTCCTATGGAAATTCAAATATGGAACGCACATGATTAGTTATATTAAGTGTCAGAGTTTCAAGTGAATCCAAATATAATGAATAATAAACTTAATCATGGTAGGAAAAACAATTGAACGAGTCACAAATATTTGCAGCATCATTTCATTTTTGTAAATTTAGACTAAAATATCTTCATTTATTTTTTTACTTTTCTCATGACATGTGTTCCTTTTCGATGCAAATAGCAATAAGTATTAATACCCTATTATAACAACATCGTGGAAATCAAATGTTCTTAACTACATTTAAGGGTATGGTTGGAAAAAATTAATAAAATCTTGGATTTCTAAGAGACAAAGTTTTGAAACAACTTAACAGCTAAGTCCACCAAATATATGGAATGGAGGGAATAATAGGATTTAGTTTAGGAATTCGGTTTCCCTTTTTCCCCTTCAAGTTGATCCACGATATTTCATTATTATCTTCTTTTACATATGTTGTAGTAGTTATAGGGAGTTATCTTCTTCTACATATTCATTAAAATTGAAAAATAAAATATCAATGAGAATATAATTTTTCTGTCGCCACAATAGTCAACAATATATTCTGAAATTTGAATGAGATTAATATGCGATTTCACTTTTGGAAATATACAATTTACTTTTTCACATTGTGTCTGCAAATTAGAGCAGTCTATCATGGTACATTAAAAAAATAATGATATCTTTCCAATGAGAAAAAAATTACCATATCAAGCGGTTCTATAAGTACATCGACCCTAGAGCCTGAAACACTAGGTTTATATAAGTTGTCAATGAAAGGCACTCTAAGATCGCAGAAGATGATTTTAGTTCCTGCAAATTGAAAATTAACCCAACACAGTAATTAGACAAGTTTGATTTGCAGCCAAAGCAAATGAGGTAGCAAATTCTTACCGGTGTACTCACAAATGCGCTCCATAGCAGCATTTATAACTTTTCTACTTCCATCAAAGGTATCCTTTTTGGACTTATCATCAATGGATTTTCCTATAGACAAAAAGTGTAAAAAATAAAACAGTTTTCAGTATTCTGATAAACTTTTTCTTTTATATTTTTTCAGAAAGCATGATATAAAGAGAGGCCACAAGGGAACATCGGTAGAAATGTTCATATGCACATGATAACAATAGCAGAGATCAAAATCAGTACTAATGATAAACTTGTTGTGCATAATCATGACGAGTATATGATTCAGAAATTCAATATTCCATTAATCTATTCAATCTATAATACACTTCCGAAAGATTATCTCCCCTGGTATCCCCCACTCTCCCACAAAAAATGTTGCCTTCAGTTCATCAATTCTGTTCTTACTCAGATTATAACAAAATTTTCATATTCGCTTATATAATTAAATATAAATGTCAGGAGAAAAAAGAAAAAACTTGTGTAAATGAACGATAAGAAATCCTCTTAAACGGAAGACACAACAGAAAAACAAAAAGATTCAGTTATCCAGAGATGTTTATAAGTGCAACAAAGCTATCTCATAACAGTAATGTGAGTTCCCTTTAATTAATTAGGAGAAATACGAGAAAAGAATCACAATGCATGAATGTGATCTTATACCATAACAATGTACTCCTATAGAGACAGCCTCTAAAATGTAGTCATCCATATTGTACCAAATACACATAAATAAATATATGAATAAATAAAATTAGCTATATAAATATTTCAGCAATTTGCTAACTGAGTGCTTGGACATGACTGTGCAATGGTATAAAACATAAGTAACTGGACAAAACTGATACAGATATAACAGTTCACCACACATACTTATGAGTTTTTCCTGCGACCTTTTGTTTGTCCATCGCTCCCAAATGGTATCTTCCAATTTATTCAGATGACTGGTCGCATACTGGAGATGGCAAAAAAAAAAATCATTAATTTCTATTCAGAAAGGGCTAGGGGAATTCAATGTAACTGCAAAATTTTCTATTCAAAAATGTCAAAAGTTAAAATAAAAATGTACAAAAAATAAAAACATTTAACCGGTAATGAAATATTTCAATCCAAATATAAAAATGATAAACAAAACAGATGCTCATTAAAAATGTAGAGAAAGAGAGACATCCTCATAACTCACATATAAAGTATTTAACTGAACACAAAGTATTGGAGTTGTTAGGACGCTAATATCTCGGGGCCTTGTCTCCTCACGCTCAAGTACACGAGTGTCAAATAGTTCCTTTTTTACAAAAGCTTTTATTATTCCAGCTTCCCTACTGTATCGCGTGAGAATGGGCACAGGTGGAATTAAATCCTCCTTGCTTGCTGTTAATCAAAAGGAAAGCTTAGTATTAATATGAATATAGGATCTAAACAATATGCATAAATCTTACCACACAAGTAGATATAGTTAGAACCTATTTGAAATGATTTGAATAGAGATGCATTGTCGATGTAAAATAGTTTTACACCGACATCAATAAAAACTCACGATATTGCCGCACAAGTCCACTTTGTATCCACAATTTAAAAATAACCTTAAAATGTTTAATTCTCATTGGACGTCAGTGTAAAAGTAGTTTACGCTGATAGTACGTGTCCCCTTTTCTCATTTGAAATCTAAAATACTCAATCATCGAGTAACTCAGAATTGTTACAAAGACAGAATAATAAGACTAAAATGCAAACATTTAAAGATGCTAAGCTGTGGATTTGGATTTTTTGTGCTATAGCAAAGCTTATGAATTGATTCAAATCTCTCAGTTGGAAAAATAATCAAATTTTTGTCGACAGTGAATCCCTGATCCATCATTAAATTATGTACAATTAGATCTAAAACAAATATGTAGTATCTACTCACCCAAATCATTAACAACAAGATTTGCATACACTTGAAGAGCATTGTCAATGCCACGGAATAAGCTATTCAACTCTGTAAACCTCATTGGAACTTTAAGACCGAAAAATTGATCAACCGTCTGCAACCAATAAAATAGCAAATTAATTGAATGTGCAATAGCAGGACATGATAGAACAAAAGAAACAGAAATGAAATAGTTCATGTCATCATAATGCAGAAACATTTAAAAATAAAGGCATCAAGTCAACTGGGAGAAATAGTAATGAACATAAAGGAACAATGATGAAAATAGTAACGATTCAGTACTAGCATCTCTAGAAAGAGATAATACCATTAAGTAATTCTACTCAATCAAATTCACAACTAATACTCTAAAAAAGAGATTTAAAATGTGAAATTAGATTTATTTAGAATTAAATTATGCTCCTAATAGAAACCTTTTTGGTGGAAGTTTTTTGGTTGTTTAATTGGTCACATTTTTATGACATCGATTGGATATTGGTCTCGTTACAGCAAAAAAATCAATCAATAATCAATTGATGGTTAGCTCTTCGCCCCCTTGCATTGCTCCCACTAGAAAAGAGAAAAAAAAACTACCGGAAGATATCTTCCGGTGGATGGGGAGATTCTAATAAATTTAGGAGATATAGTGGATCGTAGTTGTTTCTTATTATGCAAGAGGCTAAAAAAATAAGTCATGTAGAAATGCCAAAATAAACGACCCAGATACAGGTCAATGGAAATGCCGGTTTGTCATCTTTCTTTCGAAACATAACTTATGTCGTAATGGAGTTTGATTTCATAGATCATGAAAAACTATTGTTATACAACCATATGACAAATCACAGAAATACTATCACATTCTTACCTCCTCAACAATTCTGTAAACTTCTACAATAGAACCGGCATGCCGCTGTTGAATAGATATTGGGTCCCAATGCTGCGAAAGTATATCAACTAATTATTAGAGTATATATGCAGTGACGAAGCTTAGTAGAAGCAGGACAGAAGACGAATAAATCCAGCTTAAGAAAATAAAAACACAATGTAGTTTGCAAATTAACTGTCAAATAGACCAATCTTGTTAAAATTATTAGAATGTGTAACTGTTTGTCATATCTTACACCTATTCTGTTGGTAAAGGTAATTTAATATTTAAATCTGAAAATTCAAGGTTTTGTTGAGTACTCATATTTCATTTGTATTTCCTTTTCCCACCCTAACATTAGACATCTTTTACAATTGTTTTTAACTCTGTAGATATTCTAGTCAAGAAAAGAAACAATTAAAAATGGCTGGCATTTGACAGTAAAGCACCATTGATTGGGGTTTACCTCCTGTTGAGCAACTCGCTCCACCCAACCTAAAATTCTTCCGAGCTGTGAATTGACCCATCGTAACACCAACGTTCCAGATTTTGTCTCAATCTATAGCAATAAAAGAAGCAGGACCAGGCTAAAAGCTTAGAATGAATAATGATAAGAGAATAAATGAAAAAACCACTAAAATAACAAACGAAAGAGTTTTCAAATGTAAAACTATTGGAAACATGTGTAATCAACGACCTAAATGACAATAAAAAGCAAACTAATCACTAGCACATGCACATCCGCACTATGCCACAACTACATTCTCATCCTCTATATAGTATTTCACCAATAAATCATGAGACAATAGAAAGCCTTTTATTTGCCATAAAAAAAATAGAAGGCCTTTTATTTCTGATGAAATATTTTTCTAATAAGGATCAAAAGGTTCGTCTGACCAAGTGATAGCAAGGATTTTTTTTATCAAATATAAAAGTAGGAAATCACTTTATATATTTTCCATCACTTTACTCATGTTGATACTGATGACTGTTGTTATTCTTAGATAAAGACAAAACACATAGAGAAGATTCAATTTTTCAAGTTAGAGCTAAGTCCACTAAACAAATGAACCACATACCTGGTAGAGATTCAATTTCCTCAGCAAGATCTCAGCATTTTCTTCATGGCATGCAGATGTAATAAGTGCCATTATGAACTGCTCAAGACTTTCAGCTGCTGGAAATACTGATATCACATCCTCGCTTAAATGTTCTGCACTATCCAGAAACGGCTTCTGAAAATACAACCAAAAACCATATTCTGTCAAAAAGAAAGATATATTCCACAACGTGATCAGGAAAACACATAAACAATCATATGAACACTCACCAGTTTGTGGCCATATAGTTTGTGAACTAATGACGCAGATACAATAGTTGCTTGAGGATGTCTCTGTTGTAAAACAGGCATGAAAGTTGCTGAATCTTTTTTAAGGAGCTTCTTGAGTTCTTCTGCAAGCAATGCCAAGGGATGCTCATTTGACATATCTACTCTTTCCACAACTTGATTTATCTGCAGAAAGTAATGAGATTCATTATATATGAGCACATAAATGGATTACAAAAATAATATCTTCCTCTCTATCCAATAGTTTAACTATTTTGAGAAAACAAAAAACAAATGTTTCTGTGCACATACAAATCACGCAGCAGGACAAAGATTTATAAAGCAATTGTAATCATATTTTTGCTTCCAAATTATCAACTGTTCTCTGATATATACACTTAAAGCAAAAGCCAAATTCCATCAAGGTGTGAATAGAATTTCTAATATTTAAAAAAAGTTTGCTTAAAATTCAAACACGTTTAATCAATATCATTGAATGGAAAATTTTGAGTTGTCTATTATTTAACAGTCAAGTGGAGGATAATACCTGAAAAGCGAGTAAAATATTTCAATGCAGAAATAGAACATAGAACTATCGAAATTCAAACATTTTCAATTTTCGCAACAAAAACTACATTATCATATATAACCATCAATACCCAGAATACTCACCCTGGCAAATGCATGCTTGATTGATGATGTTACATACATCTCTATCTGATCTCGGTCGCTAACTTGCAAGGACTGGATATCAGTCTGCGGTAAAAACAGTAAAAGGAACTTTCAACAAAAGAAAATAACAACTTCTAATGTTACAATTTTAACAAATCTAGCCAACTGCAAAAGATGTTATCAAACTAATTTACACACAGTGTCCGGTTCCTCCAGTAGAAGCCTCCTGGTAATCATCGCAACTGCTACAATCTTTTCCATAATTGCTGAGCCCTATAAGATATAAGAGGAGATTTACAAACAAAATTAAAGGTGCAACTCAATATATTAGAATAAATAAGGAAAAAATCAAAACAAGTTTTAAAGAGAATAGACGAGGGAAAATGATTTCGAAAGTATTTATTTAAAAGACACACAAAACAAAATGGATTGGAACTGAAATTCAGTTTGTTTATCCAAGGGAGCTCAGAACACTTAAAGCAGAGGAGAATCATCTGGAAACTACAATAGTACCATCCAACAAATGCAAACATAAATTCCAACTTTTAATATAGTAGTGATTTGTGAGCATCTCAAGTTCCAATTAAATTCAAACCAAAACATGTTCCACAATAAAGACAGTGACTGGATGAGGGATCCTCCTAAAATAGCCACTGTGCTTAAAAAGAAGGATATTAGTCCCTTTATTCCTTTTTAGTTGCAGCTTTAAGGTTATTTACACATACCAAGAAAACCTATAAATTTTATTACTCTTAATGGAATTATTTATCTTTTTCCTATATTACCCTTAGCTATGTGTCATCGTATTCCACCTATTTCTCAATAAATAGTTAAGGGTATTATAGATGAAACAATAGTTAATGTTGCATTGAACTTTGAAAACGACAAATAAATAGGAACACAATTTTTCTATAAAAGTGACAGTTAAAATAGGAACAGAGGGAGTACTTCACAAAAGCTCTACATACAACAATCAGAAAAATGACACACATAAACGACCACGTATCTGATCAAGTAGTACTTATTAAATTAAGCAGTTCAACAAACCTCACTAAAGTGCAGATGGTAATCTCCAAGCTGTTTGTCAGCCCATTTTTGAATTGGTGTTAAGAAAGCCTGTAAGAAAGACATATCTCGTTCACCTTCAACCTTCGAACGCAAGCTTTTTAAGTGCAACCTCTCCTGCTGGCCTCGCTGTTCCATTAGTGGTATTTTATTTAACTGCTCTAGTGCATGCAGCAAAATTCCATGCTCCCTTGTGATAACATACTGTAACCCACACAATAAAATAATTAAACATTAAATAATGGTTACATAAAGTTGAGTCACCTTATTCAATAAATAATTAAAATAATTAAACATTAAATAATGATTACATAAAGAAAATTGAGTCACCGAGGATTTGGCTCCCTCTAAAGTGGAATTTCATTTTAGAGCGTAAAGTAAGACATCTCAACGTTGATTATAAATAAACTATTGCTATTTTAAGACATCCATGACCCGTCATGTACGTGCATGTAATGTCAAGAGTTACTAGTTTTCAACAATGGTTGTAATGAAATGTCTTACTTTACCATCCAAAGTGAATTGCTTATATTGGAGGAGCCAAATCCTAAAATACAATAATCACTTACGCAGAATAAAAAAGGTAAAATAGACAAACCGTAATGAAAATCAAGCTAATTGGCATCTCATTATATCCCTATTGGTGAAATTTTAACCACTTGACATTAATCTTAATTATCATAAGAATAAAGATCTCTATTCTTCTTGATTAAATCGTGTCATTTTAGAAGGAAACAGTCGAGGAAAATAGGTTATGCTAAATTTAAATATTAACTTAAAATCTAAAATGCGTGTTCTTAACACATTCCGGAGTTCAAATTTTTTTCATCTATATTTTTGAAATCTGCATAATTACCATCTTTGAGAATAAATTTTCCAAAAAAATTATCATCTTTGAGATTAGAGTAGGGTCTAAAGCAATACAGGTTCAACGGATTAGGTTTCGGCAAGAAAATGAAAATTAGGTGAAACGCGAAACATCAAGACTTAAATTGCTATAGTTATGGAGAGTAACGCATGTGAGAGAACAACACAGAAAAATATGGCCTCACAGTGGTAATAGGCCACCAGTCCAAGATGAGACAGATATAATTTTGTCTTTTCAGTTTAATTTGTAACTAAAAATAAGTAGAAGCAAATAACAAAAATACAGTATAACAGTCAAACAATAAAATTGAAAATCGTTTTTGAACATAAAATTAGAGAATGTGATGGATATACCTGACGAAATAAAACCCATGCATAGCAGGTGTGATGGATTGTCTCTGTGATGCCAAAAACTCGCCAAGTAGACTTCAAAAGTTCAAGAATTTCTTCTACTTCCTGAAAATAAGGTAAGCCATGGAAGACACAGTTCAGAGATACAATCTCCGGTGTGTTTGATTTGAATAAAAGGAAGGGACTAGAAAGGACAAAACCAGTTGTTCCGTGTTTGATTTTAAAACTAGTCATAATACTGAACAAAACAAGGTGGAAAAACACTCAAAATTTCTTTTCTAAACAAATGACGGAACAACTTCTTGTCTCAAGGATAAACTACTTGAAAGACAAAAATACCTATTTTTATTTTCTACAAAATAAATACTCTCTATAACTTAACCATTATTTGTTTATTATAATAAATAAATAATAAATTAACATACATAAATATATAATGCCATTATATATATATATATATATATATATATATATATATATATATAAAATTTATATATTTTGTATAAATTTCATATTATTTCTTTTTTGTTGTCCGATGTGAACCAAACAATGTACTGCCAGACAAGGAGTTGTGTTGTGACTCAAGCACTTATCTTGTGTTGTTCTCATCGTTCTGTATCTCTGTATCAAATGCACCCGAATTCAATTCTATTTTATTTACTAGTTTATCAAATAAGAGTTTCAATACAATTGTTTTTTATCTTCATAAAGTATATTTTATTCCAATCTGCACATCGCAACTAAATACATCATCGACAATAAACATATGTTTCCTTTCCCTTTATACATCATAAACTTTCCAGCGTGCAAACTCAGGAGGACTATATCACAATTCACTTGCCAAAAATTGAACAAATGAAAAACCAGGAAATATATCTTTTCAAAAACAATTTACAAATTTAAAAGCTCAAACTGTCATAATGGTTTTGGGAAGCTAAAGACACCAACCTCTGTCAGCTTTCCCTCGTCTAGCATGTCAAATACGCTTAATAGTAATTTTTCATAAAGTCTGACATTAAAATGGTAACCATCTGCCCAATGGCATATTTCACCGGTTAAGTCACCCCGAGCTGGTCTCTCCGCAAGTGGAATGACAATCTCCCTTAGAGACCTCAAGCATTCTGTCCTTTGAAGTTCACCAGATGAAGATGGGAGAAACTGAAGAACAAATAAAAGAGTGGAACGAGTTACAAGACAAGCTAGTTATAAGAATCATGTGAGCTAGCCAATTAGATATAATACAAAAGTAAGCCAGTTCTTATGACCTGATGCTAACAGGCAGTATAGTAATATATTATAGGGTCAAATATATTTTCAGTCTCTATAAAATTTACATTTTGTTTTTTGTCAAAATCACAGGCTTTTAATCACTAAAGAGAGACCAAAAATATGCATTTTTGTACTTTGAAGGGACTGAAAAGTGGGTATAGTGACTAAACATCAGTCGAGATAATAAATTATAGGGATTAAGAATATATATCAAACATCCAAATGGAGAATCACATACCTCAGATTCCTCAATCTTTGCCAAAAGAATCCTCAACTCATTTGTCTTGCGTCCAGATTCACCAAATCCAACCACAGGGTGATTAACCAGGCCCTCCTCCAAAACTTTTAACTGCAATGACACAAATCTTGAAACATTGAGCATAGACAAAAAATACAAGATGGAAGCATCCTCATCTTTCCATAAACAGAATTACAGGCTAATAGAGTATATGAAGGAGACGAAAAATTAGTTTAGAACAGATTTTACTACCTGCCTCTTTTGCCATCGAATAAAAGCCTTCTTGTCAGAAAATTCTGTGCGTGCAACACAGCAAAGCAACTCCAAAGGAACCAAAAGTGTATCCATCCTTTTCCCTGCCTTTCCCACAAGAGCATTTAGCAACCCTTGTTTTGTTCTAATATCCATTGCCTCAGATATCTGCATCCAGACATCCATATATACAGATACATAAAACAAAAGCAAACACTGATTTAATATTTCATCAGTTTTCGGTTTTAAGAGATATATCCGTACACAAAATAAGGTCATATTTATGGATCCAGAATAAGGAAATTAATTGTATCCAACTTATCAATTTTCTTAAAATTCGAGTTGGACCTAACTCAACTATGTAAAACCGGCTTGTAATGTGAGGATGCATCTCACTTATAAACACATTTTCATGTCATATCTCATCCAGTGAGTCTCTCAAACTCAGGACTAGGCATTTGGAGCATGACCTAATAGCGGGTGGCCCAACGGATCTTGGATAGACTCTGGTACAATCTTAAAATTTTTGTTTAGCCTAACTCAACCTTACAGTATATCAGAACCGGCTTGTAAAGTGAGGCATACCTTCATTAATAAACATGTTTTTAGGCCATACATCATCCAATGTGGGACTCTCAAGTCTAAACAAATTCAAAACCTATCAATTTTGAACCACCATTAGCTCAGGCAGTACCTAAGTTCCCCTCTACGACCAAATCCCAAAGTGTTCACTTTATCTCCACTTCAGCCTACTAAGTCTTAGACCTCCTTTAGCCAACAACGACAAACTCTCCTGACCACCACCACCGCGAAAAAATGCCCTTTTGAAGAAGGGTGCCTCATAGAAATAAACTATAATTGAACTCAATTGTACTCATTTTTCAGAAACAGTTGACATGTATTGCTTAACCATCTACACTAGAACATTAAGTAGATACTTATTTTTCTAAAATGATGTAGACAAGCTTCCAAAGTCCATCTTAATAAATACTAACCAAGTTCCATAATCATCTGTATAAAGTTCTTACTAAAGTATGGTAGTTATCATAGAAAAAAGGACCCTTGCTTATTAGAAGAGTACACCAAGCTACTTAGCAAAAATCAAAATATAAAAGGACTGAAAAATCAAATGAACAATTAAAGTATCAAAGTATACCTCCAATTGAACACGCATGGTTTCCAACAAACCAACTAATCCAGGAGCATTTTGAGACTGGGATACAACACTTCCAGTTTTGCTGCGCCCAAGTTTCCTAATCAAGCTGTTGGATCTTTTATCTTTCTTTTTTTCTTTTGATGGGACAATCAAACCCCTATTATAAAAGAAACCAGTCAAAGATTTCACATATGAAACAGAGAATCTACTAAAAACCTTTCACCGAGAGAGAGAGAGAGAGAGAGAGAGTACCCTGTGGCTCCAGCACAAGCCAAGAGGATCTCATATGCAGTTTCACGGAGATCATCGTCTGTGATACCTAGAAGCAGTAACACCGTATATTAGGAAAGTTTATGATGGCTTAGGTTTAAACCTTTCAACTAAAGTTTAATGCCTAAACTATCCAAAACTAATATTTTAGTAATTCTATGAAAAAAAATAACCATTAAATAAATTCTGGAATGTACAAAAAATGGGGATAAGAAACCCTATTAGATCTATAAAAACAACAAAATCTTGGGCCTTTTTCGACTGTTGTGATGTCGACTAAATGGATCAAACAACAATATGATCTCCTATCAAAGACTTCATAAATCAATGACTTAAGAGTAATACTCAGTTTCCTGTAGTAGATGTTTTACTGCTTTATAAATGTAACAGAGCCTGCTACAAGATCATTCAGTTATGTTAACAGAACAGAAAATTTCTCATGCTTCTATCAAAACTTTTTTTTTCACTCTCTTGCTTTCACTCAGTTTTTCAGTGAGCACTGGTTCTTGATTTCTATAAGTGGAAATGTAAAGAACTTATCCAACAGTGAGTTTTAAAACAATCACCTGTGGAAAAAGAAGGCAATTTTACAGCAAGATCAGAAGCATCATTTAATGTCCTTTTAGCCCTGAGACCTTCAACCATGGAAGTATCATCGTCATCCTCAAAGTCTTCAATGTCATCCACAGTTAGCTCCCTTTCATGTGCTGAGCCTAAAGACTCCGATCTTGATATATTAGAAGCCATTGGAGATGGAGGAAAAACAGAAGGTGGAGTGGAAACAGCGATAGGAGGCACTGCAGAAATAGGAACAGGTGGGGGTGCCCTTTTGGGAGGTGAACCTGAAGACTCTGGATCAGTGACCAAATAAAATTCACCAACTGAACCTGAGTCACTCTGTTAAAGCCAGAAGCATTTAACATTCAAATATAATCCTCACAAATAATTGAACAACAGCATTGAAATGGAGAGAGAACTTATAATTAGCACCTATGTAGCACTGACACTTCAGATTGAAGGTTTGTCCAGTCCGACACCAACACATGTGGTCACATTCAAATTTCATTTTCTCAAACTATTACCGGTGTCGATGTGTCAATGTCGTGTCAATCATCCGTGTTTGTGTCAGTGTTTCATAGATTAACACAAATGTTTTGAAGATGCTTTATATTTACTAGCATGTATTATAAGGAAGACTATTTGTTACATGTTTAAAAAAGACAATGCACTGCAGTAATGATTTCTAAGCATAGTAAAAAACTAAAAATCATGTTTGATAACTGTCATCAGAAATTGCACAAGCCAAATCGGCACATTTTTTATAATACTTAATGGCTCAAAATATCAAAAATACCAATCATAACTGTTCAATGAGAGAAAATTAGAAAGGTGTATGGTAAAACCATGTGTTTAAACTACATCACGGAGGCTCTGAAATAATTCAATATACAATCAACGGCATTAATTACAGTGGAATATGCTAATCCTATATACAAATATTATATTTATTTAAATATCAAGAATAACATACCATTTGGGGTAATCCAGTGTGGTCATGATAATCTCTAATAGCTTCTGAAAGCTCAAGCATTTCACCTGTATTATAGAATAATATATAATTGAGACAAGGAAATCAAAAGAAAAATGATGACAAACAACACAAAGGACCAAATTAAACTCACTCTTTTTAGCACAGTTAAGAACATAATCAACACTGACTTGATCTAGATCCACATCATCAAGTGTAACTGCGCCAGGTGGCATCACAACTTTCTTGATTAAACTCCCCGCAAGTATAAAATCGAGAAGTACTCGCCTATCTCTTCGATATCTTTGAAGAAGATCTATTGCATTCTCTCTGAAAGGTTATTACATGATAACATCACTCGACAAAATTTCGGTGCATTAACCTAACAACTAGTGAAGGAACAAAGAGATACTTACTCTTCCATGGTTAGTAAAGTAAAGCTTCAAGATTACAGAACTATAACCAACTTCAGCAACTATACTATTTCTGCAATATGAAGAGTTTCATACATTATACAATCAATCAAAACTTTGAAAACAAAAACATGTTATGATCATGCATTGCAGAAATTGAAGTCATTTCATCAAATAGTTGTTGGACAAAAACAGAATCAGTTCAGATCAGATAACCCAGTTCAAAAACTTCACTCATTTCATCAAAAAGCAACTCAAAACAAAAAATAATCATAAAATAAAAAATAAAACCCAAATTTTATTTAGTTGTTGGGGTAATGAAACAAAAGACAAAAACCCTTTTTTTTAAAAAAAATTCGAAGCAGTTACCTCTTTTTTTGCTGCTAACAGAAACAAAAACTAAAAAAGGAGATATTTATTTAGCTGAATGGATCTTGAAAATGCAGAGAATGGAAGTAGAATCAAATGGGTATGCGAATTTGAAGCAAAAATTGAACCTTTTTTTTCAGTTGAGTTGAGCTGTGAAGACTTGGTGAATGTGAACTGAGCAATGTTGAAATCTGAGAAATGTTGAGTTCAAGTCTCGAATTTCGGATCCAATCCAAAGTTTTTATTTTTGTTATTATATTATTATGGTTATTATTAAAATTGGGTATGTTATTATTATTGAAATCTGTACTAATTGTAAATTAACAAACATTAATCTAATTATAATCTACTGCGAAAAGTGACAGTGCCGTTCTAATTTGGGAGTTAAGTGGCAATTTGTGAGAGGTAAAAGTAAAATAAAACAAAAAATAATGAGGTCAAAATTTTTAAAGAAAAAACAACAAGAAAGGTCAAATAAGGGTTCAAATTTTCAACATTTTGTTTCGAAAAATTGTGGCAATGGGTACTTTAACTTTATTATTAATATTTAATTTTTTTAAGGATTAATTTAATCTTGTATGTTATATGATACTTTATCTTTTATGTTATCGAATTAAATGTTAAATAATATTGGTTGAAAAGTTAAAAGCTAAATAATACTGATACGAGAGAAATTGTTGATTTACACAATTATTTATAAGACTTTGTTAAAACGTCAATAGGTGTGTTGCATTATAACTCAACGAGCGTCTAAATCAAAATTTAGATTAGAGTCATGCACGTGTTTGTCATTCGCTTGTCGGCCAGCACTATGGGGCTTTGGCCCTAGAGGTATGTGTTGTCAGTGAATCTCCTAAGGCATATGAGCTTTGCAGGGGACACTTTAAAAAGTAATTCCTATTGAGTGGCGGGTATAATAGATTTGGATCCTCTGCAGTCATTTTCCTTGTACCCTCGATCCTTGCTGCCATTTTATGTTTATCTCTCTCATAATTTTTTTTCTCACATCATCACCTCTTTATTTTTATTTTGTTTTTCTCTTTCTTTGCACACATAAAATTACATAGCTGCAGTGTTGTGGCTGAAGGTGATCTGATTTATAGTAGAATCATTTGCAGACGATTTACGCAACAAGGTATTAGAAGTGACAAAGTGGCCTCTTTTACCTAATGCATGCTTTAGAGTAGCCAAATCTCCCCTAAATTGAACCTGGATGGTTTCGACCTTTCTTACTAAAACACTTTAACAATGTGTTTGGAACAATAGATTTAGAGACGGGTGAAGTATGAGAGAGAGAGAGAGAGGAATAGCATAGAAACATGTGCTTCTCCTGCTTGGTTGAGCGAAGAAACGTTGAAGAGAGAAAGAATAGACGCGGATCCCACTTCTTTTTTACTTTCTTCGCACATCAACAAAGAAAATGGAGAGAGAGAGAGAGAGAGAGAGAGAGAGAGAGAGAGAGAGAGAGAGAGAGAGAAAGACTGACTGGTTTAATTTGCATTCTTTCGTAATTAACCTTATCTTGCGTCTTTCAACAAAAAAAAAACTAAAAAATTGACATATTCAAGGTTGTTAAAATTCCGAATTAAAACCTAGAAACCATAGATTTTACGTATCTAGGTATGCATTTCGAATTAAATCGCTCTAGAATCGCTGAAATCGTGTAAAATCGCAGGTTTTAACTCTTTGGGACAATTTACTTTTTTTTATTATAATTTTTTGGATGTTACTTGATGATTTGGTGGATAATTTGTGTAGTTTGGCCCCAAGTTTATGAATATTATATTTATTATGATGATTTAGTATATTTTAGCCTTTAAATTAAGTTGAACCTTTAAATTATTGATGTATTTATAATATTATATAAGTATATATATATATATATATGGGGAATGCTAATGCACACCCACTCTTTTTTATGAAGGTGTGCATTAGCAACATACACCTTAGGGTGTATTTAATAACTTTTTAGTTATCTTTTGCTAACACACACCTTCTGAAAAATAAGTTGGTGGATTATAGCAAATGCCTATAGGAGTTGCTAACGTACACCCACTTATTTTTTAGAAGGAGTGTTTTAGCAACATACACCTGAAGGTGTATTTATTTATTTTTTAGTTATAACTTGCTAATGCACACCTTCATAAAATTGAGTGGGTGTGTTATAGCATATCCCTATATATATATATATATATATATATATATATATATATATATAATATTGTTTTAATATGAGGTAAAATCGAAGATATTACGATTCGAGTTTACATTTTGATTTTACCTGGGCAAAACGAGTTAAAGTAAAAACTCGATTCTGACAACCTTGATATTTTGGATTTTAGGATCACATACAAACTGTAATTTTAAATCCTAGCTTCCCATCGTGCATAAAGAATATTTTCGTCCACTTTGAGGGCATGTAAGCAATTCAGGGAGCCTTAAGAACAATTTTCTTTTGCTTATATTCAAGCCAAAATGACCAAACTCGAGTAACTTAGTAGTATACATATATTGAAAGATTCTCTTCTCACTCCCCATGACTCTTTTTAACCCCTCAATATTCCAATTTTACCCCTGTACAAAAACTCCAGAACGCGTTTTCCGAAGTTTTTTTAGTTCAAATTCATCGAAAACTTCAGAAAATACATTCCGAACTTCGTATTCAAGGCAAAAAAAATTTCGGAAAACATGTTCCGAAGTTTAAAATTAGGGGCAAAAATGGAAATCCGGGGGGAAAAAAGAGTCATGGGGGGTGGGAAGAGAAAATTTCTCATATATCATAGTAACTTTGCTTCAACCCAACTTACAACTGCAACTTAGGCCCAATCTAAAAATTATCCAATATAAAACCCTAAGTATATAAACTCACTACCTCACACTTCACTCAAACTAACCCTAACTTAATGCAAGCAGCGGCTCTCTCTATCTCTCTTTGAACTGAAGAACATGAACTCACTCACACTTCTCTCTAAATCAGTATCACGTTCATCATTTCTCTACCTTCGTCTCATCAGATCACTTCATCTTCGTTCCATGTGAGTTTTGTTTACCGTTCTCTATCCCTTGTGTGTTTTTGTATTTTTTTCATTAACTTTTAATAGGTGATGCATTATTGAGTGTTTAGTGCTCATTCTTGTTTTCATTTTTTTGCTAAAAACTTTACTCTTATTTCTATTTTTTTTTTTGTTCACTCTAGTTTATTATGTAAAAACAAGTTTACAAAGTTGATTGTTTTGATTTTTTTTTTGTTCTCACCACCAGTTTAAACTGGTTCGGGAGTCAATTCTGACATCAAGTAGTTTCAGCATCCTCTCGATCGTAGTTGCGGGAGATCGAACTGTTGTCCTCCCTACCAAATTCAATGTCAATCACCACTGAACAAACTAACAATTGGTAAGTTGATTTTTTGATTTAGTTTTTAGATATTTGTTCACTATTGTTTGTAAAGTTCAACATTTTTAAATAACTATTGTTCATTTTTATTTTCTTTGTTGTGTTTAGTTTTTTACAAGACAAAATTATTGTAAGTTTTTTTTATTATCGATGAAGTTTAGTATATATCACTATGAAAAATATATTTATTTTTTCTTTAATTTTTTTCCTCATAATAGCCCATCAAAATATGGGGCTTGATAAAATTATAGAAAAAACCAATTTAGGGAGAAATATAAATTGTGAAAAAAGAGAAAAATTGAATAAATAATAAAGTTGCAACAAATTAAATATGAAAATCTTTTATCATATTAACTTATTTAGATAAAAACTATTTTTTATAATTGGATTTTCTAATATGCTAACATATTTATAAAATAATGTTATAAGATATGAATTAATATTCCTCTAAAGTACTTAAATTAATAAATAACAAGATTCTTTAATCTCTATAAGTTTATTGACCAAAGTGGTTTTCTCACTCTAAAAAGTGAAAAACAATATTGAGTGAGCTTTTCTTATTGTTATTCTCAGTTTCTCACTATGTTGGTTACTTTTAGGAGCTAAACTCCAAAGTCTATGGCAACAAATTTTTTTTTACTGCAACAAATAAGAAGGAGCAATAATATACCCGATTATTATGTCTTTTACATTTTATTTTATCAAAATTGTCATTGATATCTTTGAATCGTTTTTGATGTGTACATAAATCATGGACCATCTTGTTTAAAAATCCTTTCATGAACATGTTTCGTAAAAATTTCTTACATCATTGCCATTCTTATTATAAAGATACCTATGTCCTCCTACTTCAAACCATTGACTATCAAGTTTATAGATAAATTTGTGTTGTATTTCCTTTCTGGTGAGAGGTTTCATGATAAGACTAAATTAAATTGGCTAAATCCATTTCAAGAGGATGACCATGACTTTGATGTTGTGGGATCTGGTAGTATAAATGGATTCTTTATTAATTAGAGACTCCCGGCCAAATAATAGAGAGTTGTATTGAGGAACCAAACTATCTATCAGTTCAAGGTTATTTCTACCAGCCTTCGTCAATTTGTACCCTATATGGATGTTGAAATACTCGACATGGTTTTGGTTATGATTATATTATAGATGGCTATAAAGTGATTCGATAGTTGATGTGTAGTTCAAAAGTTATAGTGACATGTAATTAGTAGTCATAACTTACAAACTCTTCTTGAATACACACGCAATGAAATAACTCCATCACTATTTTGATTACATATTTACTATCCAATCACCTTATAGTCATCTTTAATAGAATCATAATCAAAACTATGTCGAGTAATTTTAACATCCATACAGGGTACAAACTCATAAAGGTTGGTAGGAATAACTTTGAACTCCTATGTAGTTTGATTCTTCAATCAACTCATTATTCGGTTGGGTATCACTAATTACACATAAAATCCCATTAATACATCAAATTATGGGTCATCCTCTTAAAATGGATTTGACCAATTTATTCTGGTCTTATTCTCAAACCTCTCACCAGAAAGAGAATACAACACAAATTTATTTATGAAATTGATAGTAATTGTTTTAAGAAGGAGGAGATAAGTATCATCACAATAAGAATGATTATGACATTTTTGCGAAACAAGCTCATGAAATAAAGATTTTTAAACAATGGGGTTCATAATTTGCATACGCATCCAAAATGATTGAAAGATTTCACAGACAATTTTGATAAAATAAAAGGCAAGATCATCATGTATATCATTGTTGAGTCAGGATCAAATGACACCAAGGTGTCAAAATTGATTTGACACCAAATCTTATCCAGTCGTTTCATTTGATCCAATGGTTTAAAATTATCACTAAAATAATTAATATACATCAAATACACTTTATCTCACCTATTTATCATCACAAATGTACAATCAAACATTCCCTTTTTAGTTTTTTATTTTTTCTAGAAGCTTTCCCATTTTTTTATTCGGTCACTATTTTGACAAAATCATACTCTTTTATTTATAAAATTAAAAAATAAAAATTATGGCAAACTTAAAATAATAAAAAAATTGACAATTACCATAGTTTGTTCACTTGTTACAGCAAATAATAAATGTTTTTTATATAATAAATCACAAATTTTTTTATGCTCATGAATCATTTGAGTGTTTTTTTTATTACAACTCATTTAATTATATTTGACAAAAAAATTAATTATTAAAAAAATTACAAGTATATGAGAGAATCGCAATGAAGGTACGAACATCATCACAAGAATAAAACTTGCAAAGAAATTTTATTATATAATAAAAGGTAAGAATAAGTCATAATAATGAGGGGATAAAAAAATAGGAAACAAATAAGGTATGTTTGATTATACATTTATGATGATAAAGATTTTTCTTAATTAGGTGATAGAATGTATTTGGTGTATAATAATTATATTGATGATAATTTTTAACCTTTAGATTAAATGGAATGAATGGATGAGATTTGGTGTCATAAAAATTTTGATACCTTAGTGTCATTTGATCCTGACTCATCATTGTTAACCTTTTAATTTCTCACCGCCACAAAAGTTTCCATCTCCAAATAGACTTTAGAGTTTGGTTTGCAACTTGTACAATGAAAATAAGTTTGAGAAAGCATACTCAATTTCGTTTTTCACTTTTTAGAGTGAGAAAATCAATTTAGCCATTGAATTTGTAAAAACAAAATATTAAAAGAATATTCTTATTTATTAATTTAATTATTTTAAAGGTATATTAGTTAAGACCGTATAAAATTATATTCTTACATTTTTTTATGGAATATATTAACCTATTTGAGAATCTAACTCTAAAAAATCTTTTAATCTAAAAAAGTTAAGCTGATAAAAGATTTTATTAGTTATGTTGTAGCAACTTCATTATTATTTATTTTTTTATATCTTTTTTCACTATTTATGTTTCTTCTCAAATGTATTTTTTTATATATAACTTCATCAAGTCTCAATTTTTTAATGAACTAAAAGTTGTTTTTTTTTTTTAATGATTTATCTCCAATTTCATTTTTTTTCTAGAGTGACTAGAATAACTACTACAATTTTGACCTATTATAGCACTAATTTAATAGCACTTTTTACAAAAATGCTATTAAAAATCTCACACAAACGTTTATAATAGCGCTTTTTGGTCAGGAGCTATTATAAGGTGTCATCTACATAGCGCTTTTTCTATAAACGCTATTATAGGATTAAAAAATATATTACTATACAATCCTTTCATAGAGCTTCTTGAGCGGCCGCTATAGTATACATGTCCCTACAATAGCGTTTTTCGCTAGACGCTATTATTGTCATTACAGGGTATACACCTTTGATAGCGTTTCTTCGAAAATGCTATTACACGGCTTCTAGCAAAAAACAATAAAACAAATATGCACCCCAATTTCATTCACCCTCACTTCGCTTCATCTTCCCCAAACTCCCACTTCACTGTGTGCTAAAAATACAAACTCTCTCATCCATCGATGTTCCCTTTTCTCCGACCAACCCTCACTCACTCCATCATTTACTTTCAATCACCCTCTTAACTCACGAACTCCATCATTCTTAGAACCTTCTTTTTCGACGAACTTGCCCTTTTCTTCTCTCTCGGAACCCTTTCCTTACTCATGAACTCAAAACACCCATCGTTAACCAATGATTGAACCCTAAAATCCTTGTTCTCTCCACCGTTCACCGTCAATTGAACCCTAGAAACCTTCTTCTCTCAATCATTCCCGATAACTTGTTAAAACATAAAATCCAAATTAAAAGTTGATTAAACCCAAAAATCATATATTAACGATTTGGGTTCAATCAATTTTCAATTTGGATTTTAGGGTTTAACAAGTTATCGAGAATGATTGAGAGAAGAAGGTTTCTAGGGTTCAATTGACGGTGAACGGTGGAGAGAACAAGGATTTTAGGGTTCAATCATTGGTTAACGATTGGTGTTTTGGGTTCAAGAGTAAGGAGAGGGTACTAACGATTTGGGTTCAATCAATTTTCAATTTGGATTTTAGGGTTTAACAAGTTATCGAGAATGATTGAGAGAAGAAGGTTTCTAGGGTTCAATTGACGGTGAACGGTGGAGAGAACAAGGATTTTAGGGTTCAATCATTGGTTAACGATTGGTGTTTTGGGTTCAAGAGTAAGGAGAGGGTACTGGAAGAGAAGAAAAGGGTGAGTTCGTCGAAGAAGAAGGTTCTAAGAACGATGAAGTTCGTGAGTTAAGAGGGCGTGTGAAAGAGAACGATGGAGTGAGTGAGGGTTTGGTCGGAGAAAAGGGAACATCGATGGAGAAGATGGTTTCTATTTTCAGCACACAGTGAAGTGATGGTTTCTATTTGCTAGAAACCCTGTAATAGCATTTTCGAAGAAACGCTATCAAAGGTGTATTCCCTAAAAAGTCTATAATAGCATCTAACGAAAAGTGATATTGTAGGGACACATATATTATAGTGTCCGCAAGAAGTGTTATTAAAGGATTGTATACTAATATTTTTTTAATCCTATAATAGCGTTTATAGAAAAAGCGCTATTATAGATGACACCTTATAATATCGCCTGACCAGAAAGCCCTATTATAAGCATCCGTGTGAGATTTTTAATAGCATTTCGTAAAAAGTGTTATTAAATTGGTGCTATAATAGGTCAAAACTGTGGTAGTGATACTTGTCTTCTTTTGAAGTTATTCATCTTTTCTGCCATTTTTAAATTTCAGAACAATGTGAAACTGATGGTTATTACTTTGTGCTACCATGTTGTCCAAATCTTAGTTGCATATTGCAAGTATTTTAAGTTCAACCTCATTTGTAACTGTAAGACTATAAATGCAGGTGCTAAAGTTATGCCATTTCATATGATGAACTCACAATGTGAAATTGAAGTGCAGGTGTCAAAGTTAATGTCATTTCAAATTATGAATTTTCTTTGGTTTAGCGGCGCGGCTTGTTGCTCGTTTACTTTTGGTTCATGTGTGATTATCTTAAAATATATATATATATATAAAAGATATTTTTTGGATTAATGATGAATTCAAAATGTGAAATTGAAATAAGGTGATAAAGTTGATGCAATTTCAAGTACAAATGTACAAAGTTTATATATTAGCTACGGTTTTGTCCGTATGTAAAGGTCTAACTATACTCCTATAGTGAAAGTCATTTAGCAATGACACATAGACAAAATTTCGTCGGGATTCAGGGAGTATAATGCGCAGCCACGTTGGCCGACGGTAAAAGTCTTCATGGGCTTTACCTACGAAACTTGGACATTTAGTGACAGTTTTAGTCTATCGCTATAAGTCAAATTTCTTGTAATGATCACTGCTTAAAAAATCTTGCATGCCTGATTGGTTCATAGTTTGAGCTTGCAATGTCAACATATATAAGAGTTTAAGAAGAGAAGAGTAGAAGAACATAGTGTACGAAGTGGGTGAAGGTGCTATAAAATTCAAGGAACAGCATCATTATCAATAAATTATTACAAATTAAGTAGTTATATAAACACTCTATTTAGAGTCTTAATTAATTAAACTTATGGGCAACTCACAGTTGATTAATACTTGAATTTGCTATTGTTTCATCCTTGCAAATTCTACTTGAAAATGCATCCCATGAGCATTAGTTAACAACACTCCACCATAGATCAATAAAGCACACAATCCATCAACTTCATCAATTGAAAAAGAAATTAAAGATCAATAAACAAAATGTTTTTTAATTTTTACTCAATCATAAAATCCTTAGCTTAATTACTCAAAAAATGTCCCCTCAAGTTCCTAATAAATTTCTAGCATGACATACCTTCCTATTTATCTTTCAATTGAAACTTGTAATTAATAATATTAATATATTAATTCACCAACAAGAAAAATGATTTTTGACAACAACATATGTATATTTTTTTGAACGGCAAATATGATATATTGAAAAGGAGAAAGTACAAATGGTACTATACCCACAATCCGGGATTAAGTACAAGGGGTACTTGACCCGAAACTATAAAATAACGGAACAAAATTCCCTAACAATAGCCGTTGACAAAACAAAATGAAAACCATCGACTACCTTAGAATACAATCCATTGGATAGGTTATCCATTCATAAAAAGAGCATCCCACCCCCTTCTTCTTTTCACACAACCACTTCCAAGAGTGCATAGTTATTCGATCGAAAACTTCTTGAATTACCGGCACATTTGAATTAAATATTAAGTCATTCCTAGTAATCCAAATAGCCCACACCACCGCATGCCAAACCGCTACAAGGCCTTTAAAACACTTGTCATTCCCCCTCCTCGCAATGAATTTTCCAAATAGGAGTTGCGGATCCCGCGGAACCGCACCATCCCAACCGAACCAACGAAATACTTTGTCCCATAAAGCCGAGGCAAAAGCACAACTACCGAATAGGTGACCCTCGCTTTCCAATTCCATTGGACACAACAACATATGTCGCTGACAAAA
The DNA here is from genome assembly GCA_030408175.1 of Trifolium repens. Classification (NCBI taxonomy): domain Eukaryota; kingdom Viridiplantae; phylum Streptophyta; class Magnoliopsida; order Fabales; family Fabaceae; genus Trifolium; species Trifolium repens. Next base: position 11,741,779 of record CP125850.1, read on the forward strand.
ATGCAAAGTTGTTATAATTATACCCTAAAACTACTTCTAAATGACGAAGCATATCTTTATTAACTTGTAATCAAATCCTGAAAACATGATCATTTTCTAAATTTTAAAACTCTATTTAACATCTCTAATTAATAATTCTTCTATTAATTAAAGTTGGAATTAATGTTAGAATATAATCTTTTATATTATATTAGAGTATATCTTTCAATACCCATATAAAAAGAGTATATCTTTCAATATCTCTTGAGATTTAATTTCATATTAATTATTTTTATTATAATTTGTTCTTGAGATTGAGTATATTTTTTTAAAGAATAAAAAAACAGATATGCTTGAGTATATATATATATATCACTATAAATAGAGATTAATATTTAGTTAATAATTGTATTCTATTAAAACCCTAAATTCCTTTTGTTGTTTTTCTTCTCTCTTGTTCAATTCTCATGTAATTTCATGTTGTCAACGGCACTTATATGACCATGGTATGTATGCTACGTCCTCTCTTTAACATTTGCGGTTGTAATCAAAAGAAGTATAGTTGGACAATGGACAATGACAAACACTATTTTCTTTGGTTTAGCGGCGCAGCTGATTGTCCGTTTATCTTTGGTTCATGCAGCTAGTTTTTATGTGTTAATTTTAATATCCAACTTATATGTTGGTATCAGTAATTCATGAGTAAAATTAATGTTATGTCAGATTTTTATGTTCATTTATATTTGAAAAGTTTATGTTTTAAATTAATTTTACCTATAAAATACTTGTTTACATAACTTTTATGTGTTTATTTATTAATTTCAACAAGTTATATTTAATTACTTTATACGAGTGTAATTTGTTGAATTTTTTTATTGACAAATTGTCAGTATATTAATTTATGTTAGTTTTTTTACACTTTATCAGAACTTCTTTAGCTCTATTAGTTTAACCAGTTGAGGTACAATTTTATTGATATTGTAATGCAATTTTTCATCGAGCTTTGTTTAATATGAATATGAATATGAATATATGTTTTTTATAGACAAATGTTAGTTAGTGGTTATATATTGTTTATGGTTTGACTAAATTTTGTTTGTGAATAATGATATCCACATTTTTTGGTAGGTAGAAAGGAACTTACCTTTTTATAAACCTACCTTAATTAGTTAAGTTAATCAATTCGAATTTGTGTTATTTGCTTTTTTCAGATCCTAATTATGTCCCTAATGTCCGGTTCATTGGTGAAGCTAGCAAAGGAACTAGTGTTTGAACCTATTACAACTCTCACAACCATTCTCTATTACGGCAATCTTCTTCCCAGAAATCTTAACTTGGAGAGATTTGTGAGTAGTGAATTTCATCACCAAGAAAATTATTTCTTCCAATTTCTCATTACAATGTTGAGGTGTGTCTTGTGACATGATGTATTAAATTATGTGAAAATTGAAGAGAACAATGTCGAGGGGTGTCTTGTAATTGTTTCTTCCATATATTTTCTCATTACAATGTTGAGGCTTTTGCTTTTTATGATGTATTAAATTGAAGACAACAAATTATTTACTTTTTGAGGCATATCATGTGGTAGCGCGACGTCTCTTTGACAAAAAATAGTGCATAACTAATCAGTTATTTTATAATGCATGAACTTATATCTAACAATTTATAAATTATTTTATAATAAATAAGATAATTGACTGAATTTCTAGTATTTGGTAAAATTATTTGTAAGATTTTTTAATCGCTGTGAATCAAGTCATAGATTATCTTGTTCAAAAAGCCTTATTCGTATTCTTGTTTTGTAAAACAAAAACAAAAAAAGTAATGCATAATATTAATAAATTAAAAATAATTGGGTTTTGCTATGCTAGCTCTAATAGATGGAGTTGTAATCTAAACACATTTATTATAATTTAAAAATATTTGCGTAAAAATATATTAATAATTAAAAAATTGCAGTGAACTGAGTAATTAAAGAACAAAAATCAATCGTTAATTGTTCAGTGGTGATTGTCGCTGAATTTGGTAAGGAGAACTACTGTTCCTCGAAATTATGATTGGGAGGAAGCTGTAATCACTTGATGCAATAACTGATCTCTGAACCAGATTAAACTCGTGGTGAAAAACTTAAAAAAAAAAAGAAAAGCAAAAGAAATCTATTAAACTAGAAATGCAAAAGGTACATATATATACTTGAACCTAAGTTAACACCGCCTACCATAAACCGATAAAAGATAAACAAAAAAATCTCAAAGGACATAGAAATGCGAGTGCAAAAATACATCATAAAAATAATTAACATTTCACCAAAAAGAAACAATTCAAGCTCTTGCTTTTCGTTAAACACACTCGATTTCGAATGTACTGCAAAGCTGCTTTTAATTTATAAAAAGATACTCGTCGTATTACATACCAAATCACGATTTATTGAAGTGGAAAGGTAAAAATTGAAAAATTAAATGAGTAGAATAGATTTTTGAAAACGATAGAAAAAATTAAATTGTGATATTTACTTTTTCTGCTTTAACATCTGCGTTAAATTTTGGATCTGTAGCCATGGTTGAGATCTTGTTGCATGGCAAAGGGACCTAGAGACACTAGTAGTCAGTTAATGAGATACTCTACAGTATATATTTTATGGGGCATGCTAACTAGTGCCCGCCTCCGGGCACTGGTTAAAAATATAAAAGTAGCAATTTTCACATTGGAAATAACAATTTTCTTATTTTTTAAACATTGATTACACGTACTTTAATGTATTATTACTATTTGAAGTATCCTTAACTAATACCCGGAGCACAAGTTAACATTTTCCAGATTTTATTTATTCCAATAGTTTTTGAATTATAATACTAATGATTTTTGTGTCTTGAATTTCAACAAACAATAAATTAAGAGGTTAGTTGATTCATAAACAATACTAGGGATGGATCGTTCGGGGAGTGCGTGACGAGGAAGGTGGGGATGAGACAGATACCTTTTTCTGGACCGACCCCTGGGTGGGCGGGATCCCCTTATGTGAAAGATTTGTGCGGCTGTTTGAGTTAGCGGCTTCCAAGTCGTGCACGGTTGCCGAGATGTGTGGGTTAGGGTGGCAGGCAGGGGGAGAGGCGTGGGTGTGGAGGAGACAATTGTGGGTGTGGGAGGAGGAGCTACTGGGTGAGTGTCAGACCTTACTTGAGTCTCTAGACAGGTAGCAGTGGCGGCCTGATCCTACTTCGGGTTACTCAGTTCATGATGCGTACCAGGTTATGACTTCTCAGGATTCTGTTACTTTAGGGGAGTCGGCTGATCTTCTATGGCATAGACAAGCCCCTTTGAAGGTGTCTATCTTTGTGTGGCGTCTCTTGCGCGACCGGTTGCCAACAAAGGCCAACCTAGTATCTCGTGGCATTCTTGCTCCAGATCTCCACTATTGCGCAACAGGCTGCGGCGGCATTGAGACAGCTCAGCACCTATTCCTATCATTCAGCACTTTTGGCTCTCTTTGGGAGCTAGTTCGATCTTGGATTGGCTTCTCGGCGGTCGACGCCCACAGTATCACAGATCACTTCGTACAGTTCACTTATTCAGTTGGTGGCCTCCGTGCTCAGAGATCCTTCTTGCAGCTCATCTAGCTCGCTTGTGTTTGGGTAGTGTGGAATGAAAGAAATCTCCGGGTCTTCAGAAATTCGGCGAATTCTGTTCATCAGCTTCTAGACAAAGTCAAGCTCTTTTCCTACCGGTGGTTGCGGACGACAGATGTTTCTTTAGTTACCAACTCTCATCTTTGGTGGTCGAGCCCCTTGCTATGTTTGGGCATCGACTATTAGTCATGTTACTTTTGGTGCTTATTTTGATTTTCTTGTAAACTTTTGTAGTACTCCCTGGTACGCCTTGTGCTGAGGGGTCTACTTGTCTGTATGATTCTTTATATATATATATATATATATATATATATATATATATATATATATATATATATTCCATTTTAGCTTCTTCAAAAAAAAAATTAAGAGTATTTATTAATCCGATCTGTGGCCTGTCATAGACTTAATTTTTTTTATTTAAGTCTGGTCTTTTAAAAGTTTGACATGATATATCAGTCTGTTTAAAAACCTATTTTACACAAATAAAATTAAATAAATAATTATATTTATTTTTAAATATACTAATGAATTAATAAATCAACGAGATTAAACTTTCTTTTAATATTTAACATGATATTTTAGAGAATTTGACTATATATGACATGATAGTGTAATTTTAATTTATAATTATACATTTATATATGTGAAAAATAATATAGATTAATAAACTTAAATTACTGAAAAAGTTAATAATTTTATAATTTAATAATCAAAAGAACAAATTTTAATGTATAATCATATAAATATAAACATATTATTCATATTTTCGCAAATATACTTTTCAAAAACACTTTTTTAAAGGTATGGAGCTTGACCCATGGAACATAAATCGGATCCTGAGATCCACCCGGTCCATAAATAAATAACAAAATCTGCGAATTATTTTTACGTTTTCCCCCAAAAACAAACGTATATCAAATTCAAATTTGAGAACCCTCCGTCACCGCCGTTCAGTTTCTCTGTTTTGCGATTCCGTTTTTGTACGTCATTTCAGGTTTGTCCATTGATCCTTCATCTTCACTATTCCGTTTCTCATTTTTCTCTGCTTCGAACAGATTTCTCAAATGGTTTCATAGATCCTTCATCTTCTACTTTTGTCTTTCATTTTTATCTTTATTTCTGGATAATTTGTTTCTTTTGATTTTCATTTTTTCTTTTTCACTAATTTTTATTACCGATGAATCTCAATTGCAAAAGTGAATTGATTTAATTGGATAAGTTGCTGTGAATGATTTTGTTTTGTTAGTTAGTTCAAATTGCTTCTGACAAATTCAAATTCTCATATAACAATCTTCAAAATAGGGTTAAACAACTGAACTTTCCGCCGGAAAATGGATCAAAATCTAAAACGGGAATGGTCCATCAATGACTTTGAGATCGGAAAGCCACTTGGGAGAGGGAAATTCGGCAGAGTCTATGTTGCCAGAGAAGTCAAGGTAACCAATTTCCCCCCTTTTTGCTGTTTGTTTGTGTTGATTATTATTTTGTGTATTTCATTTTGTAATGAATTGATTTAATTTTTGAAAGTTTTTATTACATGTACAAATTATGAATCACTGAGTACTGACACAAACACCGGAGACGATACTGACACATTGACACCAGTAGGTAGTCATTTATGAAAATGTAAAGAAATGTGTTCATGTCGTATTTGTGTCAGATACCAACACGTGTTGGAGGCCAAGCACGTCTTCAATCTAAAGTGTTAGTGAGATAGCTATAATTGGTCTTGGAGAGAAGACGTTTTGAATTCAGCGGGGAATGGGATTGTATATTTAGGAGTGCTTAGTGAATGGCTTAATTGAGCTGTATACAAGAGTTTATCATGTAAGAGTCTATAAATAAGCTATTTCTACCCTGGCAAAGAAAATGAGGCTAAATTAAGTGTATGTTCTGAATAAGTTGATTTATTAAGTTGAAAACAAGTAATAAATATATCACAATAGATTTTTTTGAATACTTAAGGATCCAATAGATTTTTTTACTAATTTTGAACTTTTTTCAGAGTAAATTTGTGGTTGCGTTGAAGGTTATCTTTAAGGAACAACTTGAAAAGTATAGAATTCAACATCAACTGAGAAGGGAAATGGAGATACAGATAAGTCTTAAACATCCAAACATCTTGAGTCTCTATGGTTGGTTTCATGATTCCGAGCGCGTTATCTTGATTCTTGAATATGCTCATAATGGTGAGCTATACAAAGAGCTTAGCAAAAGAGGCCGTTTCTCAGAGAAGCAAGCTGCAACGGTAATCCTTTATTAGTTTGATGAGTGTATGGCTATATTGAAAATTTTCCATCATGTGGCTGGTTTTTTAACTTGGTTTTAACTAGAGTTATGACTAGTGACATAAGAATATGAAGTTTGTCTATCCTGCTTAACCTTTTTCTTGATATTGGATGCCTTCCCGGACCTGCTTTTTATGCCATTATAACAAACTATTATCATTGTTTTGACCTGGCATTCTTTTGGAGGATTCCTTAACTGTGTCTGAATCATGGAGGAACATTTTTATTTGTTCAAGGCATTGTGTCAGGTTGTTTGGTTTTAACTTTAAAAGTTGAGAGAGAAAAAGCCATAGTTTGCTTTGAGAGAAAATTAGTTAACCAGCTGAAGAGATTGATTGTGAATCTGAACAGAACTTTTCTTTGAAAATTTAGATATCTAATATGAAGCTCAGATATTTAAGAATTTAGAAATGGAAAAGGAAATATCAGATACCATTACACATCGGGTATGTACCCAAAAGGCGTTCCATAATTGTTTTTATTCTTTTTAACAAAATTTTCCTCAATACTTCTGAGATATATCTTCGGTGCATCTTTCTAGCTAAAGACATGATTGTCATCTAGATGTGATGCATATCTGATATGTATCGGAACTTAGAAACTTTGATATATCTATGATAGTTTTACTGTTTTAGAAGTTAAACTAATTGTAATGACATGCAGTGTAATATGTACTGCAGAGAAAGTAGGTGAAACTTGGATTTGAAGCTACATAGAATGTACAATTAGGGATCATTTATATTCTATTCTATGCTTATAATTGTATACCTTCCTTTTGCAGCAGTTTTATGTATTATATTGACCCTTACTTTTGTTTATTTCGAATTTGAAAATATTAGTACATTTTCAGCCTCACAGAGGCATTGGCATATTGTCACGAGAAGCATGTTATTCACAGGGATATCAAGCCTGAAAATTTGTTGCTTGACCATGAGGTATCTTTTTATTCATTTACCTATATATTGCCCTTTTTTTCCATTGTTGACGACGATATATATTTTTCTAAACTGTGTCAATTTTAATGGCACTACAATCTGAATAATTCAGTTACCTTCATATTATTATTAAGCATAAATTTTTTTGCAGTTGATATCAATCCATTTTTATAATCTATATAATGAATACTGTCGAGAATTAGTATTTGTCAGTTAATTATGATAAAATTATATTCAAATTCTGAGGGAACTTAAAGTTATATCAACTAATTTGATAATGGCTTGTGGTTACAGGGTCGTCTTAAGATTGCAGACTTTGGTTGGTCAGTACAATCTAAAAGCAAAAGACAAACCATGTGTGGTACATTGGATTATTTAGCTCCTGAAATGGTAGAAAACAAAGATCATGATTATGCTGTTGATAACTGGACTCTTGGTATCCTTTGTTATGAGTTCCTCTATGGTGTTCCTCCATTTGAAGCTGAGAGTCAAGCTGATACCTTTGAAAGGTATCCAAGGACATTAAACTTGCATATATATAGTAAATTTGCATATTGTCTCACAGAAACATTTGAAGCCCTTTTGCATATATATAATATATGTAATAATGTATTTCAATTTGTGCAGGATAAAAAAGGTTGATTTAAGCTTCCCTCCTAGCCCTCTTGTTTCTTCAGATGCCAAAAATCTGATAAGTCGGGTATGATTACATTATTATAGGGTTAAATATGTATTTAGTACATAAAAAAAATTAAATTTTGTTTTCGGTCCATATAATTTTTTCATTGATTTGTAGTATCTACAATAGTTTTCGTCAGCAATTTTTGTCTTTGCTATTAACTTAACTAATGTACCCTTTGCATTTTGCATTTTTGAATGACTTTTTCAGTTTTTTGAAGGAGAGTTTCGAAAATTTTAAACATAATGCTCATAAAAAATAGTTTTTTTTAACAATCAAATTAAGTATTTAATATTTTAAGCGCCAAAAGCTAAAAAGCTAAATAACGTAAATTGAACATAAAATTCAAATTTTTAGCTTATATTTTGCAAAGACTTCTAGCATAATACCCAGTGTATATACAGAGTTTGGTAAGGTATTAATTTACTTTGTTTTTTTATAGAGATTAAAATTGTTAACGAAAAATATTGTGAGGACTAAAAGTTGAAGATTTTTTTTTGTAGAATCTAAAAACTGATTTTACCCTTTGTGTAAAAAAAAACTGATTTTACCCTATTATAATATCTATCTACATTTTCATATTCATGATTAGAATGATTTTTTTTTACAGTATTCATGATAAGAATGTTGTTCTTACTGCTATCCGTAAATTCATGCAGCTGTTGGTAAAGGATTCCTCAAGAAGGCTCTCACTCCAGAAGATAATGGAGCATCCTTGGATAATCAAGAATGCAAATCGTATGGGTGTCTGCTAGTAGTATCTTTAGTTACTCATGTATTGCAATATAATAATAGTACCTTAAATGTGCCTAAGGAACAATGGGGTTTCCTTGACATTACATGGTCAGATGCTTGATATTGTATCATTGTTTGTGTATCCTTATATGTCTATCATATACTTGTTATGATCATTATGTTATAAATTACGAAAATACCTAGATTTGTTTTTATATCAATACTCCAAATTCTCCCTTTAGTGATATTATGTGCTTATAAATAATTATTGATTTTTTTTTTATAGAATAAATAATGATTTATAAGTAACATGAATCCATGGCCTTAGATCTCATATTTACTAACATGGTTCATTGTAAAAAGATCATTGAGAGATATTACTATATTAGTCCTTTGAAATTGAAATTCAATGAACTAAAAATGTTCAGATTCCAAATTTTGAACATAATAAAAATTGAGTACACACAATTTGTGGCTTTTCCATTTACTATCAGAGAGGTTGCAAGATTTTACTGGTTTGAGAATCATGGAACATCTAGATTTAAGAGTTAGATTCTTCGCTACCTGAATTTAAGATCCAACATCTTGAGTGGGCTATTAATCCAAAATCGCCTTAAATCGAGACTTGCCTTCTTCTCTAAGGAATCTATTAGAAAATGGAGTTGTTAAGAGTGATGGACACCGTTTATCTCGAAGTGTGCAGCTTTAGGATGCAGTATCATACTGCACAGAGGCTTATGGGAAAACAAAATCACACTAATTTCATGTGCGATTCTGAAGTTACGAAGTTAGAAAGAAAAGACCTTCCCTTTTGTCAATTAGAAATATTCAAAATGCGTGTGACTAAAACTTTAAGTTTATAACGCACAGATCTTTTACTAGTATTTCAGTAAATTCATTGGCGCATCAAAGAGGACCAACAAAAAATTCAATGGTAAATTTAATATAAGTTATTATGTTACATGACCAAATGAAAAGTTCACATTTTGACACAAGATAAACAACTACATGAGATACATTTAAGATAAAGTTGTGAAAGTAAAATATGAAGGGAAAAAAAAAAAGACAACCTCGCAGAACATTAACAAATAGAACTAGGAAATGCATTCAATTTGCAGGATCAAGCATCAGACCATATTGGTTCCTAGGGATACCTAAGACATTTGCACACAGTCATTGAGGCATCAACAATGTCATTGTGCAAATGGTGTTAGGCAGCTAGATCTATTTTACTAAAACATGAAGAAGAAAAAAAAACTAAATTAGAAAATAGAAAAGACAAACTAAAAGAAATAAAATAACTTTTTAATTCATTTTGATTAACTCCCATGTTTCAAATGATGGGTTTTCCTGTTTAGACAAATAGTATATGAAATTAAAATATGGGAGCAACTTTTTGTCAACGGTTGTGTCATGTTAATAGATATGGTGCACTTTCGAAAGAGTTTATCATAGTCCAAATTAGGCATTAATGTGGAGTTTTAGACAAGTTGTTCAGAAGTAACAAAATAGACTAAAAATAATAGTAAAAGAGAAGTGTATTTTAGAACATAGAAGGGTGATAAAAGAAGCTCCTTTTATACAAAATAGATAGACTAGGTTATCCATGCGATGGAGCGATAATGGTGGAAATATAATTCATCAATTTGAATAGTACTATGGTTTCAATTAAAGGACTGAAACTTACCAAAATCACCAATCAACAAACGCAATTAAGTCAAAACATAATGAAGATGAAGAAAGTCCAAAATTGTGGTATTTAAATAATAATTTAGGTCTCGTTTTGTAAAATCATGTAATATGGTACAGTCAGGTCATATCCCTTATCAAAATTTCAAACCTCGGTGATGTAAAAAAGCATCTAGACACTCATGTTCATGGGATTCACAATCTTCATACATATAATCAATCTAATATTTGAGACTATATTCTCAAACACCTGTATCAGTAGCATTAGCTCCATTACTTAGCTTCAGAGTCACTTTAATGTTCATTGCTGCTAACTCTGCTGCCAAGTATCTAAATATATAAGGCATGGCGACTGTCTCCATGCCTTTACTGGTTTTGCAAGCATGACAGGTGACTTTACTTGGAGGTTTTCGTGGTGGTAGTCCAACAATCTGTCGAACCGGCAGCTTTTGAGGCTGGATGAATGTTGTCGTAAGCATGCTTCCACAAATGGAACATACATCAGCAATGTGATAATCAGAACAGGTGTGCAGCCTATCATGCAAAAGATATGCAGCCCCGTGTGCTAGTAGAGAGTCGCGTTCCATTTCTCCAAATCGTACTCCTCCACCACGCTTTCGTCCTTTTACTGGCTGCAGTGTGACTGGGTCAATAGGGCCAGTAGATCGAACCTGTAACAGACAAAATCATTTGGTGTTAGCAACAAAAGTTAATACAGCATAATTTTTTACTGACAAAAGGTGCAGACCGGTGATTGGCACTGGAGGTAACCAGACTTAACACTTTCATTGACAATAAAATAAAATAAAATATTAACAGTGGAGTGGCATACAAAATTAGTACAAAGTTGTTAAAACCTTAAAAAAAAACATTTAATACCAATTCCCATTTTGAAAGCTTGAAATTTAAATTGTCAAAGCAAAAGATTGATTTTTCTCTCAGATTCAGAAGACAACATAAATATTGCGAAGTCAGGATTAAATAACAGAAAATTTGGAGCATCATTTTGCTGATTGCTAGTTTTATAGGAAGGAAAAACAGTGAATTTGCTCACTTGGTATTTGTCTGAAACCATGTGACGAAGCCTCTGATAATAAACAGGCCCAATAAATATCTCACATGTCAGTTCTGTTCCATAGACCCCGCTGTATAGAACCTCACATCCATGGTAATTAAATCCCTTCTCTTTTAACATAACACCAAGCTCATCAACAAGTGAAGCCGACTTGGATTCAGACTTCTCACCATCTGTCTTCACTGAACTACGAAATGGAGTTGCATCTTTAAATTTTCCATGTAAACTACCTCCCTGCAAGAATAAATTATTATTCATGTAAACAATTTCCTAACAAGGGAAGTATGGTTGGAAACACAGACATAGCATACATAAATAGGTCCAATGATCCTAGGGAATCTAGATATGTCCAGCCTCTCAAAATAGAATAGAAACCCAACTTCCAAACCCTAAAATGAAACAAAAATCCAAACAGACGAAGATGACCTTGCCTTCCTAATTGCCATAAAGTGTACCATACAACCCATCAACCACTATACCCCTTTTCAAACTACCTCACCAACCCACAAAACTATCCTTGTAAACCCAAACACGGCATTACCAACCATGCTATTGAGGTATTATTTAATGAAAGGTAGAAATAAACAGTGGGTATAGATTTGAAGGCACCAGAGAAGAATAAAACATGGGAACTAGTTATTGACCATAAGGAAACTCTAAACGTTCCAAAGTTGGTCTACAGGAGATAAAAGCTCTTGAGAAGAATAAAACTTGAAATGTTATCACATTACCAGAGAAAACAATTCCACGGATTGTCAATCAGATTTCAATGTGAAGTACATTTATTAGATGTTTCATTGAAAAGGTACAACGCCTGCTTGGGGGCAAAGGGATTCTCTCAACTTATGTTTAGACCACTCAGAGACAGTTGTTGCCATCACAAAAGAAATCACATACTCTTGTTGTCAACTTAGATTCGCCACTAAACCAGTTATATGTGAGGAATACCTCATCAACTGTTACTTAGATGAAGATGTATAAATGAATAGTCCTCCAGGATTTGAAAACGAATTTGGTTCAAATGTGTAAAGTACAAAAGCCACTCTATGGACTCAAACAATCTCTAATGACTTAAGTTGAAAAGTTGACCCAATCATTAAAAGGACAAGGTTACACTCGAGGAACAATACCAATTATATTTTTGCATATATGAATAGTAATGTACTACAAAATAAAATATGAAACTATTTACATCATTACTTTCTACAAATTGTAGTACCTTAGCAGCAACAGATTCCAAAAGCATAGCAATCGTCATCCTAGAAGGAAATGCATGAGGATTTATAATAAGATCTGGGCGCATCCCCGTATTTCCAGAAAATGGCATGTCAATGTCTGGCCACAACTGAGAGCAAACACCTTTCTGCCCATGTCTACTGCTAAATTTATCACCAATTATAGGGTTTCGAGGGTATCGAAAACGTATATTAGCCTGTTCCGAAAGTTAAATGCATAAGCTAACACTTAACAGAACAAACTTAATAAAAAGTTAAAGAGGTCTACAAGCTCAGTAAATAAATAAAATCATACCAAACTGAATAATAATAATAATAATAATAATAATAAGTTAAAGAGAATTACAAGCCCAATAAATAAATCAAAAGAAACTATGATTGGTATGCTAGAATTAACGCAAATACGACATTTATGGTAGTACAAGATTAGGTTGTATAGTAAATAAGGTAATGTCAATCAGTGCCTTTACTGTAATTCAGTATCTATATATAGCATAGGTCTAATGTGTAATACATAAATTCCATCATGTTTCTCTCTTTTCCTCCTCAACATGGTATCTAGTATCTACAATCAATCTAGTGCCTAAAAAGAGGCAACTATAGTTTGTGCTTCACTGGTGGATCCAATGTCAAAAAACTCATGTCTCCCTTTCGGTTTCCACTCTCCACTATCGTGTTCTTAGCATATGATACCTCAACAATAGAACCACAGCTCACCAAGGCCTAAAAAGTTATTTCTACGAATTACAATCAGAATCCCTTATTTATATTAAGAATAAGTTCCTAACTTATTAATTAATTGAATATACTTTAATTAAGGGTTAAATATGTTTTTGGTCCCTATAAAATTATCAAACTTTGTTTTTAGTCCTATAAAAAAAAGTTGCATGTTTTGGTCCCTACAAAATTTGTATGCTTGCAGTTTTAGTCCCTGTTATTTTTCAAAATTTTAAAAATTGATTAATTAAGCTTAAACTTTTACATTTTTTACTAATTTTTTTCAAGCATATTTAGAATACAATAAAAAAATTCTTTATAAAACTTAAGAATTTTTAAAATGAAGAGAATTGAATATGAATTTTTTAAATTTCAAAAGATAAAGATAAGTAACGAAAATCTCGACTTCGAAATCAAATTTTGAGTTCCTTTTTTTTGACGAATTTTTTATAATGTTATAAACATGTTTGCAAAAGAATCATTCAAAAAAATATACATTGGTTTAAAAGCAGGGACTAAAACTACGTTCCTAATAATTTTGTAGGACCAAAAACAAAATTTGGTAATTTTATATGGACCAAAAACATATTTAACCCTTTAATTAAATGAGATTGTGTTAGGAACCCAAGAAATGGGTTCCAAAGATAGAATAATTTTATTGAAGAAATTGAATAGAATAGAATACAAGAGAATCTCTCCTCAAGGGTTTCCCCTTCACAATAGATTAGAGAATACTCTATTCACAATTACAAATATTCAAAGATACTCTCTAACTTTGGTGTTCTCCTATTTATAGACATATTCTCTAACTAATCTAAATAGGAAACTAACTAACTTCTCTAACAACTCATAACTACTTTAACGACTCTAATATCTATTATTTTATATCTTAACAGATTGTAAGTGCTACTTCTCTATAAATAGAAGGAGGAAGTCACAAGGCACTAGATCAATCAAAGGCAGCCAAGCTCCCTCTCGCTTGTGACAAGCACCACCATTCCGTTTGTGCTCGCATGGACACAGTAGAGGCATCAGTTTATTCCGAGCTTGAGTTATGAGTTATCAAAGTTAAAGTGTGCTGTAAGAGGTATTCCTAGAATCTTTTTGAGGTCTTTAACTTGTTATTGGGTTTGTGATTAATGATTAAATCAAGATTAACTTATTGGGATTGTTTTGCTAACAGAAGTTTTGAAAATCCCAAACACATAATACCCAGCTATTCAGTCCTTAGCCTATAACCTATCAAAATCGAAAGGAACTCAGAAAAAATAAACAGTGAATCAACAGTGAAATGAAGTAAATGGCATCATTGACAAGACCAACCTATTCAATTATTATTTTTATGTAAAAAATCCATTAAAGCACAGAAGAAAATTGTAGTGAATTTTTTCAACTGACCTTCTGTAGAGGCTTCGCATTTTTGACGTCAACAGCAACAGAGTCAATATAAGCATCTTCAGTACCCTTTTTTCTGAATAGAGACGTTTTATTCGTTATTGAGTCGTAAGTGCTACAATAGGGTTCGTCTGGCCGTATCCTCTGAAAGAGAAACATTCAGATTTTTTGCAAAGAAATTTGTAAGTTGGGAGAGAAAATAGAGAAGGGGAGACAATGACAAACCTGACCAACATGTGGAAGTCCATCTGAATCAATTGCAGGACAAGATTTATCTAGGTTGCTTTTTCTGAATGTTCTTGAAGTTCCTTGTTTCTCTGCCAAGTTAATAGTTTCTGTCTGCCAAAACATTTGTAGAAGCAAGCATAAGTTTAAAATTTGTAGCAGTAAATATTTTCTGTAAATAACACCAAATATAAGAAAACTATGTACTGTCAAAGAATAGGAAAAAAAAAAGTTTTTCTTTTCTTTTTAGTTTCCTTACCAAAAAAACAGATACATACATCATTGGATACATGACCAACCTAACTTCGTATATTGTCCAGATTCATTGTACACAAAATTAGCTCAAACCAGGATCATTACACATACATCAATTTCGGAAATAAGGACATTCATATTCAATATTGACCTCCATAATGACACATTCTATAGCAGCCCCATTAAGATCAAGAGGTAACTTGTGGAATCGCACAATCCCGTGATATTTCCTTTTACTTGTGGCCGAGCCACAACTCGAAAGGTAGCTTAGTCTTTAACCACGTGAAAAGGGTAAACTTCGAGGCCTCCGGCCGAGTCAGAATTGCTTTTCCCAAAAGATGCCTCCAATCTCGTGTTGAATCCAATTGTGGGCCGTTTCAGTATCATAAGTTTTCTTGCAGGAATGTAAGATTGCGGAATTTGTTGCGTCTCACGAAATGGAATTTTCAAGCTCAGATTTTCGCAGCTCGGACCACTCGAGGTTTTCTTCTGAGTATTTAAAAAAGCCTAATTTGGTTTCATCTCCCTCACTGCAAAATCCTCCCTCACTCTGCAGACTCAGAAATCTCCCTCACCCTCTCTGTCAGTGACTTGCGACTTCAAATTGCTTGTCTTTGTAAAGCTACTATGCATGCCAGACCAGCTAGTGTTGTGTGTACGTAGGGCAACACAAGGATATGACTGGAAATACTAAAATTTCTGGAAGGGTATTTTTGTCTAAAAAACCATCGTCTCTTTCACTCTCATTTGAAGCACAGAAGTGGTTTTCAGAATTTTTTGACTCAATTTTAAAATTAAAAATAAAAATAAAAAATAAAAAAAACAGTAACAAATGGATGACATACTCCTAAAAGTGATTTTTTAGAAAGAAAAAAAATAACTGTGACAAACAGACTCTAAATAATAAAACTTAATTCAGTGTGAAGGCACAACATGGCTGAATCAGAAGAGGGAGTTGGGAAATAAAAAGTTAGGAAGAGATTCGGACTCCAGGAAAACTTTCCAAGAAATGGGGAGTTAGCTCTTGTCAAAAAAAGAAAAAAAGTCGGGGGGCCTGAATATATAGGGTAATCCTCACCTTACAAGCCGGTTTTGTAGGGTTGAGTTAGACCCAACTCTCAATCCTAAGATGGTATCAGAGCCTACTCCACAAATTGCTAAAACTTCAAAGTGACACAACAAAATCATGGCATCTCACAATAAAGTGTCACACGACTCACGACTCATAAAAAATTAACTCATGCATTCAAATCTAGAAAGCTTAATTAGTTGTGTTGGATATCAAACCTGATATATTTGTCCGTGAAACATTCCACGTTCCACAGATGACTTATTAAGAATCATGGCATCTTCCATATCATATCTGCATTTGTTAACAAAAGGTTCTTGAACATAGCACAAGGAAAGTTAAAACCACAGTTGCCCAATTATATCAATTACCCTGTATGTTTCAAAAAAAAAAACTTACCCTGTATATGCCAGAACTGCAACTATAGCATTTGTGCCTGTTGGAAATTCATCAATATTGTATTCAGTATATGCACTTGTGCGAACAATGGGAGTCTGAGGAGTCTGAAAATGTCCCAAATATTGAACTTATTATAGTCGAAGAGTAGGAAAAGTATAGGTTATGCTCTATCAAATGCAAAAGATATAACTCCTAAACAACAATTATGACCGCTTTATCCAAATTTGGTTAATACCAAACCTATATCGATCTGGAACAGACAGTATGTGCAATATCAATCAAGCTGAATTGAACAAACCTGAAGATGATATAACTTCTGATCTGCACGATGTTTAATCGTTTGTGAAGAAAATGCCATTGTTTGCTTTGCCATCTATATAGAAAACAAGCAACATAAAAACCTGCAAGTAAGAAGATATGGACCACATACACACAATTAAAAAGATTGTCAAACCTGACACTGGTACATATTTCGTGGGCTCTGATTATGATCTGACCATGGTGTAAGATTAGCAACTACACTTAGCATTCCTGTTGGATGGATTTCCTCATGAGTTGCAGGAAATGGACTTTTTCTCCCACCATCTCCACCGTCAGGACATCGTATCTCCATAAAAACCTGAAAAGAAACAAGAAGTGTCACATCACAGATCCCAATTTGAAAGTACTATTTTCCATAAAGATGCCTTTACATGATTATTTCTAATCAATTATATGATGCACACGAAAATAATCTATATTGACCTGTTCAAATGGACCAATGAGTTCAATGTTTTCATTTCCATTGGAAGGAATTGATATATTCCTCACTGGGCGAACAAATCTTGAAGCAGATGTGAAGAGGTAGAGGCCAGGATATTGTCCACCCATACTCAAAGGAACATATCCCACTTCCAAATCATTTGGAATCTGCATCACATGGCATGATATTTAAGTTAACATAAAGGAACAAATATATTATTAGGGAACAAAAGAAATTTTGACATAACAAACCACTGCAGCAGATGACACTTTTAGTTCTCGAAGGTGAGCAACAACTTTCTCAACCTCGGTGGAAGGGATAAAACCAGCAATACAACCATCTAGAAGAACAGTAAGAACTTCTGGCGGCCCAGGTAAAAATATCTTTGGCAATGATTGTGTCATTCCGGTCTCAATTAAAATGTTGAGGATAGATTTTTTAATTTTGAAATATTGTTTAATATTTCCTTGAGAATCATAGAACGATGTAATTCCTGAAATAGAGAAGAGAGAAATAAACAATGAACTAAGTTTAACAATGAATGAATGACATTTCTGCTGAACATTGAACATTATTTCTAGTCAATAAAAAATAAGCAAGCAATTTGCGAAATAATACTTCAATTTTTTTTGCATACAAGGATAATTTAAGAGTACCATGTGCACCAGTGTTTCACTAACATTTATTTTATCTAACACCAAGTGCTATTTTATATGGAAGGACATGTCATGTTTGTTTACAAAATTACACCACTTCCGGCCCGTCTTCATTGTTGGAATAGGAGAAAATGAAGAGGGAATCTGATTGAAAACAAGATTACACCATTTCCCCTCGTTTAGAATAGAGAACAATAAAAGGAATCCCACCAAAATATCCTAGATTATGTGGTAGCTTGTGAATTTACTATAGCTAACGCTTGTTTCGGAAAAATTAAGTTGTTTCGCACATATTAAGAAAAGTTGTATATAAATAAAAGAATGCAACAGTTTTATAAATTTATTCTTACTGACTATTAGATGTTAGCTGTTGTCATAAATGCACAGTGGAGTACAATAAACTTGAGAGTGATGTGCATAAGATTAATTTGGGGGTAGAATTGAAATAAAATGATTAATGTTAGTATGTTACATTAAAAACATAAAAAGTGACACTTAAATATGAGTGGGGTGACAATGTGCATCAAATGGCATAGTCCTTGTATAAAAGAGGGTAATTGCAATAAATACATATCAAACATAAACAAGAAATGGTGCTACGGTTCATGCTTTTTGTGGATAATATCATTGTCCTCAGAATAATTTTTCATCAATATCCTTCTAATTTTATGTTTTTTACTAATAGTCCTTCTGATACAATTGTCACAAAATTCTTCATTATAAATGACTAAAGTAGGGTCACAAAAGGACTAGCTTAGTAAAAAGCTTTGAGAAGGACTAACATGGTGAGTGGTGACATTATGAACTTTTTTATCTGAGGGACTAATTTGGCAACAGAAAAAAGACAGAACTAATGTGACGACACACTACTTTGATGGTCCATTTTGGGGATTACCCTTTTTTATATAAATTTTAAGAGTGGGAGACAAATGAAATAAAGAAAAGAGGGTTACAACTTACTACAAGTCCGGGTCATATGATTCAACAATCCACAGGGCTCCCCGTCAGGTGTGTGTACAGGGCATAAAAAACCCCAAGATCTATTCATAAAAAATAAATAATAAAAAATTCCTTAAATAATAAACTGTAAGATACATGTATATTATGACATGATTGTGTCATCAGCTGATTATGTAAAAAGTACTAACTCGGGCAATAGTTTCCGCACAGTTGTATTACGAGCTCCGGCAAATGCAGCACCTCGATGGACAGCACGAAAATGTGAGATGAATCGTAAAAAGTTTAACCGTTCAGCCATGACTGTAAATCCGGCCCTCTGAGTAAGAAAAAGTAGTTCGTGAATATTTTACACAGGCATCAATTAAAAATAGAGATTTAAAATGAGGGTCATGCTAACTAGTGCCCGAACCCTTCGGGCACTAGTTAAGGAACTAAAAGAAGTTTTATATTGAAAACAACACTTTTTTTATATTTTTAAAAATTTGACTACACAAATCACAAGTATTAACTAAGCACTGGCAAGTCCATACCTGATTCAGATCCAGACCTGTCTGTGTAGCCAATCTTCCAGTTTTCAACATATTTTCAATTGCTGAACTGATTGCTCTTGGATGATTTTTTTCCAAAATTTTCTTAACTTGAAATTCTGCAATATCAAAGGGGAAAAATTTACAGGTAGCAAGAGCTATCAATAGGAAGAATATAATTATCATTTATGATTAGAGTAATTCTCAATTGTGCACAATGAACATTAACATAAGTTAAGCAAACCAAAAATTTAAGCAGATGGAACAAAATTAGAATCCAAAGAAATAACATGTTGAAAGAGCCAAAAAAACATCTACATACTGTCATTGAAATCAAACTTCTCTCCATTTTTATTAATCTCGTCCAGAAGCATCGCTTTTCCCTTCACCAGCCACTCTTCTAGTTTTTCCTAGGATCCACGTCAACAGATGCAAGAAATCAACAAAACATATAAAACTAAGTTTTAAAACCTCTTTATTGTCAGCAAAAGAAGTTTTAAAACCTCTTTGTTGTTTGTTAAAACAAACGAAACTGAAAAGGTTTATACAATAACAATACAGCTCATTAAGCAGAAGATAACAAAAGCCTTACAAAGAAGTGGAGAACAGAGTATTCCATTTTTTATCCATAGCTAACACTAAGGGGGGAAAACATTAGACGACAGCACTACCCATAGTATTGGATAACACACAGTGATATTGATGTCGGACCATGGCGGAAAACCAAAAAAAACGCCATCCTTCACAAATTGACATGGCAGGTATAAAAAAAAATCCACAAATGCAAATCCATGACCAATACTTGACAACACTGGTAACGCATCTAAGCATTTAAAATAAACACAAGTGATTCTATCTCCAAGAAGACTAAATGAGGATCACCGCAAAAATGTTGTAAAAAAGGCCACCAAGAAATACAGGAAGAGCGGCCAAAAATTCGCACAAGGCGAGAAGGGCTCTATTTTGTTTTCATTCAATTTTTAGGGTGAAATGGTCAAAAAGTCCAAAAAATACAAAAGGAGCGTGCGGCTATTTAAGTATCAATGACCATACACTCCAAAAATTCCAGAATTTTACAAGATTTTCACTGTTTGGGCTGCTACAGCCTCTATTTGGCCACTTTAAGTGGCACAACAATCGCTACCCAAAACCATGGCGCAATGGAGTTCGGTGTAGCAACTAGGGGCCTCTGTGCACACTATTGACTACATAGAACAAGCCGCCATTATGACCAACTACACTTTGGCCTGTCAAAATGAATAAGTTTGGCAAATGTGGTGGCAGAGATGAAGGCAGCTGCAGCATTAGCAGAGGCCGTGGTTAACAATTAGCAGTGTTAAGAAATGCAGCAATAACTGTGGTTAACAAACCACACATGTGCTGAAATTATTAATTCAAACATGGGTGGTTATTGAAAAGTGAGGAGGCCAAGTATAGTAATTGTGGGAAACTTATCTGTTTTACTCTCTCCGAACTCATATAAGCAGAAAATAACCAATTTCCCACTAAACCACCAACCCTTTTTCTTCATTTAAATTTTCATGAAAATATTGATTGAAGGGCATTTTTGAAATGCTAACATTTAACATGGTCACATTAATTAGAAGTTGCTTGTATTTAAGTCCACCAAATATGACTTTTTTTTGTTTAAATTTAAGTACGGAGGAAATATTTAGACTTTGATAGCCTATTCCATTCTAAACTTGAGTTCAAAGCAAATTTCAAATGCTGACAAAGAAGAAGCTTATGCATATATTTGTTATTGTCATTGGTGTTCCGCTCATATACGGCGCCTTTGTTTTGTAGCACCTCATTTACAGGCCTTTCTGCGTCTTGTGCAGAGACCTAATTATTATTAATAAATAATATAGTTTCGTTCAAAAAAAAAGAAGCTTAGGCATATGCCTTCAGAAGAGAGAGAACTGAGGCACTACACCATAACAGCCTGATACTGAGCTATGGTTGAAATTAATCAGATTCACAATGTAGAAGAAATGTTCTAACTACTATTGATAATACTAATAATATTTTGAAAATAGTTAAAAGCTATATACCTTAAGATAAATTGTGATCAGATGCCCAGGGAGTAAAATCTCTTGATTTTGCAAGCTATCAGGGTTATCCGGCACCGATGTATGATCTATAAGTGAAAAAAGTTTCTGCAACATGAATCTGTAGAAGAGATGAAAGGAGGGGCCAAGATCAAAAACTAGATTGTGGGAAAACAACACATAGATCCTCTACCTTTCTGTCAAAAAAAAACACAGATCCTCTACCAAATATAATTTTGGCCCATAAAAAACAACATAGTGTGACTAATTAATCAAAATTGTCACATATAAAAAGAAAGCAACAGACTAACATGAGCAGATTGAACTTGTCAAAATTGTTTTTGAGATGAACAAGTATGTAGTCATTCAGAACAGCAACAGCGACCTAGAAAACAAAAGAACTCATGAAAGCATTAGTCAGAATTCAGAAATAAGGGCAAACAAAACTCTCCCTCCAATCAAATTAATGCAAGTATAAATCGCAACATCCTTCCCAAGAGATGCTTAGATATTGCTGCCTTCTCTATTTTGAAAAACTACACTCCCCTCCTTGAGATAAAATAGGGCACACTTTGGATTTATTTTAGTGAACGCAAACTCTGGCAGTTTATATGATGATATGATTCATGAAGTTTTGAATAACCATTGGCTTTTTTTTATATATATATAATAACCATTGGCTTTGGGACATCAAAGCAATCAAATTCTTTGCCACTAGGAGGCTCATTCACATTAAACAGTACTAAAGTGAAGCATATATTAATCTCTCAGGAGAAGTCAGAATGTAACTTTTTAAGAGGGAAGGGTGGTGAGACTTAATTTCCCAAGAGAGATTAGTGTAATTTACCCTATATAAGACAATGATAAAATAAGACTTACATTATAAGGGCTTTCATTTCTGAGTTCACGCATGACAGGTTGGAAATGCTCTCCTGAATTTCAAATAAAGAATGAGTACAAAAATACGCAAATTGATCAAGAAAACAAAGGAACTTGAAATTAAGTACCGATATATTGTAGACATTGAAGACGAGTGAGAAGAGACAAATTGCGAACTTCGTTTAAGATTATTTGTGCCCTTTCACCAACAAGCTCGGTTCCAACAACACCCTTTCCCTTTTCATACTTTTCATTATAATAGCTTGTCAAATTTACATAAATTTCTCGGTCAGTGGTTTCAATGAGGGCCTGTTACAAATGAGCAGTAGCACCATGAGTAAATCTTTATACAACCAAAGTTCAAAACCAAAATGGGAAAATTAAAGAGGTTGTTTAATAGAGTTAGCAACAATTACCTTCAAAAGAATGCCCACAGGAAGCATGTACTCTCTTCCTTGTACCCTGCAAAATGATATTATGATGAAACATCTGCTTAAGCATGTACTCTTTTTTCTGGGGGTAGAATGGGGCATGGAAGATTTTTTGGATTAGGTCATTTAAATAAACCAGATTTCTTACCAGAAACCAAGCCTTGCACTCCCATTACGAAGGTAATATAATTTTACCGTTAATGAGGTTTGATCATCTCTTACACACCTAAAAAATTGAAATATAAAATCTTTAAAAAGAAAGGAAAAAAAAAAAAAAAAAAAAGCATGATGTATTCCAAATTGAATGAAACATTATAAGAATCAATATGCTTTACATCTTGGACACATCATAAACTAATTTCTATAGGACATGAAGAACAAAACAGTTAAATTTCCATGCATATATAAAATTCAAATCTGAATGGAATATCTGTTTCGACAACCGCTCATCATCAAGTACAACTATTTCTTCCAATTTTCGCAAATTGGACAAATGAAAAAAAGTAGGCACAGGGTGTCTAATTAGGTCAGTGTTGTCAAAATTGCAGACAAATGGAATGGGATTTTTTGCCAACCAATTTGGTCAATTCTTGAAAGATGCGGCGCCATAGCATTATATGGTGGAAATGGTGGCTTAAAATCGCTGATTTTTTGTCTCCCCCATGCGCAATCAATAACACTGAATTCAAGACATACAGAATAGTTTGCATCCTGTATTTATCCTACTAAATTTTAAATATTTATTAGGGAATTATGATTAGGAATGGATAGAGTTTAACAAAAATGAATGATTAGTTAGTTTGAAGTCTGAACTAATTACCTCCATATCTTGCTAAGCACTCTTTTGGTTAATTGTACTACATGTTCAAAATTACAATTCAATTCTTTTTATAAATGGAAAGAAGTCAACACGAGGGTAAGAGTGTAGGGTAAGAAAAACAATCAAATAAAAAGAAATTAACCACTAACAATCATCTATTCTAAGTTTCATAGGTGAAGAAAACCTAACTATTAGCTCACGGGCTGCTTGTGCTGTTAAGTTTTCCTAACTATCACATCGATTCTTATTGAGTTCCAATAAAATTGAGAGAAACTGGAAACTCAAATGAAATAAACGGTAAAATGAAAAACTAGCTACAACAAAAGAGAGAGCCTTAGCTATTTATAGAGCTAACCATCAAGCTGTAACTAACTGCAGTTATTACAACAAACTAAAGAAAGAAAAGATGCAATACATTAGTAAGTAGATTTGGGTTTAATGAAGTAGAACAATGTTGTTAATAGACCCGTTCAATACTTTACGCATACACATTCTACTAACAATGAGATGCGAGATTTCCCTATGGAGAAGTAAGCAAAAACGAAACTTCTTAGGAATACATTTATCATCAGGGAAGTATAATAATAGAAATCAAACCGAAAGTGCCTTTCGTCCATGGAATCATCAGAGTTGGCTCCATAGCTCTCTTTATTAAATTCATAGCCCTTTTCGACGTCATTTTAGCCACCAGAATGAGTGATATTTTTTCTAATAGTAGGGAGTGACTTTAGGGGATTTACTGCAGACTCTGCTATAGTCTTGGTCTTTTTGCCAAGATACAAAATTTTTAGTAAGATGCAACTAAGGGCAAGCTACATGCCTGGAGGAGAACAATACTAAAGGGAAAGGTTGTCAAAACCGGACCAGAGCGGCCGATCGAACCGGGAACTGGGCACGTATCCGGTCCGGTCAGGCCTGGAAACCGGGAAAAACAGGTAAACCGGCCGGTTCGGAAATTCTGATTTTTTTTAGCATGTCAAAATGATGGCATTTTAATTTATTTTTTTAATGAAAAAAACCAAACGGCGTAGTTTAGTTTGTTTGGGAAAAAAAAAAGACCAGAAAAAGAAACAATTTTGTGTTTATTGAACTTACTTAGTTATTATTATGTAATTTCTAAGTTGGTTGAATTAGAAATTTTAAGTCTAATAATGTACTAAAGTTTTAATGTGTGTAATTTCATCTTTTTAATGTGTGAAATTAGGGAATCTTGAGTCATTATTTATTTATTTTTATTTATTTATATTTATATTTAATATTTAATTAAAAATGGTCTGACCCGGTTGAACCCCGGTCCAACCATTTGAACCATGAACCAATAAGCTCACCGGTTTGCTGACCAGTCCGGTTCTAACAACCTTGCTAAAGGGTGACATTCTATGGCATGCGCCTGACTAAAGTGCCTTTCCTGAAAGACTAAAATTGTTGACCCTTCTGGTGTCATCACTACATGTCTAACCATTTAGTTGCAAGGCATCTTCATAAACCTTATATATGTAAACATCCAAGTCACTATTATTCATGGTCCAGCAATTTAAAATAGCAGTACCAGCAGATAGAACAAACCTTATTACAACTGCTTTATCAGTATATCCTTCCCGTCTGTCACAAAATGAACTTCGCACCGTACTCATTGGCTACAGCATTTAAGGAACCAGAAAAGAAATAAAAACATTGATGAGAAATGACAAGAGTTTTTTTAAATCCATAATTAGCCTCAGTAGTTAAATCCATGTTCCTGGACTAGTATAACAAATTTCAACTTTGGACTAGTATAACAAATTTCAATTCTAGCAGAAACTAATATATGCATACAACTGCTCCAGTTCACTTACAACAAAGTATTTTCATAAGACAAAAAGATTGCTTACATAATTCCGTTTTGGCATAATTATAGGTCGAATAAATCTCTCAAGGCCATTCAAGATGAAGTAACTGGAAAGAAACAATGTGTGATAGAGCAACAGTCAGTCAACAAGTCTACTACATAAACAAAATAACTAGGCATTGAAATAAAGTAAGAAACTGAACAAGGAAATTGAATAAGGCTAATGCTAATGATGCTTATAAAGTAAAATAAATCATATACTTTTCCGATAGAACGATTGTGCTGATTCAGCAATGATTTACTGATGGTAATCTATAATATTATTTAATCCAACATCATGCAGGAAAGTTTAAGTGGCATAGACAGAGTCCAACAACATACCCGCCCATTTCTGATGCCTCTTCCTTGAGGGACACAAGTTTCCGGGGACTACTGCCTCTCAAGTTGCATAGCTTAGACTGCATTGGTAACAGAAGTGAATAAAAAATATTCATATATTTCGGAAGATAGATAGTTATCAGCTAATATTATCATTATGCCACTTTAACTATGGTCCCAGCCCTTTTACTTCATTACAACAAAAACAAGCCAGTACCACGAGAAATTGAGAATCAATTATCTCGCAACCAATGTGGGACTTCTTAACAATAAGGATAAAAAATGCAAACAGATATGAAGAGGTAAGCTTGATATAGTATTTTTTTATCCCATATCACACTCAAAGAATTTCTCCATTTCATTCACCCTACTTGAATCCTATAGGTGCATCACCCTCCCATCTTCTCATCACACCACTTCATTATACAGAATGATATGGAATTTAAAATATATGGAAATATGTATTATTCAAATGCATAACTAGAGATATATAAATTATCCATAAAAATTTAGTATACATGACATGCAAATCAATATGATATGATCCAATGGTCGGAGTGGAAATTTTGCATTGTACAAACCTTTATTATGCAATGCAAATATCTAATGCTCACTACTAGTATCATCCAATTTAACTATAGATATAAGTGCATTCTCATAAGCCAAAAACTTCAAAACTAAATTTAAAATCACAAAGTAACAAACCTGCAGCATTATGGGAAAGTGTCCAAAATTAATATTTTCTCTTATAGTAGCCCCAAGATTCTCACCGTCATCATATGTAAGACACAGAGTTGCCGTGAACTTCCCTGTATATGAGATTTTTGCTTGTCTACACTGCTCAGGAAAAAAAAAACACGGCATAATCAAACACTGAAGTAAAAAAAAAAAAAAAATCAAAAAACACCCAAATTCCACAAACTCAACCATTAAAATTTGAAACTTGCCTCAAATGGATACAACCCCCTTACAATTCCATCCTTTTGTGGCGGATATATCTTCGGATCATCCAACGTAAGTAAGAACCAAGTTAAGAACAAACACAAACTCCATAAAAAATGTAACTAGAAACAAGTTCAAAGCTATAAATAAAAGGTACCTAGAAACAAATTCAAAAGCTACAAACCCACTTAGAAAAAATCAAGATATAACTAACCTAAAGGCTTTTTTTTAACATGTTATGTGTTACAATGTTTTCATAGCCTAACAATGACTAATCTATGTTGGAGAACTTATGGGGCACAACCCAAATTTTTCTATACTCAGAGGCATGCCAAACTCCGACCACCTACCTTACCACTTACATCAATTCATTAGGAAAAAAATAGCATTTATTCAAACATTAAAAAAAAACAAATAAAAATGCATATTTGAAGCATATTGAATCATTATTAATTAACTTCAACAAAAAAAAGGATATTTGTAAGCTTTTGTTGCGTTGAAGGATGAGTAACTACAACAGGTTTGATATTTCCGACCATGGTTTCCAATCCAGCATCAATCATATAATCGAAAGACTCAATGTGTGGCCTAAAAAGCTCCTGGAGTGCATCGAAGTTCAAATCTTCAAGCGAACCTGGTTGTTTAGTCGCCATTTTCGAAGCTCAATTTTGAGAGAAAGAGGAATTAGGGTTAAGTTGCAGAGTAATTGATTTTGAGGCAGTTTCAGAGCTTGACGATGAAAATTGCGAGTTTATACTTTATAGTGTAGGGTTTAAGGAAGGGTTTTAAAACTAAGTTTGGACCGGTCGTTGTAATCCGGTCTGACTCGGTTCTTTAAAATTATCGGCGGACCGATTCAGTGATAAGGGTTCTTCTGCGCTGTAAAAAAAAATTTAGAAAAACAAATGGTACTTGTAGTATTATATTCTATGAAGCCCCGATACTCTAAAAATGGCGAAGTATCGTGTCCGATATGTCCTCGATACCGATACTCGTTCGATATGTCCCGATACTCGTATCGAAAGAGTATCGGTTAAATTTTTATTTTTAAATAAAAAAATAATATCCGACACGCGTCCGATACTTTCCGATACTCGTATCGGAAAAGTATCGGTTAAATCTTTATTTTTAAATAAAATAATAATATCCTATACAATCCGTGTTTCTTAGTGAATGTCAAACTATTATGTTGTTACACGGGTAACTAACTATGTCTTTTTTTGGATAGTACTAGTGATGTTTTTTTGGATAATACGAATGATGTTCTTTTTGTATAATACTTAACTTAAGATGTATAACTTAAAATGTACCGGTGATCATTATTTTTTAGGACAATATTAATGAGACACAAATACTTAACTTAGTATTAATGATGTTAATTTATTATAATTAGTATTTTTTTTGTCTTTGTCACTGTTCTGAAGTCATTATGGTGTCCCACTATATAACAGGTTGTTAAGTATTTGGGTTTGTTCCAAAATTCTAGTATAAGAATGAATGTTTTATGTTTTTAATTGGTCAGCTGCAGGACCTATATAATTGTCTGCTATTGCTACAAGATGGACTTATTAAAGAGGTTTGATGTCATGACTATTATATGTTTTTTGAGCTATTATATGTCTTTAGTTATGACTGAGGAGCTCTCGTATGTTGAGTCTCAAACTGTTTTGCTCTTGTGCAAGTTTATTGGCTTGTTTGTACTCCTTGTACAATGAACTATTGACGTTTATAATAATAATGATAATTTTTTTTGTCTTTCAAAAAACAATTATTAATATTATTTATTTTAGTCATGTTTATATATTGTGCATTTATATATTTAATTTTAAAATTAATTTTTAAATAACGTATCGCGCCAGTATCGGATATGGAATTTTTAAAATTTTGACGTATAATATTTAAACCATAAAATTTCCACTTCTATAATATTTATTAAATCTAAAATCAAATATAATAATAATAATAATATAAATTTGTCAAAACAAAACAATTAAATAAATTTAATATATCAAGGTAGCCAAATCAAATCGGACTAAATCTGGCGGCCTGATCAGTTGAGCGGGGTTTATGTCCGATCTAAATTTGTATGAAAATTGGCAAACTGCTAAATTTAAAAATTGGAGGAACCATCTAAATTTGTATGAAAATTGGCAAACTGCTAAATTTAAAAATTGGAGGAACCGATTGTTCAATTTTTGCCCCATAATTTTATGTTTTTACTTTTTTTTGTATTAACAAAATTTCAGATTATGGAAAAATTAATCTACTTACAATATATTAAAAGAAACTACTACTAAAATACCAAATTTGTCCAATCAAGTTTAATAATATTACAGAGTTTATGCCCTTAAATGTAATTTTAACTCTAAACTAAAAAAAAAGATACAAAACAAAAATAAGAAGAATAAAAAAAGATAAGCATAAAAGAAAAATCTCCCCTTAAAAATAGCATCTGAAACTACCTCTAAAAATATATATTAATCCAATATATTTAACAAAAAAAAATTAATTAAAAAAAATTTACGCATAAAAATAGGAACAAAAATAAATATAAAAGATACGCATAAAAAATAGTACTAACTTTTTTTGAATGAAAAAATAGTAACTTAAAAATAAAAGAACATTAAAATAGTAACAAAAATATAGTGAGTCCGTTTGGATTTACTTATCGTAAGTTTTATAAGGTAATTTATGAAAACAGGTTATAAAGATGTAATTTTTGTAAGTGAAAACTTATGAATTAACATGCATAAAGAATCTCTACAAAAAAAAAACATGCATAAAGAAAAAACTTACGAATTAACACGGGACAATTGCTTTAATAAAAAAAGAATTGAATAATAAATATTTATTAATATTAATTATTATTTATTACACAAAAATCATGAACAGGACAATTGCTTTAATAAAAAAAAATATTAATTCAATAAATTTTACAAGAAATAACACAATGACATCAGTTATATTTAAAAAATATTTTTCTGTCAAAAAAACTTTTTAAAAATATTTTCTAACATATTTCTAAATATTTTATTCTAAATAAATTTGATACTTTAGTATAATACTCCCTCCGTTTCTTTTTAATTGTCTTTTTAGAAAGATAACACCAAATTAAGAAAGTGTATTTTTGCACATTATCTTCCTATTATACCCTCGTTTTAATCCCCCAATAAATTCCTATTTTTTTGCCTACACTTTCTCTTTCCAATAAATTTAATATATTATATACAAAAAAAAACAAAATTTAATATGTTATGTACCAACAAAAAAAAATTTAAAAAAAAAATATTTAGTTTTCCAAATATATAGCATTAATTGATTTTATGGAAAAAGATAAGAGCAATTGACAAAGGGTATAATTGATAAATGATACCCATAAAATACAAAAAGGACAATTAAATAGAAACGCTAAATATGATAACAAAAGACAATTAAAAAGAAACGGAGGGAGTATATTAATATCAATCTTAAATATAAAAAAAAAATCAATGGACACTAGCTTTTACAAATAGTTTTTTTTTAAACAACAGAAGAATAAATTCTCATCAATAACAAATATAAAAAAAAAAAACACAAGACAAAATATTTATCACTAATACAAAAAAGGAATTGAATAAAAAATTCATACACGGGTCAATTGCTTTAATTAAAAAAATTTAATCATACACGGGACAATTAGTTTAATCAAAAAAATTATTAATTTAATAAATTTTACAAAAAAATAACACATGGCGTCACTTATATTTTAAAATTATTTTATAAATAAAAGTCAATAAACCCGTGCGATGCACGGGTCTCAAAACTAGTTTCAAAATAAAGAATATTTAAATAATACATCAATATTTATTAAATATGTAAAAATTAGTTAGACGAATTTCTAACCCGTGCTTGGCACGGGTGTGGACACTAGTACTAATGCGTGAAAGACATAAGTGCATTTGTATTCATTGTATTCACCTATGATGTTTGGTAATTTAGATATTTAGGCTTGACCATAGTGAGTAGGTATTACTATTAAGGTTCTGTTTGGTAAACCAAATAAGCTAGTTTATAGCTTTTACCTTTTAGCTTATAAGCTAAAAGCTCAGTTTGGTAACCGTTTTTAGAAAAGAGCTTATAGTTTATTTTACTAGCTTGTAGCTTATTTTTCAAATGTTATTTCAAGTAACTTATGAGTTTATAGCTTATTATTTTTTATTCCAATTTTACCCCTATCATCTTACTTGAAAAAAATTAAATATTAATTAAACTTATCTTTTTTATGTCATTTTATACTTATAAGCTAGTCCAACCGCTAATTTTACCAAACACTACAAATCCAATCAGCTAGCTTATCCGCTATAAGTTAAAAGCTAGCTTATAAGTTATCTGCTATAAACTCATCCGCTATAAGCTAGCTTATCAGCTATTCGCTATTTTTTACCAAACAGAGCCTAAGTTAACTTGTAACAGATGAATTTATAGTGTATAAACTAATTGGTCGAATGTATAGTGTTTGATAAAATTTGTTGTTGAAATAATTTATAAATATAAAATAATATAAAAATATATGTTTAATTAATACTCTTTGTCCCAAAATATAAGTGAAAAAATGTCAATAAAAGTTACGTATTTGGTCTAAATTTTATACCAAATACATCAATTTTTGTTGACTAAATTTTGCTTATATTCACTTATGGTGGATGATAATTTAGCGTCTCCATTTAAACTTTTACACTTATTATAAGGTGCACAATCATGCATTATTAAGATCTTGTGGAGTATGTGTAAACATGTACATTCATATGATATGATGACTAGAAGAAGATATACATGTGATTAGTTTGAGTTTGAGATGTCAAACATTCATAGGAAATTGAGATTCTCAATACATGGCTCTTAAAATTGAAGAGGACAACAACATAAAAAAGGAAAATGGTGCTACATGTCGTAATCTAATGTAAATTTCTATACTCATATGAAGTTGACACCATGTATGTTGGTCAAATAATTGCTTATTTGATGTAATTTTAAAACATGGAGTACTTAAATTGTAGCTTAAATCAAGCAGCACTATTACTTGAATCACAAAAACGCTTCTCTCTAGAATGCTTCTGTCGAACTCTATCATTCACGAAGGCAAGGCAGCGCTGTTTCTATGTGTGTGTCTGTGTGCGCGCTTTCCATTCTAGGGATTTAAAACCCTTTCTTGTCTTTATAAACCAGAAAGAAAAAAAAAAAACCTTCCTTATCTTTTGTCTTCGCGTTTGGCCATAACATGCCAACATGGGTTAAACATGTCAAGCCCATTAAATACAAATACACCTCCCCTTTTATTTTTCTTTTGTTTTCTTTTTCTATAATTGGTGGATTCCACTTGAGGAGTGGTTTCACCCAACAAATCTCCCTCTCACGGTAGGGGTGCTCGCGGTTCGGTTTGGATCGGTTTTGAGGAAAAAATTCATCCGATCCAAAGTTAATATTACTTGCGGTTTGGTTCAGTTTTGGATGACTAAATAAAAAAAATGATCCAATTCGATCCAATTTTGTGCTGTTTAATTTGGATCGGCTTTTGGATATCCAAATTACAAATTAAATTTTTTTAATTAAATATTAATATTATAATGACATGGTAAAATAATATATTTGATGTAAAACACAATATATAATATGTTAAAAATTAATATTTTGCAATGAAAATTATCAATTATATTTGAAATCTATTAAATAGCAAGAAGAAATACATAAAATTGAATTAATAAGTATTATTGAGAAAATAAAAATCTATAATTAATATATTAATGCAATATATCATACTAATAAAAAGTTAAATAAGTATTAAAAAATATAAATGCGGTTTGGTTCGGTTTGGATCGGTTTTGAAAAATCAATCCAAAATCCGATCTGATCCGGCGGTTTTCACAAAAAGAACATCCAAACACATCCAAAAATATTCGGTTGTTTGCGGTTTTCGGTTTTTTTGAATTGGTTTGCGGTTTTTATTTGGATTGGTTTGGATTTGAGCATCCCTATCTCACGGCTCAAGCGGGAAGGGATCATTCTACCATGCTAGCCTTATCACAGCATGGCTTCTAATAATTTTCTTAGTAAATGGGTCCCGCAATCTATAATCAAACTCTTCATGGCCACAACCCATGAACAAACACTGCTTTGATTTCTTATCAAGCTTGGACATTTCATCTCTTGGAAACTTAACAAACGCTCTGCAACCAAACACTCTTAAATAACCATACGCGACATGTTTCCTTGACCATACTCTGTTTGGAACATCACCCTCAAGTGGAATAGAAGGAGAAAGATTGATCAATTAATTCAATGCAATCGTCTTTGCTTCACTCCAAAAGGCTTTTAACAACTTTACACGACATAACATACACCTGACTCTTTCATTAATCGTACAATTCATTCTCTCTGCAACTCTGTTATGTCGAAGAGTCTCTGAAACTGTTCTCTCAAGCTTGATATCATACTTTTTGCAATACTCTTCAAATGAATCTATGTATTCAACATAATATATATAAATTCACATATATGAAAATGGAGCTGTGAAAATAAAAATGAGAATAAGAAAACAATTTCAATAAAAGAAAGCAAATTTTGAAAACAATTCCGAATTTCTGTAATGTATTTTGTAATGGTGTGGAAGTTCTGAGACTTAAAAACAATATTTATAGCATATATATGAGTTATACTACAAAACAACCACTCACTTTTGTGAAGAAGTATGTTAGCATATTGCATCTTTTGAGTTGGACAAAAAACTCCCCACTTTTTTTTAGTTATTACTGTTTGATAATTTAATATATTAATCATTTTTTGATTTCCAAAATTTTTAGATTGTTGGTAATTCCGCTGACTTATCTCTCATCTGTGGTTTTCTTCTACTATGACAAATTTGATGGTATTGCAAATCCTACCTCCGTAAGGCCTGTATGAGATGGCCGCCACCTTGCTCGAAGAACATGAACATTGATGGACGAAGCAACTATCATGATGCATGAACAACTACTTTTCTACTACATGTGATGTGAAAATAATAGCCAAGGCACAAAAGAGGAAAGGAATAAAGTTTGAGATTTAGAATCTGCCGTTAATAATATGTGAAATTGCAAATTCAATGAGATGTTTTAATTCGTATTGTTCTTAAAGTGTAAGGGAATGTTCATTATCGGAATAGAACCGAATTGAGTTCCTGGTTGTTTTGCAGTAGGATCAAAAACACAATAGCAATTGAAATCAATTAATGAGTAGGATCGAAAATGCAGTGGCAGACGAAATTAATTGACGAGAAGTGAGGTGTGGAAAACGAAAAATATAAAAAAATAATTGACTTTAAAAATTAGTAAATTGCATAACAATGCTCAGCAGAAAACTACTGCTATTAATCCTATTTTCACTTTGTGCAACAACGAGAATAGTGATACGGTTAAAAGAGTGACTATGTTATTATGGTGCATTTGCCATAATTGTAATGATAAAATTTGAAATGAGTCAATGACAATGTTCATATATCGAGCCAAATTGGAAGATAGACATTTGATGCTTGGGATAGTTTATATTTGGTTCATAATGTACAACGCAATAACGTCATTATGGTTGCAGAACCAAGTCTGTTACAATGGGAAAATTAGCTACATGTTGGGTAAAATGACACAATGGTAACAACCTGCGATTTCAACCTTAGAGAAAGAAGCATGTCCTTTTCTTTTAGCCGTGAAAGAAGCTAGATACAGAGAGTTCGATCAAGTTCAATTTTAAAGTGATTTTATTTTGTTTGTTGAAGTTATTCACATGAAGCGTAGAAACAATTCATAGTTTCTTTCAATTAATCATGATATTGTTATTTTTATGTCGTCTTCTCTAAACTTTGAGGTTTACATAGTTTGTTAGGAGAGAAACGAATTCGGTTGCTCATACTCTTATCAGGGCAATCAATTCTTAGACTAACTTCCATAGATTTGAGATTATTATTTTATGTTTTGAATATTTAACAGTTTATAAAATGCATTGAATTTGCTTGTTAAAAAAAATATAGTTTCTCAAGGCACGCATGTTTTTTTAGACTGTTCAATACAATGAGAAGAATATTCTTTTTCTTAAACCAAGTATATTGCCATAATCATTGCATCTAAAAAAAGAAATTATTAATGGTCAAAAGGAATATACCCTATTACTAATTATGAAAAGAGTAATATTCTTTTGTAAAAAAAAAGAGTAATATTCTTTTATTGTAAAAATAAGAGAGTAATATTCTTTCTTGTTAAAAAAAAAGAGCATTTTCGTAAAAAATAATAATTAAAAGAGTATTAATACAAAAGAGTATCATGAGATTTAAAAAATTCTAAATCTCTCACTACTTGTATATCAATTAATTCTTGGTACTTCGGCTTAGCTTTAGCTACAACTCATAATTACAACACAATCCCCAATAATAGTATAAGAAAGTAAAATGTTGACAATTGTCTCTAAGACATTGTTTAAAAAAAATCAAAAGAGATGACTTTCGTATAAAAAACTATTTTCAAGTTATATAGTATTTATTCCCTTGCAATGTCTACGAATTTTAATTTAGCCTTTGTATATATTTTTTTTTTCGATTTCATTCCTATAATTTAATGATTTTGTCATTTTAGTCATAACTAAGCATATTGTATTATGACTATTTCGGTTAACATAATCTATTGTTATTTAACCCAAATAGTTATTTAACCCAAATTTTGGTATTAATTCATTATTTTTTTGTAATGTTAACGAATTTTGGTGTATCTCTCACTAAAAACCAACATATTCAGTGAGGAAGAAGAATGACATAATATTCAGATTATATATTGGAATCGCAAAAAAATATTACAGGCGAATAGATCAAAATTCGCTAATATTATAGAAAATAAACATTGATTAATGCATTTTTCTTATTTTCACAAATGTTTATTTTGTAATTTTTTCATATTAGTACATTGTATTTTAATTTTTCGTGCTGATGCAAAAAAAATAATTTCAATCTAGTAAAAATGTAATCAATAGTTTTGGTGTTATCGATACTACATATCGACAGTCATATCATAGATATTTCACACACTGTAAACTTATGCAATTTGTCATTTTATGTTAATAACATCAATATTGTGAGTTGATTTTTGTAAATTCTCTTTATTCTTTTAACATAATCTATCATTTTAATTTGAACTCATTCATCAGGTCCCCCACAGACCCACAAAAAAGCTTTCACTTCAAAAGAAACGACGATCAAACCCTTAAAACTGTAAAAAGCAACACCAATCCAACGGTAGAAAACAATCTACAACCGTTAAGCGGTGGTCACACACAAAACCAAACAAAATATCTCACGTATTACCCAAAACAAAAAACACTCCAAAGTCTCACTCACATAACTCCCTCTCTCACGCTTGACACGTGTCCCTCTCCACCAAATACTACAGTTTTTTTTTTCTTCTTTCTTACACTACCAATTTTATTTATTTTTAATTTTTAATTTTCACTGTTTCGTGGGCCCCACTCTTCTCCTTCGTGTGCTATCGTGAAAACAAAACAATAGAAAGAAGAGAACTTGTTGCTTATAAAATTGCCATAGGTAAATTTCACTAACCCCTCTCTCTCTCTCTCTCTTTCTCGCTCTCTAACTAGGTTCTCTTTCTCTCTCTACGTTTATCAGTTTTTGTTTTTTTTTTTGAAACAAAAAATTTCTCGCGTTTTCTTTTCCATTTTCCTACGTTTTCTCGCCGATTTTGATTATCATGATTTCGATTTTTTCTTGTGTAGGGAGGATTTTTATTATACTGGAGGATCTCATGTACTCGTCTGTGGATCTCAATTATATTCACGATCATGATGGCCCTTGAAAATTCAGGTTTCTTTGATTCGATTTATGCAATTCGGTTTTGATTTTCTATCAATAGGATTAAAAAACGTTTTTTTTTTTTAATTTTGAATTTTTTTTTGTGTTTGATTGGGGATGCGGTTTGCATTTATGTGGAAATTTGCTGTTGAGAGTATTGGGTTAGTGTTTTGTTTGCTTGCTTTGTGGTTGGGAACAATGTGTGTGATAATTGGGTTTGGATGAGTGGTTTTTACTTTGTTTTGGTGTTAATTTACTGTGAAAATGATGGATTTTGCATGTTAATGATGTGGGAGTGAGGATGGGAAGTGGGTTGGATCTGTGAGAAACTAATATTTTGAATTTGGTGGATGTGATAAAGCTGATGCGAAGAATTTACTTTGAAAGTATAGCATGACTAAGATTCTTTTGGCATTGAAGATTTCTTTTCATTCTCGACTGTGCATTTTAAGTATGAAAAATGTGAATGCATATGAGATTTTGTTGTTGCATAAATCCAATGAATGATATGGCATGGAGAACTTGCCCTTCAATACTCAGATTATT
Organism: Trifolium repens; assembly: GCA_030408175.1. Lineage (NCBI taxonomy): Eukaryota > Viridiplantae > Streptophyta > Magnoliopsida > Fabales > Fabaceae > Trifolium > Trifolium repens. The sequence continues at coordinate 11,778,699 of CP125850.1, forward strand.
TTTCGGTTTTCGGTTGTTTTTATTGATTTTGTCAGTTAACATCTATCTTGAGAAGTTGATACATTGTTCCATTTTGTCTGCGATCCAGTACTTTTGGCGAAACTTGCTTCTTGAATACTACCTTTGTTGTCTCTTTGTGCTGATAGTTTTTTAGTTTCTGACAATATACTGTAGATGTATGCTTTTTCCAGATTGATACTGGCCTCAGCGTGATCCTGTTTCTTTTTTTTTATGCAGAAAATATGCAAATATCCTGCGAGGCATCTTTAAAGTGCCTCCAGGGAAAAGGACCCCCTTTCACTTTTCCGTGTAATGGGAGTTCTATTGAAGGATTTCCGGAGCTTAATAATGAGCCTGGTACTCATTCAGCTGGGAATGTTCCTGAACCTAACCGCCGTTTAGGCAGCGAGTTTCTTGAGCCTTCCAATGAATTTCACAGTAAACCTACTTATCACCATGGATACAGTACCTGGACAGCTTGCCATTTTAACCCTCACAAGCTGCAGCAGTGCCAAATGAATGCTTTTGAGAGCCACTTTTACCCTTATCCCGTCGAGAACCAACTTCAATATCTTCCAATTAATATGGTTTCTCAGGGTTACCCGCGTGAGCAATATCAAGAATTTCAGTATTTTGTGGTCATAGACTTTGAGGCGACCTGTGATAAGGATAAAAATCCCCATCCTCAAGAAATAATTGAGTTTCCATCTGTCATAGTGAGTAGTGTCACTGGTCAGCTGGAAGCATGTTTCCAAACATATGTGAGGCCTACCTGCAATCAGCTTCTGAGTGACTTCTGCAAGGATCTGACTGGTATACAGCAAATTCAGGTGTGTTAATGGCAAAATCTTACCTTAACTTCTGATAACAAAATTATACAAAATGAGCCAGATAAACTTTTATGCACTTTTATTCTGTGATTCATTTAAATTTTCATTTTGTCCTTATTATTGAACTATTTAGGATATGGCTTGGTTGTTGTATTAAGCTAATTAATATAGTGCTACGTGCATGTCAAACATCAGGATTTCAGTAATATTTGTAATTGTAAATGGTAACTTCCATAGCGTGTTTAAAAATAAATTTATGCAGACCACCCATCTCAGTAACAAATAATGTTTATTTGGGTTTGTTTGTATAATAACAGGTTTTTTAAGATTTGACTCATATAGAATTGTATGTCTTTCCACTCCATATAGGTAACTATCATTTTATATTTAGTATACAGTATATCTATTAATTACACAAGGAACAATTGCCTATGTTATAAAAAACTAGCACTAATCACCTCAAATTAATGCTCACCTGTAGCAGGTGCATATATATCATATTAACCAGCTTGTTACAAAAAGAGTCAGCCATAGGTTGTCTAAAAGATTTAGTAAATTCTTGTAAAAAAAGAAGGATGTAAATATGCAAGCTAACTATTGTATAAATTTACAGAACCAATAGTGATCTTTCTTGCTTGAAAGAATCTTCTTGTTTCCTAAAAAAATAACTGGTAATCTCTATTTGTTCAGTTCTTTGTTAAAGTTTGGGGAAAGGCAATATGAAAATTTGCCATAGCACAATACTTAATAATATAGTAACAACCAGCCTCCATTAACCTTCAACAAACACACTGCACCCTAAATTTAATCTTCTATTAAATTAGATTAGATGATAGACTTGCCAAACCAGCATCAGTTGGGCGGGCCTGCTCTTACTTGTGAGTTGGTGACCGAGTCAATTAGTCTGACACAAGTTGGAATAAGCCTAAAATGACATGGCTCCTAGCCGTTTCACTTATTCTGTTCTCTTCACGCGTTTTTCACTGCCTCGTTCGATACCACAAAAAAGAGATCGCTTAGGGTGCTTAAACAGTAATTTACGGCGCATGGAGAGCCGCGGCTTTCACTGGGCTGAGGTTTATGGAAAATGACGACGTACTGCAGGCATTCCACTGAAGCAGTAAGCAGGCTGGGAACTGTGTCCTTGCATTTCATCTTCAAAACTACCCTATTATTGCATCCCAGAGCAAGGTTGCTTCACTTGCTTATTTGAATCTGTGTCCTGCTTTTCATTTTAACTTGAATTTAGCTTGAATTGTTTTCACCTTAGGAACTTATTCCCAGGTCTAGTACTAAAGCACAGTCTTAATTATTGTGTTTTGCTACCTTGCTTTACTAGGGAGACGCATTAATGAATTATTGTTAACAGTTCTCTATTGTGCACTGCCAATTAGAGATTTTTGTGGTGTTATTTTATATAGTAGGTGAACTTGAGTTCACGAGTCAAGTTAACATAAACTCCATGACTTTATGCAGACTCTTGAGTTTGACAAAATTGGGTAGGCATTCAACATTAGGATTCATTGGAGTATTGTTATATTGGTAGAAACATGCATGTCTGTGTAAAAGTGTTGGCAGTAACATTTTATTGAACAACTGCAATCCCTAAAAAGTATATGATAGGGCCCAAATTTCGCTTGTTGGGATGCGACAGGTGAATGCATTGAATTTGATGCTTCAGTTGCAGTAAAAATCATAGTTGTTGCATATAGACCTTTTGCAATTGACCATGATGAAAAGCATTCTTAATGTCTAACTAATGAAATGGCCATTGTTGAATAGTAGCACCAGCAATTAAGAGGGAAAAAAAAAAGGCAACTTTGGCCATAAGAGAGAAGGTGTCTCTGTAATTGAAGCTAAATATCTATGTATATCCGTTTAACCACAAGTTAGCTATTAAGCTGTCAAATTCTCTAGTGGGGTCAATATCAGCAGTAGAAATCTATTGACAAACAGTAGGATAATGCTAGAATTTTAAGCAGCCAAGTTGGGTATAGTGGGTTTTGTTTGTGGCTATTCTTAGAAAAATAAAATCTACGGACAGTGGGTGATGTTGGGGGTTAGCTGCCTATGCAACAGGGTCTCACACGTAGCACACTCGCTCCTATGCATAGAGCATGTAAAAGACACAAAGGAAAAATGTGTGCGGGCAGTAAGCTGACCTAGAAGCTTTGCTGCTGATTTGAGTTTGTCGGCAGTGGTTTTTGCTGTCAGAGAGTAGTGGCAGCTAGAGATTGGTCCAGATGAGAACGGTGGAAGAAGTATCATTGTTTAGGGCTCAGTTGGATGGATCAAGGCTTAATGGGTGACTTCTTATACCATATTGAAATAGATGGGTTGAGGTTAAATTATGTGTCTAACTAGTTCAAACAATCTACCACTTGTGCAAAATATTCATTATAAAATCACTTTTGATAGAAACTGGTTTTGGATGCAAAAGAAAAACAGTGTGTATGGATAGAAAAATTCTCACAACATAATAATTTGAGAGATCTGGTTCTTCCTATTCAAATTTCTTTTTAAAACCAAAGATAACCTGACCAATCTTCCTTTCTTCTTATTTAGAGCTTACTATCTCACACCCTCAAACTAAGGCTTTGTTTGTGAGCTGGGTTTTGGAGGGGAGGGGGAGGGGAAGGCTTATTTTTCTTTTCTAAATTAAGAACACTATAAAATGCTTTTAAAAATAATTTAAGTGTCATTGAAGTATTATGTGATCACTTATCTTTCTTCTTTCAATTTTTATTTTAAAATAGTAACTATATAGACCTACAATTTAGAAAAGAAAAATAAGCCCTCCCCTCCCTTCCCCTCCAAAACCCAACTCACAAACAAAGCCTAAGGGAATTACCTATCAATACACCTCCTCCCCCCAAACATTAACCTTGTCCTGAGGCGAACAATTTGTAGTTAGAATACAATATCCCACCAGAGTCCCACTGTCAAAGGTCTCTAACTTCGTAGGTGTTGACTTGACTGACAACCATCACCATCATGTAAGATCCAGTATTCCAGTACTAATAGGATGAAATAAGAAAATCCATAAATGGATTACCTATCCAATGGAATCACAAGACAATCATGGAAGTGGCTTGTTGAGAAGAAAAATGGTGCAAGTTGTAGCTTATATGAATGGATTACCTATCCAATGGATTGTAGCCTACAGGGGAGCTAACCAAAAAGACCGATTTAAGCATCATAGAGCGCAGCTGTCTTGATGTCGGCTCTCAGGGGTAGTGTTAATGATAGGGGCATGGGTATTATGGGATGCCCAAGTCCCACAACAAGTAGTATGGGATGCTTGGTTTTGTATGTAAGCGGCTTGATTCTTCCCCTTGATAGCCAGCTTCAACTCTGCCTTGATTATACATGTCCTACAATCTTACATCTAACTTGAACAATAGATCAGAGTTGACCGACTTATTGCACAATTGTTAAGAAAAGCCAATATTTCTCATTATACATTTGCTTAAGTTAACATTTAGTTATAACAGTTTCAATTTTGGGTCCTCCACTCTTGGTTGAATTTTGATTAATTTAGCCATGTCTAGCTTGTACTAGTATATTATGCGATTGCAGTATGCATGTCCTCCTCCCTTCCCTTGGTTGAATTTTGATTAATTTAGCCATGTCTACCATGTACTAGTATATTATGCGATTGCGGTATGCATGGTCTTGACACACACATATTATTATGAAAGTGCTAAAGAGGTTGATAACAAGGATGTGGGCAGAAATCATACTATGTGGGTCTGTAAATTGGGGAAACGAAGAGGATTTTCATACCCTCCCTTTCAGTCATTACTACATACCTATGTTGTGAATCGCGGCTGTCGCGGCCGCAATCGCGGCGCGGAGCGGTATTTTTGGGATAGCCGCTACAGTGTGTGGCAACGGGGACCTCTAGTTTGAGTATGTAGTTACTATGTTCTGGGTGAATACAGTCTTGTGTTTGTTTTTCAAATAAATTTTGTATCCCTGCATCTTCTGTGTCAGCCTTGTGCATGTGGGTCCTGATTGGACGATTAATATCCTTTGTGGTTGACACAGTTAATATGGAGGTAAATAAAGAACCTCCACTTAGGCATGTACTCAACAGATTCTTTGTGCCCTTACTTATAAACTCTTTGAACACTTAATAAATTGTGCAACCTAAACAGACCTTGAATGAAAAAATACTTTGATGCTTTATTTATTATTTTTCTAGCCTCTGAGTCGCTTGTCAAATATTACATTCCCCTGGTCATTTTTTCCTGTCGGTGAAGATTGTTAATTGTATTTCTTACTATATTTGGTTCAGGTGGACAGAGGAGTTACATTGAGTGAGGCTCTACTTAGGCATGATAAGTGGCTTGAGAAAAAGGGAATAAAGAACGCCAACTTTGCTGTGGTTACATGGTCTAACTGGGATTGCCGTGTGATGCTTGAATCGGAGTGCCGTTTCAAGAAAATACGAAAGCCACCATATTTCAACCGGTAAATGCTGCAGTGTAAACGATAACCTATGTTTATCAGGATTTCATTTCAACTGACTTTTGTTTATCTGTTTTTAACTTCTGTTAGATGGATCAACTTAAGGATTCCTTTCAGTGAGGTATTTGGTGATGTGAGGTGCAATCTCAAGGAGGCTGTTGAGAGAGCTGGCTTGGCCTGGCAGGGCCGTGCTCATTGTGGCCTAGATGATGCCAAAAATACTGCTCGCCTGCTGGCACTGCTCATGCACAGGGGCTTTAAGTTTTCCATTACCAATTCCATTATGTGGCAAGCTGCTGAGCGATCACTGATCTGGAGGCAGTATCCAGAACAACCAAGTGTTTACCCCTATTGCCCCTTCAAAGCAAAGGATATGAATACCCCAATCATTCCGTATCCCCCTTACTGTTTTTGTGGGATGAAAAGCATTCTGAACGTGATTAGGAAGCCAGGGCCTAAGCATGGGTGCCTTTTCTATGGATGTGGAGGTTTTACTCAAACTAGAGGTCCCCGCTGCCAGTACTTCGAATGGGTTTCTACCTAATTTAAGGGACCTTTTGATCTACTTTGATCAAATTTCAAGCTTTCTTATATATGTAAAAAAGAAAAAAGAAGAAGACGAAATGGCTTATGAAAGTAGTGGTGTTGTCTCTAGTGAAAGCATGTCTCTGGCTTGTGTGGTGAGGTTTGTGCTTCATGAATTGTAGAAAAAATTAGTTGGCTCTATTGCTCATTACTGTGAGACTGCTAAACATCAAAAATAGTAGTCTTGTTGAGGAGAGAGGGAGCTTCAACCTGTAAAGCTGACTTGTTGACTGGAGAACCATTGGGGAGTGTGAGGAATGGGTAGTTAGAATTGATGCTTTTACATGCCAAGGCATGATAAGTTATCTTTTAAAATAATCCGTTTTATAGGACTCTGTTACCTTTGCTCTAATGGGAATCACTATAATTTCCCGTGGCCTTTTCTCTGCGTGTTGCCGATAACATTCTAACTTCGACTCTGTTTGCTGTCCTTGAGCTAAGCTCATTGAGTATCGCTAGGATTTGGATTGCCTACAGCACACATTCACGTAAGTCTGAGATTCACTGGCTGGGTGAATGCGTGCTATCGTAAGCAATCTGACATTTGCGCTATCAGTAAATTTGGCCGTTTGGATTCATTTATTTGAGAACTTGTGAAAAGATGCTTGAAGCAATGGATGAAATCTAGGGTACATATTTATCCATTGCACAATATTAGGCAATTTAAATCTATATTGAATTTGGTTTGAAATAAAAAAGTCTCGTCCTTTGATTCATCAACTATATAATTTAAAAATAATAAAATTGTTAAACTAATTCAATTTAAATAATTGACAACTATAATTAAGGATAACTTTTTCAAAATAGCTGAACTAGGGGTAGTCTTTCTCTTTTTATTCCAAACACTTTTCCTTATTTGAACTCTCCTCACTTTTTATAACAAATCATTTTTTAAAATTAATCTGTTGCATTGGTGCATTATTTTCTATATAGATAATATACTGTAATAACATAAATTAACTCTATTTTCTCTTTTATTTTCATGAGAAATATGGGACAAATATTAGTTACTAATATAAAAAAAAAAATACAGGGCAACAAAAAATAAATGATATCTATGTCATTAATAAAATCTAGAAAAATGTCTGCAAAACAAATCTTGCCGGCAGACCACTATCATCCAATTCTTGAGTTCAACCATCTTATCATTTGAACTAGCTAGAAGAAGTTATCAAGTTGAAGCAATAAAAAAAAGGATAGAGAAACACGATAGGGACCTCGGGACCCCCTTTCTCTGACTCTAACTTCACCCCTCTCCAACCAGTCAAGCATCAACCTTAGCGCATCCGTTTAATTGCTACTTAGTACAAACACTAAGTAAATCCGTGAAGGAAAAACTTTTCATACATAATAATAAGGTAAGCTTCATAGCTCGAACCTAGACAAAGCCTTTTTTAAACCTTTTTTAGATGGGTTGCTAGATTCGGGATCCTTGTGGTAGGCTGCTGAATGAAGATCCAGCCGAGAATGGAAGACTTTAGATTTGGGAAACCAATAGGATGCTTCACGTTTTCTTATCTTCTTTTCGTCCTAGGAGTAGCACAAAAAGAGGGATTAACATTATTGATCCAATGATAAACCACTAACACCCTCCTCATTGGGGCTTTGCGCACCGGGAGAAAGCTCTAACGATGGAAAATCGACCACTACTAAAATCTGTTTTATAAAGTGACTTTGAGAGTGAAAAAGGAATCCAAACTTTAAAATCTTTCCTTGATCATTGATTTCCTCTCTCAATGCTTCACTAAAACTTGTCAACTAAAACAATGCCCACCAAACTTGATTCCAAAAGAATGAAGTATTGGCATTGGAAGAGAAAGCGAGTGAAAGGGTTAAATAGTAAAGACCATTGGAAGACTGGAGGGGAGTGAAAAATGGTCTTGATAGTAATTTTTCAAAATGTATATCGATAAATTGAACATTGATTTTGCATTTCTTTAAGAGCCATTATTTTAACGAGCAGGCTGATGAACTTCTTTTCATAAATGAAAATCATAAGGATACAGACTACATGATAAAAGTTATGCTTGAAGTTTCAGACTAAAATTCTTTATATTTTTATTTTAATTATCATATCTTAAATTCAAAATTGAATTTGATTTGTTAAAACTAATAATTTAAGGATAAAATTCAATTTATTTTCAATCAATATTTGTTTTTGGTTACAATAGAGAAGTATTGGATCAGAAAAATATAAAATTAGTATTTGATGGAAATCATGTAGGCAGTTGCATAATAATTGAGTGTAATATTCATTCTTTCAAATGTGTAAATTCAAAATCATGTTGAAAATTGACGAAGTCCCTCCCAAAATAAATCCTCTCTTGATAGATTTTAACAAATGTTTGATAAACCATGTTTAGTTAGGCATCCACAAAAAAAAGACTTTAATAACCTATTTATTTGATATAGGAGTATTTATAAAGACATAAATAGATACATAATTTCACAACTTAAAAATCTCAGATGTATTATCAATGAAAACATAGTTATTAGATGTAAACATGTTTAATAAGGGTAGCTTATTTCTCAGCATCTTTCTGAGTTTAGTTTCCTTTTAAAAAAAATTGGGTTTAAGCTAAGAAAAGGAAAACATGTTATTGTTTAGCTAATTGAAAGTAAGACCTACAATTTGCACTAAAACACCTAACAATATACCAAATGTAAAAAGGGGTAGAGGCGGCATTCTACAATCTCGCCGCTCATACATAGCCCCTCAAAAACCACCAACAGCTAGTATGAACTCAAGTATCAGAAAAGAGACAAGTAGAATGTACACATCATTGAACTTAAGAGTCAGGTTGCTCGGACTTCAATGGTGCACCAGACGATGACCCAGAACTTCCATTCTGCAGATAGAGGCTTTTTGCAACCATAGAGTCACTAACCAAGCCCACATCGACGTCATCAAATTTGAGCGTTCCTCTTACTTTCCGGTTGCTGAAAAATTGAAACAGATTAAAATAAGGACATAATTAACAAGTACAATTTGAAAATAAAAGAAATAAAGAGTAGCATACCTGTTTAACCGATTGTTTATGGCAGTTAGGTCTTTTGAAGGGCTCTGATAGGCATGAGTGCTCTCCCCAACACATGCATAATAGCTTTTGGAGCTATGTGAAATTAGAGCATCCATCTGTGTGTGCACATACATAACCAATGAATACAATTTATGCTTCATATAAAATAAAACAATTTTGTATTTCAATAACTCAATTAGATTCTGGTTTTGTGCAGTAAAACTGAGAACAAATGACCAAAGTGTCTAGGTTGGTACTTAAAAGGACTAAAAATGGAACGAAAAAAATTTAAAGGACCAAACTTACCCAACGTTTAGGAACATAAATGAAACGAACAAAACATAAAAGGAGCAAAAGTGAAACCAAAAAACAACTTAAAAAGAAAACCAAGTACCCTCCTTTCCACACCCATTTTGTCAACAAAATTGTCAATAGAAAGTCTAAAAAATAAATTAGTACCTTGGATGATCGTAATGGAGAGACATACACATTGTGTGTGGCAGACACTTTTTTAGGTGACATATCAGGAAGGCTTGGGAAAGGTGATATTCTAGGAGAGCCAGGATTTTGAACTAAATGGCCTGCAAAGAGTAAAGCACATATGTCACAGATGCAGGACTATGTAACAGGTATATAATTGAAAGTAATTTACGGAATAAGCAAGTACCGTCATTTTTGTTGTTAGCTTCAGGTGGTTGATCACTTCTCATGGTTGCTCCACCAGGGCCAAGTTCAACCAGAAGTGGTTTCACAGAGGGAATGAAAACTTCATTGTAAAATGAAATGATATCGATGTGCTCCTGTCCTGTTCTTGGTCTTGATGACCCATTGCGGCGCGCCAAGGACCAGTCAACAAATACACTACGAAAAACCTGTGGCTTGCTCTGCGGTTGCTTCCTATAGTTGTATATAATCTCCTTAAAAGTTAGGTTCAGCTGTGAAATCTGCAAAACAGAATAGAATGAGAAGAAAGAAGTGATCAAAGCAGACTAGACTCTTAAGTTTCTGAGAATAAAGAGAAACCTTTGCAACTCCATAGAAGCAGCACAAAATGATTTGGTCAATATGACGGTTGAAGAAGAGAGATGTCCATTGATTTAGAATTCGTTGGAAAAGACAGTATACATTCTCCCTTATCTGCTGAGATAATTGTAGTCTTTCAACCATTCCACTTATTCTGACAGCTCCCAACTTAACAATCTAGAAAAATGGGCAGCGCACAACAAATTTAATGTTTAAAATTATTTGGTAAATAAAAAGACATAAACCAGTACAGCTAGCCATCAGCAAAAAATTACTCAAATGGAAGTGATGTGACAAACCAATTCCTAAGGCAACTTGCATTCTGAACATAAAAGATACACGTATACAGTAGCTCATGAAATTACATTAAGGGTCACAAAGTTTGAGCTTCCTTTTAACCGATAGATGTCTTGCTACATTGAACAATGAGGATGTACATACACAATTTCACACCAAGAGTGTTTTCATTTGAGTCCACTAAATTCCAGAGTTTAGAAAGTTATCAAATGAACCCTTACGGAAGACTATGTCACATATAACAACCAAGTTGGTATAACAGTTCTATCAAGGCTCAATACCTTGCTGAAAAATACGCTGATCCCAGTTTCTGCACATGTTTCCCCTCCACCTCCTGGATTTGGCTTTGTTGGACTACATGGAATAAACATAAACATTTAACATAAAGCAACCAAGGAAGTCAACATTAACGTGACTCATCAGACTAATACCTGGCAAATGCTGATTGCAAAGGCGGTGGGAGCAGTTTTGACTTAAGGTTGCTTAAGTGAAGAAGCCGATCTTTCACCGGTGAAGTAAAAGAATTTCGTTCCACCAACACATTTCGATATTCTGTACAGAGCCGCTTAGGTGACCTGGGGTCCCCATTTTGAGCTGAAATCAATTAGTTGATGGATGTGTTACTGAAGGTGTCACAAATGTGTGCTATGATGCATATAAAGGATGAAGACGATATGTGTGCACTGTTATAGATAACAGTGACAAATACTCCACAGAATTACAAATAAAGAATTGTATAAAAACAGGGAAAACATGACTTCATGTTTTAAAATAATAAAAGACATCATTTACCTGGCAAAGTCTCAGGCTTAGGCAAGGAAGGCACAGGAGGCAGTCCTCCACAAGAGAAGTTAATTTGCATTGCAATTTCATCCAATGATGGCATTGGTTCGGCTAACAGACCAAGTCTATTGATCTCTGCAGAAAGGGCAGGCCTAGCGACTGCTAATGAATTATACATTGAAGAACCCTTCTCCCATACCAAGCTCTCCAAAAGTCGTTCCTCCAATGAATTAAGATGTCGCCTCAGTTCTCTTGGGAGAGATTCTTCATGTCTAATGAAACTTTCGATCACCTTGCTAAGATCAAAAGCTGTAATTCCAGTCCTCTCCAATACAGCAGGGAACAACATTGTCACAGTCTTGTGAGTAGCCAAGACTAATTCTGCAGAACATGCAAGCATACACCTATGGAACCTCTCATTAGTAAGCAGTGGAGTTAAATTGTTGCCAAGTATTTGAGCTTCTGCTCTGCACATTGTTGCCAATACCCTATAGTAGAACTTCAACGCTTCTAATCTTCGTTGTTCTGCCCATATATTGTCCATGAGGTTAGCACTTTGCAGGATTCCAGTTACACATCGGTCCCCAAGGGGACTACTAGGAAATATAGCTTGCAATATAATCTGTGCTCTCCGTACTACATCACTTGTAATATCCTTGTCACATGATGTCAAGAATCGCTCTAGCTCATGTGAGGGTTTTGATGGGAGTGGAGAAATGACAGTGCGGAGCCACTTTGCAGTAGTCATTGCTGTGCTTACGGGGGTGGCAGCAATCTTTGAATTTGCGCTACCCGGAATGCCATTAGCATGGGAAGCAGGAGAGCGGTGGGGTGAAAGTGGACTTGCAATGGTCTTAGCAGGTGATGTCATCAGATCAAATTTCCTCTGCAGAGCACACAATAATAGATTATTTTAGGTATTATCTTCATAAGACAGAACAAAATTTTAGAAGAAAATTTCCATTAGGCATACCTTTCCGCCCCCTGTTGAAACAGAACCTCCAGTAAAACTTCCTAAACTTCCTGAAGCTAACAGACTGTCATCCTCATTAATGAATAACCTTTCATCGAGCTCACCCTTGTTGCGAGTCATGTGATCATAATCTTTTTCTAAGATATTCAAACTAGATAGCAGAGATGATTCCTCCATCAGATCTTTAAAATAGGTTAAACCATCTACAAATTGCAATAATATACACCAGTTAAAGACATCATCATATATTTGAATCCTGATGCATTAATAATAAATGGCCAAAGGAAAATAAACCTTTATCAAAATTCTCTAGGTTTTCAGTTTTGCATTCAGATGCCAAACAGGGTTTCTTCTTCAATATATCTGCTACTAAATTATTGGCTTGCTCCATGGTTTTCCTCAACTCATCTTCTGAACTGTTATATATGTTGCAAAGTGAAGCAAGGAGGTCCACACCTTTGCTACTTTTCTTAACTGCAAGAAAGTTGTATGGAATTAAAAATTAAACTTTATCGACATTTAAGCACGCCACTGAAATACCTTATATTTATAAGCAAAGGTGTGTGTGCAAACACCAGACCCCAAGAAAGAGAACAAGAACAATATAATAAAAAATGTAGGAAGGGGTAACAACGAGATTACCAAATCGCGAAGAGTCGTGAATGTTGAAATTCCGAAAACGAGCCGGAACATGAATAATTAGGATAGCCTGTAACAGATACAACAAGCAAAGTTTCAGCAGCAAAAAAGACTAAAACAATCAAATTTATCCTAATTTATATGTGAAAAGATAAAAGATATGAAACCACTTTATGGAAACTCCAACAGTGAAAAAGACTGCAAAAGAATCTAACTGACCAAGATGGAAATTAAACCATTGGTGCAAGTCACCAAGTCTTTGAAACGGCTGAAAGCATGTACACGAAGCGCCAAGAAAAGTAACCATCCAAAACGGTGGTACTCAGATACATTATTGGTGGTAACAGATGAGTTGTTTTCGACATTTGCATCAGTTGACACAAAGAACTCTTCAAATACCCGCTTATAATACCTGGCACCATCAAACTTGTAAGATGTATTGCAAACTAAAATCACAGTAAACAACCTTATACTGCAAAAATACTGGGCCACTCACTTGCTAAGAGCCTTCAAATGAATGGTGTTAGCTTGCATTTCCTTTGCCTGATATAAACAAAGCAACATAAAAGATTGGCTAAATATATAACTGATTCCAAGGATTCAAAAGTATATCATCACAATTAACTTAGAAAAAATACAATTGTGATTCTCTGTCTAGTCAATACCTCAAGCCTGTTTTCCCAATCCGAGCCATATAGATTGCTTAAAATTGGACCAGCCTTGACAACAAACTGAGGAAGTTCTTTAAAAAAATCTGGAACGCTGTTCAATACAAGATAAACATAACTGTAAATAATAGACAAGACTACAAACTTATATACTAGATAAAGGTCAGAAAAATACTTAAGCTTTGCTGCTCTCAATATTCGACACAAGGTAAGACCAGTATTCTCAGTCTCTTCCTTTCTACTCTCCTCATTTTTCTGAGCCAGTCTCTTGATAGAGTATAAAATAAAAGCAAACCAGTACCGCTCTGCTTCTTCTGTCTGAAAAGATTTAACACCTTGTGAATTCAAATGAAAACTTCAATAACAAACGGTTTTCATAATAGAGTAATGTTTGTATGTACCGTTCCATTCCCGATTGATGAAACATTTGCCAAGAGAAGATGTTTTGTTTCTCCAAACAGATCCATTGCTTCTTTACAGCTTTTCTCATCCAATGCTAGCTCATTCTGTCATAAAAAGAATGATAAACGATATAAAAATTATCCTCTCAAAAAAACTATTATATCATCTCATGGGATTATTTACTTATCTTGCAACGCCCCTCAAGATTATTTGCCATTTTACTAATTTATTAACATAATTTGTTTTCTCAATTTAATTAGGATTTGGAGTCTTTACATAATACTGATTTTTTTTGTATCATCAATCACGGTCATATTTTAAGGTCATTATTCTTTATTTTCACTATTTGTCTAGAAGACTTCTACAGCGCCAACCAATGTGTAATTTAATGAATAAAAAATCTTAATTTAAAATCCATTATATATGTCTAAACGCAAGTAATAACCATAACCATATAAGTACATTAATCTTATTTTGCGTCTCACGTAATATCATATACACATAAAGAAAATTGATGCATGGAACAGAGGACGCTGCCGAGCTTAGCCATAATAAAAAGGTATGGCAAGAAAAGGGAGCGAGTTGAGCAATAAAAGTGCAAGCTTCCGAATACATGTGGGCAAATGACAGGTCTTGGCCTGTAAATGAAGGGGCTGAGGTGCGAACAAGGATAGCCAACACTTAATGTAGCAGTGTGACTTTCCTTCATAATCCAGCCGTCGAAATAAGCTATGTTTCGAACAATGGCTGTAATTAGTGGTGCTACTTGCAACTATTGACTTTTCTGATACACGTGGGCGCACACATAAACTCTTTCTCGTACAAATTAATCATGAAAAAGTAACCGATGTTAAACCCCCCTCCCAATTACATAAAACGACCAGAAACGACAGATCAATTAATAATGGTGATCCTAAAAGAAAGACTGCCAATAGATCAATTAATGATAAAGTGAAAACGCCCGAACAATCAATTTATCAACAACAGATCAATTAATAATGGTGTGTCAAATTTGTCTGATTTTATACATTCCTTTCCAATAAATTAATAGCCTGTGAGGGCTACGCCACTCTTGTAAAGTTGTCATGCAAAAAAATTAAAAAAAAATAATAGCCTTTGAAGGGTTGCTGATTAATTGCATCCTAAGTTTTCTCCACCACATAATATCATCAAGATGTAAAAAAAGCCTCAATTCAGGACTAAATTATTTCTGCATCTATCTCTCCATGAAGATCAATCATATTTTTTTTTGCTTTAAAAAATTTGAAAAAGTCTGAAGATCGATGATTTGATCAGTAAAATATTTTCACATGCATCTTCTTAGGGTTAGTGAATAAATTGGTTCACAAATAAAAAATAACACATTTCATTTAATTTCTTCAATCACCAACCCAACAAACTATAAAACATAAAGATCAAAACTTTATAAACATAATTCACAAAAAAAACAGCTCAAACAAAATTATAACACAAAACACTACAAAAAAATAAAAATTTAATTTCACATAAAGAAAAATTCAGTGACCCAGAAAACAAAAAAAAAAATGAAAAAGAGAACAAATTATTCACCTTGGAGAATTCAGCAAACCGAGACTTAGCTTGGTCACCATTATCGACCACTGCAACAAAGGGCTTAGTATCTTCCATCTCCAATTCAGCTGGAGGACTCATGAAAAAACCCTAATTGACGCAGATCGAGAGAAGAGGAACAAGAATTTGAGCGAAAATTCGGTGAATTTTGGTGAGGAAGTGCAAAATCGAAGCGAAATTGAGAAACCCTAGAGAGAACGAAAAGGAGAACAAGAACAATGAACTCTGAGAAACTCTAGAAACAAAAATGGAATAAACATTTTTATTTATTTTATTTTATAATAATGTTTTTTTAATGTTATTATTATTAAAAGTTGATTGTGTTTTGGCGCCATACATGTTATACCCTACACGGTTTTTCCCGCTCAACAAAAGTCTGACGTGGATGAAGGGTATTTTAGGGATTTTGTATGATTTGATTGGCCTTTTCGTCTTTCTATATGCTTTCGATTCTACTACTACGTTTCCTTTTTCTTACCCATATTAACTAGGATTTACGTTATTATACTGTTTTCTTCTCACAAAAATTGTTATAATTGATTATTTTACTTATAAATATTAAGGTGAAATTATAAAAAAGAAAAAGAATAATAATTTTACCAAGTTTCTTTTTTGGAAAAAATAAATAAATTAAAATTATTTTTAGTATCAAATCAAATAATTTACCAAGTTAATTAATTTCTTTAATTATTGGTAAATTCTCATTATTTTTTTAAGCAAATAATAAATGTAAAGTTGAAAAAAAAAATAAGTATGATATTAATAAGTAGGTATAATTAGGAAAAATTAATTATTGTAACATTGAAAACAATTATTTTAGGACAAGTTTATTTTCATCAAATATGACAATTACTTGCCTCAAAAAAATGACAATTACTATGAAACATCAAACAAAGGAAGTATATGAATATTTTAAAATGAATGATAAACAAAGGAAGTATATGAATATAATAAAATGAATGATAAATAATCATAAAATGAATTATTTTGTTGTTGAATAAATTTTTAGGCTGAACTAAGCCCAATGTCACATACATTTACCTATTGATACAATCATTCACCACCTCGTAAGATATACATTATTCTAATATCTACTTACACCTCAAGTTTATACTGGCTTAGGTACCCTTTTTTTACATTGTCGGTCATCACCATGCTCGGATTCTAACCTCCAACTCAAAGTATTTTATTCATTGATCCACCAATATGAATTCTTTATCTCCTTTTTATCTTTTCAGATAAAATTTGAATTCTATTACAAACAAACATTAGATACAATCAACAATTGAGATATCATTGTAAAAAAAAATTATTGCGGAGAATTTGTTCCCCATAACATACCTCGTTGGTTGGAAGTTAATACTATGTATATGCCATGATAGTAGTTGAGAAGCTTTTGGCACTTACCATGGAAAGTAAATGTCCAACTCTTCAACAAATTTCCGGTAAAATTGAAGACAAACTCCCCCATAATTCTATAGAGAGAAATAGTTGACAATTACATTATAAAACAAACGCTAATTTAAATATTTATTTTGAATTACAACAACATGAGTACAATTTTTTGAAAGTTTAAAAAATTGTTCCATATATATTAATGTGATTTTAAAATTTTATTGATATACATGAATGTCTCATATTATGTAAAATATATGAAGATAAATTTGAAAGAGTAAATTCATGAATTATAATAGTACAAACCTTGTTGGGTGAGGTGGACAATAGTGAAACTACCCTTTGGATTTTGCTATTTAGAAGTTTGTTATACCAATCCATGTTCTTCTAGCATAGTCACGTGAAAATTGGTTAACAAAACAATTAGTTACTTTAGACCATTTGCATGATATAAAGCTAATTCTTGTACATAGTCAATAAACATAAGTTAATCAAATAATGTTCATCACTATTACAATTTACAAGCAAGCTAAATTGGAAGAAAAATAGAATGAAATATTATGTCAAAATGGTAAACCAAACTTAATATCAAACTTCGCATCTTAAGCGATGTTTTTGTCGAGTCTTGAAAATTCAATTTGTAACATGTCTCCAAACATAATATTGTTATCACAACAGGAGTTTTACCATTATATTGTACCCAAAAAGACAAAAAAGAAGTTTTACCGTAATCTTATTATCTTTACTCGAGCTAATGACTCATTTGGAATTTGTAAGTTGCATTTCATTATAGGATTGTTTGGTGTTTGGAGGTGGAGATTAACATGCAATTTACAAAGATAGTTGCTAAATGTATAAGTTAGCATCTACAATGAAAATAATTGTGTTAGATTACAAATAATAAAAAGCAAATGAAAATGTAGAGAAGTTTTTTAATACTCACAAGTTGTGTTTTAATTGCGATGTTTTCACTAACATGGACTTCAAATATGTAGGTTTGTGGGAAACAACATCCTTTTCTCCCAAGATCATAAGTGTTATACCAAAGGTTACGAGTCATTTGACATGTAGATTTTAGTTTTTGGTTGTAAGTAAAAAAATGTGGATGATAGTGTTTTTTTTTGTCAAGAGTGGATGATAGTGTTTTGTATCTGACAAATGTGTGACTATTATTTATAGTAAATTTGGGGTGGAGTTTTGCCTTTTTTATTCAATAGTAAGTTAAATGAGTATTATGATAGCATGTGATAAAATAGTAAGTTATTTGTTAAAAAACTTTTCTCAATTAACGATTTGGATGGTTTAAAAATTGATTATTTGATGAATTGTCTTGAAACTTAATACACATTAACTTTTGTTTTGAATGACATGTTTGTTAAAGAAAAAGTGTAAATCACTATTAATATTATTATGGTATTTGAAAACTACAATTTTAACTATTAATGAAGAAAACTACAATTTAATATTAATAGATTCGGTTATGAACATTTGTTCTATCAAATGGAATAACCAAAGTTAGATGAGATAATGTGAAGCTCTCTTTTAATTTAATCAAGGTTTTAAATGTGATCTTTGTTTTGGGTCGTAATTAATTTTTTTAGAGAGAGTTTGTCATTTTATTATGAGTCCCACAAAGTTTTAGGTATAAAAAATTAATCAATTTAACTTTGTGGGACTCATGATAAGATGACAAACGTTTTATCAAACACACATTTTCTTTATAAGACAAATGTCCCTTTATAAAACAATGATAATAACAAGTAAAACATTAAAAAAGTGGAATTGAAAATGTAGTAAAATATCAATACAAACGTACTATTTTAAATTTTTTAACATATGCAAATTTGTACATGATAGAAAAACCCTGAAGATAATAAATAATAATAATAATAATATTTTTTTTACAAATAATAATAATGTTAAACACATTATCTATGCAATAACGTAGTAGATAATATATAATCTTAATTCTTGAACCCGTCATTTGTATGTCCCAATCAATTTTTGTTGGGTGTCTCAGAAATTTCCGCAGCTGCTTTGAATATGAGTTCAATTGCTTTCTCCATATAGAATTTCAACTTATGTTCATTTATGAATCCCTTTTGAGTTTTCAAAGTGATTCTTAATGTTTTGATATAGCTAATAACTGTAACACATATATTCTACATCCACAGACAAGAATAAAGCTTGTTAGAACTCGAATTAATGGCATTATATCTTACCCAAGCATTTTCTATGTTATGATATATCATTTTATTATGGACAACATAAGATAATTTTACAATCAAATGAATACATGCAATTGTAAGTGTTTTATTAAATATCAAAACGATGCTATACAACATCTAAATTTGATGACGAAAAACCTTTTCTCAATTAATTTTATATATGTTTGTTATGTAAGGTGGCAGTTCAAAGATGACCTAAAAGTAAGGTCAACATGACAAATCATTTTTTCTACACAATAAGACAAATCATCTTAGACCGTCAAAAATATTAAAAAATTAGTTAATAAAAGATCTCATAGTCTTTTTTATTTTGGGTATAAAAGGCCTCGTGTTCTACTATCTTGAAAACTATATAACATTGATAAAATCTCATATAAAATTAATATTTTTTCAATAAAGATTAAATCAATTAATTGACTTTATTATAAATTAAGAAAATATGAAATAAAACTGATTATATTATGTATTTTAAAATGTATGAAAAATAACATTTATATTAATCTCCAATTTCTCCATATACACGAGTCAGGAATCAAACTCCTAACTACAAATTTAAGGAAACTAAGACCCTCGCGACTTTAACCAATTCATAGTTGGTAATACTACTATGAACTTTAAAAGGCCTCAATTTAAAATTTGTCCCTTTTTGACCAAAATTATCACTTTTTTTTGTAAACCTCTTAATGTGAACTAATTTATCATTCGAAAAGTGTTATAACCAAAAAAATATCAAGTTAAAATCAAAGTAAGAAAAAAGAGAAAATTATGTGTATTTTTTTTTATCGAAGGTGAGACCGGCAGGGTTATTGTGTAACACTATGATTTTAGCCAAATTGAAATTTTGACGTTTAACAAAATTATAATGTCAATATGACGTTCTTAATTCACCATCAATTCAAACATGTTGAAACAAAATATATATATACCTCAGATCCACCTGACACGGTGAAATACAATCCATTTATTGGATGATTTGCCAAAGACATCTTCTCCATTGGCCCTACCAAGTTTGAGAAAAGAACACTTGAGTGCCCAACTGTGTTACACATTATTTTAGCTACGGCCTGAAACATATACCCAATAAAACATATAATATCAATAAATACAGTATGAAATTGTCCCGTGGACTTAACTCACTACAAGAAATATGATTTTTGGCAACCATTTTTTTTGTTAAAAGTTGTTACAAGTCGCTGGTAAAACTATCTTTGGTAGTTTTGCCAGCAACTTATAACAAAAAAAATTGTTGTCAAAAATCATATTTCTTGTAGTGACTCAGTTGACTGAGACATTGTATTTTATTTAGGGATCAGAGTTCGATCCCCGATCATCCCATAAAGTATGAAATTTTGATTAGAGTTGGTTAAATATTACAGTAATGTGTTACACACCTCAGGTCCTCTTAATTTCATCTCCAAGTCCAGGAGCAAACCTGTGAGATAAACACCGAAAGAATGTTTCTTTCTTTGGACGTGTTTACGGGATTCCCAAATAAACTCTAGAGGGTCTGATTTACTTAACTTAGGTATTGGTATTTGTAAGAAAGAAATATGATTCCCCCAAAGACCTTTAGACTCTGGTTTTTGCATTTCCTTCAATGATTGGTAACCTCTAATATTTCTTGTATTGAGCATTACCAGTGCTGTGGAATTTGATTTTTTTGTCTTCTCATTCATCTCTTCCATATATAACCTAATCCCATAGAAGATCATCCCACAAACCACATCGTTTATGGTCTGCACGTACCATGCCAAAATTAGTTAAACTCACTCCAATGATTTTTTTTATAATAATATTAAGGGTAAATAGATCTTTATCCCCTGCAAAGTAGACGAGTTTTGCTTTACCCCTTGCAAATTTTTTTTTTTAGATTCCCCCTTGCAATTATTATTTTTTGGTTTACCCCCTTGGTTGCATTTTATAAATCGGTTATTTTATTCAACCGATGTAAAACGTATTGTTTTTTAAATCGGTTTTTTCTATTCAACCGATTTAAAAAGTGCACTTAAGGGGGGAAACAAAAAAAAATATTTTGCAAAGGGGGAATCTTAAAAGAATTTTTTGCAGGGGATAAAGCGAAACTCGTCTACTTTGCAGGGGTAACGACCTATTTACCCTAATATTAATAATAAAATAATATAATTAAGAGTTAAATAATTTTTTTATTCTAGTAGCATACCACTTCAAGTTTTGATTTTATTTCTTTGATTTGATCAAGAGATAGTGATATGGTTGACAAGGTAACAGGCAGAGATTCAATTCCTTTATATCCTGACCTTATAGGTGTTATGTCATCTTCAATCATACGTGTCCTGATTATGCTTGATCCAAAATCTGATATGGAACTAAAAAAAGAGGAGATATCTAAACATAGCTTCTTAAATAAGCTATTTTTTGAATCCAATTTTGGTCCTCGTGAAGGAAAAGACAGAGGAAGAGAAGGATCATCAGCTCTTTGAAGAGAAGAAAGAAGAGCACCCATGAGAGAGTAACCATCACCAAGTGCATGATGAAGTTTGAATATTATGGTACCACCAGCAGCATTGGTTGTTGGATATTTGATCAAATGCATTTCCCAAAGTGGTTTGTCTTGTGGTGTTTTTTCATGTAGAATACTTGTTACATAGTCACTAAGATAATTGTCATATAATAATTCACATGACGATGAATTTGTGGTTTCATGAAATTTTGGAATCTTTATGTGCTCTTCAGGCTTCACTTCAACTTTTTTCCATCTCATCACACCATCTTTGTCTCTTACCTGTTGCAAATTAATCAAGCCCTCAATAACAAAAAATAATGATATGGAAATGGCTTGCTTGGAGGCAGGGTTTTTCACAACTTATAGTACAAGTGATTCTAAGGTGCTCATGGTTAGGGAGATGCAACATTAGCGGATGAACCCCCTCCCCTATTTTTATTCGGAGGATTCATGATCTTTTGAATTTCACATTAGACGTGAAGGCAACAAAAACGCTGATTCACTAGCTAATTTAACTTTTACATGCTGAGTTCCGATATTACTTATGTTTTTTTTTTTTCTATTTTTAGGAATACTCATATTTTAAATATGTCTTCATTTAACAATCATAGTCTCCTAAAAATATTCGTTTCGATAAGTGGTTTTTTTTAAGACTTTGCCCTCTTATTTACCAAAAAGGAGAAGAAAAAAAATAATGATAATAATAATAAAAAGGTCAATGTTGATTAGTGTGGCTTTGATTCCAAGAGTAGTCGACTAAGCTTTATTAATTAATTTGGTTGGTGTTTTATTTACGTCCCAAAACACATACACCCGGCCGGCAATTGACCACATTCATGCAATTTTTATGTCAATAATTGCCTGATTAAGATTAGACGATCTTGATTTAAATAAATATTTTTACAATTATTAATTTGGAATTAAATATATTTTTTATAGTCCATCCAATCAAGATCATGATCCGACGACCAATGATGTGAATTAATATAATTAAAGAAAAAATTAAGGTGCATTTCTTTAGGTGATTTTTCGTATGTTTATTAACATAACAAACTATGATTTCTTAAATTCATGATTTTCTCAAAACTTGTTATATTCACAAAAAGTGAATTTTATGCTAAGAGCCATACGAAAACATCTAAAAAAATGCTAATAATAGTGGTGGTGGTGGTGATGGTGAGAGGCTCCCGACATCAAAACGCTATATAGGATTGAGATTGCCTTGAATTTGAATTACATATAGGATTGCCTTGAATTTTTTTTAACCATTTATTCAATGCATTGTCAAAAAAGTTTAAAAAAATCATAAACAAATAATTAGGCTTAGGATGAGTGATCGCCTGATCGGTACATATTAGGATTAGGATAACGTACAAAACAAATAATTCAAATAACAAACAATATATATAGCTCAACATAGCTTCTGAATATGGTTCATATTAGAATTAGCATGAGTGATTGGTGTGATCTCCTTCTTTAACTTGGCTGAATTTTGATAATAACAAACTCACATCACAAAAGAAAAAAATTTATGGAGTCTCAAGATAAAGATCCAAGATGAAGATAAAGACTTATGCTTATTAGTTAAACTAATTGTAAGTATGATTTTTATCCTTGATTTATTATTTTTAATTATTATATAACTTAGAATGCTCAAAAATTAATTTTAACTTAATCACAAATAAATTTCTAAATTAAATATCAAAGTCCATATGATGTAAGCTTTTAAAATTATAAAAGAAAAAACTTATTTTAAAAAATAGCTGTCAGCGCTTTTTAAATCAGTTCTGGTGGTAACAGATTTAAAATAACCTGTTGTTGTTGTTGTTTTTTTGAAAATTGGTTGACAGTTTGAAATTTGAATCTGAACTTTTTAACTATTTTGATCATGCATAAAAATCTATGAAGCAAAGCCATAAAAGCTGTTTTTTAAAAGCTGTCTACACCTTTTAAGTCACTTATGGTTAACCGATTTAAAAAACCTGTTGTTGTTTTAAATTTGAAGGACCGATTAAATTTGAAACGTGCACTTTTTAAATCAGGTGTCCATACTAACAAATTTAATAAGTTCTGTACAGAATGCAGAATTCTATCATTTCATGAACCACTGTCATTCTAAACTATCGCAAAGCTTCCTAAAAATGTATAAAATATTTGCATCAATTAATAGAGGTTTTTTAGGATGTACTTAAGGCAAAATATTTTTTTTTCAAACAACCTCTTTCATACACAATTTTCGCATACAATTCAAACAAGTTTTTCAAGTGTCATATATTCATAAAAATAAACTTTGTGCATAACTTTCATATCATTGAAAAACCCTTTATTCATATCATTTTGAGCACTTAATATATATATATATGTTTGAATTGTGATCAAGAGAAGAGAAGATCAATTTTCTATATTAGAATTGATTCAAGAACAAAACACACACATCTATATATATATATATATATTATTTTCATATTTGTTCAAGACTTGTATTTGATCACCAAGTGTGTGGTGACTTGTTTTTGTAACAAAAACTTGTGTGCTTTATGGTGTATGCTAGAATCATCATAGTGGTTGATGGTTTGATTTAATTCTTGAATACTGTTTTGGGTATTTTAATTGAATATTTTACAAAAGTAATTACATATTGTTTTGGGTATTAAATAATGCAACATTATTTTGGATGAATTTAGACGTTATTGCACAATGCATTATTATTTAAATGAGCCTACCCATTTAACATAGTTCAATTGGTAAGAGATATTGCATGAAATATACAGGAATCGGGGTTTGAACCCTGATACTTCCACTCATTCAATTCACTTTAAAAAGTGAATTTTTAGCCACGAAACTGCTTAATAAAAATAAATAAAACAAAGTATATGAAAGAGATGTCAAACCATAATAGAGGAGAATCGTGGATTGATAGGGATGAATACATCTTTGAGCAAAGGTATAGCTAGTGAGACATCAAATGGAATAGCTAATTCCAGAAAGCCAAAAATATATGTACATATTATAGAACTGTTGAAATATTGTCCATGAGGACTCACTGGCTCTTGAACTTCTTCATAAATATTTTCCATCATATATATTGTGTGGTGTGTGCACAAGTACAAGAGAGATCCATCATATATATATAGAGAGTTAGGGTTTCAATTGTCACAGGTGGCGGTCTATGATATATACTATAGGTTCTGTTTGGTAAATCAAATAAGCTAGCTTATAGCTTTTAGCTTATAAGCTAAAAGCTCTGTTTGGTAATAATTTTTAGAAAAGAGCTTATAGCTTATTTTACTAGCTTATAGCTTATTTTCCAAATGCTATTTCAAGTAGCTTATAGCTTATTATCTTTTCTTTCAATTTTACCCCTATCATCTTACTTAAAAAGAATTAAATATTAATTAAACATATCCTTTTTACGTAATTTCATACTATAAGCTAGTCCAACCGCTAATTTTACCAATCAGCTTGCTAGCTTATTCGCTATAAGCTAAAAGCTAGCTTATAAGCTATCCACTATAAGCTCATCCGCTATAAGCTAGCTTATCAGTTATCCGCTATTTTTTACCAAACAGAGCCATAGTAGTAATTTTCTTATGAAAGTAGCAATTACATTACTACATATAGAGCACTTACCTTTGATCCTATAGTATAAATTTATTAAAAGAAGATACATGTAATAATTTATCTATCTACTCCTTTTGCATTTCTTTTTTCTATTTTTAACAATTCAACAAAATATCAAAATAATAAACCACACTCAAATTTCATTTTCGTTTGATTTGATTTATTTTTTAGCTTATACGAAATAATTTATGCAAAAAGTAAACTTTTGTGTATTACACCCAGAACTGTTTGGATTGACTCGTTTTTTTATATATATGCAAAATAGCTTATGCAATTTTTTTATGTCTATGACGATGTATATTTTTATTCATATATTAATACGCGTGCCTCATTTTTTATAATTTCTACTGATATAGACGTGTCTATTTTTTTATAATATTTACAGAGATCTATATTTCTATTCATATATTAATACGTGTGCCTATTTTCTAATAATTTCTAGAGGAACCTATATCTATATTTACAGGAGTATTTTTTATAGTTTCTATGGAGATCATAGTTCTACTAATATATTAATAATACAGTTGCCTATTTTTAATTCAGCAATGCTATACAGTATGTAGCGAATGACCACCTCACGAATTTCCACGAACCGTTTGTTGATTTTTTTTCCTTCCACTTTTTTTTTTTATATAGAAACTGCTTGTTGCATTCGTTTTCTTATAATGACTTTTTTATTTGTTTTTCATTTCTCATTTACTTTTTTTCACTTCAATTTTATTTCCCACTCCCCTACCCAACCCAAAACTTGCTATGCAGATCTCCATATTTGAATTCATACAAGGGTATTTGAATTCATACCAGAAAATAACCTAATGAAGGAGAAATACAATATTTATGGGCGGAAATGAGTCGAGCTGAGTCAAACTCGTCTGAGCTCGACTCGATAGGAATTGATTCAGCTTGAAATTTGGCTCGAGTTCAACACGATCTCTTTTTTCAACTTGAGTTTGGCTCGTTTAAAGTTCACAAATAGTTCGGTTCGGCTTGCTAGGTTTAACTTGTTAAGTCAAATCACATTATTTTAAAGTCATTTTTTGTCAAAATTTCAAAGGAAAAACGAAAATATTAAATTAAAATAAACGACGGGAAAAGTAATGGAAAATTAAAAATCTTGAGTTTTGAGAAAGAGAGAGCTTAAAGGAGTAAAAAAATATTTTGTTGTAAAGGCAGGGTGAGTAATATCGATACAAATGAAGAGCTGAAAAGTTTATTGATGTGCCAAGTTAAAAAGATCGGGAAAGTTTATATATATATATATATATATATATATATATATATAATCGAGCTAGTTCATGAGTCAAACGAGTTAAACTATCTATAGTTTTGTTCAGCTCATTTATTTAATGATCCGAATTTTTGACACAAGTTCAGTTCATTTGGTTCATGAACCAAATTCACGAGTCAATTGTTGAATCGAACTTCAAATTATTCACGAGTTGGCTCGGGTAATTGCGAGCTAAAAAAATATGGGTCATGCTAACTAGTGCCCCAGGGGCACTAGTTAAGGAACTAAAAAAAGGTAAAATTTACATTGAAAACAACATTATTCAAACTTTAAACACTTTGACTGCACATGTTTCAAGATTATTATTCTACTTTTAGTAACCTTAACCAATGCCCCCGGGGCACTATTTAGCATTTTTCAAAAAATATTTGTGTTGTTTGAAGAGATAAAGATGAGAATAAATACTTGAAAGAAAACAAAAGAGAACATAGGAAGGCATCTAACGGTGGTATTTTATTTTATTTTTGGCATAAGTGTTGTAGTAAATTAGATCATGCGTGTTCGTGAATTCCTCGTGAACCAGCACATTCAATGTGAAATTAAAAGGTCGGAATTTTTAGGGGAGATCAAAAAAAAGTATTACTCCCTCCGTTCCATTTTAAATGACTTCTTTTTTATTTACTATACTATTCATTTGACTTGCTTTGACCTTATTTTTCTACTAATATATACATGCAAATATTAACATATGATATGTTGTTTGATTTGTCTCGACGAGTACTTTCAAAATATACTATTTTTATAATTTTTAATAATATATAATTAGATATATTAACGATTAAAGTTATGTATTGGCAAACGTGTCAATGGTCAAACAAGTCATTTATTTTTTGGGACAGAGGGAGTACAGAAGATATATCAAAATTAACATAGTTTAGTTACAGTAGTTGTTTTATTTTATGGGTGTCTTCTCTCCACTCATTAAGCTATTTCTTGCTGTGATGTTGAATATTGGATGTCCTAACCAATTTCATTATTGCCAATTGTGTTGTTTTTTTGTGACTACTATAAATGGAATAATATTTTTTTTCGGTTATATACATTGTAATTTAAAAAAATTGTGCAGGCACATGCCCCCCAATGTGGTGGCTGAAGATCCGTCCCTGTTAGTAGTTATTTTGTTGTGGGCTCCACCTCATTAAGCTCTTTTTTTTTTGCAAACTCCGTCCCTGTTAGTAATTATTTTGTTGTTGGCTCCACCTCTTAAGCTCTTTTTTGCTCATGTTAGATCTTGGATGTCCTAATCAATTTCAGTTTTGCCAACTGTGGTGTTTTTCGTTGATATATATCTATCAATTTTTTTTATGTATAATTGTTAGATATTTATCTTGTATTTTAATATTTATCATCATGAGAACTAATTTTTCTATTGCTTTAAAAAACTAGGCTAAATTGCACTTTTGACCCCCTAAATTTTAAAAAGTTGCAATTTTGGCCCCTTATGTTTCAAAATAGCATTTTTGACCCCCTAAGTTTTAGAAAATTGCAATTTTAACCCCCTATATTTCAAAATAGCACTTTTGAACCCCTATATTTACCCCATTTTGCAAAAGATCAATTTTGACCAAGTCAACGCTGATGTGACAAGTCACTTAAGTGACTCAGCTACCACATCAGTTTTTTTTTGTTATCTTAAAAATTTAAAAAAAAAAAATAAAAGAAAAGGATTGGAAGCTACAACATCAGTCGAGAGTATATTTCGGTATTTCACTTTCACACATATACTGGAAAATTTAATTTTCGAGATTTAAACTAACAAATCTTCATGTTAAAATCCAACAATTCTTTTTCCATCTTTGATGTTAAAACCCAACAAATCTTCATTTTCAAACTCATTCTTTCTCACATAAGAGAAACAGAAAAACCTTTTGAATAAGAGAAAGTTTGTTTGTGTTAACAATTAACCACATTTAGCTACACATTCAAATTTCGTTTATGAGTGATCAATCACATACGTAGATTGTCGATCGAGCAAAGATTTAATTTCTTCCCAAAAGAATAGCATATGCCTGTTATTTTAATCAACTTTCATTGCTAACAAATGGACTATCAACTTAACTATAATAGCAAAGATATCATCAGTCAAAAGATTGATCTGCAAACACAAAATGTGAGCAAACTTTCCGAAGATCTACTTAATTATCACACCATGAAATTATAAACGGAAAACCATATTTATACCTCACCTTTTGCAAAATGGGGTAAAGATAAGGGGCCAAAATTACTATTTTAAAATATAGGGGGCCAAATTCACAACTTTTTAAAACTTAGGGGGCCAAAAGTGCTATTTTGAAACATAGGGGGCCAAAATCGCAACTTTTTAAAACTCAGGGGGCCAAAAGTACAATTTAGCCAAAAAACTATTTGTGAATACACCCCGATTATTGATTTTTTTCTTGATATTTAAGTTTAATATTATATTAAAGTAAAAAATTTATTTAGAATAAAATATTTAGATATATGTTATAAAATAGTTTAAAAATAGTTTAAAAATATTTAAGTTTAAGTGACTACTACCTCCATTTCAATATATAAGACCTTTTTGTAAAATTTTGTTGTCCCGTTTTATAAGATTATTTTCAAAGAGCAAGGTGTATTAATTAAATTTCCATAATTTTTTTTAACATGCGAAAATGATATATATATTGGGCTACAATAGTTTACTAAATTTCAGTGCTTTAGAAATATGTCTTATATATTAGGACATTTGGGACAGATGAAGTATTAATCATTTTTATTTTAAAAATGAATTTTGCTAACAAGTGCTCCCGAAACAATAATTAAAGAATCTAAAAGAAACAGTTTTCAATTGATATAAACAATTTTTTTACTTTCAAAAAGCTAAATACACATTTTATCTAACAATATATTTTCATTTTTGCTATAACTAGTGCCATGAGACACTTATCAACCATTGATTACTTAAAATTTGACATCAAATAATAATATTAACCATTGATTTCTTATAATCCATAGGCTAATATATAATCACTTAAAATATCAGGTGCATTTGATTTGAGAGCAATTTTTCTATAGGCACAAACCTAAATTTTTTATTTTTAAGCACATATACAAAATTTTGAAAAATTAAAAAATAAAAGAATTGATTAATATTAGTTTATGTGACTAAATTTATATATCTTTAATTTTTTTTAATAATATGTGTGTGCCTAAATGTATATATATATTAGAGTTGTGTCCAAATTAACATTTTCTCCTTGTTACAAAAAAAAAATTAACATTTCTCTTGATTTGACCCATCAAATCACTCACGGCTCCTTTATTATTATTATTATTATTATTTTCCAAACATCAAGATTTCGATCCCTTTCTCATCAGTAGAGATTGATGACCGACAAGATTACCCAACTTTGGTCTTCCAAAACAAGTGGAAATGGGATGAATTTTCTAAAAAATTCATTTCAATTGATTGATATCCTCCCCTTAATTCATGTTTGTTTGTTTTATAGAATTAACTATCTTTTTATATGCTACCACCAGCTGCCTATTATTGTTATAAAAAAAGAAAAATAACAATGACAAATCGAACTCACGCTTGTTTAGAGATGTCCAAAAATATATACGCAGTATTATGCACCCCCTGATCCAAGTCATGAATTGGCCATTGGGTTTTGCCTATTTTCAAATTTCAAAGGAAGTATTTGATGAATTTTAGAGAATATTTTACATTTCACTCTTAAAAAAATTAATTTAGTTACATAATATTATTCATTTTTTATTTTTTTCTTTACATGATTGTATTGTATGTGCCTAAATTAAACTCCGAACATTCTACATAAAACCTATAAAGCACATGAACATAGACACCAAATACTGACATCAATACATCGACACTGAATTAACCGAATGTAATTATAGAGTGGGGTGGATAGTTAAGCTGATTTAAACTAAATGTGAAAGGTGTAGTTCCAGTTTCAGTAAGGTGAAAAAAAAACTAACACTAACAACTAATTACAAACTTTGACAATTTAAAAAACAATAAATGAATGTAATCACAATGTCAAACATCAGATATGCATTCCATCATAAATGTTGGTGCTACATTGCATAGAACTACTTCGGCGTCCCAACTCATAATAGCGAGCTACTCCTTCGAGGGCACGCCGTTTAGGAGCTCACATGGTAGTTTATGATATGTTTATAAGCGTTGTTTCACATTATTTCAATGAGTTATCTCATCAAATTTATGAAAAATACTTTGTGAGAACATATGTGGAGGTAGATTGAAGGGTTTTTTTTTGCGGCAGTTATATTTATACTCTTTCCTCAATCTCATTAAAGTTTACTCACCGCTTTAGTTGAGGCAAATCCTCGTATATGATTACTCCATACACACTTTTATGCTTCTGATCAATTTGGCCTTTTATAGAGATAAGAATGTTCTTTCTATCAAAACCAGAACAAAGAAAAAGGAAAAATAAAATATTGCCCCACTAGTCAAAATTATACAAGACAAAATTGTTGACAACCTATTTCGTCATTTATCTAGCAAAATCCGGTATGAACATGATTTCTCGTATTGGTTGATCTGGTCGTACTACGACGTGATGTGGTAGGAAATACTCTCTCAACTTTCTTGTTATTGCTATTAGTGCTAGGGCAAACTTCTCAATCATCTGATACATCCAGTTTTGGTATGACAAACACCTTCGTTATTGGTCATAAATGGATTGTTAACGATGATGTTTCATACTTCCCTATCACTAGACGTGATATGGACTCGTCACTCGCATACAATCCTTCATATCGGACTAGTTAGTCCTTAGATCAGATATCGAGTTTTTTTTTTTAAAAGCAAACAACTATGAGACTGCCACGTGAGTTCGTCCATATTTTAATATAGTATATATATTTTTTTATATTAGTATAGATTTTTTCATAATGTATAATTATACATCTGATTACGAAAATACATTAATTGATTCAATACATGTTCCTCTCCCAATGGTCCTTTAAAGGAAAACTATGAAAAAGAAAAATAAAAAACTGATGGAATCAATATTATGTGATGAATCTGTGGGAGATTGGGGTCAGTGTTTTTTTTTTAGATAAAAGAAATAATAAGTTATTGAAAAATCACACATATAAAAGGAGGAATCAAAGTTTGAATTTTGGTGATAATAGTGTCCGACCAAACATATATGTATTTTGGTCAAATAATGTGGTGACTAGAATGAAGTGTGGGTAATTTATTCAAGATTTCAAAATAATAAATACAGTAATAAATTTAAAAATATGTGAAGTGGAGTTACGAATTACTATTTGTATTTTAGATTTGGTTGACTTTCCTTATACAGATCTAGATGTAAAGAAAGAAAAGATAGGTTTTTTTTTTGTTTCAAAAAGAAAAGATAAAAATTGGTTTTAAAAGAATTATTTGTGCATTTGGTAAAAACAAAAAATTATCAGTGCATATCAACTAAATTATTATGCAATTTTTACGGTAATTATTATGATAGATTGAATCCTTTATGCAATCGCATATACCAATAATTCATTCCCTTTACCGGTTCTACGGTAACAAGTATATGTCACTATAAAAGTTAGCGGAAGCTTATGTGAAAAAAAGAAAAATAAATACTGATGTAACCAATTTTATGTGATGAATCTTTTGGTAGGTACTTCGTTTGAGTATATACCAGTATAAAATAATAAATGATCAATTATCAAACAAATAAAATTGAAATGGACCAAAGAACCACAAAATTAGGATAGAAAAATCCAACATTCTGCACAAGACGAACAAAAACCGATAAAAGAGTACTATAAAACAAAGACACAAGAATCCTTTTATTAATATTAGTACTTTTATGATAAGAAATATTACAATTCAAATACTAGTAATGTTAGACCATTGAGCCTCTTTTG
Organism: Trifolium repens; assembly: GCA_030408175.1. Taxonomy (NCBI): domain Eukaryota; kingdom Viridiplantae; phylum Streptophyta; class Magnoliopsida; order Fabales; family Fabaceae; genus Trifolium; species Trifolium repens. The sequence continues at coordinate 11,810,885 of CP125850.1, forward strand.
TATAATGGATATGGTCAAAAGTACGGAAAAATCCATCAATTTTTATTACCCAAAAATATCCATTAGTTAAAAAGAACATAGACTTTAAACGGCCCCAAGTTACAATACATGATGTTCCATCTGTAGGAGCAGGTCGTTGACGAGTTTCTCCAGGCTTCATTACAAACTTCCCCCATAAAATTTCATCACAATCAAAGTACAACAATTCTGATTTTAGAGGTAATGCAACAAAGATTTTAACGGGCATGGTGATGTCGGAATCAATTGTCAACTTCTTGTTATTCATGGTTTGGTTTTCTTGGAGCTTGACATCATTTGAAGCATAACATAGAGAAGATATAAGAGCAAGAAAGATGGCTACATAACATTTAGCTAACATTTTTGTATGATTTTATGTGTAAAATTTATAAAGTTGATTAAAACATAAACGGTGAGGCAAATGTGCACATACACACATATATATAGTTAAAAAACTTCGGTCTTTTTTATAAGAGAAGTTGATTTTTCAGATTCATTCAATAATTAATGTATGATGGAATGGAAACTATATGTCAAAGATTTTTTTAAAAAAATCTCATAGGGTCTAAACATATTTTAATAATTTATTACTATTAATTTTAGTCAAACATAATTTATGTCAAAATAAATATGTTTGGTTAAAATATTTTTGAAATTTTAGTCAAACATAATTTATGTCAAGTGATAAATATGTTTGGTTAAATTTTTTTGAAATTTTAGTCAAACATAATTTATGTCAAGATAATATGTTTGGTTAAAATATTTTTGAAATTTTAGTCAAACATAATTTCAGTCAAAATACTTTTGGTTACAAATGATGATAAGGGAAACATTAAATTTTTATCGTTAATAGCAAGGTTTTCAGAATCAAGGTCATCGAATCGGTGAGCTTACCGGTTCAAGGTTCAAATGATCGGATCGGGTCGGACCGTTTTTAATTAAATATATATTAAATATAAATTACATTAAATTTTTATCGTTAATAGCAAGGTTTTCAGAATCAAGGTCATCGAACCGGTGAGCTTACCGGTTCAAGGTTCAAATGGTCGTATCGGATCAGACCGTTTTTAATTAAATATATATTAAATATAAATTTTGATTAATATATAAATAAAAAAAAATAATGACTTTAATATTTCTTAGTTTCACATATTAAAAAGATGAAATGTCATAAAGTCAATATAAAATTAAAACTTTAATACATTCGACATAATTTTTTTTTAATTCAAACCAATTTAGAAATTACAAAATATTAGGAAAAAAATTGTGGTGAATATTGATCATTCAAGTAGAATATTTGCTATTCATTGTATTGATGATAATTGTTATATATTAGGAAGTTTTGCTACCTTGATTAGAATATTGTTCATTCAAATAAAAATATTTGTTATTTATTGTATTGATGATAATTGTAATATATTAGGACGTTTTGCTTATTTTCTTACCATCACACTAATTAGAATATTGACTCAATATTAGTTTTCCTACCTTAATTAGAATCCTGACTCAGTATTAGAAAATTTTGACCTTTTTAAAAATAAATAAAAAAAAACTGAACCACTGAACCGTTTAAACCGGCCGGTTTACCGGTTTTTTCCGGTTCCGAGACGGTCCGACTGATTTTTTACCGGTTCGCATGCTGCCCGGTTTTCAGGCCTGACCGGACCGGATATATGACCGATTCACGGTTCGATCGGTCCGACCGGCCGGTCCAGTCCGGTTTTGACAACTTTGGTTAATAGTATATATATCATCGGTATCTGTACCAAAAAAAATAAAGTGTATCATTGACATTCAATAAAGGAGATTAATTCTTCGAGTTTTTATAAAACCTAACCGGTGTAAATTCTCGCTAATTTTTTTTTAACTTTGTTGCATTCCGTGATTGAGTTCGAATATATATAAGGTGAATAAGTGCAATGTTCGGAGTTCGAACTCTAACTCATACAAATAAAAATATGATGTATTTACCAACTGAACTAAACCAACGAGAAAACATCATAACCGTTATTATTTGGACCAAATACGTGATGCTTATTTATGGAAAAATGTCAAAATAAAGGGGAGTAACTGTAATTTTAAATGCGTAAAAAATAAAATTTTAATTATTATTATTTTTATTAGGGTCATACTAACTAGTACCCCGAAGATTAGTTAAGGAGTCAAAAAAATAAATTATGTATTGAAAACAATACTATATATATTTTAAATATATTGACTACATAAATTTTAAAATTATTATACTATATTTAGTATCATATGTAAAAAAAATAGTTCCATGAGACACTATTGTAGCATTTTCCTTATTATTACTTCTCTTTTCCTTCTCCGATTTGTTTTTTTTTAACTTTAAACTTCGTTCAACCACCCTTCAAGCTATTCTTATTTAGACGCAAATTCAAATAACAAGATATTTTATTTTGGTACAGCAAATAAAAATAAAAAATTGAAATGTGTCACATAAATTAAAAAAATTATTAATTTTTTTTTTAAGTTGAATCTGGTTCGGAAATAGTTCTTACATCAATTGGTTCCAGCCCAATCCCCGATCGCAGTTGTGGTGATCGAACCGTGGTCTTTCTATCCAGTTCAACGTCAATCACCCCTTAACCAATTATTTTTTATTTTATTTTTTACATGATATCGTGTCTGCGCCCATCCTTCTTCCTCACTTTACTTCGATATCTTGTTCCGATTAGAACCAGTTCTCATCGTCGCAAGGTGAAGTCATCACATCCTAGCTCAGTTTCATATATGCAATTAAATCCAACAACCACTCGTTATACTCAGATTTAAGATTCAAATCAAATCAATGGCATGGTTATTAGATATTACTTCACTTCTTACATTCTCTGCAATTTTCCGAGTAATTTTAATCTTATACGGAGAATGGCAAGATTCTCATATGGAAGTTAGATACACTGATGTTGATTATATTGTTTTTTCTAATGCTGCTTCTCTTGTTGCTTCTGGTTATTCTCCTTATCAGAGAACCACTTATCGTTATTCTCCTTTACTCGCTTTTCTTCTTCTTCCTAATTCTTTACTACATCGCTCTTGGGGAAAATTTCTCTTCTCTTCTGCAGGTATATCTTTTCAGATCTTGTTTTTCTCTATCATTCTGTTTATTTTTAGTTTTAATATGAGATTATCTATGGTCATAATAATTAACACTAGTCATTAGGAAATGTTCTTTTATAGACAAGTGTTACTGTTAGTAGAGACCAAACTCTGAACATTCTACATAAAACCTGTAAAGTGCACTGACACAGACACCAAACACGACACTGACACAAATATATCGACAGTGATAAAAAAATGAATTTACCAAATGTGATCATATGTGTTGGTCTCGGATATCAGACATGTATTCTATCAGAAGTGTCGGTGCTATTGAGAGTAGGACTACTTCGGCGTCCCAACTCATAATACTGAGCTACTCCTTTGAGGACATGGTGTTTAGGAGCTTACATATGACAATAGCTTATGATATGTTTATAAGCTCTGTTTCACCTTATTTTGTTAAGTTATCTCATCAAGTTTATGAAAACTAATTTGTGAGAGCATATGTCGAGGTAGATTGAAGGGTTCCGTGTAGCAGTGGTTATGTATATTCTTTTTATAGAGTTTGGATTCTTCTACATGAGGGATGTACTTCGGAGAGAAAAAAAGGGTGCAGGATTACAAAGGGTGATTAGGAAGTTAGGAGAGTGATAGAGAGGTCAAATGTTCGAGTGAAAGAGAGGATTTTGGATGAGATAGAGAAGGTGACAGGGATTGGAGAGAGCTCGGTGAGAGAGGATTTGGATTTGAGCCCAATTTAACAGGTTATTTGTGACTGAGGCAATGTTGTTCTTGGTTTTACTGGGACCACAGTAGCTAGCTGCTACCTAGTTATATTTATACTCTTTCCTCATTAAGGTTTACTCATTGTTTTAGTTGAAGCAAATCCTTGTATATAATTACTGCATACACACTTTTATGCTTCCGAACAATTTGGCTTTTTATAGTTGAGTTAAGAATGCTCTTTCTATCAAAACCAAAACAAAGAAAAAGGAAAAATTAAATATTGCTCCATCTTCGAGTCAAAGTTACAAAAGACAAAAGTGTTGTAAGTGTGAGACGTGGAATATTCAGGAATTTCTGTTTTTAGTTGATTTAAGCGACTATATTGTCCCTCTGAATGTTTTAAATTAATGTGTTGTTAGACAATGAATATGCTGAATGAACTTCCATTCGCTATACCTAAGCATATGTATATTATTTCTTAAATGCAGATTTACTTGTGGGATATTTTATCTATTATATTCTAAAGCTGCAGAAGGTTCCTGAAAAGCTCTGCAACTACTCTGTTATGGCATGGCTTTTTAATCCATTCACATTCACCATTGGGACACGCGGGAACTGTGAACCCATTGTTTCTGCCATGATATTGTGGATCATTGTCTGTCTTATGAAAGGTATTGTTCTGCTTCTGTATTAGATTAAATTGATGGTGTTCTTAGCTTGCAGCAGTAATGTTCAGTTCAGATTGTCATATTGTAATCTGTAGCTTTTTCTGTCCATAAAATGTAGTAGTATCTATGTAATAACAGTGTCAAGAATTTAACCAATTTTTTTTTTCCTTTCATTTTTCCATTTTCAGTATTTTTTATCAATCATTCGCCACTAGAAATTGAAATGTTTTCTTTTATTACCTGTTGTTTCTCCTGCCAGGCATTTTAAAAACTCAAAACCATAGTCATTTGATACCTTTTGTTTCATAAGGGTGCTGGAGACCTTAACAACAGGTAGCCGATTTTCCGCAACATATCTTATTTAACTGAAATTATTCAAAAAAACTGTTGTATTTATATTACACAAGAAAGAAAGACAAACAAATATTAAGCCATTATATTTTAAGTGTTTTCAGTATCCTTAAAATAAAAGGAACAATACCAAGATAGACCTTCCAATATATGAAATAAGTATATTGTTTGACTAGGGGGATAGAGCAGAATGCCTTTTACATGTCTTTCAATTTTCTTTTCTAATTTTAATATCAATTTGAGAAGATTAAGTTTCGAGTCTTTCATTTGATTCTTAGTCTTGCTGTTGGTTGACACACCAAAGAAAGTTTTTTTTTCTAAAGATATAAAATGTTAGATATTTGCATATATCTTGTTGCTTTGATGTTGTTATTTTCCCTCTTTTTTCCTTCTTATTCCCCCTGGTTTGCAGGTAATGTGTTACAGTCAGCATTTTGGTATGGACTTGTTGTCCATTTCAGGATTTATCCTATAATTTATTCTATTCCTATAATCCTAGTTCTTGATCCGAACTTCTTCCCATCTGGCCAGAAACCCATCCTAAGGAACTGGAGTGCTGTTCAGAAAGAGAGACCCGACGACAAGAATGGCCGGTTTACCCTACATAATTTATTGAAAAGCATATTCACACGGAACAGGATCATATTTGGACTGGTCTCAGGATTGGTTTTTGTCTTTTGTACTGGTTTGTTCTACTGCTTATATGGATGGGAATTCCTACACGAGGCGCTACTGTACCATCTTACTCGTACAGATCCAAGGCACAACTTCTCCATCTATTTCTATCACATATATCTTCATTATGGGAATGACATCTCAGTGGTGGAAAAGCTTGTGTCCTTTTTGCCGCAGTTTTTGGTTCAGCTGGTTCTTATTTTCAGCTTTGCGCGGGATTTGCCATTTTGCTTTTTTGTGCAGACCGTATCATTTGTGGCCTTCAATAAGGTTTGTTAAGTAATACAGAAAAACTTATGCTGAGACTTCCAACAATGCTACATATTATCATTTAATTACGAGTGAATGAGTATTTCGGTGTCTGAAATTATAAGGGTCGAGCAATTTAGTCCCTCAAATTTACAAAATAGCAAATAGTCCTTTAAATTAAAAATGTCAATCAATTTAGTTCCTCCACCAAAATAGCTGCTTTGTAAACATCTCTCAAAATGAATGAAAGAACTACGTATTGACTTGAATAGTCTCTTGTTGCATCAAGATATACATAGAACCTTTAAAGTTTGATGCATAATTTGAAAAAAAGACCAATTTGACTATTGTTCAATTTAAGGGACTAAATTGCTATTACGCAAATTTGAGGGAATTGACTCTTACAATTTCAAGAACCAAAATGTTCATTTACTCTTTAATTACAGTTCTAACATATCAGTAAATTAAATTGTTTTATTTCAAACATCATTGTGTCTCAATTTGAGCCTTTTCTGGCAATGGTCCTTTGAATAAAGTTAATCAAAACACCTTTTCATATTTTAGCAGAAATGTCTTGGACTATGCATCTGATTTGTGCGTTTCTTGCAGGTGATTACAGCACAATACTTTGTTTGGTTCTTTTGCTTATTGCCTCTAATACTCCCATGGAGTAAAATGAAGCTTAAATGGGGTGGACTGTCTTGTATTCTTTTGTGGATAGGAGCTCAAACCCATTGGTTATTGTGGGGCTACCTTCTCGAGTTCAAGGGTAAAAATGTCTTTTTACAGCTTTGGGCAGCAGGCTTAATGTTTCTAGCAGCCAACATATTCATCTTGGTCATGATTATTCGTCAACATAATTGTTCTTCTATTTTCAAAGCTTTAGAATATACTCGCTCCAAGCATGTAGCTAAGCTTGAATGAGTGACTCACTGACTCTGACTCGTCGTTAATGAGTTTCAATTTTCATCGCTACCATTGTTATGTATCACCCTTGGCACTTCAACTTTGGAAGGTTAACAATGCAAGGTCGTGACTACATCAACCAACATTCATGTTGAAACTTGCATTATTTTCTAACAGTGAACAATACGTGAGGTGAATCAATGTATTATTATTGTTTTGTAACCCTGTATGTCTTTTTTGTTGTTGTTGCAGTACACAATTTTGATCAATGAATTTATTTTTATTGCTTTCTTAGCTTGTTGTCTTAGCTTTCTTAACACTTGTAGCTAATTGTAAACAAACAAAAATAAGACTCTTGCACTCATGCAAAATAGTAGAAATACTCAGCCACTTAAGACATGTTCTCCATACTAGTGAGTTAATACATTAAAAAATTAGATAAGTAGAGCATTCTACAAATGACTGACCCAAAACACATACCCTCAAATAGAGGAAAAATGTGTTTATAGACCAGATTTGCCTTTGTAGGCACCCTATTTAGCATCAATTTTCTCACAAAACGTGATACCTTCAACGGACCAAGTTTGTTCCTTTTATCCAAAAATTGGATATAAACACCTGAGCACAAAAATTGAGTAGTAGCTACCTTAACAAGCGCATGTGCTATTGTACATCTTATCTCTTTACAAACTGAAAATTAACGTTCTGAAAATGAGAATTTTGATATTGTTTTCAACAGAAAAAAATGGCCAGCTCCAGCTTTCGGGTCATCAAACTAAGGAAAATTAAAATTAAGCATCAAACATAAGCATCTCCAGGGATCAGGTATATATATTGTCTGGCATTCAAAACATATCAACCCACTTTCTTTGTAATACAAAATAAAAGCACAGATTCATCAATATAGTAGGGTTAAATATTACATATAAGTGTAAGAACACCCTATAACTTAATCTGACAGAAAGAAAATAGAACAGTTGCAAAAAGTTCTCGTTCTAGCATAACAGAGATACAGTTTTTAGTGCAATGAAGCCAATGCAGAACTACACATAATAATAATATCCAACCATCTTGTGATGCCAATTCCATCCTCCCATGACATTTTCATGATTTCTGCATTATGAACAATACAATGTGAAATTTGGCTGCGCGCAATTGAGATGAAAAGGTAAATGAAAAGACTAGATGTTCATATGTATGCATCTCTTACCTGCTGCATTGGAAGGTACAATTTGAACTCTGGTGGAAGTTCCTCTTCAGAGTAGAGACGATCAGAGAAGTATATCCTTCTCAAGCGACAGTTCGCATGGACCTGAACTCGCAGTGTCTCCACATAGTTAGTACCATAAGCTCTCTTGGTAAAATCAGCTAGGTTAAACTGGATTTGATTCCAACCATCATCCATTCTCAGTGGCATAGTGCAAATGTAGGGCTTTACTCGAGTGACAGCCTATGACATGAAAATCATATATAATAAATCATTTGTAATGCACATTGACAACAATTTGGGTAGAAATGGCAAGAAGGTATTTTTATACCATTATAAGATTTTATTTGGTAAAAAATAATCATGCATGTGTTACTAGTCAGAAAATCAAAGTTCTCTATATGATGAGATGGAGGAAAGAACTCTTGCACAAAATATGTGGAAGAAATTAAACATCTGCAAGATGTTGGCAATCCTACAAAACACACAAACATGGGCAGACTTACACACTTGGAAATTAGAAGCTCGAAATCGTCGTCTGACATTCTTATCATCCAAAACTTGAATCTCAAATGTGAAGTACTTTTTTAGATTCTTGACGATCATAACCAAGAATGGAAGTTTTATACCAAGTGTGGCAGCTGGGTCAGCCGGGCATGTAATGAATGTGGACTGAATATTGGACCCAATTATTTCCAGCACATTGGATTGTATGTCTTCATCCTGTGGTCGCTTAATATGGCCATTCACAACTATAAAAAAATCCCACAGACATAATTACAAGTATAAAAAAATTGTTACTAATACTATCATCAAGCAAATCACAGATATGTTAAGATAAACAGTTACAGTTCATTACTATTAGAGACAATTTCATTGCGAAAGTACTAAATTATCACCAAGAAACATAACAAAAGGATTGACCAGTTAATGGAATCAGAACAAATTATATCTGACTCACATTATGTCAAACGTGAAATAAAGTTAATATCAGAGACTGGGAAAGTTTATAATATATCCTGTTACTTTTTATCAAACTCCTTTAAACAACCACCACCTACAATTATCATACTAGAAAGTCAATTACATGGATCAATTGATGCAATAGGGCTCCATCAAGAACTAAATTTTCAATAATACTATTTACAATGTGTTCCTATTAGCGGTTTATACATAAGTTTTCTTCATACTTTCTCTACCGTTTTAAACCAAATTAGGTTCCAATAATCCACTTATTTTTCTCACTGGAGGCACAGCCAAATAACCTAGAGCAAGTTTCTGCCATCTTCTCTTATGTATGTTATATTCCAACTTTCTCCTGAATGTATTCATTCCTAATATAAGTTTTTCTCTTCCACTTGTCCACCTAAATTTCCATTCAGCATGAACTACAACAAGAGCATGATCATGAAGAGCAATTCAAAAGATATTGTTAAGGACATATTGAAATAGTATACATGGCTTACAAAACACAATATTTCTCAACTGAGAGAATGAGTAACTTAATTCAACACATAAAGGGTCACTTAATATATTGATCTAAATACAGAATGCATCATCTATTCCTTTTCACAGCACAAACAAGGGCCAAAATAACACATTTCATTCCTCACAGACACTCTTCAACATATTTACACATCAACCTTTCATAACATGATGACCAAATGGACAACGCTACACATAAGGCGGCAACCTTACCCTTTCAAATGTGCAACATAACAAAACAAATATTCAACAATGATTATAAAATATCAATTAGAGTTAATGATTTCCGATCAACTTAGTTCAGCATATCAAATTTCTAACGAGCTGAAAAAATGAACACCTGATGCCACTGCAAACATAAAAAACATTTACCTTCTTTGTCCCATATCTGCAAAGGTTTGCTCCTACAAAAAAAATATTGAAAAACAATGCAAAATTTCAGTACCTTAATCACAGCAAACGTGAAACTGAAATATGAAACAATCAAGCCAAAACACAGCATACCCAAGGCTGTATAATATGGAAAGAAATCCAGACTGGAATGTGTTCTTGAACATTTTCTGTAATGACAAAAGGCACATCAAAATCAAGTTTTCAACCCAAAAGCAATAAAAATAAAAAGTTCAGTACTCTAATGAAAACATGCATGATTTTGAAATTTTAGTTTACTGTGAAGTTGTAGTAGTGAGCTACATGATACTAACAGAAAGAAACAAAAAGAAAAAAGAGACTATCTGAAAAACTATTGCTTTATTTTAGTGTTAACTCACTAGTATTCATTAATGAAAATTAACTTATGCTATCATTATCCACCATATAATACAGCTCAAGAAATGAGAACATTAAGCATATGTTTCATTTAGCGGCTGGAAAAGCGTGAATGTGTGTTGCTTTAGAAGTTACAGTTTGTTTTAATCTTTACTACTTGGTAACCAGTTCTCCAAGTAGTTTCTAAAAAAATAAAAAATTAATCACTGCATTATCTTCTCCAAGTTCTTCCCTTTCTCCTTTCAATCATATCAATCTATTTTGGTTGTTATCGCAATCAAGTGCTCTGCTGCAAACATATTGTTTATGTCGCAAGCTCCAATGGTGTCATCTCAGCGAAACAATTTATAGGTTCGATTTCCACAGGGCCGGCTCTGTGCAAGTGCAACAAGGTCCTTTGTACAGGGACTCAAATTTGGTGTATGGGTAGAATACAATCCCTTAGCGCAGTACTAGTTTCTATTCATACAACCTTACTTGTTATTTGAACCCTTCGATTCGAGACACAATCTATCCCTTTGATGTTATTTACAAAGACGACTCTTTTAATGTTATTTACGATTTAAATAAAGAACGACTCTTTTTGAATTTTTTGTGTATTTTTATTAGAGGCCCAATTTTTAATATTAATAATAGTGCTGCAGAGTTATGATGCTAGGACTACGGGATAAAAACAGCTTATGACATTTTTTATAAGTTTTGTTCAGCTTATTTTCATAAGTTGTTCAATATAGCTTATAAAACAACTTATAAAATGTACTTAAAAACAATTATATTTTAAATTTTATAGCTTATTATGATAATTGATAAGTGCTTGTGCACATGTTGGAGCTAGCAATAAAGCATACATGAGGTCCCTAACACCTTGAGCAATAATAATTGATCAATTTTGAAAACTAGTAATCACAATTTAGGGATTTGAGAGAAAGATGGAATTAGGGTTTAGTAACATTGACATATAGACAACGAACGATGGGTAGATAGAGAGAGGGTTGAAGAGACTTACGACGGTGAGCGGTGGCAGTTCGTCGAAAGAACAGCAACGGGCGCGAGAAACTCGGTCGCTGGAACGGTGTTAATATTGGGAGACAAGTTAGTCCCTCCCAGGCTCCCACCTTAAAAAAGAAAAAAGAGAAAAAAATAACAAAATAAAATTATTCCTACAAAACAAAAATAAATAAATTATTCCTACCAAAATAAAATAGAAACCTTACATAAATTTTGTGAATTTATGAAAATAGGTTATTATAGTTTGAAAAATGCTAATGCTCGGGGCACTAGTTAAAGATTCAAATAATAAAAATATATTAAAATACGTGCGGTTAATATTTAAAAAGTAAAAAATAAAATATTGTTTTCAATGTAATTGATTGAGCCTTATAGTTTTTATAAATTTTACGATATAATTATGAAATGAGATCCTAGCATACATAAAAGTAATTTATCTTTATCTTTTATATTTGATTGTAAAAATAATTTATGTAAGTTTATATATATATATATATATATATATATATATATATATATATATATATAGCTTATAAAAATATAATTTTGGGTTCTGTTTGGTGAAAAATAATGGATAGCTGATAAACTAGCTTATAGCGGATAGCTTATAAGCTAGCTGATTGAATTTGTAGTGTTTGGTAAAATTAGTTGTTGGACTAGCATATAAGTATGAAATAACATAAAAATGATATATTTAATTAATATGTAATTTTTCTTAAGTAAGATGATAGAGGTAAAATTGAAAGAAAAGATAATAAGCTATAAACTACTTGAAATAGCATTTGAAAACTAAGCTATAAGCTAGTAAAATTAGCTATAAACTGTTTTTTAAAAATTAGCTATAAGCTTTTTTTTAAAAATTGTTACCAAACAAGCCAAACAGAGCCTTTGTAAAAAAAACTTATAAATCAATGTAAAATTTTATTTATTTGCATAAATTATTTTCACAAACTCGAAAATAAGCTAGGATTCAAGCTAGTTAGAGTTAGATTTTATAAAGTTTAATTTTGATTTGATAAAAAAAAAATAACAACTAGGGGCTTTTTTGAATTAGATTTTTCTTTTTGGAAATAAAAAGGAGCCTAAGCCCAAAAAGAAGTTACATAACCACTAAACGGGGGAGAGGAACACCCCTAAAATCATCAGCAAGAACTTGAAGCATTTTCGAAGGAGGCTGAGTATACACCGTAGTTGTTGTAGAGGATACATAACCTATATTAGCCAAAATATCAGCATAACGATTAGCTTCCTACACATGCATAATTCTAACTTGCCATAAGTGATTCAACAATAATTTAATCTTCTTTATTAAACTCCAACTTGATGCACTTCCTATTTTGCCTTCCTTCAAGCTGCAAACTACTACTTTAGAATAAGTTGAATTTCCAATTGATGCACACCACATGATCTTGCTAGTAGTAAGCCTTCACGCAAACCCCATAGCTCTGCCAACCAGAAATCCATCTACCTGTATAATCTCGCACCAAACCTCCACATCCGGTCTTGCCTGTCATTGAATTAGGTTATTTTTAAGTTTATGAAAATAATTTATGCGTATAATTAAATTTTTATGTTAATTCATAAATTCTCACTAATAAAAATTGTATTTCTATAAGCTGCATTTTCATAACTTTCTTGACAAACTTATGAAGAATATATAAAAACTTATTTTTTGCTTATAATATTTTTCTTATAATAGTGACCGAAAGAAGTACTAGGGTATGCAAATTCCCAGCAAATTCCAAGAGGTAATAATACTTGGTGATTCTACAAATTATAGTTCTCATTCATTTTACTAATGTGACAGTACCTTAACCTTATTCATTGAATGTTTGGTTGGACCAGAAATTATATTAATTTATGAAAGGTATATAATTGAAGTGAATACTTTAATCCATCTCAATCGTTCAGCAAAGAGAATAGTAATCCTTAATCTTCTTTAATAATAGCACACTCAGAGCATAGACATAAAAGAATGGTGCATGAATAAACAATATAGTGAAATAAAATGCATCAAGTACCAAGAGGTGTTAAAGATTAAAAACAAAAATAGCAGCAAAAATGCATAGTTAGCAATCAATTAGTATTTGGATAGAATCGGATAAGAAAAAATGCACTTACCTAATAATCCAAGTGATCAATAAAGTATAGCAGAAAGACCATCAGTAGATTTTGTGATATATATATATTTGTGTATCAAAATTAAAAGGCAACAGCATCAATAGACGCATCATAACGCAATTGGCTTAAAACTTAAAAGAATGACACATGAAATAAACAATAATAAGTGAAATAAAACCATGGAGAATAATCATATGAGCATTTGTAAAAAAGAAAATATCATATGAGCAAAATATTAATTGGAACATAAATGCAAGTATTTAATTCTATATTTCATTAACTTTAAAGCACTATTTTATGTCAAAAAAAACTAAGTCATTATTGAAGAAATTAAGTTTTTTTTTTTTATTATTTTAAAATATAAATTTAATATATAATAGTAGTTTTTTAATTAATTTTTTTGACGCGTGTAGTTTTTAATCAAGTTTAGTAATTTATCCGAGATATATATTTTATTTTTTATAGTTTCATAATTTATAAAAACATTTAAAATAAACTAAAGTGTATATTTTAATATAAGAAGAGAGATAAGTTTTTTACCAACCGAAAAAAGAAAATATGGAAGAGTACACTCCCTAAAAACTACAAACCAAAAACACACTACTACTAATAACACAAAAGAGCACAAATGAAAAGATGCCAAAACACATGACTACAAACACCTGAACCAAGACACCCAACAAATGGTAGAAAAAAAGGAAGAAGAGAAACAAAATAAAAAAGAAGTCAATCCCCATCAAGAGGCAACGAAACCCATAACCAGCAGCTCATCTACCACTCTCGGTTTTAACACAGGATAAGTTGCATCTCTCACATACGAGAGAGAAGTATAATTCAAACATCTTATTTACTCTAATACAATATTAATTATAAGTATATGTCTCCTTAGGAGAATTACTTTTGCCGTCCTATGGGTTGCTCGCGCGCCCTACAAAATGACCAAAATATCATTCCGTGGCTTAAGTCACAGATGTAGAAAAAATGAAAATTTTTGAAAATGTCATCCGTGACTTAAATAGCGGACGTTATAAAAATAAAACCCGATATGGTGTTTTAAAGGGTGTCCAACGAGAGGTATTTTTGTAATTTCGTAAGACGCGCCCCAAAAATGATAGGGCAGCAAAAGTAATTCTCCTCCTTATAGAAAGAAAAGTTAACGGGTTGGGCTCATGTAAGAAACAAATTATTGGGCTTTTTTTAAAACTTAATTTTTCTCTTTATCCCTCATGTTTCTCCCTATCCCTCCAAAATTCATTTTTTTGCCTCTTAAGAATTATTCTGAATCTATTTTTCAAACTAATTTTGTCTTTTCAAAAAATAGAATATAAATGTTTTATTTATTTATAGTTATTTTCAATGAATTAGAATTTCAAAATGTGCAACGAATTAAAATTTTCAACTAATTAAAATTTTAAAATAAAAATTTCGATTCTATTTTTTTTTACTTTGAATAATAGAATCCAAAGTATGTATTTATGTGGTTCAAAATATGCATTCCAAAATAAATGAAATTTCAAATTCTAGAATCTGAATTTTATAACAGTACTCTCTCTATTTGTTTTCTGAGAGAGCATTCCAATTATGTAGAAAACAATTTTGAATGTGAGTGAAGCCGTTTCATAGTAGTGGGAATGCAAATTTTAATTATAAAAAGGGATAAAAAAAATGCTTAAAATGATTTTATATTTAATTAGGAACCGAAATACTATTATAGTTTGGTATTAATTCTTTAATTTTTAGAGAGATGAAGCCTAATAATTCATAATTCAACTACGAAATATATAAATTAATAATTATAAATTATTCCGCATTCAACTCAGCTTTAAATCTAACCAATTTTATATAATCAATTTATTTAAAATTTATTTTAATTGACACAAATCCAAACAAATAAAATCACATGTTAAAAGAGGTAAAAACATTTCTAGCATTTCATTTTATATTTTTTTAATCAATAATCTAGTAATTAAGCTCACACACCATAAATATCAAAAAAAGTAGAAAATTTGAGTTTTGAACTTATAATCCTCTAAAAAATACTCCTAAGAACTATCCATTAAACTACTTTGCTTATAAACTTCTACCATTTTATTTTATCTTAATAAAACTAGAAAACACACATGAATCATATAATATTATCCACAATCAATGAGAAATACTTGGTTTGACACACACTCAACAACTAAAATAAATTAAAGAGAAAAGAGATAAAGTAATATTAATTGATGTGACAAATTTATTTTTCTTTTAATTTTTTTGTTTTTTGTGTGTGTGCCCAAATGATGTGCCCAAAACTATGTGCCTATGTAAGACTTGCTCACAATGAGTATGAGACGCGTCCAATAAAACGGTAGGGTACTATATAGTATAGTATATACTCCTAGTGGTTTATTGAGATTGAGACTGAGAACGTGATTTTCAAAGCATATCTAACACTGTTACTTGTCTTTGAAGCACAAACAAAAGTCTTTTGTAAATGGGATCTTTCATTTCTAGCCATGAAAGATATAAAATGGGACCCATATTGCCAGCTGGTCCAATAATATTTTAGATTTAGATGGAGACTTTAGACCACACATATTTGCAGCAAAACATTTTAAGCCACAAACTTCTAAATTCTAATATACCATCTTTCATTTGGCTTTTGTTTTTGTTACTAGTGTTTCTTGCTTCCTAAGTCTAATTCATCTTTGGAATTTTGTGAAATATATTTCAATCAAAAGAAATAATTGTTTATTTAATAATGTCGGATAATTGTTATATAATTTTTTTATCAAATTAAGGCGATATCTTGGTGGTAATTTAAGGATAAGAAAAAGGGTTTTCATTTTTTATATCCATTCTTGGTGGATATATCATTATTGTGTTTAGATGACCCATTTAGTTGAACATTTTTATATGTTGTTGTATTTTTGTAGGAATTGTTAACTCTTTTATTTATAGGCACTTCTTGTGCTTGCATTTAATTTATTCCTTTGGCCTTTTCAAAGGAAAATATATTATTTTTTTTTATTACAAAGGAAAATATATTAAAGGGATCAAAATCATAACTATAGCTGCCTCTATATTTTCAGCTATAAAAAAATTTGAAAGAGAAAAAAAATACGGTTGGCTCCCTTTGAAAAAGTTGTGTTCATAATTTGCTATATAGTTTCTAATTGGGGTGAATTATTTGTTTGTTTATCAATCAACCGCAAGAAATGTATTTTTTCCATATTGTTTCCACTTTTTCCAGCATATATTTGGAGCAGTAATCATGTAGTATGTGTTATCGTAAGTGTGAGATGAATTAAGTTTCATATTGTTGAGAAAATTGGTGATTGAGTAGTTTATTACTGAAATAACTCATAAACCTAATGTTAAAGTTTTGAGTTAATGTGTGGTGTCCAACTCACTTGTATTGTTGCTTTGAATTCAGTGTTGATGATCTCTAGTTGCCCCCTCGTGGCCCAATAGTGTGTATAAGAGTGATTTTATGGAAATTTAAGTTGTTTGGTTTTAATTGAAATATAGGTGAAGTTTAATATTTTGATCAAGTTTTACTTATTATATTTTGGATTTCACTTCTTTCTATTTTGTTTTTTTTACGAAAAATGAATGCTTTGAGGACAACCCCGTAGAAGAAGTGATACGACTAATACACAACAGGTAATAAGCTAAAAATAGAACTAGCATAGAGAAAAAAATGATGATAAATTGGAGTTGTGAAGAATGACATAATCGATTATTGAACAACTACTTTTCTGCATATTTTGTATACATGTAGAGGTTTCATTTTGACGACAGTTCTGAATGCGAGGCATGTGTTTCTTCAAATTGTAAAAGCTCTTAGAAATCATGATGGCTACTTCCAATGAGGGTTGATGTAATTCGTTTAGCATTTCTTTCATCGTTACAGAAGTGCACCGCCGCTTGTATATTGGCATAAAGAGTGTCTACTAGCAATATGCATGACAATGTTCAAATTGGGGAAAACAATATAGTCGAGTGCTTCAAGAGGTTAATAAATAGAGTATACATTATTTTTGGGTTCAATACTTGAGAAAGCCTAACAATGAAGACACTCAACGCCTACTACAAAGAGGAGAGGCACATAACTTTTAAGGTATGTACCTTAGGTTCCATCAACTGTAAGAGTTGAGAATGAAAAAAATTGTCGTGCGGTATAGAAAGTCGACACTTTTTTATAAAATTTAGAAAATTCAATTTTGCCGAAGAGAAAAATTTCTCAAGATCATTCTAATGCAACAAAAAATTATTATCTGGCGTGGTTCGAATGTTAATACTCATACTTACCCACACTTACAAATGATTAGTTGAAATTGGAAATCAGAAAAGAAAAAAAAAATTCCTTCTTTTCATAACTTTCCAAATACTCGTCTGTAATATAAAATATAAAAAATTTATCTACACATGTCTTAAAAGAAAAGGAAAAAAATAAGCAATTTCAGACAAACCAATACCTCCCATTATTTTAAGCAAAATGGAGAGCAGACGATGAATCATTTCCGGCATCCTAAATAGATAGATAAAAATAAAAAAAGTTACAAAAGTCTAGAAAACATAAATCTGACCGGTGCTTAGCCTCACCACAAGTCTTTGAATTTGATGAAAACATAATAATCATTTGTGGCTTGAATTCATCTTAAATTCATGTTAAATCATTGAATTTAAATATGATTTGGTAGAAATAGAAAAAAAAATATTAAGTTGTTTTAAAATTTTGGGTGGATATGTTATGTCAATGTCACTTAGAAGTTTTAAAAATTTTGTCCATTGATGCTTCCGAGCCCCTTCAGGTTATTAGAGTCACACTTCAATTTGATGGAAAATAGAGGAGTGAGATATCCTAAGGTAGATCAAATCTAGTAATGCGGGTGACTCACACTTAAATGAGAGATTGTTAGAATAGTTGTGATATTTGAACATCAAAATACTGGCATCATATGCATTTATCTCTATCTTTCATACTTTTATCCTTTACGCACATTTAAAAAATATACCAAAATATTTGACAACAAAATTATCTTGATGCCAAATTACCATTTATAACCCACTTGGATTGGTATGATAATGAAAGTTTGAGACATTAGAGTATGTTCTTTTCAAGATTTTAAATTCAAATCCCGTGCCACTTTTTATATTGAGTCAATCCATACAAAATACAATTCATAGCAAATGAGTTTGGATCTCGTAAAACCTAAATGGTGAGGTTGGCCAACCACATTTATACACTCAACAATCCGGAAACATGAGTAATATGAGACTCCAACAACTTTAACACCCACCCTCACGCCTAATGTGCGCCTGAGTCCAATTCCGACATTGCAATTCTTAATCCGGCTCTGATACCATGTTAAATGGACTTGGATCTCATCCCCAAAATCTAATTTAAAGGGTGAAGTTTCCCAAACATATTTATACACTCAGCAGCTCAGAAACCTGAACAACGTGAGACTCCAGGCAACTTCAACACAAATTAATCTCTATCAGTAGAATGAAAGTAATGTCCTTGCATTACTCTGTCTTAAAAGTAGATATTTAAAATAACCATTTATCCAATTAGAATTCACTTATCATAACCATTATCCACAACCGATGTCAAGTAAAACATTACTCCTCGTAATCATAATTATAAGCAAAATGTACCTTTTTAATTTATTAAATAATTGATATATCTAATTTATTTTATAAACCTTTTTTTGGTAGAGTAAATTGACTTATTTATTTTGTACCAAAAGAAAATTGACTTTTTTTTGGTAGAGTAAATTAATTTATTTTTAAATTTATACGAAATAACTTATACATATAAATAAACTTTTATATATTATTATAAATTTTTTAAAATAATTTATAAAAAAATCTTATAAACATACAATTTTTATTAAAAATAGTTTATAAATTAACATAAAAAATTGTTTATTTAATTAAACTATTTTTATAAGCTCAAAAATAAATCAAACACGAGGAATACTTAGTTAGGCACAACTATAAATATGACATGTTAGGCACACATACAACAAGTAAAAAAAATTAAAAAGAAAAGAAATAAAGTGGTATGGATTGATGTGACAATTTTTTTTTTTTTTTAATAATTTTAATTTGTATGTGTGTGTCCAAATCTTGTGCCCAAATATTTGTGCCTAGGTAAATGTTACTCATCAAACACACAATACTGTTAATTGAGATTGAGAAGGTGATTTTCAAAGCATATCCATCTATCTAACTTTGCCTTTGAAAGCAAACAAACAAAAAAGTCTTAGGAACTTTGATTACAGACCACGAAATCCAGCTGCTGAGATCTAAAACATGACCCACATGCAAACGTGTCCCAATAACATTTAAGATATAGATGGAGAGCTTTAAGCCACAAATCTCATCACCAAAACATTCTCAGCCACAAACACATAATAAAGCATCTTTCTCTCACCTATTCTTTCTCTTACAAGTGTCCCTTCTTTCATTATAATATTTTCAACTTGTGAACAACCAAACATTTGCTATAGCAGCCTTTGTATTTTTCAGCTATCACAAAAACTCAAAGGAAGTACAACAAAATAAACACTCTTGGTTCCTTTTCAACAAGTTTTGTTATTTGCTTCATCTAGTTTTCAATTGGATTGGTTTTGTTTGTTTCTTTTCATCTTCAATCTTGCAAGAAAGGTATTTTATTTTTCTTCTTTTTTTTTTAGTTTTTTTCTTCTCATGTTTTGTTATATTTGGAGTACTAAGGAGTGGTTTTATTTGAAGTTGAAGTTTTTTTTGATGGAAAATATATGTGGTGTTTTGTGTTTTGATCAAGTTTTAATTTTTTTTATCTGGGTTTTTTCTCTTTTACTTTTTTGGTTTTTGAGACTTGTTTTTGATGATTTTAAAGGTTATATGAAGTGGGTTTTGATTCTTTTGATAAGGGTAAAAAAGGGTTTGGAGTGATGGTTTCATTAGTTTTTCAAGAGAAAGTTATATGAAAATTACTTTTTCTATGCTTGGTTTAATGGAGTTTCTTGAATCATGTGTTTAAGAAATTTATGGTGTTTCATTTGTTTTTTACTCTCTATGTTCAAAGAGTTTTTGAAACTTTGTGTGAAAAAGGCTTTTATCTAGATGATATGTTTTTATGGCTTAGTTCTTCAATTTTGTGCTAAAAGTAAAAACTTTAGTCAATTAGCTTGTTGTTCTTACTTTTTGGGTTAATTGTAGTAAGTTTATTACTTTGTTCTAAAGAAGTGTTGTCAAATAGTGGTTAGATTTGTTCAAATCTGTTCAAATCGCTATTGTTCTGCAATACGCTATTTAGTACAAAGTGTTGTCAAATATTGTCGCCATAGCACTATTATTGCATAGCAGAATTTGAACAAACTGTTATTTTCCGCGATCTGCGATTGATAACATGTTCTAAAGGGATTCTATAAGAAATCATGTTCAATTAAGTTTTCATAAATTGAGGATCTAGAGTGAAAAGTGATTGATGAAACATAGGATAGTTATTAGTTGAAGTTTACCTTTCATGGTGATCAAAAAGCTTGTAGATCTGAGTCAGAAAATTCTGCATATTTTTATGAATTCCAATTTCTATATACTAATCTTGCTATGTTATAATCATTTACAGACTATTTACCATGGATTGGTATTATGGATGTGGAACTAACGATTTCGTTGTACCGAGCGATCAAGATTTAATGGCTCAGAATCATTCACCTGAGAATTGGTCTAAATGGGGAATATCGGCACCTGAAAGTTACAACTCACCTAAAAGCTTTATGACCATGGATTCAAATACAACAGAAGTTGAATTCAATTTCAACGGCAAAAGTTTCAGTAACGGAGTCAAATTCGAATCTTCTTCCTATGATAAAGATCAATCGAGCAGTTCAAGTTTAACCGAACAATCTTTTCAACAAACATCGGTCTCACGTCATCAAAATCATCAGCAGCAGCAGAATTATCAGCTTCAAGAACTATCATCAAGTTTCGAACAGACCGATGACATTTTCTTGTATGATAATAATCATCTTTGCATTTTAGCAAAGTCCAGTTCAAATTGAATGCTCTCTTGTGTTTTTGCATTTCAAATTTTACCATATTTATCTTTAGGTCTAAATATGTTTTTCGTCCTTATAAATATACTATTTTTTACTTTTAGTCCCTTTAAAAATATTGAAATTGGTTCGCGTAATATGTAGAATAGTCAATTTTAGTCCCGGAAAATATGTACTACACAAGGACTAAAATGAGTATTATATTACACAGGCCAATTTCAATATGAACGTATTTTGCAGAGACTAAGACAAAACACTAAGGATCAAAAGAAAAAAAATGCTATATTTGCAAGGACTAAAAATTAAAAAAGGATATTTTTACATGGACTAAAAACAAAAACTGATATATTTGCAGGGACCAAAAATATATTTAAATCTTATCTTTATCATTGGAGCCAATACATAATGGTTCTTCAGAACTCTATAAGCATGAACTTGTTATAGCAGGGTAAGGGCTACTATTTTCCTTAATAATGATTCTATCATGAAAACTTATCTTGTATTTTTTAATGTTGCATCACAAATGAATTTTTAAACGAGACATTCAATGCTTACTGGCTACCATAGGCATGAAATTATTTCGATTCATATGAGTATGTCGTATCTTACTGTCTTTACATGTTTCGCATAATGCAGGGATTCTATACTTGAAGATTATCCATGTGCTGAAAACCTAAACAAGTCCTTTTACTTTTATCCTGAAAATCAATGCAGCAATTCAACCGGTAATAACTCTTTTTACACATTTTTGTACGTTATTGTGAATAATATGTAGCCGAAAAGATTTATTTGGTATGGTTGTACTTAATTGCTTAATACACATGCATTCTTTCCATCAGGTGGATATCAGAAAGATGTTGAAGCTTCCGAGTATGTTCCATGCAACTCGAATTCTGATGATTGCTTGAATATAGAGGTATGGTTTCCTTTTATTTAGTCTTCACGATACAGAATGAGCTATTACTCTCTTTCAAATATTTTCTCGGTCTAAAATTTTGTGCATATTAATGTCGTCTTGGAGTTTTTGTTTTATTCTAAAGGACTGTTTGGATTGGCTTATTTTACATTTACATTTGTGAGATTGTTTTGAAGAGCTTATGGAAACAACTTATGAAATGTCTGTAAGTTGTTTTCAGTTTATCTCCACAAGC
This sequence comes from Trifolium repens, assembly GCA_030408175.1. Classification (NCBI taxonomy): domain Eukaryota; kingdom Viridiplantae; phylum Streptophyta; class Magnoliopsida; order Fabales; family Fabaceae; genus Trifolium; species Trifolium repens. Next base: position 11,833,320 of record CP125850.1, read on the forward strand.
TCTTCAAGATAACTAATGAAAACAACTTTTAACTTAGACACGAACACATGTAGTTACATTCAATTATTCCATTTTCTTAAATTACTATCGTCTCCGGTGTTTGTGCCTGTGTCGGTGCTTCATCGGTGTCATAACAGTTTAATGTAATATCTATTAAGTTATTTATCATTTATGCTACAGACACTCAAAATCATGGATCTTTCCGAGCAATTCAGTGGAGATGAAGGAATGCGTAATCACTCATCTATTGAAGAATCAACACTGCAGAATCTTGAAGCAATAATTTCACAGGTAACATTATTAAGAACTTTGAAATCCTTAGCATCTGATTTAAGTGTAATTATATTTGTTGCTAATATATTTTCCCTATCTCTCTTAAACAGTTCACTGATAAGACTCGAATTAGCTTCCGAGATGCTCTTTACCGCCTTGCAAGGGATACAAAACAACAGCTTGTAGTAGATGATCTCGATGGAGATGTTAGCATGCAAGAGCCGATGCCATGGGCAGTTCACAATGAATCCCTAAGGTACATGATTTAGATTTGCTGTATACTTCTAGTCCATGTTTTGATTGACAGTGAGATTGTCAGAATCATGCTCGGCCACCGTGATTTTGGTAAAAGCTACACTTTGAAGCTTCAACGATTTTGCCAAACACTCACCTCAACCAAACATGTCATATAATAATCAAAATCAATTTATGATTCAAAGATATACTAAATGATAACACCCTTACTTTGGTATTTATTTAGGTCTGAGGACGAGCAACCGATGGAATCAGAGACCAACAGTGTTGACAGAGCGGTCGCAAATCTCATGTTCAACGGAACCGCATATTGTGAATGTTGATCCAATTAAGAGTTGGTCATGCCAGAATTTGCTTAGCAATGCAATTTTGAGCTGAAAATTATATATAAGTAATAAGTAAAAAAAAAAACAATTCCCTGTAAATTATTAAGCACCTTGTACCAGAAATTATATGTATTATGTAAGTTTTGTTGAAGGAATAGCTGTTTTCACCCAGCTCAATTTTGGTTGTAATGTAAGTGATTATGTTTATTAGATTCTAATCTTGTAGGATCAAGATTCTTAGGTGTGTAACACTTTGGTATTTTGCTATGAGTGTTTATGAGTGAATTTATTAACTAGCTATTAGTGATTCTTAGGTGTTTAATACCTTTATATTTTGGTCTGCATGTAAATGATTGAGTTTATCAACTAACTGTTTGCAAACTTGGGTAAGGTCATAATTTTTTTCCCCCTAAGAAAGAACTTGAAGAGCTAGTCAATGTTTATGTTATGGTAATATTAATGAGAAGTAAAGCTCTTCAAATAAAATAAAATGGTCCTCTCAAAATTAGGCATGAGCCGGTAATCGAACCTTGGATCTAAGGAGATTAAAATCTTTATGACTTGGACAAGATACTTAATTCCATAAATTTAGTCTTAAAAAAAACAGATAATTCCATTAATGCTTTGACTTTTCTTGGCATAAACCAGATGAGATCCAAATAGGCATCAAATCAAATTCTTATAAAAAGTTTTATTGTTGTTGTATGTTCAAATTAGAGATCAAATACCCGATCTTGATGAAATTAAAAGATATTTGTTCCATCTCGTCTAAGCGGGCTCTTGGTCTTTAACTTTGACTTAATAATTAATATCTATTTTCTAAATTCTATTTTATTTACTTTGGGATAAGTTTGGCATGCTAAAGTCTAAACAATATCATTTCCGTGTAAATTGTATGCATATATAGTTTACGGGGGACACTATAAATTCTAGCCCGAACCCTTAACCCTAACCCTAGCCCAAACCCTAACCCTAGCCTTAAACCCTAACCTAACCCTTAATTGTAAACCCTAACTAACCCCAACCTTAACCCCACCCCTTAAACCTAACCCTTGCCTTAAACCCTAAACTCTAACCCTTAACCCTAACCCTAAACTTAGCCCTTAACCCTAGGCCAAACCCTTAACCCTAACCCTAGCCTTAAACCCTAAACCTAACCCTTAACCCTAGCCTAAACCCTAAACTTAACCTTAGCCCTAACCGTTAACCCTAACCCTAGGCCTTAAACCCTAGACCAAACCCTTAACCCTAACCCTAGCCTTAAACCCTAAACTTAACCCTAGCCCTAACCGTTAACCCTAACCCTAGGCCTTAAACCCTAGACCAAACCCTTAACCCTAGCCTTAAACCCTTAACCCTAGCCTTAAACATTAACCCTAGCCTTAAACCCAAACCTTAACCTTAGCCTTAAACCCTAAACCTAACCCTTAACCCTAGCCTTAAACCCTAAACTCTAACCCTAGCGTTAATCCATAAACCTAACCCTTAACCCTAGCCTTAAACCCTAAACCCTAACCCTAGCCTTAAACCCAAACCTAATCTTAACCTTAGCCGAAACCCTTAACCCTAACCCTAGCCCAAACCCTTAACCCTAACCCTAGCCTTAAACCCTAATTAAATTGAATTAGTTTGACAATTTACATTATATATTATTTTCTTAAATATATAGTTGATATGATAGGTGGTTGCCTTGAGGTGCCGACATAGTTGACATGTCAACACTAATCAAGTGATGCCTTTGCACTTTCATTTTTGCATTAAAAATTTCTAAAAAGTGTTGAATATTGAAGCAATTATATCTTCCCAAAGACAAAAACACGATTTTTAAGTGGTAAGTGTTCATTTTTTTACTAAATCACTAAATTGATCACTGTTTGTGTAACTCACTCTAAAATAGCTCATTGATTCATTAAATATATCAAATTAATCTTTGTCTCTGCTAAACGTTTCTCAATTTGATCGCTTTGTTGACATTCATTTCCTAACACCATTAATTGCATTGTTGTAGAATGTTAAGTATCACATGGACAATGACATCACCCAATTTAAGTGTCACATAATCAACGGTCAATTTAAAACAATGACTATTTGATAAAAAAAATTGGAAGTTGAAAATGCCAAAACTATTTTGATAGAAAGTGGGTAAAAATAAGTAAAACAAATGTTCACGAGAGACTAAATTAAAAAAACGTTTGACAAAGGCAATTCCTAATTTAAAATATTGAAAGAGTCTGAAATCTATTTGAATGCAAGTTACAGAAACAAAGATTAATTTAGTACTTTATTCTTTCTTTTTCCAAATGGAAAATTACTTTTCTTAAAAAAAAGCATATTCTTAAATTCCTTCAATATTATAATGTTATAATATTCTTAAAATAAGATTGAAAATTTTTGTCCCGACTAAATAAGGTTGAAAATTCATGTCAAGACTAAATAAGCATTTCAAAAATTGTTTTGTTTATTGATCGAGGAAAATAGTCTTGTACTAGGCATAAATTTATTTTTCACAATTGAATTATTAAGTCGCATGTATCCCATTTAATCAAATAATCAAATTTACCAATCTAACAGAGAAAACTAATTTATGCATGTAAGACTTAGGGTCCGTTTGGTTCGAAGTTTTTGGAGGGGAGGTGAGGGAATATTTTAAATTTTGGAGAAGTAATTTACTTTTTTACTCTTAACCTTATAAACTCAAAATAAGGATTAAATTATAATGGATATATTACGTCAAAAAAAAAATTAATGGATATATAACAAAAAAAAAATCTAATGAGTAGAAAACCTAAACTTTTTTTGTTGTAAAAAAAAAAAATAAAACCTAGAATTTTAATATTCCAACAAGGATAATTTTGAATTTTAATAAAAAAATGAGGGTAATTTTGTCAACATAATAAATCTCTCCCCTCACCTCCCCTCCCCTCCCCTCCTTCTCAATTGAACCAAACAGACCCTTATCTTCTTGTATTACCACAAAGTTTGAAAAGTCAATCTCAAAAAAACATAGTTTTTCCAAAATGAAAATTGCAAATTTTAAGGCATAAATACTTTTAATTTAGAAAAACAAAAACATTCATATGACTTATATACCTTATTCAACAGAGTTTATTAGTTCTATTCATCTATGTCTAATTTATCCAACTTTATGAAAAGGGACATCACCCCTTTTGTCAACATGACTATGGATGCCTAATATTACATCCATCACGAATAAAATCCACAACTACCTTCGAATCAGATTCAATATTAATATCTCTAAAACTCCAATCAAAAGTCAACTTTTTTTAAAGACACGAATTCCACCATCCACCGATAGGGAGTTCATTTAAAACCATATCTTTTTTGCTCGTTATGGACAATCAAAAGCTGACTTTAACCCCATGTAATGGGGCAAGCAGCAGGAGAAGCAGCATAGCAAAAAAAGAAAATGCCAGAACTGTCATGAACCAAGCCTCCACAAGCAACATTGGCACCATGGTTGATTCCTATAATTTGTTCCTCTTGATCTCTTGAAAGGTTTTACAAAATCTATATCAAATAATAGTCAAATGACATTGTCAATGAGTTTTTTGTTAAGGTTTGTGTCACAACCACAATTAATTTCAATTATATCTTAAAAAAGTTATTACTTGTGTAATCATTAGCATCCAGCAAATCCAGCATGTAATAAAAACAAGAAAAACAAAATCACAATTATTACAACTAAGAAAATAAGAAATTTTAAACCGAAAAAAACAAATGAAATTCACATTGTACCTAACTTTAGCACATTTTTTCAACTGAATCAAATCAATTAATTAATCTCTAAGCTGGCTTCACTTCATGATAAACAAAAAAACAAATTAAACTATAATGTGTAATACACAAATGTCAAAGTAAACTATGAAGAAAATTAAATTATAAAGAAACAAAAAAGAACATCATGCTTGATAAGAAAAAAACAGCAATCAAATCCTAACGTGCACCCCCCACAATTCATCTTTCTTCACACAAACAAACCAATCGTAATTTAACCTAATTTTTCTTCAAACTTAACCAAAAAAAAATATTCTCCTCCCCCATTTCATAATTTCCTTCTCCTAATTAAACACAATGGCATCATCTAATGTTGATGAGGCGATCCCATTGCCAACAACACAACCTCCACCGCAATCGCCTGTGCCTATGCTGGTTTCCTTACAACCGGCAAATAGCAAAAGCAAACGTAGTTCAGCCAACAAATTCTTTGGCAAATTTCGTTCTGTATTCCGTTCGTTTCCTATCATAGCACCGTCATGCAAGATGCCAATCATGAATGGAAACCGTATAAATGAAACAATCATACATGGTGGCACAAGGATAACTGGAACCCTATTTGGTTACCAAAAAGCTAGGGTAAATCTTGCTTTTCAAGAAGATTCAAAATGTCAACCGTTCCTTCTCTTGGAGCTGGCCATTCCAACTGGAAAGTTGCTCCAAGACATGGGAATGGGACTTAACAGATTAGCGTTGGAGTGCGAGAAGCACCCCAACAACGATAAAACAAAGATAATTGACGAGCCCATTTGGAACCTATTTTGCAATGGAAAGAAAACAGGTTATGGAGTGAAGAGAGATCCAACAGAGAATGACTTGAATGTGATGCAAATGTTGCATGCAGTATCAGTGGCGGTCGGTGTACTGCCAGATGAAATGTCGGACCCTCAAGATGGAGAATTGTCGTACATGAGGGCACATTTTGAACGTGTAATTGGGTCTAAGGATTCAGAGACTTATTATATGATGATGCCCGATGGGAATAACAATGGACCTGAACTTAGTTTGTTCTTCGTTAGGGTTTGATATGAATACCTATTCGTATAAAAATAGAGTTATTCTTCTATTAACATAGTATTTTATTATATGTATGGTTTAATTAAAAGTTCAAGATCGATTATATTGTTAAAAAAGATTTATTTATTATGATTTTATTTTATTTTTCAAAAGACAAGCATCTTGAGTATTTAATTAATATCAATAATGATATAGTCGTGTAAGAATTACTCTAATTATTACATGACGGATTGAGGGTAGAATTAAGTACCCAAAAATTCAAAGGAGGTTGTAGGTAGAAGTATAGTTATTTTTGCAATAACAATATAGTATAATTTGTTGTTATTTGATGTCGCCGAATTAAACATGGATTCAAATAGAGTAGAAAAACGTTAAAGGTTTTGGATTTGTTCCTAAATTCCGTAAAAAAAAAAAGTAAAGAAGAAAAAGAAAAGCGGAAAACAATACCTGAAACACGCGTCACGAAGACTGCTGTTAAATTTTTTTATGTTTGATGTACACAAATCTCCTATAGTATACAATATGTAATTTCTCAATAGGAGAGAAACAGAGGGAATGTTACTATGAACTTGATATGCAATATGTAATTTCTTTTGTTGATGAACTTGATATGCAATATGTGAAATTTGTTAGCATGGATAGATTGCCACTGATTGCATAAATGTAGTAGCCACTTATATATGTGACCGTTTTTAAGAGGCAAAAATATAGGGAAGGGAAATTGAGGCTTGGATTAAGTAAGTTAAAAATCAGTGGTCAAAGTGTAGTTAGCAAAAACAGGAAAATGACCGGTCAACAAATTGATATGCCATGAAGAGATTATTGGCATATATAATGGTTAGCAAGGAAGGAACAAGTCAACAAATTGATGTCTTGAAAAGGAAATATCAATGATGCTATAGAGAATTCTGTGGCAAATTTGAAAATCCGGGAAATCTTGTTTTAATGTCTATGAAAAACTACATTGATAAATGAACTCTATCTTTTAGATATATGCAAAGTTTTGGAATAGAAGACAGATTATTAACCACGAAATTCCAAAGATAAAACAGTTCAATTTAAGAGTATCGACAGAGTCTTATATTTACAAAAGGTTATTACGTGAAAAGAAAAGACCTTTAAAGACTTTTGAACAAATCTTTGAAAAGAAAAGAAAAAATCTTTTAGGATATAAAATAATGTAAGATTTTGTATTATGTGAGTAACCGAAAAATATTTGTGAGACTTTGTATAAAAAAACGTAAGACTTTCTTTATTTTTTATTTGACACTAGCTACCACTCTTTTTCTGAATAAATATTTGTGAGACATTAGTATAAAAAATATAAGACTCTTTGCATTCTTTATATTTGTCGACACTTTCACTCTTTTTCAGAATAGCAAATCTAAACTAAAATTTAAATAAAAATAAAATAGTTTAACAAAATGTTTTTTTTTTTTTTTTCTAAGAAAAACCTCATTAATTCTTTTTTTGATAAAGAAAAACCTCATTTTTGTGTATTCACTTTAGGCCTCATTTAAATGTTGTACAAGCACAACTTTTTAATTCAATATCCACGTACTGATTAGAGCAATTCTTACACAAATACATCATTATAGATATTAATTAAAAGCTTTCAAATGTATTATATATGAAAAATACATCATTATAGATAATTAACCAAAAGCTCCAGATGTATTATGAAAATTAAACTAAAATTATTCAAAATGAATCTTGTCATCAATATAATCAATCTTTTAAAATTGAACAATGCTTCAAAGGATTCGGCTTCTCTAAAGTGAATGATTCATTTTAGGGTAAATTCTAATATGGACCACATTATCAAGTGGTTCATGGTGGACCAGTTATGAATAATATTACAACAAATACGAATTTTACAAAATACACCGTTGGATTGAAAGTTTATATCATATAGATCATCTATAGAAAATTTTTGAAAAAATGAAAAATCATTTGATATGTTATTGAGATCCATCAAGATTAACGGTTTATTAAATACTGTAAATCTTGATAAATTCCAATAAAATATCAAATGATTTTTAATTTTTCTAATTTTTTTTATGAATGATCTATATGATATAAACTTTCAATCTACCAGTAAATTTTGTAAAATTCGTATTCGGTAGACCACTTGTCCACGGTTGACCACTTGTGAAGGTAGTCCACCGTAGCATTAGCCTTCATTTTAGAGTGTAAAATGAGTATTATTAACTGTTAATTAATAAATCAAAGGTAAATATTATAAATGCATCGTAACAAACTTACTCTTACTACTTTACATGATCTTATTATACTAACTTTATAGGATCCAAAACCTACCTATATATATATATAAACTAAAATCATAATAAATAAATCTTGTTAGTAATATAATCAATCTTGAACGTTTAAATTAAACCAAATCTGTAATAATACACTATGTTAATAGAAGAATACTATATTTATATGAATATACAATTGTTCTAATTAATCACATGCAATCATATAACTTACACAACCATCATTGTGTTATGCAAATATTTAAACAAATTAAACTCAACATTTTGTATCCGATCTTCTCACTTAGTGAACTGAACACATATATCAAACCCTAACGAAGAACACACTAAGTTCGGGTCCATTGATATTCCCATCAGGCATCATCATATAATAAGTCTCTGAATCCTTAGACCCAATCACACGTTCAAATTGTGCCCTCATGTATGATAATTCCCCGTCTTGAGGGTCCGACATTTCGTTTGGAAGCACGCCAACCGCCACTGATACCGCATGCAACATTTGCATCACATTTAAGTCATCATCTGTTGGATCTCTTTTCACTCCATAACCCGTTTTCTTTCCATTGCAAAATAGCGTCCAAATAGGTTCATCAATGATCTTCGTTTTATCATTGGGGTGCTTCTCGCACTCCAATGCTAATCTGTTAAGCCCCATTCCCATATCTTGTAGCAACTTTCCTGTGTGAATGGCCAGCTCTAAGAGAAGAAATGGGTGACAATTAGAGTCTTCTTGAAAAGCAAGATTCACCCTTGCTTTTCGATAACCAAATAGGGTTCCAGTTATCCTTGTTCCGCCATGGATGATTGTTTCACTTGCACGATTTCCATTCAAGGTAGGCATCTTGCATGAGGGCACGATTATGGGAAATGACCGGAATATAGAACGAAATTTACCGAAGAATTTGTTGGTGGAACTACGTTTGCTTTTGTTGTTTGCCGGTAGTAAGGAAATCGGCATGCGCATTGTCTTTAGGGAGGAGGTTGTAGGCACGACTAATGGTGGTGGTGGTCTTGGCGTCGGTAATGGCATCGTCTGAGCTGCATGAGGCGGTGCCATTGGTGTTTGGGAGATGGAAATTATGAGAAGAGGGAGGAGAAGAAAATTTTGTGATTTAGTTTGAAGAAAAATTAAGATTGACATTGTGAACAGTTTGTTGGATGTTTTTATACATGGTTTAATTTGTGTGAAGAAAGATGAATTGTGGGGTGCACGTTGGGATTTGGTACATGTTTTTCTTTCTACCAAGTATGATTTTTTTTCTTTCTTTTTTTATAATTTAATTGTCTTACTTTGACTTTTGTTAATTACACATTATAGTTCTTTCTATTAAGGTTGCCACGATGCTAAGTTGACAATTATTTAGCTTTAGAATTAATCCCCTTTTATGTCCTTTGATAATAAAAAAATTCTTGCTCTACTTCTATAGATAGACTACTGGTCATAACATACAATATTATCAAAACTTTCTATAGATAGACATTTCTTAGCAATATCTTGAAATATTTGGAATCATAGAAATAATATGATATTCAATGACATTATCCCAAATGCATCTACTCTTTTGGAGGACATCGAAACTTTTTCATGGCTGTGGTTTAGTTGGCGGCATGTCCGAAATTTTAGTATTTCATTCTCCGATTGGTGTAATGATCCTTTGAATTTTATTCTTAACTCTTAATGTCTGGTACTATATTGTAAGGGATTGAGTACCCCTTATACTCCATTATAATAAATTTCATTTATATAAAAAAAATACAATATTGTCATGATAAGAATCTCAAAATATTCATAGCCTCAAGAAAATAGAAATTAAAGAGAAACAATATAATAACAAAATAAAAACAGGTACAGTAAGGGAATTTAGGATCTATAGTTTCCTTCCTTTATCAGCTTCTTGTGTCTAACAGAGTTGTGAGGATCCTGCTGCTGGAGAAGTAACAAGATTACATGTTTTTAATCACATTTTTTATTATTATTAATTTTTAGAAAATGTAAAGTGGATATGATAACTAGAAACGAAAAGTTTTATAAGGATTATTATTATTTTCCTTACAATTTCTTCTATATATTATTCTATAAGGATTGTTTGACAAGGATTTTTCCTACAGTTTTATGGAAGTTGGTTCCTGTAATATATAAAAACCTGTTGGTTTTTTTTTTTTTTTTTTATAAAAAAACATGTTGGTTTGGTAAAGGAAAAGCATAAAAATATTTAGAGTAATAATAATCCCTTGACCCAAAAAAATAAAATAATAATCCTTATAAAATTTTTCATTTTCTATTTTTGGTTACTATATCCATTTAAAAATTCTAAAAATTACTAATATTACACGCGATTAAAAAAAAGTATCATCACTCATAGCTCAACTGACAAAATATATAAAAATTGTTAAGCTGAACGTCGTGACTCGAATTCGAACCCGAAATAGTTTAATTTTATTTTTAATGGATTACGCCTTCAACTAAGAAAAAAAAGCACAATGCAAAAAACAAACAAAAAAAGAACAACATTTTCTTGCCGTCACGCATTGGCTTTTACACACGAAAACTCACTCTCTCTGTCGTCTCTCCACCACAACAACATCTCACTGTTTCTCCTCTCCGTCACGTATTCTCGTCACCACTACATTCCATCATTCTCGCCACTCACTCATACGCCGCAACTGCATCATTGTAGAGTCACCTTCTCGCCATAAATTACGGTTTCATTTCGTTCCAGCACAAGGGTCTTTATGACTCTGTTAACCACGGGAACCTGATAAATGTACAAAACTAGATCCTTATGACTCTGTTATGTTTATTAGTTTGTTCCATTTTTGAGTAAAATAAAAGACTGAGTTTTGTGCACATCACTTGTTTGATATTTTGCCGCAATGAATCATTAACAAAATTTACTTTTGTTTAATTTTTAATGCCTTTATTTCCATGAGTTTTGTGCACATCACTTGTTTGATAATTTTCCTGAAAAGAGATGGAATGAATCATTAACAATTTACTTTTGTTTTAATTTTAAAATTTTAATGTGTTTATTTCTCTGAGTTTTGGTTAGCTACTAGGATTATATAAGTTTTTGATGTGATTCAATTGAGGAGAAGATGAAAGTTTTGTATGGAAGTGTAGTGTAGAAAACCTAGGTAGTCAATCCGGGATAGCGGGTGACCCAGAAAGTGGGATAGCGGGTGACTGCTATATGATATTTTTTGGATAAATTACATAAATAATACTATAGACGTATATTTAATGTAAAATTAAACAAATAACTCAAAATTCATGAAACATTCATAAATAGCAAGTAACCATTAAAATCCTTGAGGAAGTTTTATGTGCAATTTTTGATATTGTAAGTGATGTGATATAACTGTAAGATCCGCCATGATAATGTTGTATTATGACTAGTAGTCTCTAGAAGTATAGCGAGAGAAATTCTGCTAAGGGATTCATAAAAGGGGATTAATACTGAAACTAAGTAATTTTAAACTTAGCATGGTAGAAGCCTTGACCGTATATTTTATTACTAAAAAGATTAATTAGTTTTGTGGACTGAATTTGAGAATCATATCATCCTAATCCTCCCTGAATATGTTAGTTACATCAGGGAATGAAGAAGAAAATGAACTTCCTATTTGGTGTGGAAAATATCTTATCTTATCTTCTGTTCAATTTTCATTTTTGGTGTATTGCTAACATACTAATTCATGTTGATAGAAGAAGTGCATTGTTTGGACCACCAGGAGAAGTTGTTAAATCGTGGGCTGGAATGGCTACTCAGACAATAGCTGAAACTGCACAGAAAATTGTCACCCCTGAAACCCTCCGCTATGCAGCAAAACAATCTCAACGTTGTCTCACTGTCCCTCTCCGTCTTCGCCGTGCCATTAAGAAATACCTTCGAGGTCCGTTATTTTTTCTGGTTTTACTTTTTCACATTATATCTATATGTATTGATTGTATTCATATTTTTGTGATTGCAATTTTTCATGGTGGTCTTGGGATTATAGAGCAGGAGGAGCCATATATGAAGAGGAAGGTGTTGAGATTGTCACAGTCGTTCAATGAAATCAAGAATGTTAATCTGCAGCTGGCAACCACCACATCGAGGGAGATAGTTGAAGACCCTTTAAAGTCTTCTGAACAATCAAAACGTTGGAAGATTACGAGCTCCTATGGTGACATTGGTCTCACGTATAGAGATGATGAAACAATTGCTTATGTGGCTTCTCGAATGCCTGCCGTTTACTCTGCTTGTTACAGAGTACTTAAAGAGGTAGGTCGTAAACAAAATCCTGATTGGTGGAAAATAAAGAAAAAGTATGCATGGTACGGAGCTCACATCATTAAATAATTGAAGTTTTAACTATGACATAATTGGGTCAAATGGATATGGTTTTTAATATTACTCCTTTACTTGGTCAGCAAAATAATTAGACGAAGTCTGTTTAAAGAAAATAAAAAAGTAAAATTTTATGTGTGAAAGATGGTTTTGACTTTTGAGTTTTGTGTGCATCCATGATACTATATGGAACATTAGGATTCTACGGGAAGTATTTCTTGAAATGCAGGGGTTACTTAAGTTGATGCTAAAATGAAGAAAAATAGTGATAAATTAATGCTCTAATGAGATGGGGTTAGGGAGTCAGACAATACCTGATTTGGATATGGTAGCAAGAACAAGGTCTAAATTTAATCAATCAGGGACTGGAATTCGTGTGTTGGATTGAATAATGAATAATGATTGATAATCCCCAGCATGTGGGATGACTCTCTCTCTCCAACTTTTGTCCATTTATTTTCCAGGTTTTAACATGTAGGTTTAGGATAAACTTTTATGGTTCTGCTTTCTTAAGTTGTGAAGTATGAACCTTGATTTATGTTCCCTTTAAATTTTTTACTGTAATCTCAATGCTATGTATTTTTAGGTTCGTAGAAGGCTTCCTGGTTTCTCCCCAACCAAGGTCTTAGATTTTGGTGCTGGAACTGGTTCAGCTTTCTGGTAAGACTCTTGAACTTTGTTCCGGTTAAGGGTTAACATCAATATTATAAATTTAGCATTGTTTTTGAATTAATTTGTTGCCTTTCAAATCTGATGTCAAAGGGCACTGCGGGAAGTTTGGCCAAAATCTTTGGAGAAAGTTAATTTAATAGAACCATCACAGTCAATGCAGCGTGCAGGTCAGAGTCTCATACAAGGTAAATGTTGATAACTTTTTTGAACAAGATATATATATATATATATATATATATATATGTTGTTTTTTTATTGTAAAGGGTTTTAAATATAGGTGAGAAAGGATAAATAATAGTTAGTTTTAGTAGAACTGTAGAAAGGTAAAGCCCAGCTTGGATTTAGATTTCAATGAATGGAAGAGGGTCAGATGTACATTTACCATTATGTTGAAGTCATGTAACTGTAATTTGAAGCATATCCTTTATGGGAATTCCTTATAATTTGACATTATTCTTTAGAAGGTAGTATGTTACTATTTGGTTTGAAATTGAATTTATCAGAGCTAAAACATTATTTCATTTGTATGCTTGATTAGAGAGTAGCACATTTTTCCATGTTCTAATGCATACAGTGGACGAGTAATCAGTAACAACTGTTGTGTACACCACACTGATTGATATGATATTGTTTTTACTTTGGGCATGCCAGCGTTGGTACTTGGTACACTAGGGAACTATGGTGGTACTTGGTAACTTTGGGCATGCCAACATTAGTAGTGTCAATTCTCAAATATAAGCAAATCTAACTACTTTTACTTTATTTAATAATGTTATTCCTAAAATACCCCTCAATTGATATAAGTTTAATTTTCCAATGACTCTTCTATTTACATGGAACAAGTTTGTATGAAGGGTGCTTTCGTGAATACACTTTTTATTTTTGAGATAAAGACAATTAATTGCACTTAACAAAATTTTCTTCATCGATGTAAAATTATTTTTTCTTATAATCAAGACTGGAGGGAGTAGTCATTTCATTGTTTTTGTTATATAAGTTTTTGATTGATGGATAATGATCCTTATTCTTGAAATCTTTTAGGGTGTCTCACAAATGTCTTGATTGATTATTTATCCTGCATTATGAATAAAAAATGAAGGTGACTGAATCTTGGGAAATATCAGAATATAGTTAATAGTTTCGTTGAGGCATGGTTGAGGGATGATTCGAATGGGGAAATCAACCTTTTAAGAATTAGGTCTTTAATTATGTAACATGTGATAGCTATGCTGAAGAAAGACGAGTTTATATTATTTTTGCTCTGCTGTTGATTATATAGGTCTCAAGGATTTGCCACTTATTCATAGCTATGATAGCATTCAAGCTCTGTCGAAAAGTACTGGTAAATCGGGGAGAGGGCATGACCTTGTAGTTGCTGTAAGTTTATTCTTTTGGATTATTTAAGTAAATTTGCAACAAGTTGTTTGTTCTTCAATTTATTTATTTATTTTTGGACTGAAATACAGTTGCATTATGAAACAGTTGAAGCAGTAGCAAAAAGTTAGACTGAGTTAGGACAACCCCCAACCAAGTTCTACAACCAGCCAGTTTTGACACATTAACTTAACTATGAGCTACACATTTAAATCACACTTAACAAACACAACACCTGAACTTTGAAGTTTAATAGACTCTAAATATGTTATAGCACAGAATAGTATTAAGTGGTAGATAATATTCTGAATAATGAGGATTAACCCTTTACAATGATCTAGAATAGAAAGTCAATGGGTTGAGTAACCATCTCCTTGCAGTGATGACAATTACAAGGAAGATAACTATGTTCCCTATATATGATAATTTCACTACTGGTGTGAGGAAGGTTCTCACTACCAGTCTCTGATTCCACTCTCAATCTTGCCTGCTTACTTCAAGCATGACCTCCCTCCTTTAACACTTCTCATTCCTTCACTCCCATGCTTCCCTCCACTCCTTGGTTGCCATGTGTGCAGTTAATTCCCCCCTTTGTCCCCACCAGTTCCTTAATTCCTTCATCATTCCTAACGGGTCCCTCTACCCTCTTTCTTATTCCCCTTTTTACCCTCCTCCTACACACATGCTTCATGGGCCTATCAAAGTTCTAACAACATCTCTCTGCAGTCCTGAATGATATGATTAATGGCAGCCACATGAGCTTTTTAGTTGATACAGTTAACAACAACCTCATCATCAGAGGTTAAAATTAGGCAACCATATCAATAAGCCTTAAAAATATGAAAGTAGTTCAAAGATAAAATGGAATTAAATATTAAAACCAAATCATTTTGGATTGGCTAGTTAATCTGTTTTTACTTTAGCGAGTATGCTAAACTTAAAAATATGAAATATTCGTATACAAAAGAATTGCATCAGCATTATATACAATAAAATTTCAGCAACATCTTATCCAACTACATCATGTTAGTAGCTAGAACTGAGTAAAGTTTTATACTTCACATGTAACTTAAGTATTTGTGATGTGTTAGTTTATGCATAATGTATTTCATGGATTCAACTCTAATTTACAACTAACTGTCTTATATCTTAGATGAATTTGAAGATGTATGTATTTTGCTACGTAGTTTATCGAACTCTACCATAGCACTGAACATATTCATAAAGGATAATCAACTAGTTGTATACGGTTCATATGCTCAAATTGTAAACAAATTGACTACTTTTATTTTTCCATTTAAACAAACTAAATAGTTCAGGTGAATTCCTTCTGTATGTTCAGTTTCATTCTCTGGTTTTAGAACGTTCTTTGTTCCCTTTGCAATGCTATAAGGGATATACTTTTGTTTTATACTATTTATTCAAGCATTAGGCATATAAATTATTTGCATATGTTTATGTAAATTAATACTAATTGCCTGGGCTCTATTTTTGCGGAATGAAGTCTTATGTGCTGGGAGAGATCCCGTCGCTAAAGGATAGAATTACCACAGTTCGTCAGCTTTGGGATCTAACACAAGATGTTCTGGTATGATTTCAAACTCATAGTTTTGTTGTCCTATGTAGGCAGGGATTATTTGCTACAAACTTATTTTACTTACTAGAATGGTGTTATCAACTATTTTTGGAAATTAAAACAGAGTCAATGGGAGAGAAAATGGAGTGATCAGCGCAAAGAAAAATATATATGAATTATTGAAAAAGTTCTTTGAAAAAATAACCGAGGGAACTTTTCAATCTTGCATCTAATGCTATCTACGTTTGTGAAATCAAAATCTGGCAGGTTTTGGTTGAACCTGGAACGCCTCATGGATCAAGTATTATAGCTCAGATGAGATCTCACATATTATGGATGGAAAAGAGAGTAAGTTTACCTTATCTTAAAAGAAAATTCTAAACAATGATAAATAAGTTATGTATTCCTGTCTTTTACCATCATTGTTGTTGGTTGTGCAGTTTACTTCAGATACTTTATTCTTAATAAGACTGGTTCTTGCTGTCTTTGCAGAAACATCGTAAATCTTCTGAAAAGAACAATGAAGTTTGTAAAGATTTGATTACTGAGAAGGCCGGTGCTTTTGTGGTTGCTCCTGTATGTACATTTTGTTTCTACATTTTTACTGAAACGTTTGTCCACTTTTGCAGTTTCCCATTGTTAATTTTTATTTAATAATTTTTCTTTATGCAGTGTCCTCATGATGGTACTTGTCCTCTGGTAAAATCTGGAAAATATTGTCATTTTGTTCAGCGTTTGGAAAGGACATCGTCGCAGCGTGCTTACAAGGTTTTTTCTCAATCCATATTTTACGTTTTGTATTGGAGACTGATGCTATACTCATAATTTCCCCACTTTTCATTGATATTAAGAAAAATTAACATAATTACCAACTTATTTCTGTTTTAATTTCATCATTTGCAGCGTTCGAAGGATGTGCCCTTGCGTGGTTTTGAAGATGAGAAATTCTCCTATGTTGTTTTTAGAAAAGGACAAAGACCAAGGTATGCATTTTAAATAAATTTTTCATGCTTGAACTTCATTATTGAGCAAATAGGAGTATAGGACAACAGACAAAGCCGAGTTCTTTTACATGAAGTTTAAACAATCCTATTGATGTGTATCTCATGTTACTAAATTTTTTCTGATCAACTTTTTATGATTTCTTTCTTTTGATGGAATTTACTATATGGTAAAAAAAATTAATTTTTGAGGCATATAACAATATGCTTCAAAAAAAAAAGTTATGCTTTAATTCCATGTGTTGAATGAAGAAAAACAGATGCATGAGATGGTGAAATCGTGTTTCAACTAACAACTGTCTCTCTTTTTATAATAATTATAGAATAATTACAAAATACTCTATCCCTATTCACATGTTATATGTCTATCCTTTATAAATCAAAATATGGATCCTAATCTTGTTTTCAACACTGTAATTCTGATTTTTATTTTTTGACTGATCCATTGGACCAGTGAACCTTGGCCCCTTGATGGTATTACATTTGACACTCTGAAGGAGCAGCATGCGAAAAGAAATCCAGAGGAGCTTGAAATTGACTACGGTACTGTGCTATCTTGTTTTCTATTTAAATACTTCATAACAAAATATGTGGTCTGATATTAAAAGTTTAAAACCAACTTCCTTTGATGGTCTAAGATTTTGAAGAAAGCATTTTCAATTTTTATTTCTTATTTTCAATAATTATTACAGAAATACGCATTATATTTATTTTATTTCCTGTTTTTAAAATGTTTTTATTGGAAGCAGAAAAAATGATTTAAGTCTTTTGGTTAGAGATAATGTTTTCTTTTTCTATACTTTGCAACTTTACTTTCACAATGTTTCCTGTTTTCAAATATACTTATAGGAAACAATGAGAACAACTTTTTTCCTTTTCACTGTCAGTGTAAACTCTAGTGTCAAGTTTGTGCGGAGACAAGCAAATGAGGTTGCTCATAGTTTAGCTAAGGTTGCACATCTAAAGCTAGTTTCCATAGTATGGTTGATATACCTGATTGTATTGAACATACTTTGATTAATGAAATGTTATAAGCTCTTTTCCGTCAAAAAAGAAAAAAAAAACTTCTTTCCTTTCATTTTTTCTACATACAAATCTTCAAAAAATAAGATGCAGTGTGAACATAATGCAGCAGATTTGGATATGAACAATAAAAATAAGAAATGAAAATTTTTCTATAGTCAAACAGACCTTTAATGTGATATTTTTACAATTTATAATTATTAGTGAAAACGTGAAATTAAATAGAAATGTTTTCTGGAACTGAATTGCAACTTGTATTTATTTCTTTTCATCTTTTCAGAGGACTGGTTGAAGTTGCAACAAGCTGACGATGATGCACCTCGTGAAAAAAATGTAGTAAAATATGATTCTGAAACCGATAACGGCGGTGAAGATGATAATGAAGAGAATGAGGAAATTGAAGAAACAGAGAGTGCTGATCTTGGAGGTGGCTGGGGAAGAATTGTGTACATGCCTCGTAGAAGGGGTAGACAAGTAATATTGAATGTGTGTAAATCAACCAAAAGTGATGCCTCAGAGGGTTCATTTGACCTTGTGGTTGTAACAAAGAGCAAGAATCCTATCTTGCATCATCAAGCCAAGAGATCTATTTGGGGTGATTTGTGGCCATTTTGAAGCAAAAACCATTGGTGTTGTTAGTTTTGTTTGTCATTTATTACTGTGCCACTCTTATATGTATGAGTGTTTAAGGACAATGTCTTCTTGATTGAAATAAGATATTTCTTATTATGTTTTTTTGGAAGTAGCTCTTCTCATTATATGCATGATAAAGGGATTAGCATTATAGGTGAAAATGAAGATATTTTAATTGTATAAAGATAGTTTAGTCTTTCTACTATTTGTTGAAATGAATAGCCAAAATTAGGTAAATTGTCCTTCAAACTTTGGATTGATGAATTTTTAAAACGGGGTTTGAAAAATTTGGGTTGATTGTTGAATGTATAAAGGAGATAAAGAAGAATGAATGGAAGATTAAAAAAATGAGAAAAAAAATTAGTTGGTGATGGTGCACTTGCATATATATTGATGTCTTTTTTACTTATAATAATTTGAGGTCAATTATTATACAATCCAAATTCCAATATTATTATATAATAATTTCTATTTATCTATATAAATTATACTTATAAATAAACTCACAATATGATATATTAATTGAAATAAAGTAAATATATTCATGCACAATAAAATTTTCATTTTATATATTAATAACAAAAAAAATTTAAATTATAATTCAATCGATTATCTTTATATAACAAGGGTAAAGATTGATGATCTTGGTAAAAGTTTCATAGATGCAACTATTATTATTGGGTAAAATGCTAGGACAAAACTCTTAGACCGAGAATGAATTTATGAATTTGGTGTCAAATGATCTCAAATTAAATTTAGTAGAAGATAATAACGGTCAATTTAACATACTCTCTACGATTTTATATATAAATAAAATTTGACTTTTTATGTTTATTCAAAAAGTAATATATTTAGTCTATATTATTGATTAAATATATTATTTTTTCAATGAATTTAAAAAGTTAAATTTTGCTTATATATAGAACCGGATAGCATAAGTTTAATTGAAAGACTAAATAGTAAAAATTAGATAATACTTTGAGGACCTTTTAATTAACTTTTTTAGTATAAAAACAAAATAGTTGGATGAAAAATATAGACACCATTTTAGTTAATTTTAATGATTTTTCTTTGGTGAACAGTTAATTTTAATGATTAAAATGTTTACTACTATTTACTAATAAACAAACAAATAAAATTTTTATCTCCAGTCCCTTCAGGTGGTTGGTTACAAGAGTACCGTTCCTTCGTTCTCCAACCACCCACCTCAATTGCCATGCTGTCTACCTCACTGCTTCAACCTGGTTTGTTATTCTATTCCTTATTTTCAGTTTTTCATTTCTCGCTACTTTCCTAGAATTATGCAAATTCAATTTTTGGTAGCTCTGGTGGTTTTTTGTGTGTGAATTATGCAGATTCAGAATTCTCACATCAGTTCTGATTTTCTTTCAGTAGTTAAAGAGCTTGTTTGGATTGACTTATTTTTGAGCTTAGTTGAAATAGCTTATGCAAATAAATATATTTTTATGTATTATTAATTTATTATAAGCTTTTCAAGGTGGTCTATGAAAAAACAACTTATAAACATTATCAAAAAAAAAAAAAAAAAAAAACAACTTATAAAATACAATTTTTGTTAGTAAAAATTTATGAATTATCATAAAAGGTTAATTATTTGGTTCAATTATTTTCATAAGCTAAAAAATAAGTTATATCAAATCAGGCCCATATACCAATGGTTAGTTGGTTCAGTGGTGATTGATGCTGAACTTGGTAGGGAGGACCACGGTTCAATCCCCCGCAACTGCGATCGGGAGGGGGCTGGAACCACTTGATGCCAGAACTGACCCCCGAACCAGATTAAACTGGTGGTAGAAACAAAAAAAAAAGGCCCATATTAGGTTTTAATTGTTTTTTTTCTTTCAAAAATGTTACCAAAGGTTAATTATTTGCTTCAATTATTTTCATAAGCTCAAAAATAAGCTATATCAAATCAGGCCCATATTAGGTTTTAATTGTTTTTTTTCTTTCAAAAATGTTATTTAAATACATCAGTTCACACATGTAGTTAATGACTACGGTTTTAGGTTTTTAAATTACAAATAGACTTAAAATCAAAGGTTAATCGCGTATAAAGTTGTGATTAAGTGCGTGTGTGAACTGCGCGTTAAATATTTAAAACGTTGTAGACAATTTAGTCCGCCTTTTAGAAACTAAAATATCTTAATATTTGTAATTTAAGGGACTAATGTGTTCAAAATTCATAGCTTAAAGGGATCAAAATGAAACGAAAAAACTTATGGGATCAAACTATCTAACATTTGTAATATATTACCAAAATGAAAAAATATAAAATAAAACTTAATTGATCAAAGTGAAATCTGAAATTAACTTAAGTGCTAAGAGTATAATTTATCAAGTCCCGAATTGATGTTGAAATAACATTTCTATTTTATATTGGCAAAGTGATAGTAAATTAGTGATAAATGTTAGATTTAAGGATTTGAAACTTGTTTAAACTTCAAAGTGAAATGTGTATATCCACATGATGTCATAAGATTAATTAATCACCGAGTTCTAAATGATTATTATACTGTACTAGCAGAAAGTATGGAGGCAGTAGAAGCGGCAGCAGAAGCACCAGTTCCCTCGGAGTCATTCGCAGACCAGATTTCCAAATACAAAACTATGATGGCTGCAGCATACAAAAGTAAACCAATTCCATATTGGATACTTCTCATTCTTGGAATCATTGCAATGGTGGTGGCATTTCCTGCTTCCAGTATTCTATCTCGTGTTTATTACGAAAACGGCGGACAGAGCAAGTGGATCATATCTTGGGTAGCTGTTGCTGGATGGCCTCTAATTGCCTTGATATTGTTTCCTACATACTTCATTACTAAAACCTTTCCTACTCCTCTCAACTTAAAACTGTTTCTGTCATATATTATTTTGGGTTTTCTAAGTGGTGCTGATAACCTTATGTATGCTTATGCCTATGCTTACCTACCTGCGTCGACTGCTGCTCTTGTCGCATCATCATCCCTTGTGTTTTCAGCACTTTTTGGATACATTCTCGTAAAGAACCGAATGAACGCTTCTATAATAAATGCCCTTTTTGTCATAACTGCTGGATTGACCATCATTGCTTTAGACTCGAGTTCAGACAGATATGATAATATTAGTGACAAGGAATACATCATGGGATTGGTATGGGATGTTTTAGCTTCTGCTCTTCATGGCCTTATTTTCGCCCTCTCCGAGCTGATTTTCGTCAAGTTACTCGGACGACGATCGTTCGTCGTTGTTTTAGAGCAGCAAATCATGGTTTCATTATTTGCATTTCTGTTTACCAGTTTAGGGACATTTGTAAGTGGTGATTTTCAAAGAATGACATCTGAGGCTACTAGTTTCAAAGGTGGTAAAAGTGCTTATTATCAAGTTCTCATTTGGAGTGCACTCACATTTCAGTTGGGGGTTTTAGGGGCAACTGCTGTAATTTTCTTGGCTTCAACTGTTCTAGCTGGTGTACTTAATGCAATTAGAACACCAATAACAAGCATTGCAGCTGTTATACTGTTGCATGATCCAATGAGTGGCTTCAAGATCCTCTCTCTCTTGATTACCTTTTGGGGGTTTGGCTCATATATTTATGGAAGTTCAATGGATGATAAACAATCATAAGAATTAGTCCCTACATTGGTCTGCCTCCATTCATATCCTCTTCTAAAGTTCTAAGGTAACACTGTGAGACAACATTTGAGTATTCTCTTGTCTTGTGTGTATATTAAATGTGTATATTTAATTTTAGTTCTCTTTCTCGAAATTGAGAAGTTATCTGGGGCTATGTTTGGATTTATAGAATAGGATGAAGTGGAATGTGGAATGGAGTGGTATAAAATTAGATTCCATTGTTTAGATTTTTTAAAAACGGATGAAGTGGTATGGAATAAGATGGAATCCATCCCATACCATCGGATGGAGTGGCTATACAATATAATGGAACTTATAGATTAAATAATTACTATTTTGCTCCTCTTTTTTTTAAATTACATTTCATTATTTCTTCTCCTGTGTTTTTCTTTTGTGCTTCCTCGTTCATCTTAGCCAACACATGTATCCTTCGATCTCTCAGAATCTGGTAGCCTTTAGGCTCGTGGCCTAAACAATCTCCTTACATCTCGCTAGACGGGCACCCCTCGCTCGTTATTCATCCGTCGTTTGTTTGCCCAATACCTATCTCATAAGGGGTGAGTATAACTTAACGGGCTGGTTCTCATGTTGGGCCTAGATTGCATGATCTAATTGTCTTCAAGTTGGGCTTAAGAATGTTATCACGGTTGAATCATGAACGATCACGTGTGGTTAATAATGTTCTTATTTTCATTTTTGTCTTAATCTTTTTGTTTTTAGAGGAGTTTATTAACTACTTGAGTTCAATCACTTATTTATATTTAATATTTTTAAATAAGGGAAAAATTGAAATAATATTAGTGTTGTGCATCATTTGAAAAGTAAACGGAATGGAATAAGCTATAACCACCATCGACAAACTTTAGAAAAATCCTTCAAAAGAGTGGAACTATCATCCTCCCTTCAATTAGGGCATAATAGGAGTTTGTGTTGGATGAGAGTAACAAGAGGCAACTCCTTACTTACGGTTAAAATTGAAAGTTGATTTGCTAGTTGAGATTGATTTGTGAGTTGAAAAGGTTTCAAATTTCAATTTCTGAATTGATTGTGGTATGTGATTTGAGACTGTTAAATAAGGATGTCAATGAGGTGGAGATTGAGCGAGAATTACTTTACCATTATTTTTCTCACCATCTAAAATGCTCTTCATTCTCTTCTTCCTTCATCCCCATGAGATGAGGATTCATTAGAATGTTAAACAGTGCCTTCGGAGCTTTTGTTAAACTTATTAATAAAAAAAAATTCATATTGAAAATTATGCATTCAATACCTTAAAATTATGAAAAGTTATCTTCTCAACATCAATTTTATTTTTTTTTATTTCCTTTGATATTGAGACAATGTTTCTTTGATACGATGATTGTTTATAGTTAAAAAAAAAATACTTATTTTAAACCTTTTGATGAACCATTGAAAATGCTTACTTCCACTCTATCAATTGTAATGGATAGAGTCAAGATTAAGATACTTTCCATTATTTTCGTTACTAATATTTTGAGAATATAAATGTAATAATATGATAAGGGTTTTGTAGATCATATTCAAATGATTTTATTAGCATTATTCTCTTTTTCATCGGGCATAGGAGAATATTAAAAAAAAACCATTATATAATCAAAGATTTCAATTTCATAGGGTTGATAATCAATGATCAATAGTGAAGTTTCAAAACTCTAATGAAATGAAAGTAAATGTAGGGAAATAATAATATAATCTAAATAACTAAAAAGCAACATTTCATGTTCAAATTTAGAAGATATTAAGTAACTAAAACCAAAATTTTGGCATAATCTCCCATCAGAATTTCTGTCCTAGTAACACATTTGATTCAAGCTTTTGCTTACAAATCAAGGTGCAACTACAATCCGTCCAGCCACTTGGTCAAGATCCCGCCTGCCACTGGATGTAATTTTCCTGCCACTGATATTTAAAGACATTTATGAATCATTCAAATTTGTGATACAAAGATAGTAATATGATGATGATGATGCAGAATAGAAAAACAATAACCTAGGATCAATAACTTCACAAGCATAGCAATACTAATGAGTGGAACAATTTACTTCAAACCAATATACCAAAGAATCATTTACTCATCTAAGGCTACTATTGTCCAAAGTTTTAAATCAAGGTCAACTTAGCTTTGCAATCAATGAGGCTAAGAAATATTACGGTCATGAAGACATCAAAATCTTTGATGCTAATCAAGTTTGCGTTTCTTTATAAATCTTGCTACTGACAATATTGTATGGTATAATATAAGCTCGAGTAGATACAGGATTAGTTTGAGCTGACTAATTTCGACTTCTCTTCTTACTAGAAGCCGGGCTAAACAATAGTTTTTTTATAACCTGATTTAAAAATTGAGCTTTTATATTATGTGTAAAATCTAAATTTTAGGAAGTTTTCAAAAATAGTATTAGAACTATGATAATTTATCTATTTTTCTATTATTTAATTCAAATTCTATCATTCTATAAAGAGATTGGAGTATCTTTATTTCCATTGTAAAAAAAGGTTTACTTATTTCTATACTCTCACTCTTTTAGCTTTAATTTTAAAGTAGCTTCTAGGCCAAAATAAGCCAGACCACAGAGTCAAATAAGGAAAAAAGAGTTTTACCCCTTGGTGTCCATCTCAATAAGGTTCATGTTCTGCAACTGTTGAAGAATGTGACGAGCAATAGCGCCACTACTCTTGCAAAAATGGGGAGGGCGACTTCCATTCCTCTGGCTCCCACCGTAAATCCTCTGAAATGCACCAACACCAAGACCTCCTCTAATGTAGATCTTCCTAGCCATTGAAGCTGAAATCAAGATCGAATTCAGCACAAAAATTAACTCATTGCAAAATTACCAAAGCAACAAAGTATCCAACAAATATCTCAATAGAAGTATCATGTTTAGACACAATCATGAAGCAAACTTGCGAGAAATAAATCTCACCGGCTCTAATGTAATACCAGTCGGGATCATAGGGAGCCAATTCTTTGAATTTTGCAGTTTTCACAATATCAGTCCACTCTGGCAGCTCCATCTATTTAGAACCAAAAGAGTGAAAATTAAAATAGAGACAAAACAAATCATGAACTTGTTAAATCAAGCATTCAGCCACATCTGCAATGTTCGATCAACATCAGACAGTCCGATTTTAACGCATAGTTTGATTTTTTTATTAAATCTAAAATACTGAACCGAGATTGGACGACCAAATGTAGGTCAGTGGGTGACTGCATGCACAAAGTTGTCCCGACGGAACAAGCCGATTTTTCCCAATCCACATAACAAACAACTAATCCAATTCACAAAATAATGAAACAATTATATGTATGAACGAACTTATTACAGATAAAAATTGCTTACTTTTATTTAACAAAAATGATTTTTCTCCACCAATAACCCGAAAACAAGCATTAAAGTGTCAGTGAGATAACTGGAAAATGCATAAATGGCCAGTATACAACATGTCTGTATTTTCTATAACCAACAGAAAATAACATTTATCTTTTTTAAGAGCTGCATATGAATGTTACAATAGAAAACTGATTATTCCTTTAAATAAACTAATCAAAAACTGCATTAGGCTAATAACACTAGCTGAAGATAATAAACACAAATCTTCACATCTAACAATAGTTGATTCAAACTAGTGGATAACAGAATCATGAAAAATCCTAAAGCACAAAGAAAAACAATAATAATATAGCTATTCACATTAGCATTAGCAATTTAAGTAATTATGGGTGCGTTTGTTTGAGATTTTTTTAAGAAAAAATCTATTTTTTTCTTAAAAAAATCCATTTTGTAATGTTAAAAATCTATTTTTTTCTTAAAAAAATCCATTTTGTAATGTTGATAGTGTTTGTTATAGATTTTTTTAAAAATCATTTTCTTAAAAAAATCATTTTTAGACCCAAAATGAAAAGCTATAAGCTATTTCTAATAGCTTTTCAAGAATCTATTTTTCTAAAACTAAGGAATCTAAGTGTATAAACTTCTTTTTTTTAAAAAATAGATTTTTATGATTGTAAACAAACACAAAGTAGCTTTAGATTTTCTTCAAAATCTCTACAAAAAAATCTCTAGATTTTTTCTAAAAAAAATCATTTTTTTTAAAGCTTAAACAAACGCACCCATATATGTAACAATTTGACCCACACTGACACAATACTAATATACTTTAAACTCAACTCAAAAAACAAAAAATTATGAAAAATGGTCAAAAGCATAAAACATTGAGAACCCATTTCACAGAACACAGAAAAATTGATGGGTTTCAAATAAATTTGAAATCTTTGCAGGAAAAAAATTAGTGTTAGAAAATCAGACCTTGCCAGATCGCTTGAGATGAGTGGAGTAAGCTTTGACAAATTCATGAGGAGAAACATCCTTGACTGTTCTTGAAGTTGCCATGGCTGAATCTGATTATTGTTTGGTAATATCGCAAATGGTGAGGCTTTCGCCGCTAGAAGAGAGAGAGTGAACAAATGAACACAATGCCTAACTAGGGTTTCAGTTTCAAATACTATTTGTTATAAATAAACTTCATTATAATCAATTTTTTTATTTATTTTTTACTCCAAAGTTCATTATAATCAATTAAAAAATATATACAATTAATAATTTAATACAGTATAGTAAATTTTTTTTGTAAGGAAACTAAAAAAAAGAAAAAAAAAACTAAATAAAAAAGAAAAAATTAATCACGGAGAAAGAAAGTTCCCATTGCGTCGTTCTTAAGAAGATCACAGACGCCTTCTAGAAGGGAAACATGAGTCAAGAAGTCGGCATCCGAAGAAGCTCCAAATTTGGCGAAGAAGTCAGCACATTGATCACCCTCTCTGAGTGTGTGATAGAGAGATAAACATTGGTCTGAGAGAGCAGCTCTTTTATATCTTGGATCAACATAACATGAATATGATATCTAACTTAGGGACCTTTGATCATATTGACACCAGGGGCGTCTCGAAGTTTTTGGAGGCTCTGTGCAAAATATAAAAGTGGTCCTTTTAATAATAATAAAAAAAAACATAATTTTTTTATAAGAAAAAATCATCATCAATTTAAATTGCAACTAACATAAAAAAAATAAATTCATTCTTGTAATTAACATAAAAGAGATTTATAGTTTAATAATAACATTAAAATAACTTTTAGCTATAAAAAATATAAAAATCATTCTTGTAATTAACATACAATTATTTTTACACCCTTTATTTACTAATACTACTATCATATAATTTTTTTTTAGGCCCTCAATTTTTGGAGGCTCTATGCAACAGCCCATGCTGCACATTCTTTTGGGCCGCCGCTGATTGACACAATGTAGAGAATCTGAGTAACATATCAGTTTATCAATGTTCATGTCTTTGGCCAGCACGTGGCTCTTATAGATAACATACACTATAATGATTGATAGTAGTAATATTTTTGTGCTTTATTTTTTGTTTTTTTAAGTAATATGATCCAATCCATTGAAATTTACTTTTTTTATTCTACTGATTATTTGTCTATTTTATCCTTCTATTACTAAACAAATTATAAAAATTAAGAAAAGGAATAATAATGTAAATTTTATAACAAATTAAAATAATATTCTTATAAAGGTGCATAACACTCTTGATATATGTTTTATTATGCACGTAGTATATAATACATATATCAAGATTTTTACTGAAAATTGCATAACACTATATGATATTTAAAATTTATATAATTAAAATTATTACAAAATAATTTATAAAAATAAGTAATTGTTTTACAAGGGTACACACACACACATTAGCAATATAATTTTGTGGGTGGATGATTAGCAATATAACTAACTTTTTTAGAGCGAGTGTTTTAGTAAAATGCACCTTAAAGTGTATTTAACTACTTTTTAGCTATAATTAATTAAAACATTCATTCTAAAAGACAATGGGTGTACATTAGCTTAGCAAAATTCAGGGTTTTGCTATTTTTTAGAAGGTGATAAATAATAACTAAAAGATAATTAAATATACCTTAAGGTGCATGTTGCTAGGGATATGTTGGACAGGGTTATGGCCCCCAATTTTTTTTTCTTTTCATTTTCTATAGGAATTATGTTTTATATAGATATAAGCATTACTTATTATCATAATAATCTACACAATTTATGTACTGTGTTTAATTCCTCATCTTTTAAAGGTAGTTTTCCTTAAATTTTATATGATTATCTATAAATTTAGTTTTTCTTAAACTTTACACAATTTATACATGTTTAACTCTCATAGTATTCATCATCTTTTTTAGCACCGTTGCGGCCCACCAAACATTTTTGTCTAGCTCCACCACTACATGTTGCTAATGCACAACTTCATGAAAAATAGTTGGTATGCATTAGCAAAAAGGTGATATGCCAAAATGTTGTTATATATCATTTTTGTTATTCCCTGTGAACGAAATACATGATAGAATAACTTTTATTCTCATGTTAACTTTTTTTTAATGGAATGTTAACATTATCTTCTTTATATTAGATCATGTCTTTATGATATATTAATGTGCACTAAATATATTTATTTTTAGATTATATATAGATAATAAATAACATAAGTGAGGGTTACATTACATATAGCGATTGTGAGTTTTATTTTCTTAAGTTTAAATGAATAATTGTTTATGAAGAATGTGAATTGATTATTAGCTCTTCTTTTGGCATTTGCATTAGAACTTATCTTTATTCTTGGCAGAAGATGTCATTTACCATAACAATAAAATCTGTGTACCCATGACTTTGCTATGGATGTGCTGCATGTGCATCATTTACTCATGGACTACCCATAGCCAACAGTCCGTACGATATACACATCCATCGGTAGTACGTTTTACCCGTGAAGATGTCATGGGTAATATTACTCAATAATTACCCACAATTTTGTTATGACTAAATGGTACCCACAATAATGCCTTGGAAAATGTCACTCAGTTCAGAATTTAGCTCTATATACTAATTTGCAAAATAAAAAATGTATTGTCTTTATTCTGATTAAGTTTGTAAAGCAACAAATAAACATAGTTGGTCACATGTTAGGGTGACAATTTCTTGATCTAATCACTATATTTTGGAATTGTTACCTCTTTGTATTACATCTTTTTTTTTTTTTTTTTTATCGGTACAAACCTTGTATTATATCTTAATTAAGTAATGAAATACCTTGAGCTTTAAATTGAAAAAAATAAAGACTTCAGCATCATTATTCATGTGTTACACAATACAAAGTAAACTCAAGAAACACTCGAAGCAACATTAGTTGGACACAACCTCCATAAACTCTGGATCATTACAAATTGCCTCCAAAGTTTCATAAGAAAAACACACTTCAATATCCATACTACCTTCTTCTACACCTGCAAACACACAAATAATTCCATTTTCTTTATTTTCACCCCCATGTCGAACCGCCACAGGTTTTCCCCAACCAAAATCGTTAGCATAAACATCAAACCTAGGTGAACTGATCACTAAGGTTTTATTATTGGACATACCAACATTAACAAAACTCGGCATTTTCAACCAATTCTCATAGTCATTTTTCAACTTCTCATCAGAGTGCAAAGCAATCATCTTGTTCATTTCGGAAGCACCTTTACCAAGGCCACCGTCTTCCAACAAATCACGAGCTTTCATGGTTACCACACAATCTATTAGAGCGTTCCCAAAATAATCCTCTTTTAGAGGAGGAATCAACCTTGGTCTAATGCCTATAAGCACCGCAAAATCCACTTCTTCTTCTGGGTTAGGATTTTTGGAACGTATAATAGATCTCCAAATGTGAGTTAAAAGTGCTTGCAAAGAAGATATATTATTTGTGCCAGCCTCTAAATTAGCTTTTAGTTTTAGTTTTGCAATATTCTCTTTTGGGAAATGAAATAACCTCTCTAGTGGATTGGGATTGTCTTCTTTATGATTATCGTTACTATAGAGATTATTTTGTTGTTCTATTGTGAAAGGAAATCTAATCGGAAGTTGAATACCATTTGGAAACCAACGTTCAAATGATTGAATTCTAGTCATTTCAAGACAACCCTTTGAGATTTTTGCCCATGAATTGATGAATTGCCAAATCGACGTACCATCAGCAACCACATGATTAATTGTGCAACCAATGAAGATGCCGTTAACTAGCTCTGTTACTTGGACAGCGAATAATGGATTGGATGTCCCTTCGTAGTTTTTAACACCATTAAGTGGAAAAAATGAGTGGAGAATTTGAGGAACATAAGTGGATCCAAGAATGTCATCAACACTAGTGTTTTCTGCTACAACATGGACAAAAAGTGAACCTTCGTTGTTGCATGTGATGAAACACGAGATAGTATTATCTTCGTGTTCCTGGATTTTGAGACGACCTGTAAAGGGTGGAAACATTTCAAGAGTGGATGAAAGAGAGTGTTTAAGGTGTTCAATTTGATTTGATGTATCTAGTTTCAAAGGGTGGTGAAAAATAAGACCCTCTTGGTTGACTCCATATGGAAGTAATTGGAGATCCCATGGTGTTAGATGGATTGTATGATCATTTGAGTCATCACAAGTTTTTTGATTTGGTGTATTGATTGTAGTGGTAGAGAGAACTTGGATGGAATTCATATTTAAGGTATACACTCTTTTTGAGGTCTTATATATATTGAATTGTGATGTTTGGGTTATTGGTGAGAGGACACACTTGAGCCTATTTATAAATGAGCATAACCAAATTTTAAGTGATCTCAGTGAAGCCAATTATCTAAGTGATTAAATTGTATAATAGTATAATTAATTAATCTGGTTGTTGTGACTTTCCTGTCAAGGACTGAAATGGTACGATGAAAAAGAGTGGTGCATGCATGTGCTTTTTCACCTCAAGACAAGAAACTGGAAATTGAAGTGATTTCACATCTTGTGTAAATACATTGACGTGGAATTGAAGTGAAGTGATATGCAATTCAGCTTTCCGGTCAAGACATGATGCTATGGTTAACAGGAAATAATTTCACTGAATAAGAAAGAAATCTATTAGTATCAAACTATCAATTATGGGTACACATTCGTTCATATTCACATGGAAAGAAATGTCAATGAGCTAAGAATAAAGGAGTACTTTATAAAACGATTTCTCACCATTAAAAATAATCTTCATTCCCATTCATATTTTTCAATTTGGGAGCATTTTTCCTCCATTTATATCTCCGCAGATGTTCACAATTCTCGCGGAGATCCATCAACGTTAATTTTTTTTATCAAACTTCTATAAATTTCAGTCAAATTAATTGTGAAAAAATTTAATCTTAAAACAAATAGAAAATTAAGACATTATTCTGAGCTTTGTGAGTTGTGATAATAATAAACATGACAAAAAAATAAATTTATATATACATTGTGTGAAAAAATAAATAGATATAACATATAAAGTATCTAAATATACACATATATAAAGGTTATTCTAATAAAATATTAGGGGACGGAGTCTCCACAGGAAGGAGCATAAAACTTCATCCCCATCTCCAAACCTCTTTCGAGGGGACCTTTTCCTCCATCCCATTTCATGCGGAGAAAAATCACCCGTCATTAAGTCCCCAAACAGGACAAATCCCCATGGGAATCCCCATTTACATATCAAATTGACATTCCTACACATGGAGCGTGAGATTAAATTTTTATTAGGGTTGTTGAAATTCAAATCAATTCAAACTAAAACTGCTAACCCCATCCAAAAAACATAGAAGAAAAAAAGTTTACATTTAATTTTATACGGCAATTGGCAAAAACAAATAAAAAAATTTAGTGGCTTCTCTACATTTTATTGAGGTCCAAAAGCATAACCCAAACATTTTGGTCCAAGATTACAATGTGTGTTTTGGATCATTCGAGCATTAGCAATCAAACAAAAGTGTGTGTTTTCTAAAAGAAAGTGTCTTTCATCTTGCTGGTTATGATCCATCTTGACATCATATAGTTTAGGTTCAGTGACACTACAAGAAATATCGTTTTTGTTAGCGACATTTAAACGCAAAGTTGCTGCAAAAAGTGTTTTTCGCAGCAAAAAAAAATGTTGCTGCATGTCGCTGCCATTAGTGCCGCTGTGAAAAGTTTTGCAAGGACAATTAATGTCGCTGCCATAACTAGTGTTTTGCAGCAACAATTAATGTCGCTGACAAAACTAGTGTTTTTAGCAACAACTAATGTCGATGGCATAATTAGTGGCTTTTTGCAACAACATTTATTGTCGCTGTCATTACTAATGTTTTTTGCAACAACAATTATTGTTGCTGGCAAAAAAGCCATAACTAGTGTTTTTCGCAGCAAAATAGTTATTTTTTGTTAACGATATAAATTATTGTTATATCTTTTATACCTCAACAACAAAAATTATTGGAATAAATTATATTTCCCAACTATAAAAGATATACAACATAAACCAACAAATTAGATTTAAAATAAAAGATATACAACATAAACCAACAAATTTATATCTCAATATATTTTCTGAAAGAGACCAATTTAAAGATAACAAACAAGTGTTTTAAAAATTATAATACAATTCCTAAAGATAACAATCTAAAGGTAACAAATCAATCTTTAAAATATAGTCAGATAAACTTCCTACTCAGAACAAGCTTGTTACAACATATTTCCTACTCGAAAAACTTGCAAAAACGGTCTCCATTCGCAAACTCTCTTCTTTGTATAGTCAGATAAGTTTGTCGTAACTCAACTCACACGAACAATTGTTTAAAATCCCCTTTTGCTTGACAAATCTTAACAAACCTGAAAAACACAACAAACTCAAAGAAAACAGAAAAAGAAAATAGTGATTTTTTCCCTTAGTAATGACTATTCAAAGGCAAGTGATTAATGCGATAAAAAAATAGTCCTATTATATTAGGAATTAAAGTAACATGTGAGTTATAACAATAATTAGTAAGTAACTATCCATAATATTATGCAAGATGCAATATACTCTGAATTAAACTAACTTGTACATTATATAACTCTAATAATATGAAATAGAAAAAGTAGTAAAATATATATACCTTGAGGCTATCATCGAAGGGCACGCTCACACTGCATAAACTTCATCAAAGTTGTGACATTTGCTTTAATGAAAGTAAGGAAAGATGGATAAAAATTGATAGAAATCTCATATGCAAGAGACTAGTAATGCATTATACTATGATATAAAAACATAAAATTGATAGAAAACTCACATGCAAGAGACTTCAGAACCATCATTCATATAATTAAATGGATAAAAATCTACTTCCTTAACAAAGTTGGGTCTTCCAGCGACGATTGAAAAATTCTAATACAGAATCAAGAACCAAGAGATGAACAAACCAGAAGAAGGGTGAACGAGAATCGATGAATCTGATCCTATTTATATCGGTAAGATCAATTGAAATAAGTGACCTGTAAAATAGGAGTCATGATTCCATTGTATACGAAGGAGAAGAAATAACATTGATTGATGATGAGATGATTAGGGATTGGAAGAAAATATATTAGCATTCAAGGATTTGTGCGTATCTCCTTCATGCGTGAGTTCAAAGTTTGTCGTATCTCAATTAGTAAAAACACACAATACTAATTTTATATTAGTATAAAATAAAAATAGAATAAAAACCATGCATATCCCAAATAACATAATTTCTATTTAAATAATAGAATTAGTAAATGCGTCAAAAAAAAAAAGATTTTAGCAAAAACATTATTAATAGATGATAATTGAACCTTTTTAATCGCCAGTTAAATGTTTGTATCTATCCAATTAGTCAAAATGCACAAATATTAATTTCCAACTAGTATTAAAAAACAAACCAAAAAAAAACTAGTATTAAAAAACCACGTGTATCTCAAATCCCAAATAATATAAAACAACTAGTATTAAAAAAAAAACAAAAAAAAAAACAAATAACAAGATTTCCATACACGCACAAAAAAAAACAAACAAAAAAGAAGACCATGTGTATCTCAAATCTCGAATAACAAGGTTTCCTTTTAATTAATAGATAACATAAAAAAAATAACTGTTTTTCATTTGATTCCCCCAAATTAATTATTCTATATAATAATTAACAATAAAAAATAGAGTAGTTGGAAATTAACAAATTAAATAATTAAAAAATAATTAAAGATAGTTATAGAAATATATATTACTATTAATAGCAATTTTAAAAATAGTAAGCATTCTCATCATATGACAAATTAAAAACTTAATATAATGTATTTCTACTAACAATATACTAAAAGGAACTAAAAAAACTAAATTTGTTCTCATCAAGTTTGATAATATTTCAAATATTCAATCATTAAATGTAATTTTATCTCTAAAGTTTTTTAAAAAAAGATACAAAACATAAAAATAGGAACAAAAATAATAATTTTAAGTAAAAAAAAATCTACGCATAAAAATAGGAACATAAACACGATAAAAGATTCGTATAAAAAATAGTAATTGAGTGGTTTTCCAATGACTTTACAAGGTTGTTGCAAAAAAAATTATACTATTAGCGGCAATAATAATTATTGTTGGGATAATTAAATTTTCCCGGTGATAATGTTATTGTTGAGAAAAAAACTAACTTATAACAACAACTTTAATTAGTTGTTACGATATATATATTTTTATCAACAATTTAAATATCGCTGCAAAAAAGTCGCTGTTAAAAATATTATTTCTTGTAGTGTGAGTTGTGAGTGAAAAGAGTGATTGAAATTAATCTTAGAATAGAGGAGTTTTAGTAAGGAAGATCCAAACTCGATACCACCATTTTTGGTCAGAATTCACAGAAACAGACATTGTCATCGTGTTCAGGAGGTCCGAAAATCTCAAAATATGAAATTTCGCGGCCAAAGCCTCCCACACGCACTCCTACACGTCTTCACCAAAACTCCACGCGCCGCCCATGCGTCATTCTTGTTCTTCACGCGCTTCCATGCACATGTCAAAGAAGAAGACGAAATATACGTCATGTGCCACGCCATCCAGTACTGCTCCTTCAGCACCATGCCATTCATTCATTGTTCGCCACGTGTGGACATCGCTACATTACCACTAAGTCCATGGCCGAAACCCTTTGATACAAACGATGTGCTCGTGCATTTGATTAAAAGTTACATTGCAATTATAATGTAATGCGGTTGCAATAAATATTGTATTAGTAATATTACGATCACAATTGCGAATACTGACCACAATTTAAACCCATAAATCCATCCACCTACCTTCAAGATTTGTTGTCAATACTAAAAGGAACATGATGAACCGCATGATTTCAACCAGAACCATTATTTGTTGAAATAACTTTTGTTTTTGGAAGTTTTCTTAAAAGAGAAAAATAAAAAAGCACAAAATTTGTTGAGAAGATAAAACATAATTTATTAAAAATCATTACATATAAATATCTCAATTGTAAATAGTATTAGTCGGAACAATTTACAAAATAGTGTGAATCCTCATGTCATTTCATAGAGGAGGAATAATTTGAAAGAACACAAATTCAATTTATGAAACAATTCTTTTGTGGGATTTAACTTATATCTCGGCCGAACACCAGATTATTAAGACTCCTTGATACGTTAACAATAGGGTTAAAAAAGAAGAAGACGTAATTTGAATATAATATGTTTTACAACATCTTTAAACTACACAATGGCAAAACACCTTGAAGACAAAAAAAAAAAAAAAAACCAGGTGTCAAGCTCACATGCAACTAGATGAAAATCCTATGTGGACAAAAATCCAAAAATCATACTTCTTTGGGCAATTTTTTGAATTTGTTTTCCCTCCTTTCTAATTTTTTTCCAAATATTGAATATACATATATATATATATATATATATAGTAGGATAATTACACTTGAATGGAAGGTAAACGGGCAACAAGCTACGCCAAAATACAAGAGTCCATCAGTCCAGCCCAATTCAATCACGGTCAAACAAAAAAAAAATTGTCAAGGCAGCAGGAAAAAACAGGGTCACATCACTTTCCTCTCTTTAGCATTGTTCTTCTTTTAGCAAATAAAGTTAATTTTTCACATCTCAAATACAACACCCATCACTATTTGGTGAAAGATCCCTCTCTTCACAACTCATTTTCCTCACTTCCAAAATTCAATTCAAATTTTGAATGCTCAAACCTCCCTTTATCTCTCTCCCTCTGCTATTCTTCTTTCTCCTACATTCCTCCATTTTTCTTCATTCTTTGTTTGCAAAAGAGAATCAAAGGTAAACTTCAATTTTTTTTCTTCTCATTTCATTCTTACTACTTTTCTCTCTTCTGATTGGCTTTGGATTTTTTGAGTTTTGATTAGGGATTTCATTGTTTATTACCTTCAAAATAATCAATTTTTTCCGGTACAAACCATGTATTTTACATTTTTATTAAGTAATGAAATGTCTTGAGATTTTGATTGCAAAAAAAAGACTTCAACATCATTATTCATGTGTTACACAATACAAAGTAAACTTATGAAATACTCGAAGCAACATTAGTTGGACACAACCTCCATGAACTCGGGATCATTGCAAATTTCCTCCAAAGTTTCATAAGATAAACACACTTCAAGGTCCATACTACCTTCTTCTGTACCTGCAAACACACTAATAAATCCATTTTCTTTATTTTCACCCCCTTGTCGAACTGCCACAGGTTTTCCCCAACCAAAATCATTACCATAAACATCAAACCGAGGTGAACTACCGGTATTTATAGTTTTACTATCGTACATACCAACACTAATAAAACTCGGTGTTTTCAACCAATTTTCATAGTGATTCTTCAATTTCTTATCAGAGTGCAAAGCAATCATCTTGTTCATTTCCAGAGTACCTTTACCAAGCCCACCGTTTTCCAACAAATCACGAGCTTTCATGGTAACCACACAATCTATCATAGCGTTCCCAAAATAATCCTCTTTCAAGGGAGGAATCAACCTTGGTCTAATGCCTATAACCACCACAAAATTCACTTTTTCTTCTGGGTCAAGATATTTGGAACGTATAATAGATCGCCAAATGTGAGTGAAAAGTGCTTGCAAAGAAGATATGTTCTTTGTCCCAGCCTCTAAGTTGGCTTTGGATTTTAGTTTTGCAATATTCTCTTTTGTGAAATGAAATAACGTCACCGATGGTTTCGGGTTGTCTTCTTTATGGTTATCATTATAATGATTATTTTCTGGTTTTATTGCAAAAGGAAATCTAATTGGACATTGAATACCATTTGGAAACCATCGTTCAAATGATGGAATTTTGGTTATTTCAAGACAACCCTTTGAAATTTTTGCCCATGTATTGATGAAATGCCAAACCGACGTACCATCAGCAACCACATGATTAATTGTGCAACCAATGAAGATGCCATTAACTAGCTCTGTTACTTGGACTGCAAATAATGGATTTGATGTCCCTTCGTAGTTTTTAACACCATTAAGTGGAAAAAATGAGTGAAGAATTTGGGGAACATAAGTGGATCCAAGAATGTTATCGACACTAGTGTTTTCTGCTACAGCGTGGACAAATAATGCACCTTCATTGTTGCACGTGATGGAACACGAGATAGTATTATCTTGGTATTCCTTAATTTTGAGACGACCTAAAAAGGGAGGAAACATTTCAAGGGTGGATGCAAGAGAGTTTTTAAGGTGTTCGATTTGATTTGATGTATCTTGTTTCAAAGGGTGGGGATAAAGAAGACCCCTTTGGTTGACTCCATATGGAAGGAATTGAAGATCCCATGGTGTTAGATCGATTTTATTATGAACACTTGAGTCATCACAAAGATTGTGATTTGGTACTTTGATTGTAGTGGTGGAGAGGACTCGGAAATAACTCATATTTAAGATATATTGAGGGCTTATATGTATATAGAATTGTGGTGTTAGCCTATTTATTTATTAATGAGCTTAACCAAATTTTATAGACTGAGAGGATGCACTTGAGCCTGTGTGTGACTCTATGATTGGCTGTGATCTTGGTGTGATCTCAAGTGATTGGGTTTTGTTTTAGTGATCTTAGTGAAGCCAATATCTAAGTGATTAAATTATCAGCGATGGCACGACACCCTTCGTTGAATTTGCACGACTTTCAATTTCTCAATAAGTCAGCTTCATATTAGTTTATGGAGAAATATTTATATAGATACAAGTACAAATAATATTTGTTAGGCATACTAAAAAAAATAAAAACTAAAAAAATGATTAAAGTGATATATATATAAATTGATGTGACAATTTTAGTTTTCTTTTTATTATTTTGATTTGTGTGTGTTTAAATTTTGTGTCCAAATTCTTGTGCCTAAACAATTGTTGCTCCTAATTTATGTTTATCTGGTTAAAAATAAAATTATATATATATATATATATATATATATATATATATAAATATAAAGAATAAATTGAACTAAATATTAAAACACAAGTTAGCACAAAATAACCAAATGCAGATATCATTTTTTAATCCCAGGAGTTACACGTATCTTTTCAAAAATAAATGTCAACTTGCTAACAGGATAAATAATTGATAAGGTTTTGTTCCAAAATAAAATATTGGTAGGATTGATATGGAGTGCTACCACCACATATTTGTGATTTACTGATTTCTCAATAAAAATACAGCAAAAATTAAACAAATCATTTTAAACAAATAAAATAAGAGAGAGAAATCAAATTGAATCATCGACAAAAAGTTTAGTCGTTAGGGTGTGAAAAAAATTAGTTTACTAGAACTGGTTTAAAAAAATTGGTTTATCTATTAAAAAAATTCAATCCATTTTGCATAAAAACTGAACTAGTTCTATTTCACTAAACCAATAACAAACCTGTATTCATTTTAAGAAACCAATTCTTCAAATGGTTAACTTAATTTTCACAGCAACTTTATTTTATTTGATGAGTTTCTCTATAAATAGAGATTACTCATGAGATAAAAAATCATGTTTTTGAGTCAAATTCTGCTTAAAGTATTTTAAGTAATTGTTTCTTTTCTCTAGTGTATAAGAGTCATTGAAGAAACTTTATTCTGTAAACTACTATCAATCAATATGGTTGATATGATTGTACAATTCAAATCATGGTTTCCAAAGTATTCAGAAAGGGATTCGTCGATTAACCCTTATGCATCTAGTTGCATAAACTGGCGGCAGCGAATCGAACCTAAAGCTTAGTGTGATACACATATTTTGGAAGTTATGTGCGACCATTATCATGTTCTTCTTCATCTCTTTTTTTTTGTTTAAATATTTGCAGTAGATTCCCAACACAAGATCTAACAATGTCATGGTGACTTTGGCTCAATCCCATTCGTTGTATGCATTTCATGCTCTAAATGCCACATGTCAAAGTCATTATTTATTTTTTAAACATAAGAATCCAGTTTAGATTCGTGACTTGACCCTCCACCTTGCAACCTGTTGTCCTCCATCACGCCACTGTCGTCATCCCGTGCGCCACCATCTGGTAGTGTATCTTCACCATCATACCACATTTAAATCGATACAATCGAAACAACGCTGTTATGATAGTACTACCTTCGTCCCAATTTAATTGCAGTTGACTGTTTCAC
Organism: Trifolium repens; assembly: GCA_030408175.1. Lineage (NCBI taxonomy): Eukaryota > Viridiplantae > Streptophyta > Magnoliopsida > Fabales > Fabaceae > Trifolium > Trifolium repens. Next base: position 11,873,070 of record CP125850.1, read on the forward strand.
GCACGCCAATGCATAACTTTGATGATTAATATTTTTAATTGCATAATAGTAAAAAATATAAAAATTTGATATTTTGAAAATATTTATCAAGACGAATCAAACATCATATTATAGTAATATTTATTTTTATTTATTTATTAGTAAAAAAATAAGGTCAAAGCAACATGTATAAATAGTACACAATAGTTAACTGTGTCAATTAAATTAAAATAGAGAGAGTATAATCTTTCTGTTGCAATATCAATATTTTTTTTTTTTAAAGGAACATCAATAATTACTTTTTTAAACGAAACAACATCAATAATTGACCCACCACATTATTTGGAATGCAATGATTGCTTCTTGAAACCAATTGACCAACTCCCACATATTGAAACCACCCACAAGATTTGTTTCCACATGCACGTGGAGAATGAAAATGACTAACCATGGTACCGTTAAAAAAAAAATCCAATCATGGTTTTAAATTGCAGTAAGAGTTGCGGTTATTGTGTGGTTATTGTGATTGTAGATATTATGATTGATTGCTGCAAGATATGTTTGATAAAAAGTTTTTTTTTATTAATTTTTAGTTTTTTATGCAATATTATTTTAAGTAGCGTTTGATTTATAGTTTATATTTTTTTTACAATTTGTTTCCTTTCTATTTTAACCTTTAATTTAATTTTATTATTTTTAATAAAAACAATTACTCACTAAAGAAAAAATACTACCCACTAAACATACATATCCTTTTATATCATTTTAAAAATTAATTTTACCAAACACTTTAAGTTCAATTAGTTAACTTTGCAGCTATCAGCTATAAACTAACTTTGCAGATATCAGCTATAAGCTAGTTAATAGCTTAATTTTGCACTATTTTGCAAATTATGTCAAGTGGTATCACACTATCACTATATGTCACTAAACCGTTTAGTACTAACTATAGTAGCACTTGAGTTTATTTTGTATATATTTATTGAAAGATTCTTGAAATACACATTTGAGAGACTAGATATTAAGGATAAAATTATTCGTTTAATCTACCATAAATTGGAATTTGGGGCTTATAAATATTAATTTTTGTGAGAACATTTAAAAAAGGATGCAGTCGTGCACTTCATTAAAAATTACACTGCTCTTATAATGAAATGCGGTTGTAATAACTACCACATTAGTAATACACACTCCGTTACAAAATATAAGCAGATGTGAGTCAAAGAAATTTGATCTATTTAATTCAAAATTTTGATCAAATACGTTCACTTTTATTGACCAACTTTTGTTTATATTTTGTAACAGAGAGAGTATTACAACTACAATTGCAAATGCTAACCACAATTTAAACCCATAGATCCATCCCCTGCCCTTCAAGATTTGTTGTCACTACTAGAAGGAACATGATGAATGTATCATTTCAATCAGAACCATTATTTGTTGAAAGATAAATATTAAAATTGTAGAATTTTGTTTTTTTCTTAAAATTTTATCAAAATAAAAAAAAACAAAAAGTACAAAATTTGTTGAAAGATAAAAAATAATTTATTAAAAAACAATACATAAATACCTCAATTGCAAATGCACGTGGAGAATGAAAATGACTAACCATGGTGCCGTTAAAAAAAAATCCAATAATGGTTTTAAATTGCAGTAACAGTTGCGGTTATTGTGTGGTTATTGTGATTGTAGATATTATGATTGATTGCTGCAAGATGTGTTTGATAAAAAGTTTTTTTTATTAATTTTTAGTTTTTTATGCAATATTATTTTAAGTAGCGTTTGATTTATAGTTTATATTTTTTTTACAATTTGTTTCCTTTCTATTTTAACCTTTAATTTAATTTTATTATTTTTAATAAAAACAATTACTCACTAAAGAAAAAATACTACCCACTAAACATACATATCCTTTTATATCATTTTAAAAATTAATTTTACCAAACACTTTAAGTTCAATTAGTTAACTTTGCAGCTATCAGCTATAAACTAACTTTGCAGATATCAGCTATAAGCTAGTTAATAGCTTAATTTTGCACTATTTTGCAAATTATGTCAAGTGGTATCACACTATCACTATATGTCACTAAACCGTTTAGTACTAACTATAGTAGCACTTGAGTTTATTTTGTATATATTTATTGAAAGATTCTTGAAATACACATTTGAGAGACTAGATATTAAGGATAAAATTATTCGTTTAATCTACCATAAATTGGAATTTGGGGCTTATAAATATTAATTTTGGTGAGAACATTTAAAAAAGGATGCAGTCGTGCACTTCATTAAAAATTACACTGCTCTTATAATGAAATGCGGTTGTAATAACTACCACATTAGTAATACACACTCCGTTACAAAATATAAGCAGATGTGAGTCAAAGAAATGTAATCTATGTAGTTCGAAATTTTGATTAAATACGTTCACTTTTATTGACCAACTTTTGTTTATATTTTGTAACAGAGAGAGTTTTACAACTACAATTACAAATGCTAACCACAATTTAAACCCATAGATCCATCCCCTGCCCTTCAAGATTTGTTGTCACTACTAGAAGGAACATGATGAATGTATCATTTCAATCAGAACCATTATTTGTTGAAAGATAAATATTAAAATAGTAGAATTTTGTTTTTTTTCTTAAAATTTTATCAAAATAAAAAAAACAAAAAGTACAAAATTTGTTGAAAGATAAAAAATAATTTATTAAAAAACAATACATAAATACCTCAATTGCAAATAGTATAAGCCAGAACAATTTACAAAAATACCTGAATTCTCATGTCATTTAATAAAGGAGGAATCATTTGAAAGAACACAAAATAAATATTTAGAAGGGATAATTTTTATGAGATTTTACTTATATCTCGATCGAATACCAGATTATCAAGACTAATTCCACTTGTTAACAAAAGGGTTACAAAAAAAAAGCTTAATGTAATTTGAATATAATGTTTTATAACATTAGTGTGATAACTACGCCTGACAAATTGTGAGAACTATGCATTATCTAAGTTTGAGTTTAGAGTTTACTTGATTTCAATAAACAAAGATAAATAGAAATGTTTTTGACGAGAACACTTCATCATTTTCGCTCATCCCTAATATATGAGTATTTTCAAATAAACATTAGCATATAAGATGTTTTTGAATTCGTCTCAATGAGTATTTTTAAAATATTAACTTTTTATAATTTTAACTATTATACAATTAAGGATATAAATCGTTAAAATTATGTATTGACATGTGTGAAACAATTAATTTTTCTAGATAAATAAAAATAAACATTAGCATATAAGATGTTTTTGGATTTGTCTCGACGAATACTTTCAAAATATCTACTTTTTATAATTTTAACTATTATACAATTAAATATATTAATCGTCAAAGTTATTCATTTACATCTGTGAAACAATTAATTTTTCTACTAATAAATAAAAATAAACATTAGTATATAAGATGTTTTTGGATTCGTCTCGATAATTATACTCAAAATATTAACTTTTTATAATTTTAACTATCATACAATTAAAAATATTAATCATCAAAGTTATTCATTGACATGTGTGAAACAATTAATTTTTTTACTAATAAATAAAAATAAACATTGGCATATAAGATGTTTTTGGATTATTCTCGATGAATATTTTCAAAATTTCAATTTTTTAAAATTTTAACTATCATACAATTAAAGATATTAATCGTTAAAGTTATGCATTGACATGTGTGAAACGATCAATTTTTCTATTAATAAATAAAAGTAAACAGTAGCATATAAGATGTTATTGAATTCTTCTCAATGAATATTTTTAAAATATCAACATTTTATAATTTTTACTATCATACAATTAAAAATATTAATAGTCAAATATATTAATTTCCTCTTCAGTTAATAATTAATAGCGTAAGTTGTAACGCCCTAATCGATATATGCCAAATATAAATATTAACACACAATCATACATCAATCATTGCATTACGTGTAATAAACTTTCCAAGTAATAATGAACATGCATACATTCATTTTGAATAACAACGGAAGCATCATAATAATATCATAAATCATTACTCACCGTACTAGATAAAATCCAAACATCGAAGTTATAAACATTATTACAACTTAAGCTAGGTCCTTCTACCACAAGGCCTATCCACATGATCCGAAGTCACATCTTCAACATTCAAGTCATAACATAAACAAAATATTAGCAAGGTCATACAAGTATCAAACAAACGAACCCAATACTAGTTCTAGCAAGGTTACAAGTATCAGAGCAAACCCTAGACCTCTAAGGTTCCTAGAATTTCTACTCTTCATCCTTACCACGCTAAGCTAGTTCCACAAGCTAAGTCTCCGAGCAACGGATTCACTCCTCAAGAGAAGAATCTGGACCCAAACCATTCAAATACACAAAATAGAGAGTTAGTTATGATTCAAGTTCATAATAATAAGTATAGCATATACTCATATCATGCATAATAATAATACCATAAATGACGCTTAACCGTCTCATGTCATAAACATAACACTCATGGTAAGGCAATAACATAATCATATCAACTCACAAAATATTAAAATAAGCTCACATTATCTCAATCACATAGAAAGTCAATGGCACTTATCAATTATCAAGTAGAATGCACATTTACTCCTAATGCGACTAATGCCATCAAATGAAATGTCTCAACCTAGACACTTGTAAATGCATGTGGTACTCGCATCAAATTCGGATAAACATATATTCATCGCATCAAGTCAGTTTTAAGTCATGGGGGACTTCGCATCAATGGACTCATGAATGCATGAATGAATGAGTACATACCAAATAATGATGATACCCTAAACAACTACTCATGAATAATAGGCTGCTCAACCCTATTACTCCTTCACAATTCGCATCAAAATCACATCACCATATCATCATACGAGGTATTCATTCAAGCAAGCATAATGTCAATCAATTACATCACAATTCATGAATCTTCATCACATAATCCAATACATATGAATACAAGAACATAACATCTCATTTGTGTTCTAGAATTCCATTAATCTAACTCACATCATGTTATAAGATCATATCTCAATCACATAGCAACCATAGGATTCATTTTAATAAAGAAGTAAAACTGTTTGTGCTGAACCAACTCGCCCCGGCGAGCTCATGGCGAGTTAAGTCAGAAGCTACTGTAACCACTCGCCACCAACTCGCCACAGCGGGCTCCAACTCGCCACGGCGAGCTACAACTCGCCACGGCGAGCTCATGCATTTCTGGAATTTCCAGAAACATGAATGCTCGCCACAGCGAGTAATCTACTCGCCCCAGCGAGTTCATACAGAAGGCAAAACTCTGCTTCGGGTTTGAACTCAAATCCATCAAAAATCTAATTTTTCAACATGAAAACCTTAAAAGTTATTAACATTAGGTCTATCTAACATGTATAAGCTTAGAAGTACAAATTTTAACATCATCAAACACCAATTCATGATAAAAGCAATGATTTTTCCAAAGTTTCATAAAAACCCATTTTCAAACATCAACAACATCAATCATTCAATTAGCACGAATTTGTTCATGGAAATTCGAAATAGAAGTATATAGTAACATGTTAACATCATACAATAACATATAAAACTATAAACAAATTCCCATGATTCTCATTTCCCACCCAAAGAGATGAGAGGGTTTGGGTGTGGAGAGTAGACTTCTCCCCCCTCTTTATTCATCTCACATGAATCAAAACTACTCTCTAACCTTAAGTGATGATGAATTCCTTGATTCCTCTTCCTCTTCAAGCTTTCTCTATTCTTCCCCTCTACTTCCTTCTCTTCAAACTTTCTCTTTCTACCTCTTTTCTATTTTTCTTATGTTATGAGAGATACTCCTCTACTCTTACCACTCTAATCTAACCTAGTTAGCTAAAGACAATAATAACCTCCTTACTAACTTAGGCCCAATAACATATAAACCCAACTCTATTTATCATAACTCTTCTAAACTTATTCTATTCAAACACTACTCTTTCCTAAAATAGCCATAATTCAAATAAAATTACTAATCCATCATAAAATACTATAAAAGGCTAATTAACTCTAATTAAAAATAAAATAAATAATACGGGTGTTACATAAGTAGCACAAATTTGGTCTTGTATATTGAGAATCCAAAATACAAAACAAAATCATTACCTTTTATTATTATTATTATTTTTTTACCTTTTGAACAAAAAAAATAATATGGTTATCAAAAAAATTGATTTTAGAACTGGATCAGAATTGGATTTGATTGGTTTGATAAAAAAATCGATTTTTATTGAAACAAGTTTATAAACCAAACTTAAACCATAAATTAAGTTTAGTTTGTTTGGATAGTGTTACATGCACACCCCTAATAACAGTATAATTTAATCCGGTTGGTGACTTTCTCATCATGGAGTGTGAAATGATATGATGAAAAAGAATGATGCATATGATTGGTTTCCAGCTTTTTCACCTCAAGAAATTGGAAATAGAAGTGATTTCACATCTATCTCCGTGCATATGACTTGTCTTTTTTTTAGCAATAATAAATAATGGCTCTTGCTAACGAGTGCTCCCAGAGCACTCTTTAAGCATGTCACTTATAGAAATTTTTTATTCAAAAAATTAAACAATACGATTTCCAATGCATTGACTTTACACATTCCCATAAAAATTCTATAAAAATCATACTATATAAGGTCTTAAAAAGTGCCCTAGAGGCACTCGTTAGCATTTGCTATAAATAATAATATTTATGATTGTTTGTAGTGACAGCTATAAGTGATATGATATACCCTCAGAAGTATGGCGGGACTTCTAAAATATTATATTGAAGTACCCGCGGATCAAGGATTACATGACTTTTGGGCGAAAAAGTCTATGGGAGAATTTCCAATAATGCAACGATTAATTTGAAATAAAGTGACTCTTGATTTAGTCTTGTAATCTTTTATGAACAAAAGTGAATCGTTGTATTATTTCAAATTAATTTTACCGAAAACCTTTCAAGATTTGCTTCCCTTCATCAGTTGATGAGTTTCTCTATAAATAGAGATTACTCATAAGATAAAAAAAATCATGTTTTTGAGTCAAATTCAACCTAAAGTATTTTAAGTAATTTCTTCTTTTCTCTAGTGTATAAGAGTCATTGAAAAAACTTTATTCTGTAAACTACTATCAATCAATATGGTTAATATGATTGTACAATTTAAATCATGGTTTCCAAAGTATTTTGAAAGGGATTCGTCGGTTAACCCTTATGCGTCTAGTTGCATAAACTGGCGGCAGCGAATCGAATCTAAAGCTTAGTGTGATACACACGTTTTGGAAGTTATGTGCGACCATTATCATGTTCTTCTTCATCTTTTTTTTTTTGTTTAAGTATTTGCAGCAGATCTCCAACACAAAATCTAACAATGTTATGATGACTTTGGCTCAATCTCATTCGTTGTATGCATTTCATGCTCTAAATGCCACTTGTCAAAGTCATTATTTATTTTTTAAACATAAGAATCCAGTTTAGATCCGTGACTTGACCCTCCACCTTGCAAACCTGTTGCCCTCCATCACGCCACTGTCGTCATCCCGTGCGCCACCGTCTGATAGTGTATCTTCGCCATCATCCCGCATTTAAATTGATAAAATCAAGCCGATATGATAGTACTCCCTCTGTCCCAATTTAATTGTAGTTGACCGTTTCACGTACGCCAATGCATAACTTTGATGATTAATATTTTTAATTGCATAATAGTAAAATATATAAAAATTTGATATTTTGAAAATACTCATGAAGACAAATCAAACAACATCTTATATACTAATATTTATTAGTAAAAAAATAAAGTCAAAGCAACATGTGTGAATAGTACACAACAGTCAACTGTGTCAATTAAATTAAAACAAAGAGAGTATAATCTTTCCGTTGCAACATAATTTTTTTTTGGGGAAACTACCATTTTAGTCCCTGAATGTGTCGCTCGCTGTCATATTAGTCCCCGACTTGCATGAAAATACAAAATAGTCCCCCATTCTTCAATCTGTTAGTCATATTAGTCTATACCGTTAAGTTTCACTGTTAACTCTTAAAAAAGCTGACGTATCAGTTTTTAAAACTCTTTTTTATTAAAAAAAACTTGGAAAAATTCATCTTCATCATCTGCATAATTTTATTCAACATCTTCATAAAAATTCAAGAAAATAAAAATTGTCTCTTAAAAAAATATTTTTTGACCGTCAGCTATTGCTTCCTTTCATCATCCCTGCCCCATTCCTTTCTCCCTCTCTAGACTCACACACACATTCAACCTTCTCTAATTTCTCAATGAATGATAACTTTACTTTCATATTGAAAAGTTTCCCTTGTTTTTGACCCATCGTCATCATTAACGACATCATAGATATATGACTTAGCTCTAATTAGTGACGTAGAGGCTCAAAAGAAGCCCAAAAGAAAACCCATTAATCAACGCTTAGAAAAAAGTTTGTTTTGTGTGGAAAAAAGAAGGAATTTTGGTTGTGAGAGAAATTGTTGTAGTATGAACAATTTGGTTATACTTTTGTTGGAATTGATAAATCTAATTGATGATTGTGATTTTGAGTGGAAGGACCTTGCTGTTAGGATGGAGGGTTCTCAGATCTCATTAGCGGCAGAAGTGGAACGGAGAGCCTCGACAGCGGTGGAGTAGAGGGTACGCAAATAGAAGATAAGAAGAGGAGAGTGTGCTAATATTGTGGGAAGTTTTTATTTTTTTACGAACCAAAAGCACAAACAAAACATTTATCCATCTACTTCTTTATGTTGAAAAGTGTAGTATGGTGGAGGATGAATTTGTTGATTGTTGTTGTGTGTGGGTGAGAGAAAGAGGTGGAGGTTTTTAAAATTTTATGGGTTTTGATGAAGCTTGAAGAATATGTTAATGAAGATGATGAAAATTGATGAACAAACTGATGAAGAAGATGAATATCAAATTTTTCTAAGTTTTTTTTTATAAAAAAAAATTAAAAAATTGACACGTCAGCTTTTTTAGCATTGTTAACGGAATAAATTAACGGTAGGGACTAATACGACTAACGGATTGAAGAATCAGGGACTAATTTGTATTTTCATATGAGTCGGGGACTATTATGACAGTGAGTTGCACATTCAGGGACCAAAATGATGGTTTCCCCTTTTTTTTTATAAAAGGAATATCAATAATTACTTTTTTAAACGAAACAACATCAATAATTGACACACCACATTATTTGGAATGCAACGATTGCTTCTTGAAACCAATTGACCAACTCCCACATATTGAAACCACCGACAAGATTTGTTTCAACATATATGCACGTGGAGAATGAAAATCACTAGATCCAACCATGGTGCCGTTAAAAAAAAAATATATCTAACCATGATTTTAAATTGCAGTAAGGGTTGCGGTTATTGTGAGTTACTGTGATTGTAGATATTATGATTGATTGCTGCAAGACGTGTTTGATAAGAAGTTTTTCTTATTAATTTTTAGTTTTTTATGAAATGTTATTTTAAGTAGTGTTTGAGTTTATAGTTTATAGGTCTGTTTGGTAAACCAAAAAAACTGACTTATAGCTTATAAGCTAAAAGACCTGTTTGGTAACAATTTTTTAGAAAGAGTTTATAACTTATTTTACAGACTTATAGCTTATTTTTCACAAGCTATTTCAAGTAGCTTATGAGCTTATAGATTATCATTTTTTCTTTCATTTATACCCTTATTATTTTATCAAAATTCAATTTTACCCTTTATAGTTTATTATGATTTAAAATAAAATTATAATAGTACGTTTTATATTAATACAAATTAACCATCCCATTTTTTTAATAAACTTAGATTATTGATTAGTACCCTTATCACGTGAATAGTTGAGGTTTTTTTTAAGGGTTTTGCTAACGAGTGTCCCCGGGACACTCTTTACGCATTTATAGAAAGGAAAAAACTGTAAAAAGGAACCCTGATTTTTTTTTTTTAAGATTATTGATTAGGCTCTGATTTTTGGTAACTTAATTATTCAACTTATAATTAAAAAAAGAGCCTATACCTTTTTACAGTTTTTTCCTTTCTATTTTAACCTTTAATTTAATTTTATTAGTTTTTATAAAAAGAATTTCTCACTAAAGAAAAAAAACTACCCACTAAACATACATGTCCTTTTATGTCATTTTATATTTATCAATCATTTTATAAATTAATTTTACCAAACACTTTAAGTTTAATCAGTTAACTTTTCAGCTATCAGCTATAAACTAGCTTATCAACTATAAACTAGCTTATCAGCTATAAACTAGCTAGCTAATTGCCGAACAGACTATTTTGCAAATTATGTCAAATGGTATCACTATATGTCACTAAGCCATTTAGTACTAACTATAGTAGCGCTTGAGTTTATTTTGTATATATTTATTGAAAGATCCTTGAAATACACATTTGAGAGTCTAGATATTAAGGATAAAATTATTCGTTGAATCTACCATAAATTGGAATATGGGGCTTATAAATATGGCCGAAATTAGTAATACTTCCTCCGTTATAAAATATAAGTAGATGTGAGTCAAAGAAACCTGATCTATTTAGTTCAAAATTTGACCAAATACATTCACTTTTGTTGACTAACTTTTGCTTATATTTTGTAATGAGAGAGTATTACAATTACAATTGCAAATGCTAACCACAATTTAAACCCATAGATCCATCCCCTGCCCTTCAAGATTTGTTGTCACTACTAGAAGGAACATGATGAATGTATCATTTCAACCAGAACCATTATTTGTTGAAAGATAAATATTAAAATAGTAGAATTTTGTTTTTTTCTTAAAATTTTATCAAAATAAAAAAAAAGTAAATAATTTGTTGAAAGATGAAAAATAATTTATTAAAAAACAATACATAAATATCTCAATTGCAAATAGTATAAGCTAGAACAATTTACAAAAATACCTGAATTCTCATGTCATTTAATAAAGGAGGAATCATTTGAAAGAACACAAAATAAATATTTAGAAGGGATAATTTTTATGAGATTTTACTTATATCTCGATTGAATACCAGATTATCAAGACTACTTCCACTTGTTAACAAAAGGGTTACAAAAAAAAGCTTAATGTAATTTGAATATAATGTTTTATAACATAGTGTGATAACTACTTTTGACAAATTGTGAGAACTATGCATTATCTAAGTTTGAGTTTAGAGTTTACTTGATTTCAATAAACAAAGATAAATAGAAATGTTTTTGACGAGAACACTTCATCATTTTCGCTCATTCCTAAGATATGAGTATTTTCAAATAAACATTAGCATATAAGATGTTTTTGAATTCGTCTCAATGAGTATTTTTAAAATATTAACTTTTTATAATTTTAACTATTATACAATTAAGGATATAAATCGTTAAAATTATGCATTGACATGTGTGAAACAATTCATTTTTCTAGATAAATAAAAATAAACATTAGCATATAAGATGTTTTTGGATTTGTCTCGACGAATACTTTCAAAATATCTACTTTTTATAATTTTAACTATTATACAATTAAATATATTAATCGTCAAAGTTATTCATTTACATCTGTGAAACAATTAATTTTTCTACTAATAAATAAAAATAAACATTAGGGTTACAAAAAAATAAATATTTAGAAGGGATAATTTTTATGAGATTTTACTTATATCTCGATCGAATACCAGATTATCAAGACTACTTCCACTTGTTAACAAAAGGGTTACAAAAAAAAAAGCCTAATGTAATTTGAATATAATGTTTTATAACATAGTGTGATAACTATGCCTGACAAATTGTGAGAATTACGCATTTTCGAAGTTTGAGTTTAGAGTTTACTTGATTTCAATAAACAGAGATAAATAAAAATGTCAATTTGTATCTGTAAATCAGAATTTATGTGAACTGTCTTGTTTGCGGCTCCTAATACAATGACGGGGAAAAATCTCCCCGAAGAAAGTTTGGGGACACTTTTGCAAAGACCCATCTCCAAACACTTTATTTATATAAAATTTTATATGTGTATATTTAGGTATTTTATATGCTATATTTATTTGTATTTTTACACATGAATATAAATTTTGTTTATATGTAACGTTTATATTGTTACTGAGATTAACTATAATGTATGAATTTTTTTATTTGTTTTATTATGATTAGACATTAATTTTTTTATTATTATTAAGTTAATTGAAAAATAATAAAAGTTCATACTATTTCATTGTTGTTGGAATCCCATTACTACAAATTTACTAATTTTCTATGGATTTCGGTGAAAATCCAACAAGAAATTAGTTCCACTTGGATTATTTTTCCAACATTGGATTTATATGTGAATAATTATGTATTGTGGACTGTCACTTAAGTTAAACCCAATTATAAGTGATTTACTAAGGTGGATTTTTGAGTATCTAATAGGGTGTGAGCCTTTAATGTATAGAGACCAGTGAGTAATTCTATTTTGTGGTCGGTTAAAATAGAAATACCGATAGTTAACCTTAACCCTAATTAGGTTCTATAAATAAGTTAGGAGGTTATGGTCCTCGCACACGGTTTCTAGAGATCTTTGTTGACATCCCATCATCACAAGATACAGAGAGAATATCTAAAGACTTCTCTCATAGAGAGTGTGTTGATTTGGAAGACCAAACCACAACACTAATCGGTACTTTATGAAATTAGGTACGCTTCCACTTATGTTTACGGTAATTTTCCTGATAATTAACATGATTGGATTCTAGGGTTTCCAAATCATGTATAATTCTAATAGTTTCTACTATTGTTGATGCTCAAATAATAGTTTTGTGGGTATTTATTTTCTGAGGATTTGCTGATTCGCATAAAAGTTTCTGCATAAATTATTAGGAAGTAAGTGCAAATTCCTTGCAGCTAAGGGGGGAAACCAAAAAAATTTACTTTACAAGGGGCGAATCAAAAGAAAAAAAATTACAAGGGAAAAAACAAAACTCGTCCACATTACAGGGGAGTATCAACCTATTTACCCTAATTTGAAAGAACACAAATTCAATTTATGAAACAATTCTTTTATGAGATTTAACTTATATCTCGGTGGAACACCGGATTATTAAGACTCCTTGATACGTTAACAAAAGGTTTAAAAAAAAGAAGAGCTAATTTGAATATAATATGTTTTACAACATCTTTAAATTACACAATGGCAAAACACCTTGAAGGCAAAAAAAAAAAAAAACAGGTGTCAAGCACACATGCAACTAGATGAAGGAAATCCTATGTGGACAAAAATCCAAAAATCATACTTCTTTGGGCAATTTTTTGAATTTATTTTCCCTCCTTTCATATAAACCAAAATTGGGCCAAAATACAAAAGTCCATCAGTCCAGCCCAATTCAATCATGGTCAAACAAAAAAAAAATTGTCAAGGCAGCAGGAAAAAACAGGGTCACGTCACTTTCCTCTCTTCAGCATTGTTCTTCTTTTAGCAAATAAAGTTAATTTTCCACATCTCAAATACAACATCCATCACTATTTGGTGAAAGATCCCTCTCTTCACAGCTCATTTTCCTCACTTCCAAAATTCAATTCAAATTTTGAATGCTCAAACCTCCCTTTATCTCTCTCCCTCTGCTATTCTTCTTTCTCCTACTTTCCTCCATTTTTCTTCATTCTTTGCATGCAAAAGAGAATCAAAGGTAAACTTCAATTTTATTTTATTTTCTCATTTTCTTCTTATTGCTTTTCTCTCTTCTTATTGGCTTTGGATTTTTTGAGTTTTGAATATGGATTTCATTGTTTGTTACCTTCAAAATAATCAATTTTTTTCGGTACAAACCCTGTATTTTACATTTTTATTAAGTAATGAAATGTCTTGAGATTTTGATTGGGAAAAAAAAGACTTCAACATCATTATTCATGTGTTACACAATACAAAGTAAACTTATGAAATACTCGAAGCAACATTAGTTGGACACAACCTCCATGAACTCGGGATGTTTGCGAATTTCCTCCAAAGTTTCATAAGATAAACACACTTCAAGGTCCATACTACCTTCTTCTGTACCTGCAAACACACTAATCATTCCATTTTCTTTATTTTCACCCCCAAGTCGAACCGCCATAGGTTTTCCCCAACCAAAATCATTACCATAAACATCAAATCGAGGTGAACTACTGGTATTTAAAGTTTTACTATCGTACATACCAACACTAATAAAACTTGGTGTTTTCAACCAATTTTCATAGTGATTCTTCAATTTCTTATCAGAGTGCAAAGCAATCATCTTGTTCATTTCCAAAGCACCTTTACCAAGCCCACCGTTTTCCAACAAATCACGAGCTTTCATGGTAACCACACAATCTGCCATAGCGTTCCCAAAATAATCCTCTTTCAACGGAGGAATCAACCTTGGTCTAATGCCTATAACCATGCAAAGAAGATATGTTCTTTGTACCAGCCTCTAAGTTGGCTTTGTATTTTAGTTTTGCAATATTCTCTTTTGTGAAATGAAATAACGTCGCCGATGGTTTCGGGTTGTCTTCTTTATGATTATCATTATAATGATTATTTTCTGGTTTTACTGCAAAAGGAAATCTAATTGGACGTTGAATACCATTTGAAAACCATCGTTCAAATGATGGAATTTTGGTTATTTCAAGACAACCCTTTGTGATTTTTGCCCATGAATTGATGAAATGCCAAACCGACGTACAATCAGCAACCACATGATTAGTTGTGCAACCAATATGAAGATGCCATTAACTAGCTCTGTTACTTGGACTGCAAATAATGGATTTGATGTCCCTTCGTAGTTTTTAACACCATTAAGTGGAAAAAATGAGTGAAGAATTTGAGGAAAATAAGTGGATCCAAGAATGTCATCGACACTAGTGTTTTCTGCTACGGCGTGGACAAATAATGCACCTTCATTGTTGCACGTGATGGAACATGAGATAGTATTATCTTGGTATTCCTTAATTTTGAGACGACCTAAAAAGGGAGGAAACATTTCAAGGGTGGATGCAAGAGAGTTTTTAAGGTGTTCGATTTGATTTGATGTATCTTGTTTCAAAGGGTCGGGATAAAGAAGACCCTTTTGGTTGACTCCATATGGAAGGAATTGAAGATCCCATGGCGTTAGATCAATTTTATTATGAACACTTCAGTCATCACAAAGATTGTGATTTGGTACTTTGATTGTAGTGGTGGAGAGGACTCGGAAGGAACTCATATTTATGATATATTGAGGGCTTATATGTATATAGAATTGTGGTGTTAGCCTATTTATTTATATATGAGCTTAACCAAATTTTATAGATTGAGAGGATGCACTTGAGCCTGTGCGCGACTCTATGATTGGCTGTGATCTTGGTGTGATATCAAGTGATTGGGTTTTGTTTTAGTGGTCTTAGTGTAATTTGATGGCTCAAATTTATTCTCACATTCTCATATAAAATTGTCATTCTCATAACTATAGTAGCGCTTGAGTTTATTTTGTATATATTTATTGAAAGATTCTTGAAATATACATTTGAGAGTCTAGATATTAAGGATAAAATTATTCGTTGAATCTACCATAAATTGGAATTTGGGGCTTATAAATATGGCCGAAATTAGTAATACTTCATCCGTTACAAAATATAAGCAGATGTGAGTCAAAGAAACCTGATCTATTTAGTTCAAAATTTTGACAAAATACATTCACTTTTATTGACTAACTTTTACTTATGTATTGTAACGAGAGAGTATTACAATTACAATTGCAAATACTAACCACAATTTAAACCCATAGATCCATCCCCTGCCCTTCAAGATTTGTTGTCACTACTAGAAGGAACATGATGAATGTATCATTTCAACCAGAACCATTATTTGTTGAAAGATAAATATTAAAATAGTAGAATTTTGTTTTTTTCTTAAAATTTTATCAAAATAAAAAAAAACCAAAAAGTAAAAAATTTGTTGAAAGATGAAAAATAATTTATTAAAAAACAATACATAAATATCTCAATTGCAAATAGTATAAGCCAGAACAATTTACAAAAATACCTGAAATTCTGATGTCATTTAATAAAGGAGGAATCATTTGAAAGAACACAAAATAAATATTTAGAAGGGATAATTTTTATGAGATTTTACTTATATCTCGATCGAATACCAGGTTATCAAGACTACTTCCACTTGTTAACAAAAGGGTTACAAAAAAAAAAGCCTAATGTAATTTGAATATAATGTTTTATAACATAGTGTGATAACTACGCCTGACAAATTGTGAGAACTACGCACTATCTAAGTTTGAGTTTAGAGTTTACTTGATTTCAATAAACAGAGATAAATAAAAATGTCAATTTGTATCTGTAAATCAAAATTCATGGGAACTGCCCTGTTTGCTCCTCCTAATACAATGATGGGGAAAAATCTCCCCGAAGAAAGTTTGCGGACACTTTTGCAAAGACCCATCTCCAAACACTTTATTTATATAATATTTTATATGTGTATATTCAGGTATTTTATATGCTATATTTATTTGTATTTTCACACATGAATATAAATTTTGTTTATATGTAAGTTTATATTGTTACTGAGATTAATTATAATGTATGAATTTTTTTATTTGTTTTTATTATGATTAGACATTTTTTTTTATTATTATCAAGTTAATTGAAAAATAATAAAAGTTCATACTATTTCATTGTTGTTGGAATCCCGTTACTACAAATTTACTAATTTTCTACATATTTCAATGAAAATCCAACAATAAACTGGTTGCCCGGAGATGTTTCTGTTGGATCATTTATCCAACATTGGACTTATATGTGAATAATTATGTATTGTGAACTGTCACTTAAGTTAAACCCAATAATAAGTGACTACTAAGGTGGGTTTTTGAGCAGCTAATAGGGTGTGAGCCTTTAATGTATAGAGACCAGTGAATAATTCTATTTTGTGATAGGTTAAAATACAAATACCGATCTTTAACCCTAATTGGGTTCTATAAATAAGGAGGTTATGGTCCCCAGTCGCACACAATTTTTAGAGATCTTTGTTGACATCCTATCATCACAAGATACAGAGAGAATATCTAAAGGCTTCTCTCATAGAGAGTGTGTTATTTGGAAGACCAAACCACAACACTAATCGATACTTTATGAACTCAGGTACGCTTCCGCTTATGTTTATGGTAATTTCCTTGATGATTAACATGATTGGGTTCTAGGATTTCCAAATAAAGTTTAATTCTAACAATTTCTACTATTGTAATTTGAATATAATGTTTTCTACTATTGTTGATTCTAACAATTTTTACTATTGTTGATGCTCAAATAATTTCACATCAAATGCTTCAACCCTTCAACAGATAAACAACATTTTTAGGAAAGTTCCTACAATTTTCCTATGAATTTTCCTGCAAGTTATTTATCAACATAAACCATTTTTGACAGGTAAATCCACATGTAAATCCGCATAAGAAAAAAGTCTCTAATGACAAAAAATATAAATAAAATAATACAACATAGATAACTTTAATTGAACATGAAATATATTTACACATGACATGATGTTAAATTAAGCAATTACTAAGATCTTCCCACAAAATACGGGGAGAAAATAAAAGCTTCAATCTATTTTGAAATATATTTACACATGATGTTTAAAAAATAAGCAATAACTAAGATCTTCCCACAAAATTCATCCCTTTGAACTATTTCTGTATGGCTACCGACAAAGTTGAGTTTTATTAGTCCTGCAATTGGACATACCAACAAAATATGAGAGAAAATTTGAATGTACTAAAAGTAATTCAAAATATCAAGAGTAAAACAATTACAATTCAACTAGACTAGACTAGCACCAATGGCGGAGCTATGAGAAATTTTTTGGGAAATATAAAAAAATTTATCACTTAAAACAAAAGTTAATGTCGATTCATTCATT
This sequence comes from Trifolium repens, assembly GCA_030408175.1. Lineage (NCBI taxonomy): Eukaryota > Viridiplantae > Streptophyta > Magnoliopsida > Fabales > Fabaceae > Trifolium > Trifolium repens. The sequence continues at coordinate 11,891,002 of CP125850.1, forward strand.
AAAACGTTATTGAACGGTATAATATTATTTAAATGTTAAACCAATTTAATTTAATTTCTACATATATTTGATACAATAATAAAATGTTGAACCTATTATAAAAAGAAATGAAAAAATATTGACCCTTTAAAGTGTAGTACTCAAACTTAGCAATAAAAAATGGGAAAAAAACCTAAAAATGGCACAAGAAAGAGTTGAACCCTTGCCCCTCAAGCAGCTCCGCCCCTGACTAGCACTTGTCTGATTAAAGTGGAATATGTCTGTTAAGATTTTGATAAAATGGAGAAGATTCTCGATAAGAGGTTAGAAAGTTTGAGAGAGAGTAGAAATTGTAAGATTTCATATTGATAAAATATAATAAATTTGGTATAATAATGACTCTTAAATACTCCCTTCAGTCTTATTTATAATCAAAAGTCAACAAAAAATTTTGGCCCCAAATATAAGCTAATGGGAAGATTAATTAACTAAGTAATGAAAGCTTTTTGGCTAATTACCAAATACCAATATTTTTAACAATGTGAAAATGTGAAGTTGAGATGTGGGGTTAGATGTCACTCAACTCCCCTAATTTCATCTAATCCAATTCATACAAATTATTAATAAAATCAACACATCAAAATTACTTTTGTCATTTGTATTCACAGTCTACTTACCCAAGGCATCCTACTCTTTGGCCATATTATCCCATATTAGGGAGTGTTTACCACACCTTCACAAAATTAAACGAGAACAAGATTAGTACATAACCATATATTATAACTACAGTCTACATAAAACAAAACAATGTTTTTCTTACCTAAAGCATGACACAACCGTTTTCATTTCTATACTAAAACAAAACAAAAACCTTAGAACATAATAATTTACATGAAATTATATATATACGAACTCCATTTGCCAAATAGTCATAGAAACTACTTTTGTCCAAGAAAGGTGACAACAGGATAACCCTTCTCCAAGAGCATACTTCAAATGCTTTCCTGTCAATTTTTGAAGGTTATATTACACACCAAGTTTTCCTATAGAATTTTTCCAATGATAAAACGTTAAATATTTCCTACAGATTTTTTCAAGGATTTCATAAGAAACTAAATTTCTTTAGAATTTTACTGCGGATATTTCCTACAAATATTTTCCGTACGTTGCCACAAAAAACAAGATCAAAATACGAAAAATTTGTAATGATCCTGACTTTATAAAACTTCAAATATTTTCAAATTTTATAAAACAAGATCAAAATTGCCTCCAAAGTTTATAAAACAAGATTGCCTCCAAAGTTTATAAAACAAGATCAAAATATTTTCATAAACTCAGGATCATTACAAATTGCCTCCAAAGTTTCATAAGGAAAACACAATTCAAGGTCCATACTACCTTCTTCTACACCTGCAAACACACTAATAACTCCCTTTTCTTTATTTTGACCCCCATGTCGAACTGCCACAGGTTTTCCCCAACCAAAGTCATTACCATAAACATCAAACCTAGGTGAACTACCAAGCACTAATTTTTCACTATACTTACCAACATTAAAAAAACTCGGTGTTTTCAACCAATTCTCATAGTGATTTTTCAACTTCTCATCAGATTGTAAAGCAATCAACTTGTTCATTTTTGAAGCACCTTTACCAAGCCCATTGTTTTCCAATAAGTCGCGAGCTATCATAGCGTTCCCAAAATAATCCACGTTCAACGGTGGAATCAACCTTGGTCTAATACCTATAGACACCACAAAATTTACTTCTTTTTCTGGGTCAAGATTCTTGGAACGTATAATAGATCGCCAAATGTGAGTGAGAACTGCTTGCAAAGAAGATATGTTCTTTGTATCAGCAGCCTCTAAGTTGGCTTTGAATTTTAGTTTTGCAATATTCTCTTTTGTGAAATGAAATAACCTCACGGGTGGTTTGGAATTGTCTTCATGATTATCATTATTATGGTGATTATTTTGTTGATTTATTGTAAATGGAAATCTAATCGGACGTTGAATATCTTCTGGAAACCATCGTTCAAATGATGACATTTTTGGTATTTCAAGACAACCCTTGGACATTTTGGCCCATGAATTGATGAAATGCCAAATTGACGTGCCATCAGCAACCACATGATTAGTTGAGCAACCAATGAAAAGGCCGTTAACTAACTATGTTACTTGAACTGCAAATAACGGATTTGATGTGCCTTCGTAATTTTAACACCATTAAGTGGAAAAAATGGCTTGAGAAATTGAGGATTATAAGTGGTTACAAGAATGTCATCAACACTAGTGTTTTCTGCTGCAGCGTGGACAAAAAGTGCACCTTCATTGTTGCACGTGATGGAACACGAGATAGTATTATCTTTGTATTCCTTAATTTTAAGACGACCCATAAAGGGTGGAAACATCTCAAGAGTCGATGAAAGAGACTGTTTAAGGTGTTCGATTTGATTTGATGTGTTTAGTTTCAATGGGTGGCGATAAATAAGACCCTTTTGGTTCATTCCCTATAAAAGGAATTGGAGATCCCATGGTGTTAGATCGATGATTGTATGATCACTTGAATCATCACAGTTTTTTTGATTTGTTGTATTGATTGTAGTGGTAGAGAGGAACTTGGATGGAATTCATATTTAAGGTATATGGTCTTATATATTTAGAATTGTGATGTTTACTTGAGCCTATTTATAGATCATGACTATGAAGACAATAAAGAAGGGACAAAATTAGCTATTCATTAGCTACAAATACCGTCGTAGCTAATTTTAGATTTTCTTATAGGGACAAAATCTAAAGAATTATAAAATAGAGGGGGTAAAATTCCAAATTTTAAAATATAAGGATAAAATTCCAATTTATTAAAAATAGGGGGGGTAAAACTGTATTTAAGTCAATTTATTATTACTATCTATTTGCTTAATACACATGATTTATTCAACGAAGTGTTATATTTAGAGACGAATGTAGTAGAGTTGTTGAGACGGTTTGAATGTACCATTCTTTTAGGGTATGTTTGGTTTGAGGGAAAGAAAGAGGGATGAAATAAAATTATGGAAATAAATGAATGAACTTGGACTTACACTTAGTCCAAGTTTATTCATTGGTTTGTGGAATTTTCTTTTCTGCCCCTTTCTTTCCTTCAAAAAAACACACCATTAGAATTTCGACCGCTACTTTCAAAAGAATTTTTCTCGTTCCCCCTCCCCATATTTCTTTCAGCTCTCCCAAAATTTTAATTTTACCCTTTATATATTTTCAGAATATATTTTTTGAACTAAACTTAAATGGGTGAGAAACACAAAAACACACGCAAATAGAAAACACATTATGAAAAAAGTTTTCCAAACTTGATAGGTGTGTACCAAATATGATATGCCAAAATGTTATCATTTTTGTCATCCTCTATGTGAACAAAATACATGATAGAAAACTATTATCCTGATAACTATTATTCTATGTTAGCATTATCTTTCTTCACATTATATCTAACCTTTATCCTATCGTGTACCCATGCTTTTCTTGACAGTGCCCATGACTTTGCTAAGATGGCCAACGATGCCTTTATCAGTACGTTTTACCCGTGAATGTCTTGAATAATGTTACTGAATAATTACCTATGGTTTTGTTATGACTAAATGGTACCAACAGAGTAATAAAAAAAAAGGTAATAAAAAAAAATAAATGGTACCAACAGTATTGCCTTGGAAAATGGTCATTTCAACATTTAGCTCTATATAATTTGTAAGATTAAAAAATGTATATATTGTCTTTAAATTTAAACTTTGTGGTTAAGTTTATATAGCAACAAATGAACATAGTTACATAGTTGTTCACATGCTAGGATAATACTTTCTTGATCTAGTCGCTATATCTTTGAATTGTCACATCTTTATATATTACATCTTCTTTTTATCGGTACAAACCATATATTGTATGTTAATTAAGCAATGAAATGCCTTGAGTTTTTGATTGGACAAAAGAAAGACTTCAACATAATTATTCATGCATGCGTTACACAATACAAAGTAAACTCAAGAAACATTTGAAGAAACATTAGTTGGACACAGCCTCCATAAACTCAAAATCATTACAAATTGCCTCCAAAGTTTCATAAGAAAAACAGACTTCAAGGTCCATACTACCTTCTTCTACACCTGCAAACACACTAATAACTCCATTTTCTTTATTTTCACCCCCATGTCGAACCGCCACAGGTTTTCCCCATCCAAAATCGTTAGCATAAACATCAAACCAAGGTGAACTGATCAATAATGTTTTATTATTGGACATACCAACATTAACAAAACTCGGTGTTTTCAACCAATTCTCATAGTGATTTTTCAACTTCTCATCAGAGTGCAAAGCAATCATCTTGTTCATTTCGAAAGCACCTTTACCAAGGCCACCGTCTTCCAACAAATCATGAGCTTTCATGGTTACCACACATTCTATTAGAGCGTTCCCAAAATAACCCTCTTTCAAAGGAGGAAGCAACCTTGGTCTAATGCCTATAATCACCCCAAAATTCACTTCTTCTTCTGGGTCAAGATTTTTGGAACGTATAATAGATCTCCAAATGTGAGTTAAAAGTGCTTGCAAAGAAGATATGTTCTTTGTACCAGCCTCTAAATTGGCTTTGAATTTTAGTTTTGCAATATTCTCTTTTGGGAAATGAAATAACCTCTCTGGTGGATTGAGGTTGTCTTCTCTATGATTATCGTTATTATAGAGATTATTTTGATGTTCTATTGTGAAAGGAAATCTAATCGGAAGTTGAATACCATTTGGAAACCAACGTTCAAATGATGGAATTTTGGTCATGTTAAGACAACCCTTTGAGATTTTGGCCCATGAATTGATGAAATGCCAAATCGACGTACCATCAGCAACCACATGATTAATTGTGCAACCAATGAAGATGCCGTTATCTAGCTCTGTTACTTGGACCGCGAATAATGGATTTGATGTCCCTTCGTAGTTTTTAACGCCATTAAGTGGAAAAAATGAGTGAAGAATTTGAGGAACATAAGTGGATCCAAGAATGTCATCAACACTAGTGTTTTTTGCTACAGCGTGGACAAAAAGTGCACCTTCATTGTTGCACGTGATGAAACACGAGATAGTATTATCTTCGTGTTCCTGAATTTTGAGCCGACCTGTAAAGGGTGGAAACATTTCAAGAGTGGATGATAGAGAATGTTTAAGGTGTTCGATTTGATTTGATGTGTCTAGGTTCAAAGGGTGGTGATAAAGAAGACCCTTTTGGTTGACTCCATATGAAAGTAATTGGAGATCCCATGGTGTTAGGTGGATTGTATGATCACTTGAGTCATCACAAATTTTTTTATTTGGTGTTTTGATTGTAGTGGTAGAGAGAACTTGGATGGAATTCATATTTAAGGTATATGGTCTTATATATTTAGAATTGTAATGTTTACTTGAGCCTATTTATAGATCATGAGCATAACCAAACTTTGTAGATTGAGAGGGCGCTCTTGACCCTATTTGTGTGACTCTGTGAATGGGTTGTGTTTCAGTGACATTATTGAAGCCAGTTATCTAAGTGATTAAATTATATTACTTTGGTTTTGTCAAAAAAAATAAATTATATTATTTTGGTCTTATATATAAATAATTTTTTACTTTTTATATTTATTCTATAATTGATGTATCTCATTAATATTATAGATTATATATATATGTTATTGATAATGAATCTAAAATGTAAAAAATTGCTTATATATAACAGAAGAGAGTATAATAGTATAATAAATAATTAATCCGCTTCTTGTAACTTTCCAGTCATGGACGGTACGTACTGGAAATTGAATTGATTTCACATCTTGTGCTACATTTTGGATTGTTTCCAACAATGTTGTGCCATCTCCATCATGCCTTGTCTTTATTAGCTATAATAATCTATTCTTTTTTAGCTAAAAAATAAGAAGAGGAAGCAAGTGGAATAGCTTTATTCAACTTTTTTAAGAGATTTTTTATGTTCTCTCAACTTGTTCTACTAACTCCACCTACTCTTTTTTGTTTTATGTTCCTTTCTGATGATGATGATGATGATGAGGATGATGATATCATATGGATTAACTTAAAAAACATGTTCAGTAAGCCTTGCATTTGTTTTATGATGAGGATCATGATATGGAATTAAAAAATCTGTCTTTATTTCTCAATTTTTAAATTAATGATTAATCAACTATTGAAATTTGATTAAGGAGACTAAGAGCATCTCCAGTGGTGATACTATTTTGAGTATCATATATTACTAACAAGTGGTCCCTATAATGTCATGTAATACTATTTTTCTCTTAAGCACCCCATCGTTATTACTTTGTTTATTACAATATGCATTACATCGCCATCCACAACATAAGAAAATGACTTTGTTATAAAATCATATTTGTAGTAGTGACAATAAACTGACCATTAAAGTTTTGCTGCCTTGTGTCAATATCTATGCAATGTTGAGGAGGTTTGCTGAGAAGTGATTTGGCAGAATGAATTATAGACATCATTGAGTATGTTGTTATTTAGGGATATCTAATTTTTTTAGGAACTAAATAAATAGTAGGATTTTCTCACGTTTCAATCTTTTAGTGGTTTGCTTCAATGATCAAAGTCCTGGATCTGTCAAAGAGTACATTAATTAGTTTTTCATTTGTGCATTTGATTGTTGTCTTTCAATGATTCTTCTTGCTAGGAATAATTGAAGAATTTAGAGAATAATGCTAGACAAATAAAATGTCGCTTATTTTTAGACAAACAAACTTATCTATCAAGATTTATGCAGGACTTTTTATTCAGATGTAATTATTATAAAGTCGATATTTGTATCATAAATAATTGATAAAGCAATAATTTGTGGTTATGTTAGTTTTGTTTTTGGGGAAACAGTCATTTTGGTCCCCGATTCTGCAGCTCGTTGTCACATTGATCCCTGAATTATGTAAAAATGGAAAACAGTTGCTGACTCTGCAGTCTGTTAGTCATTTTGGTCATTGACTCTGCAGCTCGCTGTCATTTTGGTCCCTGACTCTGCAGTCCGTTAGTCATTTTGATCCCTGCAGTCCGTAAAAATACTAACTGATTTCAGAGTCAGGGACTATTTTGTGTTTTTCCTTAAATCAGGGACCAATATGACAGCGAGCTGCAGAGTCAGGGACCAAAATGACCGTTTCCCCTTTGTTTTTCAAAATATATTATGTCGTGTATTTTATTTATCAGGTTGTTTTTTGCTTAAAATTATGTTCAGCTTCTACTTATTATATGGTTAAAACTTTGGTATGTGAGGTTCTTTAATTACCATAGGACTTAAGGACTAATTTTTAATTAAATATTACAAGTATAATTGTATTATGGATGCCTCAATTTGTAGGTTTAATTTTAATTTCTATTGGAATGCTATTGTTTTTATTTTTCTACTATATTTAAGGCTAATATGGGTCATTCACCAATAAAAATATCCACAATTTTGCGTCATAAGACTAGACTCTAATGCATAGGCTATAATTCACAAAATACCTGATTTAGCATTTGTTGATTGTTGACGCAAAATTTACCACCCACAGTTTTTGACGCTAATTGACGTTACATACTTATATATATATATATATATATATATATATATATATATATATATATATATATATATATATATATATATATATGGGTCAGGATCAAATGACACCAATGTGTCAAACTTAGTAATATGACACCTCCGATAATTCTTTATCGGATAATCGTATTACAAAATCAACCGTTGGATTAAAAGCTATTATTATATAGATCATGTCTATAAAATTTAACAACAATCGGAAACCATTTGATGGGTTAAAGAGAAGGATAAAAATTAACGGTTTTGACGAAGTTTTGTAAGACGTTGGTTTTTATGCATCTCATTGACATATCAAATGATTTCGACATGATCTATATAATAATAGCTTTGAATCCAACGATTGATTTTGTAATACGATTATCCGGTAAAGAATTATCGGAGGTGTCATGTTACTAAATTTGACACCTTGGTGTCATTTGATCCTGGCCATATATATATATATATATATATATGATTTTAACATTATCAATTTACAGAAACTAAAATTAGAATCAACAATAAACTAACTTTAATTAGCATCCGTATTTTATCCAAATTTAGCTATATTTTTAGTGTTCTGATGACAATAATTTCTACCATATTTTTAAGGTAGTTTTTAAATTTTTTTTTTTGTAATTTTTAGACACCAATTCATGGCAAATACCTAAAGATTTATTTTACTTTAAAAAGAAAGAGTTAGAAGAAATTGTATAAAAAAGACAAAAATCAAGGAAAATCAGCCCGTCGGTGCCACGATTAAGTACATCGTGCCATGATCAGAAGAATTAATTTGAAGAAAATCTCAGCACCTATCTAGCCACAATTAGGGAGATCGTGCCACGATGCAACAAAACAGGTCCATCATGCCACGATATCCTGTGTTCTTATAAATAGAGGTACATGTCACCATATTTTCACATATCATAATTGAGAGAGTTCAAGAAGGCAAGGATCATTCTAATTCTAAGGGTCTAGAAAGGTAGTGCCCCTGCATTGGGAGCAGTTTTATAGCGCGTAATCGAGATTATTTTAATGTGTAATTTTCTAAACTCTTTTGTGATGATTACATCTATGAGTAGCTAAATTTTCTTAGGTAATATTCTGTCTTGTCGTGCACATCTGGGCACAAAACACACAATTTTGTCACCTAGAAGACGAAATTGTGTGTTTTGTCACCTAGAAGACAAATTTGTGTGTTTTGTCACCTAGAAGACGAAATTTTGGTTTTTTACAATTTCGTTCCCTACGTGACGATAATTTTTCAACTGTTATTTAGGAGTATTTTGGGACTTTAGGGGGGCCAGATAGCAACCCAAGGGGCGTAAATAGCAATTTTCAAAACAAAACAAAGAAAAACAGCAAATACAATGGGCAGCCCGCTCCTGAATCCACCAGAAACGGGATGATAAACACACCCCCCTAAACAGGAAAAACATATAATCATATTTTAACTACATTTAATTATAGATATATGGACACACACACTTGTAACGTACAAAGCTAAACAATATATATCAAGTCTCACATTCTCACACGAGGGAGTGTCTTCTGCCTTCAAACATGAATCAACTTTATTATTTTCCCAAGAAAGCACTGGCTTTCTCATATATATGACTTTCACATTGTTTTTTGTCTACAATTTCTCAGCCAACAACACAAGGACCAAGGATATTGTCCAAGGATATGAAATTCGAGTGGTAACTCAATCTTTGAAAATTAGTTATATATGCATATTTTATAGCTTCATTTTGTCAACTTCCATATATTTTCTTCAATCCCATTGCCTCTTTTGAACTTTTCTCCCTTGGATCACCCAAATGAATCAATGATCATCATTATTTTTAGCTTTTATTTTAATAAGATACTCAAAGGAGTTTGAAAAGTATATATAGGTGAAGCCTACACTATCCCCTAATAATTTGAGATATTTACTTAGCAATCAATAAGAACAAATTTTAACCAATTTTTATTTCACATATATGTAATTTGTTTCTCCTTATTAATTTGTTGGATAAGTACTTCAAAATTATCAACAAATGGTGTAAAAGAAACCGTATATATACTACTAAAATTTTTATCTTTTCTCATCTCTAAATTTTTATCATTATTTTTTTCAATTTTCTTAATAACACAAAGGAACTCAAGGTTTCAAATAATGACTAATGCCATACGCCCATACCCTTTTCGATCTCAAATATAAGTAAAAAATTTATTTATTATAAATATTAATACTAATAACTAATATTTATCTAAAAATTGGATGTGTCTAATAAAACAATAGACAAATATGTTTTTTTTTTTAAAATAAAAATATAATTTACTTATTAAAATTCATTCTGAAATGTCAATATTTGAAATATGGTAGTGAAGGGAAAACAAATTTTGTTACAGTTGCATAATAATAATAATTTAAAGAAAGGAAAAGAGTGTGTGTAGTTAAAATAATGGATTTACCAAAAGAAACCATAAAATAATGAATTTAGCCATCTAACACGCATTAATTGATCAGCTATATTTCATTTCCTTTTATAATTTTTTATTACCTATATTATTATATTATTTTACAACATAGTAATAACAAACAAAACCATGTTGAATGCATCACAGAAATTAATGGTGGTGTGAAAGAGAGAGAGAAAAAAAGAAGCAACAAGAGAAGGAGAAAGAGAAAGAAAGTGTGACTCTAATGGCATCTTCAAATTCACCATGTGCAGCATGCAAGTTTCTACGCCGCAAATGTCAACCTGAATGTGCATTTGCACCTTATTTTCCACCTGATCAACCACAAAAATTTGCAAATGTTCATAGAATTTTTGGAGCAAGTAATGTTACAAAACTTCTTAATGATTTACACCCTCACCAACGTGAAGATGCAGTTAATTCACTTGCTTATGAAGCCGAAATGAGACTTCGCGATCCGGTTTACGGATGTGTAGGTGTAATTTCTCTCCTTCAACATCAACTTCGTCAACTTCAAATGGATCTTTATTGCGCTAAATCCGAACTCTCGAGGTACCAAAATTTGAGTATCGCAGCTACTGCCGGTCATGGACTCATAGCCGGCTTGACAGGTGAATCAGTCGCGGCCGCGACTAATTACCACCACACGCAGAACGCTGCTGGTGGTGGTAATAATAACAGTAACGGCCGTGACCGTGACCATCATTATCATCATCAATTTTTTCCAAGGGATCAACATCAACATAATTTGGTTAGAAATTTTGATGCTGGAATTGGGAACAACTATGATGCTAGTCTCTTGGCTATGAATATATCTGCCAGCTTAGGTCAGATAAATCAGCTTCAACACCATAGTGCTGCCGGCGGTGGTGGTGACGACCGCCGTACTGTTAACCGCTCCTAGGGTTTCTTTATTCAAATGGTAATATAATTAATGTTTTTCATTTATTTAATTTTAAAGCCTGTCATCTATCATCACTGAATCACATAACTGCATATGAAATATGCAATCATAACATTGGGAGACTTCAATGCTTTACATTATTTATGTATTCAAATTGCAATTTCTCATGTAATACTATACTGCAATTACTTAGTCAATTAATTAATTTAGAAAAAATTGCTCTATTATAATGCACTTTACTTACAATTAATCTAGAAAATTATCAATTAATTAAATATTCCTATAGTATAGTGTATGATCATTTTAATTAATTAATGAATGAATATTTAAAATATTTCAATTCAATTATATATATGCGATGTGTGTATGTATAATTATGATATATGATCAAAAAAATTATTATATATGATATGTATTTTTATATTTATTTTTTTATTTGTCTGTTTTAAGGAGTTTTGACATTACTAGCTGGAGAAAAGAATTGAACCTGCAATATTCTTCATTTTTGAAGGACACTCAAAGACTATTATGTTCATCAGTCAAGGCTCAAGTCGTTTTCATTTTATTTTTAAATTTTGTTTTATATGATTACAAAAAAAATATATATAAATATGAGGTCTAAATGATACAAAGAGCTTTTATATTTGATTGGATAAATGTATTAAAAATATATAGAAAAGTTGAAATAGCATCGAAAATGTAGAGATGAAAATATATAAATTTACTAAATGTTAGTTGATCTAGTAGTGATTGACACTGGATTTGGTAGGGAAGACTACGGTTCGATCTCTCGCAACTGCATTTGGGAGGGGATTGAGACCATTTGATATTATAACTCGCCCCGAACTCTGGACTACTACGACCACCTTCTCTTAGGAATCAGAGGGTGGAAAAAAAAGTGAATTTAATTGTTTTTAATTTTGATATTGTGTTAGAGAACTCAATTTTTATTTCTGCTCTCGTTTCTATCCTCCGATTCACAGCATGGATCATTTTATCATAAAAGATTGTTTTGATATGGATGTAATTTTAATTTCTTTTTTCAATTTTGTTCTCTAATTAGTACTAAGTACGTATTATATTTCATTTTACGTTTATGAAGGTCAAAAGCATATCAATAGTTAATAAGTTTGTTTTAGTCGGAATGCCATGTCTTTTGATAACTTTATTGCATTCTTTAATCACTATAATGTTATTATGACAAACTTTTTATACACAAAATTGACATAGACACTTTATTATTCTTTTATACCTTACTATTCTTTTATTTTTAATAGTTAAAACGACAAAAATACCTTTGTGTCATGGTTGTGTATGAATATGTGTGTCATAATAACACGTCTCTTCTTTAATCGAGTGAAAAATAATAAATGACCGTCGTTTTGAAATAGAGCGAATTCTTACTCTTAACTTTGTATTGATGCATGCAACCGCGTTAGAGGTTTTGATAAAACAGAAACTAACTTGTTCAAAAGAGTAAAGAAACAATAATTTTTGACACAAAATTTGGCAAATATTTTCTATTTTTCGACCACAAAATAGTTATAGATCGTTTTATATTATCAATGATTAATCCATGAATCGTACTTAAAAGTCAATACTCATCAAACCTCGACATAAAAATTTTAGAAATCTTCACAAATCACAATGGTAAGATAACAATTGCTTACTAAAAATATAAAGATTTACAACATAATAATAAGTTCTCATACAAGTTGCAATTCAAAATGAATCCTATATATTATGTCTTTATTTCTTTGTATATGATTATATACCTTTTTTCAGTACGTACACACCCATTACACGGTTGAATTCTAATAGAAGCATATGAAAAAAATGATGATTATACCCTGGCTACAAAACAGAACAGCATTTATAGCAATTGCTTCAAGTTGTTACTGAGTAAAACTACTCACTCATACACAATGACACAACACACACACCTTATGTTTAATTCTCAATGTCATTCGCATTTATTAGACAGTGCCAACACTATGGACCTGTTTCTTCCTATCTGAACCCCTTTGTTTATTCCATTGGGTATGAAATGAATTCAGTGACTATGACTTGACCAATTCTATTTACTAGCCTTTTATCCCCTCTTCTTCACTATTCCTTGTTTCTATCAATACTTACACACACTCCCATTTTTTCTTGATATCACATGCACAATTTTCTATGTTTATTCATATTCATCTAGTATATGAACAGTGGCGGAACCAGGAAAAATTGTGTGGGAGGGCCACAAATTTTTTTAAATAAAAATATATGTTAATGTAGAGCACAAAAATCTATCTAGTAATTTTTTTTATGAGCTTATAGTTTATTTATAAAATTAGACTGTATAACTTAAAATGATATAACTTGTGTCAAAATAATGATTTTATTCTAATTTTAGCTTATAATTTATATTGATAAGTTAATTCAATTAGCTCATAATTTAATATAGTTTATTCTAATTTCCTCCTATTACCTCACTAAAACATATTCCTTTATGTCATATGTTACGTCAATTGTTAAGTTTATCCAATAATATAAATTCAATTGGTTATATGTTATTTTTTGACAAACAAAGTCAAAGTTCATTATTATAAAATTAGACTATATAACTTAAAGTAATATTTTACGTATATATACTGAGTAATTTGAAATCATCAATAATAGACTATAAACTAATATTTGTACTAATACTTGAACTAATATGTGTGCCGAGTTCTTTATAGTCATCAATAATAAACTCTAAATTAATATTTACATTAATATTTGTACAAATATGTATACAGAATTGCTTAAAATAATTTATAATATAATTATATTAATATTCTACCTATAAAAAAAATTATTATTTTTGAGCGGGGGAGGGCCGTGGCCACTCTCAGCCCTCCCCTGGTACCGCCACTGGTGAACTCTTAAAAATTGTTCAAAATGTGTACTTCTATTTTTTTTTTCCGAACTATCTCAATTATACAAAATCGACCTCAAAATTTTTATATATTATATATTTGCCATTCAAAAAAAAAAAATACAAAATCGACTAATAAATTGAAAATTGACTCTACTTATAAACTTGTTATGATTTAAATATGTGTTTATAACTTTGGACAATCCTCATCTTACTAACTAATTTTGTATGATTGAGTTAGGCGAAATACTCAATTCTAAGATGATATCAAATCCTCTCCACAATCTATTGGCCCTATGTTATTAGGTTTCCACTACTGGACCTCCTTCTTCCTTCTCACACAGAACACCATGAATTTCGTATGAGAATGTAAATGGTTGGTGACTCAATAGCAAAAATTTGACAATAGATGACTCAATGAATCTTAACTCTAATATCAACATAGAATTTTTCGATTAGGTATAACTCAACATATACAAAACCGGCATGTAAAAAATGAGTGATATCTAATTGTACATTTATGTTCAGACCATCTCTTATCTAATAAAATTCATAATACTATATTTATCTATTTTAATAAAAATTAAATTTTATATATAATAATAAAAAATATTGATTAGATAAAATTTTAGACCCTAAAAAATTATCAAATTTTGTTTTTTTTTTTCTCTATTAAAAAAGTGGCATATTTGGTTTCTACAAAATTAGTATCCACACATTTTTATCAAAAGTGCATTTAATAATTTTATAGAGAACAAAAACAGATTTTGTTTTAAAATATAATAAAGTATATCTTTTGACTAGATTCTTATTATAAGTCTCGAAATGCTATTAATGAATGAAGAATAAAAGAATAAAAGAACAACAAAACTATACCCCAAGAATCCACACACACCTACTGCATTTCTTTCACCTTTCATCTTTATTACTTCCTTAATTATATGCTGTTTGTCCCCTCTTTCATTTTCCCTTTTCTTGCATCTGCTACAACTACTTCAATTGAGAAATGAAAAAGGAAAAGAACCAAAATTAATTAACTTAGGATGTCCATGAGATGTGACAATTCGACGTTGTTAATTGCTGATTGATCGACACTGTTAATTTCAACTCTGATTTTTATTGTGTACTTTTGGAAGTTAGATTTAATAGCAAGATTTACTTGTAATTTTTTTTTGTTTGTAAGATTACTTGTAATTCTTAGTTACGAATAGTAATTTTATTTTTTATTATATGAATAGTAAATTTTTTTTGGTGCAGATATGAATAGTAATTTATTAGCTACAGTTGTGACACGTGAAAATACACATAAATAGGGCCGGTCCTGATATTTTGGATGCTCTGTCTAAATATTAAAAATAGACTTTTAATAAAAAAAAATCCTCGTCATTATTCTTTTTGGAAGAATATTTTTTTCACTTTTAACTTGTGTTTATTTTTGTTTCAGTTGAGTGTTTTTGTTGACACTCGAATTTTTCAACTTGTTCTATTTTGCATAGATTTTTATTAATTTATTTATTTTCAAATTTATTCACAATATTTTTCATAATAATACGATAAAGTTGCTAATTTTCAAAAGTTTATGTTAATGATTAAATAATGTATCTAAAAATGGACATATATTTATATTTAAATACAAAATGTTACTGATTTACATTTTTTTTGAAGTAATGTTGCTTCTTTTTATACGAATCCATAGCAAAATTAATTATAAAATTAAAAATGTGTTTAATAAATTTAGTTATTTTTTAAGTAATAAAAAATTCGATATTTTTTATATACACAAAAATTTTAATAAAAATATATAAAATAAATTAGAGGCCCTTAATTTTTTGAGGACCTATGCGGTGGCTTACTCGGCACACCCGATAGGGTCGGGCTTGCACAGAAAACTTGTTTAAAATTGGAGTAGAGACAGCGTCATAAATCATATAATAGACTGGTTTTTTTCTTATGAATTAATTAATTTTTAAGGAACTTTTATGATATATTGATAAAATAAGTGCTCTACTATATTTTAATTTTCAATCAATGAAAAATATTTAAAAAGTCAAAAGAATATAAAAAAAAGACAACAATTAAACACAAGGCGTGCCAAACGAAAAAAACTATCAGATACAAACAACAAAAATAAGAAACAAAGCTATAAAGAGCTAAAAAATCACGTACTCCTAAAATTAACATAACAAAAGAATAGACCACCAACTAATTAGCGCTCAAAATGTGCCACAAATAAAAGAAAAATCAACGTCCAACCTTGTCTACGATGATCAAAATACAATTAAAAAATACAAAGCTAAACGTGAATTCAAAAGTCCCAGGCACCCTTGATTCCCTTAAGATGAATACAGGCGTGCCAAAGTAAGAAAAAATAAAAAACAAAGCTATAAAAAGCTCAAAAATAAAAATCACGTAGTCCTAATCCTAAAACATAACAAAGAATTAGACCACCAACTAATTAGCGCACAAAGTGTCTTACAAATAGGAAAAAAAAAAATTAAGAATCAACGTCCAACCTTACAATGATCAAAATACAATAAAAAATACAAAGTTCCAAAAATCAAACACTCCTAATTCCCTTGGGATGAATACACTATTGATGAAATTCAAAGTTAAAGCAATATATACATATGAAGATACCAAATTGTTGCAAATCAAATAACATACACTATTTTATGGAAGACACAACATTGTATTTAAGGGAGAATTGCTGAATTTATCAAAAATTGTGGGCCTTATTATTTATAATAATTTCTTGATTTTGGTTTATACATCATGTATGGATCAATTCTTATCACCGATATAGACACCGAACACGACACGGATACTGACACGACGACACCAATAATAATTTGGAAAAATGGCATAATTTAGTGTAATCATAAGTGTCAATGTCGGATACCGACACACCTAATCCGAAGAATGTACGTGCTTCATAGAATTCTTATTATTGTTTTTTTTAATCGGTGTAATAATCCTTTAACTTCCCTCCATAACATCTAATGTCATTCATGCCGGCCCGGTTCTGGGCCAGTGCAGCCAGTGCTGCAGAACTGGGCCTCAAAAATTTGGGGCCTCAAATTATTTTTTTTGGGTAGTATGTAGGGGGTGTAGTAGTAAACAGGAGGCCATAAAACAAATGTATCTAAAAAAAAAATGGTAGACACAAAATTAACCAAATGAGCATGAGATAGAACATTATTTCATAAAGCACAATAAACTCTCAACAAAGATAGGCCTTCAAACCATACTTTCTCTATACAAAGAGCATATTAAAATATTTGCTATTCAGATCCCCTAAAGCAAGCTATGAGGAATTCCTCCAATTCCGGATAAATCATTTTTCTTTTGATGTCCATGTCCTAGAAAATGAAATCTTTCAGAGACGAGGTCCAATCTGATCCGGTATAGAATTATTATAAGGAAAGTATCATTGTTCATCACGATTAATATATAATTATTTAACTAATGCGTTTCATCGCAAAGAAATAAACAAAACAAATAAAATAGCCGGCTATAACTCCACATGGCACTAATTCATATTCTGACATAAACAATTAATAATAAAAAATTTATTTTGCCGTATGCAACACCATGTATTATTTGAACACAATAAATGGAATCTATGAAGGTACTAGTATATTAAATGGTGTGAGGGAATTAGAGAGCAAATTAAAACAAATTAAATTGTTATTTTTAATTTTATATATAAGTATAGAGAATTAGAGGGTATGTTGGTTCAGAGCAACATGAAGGGTCGTATAGAACGATTGGAATGTGACAGAGAAGAAGAACTTTCCTTTTTCAGGGAATTGAAGAAACGCCAGAATGAACATGTTCCTAGCTTCTTGCTATGTGCTTCTGAAGACTATGAGTATGACACTAATTATGTTGGTAATGGTACGTAATTATGAATTTATTACTTGCCATTTTTATTCAGTTCGAGAAGGTAAATAAGCTAACTTATAGTTTTTAGTTAATAAGTTAAAAGTTATGTTTGGTAACAGTTTTTATAAAAGAGTTTATATCTTATTTTACTAGATCATGGTTTATTTTTCAAATGTTATTTCAAGTAGCTTATAGCTTATTATCTTTTTTTCAAATTTTACCCCTATCATCTTACTTGAAAAATTAAATATTAATTAAACATATCATTTTTATGTCATTTCAAACTTATAAGATAAGTCAACCGCTAATTTTACCAAATACTACAAATTAAATCAGTTAACTTATTCGCTATAAGTTAAAAGCTATTTTATAAGCTATCAACTATAAGTTCATCCATTATTCTAGCTTATCAGTTATACGCTATTTTTCAACAAACCGAGCAATTGTGATCTTGTTATATGTTATTTATTATTTATTCCAATCACCGTTATAAACAAAAATATATTTTCTAGGTTAGTTAAAAAATAGGTGTATTTAATTTATAAATAGACTTGATATGTCAATTTTTAATAAACTTAAAAAATGTTTTTTATTTATAATAGCGAGCAGATTAAGAGAATTTTTATTTATTTTGTTCTTATATTTGATATTCCCCTGTTACAAGTCTGTGCTAAAAAATCTTTTAATTTGAGAGTTTCAATCCAATTAATGTGTATTGTTTAGGAGTATATGTAAATAAAATTAAAAGCATTTCTATTTCATGAGAAATAGGTTTTATTCATTATCTTTTTAATATGCTTTATTACTAATTATGCTATGCACAAACAAGAAAATATTATGTCATGTATGAATTTGTTTTTGACCATGAATAAAAATTGGCATGTGAATTTATTTTTACTTTATATTAAAGATTAGAGTAATTAGAAGAAAAAAAAAGTAATGAGCATATAAGAGGGAAATATTCTCTTCTAACCCATGACTCTTTTTAATCCCCCAGTATTCCGATTTTACCCCTGTACAAAAACTTTGGAACGTGTTTTTTGAAGTTTTCCTAGTTCAAATTCATCGAAAACTTTGGAAAATACATTTCGAAGTTCTTATTCAAGGCAAAAAAACTTCGGAAAAAGCGTTCCGAAGTTTAAAACTAAGGGCAAAAACGGAAATCCGAAAGGGAAAAAAGAGTCATGGGGGGTGGGAAGAGAAAATTTCCATAAAATGTGTAAAGGCCCAATACATTTGTAGGCGAAAAACCTAAAGGACAAAAAAAAAACAAAAAAAAGCAAACAAAGAGGGGATAATTTAAAAGAAAGGGCACCAAAAGAAAACAAAAATAAAGTAAAAATAAAAAAAATTAGTGACCAAACCATAAAAAACTAACTCAACATAAGAAGAAAGGGAAAATAGATGTGTTATTTGTACAACTAAATTGTATAACTTCTTGGACAACTCTCTCTCTCTCTCTCATAGTCACATTTTATTTTTACTCTCTCTCATAATCTCTCATAATGTGAGTATGAGAGAGAGGATTGTCCAAAAAGTTGTACAATTTAATTGTACAAATAACAATTTTCTAGGAAAAAAGTGTTATGAAGACCTAACAATACAAAATAATACCCAAACAATGATCGTGATTTAACCGCATAAAAATTATGGAGATGAAGTGTTTCAATTCCCAATATCCAAATCACCCACATCACTGAATATCAAATCAAAATCAATATGTTATCACAACATTTGCCAACAAATCTATATCAAACTTAAAAGATACTCCGTACTATATTTAGATTGATTATTTTTTTTTGGAAAATGCTAAATAGTGCCCTGGGGCACTAGTTAAGGATACCAAATATAGTATAACAATTTTGGAACTTGTGTAGTCAACATATTTAAAATATAAACAATGTTGTTTACAATGTAAAATTTTCCCTTTTTAGTTCCTTAATTAGTGCCCCGGAGCACTAGTTAGCATGACCTTTTTTTTTTTATTTAGATGCTAATGTAATTTATGGTACATATTTTTTTTTCACCACCAATTTAATCTGGTTTGGGGTCAATTATGACATCAAGTAATTTCAGCCCCCCCCGATCGCAGTTGCGAGGGATCGAACCGTGATTCTCCTACTAAATTTAGTACAAATCACAATTGAACCATGTAACGATCAATTATGATACATATTCTCCTCTGTTGTTCATATATGAACTTACTATAGGAATAATTGAAAACAAAAATTTGTAATAAATTATATTTGTTCCTTAAATTTATATAAATTTAATGTTTTTACTCCTAGATGCTCTAGTGTTTATAGTACTAATCTAAGAAAAATATTTATTGCAGGAAAGTTTTCACTCTATAAGATTCCTTCAGGGAGGAAAGAGCATGGACTTGAGCTTCTTGAAACTAAAAACAAAAACGACTTTGATTGGTAAGTTTCATAAATACATATAGTTTTCTTTTTTCTTTTTGTTTTTTGACTATTAAAATCAACACTCCCATACATTTCTTATCTGGATATATACTATACAACGTTGAAAATTTTAATAGGTCAACAAATTAATAAATATTATTTGTAAACTTATGTAGCTAGCTACTCAATAGTCTAGCAAATAATTCATGAAATACATATGATTTAAACATAATAAATTTTCCATAGAAATATCGTATTGCTTAATTAATGACATTTTGATTTATTAAATAAAGGGTAAATAGGTCTTTACCCCCTGCAAAGTAGACGAGTTTTGCTTTATCTTTTGAATTTTTTTTTTTAAGATTCCCCCCTTGCAAATTGTTTTTTTTGGTTTCCCCCTTGAGTGCACTTTTTAAATCGGTTGAACAGAAAAAACGGATTTAAAAAACAGCACTTTTTAAATCGGTTGAACAAAATAACCGATTTAAAAAGTGCACCCAAGTGGGTAAACCAAAAAAAAATATTTTGCAAGGGGGAATCTTAAAGAAATTTTTTCCAGGAAAAAATTCGTCTACTTTGCAGGGAGTAAAGACCTATTTACCGTTAAATAAATTCTATATAACATGAACATTGCATTTGCATGTGGCACACAGGTTGAAAACACCACCAGCAACTCCTCTGTTTCCATCCCTTGAAATGGAACCTAGTGCCAAACTTGTCATTCAGAAAGAGCTACCTATTTCTAAGCCTATCTCAAGAGTAAGTCATTGAACACTTATATGATCTATATACAAATATAAACTTATATGAATTTGATATATTAAATGTATTAAATGCTGTCTCCCTAATTGATTTCATTTTTGTAGTTTAATTTCTCAATTATACTTTTGAATTTCATTTGTTATAATGCTTTACATGTTTCTAAAGTTCAAACTAAATGAAATACATGTTGCTTTTTTTTTAACATAGGCACTATTTGCAAAGAGTGATGTGGAGGAACAAAAACCAAAAGCAAATCAAACCAACTCAACTAAATCATCAAAGCTTCAAATGAGATCAATAACCCCAAGTCATAACAAACAAAGACCAAACCTCATTAAAAATACAAATGAAACCACCAATTACCATATCAATAATGTCAAAAAAGAACATGATGCTACCAACATCACTAAATATCACCAAAAACAAACCAACAATGTTGATTTTCTTGCTATGAATCAAAAGAAAAGTATTGAAACAAATGAAACACAAAGGAAACCTAGAACTAGAGGTGTATCACCATCAGTGAAATCAAAGGGTTCAGAAAGTGTGATAGAACTATCAAATGAGACACCACAAAATCTTAGGACAGATAAAAGGTCAATGTCAAGTACAAGAGGAAGAAGCACTACAAGAGGATCTTCTTTAGTAGGAGGGTCTCAATATCAAGATCCTACTCCAAAAGCATGTAGACAATCAAGGTCACCATCACCAAGCATGTCTAAGAATGGTTTGAATCAATTTGATAGAACACAAAAGAATGTGAAGACACAAAAGGAAACTTTTACTCTAGCAGCTGGTGGAAGTAATGAAAGTAGATCACCTTTTAAAGGAAGTAAAATGGTTGAGAGAGTGGTGAATGCTAGAAAATCTAGTATCAATCATGCAGATAGAGAATCAAAACTAAAGCCTATTAAAAATAGGGTATGATTCTTGTCTTTTATCAATTTAAAGTATTTTAGTTATAGGAAATATGAATTAACATACACCAAATATGTTCATGACACGTCGATAATGAAAATAATTTGAAAAACTAAAATATTTGAATATAACTTTGTTTCGGTATAATTTCATGTCAGCTTCTGACATCGAACACACCTTTGATATAAAGTGTTGGTACTACATAGATGACAAATAATTATTATTTATTTGCTAACACAATTGGTCAAAAACATTTTTTATTTTTTCTTTGTTAAGTAATCTAATGGCTAAAATTCAGACCTTGAGGTGAATAAGAGGGGAATCTAGATTCGAGCCATGCATGACCCTTGTATATATAGTATGATGTCTCTAATCTATCAACTATTTCATAGAAACTTTTTGACTTTTATTTTAATAAAAATCCAATCTGTAATTTATTTATCTATTGTTTCAAATAATGACACAGGAAATATAATACAAGAATACATTACAAAGGGTACTCCAACAATGTTTCAAGTTGTTTTTCTGGATTTGCATGTCTTGATGCTATTGAAAAATGATAAAACAGGGAACAAACTAGTGACGATAAATTTTGGTATTGTGCAAAGATCAAAATATAGCTCATTTTGAGATGTTATATATATGTACGAGAAACTTGATTTGGTGTAGACAAGCTCATATATTAAGAATGTAACAATAATACATGCCACTTGGCTGCTACTACTAGACCAAAAAAAAAATGTAACAATAACCGATGAAATATGATTTTTGATATTTCAATATTATTTTTTCTTTGTCTCTTCAATGGAATTTCCACAGCAAAACCAGAGACATTCTTCAAACCTTCAAATTCTCATCTCCATTTCAAAAACCTATCTTAGGGTATGTTTGGATTCATGATGTAGGATAGAATGGGGTGAAATGATATATTATGAATGTTAAGAAGTTTCACATCGATTTTGAAATGACTTGAATATGTGTTTATTTAAATATTAGAGACAATCATCACCTTACAAGCCGGTTTTATAAGGATAAGTTAGGCTCAATACTCAATTCAAAGATGATATCAGAGTCTTTCCACAATCCACTAGGCCGCCTGCAGTTAGATTTTTGATTGGGTCATCCACCCCCAAGTCCAATAGCGCTGAATGCAAGTGAGTGTGTTAAGAGCTCAATACTCAATATTTCATAAGCAAACAAAAATGTGTTTAGAATAGAGGATTTGGTACAAACATTAATGATTAAATCTGGCTAAATACATCAATAAGTCCTTTAATAATAAATAAGTTCTTTAAGTTTTTTAAGTAACAAATAAGTCCTTTAAGTTTGTAATTTGTAACATTTAGGTCCTAATTTTTAAGTAATTGAGGGACCTAGATGTTACAAATTAAAAAACTTAAAGAACTTATTTGTTACTTAAAAAATTTAAAGGATTTATTTGTTACTTAAAAAATTTAAAGAACCAATTTATTACAAACATAAAGCTTAAAGGACCTATGGATGTATTTTGTCTTAATTTTATGAATGCAACAAGATAAGTAAACTATTATAATTGATTCAATAACGAACCTTACAAAACCCCTTATAATTTTTTATTTTTTTTTGAGCAGGATAACTTTTGTCTTAACTTTTTTTTTACTTTGTAATTGTTGTAAAAAACTAGTTGTGATCATAACAAAGGTTCAAGCACAAATATTTTACAAAGATTATGGGTTAAGGGACAAATGATTAGATTTTTATAAAGTTTGCTAGTTAAGTTACGAATCTTATAAAAACTTTGTTTGTCCCTCTCACCTCTATAAAGAGCGTGAGTGAGACAAAATAAATTTTCCTATAAAAATCAAAGCAGAAAAACAATGGAATGCTATGCATATAACGAAACTATAATTTCATTCTGGTTTTCACTAACCCCAGTCCACCATGTATATGTTAAACACCCAAAACATTTTCCCTTGAATGGTCTTGAAAAACTATGCAATATACACATAAAAAAGGTATAACTAGAGGTTGAAGTAACATCTTCGATAATGAAAATTAAAAGTACTTAATAGAATATAAGATGAACTAACCCTTCCAGCAATAACATGAATTTATCAACCTTTGGATCTTTACAAATCACAACTCGTTTAACAATTTCAATTCCCTACAATAAAGAAATAAAATAAGAATTTTCCTATCCGAAAATCATACTCCATATAATATAAAGCTAGAAAAAACAAACATGATGTTTTCTTCATCGAGTATAAAGCTAGACAAATGTTTGCATCTTGAATATTTTCTATGTCTAGTGAGATAATAATTAGCTTAGGTGTAATAAAGATATTGATTCAGAGAACTCAGAAACCCACATAATATATCCATGCATTTTCAACATAACTGAACAAACATTAAAGAGTTAAACAGAATTGAATACTTTTCTCTATATTTATTGGAGATTAACATGCATTCCACAACCAAACCACCCTTTAAACTTTGGCATCTCCAAGTGTTAAGCGAAGAACAATATTTATTCACTGGGGTTCCTAAAATTTAAAAAAACAAACCATTACCTGTATTAATAGTAATTATATTTGTTGGTGGTATTCATCTTACAATGATTTAGTATTCATAGTAATTATATCTGACCATATAATATTCTCTGATCTCATCTATACGAAAAAGTAAATAATTACACATAGACAAACAAAATAGTTGTTAACTTCGTTTAATTTTTTTGTAACAACGAAAATAATTGCATGTCAAACTTTAATTTTATTACATTTATTTAATTTGTATGAGAATTGATTTCAATGAAGAGCATTTTGGAATTAATAGTATTAAATATAACAACTTCTTGTTTATAGTTGACTTTATTAAACATGTCCAGCTGTCAATTGACAGCAATTACATTAATTATGGGACACAAACAAAAGTCAAAGAAAATCCCTGTAATCATGGAGAGATGTTGGAGGATTAAGGCTTATAGCTGGAACATATCAATACAACAAAATATCAGATTATTCCTCTACACAATAAGGAAACTTAGCTATGTTTTAGGGATTTATCAAATTACTATTTGAATACAATAGAGTTGAGCAAATATATAGCAGCAATGTACAACGGTTCTCCATGATTATAGGGATTTTCTTTGACTTTTGTTTGTGTCCCATAATTAATGTAATTGCTGTCAATTGACAGCTGAACATGTTTAATAGCCCAGCTGACAGCTGGACATGTTTAATAGACTTGTGTCATGTATACAAGATGCTCTAGTATAAATATCTAAACATTCCAACACATCATTACCTCTATTAATAGTTGTAATGTATATGGTAGCTTAATAGAAATATTGTCTGAATTCTTACAAGAAGAACAAATACCAATTTTTAGCTGATGGTTGTAATATCCTAATTTTCACAATTTTAAATAAATTAAACAAATTGTCATTATCATTCAGAGTATTCAATATTTGGTACAACCATCAGATCATGCATACCAGAGTAACCTCTTTTCGTGTAGATATTTGGTACGTATATAAACAAATTAAACAACGTTATTAAATAACCTCTTTTCGTGTAGATATTTTATCTCTCCTTCCATCAGAGTATTCAATATCCACAAATATTGGGGCTGTGTACCTTTAAATTAAAAAACATAAGGATATCAATGACTAAGAAATATCCAATATTCAATTTAAAACAATAGATCATGCATACCAGCACTCAAGTGGAGTGCGGATTTTATCACTATGACCTTCAGGCATCCAAAAACCTACATAATAGCTCATGTTGTAGATTAAGCAACAAGTTAATCGAAAGCATTATTGAATGGAGTATAGAGTATATATATATATATAAAGAAGTACTTCAAAAATACACACTGCAAAGAAAATTCATTTTCGTCATCCGCAGATAGCTTGATAATGATAAATCCATTAACATCGACAATTCTCTTCAAATCATCATTCACAAAGTTGTTTAATGAATCTATTTGAAACTTTGTGAGTCCTCTAGCCTAAAACAAAAATAATTACAAACAATGAATACTATTACTTACTTGTATGTAATCATATAACCATAATAACCTATGAATCACCGGTTATAATTTGAGAAACATCATAACTCAATGGAATCATATGTGTCGGTGTCGGACACTGAGACATGTCTAATTTGAAGAATCTTCGTGCTTCAATTACCACAACACTTCTCACCTTAAAGAAGTCTGAAACAAGAGGTTCCATCAGAGCAAGGTTGCAACAACACTAACACCTATCAAAATCACACTACAAAAAAAATTGTTATTTGCAACACATAGATAGCAACAGTTTTGTAAAACTGTTGCTAATATAAAAACAAAAAAATAACAGCAACAATTTTTATGAACCGCCGGTGTGGTTTTAGTGAACCGGCGGTTTATTTTAGTTTAGCAGCGGTTTTGGTGAAATTTCATTGGTGAAATTGTTTTCACTTCCTAAATCCCAAAACTTGCGCAAAGAGAAAAAAAAAATCCCAAATCTACTTCCCATTCAGAAAAAACGAATCAGCTAAGAACACCATTCACGATCTATACGACGAAACCGCTCTCGATCTCGCTCCGAGCCACCCTCACCATAACTCAAAAGCTCAAATTCCATCAATTCTTGGTTGCATATGTTAGTTTGGTGCTTCGTTCCATTTTCTGTGTTTGTTAAGGACCAAACCAAGGTATGATTGACAATTCCCTTTCCATTCCTTCTCTATTCAGTTTGAACCCTAGGACCCATTTATGGTAATTTAGAAATTTTGCCACTTTGAATCTGACTTTATTAAGCCTTGCATGTGACGTTTAATGGATGGAGAGACATTGAGTGTTTGTGAGAAACAGATGATTGGAGTAAAGGATCGGAGCTAAGAAATCAAAGGAAAGATTGAAGTTGGAGTAGTGAAAAAATGGAATAAGCTTTGTGAAACCCGTGTTCTAGAACATGGCTCCATTTAAAAGGTAATTTCTCACTCCTCGTAACTCCGATTGAAATTCCGCTTGTTGCTATGGTTAGATAACGAAATTCCCGTCGTTTTGAGTACAAGTTTGGCTATTTTTGGGTCAATATTGAAGTCTTTCCATGCATCTGAAGTATAGGTACTGATGCTGTCAAAATGGTTTAAAACATGGATTTGGAGGCTTGAAGGATAGTCTGAAGTGAATGTGTCAAAGTTCAAATATTATCTTTCTTGTTCATCAATATCATCAGGTGGGTTCTCTAGGAAATTAGTATAACTAGTTGCCCCAAATTTAACATGAAATTGTATGATAACATTAGGTTGCCCCATTTCCTTTGCTTAGATATGAATGCAATTGATATGTGATTGTTCTGCAAATAGAATGTTGTTTCAGATAGCATTGTTGCTGTATGTGAATTAGGGATTGTTGGAATGTGTTTAAAAACTGTTTTAGCACTTGATTTCATGAAAAATTTGCCTTCCACGCATTATATATTGATATATAATGAGTTATGTATCGATACATGTTCTCAGTTTTTCATAAAAACCCAGTTCTGAGCCTTTGTATCAATACAAGAGGGAGTATGCATCGTTACAAGCCTGCTATTTGCTTGTTTTTGAGAAAAACTCGGTTTCACAGCTTGTACTGGTTCATGTGACAGCTTGTATCGATTCAGAGGTGTTAGAGCTGTTGGAAACCTTTTCTTTAAGCATGAATTGGTTACTGAATTTGTTCACCAAATTCCCTTTACTGTATGCGGTAGAATTGGATTATACTTATTGGATTGATTCTATAATTCACATTTCTAGTGGCATGCATTTAGATGATACATAGTTCTTATTCTTATAAAACTTTGTGTTCAGACAATAATCCCTGTATATTGATTGCCACAATCTTTATGTGTTCATAATGATTGCCACTCACTTTGTGTAGGTGATTTGTGATATGGTTTAGTAAGTTAACAAATGCAGCTTTTTCTCCTAGATGATTCATATAAATCTTAGCAGCTATGTCTTTCGATAAAAAATGAATTGAAAGTTAGACAAAAGTCTTACATAGCTCAGTTGTATGCACGCCTTAGTATGATTATACTTGTGTAGTTTTGACTTATGACAGCATATATATAGCTATCCAATATATAATTTTCAGCGTTCAAAATAATACTTCTTAAGTCAAGTCTTCATTGCAAACTACTTCATAGCTATACTTCTTAATCAATTGTGTTTCATAAGTCTTATATTTATTTAGAGAAATTTGAATAAACTGATATGGTTTGAAAATATCAAATGTTGAGCCTTGAGGGACATGCATGAACATAGTTTAATTGATTAGTTAAATTTTGTTGTTTTGATTTGTGCTGCTAAGTATGACAGACATGTAGTCTTGTTCTAAAAATCAATGGTATCTTGTCTAAAAGTTGTGTTAAATTTCATGACTGAACATGTGGTTACTCGATGGTACCGAGCTTCATAATTGCTTTTTTTTTTAATCAATTAACATGTGTTAAATTTCATAATTGCTTCTTAGTTCTTAAGAATATACTGCATAACATTTTTGTTCGTTAGGTCAAAAGTTTCAAGCGAATGCAGAAGGTAATTCTGATTAGCTTGTAGATCCACCGAAGATGGAGGATAAGATCTGCGCTGTTCCACATGGACTTTCAACAGATTCAGACGTGGTTAAGAGGTAGCTATGAATTCTCTTATTCGATCTCTGTTTTTAAGTATTGATTTGTGATTTTTGGCGCGTAAATTTGTGTGAATGAAGGGAATCGGAATCAATCTCGAAGAGATCACTTCGGAGTAACGCCAAAGAAGTTCGAGTTTCAAACGAAAGTGTTAAGACTTATGGATATTATTATCAATTCACTCTATGGTAACATAGATATTTTTCTTAGGGAACTTATTTCAAATGCTTCTGATGTAAGCTTATTCTTGTTTTTGAATTGAATAATTGTTGAATTTTGATTTTTATACACGAAATGGAACTTTGTATTAATCAGAAATGAGTTCTGTATTGTAGGCATTGGACAAGAAAATTTAGGTGAAGGTGACAACGCCAAGCTTGAAGTTCAGGTTAGCATTGTTAAATCTTTAATTTAAGCATCTATTTAGATCATTAGATTAGTTAATTTCTTTATTCTGAAGAGTTAAGAAGCAACTATGAAGCTCGAGTAACTGGTTTCACATGTGTCTCACTTTAAGAGTAACATTTTTTTTAAGATTGATATAAGCTTTAGTGTTTCTGTTTAGGATACTCAAAGATGAGGAATATAAAAGGATAGTCAAACTTCATCTCCATGGGAGTTATGTATACATGGTCCTAGATTTTGACATTGATTAGGATTTCTTGTACTAATTTATATCTAAATTTGCTAATTTTGTTGCATATGAATTGTATAATTTGTAGGTTTGTACATTTAGATTGTTATGTAGTTTTTTAAATTAGGGTGGTAAAATAGTAATTGTAGATGGATTGGTTTTGGTAAAATATAGTTTGGAGTTTTAGATAGGATTTTGCTAAATACATGAATAGATAGGATTTTGGAACCATAATCAAATACATTCTCATCATCGAAGGTGGAATCTGTAATGTTCTCTTGTACGTTGCGGTGCTCACCCAAAATTATAGGAGTTGATAGGGTTGTGTTGCAGGGGTATTTTCATTATAGGTGTCCTGGTAAAGTTTCTAAGGTTATTGTGCCAATGATTTGTGTGCATTTGATGGTTTGGCTACTGAGTTGCTGTGTGAGGGGCGATATTTCATGGTTGGTAGCCAAGATTAATTTTCGCCTGTATATTTATGTGGATAGCTAGCTATTTGTGAGCCTTGATGCAAGTGTTACTAATTACTATATATTTGATCAAGTTTCATGCCTTTTATGCTTTCGGTTCAAATTACTAGTGTTACTAATTACTATCTCTTAGCTTGTAACACATCCTGCAACACGTCCCTGTGTTCTATTCTTTAAACAAGTTCAATGTATCAAGACTTTATTGATTTTATTGCAGGATGTAGATGAGAAGCAATGTATGATACTTCCAGTGCATTTGGAGACATTAGGTAGAATGATAACATGATATAATTGTAATTGTTTAGTGTATAAGTATATAAATTTGTAACTTTATGGTTTATATGTATGATTTATGATTTTAGATGTATGATATTAACTCTATTGAATGAATTTAGTGTATAAGTATAATTTTAGGTTTGTACTATTATGAATAAAACAGTTGAAACAATAAGTAAAATGTAAATAAAATAATTTTTTTTAAATTTTTTTTTCATAATTAGCGGCGGTTTCAAACCGCTGCAAAACTAGAAAAAAAAATAAAAAAAATAATATAGCGGCGGTTTCAAACCGCTGCAAAACTGGCTCAAAATTTGTTTTTCATTTCATCAATAGCAACGGTTTCAAACCGCTGCTAAACTTATTGTGGCCGTTTGTGTAACGGTTTTCCAAACCGCCGCTAATTGAGCTACCAACGCTCAAATCTGCAACGGTTTGGCAACCGTTGGTAAAACTGTTGCAACAGTTAAAAACCGTTGCTAAATTGTCCCAAAATCGTTGCTAAACACCTTTTTTCTTGTAGTGTCATAAAATTAGACTAAAATTAAAAACTTCACATTGATTAAGATGAACAATTGTAACTGGTATATATCTAGTAGAAGTAAGATTGAGAAACATATAAAAGAACTCTTAAGAAAGTGCTCAAAATAGAAAGGGGCTAGGTTATGGACTAGGAGTGTTCAACAATCAACAAAGGTGAATGACTAAAAATAAATACAAAACTAATAATCTTACATGTGAAAAAGGAAGAAAAACATAAACAAATCGACTATTATACATTTTCATCCAGAAATTCAAACTGAGAAAACATCAAAGCGATTAAAAGATAAAATGTAGTATAAGAAGAAAAAGCAAGAATGAAGATCGTCACATACACAAACGAGAGAGCGGAATGAGGAAGGTGAATTGAACAACAACATAGCGCAATGGTTTCGATGGATGAACGAGAGATGATAATCGCCGAACGCAAGAGAGGCGAAATGGGTTTGCGTGAACGAGAGATGGATGAAAGTTTTTTTGGTAAAGGGTTTGAAGAACTAAGTGTTTGTGGTTTCTTTCACTACTAGAAAATTGGTTATTTCTAACGGAATTTTCGGACGGATTGAGTTTTGTGTGAAACCATTTATACGTTTCAGACAGATTTGGGACGGTTCAAAAACACAAATATTTTCGTCCCACATTCGTCCCTAAATTGTCTAAAAATTTTCGTTACCGTTCCAATATGCCGGTTTCCCACAGATTTCGGATGGAATTGGTTAAAAAATTGGATTTGACTGAAATTTGTCTGAAACATTTAGACGGATTTGGGACGAAACATTGAAACCTTTGTTGTTGTACAAAAGTAAGTATTTGTTTTATCGTCTCCACAGGGACTGGTGCGATATCGATGCCGTTCAACAATTAATATAATCTTAAGTAACGTAATTCAAAGGTATTTGTTTATGAAAACTTTAAGAAAACATAACAGTGGTAAATGAGAAAGTGATTAACAGAGAGATGAGATTGCTGGGATTATATTTCATTATCTCATTCATATGTATTTCTCTGATCAGTTATACCGAATCTAGTTATTAATCAATATTATCACGTATTGCTCATCGTGCGTTTCCGTCCCCAGAGAACGACGAGAGATCTATTATATCTATCAAACCCCGATCCCTCGAGTGATTAATCGAAATAATAACATTAAGTTTCAATACTTTAAGTGAATATTAAACCTAAATCCATTCCTAGAGTTTAGAATTTAATAGATATCATCCTAGTTCTAGATTCAAAAAGTATATTCCTATATCATTTCAAATCATAGATTAAACATTGAAAACAAAGATAATATCAATATGGATGAATAACTAAAATCATATATAACGCCATGATCAAAAGAAATACATACTAATAGGATCAATTAAATATAATCCCAACAACAATGTCTTTAGCTACTCATTACCATGGTAGCTTTACATAAATGAGAAGAAAAGAGATGAAATTACAATATCCGTCGATTCCTCGAACAGTTGGTGTGCATCCACTTTATTTCCTCCGTCATTTGGTGCACTCTCTATTACTCACTCCTCTGTTCTCTCTTTGTTTCTTCTATGCGTGACTTATCTGTTGTGTGTGAGAGAATGAATTTATTATGTTGGAAGCTCTCTCTATTTATAGTTTTGTTATGCCACTTCCTTATGAGAGTTTGCTTCACCATAAGGTTTTGTGCACCGCCCCCTTTTGTTTTTCTAATTCCAATCAAATTCTTTTCTTTGGCATTAAGCATGTTTGCCCATTGCAACTTGACCGCCCTGCTTCTTCTTCTCTCTAAGCCACTTGCTTTTGTTTTCTTTTAAAACCTGTAATATATAAATTTATATAAAAGCAATAATAATAAATATAACTAATAAAATGATATATAATATCTATTATACATTAGAAGATATATCAATATATGAAGTTAATAAGTGTCTTTTAATTTAAATCATTTGTAAGTAAAATTGACACTTATTATTAAACTTATAAAAATCTACAAAAGTAAAGTGAAAAAGGTGAAAATAGATAAAATATTAATTTTCTAGTAAAGACTAATATTTACAAATAATTGGGGTTTTTACTTCAAATAACTTTGTAATACAAGTCAATAAGTGCTTAAAATATATCGGTAAAATCACTGCTTTTTGGCACTTATCAACTCTCCCCAACTTAGAACTTTGTTTGTCCTCAAACAAAAGTCCAAGATAAACTTTCAAAATATGGCTCAAACATCCTTAGTGCATAACTCATTCAAGATTTATGATCAATCAAAAACTTTGGATTTAAATCATTTCAAGTTTGCATGATTCAATTTATTGCAAAATTCAAAATCAAACACTCATAATCATCAAAGAATCAAAGCATGAATTTGAAATAATTTCAAAACTCAAGTAAGATTTCAAGCTTTCCAAATCAACAAGATAACCAACTAGAATCACAATTCTCACAAGTGTTTCAACTCAAGGGTGTAGTGTTTCTCTCAATCCAAACAATGTGTTCACAACAAATCAATTCAAACATACATCTTAACATAATCACAAAACATGCTATCAATCATGGATCACTAAGGACTTTCTTAAGCTTGTAATGGGGCTAGGCTACAATAAATCATTGTTTTTCTTTGAATTCAAAAGCCTTAAGGATAATAGAGCATGATTCTTGAGCATTTTTCATTACATGATCTACTCATTCTCTTTTACTTTCCCCTTTTTGCTTGTGATGATTTTTTTTTTTTTTTTGTAAGCCATATTCTTTTCTTTTTTTCTTTGCAATTTCATTAGATATTTTTGATATTGCGACATACTTTTTCAAAATTTCTTTTTCACATTCATCATTTCCAACTACTTCTTTTCTTTTTCTTAAACAAATAACCTCCTTCTCCCCAACTTGTTTTCAACCCGATTTAAACTCAATGCTCAATCATCCTAAGACAAGGGTTAAGTCATTGTTTTTCTTTATTGTGGTTCAAGGGTTCACAACAAACAAATTTTCAAACTTTGGCTCAAGGGGGTAGCAAAGGATCACACTTTCTCACAAGGTAGGCTATTTTGGCTGAAGTAGTTATCACTCTAAAAGAAACATGGCCTTGATCATTTCCATGACTTCAAACACATCAAGTAATAGCAAGATTCAGTTAAAATCAACAGAGTTAAACACAATTGTCGGCTCTCAAATATATAAACAATGGAAGGTTCAAACAATCTCACCCGGCTAAGTCTATGTGATTCATAATCAATTAATCATGTTAAGATGGAATGAATGAAATCAAATTGAATAAAGCTACATAATTCAAATTCATCCTATCATTCAAAGATAATCACAAAAGGTTGATCTCAAATAAAGCAATTGAAAAAAATTATTCTAATCATGCATTTGAATTTGATTAATCACAAACCTAGACATTTCAATTCATATGCACATGGTATTCAAGAATCCAAAATTTGAACCATATTTTCAATCAACCATCAACAAGTTCAGACCACAAGAGAAACATAAATTAAGATGTTCAAGGTAAGCATAAATTTAACCGAAAACTATTTAAAATAAAGTTCACAGAGTTTTGGAGAGCTTTTCGGTCAATCTTTCTCTTGTCAGTTGTCTGACTCTTCTTCAATTCCATGTCTCACTTCATTGCTCCAACATCATGTTGTCTCACCTCCTCCGAGTAAAATGGCCTTTCCATAGGTCATACCATTTATGTGCAGCAATTGCCTCCCTGGTTACCATATCTTAAGAAAATTTCATCAGTGCAATGAGATTCACATACTCATATTAAGCACAAGTTTCTTGATGATACTATCTTGTTGTCACAAAATAAAACTACACCCATGGTCCTTATTAAGGCACCAAGTATAATACAATGTAAAGTAGTCACATAAATATCTTCCACTTCAAACATTTAAGGCTGACAAGTAATATGAAAGTACTGTGATTAAATTTCAATCAATATGAATGAACACACAAACCACACAAGTTCTATCAATACAAAAGATCAAGAATGATACCAATGAATACACTTTGAAATGATATTTTTCAGCTTCAATAGAACAAGCACTCTATGACTTCAAAAATAACTAGAAGCATTCATGACAGTATCTATCACAATTAGATTGAGCTAACAACCTCAAATCTGTCCTTACCGATGCTTTCGAAGTAATAAATGTTAAACTCACAAGGTTCTAACCACAAATTCAACATGTCAAGCCAAGTCACAGTTCTAACTACTCAAATTTAGTAATTAATAAGTTAAAAGATATGTGAAAAGTGAGAGTACTTCCCATTAGTTCCAATAATCACAAAAGTCATATGAATTCCATCAAGTGATTAAAACTAAGAATCTTAAAGAAACATACTTAAGGGAACTCATAACTCATCTAGACCTGAACATATGAACAATGTAAACCTCTTTTTTTTCTTCTTCAGAAAATAGCAGGGCAGCAACAAAAGCATAATCAACATTCAATCTAAAAGAAAATAGTCTTTAACATAAGTCCATAGTTTAAAAGCTATCATCTACTCACTAGGCATGCTTCAATTCAAGTAAGACAATTCTAGCTTTCAGCAAGGACAAATCAAATTCTGTGCAGAGATAGCATAACAGCCCCAATTCATATAACATTGATGTTTCCTTAAAAAAATAAACATTAAATTCAAACGGTTCTAAACTCTAGAAAACTCAAGATAATACCAATCAAAACATCTAGCAGCCAGTGTAACAACAACCCTGTTCTTAACTTCGAGAAAGAATAGTTACACACCAACCATGTTCTTCATGTAAGTCACGACATAGCACAAAAGAAATTGTCAAATTCAGCTTCAAAATACACTACAAGAAATATAATTTTTGGCAACAATTTTTTTTGTTACAAGTCGCTGGCAAAATTATCCAAGTTAGTTTTGCCAGCGACTTGTAACAACTTTTAACATAAAAAGTTGTTGCAAAAAATCATATTTCTTGTAGTGATAGCACAAGTTAAAGTAACCAAATCAACATTCAAGCTTAGTGAAAGTACTGTCATAGTGCATAATTCCACAATCAACAAAGGCTAGTTGAAGCATAATACACTTTTCAAAATCTGCTTAAAGCAGCAAGTAGCAACCCCAAATTTGTTTTTCTTCAACAATGGTGCTTACTAAAAAAAATTTAATCATCAAGTACATAAGATTCACAAGAAAATCTGGTTAACACCAACTACAGTCCCTACTCACTCAAGCCTTAATAGAAGCCTTTAAAGATTCAAATAAGAATTTATTACTCAAGGCTAAGAATTTTTTTTTTCAATAGCTACTAGTTCACATTAAGCCTAAATCCTATTCCTTTTCTAATCACAAAGAAATTGTCATAGTACATACTGATTAAGCATTAGAGATAGAAAAAGAATGCATGAAACTACAAGATTTAAGTGAAATTAGGAAGAAATTTCATACCTTTCTTTGTTGAACTAGTAAGAACAAATGAGTCAATGTGGAAGTAATTTGTTCTTTGCACATATTACCTTGAAAGTTTCAATTGAAATGAAGTAACAGTGTGTGGAGTGTTGGTGATTTGGAAAATAAATTGTGTGGATGGTTGAGTGAAATAGTGAGAAAGGAATCAAAATAACTTGTTCTGAAATTTCTGATTTTTCCATAATTTTCTTAGCCAAGAATTCAACAAGTAACAGAAAATTGCAGAACTTTTCCATAAGATGCAATGGTTCAATTTTGGCTCATATAAAACCTTTCAAAACATGACTACGTATACTAAAATGATAAATTGCAAAAATTAAATAGTAAAGATAGAAAATTGGGTTGCCTCCCAACAAGCGCTTCTTTTACGTCACTAGCTTGACGCCTTTTTGGTTAGGGTGGCCAAAATGAGACGGAAAGCACATCATCCGTCTTTTTCCTTTGGTTTGGGAGGAACTCCATGAACTTTAGATATAAATGCTGCGGAGTCCATATCCTCCCCAATTCATTTTTGTTCAACAAGACACAAATTTCGTCTATGATTCGATCAATTTCAGCCTTGTTCTCTATTTCCTTCTTTTGTTCACATGATTTTTCCTTGTAAAATAATCCTTTATTTTCTTCTGCAACCATCATTACTTCTTCATTATCAACAATGTTGGCCTCCTCAGTACATGGCAATTCTTGAGGAATTTCTACTTCGTGTGGTGTCTCTATTTCTTCCACTATTTTCACTACACCACCTCTTTCAACTATTCTTTCTTCCTCAATTTTCTCAACATCTTCTTCCACACACTCTCCACATTCCTCATTCTTTGTGAGAATATTATCTTTCTCATCAGTATTGGTTTGAGTGTTGGTTTGAACTTCCATGCTTTGTGTAATAGCCATTTGTTCGGCTATCTGACTAATCTGAATTTCCATATTTTTGCTCCGTGCAAGGCTGTTTTTCAGATATTGTTGGTGCTGGTCTTGCATCTGTTGCATTTGTTGCATTTTCTCCTGAAATTGTTGCTCTTGCTGTTGCATCAGCTGCTGAAGTTGCTGTTGCATTTCCATGAGCTTGTTCGTATTATTCTCCAATCCATTCTCTTCAAATGGTGGAGTCCCATATGGTTCAGGAGGATAGTAATATGGAATTTCCTCATGGTTTTCAAAAGGATACTGTTGATATGCATACTCATTTGGAGTATAGAAGTTGTTATAACCACAATCAGTCATGGTTCTGTTTGTGTTGGAGAATCTGAAAAAGGATTAAAGTAACAAGAAAAAAATGCTTCTTTCTCTAGCAAAGAAGGATTAGTGCAAGCAAAATTATACAAAATAAACAAGTATGTACAAATATATACAAATACTTAAAAGAATACAAATTGTTGCAATGCTCCAATATCTAAACGCCAGTCCCCGGCAACGGCGCCATTTTGTTGTTGTACAAAAGTAAGTATTTGTTTTATCGTCTCCACAGGGACTGGTGCGATATCGATGCCGTTCAACAATTAATATAATCTTAAGTAACGTAATTCAAAGGTATTTGTTTATGAAAACTTTAAGAAAACATAACAGTGGTAAATGAGAAAGTGATTAACAGAGAGATGAGATTGTTGGGATTATATTTCATTAACTCATTCATATGTATTTCTCTGATCAGTTATACCGAATCTAGTTATTAATCAATATTATCACGTATTGCTCATCGTGCGTTTCCGTCCCCAGAGAACGACGAGAGATCTATTATATCTATCAAACCCCGATCCCTCGAGTGATTAATCGAAATAATAGCATTAAGTTTCAATACTTTAAGTGAATATTAAACCTAAATCCATTCCTAGAGTTTAGAATTTAATAGATATCATCCTAGTTCTAGATTCAAAAAGTATATTCCTATATCATTTCAAATCATAGATTAAACATTGAAAACAAAGATAATATCAATATGGATGAATAACTAAAATCATATATAACGCCATGATCAAAAGAAATACATACTAATAGGATCAATTAAATATAATCCCAACAACAATGTCTTTAGCTACTCATTACCATGGTAGCTTTACATAAATGAGAAGAAAAGAGATGAAATTACAATATCCGTCGATTCCTCGAACAGTTGGTGTGCATCCACTTTATTTCCTCCGTCATTCGGTGCACTCTCTATTACTCACTCCTCTGTTCTCTCTTTGTTTCTTCTATGCGTGACTTATCTGTTGTGTGTGAGAGAATGAATTTATTATGTTGGAAGCTCTCTCTATTTATAGTTTTGTTATGCCACTTCCTTATGAGAGTTTGCTTCACCATAAGGTTTTGTGCACCGCCCCCTTTTGTTTTTCTAATTCCAATCAAATTCTTTTCTTTGGCATTAAGCATGTTTGCCCATTGCAACTTGACCGCCCTGCTTCTTCTTCTCTCTAAGCCACTTGCTTTTGTTTTCTTTTAAAACCTGTAATATATAAATTTATATAAAAGCAATAATAATAAATATAACTAATAAAATGATATATAATATCTATTATACATTAGAAGATATATCAATATATGAAGTTAATAAGTGTCTTTTAATTTAAATCATTTGTAAGTAAAATTGACACTTATTATTAAACTTATAAAAATCTACAAAAGTAAAGTGAAAAAGGTGAAAATAGATAAAATATTAATTTTCTAGTAAAGACTAATATTTACAAATAATTGGAGTTTTTACTTCAAATAACTTTGTAATACAAGTCAATAAGTGCTTAAAATATATCGGTAAAATCACTGCTTTTTGACACTTATCAACCTTTTCATGTGACTATACAAAACGCGGCTTTTCCTTTTCACTTTCCCTCTTTTACTCCGCTCTCATTATTTTCACAATACCTCCTTTATTTTCATTTTCTTTCTCTCACACATTCAAAATTTTGAGAATGGCAGCTCTTTCTTTTTCTCTCCCTCCATCAAACAAGAGCTAGGGTTTTGTTCTCTCTAACCCATCGTTATTCTCTTCGAAGGTAGGGATATATTTTCAGAAACCTATTGTTCCTCTCTTCAAATGCATTAGTGTTACCGCAACTAGGGTTTAGTTTGTTCTATAGGTATTTTAAAAACCACCAAATTTCTATTCCTTTGTTCTTAATATTTCAAGTTCAAAATGTATTGTAAAAACTCTAAATCTCAATTCTTTTGTTCTGAAAAAGCTCATATTTTTAGGATTAATTTTTGTTAGGTTTTGATTTTTCTCTCTCTTTTGTAGGATTTTCCAACGATTGAACAATTGATGAAGTTATTAAATAACATTGAGGAAACTCTTGAAGAAGGTTCAGGTAAATAAATTGTTGATTTGAGTTTGAGTATTTTTGTATGGTGTTTTGATTTTCATGATTTGTATGGTATTTTTATTTCTTTGTAGAGTTAAATGAAGACTGTTATTTAAGGCACCTTTTAAAGGTTATCTATTTCAGTTTGTTTTGTTGATGTGTGGTTCATGGAAGAGGCCTGTTTTTTCTTTCTCTTTGGGTGGTTTGTTTTGTCTATGCAGTTGCTTCTTTTGGTGCTTTGTTGGTCCTAACTGAGTGGTGTTTTTTTCCTTCCTAGTGTCTTTGGATTGAGACTCGTTATATCTGTTTTTAAGCTGCGGTTTGAGTTCTTTTTTCTATTGTTTTTTTGCTTTTTGTTGTTTCAATTGTTCTTTTAAATGGAGGGTGGTGTTAACAAGGTATGGTTTGTATTGTGTGTAGTTCTTGGTTCTTGCTGGGTTTGTATTATGGCTTAATTTTGTATGATTACAATGAGGATAATGTCTCCCAAAGGGTTCATTGTTTCTTTAATTTGATGTGTTGTTTTTTAAGTATGAGTGTATTGTACCTTAGTCTCACATTCTATTATGTATTATCTTATTTGTCATTCTATTCCATTGCATCTTGGTTGTATATTAGTTAAAACTTCAGCGGAATTGTAGTGTGTTTTCCTCCTGTGTATATATGCTACTTTTGGTTGTATCACAAAATGTTCTTGCTCAGCGAGTTCAGGTCGGAAGCGGCTTTGTTTCTTTCTCACGAGAGCGTTCTAGTGGCAGGAAGCGAGATCATAAGACGCTATATATTAGGGGGTCTCGCTGCTATTTCGTCAGTTGCATTGTTCTGTGATGCGGAGGTCTCCGCCTACATATCATGCAGCTGTAATGGCTGCAAAACTTGAAAAGTGTTGTTTTAATGCTTGAGAAGATAGGTTGTTCTGTGATGTGAAGCTAACTCCATGTATCTTGTTTTATTAAATTTAGTTGTTTCCTTGTATTGGGGTAAGCATTGAATAGGAGTTTGTTAAATTGTGGACTTATTGTTCTCCCAAAGTGTTACTTGTATAAGCTTATTATAGTATTTCAAGCACACCTTGTACCTTAGTTAGATTTATTTGCCGTTTCAAAAAGAACACTTGATACTTTAGTTAGATTTTGATTTTTTCTATCATTTATAACTTGTGTCAATTGCATAATTTATTGTCATATTTTAGGGACACAGAGGAGTACGTTATCTTCATCTACACAAGTGTGATATCCAAATTAAGCCTTTTCTTTTGATTCCTCTTCTTTATTTATTTTAGGTACTCATTTTTATCTCTATGCAAGGTTTTTTGTTTGTACTCTGTGTTCATGACTGCATAGCATCTTTCGTTATTGCTTTCAATATGTTTAGTTCAATTATTAGAGAAAATGAAGAGAAATAAAGCATCTTTAATTCTATGAAAACCATACATTTTTTCCTCTTATTTGTTCAATCATTTTTCTTTATATTTTCTCTATACAGTTTCACTGATTGCTTCAAATCCCAATCTAAAGTCTCTAAACTTCATACCAAGTACTTTTCTTCATTCTTCACTTCAATGGCGCCTACACAACTCACTGAATATGAACGCAATCGACTCGAAAACATTCGCCGCAATAAGGAAATGATGACCGCACTCAAAGTCCAATCTAAAGCCTCTGAACTTGTGAGTTTGTGCATATTGATATGTTCAAATATTTGCAAAGATATTTTACTATGTTGAACCTTAATACTACGTTGTTGTAGGCAAGATATTACGTGGTTTGTTTAATTGAAGTTTGATACATGTCTTTCCAAGTTTCAAGTTAATAATTATTTTGATGTAGTTATTTAGATGTAAATGGAATTGTTATTTTAGATGTCTGGCAGAGGTGCAAATAGAGGTGGAAAAACTTCAACCTCCCGAGGTCGACACTCATTTGGTAGAGGCAGAACTTCTGTACAACCTTTTTTTGTTGACTGCATTCTTATGCTGCTATCTTACACTTTTACTCACTGTATGTTTGTTTAACCTTTTTTTTTTATGAATGGACATGGGATTCTGTAAACTATTTTGTTAGATAACTCCTTTTCTTGTTTGTAGTGTTGTTGGAGAGGTGGTTTTGTTTAAGTTTTAGATGCTGCTTTTGTTTTTGTGCTTCTTCGGCGTATTGGTTTTTTGTTGTTGTTGGTTACAGTTTCTGTTTTTGCATTTTTAGGTTTCCTATAATATAAGGTCTGTGCATTTTGTTTTGTTGCTGCTCTTTTCTAATTTCTAGGCAGCTTAGGTGAAGCACTTGTGTGATTAATTGTTGGGTTTGTTTGATATATGTATCTTTTCACCTTATATTTGTTCTCCAGTGATAGTAAGAATGAGTTTAGACAAGTAGTTATCATGTAATACTTTTATTAATTAGGTAATATCATACTTAAGCACTCATTTTGTTTGTTTTAATTGAATATAGTTATATTTTATAGTTATATGTTTTATTTGAATATAGTTATATCATACTTAAGCACTCATACTTTAGTTAGATTTTGGTTTTCTCTTATCTTTTATAACTTACTTGTGTCAATTGCATAATTTATTGTCATTTTTTAAGGACACTGAGGAGTACGTTTCTTTATATTTTCCCGCAATAAGGAAATGATGACCGCACTCAAAGTCCAATCTAAAGCCTCTGGTCGAACTCCGTACCAAGTACTTTTCTTCACTCTTTCTATCTTTTTTACTTCATCTTTCAACTCCAAATAATTCATTACTTTTTGGTAATTTGAACCCTAAATTTTTTTTGTTAATATTTAACAATAACAATTTGCAATTGGTAAGGTTACCAAATCACAAACTTCATTCTAATTTTGTTCGGTCACTTCTAGTACTAATTTCGGTTCATCTCACAATGCATTTAGTTTTTTTCCCTCTCTTCATTTCAGTTCATTTGACAATGCATTTGCTGCAGTAAGTTTTTTATCACAACTCTTAATTTAGATGTCACTTGTGAGTTGATACAACTTTTAAGACGGTCGATTGATTACTCTTACATGAGTTATTAGTTAATTTATATAACTCTAGTTTGTGTGGGTTCTTTATGGCTAGGATGGATTTCATATATTTCACAATTGTTTGACTTTGTTATGTAAATCTACTTTGCTAGTGTTTTTTGCAGGTCTTTGACAGTGTGA
This sequence comes from Trifolium repens, assembly GCA_030408175.1. Classification (NCBI taxonomy): domain Eukaryota; kingdom Viridiplantae; phylum Streptophyta; class Magnoliopsida; order Fabales; family Fabaceae; genus Trifolium; species Trifolium repens. Next base: position 11,933,275 of record CP125850.1, read on the forward strand.
AAAACAGATCATGATGGTGGTAGTCTTGACTATCTGTGGTTGTTTGTTTCTCTCGGTTTCACTTTGTATAATTGTTCTGGTTGTCCTATTTCAAGTTTGAATTCATCGTGTATCTTCAGTTGCATCCCAAACTCCTTGTTCAGTAGCGGTGAAGCTGCAGTTACCCTTCCTGCGCATTTTCGTTTGCGTTCGTGACAAGGGCCGAGATCCCGAGGTGGTCGTGCTTGAATGCTCACTCTTGACCAGGTTGTGTTTTTATTCTAAATGTGGTTTCTTTGGCCGAGTTCAGATGTTTCAAAGTTAAGGGATGGATGATGGAACCTCTTTTAGCCCTTGTCTGATTGAGTTTTGTATGTTGTTATATTTGTTGTAAGGGTGTAGCTTCCAAATTTTATATATTGTTTGGATACAAGGGACGGTTATTATGTATCCTGACTTTGTTGTATTGACTTGGCATTTATTGTGCCTCTTTCTTAATATATTGCTCTTCTTTTGTTGTTGCAAAATAAAAACAATTTCATTATGTAAAAAAAAATGTATTATTGTAAGATATAAGCTTTTCTTAATTAAAATTGTCTCAAGTCAGAGAAATTTGTATGAAACATCTAAAGAAATATCAATTTATGGAACAAATCTGATTATTAATTTCGTGGGAAATCTTTCTAAAATAAGCTCATACAATTTGTCTGAAAATTGTAGGAAAATTTATTTCATTCCGTCTGAAATTCGTTGAAAAATAAGTTCGCATATAGGACAAGCTTGATTTTAGAGTTTGTACGAAAACCATTTGAAATCCGTCCGAAATGTGTTTGGGACGGAATTTGGGACGACACCTTCAATCTGCGACGAGGGTGTTTTAGACGCTACTTGTCTGTCTGAATTCCGTCCGAAATAATTGTTCCGTCTGAATTTTGTTCGAAATTTGTCCAAATTCCATCTCTAAATCGTCTGAAATTGCGTCCGAAAAAACCTTTTTTTTTAGTAGTGTTTGAAATTCAAATTGTATTGTATTCTAAAAAGAAATGAATTAATAAAAATACACTGAAATGTATAATATGTAATATTGTAAGTCTTTCTAAACTATGTAATAATATGTAATATTGTAGTAATTTTTTCTAAACTGTAAGCTAGTATTTTTTGAGACGGTGAGTGCACAAGGGCTAGAGCTCAGTAGGTAGAGAAAGGGTGAAATAAAATTGTATTTAAAAATAGAGAAAAAGAAATATGTATTGATAGTGTAAAATAAATAAATCATAACCATATTTTCTGCCACGTCACTCCAGTCAACCTCACTTTTTTTTTATATAATATGGAACATTGAATCGTTTTTATTTGCTTACACTGACTGTGCATGTCCTTTAAACTCTTTTTTTTTGGTAATGCGTCCTTTAAACTCTTGTGAATTTTATTTTTAATTTTTAAAAATAAAAAATGGTTGTTTTTCCCCTTCTAAATTTTTTTATTTTTATTTTTGGTCTCTAATGAATATTTATGTTCATGTTAATGTAAAATTTATGACCATTTTATATATGTTCAAAATGTCTTCATGTTATCTAACTCTTATGTCAAACATTTTATGTTAATATTATTTTCAATTAATATTAAAAATATATCAAAATTATATTCATTAGGAATCAAAAACGAAACAAATGTCAATATTATTTTTGAGAAATGTCAAAATTATGTTCAATAGCCTTAAAAAATTAAACAATTTTTTTTAGGAAAGATCGAAATATTCTATTTTTATTTTTAGGGACTAAAATCAAAATTCATCATATTTTTAAAGATCAAAATCTTATTTAACGGCTGCCAAAATAAAAATCTTATTTAATCAAATTTATACCCCAAACATCTGACTGTATTTTCCAACTGAAATGGAATATTACTATAGAAATGGAATTGTACATCAAAAATAATCATAAGAAGACATGATCCCAAGCGGATACTTGGCATGTCCCCCCTCTTCCAGGTCCATCACAAGGGAACCGAAAACCGAGATTTGCTTTATCTGGTATCAATCGCGAGCTACGAGCAAATAGAACACCTTTTAGGAGTATCAAGACCGTCACATGAATTGTAAATGCATGAATATGATGGACCAAAAAATCTGCAGTTCCTAATGGAATAGGTAACAAAGCTACTTTGCCGCCCACTGCCACTAAATCACCGCCGCCCCAAGTCAAACTGGTGCTTGCTGTTGCACCAGGGGCCGTTGTGCCAGGTGCTAAAGCGTGGATATTTTGCATCCATTGAGCAAAGACAGGTTGTAATTGTATAGCGATATCTGAAAACATATCTTGAGGGTGTCCTAAAGCACTCATGGTATCATTATGAATATACAAACTAAAACTGTGAAAACCTAAAAATATACACACCCAGTTGAGATGTGATATGATTGCATCGCAATGTCTAAGAACACGATCTAATAGATCGTTGTATCGAGTAGTTGGATCATAGTCTCTTACCATAAAAATGGTTGCATGTGCAGCAACACCAACTATGAGAAATCCCCCAATCCACATGTGATGTGCGAACAATGAGAGTTGTGTACCATATTCATAAGCTAGGTATGGATAAGGAGGCATAGCATACATATGGTGAGCTACAATAATTGTCAAAGAGCCTAACATAGCTAGGTTAAGAGATAATTGAGCATGCCATGACGTTGTTAGGATCTCATATAGACCTTTATGACCCTGGCCTGTAAATGGACCTTCATGAGCCTTTAAAATATCTTTTATACCATGACCAATACCCCAGTTAGTTCTATACATATGACCGACAATGAGAAAAAGAATTGCAATAGCTAAATGATGATGTGCAATATCAGTCAGCCATAGATCACCAGTTAGTGGATCTAATCCTCCACGAAAGGTAAGAAAGTCCGCATATTTTGACCAATTCAAGGTAAAAAAACAGGGTTGCTCCCTTGACAAAACTTGGATAAAGTTGTGCCAAAAGATCTCGATTCAAGATAAATTCATGAGGAAGTGGGATCTCTTTGGGATCTACTCCAACATTTAGAAATTGGTTAATGGGTAATGATACATGTACAATGTACTTGATGCCCCGCCGAAGAAAGAGACCCAAGTCCTAGTAGCCCTGCCAAATGGTGATTCAACATGGATTCTACATCTTGGAACCAAGCCAATTTTGGAGCAACTTTGTGATAATGAAACCAACCAGCAAAAAGCATTAAGGCTGCAAAGACCAATGCACCAATTGCAGTACAATAGAGTTGTAATTCACTAGTTATTCCAGATGCTCGCCAAATCTGAAAAAAAACAGAGGTTATTTGTATTTCGCGGAAACCTCCGCCTACATCACCATTCAATATTTCTTGGCCTACTATTGGCCAAACCACCGCACTAGGTCGAATGTGAGTAGGATCATTTAGCCATGCTTCATAATTGGAAAAATGAGCACCATGGAAATACATGCCACTTAGCCAAAGAAAGATTGGAGAGTTGGCTGAAATGAGCACTAAATACTTTTCGCGAAATCTCTTCTAAATCACTAGTATGGCTATCGATATCATGAGCATCAGCATGTAGGTTCCAGATTCAAGTAGTAGTATCAGGTCCCTTAGCTATGTTCTTGAGAAATGACCAGGTTTTGCCCATTGCTCGAAAGAAGTTTTTATGGAATCCCTATCTACCAAAATTTTGACTTTTGGTTCTGGTGAACGAATAATCATTGAGTCCTCCTCTTTCCGGACAATACAAAAAAAGAGACCTGCCAACATAAAATATAATTAGGGAACTTATGAGAGATGTTTATATTGAATATCTTTCTCTTCTATCTCTCATGTATCTATTCTCTATCTTCTTTAGTTATTCACTAGAACAATTATGATCCGGAAGTTAATCCGGGACAAGTGTTTGAATCTATTATGACATAGCAGTGAGGCGCTCAATGGACCTTTTGTATTAAATATGATGGGGCACCTGTATATTGGGGATTATATTTCTTTTTATGGTAGTTAAGCATATTAAAATAAATACTTCAAAACTATATATATATATATATAAACGTATTATGGATGATGTTTGCTTTTACCGAAACACTTTACGTTTGGTATCAGAGCCTAAACGGTTCTGAGGCCCCTTTAAATTAATAAATTTTAAAGTTTTAATTGTTGATACTTTAAATTATTATTTTAAAATTTTTCTTCATTTTTTTTTACTGTTGATTCAACCCAAAACCCTGAGTGTTGGCTTGTTTTAGAAGAAGAATGCTGAATAGCTGGGTGGTCCAGGTAGTAAGACCCGCAGATAGGGCAGTGAAACCGTTGGTTTAGCCTAGTTGTATTTTTCTTTAAGACTCAAACAAAAATAAGGGGGGGGAAGAGTCATATAGTAAGATTATGGCAAGAAAATTTTTGAAATAAAAATTTAGAGCCAGGCAGTTTAAGCTTTAAAGTGAAATTAATTCAAAGATGTCTCGGTTACTGAATAGGGCTTGGAGCAGTGTTAGTGGTAGAAGTAGTAGATCTAATAGAACTTTAGTTCCGCCTACTTCCTCCGAAATGGAAGCAACATTAAATCAAGATACTTTTCAAAATCAAGAGTTAGAAGTACAAGAAATGGAAAATAAATTAATAAATTGGAACATGCCAGAGATTAAGTTAAACGAAATATATAAAATTAGTACTTTTGATTTTAAGAGTCAAAAAATTATACATACATTAGAACAAGCTAGAAATGTAAAGAATAAGCAAGAAACTTTTACGCTACTAGATAAAAAATTATTAGATCAACATTATAAGGATGGATTTAGATACATTCACTTGGGTTTAGTCCAAGTGGCTGTTAAACCTCTACATAAATTAGGCTTAAACTCGCCTATATTACTAATTCTAAGAGATTCTAGAATTAGAGACTTTCATGACTCCGTGATAGCCATGTTAGAATCTAATCTTAATGATGGACCGGTTTATTTTAACTGTTACCCAAATTATTCGATGAGTTTAGGAGATGAAATTACCAGTTCATCTTTAGTCATCTGCGTTCAACATCAAAATGATAATTTTACTGAAGGAATATCTAATGTGGACATTATTACTAGAATAACCTATAAAGTTACAAATGTTAATTATAATTATAAATCTTTAAGATCTACGCCTAGAAATGAAACATGTGTTATAGAAGCTAATCTAAAAAAGTCCAATGTAATTACCCCTAAAATATTAACCATCTCTGAACTAAAAGAAAAAATTCCAGAAGAATGGATAATAGAAAATGCTACTCAACCAGAGAAATTAGAAGCAAGATCTATAAAAGATATTATTACCGACCAAGATGGAAATATTAGAATAAGAATGAATAGAAGTCAATCTTATAGGTATAATCAAAGTCCTAGCATAGGATCTTCCTCTGCTAGACATTCTGTAGACTCTACTATTAGACTAAACTTAGCAGGAGTTAATTTTACTCCAACAATACCTCGACCTATTTATCAAGAAAGAATTAGTAGGTCTCCTTCACCAACTGAATCACAAATATTAGGTATGATTAAAAAGGAAGAACTTTTTGAAATTGATAAAATTTGGATTAAAGAAGAATTCTTATCAGATCATAATAAAGAAAAACGTAGATGGTATTTTGATAACTTTTCTAAAACAGAAAAGGACTTATACTTAAAGTTATTTTATGAATTTTTAGAATATCACGAAATTAATATTTACTTCTTTACCTGGTTCGAATTGTATTGTTTAGATAATAACATACTGAATCCTTATGCAAAGAAATTATTTTTAAATACAAAAACTAGAATGAGCATTAAATGGAAAACTTCTAGAAAGGAGATAATTGAATCCATTCACCCTCCTTTAGAAGCTGTAAAAATTATATCTCCTAGAGAAAATATTGAAATAGAAGCCTCACCTTTTAAGGCCATAAGTAACCCGACCGAACAAAGGAGGGACGCTAATAACCTTCATAGTCAGTTAAACTACACTAATCAAATCTTACACACCATGTCTCAACAATTAGATAGAGTTGAGCAACTGTTACCTGACACATTAAAGGCAAAGATATCCGATCCTACAAGACCAATCTATCGTTATAATATTCCCACAGATAAAGAAATTAGAGATTTAACATTAGGATATAATCTCGAACAAAAATTAGATGAATTGGCTGACAGACTAAAAATTTTGAATATAGGATCAACATCAGAAGTTAAAATTAACACATTATCCTTTGAAGAAGAAAACATTATTTCCCGAATTGATAAACCTCCGCGACCAAAGACTAGAAACTATTATCCTAGACCTTCCTTTGCTGATGTTCAGTTTGAAGAAAGGAATAGTTTCATCGGAGACAGTTACTCCGGAGACTGTATTATAGAATGGAACATAGATGGTGCGTCAGAACATCATATATTAAATATTATTCAAAATATGACAATGGCAGCAACTGCCTTTAAAATTAAAAAGAATTCCGATAGAAAGACAAAAGACATGCTAGTAATGGGATTTACAGGTCAATTAAAAGGTTGGTGGGATAATATCCTTAGTGATGAAGATAAGTTAAAAATCGATTCTGCTATTAAAATTGAAACTAATGAAGAAATCTGTGTTACAACATTATTGTACGCTATAACCAAATTCTTCATAGGAGAACCTTTAAAATTACAACAAAGGGCTTCAGAACAATTACTAAACTTATATTGCCCTACCATGTCTGATTACCGTTGGTATAAAGACATGTTTCTATCAAAATTATGCCTACGACCAGATGGATCAGCAATTTATTGGAAAGAAAGATTTATTAGTGGTTTACCTAGATTATTTGCTGAAAAGGTCAAGAGTAATATTAGGCAAAACTATAATGGAGAAATACCTTTCAATTCTTTAACAATGGGAGAAATATCTAATTATATTGTTGAAACGGGATTACAAATTTGTACAGATTACAAATTGCAAAATAAAATAAAAAATGAAAAAGTAAACAATAAAAGAGAAATGGGATCGTTCTGTGAGCAATATGGTGCTACCCCCATACGTGCTCCTAGTAACCCTAAGAGTAAAAAGAAAACTTTTAACAAGCAGAATAAGAATCCTAGCAGATTTTATAAGAAAAAGAATTACCAGAAAGAAAATTCTCAAGAAAATAAAAGATTCTATAAAAATCCAAAAAGGAAGAGTAATAAAAAACCTTACCAAAAACATAGTAACAAGAATAAAGACATTAAATGCTACAAGTGTGGTCGATTTGGTCATTATGCCAATGACTGCAAAGTTAAAGAGAAAATACAACAAATTAGTGATTTGAATATATCAGAAGAATTAAAACAAAATTTAATTCATACCTTAGAAAATATAATGTTATTATCTGAAGAAGAATATTCTTCATCTAGTGAATCAGAGGTAGAAGATATTAATCATTTAGTTGAATCAAGTGAATCTGGTGAAGAAGAATTAGAGGAATGTTTAGGTTTAGAATTTTGTAACTGTAACAACTGTATTAAAAGTATTAATGTTTTAACTAATCATCAAGCAAATACGTTAATAGGAATATTAGATAAAATGGAAGAGTCTGAAAGTAAACAAGCTTTTATGAGACAAATCAAAGACATCATCGACGATAATGAAATAGAAAAGAAAGAATTACATAAAGTAGAATTTAAGGATGTTATGGAACTCTTTAAAAAACCAGTTCAGAATCCTATAACCTTAAAGGATTTACAAGAAGAAATTAAAACCCTTAAAAAAGAAATTCAATTGTTAAAAACTAAAGATGATGAGCTAGAAGTTAGAATGCTAGAGTTACAAGGAACTATGATTATTCAAGAGCAAAATAGGTTGCGAAAGACTATTTCTCTGCCTTCTACCAGTAGGGAAAAAGAAGAAGATACATATATTAATAAAATTGAAAAAATGATATCACATAAATGGTATACGAAAATTAAAATAATAATCAAAGATTCAGCCTATGAGTTTACAGCACTAGTAGATTCTGGGGCTGATTTAAATTGCATACAGGAAGGATTAATACCTACCCAATTTTATGAAAAAACTAAAGAATCCTTAAGAGGAGCTAATGGTGATAGATTACAAGTTTCATACAAATTTTCTAATGCTAAGGTTTGTAAAGATAAGATATGTTACATAACTTCCTTTCTACTAGTTAAGAATGTAACTGAAGAAATTATTTTAGGAACACCCTTTTTAACTTTACTTTACCCTTTCAAAGTAAATGAAAATGGTATAACTACTACAGTATTAGAAAGAGAAATTAATTTTGAATTTTTAGATAAACCAAAAATTAGAGATTTAAATTCTGTTCAAGGAAGAGCTATATCCCGAATTAATTTAATAAATAAAAAGAAAAAACAAATTAATTTTATAAATAAAGAAATTCACTTTAAACGAATAGAAGAGCAACTAGAAAGTCCAGTCATTAAAGAAAAAATTAATCATATATTAAAAAAATTTAAAACAGATATTTGTTCAGAACAGCCCAATGCGTTCTGGAAAAGAAAAGTTCATACTGTGTCATTACCATATGAGCCAGATTTTAAAGAAATAAACATACCAACTAAAGCTCGTCCAATACAAATGAATAAAGAACATCTAGACTACTGCAAAAAAGAAATACAAGATTATTTAAATAAAGGTCTGATTAGACCTAGTAAATCTCCATGGAGCTGTTCAGCCTTTTATGTAATTAATGCTTCAGAATTAGAAAGAGGAAGCCCTCGATTAGTAATAAACTATAAACCCTTAAACAAAGCATTAAAATGGATTAGATATCCTATACCTAATAAAAAAGATTTAATTAACAGATTACACAATAAAAGTATTTATTCTAAATTCGATTTAAAATCCGGATATTATCAAATTCAGTTAGAAGAAAAAGATAAATATAAAACGGCCTTTGTTGTGCCTTTTGGCCATTATGAATGGAATGTTATGCCTTTAGGATTAAAAAATGCCCCTTCAGAATTTCAAAATATTATGAATACAATATTAAATGATTATTCAGACTTTACCATTGTCTATTTAGACGATATATTAGTCTTCTCAGACTCTATTAATCAACACTTTCACCATATGGAATTATTTTACCAAATTATTAAAAATAATGGATTAGTTTTATCTGAAAAGAAATTAAAAATATATCAATCAAAAATTAGATTTTTAGGCTTTGATATAACACAAGGGATGTACACCCCAATTAGTAGGTCTTTAGAGTTTGTTAGCAAGTTTCCTAACGAAATAAAAGATAAAACTCAATTACAAAGATTCCTAGGATGTATCAATTATGTATCCGACTTTATTCCTAACCTTAGAACCATATGTATTCCTTTGTTCAAAAGACTTAGGAAAAATCCACCCCCTTGGGACACCACTATGACTCAGAGTATTTTAAAACTAAAAGAGATAGTTAAAAAATTACCCTGCTTAGGAATACCAGATCCTACAGCTAATTTAATTGTAGAGACCGATGCCTCTGATCTTGGGTTTGGAGGAGTTTTAAAGCAATTACTTCCGGGATCGGATAAGGAACAAGTTGTCAGATTTTACTCTGGAACTTGGAACCCGGCCCAATTAAATTATAGTACTATTAAAAAAGAAATTTTGGCCATTGTTTTATGCATTACCAAATTTCAAGATGATTTGTTTTTAAAACCATTTTTATTAAAAACTGATTGTAAAGCTGCAACCAGTGTTTTGCAAAAAGATGTTAAAAACTTAGTTTCTAAACATATATTCGCAAGATGGCAAGCATTACTCTCATGTTTCGATTTTGAAATTGAGCATATATCGGGAATTAAAAATTCCTTACCAGACTTTTTGACAAGAGAATTTCTACAGGGCAAAAATGAGTAGCGCTCCGGATCCTCGAGATAATTATGGTCCGAAGAAAATTACAGATAAAACATTAGTGTTAGGTTCTTCAAGTTCCTCAGAAAAAACATTAGCTTTAGGATCCTCTAATTACCTTAATAAGCTTGTGGCCAGTCCCCAGTCTATTACGTCTTCAAGATTTAAACCTTCAGCTGGAATTAGGCCTGCTCTTGTTACACCTTTGCAGTTTACCTCACAACTAGCGAGTCCCTCTTCATTAAAGCCTCGTCCTACAAAATTAGCCTATTACTCACCTCCAGAGACTACCCCAAAGTCCACCTTCATTACTAAAAATCAAATTGTACCCATTCTACCTTTAGAAAGTCTTTATTGCCAACCAAACGCCTCATTACTACAAACAGTGTCAAAAGTACTACCTCCTGGGTTTTTCTTCCTACCAGAAGATTCAAACCTTCAAAAAACAAGAAGGTTTTATGAATTTATTTTAGTTGATACAGATTCAATAACCCTTACGCATAATTATGATACTAAAGATTCATCAAGAATTACTTTTTCGAAATTTAAGATTAACAAAGTCTTAACTCCGACAGATTGGGGTCAACCCCCTTTTAAAGAAAAGTCTCTCAGCAGAACCTTCGTTCCCCAATGTTACAATTACTTTGATTACATGAAAGCATGGTACCATTTTTTAGATATTGAACCTTATAATCATACGTGGTTTATTTGGTTTAATAAAAATATCTCAATTAATTTTCCATCCTGGTTTATTGAGTGGTTCTACACCATCGGACCACTTTTGGACACATTACCAGATTATGCCTTTGACGCCTTTAAAATATTCAATGAAACTACTTCATGTCCTCAGCATAAAGCCTTACTTAGTTTCTGTGCAATATTTGGAATTACTTGGATTACCTCTTGGACTTTCTCTTCTGAACCTTTGTGGGAAGATGCAACTCCTTTACAGTTAGTAAAAAGATACTCCGTCAAATGGTGGAGTAAATTTAATCCGCAATTACTCTCAACAGAAAGATTAAATGCTTGGTTCAAGGCAAATCCAAATCTTTGCCAATCATCCAAGGCTTCACCTTCATCTGATATTAATAATTTCTCAACTCTTCATCCTAAGCTATTAGAGTCGCTACAGAAGATTACCGATCCTCAAGAGTTTTTAGAAAAAGTAAAGGATGCTATGTCAGTCCTATCTGATAATGATAGTACCAGCATTACCAGCGCAGCAGAAAATGAAGATGACTGCTACGGAATACAAGACCTCTAGATTACTGTTCGTAGTGGACCTATATCTTAGAATTATTTGAAAATAATGTTATCTTTACTTTATGTCATGTTTGTAACTTTTACTTTATTACTTTTCTTTATGTCTTTTCAGTTTTGGTTTTTGTAATAATGGCTCGGATTTGTAAAATTTATAGTTTTAAGTTTTTATTTTTAAAGTCCGGTTCAGATCCTTAGTCTATAAAAGGATCTTTGGTGTTTGTAATTGGTATGCAAAAATTTTCAGATCAAAACCTGAAGAATCTTGCCTACCTCGCTTATTGTAAGTAAACTTTATGAAATAAAATGTTTTGTTATAACTTCTTTTTTGCTGTATTAACTTTTCAAATTATATTTTATTTAACAACTGAATTAGATCTATTGTTAGATGATTTACCTGCCATTGATCATAACGTATTATGATTGATCATAACGTATTATGGATGATGTTTATGGTCAAGTAGTCTAGTAACTAGAAATTTCACCTTTAAGATGGATAAGTAGGATGACCGGGATTCAAATTCTGATCTCCTGCATATATAATGCATTGCCCTATCGATATATTGAACTAAGCTCACAGGACTATATATATATTTATAAAAGTATTCAAAAAGTTAAAACCATTAATAATTGTATCGATTTTTATTTTTTACTTTTTTTTCTTATAATCAGCATTAGAGAATGAAGGATCTTTTGATGAAAACTTATGGGTATTCATTCAAAATAACTTAAGATATGGTTATAATCCATTCCTATAAGCTTTAGAGAAAGATCTTCAAAAACAACTTGCTATGATTTTTTTTTCTTTCTAAGAGATGTCTTTGGTTTCAAAAATTTAGAGGTCAATGGATGGCACATGGTTCATAATTTGTACATTTAATCCCTCTAATAAAGAACAATCTATTTGTGACTCGATTATTTATTATACAACATATCCTAGAGGATAAACATAATTGCTTAATTAAGTTGTCTTGTTCGTTTTGCTGAATGCAAGAAAGCTCTCTTTTGACATGGGTTCCCATGAGGCCTCGAGGGAAGATAGATATCCTGCAATGTTTCTTCAACAATGTTGGGACACTATAGTCTATAGCAAATTCTCTTTATCAATACGTGATGAAGTAGACTTGGTCCCCTTCTCTCATTACTTCTATTAATAACACTTTACTTGTGATAATTCCAAAACTGGATATGACGGAGTTTGGGTCATTGTTCTGTGTAATGTTACTTAACTAGTGATAATACCCGTGCACTGCACGGTGAAGTGAAATTAAAAAAATATTTTATTTTTTAATTATGTTTAAGTCCTTTAAAAAAGGAAGTGAATCAATGATATTTTATTTTGTTACATAAAAATAAAAAATATGTTGAGGATGAAGAAAAAAATAATGAAATTTCCAATCCATAAATATGTGTGTTTTGGCAAACATATAGCAAGAAAAACAGTGCAAAGAATAATTATATAGACGAATTTGGGGTAACAATAAAAGTTTGAACATTATTAATTTATAAATAAAAAAGTAACAAAAATTCCCAAAAAAATTTGATTTTTTTTTTTGGTTTATAAAGTAGACACTATAATGAATATCAAATGATACTTTTACGTAAATTATACACACTAAAGCTTATAGTCTCAAAAATAAATTGAATGTCATTAGTGTGAAGATCCATGCATGGTGCTTTAAATTTTTTTTAATTTACTTTTTATTTTGTTGTTGTTAGTTTGGATATTTGACTACCAAGATAGGTATGATTATTGAATCGAAACATTTACCATATTTTATTTATTTAAGGATATCAAGATCCTTACTATTTGAACCAATATTCATTATTTATCGGTTCAAGTAAATTTTATTACACAAATAAATAACTTATATTTAAATAAAATTAAATAATTTGATATTGGCAAAAGATACAAAAGTCGCTACATAAAACATGGTATATGCATTATTCAAATATAACAAAACAATAACATAACCATAAAGGAATTTTTTGTTTAATAATAATGATAGAGAATTTACAAACAAAATAGAGAACTTGGAAAATATTGGTTGTATACAAAGACCATAGTAATTTAATAAAATTTAAATAAAACTAAGAAATTAAAGCTTCATTTCCTCCATTTGTGTATTTTTTATATTTATCAATAATAAATTTTTGTTCAGTATTTTTATATATTTATTCTTTGTTTTTTTGGTCATCAATTGCAAATATCTACCTCATATTTTTTAAATCGACCCAATTGAGACTATTCAAGTTTATCAAAGAACAAAATGAGTTTTAACTCAATAAACCTTTTTTTTTTTTTGGTACAAATAAAACTCTCATTTTAAAGAAAAGAATACTCTTTATTTTTTTTCTTAAAAAATGCATTCTTATCCTATTTGTATTAAATTTTTATAAAAATGAGTTATTTTCACTCTAATTAAATTATACAATTCCCCGTGAACATAACTCAATTGGTAGTCCTTGTCAAAAAAAAAAAAACTCAATTGATAGTCATTACCCAACTTGACAAAAAAATGCAATTAAATTATTTGTATTTGTTATACTTAAAATAAATTTAAATATCTACACTATTTTTATTAATTTGATTAATTTAAGATCATTTGATTTTTGCATATGAAGAATAAATAAATGACAATGCATATATTTTTTATATTCGATATAATGCAAACACAATATATAATATGGAAATAATGTGCAAGTAAATAAATTAAATGACATCGCATAGAGCATAAATAAATTAGCAAGTAAGAATAAGACAAAAAAAAAAAACACAAACAGTAGGGGGTGTGAGCAGCAACAGGGGGTGCGCTTTGTAAAACAGATTGAAGAGCGAAGAAAATCTGGGCTGAAGATCTTAGGCCCAAAGGGCCAACCAATTAATTTTTAAAAAATAAAAATAAATAAAAGAAAGAGAGGGCATATAAAGATTTTTAACAGTAAAAAAAATTCATTTTAAAAAAAATCAAACATCTCTCTTCTCTTTAACGCTCTCTCTCTGTCTCAAAGCTCCCTTATTCTCTCATTATCCGGCGCGGTGGTCGCCGGAGCCAGGCGGCCGCGCCACTGCGTCGGAGTTTCCAAACCACCCAAAATCCGAACTTTTTACAGTAAACCCCTATATTTTTACATGCTCTTTTCAATTCCGGACTCTAAATTTTAAAAAGGCTCACCGATCGACCGGATCGGAGGAAAAAAGTGTGTCGGAATCTCCTCTCTCTTGCCTCTGTTTCGATCCTCTCCTCGTCCTCTTTTTTTTTTTAATCTTTTCGTTTTCCGATTTCGTTTGGCTTTGTTTCGATTTTGACTCTCAGTGAAATTGTTTTTTGGCTGATGAATTCTGGATTGCAATTATGTTATGTTGCTGTTAGATTCCCTATAAAAAATGTGAATCAGTTATGTTGTCTGTTATGTTGCTGTTTTGGAGAGAAAGGAGAATAATGAAAGCATTGGTAGTAGGGTTTTTAAGTGGGACACCCCCTATAAAAAACTTTTTGAAACAAAATGTGAAAATAAGCTGTGATCTAACCTGTTGATCAGAAAAGGTTGAAGGCCGGCAAATCCTTCACTTGATGAATACTTCGGTTGAGTTAAGCAGCAATTCACCACCGGAGGGGGTTGTACCTGCAGGCGCTCCGATGCTTAAGTTAATGGAGTGAACAAGTACAAAAAGTGAGAGTGAGTAAAGAATAGAATACCTAACCCTCCAGTGAAGGAGGGTATTTATAGAACCCCCAGCGTTGGGCCAAGGTCCTCTTAATGGGATGTGCACAACGGCCCAATAGGAGAGACTGTCAGGATTTCTCCGTTGTTGGAGTAAGGAACCGACATTTAGTCCTCATCCAGAACGTGCCCTAATTAATCGGAACACGTGGGAATAATGACGGCGTAGCAGATCCGAGCGGGGAGCTCGAAGATTGTCGGGGAGAAACTCCTAGCCCATTATGTCGAGCAGGAGCCCTAAGCTCCTTGCGTCGAGCAGAGAATGGATAGGGCCAGCTCCAGGCCCAGTCCAGAACAAGCTGACTTGGCATGCTCTTAATTCACTCTTCCGTGATTTTTAAAGCAATATGAGCCCAACTACAGTACTTTGAAGACACATTTGAGTTTTACTGCTTTGTTAAGAGTAGGGATTACAAAATAATCACCAAGGTTATTGACTTATCGTTAATTGAATTAAGCCTATGTTGGACACTATTATATCTCCATATCAATCTAGTTTTATCCCAAGGCGTATTATTCATCGTACTATTATTGTGGTTTAAGAAATGGTGCACTCTATGTCTAAAATGAAAGGGGAAAAGATGTTTATGTGTATCAAGATAGATTTAGAAAAAGCCTATGATTGTCTCAATATTTTGTCATGTCTTACATAGTGTAAGTTTTCCTCAATGTGACTGTTTGTCCTCTTATTTGTTTCCTATTTGCATGAATCGTCTCTCTAATCTTATTGCATATTAGGTGGAAGCTAATTATAAATAATTAAGGGTCAAAGAGCAATATTAAAAATTTGATGTTCCATTTCATTGGATAACCTCCAAAAAATGGAATATTATTATATACATTTATATTTCATCCCATTTTCACAAATACCAAACATAGCTTTGGGAAAAAAGACCATGCTGAATTGCAAGGGTTTTAAATTTCCACTAGATTAATAAAGTAATTTCTCAAAAGTTAAATTTTCGCACAATTAATGGGGTTATCTAGCAATTTTTTTTTGTAGTGAACGCTTGAACCAAAAACTATCTAGGAGCTGATCATGCAAATCCGACTCTTATGCGCATATAAATGATTTGATTATCAGGGACTTCATCATGTTTGCATTTCTCAATAAGCATAGATGTTAAGGAAAGAAAGATGAAGAAAATAAAATTACAAAAATTAATGAATGAAACTAATTATTGATTTCCGTAATTTTCTTTTCTCCCTCTTTTTTGCATCATACCAAATACACCATTAGAGTTGGGTGATTCCTAAAAGGATTCAGCCCTTCAAATTGTTGAGCGAATACCTTGATAAAAGACAAAGCATACATGATTTGAGGAATATTTCTTGAATAATCTAATCCTTCTAATGATGTGTTGGATACCATTGTTTTGTTGGTTAATGATGTTGATAAATGGATATGCATGGCGACCATATCATAATGTTGGTTATTCAGTCAGGAGTCAAATGAGTCTAACATATTTTAGTTTGTTGTATTATTCTATCTTAGACATATCTTGGTCATGTGTTTGTGTTTTTCAGTTTTAATATATTATTATTTCTTGTTCTTAATAGAAATAAAGATTTTATATAGAAACTATTTAATTTGAAATTCGCAAGATTACCAATAAGCTTTAATTATGAGAAATTAACCTTAAATTAAGTGAAAAATATCTTTTTAAGCAAAGAAAAAAGTAAAAAAAGCTTAAATATAAAAACAGTCCTTGCAATTACGTCTCGTTTTGGTTTTGACCCCTATAAGAAAAAAGTTTGATTATAGTTTCTGCAGTATCGCAAAACTCTTAAAATAACACCTTTTGATTTTTTTTAATTAGAAAATGCGGAGTTGGTTAATTTTAACCGACATGTAGTAGTGACAAGGATCCAATATGCTAGTGTATCATTTTTTTATGCTGATGACTCATTGAAACAAAATAGTAAAAATCTTAAAACAAATTTATAAAAAAGGAATGTAAAGTTCTTCAAATCAAAACTGAGAATCTTCATCAACATTGTTCATCTCCATCACAAAAATAAATAAAAAATTTCCATAATCTTCTTCAACTCAAGAACCAAAAAGTCTGGGCACTATTACAAAATAACTAGTGGCTTTTGAAGATCCAGATCTAGAAGGTCACAAAATGACTGTGTTGTTGTTGTTGTTGGTGCACAAAGATGATAAATGAATATAAAAGAGAATGTATTAATGAACTTGAAAAAACGGCTACAAGAAGAATAAAGGCACTTACATATATGATGATATCACTACTCCTATTTATACACAAGGACTAGGTCATAAAGACAACATAGTAAAATACTAAAATACCCTTAAATATAAATTACTTCTAACACCATCCCTTAATTTATATTTACACAAAACTAACAACACCAATTCCATCCCTTAAACGAAAAAATTGGTCAGTCTTGATTGCCTTTGTCATCACATCTGCCAGCTGCTTCTGAGTGCTACAGTGCACAACTTCTAACACTCCATTCTGAACCTGATTCCTTAAGAAGTGATACTTGGTCTCAATGTGCTTGCTTCTCCCATGCAGCACTGGGTTCTTGGCAAGATTGATTGCAGACTTGTTATCAATCATCAGCTTCAGAGGCTTGTTTACCTTAATCTTCAGATCCTGTAGCAAGTTCAGAATCCACACAGCTTGGCATGCAGTCAGAGCGCCTGCAATATATTCAGCTTCACAGGTTGATAGAGCCACAACAGGTTGCTTCTTGGAGCACCAAGAAATAGGACCTCCCAGGAATTTAAACAAGTACCCAGAAGTACTTCTTCTATCAACCCTGTCTCCACACCAATCAGAGTCTGAGTAGCTCAGAAGCTCTGATTCGGTCTTTCCTTCAGAAGGGAATAGCACTCCATGCTTCAGAGTTCCCTTGATGTACCTCAGAATCCTGACAGCAACTTGGTAATGGGACCATTTTGGTTTGCTCATAAATCTGCTAACCATTCCAACTGCATAGCAAATATCAGGTCTGGTATTGCACAAATACCTTAGAGAACCAACCAACTGTTTGAAGGTTGTAGCATCCACATCCTCTCCATCAGAATCTGAGTCCAGCTTCTGATTGGTATCAGAAGGTGTAATTGCAATTTTGCAATTTTCCAGCTTAAATCTCTTCAGAAGCTCAAGTTCATACTTCATTTGATGTAAAATGATTCCTTTCTCAGAGTACATAAATTCCATCCCTAGAAAGTAACTCATTTTACCAAGGTCTGTTATCTCAAATTTCTTCATCAGAGCCTTCTTGAACTTAGCTATCTCTTGTTCAGAGCTTCCAGTCAGCAATATGTCATCAACATATAAACATACCAGAATCATATTGCCTTCTGAAGTGTGTTGAACATAAACATCATACTCCAATTCACATTTCTGAAACTCATGCTTCTTGAAGAAAGAATCAATCTTCATATTCCAGGCTCTAGGTGCCTGTTTCAATCCATACAAGGCTTTATGTAATCTATACACCATCCCTTCCTGATTCTTTTTCTCAAAACCAGGAGGTTGTGACACATATACCTCCTCTTGTAATGGACCATTCAGAAATGCAGATTTCACATCTAAATGCATCAGAGGCCAATTCCTGTTAGCAGCTATTGCAATTACCAGTCTAATTGTTTCATGTCTTGCTACAGGTGCAAACACTTCAAAATAATCTAGCCCAGGTTTCTGTAGGAATCCTCTTGCTACTAACCTTGCTTTGTATTTGCCAATTGATCCATCTGGCTTTAGCTTCTGCTTGAAAACCCATCTGACACTGATGGCTTTCTTGCCTTTTGGAAGTTCTGATAGCTTCCAAGTTTTGTTTCTCTTGATAGCATCAAGTTCTTCATTCATGGCCTGCAACCAGACTTGTTGCTTAAGAGCCTCTTCTATACCCACGGGTTCAGAGTCTACTAACATAGCACACTGAATAACTTCTCCCTCAGAGTCTACTTCAGTGTATTGCAGCATATCAAACCCTGCAAACCTTCTTGGAATGCTTCTGATTCTTTGTGGTCTTTGATCTTGTTCCACATGATTTCCTTCAGAAGTTGGAGGTTCAGAAGTACTATCTTCAGAAGCTTCAACATCAGAGCCTTGACTTTCAGGGTCTCCTTCAGGACCTCCTTCAGAGTCTGGATCACCTTCAGAGCCTGAATCACCGTCAGAATCTGAATCAACTTCAGAGTCTGAATCTCGTTCAGAGTCTCCTTCAAGAAATATCACATCAGAGTTGGATTGAGTTTTGTTCCAATCCCAAGTTTCTAATTCCTTCACAATGACATCTCTGCTGAATTCAATTATATTAGTCTCTGGATAATAGAACTTGTACGCACCTGTACTGTGGTACCCCACCAATAACATAACTTTGCTTCTATCATCCAGCTTCTGTCTTCTAGCTTCTGGAACATGTTTGTAACAAACAGAACCAAACACCTTCAAATGACTAACACTTTGCTTATCTCCAGTCCACTTTTGAATAGGAACTATTTCCTTCAACTTCTTCGTTGGACATCGGTTGAGCACATAACATGCTGTTGCAACAGCTTCACCCCATAAATTATGAGGAAGCTTCTTCTCTTTCAGCATGCTTCTCACCATATCAAGCAAAGTACGATTTCTTCTTTCAGCAAGACCATTATGTTGAGGAGTGTAAGGAGCAGTAACCTCATGCTCAATTCCATTCTCCTCACAAAAGGTTTTAAACTCATTGGAATTAAACTCACCACCACCATCCGTTCTGAGAATCTTCAGCTTCTGACCACTCTGCTTCTCAGCTTTCACTTTGAACTTCTTAAACTCAGCAAACACCTCATGTTTGTACTTTATCAGGGATACCCATGTCATTCTAGTAAATTCATCTACAAATGACACAAAGTATTTATTCCCTCCAATTGATGCTACCTGAAATGGACCACACACATCAGAATGTACTACTCCCAATGCATGTTTTGCTCTTGGAGCTACTCCTGATGCAAAAGACAGTCTTGGTTGCTTTCCTTCCATGCACACCTTGCATGACTTCTCAGGTTTCTTGATTGTAGGAATTCCATGTACCAGATTCTTTGATTTTAGATGCCCTAGGCTTCTGAAATTTAAATGACCAAATCTTCTATGCCATAGCTCACTATCCTTCTCAACACTTGTTGCACTAAGGCATTCAGAGTCTGCAGTTTTAACATTCACCTTGAATGTCCTGTTCCTTCCCTGTTCTGACTCCATAATCAGCTTCTGATTACGATCATACAGCTTCAGAAGATTGTCCTTCATGGTAACTGAAAAACCTTTCTCAATCAGTTGCCCTACACTCATCAGATTGCTTTTCATGCCAGGTACATACCATACATTCTGAATCAATGCTGATTTGCCATTGTTAAGAGTGACTCTGACATTTCCCATACCTTCAGCATTAAGGTATTTATCATCAGCACATCTGATCCTTGTACTCTTACTCGAGTCAAAGTCAACCAACCACCTTTTGTTTCCAGTAAGATGATTTGAACACCCTGTGTCCATATACCACCACTCTGATGAATTCATATCATCAGTCTCAGAAGCCATTAGCAACACAGATTCACCATCAGAGTCATCAGAGCTTCTGGCTATATTTGCTTCTTCTGACTTCCTTTCTTTGTTTGACCGACACTCAGAAGCAAAATGACCAAACTTCTGACAACAGTAGCATTGAATCTTCTTCTTGTCAAACTTCTCTTTTCCCTTCTGATACTTTTGCTTATCAGAGTTTGAAGTTTCAGGCTTCTGAACTCCATCAGACCTTCTCTTGGCTTCTGACCAAGACTTCTTCTGATGATTCTTACCAGAGTCTGCTTTCAGAGCCTGCTACTCTACTTCTCTTTCAGAGTTTCTCTCAGTCAAACGCAACTCTTGTGCTTCTAGACTACTTTGTAGCTCTTCAATTCTCATGGAACTCAAGTCCTTGGAATGTTCAATAGCTACCACAATGTAATCAAACTGAGGGGTAAGTGATCTCAATACCTTCTCAATGATTACTTGTTCTGAGAGTGTTTCTCCACACGCCTTCATCTCATTAGTGATCAAAATCATTCTTGAGATGTACTCAGGGACCTTCTCATTGTTCTTCATGTTGAGATTCTCATACTGCTTTCGTAAGGACTGAAGCTTCACCTTCTTCACTGATGCATCACCACCATAGCATCTGATCAGTGTGTCCCACGCGGCCTTTGCCGTTTCTGAGTCAGCAATCTTCTCAAACACGTTTTCATCCACACACTGATGGATGTAGAACAACGCCCTCTGATCTTTCTTCTTCGTATCCTTCTGAGCAAGCTTTTGTGCATCTGTTGCATCAGCTGCTACTGGAACATAACCTTCAGTAACAAGTTCAAGCACATCTTGAGCACCAAACAGAACAATCATCTGTTTCATCCAACGATTCCAGTTTTTGCCATCAAACACTGGAAGCTTGGTACTCATACCACTGTTTCCGTTCATCTTCAATCTTTGTGCGTTCACTTAAATCTCACTAACACTCGTGTTTCCCAATCCCGCAGAATCAGAAAATGTGATTCTGTTACAACTTCGTTCAAGATTCAACTCGAATTCAAGAAACGAAATCAATCACACAACGCCTCACGTTTCACTCGTGTTTCCCGTGGATTTGAACCGGAGCTCTAGATACCAATTGTTGGTGCACAAAGATGATAAATGAATAGAAAAGAGAATGTATTAATGAACTTGAAAAAACGGCTACAAGAAGAATAAAGGCACTTACATATATGATGATATCACTACTCCTATTTATACACAAGGACTAGGTCATAAAGACAACATAGTAAAATACTAAAATACCCTTAAATATAAATTACTTCTAACAGTTGTAGTCATCCGCCATGGAAAATGTTGAAATGAAGAGAAAGGATTTTTTGTATTTTTTGTTTGTATATGAGAAAGGAATGTTGAGCATAAATAAATCTCATGATTCATGAAACAAGGAAGTGAAGTAAGGTTATCTCAGGAAAGCGCATGTCAAAATTTAGGTGTATTCAACAATGGAGGAACCATAATTGCAGCAGATTTTACCCCTTTCAATTTAAAAGAAACTTTTTTTTTTGTTTTTAATTTATTTTGTAATTATTAAAAATAATAATTGTAATTTTAATCTAAAGTTTAAATTAAATATTTAAAAAATTAAATCCACATCAGCAACTTTGCATAATCAGCATATGGCAAATCATTTTAAATTGAACATGTCAGCTAAAATTATAGCTCAAGAATTTTTTTTAAAATTATTCAGATTTTGCTGGAATTAAAATCAAACTTTTATTTTCACTGGGATCAAAATCAAAACAAGGTATAATTGTGGGGATTTTTTTTCATATTTAAACCAAACAAAAATGTTGAGAAAAAAGTGGCATCTCAACTAAAAAAGAAATAGATATAATTTGATATATTAAGCCAAAATCCAAGAAAATAAATAAATATATAACTGCCTCGTTGAAAAAAATTATTTGTAAAACTTATAGACATTAAGATATCATATAATTAAGAAAAAGAGTGTTGTGGAATTACAAATATTAACAAAACATTTATTAAAAAATAACATATATTAAAACATGTTATAGAAAACAGAGGAGTACTATAGTACTTGAGTTATTTTACAAATTCAAACTGATATTAAATTTCACAGAATTTTGTAAACAATCAAAATCAAAAGACAACTATAATTTACTTATACACCATAATTAAAAGCCACTATGTAACACACACAACTTATGCCCATTGGAGTCGCAAAGGACATTAACCTGATGATTACCTGAAAAATAATCCAAATACAAATATTATGAGTTACATTTACTAAATAATAAAGGATGTCTATGGTTTCAACTAAAAATCAACTAAAATAATACTAACAACTTTTTCTACTATGAAAATCACCATTAAATATATATATATATAAGTCTCTATATCTGAATATTTATTTTATTTAATTTGATATTTAGTAGCTGCAAACATACCGTCTTTGCAAAATATATTTATATTAAAATTAATCTTAATAATATTAATTTTAATTAGTCCGTATTTTGAGGAATTAAAATCAAATATAAAGTACTTCTGCTTACCACATTGAAGTGTGATGATATCTCATCATTCCTCTAAATCAAGGTTCATTTCAAGTAGTTTTAGTGGTTTTTGCAAATAAAAGTAAGCTACAAGTGATGAAGAATGAAGGTTTTAAGAGATTACTTGATCCACAAGCCAAGGTCAAAAAGGTGGGAAAAATACCATAAAAGTGGTTAAAAGAGGCATTCTGCTCACTTAGCTTGCGCGAGCAAGGCATAGCGTGCGCGAAACAGAGCTAGCGTGCGCGAGGATGTGCTTAGCGTGCGCGGAGAATTGATTGAAAACGGAGTGGCATTCTGTCGATCTAGCGTGCGCGATCAAGACCTAGCTTGCGCGAGGGATGCGCGGACCGGGCTAGCTTGCGCGAGACTGGCGCGAAATCTTAGCAAACTATAAAAGCCAAGTTGAAACTCATGGACCAGGTTACGCGGTTTGGAAGGAAGAACATGGATTGAGGATTGGAACTCATGGATTGAAGCTTGGATGCAAGATTCAAGTCCTAATTCCTTCATTTTCTTCATGTATTTTCATTTCTTTCTCTTTGAATCTCTTGTAATAATGATTTGTTAAACTTCTTGGATTGGGTTTTGTGATGATAATCTAGTATGAATCTATGGTTTATATGTTAGTTTCTTATTAATTCTCTTGTGATTGATTCATTTACCATTTCATTAATCTTGTGTTTAATGCTTCATGAATGTTGATGAATGTTTATGTATGAGTTTAGATTCTTGCTTGCTAAGAGATTAGATGTTGGAATTGGAACTAGATTAATGAATTAATCTTGTAATTTGCCTAGAGATAGGAAATTAGGGATTTAGATTAAGGATTTAACGAACTTAATTGCCTATGTTAACTTGTAATTAGCCTAAGAGATTAGGGCATTTGAGTGTGCATAGTGAGTTACATGACCATGAGAGTGGATGTAGCTATTGTGTTAAATCATCATGGTAATTGAATGAATCATGTCTAGGGAATTAACCTCTAACATCATAGTGAAATGCTAGTGAATCGGAACAAAATCCAATCGCCCGCCAACCGTTCGTTAAAAGTTCAATTTCTCGTTTTAACCAATTTGAATGCTAAAACTCCCCCATTTTATTGTCTTTAATTTTACTTTTACTAGCTAAGCCTTTGTCGAAATAATCTCAATCCTCGTGGGATCGATATTTTACTACTTTTGATAATTCGTATACTTGCGAAATTAATCATCAAAGTGAAAGAGTGCACATCAAAACCATCTTGAATAAAAGGGAATCAAAAACTTGTCTTTCACATCATAAAGAAAATTGAAGTAAGCATGCCTCCATGACCTTTTGAATAAAATGGAACCAAAAACAATACAAAAGCTAACTGCAAATCCAACTCCCGAGCCCATATAGAACGATTCCATCAGCTCAGATCCTTCCTCATCATTTTCAGCCATAACTTTTGTGTCACCATTATCATGTTTGCATTTCTCAATGAGTGGAGTTCCACAAAGTTGAGGATTGCCCATATAACTAAGAGATGTGAAGCTTTGGAGTTGAGTTCCTAATGGAATTTGACCCTTCAAATTGTTGAATGAAAGATTCAATACCTCAAGAAAAGATAGAGCTGACATGGTTTGAGGTATTTCTCCTGATATTGTGTTATTTGAGAAATCAAGTGACTCTAATGCTTTCATATTGCCTATTTCTTTCGGTATGGTTCCGGTTAATTGATTTTGTGACAAGTTTAAGGATTGCAATGCAATGAGTCTGAAAACTTCTAAAGGTATTCTACCCGACAAATGGTTATTAGAAAGGTCAAGAACATGCATATATTCAATATAGCCTAAAATATTGTTTCCCTTTGCTACCAATGAAAGACCTATCCAAATTTTAAAATTTGGAAGCTTAATACCAAATTGATCACTTCCTGAAACATTATTGAACATCATGGAGGTAATATTATGTAGGCAGTGAGGTATTGTTCCGGTTAACCTATTATTTGCAAGATCCAACACCATGAGAGAAGATAGTTGGCATATTTGTTGAGGAATATAACCACTAAATTCATTTGATCTCAATATAAGAGCTTTCACATCTTGGCCAAACCAATTTGGTATATTTCCAGAAAATTTATTTCCACTAAGATTAACAATCACAAGTTTATGACATTTTTTCAATGACAAAGGTATCTCTCCATGTAACTTGGTATCATAAATATTTAATGACAAAAGGTTGGATAAAGAACCCATTGAGTGTGGAATCATGCCAGTTAGATTATTATTCCCTAGACCAACATGAATAAGGGATTTCCAATTTACCCAACAATTAGTGAGTTCTCCAGATAAAAAGTTGTAAGACACATCCAAGAGCTTCAAATTACTTTTCTCTGTCATATTATGGCATAATAGAGGTGAAAGAGATCCAGTTAGACTGTTACTTTGTATATCGAAAATACTCACATTTGAAGTTAATCGAGGAAGGCCACCGCTCAAACCATTTCCAACCAACCATACAATTTCAGAGTTCAACAACACGTTTGACATATCCCAAGGCATGGTATTGTTGGATAAATAGAGAAATTGACAGTGTGCTGTCAAATTCCAAAACATTTCTTGAGATTCATTATTAAACAATGACTTCGCTATTTGAATATAAATGAGTGATGTTTGTGTGTAGAACCATGGAATAAGTTTAAGATCTACATACTCCAACACGAGGTGATGAAGTTTAAAAGGAGGAATCCAATTGGGATCAAAATCAAAATTAAAAGAAGGTGAACCAAATGACAATATTTGTAAATTTGAGAGTTTGGCAAAATTTCTCTTTGATATAACTCCCGATAGATTATTACCTCTAACATCCAACTCCTCTAAATTTGAAAGTTGTCCGAAACATTCAGGAAGGGTACCAGTCAAGTGATTTGAGGCAACACGAAGGACAGTTAAGGATGACAAATTCCCTAATGTAGTGGGAATAGAACCAGTAAATGAATTATAAGAGAGGCCAAGAATTTTTAGGCCTCCAAGTTGGCCTAAACATTTGGGAATTTTACCACTAAACATGTTGTCTCCCAAGAACAATGAATTCATGTTTCTAAGATTCAATAAAGTTTTGGATATTTGGCCATGGAAATGATTTGACCTAAGATCCAAATAAGAAAGACCACTTATATTGAACAACCAAATAGGAAATTCAGATAAGAAATCATTGCCAGAAAGGTCAAGATATTCAAGTGAAGTGAAATTGGCATATAGAAGAGATGGGTTAACACTTTCAAGTAGACAATTATACAATTGTAACTTAGAAAGAGAAGGAAACATAGTCAATATCTGAAGCCAATGAGTTTCCTTATGAAGATCAACAAAATTCAAGTTGAGATATTGTAAGGATGATGATAGACGAAGAAGCCATCTTAAATCATCAATCAAAAGATTTTCATTTTCTGACAAGTCAAGATGAACAACATTGGAAAAGTTTCTATTCACATGAGGAGAGTTAACTAATGACTTGTTTTGACAATCCATGGGTAAGTGTATAGCTTTAAAGTCATTATTGCTCAAATCCAAGTAGTTCAAAAATTCAAGCTCAAATAAAGTAAGATGAAACTTACCTTCCAAACAATGAGCTTTGTTCTTTTTGCTGCCAATAATGGAGTCGTCAGTGAAACAGGGGAGGCTTAGATTTGTGACTCTACCATTGATGTTACAATGAACACCTCTCCATTCACAGCAATCTTCCTTGTTGGACCATGTTGACAACATGCCTGATTGATCATTGAGACCATTTTTAAAACAGAGGAGTATTTGTTTGTCCTTTTGGTTGCAAGAACTCTTTGTCTCACATATTATTATATTGCATATGATTACAAATGACAATAATAGAGAGAATCTCATTCTCACCATGATATCACTAGAATTGAATGTTTAAGATATTGTTATTGAATTCAAGTTGGTTCACAAGACCACATTTGATGTGTTATTTATAGATCGCACACGCACCTTGGATATTGTTATTGATTTTTCTTTGAGAAATCCTTAATTATTTGAAAAATGTTGATAGTATTATTTTTTTATATAACACTTTTGAAAACTTAAAGTAATATGAAATTAGTCTACCTTGGATGCATGATTTATGGAGTGTTAGTTATTTTAACGGTCCTGCCTTTTCTATTTTGAGGAGATCACTAAATTAGTATGAGTTTAATGAAGATGTGACAGTGTCATTAATTTGCCATATCATGTTGAAAAAGTGGAGTGAAGCGGATAATGTGGTGGAAAATATAGTTATTATTGGTTGATAGTGTAAAATCAGTTTACATCGTTTTGCATATTCTTTTTTCTCTTATTTGGAAAATGTTCATAATATTATTTTATCATTTTTTCAAACAAATTAATACATATGGTTGGCTTTACTATACAGAATTGCTAGCTCCCAGTCTCGGACTCAGCCTTTTAGTTGATTCACACCTTTACTCTTTGTCTCAATCGAGTCAGTCAGATCAGTAGAGAAGCCAGACACTTGATAGGCTTAAAGGAAGGTTCCACCGGTAAATTGATTGATCAATGTTATCGGAAAATAGTAAAACACCATATTTCACAAAAAGACACTTGGTTTTCAAAAGTGTTGTTGCATTAATATTATACTCCCTCCGTCCCAAAATATAAGCAAAAGTGGGTCAACAAAAGTTGATGTATCTAGTTAAAGATTTGGACTAAATACATTCATTTTTGTTGACCACTTTTTGCTTATATTTTGGGACACTGGTTGATTAATAATAAGTCTGTGACTAAAAATATAAATATTATGAAAGGTATATATATAATCTTCAATTAATTCCAATGCTAAAGTTCAATCAATTCCAATGTTAAGCTCATGTACGTTGCTACTTATGTTTACAGTTATTTTTTTTATGATTAACATGATTATTCTAGGATTTATGATTCAATTTGATTCGACTAATAGTGGATGACTCCTTTTTTGTTTTGACTAATAGTGGATATGACTCCTTTTTTACCCACTAATTGAAAATTCAAATATTGGCTCGTATATTAAATGTTGCCGTAGTAGAAATTTACCAATTTAACTTTATTCAGTTTCTTTATTACTCACTTTTTACTTGAGTGGATGACTCCTTTTTTACCCACTAATTAAGCTGGTGGAATAATTAACCTATCAAATTATCGTCATATAATAATATACTCAATTCGATAGTGCAATACTCTGCACAAGTCAAGTCATGCTTGCAGTGCCTCGTTTTTCTATTAATTTTCTTTATTATAATTCTACTTTTTATTTTATTTATATTAAAGAGTCCAAATGATCCACCAAAAAGAAAAAGAGTAGTCCAACGTCCATCATGAGTTTTAGAGACTACTCTCCCCGTTGCTTTTTCTTTGTCATTTTAGGAAACAAAAATTATTTTAAATTGTTTGTCGTTTTGATAATTTAAAGTTATATTTTATCTATTATATCTTCATTTCTAATTTTTTATCGATTAAATTTTATATAATTTTTTTATTGTATTTTTTTTATTAAATTTATTCATATAATCTTTTTATTGTATTTTTTTTTACTAAATTTCTTTAAATAATGTTTTTATTTATTTGTTACTTTTTTTTCTTGCATGTTTATTGAAAATTCTATTACACTGTGAAAATATGAAAATTCTGTAACTAACACAATATTAAGAAACTCAAAATGACTACAACTTGAAAATATGAGAATATATAGAACTCATAAACTTTTGAAATACTCTACTTAAAAAAAAGTGATTACAACCCAGTCACAATAAGGGTCCGTTTGGATTAGCTTATTTTTGAGCTTATGCAAACAGCTTATACAATATAAATTATGTTTTATGCTATTTTATAAGTTCATATTAATGAAAAATGTGTTTTTATAAGTTATTTTATATAAACTACCTTGACAAACTTATAATAATATATAAAAATTGCATAAGTTGTTTGCATAAGCTCAAAAATAAGCTAATCCAAACGAGCCCTGAGTATTATTTCATGCCTAAATAATCCTTGACTTCTTATACTAAGATTGGATCACACTTCATTTGAATTTTAAAGTATATCATGTCAAAAAACTAATTTGATTTATTTTTTTTGAAAAGGCAAAAAAAAAATTGGTTTGTAACGATTCACCTTTAATTTTTGTGGTAGTTTTTATTTTTTGGAAAGAGAAAGTGTCTGCAAAAAAATAGGAATTTTGTTATGGATTAAAATTATATATAATATATTCCAAAAAAAAGGGTATAATATGAAAATAAAGCGCAAAAATACACTTTCTTAATTTGACCTATTTTTTCTCAAACGATAAAGAAAAAGGAACCGATGGAGTATATGTAAATGTTAATAGTGGTCTTTTAATAAAAAATAAATCCATTTTTCTTTAAAAATTTCATATCCAAATTCAAACTTCCTACCCATAGGAGGTAATTTAGGAGCTATTGAGGTAAAAAATTAGAACCTAAAATGTCTCGCGGTTCTTGATGAATTCCACCGCATCGTTTAAGTTGAATAATTAGATAGACAACATTGAGAGTGGATCCTCTTCCATGGACATTTTCTTCGGTTAAATTTGGACCCTTCATATTAAATTAAAAAAAATACAAAATATAAAAATACTATAAAAATATGTTATTTTAATGGTACAATAGTACACTGTTCCCTCTTCAGTTAAGTTTGAAATTGAAAGCATCCTGATTCGGCAACATTGAAGTTGAATAAGGTAGGCAACATTGAAGTTGAACCGATAAACAAAATTAAAAGATAATTAACAATTAAAATTAGCAAAACAAATACAAGTATTAGAATAAATTCAAATTTCTTGAACAAAAAAAAAACAAATTTTGAATATATTTTATTAATAGGATATTGATTTCCAACTAAAAATTGCACATATCATACTACTACACTGAGAGTTCATATTAACATATCCAGTAGCTTAAAATAGCAACCAAAAAAGGCAAGGGATGGCGATCCTCATCTTCATCTTCAATTGTACAAAAAGAAAAAAAAAAATCATCCTCATCTTCATTGTCAAGTTTTCAACCATCCAAATAACAAGTATACAACACACCTTCTTTTCTGTATCCAATTTCCATGTTTTCTCCCAACAAACAACACATCTTTTAATTTCAAATTTTAAAAATCCTAATTGTGAAATTTCAATTTTTACCTTTGTTTTAACTTCAATGGAGATTGAGTTTCTGAGAATAGGAGGAGTGGGTAGGACGACGATGGTGATGGGTGGCTTCCGTCAATTCTAGGTGGACCGATGGTGGTTGTGTTGTGGTGTCTTCTATTCATGTTTGAGTTTTTTTTTTTTACTTGTTCTGTTTCTTTCTCAACATTTGTTTATTTCTTTTCTAAATTTTTTTTTTTAGAAAGGCTGGCCTGACAAATGGGCCTTTATAGTTTTATTAGAGAGATCGAGTCATCTGGTACGACTGGTTTAATATCTATATAAATTTGTTATAGAGACTGGTTTATTCAACCAAGTTATCTGATTTTATCTGATTTAGTCATGCGATTCAATCAACGACTCAATGGTTCGACCAATAAACCAGTGATTTAGTCATGTTGGAATAAAGTTGGTCTGACAAAACTGTCCTAGTAGATGAGCTTAGCTCAGTTGGTTGGACATTGCATTATATATGCAGGGGGCTGAGGTTCGAACCCCGGTCATTCCAATTATCCACCATAAGGGTAGAATTTTTAGTCATTAGGCTACTTGACCGGAAAAAAAAAGTCTTAAAATAACAATTGATGTTACTAGAGCTGTCAAATGGGACGGCCCAGCCCCGCACCGCCCCAGAGGGCCAAGACATATAAAGGGGCTTAAGTGGCGGCCCAATAAGGCCCAAATAAATTTTTTTAAGCCTGGCCCAGCTCGTGTAAAACTACAGGGCTAATGGACCGGCCCGATAGCCGGGCCCATTTTTACAGCTCTAGGTGTTACTGATAAATTGTTCTAGTGTGCAAGATCACAAGATAAAACTCATCATGATCACTATGAACATTAAAATACTAGTATTTGATTTGCAACCACCTGCAAGGGGAATTAACAAAAAGCTCTAACTTTCGATTTGTCAAAACATCCTTTCATTTCATAGGGACATGCGAGATGTGTCACCCATATAACGAGTGTTATATGGCTGACCAACACTCCTAAGTCCAAACCAGTTTCTCTTGATTGGTTTTAATGGTGATTGTTTGTCCATGGATTGACTTAGTTCGAGTCTTGATTGGTTTTTCAAATTCTTATCAAAATTTTGTGAGCAAAGTGTCGGGGAGTTTGGGAAAGCTCGGGAGAAACTATGGGCCAATGTTTTCAGGACCACAAAAGGGGAAGACGCCACATGTAACAGCCCGGATTTTTAACAATTAAATAACTAAAAAATAAGACTTTAATTCTCTAAAATGAGTGACTATTTTTTTTTTCTTCAAAGATTAATAACTAATTAAAATTACATTTCATAACTTTACATTAGAAAGGAGAAATGAAGTATTCTCTAGATTTCAAATTATAAAAACCCACAATTGTGTATCCCCGCGCACACATCAAGCAAAAGCATCAATCATGGCTATTTCCTTGAGTACCTAAAATGTTAATTGTAAGGGTTAATTTCTATATCCAAATTGAATCATACTAACCATAAGAATAATGCCATAAAATAATAACAAACACTTCACCGATCAAAATTTTTTTTAAAAAATATATATATAATTATTTATTTTCCGAAAAAAAAAGTGATGAACTCATAATATATCATATCAAGAAACAATAATCACATAGACAATTAAGCACATCATAAACAAACATATATTCATATTTTAACAACACATATATAATGAATGAGATGCAATCATAGACTCTTTAAATGCATGTGGTACCAAGGTCGGAGGTCAGAATTATGTTCCTGAAAACACTCCTCTACACGACAACAAATTGGAAGCCTACTCATATCCTTCGGTCTTACATGGAACCCTACTCAACACGTTTCGGAATTCCATATCAATGGCGGGGACTTGACACATAAATGAATGCATGGTCATATTATCTAATCAAAACATAATATCAAATTATCAAACGAAATCAACGCGACAACAAAATGGAAGTCTACTCAAACATCTCAAACCTTCCATATCAAAAATCAACACGACAACAACAATTCTCAATCAAAATTCTCAAACTTCATAATTCTCCAAATCCAAATTCTCAATCCAAAATTATTAAATTTATCAAGTGATGAAATAAATTGACAAATATAATACACATGAGAGAAACATAACCAATGATATAACAATATAGTAAATAATCAAAATTATAGCTAGCAAGCATGTACGCAGAACCAAAATATGAAACTATTTCACAAGGCAAATGATGGCAATTAACAACTATAACAACATGTATCCGAAACAGAAGCATGTCTAACAATGTAAATTAAATCTTTTTTATCAGTTTACTTTAATTGATTTTAATTTCCCTTAATAGACAAAGGTTCTGCTATCCTCTCGCAACAAAATCCCTATGTAATATGAGTGTTTGGGGAAAAAGCCCTTACCTCAAATGCTTTCTTCCTACCAATATTTTACTACCACACGACCATGTAAAGCTTATTTTGACGTTTTCACGTGGTAGTTCAATTCCACCCAAAAGTTTCTTCCTTCTTCTCCATGAGTGCTACTGCTATGTTGTTCTCTCTCGTCGCTATACGGCTACTATAGGAGTCCTAAGGAGCTGATTCTAATTTACTTAAATACTAGGTTAGTGGTTCATCCCCTTTTTATTTTATTTTATTTTTCCAACGTGGGCTTATTTACTCATATCACTAAATTAAATACTTCATGATTTGTATCAAAAATAAATATGTAATTAATGACTATATATTTCTCAAACAAATCTTCAAAAAGTAATTTGCATCCTTATTTTTCTCACAAAATCTTCCAAACTAATCTCAACAATGATTCTGATCTTTAATGCTAATAATCATGTATTAATTGTTGTTAATTGCTTTGACCTCATATAAGGGGTAGAAAATAAAAGCTAATGGATTTGGTCTCAATCAACATAATGAGGTAATAAATAGTATTCAACATGTTATGAATGTAATGATCTATGAAGCACGGACACCTCTAGAAGGTGGCGTGTCGCGGTGTACATGCGTCGGTGTCCGACACTTGTATGACACTCATACGACACCTGTCGGAATAATCAACCAAGTTTCACCAAAAAAATAATTTATTTTTCTTGCTTTGATACTCTAAAAAAGTTAAATATGTATTGAAACAAAATTATCAATGAAGAATTAAATAAAAAGTTAAATAATCAACCAAGTTTAATTTTTTTAATAAAAAATCGATAAATAAAATCAAATTTTATCATATATATAGCGGTGTCGGTGTCCTTTGTTTTTTATATTATCGGTGTCGGAGTGTCCGTGTCGTGTCGCGGTGTCCGTGTCAGAGTCCGTGCTTCATAGGTAATGATCAATTGTGATAAGGTCAAAAAGATTAGAATAAAGTGGGAGATTAATTTTGTATTAGTTGCTTGTCTAATGACTAGCAAGAAAAAAATCGTATGGCCATTCAAATTGTTTTCATGACCTTTGATCAAGAGCTCTACCCAATTCATGCATAATGTGTACTTCTTTAGACTAAAATATTTTAATACCATTAATAAAATACTTCAATATAAGAATAAAATATTAATTTAACATCTAAAAATATATTTGGTCACTACTATATAAAAGGATATGAAATAGCATTGAATAATTATCAATATATACTTAAATCCACGAAGTAATTTGTTGATGACCAGTGAAAAATACTCGTCAAATAATAAAATAAATAGAATATAAATTAAAATAATTAAAAAGAAATTTGGGGTGTTACACCACATCTCCACCCAAAACCTTGAGACATTAGGTTAATGAATCACCTCTCTTTTAATTCAACATTCTTCCCATACATAGTCGACGTGTGACTTAACCACTGATACCATTAGTTGGGGAGTCAAGGGAAGCTCGGGAGAAACCATGAGCCAATGCTCCAAGACCCCAAGAGAGGGAGACGCGACATATCCGCCCAAAACTTTAAGGTGTTAGGTTAATGAATTACCTCTCTTATAAATACAACATTCTTTCCATACATAATCGATATGAGACTTAATCACACACAATTGAAATCCAACACAAACAATACAAACTGATAAGAGATATGTGGTATTGTTTTCTTTAATTAGATAACTCTAATTTTCCTGAAATTCTCTCTAATTTTCCTGAAAAATAGACTAAGAAAAAATACAAAGTTCAAGAGACAACCAAACTAATCGAGCAAGACAGCCTAGTTAGAACACCAACCAATATCGTACATGTCCTCTGTGTTTGGTCACTATGAGGGGGCAGCCATGGGGGATTATCTATATGGGGTTTAAGAACAACTTCACAAGTGAGCTGGACACCACATTTTAACCCAAAACCTTAAGGTAATAGGTTTATGGGTCATCTTACTTATAAAATGTTCAACCTCCACCATTTTAAGCAATGTGGACTTCTCACTCACATTTGTCACAACACTCTTTGCAAATTTGCTCTAGGTGGTAAACATCAACGATCTTGCTCTCCATAAGAATAATTTCAATGGAGGAATTTTTGGATTCCAAGTAGGGTTGGGAATAGGCCATGCCATGCCATGCTTTGACAGGCCTGAGCCTGGCCTATGATTTTTCTTCAAGCCTAAGCCTGACCTACGGCCTATCAAATGCTATTTTTTTTGCCTGACCTGGGCCTTGTTAAAGTCTGGCCTGACCTTGTAGCCTGTTTAAAAGCCTGCATTACATAAAGGCCTACATGTAATCTTTTTAAATAGGCTAATTAAATACGCCTTGAAGCCTATTTCACATTTAAATTTTTATAATTTCTACAATGTTAAGAAAAAACTTATAAAACTGTTAGCACAATAGTTAATAGCTAATAAAATAGAAATACGATTACGATAAAGTCTATTAAGTGTGTCATAATACAAATTGTTTCTTAAGCACTAATGTTAATCGGTGTAGTCGTCAACAACCAAAATATACACCATAAGTTAGCAAAACACTAGATCTTCAAATCCAGACTCTTCAAGTGTAAGGAAAACACATCTAAAATCCTTAGCCTAACATTAAAAAAAATATTATATAAAAAATATTTATTAAATTAAATATACATAAGCCGGCCTAATAGGCTTAATAGGCTTTTTTAAAAGCCTAAGCCTGACCTATTTATCTAAATAGGCTTTTTTCAAAGCCTTAGCCTGCCATTTTTACTAAACATGCCATGCCGTGTCATGCCTAAGACATGTCATGCCGAAGGCCCATGGAGGCCGCCTGGCCTATTCCCAACCCTAATTCCAAGTCCATATTATTAATTTTTCCCCTAATACTGTGCAACTCAAAGCACAATAATATAACCAAATTAAATGTTATAGATGACATTCTAAAAATTCAATATCAAATATATTTGTTGACCATGAGTTCCTGTTGTTTGTATTAGCTTTTTGTATTTTTTTTGTTGTTGTTTTGGCTTGCTCTTTGAGTTTTACACTTTATCTTGAGATCTTTTTGTTGTATTATTCCATTTTAGACACATTTTGTGTTTGAGTGATTTTCCCTTTTTTATATTATTATTTCGTGTTATTAAAAAAAATAAAGTTAATTAAAAAACATAATAAGCGATAACACCTGATTGAAAAAATATAACCGTAAATTATAAAAGTGACATTTTTTTTAGTATTGCTATTTAATTAGAAATTTTTACACAAAAGATGTAAGAATTAACACATGCCAAAATCTTAAAGGATGATGTTATTTAATCTTCTTTTTTATTCTTCTGAAAATCATGTATGGTGGTGGATGTAAACAATGGTGGAAATTTATTCAAATTTTTTTCTTAACAAAAAGCTTTTCTCTTTTTTTTTAACAAAGAAGAAAGCAAAAATGCAAGAAGGAACTCACATCCCAATCAATCAGGTTCACACCTCAACCCAATCCAACTAAAAGTAGATGATACAACTTTGTAAAACTTATTGCCTGTAACACCCCGTTTTTCAAAAGCCAAAAAGGGCATTATTTTTTTTTTCTTTTTCAACTAACACTCAAAGTGCGCATAATAGTTTTTAAATGAACCGGCATTCAAATATACAAAAGAACTCATTACCAAAAGGTGCTTCGACAAGCAAAGTGTATTCCTGAATAATTACAGTCCAAGTCTAAGTATTCAAATACTTACAACAAAACAAGTTAGAAAACCCTATGCTAACCAAAAAGCACGGTGTACAACCCACACCGGCGCATAGTCTAACTATACTAAGCCAAAGCTCCAACCTCACACTGGGGCCTGGAACAGCCACCGTCGTCACCACGACCTAACCCATCATCTGGGTGGGATGAGCCCGCAAATGAAAGAAAGGGTCACCACAAAATACAAGTATATATATATATAACCGGTGCGAAAGATTGTACACATAACAATAATTCCACGAAACACAAGAGAAAGCTCTTTAACTTAAAAGTACTTCCCACCAACGGGCTTAAGATATAATGCACACCAAGCCTAATGCAGACTTCTACAATGGGTGTGGTACTATCCAAGCTACCACATGCATGATTTTCCGGAAAATTAACCTCTCCTCGAAGAGTCGTGGGGTAGGCAAAGCCACACAGAAATATACGTACCCGCACTAAAAATGCCACACAAGGCAGGTGAAGTCACACAGACAAACACCAGGCGAAGTCACACAGATATACACCAACTCAATATAAATCCAGAAGGATTTGGCGAAGCCACACAGTCAAACGCCCGGTACGTAGGCAAAGTCACACAGACATACACCTAGGCACGCAACTATGAAATGCATGGCATATATTCTCTTGGCATATACAGGATAGTCACACAGACAAAATCCTCGCGTAGTCCTATCCGACGCACGCATTCATATATGCTCATGCAAACAATCACATAGCCTAAAGCTTATGCACAAGTCGTCACAACCTACATACATTTTCCTAATCATATGTAAATTGCACACGAATTTATAACCACGTTCTCATCAACGAGAATACATAAGTACAAACATGCCAAGCACACAACAATTGCATAAACAGCAAATTCAAGCATGTCGTAACCGTTTTAAAAGACGGAAATAAAGTGGAGCCCTTACCTCGTCAAGCACTCAACTATCACACGATCACACAACACTTACTTGCTTCCTAAAACAAGCAAAGTATTCAATCAAAACCATAACCAATCAATCCTTAATGAATTGAACTCTAAAACCCCAAAACCCAAAGGTTTTCTAAGGTAAAATCCCTCTTTCGGGTTCTCTACCAAAAACTACCGTATTGATCAACCCCCATGAGTTATTTGTACTATTTTTAGGACCCAAAACAATAGGCCAAAGTCTTAAATAATTTGAAATGCAAAATGGCCGTTTTCTTGCGTTATAAGTTACGTACCTTCCGGGTACCCAAAAACCCCGTTTCCAATCCCAACCACTTCCATAAATTAATAGAAAGGGATTAGAAAGTTAAAAACCAAGTTAGGACATCAGAATACAAAATTTTGGGTCCCAGGGGTCGCTAGAGGTCGCTGGGCGACCACCTGGCGATGGCAAGTCAGAACTTCCACGCCCAGGGCGAAGGCTGGCGACCACACCAGGACAGAACTGGTTTTCTTCATGACAGCAACAGCAAAACTTGGTTTACTCAATTTTCACCCAAAACAACTTTTCACGCAACACACCACATACGCATAGTATTGGTTCCCAACAACCGTTTTCACAACAAAGCATTACATTTCCGAAATTATGTTGGTTGCTTCGAGTGCAAGTTATTTGGTTTTCATTTCCAAAATCAAAACCAAATCCAAGCACAAGTTTTATTACGGGTCTCAACCGTCCGGTAATCATTTTCAAACATGTTTTCAAAATGAAAAGCAACACCACATGTCACAAGAGTTTTTAAACCTCTTGGACCTCAAAAACACCACACAAAAACACTTAGTAAATATTTTCATAAACCCCAAAATATTTTTCATCGGATTTTCTAAAACAAAACCATACAACGCATTTCCCTTTTGCCCAAAGGTTCAAAGACAACTTTTCTTTTCAAAACCTTACAACTTAACCACATGTTATTGATCAATACTTAACCAAACCAAAACCCTAACTTTTCTCATGAGATTTCTCACCAACTCATGGAAAACAAAAACAACAAAGCCTACACATGCTTACTAAACCTCATGAACAACATTCATGAAATAAAAACCATGTAAAGTAACCTTTTCTAACAAACCCTCATGAGAACATAAACTCAAAAACTCTTAAACTCTATAAGTCTACCAACCTAAGAGATGAGAAGAGAGGGTTACCTTTAGAAAGTGATTCTCTACAACTTTCCTCTAAGCTCCAAAGCTTGGAATGGAGTGAAATGGTGAAGAATGGAAAATTTGTGAAGGTTGGAAAGTGGCAATGGAGTTTCACGTGAAAGAGAAGAAGAATGGAGTGAAGTTTGTGATGTTTCCAAGTCCACAAGTGCCACTAAACCTCCTTACTATGCCAAGGCTCTTGATAGCCAATCCACCATTGGATCAAAGTCAAAAGTCCAAGCTTAAACCCTAGCCATTGGATCAATTTGCTTTATGAGAAATCACAAGATTTAATCAAATCTTCCAAAACGAGTCACGTACTCAGCTCTCGCGCGTCGCGACGAACGTAAAACACAAAAACGTAAAACCTACGGAAAGAACGTCTAACGTTTAACATTTCCAAAACTTATCGCCGAATCTTTTTCCGCGACTGTAATTTTCTTCCATACCTTAGAAAATTAATCTCAGAATATATCCTAACTCGCGCAGATATATAAAACTTCCATCCGAAACCTCACTTAAAACAGACGCAGTAAGATTTTCCATCCGCGGGTAAAATCCCACTCGTTTTTCCAAAAACAAGAATAATCCAAAACTCGTTATTCTGAAACCACAAATAACTTCTTATACAAGAAACAGGATCACAAGACAAAGTCTGTACAATTACAGTGCACGAGCACAAAACAAGCTCAATTACAGCAAAAGCTAATAATTACACGATGTTTCGTCACACGAACACATCGAACCCTAATATTCCTTAAACCAACTATACAAAGAAATCTTGGGTCTTACAATACTACCCCCCTAAAAGAAGTTTCGTCCTCGAAACTTAGACGTCGTCAAACAAACTGGGGTATAATTCTTTCATCTTACTCTCGAGCTCCCAGGTGGTATCTCCTGTAGCTTCGTTCCATATCACCTTCACCAAAGGTATCTCTTTCGTTCTCAAACGCTTCATCTTCTTATCCGCAATCTTGATCGGCGGAACTTCAAATGACAAGTTATCCCTCAACTGGATATCATCTGGTGTGATCACATGTGATGGATCCGGTGTATACTTCCGCAATTGCGACACATGGAACACGTCATGAATCAAAGATAGTACCGGTGGCAACGCGATCCGGTATGCTACCTTTCCAATCCGCTCCGTAATCTGATAAGGTCCTATAAACTTCGGAGTCAACTTCTTCGCTTTCAAAGCCCTTCCAACACCCGTTGTTGGAGTAACACGGAGAAATACGTGATCTCCCTCTTCAAACTCTAAAGGCCTCCGACGCCTATCCGCATAACTCTTTTGTCGATCTTGAGCAACCTTCATCATTGCCCTTATCTTTCGGACCTTGTCCGTCGTCTGTTGTACCATTTCCGGTCCTACTATCATACTTTCCCCATCTTGGTACCAACACAAAGGAGTCTGACATCTCCTCCCATACAAAGCCTCGTATGGTGCCATTCCAATACTCGCGTGAAAACAGTTGTTGTATGTGAATTCTATCAAAGGTAACACATCATCCCAACTTCCACGGTCATCCAACACACATGCTCTCAACAAATCTTCCAATGATTGATTTGTTCTCTCAGTCTGCCCATCTGTCTGAGGGTGGTAGGCGGAACTCAATCTCAGTTTCGTCCCCAACGCCTCATGCAAAGTCCTCCAAAAGTGTGAAGTAAACTTTGGGTCTCGATCCGACACTATACTTGACGGAATCCCATGTAACCTCACAATCTCAGCAATGTAAATATCGGTCAACTTTGCCGCTGTATCCGTAGTCCTTACCGGTAGAAAATGAGCGGACTTGGTCAAACGATCCACTATCACCCAAATGGAATCATGCTTCCTCCTGGTCCTAGGTAAACCAGTGATGAAATCCATAGAAATGCTATCCCACTTCCACTCGGGGATATCTAATGACTGCAGCATCCCTGCTGGTCTCTGATGCTCAATCTTCGCCTTCTGACAAGTCAGACACGACGCCACATACTCAGCCACATCATTTTTCATACCCGGCCACCAGAAATCATGCCTCAGGTCTTGATACATCTTTGTTGCTCCGGGATGTATACTAAGTTTACTCTTGTGTGCCTCCCCTAGAATGGTGTTTCTCAAGTCCATAGCTTCGGGTACACACACTCTCCCTTGACACCTCAAAATGTTGTCCGATCCCACCTTGAAATCTCGGTTGGTTCCTCGAACAATCAAAGCTCTTTTCTCCATAAGAAACTTGTCATCTTGACAATTTGCAATGTCCTCCAATAACCCGCTTGAGATGGTAATCATACCCAGTCTCATATTCCCTAAAGCAAACTCTACTTCTAGGTGCAAGTCACGAAACTCTCTCAACAACTCTTGTTGACTAGCCATTTGTGCCGAACACGCCGACACACTCTTCCTACTCAAGGCATCGGCTACCACATTAGCCTTCCCCGGATGGTATTCTAAGGTGAAATCAAAATCTTTCAAAGTCTCCATCCACCTCCTCTGTCGCATATTAAGCTCTTTCTGATCAAACAAGTACTTAAGACTTTTATGGTCACTAAACACGACAAAAGTGCAACCATAAAGATGATGTCTCCAAATCTTCAACGCAAAAACAACGGCCGCAAGCTCTAAATCGTGCGTAGGGTAATTCTTTTCATGCACTTTCAACTGCCTTGACGCATAAGCCACTGCTCTCTTGTGTTGCATCAACACACAACCCAACCCTTGATGAGAAGCATCACAATAAACCTCATACGGTTCCTCCGACTGTGGTAACATCAAGACTGGTGAAGTCGTCAAACGCTCCTTCAACAACTGAAAACTCAACTCACACTTCTCTGTCCACGCAAACGGTTGATCTTTCCGCGTAAGTTGTGTCATCGGTGCCACAATCTTAGCAAAACCTTCAATGAACCTTCGGTAATAACCGGCCAAACCCACAAAACTCCTCACATCAGTCACTGTTTGAGGCTGCTTCCACGAAAGTACCGTATTAATCTTGGCTGGATCCACGGCTATTCCCTCTTTTGATATAACATGGCCAAGGAAATTCACCTCTTCCAACCAAAAGTCACACTTTGACGGGTTTGCATACAACTTACTTTCCCGCAAAACTTGCAATACCAAGCGAAGATGCTCTCCATGTTCCTCTTCACTCTTCGAATACACCAAAATGTCATCAATGAACACCACCACAAACTTGTCCAAAAATGAGTTGAATATCCGATTCATGTAGGCCATAAAGATAGCAGGTGCATTTGTCACTCCAAACGGCATCACTAAGAACTCATAATGCCCATATCGCGTCCTAAACGCCGTTTTCTGAATATCCTCATCTCGTACCCTTATCTGGTGATAACCAGATTTCAAGTCAATCTTTGAAAACACTGAGGCTCCCCTCAACTGGTCCATCAAATCATCGATTCGTGGCAATGGATATCGGTTCTTGCTAGTCACCTTATTAAGCTTCCGATAATCCACACACAGACAAGATTTACCATCCTTCTTTTTAACCAATAAGACCGGTGCTCCCCAAGGCGACACACTAGGCCTTATGAAACCTTTCTCTAACAAGTCTTCAATCTGACTTTTCAACTCTACCAACTCAGCTGGAGCCATCCGATAAGCTGATTCCGAAATCGGACCCGTACCCGGTTGCAAGTCAATAAAGAATTCCACCTCTCTACACGGAGGAAAAGCTGGAATCTCCGATGGAAACACATCTTGGAAATCCTGAACCACTCGAATTTCCTCAATTCGGATCTCCGACGTCACTCCTAAGCTAGCAAGTGAAACTATCTCCGACTCTCCATTACACATAACCACCGAAAGCCGATTTGCAGACAAGTACCTTCGCACACCTGGCTCGGGAAAAAAAACCAATTCTGATTAGATTCCTTATCCAGACATCTCTGAGTCTCAACAGAAAATCTCACCCAACGGTTACTAACTCATAACCCGACATAGAACAAACACTAGAACTAACTCAACACTAGCTACGTTCTAACCGACTCTGAACTAACGACTCAAGTATACACTTTCCCTTTGAAGATTTAAAGCCGTGCTCTGATACCAAATTGTAACACCCCGTTTTTCAAAAGCCAAAAAGGGCATTATTTTTATTTTTTTTCTTTTTCAACTAACACTCAAAGTGCGCATAATAGTTTTTAAATGAACCGGCATTCAAATATACAAAAGAACTCATTACCAAAAGGTGCTTCGACAAGCAAAGTGTATTCCTGAATAATTACAGTCCAAGTCTAAGTATTCAAATACTTACAACAAAACAAGTTAGAAAACCCTATGCTAACCAAAAAGCACGGTGTACAACCCACACCGGCGCATAGTCTAACTATACTAAGCCAAAGCTCCAACCTCACACTGGGGCCTGGAACAGCCACCGTCGTCACCACGACCTAACCCATCATCTGGGTGGGATGAGCCCGCAAATGAAAGAAAGGGTCACCACAAAATACAAGTATATATATATATAACCGGTGCGAAAGATTGTACACATAACAATAATTCCACGAAACACAAGAGAAAGCTCTTTAACTTAAAAGTACTTCCCACCAACGGGCTTAAGATATAATGCACACCAAGCCTAATGCAGACTTCTACAATGGGTGTGGTACTATCCAAGCTACCACATGCATGATTTTCCGGAAAATTAACCTCTCCTCGAAGAGTCGTGGGGTAGGCAAAGCCACACAGAAATATACGTACCCGCACTAAAAATGCCACACAAGGCAGGTGAAGTCACACAGACAAACACCAGGCGAAGTCACACAGACATACACCAACTCAATATAAATCCAGAAGGATTTGGCGAAGCCACACAGTCAAACGCCCGGTACGTAGGCAAAGTCACAAAGACATACACCTAGGCACGCAACTATGAAATGCATGGCATATATTCTCTTGGCATATACAGGATAGTCACACAGACAAAATCCTCGCGTAGTCCTATCCGACGCACGCATTCATATATGCTCATGCAAACAATCACAGCCTAAAGCTTATGCACAAGTCGTCACAACCTACATACATTTTCCTAATCATATGTAAATTGCACACGAATTTATAACCACGTTCTCATCAACGAGAATACATAAGTACAAACATGCCAAGCACACAGCAATTGCATAAACAGCAAATTCAAGCATGTCGTAACCGTTTTAAAAGACGGAAATAAAGTGGAGCCCTTACCTCGTCAAGCACTCAACTATCACACGATCGCACAACACTTACT
The DNA here is from genome assembly GCA_030408175.1 of Trifolium repens. Lineage (NCBI taxonomy): Eukaryota > Viridiplantae > Streptophyta > Magnoliopsida > Fabales > Fabaceae > Trifolium > Trifolium repens. Next base: position 11,976,804 of record CP125850.1, read on the forward strand.
TGCTTCCTAAAACAAGCAAAGTATTCAATCAAAACCATAACCAATCAATCCTTAATGAATTGAACTCTAAAACCCCAAAACCCAAATGTTTTCTAAGGTAAAATCCCTCTTTCGGGTTCTCTACCAAAAACTACCGTATTAATCAACCCCCATGAGTTATTTGTACTATTTTTAGGACCCAAAACAATAGGCCAAAGTCTTAAATAATTTGAAATGCAAAATGGCCGTTTTCTTGCGTTATAAGTTACGTACCTTCCGGGTACCCAAAAACCCCGTTTCCAATCCCAACCACTTCCATAAATTAATAGAAAGGGATTAGAAAGTTAAAAACCAAGTTAGGACATCAGAATACAAAATTTTGGGTCCCAGGGGTCGCTAGAGGTCGCTGGGCGACCACCTGGCGATGGCAAGTCAGAACTTCCACGCCCAGGGCGAAGGCTGGCGACCAACTGGTCGCTAAGCTACCATCTGGTCGCTGGGCGACCACACCAGGACAGAACTGGTTTTCTTCATGACAGCAACAGCAAAACTTGGTTTACTCAATTTTCACCCAAAACAACTTTTCACGCAACACACCACATACGCATAGTATTGGTTCCCAACAACCGTTTTCACAACAAAGCATTACATTTCCGAAATTATGTTGGTTGCTTCGAGTGCAAGTTATTTGGTTTTCATTTCCAAAATCAAAACCAAATCCAAGCACAAGTTTTATTACGGGTCTCAACCGTCCGGTAATCATTTTCAAACATGTTTTCAAAATGAAAAGCAACACCACATGTCACAAGAGTTTTTAAACCTCTTGGACCTCAAAAACACCACACAAAAACACTTAGTAAATATTTTCATAAACCCCAAAATATTTTTCATCGGATTTTCTAAAACAAAACCATACAACGCATTTCCCTTTTGCCCAAAGGTTCAAAGACAACTTTTCTTTTCAAAACCTTACAACTTAACCACATGTTATTGATCAATACTTAACCAAACCAAAACCCTAACTTTTCTCATGAGATTTCTCACCAACTCATGGAAAACAAAAACAACAAAGCCTACACATGCTTACTAAACCTCATGAACAACATTCATGAAATAAAAACCATGTAAAGTAACCTTTTCTAACAAACCCTCATGAGAACATAAACTCAAAAACTCTTAAACTCTATAAGTCTACCAACCTAAGAGATGAGAAGAGAGGGTTACCTTTAGAAAGTGATTCTCTACAACTTTCCTCTAAGCTCCAAAGCTTGGAATGGAGTGAAATGGTGAAGAATGGAAAATTTGTGAAGGTTGGAAAGTGGCAATGGAGTTTCACGTGAAAGAGAAGAAGAATGGAGTGAAGTTTGTGATGTTTCCAAGTCCACAAGTGCCACTAAACCTCCTTACTATGCCAAGGCTCTTGATAGCCAATCCACCATTGGATCAAAGTCAAAAGTCCAAGCTTAAACCCTAGCCATTGGATCAATTTGCTTTATGAGAAATCACAAGATTTAATCAAATCTTCCAAAACGAGTCACGTACTCAGCTCTCGCGCGTCGCGACGAACGTAAAACACAAAAACGTAAAACCTACGGAAAGAACGTCTAACGTTTAACATTTCCAAAACTTATCGCCGAATCTTTTTCCGCGACTGTAATTTTCTTCCATACCTTAGAAAATTAATCTCAGAATATATCCTAACTCGCGCAGATATATAAAACTTCCATCCGAAACCTCACTTAAAACAGACGCAGTAAGATTTTCCATCCGCGGGTAAAATCCCACTCGTTTTTCCAAAAACAAGAATAATCCAAAACTCGTTATTCTGAAACCACAAATAACTTCTTATACAAGAAACAGGATCACAAGACAAAGTCTGTACAATTACAGTGCACGAGCACAAAACAAGCTCAATTACAGCAAAAGCTAATAATTACACGATGTTTCGTCACACGAACACATCGAACCCTAATATTCCTTAAACCAACTATACAAAGAAATCTTGGGTCTTACAATACTACCCCCCTAAAAGAAGTTTCGTCCTCGAAACTTAGACGTCGTCAAACAAACTGGGGTATAATTCTTTCATCTTACTCTCGAGCTCCCAGGTGGTATCTCCTGTAGCTTCGTTCCATATCACCTTCACCAAAGGTATCTCTTTCGTTCTCAAACGCTTCATCTTCTTATCCGCAATCTTGATCGGCGGAACTTCAAATGACAAGTTATCCCTCAACTGGATATCATCTGGTGTGATCACATGTGATGGATCCGGTGTATACTTCCGCAATTGCGACACATGGAACACGTCATGAATCAAAGATAGTACCGGTGGCAACGCGATCCGGTATGCTACCTTCCCAATCCGCTCCGTAATCTGATAAGGTCCTATAAACTTCGGAGTCAACTTCTTCGCTTTCAAAGCCCTTCCAACACCCGTTGTTGGAGTAACACGGAGAAATACGTGATCTCCCTCTTCAAACTCTAAAGGCCTCCGACGCCTATCCGCATAACTCTTTTGTCGATCTTGAGCAACCTTCATCATTGCCCTTATCTTTCGGACCTTGTCCGTCGTCTGTTGTACCATTTCCGGTCCTACTATCATACTTTCCCCATCTTGGTACCAACACAAAGGAGTCTGACATCTCCTCCCATACAAAGCCTCGTATGGTGCCATTCCAATACTCGCGTGAAAACAGTTGTTGTATGTGAATTCTATCAAAGGTAACACATCATCCCAACTTCCACGGTCATCCAACACACATGCTCTCAACAAATCTTCCAATGATTGATTTGTTCTCTCAGTCTGCCCATCTGTCTGAGGGTGGTAGGCGGAACTCAATCTCAGTTTCGTCCCCAACGCCTCATGCAAAGTCCTCCAAAAGTGTGAAGTAAACTTTGGGTCTCGATCCGACACTATACTTGACGGAATCCCATGTAACCTCACAATCTCAGCAATGTAAATATCGGTCAACTTTGCCGCTGTATCCGTAGTCCTTACCGGTAGAAAATGAGCGGACTTGGTCAAACGATCCACTATCACCCAAATGGAATCATGCTTCCTCCTGGTCCTAGGTAAACCAGTGATGAAATCCATAGAAATGCTATCCCACTTCCACTCGGGGATATCTAATGACTGCAGCATCCCTGCTGGTCTCTGATGCTCAATCTTCGCCTTCTGACAAGTCAGACACGACGCCACATACTCAGCCACATCCTTTTTCATACCCGGCCACCAGAAATCATGCCTCAGGTCTTGATACATCTTTGTTGCTCCGGGATGTATACTAAGTTTACTCTTGTGTGTCTCCCCTAGAATGGTGTTTCTCAAGTCCATAGCTTCGGGTACACACACTCTCCCTTGACACCTCAAAATGTTGTCCGATCCCACCTTGAAATCTCGGTTGGTTCCTCGAACAATCAAAGCTCTTTTCTCCATAAGAAACTTGTCATCTTGACAATTTGCAATGTCCTCCAATAACCCGCTTGAGATGGTAATCATACCCAGTCTCATATTCCCTAAAGCAAACTCTACTTCTAGGTGCAAGTCACGAAACTCTCTCAACAACTCTTGTTGACTAGCCATTTGTGCCGAACACGCCGACACACTCTTCCTACTCAAGGCATCGGCTACCACATTAGCCTTCCCCGGATGGTATTCTAAGGTGAAATCAAAATCTTTCAAAGTCTCCATCCACCTCCTCTGTCGCATATTAAGCTCTTTCTGATCAAACAAGTACTTAAGACTTTTATGGTCACTAAACACGACAAAAGTGCAACCATAAAGATGATGTCTCCAAATCTTCAACGCAAAAACAACGGCCGCAAGCTCTAAATCGTGCGTAGGGTAATTCTTTTCATGCACTTTCAACTGCCTTGACGCATAAGCCACTGCTCTCTTGTGTTGCATCAACACACAACCCAACCCTTGATGAGAAGCATCACAATAAACCTCATACGGTTCCTCCGACTGTGGTAACATCAAGACTGGTGAAGTCGTCAAACGCTCCTTCAACAACTGAAAACTCAACTCACACTTCTCTGTCCACGCAAACGGTTGATCTTTCCGCGTAAGTTGTGTCATCGTAAGTTGTTTCCTAACCACTTTATAAGAAATTTGCAAGATTACCAATAAGCTTTAACTTTTATTTTCGTCATTTTCAGCCATAACTTTTGTGTCACCATTATCATGGTTGCATTTTTCAATGAGTGGAGTTCCACAAAGTTGAGGATTGCCCATATAACTAAGAGATGTGAAGCCTTGGAGTTGAGTTCCTAATGGAATTTGACCCTTCAAATTGTTGAATGAGAGATTCAATACCTCAAGAAATGATAGAGCTGACATGGTTTGAGGTATTTCTCCTGATAGAATGTTCTTTGAGAAATCAAGTGACTCTAATGCTTTCATATTGCCTATTTCTTTCGGTATGGTTCCGGTTAATTGATTTTGTGACAAGTTTAAGGATTGCAATGCAATGAGTCTGACAACTTCTAAAGGTATTTTACCCGACAAATGGTTATTCGAAAGGTCAATAACACGCATATACTTATAATACTCTAAATTGTTTCCTTTTGCTACCAATGGAACAGAGATAACAAATCTGTTATATTTGTTTACAATACCAAATTGATCACTTGCTGAAACATTATTGAAAATCATGGAGGTAATATTATGTAGGCAGTGTGGTATTGTTCCGGTTAAACTATTATTTGCAAGATCCAGTACCATGAGAGAAGATAGTTGGCATATTTGTTGAGGAATATCACCACTAAATTCATTTGATCTCAATAGAAGAACTTTCACATCTTGGCCAAACCAATTTGGTATATTTCCAGAAAATTTATTTCCACTAAGATTAACAATCATAAGTTTTTGACAATTTTTCAATGACAAAGGTATATCTCCATGCAACTTGGTATCATAAATATGTAATGACAAAAGGTTGGATAAAGAACCCATTGAGTGTGGAATCATGCCAGTTAGATTATTATTCCCTAGACTAACATGAACAAGGGATTTCCAATTCACCCAACAATCACTGAGCTCTCCAGATAAATGGTTACTAGAGACATCCAAGTACTTCAAATTACTTTTCCCTATCAAATTATGGCATAATAGAGGTGAAAGAGATCCAGACATTTTATTGTGTCTTAGGAACAAAATACTCACATTTGAAGTTAATCGAGGAAGGCCACCACTCAAACCATTTCTTGGCAACCATACAATTTCAGAGTTCAACAACACGTTTGACATATCCCAAGGCATGGTATTGTTGGATAAATAGAGAAATTGACAGTGTGCTGTCAAATTCCAAAACATTTCTTGAGATTCATTATTAAACAATGACTTCTCTATTTGAATATAAATGAGTGATGTTTGTGTGTAGAACCATGGAAGTAGTTTAAGATCTACATACTCCAACGTGAGGTCTTGAAGTTTAAAAGGAGGAATCCAATTGGGATCAAAATCCAAGACTAAGGAAGGTGAACCAAACCTCAACGTTTGTAACTTTGAGAGCTTAGCAAAATTTCTCTTTGATACAACTCCAGATAGAGAATTTTCACTAACATACAATATCTCCAAATTTGATAGTTGTCCTAAACTTTCAGGAAGGGTACCAGTCAAGTGATTTGAGGAAACACCAAGACGTATTAAGGATGAGAGATTCCCAAAAGTAGTGGGAATAGAACCGGTAAATGAATTAAAGGAGAGACCAAGATTTTGTAGGCCTCGAAGTTGGCCTAACCAATATGGAATTATTCCACTTAACCTGTTCTCTCCCAATAACAACGAATCCAAGTTTCTAAGATTCAATAAAGTTTTGGGTATTTGGCCGTGGAAACGATTTCCCGTAAGATCCAAATAAGAAAGACCACTTATATTGAACAACCAAATTGGCAATTCAGAGAAGAAACCATTGTCAGAAAGATCAAGATATTCAAGAGAAGTGAAATTGGCATATAGAAGAGATGGGTTCACGCTTTCGAGTAGACAATTACTCAAATGTAACTTAGAAAGAGAAGGAAACATAGTCAATATCTGAAGCCAACGAGTTTCTTTATGGAGATCAACAGAATTCATGTTGAGATATTTCAAGGATGATGATAGACGAAGAAGCCATCTTAAATCATCAATCACAAGATTCTCATTTTTTGACAAGTCAAGATGAACAACATTGGAAAAGTTTCCACTCCCATGCAGAGGAGTCTTAACTAATGACAAGTTTTTACAATCCATTGGTAAGTGTATAGCTTTCAAGTCATTATTGCTTAAATTCAAGTAGTTCAAAAATTCAAGCTCAAATAAAGTAAGATGAAACTTACCTTCCAAACAATGAGTTTTGTTCTTTTTGCTGCCAATAATGGAGTCGTCAGTGAAACAGGGGAGGCTTAGATTTGTGACTCTACCATTGATGTTACAATGAACACCTCTCCATTCACAACAATCTTCTTTGTTGGACCATGTTGACAACATGCCTGATTGATCATTGAGTCCATTTTTAAAACAGAGGAGTATTTGTTTGTCCTTTTGGTTGCAAGAATTCTTTGTCTCACATATTATTATATTGCATATGATTAAAAATGACAATAATAGAGAGAATGGTGCATTTTGGGAGGAGAATCTCATTCTCACCATGGTATCACTAGAATTGAAGGTTTAAGATGTTAATACTGTTACTTAATTGAAGTTGGTAATCATGATCACTAGACTACCTTAGATGAGTGATTTTATAGACCGCATATACATATCAAGTATCAGTTAATTGTTTAAAGACCCTTCATTTTTTTTAAGGATATCCTATCCTTACATAATTATTTTAAATATGTTTGATAATATTTTTTTGTTTTTTCTTGATACCACTTGAAGAAATGAAGATAACATATCTAGTGTTAAATATGTTTGATAATATTTTTTTTGTTTTTTCTTGATACCACTTGAATAAATTATAATTATTCATGACATATTTTTTCTAATTTTATAGGAAACAAAAAAGTTTGAACCTCAATCCCTACATATAAAATGTAAAATCCCTACCAACTGAGTTGTTGGTCTAATTAGTTGTACGAGTTTTGGGTCCATAGTATAAGCGGTCAATTTTTCGCTTATATGAAAAAGTTCGTTTAAGAAAAAAACTCATTAGTATATCTCACAAATTATCCAATAAAAATTACTCACCACTAAAAAAAACTGGATATAGCATTCCTCTTTGATAAATATAAATTAGGGCTATATCTTGATTTGAAATTTCTCTCATTTTCTTATATATCTCCCTTCCATTATTTAATTTGTGTCGAATCAAACCAATCATAAAACGACATTAACTACCACAAATAAACAATAATAGTATATGGCAAAGTTATTAATTAAGAATAGTGATTGTTTGTCCATGGATTGACTTAGTTCGAGTCTTTATTGGTTTTCCAAATTCTTATCAAAATTTTGTCACCAAACAATACAAACCGATAAGAGATATGTGGTATTGTTTTCTTTTTTTGGACAAATGTGTGGTTATTTTCTCTAGCCTAAAGATGATAGTCTCGCAAGCATATAAGATTATCGTTATAATAAAAATATTATCGATCCATAGCGAAAAAAGAGAAACGAAGTAAAACTTTATAGAATTAAATTAAATATTAAAAACAATAAAAAAATGATTATAGAGAAAAAGGTGGTTAAATATGAAAGTATTTAAGTATATTGGAGGAGATTTTGTTGGGTTTTAACTAAATATATATGTTTAAAGAAAAGACCCTTCATTTTTTTTTAAGGATATCCCTACATAATTATTTTAAATATGTTGATAATATTTTTAGTTTTTTCTTGATACCGCTAGAAGAAATGAAGATAACATATCTAGTAATTGATACAAATTAGCCCTATACTCCCTCCTGCCAAAAAAATCAAATTTGCTTATAATAGTGGCCGGAGGGAGTATATAGTAAGCAAATTTCTAAGTGTGGGGTAAAACCTTTTTTTTGACGCAAAGTAAAAATTAGTTTATAGATATCACTTATAAATTTTCTTTGATTATTGGGTTATGATACGAAGGTTTACTAAGGAAACTTTAGGTAGTGATGACTTACAAGATAGAGGAATTTAAATTGTGTTTAACATTTTAAAATAGAATAAATTCGTTTTTTAAAACAAAATTAACTACAACATTTTTTTTTATTAAAACATTTAACTTATGTTTTAACATACACAATAACGTTGAAGTTAAATCATAAAAAATATTAACAAAGTAAAATAGAAGAGGTACATGAAGAGATAAGACACGATAATTGTAACGCTCCTAATCGATTCGCATGCAATAATTAATTTAAATAATTCAACATACAAATCATCAAGAACATTACTTAATACAAGATACTAATAGCATGCATAGAATAACTTAATCACAACGGAAGCATATAAAATCCTCATCAAATAATTCATAATAGCTAAATCCAAGCATGCAAGTCATAAATCATATTACAACTCCAACTAGGTACTTCCATAAATGAAGCCCCATAACATAATCCAAAAATGGTCCAACGAGTAATTAAAGATAAGATAAATAAGTAGCAAGGTCATACATAATCTCAAACAAACGAGGAACCTAATACTAGTCTAAGCAAGGTTACAAGTATCAGAGCATATCCTAAAACTCTAAGCTTCTAGGATCCTCCTATCTTTCACCTTACCAAGCTATACTAGTCCACCGAGCTAAACTCCAAAGCCACGAAATTACTCCTCAAGTGGAGAATCTGGACCTAAACCATTACACATACACAAAAATAGAGAGTTAGTTATAATTCAAGTTCATAATAATAAGCATAGTATACACTTATATTATGTAAGCAATTATATCATGAAATAAATCATACGCATATCATATTGGGCTAACAATATATAACATCATGGTTCATCATGTTTATCAATAAAGGCAAGACATTCAAGTAAAACTCGCATACTTCAAACATTCACAAGATTGCATTGGAAGACAACACAATTACCAAATACCAAGCATGGTGCACAATCTCCTAATGCAAGCTAATGAAAACACATAATGTATGTCACCTAGACATCGCTAATGCATGTGGTACCCGCATCAAATTAGGATAAACATATATTCATCGCATCAAGTCAGTTTTAAGTCATGGGGGACTTCGCATCAAGTTGACACTCATGAATGCATAAATGTACACATACCATATAATGATGATACCCTAAACAACTAACCATGAATAATAGGCCGCTCAACCCTATTACTCCTTCTCAATTCGCATCAAATTCACATCATCATTAAGGCATACATTCAAGCAAGATACAATACACTTAACATCTTAGCTAATCATAGCTCATCATCTTGATTCCCAATTAATTACATACATAAAAGCATTTCATCATCATACTAACTCAAGGTTCAATCAATCCAAATCAATAACATGTTATAAGACCAAATCTAACCATGATATAAGCTTATAATCATCAAACAACATCAAGAAAATTCTCAAAATTAAGGTATGTTCGCTAAGCGAACCCCTAGCGAGCACTGACGAAGGGAACACAGACAGTAACCCTCATCTGGCGAATCCTGGCGAACTGCTCGCTACTGCTCGCTAAGCGAACTGCTCGCTACTGCTCGCTAAGCGAACAGATGAATTTCTGGGTTTTTATCAAGAACAGCATGAGTCGCTTGGCGAACAGCTAGCGAACAAACCCAGAATTCGTGCTCTGTTCGCGGGTTTGACATAAAATCACATAAAAATCACGAATTTCATGTTATAAACCCTTAAAGATATCACATTTAAGCATACATATCATATATAGACTTAAAAGTACAAGTTCTAACATCATCAAACATCATTTCAAGTAGAAAGTAGAGATTTTTCCACATTTTATTCAAAACCCATTTTCAAATATCAATAACAACAATTTTCATACCACACACGAAATTGATGATTGAAATAGCAATTAGGACCAAGTAATAACATAGTAACATCATGCAATAACTCAGAGATTCATTAAATCACATTCCCTTGATCCCACAACCCACCAAAGAGATGAGAGGGTTTGGGTGTGGAGAATAGTCATCTCCCCCCTCTTTGATCATCTCACAAGAATTATAAACTACTCTCTAACCTTGGAATTGTTGAGAATCTGATTCTTCTCCTTCTCTAAAGCTTTCTCTAATCTTCCCCTCTACCTCCTTCTCTTCAACTTTCTCTTTCTACCTCTTTTCTATTTTCTTGAGTTATGAGCTCTCTCTCACTATTCTCATAACTCTAACCTAATTCTAGCTTAATCAAAGACAATAATATCCCTCTTACTAATTAGGCCCATTAACACTCAAGCCCAATTCTTAACATTATAATTCTAACAAAACTTATCTTACTCAAAACACTACTCTTTCCCAAAATAGCCATAATTCTTAATTAATTACTAACTCACTATAAAATACTATAAAAGGCTAATCAACTCTAATTAAAAATAAAATAAATAAATACGGGTGTTACAACTCTACCCCCCTTAAAGAATTTTCGTCCTCGAAAATTTACCTGAGAATAATTCCGGATAAGAACTCCTCATCTTGCTCTCTAGCTCCCATGTAGCATTCTCTCCCGCGGGTCCTCCCCAAATGACCTTAACGGATGCTATCTCCTTGTTTATCAACTTCTTCACTTCTCTTCCTTCAATCCTCAAAGGTTTGGTTTCAATTGTCAAATTATCTCTTACTTGCACATCATCCGATACAATCACATGTGATGGATCCGAGACATATTTCCTCAATTGCGACACATGAAACACATCATGAAGATTAGACAACGGTGGTGGCAAAGCAATCTTGTAAGCCACACTCCCCACTCTCTTCAAAATTTGATACGGCCCAATAAACTTCGATGTCAATTTCTTAGATTTCAAAGCACGACCAACGCCGGTGGTTGAATTAACCCTCAAAAATACATGATCTCCTTCTTGAAATTCCACATCTTTTCTCTTCTTGTCATGATAACTCTTTTGTCTACTTTGAGTCGCTTTCATTTTCTCTTGAATCATCTTAATCTTTTCCGTAGTTTGTTGAACCAATTCCGGTCCCAACACAACATTTTCCCCATCCTCATACCAACACAAAGGAGTACGACATCTTCTACCATACAAAGCTTCAAAAGGTGCCATTCCAATACTCGCATGATAACTATTATTGTAGGTGAACTCTATCAAAGGTAGATACTTATCCCAACTCCCTCCATTTTCCAAAACACAAGCTCTCAACAAATCTTCAAGTGATTGAATAGTTCTTTCCGATTGTCCATCCGTTTGAGGATGATAAGCCGAACTCATTCTTAACTTAGTCCCCAAAGCCTCTTGCAAACTTTCCCAAAACCTCGAAGTAAACCTTGGATCTCGATACGACACAATACTAGATGGAATACCATGCAACCTCACAATTTGTTCAACATAAATCTCCGCCAACTTTGGTATTAAGGTTCCGGTCTTAAAAGCAATAAAATGTGCCGATTTAGTCAACCTATCAACAATCACCCAAATCGAATCATTCCCTTTTGTAGTCCTCGGCAAACCACTTACAAAATCCATAGCAATACTATCCCACTTCCATTCCGGAATAAACATGGGTTGTAATAATCCGGATGGTCTTTGATGTTCAACCTTGGACTTCTGACAAGTTAAGCAAGCATAAACAAACTCGGCAACTTCCTTTTTCATACTTGGCCACCAAAACAACTTCTTAAGATCTTGATACATCTTAGTAGCTCCAGGATGAATACTCAAACCACTTCTATGTCCTTCCTCTAGAATCTTTCTCTTCAACTCGGGTATGTTAGGAACACAAACTCTTTCTCGAAATCTTGTAACTCCATTCTCATCAACTTTGAAATCGGTTTCTTTTCCTTGCTCAATCAATGCTAGACGATTCACCAAATCCAGATCTCCCTTTTGACCATTCTTTACTTCATCAAGAAAATCATTAGTTAACTTCAACATTCCCAATTTCACACTTCTTGGAGTCGTTTCACAAACTAAACTCAAATCTCTAAATTCTTTAATTAAATCCAACTCTCTCATCATAAGTGAAGACATATGCAATGACTTCCTACTCAAAGCATCGGCTACAACATTGGCCTTTCCCGGATGGTAACTCAACTCAAAATCATAATCTTTCAAAAATTCCAACCAACGTCTTTGCCTCATATTCAACTCCTTTTGATCAAACAAATACTTCAAACTCTTGTGATCACTAAAGACTTCGAATCTAGAACCAAATAAATAATGTCTCCATATCTTCAAAGTAAACACAACGGCCGCCAACTCAAGATCATGTGTTGGATAGTTCTTCTCATGCACTTTCAATTGCCTAGAAGCATAAGCAACCACTTGTCCATTTTGCATAAGAACACCACCCAATCCCATCAAAGATGCATCACAATACACAACAAACGGCTCATCCGGTTTCGGTAGAATCAAAATTGGTGCCGACGTCAACCGCTTCTTCAACTCTTGGAAATTTTTCTCACACAAACTATCCCAAACAAAAGGTTGATCTTTCCTAGTCAATCGGGTCAACGGTAAAGCCAACTTCGAAAAACCTTCAATAAACCTCCGATAGTAACCGGCCAATCCGAGAAAATTTCTAATCTCAAACACTGATTCTGGAGTTCCCCACTTCATTACCGCATCTACTTTAGAAGGATTCACCGCAATACCTCCACTAGATATCACGTGACCTAGAAAACTCACTCCCTTCAACCAAAACTCGCACTTAGACAACTTTGCATAAAGCTTCTTCTCTTGCAAGGTCCTCAACACTATCCTCAGATGTTCCGCATGTTCCTCTTCGGTCTTAGAATACACTAGAATATCATCAATGAAAACTACTACGAACTTATCCAAATACGAATGGAAAATCCGATTCATGTACTCCATAAACACTCCCGGTGCATTAGTTACTCCAAAAGGCATGACTGTATACTCGTAGTGACCATATCTTGTCCTAAAAGCAGTCTTTTGAATATCTTCCGCCTTGACTCGAATCTGATGATATCCGGACCTCAAATCAATCTTGCTAAACACACATGCACCCACCAACTGATCCATTAAATCATCAATCTTTGGCAACGGATACTTGTTCTTGATTGTCACTTGATTCAGACGGCGATAATCAATACACAACCTCATACTTCCGTCCTTCTTCTTTACCAAAAGCACAGGTGCTCCCCACGGCGATACACTTGGACGAATAAACTTCTTTTCTAGTAACTCTTCTAGTTGCTTCTTCAATTCACTTAACTCAGATGCCGACATTCTATAAGGTGCCATGGATATTGGACTTGTACCAGGTACCAAATCAATAGTAAACTCCACTTCTCTTTCTGGAGGCATATCTGACACATCCTCCGGAAATACATCGGGAAATTCTTGCACAACCGGTAGTTCCTTAATTGCAACTTCATTCTCAATCTTCAAAGATGCAAACATAACAAACAATTCACCATGCTCCAATAAAGATTCTCTTACTTCCTTCCCACTTATCAACTTAGACTCTTCCTCCAACTTCGGAAATGTAATTACTTTCTCACAACAGTTAATATGAACTCAATTAAAGATTAACCAGTTCATACCAAAAATCACATCTATACCGCTAAGTGGAATACACACTAAATCCATATCAAAAGATCTACCAAACACGGTCATGGGGCATTTACGACAAACAAGTTGAGTAGTGACAGAACCACTAGCAGGGGTTTCTATTTCCATACAACCAAGCATTTCAGACACAGGAATATTAAGACGCTTCATGCATTCAAAAGATATAAAAGAATGTGTTGCTCCAGTATCAACAATCGCAATTAAAGGAGTGTCATAGATGAAACACGTACCTCTAATGAGATTGTCCACTTGCTCCGATCCATCTCCACTTAAAGCAAACACCTTTCCGGTCGCTTTCTTTGGCTTCTTGCATTCCGGACTCTTGTGACCTTCTTCACCACAATTGAAACAAGTAACCTTCTTCTTACATGCATCAACCTTGTGTCCAAACTCCCCACATCTAAAGCATCTATCTCCTTTTGGGCAATCATAGGAACGATGACCCAAAGCACCACACTTAAAGCACTTGTCATTAGCATTCTTTCCCTTCTCTCCACTACCTCCAACTTTGTCATTGTTCTTCTTATCATAAGGCTTACCACGGTCTTGACCTTTTCCTCTCTTGTCATTCATCTCCTTATAGTAGCTTGTCTTAGCTTTCCCATCCAAATCACAAATGTTGCTTTTGTTCACCAAGTTAGCAAAATTCCTTATCTCCAAAATGCCAACCAATTGCTTAAGATCGGGACGCAAACCACTTTCGAACTTCACACACTTATCCCCTTCCGCCTCTACGGTGTTGTAGTGTGGACAAAAACGACATAAGTCCTCAAACTTGGTTGCATACTCTGCAACCGATAGGTTTCCTTGCTTGAGCTCCATGAACTCTACCACCTTCCGGTTTCTCACGTCCGTTGGAAAGTACTTAATCAAGAACTCCCTCTTAAAGATATCCCAAGTGATCATGGCTCCATCGTAACCAAGTCTTTGAGAAGCATTCTTCCACCAGTAGTTAGCATCATCTTGAAGCATGTAGGTTCCCAAAGTCACTTTTTGAACTTCCGAGCACCTCATGGCTCCAAAAATCTTCTCCATGCCTTCAAGCCACTTTTGAGCTCCCTCGGGGTTGTAACCTCCTTTGAACGCTTGTGGATTGTTCTTTAAGAACCTCTCCAACCTCAATTCATCCTCATTACCCCTTAGGTTCTCTTGTGCCAACCTCTCGGCCGTTCTTGCCGCCGTCTCTTGTGCCATAACATTTGCCATGTATGTCACCGCATCCGCCATAGCTCTATTAGTCGTCATTACCTAAACAACCAATCAAAAGAAATCCAACCTTACGTTAGACTAGGGTACTAAAAGTGTTCTACTACACTCATGCACCTACGGGTATACTAACCTACTTGATCCGATATGGACCGACCTTGCTCTGATACCAAAATGTAACGCTCCTAATCGATTCGCATGCAATAATTAATTTAAATCATTCAACGTACAAATCATCAAGAACATTACTTAATACAAGATACTAATAGCATGCATAGAATAACTTAATCACAACGGAAGCATATAAAATCCTCATCAAATAAATCATATTACAACTCCAACTAGGTACTTCCATAAATGAAGCCCCATAACATAATCCAAAAATGATCCAACGAGTAATTAAAGATAAGATAAATAAGTAGCAAGGTCATACATAATCTCAAACAAACGAAGAACCTAATACTAGTCTAAGCAAGGTTACAAGTATCAGAGCATATCCTAAAACTCTAAGCTTCTAGGATCCTCCTATCTTTCACCTTACCAAGCTATACTAGTCCACCGAGCTAAACTCCAAAGCCACGAAATTACTCCTCAAGTGGAGAATCTGGACCCAAACCATTACACATACACAAAAATAGAGAGTTAGTTATAATTCAAGTTCATAATAATAAGCATAGTATACACTTATATTATGTAAGCAATTATATCATGAAATAAATCATACGCATATCATATTGGGCTAACAATATATAACATCATGGTTCATCATGTTTATCAATAAAGGCAAGACATTCAAGTAAAACTCGCATACTTCAAACATTCACAAGATTGCATTGGAAGACAACACAATTACCAAATACCAAGCATGGTGCACAATCTCCTAATGCAAGCTAATGAAAACACATAATGTATGTCACCTAGACATCGCTAATGCATGTGGTACCCGCATCAAATTAGGATAAACATATATCCATCGCATCAAGTCAGTTTTAAGTCATGGGGGACTTCGCATCAAGTTGACACTCATGAATGCATGGATGTACACATACCATATAATGATGATACCCTAAACAACTAACCATGAATAATAGGCCGCTCAACCCTATTACTCCTTCTCAATTCGCATCAAATTCACATCATCATATCATCATTAAGGCATACATTCAAGCAAGATACAATACACTTAACATCTTAGCTAATCATAGCTCATCATCTTGATTCCCAATTAATTACATACATAAAAGCATTTCATCATCATACTAACTCAAGGTTCAATCAATCCAAATCAATAACATGTTATAAGACCAAATCTAACCATGATATAAGCTTATAATCATCAAACAACATCAAGAAAATTCTCAAAATTAAGGTATGTTCGCTAAGCGAGCACTGGCGAAGGGAACACAGACAGTAACCCTCATCTGGCGAATCCTGGCGAACTGCTCGCTACTGCTCGCTAAGCGAACTGCTCGCTACTGCTCGCTAAGCGAACATATGAATTTCTGGGTTTTTATCAAGAACAGCATGAGTCGCTTGGCGAACAGCTAGCGAACAAACCCAGAATTCGTGCTCTGTTCGCGGGTTTGACATAAAATCACATAAAAATCACGAATTTCATGTTATAAACCCTTAAAGATATCACATTTAAGCATACATATCATATATAGACTTAAAAGTACAAGTTCTAACATCATCAAACATCATTTCAAGTAGAAAGTAGAGATTTTTCCACATTTTATTCAAAACCCATTTTCAAATATCAATAACAACAATTTTCATACCACACACGAAATTGATGATTGAAATAGCAATTAGGATCAAGTAATAACATAGTAACATCATGCAATAACTCAGAGATTCATTAAATCACATTCCCTTGATCCCACAACCCACCAAAGAGATGAGAGGGTTTGGGTGTGGAGAATAGTCATCTCCCCCCTCTTTGATCATCTCACAAGAATTATAAACTACTCTCTAACCTTGGAATTGTTGAGAATCTGATTCTTCTCCTTCTCTAAAGCTTTCTCTAATCTTCCCCTCTACCTCCTTCTCTTCAACTTTCTCTTTCTACCTCTTTTCTATTTTCTTGAGTTATGAGCTCTCTCTCTCACTATTCTCATAACTCTAACCTAATTCTAGCTTAATCAAAGACAATAATATCCCTCTTACTAATTAGGCCCATTAACACTCAAGCTCAATTCTTAACATTATAATTCTAACAAAACTTATCTTACTCAAAACACTACTCTTTCCCAAAATAGCCATAATTCTTAATTACTTACTAACTCACTATAAAATACTATAAAAGGCTAATCAACTCTAATTAAAAATAAAATAAATAAATACGGGTGTTACAATAATTTTTATAATAGTTCACTATAAATTGGTTAGTTAGTCCAATCCACCCCCTTACAGAGTGAAATATCCTGATATTCATAGAAGAAAGACTTTCACACTACATCACTGAACTAATGTACTTAAAGTATTCCCAAGAGATTTCTGTGCTTTCACAATATTTTATGAAAATAATGTTTTTCATTATATTATTAAGTATTTTATATTAATTTCAATAAATTTAACATATTAATTAGTGATAATTATATGTCCTGTGTATATTTTTATAATAAATTATAATTATTCATGACAATTTTTTTAAAATTTTATAGGAAATAAAAAAGTTTGAATCTCGACCCCTAGATATAAGATGTGGAATCCCTATCAACTAAGTTATTGGTCTAATTAGTTGGAGTAGTGATATATGTGACAAAAACAATAAAAAAAAAAAAAAAAGATGAAGAGAAAGAGTAAAAACATAATATGAGTATGAGAGAGAGTTGTCTAAAAAGTTGTCCCAATTTAGATATACAAATATCATTTCTCAATTAGTTGTATGAGTTTTGGGTCCTTAGCATGAGCGGTCAATTTTTGGCTCATGAAAAAAATCGATTAAGAAAAAAACTCACTTGTATATCTCACAAATTATTCAATAAAAATTACTCACCACTAAAAAATCTGGATATAGCATTCCTCTTTGATAAATATAAACTATACCTAGTACAAAGTATACTCCCTCCGGTTCTGTTTTAGTCAAGAAAAAGCAACCCTCTTTAATTTAATTTAAATTAAACCAGCCAATATATAAGCAATATATTAACGGTAAGATTAGAAATTTCCCATCATGGAAAAAAGTAATTTGGTATTCCCAGCATAAATAGTACCCCTATATCTTGATATGAAATTTCTCTCATTTTCTTATCTCCTTATAAAACGACATAGTGATTGTTTTATTTGTGTTGAATCAAACACATCATAAAACGATATTGACTACCTGGCAAAATTATTAATTAAGAATAGTGATTGTTTGTCCATGGATTGACTTAGTTCGAGTCTTGATTGGTTTTTCAAATTCTTATCAAAATTTTGTGACCAAACAATACAAACTGATAAGAGATATGTGGTATTATTTTTTTTTAATTAGAAAACTCTCTAGTTTTCCTGAAAAATGGACTAAGAAAAAAAATACAAAGTTCAAGAGACACCCAAACTGACCCCGGCACTAACCAATCGAGCAAGACAGCCCTAATATTGTGCAACTCAAAGCACAATAATATAACCAAATTAAATGTCATAGATGACATTCTAAAAATTCAATATCATATATAGTTTGGTGGTCATTGAAAGAATAGAGATCAATTATATTTGTTGACATGAGTTCCTGTTATTTGTATTAGCTTTTTGTATTTTTTTTGTTGTTTTGGCTTGTTTTTTGAGTTTTACATTTTATCTTGAGACCTTTTTGTTGTGTTATTCCATTTTAGACACATTTTGTGTTTGAGTGACTTTCCGTTTTTTAATATTGTTATCTCGAGTTATTAAAAAAAATATAGTTAATTTAAAACATAATAAGCGATAACACTTTATTGAAAAAACATAACCGTAAATTATAAAAGTGACATTTAATTTTTTGGACAAAGAAGAAAGCAAAAATGCAAGTAGGAGCTCACATCACCTCAACCCAATCCAACTAAAAGTAGATGATACAACTTGAAGGATTAAGTCAAAATTCAAAAAACTTAGTAAAACTTATTGCCCTTGAGATAAAATCGCATTAAAGAAAAAATGTGCAGTCAGTGGGATTACAAATTCAACAAAACTTTTTGTAATTGGATTAACAAAACTTTTATTTAAAAACAAATATATTAAAGCGTTATAAAAAAAAGAGGAGTACAGAGTATCATAGAACTTGTGTTATTTTACAAATTCACATTGATCTTACATTACACATAATTTTGTAAACAGTCAAAAGACAACAATAATTTATTAAACACCATAATTGAAAGCCACTGTGAAGTACAAATTGTGCCCACTGCCCATTAGAGTCACGGAGGACATATAAGGCCTTAACATGATGATTACCTGAAAAATAATCCAAACACAATTATTATATGAGTTACATTCACTAAATAATAAAGGATATGTCTATGGTTTCATTTTTTTTTTATTGAGAAACTAAAAATAAACTAAAATAATACTAACAACTTTTCTCCTATTTATGTAAAAAAATATAAAAAAAAATTTTTTAATTTATTTTTGTTTTTGTCCTTCGTAAAAATATTTTTTTGTTTTAAGTCATTGCAAATACGTAATGTTTATTTGGTCTTTGATGTTTTCTTTTAGTCCTTACAAAATATGTTCATATTAAAATTAATTTTTTAATATTCATTTTTGTCCTTATTTTGAGAAATTAAAATAAACTATTTAATATATTGCAATGACAACTTCAATAAAAATCAATTTTGCAAGTCCTAAAACTTAACAAAACATATATATTTGTAAGAGCTAAAATCAAATATATATGCAGGAACTAAAATAAATTTCTTTTATTTCTTCACACATCCATATGGAAAATAAAAAAATAAGATGTTAAATAATTTTTTACATAAACTATTACAATTTCTAAATAATTTATATGTACTTAGTTACAATATTTTTAAGAAATTTCTGTAAGAATTTTTTTTGAGATGGTTTCAATTTTTTTGTTAGGATCATAGAATTTCCAATATTTTTTTTTGTGTAAATTCATTAAAGATATTTTAATAAAGTATTAATGCATGTGAAAGATAAATTCATTAATGAAAAATATGTATTATAATTACTTAGACGTAAATTTTTCAAAAAGATGATTCATTAATTAATTAGATTAATTATAAATGTATAATTCAAGGGGAAAAAAGTGATAACTAGGGGTGTGCATGGTCGGTTATTTTGCCAAACCAAACCATATCCAAACCAAAACCAGATATATGGATTTGGATACATGACCATAACCATTATTTTTTATAAACCGGTTATATAGCCAGTTATAAATTTGGATACGGATACATAACCGGATATTTTTATAAAATCGGTTTAAAAACGGTTAATTTTTAAATCCAGTTTTAAACTGGTTATTTTTAAAACTGGATTAATAAACGGTTAATTTGGTCTAGTTTTTTTTACGCAGACGAAAATTAATCATATTAAAAACTATAAAAAAAAAATTTTCTTTTATTCTTGCAGTAATAATCAATTTCAAGTCAAATATGTGTTTGAAACTTGAAAAAGATGAAGAAAAAAAAATGTGAAGAAGATCATTCACATTCCTTCTAGATTTCTTTTGTTACCAAAAATAATGCACAACCATCATAATGATTCAAAAGTATCGAGTCAAGTTCAAGTTCCCTCTCCATCTACTCTTACAAATTTTGATTGGAAGTTTTATATTCTGCCTCATGAATAATGGTTTATGACTTCTAATATGTATAATTTTTCGTAAGAGATCGATGCTCAGTATATCTGTTGGCTGTGACAATTCATGTGATAGGAAGTATTAACTATTAAGTAACACTCAAGCTGCATGGCTGTTTAATTATTTTCTTTTTTACATGTTTGGGAAATACGTAAAAAATTGAGGTTAGAATTATCTTGAATGAATGAATATGGATGGTTTGGACTAAAAAAAGTGTGGTTCAATCGAAAGAGAATATTATCGATTAGGGTTCAATTGGAGAAATTATTGTAAATTTGAGATTTAGGGTTCATCGCAAATCATAATTGCAGAGATCACACTCACATGATGATGATTTGTGGGTCAATTAATTTTAATAAAAGGATATTTGTTTATTGTACAAAAAAAAAGGTATTTGTTTGTTTTGTAAAAAAAAAAGATATTTGTTTGTTTTGACAAAAACAAATTTGAAAAGGATATAATAACCAATTTAAACCAAATCCGAAAATTAAATTTGGATGGATAACCGACCAGATGAAAATGGTTTGGTTAATAACCATATACTAAAATCCAGATTTTTCAAAATGGATTTGGATCCGGTTATGAGTTTGGACCTTATAACCGAATATTTCGAGCACCGCTAGTGATAGCGATAATTATACTAATAAAAAACATTATAAAGTGCTATTGCTTACCACATTGAAGTGAAAGAGTGCACATCAAAACCATCTTGAATAAAAGGGAATCAAAAACTTGTCTTTCACATCATAAAGAAAATTGAAGTAAGCATGCCTCCATGACCTTTTGAATAAAATGGAACCAAAAACTATACAAAAGCTAACTGCAAATCCAACTCCCGAGCCCATATAGAATGATTCCATTAGCTCAGATCCTTCCTCATCATTTTCAGCCATAACTTTTGTGTCACCATTATCATGTTTGCATTTCTCAATGAGTGGAGTTCCACAAAGTTGAGGATTGCCCATATAACTAAGAGATGTGAAGCTTTGGAGTTGAGTTCCCAATGGGATTTGACCCTTCAAATTGTTGAATGAAAGATTCAATACTTCAAGAAAAGATAGAGCTGACATGGTTTGAGGTATTTCTCCTGATAGAGTGTTCTTTGAGAAATCAAGTGACTCTAATGCTTTCATATTGCCTATTTCTTTCGGTATGGTTCCGGTTAATTGATTTTGTGACAAGTTTAAGGATTGCAATGCAATGAGTCTGAAAACTTCTAAAGGTATTCTACCCGACAAATGGTCATTAGAAAGGTCAATAGCATGCATATACTTCTTATCAAGGTTTTAAATCAAGGTCCGTTACCGAGAAAAAGGCCGCGACAAAAAGGTTTTTGAGCCTACCGTTACCGTTTTTCACCGTTTTTATGTGGTGAAAAGAAATCACGCCAAAATACCGATACGGCCGCGACGAAACACCGATACAGCCGCACAAAACGCAATACAGCCGCGACAAAATGCTAATAGATAGAGACTTTCATTTTTTCCAATAGAAATAAATAAAAGTCACATTTTTAGTACAAATATGAACATAAATTATAAAGTGTTATTTCTTTTAACTCTTTCGTGATTCAAAATTTTACATTTATCTAAAATTTAAGTTGTTATACATATATTATAGTATAAATAATTTTAATAAGATTTGTGCGATATTGTGATTAATTCACAGCGCGACGACCGTAATCCGTAACGCAACAGCCGTAACAGCGAAATTGCGAAATCCTTAACGCGACCGCGACCGTGACCGCGACCGCAATTTAAAACCTTGCTTCTTATAGCCTAAATTGTTTCCCTTTGCTACCGATGGAAGACCTATCGAAATTTTTAAATAATTTTTTCCAATTGAAAGAGTAATTCCAAATTGATCACTTCCTGAAACATTATTGAACATCATGGAGGTAATATTATGTAGGCAGTGAGGTATTGTTCCGGTTAACCTATTATTTGCAAGATCCAACACCATGAGAGAAGATAGTTGGCATATTTGTTGAGGAATATCACCACTAAATTCATTTGATCTCAATTGAAGAGCTTTCACATCTGGGCCAAACCAATTTGGTATATTTCCAGAAAATTTCAATGACAAAGGTATCTCTCCATGCAACTTGGTATCATAAATACTTAATGACAAAAGGTTGGATAAAGAACCCATTGAGTGTGGAATCGTGCCAGTTAGATTATTATTCCCCAGATCAACATGAATAAGGGATTTCCAATTTACCCAACAATTAGTGAGCTCTCCGGATAAAAAGTTGTAAGATACATCCAAGTACTTCAAATTACTTTTCTTAATCATATTATGGCATAATAGAGGTGAAAGAGATCCAGATAGACTGTTATTTTGTATTTTGAAAATACTCACATTTGAAGTTAATTGAGGAAGGCCACCATGCAAATCATTTGCTACCAGCCACACAACTTTGGAGTTCAACAACACATTTGACATGTCCCAAGGCATGGTATTGTTGTATAAAGAGAGAAATTCACAGTGAGTTGCCAAATTCCAAAACATTTCTTGAGATTCATTTTTAAACAAGGAGTGGTTAATTTCTAGATTAGTGAGGGATGTTTGTGAGTACAACCATGAAATTTTTTTAAGATCTGCATACTCTAAGATAATGATATCAAGTTGAAAAGGAGGATTCCAATGGGGATTAAAATCAAATGTGAGGAAGGGTGAACTCAACCACAAACTTTTTAAATTTAAGAGTTTAGCAAAATTTTGGTGGGTTACAACTCCAGTAAAATAATTTTGTCCAACACCTAATTTCTCCAAATTCGAGAGATTTCCCAAACTTTCAGGAAGACTACCGGTCAACTTATTTGAGACAACATCAAAGGTAGCCAAGGTTGATAAATTCCCCAAATTTGTTGGAATAGATCCAATTAATAAATTCCCATAGAGATTTAGATATTGTAGATTTCCAAGTTTGCCTATCCTATGAGGAATTGTTCCACTCATCAAGTTGTTTCTCAAATTGAATGAATGCAACTTTGGAAGATTAAACAAATTATCGGGTATTTGGCCATGGAAACGATTAGTTCTACGACTCAAATAAGAAAGACCACTGATATTGAACACCCAAACGGGCAATTCAGAGAAGAAATCATTGTAAGAAAGATCAAGATATTCAAGTGAGGTGAAATTGGCATATAGAAGAGATGGGTTCACGCTTTCAAGTAGACAATTACTCAAATATAACTTAGAAAGAGAAGGAAACATAGTCAATATCTGAAGCCAACGAGTTTCCTTATGAAGATCAACGAAATTCAAGTTGAGATATTCTAAGGATGATGATAGACGAAGAAGCCATCTTAAATCATCAATCAAAAGATTTTCATTTTCTGACAAGTCAAGATGAACAACATTGGAAAAGTTTCTATTCACATGAGGAGAGTTAACTAATGACTTGTTTTGACAATCCATGGGTAAGTGTATAGCTTTAAAGTCATTACTAGTCGAGACACCCGTGCTTGAACGCACGGGGAGCGGCGGTGCCGCTCCGACTCAGTAATAAAAGCAAATGGGTATTCAGTAATTTTATATTTATATTTGTTTATTTTTTAAAAGATTTAAATGATATTGTGGATTACACAATTGTAAATTTATGAAGTGGGCTTGATGTTAATATAAGGTTTTATGTCTAAGAAAGCCCAATATGAAATTCTATTTATAATTATTGGTTTTCAGTTTATTTTTGTTATTGTTGTTAACGTTAAGTGCATATATTTACAAAATTATCTGAGACAAAGGTATGATAAACTATTAAGATGTTTTTGTTATTTTTGTTATTGTTGTTAACGTTAAGTGCATAATATTTATTTTTGTTTATGAGTAGAAAAATAAAGTCAAAGTAACATATATGATTAGTTCACAATAGTCAACTGTGTCATTTAAATTGGAACGGAGGGAGTACAATATTATCAACAAAGCAATTAAAATAATGTTACAATTAATTTGGAGCTTTATAGAATGAGAAGTATGCTAAATTAATATAGTCTTTGTAGTCCTTTCATTATGCGTGTGTAAGTAACCAAATAGCTCAAAGTTGATTTGAAGGTTGCTTTATTGAAGGCATGCGTATGGGGTTTGTAGCCATGCTTATGAGGTTCTGTTTTGCGTCAGGGAGTATTTGCAATTTCATATCCTAGATCACGTGAAAGTGGTAATTGAAGTACATTTCTTTTGGTGCGAAGGTTGCTTGCAATGTTGTATATAACTAAAGTTTTACTCCTTTTAGTCTTATATATAAGCAAATTTTTACGTTTTAAGTTCATTTAATAATGGATTTATCTAGAATATAATATTGGCTATATACATTAGTTATTGAATAAATCAAAATAGTAAAAAGTTGCTTATATATGAGACCAGAGAGAGTAGTTGTCACAGGAATATATATGATATGTACTCATATGAAATGATATCCTTGATTGACTAATGGAAGAAATCTCATATTAAAGTCAAAGAAGATTAAATCAAATTTATATTTAATTTTATATATAGTCCTCTATTGGGTCTTTTTAATAAGAGATAGTTGATTTTTTAGATTAATTTAATAATGAATGTATTTAAAATATAATATAGACAAAAAGCAATAATTATTGAATGTATCTAAAAAGTCATTGTATCTTAAAAAAAGAACCGATTATAGTATTCAAAATGAATTTGATTACATAAAAGAATATAATAATATTTTATGCATGGTAAAAAAACAAATTTTTAAGGAACTATGTTTTGAAAAAACTATGGGCGTGAATTTGATTATACAATGACAATAGTAAAGTGTGTTTAAATCCAAAGGATAAAGAATCTAAAGTACTTATTGAAAATATACATATTTTATCTTTAAATGAAGGATTCTCTGTTCAAAATTTGACAGTTGATAATACAATGACAATGATGCATTTAGATTTTCTTTTGACCTCCACTAATGTACATCTATTAACATATGATTAAATCATTTTGTCCTGAATACTCATTTGGTCCTTAATTATAAACTCCTCATCAAAGATAAAGTTGAAGACTAAATGTAGTAATCAATTTAAATTGGTAGACACATTTAGTAATTAAGCCCATCATATTTTTAAATCCAAAACCCTATTATCGTTAATTACACTTTAGTAAGAGAATTATTTTAAGAGAATTAATCCAAGTGAGGTTATTTAAGAGAATTCAAAGTATTTTCTTTATATTGACCGTATTTAGTTTGAATGAGTAAAGTAATAAATAGTAAATTGTAATTTAGAACCTTAAGTAATAAATAGTAAATTGTATTTAGTTTGAATGAGTAAAGTAATAAATAGTAATTGCCTTTTTTGATTTCTGAAAAAGGTTTGAAGTTCAGAGTGTAGTTTGGCAGATTTGGGATTTTAGTTGGTATGACATCTGATCCACCATCACCTCCAACTAAGACCAGCTTAAAGGAGTGATCACAAAACTTAACACTAAAGTCATTTGGCTGAACCTTAAAATTTTTCATTACATAAGTACTTCCTTCATGGAGTTTTGGCCCCCAAAGAGGACAAAGATCTGCTGGAAGTAACACTTGAATGTTGTCTCCCTATGAACAAAGTCATATTTAATAAATATATAACAAATACAATATGAAAGTGAACAAAGTCATATTTAATAAATATATAACAAATACAATATGAAAGTAACATTTAGAGTTTTGAGGGGAACCTGTTTGTCAAGGATAAGAAACTCCATGTGTTCATTTTTCCCAACCCCACTTTTCCATAAATCTTCAAGTCTAACTGCAAGTTTCCAGATTTCCTTCCCATCATTGATGTCCTTGATGTTATCAAAGTCTCTTGACATTTTGTTGTCCCTGTAGATGTGAAGAAAGACATCAAATACGAAAAGTTAGAAATACAGGGTGGTATACATTTAGAATATGAAAACTTTGATTATAGTTAACAAAAACTTTGATTATAGAAACTTACTAAGGATGAGATGTAGTGATTTTCGGTTGGAAGAAGATGAGAGAAAATGAGAGTTAGAATGAAGTAAACTGAAACTGAAGTGTGATGTTGGAGTGTTAAGTTAAGGATAGTCAAAATCTTCTTTATCAGAAAAGTAGTAATGTGAAGTGACTAAATGTCTATTTTCATCTTTCTATGACAAGTGAAAGTCCTATATCCTTAGGTTAATGTCCCATAAATTCAGATAATACAAGAAAATAGTGTGTAAAAGCTTAATGGTCCATTAGGAGTAAAAATTCAAATTTGTGGTAAATAAAGACAGAAAATACCCTTAAAATGAATATGTGTGAAGTTTTTAAGTGAGGTTATTGTGGTCAAATCCAATGTATCTTGTTTACATGGAGATATATGATGATATATGATATATGATTGCTCAAATCCAAGTAGTTCAAAAATTCAAGCTCAAATAAATTAAGATGAAACTTACCTTCCAAACAATGAGCTTTGTTCTTTTTGCTGCCAATAATGGAGTCGTCAGTGAAACAGGGGAGGCTTAGATTTGTGACTCTGCCATTGATGTTACAATGAACACCTCTCCATTCACAGCAATCTTCATTGTTGGACCATGTTGACAACATGCCTGATTGATCAATGAGTCCATTTTTAAAGCAGAGGAGTATCTGTTTGTCCTTTTGATTGCAAGAAACCTTTGTCTCACATATTACTATATTGCATATGATCACAAATGGCAATAATAGAGAAAACGGTGCATATTTGGAGGAGAATCTCATTCTCACCATGATATCACTAGAAATGAAGGTTTAAGATGTTAATATTGTTATTCAATTGAAGTTGGTTCATATGATCACAAGATACCTTAGATGAGTGATTTTGTAGACCGCATATATGTACATATGAAGCATCAGTTAATTGTTTAAAGACCCTTCATTTTTTATTTTATTTTTGAGGATATCCGTACATAATAGAATGTTAACATGTGCCTCAAGGATACATGTTAAGGAAACAAATTTAAAAAATATTTATTGAAATTAGTTGTGCATTTTATCTCTTAAGCATTAAATTTCTTGCATCATTAAATATAAAATTTTTATATTAAGGTATTTTAACATATGTCCTTAGCCACAAGTTAACATGACCTTTATTTAAAAAAAGTCCGGAATATTTTTGGTTTTTTCTCGGTTACCGCTTTGAAGAAATTAAGGTAACTTATCTAGTAACTAATACAATGAATGAGTCATATAAGCAAATTTGAAAGTGTGATGTGGAGTAAAAATTAGTTCGTAGATATCACTTACAAATTTATTCATGTGGCTAATTTTCTTTGATTATTGGGTAATAATATGATGGTTCATTATGGAAACTCTAGTTAGTGATGAGTCACATGAAAGTCGAGTTTGAATTTGTTAGGCAAGCAAAGTCTCTTGTTTATTGATGACACAATCAAAGTGTTTTATACAATCACAATCAGGGAGATTCATTAGGTGGATCTAAACTATGGGCCCAAAACACACTGGCCCAATTACTAACTACACCCTAACATACTCTCCCTTAATTGGAACAATTAGAAAGACAAAGTAAAATGCATGCTAATCATGAAACTAAAAACAAGAACAACAAAAATGAAAACAACAATGCAAGAAGCATTGTGCTCATCAAACATAACTCCACAGAAGAGACCTTCATCTATCAATCTTTGGCCTTCATTCCCAAGCTTGCTCGTATCTTTTCAAATGACTCTACCTTCAAAGGTTTTGTCATCACATCTGCAAGTTGATCCAGTGATTTGCAGTGCTTCAGTTCCACTATACCATCCTTTGCAAGGTTTCTCAGAAAATGGAACCTAACATCTATATGCTTGCATCTCCCATGCATAACTGGATTCCTAGAAAGCTTAATTGTTGAACTGTTGTCACAATAGAGTATAGTACAATCATCTTGATCAATCTTCAAATGTGCCAAAATGTTCTTCTA
Source organism: Trifolium repens (assembly GCA_030408175.1). Taxonomy (NCBI): domain Eukaryota; kingdom Viridiplantae; phylum Streptophyta; class Magnoliopsida; order Fabales; family Fabaceae; genus Trifolium; species Trifolium repens. The sequence continues at coordinate 12,005,341 of CP125850.1, forward strand.
CCAGATGCATTGGCAGGCACATGCAGATGCTGCAACATACTCTGCCTCAGTAGTTGACAGTGTTACTATAGGTTGCTTCTTTGATGACCATGATATAGCACTATCTCCCAACATAAACACATAACCTGATGTGCTTTTTCTGTCATTCAAATCACCTGCATAGTCAGAATCTGTCCACCCAATTAGCTTCAAACCTCCTTTATCATAATGTCTATACATCACTCCATAAGCTAATGTGCCTTTGAGGTATCTCATAATCCTTTTTACTGCAGTAAGATGCATCTCTGTTGGCTTGTCCATGTACCTAGCAACAAGGCAAACTGAATATGCTAGATCAGGTCTACTAGCAAGTAGATACATTAAACTTCCAACTATCTGTTTGTAATCTTTAGCATTCACAGTGATTCCATCTTCATCTTTGACAAGCTTACAGCCAGGAACAATAGGACTACACACTGCATTACACTTTTCCATACCAAACCTTTGTAAAATTTCTGCTGCATATTTTCCTTGATGAATGAAAATTCCACTATCTGACTGTGTTACTTCCACTCCAAGAAAATACTTCATTTTGCCTAAATCTGTCATGGCAAAATTCCTTTTCATTGACTCTTTGAAGTCTTGTATCATTTCAATATCATTCCCAGTGCAAATGAGATCATCAACATACAAACTTACTATAAGAATTTTCTGCTCAGAACCATGCTTAACAAACAGTGTATGCTCATGTGAACATTTTTCAAAATGTTCATCATTAAAATAAGATTCAATTCTACTATACCATGCCCTTGGGGCTTGTTTCAAGCCATAAAGAGCCTTTTTAAGTCTGTAGACTTTGTCACCATTGCCCTTTACATATCCAAGAGGTTGATCAACATAGATATCTTCAATTAATGTGCCATGTAAAAATGCACTTTTTACATCTAATTGAAATATCTTCCATCCTTCTTTAGCAGCCAAAGCAAGTATTGTTCTTATAGTGTCCCATCTTGCAACTGGGGCAAACACTTCTTCATAATCAATTCCATGCTTTTGACTGTATCCCTTTACTACTAACCTTGCCTTATATTTTTCTACTTCACCTTTCTCATTGAACTTAGTCTTATAAATCCATTTAACACCAATTGAATTGGCACCAGCAGGTAAAGTAGTAAGTTCCCAGGTATTATTCTTCTTAATAGAATCAATTTCTTGATCCATTGCTTTTCTCCATACCTCTGATTTCTGTGCTTCACTGAAATTCTTAGGATCATCATTAGAGACAAAGATAGCTAGATTCTGCAGAGCTGCTTCATCATCAATAGCTTGTTGCATTTGACTGCCAAGAACATAGTCTTTGTATTTCTGGGGTGTTTTTCTGATTCTGGGAGGAAGTGGACCATTTTCTTCACTGCTTGAAGTGTCAGGCACAACTTCAATGCCTTGATCTTCACTATTACTATCTGAGTTGCCTGCATCATCTTCTGCTTCACTATTCACTTCATGTACCTCTTCCTGATTACTATCAGAGCTTTCATCATCAGTTTCACAGCTAATGGTATTCTTATCAATCATTGTATCCCATTTCCATCCCTTACTTTCATCAAACACAACATCTCTGCTTACAACTATCTTCTTCTTAGCAGGATCATACAATTTATAAGCCTTGGATTCATCACTTACTCCTAAGTGAACACACTTTATACTCTTATCATCCAGCTTGACTCTTTGATTATCTGGCACATGAACATGAGCCAAGCATCCAAAAATTCTAAAGTGACTTACTGAAGGTTTGTTGCCACTCCAGGCTTCTTCTGGTGTGATATTCTTCACAGATAGAGTGGGACTCCTATTCATGACATGTGTGGCCCATTTGACAGCTTCAGGCCAGAAAACCTTAGGTACATTCTTTGCAGACAACATGCTCCTCACCATGTTCATCAGGGTTCTATTCTTTCTCTCTGAAACCCCATTTTGCTGAGGGGTGTATGATGCAGTTAACTGACTTGTGATCCCTTGCTTGCTACAGTAATCATTAAAAGCATTTGAGACAAATTCTCCACCTCTATCAGTTCTTAAACACACAATAACACATCCTGACTCTTTTTCAACTATTGCTCTAAATTTAATGAAAGTATCTAATGCACTAGATTTTTCTTTCAAAAAATAGACCCAAGTTTTCCTTGTCAAGTCATCAGTAAAGGTAATAAAGTACCTGTTTCCACCATTTGAGATGGGATTGATGGGACCACATATGTCAGAGTGAATAAGTTCCAATTTTGCACTGGCTCTCCAGGTAGTTTGCTTTGGAATCATATCTCTGTGTTGCTTGTCAGTCAAGCAATCTGCACATACATCTTGTGAGCTCTTTAATTCTGGCAAACCCTTCACCATATCTAATTTTCTGAGTGTATTCAACCCTTTCATGCTGAGATGAGCATATCTTTTATGCCATAGTTGAGTCAAATCATCTTTTGATATTTTCAGACAATGTGGAACTATCATAGTTGCTTTTAAACTATACATTTTACTGGCAGACATATGTGTGACTAATAACAATCCTTTAACATCATGAAATATTCTGCATTCATCATTCTTAAAGAGAATACTCACTTGTTTTTGTTGAATTTGTCCCAAACTGGGAAGATTAGTCTTTAATCCTCGTATATAGAATACATTTGTGACAACATGGATTCTACCATCAATTTTCAGCTTCAAATTGCCTTTTCCTATTACATTCATCCTTGAATCATCACCAAGCTTGACTGAATCTCTATATGCATCATCAAACTCATAGAGCCAATTTTTATTACCAACCATATGATTGCTACATCCAGAGTCAATGAACCATTTCTCTTCAACATTGTCTGTTTCACTAGTTTTTGCCATCAGGAGCATCTCCTCTTCATCATCATCTATCTCAGCATAATTGGCATTCTCACCACATTCATTCTGATAGTGTCCTAACTTGTGACACTTATAGCATTCCACAGTGTCTTTATTTTGTCTTCCTCTACCTCTTCCTTTAGCAGAAGATCCACCTCGGCCCCTATAGCCTCTACCACCTCCTCTACCACCATTAGAGGCCTTCAATGCCTGTTCTTCATGGTGAATCTGATGGCCTTTGATTCTTTGTTCATGAACTAACAGACTACTCTGCAATTCGTCTACAGTCAATTCAGTGACATTGTTGGATTCTTCAATAGAACATACAACATAGTCAAACTTTGCTGCCATGGATCTCAAGATTTTCTCAACAATAGTGACTTGTTCTAAAGTTTCACCAAAAGACTTCATCTTGTTTGCAATGGATAAGGTTCTTGCGAAGTATTCATCAACTGTCTCACTCTCCCCCATTGCAAGCACCTCAAATTCTTTGCGCAAAGCTTGAAGCTGTGCTCTCTTTACTTTCGTGGAACCTTGATACTTTCTCTTCATTGCATCCCAGATATCTTTAGCAGTGGTTCTTGTGAGGATCGTTTCCATGATTGAGCGATCAATCGCTTGAAAGAGATAGTTCTTGACGCGTAAATCAGCAAGACGGCTCGCATTGGCAGTCGCGAGTTCCTCCGGTGATGCATTCTCCGGCGCAATCACAACGCCATCTTCTACAAGATGCCATATCTCCTTTGATCGGAGAAGATTCTCCATCAACATCGACCAATGGTCATAGAAACCATCAAATCGTGGAATGCTAAGCTTGACCTCAGCATTATCAGCCATTGGAATGCAATTGGAAATCGCGAGAAAAAAGAACGAAGCGAAACGAAGAAAAAACGATAAGGATCGAACAGAAAAGAAGGTTGTTATGGTGGTTGCAACCACCGGTAACGGCTTGAACAGAAACGGTTATGGTGGTCCGTGGATTAGTTGCTCTAGATACCACGTGTTAGGCAAGCAAAGTCTCTTGTTTACTGATGACACAATCAAAGTATTTTATACAATCACAATCAGGGAGATTCATTAGGTGGATCTAAACTATGGGCCCAAAACACACTGGCCCAATTACTAACTACACCCTAACAGAATTGTGTTTCTTGATTTAATTTTTCTTTTTAAAACTCAATTAACTACAATACTTCTTTTATTAAAACATTTAACTTCTGTTAGAACAAATACAATAGCGTTTCGTGAGCTTAACTGAATTGATAAGATATTACATTATATATGCAGGGGTTGGAGTTTAAACTTCGATAGAATTTCTAGTCATTAAACTACTTGATAAAAAAAACGAATAAAATAGCATTGAAGTTGTTAAAATACTAAATTAAAGGACTATGTTGACAATTTTAAAATTAAGATACTAAATTGGTTAATTTTAAAGGTAAGAGATCATACATAATTAGTATAAAAGAGATAAAAGTGGTATTTAAGCTTTATTACATAAGTTTAATTTATATTTTAAGAAGAATAAACCTGTAAAAGTGTTATTTTGATGTATTTTATTGGATGCTGTATAGAAAAGAAAAATCAACATCAAGTTCATTTAATTTGCCTTTGACATTTTAGTGGCAGTAGGTGCGGGAGTAAATAGAATTAGGGCTGAAAATGAGTCGAGCTGGGTCTGTAAGACCCAAGATTTTACTGTACTATTTTCTAAGGAACTCTAGTGTCGGCTACGAGTTTTAGGGTTTTTAGTAGAAGCGGATTTGTGATTATCGTCACATTAACGAGATTTTTGCTGAAACGGAGCCTGTTTTGTGCTCGTGCGCTGGAAAGGCACAGACTTTTGGGTCGTAGTCCTCTTTTAAGTATGAGAAGATTTCTGTGGTCTTAGAATAACGAGTTTTGGATTATTCTCGTTTTTGGAAAAACGAGTAGGATTTTACTCGCGGATGGAAAATCTTACTGCGTCTGTTTTGAGTGAGGTTTCGGATGGGAGTTTTATATATCTGCGCGAGTTAGGATATGTCCTGAGATTAATTTTCTAAGGTATGGAAGAAAATTACAGTCGCGGAAAAAGATTCGGCGATAAGTTTTGGAATGGAAAAACGTTAGACGTTCTTTCCGTAGGTTTTCTGTTTTTGTGTTTTACGTTCGTCGCGACGCGCGAGAACTGAGCGTGCGTTTCGTTTTATGAGGTTATGGGAAATATCTTGGGAAGATAGACTCGGATTGATCCAAGGGCTAGGATTGTGTCTTGAAGCTTTATCCTATTTGATCCAAAGGCTATTATGGAACAAGACTAAGTCTTAAGGGAGACTTTTAGTCACTTGTTGTCATAAGTTAAATCACAAAACTTCTTCACTCTTCTTCTCTTTAGCCGTGGCTTCTTTTCCACCTTCCCAACTTGTGAAGTTTTGCATTCCTTCACCATATCACTTGATTAGAAGCTTGGTTGAAAGCTTGGAGTTGTGAGATTCTTCTTCCTAAGGTAACTAGAACTTCTTTCATCCCTTAGTTGGCTAAACTCTTAGAGATTCATGAGATTTTATGATTATGTTCTTGGGAGAAATTTCATAAGAATTGGTTGTGAATGGTTTTTGTTCCATGAAAGTTGTTCATGAGGGTTTAGTAAGCATGTGTAGGCTTTGTTATTTCAATTTTTCCATGAGTTTGTGAGAATCTCATGAGAAAAGTTAGGGTTTTGGTTTGGTTATGTATTGATCAATACCATGAGGTTATGTTGTAAGGTTTTGAAAAGAAAAGTTGTCTTTGAACCTTTGGGCGAAAGGGAAATGCGTTGTATGGTTTTGTTTTAGAAAATCCGATGAAAAATATTTTGAGGTTTATGAAAATATTTCCTAAGTGTTTTTGGGTGGTGTTTTGGGGTCAAAGTGGTTTGAAACTCTTGTGACATGTGGTGTCGCTATTTACCTTGAAAACATGTTTGAAAATGATTACCGGACGGTTAAGGCCCGTAATAAAACTTGTGCTTGGATTTGGTTTTGATTTTGGGAATGAAAATCAAATAACTTGCACTCGAAGCAACCAACAAGCTTTCGGAAAATGTGTTGCTTGCTTATGAAAATGGTTTGTTTTTATACCTTGAAAAGATGTTGGGAACTAATAGAACCAAATTAGGCTTGGGTGGAAAAAGGTGGGGTGAGTTGCTGTCTTTTGCTGTCATGACAGTTGAAACTCGCTGGGCGAGTGGTTACTCGCCAGGGCGAGTGTCACAGGTCTTGACAACTCGCCAGGGCGAGCTCCAGAGCGAGTAAGACCAGTACTCTCTGCCTTCACTCGCCACCAACTCGCCAGGGCGAGCTCTGGGAGTTGAGATTTTGGATTCTGATTTCCAAACTTGGTTTTTAGCTTTCTAATCCCTTTTTATTAATTTATGGAAGTGGTTGGGATTGGAAACGAGTTTTTCGGGTACTCGGAAAGTACGTAGCTTATAACGCAAGAAAACGGCCATTTTGCATTTCAAATTATTTAAGACTTTTGGCAATTGTTTTGGGTCCTAAAAATAGTACAAATAACTCATAGGGGTTGATCAATGCGATAGATTTTGGTATGATATCCGAAAGAGTGGATTTTCCTTAGGAACCTTTAAGTTTTTGGGGGATTGGTGTAGTTTCAATACTATTGGTTAGAGAACAATGTATTGATTGTTGCGCTGCTTGTTTTAGGAAGCGCGTTGTGTTGTTTGAGCGTGTGTTGTTAACGGAAGCTTGCTAAGGTAAGGGCATCACTTTATTTCTGTCCTTTCACTGAGTTATAACATGTTTGTTGGTTATTTTCGGTGATGCGTGTTTGTGTGTTTGACATGTATGTGTTATGTATTCTCGTGATGAGAAAGTGTTTACAATACGTGCGTTGTTTTACATATGATTGGAGATGTATGTATGAACATGTGGGTGAATACATATGATTGGAAATGTATGTATGTTTGTTGTGGTTTGTTACATATGATTGGATATGTATGTATGTTGTTGGGATGGTTTACATATGCTAGGGAGGTATGTATTTGTTGCATTAGTATACATGGGGAATCGTATGCTCATGCATTGTTAGTGCGTAGTTGCGGGAGTGGACTACGAAGTGTAGTTGCGGGAGTGGACTACGAGGTGTGGTTGCAGGAGTGGACCCACCTGATTCTTATAGGGTTTTATTGAGTTCAACACATGGTTGCGGGAGTGGACCATGGGGTGTGATTGCGGGAGTGGATCCACCTAAATCTTGTGTGATTTAGTTGAGTTCGATACATGGTTGCGGGAGTGGACCATGGGGTGTGATTGCGGGAGTGGATCCACCTTAACCTTTGTGACTTTGTTGAGTTTGATACATGGTTGCGGGAGTGGACCATGGGGTGTGATTGCGGGAGTGGATCCACCTTAACCTTGTGATTTCATTGGTGATTTAGTAGGGGTTGGACCTACAGTTCTGGAGCTCATGCATTGTGGTAGCTAGGGTTAGTACCACGCATTGTAGAGGTTGCATTATAGGCTATGTGTGCATTGCTTATATGAACCCGTTGGTGGGAATTGCTTTGTTGGTTAAGAGCTTTCTCTTGTGTTTTGTGGAATTATTGTTATGTGTACAATCTTTCGCACCGGTTATATATATATATATATACTATATATTTTGTGGTGACCCTTTCTTTCATTTGCGGGCTCATCCCACCCAGGTGATGGGTTAGGTCGTGATGACGACGGTGGCAGTTCTAGGCTATAGTAAGCATTTGGTGAAGCTTAGTATAGATAGACTATGCGCCGGTGTGTTTTGTGCACCGTGCTTTTGGTTAGCATAGGGTTGTCTAACTTGTTTTGTTGTAAGTACTTGATACTTAGACTTGGATTGTAATTATTCAGGAAATACACTTTGCTTGTCGAAGCACCTATGGTAATGAGTCTTTTGTATATTTGAACGCCGGCTCATTGAGAAATATTATATACGCACTCCGAGTGTTAGTTGAAAAAGAAAAAAAAAAAAAATATATGCTCTTTTCTGACCGTTGAAAAACGGGTCGTTACAGGGTCGAACTCGTCTGAGCTCGACTCGGCTCGTTAGAAATTGGTTCAGCTCGACACTCAACTCAATTGTGACACGAACTTTTTTTTTAGCTCGAGTTCGGCTCGTTTAAAGTTCACAAACAGTTCGGTTTGGCTCGTTAGGTTCAACTCGTTAAGTTAAATTACATAATTTTAAAGTTAATTTTTTTTTGTCAAAATTTCGAAATTTGATCTTTAATCTTTTAAACTATTTTTTTAAAAGAAAAAAACAAATATTAAACTAAAATAAAAGTCATCCCAAGTGTATAATATATAAACATATACAAAATTCAAATCGACATAAACCGATACAAGTAATAAAGTTACAAAGCAAAAAACCAACAAAATTCCACAATTATTCTCAAAATATTCTACCAATTCCAAACTTCAATAGTTCTCCCATTCAAGATAAAATTGCATCAGAAAAGATTTGGACAGTTTTATATATATGTATATATATATATATATATATATATATATATAATTGAGCTAGTTCACGAGTCAAACGAGTCGAACTATATATAGTTTATGTTTAGCTCATTTATTTAACGAACTTAATTCCTAACTCAAACTCAACTCATTTGGTTCATGAGCCATGTTCACGGGTCAAATATCGAATCGAGCTTCGAACTATTCACGAGTTGGCTCGGGTCATTGCCAGCCCTAAGTAGAATATATAGTACGGTGTCGGCTAAACAGTGATTTTGATCCTAGTGGAGTAGTCTGGGAGACGGTGTTAATAGTAACTCTAGGATTTAACTGGTTAATGGGAATAAATTTCAAGATGAAAAGAGTATATTTAATAACCAAAATTCTGTAAGGACTAAATTGGAGTCTATGAAGCTCCGATACTCTAAAAATAGTAAAATATCGTGTCCGATACGTCCTTGATATCGATACTCGTCAGATACGTCCCGATATTTGTATCGGAAAAGTATCGGTTAAATTTGTATTTTTAAATAAAAAAATAATATCCGATACGCATCTCCGATATTCCTATCGGAAAAGTATCGGTTAAATATTTATTTTTAAATAAAAAATAATATCTGATACGCGTCCCCGATACTCGTATCGGAAAAGTATCGGTTAAATATTTATTTTTAAATAAGAAAATAATATCCGATACGCGTCCGCGATACTCGTATCGGAAAAGTATCGGTTAAATCTTTATTTTTAAATAAAAAAATAATATCCGATTGTGTTTCCTAGCGAATGTCAAACTATTATGTTGTTACACAGTAACTAACTATGTCTTTTTTAGTTTTTTTGGATAGTACTGTTGATGTTTTTTGGGATAATACTAATGATGTTCTTTTTGTATAATACTTAACTTAAGATGTATAACTTAAAATGTACTGGTGATGTCATGACTATTATATGTCTTTTGAGCTATTATATGTCTTTAGTTAGGATTGATAGTTCTTGTATGTTGAGCCTTAAACTGTTTTGCTCTTGTGCAAGCTTATTGGCTTGTGTGTACTCCTTGTACAATAAACTATTGGCGTTTATAATAATAATATATTGTGCATTTATATATTTAATTTTAAAATTCATTTTTAAATAACGTATCGCGCCAGTATCGGATATGTATTTTTAAAAATTTTCACGTATCGGCGTATCCGTATCATATCGTATCCGTATCGTGTTGCGTATCGGAGCTTCATAGATTGGAGTAGTGGGAGCATAGTTTATTGAAAATGTTGATGTTATTAATATACTCCTCTTAATCTTACCTTACCAACATATAATTATTCTTAATATTATTAATTTCCTCTATATTTTAGTTAATTTTATATTTCACCCTAACATAGAGTTTTTATTACACTGTTGCGAATTTATCTAAAAATTACACCAATAAAAATTTGATATGTGGAGTAAAAACACGGCAATCAAATCAATTAGATAAGCAATAATAATAACAACGATAAAAATAGTAATTAACTTACTTTGAGGGAGAGCTCACTAAATCAAAATTAAAAGAGTAACTTTACACAAGATTCCCAAAGGATTACGAGAATTAGTCTTCAATCATAATTATCATTCTACCATTTTCTCGTCTTCCTGTGGTCAAATGATCGATACAAGTATAATGAATACGAATTTTACAAAATTCACCGTAGAAATGAAAATTTATATTATATAGATCATCCATAAAAAAATTTAAGAAAATTGAAAATCATTTGATATGTTATTGAGGCACAAGTTATAGTGCATAAGTCTTGCTTATGCACCGTGCATAAAACCCCAGATTGCTTAGTGCGCTCCCTAGAGTGCTTAGCGCACCCCCCAGATTTCTAGTGCACCTCCCAAATTTTTAATGCAGCCCCAAGATTTCTAACGCATCCCTAAATTTCTAACGCACCCTCCAGATTTTATTTTTTTTTGTAATTTTGATTAATTGAATTTTAGTTTATTGATTATTGGTAATTTTCAAAGTATTATGTATGGTTAAATGTTTTAGTAGTTAGTTTAAAACTAAAATCATGCCAAAACTATTTTGCTGTGGAATAGTTTTAGAGATTTGTACTCCAAAACCATTTTGCAGTGGAGTGGTTTCAGAGATATGTACTCCAAAACCATTAGATGTACTTAATCAAGCCAAAACTATTTTGATGTGGAATGGTTACAGAAGATTGTACCCCAAAACCATTAGATGTACTTAATAGTTTAATTTTATTTTAATTGTGATAAATTAAACTACAATTATAGTACATGTTTAGTATGTAATTTTAAATTAAAATATGGCTATATAATTATCCGACACAAATAATTGAAAATGAGTTCTTATAGTATGTACTTCAAAGGAACAAAAGTAATTATTTAATTGAAAATAAGGTCATGCTAGAAATTTGGGGGATACGCTAAAAATCTGTGGGGTGCACTAGAAATCTAGGGGGTACGCTAGAAATTTGGGGGCTGCGTTAGAAATCTGGTGGGTAAGCTTAAAATCTGGGGGGTGCTTTAGAAAACTGGGGGTGTGCTAGAAGTTTGGGTGGTGCGCTAGGAATCTGGGGGTGCTCTAAACAATTTTCATTATTTATGCATGGTGCATAAGGAAAAAGCTTATGCATCATAACCACTCACTGTTATTGAGATCTATCAAAATTTACAGTATTAAATAAAAACTCATAAACCGTAAATCTTAAAATGTTTACAACCACAAAAATTCGTGTGAATGATACACTTAAAAATCAAATTGTTCAAGGCTCAAGAATAATGACATTTAACTTCTGTTTGCTGCTATAAAAGGATATTTAATTTCTTCAATAATTAGGTACTGTTTGATCCAGCTTTATTTAAACGTAAAAGCTTTTTTAATCACAAAGCTATAAATAAGAGCTTTAAAATCGAATATAAAGTTGTTTGGTAAATCTTACTTCTTTTATTTTGAAGTGATAGAAGTTGATTTTTAAAAAAAAAATTATAATAGGGTTAAAAGATGTTTGATAATAAGATAAAATTGTTTTTTTATAAACAATAATTTATTTAAAGATGGAGTCATAACAAAATTATTTAAAGATATTAATAAGATGAATAATAGTAAAGTTGTTGCAAAAGTAATTATTATCACTTTATTTTGAAACTCTTTTATTAGTATTTTTCTTTAAAATATGAAAAATATTTTTTTTATCAGAGCTTTTAAATTTTTTTGTTTTGCCTAGCTTCTTAATTAACCTATGTTACTAGAATCCCTGATCTTGAGAACAAGGTCAATTTCGAGGAGGGAAGTAGTGACAAGTTTGGTCAAGATGAGGTGTCGTTAGGTGTCGACCCTGTGATTTAATTATTGCGATGCTAAAATAGATGAGTTCTTTGAAAATAGGAACGTAGTTTCATATTAGTTTGTTATGCTAGTGTAATAATAGAGAATTTAATTTCATACAGTATTATTTTAGTTTGCTATGCTAGAGTTAGGGTGAGCATCGGCCGGGTTCGGTCGGATTCGGGTCGAAAATCGTAAAATCGATAAAAACCGCAGCCTTTTAATTTGGACCTAATTCCGACCGTCTACATCTTCGGTTTGTTCGGGTTCGGGTCATACGGGTGACAGGTATAGCGGGTCGGTTTTAACAGGTTACATTGAAACTTTGTTTTTACATCTACAATTTCATTGATAAAAAAATATTATTCTTCAAATAGGTCAATATTTCGTACACACTGCAACAAATGGTACAATAAAAATGATGAGATGCAATTATTTTGTTTCAAATTTGTTAATCAAACGACAATAATATATGATAGATGAGAAGTAAAAATTAATATAAATCTGGAATATTATCTTTCACATCTCCTTTATCAACCTATTACAAGTATAAACTTGTAAAATATAACATTTTTCTTCTCCATCAAAGATAGACAAAATTAACAAAGTGAAGAGTATAAGAGATTAAGAGGTGCTCAAAACTGGAAAAAAAAAATTAATTTATATTTTAGTAATTGTTCGATCGGTTTCGGTTGTGAAGAGATAAATTTTAGAGACCCGCACCCACCCGTATACAACCGTTCATGACCGATTTTTCCCAATTGTTGACCTGAGACCCGATCCGCACCCGACCGAGTGCTTCCATATGTTGGCGGTTATGTCGGTTTCGAGTCAGATTGCGGGTTCGTGCTCACCCCTAGCTAGAGTAATACTAGGGAATTTGGTTCCACATTTTGTGGATAAATAGATCTCTAAACATTCGAAATCGAAAGGTATCAAGAAATATTAAAAAACATTTAGTAAATGAACTTTTGAGTTTGATACGGACTCGAAGAGTGCTATCTATTTTTACATATTAATTTCAAGATCGTATATATTCTTCAACTCAAAGTTAGACGGGAAAATAAAATAAATAAATTGATTGGGGAAATGAAATTTTTATTTGGTGGGATGACTAAGGTCGAGTCAAGTGTCTCTACCTCATTATTTTAGTCGTATAAAATAAGTTATGGACAGACTAATTTCTCTCTTTGATTTATAGTTGATTGAAAAACTATGTCTTTTGATAGATTATTCACAAAAAGAAAATAAAAATTGAAGTAATAATAATATAAAAAAGTCTTTGATTGATTAATTGTGTCATTTACTAAGGCTTTGTTTGCGAGTTTGGAGGGGGGGGGGAGAGTTTTGGAGGGAGGGAAATAAAGAGAAAATTAGAGAAATCTTTTACATTTTTTGAGAAAGAATTTTTATAGAAAATGACAAATAAATACATATGATTAATATATTATGAATTTAAAAATATTATGACAACATTAATTAAATTTGAAGAATTCATATAAACCCTCCAAATCCCCTCAAAACCCTCATCCAATACAATTTTTGAGTTCCTCCAAATTGGGGGGTTTTTGTGTTATGAAGAAAAATTAACTCTCCAAACTCATTCCCTCCCAAACTTGTTAATCTTTCCACTTGTTTCTTCCTTTTTAGTCTTTTCTTTCCTTCCCTTCCCCTTCAAACTCGCAAACAAAGCCTAAAGTTATTATTGTCTTATCTTTCTTTGATTCTTATTTTCACACCTATTCCTGACTTAGACGTTATCTCATTTTTCAATCCAACTTATTTCTTTATTTGACCTTTTTCGACTCCTTTTCTTTTTAGCGTATTTTGTACTCTCTAGATATATAAGACAAATTTTATCTCATTGTCTTTACCATTTCACAATAAATTTGTGTATGAATTTTTCTTTGAGGCAAATTAGTCTATGAAGTATGAATATAACCCTTTATAACATTTAAGAAGTTCAACTATATTTTTCGTTAACAATGACCTTAAAATCAATATGCCTAACTTACAATGCAAAGACTTTTTGCATATAACAGCTTTTTTGAGAATTTCTTTCTAGTAGGTCTGAATTTTCTTGTGTATCCTGTTAAGTTTTATTTTTATTTTTTTAATTTAAATAGTGGACATTATAAAAATAAAAAATTTGATACAATCTAAATTTTTTTATTTAAGTAGTAGACAACATCTCTACATAAATAAAGAACTCTGTTAAATAAAAAAAACCTTATTTATAAAACTTATAAATCAGGACCAATTATTAATTGATTTAATGGTGATTGATAGTTGATTAGGTAAAAATCACTTGTAATTAAAATTGGTCTTCGAATCAGATTAGGTAGTTCAGTGGATCGAATAATAATGATAAAAATAAATAAATAAAACTTATAGACAGGAGATAAAATCATATTAAAGAAAAAGAATGTTGTGAAATTACAAATATTACCACACAATCTTTATTTAAAAACAACATATATTAAAACATGTTATATAAATAGACGAGTACTACATTACTTGTCTTATTTTACAAATTCACCTGATCTTAAATTACACATTTTGTAAACAATCATAAGACAACCATACTTTATCTTGAGACCTTTTTATTGTGTTATTTCATTTTAGACAAATCTTGTGTTTGAGTGATTTTCCGTTTTTATATATTATTATCTTGAGTTATTAAATAAAATAGAGTTAATTTAAAAAACATAATAAGCGATAACACTTGATTAAAAAAATATAACTGTAAATTATAAAAGTGATTTTTTTTTTTTTGGAGAAAAAAGAAAGCAAAAATGCAAGAAGGAACTCACATCCCAATAAATCAGGTTCACACCTCAACCCAATCCAACTAAAAGTAGATGATACAACTTTGTAAAACTTATTGCCCATGAGATAAATTAAGTTTTGTAATTGGATTATGTTTGATTAACAAAACTTTTATTTAAAAACAACTTATATTAAAGCGTTATAAAAAACAGAGGAGTACAGAGTAGCATAGTACTTGTGTTATTTTACAAATTCATACTAATATCTTACATTACACATAATTTTGTAAACAATCAAAAGACAACAATAATTTATTAAACACCATAATTGAAAGCCACTATGAAGTACAAATTGTGCCCATTAGAGATGCGAAGGACATTTAAGGCCTTAACATGATGAACACCTGAAAAATAATCCAAATACATATATGAGTTACATTCACTAATTAATAAAGGATATGATTATGGTTTCACTAAATATATTAAAATTTACAAGGACCAATTTAAAGAAAAAAATCAACATTATAAGAATTAAGGGTCTATTCAGATTTGACTTATTTTTGAGCTGATGAATTTTTTTTAGTATATATTTTCAATATATATTTCAAAAAAAAAAAACAACATTACAAGAAAAAATGTTCAATATGTATTTTCTAAAAAGATATTTCGTTAATTAGATTAATTTTAAATGTATAATTCAAAGGGGAAAAAAGTGATATCGATAATTATACTAATAAAAAAACATTATAAAGTGTTTTTTGCTTACCACATTGAAGTGAAAGAGTGCACTTCAAAACCCTCTAGACATAAACTTGTCTTTCAAATCGTAAAGAAAAATGAAGTAAGCATGTCTGAATAGAGCTGTCAATTTAAGGAACCTAGTAAAATTGGGCTCACTCCCAATATAAAGGGGCCTAAATATAGTAAGCATAAATAGGCCCTCTATTATATAGGCCTCTAAAAGATAAAGCCCCCCAAAATAAAATATAGGCCCCTAAGGCCCCAAAATCCCAAATTTTTTTGGAAACGAGAGTTTTTGGATACAAATTTCTATAATTCATAGATAAGTTATTAAAAACAAAAAAAAAACAATCCGAGAATTCCAAAAAATTTCGAAAATGAGTTTTTGGATAAAAATTCCTAGAATTCCCACATAAGTTATTAAAAACAAAAGAAACAATCCGAGAATTCTCGGAAACTTTTCGAGAAAAAATACTCGAAAAGTTTTCGAGAAATAAGTTGCAGAAAAGTTTATGTGAAAAAGTTTTCGAGAAAAAAGTTCCGGAAAAGCTTCCGAGAAAAAAATTCTTGAGAAAAAATACTCAAAAAGTTTTCGAGAAAAAAGTTCCGGAAAAGTTTCCGAGAAAAAATTCTCGAAAAGTTCTCGGAAAAAAAATACTCGAAAAGTTTTCGAGAAAAAATACTCGAAATGTTGTCGAGAAAAAAGTTCAGAAAAAGTTTCGGAGAAAAAAATACTCGAAAAGTTTTCGAAAAAAATACTCAAAAGTTTACGAGAAAAAATTCTTGAAATTTATTTGATATTTTGTGGGCCAATATTAGTCCCCATAGGGGGGGCCAAAAGTAAAATTAAAAAATAGGGGATTTGCCTAAAAACAAACAAAAACAAATTCACTCAAGTGAGATTTAATATTTTGGGACTTAACATGGGGCCTAAAAATAGAGCTTTCTATACGGGGCTTTTTTGACAGCTCTATGCCTAGGGGTGTCAAAATGGATGGATTGGATGAATTTGGATTGGATTGTTAACGGATGGATCAAAGTAATCCATTTGTCCATTAACAATCCATTAAAATGGGATCAAAAAAATCCAATCCAATCCATCCATTATCATCATTTTAATGGATGGATATCCAATCCATCCAACAAAATTAATTCAATTATTAATTCAATAAAATTAAAATATCCAAATAATATTATTTTTCAATTTAAATATTATGTAGATAAAATATTATTTAAAAATCGATCGAAAACCCAAAATAAACACCATAAAATCCTAAAATCGACCGAAAACTCAAAAAATTGGCCGAAAAACCTAAAATCGGCTGAAAACCCAAAATACACCCGAAAATCCATAAATCGGCCGAAAAACCTAAAATCGGCCGAAAACGCAAAAAATCGGCCGAAAAACTGAAAAATCGGCCGAAAAGCCAAAAATCGGCCGAAAAACCGAAAACACAAAAATGGAACCAAAAAACGAAAGCTAACTGCAAATCCAACTCCCATGCCCATATAGAATGATTCCATTAACTCAGATCCATCCTCATCATTTTCAGCAATAACTTTTGTGTCACCATTATCATATTTGCATTTCTCAATGAGTGGAGTTCCACAAAGTTGAGGATTGCCCATATAACTAAAAGATGTAAAGCTTTGGAGTTGAGTCCCTAATGGAATTTGACCCTTCAAATTGTTGAACGAGAGATTCAATGCCTCAAGAAAAGACAGTGCAGACATGGTTTGAGGTATTTCTCCAGATAGAGTGTTATTTCTTTCGGTATGGTTCCGGTTAATTGATTTTGTGACAAGTTTAAGGATTGCAATGCACTGAGTCTGAAAACGTCTAAAGGTATTTTACCCGACGAATGGTTATTAGAAAGGTCACTAACATGCATATACTGAAAATAGTCTAAATTGTTTCCCTTTGTCAACAATAGAACATTGATCGGAAATCTGACATTTTGATTTTCGTTTAAATAAATACCAAACTGATCAATTAAGTGATCAAATAAAGTTAAAAGACTATTTAGAATTCTATTTAAAAATTAATTAATTAATTGGATATATGCTCATTAAGAGTGGATGTGAGGATGACCCATTTCAGAATAATGGGAACCCTAATTGGCCATCACACTATAGATAGGCTATGGTCCCCAATATACCGGACACACTGCATATCGACTCTTCTCCCCATATGAAGAGTCCTAAAGGCACAAGGAGTCTTGGTTGAGGAAGAACCACAAGCCAACGAGTGCTCGTCATTTGTGTCTGTTTTGTCATGTTTCAGGAATATTAAAGTTTGCAATCAATGGTTAGTTTCATCGTCTATTCAGATATTTCTAAATCTAATCTTTGATAAATCAACATGTCGTAAATTCTGTTTATAAACATTCTCTTATGTTTATCTAGCTTTCGTTTTAATCTATAAATAGAGCATGTGTTTTATACGTTTAATAATAAATTAATTCCAACACATTGTTGTCAAAAAAAGTCATTATCGTCTTATATTTCTTTCTTTCTTTCTTTATTTTTTTTTTGTTTGTAATCCTGAGGGCATAAGCCCATATCTTTCTTTGATTTTGGCTTACACACTTCCAGAATTTCTGACTTAGATAGTATAAGACAAAACTCATTGTCTTCAACATTTCCCAGTAAATTTGTGTATGAATCTTCTTTGAGGCGAATTTGCAATGAATATAACACTTTAACATTTTCAACTACTTTAAAAAAAACATTTTCAACTACTTTAAAAAAAACATTTTCAACTATATTTTTAGTTGACAATGACCTTAAAATCAATATGCCTAACTTACAATGCAAACACTTTTTGCATATAACCATAGGCGGAGCCAGAAACTTTCCAAAGTCAAGGCAAAATCTGAATTTTATATTGAAAATTTCAGTTTTAAATAAAAATATTTTTGTTTTGTCCTAAATAAATTATTAAAGATTTTAATTTTACTCTAAACTAACCTCTAAATTATAAAAAATTTCTCAATTTTACAATGATAATCTCAATCTTAAACAAAATATCTCAGTTTAGCACAAAATTAATCCGTAGAAATTTCAATTTTGCCCCAAATTAACCCTTAAAATACAAAATATTTTCGACCGAGCTCGGGCACTTGCCCAAGCTGACGAGCCTTGCTATGCCAATGCATATTAGGGGTGAGCAAAATATCCAGTCGTATGGATAAAACCACATCCAAATCCAAAATCATATCCAACTTACCGGTTATTTACAAATAAAAATAAACTAGTTTATAATTAAATGATTGGTCATCCACTTTTATAAAACCAGTTTTTATTTTGGATGTCCAGATCCATAACCACATCCTATTTAATTAGTTTAAGAAAAAAAAATACTATTTTTTTAAATACTATTTGAGTCTTTTTTTTTGGTAAGTAAATACTAAATGCTATTTGATTAGTTTAAGAAAAAAAATACTATTTTTTTAAATACTGTTTGATTTTTTTTTTTTGGTAAGTAAATACTATTGATTAGTTTAAGAAAAAAATATTGTTTTTATCAATCCAATCCTTTAAAAAAATATTAAGAAACTTACCAAAACAGATTTTTTAATATTATACTTTTTAGTATTTATTTACCAAAACAGAAACTTACCAAAAAATATTAAGAAACTTACCAAAACAGATTTTTAATTAATTCAAAATTGAATATTTTCTTTTTAATAAATAATAATAATTTAATATTATATTTATTATTAATTTTATAATTGTGGAAGTCGGTGGCTGCAACCACCATCGGCCGCCACCGGACCACCACATGCCACCGTCGGACCACCGCCTGCCGCCGTCGGATCGCAGGAAAATTTGGGTCCCGCCGCCGCCGGACCGCCACCGGACCACCACCCACCACCACCTTCTTTTATTCATTATTAAAATATTATTTTTAAAATTCTGTTATTAAAAAAAATTAAAAAGAAAATTAAATTGGACTTAGTGTGTTTGGGTTGGGCTTAATGAAAAAATGAATAGAATGAAGTTGGGGTTTTTTTTTTTGGTTATAAAATGAATTTAGGTTGATTACACATTAATCCATACAAAAAATAAAAATTATGTTTTTAAAATAACGTATAAATCTTTTTTAATAATCGCTGATATTTATCTTCTTTCCTTTTTCGTTTCAATTTTTCCCTTTTTATTTCTTTAGTTTTTTATTTATTTTATTTTATTTATATAAACACAGAATAATATTTATTTATTTATATGTATTTTTTTTAAAGAAAAGATTTTTTTTAAAAATTGATCTTTAAATTTGAATTTGGGAAACAATCAACTTTAAACCAAGAAATAACCGGATTTAAATTTGGATTCAAAAAATAACCAATTTAAAAGTGGATATGAATTTTTAACCGGTTATGTGACCATAGTCAAATTTATAACCGATTTGATAACCAGTTTAAAATAAAAAGTGGATTTGGTTATGGATTCTAATCCAAATAAATAGTTTATAAATGGATATGGTTTGGTTTTTGAGAAAAACTGACCATGAACACCCCTAGTGCATATCACAATCTTTTAAGAATTAGTTTTTATGCGTCTAAAATTTCTCATGTGTCCTACTATAGTGGATATTATAAAAATAAGAAATTTGACATTTTATGCAATTTTTAACTTAATATTTGACTATAGTATAATAAATATTAGTGGGGTCACCACTTTATAACAAATTTGCAAGATTACCAATAAGCTTTAATTAATGCTGAGAAATTAACCTTAAATTAAGTGACAAATTATTATTTTTTTGGCAAAGAAGAAAGCAAAATTGCCGAGAAAAAAGTGATATCTCAACTAAAAAGAAATAGATATAACTTGAAGGTTTAAGCCAAAGTCCAAAAAATAAACAAATAACTGCCTCATTGAAAAAATTCATTTGTAAAAATTATAGACATTAAGATAAATCATATATTATGAAAAAGGGTGCTGTGGAATTACAAATATTAACAAAACTTTTATTTAAAAATAACATATATTAAAACATGTTATGAAATACAGAGGAGTACTATATAGTACTTGAGTTATTTTACAAATTCACACTGATCATAAATTTCACAGAATTTTGTAAAATAATTTACTAAATAATCAAAAGACAACTATAATTTACTTATACACCATAATTGAAAGCCACTATGAAGCACAACTTATGCCCATTGGAGTCGCAAAGGACATATAAGACCTTAACATGATGATTACCTGAAAAATAATCAAAATACAAATATTATGAGTTACAATTACTAAATAATAAAAAAATACGTTTATGGTTTCAATTTTTTTATTGTGAAACTAAAAATCAACTAAAATAATACTAACATCTTTTTGTACTATGACAATCACCATTAAATATTTATATATACAAGTCTCTACATCTGAATATTTATTTTCTCTGCTATTTCAGTAAAAAAATATATGACATAATTTTTTCTTCATTTAAATAGATATTTAGTAACTGCAAACATACCATATTTTTGTTTTACTCCTTCATATTTTCTTTTAGTCCCTGCAAAATATGTTCATATTAAAATTAATCTTTATAATATTTATTTTAGTCCATATTTGAGGAATTAAAATCAAATATAAAGTGCTTTTGCATACCACATTGAAGTGAAAGAGTGCACATCAAAACCATCTTGAATAAAAGGGAATCAAAAACTTGTCTTTCACATCATAAAGAAAATTGAAGTAAGCATGCCTCCATGATCTCTTGAATAAAATGGAACCAAAAACAATACAAAAGCTAACTGCAAATCCAACTCCCGAGCCCATATAGAATGATTCCATTAGCTCAGATCCGTCCTCATCATTTTCAGCCATAACTTTTGTGTCACCATTATCATGTTTGCATTTCTCAATGAGTGGAGTTCCACAAAGTTGAGGATTGCCCATATAACTAAGAGATGTGAAGCTTTGGAGTTGAGTTCCCAATGGGATTTGACCCTTCAAATTGTTGAATGAAAGATTCAATACTTCAAGAAAAGATAGAGCTGACATGGTTTGAGGTATTTCTCCTGATATTGTGTTATTTGAGAAATCAAGTGATTCTAATGCTTTCATATTGCCTATTTCTTTCCGTATGGTTCCGGTTAATTGATTTTGTGACAAGTTTAAGGATTGCAATGCAGTGAGTCTGAAAACTTCTAAAGGTATTCTACCCGACAAAAGGTTATTGGAAAGGTCAATAGCATGCATATACTGAAAATAGTCTAAGTAGTTTCCCTTTGTCAACAATGGAACATGGATCAGAAATCTGACATTTTGATTTTTGTTTAAATAAATACCAAACTGATCACTTTTTGAAACATTATTGAAAATCATGGAGGTAATATTATGTAGGCAGTAAGGTATTGTTCCTGTTAGCTTATTACTAGCAAGATCCAACACCAAAAGAGAAGATAGTTGGCATATTTGTTGAGGAATATCACCACTAAATTCATTTGATCTCAATTGAAGAACTTTCACATCTTTGCCAAACCAATTTGGTATATTTCCAGAAAATTTGTTTCCATTAAGATTAACAATTATAAGTTTTTGACAATTTTTCAAAGACAAAGGTATCTCTCCATGCAACTTGGTACCATAAATATGTAAGGACAAAAGGTTGGATAAAGAAGCCATTGAGTGTGGAATCATCCCGGTTAGATTATTGCTCCCTAGTTTAACATGAATAAGTGATTTCCAATTTACCCAACAATCAGTGAGCTCTCCAGATAAAAGGTTCTGAGACACATCCAAGTACTCCAAATTACTTTTCTCTATCATATTATGGCATAATAGAGGTGAAAGAGATCCAGACAGTTTATTGTAATATAATTGCAAAATTCTCACATTTGAAGTTATTCGAGGAAGGCCACCGCTCAAACCATTACTATAAAACCATACAATTTCAGAGTTCAACAACACATTTGACATGTCCAAAAGCATGATATTGTTGGATAAATAGAGATATTGACAGTGTGTTGTAAAATTCCAAAACATTTCTTGAGATTCATTTTTAAACAATGAGTAGTTAATTTCAATAGAAATGAGTGATGTTTGTGTGTAGAACCATGGAACTAGTTTAAGATCTGCATACTCCAACGTGAGGTATTGAAGTTTAAAAGGAGGAATCCAATTGGGATCAAAATCAAAATTAAAAGAAGGTGAACCAAATGACAATATTTGTAAATTTGGGAGCTTGGCAAAATTTCTCTTTGATATAACTCCTGATAGATTGTTACCTCCAACAATCAATTCCTCTAAATTTGAAAGTTTCCCCAAACATTCAGGAAGGGTGCCAGTCAATTGGTTTGAGGAAAAACGAAGGACTGTTAAGGATGACAAATTCCCGAAATTAGTGGGAATAGAACCCGTAAATGAATTATAAGCGAGACCAAGAATTTTTAGGCCTCCAAGTTGGCCTAACCATTCGGGAATTTTACCACTCAACCTGTTCTCTCCCAATAACAACGAATCCAAGTTTCTAAGATTCAATAAAGTTTTGGGTATTTGGCCATGGAAACGATTTGTTCTAAGATCCAAATAAGAAAGACCACTTATATTGAACAACCAAATAGGAAATTCAGATAAGAAATCATTGCCAGAAAGGTCAATATATTCAAGTGAAGTGAAATTGGCATATAGAAGAGATGGGTTCACGCTTTCAAGTAAATGTAACTCTGAAAGAGAAGGAAACATAGTCAATATATGAAGCCAACGAGTTTCCTTATGAAGATCAACGAAATTCAAGTTGAGATATTTTAAGGATGATGATAGACGAAGAAGCCATCTTAAATCATCAATCACAAGATTCTCATTTTCTGACAAGTCAAGATGAACAACATTGGAAAAGTTTCTACTCCCATGAGGAGTCTTAACTAATAACAAGTTTTTACAATCAATGGGTAAGTGTATAGCTTTCAAGTCATTATTGCTCAAATCCAAATAGTTCAAAAATTCAAGCTCAAATAAAGCAAGATGAAATTTACCTGTTAAACAATATGTTTTTGTTTCCCCACCAATAACTACAAAGTCATCATTGGTGGAACAAGGGAGACTAAGATTTGTGACTCTACCATTGATGTCACAATGAACACCTCTCCATTCACAACAATCTTGTTTGTTGACAACATGCCTGATTGATCGGCGAGTCCATTTTTAAAACAGAGGAGTATTTGTTTATCTTTTTGGTTGCAAGAAACCTTTGTCTCACATACAATTACAACTATATTGCATGTAATTAAAAAAGATAGTAATAGAGAAAACATGTTATTTTGAGAGGACAACTTCACCATTATATTACTAGAAATGATGGTTTAAGATATTGTTATTGTATTGAAGTTGGTTCGATGAGTGATTTATACATAAGGCCCTTGATTGAAGGGACCCAATAATTAAGAAAAATTATGATTACAGATAGGGACTAAAGTGAATTTGATACAATATCCTAATAATATTTACATTTTTTTTGACACAATCTAATAGTATTTACATTTCTTCAATGCAAATAATTCTATTTATCTTTAGAATTAATCAAGTGATCAAATAAAGTTAAAAGACTATTTAGATTTCTATTTAAAAATTAATTATTAATTAGTTGGATATGGGCTCAATATGACTGGATGTCAGGATTACCCATTTTGGAATAATGAGAACCCTAATTGGCCATCACACTATATATAGGCTATGGTCCCCAATATACCGGACACAATGCATATCGACTCTTCTCCCCATCTGAAGAGTCCTAAAGGCACAAGGAGTCCTTGTTAAGGAAGAACCAAGCCAACGAGTGCTCGTCATTCATCTCTGCTTTGTCATGTTTCAGGAATATTAAAGTTTGCGATCAATGGTTAGTTCATCGTCTATTCAAGTATTCCTAAATCTAATCTTTGATAAATCAACTTGTCGTAAATCTTGTTTATATACATGCTCTTATGTTTATTTAGCTTTCGTTTTAATCTATAAATAGAGCATGTGTTTTATACGATTGATAATAAATTAATTCCAACGCATTATTGTCAAAAAAGTCATTATTGTCTTATCTTTCTTTCTTTGTTTATTTTATTTTATTTGGTAATCCTGAGGGCATAAACCCAGATCTTTTTTTATTCTGATTTACACACTTCTAAAATTTCTGACTTAGATAATATAAGACAAAACTCATTGTCTTCAACATTTCCCAATAAATTTGTGTATGAATCTTTCTTTGAGGCGAATTTGTCAATGAATATAACCCTTAAACATTTTCAACTACTTTAGAAAAAAAACATATTCAACTATATTTTAGTTGACAATGACCTTAAAATCAATATGCCAGACTTACAATGCAAAGACTTTTTGCATATAACCATAGGTGGAGCCAGAAACTTTCCAAAGTCAAGGCAAAATCTCAATTTTATATTGAAAATTTCAGTTTTAAATAAAATATTTCTGTTTTGTCCTTAATAAATTATTAATAATTTTAATTTTGCTCTAAACTAACATCTAAAATATCAAAAATTTCTCAATTTTACAATGATAATCTCAATCTTAAACAAAATATCTCAGTTTAGCACAAAATTAATCCATAAAAATTTCAATTTTGCCCCAAATTAACCCCTAAAATACAAAATATTTTCGACCGAGCTCGGGCACTTGCCCGAGCTGGCCGGGCTTTGGCTCCGTCAATGCATATAACAATCTTTTGAGAATTAGTTTTTATGCGTCTGAAATTTCTCATGTGTCCTGCTATAGTGGATATTATAAAAATAAGAAATTTGACATTTTCTGCAATTTTTAACTTAATATTTGACTATAGTATAATAAATATTAGTGGGGTCACATTACACACATATAATATTAATAACGACAAATATAATAGACAAGTGGGTCAACTGACCCCACTACCCCACATTGCATCCACGGATGTTAGCATTAGAGCATCCACAATGGTGGTACCAATTTTTATAAGTACCAGTACCTAATAGGTACTATCATTGGAGCAAAACTCAAATGAGTACCTAATAAGTACTAGTGCTATATTAAGAAGTAGTACCTATGTCATTTTCTTGGGACCCATTTATAATTATGTAGAGTTATTGGTATGATGTATTATTAGTGGGACCCATTTGAAATTTTTTAAGAAGTGTTGGGTTGGAGGAATTGAGTACTTATTAGGTACTATTATTAAAAAATTATAAATTTGTGATGTGTATATGTAGGGTCCATTTAAGTATCATAAAATGGGAAGCTCCATTGTGGATGCTCTTAGTTATTATTAAGTTAGTATGATTACAAAAATAAATCTTTTTTTGGCGGATTCAATGTCAACTTATTGGCCGTTCTGGCGGCCAGTAAAATTAAAAACGGCCTCAAAATTAAAAATATTATTTCAGTTAAATGAGTCTAACATATGTTAGTTTAGGAAGCTGAGGTAAACTCTTTACCTTTTTGTTGTATTATTCTATCTTAGACATATCTTGTTCATGTATTTGACTGATTTTCAGTTTTAATATATTATTATTTCGGGTTCTTGATAGAAATAAATATTATATATAGAGACTATTTCATAACCACTTTATAACAAATTTGCCAGATTACCAATAAGCTTTAATTAATGCTGAGAAATTAACCTTAAATTAAGTGACAAATTATTTTTTTTGGCAAAGAAGAAAACAAAAATGCTGAGAAAAAAGTGACATCTCAACTAAAAAGAAATAGATATAACTTGAGGGATTAAGCCAAAGTCCAAAAAATAAATAAATAACTGCCTCATTGAAAAAATTCATTTGTAAAAATTCTATACATTAAGATAAAATCATATATTATGAAAAAGGGTGTGTGGAATTACAAATATTAACAAAACTTTTATTTAAAAATAACATATATTAAAACATGTTATAAAACACAGAGGAGTACTATATAGTACTTGAGTTATTTTACTAATTCACATTGATCTTAAATTTCACAGAATTTTGTAAACAATTAAAATCAAAAGACAACTATAATTTACTTATACACCATAATTGAAAGCCACTATGAAGCATAACTTATGCCCATTGGAGTCGCAAAGGACATATAAGACCTTAACATGTTCATCTTTCTTATTTGTAGATATTTAGTACCTACAAATATACCAGATTTTTATTTTAGTCCTTCATCTTTTTTTTAGTCCCTGCAAAATATGTTCATGTTAAAATTAAATATATATTTTCTTTGTAATATTCATTTTAGCCCATATTTTGAGGAATTAAAATCAAATATAAAGTTCTTCTGCTTACCACATTATACTGAAGGGAAAGAGTGCACTTCAAAACCATCTTGAATAAAAGGGAATCAAAAACTTGTCTTTCACATCATAAAGAAAATTGAAGTAAGCATGCCTCCATTGTAAGTTATAGTTTTCACATTTATGCTTACTTACTAGAAAACTATCTATTCTTAAAGGATCTTGGAATATATGATTCTCACATATTAAAGTCTTTAAATGACATACCTTTCTCCATCATGATAGAAAATAGAATGTAAAGTAAAATCAATAATCCTCCTATTCCCAATCTATCTCTTTCCCGTTCGTTCTTTCTCATACCCGTTCTTGATGGTAATATAGTAGAGAAACTTTTATGGAAGAGACAGAACCATTTTCAATTTGTTGGTAACTTCCATCAAGTTACATATATTTATAGAAATTCACTTGCATCTCTTCATGAATTCTTGCATCTTTTACATGAATATTCACACTCTTTCACATGAATATTCACATTCTTTCATAAATACTTGCACTCTTTCACGTTAATAATTACATCCTTCCACATGAGTCACCATAAATTAATTATAAGAATTAAATTATTCTTACATTCTCCCACTTGACTCATGTGACTTTTAACAATACATCAATTATAATGCGCATCAATGAACCTTACATGCATTGGTTCCATCATACATCATAATTAAGAATATAACCAATAAGAGTCATGGCGGTTATATATCATTTAATTGACACATTCCCTTCCATGTACTACTATATTAGAAATTCTTCTCAATATGACCTTAAGTTGAAAGGTGCAAAATGAGGTATTGAAGTTGAAAGTTGAAATTCTTCTCCAACGTGAGGTATTGAAGTTTAAAAGGAGGAATCCAATTGGGATCAAAATCAAAATTAAAAGAAGGTGAACCAAATAACAATATTTGTAAATTTGAGAGTTTGGCAAAATTTCTCTTTGATATAACTCCCGATAGATTATTACCTCTAACATCCAACTCCTCTAAATTTGAAAGTTGTCCGAAACATTCAGGAAGGGTACCAGTCAAGTGATTTGAGGCAACACGAAGGACAGTTAAGGATGACAAATTCCCTAATGTAGTGGGAATAGAACCAGTAAATGAATTATAAGAGAGGCCAAGAATTTTTAGGCCTCCAAGTTGGCCTAAACATTTGGGAATTTTACCACTAAACATGTTGTCTCCCAAGAACAATGAATCCATGTTTCTAAGATTCAATAAAGTTTTGGATATTTGGCCATGGAAATGATTTGACCTAAGATCCAAATAAGAAAGACCACTTATATTGAACAACCAAATAGGAAATTCAGATAAGAAATCATTGACAGAAAGGTCAAGATATTCAAGTGAAGTGAAATTGGCATATAGAAGAGATGGGTTAACACTTTCAAGTAGACAATTACTCAATTGTAACTTAGAAAGAGAAGGAAACATAGTCAATATCTGAAGCCAACGAGTTTCCTTATGAAGATCAACGAAATTCAAGTTGAGATATTGTAAGGATGATGATAGACGAAGAAGCCATCTTAAATCATCAATCAAAAGATTTTCATTTTCTGACAAGTCAAGATGAACAACATTGGAAAAGTTTCTATTCACATGAGGAGAGTTAACTAATGACTTGTTTTGACAATCCATGGGTAAGTGTATAGCTTTAAAGTCATTATTGCTCAAATCCAAGTAGTTCAAAAATTCAAGCTCAAATAAAGTAAGATGAAACTTACCTTCCAAACAATGAGTTTTGTTCTTTTTGCTGCCAATAATGAAGTCGTCAGTGAAACACGGCAGGCTTAGATTTGTGACTCTACCATTGATGTCACAATGAACTCCTCTCCAATTACAACAATCTTCTTTGTTGGACCATGTTGACAACATGCCTGATTGATCATTGAGACCATTTTTAAAACAGAGGAGTATTTGTTTGTCCTTTTGGTTGCAAGAACTCTTTGTCTCGCATATTATTATATTGCATATGGTCACAAATGACAATAATAGAGAGAATCTCATTCTCACCATGATATCACTAGAATTGAATGTTTAAGATATTGTTATTGAATTCAAGTTGGTTCACAAGACCACATTTGATGTGTTATTTATAGATCGCACACGCACCTTGGATATTGTTATTGATTTTCCTTTGAGAAATCCTTAATTATTTGAAAAATGTTGATAGTATTATTTTTTTATATAACACTTTTGAAAACTTAAGGCTTAATTAGTCTGCAGGTCCCTTAAAGACTTTTTTGGTTTCACTTTGATCCCTTAAAGAAAATAAGTTCCACTTTAGTCCCTTATTGATATCTCCGGCAGTCAATATGGTCATTTTCGTCCATTTTTTCTCAGAAACTATTAACTTCTGTACACGTGGCAAAATAGGTTGTTACGTGGCACCTGTACTGAAGTTAACGGTTTTTGAAAAAAATGGACGGAAAAGACCATATTGACTGATGGAAATATCAATAAGGACCTAAGTGAAACTTAATTATTTAAGGGACCAAAGTGAAAGAAAAAAAGTCTTTAAGGGACCTACAGACTAATTAAGCCAAAACTTAAAGTAATATGAAATTAGTCTGCCTTGGATGCATGATTTATGGAGTGTTAGTTATTTTAACGGTCCTGCCTTTTCTATTTTGAGGAGATCACTAAATTAGTATGAGTTTAATGAAGATGTGACAGTGTCATTAATTTGCCATATCATGTTGAAAAAGTGGAGTGAAGCGGACAATGCGGTGGAAAACATAGTTATTATTGGTTGATAGTGTAAAATCAGTTTATATCATTTTGCATATTCTTTTTTCTCTTATTTGGAAAATGTTCATAATATTATTTTATCATTTTTTCAAACAAATTAATACATATGGTTGGCTTTACTATACAGAATTGCTAGCTCCCAGTCTCGGACTCAGCCTTTTAGTTGATTCACACATTTACTCTCTGTCTCAATCGAGTCAGTCAGATCAGTAGAGAAGCCAGACACTTGATAGGCTTAAAGGAAGGTTCCACCGGTAAATTGATTGATCAATGTTATCGGAAAATAGTAAAACACCATATTTCACAAAAAGGCACTTGGTTTTCAAAAGTGTTGTTGCATTAATATTATACTCCCTCCGTCCCAAAATATAAGTAAAAGTGGGTCAACAAAAGTTGATGTATCTAGTTAAAGATTTGGACCAAATATATTCATTTTTGTTGACCATTTTTTACTTATATTTTGGGACACTGGTTGATTAATAATAAGTCTGTGACTAAAAATATAAATATTATGAAAGGTATATATATAATCTTCAATTAATTCCAATGCTAAAGTTCAATCAATTCCAATGTTAAGCTCATGTACGTTGCTACTTATGTTTACAGTTATTTTTTTTATGATTAACATGATTATTCTAGGATTTATGATTCAATTTGATTCGACTAATAGTGGATGACTCCTTTTTTGTTTTGACTAAGGCTCTGTTTGGCCCGGCTTATTTTTCGCTTTTTATTTTAGCTTAAACGAAATAAAGAAGTATAAAATTATATTTGACATTATTTCTCCTTAAAAGTATTAGAGAAATAAAGTAAAGAAGTAAAAAATAAAGAAAAGTGAAATCAAACACAATTTTTTTCTTCTTTACTATTTTTAAGAAGAAGAAAAAAAGTTAAATATAAACCGGGCCAAACGAGGCCTAATAGTGGATATGACTCCTTTTTTACCCCACTAATTGAAAATTCAAATATTGGCTCGTATATTAAGGCCCCGTTTGGCCCGGCTTATTTTCCTCTTTTTTTCTTCTCCTTAAAAATAGTAAAGAAGGAAAAAATTATGTTTGACTTCACTTTTCTTTATTTTTTACTTCTTTACTTTATTTCTCTAATACTTTTAAGGAGAAATAGTGTCAAATATAATTTTATACTTATCTATTTCATTTAAGCTAAATAGAAAAGTAAAAAATAAGCCGGGCCAAACGGGGCCTAAATGTTGCCGTAGTAGAAATTTACCAATTTAACTTTATTCAGTTTCTTTATTACTCACTTTTTACTTGAGTGGATGACTCCTTTTTTATCCACTAATTAAGCTGGTGGAATAATTAACCTATCAAATTATCGTCATATAATAATATACTCAATTCGATAGTGCAATACTCTGCACAAGTCAAGTCATGCTTGCAGTGCCTCGTTTTTCTATTAATTTTCTTTATTATAATTCTACTTTTTATTTTATTTATATTAAAGAGTCCAAATGATCCACCAAAAAGAAAAAGAGTAGTCCAACGTCCATCATGAGTTTTAGAGACTACTCTCCCCGTTTCTTTTTCTTTGTCATTTTAGGAAATAAAAATTGTTTTAAATTGTTTGTCGTTTTGATAATTTAAAATTATATTTTATCTATTATATCTTTATTTCTAATTTTTTATCGATTAAATTTTATATAATTTTTTTATTGTATTTTTTTTATTAAATTTATTCATATAATTTTTTTATTGTATTTTTTTTTTACTAAACTTCTTTAAATAATGTTTTTATTTATTTGTTACTTTTTTTTCTTGCATGTTTATTGAAAATTCTATTACACTGTGAAAATATGAAAATTCTGTAACTAACACAATATTAAGAAACTCAAAATGACTACAACTTGAAAATATGAGAATATATAGAACTCATAAACTTTTGAAATACTCTACTTAAAAAAAAGTGATTACAACCCAGTCACAATAAGGGTCCGTTTGGATTAGCTTATTTTTGAGCTTATGCAAACAGCTTATACAATATAAATTATGTTTTATGCTATTTTATAAGTTCATATTAATGAAAAATGTGTTTTTATAAGTTATTTTATATAAACTACCTTGACAAACTTATAATAATATATAAAAATTGCATAAGCTGTTTGCATAAGCTCAAAAATAAGCTAATCCAAACGAGCCCTGAGTATTATTTCATGCCTAAATAATCCTTGACTTCTTATACTAAGATTGGATCACACTTCATTTGAATTTTAAAGTATATCATGTCAAAAAACTAATTTGATTTATTTTTTTTGAAAAGGCAAAAAAAAAAATTGGTTTGTAACGATTCACCTTTAATTTTTGTGGTAGTTCTTATTTTTTGGAAAGAGAAAGTGTCTGCAAAAAAATAGGAATTTTGTTATGGATTAAAATTATATATAATATATTCCGAAAAAAAGGGTATAATATGAAAATAAAGCGCAAAAATACACTTTCTTAATTTAACCTATTTTTTCTCAAACGATAAAGAAAAAGGAACCGATGGAGTATATGTAAATGTTAATAGTGGTCTTTTAATAAAAAATAAATCCATTTTTCTTTAAAAATTTCATATCCAAATTCAAACTTCCTACCCATAGGAGGTAATTTAGGAGCTATTGAGGTAAAAAATTAGAACCTAAAATGTCTCGCGGTTCTTGATGAATTCCACCGCATCGTTTAAGATGAATAATTAGATAGACAACATTGAGAGTGGATCCTCTACCATGGACATTTCCTTCGATTAAATTTGGACCCTTCATATTAAATTTTAAAAAATACAAAATATAAAAATATGTTATTTTAATGGTACAATAGTACACTGTTCCCTCTTTAGTTAAGTTTGAAATTGAAAGCATCCTGATTCGGCAACATTGAAGTTGAATAAGGTAGGCAACATTGAAGTTGAACCGATAAACAAAATTAAAAGATAATTAACAATTAAAATTAGCAAAACAAATACAAGTATTAGAATAAATTCAAATTTCTTGAACAAAAAATTGATTTCCAACTAAAAATTGCACATATCATACTACTACACTGAGAGTTCATATTAACATATCCAGTAGCTTAAAATAGCAACGAAAAAAGGCAAGGGATGGCGATCCTCATCTTCATCTTCAATTGTACAAAAAGAAGAAAAAAAATCATCCTCATCTTCATTGTCAAGTTTTCAACCATCCAAATAACAAGTATACAACACACCTTCTTTTCTGTATCCAATTTCCATGTTTTCTCCCAACAAACAACACATCTTTTAATTTCAAATTTTAAAAATCCTAATTGTGAAATTTCAATTTTTACCTTTGTTTTAACTTCAATGGAGATTGAGTTTCTGAGAATAGGAGGAGTGGGTAGGACGACGATGGTGATGGGTGGCTTCCGTCAATTCTAGGTGGACCGATGGTGGTTGTGTTGTGGTGTCTTCTATTCATGTTTGAGTTTTTTTTTTTTACTTGTTCTGTTTCTTTCTCAACATTTGTTTATTTCTTTTCTAAATTTTTTTTTTTAGAAAGGCTGGCCTGACAAATGGGCCTTTATAGTTTTATTATAGAGATCGAGTCATCTGGTACGACTGGTTTAATATCTATATAAATTTGTTATAGAGACTGGTTTATTCAACCAAGTTATCTGATTTTATCTGATTTAGTCATGCGATTCAATCAACGACTCAATGGTTCGACCAATAAACCAGTGATTTAGTCATGTTGGAATAAAGTTGGTCTGACAAAACTGTCCTAGTAGATGAGCTTAGCTCAGTTGGTTGGACATTGCATTATATATGCAGGGGGCTGAGGTTCGAACCCCGGTCATTCCAATTATCCACCATAAGGGTAGAATTTTTAGTCATTAGGCTACTTGACCGGAAAAAAAAAGTCTTAAAATAACAATTGATGTTACTAGAGCTGTCAAATGGGGCGGCTCAGCCCCGCCCCAGAGGGCCAAGACATATAAATTGGCTTAAGTGGTGGCCCAATAAGGCCCAAATAAATTTTTTTAAGCCCGGCCCAGGCCGTATAAAACTACAGGGCTAATGGACCGGCCCGATAGCCCGGCCCATTTTTACAGCTCTAGGTGTTACTGATAAATTGTTCTAGTGTGCAAGATCACAAGATAAAACTCATCATGATCACTATGAACATTAAAATACTAGTATTTGATTTGCAACCACCTACAAGGGGAATTAACAAAAAGCTCTAACTTTCGATTTGTCAAAACATCCTTTCATTTCATAGGGACATTCGAGATGTGTCACCCATATAAGGAGTGTTATATGGCTGACCAACACTCCTAAGTCCTAACCAGTTTCTCTTGATTGGTTTTAATGGCGATTGTTTGTCCATGGATTGACTTAGTTCGAGTCTTGATTGGTTTTTCAAATTCTTATCAAAATTTTGTGAGCAAACTGTCGGGGAGTTTGGGGAAGCTCGGGAGAAACTATGGGCCAATGTTTTCAGGACCACAAAAGGGGAAGACGCCACATGTAACAGCCCGGATTTTTAACAATTAAATAACTAAAAAATAAGACTTTAATTCTCTAAAATGAGTGACTATTTTTTTTTCTTCAAAGATTAATAACTAATTAAAATTACATTTCATAACTGTTCTGGTGAACAAATAAGGGGGGTTATATTCAGTTGGATCGTGTCCAAAGAGTAAATGGCTGCTGTCAATTGCGCAGGGTTTCTGTATGTATAAAAAAAATTGTGTGTCCTTTACAATGAAGATCTTTCTCCTATTTATAGAAGAACTAAGGTGGTTACATTAAGGAGCCACGATCGTGTAAGCCCCATGATCATGGCGGTTTCCTCCGTTCTTTGGGTGGAAGTAGGCGGTTTCCTCCTCTTTCCACGGTGATCGCGCTGACAGGGGGGTGGTTACTTCCGCATACGATGGCGTTTGCCTTGTTGCTTCTCCATAGGGGTAGTTACTTCTGGGGCGAGGGCGACACCTATGGGACGTGTCGCCGCCCTCTTGCTTTGGCGCCAAGTCTGATATTTAAATGTCATGGACTATCTCGTTGGGCCTTTAATGAATTTGGACCTATGTCCTAATTTTGGGCCTTACCCCAGTCCACAGCCCCCCAAGCACGAGGCTCAAAGAGGCGAAGTGGTGATGATGGGGGTGAGGCCAATAATGCTGATCGTGGGGTGTAACCGCCCACTAGTTTTCTTCCGTTTGCATCGCCTTCGTCCCTATAAGTAACCCTTGTGAATATTTTGGGTCTCGCTCATACTTCCATATTTTTGTTAACCTCTTGTGCTTTTCTTTTTGATTCCTGATGATCATGGCAGATTCTCTTTCTGTACTGGAGTCGCCTGCTATGCCTGCACTTAGACGTGTGAAGACCAAGGTTGAGGATAACATAGAAGATCTCTTGGATAGTGTGGGGGAGTTCCAGGATTACGTTGAGGAGCTCAATGACTACAGATTGCGCTTGACCGGCGCTCAGAAGGCTTTTCTGGACTTGGCCTTAGAGTTGTCTAAACGTTTGGAGAAAGATGCTGCCTTCATTGAGACCACTAATGCCGTCGCAACTTGCTATAACGAACTTGAGGATACACTGGAGAAGAAGATATCTGTTACCAAAGACAACATTGATCTGCAAGAGGAGTCGCTTTATCTTAACTTATCCGCTGAGGAGGCAGTTGAGAACCGCATTGAAGTGTTGGAGAAGGAACTTCGTCCTTTGATGAAGAGAAAGAGAAACCTCCAACTGGATATTGAATATGATGTTGCTCGCCTTATTAGGACTCGTTCTTCACTTGCTCGCCTCAGGGAGAAGATGGACAGGTTGCAGGATGATCAGGATAAAATTAGTCCTGACCTTATGGTGGCCAAAAGTACAAAGAAGAGATCGAAGATCTTCAGGCCGACACTGTCGCGGCTGCCTATGCCTTTGCTTAAGTAGTTTCGCTTTCTAGTAGTTTAGATTTCCCTTCTGTTGTATGTGTTGTGTTTGGATGCTTGTATCCAAATCTGTAGTAGTTTTCTTTGAATTTGTATTCAAGTTTGATGTAGTTTTCTTTGAATTTGTATCCAATCTTCAATGAATGAAATCAGATTTTGGATGATTCTGCTGTGGTTTCTGTTCTTTATCATATCTAATCTTTGGATCGTATTTTTACCTGTTACAGACAGAATGCATGTGATAACGTATAATAAAGTTACCTTTTATTTGGGCGTCGCCCTTTTGATAAGCTTCGCCTTGACGTATTTTTGTGTTTTCCTCGTTCCCAACTAAAAAGTTTTCTGGGTAACGTTCTGGGTTTTCAACCATTCCTTGATTATTCTGGACGTCCTCCTCTCGCTAAAAGGTGGAGAGGGTGTCGCTTAGGTATTTCTACCTGTTTTTATTCTGGACGCCCCCCACTAAAAAGTTTAAAGGGTAGCGCTTAGGTGTTTCAACCTGATTTTATTCTGGACGCCCCCCACTAAAAAGTTTAAAGGGTAGCGCCTAGGTGTTTCAACCTGGTTTCCGTCGTATCCTACTCGTAAGATTTTATGGATATCACCGTTTCTATTTCTGACGCCCCCTACTCGTAA
This sequence comes from Trifolium repens, assembly GCA_030408175.1. NCBI lineage: Eukaryota > Viridiplantae > Streptophyta > Magnoliopsida > Fabales > Fabaceae > Trifolium > Trifolium repens. Next base: position 12,041,072 of record CP125850.1, read on the forward strand.
GATTTACAGGCGACGTCAAGGTGTTTCAACTCGTTTCCGTCGTATCCTACTCGTAAGATTTTATGGATATCGCCGTTTCTATTTCTGACGCCCCCTACTCGTAAGATTTACGGGCGACGTCAAGGTGTTTCAACTCGTTTCCTTTAGAATGTGCTTCAAACATATGTGACAGTTCTTTGCAAACCAAAAAATTTTAAAGCGGTGGGCCTCGTTAAAAACTCCTATCTTCATAGGAGAAAAGAGTGTCCCACCGTTATTTATTAATTGGAAGAAAGATTTCAGTACAATTTTTGATACACATGCAACAAATTTAAAAACAAATTTAGAAAGTCACACGCCGAGGCGCTGCTTCATCAATGTTTCTCTTAGTGGTTTCAAATGTAGTAAAATCTGAGATTGGCCACATTCCATGTTCGATGTAGAATTTCTCCTTCCATTGTTTCCAATCTGTAAGCGCCTCCCTCGAACACTTCATTGATACGGAAAGGACCCTCCCAATTTGCTGCTAGCTTTCCTCCTTTGTCCTTTCCCATGGGTCTTTTGAGGACTAAGTCTCCCTCTCTGAACCTCCTTGGAATAACTCTTGTGTTATATCTTCTTGCTGCTCTCTGCTTTGAGACAAATTCTCTGAAGTGAGCCTTGTCTCTTAGTTCCTGCATCAAATCCAGGTTTTCTTCCAATGCTGTTGAATTCTCTTCTAGCGTGAGGGTGTCCCTTCGCCAACTTGGTGGGTTTATCTCTGCGGGGATCATTGCATCTGTGCCGTATACCATGGTGAAGGGCGCCTCGCCTGTTGAGGATTGAGGCGTGATATGGTATGACCATAGAATTGGTAAGAGGTGGGCGACCCAACCCTCGCCTTTGCTTGTGATTCTCCTTTTGATGGCTTTCAGGATTACCTTGTTAGCGGATTCTGCTTGACCATTGGCTTGAGGGTGTTCTACAGAGATAAAAGTGTTTTGTATGCCCTTACCTTTGCAAAAGTCGACTACTTTTTCGCTGGCGAACTGAGTTCCATTATCGGAGACGATGTATTTTGGTAGTCCGAACCTGCATATGATCTTTCTCCAGTAGAATTTCTTGACTTGATCTGCTGAGATGTTTGAAAGGGCTTCTGCTTCTATCCATTTGGTAAAATAATCTATTGCAACAATGATCCATTTTGCTTGTCCCGTTGAGGCGGAGAAAGGTCCTAAAATATCTGTTCCCCACATGAAGAAAGGCCAAGGGGATAGGACGGATTTCAATGGTTCTCCTGGGGCGTAATGCAAATTTGCGAATCTTTGGCATTTGTCACATGTTTTGACGTATCTGGCCGCGTCGCTGTGTATTTCTGGCCAATAAAAACCTGCCCTTAGGATTTTTCCTGCTAAGGCTCTCGCCCCAATGTGGCTTCCACATGATCCTTCATGTATTTCCTCTAGTATCCTTTGGCTTCTTCTTGGCTGACGCAAAGCATGATTGGGCCTGAAAATCCTCTTTTATAGAGTTTGTCTCCTAGCATGAAGTACTATGCTGCTGCCCTTTTGAGCTTGTATGCTTCTTCCTTTGCTGCTGGTAGCACATCCTCTTGGAGATACCTTATGATTGGTGCTCTCCAATCCTCTGCTTCGATGATCATCAAGACCTCTTCTGTGGTGATGCTGGGGTTTGCAATGGTTTCTTGGATAAAAGTTCTGTTGCTTCCAGGTTTCTTAGTGCTCGCCAGCTTTGACAATAAATCTGCTCTGGCATTCTGTTCTCGTGGGACATAGATCAGCTCGAAAGATCTGAAGAGGTTAGCGAGGCTGCGTACCTTCTCCAAATACTTGATTAGTTTAGGATCTTTGGCTTGGAACTCTCCTGAGACTTGGTTTGTTACTAGTTGTGAGTCGCTCTTGGCCTTTAAGTCCGTTATATCCATCTCCTTTGCTAATTTCATTCCGGCGATCAGGGCTTCATATTCTGCTTGGTTGTTGCTCTCCTTAAAGGCGAACCTTAATGATTGCTCAATTAGGACTCCGTCTGGTCCCTCCAATACTACTCCGGCTCCACTTCCTTTGATGTTGGAGGCTCCATCCACAGATAACGTCCAAGGTTGCTCGCTATTTTCTTCAGCGGGCGTTGTAAGCTCCAGCAAGAAATCTGCTAGTATCTGTGATTTGATGGCGCCTCTTGGGGAAAAAGTCACGTCGAATTCTGATAGTCCGTTTTCTCTTAGTCTAAAGCATTTCTCGGTGTCATGTCCTTTACATCTGTGGTATGCGCACCACGCATTAGTGTTGTGTCCCATCTGATAATCTTTTCCTCTTTTTTGAGGTAATCTGGAGAGTCCTGTTTCGAGGATTTCATCTAGAACATAGACCTTTGCCCTGTTTAATGGAGTATATTCCTTTTCTGGGAAACTGCCTGCATCTCGCCTCATCTGGTGATGGTATGGTTTCCTTTGGGGGTTGTACCCTCTATGATCTGGTTGACGTCGTCTTGGTGGGTATGCTTCTGGGGCTTTGTAACTTTTGTTGGACGGCTCTTTTTCCCTCGCGTCCCTTGATCTTTTCTCGGCGTTGCGTTCCTCGCCTTTGATGTAACACTCTGCTCTCTTGATGACTTCTTGCATCGTGGTTGCGGGCTTTTGCGCTAGGGACTCGTTGAAGTGTCCTGCCTTTAAACCGTTGTGAAACGCTGCCACAAACATCTCCTGATTAGGATTTGATACTTTGATGGTCGCAGGGTTTCGGTGTGGTTTTGGCGAATGGTGAAGAGGCTGATGGCGGTGACCTTAATGTGTTTTGATCCGGAGAATTGCTGGATGAACTTGCGCTGGAAATCTGACCAATCTGTTATGGAGTTCCTTGGCAAATTCATGTACCATCTCAAGGCTGCTTCCTTCAAAGTGCCGGAGAGCAGTTTACATTTTAAATGGTCCGCCGCTCCTATGATGGCGGTTTGCGTTCCAACTGCCATCAAATGTTCTGACGGGTCCGTTTTTCCGTCAAATGTTGGAAGGTGTGGTGTTTTGAAGTTTTCTGGGACCCTTGCATCCCATAAGGCTTGTGCCAGGGGCTGAGAATCGTTGATTTCGTCATCGTTGTCCTCGTTCCCTTTGTCCGCCTTTTCTTGGTCTAAGGACGTTACTCTTGCTTGGAGTCGCCTTAGTTCGTTGACGGCCTCTGTCAACGTCATGTTGTTACCTGTGCCGATGCCGGTACCGGATCCATGATTGGGTGTTGCTCCCGTCATGTTGGGAGGCTTTCGTCACTTGAAAATGGTAGGCTGGGAATCGTTTTACCGCAGCCCCACGGTGGGCGCCAAAATGTTCTGGTGAACAAATAAGGGGGGTTATATTCAGTTGGATCGTGTCCAAAGAGTAAATGGCTGCTGTCAATTGCGCAGCGTTTCTGTATGTATAAAAAAAATTGTGTGTCCTTTACAATGAAGATCTTTCTCCTATTTATAGAAGAACTAAGGTGGTTACATTAAGGAGCCACGATCGTGTAAGCCCCATGATCATGGCGGTTTCCTCCGTTCTTTGGGTGAAAGTAGGCGGTTTCCTCCTCTTTCCACGGTGATCGCGCTGACAGGGGGGTGGTTACTTCCGCATACGATGGCGGTTGCCTTGTTGCTTCTCCATAGGGGTAGTTACTTCTGGGGCGAGGGCGACACCTATGGGACGTGTCGCCGCCCTCTTGCTTTGGCGCCAAGTCTGATATTTAAATGTCATGGACTATCTCGTTGGGCCTTTAATTAATTTGGGCCTATGTCCTGATTTTGGGCCTTACCCCAGTCCAATAACTTTACATTAGAAAGGAGAAATGAAGTATTCTCTAGATTTCAAATAATAAAAACCCACAATTGTGTATCCCCGCGCACACATCAAGCAAAAGCATCAATCATGGTTATTTCCTTGAGTACCTAAAATGTTAATTGTAAGGGTCAATTTCCTTATCCAAATTGAATCATACTAACCATAAGAATAATGCCATAAAATAATAACAAACACTTCACCGATCAAAAAATTTTAAAAAAATATATATAATTATTTATTTTCCAAAAGAAAAAGTGATGAACTCATAATATATCATATCAATAAACAATAATCACATAGACAATTAAGCACATCATAAACATCATCAAAGCAATGCACCAAAATAGCAACTCAAGGATAACAAACATATATTCATATTTTAACAACACATATATAATGAATGAGATGCAATCATAGACTCTTTAAATGCGTGTGGTACCAAGGTCGGAGGTCAGAATTATGTTCCTGAAAACACTCCTCTACACGACAACACAAATTGGAAGCCTACTCATATCCTTCGGTCTTCCATGGAACCCTACTCAACACGTTTCGGAATTCCATATCAACGGCGGGGACTTGACACATGAATGAATGCATGGTCATATTATCTAATCAAAACATAATATCAAATTATCAAACGAAATCAACGCGACAACAAAATGAAAGTCTACTCAAACATCTCAAACATTCCATATCAAAAATCAACACGACAACAACAATTCTCAATCAAAATTCTCAAACTTCATAATTCTCCAAATCCAAATTCTCAATCCAAAATTCTTAAATTTATCAAGTGATGAAATAAATTGACAAATATAATACACTTGAGAGAAACATAACCAATGATATAACAATATAGTAAATAACCAAAATTATAGCTAGCAAGCATGTACGCAGAACCAAAATATGAAACTACTTCACAAGGCAAATGATGGCAATTAACAACTATAGCAACATGTACACAATTGATCCGAAACAGAAGCATGTCTAACAATGTAAATTAAATCCTTTTTATCAGTTTACTTTAATTGATTTTAATTTTCCTTAATAGACAAAGGTTCTGCTATCCTCTCGCAACAAAATCTCTATGAAATATGAGTGTTTGGGGAAAAAGCCCTTACCTCAAATGCTTTCTTCCTATCAATATTTTACTATCACACGACCATGTAAAGCTTATTTTGACGTTTTCACGTGGTAGTTCAATTCCACCCAAAAGTTTCTTCCTTCTTCTCCATGAGTGCTACTGCTATTTTGTTCTCTCTCGTCGCTATATGGCTACTATAGGAGTCCTAAGGAGCTGATTCTAATTTACTTAAATACTAGGTTAGTGGTTCATCCCCTTTTTATTTTATTTTTTCAACGTGGGCTTATTTACTCATATCACTAAATTAAATACTTCATGATTTGTACCAAAAATAAATATGTAATTAATGACTATATATTTCTCAAACAAATCTCCAAAAAGTAATTTGTATCCTTATTTTTCTCACAAAATCTTCCAAACTAATCTCAACAATGATTCTGATCTTTAATGCTAATAATCATGTCTTAATTGTTGTTAATTGCTTTGACCTCATATAAGGGGTAGAAAATAAAAGCTAATGGATTTGGTCTCAATCAACATAATGATGTAATAAATAGTATTCAACAGGTTATGAATGTAATGATCAATTGTGATAAGGTCAAAAAGATTAGAATAAAGTGGGGGATTAATTTTGTATTAGTTGCTTGTCTAATGACTAGCAAGAAAAAAATCGTATGGCCATTCAAATTGTTTTCATGACCTTTGATCAAGAGCTCTACCCAATTCATGCATCATGTGTACTTCTTTAGACTAAAATATTTTAATATCATTAATAAAATACTTCAATATATAAGAATAAAATATTAATTTAACATCTAAAAATATATTTGGTCACTATACTATATAAAAGGATATGAAATAGCATTGAATAATTATCAATATATACTTAAATCCACGAAGTAATTTGTTGATGACCAGTGAAAAATACTCGTCAAATAATAAAATAAATAGAATATAAATTAAAATAATTAAAAAGAAATTTGGGGTGTTACACCACATCTCCACCCAAAACCTTGAGGCATTAGGTTAATGAGTCACCTCTCTTTTAATTCAACATTCTTCCCATGCATAGTCGATGTGTGACTTAACCACTGATACCATTAGTTGGGGAGTCAAGGGAAGCTCGGGAGAAACCATGAGCCAATGCTCCAAGACCCCAAGAGAGGGAGACACGACATCTCCGCCCAAAACTTTAAGGTGTTAGGTTAATGAATTACCTCTCTTATAAATCCAACATTCTTTCCATACATAGTCGATATGAGACTTAATCATACACAATTGAAATCCAACACAAACAATACAAACTGATAAGAGATATGTGGTATTGTTTTCTTTAATTAGATAACTCTAATTTTCCTGAAATTCTCTCTAATTTTCCTGAAAAATAGACTAAGAAAAAATACAAAGTTCAAGAGACAACCAAACTAATCGAGCAAGACAACCTAGTTAGAACACCAACCAATATCGTACATGTCCTCTGTGTTTGGTCACTATGAGGGGGCAGCCATGGGGGATTATCTATATGGGGTTTAAGAACAACTTCACAAGTGAGCTGGACACCACATTTTAACCCAAAATCTTAAGGTAATAGGTTTATGGGTCATCTTACTTATAAAGTGTTCAACCTCCACCATTTTAGCAATGTGGACTTCTCACTCACATTTGTCACAACACTCTGTGCAAATTTGCTCTAGGTGGTAAACATCAACGATCTTGCTCTCCATAAGAATAATTTCAATGGAGGAATTTTTGGATTCCAAGTCCATATTATTAATTTTTCCCCTAATACTGTGCAACTCAAAGCACAATAATATAACCAAATTAAATGTTATAGATGACATTCTAAAAATTCAATATCATATATATATTTGTTGACCATGAGTTCCTGTTGTTTGTATTAGCTTTTTGTATTTTTTTTTTGTTGTTTTGGCTTGCTCTTTGAGTTTTACACTTTATCTTGAGATCTTTTTGTTGTATTATTCCATTTTAGACACATCTTGGGTTTGAGTGATTTTCCCTTTTTTATATTATTATTTCGTGTTATTAAAAAAAATAAAGTTAATTAAAAAACATAATAAGCGATAACACCTGATTGAAAAAACATAACCGTAAATTATAAAAGTGACATTTTTTTTATATTGCTATTTAATTAGAAATTTTTACACAAGAGATGTAAGAATTAACACATGACAAAATCTTAAAGGATGATGTTATTTAATCTTCTTTTTTATTCTTCTGAAAATCATGTATGGTGGTGGATGTAAACAATGGTGGAAATTTATTCAAATTTTCTTCTTAAAAAAAAGCTTTTCTCTTTTTTTTTTTTTTAACAAAGAAGAAAGCAAAAATGCAAGAAGGAACTCACATCCCAATCAATCAGGTTCACACCTCAACCCAATCCAACTAAAAGTAGATGATACAATCGCATTAAAGAAAAAAAGTGCAGTCAATGGGATTACAAATATCAACAAAACTTTTTGTAATTGGATTATGTTTGATTAACAAAACTTTTATTTAAAAACAACTTATATTAAAGCGTTCTGAAAAAAAGAGGAGTACAGAGTAGCATAGTACTTGTATTATTTTACAAATTCATACTAATATCTTAAATTACACAGAATTTTGTAAACAATCAAAAGACAACAATAATTTATTAAACACCATAATTGAAAGCCACTATGAACTACAAATTGTGCCCATTAGAGTCGCGAAGGACATTTAAGGCCTTAACATGATGAACACCTGAAAAATAATCCAAATACATATATGAGTTACATTCACTAATTAATAAAGGATATGATTATGGTTTCACTAAATATATTAAAATTTACAAGGACCAATTTAAAGAAAAAAAATCAACATTATAAAAATTAAGGGTCTGTTCAGATTTGACTTATTTTTGAGTTGATGAAGTTTTTTTAGTATATATTTTCAATATATATTTTCAAAAAAAATCAACATTACAAGAAAAAAATTCAATATGTATTTTAAATAAAGATATTTCCTTAATTAGATTAATTTTAAATGTATAATTCAAAGGGGAAAAAAGTGATATCGATAATTATACTAATAAAAAAACATTATAAAGTGCTTTTTGCTTACCACATTGAAGTGAAAGAGTGCATTTCAAAACCATCTAGACATAAACTTGTCTTTCAAATCGTAAAGAAAGTTGAAGTAAGCATGCCTCCATGACCTTTTGAATAAAATGGAACCAAAAACAATACAAAAGCTAACTGCAAATCCAACTCCCGAGCCCATATAGAATGATTCCATTAGCTCATCAGATCCTTCCTCATCATTTTCAGCCATAACTTTTGTGTCACCATTATCATGTTTGCATTTTTCAATGAGTGGAGTTCCACAAAGTTGAGGATTACCCATATAACTAAGAGATGTAAAGCCTTGGAGTTGAGTTCCTAATGGAATTTGACCCTTCAAATTGTTGAATGAGAGATTCAATACCTCAAGAAAAGATAGAGCTGACATGGTTTGAGGTATTTCTCCTGATATTGTGTTATTTGAGAAATCAAGTGATTCTAATGCTTTCATATTGCCTATTTCTTTCCGTATGGTTCCGGTTAATTGATTTTGTGACAAGTTTAAGGATTGCAATGCAGTGAGTCTGAAAACTTCTAAAGGTATTCTACCCGACAAAAGGTTATTGGAAAGGTCAATAGCATGCATATACTTCTTATAGCCTAAATTGTTTCCCTTTGCTACCAATGGAACTACGATAAGAAAACTGTTATATTTGGTTAAAATACCAAATTGATCACTTCCCGAAACATTATTGAAAATCATGGAGGTAATATTATATAGGCAGTGTGGTATTGTTCCGGTTAAACTATTATTTGCAAGATCCAGTACCATGAGAGAAGATAGTTGGCACATTTGTTGAGGAATATCACCACTAAATTCATTTGATCTCAATAGAAGAACTTTCACATCTTGGCCAAACCAATTTGGTATATTTCCAGAAAATTTATTGTCTCTAAGATTAACAATTATAAGTTTTTTACAATTTTTCAATGACAAAGGTATCTCTCCATGCAACTTGGTACCATAAATATGTAATGACAAAAGGTTGGACAAAGAACCCATTGAACGTGGAATCATGCCAGTTAGATTATTTCGTCCTAGTACAACATGAGCAAGGGATTTCCATTTTACCCAACAATCAGTGAGCTCTCCTGTTAAAAGGTTATTCGACACATCCAAGAACATCAAATTACTTTTCTCTATCATATTATGGCATAATAGAGGTGAAAGAGATCCAAATAGACTGTTATTTTGGATTTTGAAAAAACTCACATTTGAAGTTAATTGAGGAAGGCCACCACTCAAACCATTTCCATTTAGCAATATAAATTCAGAGTTCAACAACACATTTGACATGTCCCAATGCATGAAATTGTTGTATAAACTGAGAATCAGACAGTGTGTTGTCAAATTCCAAAACATTTCTTGAGATACATTTTTAAACAATGAGTAGCCAATTTGAATAGAAATGAGTGATGTTTGTGTGTAGAACCATGAAATTAGTTTAAGATCTACATACTCCAATTCAAGGTCTTTCAGTTTAAAAGGAGGAATCCAATTGGGATCAAAATCCAAGACTAAGGAGGGTGAACCAAACCTCAACGATCGTAACTTTGAGAGCTTAGCAAAATTTCTCTTTGATACAACTCCAGATAGAGAATTTTCACTAACAATCAATAACCACAAATTTGATAGTTGCCCTAAACTTTCGGGAAGGGTACCAGTCAAGTGATTTGAGGAAACATCAAGATATATTAAGGATGACAGATTCCCAAAGGCAGTGGGAATAGAACCAGTAAATGAATTAAAGGAGAGCTCAAGATTTTGTAGGCCTCCAAGTTGGCCCAACCAATCTGGAGTTGTTCCACTTAACTTGTTGTATCCCAAATACAATGAATGCATGTTTTTGAGATTTAATAAAGTTTCGGGTATCTGTCCATGTAAACGATTTCCCCTAAGATCCAAATAAGAAAGACCACTGATATTGTATAACCAAATAGGCATTTCAGAGAAAAAATCATTTTCAGAAAGATCAAGATATTTGAGTGATGTGAAATTGGCATATAGAAGAGATGGGTTCACGCTTTCAAGTAGGCAACTACTCAAAGATAACTCAGAAAGAGAAGGAAACATAGTCAATATCTGAAGCCAATGAGTTTCCTTACGGAGATTAACAGAATTCATGTTGAGATAATGTAAGGATGATGATAGACGAAGAAGCCATCTTAAATCATCGATCAAAAGATTTTCATTTTCTGACAAATCAAGATGAACAACATTGGAAAAGTTTCCACTCCCATGCAGAGGAGTCTTAACTAATGACAAGTTTTTACAATCAATGGGTAAGTGTATAGCTTTGAAGTCATTATTGCTCAAATCCAAGTAGTTCAAATATTCAAGCTCAAATAAAGTAAGATGAAAGTTACCTTCCAAACAATGTGTTTTGTTCTTTTTGCTGCCAATAATGGAGTCGTCAGTGAAACAGGGGAGGCTTAGATTTGTGACTCTACCATTGATGTCACATTGAACACCTCTCCAATCACAACAATCTTCATTGTTGGACCATGTTGACAACATGCCTGATTGATCATTGAGTCCATGTTTAAAACAGAGGAGTATTTGTTTGTCCTTTTGGTTGCAAGAATTCTTTGTCTCACATATTATTATATTGCATATGATTACAAATAACAATAATAGAGAGAATGGTGCATTTTGGGTGGAGAATCTCATTCTCACTATGATATCACTAGAAATGAAGGTTTAAGGTGTTAAGATTTTATTGAATTGAAGTTGGTTCATATGATCACAAGGCTACCTTAGATGAGTGATTTTATAGACTGCATATACATATCAAGTATCAGTTAATTGTTTAAAGACCCTTCATTTTTTATTTATTTTTTAGGATATCCTTACATAATTATTTAAAATATCTTGATAATATTTTTCGTTTTGGCAAATGCTAACATGTGTCCCAATGGCACATGTTAAGGTGCATTAAATTAACTATAATGTCACTTATTTCACTTTGATTAATAACTAAAGTATAAATATCATTCCACTTTGATTGATAATTAAAACATAAAACATGTATTTATAATTAAAACATAATCATTCCACCTTGATGGATAATTAAAATATAAACATGGATTTAAAATAAGATTATTCATTTTTGTTAAAAAAAAACAATTATCCACACTTTCTCAAGGCAAGTTTATTATACACAACACATCATACTTTTTTTTTGTTTGCTAAGATCAGACCTTTTTTTTCACAAAAAATATGATACAACACATTTTTTTTTTCAACGAGAATAAAATTGGAACTTTTTTTTTGGAATTTTATATGATTTATAATTTAATTTTTGTCTTACCAAATCTTTTTAGTAATTAAATTTAGTAGATAATTGTTTTGAAGAAAATGTATGATTCATTAAAGCTTTTAATTATCAAAGTTGATTATTACTCTATTTAAAATAAAATAAATAAAATTATAGTTAATTTAATGCATCTTAACATGTGCCCTTAGGACACATGTTAGCAAGACCATTTTCATATTAATTACCACTTGAAGAAATGAAGATATAAATAAGTCACATAAGCAAATTTATAAGTGTCGAATAAAAAATAGTATGTAGATAAATATATGTACTATTGATTGATGATTGATTAGTAGAATTCTAAAATAAAATTGGATCATAGCTAGTCACCAATGAAATATTGATTGAACTGGTAAGAATTTTGCAGGGATAACAATGGGTAGGGTATAGTTGAGTATAATACATAGTTCTCAAAAATAGAAATATTACATTAGAAAAACCTAGTCTCTCTAAAAAAAATGGTCTCTACCTTCTCACTTCACTTTTCCGCCGCCAGCATTCCCATTTCCTTTGCATCCAAATCAAAGATGTGGAGTTTGTATGTGGTGGTATGATGAGTGGTTTTTGGCCCTCCACACCACTGTTCGTTTTCAGGTCTTTGGCGTCATGGAGGGGCTTTTTCGCGGCGATTGCCGGTGAATATGCCTCCATGGGATCGTTTGCTCCGGCGCGGATCTGAAAGCTTTTTAGGTGGTTTTTCGTTGTACTTTGATGCAGTTTCCGTCGTGGTGTAGCTTTTCTTGCTACTCCGGCGAAGGTGAAGTTTTCTGGCTCAAATTTGGAGGTTGTGGGTTGGGTTTTTTACGACTCTGAGAGCCTCCATAGTGGGTCAGTTTTGGATCAAGGTGGTTGACACTGATTCAGAAATTCTGAGCAGTATTGGTGTTGCTCTACGGTGGTTAGTTTCGTGTGGTGGTGGTGGTTGGAGATGTAAAGGTGGTTACGCAGTGGTGGGGGGTTTCATCTGATGGTGTTGTGAAGGATTTGAGTTGAGTGATGATGGTAGATGTGACTAATCTGAGATGTGGTGGTGAGGTGCTGATGTGTGGTGTGGGCTGTTTCGCGCTTGTGGTGTTGGTGCTGCTGTGTGGTGGTGATTCAGTTGAGGTGGTGGTGTGGGGGTACACGGGGCTGTTATGGTTTGATTTGGATGAGGGGTGGTGGTTATTTTGGACTTGGATTTGATGTTGGTGTTGGAATGATTTGCGGACTGGTTATATAAAAGGGGGTGGTTGATGTTGATTACGTGTGGAGGTGGGTGATTTTGTGGTGTTTGTTGTGGATGATTTCTTTTGGAGGCCGCCTCTATTACTCGGGTCTATTTTCGTCGTCGCTAGCTCTTTTGGGGTTGATAAGGAGTGTAGGCTGCAATCTTGTTTGGGTGACTTTGGTGTTTCACTGATTTGGTCCTGAAGTCTGGTGGGCCGATCACTTTTGATTCGAGATCGGGAGTCAGTTCTTTGGCCAAGTTTGAGGCTTTATTTTTGGAGATTTTTCAGTGGATTGGGATGAGTAGCAACGATGGATGGCTTCAGTTTCAGTGGTCGTTTTTGTGAAGGAGTCTGTTTTAGATGGTGATGTTTATTTATGGCAAGGTGCTGTGTGTACGGGTGTCTTTTATGATGTTTATTTTTGGGTGTTCCGCTTATATACGGCGCCTTTAATTTGTATTATCTAAATTATCGGTCTCTGCTCGTCTTGAGCAGGGATCTGATTGTTAAATAAAATTTGGAATTTGAAAAAATACATTCTCATCTGATGTTAAAAAAAATAAATAAAAAATACATAGTTCTCATTCCTATATTTGGAATTTGAAAAAATGCTCGTACCCATTCTCATATATACGTGGATGACAATATTTGCCCTCGTGCATATAGCCTATAGATACCTAAGTACTCATATCCGTACCTATTATCCGTATTTTTGCTAAAAATAAATTGATCAATTGTAAAATATTATATCATTTTAATAGAATTAAAAAAAAAATTCAAAGATTTTAATTTTGACTAATGAAAATTATAAAAAAATAATATTGGAAATATCATGCTAAAGTTCATTTCTCTGTCGACATATTTGCATTATGTTATACATAAACATTTTTATTAAAATATGTAATAGTATAATAATATTACATTTTTTAAAATTGATTTACATAATTCTCATGAGCTAGCTTAGCTCGATTTGCAAGGACATAGGTTCTGTGTGTGGTGGGTACAAGTTACCGTGGATACTAAGTTACTCGTACCCACTTAATATTATAGATAATTACCCATACACATGTCTATATTCAAAATGCACGTCTTTACCCTACTAATTGTGGGTATTTTTTGTAGATGTCCATTGAGTATGAGTCAAATTATATTATCCCTTCAATCTTGGGCCCTTAAAGTAATCAGCAGTTCAAATTTTTGCTCATTTAAAAAATTTCGATTGAGAAAAAACTCACTTTTGTGCAACATCACAACTTTCACCCGTAAAAAAATGGATATATAGCATCTATGAAGCCCCGATACGGGACACGATACCAATATGATACGATACCGATACATCAATACGTGAAATTTTTTAAAATTCTTAATCCGATACTGCCGCGATACGTTATTTAAAAATTAAATTTAAAATTAAATATATAAATACACAATATATAAACATGACTAAAATCAATAATATTAATAATTAAAAGTAGAAAGCATCTAGTCTTATACCTGAATTTTGGGATAAGCTCAAATGCTTAACAACCCTGTTATATTGACAAAGGAAAACACAAGTAGTGCTAAATATACAAACAAGCATCGAGTATTGGGTCGAATCAAACATGTATCGGGTCTTACTTTTTTATTTAAAAATAATGATTTCACCGATACTTTTCCGATATAAGTATCGAGACGTATCGAAAGAATATCGGGTATTATTTTTTTATTTAAAAATAATGAATTAACCGATACTTTTTCGATACGAGTATCAGGACATATCGGAAGAGTATCGGTATCGAGTACATATCAGACACGATACGTCACCCTTTTTTGAATATCGAGGCTTCAGAGCATCCTCTAATAAATATAAATTACCAAAGAAAAGAAATCGGTACAAAGTATACCCCTTCCAATTCTGTTTAATTAGTCAAGAAAAAGTCATCCTCTTTAATCTAAACCACCAATGTATAAGCAATATATCAACGTAAGATTAGAAATTTCCCATCATCAGAGAATTAATTGGTGTTCCCAGCATAAACGGCACGGCACCTATATGGCTATATCTTGATATGAAATTTCTCTCATTTTCTTATCTCCCTCCATTATTTGTGTTGAATCAAACACATCATAAAACGACATTGACTACCACAAATAAACAATAATAGTATATGGCAAAGTTATTAATTCAGAATAGTGATTGTTTGTCCATGGATTGACTTAGTTCGAGTCTTGATTGGTTTTCCAAATTCTTATCAAAATTTTGTCACCAAACAATACAAACCGAAGAGATATGTGGTATTGTTTTCTTTTTTGGACAAATGTGTGGTTATTTTCTCTAGCTTGATGATGATAGTCTCTCAAGCAAACAAGATTATCGTTATAATAAAAATATTATTGATACATAGCCATTAACAAAGTAAAACTTTATAGGATTAAATTAAATATTAGAAACACTAAAAATATGATTATAGAGACAAAGGTAGTTAAATATGAAAGTATTTAAGTATATTGGAGGATATTTTGTTGGGTTTTAACTATATATGCAGGCAATTTTTTTTATAAATTAGGCAAATTCTAAAATGGACCACTTCATCAAGTAGTTTATGGTGGACCAGTTATCAATAACACGATAATGAATTTGAATTTCACAAAATTCACCGCTGGATTGAAAGTTTATTTCATATAAATCATCCATAAAAAAATTTAGAAAATTGAAATTATTTGATATGTTATTAAGATCCATTAAGATTAACGGTTAATAAATTTTTATTAAATACCGTTAATCTCGATAAGTTTCAATAATGGACTGGGGTAAGGACCAAAATCAGGACATAGGCCCAAATTTATGAATGGCCCAACAAGATAGTCCATGACATTCAAAGATTAAACTTGGCGGCAAAGCAAGGGGGCGGCGACACGTCCTATAGACGTCGCCCTCGCCCCAGAAATAACTACCCCCATAGAGAAGCACAAGGGAACCGCCATCACGCGTAGAAGTAACCACCCTCTGTCATCACAGTCACCGTGAAGGGAGGAAGAAACCGTCCATTGCCACCCAAAAGGTGGAGGAAACCGCCATGGTCATGGGGTATATACGATCGTGGCTCTCTAATGTAACTACCCTTGTACTTCTATAAATAGGAGCAAGAACTCCATTGTAAGACATTCACACTTTTCTAATATATACAGAAATGCTGCGCAATTAACAACAGCTATTCATTCTTTGGACACGATCCAATTAAATATCACCCCCCTTATTTGTTCACCAGAACATTTTGGCGTCCACCGTGGGGCTGCGGTAAAACGATTCCCAGTCTACCTCTTTCAATTGACGAAAACCTCTCAACATGACAGGAGGAACACCCAACCATGGAACCGGCACCGGCACCAACATGACATTAACGGATGCCGTCAACGAACTAAGGCGACTTCAAGCCAAAGTAACGTCCTTAGATCAGGAAAAGGCTGACAGAGGGGACGAGGACGATGAAGACGAAATCAATGATTCTCAACCCCTAGCACAAGCCTTATGGGATACAAGAGTCCCAGAAAACTTCAAAACACCACATCTTCCAACATTTGACGGAAAAACGGACCCGTCAGAGCATTTGATGGCAGTTGGAACGCAAACCGCCATCATAGGAGCGGCTGATCATCTAAAATGTAAATTGCTCTCTGGTACTCTGAAAGAAGCAGCCTTGAGATGGTACATGAATTTGCCAAAGAACTCCATAGAAGATTGGACGGATTTCCAGCGCAAATTCATCCAGCAGTTCTCCGGATCAAAACACATAAAGGTCACCGCCACCAGCCTTTTCACCATTCGCCAAAACCACGCTGAGACCATGCGTAAATACTTGGCCAGATTCTGCGAAGCAACCATCAAAGTTTCAAATCCTAATCAAGAGATGTTTGTCGCAGCGTTTCACAACGGCTTAAAGGCAAGACATTTCAACGAGTCCCTAGCACAAAAGCCAGCAACCGCGATGCAAGAAATCATCAAGAGGTTAGAATGTTACATTAAGGGCGAAGAAAGTAACGCCGAGAAAAGATCAAGAGACACAAGGGAAAGAGAGCCGGCCAACAAGAATTACAGAGCCCCAGAGACGTACCAACCAAGACGACGTCAACCAGATCATAGAGGGCACGAGCCCCAAAGGAAACCATATCATCATCAGATGAGGCGAGACTCATGCAGGTTCCCAGAAAAAGAATACACTCCACTAAACAGGGCGAAAGTCTATATTCTAGACGAGATTCTCGAGACAGGACTCTCCAGATTACCCCAAAAAGAGGAAAAGATTATCAGTTGGGTCACAACACGAACGCATGGTGTGCGTACCACAGAGGAACTCATAAAAAGCGGCCATCTAAGGAAGTTTTTAGAAGATGCTGCTGATGGAAAGGTTGTAGTCCCAAAGGTGAGAAGGGACCCACAGGGAAACCAAGAGGAAAACCCAGAAGGAGAGAAGGTAAGAATAACAGTTAACACCATTGCAGGAGGTTTCGCGGGTGGAGGCGAGTCCAGCAACGCCCGAAAACGATACATAAGGCGCTCTGAGTTCGAAGCGAAGTTTGTGGGACACACTTCCATCTCGCCTACTCCGGATCTATCATTCACCAAGGAGGACAAAAGGGATGTCATGCCCCACGATGACGACCCATTAGTGATCCAAGTTCAAATCCTGAACTGCGACGTAAAGAGGGTATTGATTGACTCAGGAAGTTCGGCTGACATAATGTATTGGGAAGCCTTCAAAGTCATGCAACTGTCCAACGAGCACCTGTTGCCCTACAACGGCACACTAGTAGGCTTTGCCGGCGAGCAAGTAGAAGTTATGGGCTATACTACTTTGCTTACAACATTCGGAGTTAAAGACCAGACCAAGACCATCAAAGTAAGATACCTGGTGGTAAAAACCCCCTTCACATCGTACAACATCATCATTGGGAGGCCAGCTTTTAACACTCTGGAGGCGGCCATGTCAACGCTATATCTCTCCATCAAGTATCCGCTAGACAATGGGAAAGTTGGAACCATCAAAGGAGATCAAGCATTGGCGAGACGCTGCTATGAATCAAGTCTAAAGATAAAACACAGAGCAGCCAACGCCCCAGTTTCAACTCGCCCTGTTCCCAAGACAGGCGGCGTCAACATGATCAGCCCTTTAGACCTAGACCCAAGGGAAGAGTTCCAGGACAGAAGAGTCGGTCCCATTGAAGAGTTGGAAAAAGTTCAGATTGGTAGTGAGGCGCACCAAACAACTAACATAGGCACCTCCATGCAACCAGAGGAGAGAGAGAAAATCCTGGCGAAACTAAAGAAGAACATCGATTGTTCGCGTGGCACCCCTCGGATATGCCAGGGATAGATGAGACAATAATCACACACAAATTATCCATCTCCCCCGAGACCAAACCCGTCTCACAAAGAAAAAGGAAAGTTGACGAGGAAAGAAGAGAAGCCATCAATGAGGAAGTAACCAAATTTTTATCGAGGCCCACCGTTTTAAAATTTTTTGGTTTGTGAAGAACTGTCACATATGCTTGAAACACATCTAAAAGGAAATGAGTTGAAATACGTTACCCGTGAATCTTACGAGTTGGGAACGTCAGAAATAGAAACGACGATATCCATAAAATCTTACGAGTAGGATACGACGGAAATAAGGTTGAAACACCTAGGCGTTACCCTTTAAACTTTTTAGTGGGGGCGTCCAGAATAATAAAATCAGGTTGAAACACCTAGGCGTTACCCTTTAAACTTTTTAGTGGGGGGCGTCCAGAATAATAAAATCAGGTTAAAACACCTAGACGTTACCCTTTAAACTTTTTAGTGGGGGGCGTCCAGAATAATAAAATCAGGTTGAAACACCTAGGCGGTACCCTTTAAACTTTTTAGTGGGGGGCGTCCAGAATAATAAAATCAGGTTGAAACACCTAGGCGTTACCCTTTAAACTTTTTAGTGGGGGGCGTCCAGAATAATAAAATCAGGTTGAAACACCTAGGCGTTACCCTTTAAACTTTTTAGTGGGGGGCGTCCAGAATAATAAAATCAGGTTGAAACACCTAGGCGTTACCCTTTAAACTTTTTAGTGGGGGGCGTCCAGAATAATAAAATCAGGTTGAAACACCTAGGCGTTACCCTTTAAACTTTTTAGTGGGGGGCGTCCAGAATAATAAAATCAGGTTGAAACACCTAGGCGTTACCCTTTAAACTTTTTAGTGGGGGGCGTCCAGAATAATAAAATCAGGTTGAAACACCTAGGCGTTACCCTTTAAACTTTTTAGTGGGGGGCGTCCAGAATAATAAAATCAGGTTGAAACACCTAGGCGTTACCCTTTAAACTTTTTAGTGGGGGGCGTCCAGAATAATAAAATCAGGTTGAAACACCTAGGCGTTACCCTTTAAACTTTTTAGTGGGGGGCGTCCAGAATAATAAAGTAAGGTTGAAACTCCTAGGCGTTACCCTTTAAACTTTTTAGTGGGGGGCGCCCAAAACATCAAAGCTTGGTTGAAAGTCCAAAACGTTACCCAGAAAACTTTTTAGTTGGGAACGAAGAAAACACAAAAAAGAAACGCATCAAAACATCAGGCCGTAACTTATTAAGAGGGAGACGCCCAAAGAAAACGCTGTAAGGAGCGAATAGAGGTAACTTTACTATATGTTATCGTATGCAATTATTTTAACAGGTAGAGGCGTTATTCAAATGATCGTTTACAATAAAGATTGAAAGCAACAACAGAATCATCCAAAATCTGATTTCATTCATTGAAACTTGAATACAAATTCAAAGAAAACTACAGCAGATTTGGATACAAAGTCAAAAGAAAATACATCAAATTCAAAAGGGTGTACGAGATGCTAATACTACACTCGCATAAACAACTTGTTTATCACCCAGATTATTCAAGGATTATACAAGTTCTTGATAACTACTACAATAAGCATCAACACTTGCATAACCCTAAAAGGATCACGTGGCGCCTGACATTATATTTCCACTTCAGTTCGCCCAGGCGAACCAGTAGATCCATCATCCTCATCTGCGAGGCATGTCACTTGGGGGCTTTCAGCTTTGAAGACTTAGGCGCCTTCGCCGCTGATTCCACAGTAATTTAAGAACCTTCATCCACAGAGGGAGAAGACCCATAAACGTAGAACTCCTTAGGAACATAGGTCTTCAAGAACTCAGCGTAATCTTCATCAATGTCCTCAGAACTTGATGAACTAGGCAAGACAAGAGTGCTCTTTGCCCTTGCCTTCCCCGACGCTTTGGTACGTGGAGCTTTGGAGGATGAAGCACCAGTTTTCTTCTTTACCGGCCGAGTTTTGGGTTTCCCAACGGCGCGTTTTTTGTTATCACTCTTATCCATCAGGAAAAATCAAAAGAAAAAGAGAGAAAACAGAACTATGAAAGTGATAAAGATGAAGAGAAGCGATGAAGGAAAAATGATGAAAAAGATCATTATTTATAAGCAACAAAATCACCAAAACCTAATATCTGTAACTGCAAATCCGGAATAAATGAGGGAAACAGTTTCCAACCACCCCAATAAAAGGATTGGCCAGTCAATACGCAGTTACGAAATCCAAGGAAGACTGAAACAGAAAAATAGAATCAGTCAACACATAGAAACGCACGCTGCGCAAAGATTATCTCGCCACAACATCACGCCGCACAAGACATTATCTCGCCCCGTCAATTACTGAACGTCGCCTCAGAACCACGACAGCGAAGGTCAAAGAGAAAAACGTGTAAAGCAAAGAAATACAACATTCAGAAATCAAGTCAAGAGAAAATAAAGGGCATATAGTCACAAATGACACAAGATACAAAAGCCTCATAAGGGCACCCAAATATTGTCATTACAAAATAAAGCAAGCCCACACAGGGGCGATCAACAAAATAAAGCGAAAAATTACACAGAGTATATTCATTCATCAGCAAGCGAGCTATGAGCGGGGGGATCCTCCACAGTTGCTGGCGACTCTTGGGCAGATGGCTCCGGAACTGGTTGGGCAGGGACATAAGGAATCAGCTTGCCACCTTCTATGGTGGACATAGCATAAGCTTGACCAAGAACGGCTGGGTCGAGATCAGGAAAGAGGATCTTCACTTGCTCTAACGCAAATGAAAATCCGTCATCATACTGCGTCCCCGCCAGAATCTCAAGATTCTCCTTCTCGGACCCCCACTTGGTTTTCTCATCCTTCAAAACCTTCAACTCAGCAAGGGCGGCCTCATTCTCCTGGGTTAAAGTCTTGATGCGCTCATCTCTGGAGTTCAGGCTAGCTTGGACGACGTTCATGGTTTTGACAGCCGACTCCTTGTCTCTCTTAGCATCCGACAAGTCCCCCTCATACTTCTTCTTCAAATTGGCCACCTCCTCAGCATGTTTCTCCTTCAGATTCTTCAGGTCGCCCTCGCACCTGTCTTTGGCAGCCTGTATATCCCTCTCAAGGGTCACCAAATTCTTCTCCACCAGAGCTTCCTTATCCTTAGCAACGGAGAGTTCGGCCCTCTGGCGCAACGCCAAAGCATAGTTGAGCAGGAGACCCTTAAGCTCATATCCAAGAGTCATCCTCGCCAGATCATCAGTCGCCGTGTTGTTGAAGCGAGCAGAATTCCCTGCCATGTCCACCATCTTAGAAAGAAACGCCTCAGGATCGAACATAGGATCCCAGGGCGAAGATTTCCCAGTTTGGCTCGCCCCAACAGCGACCTCCTCTGCCACAGGAGAACCCTCCGCCACATACTGATCAACGTCTATCAAGTCTTTATCCACCTCCACCATCTCTTGATCCTTCTTCCCCTTCCGCGATAAACCCCTCAGCTTCTTCTTCACTGGAGACTTCATCTCCCCCTCAGTCTTGGCAACCTTCTCCACAGCAACGGGACCAGAACTGGAAGGCTTCACTTGGACACTAATCCTCCAGTCGTTCTCTCTTTTCTTCTTGTCCTCGCCCACGTCCAATTGGCTAAGGACATCAACCTTCGGCTCGGTTTGTTCTTTCTTTCTACTCGCCTTCTCCAAGTATTGTTGCCCCTGGGCAGGAGTCAAGCTCGACATATCTTCTACAAAGAAAGAGGAAATGGATTAGTTACAAAAGAGTTAACAAGTCATATAGAAGAATAAAACGATTCGCAAAATTACTTACTGAGATACTTGTTTAAAATGGCGGGGGCGCGGTCAGCATCTAAGAGTTCCCTAGGATTCATCTGGTTCATAGACTCTAAGTACGCCACCGTGTCCCTCTCAAACTCACTCAACCTCTCATATACAGCGCCCTTAATCAACCTAGGGTTAGTCGTCCAGTGAAAGGGGAAAAGGGGAGTACCATCATCATTGTACATCACACTTGGACAATGCTCTGCCCCACGGACACGGACGAAGGTATCCTTATAATGCTTATAGTTAGAACTATACAGATGGAACAATCCCCGGTTGGGTTGCGAACTCAGAGGTACCACATTTTGAGGTAGAAAATTTTTGACATGGTAAAAAGAGAAGAAGACCGCCACTGAAGGCTCAGGAATTTCAAGGCCATAGCAAACTAGCTCAAAAGCCCTAATGAAAGACCAACTATTAGGGCTAAGTTGTGGAGGGGCGACATTCAAAACCATAAGCATGGATTTCTGAAACTCAGTAAAAGGAAAGAACAAATGGAAATCTTCAATAAATTTGGTGTACATGAAGAAGGTGACATGATCAGAGCGAGGCACATCAATCACATACTCGCCCTCCTCCACCGGTTCGAGTATGATGTCTTTCTCATTAAAAGTCCCTGAGACATCGAACTTCTCCCTATACGCCTCCACACTCTCAACGTCCTGGTAAATGGAAGAAACCTCCATGGCCATGGCTTCGGGTCCTACAGCAACTATAGCGAGCGATTCGTCTCTTCGTTTTCCTGTGAAAGACGAAGGAGAAATTATTACACAATCACTGCTATTCCCGCTACTACTATCGCTACTACTATCATCACCAATACCGCCCTCAAGTTCCCCAAGGTTAAAAGATTCCCCCATGATTTCGGCAAAGTAACCACTATAGTCAAAAGAACCATCAGGCCTAGTGAAATGCTCACGCACTTGACGCTCTAGAGGGGAACCAATAATGAGAGGACGAGGAGGGTTCCTCTCATCCTCGTCATCTAAATCTCTCAAAATCACCATTTTTTTCGGAAACCCTAGAAACCCTATCGCAAAATCGGAAGACAAAGAAAAATAAAAGGAGAAAAAAGGGAAATAGCGGTTATACCTGGTGATTAGGGACGGTTAACACTTGAAGAGTAATGGAGAACGTGGGTGGCGGGAAATTCGCGAAGGAAGCGCGAAAAAATTCACTAAGGGAAGCACGAAACCGACTTCGGTAACGCAAAGAAGAGAAGAACAAACAAGCAAAATCCTCA
This sequence comes from Trifolium repens, assembly GCA_030408175.1. Classification (NCBI taxonomy): domain Eukaryota; kingdom Viridiplantae; phylum Streptophyta; class Magnoliopsida; order Fabales; family Fabaceae; genus Trifolium; species Trifolium repens. Next base: position 12,063,970 of record CP125850.1, read on the forward strand.
AATATGTGATCAAAGTAAGGAAGACAATGAACAAGGAGCAACGTATTTATAAAAGGAAAGTACCGGTTGAAAAAGAAAAATTTGAAAAGATGAAACGTTTCGAAGGAAAACTAGCCAGTACGATGACTGACGGGTGTCAAAGGCGAGCCCCATGCTCGGCCAAAGCCGAGGTCACGCCCTTGAGGCGAGATACAGAAAAACTCAATTATTTATATGAAAATTAAAAGCTTCATTGATCAAGGAAACACATTACAAGCATTGAGAAAACAAAGAGTACAGGGTACAACGACATTGGAACATAATACAAACAACACAAGAGGAAAATCTAAGTTGCTAGAAAATGAAACTACTTAAGCAACGACATATGCAGCCGCGACAGTATCAGTCTGCAATTCTTCAATCTTCTCCTTGTACTTTTTGGCCACCATAAGGTCAGGACTGATTTTGTCTTGATCATCCCGCAACCTGTCTATCTTCTCCCGGAGGCGGGCAAGTGAGGAACGAGTCCTGATAAGGCGAGCGACATCATATTCAATGTCCAGTTGGAGGTTCCTTTTTCTCTTCATCAGAGGATGAAGTTCTTTCTCCAACACTTCAATGCGGTTCTCAACGGCCTCCTCATCAGATAAATTGAGATAAAGCGACTCCTCTTGCAGATCAATACTGTCTTTGGTAACAGATATCTTCTTCTCCAGCGTATCTTCAAGTTCATTGTAGCAAGTTGCGACTGCATTAGTGGTCTCGATAAAGGCAGCATCCTTCTCCAAGCGACTAGACAACTCCAAGGCCAGGTCCAGGAAAGCTTTCTGATCGTTGGTCAAGCGCCATTTGTAATCATTGAGTTCTTCAACATAAGTCTGGAACTCTCTCACACTATCTAGGAGATCGTCTATGTTCTCCTCAACTTTGTCCCTCGCACGCCTAACAGCAGGCATAGCAGGCATAGCAGGCAATTCCAACACAGGAAGGGAATTTGCCATAGTCATCAGGAATCAAAAAAAAAAAAAAAGCACAAAGAGTTAGCAAAGATTCAGGAAATATGAGAAAACTCTAAATCATCACAAAGGATACTTATAGGAAGGGAGGCGACGCGGACTAAGGAAAACTAGTGGGCGGTTAGACCCCACGATCACCATTACTGGCCTCACTCCCACTATCACCACTTCGCCTCTTTGAGCCTCGTGCTTGGGGGGCTGTGGACTGGGGTAAGGCCCAAAATCAGGACATAGGCCCAAATTTATGAATGGCCCAACAAGATAGTCCATGACATTCAAAGATTAAACTTGGAGGCAAAGCAAGGGAGCGGCGACACGTCCTATAGACGTCGCCCTCGCCCCAGAAATAACTACCCCCATAGAGAAGCAGCAAGGGAACCGCCATCACGCGTGGAAGTAACCACCCTCTGTCATCACAGTCACCGTGAAGGGAGGAAGAAACCGTCCATTGCCACCCAAAAGGTGGAGGAAACCGCCATGATCATGGGGTATATACGATCGTGGCTCTCTAATGTAACTACCCTTGTACTTCTATAAATAGGAGCAAGAACTCCATTGTAAGACATTCACACTTTTCTAATATATACAGAAATCTGCGCAATTAACAGCAGCTATTCATTCTTTGGACACGATCCAATTAAATATCACCCCCTTATTTGTTCACTAGAACAAATAACATATCAAATGATTTTAAATCTTGATAGGTTTCAATAATATATCAAAATTTGTTTGGATGACCTATATGATATAAACTTTCAATCCAACAGTGAATTTATTAAAATTCGTATTCGTTATAATAATATCGATCACTTGTCCACGAAGAGCTACTTGTGAAGGTGATCCACCGTAGTATTAGCCTATAAATTAGTATTTAGATATTAAGAAAATGAGTGACATATTATATTTTGCACTCTATATGGATATTGTAAGTAACATTATTGTCTTATATTTTTTATTCGGATTTTCACACACTCATTTCATTTTCTCATTTATATGAATATAACCCCTATTATACATTATCTCATTTTTCTCTCCAAAATCCAAATTATTTCTTTTATTTGCCTTTCATCTTTCATATCCCTTCTTTCTTCGCGTATTATGTACTCCAGATGGTATAAGACAATTTTTATAACATTGTCTTAACATATACCTAAGAAAATTCTCTATGAATATATATGATTTAACATTTTAGAAGTTCAACTATATTTTTCGTTGACAATGACCTAAAAACAATTTGCGTAACTTGCATGTATATGAATGGGAATTTCAATTAAAACAATATGACGTATATCATGTAACAAACTTTTTTTTTTTAAGAAGCTAAATTAGCCAACCCAAATTGGCATCAGAGAAAATCGAATCTAAAACCTTAAGGAGAATCATACTCTCAGGTCCCAAGCCAATATCATATAAAAAACCTATTTGAGTTAGCTAATAATATTAGCTAAAAAATTGTCAAAAATTAATTAATAAAATAATATAAGGTAAAAAAAACATATATAATCTTGTATTAACAAGACAAAATTTTAATAAAAACAATTACATGACAAGGGTTAAATGAGTTTGAAGTCTTGAGTTCAATTCCACAAAAATGGAGATAATAAATAAATTCTAATTAACTTCTACTAATTACTTGCATGGCCATTTTTAAAAAATAAATTACATGATACACATGTTCCCAATATGTACTTAGCAACTCACTTGATTGGGTTGCGAGCAAGGTTATTAAAATTATGATTTAAAACATAAAATTCTAACTTGTACTAATTACTGGCCATTAAAAAAAATTACATGACACACATATGTTTCCAATGTGTAGTTAGCAACTCAGTTGACTGGGTTGCAACTAAGCTTGTTAAAATCTTGATTTAAAACATAAAATTCTAACTTGTACCAATTACTTACATGGCCATTTAAAAAGAATAAATTACATGATACACATATGTTCCCAATGTGTAGTTAGCAACTCAGTTGATTGGGTTACGATGAAGTGTAAGTTTAAGAGTGCAACTCAAGAAGGGGATGAAATAGATTCTATAATTTTTTTCGGTTATTTTAGAGATGTTATGGTAATTATTAGTTTTCCAGAAAGTTTATGAAGAAGGTATGAACAATATGGAGAAAAATAATAAGTGTAGGGAAGAGAAGAAGAACACAAAAAATTTATACTGGTTCCCCTTAGAATCTAAGGGTAGTCCAGTCCCTTCACTCCTTGAAGGACTTCACTATGACCTTTACAAAGTGAAACAAGAGAACATTCCTCTCTTTTTCACTCTCTTGCTTCCAACAATCATGGACAGCAACGTGATTCCCCTACAAAGTGAAACAAGAGAACAATCATCTCTTTTTCACTTTCTTGCTTCCAACAATCCTGGAGAGCAAGGTATTCACAATAAATGAATGTAATACAAGAGTTTGAATAGAAATTTGAGTACAATAGAATTTGATATACAAAGTTCTAGACTTTGTCTTCTCTTTCAATATAACAATTCAGAAATATAAGATTCTAAGTATATGAAATATATGCAACAAAGTTTCAAAGAGTTTGTGATAATTTTTGCAATAGAATTGTTATGAAAGAGGTAATTTTTTTTGAAGAAGCTAAATTAATCTACCTAAATTGATCTTAGAAAAAATTATGAATATATAGACTCTTAGAAAATATCCATGAAGCAAGGCAACCATTCAAAAAATCTTATAATAAAAAAAAGCAATTGAAACAACATGCTGTTTCAGGAAACATACGAAACTTTTGGATTCTGCCCAGAACCTTTTAAAGCGGTCGCAACAGATATCTAATATAAAACGTTCTGTTTTCAAATTTTGAAACGTTGCACTGTTTGGAATAGCAAACACCAACAAACCTTTTTAAAACGGTTAACGACGGAGCTGATTTAAACGGTTATAGCAGCAACTTTTGAAAAACAGTTTTTTAATAATTTTAAAAGCTTGCTTCATATGAACTTTTATATTTAACTTAGAAATTTATTTGTAATTAATTATTAAAATAATTTTTGAACATTCTAAATTAAAATACTTTTGAAAGAGGTGTATGCACAATTGTTATGATAACTTTAGCTAGGTTTATATGATCATTTGTGAGCACCTAAAACTTATAATAATGAATTGCATATTGTACATATGATAAAAATATATCTTGATCAAGATCTTAATGAAATAAAATTGATTGCTTCAATCATGATTGTCTTCATCAAAATAACTTCAATTTAGAAGCTTGTCTTCTCACCAAGTTGTTCAAATCATGATTTAAAGGGAGTTAAGGTTATAAATTATTTGGATAAATATATTTCTGGTCCCTATAAATATTTCAAGTTATATTTTTAGTCCTTCTAAAGTTTTTCTTTTACTTTTAGTCTCTGAAAAGTTTTCAAATGACGTTTTTAGTCCATACTTTTAAATCAACTCATGTATAAACTTCATATTTTTGAATGAATTTATTTTATGAATGTTTAAAATATTATAAGAATCTCTCCCAAAATTGTTTTCAATTTTTTAACAAAGCATAAATTAAGTATACTTTTTTTTTTTGCTTAAAAATTCACATTTAATTTATGTTTTGTTAAAAAATTCTAATTTTATTTTGTGAGTGATTGTTAAAATATTCTAGACTTTTTTGGAAAATTTCATTAAAAATTATGAAGTCTACATAAGAGTTGATTTTAAAGTATGGACTAAAAGTGTTAATTGAAAATTTTGGGGACCAAAAGACTAAGAAAAATTTTAGGGGGACTAAAAACAAAACTTGAAATATTTATAGAAACCAGAAACATATTTATCCCTAAATTATTTAGAAAGAAACACCTTCTCGAAAGAAAATAAAATTAGAAAGGGAGAAAATTGTCTGTGTGTGTTTTTACAGATAATGTATAAAACAAAATAACATAAAACTTTACAAGATTGTAATACATTTTTTTCTTCTACATTTTCTTATAATTTTTCCTATTTTCATTCATAAAGGTGAAACAGAGTAATACAATGCTCTAGTGTTTTGATCTGAATAAACCAAGACTAAAAAATTTCTTCAACTTCTTGGAGATTCGTGGGCTCTTTGTTGATTTTTTCTTAGCGATTGATGCCAATGGTTTCGGCCCTGCAACATAAGTTGAAACTTAAGAATCAAATTGTACTTCAATAACATTTTCTTGAAAAATGCTATCCATTATCAAACTCATAAAAAAAAAGTATATATAGTAAAAATATCTTGAAAATTGTATAGTCAAACTCATAAAATTGTTGTTTTTAATATAAAATTTATTTATTTTATTTTCTTAAATGACCCTATATTTTCTAATTACCTTATTCTAATGGTACAATCTATTTTGTAGGTTGCAATGAACATTTTTTTTAAAAAAAATCAGTATCCGGCGTAAGGATTGATTAGTCGTTGCAATAATCATGATAAATTACTCAAGATATAATTGGCTATTTAGTGACGGATTAATTGACTGAATCAATCATTTATGTCTCCATAGTCACCGATTTAGTGACCAAGTTTTGTGATCGGTCTAAAAATTATTTGCTAAATGATTGTGAATGATTTAGAGCCCGAGTTGCAAAGCGTTACTATATTACTAGTTGCTGATATTAACAATTGATTGAATGGTCGATTTGACATTTTCGATCTCTAAATCCGTCACAATCCCTATATGATAGTTTTTTGTAGGTATATATTTCAAAATCATGCAACATAGTTGATGTACATCATAAAACAATATTCTTAAGGTAGTAATATAAAACAACAACTTCAATGCACTTAAGTACCATTACCAGAAATAACATTATCATTGGAAGATCCATGAGGGCTCAAAAGTTGACTTTTCCTTGACCAGTACTCTTGAAACCTTTGTTTTGCATACTCCTTGTAGTCAAAATCAATTTTGTTTACATGCCCCTGGACAAAGTATTATTGAAGATAGTTTATTAAAATGTTTATGGACTTCTATAGTGAAAGTAGAATTATAATCTACAATATTTTATTATTTCATCCGGCTTTAATTATAAACAATTTTTTTTTTAGATTCGTTGAATAAGTGATGTATCTGATCTTTGATATGAGATTAAATGCATCAGTTATTGAATGAATATCCGAAAAGTGTATTTTTTCTTATAACTAAGGCCGCAAAGTATTTAGCAGTGTCCTAAGTCGTTATTACATTTTAATTATGTTTGTGTCAACCCTTTGATTTTTAGGAGAAATGACCATGATAATTCGAAATTTGGCCCAATGTTAGAGTGAATAAGTTCACTTACTGAAACAATGCCCCAAAGGCCCCATAATAGATGACTTGCAAGTGTATACTTTTCAACTTCATCAAGTAGTTGTTGAACTTCACTATCACTAACTTGTTCTCCTGTTTTCAACATCAATAATTTCATGATGAATTGTAAAAATTAGCTATGTTAAATAAAATGAACCATGTCACACAATCCTTCACATACAAAATTTTGAAATGTTACCTGTTGAACTCAAATATGTCTTCACAAATCTTTGACGTTCCTTCAAATCTATCAACGACCAAAATTATTTTTTCGTTGGATATAACGTTTGAAAAAGATGAGGAAAAATTGTTAGAGATGTTTTTAAATTTGTCAGAATTATTTGAATATTGTCTAAGGATGTCACAACTCACAAGTACTTAGTTATTATAAAAACGTAGTTATTACTTATTAGTTATAATTAGTTGATAGTTGGTTATATCGGTTACCGTAGGATCACTATAAAAGCTAGCATACATTCATTGTAATCAACTTCATTTTATCAATTCTAAAATCAATATTTCTCGAACATAAATTGTTCAGATTCCATACCTGGATATTTGCTGAAGTCAAGAACATGCGGAGTTTCGGTATGATAGTTGGCTGCCATCTCGGTGAAGTGGTTTGCTATATCATATGCCACGGGATTATAACTTGCATACTCATAATCCTGCGATACAAAGTACAGTCTTAAAATCATTTTATCGAATAAGACCTATAAGAAAACTTTATAGTGAACTTAATTTGGCACAAAGATGTTAGCAAAACATTATAATTTCGGTAATTAGCAAAAAGAGAAACTCACAATTATTGTCACAGAATTGGTAACTTCATCGAGCATGATGTTACCGTATTGTAAATCGTTGTGGCAAAACCCAATGCGTTTAGGAGATACCGACAATTCCTTTTCTAGAAGAGAGATTTCTTTGTCCATTATGTCCAAATGAAATGTCTCAACTTCTTCGGGAGATGACAAGCGCCTCGCTTCACTAAGCCAATTTCTGAATCATTAAAATAAAATTGCATTAGAAATGATTAAACATCATTAATGTTTGTGATATAAACATATTCTTCTTTCGAATATCACATACCGCAATCTATCCCAAAGGTACACATTCTTGGAACCAGGCATGTCAAGATCATGGAATTCTTTCATTTTGGAGGCTATAAGAGCAGAAATAGTTGGATCGCGCATATCAGGTGCTGATAATGTCTGATAAGCCACATCAATAAATTAACTCGTCAATCTCATTGATAGCGTAAAATGAACATAAAATGACTAATTTTTTGACGAATAATTTACAAACTTAAATGAATAACTATAAAGCATAAAGTAGCTATTACATTAGATTGAAAAATTTACATCAAATTTTATATCATAATCAAACCTACTTTTCAATATTGATCACTTTACTTCAAACTCGATTTTAACCGAATCACTTTCATTCTAAATCATGCTTAACAATCGCACATCTATGCAATATTGTCCGAGTTTCACATTCATTCCACAACTAGGTCTAACAATTAAAATATTATCAAAGGTTTTAAATTACGAAGATTAAGATTAACAATGACAAAAACTAAAGGACAATATTACCCTTGCACGGATGAACTCTTCAACACGACCCTGAGCAAACCTTCCTAACAAACGAGGTCCCTGTCCATTCTTTGAGATGAATTCGAATGTTCGAATCTCATTAGCCCTATCAAAGAAAATGTTAGTACCTTCGCCATAGATTCTAACAAGAACCTTTCTTGACATTTCCCCGTCTATCGTTTGCCATTTTATTTGGAATACCTCATTGGTCATTGCCCCTTTAAGAGGAATAACTTCCAATGCATTTGCATCTAATACATTCTTCCATTTACTTGCTATTGATTTCAATATCACTTTTGCTTCATCCTGAAGACAATCTAAATAATTTTTTTTATCACTTACATCATTTTCTACACCACTAATTTTATTATCTAAAGGAATTTGTGTAACACCATTTTCTTTGTTGTTGACAAGATCTTTTGCTTCACCCATTAGAAAAATCTCTCCTTAACTACCCAACAAAAGATGATACCCCAAAATTTGTTTAACTCAAAATCTCACAAGTTCCTCTTGCTTGAAAATTTTAAGCCTGAAAAATCAAGGATAATACATCAAACAAAAATGATTAATCATGTGCATGTTATTCAAATAATACAATTGATATACCATATATAAATTAGATATGATTCAGCATTAAATTTGGCAAACAATAACAAACATAGTCTTGTCATTTTCTGTTTGGTCAAGTTAGATAGATTGCTTTATCAACAAGGCAACGTGCTACACAATTAAAACGTGCTTAACAATGAAGAATCATTAACATGAATCCAACCCAAAAAATTTCATACCAATATACAAACTAAAATCAAAACATTTTCTTTTTAATAATATTATTTTGGGATCATAAAGATGTCTTCTTGAACATAACATGCATTCTCTATAAGCTCAATTTTTTAAATTTTCTTTTCTACCAAGGATTAAAACAAAACAAATAATTTTCTTTTCAATTCATTATGGAAAAAAGATTAAATTAATATGCTAATCCTTGAGGTTTTCATCAAGATTCAATTGGGTTTTTATATTTTATAAATTTTCAATTAAAACCTTCAAATAACAAAATTTTCTAATTAGATATCTTTTGAGTACTCCTTATTGAGGACCCAAATCCACAAACCTCAAGAGGAACAATGTGTGGGGTGGTCGGCGACAGGAAAGATCGACGGCAGAGAGGAGAGAGAAGGTGAGCAAAATGATCTTGTAATTTTCGAAGAATTGATGAAAGAGTTTTTTTTAATTATATTTATATAAGACTTGTTCCACCGCCAACAAAAGTGGGGTGGAGATGAAGAGAGGAAAGAAATGCTAGCTTGGTTTTAAAATTTTGACACAAGAAAAAAGTGAGAAATATATGGTTAAAAATAGAGATTGTTGAAACTGATTTTAAGTTTTGTGAAAATTAAATTGGTTTATATATTGATACTATAAATGGATGTCACAATTACCATCTCATTGACAAACTTTTATTTTTATTATAACATTATTATATCATTTCGTTCATCAAAGAGGTAAAAATACAAGATGGTATTGTATCAAACAAAAAGTTTGGATATTTTGTAAAAAGCTTCTTACAAACATTTAAAATAATGCAAAATTCAATTTGATAATAAACGCTGCCAATAACCATTAGTTTTACCATCTAACTCAATTATCATATTTGATATTTAATTCACCAAGCTAGATAAAAGCATCTTGGCAAACTTTTTTTTAAGTAGGTTGAGTAGTGTTATTTTTATGATAACATTTTTTTTCATTTTTTTTTATCTATCTTTGAAAGGAAAAATATTTTATTTTATTTTTACTCAATGGAGGAAATATTATGAGTATATGAAACTTTAGTAAAGGACAAATTGAGCCCAAAACACATAGGAAAATATACATTTGGTTGGTTCCTGAGATAACAAGTAAAAGAGGGGGCCGAACCTAGCCCACAAGAAGAAGAAAAAAAAAATAGGAAAAACAAAAAACAGAAGATCTTAAATTAGGTAATCAAAATAGATTTTCAAAAAGAGAGTTCATAGGAGGAGCTTGAAAGAAACAAGGCTAAACTACATATTTGGTCCCTTATGTTTATTTTAGGTTTCAATTTGGTCCCTTACGTTTAAAAAGTTTCAATTTGGTCCCTTACGTTATCAACGTTTGTGTTAGTTGGTCCCTTCCGTCAGATTTCACTATTCCACTGTTTCAATTGGACACGTGTCAACGTGTCCAGGTGTCCACATGTCATTCCACGTGTGCAAACCGTCTGCCACGTAAGCAAATCGTCTGTCACATGTGCAAAAACTGACGGAAGGGACCAAATTGAAACTTAAAATAAACATAAGGGACCAAATTGAAACTTTTTAAACGTAAGGGACCAAATTGAAACCTAAAATAAACGTAAGGGACTAAATGTATAGTTTAGCCAAGAAACAATGGGCAAATGCTCTCCAAGACCACAACAAGAGAATAAGATGACACACATCTCCACCCAAAATCTTAAGATATTTAGGTTCGTGGGTCATCTTTATTAAAAATCCAAAAAAATAATTATTCATAGTAAATATGAGACTTAACTGCTCTAAGCTTTCGCCGCCACCAGCTATTAGCCGTCATGCCAAAAAGGTGAGATTTTCGATTCTTAATTAAGAATAAGTTCATATGGGTCACCATTCTAGCTATCAAAATGAAGCATCCATTAATCATAGTGGCATATAAAATAGAATGTGTTACCTAACCACCATTTCAAAGATTGAATGCATTCCAACTAGAATGTGTTATTATACTTTAGCTAGATGAAACATCAACAATTATATAACATAAATAAAAATATTACATCACAAAATACAATATCTTAAAATATCATTGTCTCAACAATTACATTATCAATGTAAAATGCAGTTTCTTTGCACTCTAATGTCATCAAAGAAACCTGGATCTCAACACTAGAGAGTTATTATCATGAGAAGACGACACAATAACATCAATTTGTACTAGCACAAGTACATATTTATTTAATAACTAGAATCATGCTTTATTAGTTATTAGGATGAATGGCACACCAAGTTTGGATTAAAGTAAGAAGTAATGCTAGTGATGCAGCTAAAAAGGCAATCATAGCCCATGGTGTATTGAAATGAGTATTGTAAGCTTGAGCCAACCATGTCTTCCATCTATTTGTGTAATGCTTTTCGATTCGATACTTGATGCGAATATACTTCTTACTATAGGCAACTGCATTTGTGTAGTTGTTATGTGTTAGAAATAATATAAAACCATTGATATAGCTAATCCTAACAGCTTAAGCTTTTGGGATAATCGGTTATTTGACATGGTATCAGAGCCTCTATGACTAAGTGGTCTAGAGTTCGATCCCCGCTCCCCTCACTTTCTAATTAAAAAGTGGAATTTAAGCATATGGTAGGTGGACCTATGCATTATCCACGCTTCAAGCCCAAATGGGCTCTTGCGTGAGGGGGCGTGTTAGAAATAATATAAAACCATTGATATAGCTAATCCTAACAGCTTAAGCTTTTGGGATAATTGGTTATTTGACATCTTAAATTTAAGTATTGGGCTTAACTCATCCTTACAAAACCGGCTTGTAAGGTGAGAATTGCGAATTGCCTCTAGTTTATAAACATATATTCAGGCCTTCTCATAACCGATGTGGGACTTCTTAAGCCCAGCAGATCGTGGAGAGGCTCTGATTCCATCTTAAATTTAAGTATTGGGTGTAACACCCCAAAATTTAGAAATAATTATTTATTTAGAATATAGTTTATTTAAGTGATTATGTGATAAGTAGATTATTTGATAAGTTAGAATTTATTTAATTTAGTGAGAATGGAAGAATTATTTGAAAATAGAATTAATTAAGATATATTTTAGAATTATATTTTGAAATATATTTTAGGAATATATATTAAAATAAAAGATATGAATTTTCTTGGGACTAAGTTGAGAGTTTTTAGGGAATTAAAATAGAAATAAATCTGTTTTGAATCTTGCTTGCTTTTAGGAAAAGAAAAACATAATCTTCCTCTATAAATAGATCAAAATAACTTAGAATTAGGATTACCACAATTTAGGGACAAAAATTCGTGTACCCTTTATGATCAAGTAGTGGAATTTGAGAGCAATACCAAAATACTCATAACTTTCTCATCCGAAGTCGGAATTCGATTTCGTTTGTTGCTGAACGACCGTAGGAGCAAGGGCACAGTAGATATCCCAATTTAGATGGAGCACGTTTCTGCATAATCGAAGTAAGGGGGGAGATTGTTCACGCATAGGGGTAGTCTTAACCATAAGAGTAGTCGAGGGGACCTTGCCCTCCTTCCCATTCCCTTTTCTTTTAATGTTCTTGAGTTATAAATGATTCTCCCTTAATTAGATTGTTGTTTTTCATTAAGTGAATTTGCATATATGTCTAACATGTTGATATGATGGTATGTTTTTAGTTATATGTAAGATTGTCTGATTAGATTTTCTTAGTCAATATTTCAAAGTTTTATATTTCAATCGTTGAATTTTAGATAGTACTGACAATGATATGTGTTTGGGTATCATAATATGAGACGTGTATATAGTGTTCGGCCGATCATGTATTTCTCCACCCTAGCTTTATTTTATATATATATATATAGATATATTGTGTCGTGTATATGAATCTGATTGCAGTGCAGTATACAATAGTTGATCTTTCAATTCAAGTATTTGAACTTAAAGAAATAATAATAATTTCTATCCAATGATTAGTAAGAAAGAGTTTCACGAGTGATATTGTTTTGAACCATTGCTTATGAATTCTAATCAATTGCCATAGCATGTGATACTGTATTTGAACTTTTATTCTATTAGAGTGTCAAATTAATTTTACCAAACTAAAAGTATACGATTTATTGATAAGGTTTCAAGAGACAATTACATGGATTAATAGACTTGATTTTAAATGTGACTTTCAGGAATAATTTAGTTACTAAATTATGAGAGTATTTTTAGTTGCTACCTATAGAGGTTAAAAGTCTAATTAAAAAGATTCAAGTGATAGTCGTGAGTGTAATTGGAGTTGGATCGATTTTGTGTTAATTTATTTGGTGTTGAGTTTAATTGATGTTTTGGTGTCGAATTTATTTGGTGTTGGTTTAAATTGCGGTAGTTTATTAAATATAACGTTGCTTGATATTATGGTGGCCGTTGTGTCATCGTTTGTCGTGTTGCTATGGTGTCTTTGAGCCGCCGTTTGTCGCGTTGCTATGGTGGTTTTGAGTCGCCGTTTGTCGTGTTGCTATGGTGGCCTTGAGCTGCCGTTTGTCGTGTTGCTATCGTTGTTGTGTTGTTGTAGTTGTTACTTGTCGTGTTGTTGTTGATTCTAATCTGTTGATAATGATGTTGAAAATATGGAATTCCTATTGATGTTTTCTTTAAGCCGTTGATTATTGATGTTGATTCTATAAAGATGTTGATTGTGATAGTTGTTGAATTTGATGTTGTCGGGTCGAAATATGTTCATGCATTCATTCATGTGTCAGTCCCGGTGTTGATAATTCGGTGTTGATAAATCGGTGTTGATAATTCGGTGTTGATAATTCGGTGTTGATAAATCGGTGTTGATAAATTGGTGTTGAATTGGTACCACATGCATTTAAAGAGTCTAGGTCGCATTGCATCCATTGTTTAATCGAGTTGAATTTAAATCGATTGAGTTGCTATGTTTATGATGTTGTGTTTGCTTATGTGTTTGATCGTCCCAAAGGATGATATTTTGTGTTTTATGTTTTCCCTATTCTTGTGTGTTAATACACCGATGCTTGTGTAAATGTATTCTCACCCCTTTCTTTTTGTCTTATCTGGCTTGGTCCTGCGGTTGTGAAATCGCAGTATTTGCAGGTTGTCGAGTTTTGAGATCGAGTCAAGGGAAGTCCGCTCTGATTGTGACACTTGGGAAGAAGTCTTAGAGTCTAGTATATCTAGCTACTTTATTTTTAAAGCTAATGTATTTTATTAGAAAGGAAGTTACTATGTTTTATCTTTATAATAGTTTTTAAATAATTTCGATATTGGGTCCAATTTACAGTTCTTTTATCCGCTGCGTGATGTCTCTTAAAAGGAATTTTCGAAACAGTATTTTTAAAATTATAATATTAATAGTCTCGGGTTCGGGGCGTTACATTGGGCTTAACTCATCCTTACAAAACCGGCTTATAAGGTGAGAATTGCGAATTGCCTCTAGTTTATAAACATATATTCAGGTCTTCTCCTAACCGATGTGGGACTTCTTAACATTATGGCAATACATTTTTGTTGGCAAGTCATGACCCAATTCATTGAAGAGATTTGCCAATTCTTCGTCACTTCCAAGCAAATTTTGAAATACTCCAGCTAATCGAAGTTCCTTCACATCCTCCGCATTGTCGATCAATGAATCCATGAAGCTTAAAAATGAGCAACATTCATAATTGTAATGAACATCTGTGTTAAGATAGTTAGAGTTTATTGGTGTTAGTTAGTTAGAAATTAGTTACAGTTGGTTACTCAATTAGTTAGTTAATTGAGTCATATAAATAGAACACTAATGTACACAATTTACCATTCTTTTATCAATCTATATTCATTCAATATGAATTTCTATGAGTATCTTCCTCATGAATACTCTTATGCTCTCTATCTTGCTTATGAGTTTGATCTCCATCCCTATGATTCCATGATTTCTAACATGGTATCAGAGCGATACCCGAGGGATGAAGATGAAGATTGCGCTTCCGCTTACGGTTCTGAAAATTGTGAAGAAAATCAAGTTCAAGACGATGATTCAAGCTCTGTTTTTGCAGTCATGGAGAACAGAGATCCAGAAATTGTTTTCGGCAATTTCCATCAAGAATCAAATCTTGAAACGGTTCAAATGCTATCGATCAACACGGTTCATCCTTCAATTGAAGGAAATTCCATCAAGATCGGTACAATTACTTGTTTCATCGATTTTGCGATTTCACAATTCACCGTTCATGCATCTTCTTCTCCGATCATGGTCGAGCGTCAACACGACGGCAACGTCCAATTATTGCAAGATCACGATCATAACAGCAAGAAAGGTGAGATGATTTATAGTTTTCTCCTCTGTTCATCAGAGATCATCACTTTCTTTTCTCACAATCGTGATTTTGGCATCACCGTCTTCGATCCCGGGGGAGCACTGTTCATACTTCTAGGTTACGCAATATACATAGCTTCGTTTCGTCTACGATGGATGCCTTGGGACAGAGGGAAGAAATTGTTTGTTATCGGAATAATCTACTGTCCATGATCATAGCAGAAACATAATCTAGATAGAGTTTCTCAAGAATTCAGCAATTCAAGCTTCAAGTCATGTATCAATTGTTCGTGGTTTCTGATTTTGAATGGCTATATCAGTTATCGATTTGGAATTTCTTGCTGGAAAAATATGGAATAATTTCTGATTGCAAGGGACTTGGCAGTATAAGTTCAAACATTGCATGGTTGTCTGTGGCATATTGGTAGCATTCTACACTTCATAGTAGTTAGGTTTTTCTATGTGTTGAGCTTTGTTACCAAAGATGGAAAGCACTTCAGTCTCTGATTTGCTTCTTACAAGTGTAATGTGCTTCCTACAAGTATTGAAATTTAGTCCTGTTTGAAGACCTTTTGTGCTTGCTACTGGTGTGTCTCATTTATGAAGATTGAAGACAATTTTGAGCTGTTACTTTCGGATGGTTGTGCATAGTTTTTTATGCTCCAAGTGTTAGTATATTTTTCTAACTGTCATATGTTCCAAACTCATAGAATTCTCTTACCATGAGTTTGTGGGAGGGTATTAAGAAAGTTGCAACATTGTTCAAGTTTATACATCAAATCCTCCTGTGTATATGTTGATGTACTTGAGCTATTGTAAAGCTTGTTTGTGTCCCTGTTACTGTAATTTGGGCTGCTCCATTTGGTAAAGTTTTTTGAAGTTAACATGTGATGGTTGTGAAGTTTTGTTGTTGAAGGGTTGGTCTTTGGCAGCACCAATTGTGGAGTAAATTCTTTATCAGAATGTCCTATCATGATATCACTGTAATGTGAATGTTGATATAGCATCTTGAGTAGAAAATTTGAATTTCATGGTTATGCTTCTGGCTCTAGTTACATCTCTCTTTGATTTTCATGAATGGATTTGCCGCAAGAACCTTGTGCGTTATTTGTTTGACCTGCAATTTCTATAACCATGGAAGCTGTTATTGCTTATCTTCATTGAATACCGGCATTGTAGCTTCTCTGAGAATATGGTGACAGATTGATCAAATTTGTTATAGCAAGTGTGAACTATTGCTAAATCCATTGGTGATTTTCTTTAGTGGTTCTATATGGATGTTGCAATGTTTACCACTATAGGAAGTTGATTACCAATTACAGTGGCTGCCTTTGCTAAAGTGGATCTTGCTAAAGGTTGGAAATCCACAATTTTGGCTTTGGAAGAATTTTTCTATTTGATGAACAATGTCAGTTGCAACTTAGATGGAAGTTGTTCCATATCCTTTCGAATTTAGTTCAAATTCAGCAAATGGAATCACAAACTGCTTATGTTCTCTTTGTGATGATTATGATGAAGTAGTAGTTGTTGTGTTGTTCTGTTTGCTGTCCTTGTGGGTTTCACTAGTGTGCACTTGTTGCTGCCAATATAGGAAGTTGGAGATATGTGGTTGGGTACCTGAATGGTTTCCACTTTATGAGTAGAGCTTGCTTGGAGATTATGGGTTTCAAGAATGTATTACAAGTCCAAATATTCAATGTTTTGTTTCTTTGTTTGGTTTTAGCTTTGTATCCAAACTCAAATTGGTAAAATTCCCAATTTTGAGTTTGAGGGAGGATGTTAAGATAGTTAGAGTTTATTGGTGTTAGTTAGTTAGAAATTAGTTACAGTTGGTTACTCAATTAGTTAGTTAATTGAGTCATATAAATAGAACACTAATGTACACAATTTACCATTCTTTTATCAATCTATATTCATTCAATATGAATTTCTATGAGTATCTTCCTCATGAATACTCTTATGCTCTCTATCTTGCTTATGAGTTTGATCTCCATCCCTATGATTCCATGATTTCTAACAATCTGGACACATTTCATATGCTATTAAGTTCCGAAAAATAATATTCAAGCAAGATCATTATCATTGTAGCCTTCAATGGCATCCTCAGTGAACATGTTCTTCAATTCTTCGATATTATCTTCAATCCTTTTAAGCAAAAGTTGACATGCTTGATTAACATCTTGATCGATGTTTTTGCCATACTTTGCAACAAATGTTGATGTCCATAGAAGCTTGTAATGCTCTCCTTCTTTAAGACATTCGCTATTATGATGGATGGGACCAAATGATATAGGGTGAGTTTGTTTTGGATTTTTTTGAAAATAGATTTTGTAGTGTTACATAATTTTGTGTAAAAAAAATTTACAAAGAAACTTTTTATAAAAGCTTCAAATGAAAATTTGGTTTGAATAGTTATTTTTAAAATTTGATTTTAGGCATTTCATCATTTTATTGAAATAAAATTTGGATATCAAAATTTTGAAAAAATCATTTAATTTGAAGCTATTTCAAATAGATTTTCATAAAAATCATTTTTGAAATACAATTTTTCAAAAAATTGTGATTTTGACTATGTTTTGTTCTTCAATAATGTATGTTTATGTTATACGATGTCAAAATTAGTGTTTCAATTTAGAAAAAATGAATATAAAAAAATTTATAATATTTTGAAAAACGATTTTACAAAATCCATTTTCAAAAATACAAAAAAAAAATCTATTTTTTTAAATCTAAAACAAACGCACCCATAATCTTTGGCGAGCAATACTTATAAAATCTTTCATTTTGTCGCAAAAACAATGGAACCCTTTGAATCTTAGGAATTGAAATTTGATTATTTCGATCAAACCTTTCTTGTGCCTCTTTCAGTTGCGAAAACCTTTTATCCATAAGGGTTGTATGTGTCATTGTCCAATATATAATTGTTGACTTTTTCAATGAGTAACTAACTACATCTTTAGCTCATGTAGACAATTTTATGTTCCCTTCTTTCAAAACTATTTGTTGTTAAATAAAGTTAGCTACAACAAAAATAAGCAATTTGATATATTAGTGGAAGAAAGATTAGGTTAAACCGTTAAAAAGATTTATATTGCATTAGTAAATTAGTATAATATCTTATAAAATTTAGCCTGTTCAAATATTAAAATGTTATTTTACAAAAAAAAAAAATGTTACTCTTTGGAGTAATTGCGCAATCATCTTAAAAATAATGTTGCATAGACGAGAGGGGAGGGGAATGTGACCCATGTAGAAGATTTAACATTTCTTTAGGGTTGAAATTACCAAATTAATCTACAACTAGTCTAAGGGAACAACCGTTATCTATGAAATTCCATCATTTTGCTTGCCAATTTTTTTATCTGATTTAACTCATCTAGGATCCAAGTTTCTATTAGTTGTTATTGAAAATTTAATAAAATAATTAATAATGAATTGGTCCAAATGGTAAGGGATTTTATCCTCTAAAGCATATGGTCAGAGGTTTGATTTCTGACTCATGTGTATAGAGAAAATTCGGTTGGGAGGGGAGAACGCACCTTCTGTGCCCCACAGGTTCCCGATGGAGGTTAGTCATCGTTAACAGCGGTGGAAACTTCATACCTAGTATGACATTGCATTATATATGCAGGGGTCAGAGTTCGAACCTAGTTATCTCACTTATCCATCTTAAGGGTAAAATTTCTAGCCACTAAATTACTTGACAAAAACAATTATTTAATTCGAAGGCATCAAAAAGACTATAATTGTCAATGTCCAATTGTAAAAATATAAAGCATTTAATTTAATCCAAGAGTTGTGAATTTAATCCTTTCATTCTTATTTTAAAATTCTCTCTCACTGATATATCAACTATATATATAAAGATTGTCTTTGAATTTTGAATTGTACTAATTATTTTTTTACATTTACATATATTTTTGCAATTTAAAGAAAAACTCTAATGTAAACATTAACAGATTTTGCCTCTTTAAAATAAACTTGTAAAAACATCAATTATTAATCAATTTAATACCACAACTCAACGTGCATTTTTTTTAACAGTAAATATATTAATAATCAAATCTTTGTTAAAATAAAAATCATATTAAAGAAGAGTATATATAATAAGTGGAAGTTAATTAAGTATTAGTTGAAAAAAAGTGGAAGTTGTAATGCAATATATTTTATATTTAGGACCAAAGATAATTCATAATGTTTCTTGTAAATAACATCGGAGGGATTAACATTTATCATTAAATGAAAAATGAAATAAAGCTGGGCAAAATAACAACACCTAAAATAACATAAATGAATAATGTGTACTCACATATCACCGTGTATGTATACTGAGTACTGACGTTTGAACCCGAAGAGTTGTTAAACCACCCCTCCAATTCCATCCCAACGTCAAACAGAATGGGTCTTGTATTTAGCAAAGTGAGAGAGATACTACTAGTTAGAACTTTTTTTAAAAAAAAAAAAAAAAAAAAAAACTTGATGTGGCTAGAGAACTAGTTAGAACTAAGTTTAAGAATATAAACAAATCGAACGAGCTAATTAAAAAATTAGAGATCCGGAACATATGCATGGGTCAACAATATTATTAATTTCTTATAAAGATTCAATAATATACCAACTGCGCCAAAGTCTACTTTTTAATCAACACTTTGTCCCCTCATATTTTATGTAATAGTGAAAAATATTTATCCTGTAAATTCTTTAATATATTTATCAATACATTTTTCCTGCATTTGTCATACGAGAGAGTACACCAAAGCATTTGCCAAAAATATATCAAACTAACTATAGCACAGCACGCAAGGCAAACACATACCAGTACATCATAAGAAAGAAAATAAACTAAAACAACACCTAAAATCACCAACACCCATAGCAGGCCCTAACACCAAATATCGTCAATCCCGCCCATCCAACTCAAACTCTATCACGATCAATAACAATCAAACCAGCAGCCCCTAAACCAAACAAAAGTCATTGCACCATACGCCAACACTTCTAGAGCACCTGAATGTTTGTATACACTCTTTTTGTGTCTGTTACTGCTCCTCATGTTTCACCTCCTACAACTCCACCGTGACTAGCTTCTGTAGACCAAATGAGATTGTCGTAAACACGTTGCAAAGTCCAAGCAAACCCACTTTTTTGTACAGCAACAACAACATTTTGTTTAGTACCGTTCAAAACAGACCAATTCCAATACACCAACACTAACCAGAAAACATAACTAAAGCAACTGACATAGTGTAGATCGCTGAGCACCACAAGCCAAACTCAATAGGATATCAAACCCAAACCCACTATCCGACAGCAGTGCAAAAGTAGCCACGTCGGAGCACCAAATCCAAATTCAGAGAGCAACAACATCCAAAATTCAAAAACAAAACACAACAGCTACGGCGTAAAGGGCTAAAGACGCGGCGAAGAAATGTTTTGAAGGGAGGTTGAGACTCCGCAATGGTTCTCTTGAGAGGAAGAGGGAAGATAAACAGCGCAACAACGGAACCACAGCCGCATTTTGGTGTTGTGACAAAACCCAAAACAATAACAGTAGAAAAATAACACAAATAATTCAATCTCAAGCTTCCGACAACGTAGCACCAAAAACCATTCCTCCTTCAGCAAAGCCAAAGATCAACAGCCATAACTTGATGACAGTTGCTGCCACGACAAAAGAGAGTAATACCAGATCCAAAGCAATCCACACACAGAAAATCATTATGTCCTACAACCCCCCAATATTAGCCCACCAGTCGGAATCGAACCCGAAGTCACCGTCGCACATCTAAACAAGGCCATCAAAACTGAGCCTAAAAACAGAACACCAGAATCCAACCACATCCTCATTAACTTCTGACCCTTGCAAGCAAACACCAAAATCCAACCACCTCATCCAGTCATCCTCAGCTTCGTGCAGCGACAAAAAACATATGAAACTAGTGGCCAAACAACCCCAACGACCCCATCCTCAACTTCTGAACCTCGCAGACAGAACGCCAACGTCAAACCCAATCAGATTTTAATGATCAAAACCCGGACTGAACTGATTTGAAACACCAAAGACCACGACAGGGCCGCCCTCTTCCTAAACCACCCTCCAAATCGCGTGAAACAAAATCAGAAACCCCAAATCTAAGTGAAAAACGCGTGAAACAAAAATAGAAAGACCCCAAAACTCTGGCGACGCCGAAACTTGAGCAAGGTGGTGCGGAGGGCCGCGGCGCTAATCACACCACCGGAGGACAGAGCTATATCTTGAAAATAGATAGAGTATCGTACCCACATGGATTGTTTAAGGGAGTTTTGTTCCAATTTTTAGACAAAATATTTTTTAGTTTATGAGCAAAAATGTAACCAAATATCATTTAGGGTTTTGAAAATAAAAAAGGAAAATTAATTGTAAAAGAGTTTGGAAAACAAGAGTTTGGAAAGTGCTGGAATTATGATTCATTCAACTAAGGTTTAATATTTGTAATTGATAAGTGATGTCATGACAGACATCTGTGAGAAAAACTATACCTTGTGGTATGTCTACAACGTTAAATGTGAAACGGCAAATAAATTGTTCCTATGTCTAGTTTGGCTTAACTAGTTCCAATTTAGAAAAGCTTACTTTTTATTATCACTATGATATTAAGGTTTACGTCTCAATCCTTAAGTAAGAAGTATGTATCTATCATCTACTTAGTCATATTAGTTCTTTAAATCTATTTATCATTAGATGTCTCTTAACAATAAACTTGTATTTAATTCTAAGTTGATTAGTCTTAGAACTAAACATATACCATGAAATCAAAAGAACTAAAGATGCATAAAAACACAAATCAAATCACATGAATAACATTAAACTTCACATCATTCCGACAACGAGAGTTTTTGGTCATGGTTAACTTAACAACAGAAACAACCAGAATAGTAGCTTTACACATCAGAAAAGATAAGAAATGCATGAAAGCCTATATGCACAAACACCAAGGAATGATCTTTCAACCTCCAAAGTCAAAAACGTCGTGCCTCCGGTTATCAGAATCGCAACAACTTGGTGAAATGACGCAGCCAAAGTGTAGCTTTCTCCTTCTAGGTCATTTGTCTAATCTTGTACACTTAAATTAGGGTTATAGGCTCCTTTATATAATCATAAACCTTAGATCATGGACGAGAGCTATAGACAAGAGCTATGAAGCCCCGATACTCTAAAAATGACGACGTATCGTTTCTGATACGTACTCGATACTGATACTCACACTACAACATTTTGGGTCTACCGCAACGCCTAATTTTAATGATGTAAAAAAAACCGTTCTCTTAGAGTGTCAAAGACAACGGTTTCAATATTCCGTTGCGGTAGTATATTGATTTTCCGCCAATTTTATGCAACAGTTGAAAACCGTTCTCATAGACGAAACGAGAACGGTTTTCTATCTGTCCTCTATAACAACGGTTATAGACTGGTTTCATATGATGTTTAATTTTTTTAATAAAATTATACATATGTAAAACCGTTTTAGGGTCTGTTTGGTTCGGGAGTTTTGGATGGGAGGGGAGGGGAGGGGAGGTGATATTTTAAATTTTTATGTTTGGTTCAACTTTTTAACGAGGGGAGGGGAGGGAAGGGGAAAAGTAATTTATTTTTTTACCCTTAACCTTATAAACTCAAAATAAGGATTAAATTATAATGGATATATTAGGTAAAAAAAAATTCTAATGGATATATACCAAAAAAATATCTAATGAGTAGAAAACCTAAATTTTTTTTATTGTAAAAAAAAAAATAAAACCTAGAATTTTAATATTCCAACATGGATAATTTAGAATTTTAATAAAAAAAAGTGAGGGTAATTTTGTCAACATAATAAATTATGTTTTACCTTGCCTCCCCTCCTTAAAAATCCCTCCCCTCCCCTCCCCTCCCCTCACCTCCCCTCCTCATCGGTTGAACCAAACAAGCCTAGTTTGGATGAAAAAAAAAATCTAATTTCCGTAAATAAAAAAAGCAAATAACACTTTACTCTACCCAAATTTCATTCAACCAAAGAAACACGAACCAATACTCAGAATCCAAATTTCATCCTCAAATCCGTTGATCCCCAATTTTCTTCTTCTTATTCTCAAAATCGATTCTCCCCAAACAAATCTGTTCATCCCCAACTCTAAGATTGATTCTCAGAAATTTCTTCTTCTTCTACTATTCGATTCTCCCCAAACGAACCCTAAGCGACAGACCCTAGCTCACTCAAAGAGAACGCGAACTATTCCAAGGTACGTATTCACTCTTCCTTTTGTGTGTTATCTATTTTGAAACGAGAAGAGTTTATACTGTGAAAACGAGAAGCGTGAATGGTTTTGCAAAATTCAGGAGAATTGGAATTGGCATTAGAGCGAGTTGATGAGTTGTAGAGTTCGAGCTCGTCGAACTCGAAGAGTGACAATTACAGAAACGTTGTTGTTTGTAGAATTATAAAGGAATTGATAGGTCTGTGTTCTAATGCCATGATTTTTTAGAGTGAATTGATAGGTTGGTGATGATGAAGTTTTTTGTTATATGATTTGGTTTTGGTAAAAAAAAAAAATTGTATTTGATGTGGTTTTTTATTGAGGTTAGTGATTGGTTTTAGTTTGTGTGTTTCAATTAGATTTGTGTGTTTTTTGGTTATTTGAAAAAGGAAACAAAAGGAATTGATAGGTTGATGATGTTTTCATAGAAATTTTTATATAGGTTTATGAGGTTTTTTGAAAACGGAAACCAAAGGGTTACCAAAACATGAGATTGGATCATTGGCAGCAAATTTCACTACTGCAATGTATGTTGCACGTACAATCCCTTGGATTGATCCAAAACATTGATCAAGGCTTTGTGAGTTTTGGTGTTAATTGTTTTTGTAGAGGTGCTTAGTTTTTGGGTTATAATATTAAGGCTTTGTGTAGTAGCAGGTTCTTGGATTTTAAACAATAATATTTGCACTTTCAGTGAAAATTGCTTATTGAAGTTTGTATAGCTATTGAAAGATGCTTATTTTCATTAGAAAATATTGTTAGGAAAGGGTCACTGATGGATTAGAGTGAAGGTGGAATTGGCAACACAGGGCAGGTCTACCTTGTTGTTTGTAATTGAGACTTGGGTTGTATGTTCTTAATTTTGTATTTCTTATTTATCTGAGTTGGTCTTATTTAATTATTAGATAGATCGAAGTTCTTTTCACTTTTGTTTTGTTTGCTTCTCCATTAGGTGGTGTTGCATTCTCTTGGATTTAGGAATGCGATTGGAATAATTATAGCAATTGGACTTGAGATTGTTGTGTCGGGGAGAAGTTATTTCTTAATATGGTGCATCTAATTTTCTTATTGATTTTATGTTTCAATATTTGTTGTGTGAAATGCTCAATGACTGTGTCATGACTTTTTTTGGGAACTTTAGTTTCAAGTCCTTGAATTTTCCTTTATTCTCCCTTAAGATTCATGAAAACTCTTTCTAGTATTGGTGATATGTACATTATGCAGAACAATGATGGTATAAAAGATGAATATAAAATTTGGAACCCTTTACGCTCGAAGTTGGCATCTTCTAAAATTTGTTGCAAATGACTGCCTTGAGATCAAGTGAGTGCCTTATTGTTATTTGTATGGTCTCTTGTGACAATTTATTGTTGAAGTTTGTATAGCACTTGAAACACATACCAGGAAAATAAGTTTGTTAGAAAGGTGCTGCATTCTCTAGTTAATGGTTCTATTGGCTTTCAATGTGTATTCCTCATGGCCTTTACCAAATATGAATCCTGTTTTTTGCACAGTTACATCTTTTGTATTTAATAGTTCTAGTTAATGGTTGTAATCACTAGGAAAAATAAGCTTGTAAGAAAGGTACTGCAATCTCTAGTTAATTAATGGTTTCTTTTAATGGTTTTCATTGTGAATTCCTCATTTTTGCACAGTTACATCTTTTTGTATTTAATTGCAAAGCATCTTTTTGTATTTAATTGCAAAGCTAAAGACAACAATTGTATGTGTTTTCTCAATCTTTTTTGCATTCTCTTTTCTTTGTTGTTTTGTCTACCACTTACAAATACTTTCCTTTTTGATTATAGACATTGGTGACTGGTGAGTAAGGAGCTGGCAGAATTGGGCTTAAAGGGAATTGCAAAATTTGGAACAACATCTTAATGGTAAGAAAGGTCCTTCACAAGTTATTAATGTAGTGGGGGTTTCCTATCCTTATTGTTTATCACGGTGACGTTTAAAAACTTGTGATTTGTGAGCATTTGATTATAGTCAAGTATCTATGATTTGCCATGAATATAATTTTGGTTCTCAATGCGTAGGTGGTTGAGTGGTTCATATGACGGCAATGAGCACAAAATAGTTTAATGATATTTAGGCATTTGAGTTAAAAAAAATTAAGTTAAATTAGTTTCGTGATATTTAGATTCTAACTATTGGGTGACAGTCACTCTTTATCTCTCAATAACTAACTTTTTGATTCTTTTCATATTGTTTTTAGATGTTTTGTGGTGATCATGGTTCTTATGTTATCAAATAACTAACTGTGGTTTTGAGATTGCAGGTCTGCTCCACAGAGCAATGTTTTGTTTCCATGTGCATCATTTTGTTATGCAGCTTTTTAGAAGGGTTTTGTTTTTGGTTTGCTTATGGCTTATTGGTTTGTCCTTGTGCTCTTTTGCTTTTGGTTTACATGTGCTTTTAGTTATAGCTCTCTAGGTGTTTTGTGAGGTAGAGTAAGTTCCAGAATTTTTTGAAGCACAATGAAACCTACCTAAAGCAATTTCCTTGCCAAATATTTGATCCAGCCCCATTGAAACCAATATACAAGTTTTACAAAGTCATTCACCATTTAAACAACAGGTATGCAAGCACACTGTTATTGAAAACCATTGATTGAACATGTACAGTGATTTTGTTATGTGACTTGCTATAATAATAATAGAGTTTGAACATGTATAGGCATATGTACATAGAGTTTGACTAAGCTTTAATAGTTCTATTGTTATTTCTTTATATACACTATTCATATCACATTTGACTCTACATATATTATTTGATGTGAAATTTAGTTGATTTTAGTATTCTTCGCATATAACTCCATAATCCTATGCTAAAAATGTGCTAGGTTAGCTATACATATTTGCTGGAATCATTGTTTTCAAACATGGAGAACGCAAACTTTGACTATGTCCCTGCAACTATTATGGCTTTGGAAGTACGCGAGAGTCGAGACAAGAAGCATCAACTTAAAGTTCTTAAAATAGTAATTTGATTTTTTGTTTTTTACGCAAGTTATTTGTAGTTAGGAAGATACTTATACAATGTAATTGATTATTTATCATGTGTAGTGTTTTTTACAGAATTATTTAGTGTATAGTTAGAAGGTTTATATTATAATAAATGGACTATCTATAATTGTGTCAGCCTTTCTCTTTTTTTTTTATTTGGTATAATCTAAGGCAACGGTTTTCAATCGTTCTTTAATATACTCACATAACCGTTTTCCAAGATACTCAAGGGCAACGGTTATTCTGTAGCAACGACTAAAACTAGTTGTTTAGCTCCAAGAAAACCGTTGTTTAAGAAGAACCAACGGCAACGGTTTTTAATTGGCAACAGGATAAAACCGTTGGCTTTGTGAAATCCAAAAACCGTTTTCTAAGAGCTACCTAACACTACGGTTTTATAGATGCCGTTGCCTTTGAGACAAAAACCGTTGCGGAAAGCTAAGGATACGCCTCAGTACACCACGGTCGAAAATCCGTTCTTGTAGGAATAGGCAACGCTTATTTTAGATTATGCAACGGTTTTTATGTGTTGCCGTAGAACAAAAATGTTGTAGTGTCATTCGATACATCTCGATACTCGTATCGAAAAAGTATCGATTAAATCTTTATCTTTATTTTTACATAAAAAAATAATATCCAATACTCACCAGGTACGTCCCGATACTCGTATCGAAAAAATATTGGTTAAATCATTATTTTTAAATAAAAAAAAAATACCCAATACAATCTGTGTTTCCTAGTGAATGTCAAACTATTATGTTGGTACACGGATAATTAACTATGTCTTTGTTTGGATAGTATTGGTGAAGTTTTTTGGTATAGTACTAAAAGTGTTCTTTTTGTATAATACTTAACTTAAGATGTACTGTTGATCATTATATTTTAGGACAATATTAATGATGCTAATTTATTATCATTAGTATTTTTTGTCTTTGTCGCTCTTCTGAAGTCACTATGGTGTCCTACTATATAACAGGTTGTTAAGAATTGATACTTTATGCTTTTAATTGGTCAGCTGCAGAAGTTATATAATTGTCTGTTGTTGCTACAAGATGAGCTTGTTGAAGAGGTTTTTGTCATGACTGTTGTGTGTTTTTTGAGCTATTATGTGTCTTAGGAGTTAGGACTGAGGAGCTCTTGTATATTGAGTCTCAAACTATTTTGATCTTGTGCAAGCTTATTGGCTTGTTTGTACTCCTTGTACAATGAACTATAGACATTTATAATAAAATTTTGTCTTTCAAAAAAAAATTATCATTATTAATATTATAAATTTTAGTCATGTTTATATATTGTGCATTAATATATTTAATTTTAAATTTAATTTTTAAATAATGTATCGCAACAGTATCATATATGGATTTTTTAAATTTTTTACGTATCAACGTATCGGTATTGTATCGTGTCGCGTATCGGGGCTTCATAGGACGAGAGGGGAATGTGACCCATGTAGAAGAAGAGAAGATTTAACATTTCTGTTGTTTATGTTCAGTTTATTAAACTAGGTAAGTTTGATAAAATAAAAATTATCAAACTAACTATAGCAACAAAAAAAAAAAGAGTTTTACTTGAATTATTATTTCAAAAAGAATAGCTTTCCTGCAAAATGAGAAGAAACAAAAATGGAGTTTAAATTTGAAGATATTAGAGTATAAATAAAAAAAAAGTGAAAGAAACAATAACTTACTTTGGTTGGTCTTTTGTGAAGTTGAAAATGAGATGATAATGAAAAAGTTAACAAAATTGAGTTTACTTCTGGTTTCTTTGTATTTTATTTACCCGCAGTGTTCTTTCTTGTTTGATTGATAGCGTAAAAGATCTTTCAACTATTCTGAAAGAATTTTTTTTTCATTTGATTAGATAAAGAAGATGAAGATGAAATTTATTCAAAAATGCATAAATTAGAAGAATATAATAGAGAGAAATAATGTAGATATGAAAAGTGAAAGAAAGAAGAGGGAAGTGAATGAAATGAAAATGAGTGATAATATACAATTTTGAATTAGTGAAGAGAGGGAATTGGGAAAAAGGGTTTTGAATTTGAAATTTGGTCATACATTGAGAGTAGTGAAAAATAAGTCACATTCTTATTTTTTCACAAATTAAATATTTCCTATCTAATGGATCTGAGCCATTTTGCTATTTGGCTTGGTTCAAAAAGTGTTTTTACACTCAAACAATAAATATGGCTCATATGGCTTGGTTACTGTTAGAGTTTGGGTATGATAATCCTGGATATCTTCGAAGAATCGTGTTCGTTCACTTTCCGAACAAAGTATTTCGACCCTATTCTTGTCTGGGTTCACGAAATCTTTGCGGGGATAATTCTCGAAGAGCAATCTGTTTCTGACAATAGAGAACAGATCAGAATGTAGAGAGGAAGTATAATTTCGTATATTAAAATCGAGGCAAAATGACTCCTTATATGGAAGACCAATAACAGAAAACGAACGGACACACCTTTTCAGAAAACGGTCATGTCTGTTGGGGTACGAACGAAAGGGTACAACTATTCAAACGAAATGGTACAACTATTCAAACGAAAGGGTACAACTATTCAAACGCTGCCCCTTGGACCCCGTTTCAATTATTCGTATTCAATTACACGTTTGGCTCGACGAGCGTGCACTCCGCACTACCCTGACTCGTTTCATACTTAACGCATAATTGCATTGGCCTATAGTAAATCACATTACTACCAAAATACATTGTTGATACTAAAATCACCAACAAACTCCCCCCATTTTAGTATAATCCTTGATTTACTTACAGATATAACGATCAAACAGATGCATAAACGAAAATGTCTTGCGATTGAATTTTCATCTTAGTACAAATACACATTCCAAATACTCGAAAATCGGGGTGTCACAATGATTGAACCCGTCAATCCATTTGAATATCTGAAGATATAGTACACATATGTTTCTTACAATACTCTACTATTCATACTTGACACTTTACAAGCCATGTGTCCTTATCCATTAATAAGCATATAGGAAGCCAAGTCCAAGCTTCTTGAAGCGGCAAAACTTCATGCTCACATAGGTGATCCTTTTAATCTTGCACCTGCATTTGCAATTTTTCAAAAGAACCATTAAGAAGATATACTTCAACCTAACCATCACTTGCAGGTCTGAGCACATACCTTGGGAAGATAAACACAATTGCTCCAATCTTTAATTATGATCTTTCCACATTGAATTCTGCTTCTAACGTTGTATTAGAAGGGAATTGGGTATACCATAGCTAATAGATTTAAATGGACTTTAATCCCATCCCAATTACCGACTTCTTCACTAAGTCTCTAGCTAACCCCTTCGTCAAGTGGTCAGCTAAGTTTTGTTGCGACCGAACAAACTCAATAGATATCACCCCATTCATGATTAATTCCCTAATCATACTATGTCTAATTCCCAAATGTCTAGACTTTCCATTGTATATTTGACTATATGCTTTAGCCAGTGTGGCACTACTATCACAACGGATAGAAATTGGTGATATCGGTTTAGGTCATATTGGAATATCATATACCAAGTTCCTTAGCCATTCTGCTTCTTTACCAGCAGCAGCTAGTGCTACAAACTCAGATTCCATTGTGGAACTAGTTATACATGTTTGCTTCTTGGAAGCCCATGAGATGGCACCTCCCCCAAGCAAGAACACCCATCCACTTGTAGAGGATGAATCTTCAACATTATTTATCCAACTAGCATCCGAGTAACCCTCTAACACCGAAGGAAATCCCATATATGACAATCCATAATTCATAGTACCCTTCAAGTACTTAAATACCCTAGTTATCGCATGCCAATGATGTCTACTAGGATTACTAGTAAATCTGCTCAACTTTCCAACCGCATAAGCAATATTCGGTCTAGTGCTAATCATAGCATACATCAAGGAGCCTATAGCTCTTGAGTATTCGAGTTGATCCACAGGTTTACCTGTATTTGGCATAAGCTTTTCTCCCGGATCCATGGGAGTACTTACTGGAGAACAATTTTCATAATTGAACTTCTTGAGTATTTTCTCAATGTAATGAGATTGTGTAATTACAATCCCCTTATTCTCCCGTTTAATCTTAATACCAAGAATAACGTCCGCTTCTCCCATATCTTTCATGGAGAACTTTGATGACAAGAAATTCTTTGTTTTATCAACTTGATTTTGGTCGGTGCCAAAAATCAACATGTCATCAACATATAGACAAATGAAAACTCCTTTACCGGATGTATCAAATTTGCTATATACACATTTGTCAACTTGGTTTAGAATGAAACCATTAGACAAAACAACCTCATCAAACTTTTGATGCCACTGCTTCGGAGCTTGTTTCAGTCCATACAACGACTTAACTAGCTTACACACTTTATGCTCATTACCAGGCATTACAAATCTTTCAGGTTGCTTCATATACACTTCTTCTTCCAAATCACCATTCAGGAATGCTGTTTTGACATCCATTTGATGGATCACTAAATTGTGAATAGCCGCCAAAGCAATCAACAATCTAATAGTAGTGATACGAGCAACTGGAGCATAGGTATCGAAGTAATCAATCCCTTCTTTTTGTCTAAAGCCTTGGATAACCAATCTAGCTTTAAACTTGTCAATTGTACCATCGACCTTCATCTTCCTTTTGAAGATCCATTTGCAACCCAATGGTTTGCAACCAGGTGGTAAATCAGATAATACCCAAGTATTATTTTCCATGATAGAACCAATCTCTTCATCAATTGCTTCTTTCCAAAACACAGAATCTCGAGATTTCACAGCTTCATCATACGTTCTTGGATCCTCTTCTATACTATAACAATAATAGTATTGTGTATCAATCTGGTCCTTTGATCCCTCAACTAAATATAGTTGAAAATCAGAACCATAAGATTTAGCTTTTCTAGCTCTTTTGCTTTTACGAGGTTCGAATGTCTCACTTGATGCTTCATTTGACGGTGTTTCCTCCTCCAACCATGATTATCAGAAAAATACTTTGTTCGTTTGTTAGAGTTTGGGTATAATAATCCTGGATATCTTCGAAGAATCGTGTTCGTTCACTTTCCGAACAAAGTATTTCGACCCTATTCTTGTCTGGGTTCACGAAATCTTTGCGGGGATAATTCTCGAAGAGCAATCTGTTTCTGACAATAGAGAACAGATCAGAATGTAGAGAGGAAGTATAATTTCGTATATTAAAATCGAGGCAAAATGACTCCTTATATAGGAGACCAATAACAGAAAACGAACGGACACACCTTTTCAGAAAACGGTCATGTCTGTTGAGAAAGGGTACAACTATTCAAACGAATTTTTCGAACGAAAGGGTACAACTATTCAAACGAAATGGTACAACTATTCAAACGAAAGGGTACAACTATTCAAACGCTGCCCCTTGGACCCCGTTTCAATTATTCGTATTCAATTACACGTTTGGCTCGACGAGCGTGCACTCCGCACTACCCTGACTCGTTTCATACTTAACGCATAATTGCATTGGCCTATAGTAAATCACATTACTACCAAAATACATTGTTGATACTAAAATCACCAACAGTTACAATGGTCAATTGAGTGAACTTTTAGTTTAGTTACTAAATATTTGAATACCTAATAACCCTTATTTAGAACACATGGCAGCAAATTAAGCAAGGGCAGTTTGAAGTTTATCAAAACAATCAACTTTCCTATATTATAATGATTGATTGATAAAATGGACGCCCATACATGAGAAAGATACATATATAAACTATAAAGCAACCTTGAACAACAAACACCAGATGTACCACTCCAAATTTGATATTCATACTTTTTATTTTAAAATTTTGGCCATTTTCTATTTTGGTTAATTTATTATATAATATATTTAATGAGGTGGATAAAATAAAAACACGCTATGATTCGGCAATATATATATATAAACTGTACAATTTCACTTCTTTTTTTAAGCATGTACAATTCCACTTCTTAATTAAATTATATTGTACATGAGAGAAGAATCAAGAAACAAAATCTATTATTTCTGGAAGAGGAGGAACAAATTCTCTCGACAAAATCTTTAACTAGAACCTCACATTCAACTATTCTCTCACTCTTCATTTTGTTTGTTAACCATCTTATCTTTTTTTTTTCTTTGGTTGGAATTTCACCGCAGAAGTGGTTGGAATTTCACCACAGAAGAATAATGCTAGAGGAGCAAATTCAAACTCTTAGAAGAGGTAAAGGTTTATTCATAAAAAATAAAAATAAAAAACACAAATAATTGGGCGGTCCCTAAGTTTCTAAAAAATAGAGAAATATAATGAATAACATTAAAGTAAATTCTTAATAGTTTTCTTTTTTATAACTCTTTTTTTTTCTTTCCTTATTTATAGAGATTTTGTTTTAATTACTATTCTATTAATTACTTATAATTTTTTAATATAGTAATGATTTGTAATTATATGATTGATTGTGCCTAACTATTATGCTTAGGTGTGGACTCACATAAGAATTTCTCTTTGTGAGTTAAGAGATTAAGATTCCTAATATTTGGACCAATTTATTGTTAGTAGTTAGTATTGATAAAATACATAATTAATTTATATAAGAAAAGGATTAGTTAGATTCTCCAATACGGTACACTAATATGGTTAAAATAATATTATTTATTTTATTTATTACATAAAATTATGTACGGAAGGAGATATATGAATGATTGGTGGATCAAAATTCTCTGTTGTTATTTGTTTATGCAGTTTCACACAGTAAAAATTTAGACTGTTAATTTAAGATCGAATAGTCTAAATCATTTATACAGTAAAACAATTTCAACCGTTATTCAGATTAGACAGTTGACTACTGTAACTGCGTAACAACGGGAAATCTAAACTTATAATTGGTGGGTGCCTAAAAAAAATAAAAAGAATGATTGGTGGGTGTCACGATTGAGTTAGAGGTAAAAAGTAATTCAATTTCAACAAATATCAACCAATATTAACATTTCTAGTTTTTTTTTATATAATGTTTTATTCCATTTTTGAACTTTTTCTGTGGGTTCCAACACATCACATAACAACTTTATCTATTTATTCAAATAAAAAGAATAATTAAAATTATAGTGAAAAATAAGAGGAATTTGCTTACTCCATTTGGAAATGTCACCGTGGGTTCCAACAGTGTTGTCATTTCACTGCTTGCCAGCCACAATCCCACTTCTTCCTTCCTATCTCAACCTAAGGTGGTCTATAACACCACATGTGACTATCTCAGGAAGGAAAGAAAGTGAGGAAAGGGAAAGAGGAAGGAAGATGGAATCTTTCCTTGTTTGGAACAAATGGAAAGGATAAATGAAAGAAAGGTATGGATTAAGATTGTTAACCTCGCGATTTAAAACATAAAAACAATAGATTTTACGTTTTTGGGTTAGCAATTTCAAGTTAAATTATTGGTATAATCATTTTTTGGTAAAATCGTAATCTAAAACGATTTTAAGCGATTTAAATCGTAGTAAAATTTCTAAAATCGTGTAAAACCGTTTGTTTTAACTCTGAGACGATTTTACCTTTTTTTTATTAAAAATATTTCACAATTTTTTTTAAAAAAACCTAATTTTTATGAATATTACATTTTATTATGGTGATTTAGTATATTTTAGCTTTAAAATTAAGTTGAAATTTTAAATTATTGATGCATTATAGTATTATACCAGTATATATACATGTCATGTATATAAAATTAATATTATTTTAATATGAGGTAAAATCAATGACTTTACATTTTGAATTTACCTAAACAAAAAAAAATCAAAGTAAAATCTCGATTCTGACAATCTTTGTATGGATGAGACCAGCACCCAAAAGTTTTTACCGCCCAATTGAAAGGAAAGTAAAAAAAATAAAGCCTTTTTTTTTGTTGAAATGACAAAACAAGTACAACTCTCAATTTTTTCTCTAGTATATTTTTATCTAATTATAGAATTAGCAGGTGTATCTTAAAAAACACCTGGTATTTGGTTTTGAGGACAAATAAATAAAACACTATTTTTTAGCTTTGTTTTTTTGGTATAAATATTTTTTAGCTTTTAATGAAACACTATTTTGTTGGTAAGCAAATAATAAGATTTTATTTTAAATTTTAAAATATTATAAAAGATACTAGTATGTACATGTACTTATATATTTATTAATATATATTGCTACATTAATATATCTCTTTTTTGGATAAGGATAATTTTGTTATTCACTTAATATATTTTTTTCTTTTCTCTCACTTTTATTTCACTTTTTTTTTTGGTAGAGAACTTTTATTTTATTTTCTTTCATACCAAACAACCAAATAATCATCCTATATTCTATTTACTTTCTTTCCTTAAATAATTATTCCTCTTATTTTCTTTCCTTATTATTATGTTTGGTTTAAAGAAAAGTGGGAAGATTTATTGTGGAAAGAGAGAAAATGCAGAATACAAAATCCTTCCTTTGTTTGGATTCCTGTCAGAGAGGAGGGAAAGCTTAATTTTCATGGGACCCACGATCAAAATCCTTTCTCTCCGGTTTGCTTTTGAAATATAACCCTTGCTTTTGAAATGTCTTTTTTTACTTCACGTTACTCAATTTATTTTTATTTATTTTTATAGAAAAGGGACCTAAGCCTGAAAAAGGAAACTAAACAACAATGATTCTAGGGGTAGTAATCCCGATAATATCAGCTAAAAGCAACGAGCTCAATTTAGTTGGACACTGAACATATCTCTAAAGACTTGGACACTACAGTGATCATATCTCATGTTTGCAAGTGCATCCGCACATATATTCGTCTCCCGATAAGAGTGGCACAATTTGTTTTTTGTTTACCTGCATTAGTATTCCAACTTTTGTTTTTCAGTAGAAGTGCCAAAAACTTTTTGGCAAAAAATTGATTAAGTATGAAAATCATTTAATAATTAAATCAATATATGTAACCAAAGAAAAAAATCAATATTTTAATTGATAATAGACAAACATCGTAATAATACTTATCTTAAAGTTAAAAATATATATGTCATCTAATAATTTCATTTCTACCTTAATAAATAATTTTGATTTCATAAACCGAAGCAGACCATATTGACCGAATTTTTTAATTTTGACACTTGACTCCCGACCTGTATTGGGTGTACAATTTTATGTTCCAAAATTATTTTTCAATAGCTAACTAATTAAGTATTTTACATTTTTACTACTTGTGCGACAATATTTTGCTATGTAAATTATTTTTGTCAAATAGTTTATTGATTAGAAATTCACCTCTTGAAATGATTAGTGGAAAATTTTGAATTCGAATTCTAATTTCTACATATATAAAATGATGTTCCTATCGATTAAATTATGCTCACGAAGACTTTGCCATGTGACAAAATAAAGCTGTGTTGTTCATTTTCAAGAGTTTCTCAATTAGAAGCTCTATAAATATTTGCACAATAACTCCTTTTTCACTTTGGTGTGGAATAAAAAAGAACAAAGTCATATCTTTTTCTGATTAATCCTCTTCTTTATACAAAAACATGAGTGAGGAGCATATGAGAGAGCCATCGAAGAAAAAAAAACACTATAAAGATGATTGTCCTGGTTGTAAGGTGGAACAATCCAAAGAGCTCAATCAAGGGGTATCAATTAAAAATCTTTTCATCATATGGATGGTAGTATTATGTTCAAGTAAGCATTATTTTTCTGACTTCGACAAATTGATTCTTCCAATTCTATCCTTTGAGATTCTTGGGTTCTTTTAGTGCAAAGTTTGCTAATGCTACATCTTTGTCCTTAGTACTAATATGATTTATCTTGTATTCTCTGGAGCATGTAGCCAATCCAATTCAATATATTAGAGGTAATAATATTATCTCTCAGATGTGATTGGACTAGCAACATCATTATTAGGGGTGTCAAAATGGATGGATTGGATGGATTTGGATCGGATTGTTAATGGATGGATCAAAGTAATCCATTTATCCATTAACAATCCATTAAAATTCATTCAATAAATCCAATCCAATCCATCCATTTAGAGATAAAATCCATCCAATCCATCCATTATCATCTTTTTAATGGATGGATATCCATCCAATCCATCTACTAAACAATTATTATTTTTTATTTATTTAAAAACATTTTTATTAAAAAATATTTATTAATTGATTATTAAAACAAATTTAGTTATTATTTAAAAACATAATTTTTCCTTTTTTTTATTTATGGATTGATGTGTTAATCCAATCAAATCAAATTTTATTTTTACCAAGCCCAAAACCATTTGAGCCCACTATGGCCTTTTTGCACCTCTCTAAAACTTTTTCACTTAAAAAACAATTTTTTAATATCAGAATTTAATAATAATGTAATAAATAATAATAAAACAGGGTGGTGGTGGTGGGTGGCCGGACCACCGGCGGCCGACGGCGGAGCTCCGGCGCCGGTGGTGGCGGACGGCGGCGAAACCCGGATTTTCCGGCGATCCACGGCGGTCGGTGGCGGCGATCCGGCGGCCGGTAGGCGGAGCTCCGGCGTTGACCGGTGGCTCCGGTCGTTGACCACCTCAATATTATTTTAATATATTTTTATTATATTATATTTTAATATTATATTTATATTAATTTAAATACTGAATTTTTTATATTTAAAAAAAAAACTGATTTTTGTTTTCCAGTTTTTTTTTTTCAGTTTTAATTATGTTTTTTTTTGACAAAAGTTTTAATTATGTTATTAATTTATAAAAATAGTTTTTATTAAATTTTTTTTTTATACTTTTTGAGAATAAATTACTTATGTTTTAATTTTATATAAATTTATTGTACTATAAAAAAATTCAAAATTTATATAAACAAATAAATAAACATTATGTAACAAAGAATTGGATTTTAAAAAATTGGTAATAATTCATCTCTAAAAATGATTAGCAATTTTAATTTTTATTTATTTTTTGAATTTTTATTTATTTTTGAATTGTTTGTTTCTATTATTTTATTTTTAAAAAAAGTTGTTATCCATTGGATTTAAAGTTGATAATAGTCAACGATCCATTGGATTTTAAAATTATAGTGGATGGATCGGATCCATCCATTTATTTAAATGGACGGATCCAATCCAATCCGTTAACTAATTATTTTTCTAGTGGATGGATTGGATGGATAAATTAATGAATGGATTGGATGGATAACGGATAAACGGATAATATTGACACCCCTAATCATTATTGTAGACACCGGGAATCCAAGCAGGTGTCTAAATTCTAAACAAAAAACTACTCCCTCTGTTACAAAATATAAGCAAAAAGTGGTCAATAAAAGTGAATGTATTTGGTCTTAATTTTGAACCAAATACATCAACTTTCTTTGACTCACTTTTGCTTATATTTTGTAACAGAGGGAGTATCATTTAACTTTTTGATTTATGCCATGGAAATTTTTTCGACTCGCGTGTCTTTTATAAAGAGAATCAAAAGGAGTAGTAAGTATTTTCAAAATTGTAACAATATTTTTCAAATTCTACACGCAGATTTAACCTTTTCCTAACAAATCAATTCATTCATTTTCTTTATTATTTTCTTGGAGAAAATTGTGAAAAAGTTTTTGTGGACTGATTGGAGAATTTGGATTCTCTACGTTTTCATCTTCCTATAACTAGGCAAAAATTTGTCAAGACAAAATGTTGGGTGTGTATGTGACTTAATAGTATTTTGTAAAGAAAAAAATTCTTAAACTGTTGCCTAAAAGTAAAAAATAAGAGATTTTTGATATATAATAATTAACTACATGGTCCTACTCTAATCTCTATTTGTTTTGTAATGTTCAGCATTGCCTGCATCATCACTCTTTCCATTCCTTTATTTCATGGTCAGTTTATATCTATCTTAATTCTTGAGTATTCCAATTTCAATTTCCTATTTTATTTTTAATTATATTAATAATTAAAAATGAGTTCTTAAGTTGTATCATTTTTGTATGTATATTACTAGATATTACACCCGTGCAATGCACGGGGAACAATATGTTTGTGTTTCTATGATTTGATTCTAAATTTCGTATTTTAATACAATCAATTATATATTAAATAAAAAATAATATGATATTTGCATTATATACGGAGATAATAATTTTAATACGACCAAAAAATAAATTGACATGATACTATGATATCATACATTGAACTAAATATAAAACTCGAATATCATAGGTTAGGGTGATAAATATTAGTATACATTAACAATAATATTTAAGTCATTCTTATACTTACTTTAACATCACATGATCTCTCTCAAATTGGCTATCTTCAAAATATAATATACTCCAAATACCGTTTGTGGCATGCCTTACAAATCGACACCTGTTGTTTTTTTTGCTATTAGATGGTTTTTATTTGTGTAGTTTTAAAGATAAATTATAATTGGTCCTTTAGCTAGTGTTGGTTTGTTCACTTTGTTGTAATGTGACACATAATTAATTAAATACTCAATGATGCAACATAGTATCTTTTTTGTGAAATATTCAAAATAAAATATTTGGTTAGTGTTTATCACTTTATACTGATGCACAATATGGTATATTGGTTTGTTCACTTTACTGTAATGTATAATATAGTATTATTTTTGTGATTATACCGATCAGAAGGTGTGTGAGAGGAGCGGCCGCACATGTCATCAAAACTTTATGGACACCAATTATTTTTTACTTAGTGCGTGTGTATGTGTGTGCACTCGCGTGTGCGTCCAGGTGATAAAATATATAAATTAAATAAATATTATAACTAAATTTTAAAATAGACTTAGACTCTTATGATTTTGATGGTAAAATTTATTTGAAGAATTAAAAGTTATCAGAGGAATTCTCACAATTGAAAGTATAACTTTTAACTTTTGTTTCATATTATATATATTTTTATATGACTTATATAAAAAATGAGGCACCAAAATTATAACTTGCATACAACACTCAAAATCTCAAGGATGACCCTGATATCGATACACATAACATAATCTTCAATGCAACATTTATTTTCAGATTAGGGATTTTAAAATGGCAAAAGTCGAGGCTGATATTAGCTACTATGCCGGTTATGTAGGTAAGATTGTTTTTATATTTATATTCATTGAAGTGTTTTATCAATTGTTATAGGTTGTTTATTGTTGATGATTGAAAATGCTACAGGATCGTCTTTCATGCTTGGAAGAACTTTGACATCTGTATTATGGGGAATGATTTCTGATCGCTATGGTCGAAAACCTGTTATAGTTTTTGGCGTTTTCGCAGTGTAAGTATATCTGTTAAAGATTTTTTGTGCTTTCTTTAGGATATAGTAGAAAATATTTTTAATATATTTCAAAGTTTCTTTAGGGTATATTTCAAAGTTCTAAGTGCTCTTGGGTGATATATTTCAAAGTTGTAAATTGAATATAAACACTAATTTGTTTAAATTAGAGTTATCAAAAAAACTCATTAAAATACCCTTTTTAAAAAAAAAATTAGGAATTTGTTTACCGGCAAAATTGCAAACTCTTTCTTTTCCAAAAAATTTGGGAACTTAGATTCATTTTAGACTTTGGGACAGGGGGCCGGGGCTTAACATATATAAAAGGGGTTCATTTATGCATATTATATTTGAGCCTTTTCGTATTAGGGCTGAGCCCAAATATGTTCGGTCTCTAATTTGATAGTTCTAGTTTAAATAGTCTATTCTAAAAGAAAATTACTTTTGTCATCTTAAGGGTTACTCGTGGCCTCTATGAAATGACCAGAATACCATCCGCGGCTTAGGTCACGGAAGTTGAAAAAAATGAGCAATAATTGAGTAATTTTCACCACACGTCCGTGGCTTATATCACGGATTCGTCGGTGGTCAGTGACCTCAGTTTCAGTCAAAGGCCTGCAACGTGGCCAATTTTAATTGGCCATGGGTGCCACCAAAATGCCTATAAATGGAAGCATTCGGGTTTCTGAAGTTTCACACCTCTTCAGGAACTTGGGAGGTATGACCACATCAGGAACTAAACACATGTCCATAGCATCAAATCCATAGGCACTGAAACCTTCAACAACCTTCAACCTTTCTTCTAAGGCTCGATATATTTGGGTGGATCCAGCATCTTGGGGAGTGTCGTTGGTAACCGGTGGGTTTGTGATAGTATATTTGAGAGGAGTACCTTCAACTGTAGAATGAGTTGTAGTGTTCTCATTTTGGACAACAGGAGTTCCTTGTGGAGGAGGGGTCTCATTTGTGACTGGTATTACGATAAGCATTGATGGAGGCGTAGTAGAAGTAGTAGTCTCTTGAGGAGGGGTATAGCCAGGAGGTAGACCATATGGGGGCCATGTTGTGTCCTTTGCGATCATAGTCGACTGAGGATTATTTTCCCTAAGGCTCAAACCTTGTATGAGCTCAAACATCTGATCCATCTTCGCTTTCATGGTGTCCATTTCTTCCTTCATTGGAACTTGGTTTTGTTAAATATGATTCATGACTCTTTGGATGTTGGCACGTGTCTCGTGAGAGTGTCGAAGAGTAGATGTTTGAGGTGGATGTTTAGGCTTGCGGGCCAGCAGTTTTTATGAGGTTCCTGGGGATTGAAGGGGAATAAGACGAGCTTATTTTTGGAAATGAGATGCATGTATGCAAATGCATGGGTATGCTAAAAGGATTTTTCAAGGTATGCAAAAAGGTTTTTTTTTAATGGCATGCTATGATGTGATGTGACCAAAGAAAGTCGGAGTGCGACCTCTTACAATTTTGTAGGGTAATTGGAATTTGATTACATAACCTAAATAGGGAGATCCCTATGATAGCCCGGCTCTAAATTTTACTATCCAATCCTCTCATATGTAGACTCTAGGGTTTTTGTTTTTTTGTAATATCCAAGGTCAAGGACCTACGGGAAATTTTTCGCCCTTGGATGGAATCATTGGGTTCTAAAGAGGTTCCTAGAGTCATCGATCGTGTTCAAAATTCCACCGATAGGATGGGCTAGCCAATTCGAGACGAACCTTTTGAACATATCTACTCTAGGCGGAGTCTTCGTATATCACCGATTGGGATGTACATCCTATGGGCCCATACTACGCAACATCCTTACTTAAATTATGTTTTCTCTCAAGCCCGGGTGTAGGGCTTCACTCTAGTAGCAACCCACAATTGATATATGAAGGTGGAAAAACACAAGAAGGGGGGGTTGAATTGTGTTTTGAAAGTTAAAACTTTTTCTCAAATAAAAACTATTTTGCCGCGGATTAAACACAAAACAATCAAAGGAAAGAGAGACACAAGAATTTATACTGGTTCCTCTCACAAATTGAGAGTACGTCCAGTCCCCTTGCACTTCCAATGGATTTCCACTATAATCTCACTAGATTACAATTGATCAAGCTCACTAGCAAGAGACTTCTCAAAATTAAGAATAAGAATGAATGTTTATCAGACACTTGATATACTATCAGAGGTGTTTACAAAATACAACGCAAATTGCTTAAGACTTTGAATGACAAATTAAATCTTGGATGTCAGAGCTTTGAGAGTCTTAACGCAGTGATAGAACAGTAGTCATTTCTTCCATTTGAGTCTTCTATTTATATTGAAGGAATGGGAATGACCGTTGCAGAGAGATAAGGTACCAGCTGGAATGAATCGTACAATTTGATAGCTGTAATTGCCTTATATGGAAAGAAATACAATTCCACTACCTTGCGCGTTTGAATTATCACTCAACTATTTTGAGTAATAATAGTACGATAGTACAATCCTCAAAAATGCTCCACTTATGGATAAGGTTAACGTTGTACAAACGAATATTCCTTTCCATGGATATGACAGAGACCTTAAGTAGATAATTCTTCAATCATTGATGTCTTGTCAGTTCTTGGGTGACGTTTATTCCTTTTGTTTCAGCTTCTGTTGTTGTAGCTTCTGATGGTCTTCAGCTTCTGAACCTTTCAAAGTCTGCTTCAGTCCTCAACGCTACTCACTTCAGAGCTTGAATTTTAAGCTTCTGATGATCAACAATACACTTTCAGAGCTTCTTAGCTTGACTTCTCTGCTTTTGTCCGTAGTGCTTTTAAATGAATTTTAACTTATAATTCTGCACACTAGAACAATTATTAGTAATACCAATTGCAAATTTAACACTTTATTATCATCAAAATTAATTATACTTCAGAGGTTTATGTCAAACTCACTTTATTCCAACAATAGATGGATATGCAAATAAAATGAAGCAGAATAACGAAGCATAAAGAAAAAGAATAACCAACAATAAAATAAAAACAAAAGTAGAAATAACAAGAAAATTGGGAGCAAGCAAACAAAGAAAACATTCAACCCTAAAACTAACAAGGATAGGCTTTACTCTCTAAAAATTCCCCAGCAGAGTCGCCAGCTGTCGCACCGCGAAAAATCCCCGAGCATATTAACGCTCGAATGACTGCAAAGTCGCTACCGAAGTTTTTTTATTTAAAGGGAAGCATCGATAAAACCTTGAATGATGTAAAGGAATGGTCTTCGCAACTATATCCAAGTTCAGGAGTTAGTTATGCGAGGGAAAGATATTAGCACTCCTCACATCCGTTGTATACAACGGGAACCTCCTAATTAGTTAAAGGTTGGAAGAAATTTTGAGATTATTTGCTTGCTTTTATTATTAAAACTAGAGGTCAGTGCCCGTTTGTGTGATCAGTATTCTCTGTTGTGCAAATATAAATAGCTACTTAATATATTTTTATGTGGAAGTTATTTTTTAACATATACAAATATTTAAATAGAGTGAAGGACAAAAATGACAATAAGAAAAGACCATGCGAAAAGGGTATTCTCATATTGTTATAGAATAATAGTAATAGATAACAAATTATCTCTGTTAATTTGATGATTTTATTCATCAATTGTGTTAATAATTTGGAACTGTAGTTACTTTTTTTTTTAGTTTTTATGAAAAAGTCATCCCAAGAATTTTTATCCTTTTTATATATAGTATAGTAGTAGTAGTCTCTATTAATTTTGTGATTTTATTAATTTGGAATTGTTGGTTGGTTGATTATATTTATGAAAATGATTTATTTTGGTTTGAAAAAGTTTGTTTGATTGAAAAGACGGACTCGCTATGATGGTATCAGTTTGAAAAAAATAATTAAAGCGTGTATGGAGGCGAAAAAGAGTGGATTTGGTGAGTTGAGATTGATTTTTTAATTTACATATCTCGAAGGCTATTTTGAGAGATGAAAATATTATAACCAGATCATCTAATTAGGATCGATTATAGGCTGTTATTTCAAAATTGAAAGAACAAAAGTATCAGCCCTACTCTATTCTCAACATATTCAAAATAGTAATGATCATTATTTGAATGAGCAAAAACGCCGACTAACCTTATGAAAGAAAGAGGGTTCTCAGTAAGCAAGACGGTGCTAGCTTCGGTTGGGGTTTTCTCTGGTTGGTAGAATTTCCGTGTGTCGTTTTTGTGTAACTTCTTGAGTTTATATAGTGCTAGGACGAGGTTTAGGGAGTGGATTTAATTGCTTTATTTTAGGAATGAATTTGAGTATATTGAATGGATTTACATTAGATGAAGAGATTTGCATAAAATAAAT
Source organism: Trifolium repens (assembly GCA_030408175.1). Classification (NCBI taxonomy): domain Eukaryota; kingdom Viridiplantae; phylum Streptophyta; class Magnoliopsida; order Fabales; family Fabaceae; genus Trifolium; species Trifolium repens. Next base: position 12,107,771 of record CP125850.1, read on the forward strand.
TGATTTGTACACGATGGGAAGGAAGGAGATTCCGTTAAGATCTTTCTTCTTTTCTTTTTTTTTAATATTTTTACATTTATTATTTTTTCTTTCTTTTATGATTGTTGGACAAAATTAAAAATAAAAATAATAATAAAAATAGTAATAATAACAATAATGAAGCAGAATTGGTAAAAACAAATAAAAATAACAAAAGTGGGATTCAAACCCTTGACATTGGTCTTGTAATTCCCTCTTTACTACCAAATAAGCTAATTGACATATTCAGAATGAAATGCAATAAAAACCAATATGATAATAAAAGGTGCGCAAAATTTAGGGTATGACACGTGGAACACAACCTTCGGTTAGGGTATAACAAAAGTGGTGCTAGTCACGGATGTACAACATTTTCAAGTAGGGTGCCTGTGCGGGGTTTTTTCTCATTCATCGCAAAAGTCCCCATTTGTTACACATCTGCGTCCGTAAGCACGGACGTTATCCGTCGCGCAAGTCACGGACAGGGGTATTTCTGTCTTTTCGTAAGGCGCGCCCCAGAATCGGTAGGGTGGCAAAAGTAATTTCGTTCTAAAATTAATGTGCCTAGTTAATGGGTCGAATACAATAATTATAAATATACGCTATTATTTATAATAGATATAATATGTGGTTTTCTAGGAACAAGATTTCATGCTGTTGAATTACACGCAGTTTTCACACAGTTTTAGATTAGGACTGTCTGATCTAAAATGTATGGCTGAGATTCTTTATAACAACTTTCTAACTGCCTCAATTTGAAGTGTCTAATCTATGATTAATGGCTATGATTTAAAACTGTGTGTTTTTTCACAGTAGCAAATCTTAGTCTGATTTTCTATAACCATTAGTATTAGCTTGATTTCAGTGTGGTTTTCAACACACTATTTGGCTTAAGTACAAGTTTTTGGATGGCTATTATCACAAGATTTCTTCTAGGATGTTTGAATGGTGTAGTTGGACCAGTAAAGGTACTATCACTTTTCAATGTCCACATTCAACACATAACTTGTTAAGGTCACATTTGGATTGTTTTATTTTAAGCTTATGAAAAATAGTTTATACAAATAAATAAACTTTTATGTATTATTATAATTTTGTCAAGGTAATTTATGAAAAAACAGTTTATGAAATACAATTTTCGTTAGTGAGAACTTATGAAGTAACATAAAAGTTTATTTATTTCCATAAACTATTTTTCATAAGCTCAAAAATAAGTTAATCTGAATGAGGCCTAAATCTCATTCAAATTTCGATTTATTTATGTATTTGACAACAGTCCTCTATTCAACAGGCTTATGCTACTGAACTTTTCCGAGAAGAACACCAAGCTCTTGGACTCTCTACCGTAAGTATCTCCTGCTCTTTGTATACCATCGATGTTTTAAAAAACGGTCTGCAACTGCGATTGTAGTAACAGTGTCAATATATCTTTAATGCCTCCGCGACGGCATTACAACTACAATTGTGACCGTATCAACTGTATTTGACCGCAATTCAAAACCTTATCCACTATGAATTAGTTCTTAATATTGCATTCCATCATAGTAATTGAACATGATATATGGTTCTTATTTCTTAATACTGCATTTCCATTATAGTAATTGAAAGTGTGATATGATTTCAGGTTAATGCAGCATGGGGAACAGGTTTAATCATTGGACCAGCATTGGGAGGCTATTTGGCTCTGGTACTATTTCTTCTATACAACATGTGTACTGATTCATGTGCAAATTTATCATTTGTTTTTTCTCTAATTCTTTGGGAATTTTCATCTTGCAGCCAGCAGAGAAATATCCACATATATTTCCAAAGGGTTCCTTCTTGGATAAGTAAGGAAACTCTTTCATTTTCTGTTTGCAATTTTGATTACAAAACTGACACCTTGTTTTCATTTCCAATTAACAAATCATTCTGCAGGTTTCCTTACTTCTTGCCGTGCTTTGTAATATCAGGAGTTTCATTTGTAGTAGTTATCGCCTGCTTGTGGATTCCGGTAAGTATCTTTTTTATATTGTTGATTCATAAGGTAAGGTAATTTATGTATGATTTTCTAATATGCAGGAAACACTTCACAATCACAATGGTAGTGATGCTGATGAGTCTATAGATGATGCTGAAGCTATAGAAAATGGAATCAGCAAGGTTGACAAAGAAAAGACAGTTCAAAAAAATGAAAATCTCTTTTTGAATTGGCCATTAATGTCATCTATCATTGCTTATTGTGTTTTCTCACTTCATGATATTGCATATCAAGAGGTAAATTTCTAATTATTGAGGCTTAAATAAGTTTCATTAAATATATTATTTTTCGACAATCAAAGATTGTCTTACCTGTTTTTGTTAGGTTTTCTCTTTGTGGTGTGTTAGTCCTCAAAGTCTAAGAGGATTGAACTTCTCAACTAATGATGTTGGTAATGTTCTTGCAATTTCAGGTGCATCTTCAGACCCTTTAACAGTTTGTTCATTTAGTATTGGATAACTATATAAATAAAATTTAGACCGTTTCGTACGTAGTCATATAAGACTGTGAAACTGCAAATGACTCATCGAATCAGTTATAGTTTGTTTGATGGTATCTACTATTCTGATAACCATAGTGATTCTGGAAAACTATTTAGTTTATTCATGTGGTATATTTTTATAAAAAATTCAAATTTACCACTATATGATTTGCATAGATATATCTCTATATTTGATGTTGATATTTGTATTCCCAATATTACATAATAATTGATATTTTCTACAAGAAATTGTCAGGTCTAGCACTTGTGATCTACCAATTTACCCTATACCAATATATGGCAAAAGCTTGTGGAACTGTTGTCCTTGCTCGAATCACAGGGGTTAGTTTCATCTGATTGTGGCAATTGTGAAGTTCTGATTTTCATTGATTGTCATTTGAAATATAAATTATTTTATTATTCCATATGCAGATATGTTCAATACCACTTTTGCAAAGTTACCCCTTCATAGCAATGTTATCAGGCATAGCATTATACATAGTCATTAGTATTGCTTCCATCCTCAAGAATATTATCGCAGTAAGTTCATCCCTTTATTTGTTTAACCAGTTATGAGTAATAATGAGAGTTTAGGATAAATTAAATTAACCAAGATATTGAGCTCAAATTGTTAATGAGCTCCCTCAGGACGAATCATTTGGGAGAATCCAAAATCGATTTCTGATAGGAACAATTATTGGTTAGATTTTACTTACCTCGCGTCCGAATTCTGAAGTATCGAGGCCCGTTTCCTCTGGGATCTAGAGAATTTTTTAAAAATTAAAAAAAAAAAAAAGATAAATTAAATTGGATTCACTTAACTAAAAAAGATTCATTGTACTACAAATTTGATTGATTGTATTTTTATTACGGACTTAGGTGACGATTACAACGGGTTTATTCCTTCTACAAAACCGAGCAGTGGTAAGTGTATTAATCCATTATATTGTGTTTCCTCACTAACAAAGTTTAATATTAGTTTTTGATAGAATTGTGGCATATAATTGATTTGAAAACAGGAACAACACCAAAGAGGAGCAGCTAATGGAATTTCCCTGACAGCTATGTCTCTATTCAAAGCTATTGGCCCTGCTGTTGGTGGTACAATGTAAGTCTGAAATATAAGCTATGATCCACATGCATTTTCATTACAGTTATAATTATTTTAAAATTCATCGATCTGATCTTGGTAAATATAGATTAACTTGGTCGCAAAAGCGTCTGGATGCTGCTTTTCTCCCAGGTATGATGCTTAACTAATTTGCATTTCATACAAACTCTGTCTGAGAGAATTTGAACACAGTTCCTTAAGATTACAAGGCTAGACACTCACCAGTCACCACCACACTAACACTATGAGTATAGTGTTTGTCTTATAAGCACTTATAAACCATTTCTGAAATATAGTTGAACTATTTTCACATAGTAGTAGTAACTTGTCTCACAAGTTATCCTTGGGAGCTTGTTGAAATAAGCTCTCTTTAACACTTAGACAACGACTTATGCATAAGATAAACCTAAATAAACTGTAAATAAGCTCTTCGAAACTTACTATTGTGCATTTAACTGCAGGCACTCACATGGTCTTTTTCTTCCTAAATATAGTTGAAGGATTAGGTATACTTATGATGTTCAAACCATTCCTTGGAGAGAAGAAGAAAACACAGTCAGATCAGTTGCACTGATATCACACAGCTTTGATAGAGTAATGCAGTAACACAGGGTCATTATTTAATGAGGACAATGATGGCAACTAGATGCATTATTAGCCTTTGTTTCTAAGTAGCAATTAATGTGATGAAAATAAAAAATTAAAAAAAAAGGAAATAATAGCATTTGTTTCTAGATGCATTATTAGCCTTTTTAGTCAGTGATATTTGGCAGCAAGCAGACACTAAGTTGGAACCTCCTCATCTATCTGTCAAATAAAAAGAGTATGCATGAACAAAACTTCAAGAAAATTTCGTTTGAGAAATGAAAAAAATTTCAAATTTTCAATAGCATATGTAGATAATCAAAAGTATAAACATTTGTTTGTCGATAAAGAAATATAAGCATTTGCAAAGATAATAACAAGTGTGAGATTTTGATAAGCACTTGTATAATGTCAAATAACCGATTATCCCAAAAGTTTAAGCGGTTAGGATAGGCCACATCAATGGTTTTATATTATTTCTAGGATAGGCCACATCAATAGTTTTATATTATTTCTAACACGTCCCCTCACGCAAGAGCTCATTTGAGCTTGAAGCGTGGATAATGCATAGACCCACCTACCATATGCTTAAATTCCACTTTTTAATTAGAAAGTGAGGGAGCGGGGATTGAACTCTAGACCATTTAGTCATAGAGGCTCTAATACCATGTCAAATAACCGATTATCCCAAAAGCTTAAACTGTTAGGATATGGCATATTAATGGTTTTATATTATTCTAACATATAATACTTCTAGAAAAGCATTTTTTTCTATTCGTTTAAAGTAAATTTATTTTCCTCTGATTATGGATTAAGCAAAGCTTTAAGAAATTTGCTGGTACTTTTATTGTGTGAAGCAAGTGTTTTAATAGGGCTATTTTTGGCTTATATGTATGCAATATATGCTTTTTCAGGTTTGACCGAGTTTATAATAATAACTGAAGAATATGTTTTTTACTTATTTTCAGAAAACTGCTTTAAAAATAAATTATACTCTTTAAGCATATATGATTAGTTCGTTTGTATAAGCTGCTGTTTAGTTATTTGAAACTTCCATGAATGCTTTTCTGGAAGTATTATACAAGTGCTTATCAAAATCTTATGTAACATGCCTTTGTTGTGATACGATAAGCAATAGGATTAAAAATGTATTAGATGCACAAACCTCATTTAGCCATGAATAGGCTTGCAAGTACGACGTCTTTCTACGAGCAACTGCAACAAATTGTCAACAAAAGAAACCACGGCAATTTTCCGATCCACACAAGCATTTCTTTCTCCTTCTGAGTGTACCACGACCAATAAATAGAGTTGAAAGTATTCCAGTATTCCACTTTAAATAAATAGGCTTATAAAAAAACATTTGTCTGCTCTATTTAAATAAATAGGCCGGTCAGGCCTGAGCTTATGTAGGCTAGACCGTATGCCCCTGTAGGCCGGTCTGGCATATTCCCAACCCTTTACCAGTATTGTTTTTGAACATAAACCCTTTCAAAAAAAACTAAAAAAATAAACTTTCAGATTCAGAAAGAGTCTACATATATCATTTCAACTACTAACATGAAAATTCCTACTCATATCTGAAACCAAATGAAAAAAAAAATTTAAAAAAAATTAATAATTATTGAGAATTGATATTTGTGTAAGAATATGAGAAAATTTACCCGAAATTGCATGTGGTTGAAGCTTAAAATTGAGAGGAGAAAGAAAGAAGCAATTGTGAAAGAGGGAATGTTGTATATAGACTAATTCCTTGAATTTTTACTTGTTTTTTAAACATGGTTATCAATACCGTATGATACATTCGAGTAAAGTCGTATCTTGATTCAATAAATAAAACTAAATCAAGTCAATATGAATCACAGAATGTATCTTGAAAAAAAATTGATGCATCATCGACTTCCGTTGAACTTTGTGTAGTCACCATATTTATTTTTCCATTTTGATAGGGCTTTTGATTCACGATTGAATCTCGATTTGATGACCGTGCTTTTTAACATTTCTATCTGTTTTCTTTTCAAAAGTTTGATCAGTTCTATAACTTTGCAACAGAGGTGCATTCTCTGTAGATGGTGACTCCAAGGTACCAACATCTTCCTCTATCTCTTCTAATGCTTTTCCCCATAATACAACATAAAGACCTATTGAGATTATTGTGGCTCCAACTATACTGCAAAATCATAAAGAATATACACAAATGAACACTTCAACAACCATATCATTAAGTTGGAAAAATGCTAAAATGTGGCTGGTTTATGGTTGAGAATGAATATTTTCCTAATAAGCTATTTTATAGAAACAACTTATAACTTATCCATAAGCTATTTTCATTTTCCTAATATGTATCAATCGTGCCTCATAAATTCCGCAATATTTTCTTTGATAACAAGATTATTTCTTGGAAATCGGCCTTTCTTTTGGTGATCTTCAATACTTCTCTTACTGGCAACCATTCTGTAGGGACCTCTTTCTCAGATGTGCATGATTTTGTGATTCTTAAGGTCTTTTCTGTTTTAATCCATGCTCCCAATGGTGCTCAGATTAAATAGATTATATGGCATCCACTTATTGTTTCCTAGATCAAATGCAACACAGATGGTATAGCAAAAGGTTACCTTGGACCAGCTGCGTGTGGTGGTATTTTTAGAGATTACAATGCTTCTGGGTTGTTTCGCTCAAAACTTAAACATATCTACTGATTTTCTTGCAGATCTCATTGGGGCTATGCATGCAATTGAGATAGCTTCAAAAAAGGGTTGGATTTCTCTTTGGTTGGAAACAAACTCTCAATTAGTTACTCTTGCTTTCAAGAATCATGGTCTTGTTCCTTGGAGATTAAGAAACAAGTGGCTGAACTGTGTTGAGTTAACTAAGAATATGTGTTTCATTATTTCTCATATTTTCAAAGAAGGCAACCGTTGTGCGGACGAAATTGCTTGCATTGGGCTCCATAGTAATGATTTTGTTTGGTGAGATTATATTCTCTCTTGTGTTTCGGATCTATTTAACCGCAATAGGTTAGGACTTCCTGATTATCGTTTTTGTTAATGTATCTCAAGGGATCATTCTTTTGTTCGCTCTGCACTCTTATTTCCTTCACCAAGATTTTATCCCATTGGATTTGGCCTAGTCCCCCCAATTTACGTAATTTCTCTTATTCTTATTTTAAACATTCTATACTCTAGAATCAAATATAAAAACTATATATACTCACCTTCCAATATGAAGAGTATCACCAAGGAACACCATACCCATGACAACTGCAATAACAATTGAGAGTGGCTTGAACATTGTTACATATACAGGACCTTTTAAGTGTATTGCCCAAGCATATATTGCATTACCCAGGAACTTGCCAAATATTGCCTAAGCATGAGTACATAATAACATATAAAATAAATTCCATTAGTTAAGTACATAAGTTTAATTTTGTTACACTGTCAGTATTGTAAAATATATTACACTATCAGCAAATCACAACCAATCATATATGCCATGACTCTTAAAATTTTTTAATGATTTGGCGGTTATAATTGATTGACATTGTAAAATAACTTTACACTAACAGTGTATATGAATTCATATTGTTTTAGTTTTCATGTATCAGTGAAAAGAAAATGTTAGGGGTATCTTATCTTACAGTGCAGACAATAGAGATCAGTGATATGTTAGTCTTATATTCCAAAGACTACTATTTGTCTCTGCTAATAAACCTACACATAAAGCCAAAATGGCTGCAAATAAGTTGTGAAAGAAGACTGATGTTAGTTCATCTGGAATCTCCTTCATGATTTCCGCCTTCAAAATAAACATATACTATATTAGAATTCAAAATTATTAGAAAGTAATCATATTCTATAAAGCACTGACACATAGATACGTACACCAAACACGACACTGACACGTAATTGGATCTAGCCACATGTGCCATTGTCATGTCTAATAATGACAAGTGTCAGACACTGGACAATGGACACACCTTTAATTTAAAGTGTCGATGCTATATAACATAGAACTTATTGTATATTCCAATATTTGGTAACAAAATATATACCTGAACAATGAACCATATGGTAATTAGTATATTGGATAATGTCAGCAAAAGGCCACCAATGACCCAATTTATATCAACTGATGTAACAATGCCATTTGAGTGTTGAAGATGAAAGGAAGAGGAATTATGAGCAATATTGGTAATTGATTTTCCTTTGTAGAAAGTCACTATAAATCCACCTGATATTGATATAATGCTTCCCCAAACCTTAGCTTGTGTAGTTCTAGTTTTTATAGCTATCTTTTCCATCCTTAACTTGTTACAAAATATTAACAAAATAAACTAAGATGAAAAGAAAAAATATTTGTCGGTTGAAAGAAAGTGGATGAAACCTGCAAATGGCAGCTAACATGAAAGTGAAGGCAGGAATGAGATTTCCAATTGCAGAGGAAAGTGTAGGAGAACTGTAACTGATGCCAGCATAACCCATAATCTGAGCTGAACCTCTTCAAATATTCATGGCCACCAAAATCCAAACCAATAAACAAAAACACAACTAGTACAAGAATTAGCCATTATTTGGATAAACAGTCAAATTAAGCTCTTATAGGATAAACACTTTTAAGATACCGTTTGGCGTATCTTATTTTAGACTTTTTTACTCAATAAAAGGAGAAGCGAGGCCAAACAGATTTTCAAGAAACTCTTGATAAAAAAAAATACTTATTTTTTACGAGTAAAATACATAGAAGAAGATTTTTAAAGATAAAAAAATTACTAAACAGTTTTAGCTTTTTTCTACAAGCTCTTATTTTCACTTTTAGCTTTCAGATAGTTTTTAAGATCTAAAAAAGTCAGGTCAGAACGATTCATAAATATAACCTCCTAAGCTGTTTTTATAAGCTATCCATGATAGCTGATAAGTGCTAAAAAGTAGTTAAATTCCATACTCAATTACGGAATTTATCAACTTGTTTTCAAAGATATTTATAACTAAAACCCCAAAACTTTGTACATTTTAACTAAAGATAATTTTTATGTCCTAATCCTAATTTTTAAGCTTGCATGATCAAAAGAGGAGCAAAAATAAACTCCTTCTCCAAGAGGCTGGTAGCTGAGCGACCAGTGGTAGCTGAGCGACCAGAATGAGGGATCCTTCTCCAAGAGGCTGGTAGCTGAGCGACCAGTGGTAGCTGAGCGACCAGAATGAGGAAGACCTTGAACAGCAAGCAAAGAATTCTACACGTGTCAAGTAACTCCTTCACCAAGGCAAGATTGGTAGCTGAGCGACCAATTGATAGCTGAGCGACCAAACTGAAGGAATTCTTGGGCATCAAGTTGAACTTTTTACACGTGTCAGATAAACCCTTCAGCAAGACAAGCTGGTAGCTGAGCCACCAGTGGTAGCTGAGCGACCAGCTGCTTTTCACGCCTATAAATAGCCCTCAAGAGGAGACCATTTGACACACAATTTTTCCAAGAGACAAACAGAGAAATCTGAGAGTATTCAAAGTATAGTGTCATAGGAAAGTGAAGGTGGATCCATCCAACTTGAGAGATCAAGGGATTGATGTGCATTCTTTGTTCCTCTACTTGTAAGTTTACCACCATGACAATGAGTGGCTAACTCTTTTTATTGTTGGGATTAGATGTAACTACTCATGAATATGTGTTGATTTTGATCTTAATATATATGTTTTAGATATTGATTCATATTTGTGTTATCCTTGCCTTTCATGTTTCATTTCAATGATTTAATTAATATAGACATATGTTAATTGAATCTTTAGAACTAGGATAATCACATATTAAAATTCTAAACTCTAGATATAGATTTAGGATTTAATATTCATGTTAATATTGAATCTTAATGCTATTGTGTCGATCGATAAGCCGAGAGATCGGATTATTAATCGACACAATTGATTTCGCGATGAACTCCGGACACGGAAATATTCGATGAGCAATATCTGAAAATATGAACTAATAGCTAAAGCATGTATATGTTGGTTGAATCAATACATAGGATTGATAAAGTGAAGTCTAATCCCAGCAATCTCATCTCTCTGTTAATTACTTTCTCATTTACCACTGTTATGTTTTCTTAAAGTTTTCGTAAACAAAATACATTTGAATTACGTTACTTAAAATTATATTAATTGTTGAACTGCATCGGTATCGCATCAGTCCCTGTGGAGACGATAAAACAATACTTACTTTTGTACTTCAACAAAATGGCGCCGTTGCCGGGGACTGGCGTTTAGATATTGAAGCATTGCAACAATTTGTATTTTTTTAAGTATTTGTATATATTTGTTTATATTGTATAGTTGTGGTTTGCACTAATCCTTCTTTGCTAGTCAAAGAAATATTTTCTTGTTTGTTTAAATCCTTTTTCAGATTCCCCATCACAAACAAAATCATGACTAATCGTGATTATAGCAACTTCTATACTCCATATGAGTATGAGTCGTATCAACAGTGTCCTCTTGATAATTATGGGCAAACTCCAGAGGCTAGATTGGAGGAGACCCTGATTAAATTCATGGAAATGCAGCAGCAAATAAACCATGAGCAGCAGCAACTGAACCAAGAGCACCTACAATATTTGAAAAACAGCTTTGCACGGGCCAAAAATTTGGAAATTCAGCTTAATCAGATAGCCCAACATATGGCTAATATGCAAAGCATGGAAGTTCAAATCAACACTCAAACCACTCATGAAGAAGATACTATTCTAACAAAGAATGAGGAATGTGGAGAGAGTGTGAAAGAAGTTGTTGAAAAAAATGGGGAAGAAACAATGTTCAAAGAATGTGGTGTAGAGAAAATAGTCGAGGAACCAAAGACACCACACGAAATAGAACTTCCTCAAGAATTTCCATCTACTGAGGAGGACGACACTGTTGATAATAAAGAAATGATGATGGATGCAGAGGTAATTGAAGGATTACTTGACAAGGAAATATCATGTAAGCAAAAGAAGGAGATGGAGAACAAGGTGGAGATTGATCGGGTCATAGAAGAAATTTGTGCCTTGTTCGACAAGAAAGAATTGGGGAGGATTTGGACTCCGCAACATTTATATCTCAAGTTCATGGAGTTCCTCCTAAACCGAAGAAAAAAGACGGATGATGTGATTTCCGTCTCATTTTGGCCACCCTAACCAAAAAGGCGTCAAGCTAGTGACGTAAAAGAAGCGCTTGTTGGGAGGCAACCCAATTTTCTTTCCTTTTCTTTTATTTAAAGCATTTTTAATTACTTATATGTTATAATAGTTTTTGAATATGTTTAGCCTCTTATAAAAACAAAGTCGTTGAACTGGTGTGAATTCCACTTGAAAGTTTGTTTCTGCCATTGTCACCTCTGAAAATCTAACAAAAGCCTAGGGCTGTGTGTTTTACCTTGCAAATGCAGGCATAACTTCATTTTCTTGGCCTGAGGATAGTCCACACTTCTTGAGGAGGGAGAGTAGCAGAAGCAGAGTACAAAAGCACGCCATATACAGTGAAATTTTATTGTTTCAGTCATTAAAATTAATGTTTTATGTTTCATTGCAAATTTTGACTGAATAAACATGGTTTAAATCTTGGTGAATTCTAAATGTGCATATGAATTGAAATGTCTAGGTTTGTGATTAATCAAAAGCAAATGCATGATTAGAATGATTTTCTTTGAATTGCTATAATTGAGGTCAATTTTGTGTGATTATCTTTGAATGATAGGATGAATGTGAACTAAGTTGCTTGATTCAATCTGATTTCATTCTTTCCTTCTTAACATGATTGATTGATTGTGAATCACGTAGACCAGCCAGGTGAGATTGTGTGAACCTTCAATTGTTTATATATTTGAGAGCCGACAATTGTGTTTACTCTGTTGATTTTAACTGAATCTTGCTATTACTTGATGTGTTTGAAGTCATGGAAATGATCAAGGCCATGTTTCTATTTGAGTGCAACTACTTAAGCCTAAAATAACCTACCTTGTGAGATAGTGTGATTCTTTGTTACCCCCATTGAGCCAAAATTTTGAAAATTTGTTTGTTTGAACCCTTGAACCATAATAAAGAAAAACAATGACTTGACCCTTGTCTTAGGATGATTGAGCATTGAGTTTATGTAAGGTTGAAAACAAGTTGGGGAGAAAGAGGTTATTTGATCAAATTGAGAAAAGTAACAAGTAGTTGAAAATGGTGATTGAGAAAGAGAGAGAAAAATATTGAAAGTCATTTGACACACAGTTGAAAATCAAAGAAAATGTGTTACAAAAGAAAAGAAATGAATATAAATGGTGTCAAAACAAAAGAATCACCAAGAGCAAAGAATGGGGAAAGTGAAAGAGGAGTAATAGTTTATGTAATGAAGATACTCAAGTTTATGCTCTTTCATCCTTAAGGCTTTTTGAATCCAAAGAAAAAACAACGATTTCTTGTAGCCTAGCCCCATTACAAGCTTAAGAAAGTCCTTAGTGATCCATGATTGATAATATGTTTTGTGATTATGTTGAGATGCATGTTTGAATTGATTTGTTGTGAACACATTGTTGGATTGAGAGATACACTTCACCCTTGAGTTGAAACACTTGTGAGGATTGTGATTCTAGTTGATTATGTTGTTAATTTGGAAAGTTTGAAATCTTACTTGAGTTTCGAAACTATTTCAAATTCATGCTTTGATTCTTTGATGATTATGAATGATTGATTTTGAACTTGCAACACATTGAATCATGCAAACTTGAAGTAATTTACATATAAAGTTTTTGATTGATTACAAAGCTTGAATGTGCACTAATGATGATTGAGCCATGTTTTCAAAGTTTATTTTGGACTTTTGTTTGAGGACAAACAAAGTTTTAAGTTGGGGAGAGTTGATAAGTGCTAAAAAGTAGTTAAATTCCATACTCAATTACGGAATTTATCAACTTGTTTTCAAAGATATTTATAACTAAAACCCCAAAACTTTGTACATTTTAACTAAAGATAATTTTTATGTCCTAATCCTAATTTTTAAGCTTGCATGATCAAAAGAGGAGCAAAAATAAACTCCTTCTCCAAGAGGCTGGTAGCTGAGCGACCAGTGGTAGCTGAGCGACCAGAATGAGGGATCCTTCTCCAAGAGGCTGGTAGCTGAGCGACCAGTGGTAGCTGAGCGACCAGAATGAGGAAGACCTTGAACAGCAAGCAAAGAATTCTACACGTGTCAAGTAACTCCTTCACCAAGGCAAGATTGGTAGCTGAGCGACCAATTGATAGCTGAGCGACCAAACTGAAGGAATTCTTGGGCATCAAGTTGAACTTTTTACACGTGTCAGATAAACCCTTCAGCAAGACAAGCTGGTAGCTGAGCCACCAGTGGTAGCTGAGCGACCAGCTGCTTTTCACGCCTATAAATAGCCCTCAAGAGGAGACCATTTGACACACAATTTTTCCAAGAGACAAACAGAGAAATCTGAGAGTATTCAAAGTATAGTGTCATAGGAAAGTGAAGGTGGATCCATCCAACTTGAGAGATCAAGGGATTGATGTGCATTCTTTGTTCCTCTACTTGTAAGTTTACCACCATGACAATGAGTGGCTAACTCTTTTTATTGTTGGGATTAGATGTAACTACTCATGAATATGTGTTGATTTTGATCTTAATATATATGTTTTAGATATTGATTCATATTTGTGTTATCCTTGCCTTTCATGTTTCATTTCAATGATTTAATTAATATAGACATATGTTAATTGAATCTTTAGAACTAGGATAATCACATATTAAAATTCTAAACTCTAGATATAGATTTAGGATTTAATATTCATGTTAATATTGAATCTTAATGCTATTGTGTCGATCGATAAGCCGAGAGATCGGATTATTAATCGACACAATTGATTTCGCGATGAACTCCGGACACGGAAATATTCGATGAGCAATATCTGAAAATATGAACTAATAGCTAAAGCATGTATATGTTGGTTGAATCAATACATAGGATTGATAAAGTGAAGTCTAATCCCAGCAATCTCATCTCTCTGTTAATTACTTTCTCATTTACCACTGTTATGTTTTCTTAAAGTTTTCGTAAACAAAATACATTTGAATTACGTTACTTAAAATTATATTAATTGTTGAACTGCATCGGTATCGCATCAGTCCCTGTGGAGACGATAAAACAATACTTACTTTTGTACTTCAACAATAGCTTATGGTTAGATTATAGACATGTCATTAGTTGGTTTGGTAACTGAAGTACACACAAACAAGCTCAAAAGTGTTTATTATGTTAATAGATATATTCAAATAGGTCAATCCAAATAGACTCTTAATGATACTTATAGCATAAACATTTATTTTAGATTTTAATTTGGTCTCTTATGTTTATTTTAGGTTTCAGTTTGGTCTCTTACGTTTCAACATATGTCTTTCTACGTATGCAATCTGTTAGTCACGTGGAGAGTTCAAACGATGTTACTAGAAAAACCGACGGAAATGACTAACTAATGTAATTAGTGGAAATGTAAGGGATCAAATTGATGTTTTTTAAACGTAAATGATCAAATTAAAACTTAAAATAAACATAAGATGCCAAATTTATAATTAAGCCTAAAAAAAATCCAAAACAAACCGGGCCTTAGTATTACTTACCCAATGACTCCAAGAATAGCAATTTTAGATAAGATGGAGAAACTGAGTTGAGGAACCACTCTTGATCTGAAAAGAAGATGAAAAAACAATCATTAATCACTGTCAATAATCTAAACATGCACTAATTAAGACAGTTAAGTTGTATATATAGCATATGATTTGCAATAAACAACTGGAATTATACAAAACCTTATATGGTAAAGATATCCGGGAAAGAAAAAGATAGTTGCAAAAGCATAAGAATAAGTAACAAAGACATATTTACTCATTCCTTGCAAAGTGGCTGCTTTGAACAAAGTGTTTACTCCTGTTATGATGCATTCATTTGCAACAAGAACCACAAAAGGTAGCAAATTTTTGTAATAATACCTTCTGTCCATCCCTCACAACCTGAGTACTTTTAGTCTCACAGACAACCTTTAGTCTAAAAAATATGTACACTGACCGTGTAATTCTATGTTTAGTGTGTGCAACGTGTTTTTTTCACCTTAAATTTTGTATGTTTAATACTCCTTCCGTTCTTTTTCATAAATATCCATTGATATTTTTTATGCATATTAAAAAGATTGATGGTGCAATTAAAGTATACTAGTATGTTAGCCCGTGCCGTGCACGGGATAATTTTTTTTTTAATATTATTTATATGTTTATTTTGTAATATTATTTGAGTAATTTGGTTTAAAATTCTACGATAAAAATTGAGATAATTTTTGAATTATATAGGTTTAAAGATGTTATAAAATAGAGCGAGATGAAGAATATTATTACGCTTCCCGTTCTACACTGTTGACAGATAGATTATTTCTCTCATTTTCATCCACGGGACTATATAGTGACCCTTTAAATATAAAATAATTATAAACTTTGTTCTGAAAATTTAATTAGTATAGGTACATTTTTAATAATGGGGTCGAAAGTGTTCCATGTTTCTCATTCTACACCCGTGAAAGTTCTCTCTCTCTCTCTCTCTCACTATTTCGACATCTCTCCCATATGATAACTTTCATTTTTTAATAATATTTATTTGCTTATGTTCTTTTTTTCTTTTGCATGTTCTCTATGTCATTTTTCATTTTATATTATTTTGAATGTTGTCTATATGTTTAATTTAAATATGTTACATGGGCATAGATATAGTGGGGTGGGAAATACTCTCTCATTCCCCGTTCAACAACACTATGAGATTCTCTATTCCTCTCTCTCTCACATCTCTACAGGGACTCTGTCAACAAAAAATAATTATAAATTTTATATTATTTTTTAAATGAATATTAACATATTTTGACCATGTCCTCATTCTCAAACTTTTTTTTATCATTGTCCACAAAGAAGCAATTTTCATGTGTGAGCGTAAAATGGAAAAATATATATATGAATCTCCACTCACATTGATAAATTAGCATTCCGAAAAAAATTTGAACGAAGGTTTATGGAAAGCTTAAAATTAGAGTTATAAAAAAATCCATTGATTATAAAAAAATTAAAATTATATTACTTTATTTTTGGTTTCAATTCCCATAGATTTTTTCAGTTGGATGTAATATAGTGAAAGTCTGATAAACACAAAATATAAAAAAAAAACTCCCGTAGTCGAAATTTTAATTTTAATTAGTCAATGTATATTTTTAATAGTAGAATGATAAATGTTTCCTGTTTCCCATTGTTTATTTCTATCTCTCTCTCATCTCCGTTTCATCAACAACAAATAGTTGTCAATTCTATATTATTTTAATAATGAATATCAATAAATTTCTTGTGCTCATTAATTTATCACTATCTTCTACATACACTTTTCTTCATGGCGAACCAATTTTCATCGTGCTAAATAAAATTTTAAATAAGGGATCCTCATGATAAAATATGAAATATGAAAATATGGAAATGTCTCGCAGTCAGAATTCAAATTTTAATTAGTCAATGGTATTTTTAACAGTCGGGTGGGAAGTGTTTCCCGTTTTCCATTCTACACAACTGAAAGATTCTCTCTCTCTCTCTCTCTCTCTCTCTCTCTCTCTCTCTCTCTCTTTATATCTCTCTATCGCCTCTATTACAGATCTATAGAGCCTTATCAACAAAAAAAAGTTGTTAATTCTATATTATTTTTAATAAATATCAATAAAATTCTCGTGCTCAGTTGTCATTATCATATACATTCATTTTTCATCATGAGGATCACGAGGATCATGTTTCTAGATAAAATTTTGAATAAGTAATCACCATGATAAAATATAAAAATATGGATAACTCCTACCGTCGAAATTAAAATTTTAATTCGTCAATATGTATTTTTAAAAGTGGGGGTTAGAAGTTTTTCCCGTTTATTATTTCTCCAACACTAATAGATTTCTCTCTCTCTCTCTATATATATATATATATTAATAAAATCCTCATACTCAGTTTTCATTATCATATACACAAACTTTTCATCATGAGAATCACTTTCATCGTGTTAGATAAAATTTTGAATAAGTAATCCCCATGATAAAATATAAAAATATGGATCCACACTTGGAATTCAAATTTTTATTATTCAATGTGTCCGTTACAGGACTCTAGCCACTCCATGAACAAAAAATAGTTGTTAATTCTTTATTATTTTTTAATGAATATCAATAAAATTTTCGTATTTAGTTCTCACTATTATCTACGAACGTTTTTTATTATAAGGATCACTTTTCATCGTGTTAGATAAAATTTAGAGATATTTAGTCAATATATAATTTTTATAGTGTGGTGTGAAGTGCTCTCTATTTCTTATTCTACATTATTTTAGAGATTCTCTTTATCTCTCTCTTTCTCTCTCTCTCTCTCTCTCTCTCTCTCTATATATATATATATATATATATAACATGTAATTGAATGATTGGATAATAAATACATCTCCAATCAAATTTTAGTCGAAGTGTTCACATAGTTTTTACATAAAAGATCTATAATATTTAATGGATTAAATAAACTTGTCGTCATTAAAAGTATAATATATATTAATAATTAAAACATAATATTTGAATTTCTACAAAAAAAATTATTGGAAAAAATTTAATTGAATTTCACCTATGTAATAATATTAGAATTTCTAAAACAAAAAATTACCAATCCCCGCAAAAATAAAGTTTTCTACATAAAAAAGATATAATATCGAAGATTCTACAAAGAAAAATAAAGTTATTACAATAAATAAATATTAGAGAATCTCTAATTGAATGACAAAAAATAATAAAAACTCGATAAAAAAAAAGATAAAAAAAAAAGCTTGAGTCAAAAAACAAAAAAAGAGAGAAGTTATAGTTTAGTTGTATATATCCAACCATTTTTTTTCAAACAATATGGTTTTTTTTTTTAAAAAAAAGATAGTAACTTTCCATAACAATAAAATATTATAAAACACAACCAAAAAAAAATTATAAAAATTAGATTATTGTTGTCAATGAGATTCGAACAATATACCTTATACTAATAATAAAGTAGTTTTCTCTAAAAAAAATGTAGAATTCCATATAATATTATAAAAATTGAATTATTGTTGTCAATGAGATTCGAACCACCGACTTCGTGCTAAAAGCTCCGCATAAGTAGAATCTCTATAATGATGCCACGTAGGATTTTTTTCTTGAGAATGCACGAGAGAGCTCCGTGGGAATCTCGTAATGTATATAATAGAGATTTTTTTGCATTACAATTATTAAGTGAGAAAATGCGACATGCACTAATAGTCTAAAATCATTTTATACTATTATAATTAGTGGAAAAGGAGTAGTTAACAAGAAAATAATATTATTAGATAAGGAAATCAAAATAGCAAATCATTCATTTATGAAAATATCTGTACGGATGGAGGGAAAGGGCCCATGGTAATGTCATTATGTCAGTCACTAAATAGTGACTAGTACTTCTTGAGAACAAACAAATTGAAATCAAGAAAAAATAATTAAATAAATTAATAAATGAGATAAATATAACATAGAAAAGATATAGAGCAAAGAATCGAAACAAATTATATGAAAAATTGTTGTTTAATTGACGTTACAGAAAATTGTATGGAAATCTATCAACAAAATTGTATGGAAAAATCAACGTAACATATATGCAATGGTCACAAAACTCAACACCCACTTTTACAATTCAAATCATCTTCTCTTTCTTCCACCTATTCATTTAACACTCATTCAACTTTTACCCTCTCCAATGATTTTTCATTCAACACTTTACCCCACCACTTTTTATTTCATATTCTTATTTAAATTTAAATTTTTATGATTATATAAAAATACAATTATCGATTAAAATTTAAATTTAAATTATACGATACAAATCATCGATTAAAATTATAATAAAAATTATCGATAAAAATTAAATTAAAAGGGTTTCGACATGCAGATGCATCACGCGGAGGATCGAATGAGCAATGTTCATTACAATACTCAGCAATTTTACCCCAATATACTTCACCTTTCTGGTTTTTACTGACAATACTGTTTGTTCCAAATTTAATCCACCCACCAATTAACACCAAATTTTGTTCAGTGTTCCATGTTGGTTGCTGGTTTTTTCGGCTCTTGGGAGTTGATACCTCTGAATTTGGAGTGACTTCATTAGCAGCTGTCATTCCACCAATGGTCATTTGTGTTGAAAATTCGGGAAATTCCAGTGCACCACCACTCGGAAAATTTCCATTAACCATTGACATGTAACCATTAAATGGGGGTGTTTGAGATGGATTTCTCATCATAGATCCATAATATGGATGAAAGTTTGGAGGATGTTGGTTGGAAATTTGATTTGGATTTTGATAATAGTTGGGATTTTGATAATAGTTGGGATTTTGATAATTGTAGGGATTTTGATAATTGTTGGGATTTTGATAATTGCTTGGATTATTAAAAGAATTTTGGGTTCCATTTAACTAAACAAAGACTAAAACTTAAAAATAAACACTAATAGAAAGATAATACTCCCTCCGTTCATTTTTAAGTGTCCGTTTTGAATAGTAACAGCAAATTAAGAAAGTTTATTTTTGCACCTTATTTTCCTATTATACCCTAATTCTAATTCACCAACAAAATCCTATTTTTTTGCATTCACTTTCTCTTTCCAATAAATTTAATATATTATGCACACACAAAAAAAAAACAAAATTTAATATGTTATGTACCAAAAAAAATAAACAAATAAAAAGATTTAGTTTTCCAAATATATAGCATTAATTAGTTTTATTGAAAAAGATATGAGTAATTGACAAAGGGTATAATTGACAAATCGTACTCTTAAAACACCAAATGGACAGTTAAATAGAAACGCTAAATTCGACGTTTTTGGACACTTAAAAAGGAACGGAGGTAGTAATAAGATAAAGAGAGTGAAAAACTTGGGTTTTTTTCGGTGTCCAAATCAAATGAACCAAATCTCTATTTATAGAGAAAAAAAAATCATGAATTTTGGTATAAAAATAAAAAAATAAAAAAATAATTTGCAATGAAATAATTGAGTTTAAAGATAAAATGAGATAAAAATCTGCAAGACCAATCGCATTGTGCCATGTCTCGCGCGAATCCTTCTCTCTCCGCGTCCCCAAGCTTGCGACGCGCCCTGTCCCCCGTGTGATGCACGCGCCTGGAAAGGCAAATCCGGACGCGACACACGTCCCTCTCGGCAGAGCTTCAACACAGTTGAGTTCTTTCAACTCCTCTCTCCTCCAACTCAACTCAACACCTCATTCAACACCCATCTACAATGGTTTTACAATCTTCAACACCCATTCAACTACTCCATTGTAAATGGTCTAATAATCAACTTAACAAAATGCTTTAAAAAAAAAGTAAGTTAGCAACATAAAAAAATTAAAGTAAGGATAATTTTCTTATTTTAAAATGATTATGAGGATAATTAATTATGTTAATATAATTAAAATTGTAATAAAATATATTGTCATTTATCTCCTCTCCTCGTCTTCAAATCCCTTCTATTTGGGGAAGTAAATATTGAGATTGTGAGTGATTTTGCTCCCCTCCTCTCTCCTCCCTTTCTAAACATTGAATCAAATGTAACACCCCAATTTTTGGAAATAATTATTTTATTAAAAAATTATCAATCCCAGTGTGGTTAGGCGTTAATTGATTTTATTATAGCGGGATAGAAGTGTTGATTTAGTGTCCCCGAGAGCTTAGTTCATTTGGTAGGGACAATAGCATTTTATATGCAGGAGCCAGGGTTCGATCCGTGGACACTCCAGTTATTCACCTTATGGTGGATTTTCAAGCCACTAGGCTATTAGACAAAAAAAAAAAGTGTTGATTTAGTATTTATATTAGTAACTAAATTAAAAATGAGTGAAACTAAGAGGAATTGAGTTAGAGGAAAATATATGTTTAGTTTACCTGAATTTAATTAATTTTGATGTGTTTGCGTATTAGATAATTTCATATGTGGATAGGAGTGGTGAATAATCGGGAGAAGATAATTAAATAGGAATGTAGTTGAGTTTAGTAATTAAACTAAGAAAGAGAATGCGAGAAAATAGTTTTATGAAAAAAAAATAGAAAATTAGAAGGAATTGGGATAAGAGAGGTGGAAATAATAAACATGAGCAGGAAGGGGGTATAGTGCTGTAAAATTGTAATGGGCTGCGTAGCTTTTAGTAAAGATGGGGGTATAAGGTCCGCACTTGTCAGTAAGAAGAAGATTTTACAAAAGATGGCAATAAACTGCAAACAAGAACTACGCAAATAAATACTAGTATTTTGTTCTTAAGGGTCTGTTTTCAGAACTGTTTTATTAATTGGATTTAATAATTAATAAGACTAGTTAGAATTATTTGTCAAAAAAAAAAGACTAGTTAGAATTACTCTAGAAGTTAAATGTGTAAAGTGGTGTCGTTGTTGATGTTTTAATTAATTAGTGTTGTCATTGACTGTTGTTAAATGTTGTCATTTTGCCGTTGTGTTTAATTTGTTGTGTTATGTTGTTTCAAATACTCGTGCATACACTCATGTGTCAAGTCCCCGCCATTGATAGGATAATTAACATAGTAATTATTCTGATGTTGTAGATGTGTTTAGTAATATAAAACTGACATACCAATGAGTAGGTTATGTATTCTCGGTAACATAACTCCAACATACCGGTGATGTAGATTGATATCACATGCATTTAGAAAGTCTAGACTGCATCCCATATATTATATTTGTGTTGTAAAATATGAATATAATTGTTATACTTGAGTTATTGATTTTAATATTGTTTATCTTGAGTTTTTTTTTTACAAACCTCTTGAGTTGTTATTTAGTGTTTATTGGATAATATTTCTGACATGTTTGATCGTCATGATATCTTGTTCCCGCATTCTTATTGTATTATTACACCACCATTTTTGTGTAAATCATTTCTCACCCATTTTTGTGTTGCGTTTGGACTCCTGAGAATTCATATTTTCGGGTAAAGGATTAGTTCGTGTCGCTGGGTACTGAAGATGGCATTAGGAGGTTGTCTTCATGTAATTATTTTAGCTTTTAATTATTGAGTCACTCTAATTGCGCTACACCAGGGCAAACTATTATTTCAATTAAGTTGTTTCTTTAATTTGAAAATTTGAAAACTTGTTATTCATTTAAAGTAATGGAAATGATATTATGAACTTCAGTTGATTCCGCTGCATATTTTTAAAATAAATATTGATGTTTTTAGATGATAATGTGTGAAATTTTAAGTGACGCATATAAATTATATTTTTTTTCTTTAAACTATCAGTTGAAAATTTCGGGTGTTACACCAAACATATTTAATTGCGCATCACACATGTATCTTACGACACATGACTCGATTCATAGGGCTTTTGATTCATGATCGTAAAGTTGATAAAAAGAAAAATGATACATCATCACAAATACTTGTTAATATTCAGTCAATATTTCATATTGTTTTTATATAGATAAATTTCACCATATTATAACTTTTTAACTTCATGCATGTCATAGAGGGGTGGTTTTGGGTCTTTTTTGGCCTAGAATCACCCCCTCTACACCTTTTTTATTGTTCTTTTAAGATAAATAAGTGATTATCACATAAATCAAGTTTTTTTCTTTTGAGTTTTTGTTATTTTGTCGTCGTTTTGTGCGGCGTTGTGTTAGTCGTCGTTTTGTGCGGCGTTGTGTTGGTCGTCGTTTTGTGCGGCGTTGTTTTCTTGTTTTTTACGGTGTTCGCTTGGTTCAGTTTGACAGATCTACTTTGATCGACTACAAATTCAATCAATGACAAAGTTATCAACGATGAAGATCCGAAGACATGAGTATTTCGGTAACTTTTATTTTGTCACATTATTTGTAGGCCTGAGTATGCCGTTTTATGCTATTAACTCGGATGCTGTGAGTTTGTTCGCAGATTCATCCTTTTCGTTTTTAGCGCTATTGAATTTGTGCTTGTATCTGATGTATCAATCTGTTTGAATGAATGAACGTTATGTTTTAGTCAAAAAAAAAAAAAAAACTTCATGCATGTCAAGTTAAAAAAAAACTTTAAAATAATAACATATTAATACAACTTGGTAAATTACCCTTTTATTTAATTAATAAAGGTCTTTACAAATCTCGTACCAACCAAAAAAAATGAGTACTTAAAATTGAAGCAAATAAAATTTAAATGTTAATATTAGATTCATGTGAATATATGAATGGGTTTAACTATATTCTACATTGTAATACACGTGAAGGATAATAAAACTAATTATATAAAAATAATTGTGTAAAATTAATATTAGAATTAACAAAAAGTGTGTATTTTATCAACATGACTTCTTAATCAATATAGAATATTATTACTCTATTGTTTCTAACGAAAAATATTGATCATATTCTAATGGTGGAGCTTAAGAAAATCTGATGATTTATTTACTACTACCTCCGTCCTAAATATAAGATCCTATTGAAAAAATTGCGGGAATTACGAAAGTTTATTGTGATATTAAATTTGTTGATAAATAATATTGTTTTTAGGCAAATGCTAACGAGTGCCCCCGGGGCACTCTTTAAGACCTTAAATAATAAGGTTTTTATAGAATTTTTACGGGAATGCGTAAAGTCAATGCATTAGAAATTGTAATGCTTAATTTTTTGAATAAAAAACTTCTATAAATGGAATGCTTAAAGATAATTTTATTCTTCATGAGAGAATGAGTCAATATTTCTTTTAAAAGTACTATTTATTATAAATTGTAGAAAAATATACACTATAATTAGGGATATGTTGGTAAAAAGAAGTAATTAATGTTCTTGGAAAATTTAAAAGAGCCTTAGTTATAAAAAATGACAAAAAATTCTCAAAAAAGTCTTATATATTTAGGGACGGATATAGTATTTCATTTCCTTTAGTCCGTATGTTTTTTCTAAAGGGTTTGTTTAATGTGGACTTTTCAAAAGTATCAAATATTGAGTTTTACAAGTATAATTTAATTTTTAGTAAAAATAATTGAACTTTATAATAATAAAATATATATTGAAGAAATAAATTTTTACTAAAATTTACTAAAACTGAGAATGGGATCTATTTGAATTTGAAAAAAGTGTGTTAAACAATTTGTTGCTTGCATTTCTCTAGCTTCAAATCAAGTATAGTCTCATATTATGGTAAGAAAGGCCAGCAATAATAATATAAATTTTTGTCCTTTTTCTTTATTTTGCTTACCATAATCATTAATTTCTCTATTTACATACTACTAGTATGTTTTCGGTTCATACACATCTTCAATTTCAACTTGCACACATGTTGAATGTTAATGCAAAATGTACACAGATTTATAAAAGATGTTTTGTAAAGAAGCCAATGCTATTTGTCTGCTGATATAGCCCAATAAGTTATGTCCTATATACGTGAAGAAATGAATCTTTGACCATAACTTTTAGAAATTAATTAATTTGTCATTGTGAGTCTCATCAATGGAAGAGCTTTAGGGTCAAGAGAATTGGGCTTTTTGAGAACAACATGATCTTTTAGTATAAAATTTAATCCCTTAAAAGTAGTTGGAATTAGGTATAGGAATGAATTAATTATGTGGATGATAAAGAGACTTTATTTGTTTTGGAACCATGGAAGCAAACAAATTAATTAAAGATCATGCATATGAATGATTGACAGTTTAAGAAATGAAGGACTAGTAATTTGCCTATAGTTATATTGGCTATATTTGGAAAGAATGAAACAAGATTGGTTAATGCAACTTTCAAATTTTCTTTTACTTTTTCCTTACACACAAATCCATCTTAATACTTAATTTATTATTTATTTATCAATATTACAATAATTTGAGTTGGATAAAACTTATATCTGACTCAGAAAAATTAAATTTAAACATCTAAAACTTAGATATTTGATTGACATTTGAGAGAGAGCAGTCACTAAAGACTAAACGTATAGGCTTCATATTTGTTATAGTACTCATACTATATTTATAAAATATAGATAGAATTATTTTTATTACCGTCATGTAAATACGAAATTTTCACCAACGTTAACGATTTAGGTGAAATTTTTTCATATAAACTTTTGATTATTTGGTTAAGAAATTAAAGTTCTTATTATATAATTTTTTAAAATTCTTATTATTGTTGATATTAATAAAATACATTTACTTATAAAAAAGAATTAGTTAGATACTCCAATATATATAATAATAGTCAATGATAAAATTGATAGATAAGATAGGGTACACTAATATGGTTAATTAACTAATATTATATATTTTATTTATAAAATTAAAGTATATCAAAGGAGATATAAGAATGATTGGTGGGTGACCATGGCATGGTTGAGTTAGAAAGTACTAGAACAATAAAAAAAAAAAGTCAAAACTAATTCAATTTCAACAAATATTAACCAATATTAGCAATTATAGTATTAAAAAAAACATAAGAGCATATTTGTTTTTTGAACTTTTTATGGGCTGAAGTTATTATAAATAAGGATAATCCTTATGCACGGTGCATAAGTGAATAACAATCATCAGATTAGCCCTCCACGTGTCATAATTGTATCGCGGTTTAACATACATACCGGAACAGTTGAGAAAAAAGTGTTCCGGTATGAATATGCATACCGAAACACTTGAGAAAAAGTGTTCCGGTAACCTTATGCATACCGGAACACTTTTTCGGAACATTTGAGAAAAAGTGTTCCGGTAACCTTATGCATACCGAAACAGTTGAGGAAAAGTGTTCCGGTAAACCTTATGCACGGTGCATAATAACCGAACCCCTTTTTATGTGAGTTCCAACACATCAGCATAGCAACTTAATCTATTTATTAAATATTTTATATTCAAATAAAAAGAATAATTAAAATTATAGTAAAAAAATATTAGCAATTTGCTCTACTCCATTTGGAAATGTCACCGTGGGTTCCAACACATCCATAGATTGTTGTCATTTCACTGCTTCCCACAATTCCACTCCTTCAATTCCTTCCTATCTCAACCTAAGTGGCCTATACACACCACACGTGACTACAAATAGATCAAAGCGTCTTAATTGGAGCCTTTCATTCATTTTAAAGGTCGCATATTGATGACCACAAGTACCCCCATATAATGTACTCCTTCCGTCCCAAAAATATAAGTAAAAAGTGATCAACAAAAATAAATGTATTTGGTACAAATCTTTAACTAGATACATCAATTTTTGTTGACCCACTTTTGTTTATATTTTGGGACGGAGGGAGTATAATTGTATTTGGCTTTAAAAAAAAATGTAAATATGCATATTATATTTATCTTGATCCAGAAAATAATTTTTTGTTGGCTCAACTTTCTTTTGTTACAATGCAAATTTTAATTTCATAACCAATCACATGAGTTATATACTTATATGAACAAATCACATAAATTATTCAATTAAAATACAAATGCACATTATGATGATGTATGAGGACATAAAACGTACTCGTACACAATTGTCACACATGTTTCGCTTGACATATTTTTTTCTCAAGATGCTAATTAATTTAAGACTACTCTTCACAAGATGTAACATAATGTAATGTATATTTCTCTTATTAACCCGCTGATCAACTCATCCTCGGATTCATATAATTGAGGACATAAAATGTACTCGTACACATTGGTATAATTTAAATAGGTGGTTGGGGGTGATGTCGGTGCTTACTCCTACGGTACCAATGTCCTACGCGGTGATGGTCGGGAGCGGGTTGAACTAAAAACGGAGAAAAGGGTTCTCAATTGTTTGGCTGGCTTTTATATGGTTGTTGTGGAAATCTAGGAACGATGTGGTGTTTAATAATGTCTTGTTCGATGGGCCGACGGTGTTGGATTCCATAAAGCGGGTGTCGTGGCAATGGTTTGTGAATAATACGGCTAAAGGACCTTGTTTGCTATATGAATGGGAGTGGGAACCGACTGTATGTATGCTTCGGTGATGGTTCTGCTGCTTTGTTTTGTTTCAGCCTGTTGCTGTGATTGAGGTGCTGTGTTAGTTAGTTTTGTTGTTTGAGCCGTGCCTTTTTTGTTGTTGTATTCCCAATCCCAGATGCTGTAATCTATGTTTTTTGTGGCTGAACCTTTTTGTATTGTAATCCTTTCTAGCCTACTATGTACTTCTTGTACTATGTAGAGCATTAATAAAAGTTTGATGTTTCAAAAAAAAATAAAATCTAATTGACCACCAAATTATAAAGTTGTTAATGACTATATTAGAATTTGTATTGAGGTCCGCCACAAATAATTTGAACACGTAGATATGATGAAGAACGTGATGAAAATTGCATGCGCTTAAATTTCAAAGTGTTTATATTATACTAACTAGGTATTGTGTTTAATTTCCCACCATCAGTTTATGTAAATCTGATACAAATGGGTAATATGACGATTCTCATTTAGGATATTTTGGAAGCCTTGAGGGACCCACAAAATACTTGTGACTCATTTTATTCACATAGAGGGACCCACAAAACGATTATGCACGTCATTATCCTATACAAGCGGAGAGGAAAGTTAACCGACATTGTTGTGACGACTCGTAATTCTAAAGTGTTTGTTATCATATTTATTTGTTATCTATTCGATCTCTAAAACCAATCAAACTAAAACTCATCATCATCAATTTAATTTTGAAACTTATGTATAACATAGGAAGCAAAATTTGGGTAACAGAAGTC
This sequence comes from Trifolium repens, assembly GCA_030408175.1. NCBI lineage: Eukaryota > Viridiplantae > Streptophyta > Magnoliopsida > Fabales > Fabaceae > Trifolium > Trifolium repens. Next base: position 12,135,764 of record CP125850.1, read on the forward strand.
TCTTCATGCACTTGCGAGGCTATTAATCCTTAAACATATTTTTATGTTTTTGGTACTTAAAAATTCATATTTATTTTATCATTTGTTAAAAAATTCTAAATTTATATGGGAAAGATTCTTATAATTATGAACATAAATACAATTACTTATTCAAAAATATAAAAAGGACACATAAGTTGCTTAAAATCATAACTTCCTTGTTGCACAAGAAATCTCTTAACATCTGGTTCTTCTCAAATTTTAATGTTTTATTTAAACTAATAACCTTTAGTTAGTTAGTTAAATTGGAAGATCTTAACATCAGGTGCTCTATTGATTGCTTTGATTTGTTAGTTTGTTCAAACACTTTTACTTAGGCTTTGTTTGCGAGTTTGGAGGGGAAGGGAGGGGAGGGCTTTGGAGGGAGGGAAATAGAGAGAAAATTAGAAAAATCTTTTACATTTTTTGAGAAAGTATTTTTTATAGAGAATGACAAATAAATATTTATAATTAATATATTATGAATTTAAGAATATTATAACAACATTAATTAAATTTGAAGAATTCATATAAACCCTCCAAATCCCCTCCAAACCCCCATCCAATACAATTTTTGAGTTCCCCCAAATTGGGGGGTTTTTGTGTTATGAAGAAAAAATAACCCTCCAAGCTCCTTCCCCCCAAACTTCTCTATTCCTTCCACTTGTTTCTTCCTTTTTTTCAAAACCCTTCCCTCCCCCTCCAAACTCGCAAACAAAGCCTTAGAAACATATAATTGATTATTTATTACAGTTGAAATATTTATTTTACAAAAAGAGTTTAGTCCTGAAAAAGTAATATAACTTTACAAAGCTTTAGAAAACAAAATAACATATATTTATCTCGTCTCGTAAATAATGTGAGATTTTTTAACGCACTCTTTTATATAAATATGTGGATGGTCAAATTAGAAACTTGTAAGGATGTAGACCAATAAATTATGGAGAAAGTTCTCATACCATCTTAAAATTAAGTATTGGTTTAATTCAATCCTACAAAGTCGATTTATAAGGTGGAAATATTTTCCAATTAATGTAGAGCATCTTAACAAATAGCTTGATTTTATCATCACTTGTGGTCTAATTTACTGCCTTAATTTCTTTCTTTTCATCGTGTTTGAGTTGGATTGTTTTGGGGGCTTGCTTGGGTGATGCAAATATACCACTTTGCCATCACTGGGGTGACTCAGATGCCACAACAGTCATTGCTACAGTGACACGTGGTATCCACTGCCCTCTCTTTCATTATTATATATATTTTACTATATAATAGTGGTAATAATTGTGAGCAACTTTGCACTCAAAAAGAAGATTTGAGCAACTAGTTCTTGTTAATTTTGATCTGAGAACTTGAATTTGTGTGAGTTACATTACATTGCATTACATTAAAATGTCCCTATTAGATAAGTCACAAACCCACCAAAATGATACAGGAAATTAAAAAATTTGATGATTGGAATCTCATCAACAACAACAAAAAATGATTGGAATCTAGATTTTATGTTAACCTATTAAAAGCTGCTAAATCAAGGTTTATATTATTTTAAGCTGTGAAACCAGACAGCTCAAGTTGCTCTATATATTATAGGATTTTCGACTAAGAGGATATATGATGCTTCTCTAAAGTGTGCTAGGAATATAATACGGTTAAGAAGAAAAATAAATAGAAACACAATCAATAATTCAAAAATATAATGTGAAAAATCCAAAATCGGATAAAAAATCATGATTGTTGTCAAAACCGATAGTCAGAGAATTTATAAACACTGTATGAAAATTGTTATAACACGTGGACTTCACTCTCAACCACACCAGACTCGGTACATTAATACTCTCCAAAGTAAATATTTAAACTATATTTCGCCATACTTTAAAACAAGAGTATAAGAGAAAAAAATGCACAAATATAAAACATAAAAATTATAGATTTTACGTTTTTAGGTAGCAATTTCGAGTTAAATCGCTGGTAGAATCGTTTGCTGATAAAATCGTGATCTGGAACGATTTTAAACGATTTAAATCGTAGTAAAATCTCGGAAATCCTGTAAAATCGTTGGTTTTAACTCTTTGAGATGATTTTACCTATTTAAAAAAAAAATTGACAATTTTTTTTAAAAAAGTCCAATTTTTATGAATATTACATTTTATTTTGGTGATTTAGTATATTTTAGCTTTGAAATTAAGTTGAAATTTTAAATTATTAATGCATTATAGTATTATATAAATATATATACATGTCATGTATATAAAATTAATATTATTTTAATATGAGGTAAAATCGACGATTTTACGTTTCGATTGGTGCACATGCATGGAATGAGCAGCACATGATAACTTCTATATAAAAGAGGACATGTAAATTAACCAAATTCACATTGGAACTATAGAAATTATGAGGTTTTGCAGGTATGAGACTGTATTGTTGAAGGAAATTGCTTTTAAGAATAGATTTGTACTACCTTTATCAACAAGGTGCATTTTCTTTTTGGTAGCACATACCATATTAACTCAATAATTAAGTGACTGACTCGGAGCACTCTTTGAATGGATGAAGTTCTTAAAATAATTTGAAATTTAGTCATACATTAAGTCACTGGATTAGTCGGCAACACTTTAAATATACTAGGGTAGGACTTTTTTCTTTTGGTACAAACTACGGTAGGTAGAACTTATATTGTTGCAATCAATGTTGAAATTTTGACCATAAAACAGAATACCTAAAAACAATGTATATTTTTATAATTATGTGTTTTATTTTGTTACTATCTATCATATTCTTATTCAACTTCTTATCATATCATATTTTTATCATATTCTGCCTATCAAACGATCCTTAATGTCTAACAATTTTTCAAAATAGGATTACTCCAATAAAGGATACTTAAAATTCATTCTCATTAATTGGTTAATGCTTGCTTGCACACAATTAACTCACGCATAACAACTGGTTTTGTACAAAAGCAAAATGGAAAAGAAAGAATGATCTTTTAACACGGAATGTCATATGAAGATATCAAACTATGAATCACTCAAAGTCACTTTAAAAATCAAAAAGAAATAATTGTAATTATTTCCACATGCATTGAAGAATAGTAACTACTCATCATAGCATAGTAGGTTTTATTAGTCATTTTGTGTTTGAACTCCTACTACGTGAGAAGAGACACTTTTTTGTTCAAAAATTTCTTTAAAGTGCCACAAAATCAGAACCTTATGTAGTAGACGCCAACTAAATTCCATTATCATTAACACTGTAAACTACCTTGGCAATATTTGTGGTCGTTACAATTGAACAACTGTAAACAACTATAACATTATTTCACTTGGTAAATTTAGTTACTATATATAGTATATAAGATCTACATGCATAGGTTTGTGCTAATGTTTGTTGATTTTTTTTTTCTAGAGAATTTAGCGGTAAAATTCATAGTCTAAATAATAATTAATAATTTTGATTAATATTTTGTTATTATTATTATTATATATTAATACATTATATATAAAAAAGTAAAGTAGAAAAGTTTAATAATATTTGATAATATTATTACTTTGTGACTTCAAATAATACAATAATTTTAATTGTTATTTCAAAGATAAACAATTCATTTCCAGTCTAAATTTGTACAATACTAATTAAAAAAGGTTAATTAGCTAAAAAAAGAAAACAAAAAGAAAACTGGATTAGAAATATATTGGAGGTTGATAATATGATTAATTAAACCAAGATTAAAAGAGTGATTTGTCAGTTTAAAAAAAGATAATTTACCTTGTATTTCAATAAATTTTTCGACGGAGATTAATAACCGTTAATGGTAAAAGTTTTGTATTTATAACGAAAAAAATATATTGTGATATTTAATTAAACAAGTGGGATGGCTTAAAAAATAGATTATTTAATTCAAAGTTAGAACCGAGCAATAAAATAATTTTTCGATTCCATTGAAATTATGAAAGGCAATTGTTCCCATAAAGAAGATACATTCTTGCAAATGAAGCATATTATTATGCGTTCTTTTTAAAAATTTATATATTATTCTATAAATTGTGCGTTCTTTTTTAAAAAACAAATATTATTGTTTAAAAGATTAACTTTATGTTGTAAATAATTAACTCTTTCTCATGTTAAACTATATACTCCCTCATATTCTTATTATAAACAAAAAAACATCATTTTAATTTTATTAAATAATTAATATATCTATTATAGAATCAACACATCAATTATAATAGTGATTGGAGATAGTACTCTTAATCATTATTGATTCCATTGTTGTTTCAATGATTTTGCTTGAGCAATAAAAAATATGCATTGTCGAGTTGCCCCATATTCCATTAAATTAAATCCACTAATATTGCCAACCCCACTATAGGGTCCATACTAAATGCAATTATACGTGTACATGGATATGACGTAACCAATTAAATTCCATGTTGGTATAAATATTTGAACCATTCCCATGCTACTACTTAGGAAGAAACACAAAACCTTCTTTTAAGTGTTCTTCCTCTTTTCTCTATAATACTACAATACAATAATCTTTTCTCTCAAAATCAAAAAAACAAAAATGGCGATTGAAAAATCAAATTCCTTTGAGAATTGTAAACATTACATGGCTATGATATGTTTACAATTTGGCTATGCTGGTATGAATATTATCACTAAGGTTTCACTCAACCAAGGAATGAGTCACTATGTGCTCGTCGTTTATCGTCACGCTTTCGCAACTGCTTGTATAGCTCCATTTGCATTTGTTCTTGAAAGGTTCATATCATAAACATATTTAAACTTAAAGTCACATTTCTATTACAAATTAATGCTAACTTGTATGGTTTCATTTCCCAGGAAAGGTCAACCAAAGATAACATTCCGAATTTTCGTGCAAATTTTCATCTTAGCTCTTCTCGGGTTAGTCTTATAACATATTTTTAGTCTCGATTAAGAGAGTCCGAACATGCAATTTTATAATATGTAGGGACTGAAAACCGGTATATATGCATGGATTATAAATAAAATTTGAGAGCGATAATAATAGGGTATAGAAACATTAAAAAATTCTATGTAGTATAAATTTAGTGTAAAATTAAATTAAAGTTGCATATTTAATAAATGTGATTATTGTATTTGATTAACAAAACAGGCCAGTGATTGATCAAAATTTCTATTATGCTGGGTTGAAGCTGACATCACCAACTTTTTCTTGTGCAATGAGTAACGTGCTTCCTGCCATGACTTTTGTGATGGCAGTTATATGCAGGTAAATTAAATTAAATCCTGATTATTTTTTAAGGGTATATTATGTTTCATAAAGAGAAGATCCCAGAAGAAGGAATTCATATTTTAAATTTTTATAATTCTTTATTTTATATATAGTATCGTATATTCCTTTCGATTTTTTTTATATAAAATGATTTAATTTTTGAATTTATTAAATAATTGATGTATTTGGCTATAATAAAAACAAGATACATCAGTTATTTAAAGAATGGGAAGTAGTGACTAAGTTTGAAAATATAAAATTCACAATACTAAAATTAACTAAATTAGCTGGGGAAATATAAAGAGGGAAAACGGAAAATCCCTCTCTATATTTTGTGGCGGGGAGAATAGAGATAGATTTTCATCACTAACTTTTGTAGATTATTTTATTCTATTTAGTGATTCATCCTTTTGTATTTCCTTCCAAAGTCCTTTTGATTCATATCCTACATAAGTAGTAAATTTAAATTAGAGTTTTTTCCTTTTTATATAATTTTTTTTATGAATTGCTAATATTTATTTTTGAATATGAAAAAGGATGGAGAAGATAAACATAAAGCAAGTAAGGTGCCAAGCAAAGATATTTGGAACACTATTGACAGTAGCTGGTGCAATGCTAATGACATTATACAAAGGTCCTATTATGGAGTTGTTTTGGGTCAAACATAGACATCCTCAAAATGAAACACATGAAAGTGAAACAACCACCACAGGATCTTCTGAAAAAGATTGGATATTAGGATGCACTTTCCTTATCCTTGCCACCTTTGCTTGGGCTTGTCTCTTTGTTTTACAAGTAAGATATTATACATTAAGGCATTTATTTTTTCTACCCCAAGAGTTTCTCGTGAGTCCTATTTTTATTCACCTGCTATTTAAGTAGTGGACGAATAAAAATGAGAAATTTAAAAAAAAAATATCGTCCGCTATTTAAATAGCAGATGATATTTGAGAAATTGGATAGGGCGGAAAAAAAAATCTCATACATTAAAGTATATAGTAAAAGAAAAATGCATGCACTAACTTTAATTTTCATACTTTATGTTTGAAAAAGTGTCTAAATTATAATAATTTTCATACTTTATGTTTAAATTATAATAATTTATAACATTTATGATACTAATTATTGGGCAGGCAAAAGTTATAGAGACGTACAAGCATCATCAGCTAAGCCTAACTTCACTTATAGTCTTCATTGGTACTCTTCAAGCTATTGCTGTTACTTTTGTTGCTGAGCACAATCTTTCTGTTTGGAGAATTGGTTGGGATATGAGTTTACTTGCTGCTGCTTATGCTGTAAGGATTTTTCTTTTACTTTAACTTATTGTAAGAATTTAATTTTGATTCATATTTAATGTAAAAAAAAATTACACCATTAATGATATAAGTCATACATATGTATGACTTTAAAAGTAGCTACGATAAAAGTTAATAGTTAGACACACACATCAAGTGTGGATGATTTAGGATACGAACTCTGACTCTTATAATAATGTATCTAGTAACTATCAATTGAACTATACATATGGGATTATATACCTGTCATTATTGTTTTTCGATTCGTCAATCTTAAATACGACTAACAAAAATACATGTCATTATTGTTTTTCTTATTTAAAATTAATAATAAAATAGACTAAAAGTAAAAAATTATAATATTTTGAAGGACTAAAAAGATATTTAATTATTTTGTATTAATTATTTTTTTTCCTTATGATTATTTCTTTTAGGGGATTGTGACCTCAAGCTTGGCATACTATGTGCAAGGGCTGGTGATTAGGAAGAAAGGGCCTGTCTTTGCAACTGCCTTTAGCCCACTTATGATGATCATTGTTGCTGTCATGGGCTCCTTTATCCTAGCAGAAGATATTTATTTTGGAGGGTAAATTTCTATTAATACCCCTCTATCAACCATACACACTTATTCACATAAACAAAACATTTATATTTAAATTTAGTTACCATATTTTAAATGACTCTATGTTCCTCATTGGAATATATTGGCAAGATAAAAATATATATTTCAATTTTAGTATAACCCGTGTAATATATATTAAGACTATATGTATCATTGTGTCAAAAAAGAAAAAAGACTATATGTCTCATTAATAGCTTACATTGACTTATGATCATTTTTTTCCAAAACAAAAATTATTGGCATATAATATAATTCCAATTTACTATAACCTATGTAATATATATATTAAGACTTTATGTCCCATTAGTACTGGTTAATAAAAAAATTTCTAATTTTTAATTTATATTAAGACTTTATATTTGTCATGATTCCAACTAAAGAATTTGGTTTTGGACTTTGTGGATGCAGTGTGATAGGTGCCATCTTGATTGTGATAGGCTTATATTCTGTTCTTTGGGGAAAGCACAAGGAAGAAATAGAGAAAAAAGTAGATGACATTCCTTTGCCTATAAAGGGTACTCAAATGAGTGGAAATTCAGGGCCAGTGATTGATGACACAGATCAAGTAAAACATGGTCAAGTTGGAGATACTAACAATATGCTTTCTTCACTTGCAATAAGTATGCCTACTAGAGAGCCTACTAATAATGTTAACCAACAATAAAATGTTTGAGAAAAATGGAATATGAATAGGAATGTCATTTACTTCATCTTCCATTATCCCCCATTTTGTCCCTTTATTAGCAAATTTTCCTCCCCCACCCCCCTTTTGTATTTGAGGAAAGTATGTATAATTTTGTAACAAATTCCAACTAATCCATGTAGAAAAGGGAATCATAAAGTTTATCTATCTCTATCTCTTTTCTCTATTTTTTCTTTCATACTTACCGGTAGTTTTGTCTAACATACACAAGTGATGCAGATCGTTATCAAACTTATGTTCATCATTGAATCAATATGTCTGGTAAAAACAAACCTATGTATGATAAAACACTTGTCTCACTTATGGACCATAGACTTGGCCCTTTGTTGTCAAAGAAAAAGTTGTGGAATTTCTATTATTCTATTTTTTATTAGTTTTTATTTTAATGAAGCCTGATTCAGATTCCACTAAAAAGGTAGTGATTTGTGTTTTCTCATATTGATGTGTGTAAAACCATTTAACTTTGTTTGAGAATCATGCACCAAGAATACTTCACTCTATTATTGATCATATATTTAACAATTCTAGAGTCAAGTGGACGAAATGTTCTAAATTCTAATTACAATGTTTGTATTTGCAGTCATAGTCGAGCTTTATTGCACTTGCATGAATTATTCTTCAAATAATGCGACAAAAAATATAGATATATATTCTGCAATATTTTTTTTTTAAATGACATTTGAAATATACTTTGTTGTGGAATGTATTCTGCAATATTTTTTTAAAATATCAATGCATCTAACATTTAGATACACTTTTTGAAGATATAGGCTTTGTTTGGTAAACCAAATAAGCTAGTTTATAGCTTATAGCTTTTAGCTTATAAGCTAAAAGCTCTGTTTGGTAACAGCTTTTGAAAAAGAGCTTATAGCTTATTTTACTAGCTTATAGCTTATTTTTCAAATGCTATTTCAAGTAGCTTATAGCTTATTATCTTTTCTTCCAATTTTACCCCTATCATCTTACTTGAAAAGAATTAAATATTAATTAAACATATCATTTTTATGTCATTTCATACTTATAAGCTAGTCCAACCACTAATTTTACCAAACACTACAAATTCAATCAGCTAGCTTATTCGCTATAAGCTAAAAGCTAGCTTATAAGTTATCCGCTATAAGTTCATCCGCTATAAGCTAGCTTATCAGCTATCCGCTAATTTTTACTAAAGAGAGCCATAACAGATGCCCAAAACAAAAGAAGCACAACATTATCGGTATCTAATCTAATCTAATATATAATGAAATGCACCCTAATGGTTCATCAAATTATTAACAATTAACACAGTCCAAATAGTCAATAGTCTATCAAACTACAATGATACATCATCCAAATAAATTGATATATTATTAAATGGAAAATGTTTTATTAAAATAAGTTTTATCAAATAAGTATTGTAGTTGTGAGAACTAATCCTACTTTGAATTCCTGAACCATTTAAGTGTCATAAAAATGCAAGTAATAGGCTTTCATTTTTTTCACAAGGTCTCTTCAGCTCAAAACTCCCATTATATGACACGAACAAAAATCTCAAGACTACAGCATCATAATTCTTTCATGTGCTCCAACTCTAGAAAAGTTGAAACTGCATACCTTATTCCAACTACTAACATGAATGAGTAAGGGTGACTTTTCTGTAATTTATTTCTATTAGCCATGTCATCTGTCATGTAAAAATTCACAATCAACTCCCCAAGCTATCATCAATATCTATTTGTAGAGGGAAAAGGTTTTGTATAAAGTTGCAAAAAGAAACACAGAGCTTCTAGAATAAGTGCATTTACATAGAAAAATGATTTACATTAGTCTAATTTGAGGACAATTTAATTGCCCCTTGAAACAGAATCATCTTTCGGAAGAGCAACGTAGTTCACTGGAATTATGTTCCCTCTGCCACTTTCTCTGCGATCCTTTGCACCTGAGGTTCCATAACGGCCTGAAGGAGTGTGCATCCGGCGCCCAGTCGGTGTCCCAACTATGGTGTTACCATGAGTGCTCTGGCTCAGAGGCTTCTTTGTTGCAGATCTTGAACCAAACATTGCTTCTTGCTCTACAGCAAGTTGTTCATTAAGCCGCTTCTGCTCCTGTTAAGAACACCAGAATAAATAGTTGTGTAACCTAAAGTTTGAAGCTGACATGACAACCAAACAATTACCATCCAAATTGACTTTTGTGACAAAAATACTGTAAAGACTTTATTTATTTGAGAAGTGGTATAGGAAATTTTTCGATTAAAAGCTATTGTCATATTTATAAGAAGTAAAACTGAATTTAACCTTCAAAACTTATTTCTTTGCATAACATAAGTATTAAAGAAAATACACTTGCTCACAAACAGCGTTCGAATAAATTTACCAATAAGCCAAAACAAGATCAGCAGGAATACACACACCCTTGCTGGAAAATGCAGATTGATTTTCATTCAGAATAAAGTTTTTGTTCAATGACATAGAAGAAGATTAAAGAGAAGAACAAAAAGAGGCTGAAAAAGTACTGACTGTAAGTCATACCCGAGATTTTCGCTTCTCTTCTTCTTTCAATTGCCGTTGTACATTGTATTCATCCAAGCTATCCAACAATGGAACCTGAAATAAATTTGAGTCAGAACCTGACTAATGTTTCCCCATATTACAGTCAATAATATAAAGTATAGTCATCATCACCTTTTCATATAAGAAAGGTATTCCTTTTTCCACCTCCCATGCTTTCACTTTTGCAGTCAAATTGTCTACCATAGCTGCTCAGTAAAATATTTGAAGAATATTTAGTGTTAAACCAATGAGGAAACTAGCAGTAAGTTACAACCTAGAGCTTTGCACTTATATGTGATTTTTTTTATGAAAAGAGCATTATTTTCAGTCCTTCACATATGATATTCAAGCTATGAGAAACAAGAATGGTTACTTAATCTGCCAGCTTTGGAACATAGAATAAAGGTTTTGGATTCACTTCTTTCAAAATTAGATAGTCCTAAAACACCATTAAATTATATAATTTTTTACAGCCAACACCCCCATATGAATAGCTCATTGTTAGTCAATCACGGTTAGAAATTTCTAGTTGTCAGTTTGTACGTTGCATATTCAGTAGCTACTGCAAACGGAAAAAGCATTCTGATTCAAGCATACACAGCAACTAGTTCACAGGTTTCCCTTAACATTAAGGCATAAAAATCTACTATAATCATCAAGATTCTAGATCAACTAAAACTACTACAAATGTAAAATTTAAAATAATGACTCACATTGAATCTTGCTGACAAGAATGCGTGCTTTCTCTGCACGCTTCAAATTTTTGTGTGCTCCTCTTACTGCACTATATCGATTTTCATCCTGGTATGATGGTGAAAAGAACGATCAACAACAATAAACTATAGTAACATACTAACATGTGTGCTTATGACAGTCATCAGGTTCCCTTTTGACAAGACTAAGCTAAATATATGGGTTGAAAACAATTTTAAAAAAATCATATATAAATTGATAAAACAACATTTCTGTACGCTATGGTGATAAATTTCATCTGCGTCAATTTATAGCTTCTATAAGAATAAAATAATTTCAAATAAACTTAAGAATGGTATCTACCCTTTCATATTCATCTAACCACTTTTCCTCCTCAGCTGCAAATTTCCATTTCTCCACCCTATCTAAGATATCTCTTCTGCTTAGAGCTTGCTCTTTGGCCTTTCTGATTTGATCATCCATGTTTTGAAGCAATTCAGACATGTCAATATTACCTGCAAAGCAATTATAGCTTATGTGATTAAATGAAAATAGAAACTAAGAACAGACATTATGATTGCGCATTCATAATGTCTGTAACAACAGTTACAGAGGGTATTTAAGAGGAAAGAAAAAGGAAACTAATGGTATAATTGTAAGTAGCCGCATTTAAATTTGAAGAAAAAAAAATCAATAACACTTTAGGCATAGTTTATGTACCAGATTCTATGAGGTTGGTCAGAATCTGTCTAGCAGATTCACTATCCACATCCATGTGAACCCCTCTGTAAATTTCTTCAAGTTCATTCTGTCTTTTAAACACTATTTCCTTCATCTTACTGGCTTTCATAACATTTAAGCGCTCAACTTCAACCTCAGCCTGCATAAATATAAATAATCAAGCAACTAAAATTCAAACTATGCAAGTCAAATTGCAATGCAAGTTCAAGTCATATAAGTTTTCACCTGCTTGATAACATCAGCAGAAAGGCACCCTCGGATTGACACTTCATCAACTGATGCTGAAATTAATCTAGTAACATGGCTAAAGGCCTTTTGCTCATCAATTGGCATCTCCATAAGATCCCATAACTCTACCAAGAATTTAGCAAGTTCTTGTATCTGCAAGTAAAATTATGTTCATAAATTTTCAAGAACCTGTTGGGAAAAATCGCTCCATCAATAAGAAAATTAGACATTCAATCCATTCTTATTTATTTACATGAATTAAAACAGTAATACCCTTTCAACCTCATGATTCCATCCTCGCGACATACTCCCTCTAGTCCTTATTATAAGAAAAAAGTGTTTTTTAGGTTCATAGAATGATTGATGTATTTGGTTTATACTAAGAACTAGATACATCAATCATTCTATAAATCTAAAAAGTAAACTTTTTTTTCTTATGATATGGACTAGAGGGAGTAATAGAAAAAGAAGCAAACACGTGCACAAAAAGAATAGTTCCAATGATAAAGAAAAGAAAATATTTATGACTTAGTTTCGTTCATAGTAGTAAATCCCGGATAGCGGAGCGGCCAACCCCAAAACTGGGATAGCGGGATAGCCGCTATTTGAATTATTTAATATATAATTATATAATAATTAAGACTATATATCTACATATTTTGATTTGTATACTAAATATATACATATGTAGTTATTTTTTATTTAAAACAACATTTAATAATTAGTGAAATAATATATTATTTTTACTATTATTTAGGCCCCGTTTGGCCTGGCTTATTTTTCTCTTTTTTTCTCCTCCTTAAAAATAGTAAAGTAGGAAAAAATTGTGTTTGACTTAATTTTTTTTTATTTTTCACTTCTTTACTTTATTTCTCTAATACTTTTAAGGAGAAATAATGTCAAATATAATTTTATACTTCTTTATTTCGTTTAAGCTAAAATAAAAAGTAAAAAATAAGCCGGGCCAAACGGGGCCTTAATCAGTGCCAACTATCTCCATTTTGGAATATATGACATTTTAAGATAATGAAACAAACCATCACGCAAAACAACCAAATCATGCGATGGGGACAGACGGAGACACCATGTAATGGAGCTGATCCGGCGAATTCGGCCATAAAAAGTGCTTCGTGCTCCATGAAAACACAAAAGCGGCTATCCCCCCCCCCCCCCCCACCATGACCCGCTCTGCTCAGCCCCTCTGCTATCCCAGCTGGAGCAACCGCTATCGCTAACTACTCCGCTACCGGCCTTCTCATCGCGGCACGCTGCCGCTCCGCCTCCACAACTATAGCGACACTATAGCCGCCATCAACTACTTTCGTTCATTGCATCTTAAACCTTTTTTAACATAAATTTCAACCTTATTTTATAAAGCATCGAGTTTTACTGTCTAATACACTTTCTTCTGATTGCATAATCACTTTATTCAAAATTCCAATTGCATACAAAACAGGATATTAGAAAATCAAAATAATTATGGAAGCTGCAAGAAAATAAGAGATAGAGCATCAAAAGATACTGCAATTCGATGCAAGAAATGAATAAGTTGACTAGGATACTTATGACCAATTAACACTAAACAGTAACGGTGAGACACATGCGGTATTTAATCTAGATCAGAAAAAGTGACCTTTTGTAGCCTTTGTTGCTTTTCCTGCTTTAATGAATGAATTGCCCCAGTTAAGCTAGCAAGAGTGTCGTTGCTAATGCTTAGTGATGCACCATTTGAGGAATCAATCAAGCTTGGGTGGATGTCATTTAATGTCTTCGAAAAATCAATTGACATTACTTCAGAAAGCTCGCTGATAGTACTGATATGAGTCTTCACTTTCTGCTGGCGCAACATCTTATTGGAGAGAAAAGAAGCAATATTAGGCTAACACTTAAAGAAAACAAAAAAACATATGGAAGAGCTGATATTATGCGACTTTATTTTGAATTTGGTAGCACCTTTTCATTTTGAAGTTCATCGAGGTGCGATTTGAGTTCCCCCAATTTCTTCGCTGTCAGATCACATTGACCAACATCTTGATCCGTGACACCTTTGGATTGCCCACAGCCTGCTATTTCAGCACATATCTGAGAAATTTGGGACTTTATTTTTAAAAATTCCTTGACTCTCTCATCCTTCTTTGACCTCAACTCCTCTAAGACAGGTCTGATGTTGGCTAATTGCTGCTTCAGCGTGCCCTTTCCCTTTCAAATGCCGAACTGAGTTAGCTGAGTATTTAACTACCAAATTCTAATTGTGCAAAGGGGCAAACTTGAGGATTTGGGAATGATCAAACAGGGATTGCAGTTATTGACACACAAAAATAGAAGAAAATAATTAATCATAAAATCTGATAATGATTACCGTTAAAAAATGCGTCTGTAAAATTCAATTTCGTAAATAACTACACATGTTTATTATTAAGAATTAAAATACAGTCTTCTATCTAACTAAACATTGAGGAAAAGAAAAGTAACTTATAAATGCTAAAACTATGCTTTGATTTGCTTATAAAAGATTTAAAGTGTTAGCAAAAAAGTCCAACTTTGGAAAGTTTTAGGTTCCATATTAGTTATTGAAATTGTAAGATAGGGTAATTTGGTCCATGACATTAAGAAAATTTTAAAATGATCACAAAACTTAAAATGCTCAATCACATTATTAATCTTTTGAAGTTGGTCGCTTTAATCCTTGAAATGGTCATAAAATGACTAATATGGCTGAAGATATTCGACTAATCTTTTAAAGTCAGTCAATTTGGTCCTTGAAATTCTCACAAAACGACTGATATGATCAAAGATATTCAAATTGATGGAAAATTTTGAAATTTTGCTAATTTTAGGGATCAAAGTCAAACCCTTACAATTTCAGGGACTAGATTAGGGATTTACAATCTTAGCAAAAACCTAATGGAAAATTGTGCTCAAGAGTGACGTATTCAGTGTTGGCGATGGCGATGGCTGATGGTGGAGAGAGAAAATCCCGCCATACCAGCTGTTGTGTGGTGCCGTTATATCGGCCTATTGCGGAAAATCCCACAATATCAGCCTAAATAGGCTGTGGCGTAGAGCCCAAAAACCACCACCGATATCCGCCATTGCCGATATTCAATAACACTGGCCGTGTTAATAGAAACAACTACAGTACAAAAGAGAATGCCAATGGAACGTACCCGTGAGAACATCACACAATCCCCAAGAGAAGAAGCAATATTGGTGACTTCAGATTCAGCATCAGCCAACCACTTAAACAAGTCAGCTTTGTGCTTTCTGGTTTGCTCAACCTTTTTGTGATAAATGTCAAGACACTCTTGCTCCAGTTGAAGAAGCATATTGTCTCTATCAGTGTCACTCTCCCCAATCTCATCCCATATCATCTGAAAAACAAAACTTTAGATCATTAATTAATTCATTCACCAAAGATTACATCCACATATACATCAACATTTGAGCATATCACCCCATCAATAAGAAAACAAATTATTTGTTCCTTCGTTGGAAGGATACATATCCTTATAGATACCAACAAATTATAAAACATTAAAGATGGTTTATGATTAAAAACTAGTGAGATTAATCTCTAGTACCATTCATTCTATTAAAGATAACAAAATTAATGATAACAAATTAACCACCATTAAAAGGGGATTATCAATGTACCTTTTTCACTCGCATACGCATTTTTAAGGTAAACCAAGATAACCACCAATAAAAGGGGATTATCATTTATCAATGTACCCTTTTCACTTGCATACACATTTTTACGTAAATCGCCAATAAAAGTGGATTATCAATAAATCGGTATTTATGCACGCAGTTGTAGAGACTAATAAAATGCATATAAAAAATTGACATCTCCCGGCAAATATTTTTCAAACCGACAACCAAAATCGAACTACCAATCTAATAGTTAAGAAATCCAAGTATCTATCACATGTGTCACACCACGTTTGTAACTTTGTACACCTAGGATTGAGTAGTACTAAACAAATCAACAACAACAACAGCAACAAAATCTGAAGTTTTTATGATTATTAACCGAAACAAATGAGCTAAAAAGGAAAGCACAACACAAAAGAAAGGAACTGCATTGAAAATATATAATTTCCGCCACTGAAAATTCATAACAAAAAGTAAAT
This sequence comes from Trifolium repens, assembly GCA_030408175.1. Taxonomy (NCBI): domain Eukaryota; kingdom Viridiplantae; phylum Streptophyta; class Magnoliopsida; order Fabales; family Fabaceae; genus Trifolium; species Trifolium repens. Next base: position 12,151,985 of record CP125850.1, read on the forward strand.
AAATATAAAGAAATTAAAAAGGTTGAAGTGGGTAAAGAACCTGCAATTGACGGAGGAGAGAAGCACAGGTGGTGCGAGAAGGAGAAATGGAAGGAGGTGTGGACGCCATTGTTGTGAAGAAAGAGCAAGAAAGTAAACCCTAGAAACAAAAAAATGGGAAATTGAAAACGGTAAGCGTTTCGAGCGTTTGATGAAATTTATTTGTAGTAATGATGAGCGAAGGAAAATCCCTTGATTTGAGTTTTCTTTGACGGAATAGAATCCTCTTCAAATTTGCTTTTGGGTTCTGGCGCCAAACGCACATTTTTTAAATTAATTTAATAATTAATAAGTTAATTTTTAAAATTTTGGTCAAAAATTGATTAAGAAATAAATAAATTTTGGTCAGAAAGAAAAAATGATAAGTTAATAAAAAACTTAAAAGTCTGTAGCCAAAACAAAAAACGTATTAGTTATTTCCCATTTATTTTCTTATCAAAATGGGCAAATATTAAGAAGTGTGTAACGTAATCGATATTTCAAAAATCAATTTCATCATTCTAAATAAAAAAAAGTTGAGGTGATAAGACACTAATTTATGTTTGGTCAAAAAATAAAAGATTGAAGAGAAGAATTCGCGCTCCCCTGAAATAAAATAAGAAAGCTAGTTAGACTATTACTAGACGGAAGACTTAGAAGAAAGCTAAGTCAACCGACTTCGGGAATGGAAGAAATATTGGGCAATTTACTTTATACCTATTATTTCGTCTGGTTTTTGGTTTCTAGTCTCATTTTATTAGTCGCGCCATCATATTATACACTACGAACAAAATAGAACCCCAGAGAGAGAAACATCCATTTACTGACCGCACTAGATTTATTGATTCGCTGGGAGAGAATAGAGTCAAGGTTCGTTGGCAAGTACTTCCTCCTTGGGTGGGCCCCCTAACAGGTTAGCTATAGCATTCTCGAGGGTCGGAATGGTCTACCTAGAATCATTCCTTCATTTCACCGTAAGATTCTTTTTTGTAATTCATGGTCTAATTAGACAACATCTTGCTTCGGGTTGCTAAGAGTCAAATAAAAAGGTATGGGAAATACTTCAATAAGCTATGCGGTGGCCTTCACCTTCCAATACATTATTTTCAATCTGTAGTGCTAGCAGGAATGCAAGTGAATGAATCTCATCCCCTAGCGAGTCAAGTGCTTACGCCCTTTTAGATTAGAGATAGGGGCACGCTAGCGGGACTTTTCTTATATGTCACTTGAATTAGGTTTGTTCTATTAGCTTGCCATGGTTCATTTGAGGAGGGGTGTTTACAAGGGTTTTGGAAGACTTAGTTCGGAATAAAGTGTCGGTCCACTCAATTCATATCTTTAAGTTCGATCATTGACAATGTTCAAAGAAAGGGTGGACCATTGATAAAGTAGTTTAATAATTTTTCAAAGAAAATTCTAATATGGATAAGTTTCTCAAGTGGTCTATGGTAGACAAGTAATGAATAACATTATAACAAATATAAAATTTATTATTGTATTGAAATGTAATATCATATAGGTCATTCATAATTTTTTTAAAAGAAATTGAAAATCGTCTGATATGTTATTGAGATCAGGGGTGTTCGCGGTGCGGTTTGATTCGGTTTTGAGTATAAAAATCATCTTAACCGCGAAATAAAAATGCATGTAGTTCGGTTTAGTTCGGTTGATTTTTAAAAGTCATCCAAACTAAATCAATGCAGTTAGGATCAGTTTGGTTTGTGCAATTTTGGATTGGTTCGAATTCAAACGTCCTTAATTGAAACACATTAAGATTAACGGCTTATAAATTTTTATTTTTTTGAAGAAGCTAAATTAGCTCACTAAATTGGCACCAAAGTAATAGTATCCACGGTGGACCATAGCATTAGCATTATTTTTTAAAGGGTCTTGCTAACGAGTGTTCCCGAGCTGGGACACTCTTTAAACATTCCATTTAAAATTTAAAACATTTCAATTCTCAATGCGTTGACTTCACACATTCGCATAACTTTTTTTACAAAAACTTGTTATTTTAGGTGCTTAAAAAGTGATCCGAAGACATTCGTTAGCATTTTCCTTTTTTAAATCATGTTTCTTAACCTGCATAAGTTAGTAGATTATGATGGCATAGCGTGTGGAATACGTGGCTTCGAAGCTAAGCAACACGCGTGCAAACCCAATACAAACGGCGCTTATACACCCCCACAAACACTTTACTTACTCACTGCGTTAAACCAAAGCCTTCTTAATGACACCGACTTCTTCTTCATTTCCAATCTCATCTCTTCTTTCTTTCTCATTCTTCTTCTTCGCCATCTTCACTTTTCTAGAATCTTCTGCAGATTGTTCCCAATTCGATCACGCGCCAATGACTACCTTATGCGGAGGCATTCACGATTCACATAGCTCTCAAAATTCCGCTGAAATTGAATCCCTTGCTCGATTCGCTGTTGATCAACATAATACCAAACAGGTTTCTTATTCCTTCTCTTCTATTATCTTTTTGTGATCATAAAAATTGATTATCATTTTTTTAATTTAATTAGTGTTCTTTTTTTAATTTCCAATCTTTTGTTTCATCTGTAGTTACTGTGTAATAAACGCTCTTTGTTTTGTTGTTTTGTGAATGAAAAATAAAATAGATGCATGTCGTGATCATACTCACAGTTAATCACTTAACAAAATATTAATTAATTTTGAATATATTAAGGACTTTTTTGATAAAAAGAGCTTAATCAGGCGATTATAGCATAGTAAATGTTTATATAAGCTATTTTTATAACAGGAGAACTTTTTCAATATAAGCTATAGGAGAAGTTTTTCAATATTCTTTTCTTGAGCTTATGAAAAAAGTTGAAAACATTTCATAGACACGAGTTTATGCTTGTATATAAGTAGATAAGCTCAAGTTAGTAAACAAATCCAAACATTCACTAGGAGTCTATTTGGATAAACAGCTGCAAAAGCGTACGTATATCACAAGCAAGCTTATGTTACATAGGGTGCATTTGTTTTAGATTTAAAAAAATGGATTTTTTCTTTGTATTTTTTGAAAATGGATTTTGTAAAATCGTTTTTCAAAATATTACAAATTTTTTTATATTCATTTTTTCTAAATTGAAACACTAATTTTGACATCATATATCATAAACTATTTTTATAGCAAAATATAAATTGTTTTTATATATGTGCTACGAGCTATTTCATAAGCTATTATGAAGAATTTATGAAAATAAGTTGAAAAAACTTATGAATATTGTCATAAGCTGTTTTCATAAATTCTACCTAACAGAATATATTAGCTTATGTAAGCTCAAATAAGCCAAACCAAACAGGCACCTAAGTATCTTCCACATTTATTTTGATTTTCACAACATTTTGTTAAAAGAAAACTCAACATAACATTTTGTCGATTGTCATCTACAAAGCATTGTTCTTATGCTAATGTTATCTCGAATTTGATCAATTGTAACTGTAAAGCATTGTGCTTAACTGCTTATGCTATAACTGCTTGGGGGATCATAACATCTTAAAGTATGGTTTGGTTTCTCTAATGAGCTATTCACTTTAGAGGGTAAATCAATTGTTGATATTGTAACAATCTGTTATTTGTTATACATGAGCATTAAATATCCACAAGATTACGTACTTTTATTGTTTAAAGTGAATAATTCATTTCGTAGAAGCTAAATCAAGTGGTATTTGGTTTGATTCTCGGTTAGTCGGAGTCCAATATGGTTCCCGCACCAAATGCTGGTTCATGCCCGAAACTCTTTTAATTACAGTAATGTTCGGACCTGTGTTGTGTTGATTTGATAAATGAACGTGTTGGATCTCATAACACATGTTTGATCCAAAATAAGGGGATGTTAAGAAATTGGGTAGCTCGCTTGTGTTTGTCTTCATTAGGTTGTTCTAATGTACTTGTTTATTGGATTGCTGAGATTTGTTATTTTTGTGCTGAAGAATTCACTTCTGGAGTTTGCACGGGTGGTGAAAGCACGTGAGCAGGTTGTTGCTGGTACACTTCATCATCTTACTCTCGAGGCTATTGATGGGGGTGAGAAGAAGATCTATGAAGCCAAAGTCTGGGTCAAACCCTGGCTGAACTTTAAAGAACTTCAAGAGTTCAAACATGCTGGTGATGGTGGTGCTCCATCATTTACCTCTGCAGATCTTGGTGTGCTAAAGGGTATGCCATTTTGTGTAGACTGTATATTTATTGATATGACAAACAACTTAGCTATTAATTTTTGATTTCTTAGCAAATAGTTGTTTCTATTTATAACTTGTTTTCAAATTTCAAGGTTGTACTACTTTTTGTGTCAATTATACCCTTATTTTATCAATTATTTACACATAAATTAATGAAAAGAGATGGTAAATGAGTGACTGGATAGTGGACCAAATGGTTATGTGCATTTAAGTGATTAGAAGGCTCGCAAATGGCCAAAACTTTTTGTGCATCATTATAAATCCTGCTTTGAAGTGAACTTGCAGTTACTGTTGGTTTGGTCATTGAGGTAAGTGGTTAGGAGTGACGACTAATCTATGGAAGATGGAGTGTTACCATTGAATTGAATCTAAAATGCATTGACGAATTCTTGAAGTTTGGAAAGATTACAAATTAGACGGTTTAATGTCTTATGGGAATGTATTATCTCATATTATCTCATATATAGTACTGCATCAGGATGTGAATTTATAGTTTTCTTTACTTAGGATTTGCGTGCACCGGTATCTATCTGTGGGCAATTTCTAATGAAAATGTAGTAAAAGCCTCATTGTCATTGGAACTTCAGGTGTTTGCTAATACCATCTTCTGCTGTTCTGCTTTTATTATTATCAGATGGCCACAAGCCAGGGTGGCAGTCTGTGCCAACACATGACCCTCAAGTTCAGGATGCAGCAAATCATGCTATCAAGTCCATTCAGCAGAGGTCAAATTCACTACTGCCCTATGAGCTCCATGAGGTTGCTGATGCAAAGGCTGAGGTCAGTACCTTATTTTGTATTGTTTGTTTGCAAAACTGGTTTTGAAATGCTACGTGGTTGAGTTGTTGGTTGTAATTTGATCATTTCAGCACTAGAAAAATATCATATAGAAGGTCTCATTTGTTTCAAGTTTTATAAAAAATAATAATAGATGTGAATATTAGCTGAAAACAAGAAACAGTAAAAAGATTTGACCAAAACTTTATTCAGGCCATGGGAGAATTTGTGATTCTTCTGGTTGCTGTAATTAGATTTTGTGTGTTCTTATTGCTCTCTTTTTTATGACCTGGTCATCTTATGTGCCCATGCTTTGTTTATCTGAAACCTATTTGTATAATATCTATCTGAAAAGTGCATTTGGCATTATGCTATTAGCTGCTTGTAATATGCTCTGATTAGCATTATTCAGTCAGTCGAAGGCAACTTATTGTCATTTCTGTTGTTTATAACTTGAAATTGTTATATGTTGAATTTTTTTCAACGATAATAATCTCTTCTGAGAACCGTTTCTGCGTGTTTGTTGTCTCTTACAAGAAAATCTGCATTTGGGCTGCTTATGAGATTCTTGATTTATCTTCACTGATGGATATCTTAATTGTTGTGCAGGTCAACGATGATGTTGCTAAGTTTAATTTGCTTCTCAAGGTCAAGCGTGGAGAGAAGGAAGAGAAGTTCAAGGTAGAGGTGCACAAGAATAATGAGGGTAGTTTCCGTCTTAATCAGATGGAAGTCGATCATTCCTAAGCCTGATATCAAGCTTGGTCGCAGTAGCAATACAGGCCTTCTTGGACCCTAAATTTGCTCTTTTTATATATGGGATGTATCATTATGTACGACTCACATAACTAGTACTTTTCGAATATTGCCCTTGTTATATATGTCTCGGCAACTATATCATATCAGTGGTTCCCCCCCAAATTTGTGCCTTGGCCACAAATTATTGTTTTACTACTTGTGATGGGTTCATTTAACAAAGGAAACAAATTATCGGTTACATTAGTTAGTGACTATGAAAATGTGTTTGTTTACTAGGGATGACAATGGATGTAGCTTGTGTTAGGGAAAACTATTGGTATTTGGGAGGCTTGGAACCTTTGTACCAACTAAGTGTGAAAGATTTCCAAAATAATGGAATCAAAGAAAATACTTTAAAAGGTGTGTCTATGCATGGATTTGAAATTGTAGGATGTTTTCTTATATGATTAGATGTGTTCAAGTATGGACGAATATATCTTTTCATTTCAGTCAATTCATGAAAGAATGCAACTTTTTGTTAGATGTTTCTTCTCATCACATGGTGGTGCATTGTTACTCTAAATAGTAACAGTGACAATGAAAATTATGAATTTAATCCAAAATTCCTAAAATTCAAAATGCTTTTAAATTGCTTTCAAGATGCTCGATCTTTGCTTTTCTAAGCAATTAAAGATTTAACTCACCTTATATTTGTCACAATAAGTTGATAAGTTTTGTTTTTTTTTATTTATTTATAAGTTATAGTATTTAGGCATCAAGGATTGAATAGACATTCTAACTAAGTAGGAATACAAACATTTTCATCTTATACTTATATCTCAACATCAGGTTGATAAGTTGAAAATCATAGTTTGGTGGTGATTTAAGACTCGCAAGAAAGATTTTAATTTTGATTTGAATGTGTGGTGGTTGTTGAGCCTTTTGAGTTTTGACTTGTTTAGGGTTGTAACTGGGTTAAAATGACAATTAGGTTTTGTTTTTTGGCGTTTGTGTCTTTAATTTTTAGTTGATAAATTTGTATTTATTTGTGGTTAGGCACACCTTATGTTAATCGATAAATCAAATAGTTTATTAATTTATTTATTAATAATCCACTAATTTATTTACTTTTTTGAACAATATAATCAATTTATTAAACATAAAAATCATTTCATCTATCTATTCTCAATTTATCATTATTGTAATAGGTTTTGGGGGAAAAAAATCATTTTAATGAAGGGCTCTATCCATCTGATCTATTCATAAGATAATATTCAAAAAATATATCCTAATTAGCTTCATATCTAATATCCACTTGTTATCTTTAAATCGTTAGAAGTTAGTCACCACTCAATGAGTACAATATAACTTCAAATCATTTGAATTGAATTAGTTTCCAAACTTTATTTTGTTTTTCCAGAAAGCATTAAATAAACCTTGATAAACATAAGAAGTTTGATAAAAGGAGACAATGCCATCAAGTTTGTATACATTGGCTCTTTATTATGTCAAAACATGAGGTTGATTAAGCATGCCATGTTCTATACATGTAAATTTTCTAATAAATAAAATGCTAAATTTGTTTACTATTTGAGACTTAAAAGATATTGAAAACTAATATTGAAATTCCATCTTTGAAAATAATACAACCATGCATTAAATTACAACCAAGACTGGAATGAGTAGCAATGTAGTTACTTGCAGTTCCAAAACACTAGGTTTTGGATGCATAAAATCACTACATATGATTCTGATATACACAACATCCTAAAAGTACAACAAGTTAACATAACTTGTTACAGGAAAGATAGAATACAACAGCTTCAGAAAACATAGATAAACCAGATTAAACAAAAGGGACATTCAGAACCCTTTTTTTTTTTTTCAGTCAACAACATAAGACAGCTAGTATGTACTTGTTCTAAACTCAAATGAGTTTTTGGCTAATCTAACCTCCCCCTCCCAAAGACTATAATTTACCCTTCCTCGTCATAATCTTCATCGTCCTCATCCATCCGCGTACCAAGCTGTGCAAGCTGCATTGAATCAATGGCCATCTTGTCCACATCAGAAAGGGACCAGCCTGGAATTTCTTCATGATGCTTGATGTCTGTTGGAGGAGGTTCAGACAATGAGGGATTAGCAGGTTCAGGATCAGCTGGTGTGAGATTAGCAACTGCACTAGTCTTTTTGTCATCATTTTCGTTCATATTGGCATTCAGATCAATGTTAAGGAGTGAGTCGGAGTTATCTACAGGAAGAATAACAACACTCGGCTTTGGTAACTCATTTGACTCTGAGCCATCAAGTATAGCCACATTTGTATCTGAAGTATGTTGGCTAACTTGCTGAACAGAAGGACAAGGCTCAGACTCAATGTCCAGATGATGTCCTTCTCTTGGTATAGCTCGTCCACGGCCTCGACCACGTCCTCTACCTCTACCTCGGCCTCTTCCCCTACCAGTCGGGCTAGTGTGGCCCAATTCAAGCTGAAATAAAATAGAAACAACATTGAGCAAACAAGACATAGAATTCCTATTTCCTAGCACAAGGGACTGCTAGATATGTGATATTCTTCACACCGGACATATTATTGATTGCTTCATTACTACAAGATTTCAGGATTGTCTAGTGTTTACACAAATGGAAAACAACTGTGATAAAAACTAGAGCTAGTGAAAAGAGTACAAAATTATTAATCATAACTATTTTTAAAATCAAAGTATGCCAGACATGAAATTTCGATGAATGACTGCACATGAAAGTATTCATTTGTTTTTTGGGTGAAAACATCTATTGAGAAAATAATATACAAGCTTGTGTTTCTAGAGAAAAAAGCACTTAGTTTAAGACCCATGATTGTGTGATTGATGGTGACCATATTGTGCAGAGAAGTGTTTAAGAAATTAAAACGCAGGGCTTTCATACAGATTTGCGGGAAAAAAAAGTAAAATTACCATTTTGCCCCTCTTAACTTCTTCGTCGCTTTCATTACCATCATCACCCGCAGCTTTCCTGGAAACATGGTTTAAGTGCATTAATAACTACATGTAAATCAGAAAGTTAAAAAAAAGACGAAATTAATACGAAGCTGTCGGACTTCGAACCTTCTTTTTGAAATGGCGTGATCATCAGCACCAGCATCAGTATGGCCATGACCATGGCCGTAGTCAGGAACCTTGCTGACTACATCCTTCAGAAAGTCAAAAACATTATAGCTTTGTACACAATGTTTTCTGCAGTTTACATTCGCCACTTTGTTAGACTTGATTTTAGAGCTTGTATAAAGATAAAATGAGTTCGGAAGGAAGGCACGAGAAAAACATTAATAGATCTTGATTATATTCCATTTTCAGTCGTTCAATAAAATAAATCAAATTGTTCAAAACGGAAAATATATAGAAGGAAAGACAGAATAAAGAATATTATCGTCAAAGAACTAGACAATTGAATGCAAGTGAAACCCTAGCAATTGAATAAAGAGCATACTATACTTACAAATGCAACGAGTTCATGGTTTTCGCTCCTCTTTGAAGAGTTATTTCATAAGTACGATCACAAAGATCTTGCAGAAACAGCTCTAGAGCTTTAGCTGTAACAATGAATTCAACAGCAATGTCAACAAAATGAACAAACAAAACACAATCTTAAAATTAACAACATAGTAAATCAAATTCAAAGCAACTCACAAACTAAAACAGGCACAGCTAATGCTATCTTTCCAACATCCTCATCAGCTTGCATAATCTTCTTTATCCGAGCCTGCAAATTCACGTATACATCATATCAACTCGCGTTCCTAACTTCGTTTGCAAGAATCCACTAACAACAATTATTAACTTTTACCATTTCAAAAAAAATGTTCTCAACTGATGCATACATCAAATAATTCAAAATCACAAAATCCAATCAAATCCAAACTAAGCTAAGCAACTAAAAAAATAAAAATTTACACAACTCTATAAAATAATACCCACATCAAACAAAACCCATCAATTTCAATAATCAAACAGCATAAAACAAAAAAAATATAAAATTTCCATAAACTAGGTTAGATTTAATTAAGCTCAATTACCATATACAAAAAAAAAATGAACAGGATCAAAATCAGCAAAAATATTACTAAGAATTGTAAAACAGAATAGAACAAGTAAAGTAAAAGATCAAAACTTTGGAGAAAGAAATTGAAAAAACTCACAGCAGGGAAACGGGTATCGAGCTTCTTCTTCATGGTAACAGAAATTGAAAAGAAAAGAGTGAAAACGAGATCGATCAACTGAAGAAGAAAAAAGAGAGCAAGAAACTGAAATCGAAAGCGTTGAAGAGAAATAGTGCTGCTAATGTCAACGCGATGAAATCAACAGAACCCATTTTTCAGATCCAAAGGTACAAAACACACTTCATCGTATCTCTCTGTCTGAGATTCGTTCAACGTAAGAGTGACACGGCTGTTACGGAAATTTGTGTGACGGCCCAATGGTTTTAGAACACCAGATTAGATGTGTATATATACTGCCTGGTAAGAAAAAAATCAACTTTTTAGATACATCAAAATATCCATGTATTTAGTGTATATTATATGCTTCATACATAAATTTTTTAATGTATTAGAAAAATGAATTCTTTCTTATTAGATACATTGATCTTTTAATTTATTTGAAAAATGAATTTTTTCTTATTAGATACGTCAATCTTTTAATGTATTTGGACACTATCATATACTAAATACATCAGTATTTTTAAATATCTAAGAAGTTAACTTTTTCTTAGGTCAAAGATTAGAGAGGATAAAAGAGGAGAATCAATTCAAAGTATTTTTTTTAAGGAAAAATGCTAATAAAAAGTGAAGATTATGCGTTAAGGAATTAAAAAAAGTAATCTTGTCTAAGAAGTTGAGTAAACATTTTAAAAATTCTTTTTTATTGTGATTTTTTTTTTTAGCAAGAGCGCTTAGCATGACCTATATTTTAAGGACATTAATAACAAGTGTTTAAAGTTAAACATTTTAGATAGATTGTCCCTAAACTAGTCCTCAGTGAAGAAATGAGGCATGATTTTTCGTAAAAGAAAATCTCAGCAATGTACCAAAGAGAAGTCGATTTGTCGCACCTCCCTATTCTTGTCTAATACTTCTGTAAAGGACTATCATTGAATGTATGACAAATGAGGACCCTTAGACCGAATATTAACTATATAAAGGGTTAAATATGTCTTTGGTTTCTATAAAATGGAGATCTTCTAAATTTAGTCCTTAATTTTTATTCAATTTTTAGTCCCTATAAGAAATTTCTTGCACATTGTTTTATTCTTTACTAAAACTAAATTTGTTTAATTATCATTAAACTATTAATTTTTTTAATGAAACTCTTTAGGCATGTTTAAAATATTATACAAAGTTTATTTACTAAAATTTAGAATTTTCTAACATAGGATAAATTAAATATGAATTTTTTAAATGATAAAAGTCCAAAATAAAAATAACGAAAATCATAACCTATAAATCAAATTTTGAGCTAGTTTTTTCTAAAGAAACTTTTTTTTTGAAGGATTCTAAAGACACTTTTTGTAATGTTAAATATATATGTGAAAAAATCATTCAAAAATACAAGTTGTCTTAATAGTAGGGACCAAAATTGAGTGCAGTAAAAAAATTTAGAGACTAAAAATTTAATTAAAAATAAGTAAGAACTAAACTTAGATGATCACCAATTTTAGGGGATAAAACAATATTTAACCCATATATACAATTATAAATAAATTTATTTAATTTTTTAATACATGTGTTTAGAAATTCATATTTAAAGGTGAAATAAGAGACAGTACCAAAGTATGGATCTCAATTTCTATATATTACATGCAATATATTTACCAATTGAGTTATGCTCATAGTAATAAAATACAGGTGCATTACTACTATATAACTAAACAAACAATTAATTAAAAAAATTAATAATAACCATACAATGGCGGAGATGAGTGAGTTAGGATGGGGAGAGGGTGGGGCGGCATGGGCGTGGCGTCTTCAGTTATGGGTGTGGGAGGAAGAATTGTTGGGGGAGTTTAGAAGTGTTCTTGCTAACTCCGTTTTGCAGCTCGGTGTTATCGACCGGTGGGTGTGGTGGTATGATCCCGATGGTGGTTACTCGGTTCGTGGTGCGTATAAAATTATTATTGTGCTGGATGCCCAAGATATGGCAGATACCTCAGCTTTAATTTGGTATAAACATGTTCCTCTGAAAAGTGTCGGCAATGGCTTGACGGTTACATCGCAATAGGTCGTTGAATAAATATAATTTGGTGAGGTGGCACATTATTCCCCCTGACGCAAACCATCTGCGTGACTGGCTGCGGGGGTGTGGAGACGACACACCATTTGTTTCTCTCCTGTCCGATTTTTGCACCCTTGTGGAGTCTCGTTCGATCTTGGATTGGTATCTTTTCGGCTGACCCGTCAGTGCTTCATGATCATTTTCTTCAGTTCACCTATTCAGCAGGCGGTTCCCTTGTTTTGGTTATGTTGTATCTGAGTGGTCTGGCATGAATGAAATAACATATTTTTTAAGGCGAAGGAATCTACGGGCCTTCAATTGTTAGAGAAATTCAAGGTTCATTCTCTTTGGTGGATGAAAGCTTATAATGTAAACATTGGTATAAATTCACACATGTGGTTAGAGCTGTAAAAATGGGTCGGGCTATCGGGCCGGCTATAGTTTTATATGGGCTGGGCCGGGTTTAACAAAATTTATTTGGACCTTATTAGGCTGGGCCACTTAAACCCCTTTATATGTCTTTGCCCTCTGGGCCGGGGTCGGACTGGGTCGGGCCGGCCCATTTGACAGCTCTACATGTGGTGGTCAAGCCCCTTGATTTCTATGCGCATTGCCTATCTGTTGTTTGCCTCTTTGTAGACTTTTGCGGTTTTGAGTAGCACGCGTGCTGGTCAAAACTTGTTACTAATATATTAGTTTCATTTTTGTTTGTTAAAAAAAACATCATAATTATTTTTTTTACAAGAATAATGATAATCTAATAAGCCAGTAAAATAAATTAAAATACACCAGTAAAAAATAAATATTTTTTTATTGTATAATAAATATAAATAAATTTTTGTGCTGGACGGGAAACAATTAAATCTTTTGCAAGAAAATAAAAACTAAATCTTAACTGTATTTACTATTGAGATTTTTTTTTTACATTATTGAGATCTTTTTAATAGATTGACGGTTATAATTGACAGCTTAGTTAGTGTTGGGCTAATTATCAGATAGTTGCTTGAGATTCACGCATCATATATATAACGGTCACAAAAACCCCTTCTCTTCTATAAATAATCAATGATTCTCTCATTACTCTTCACTCTTCTACAACTCTCTCAATATTCATCACTCTCTCCATCTACACTTGTGAGTTAAATTGCAGTAGTAACAACAGAAGAATGATGAATCAAGTGGTTCGAGGTTTGAATGTTAGAGGCAGTACTACTATGATGCAGCGTTCAACATTTGTTGATGATGTTTTGATCCTTGATTCTTTTGTCGGAAACAGCAACATGATTTCTTCTTCACTATCTACAACAACAACATCAAGAAGAGTTGGAGGAGTGAATCCTCCTTCATTCATGGTGAACAATCATGATCATGTCCCTGTTTCCAATGTTATGCCACCATGGTTGATGCTAGATCAAGCCATTGTCTTTGATTCTAACTCTATCGCCGCCAATCTGGGTCACCGCCGCAACCATAACCCAAATGTTACTAGAGATTCTCGAGTTAATAATCGTGTCAATCATCAAAATTTTCAACAACTATTCATGAACATTGATGATGAGTCAACAACAATAGGGTCTTGTTCTTCAAAATCTGATTTAATGTGTTGCATATGTCTTACAGAGTTGTCTACCGGTTCCTCGGCCGCAGTTCGGATGCCTCAACATTGTTGTTCCCATGTATTTCACAGTGATTGCATTCAAGAATGGCTAAATGTTAACATGACATGTCCTCTATGTCGCCGCGATGTTTAATTAGTTACAATGCTTTTTTATGTAGGTTGATTAAGGTTATGTAACAAATATTCATGTGTAATAGCTTTCATTGTTGTGATAGCTTTTTTACACACATATGTATGACACTTTCTTTGTTAATTTTCGATGCATTTATCTCTTTTCTTTAACTTTTTTTTGGTATATTGGGTGTGTTTGTTTAGCTTTTGAAAAAAGTTAGAGATTTTTTATAGAAATTTTAAAATAAATCTAAAGTTACTTTCCGTTTGTTTATTATAAAAAAAAAATTACTTTTTTTAAAATAGGCAGTTCCAATTAATAACAAACAAAAAAATTAATAACAAACAAAATTGACTCCAATTCAGCAGAATAGCAATTTCAATTCTTTAGAAAAACGGTCGATTGCAAATTATTTTACACAACATTCAAATCATATTAATGCATATGCAATCAAACTCCAAAACAGTAAATGCAATGAAAATCAAAACTAAAAATTTAGGAGTAGCTAAACTTTTAGGTTAGGTTTTTAGATGAATTTATTTTGAGCTACTTACAACCATGTATTTGTTGAATATTATCCTATGCAATTGCAAATCTAGTATTATTCAGTTATATCTTGTGTTTAATTCTTTCATATTTTGGTCATTTATGAATTGAACTAGAGAGTTTATTCACATTTCACTATTAACACCAAGTTTGGTTACTAGATCTAAGATAATTGTTCAATCAATAATGAATTAACTTAGATACGTCATAGTAACAACATCTCTAATGGTAATGCTACTTTGGATATCATGAATCATTAAAAAGTGGTCCCTACAATGCCATGTAATAGTTATGCAACTCATACATAATTTATTTCAATGGTGATACCACTTTTAGTATCATACATTATTAACAAGTGTCAAGTGATCTATTCTATTTAATTTTATATACAAAAAAAGAAAACATTAAATTAATGATACGATACCTTAAATAAGGTACCATATCATCAATTTTGATACTCTCTGTGCCACGTCATGGAACTCCAATAATATAAAAAAATAAAATACGGATCATTAGTCTATAAAATTTTCTATGATACCCTTATTGGAGATGCTTTAATACAAGTATCACATTTATTTAATTTTGTGCAAGTCAACCAAATTTTAACAAAACTTTCAAAATTTAAATGTAACATTTTTCTTTATCTAGGAAAGAAAACTATATATATATATATAGGGATCAAATTACACTGGTGTAACATTTGAGTAATGTTACACCGCTCAATAACGCTTTAACGAATTCAAATTTTACAAAATTCACCGTTGGATTGAAAGTTTATAGCGTATAGATCATCTATGTTGAGTTTTGCAAAAATCTAAAATCGTTTGATATGTTATTGAGACACATCAAGATTAACGGTTTATGTGTTTTTATTGAATACCGTCAATCTTGATGTATTTCAAAAACATGTCAAACGATTTTAGATTTTGGTAAAACTCAACATAGATGATCTATACGATATATTCAATCCAACGGTGGATTTTGTAAAATTTGAATTCGTTAAAGTGTTATTGAGCGGTGTAACATTACTCAAATATTACACCGGTGTAATTTGATCCCTCCTATATATATATATATATATATGCTATAACACACCCACTCAATTTTATGAAGGTGTGCATTAGCAAGTTATAACTAAAAAATAAATAAATACACCTTCAGGTGTATGTTGAAGGTGTATGTTGCTAAAACACTTCTTCTAAAAAATAAGTGGGTGTACGTTAGCAACTCCTATAGGCATTTGCTATAATTCACCAACTTCTTTTTCAGAAGGTATGTGTTAGCAAAAGATAACTAAAAAGTTATTAAATACATCATAAGATGTATGTTGCTAATGCACACCTTCATAAAAAAGAGTGGGTGTGCATTAGCATTCTCCATATATATATATATATATATATATATATATATATATATATATATATATATATATATATATATAATTTATTGTGTGCAATTCGTATCTCTTAGGAGATGATAGTGATTTAATCTTTAGTTTTGCTAAAATGATAGTGATTTAATCTATTTCTTTATACAATTAATCAATTAATGAAGTGTTCATGTTTATGAAAATATAAGGGATCTAACGTCATCTAAAGTTGAGACACTCAACAAATCTTGACAACATGGTTCTTTTTTTTTTTGAAGACGTGGTTCTCTTCTTATTTATTTATTATTTTATTTTACAGTTGAATTGAATAGGTTTTTCCCGTTTTCTTTCTAAAATTGGATGCAATAAGTAAACTGAGTTTATTTTAGTGCTGCTTACCATTTTTCTCATAAAAAAAAAAGATTATGTGATATACTTTTTAATTAAAAGTTATCACTTAATTCGTCCGATACTATTTAGTCCACAATGTATAAAATCAAGGGGAAACAGTCATTTTGGTCCCTGACTCTACACCTCGCTGTCATATTGGTCCCTGATTTAAGGAAAAACACAAAATAATCCCTGACTCTGAAATCAGTTAGTATTTTTACGGACTGCGGGGATCAAAATGACTAACGGACTGCAGAGTCAGGGACCAAAATGACAGCGAGCTGCAGAGTCAGGGACCAAAATGACTAACGGACTGCAGAGTCAGGGACTATTTTGCATTTTTACATAAGTCAGGGATCAATGTGACAGCGAGCTGCAGAATCGGGGACCAAAATGACTGTTTCCCCTAAAATCAACTTGCAAATTTTATAAAGAAGAAAACTACTTGCAGTTGAGTGTAATATCTATTTGTTAGACAATATGTATGGACTTGGCAATGCGTAATGGAATTTTGGATGTAATTAGACAGGTTTAGTTTGTTTCGTAAACTTAACTCAATTAGTAGGGATATTGCAATATTTATGTAGAGAGGCTGAGATTTAAATTCTACTCATTCCACTTATCTATTTTAAGGATAAAATTTATAAACACTATACTATTTAACCATTGTTCTGGACTGGGCCTAGAGCTGGCCCAATCCCGCTGTGCTCGACGTAATGAGGCTCACAGCCCCCTGCTCATAATTCTCCTCGTAATACTGAGCCCTCAGCTCTCCTCGACATAAGGAGCTTGTAGCTCCTCCTCAGCAAATTGCGAGCTCTCTGCTCGTTATCAACGCATTACCACAATGTGCACGTGCTCCTATTTTTTAGGACACGATATGATCAAGGGAACAAACTTCCCGCACGATGAGGACGCCTCATCACCAGGATAAGGACTAAAGGTCGGTTCCTTGATCCAACAACGGATAAATCCTGGCAGTCTCCCCTATTGGGCCGCAAAGCACAGCCCATAAGGGAGACCTTGGCCCAGCGCTGGGGGTTCTATAAATACTCTCCTTCACTGGAGGGTCAGGTAAAAAAAAATTCTCATTCTATACTCTCACTCTTTGGTACTTGTGCCCTTTCTGACTTAAGCATCGGAGCGCCTGCAGGTACAACCCCCCCTCCGTTGGTGATTGCTGCTTTCTGCTCTCCTCAACCGTTCAATTCAACCAAGGATTCATCAAGTGAAGGACTTGCTGGCCCTCAACCTTTTCTGATCAACAGGTTAGATCAACCATAATAACAAAAAAAAAAAAACAGATTTAGGTTTAATTTAAATTCTAAATTTTGTTAAGTTTTCATTTTTTGGCTTTTAACCACAGTGGAAAACACTATTGATGATGGCTGTGATAAAGGAATTGGGAAATTTTCTAGATTTTTATAGAAGATGATTATTATGAACAAATGATGAATTACTTCAACATTCCATTTTCAATTTTTTTTTACTTAAATTTAATTTAATAAAAAAATGAATTTTGCTTATATGAATTGCTCAAATCAGCATCAAAATAGCCATATCAGCTATTTCTACAAATGTTGAATAAAAGATGGTAACACTGCAAATGTTAAATGACTCAACAATCGTTATAAAAAGAACTTAAGAGACTTTTCTAGTAATGCAGACATTTTACTACTACTCTCTAATCTTTATTATAAGAAAAAATTTATTTTTTAGAATTATAGAATATTTGATGTAGATTAAATACATTAAACATATTCTAAAAACTTAAAAAGTAAATATTTTTTATTGGTCCTTATAAGAAAATATTTTTTAAAGTTTAAAAAATATTTGATATATGTCGTGAATTAGAATTACATATATCAAACATTTTATAAATCTAGAATTTTTTTTTATTTTTTATAATAAGATTTAAATGCAGCAATAAGTACTAAGGGGAGGGAGTATTTCATTAATATTACGGTACCCTTCAATATTTTATTCCTCTTTCATTAATCATTGGTTTTCATGGTCGCAACTTGCATCCACCGTCAATGTAATTGTAAAGTGAAACAACACGAAACAGAGTTTTCCAATTCATGATGACGTTAGACGTAAGTCATTTTCATGGCAAGACATCCAATTGCAATGCATTATTAAAATATCATAAAACTTTAACAATTTGTACCAAAATAAAAAAAAATTGTAACAATAGGTTTGCAACTCTCCTCTGTTTTTAATCATAAATTACACAAATACACCTGTTGCAAAAAAAATAAATTACACAAATACTCTCTCTAGCCTTATTTATAAACAAAAATTGTTTTTTAGGTTCATTCCATAACTAATGTATCTAGCTTAAATATAGACTAAATACATTACTTCTCCAATGAACCTAAAAAACGATTTTTACTTATAAATAAAGCCAGAAGAAGTACACACTTTCACTCATAATAGAAATTTTATTTTAAGGTCGGGCCTCGGTCCTCCTTTGTACCAAAAAAAAATAAAAATTAAAGGTATTTTAAAAAATCATATTTAAAAATTAATTGTAAAAATGCAAAGAATGTGGGAAGCGGTAAGATCCCTTCGGTGAGTTGGGAGAATGTTTGTCATTCAAAAAAGGATGGGGCTTGGAGGGAAAATTTTTCAAGTTGTTTAATTTGTCGTTGTTGTCTAAATGACGTTGGCGGTTGTTTGTTGATTTTGAGTCCGGGTGGTCTACGGTTTTATTGGCTAAATAAGAGAAAGTGAATAGGCCTTTATTGAGGCTTGGTTGGACCTCTACCTCGTCTTTGTGGTAGAGGGATATTGTTGATCTTGGGGTTATAGTAGGGGTGTGGAGAATGATTGGGTCCAAAATAGTTTTTCCAAGAAAGTGGAGAATGGAGGCAACAATAGATTTTGGTTAGATGTGTGGTGTGGTTCGGTCTCTCTGTGGGTGGCTTTCTCTTGCTCTTTTCTTTGTCGAGTCAATCTCAAGAGACAATTAGAGACATGGGAAGTTGGGAGAATGGAGTTTGGCTTTGGAAGTTTAAATGGAGGAGACCTAGTTTTGTTTGGGAGGAAGATCTTCATTCTAATCTTTTGGCTTTGTTGGCTAACACGATAAAAGTTTCGATTGAAGAAGATTCTTAGGGGCACCGGTTTGATTGCGGAGGTATGTTCTCGATTTAGGCGAACTAAGCCAAATTGCTGAAAGTTATTTTATTCCCACCAATTTTTCTTGAGAATAAAATTATGGGAATAAGAGAAATTATTGAAATCATTTACATTCTTACCCATATATTTCCAGATATATTATTTCTAGACTTAAAACAAAGGCTTAATTAGTCCACAAGTCCCTTAAAGACTTTTTTGGTTTTACTTTGGTCCTTTAAAGAAAATAAGTTACACTTTAGTCCCTTATTGATATCTCTGATAGTCAATATGGTATTTTTCGTCTATTTTTTCTCAGAAACTGTTAACTTCTGTACATGTAGTAAAATAGGTTGTTACGTGGCACATGTACTAAAGTTAACGGTTTTTGAAAAAAATGGACGGAAATGACCATATTAACTGATGGAGATATCAATAAGGACCAAAGTGAAACTTATTTTCTTTAAGGGGCCAAAGTAAAACAAAAAAGTCTTTAAGAGACTTACAAACTAATTAAGCCTAAAACAAACACCCCCATATTTTTATTTTGTAATTAAACTAAAAAGATTAATCAATTTTTCATAATGCTGGAAACAATTCACCATTTTGTTACTCCATATAAACAAATTTACATCACACTTAAATAAATACTTAAATTAATCATGCATGTCCTTTGGGTCTGTTTGGTTCAAGGGTTTTGGAGGGGAGGGGAGGGGAGGTGAGGTGATATTTTAAATTTTTATGTTTGGTTCAACTTTTTAACAAGGGGAGGGGAGGGAAGGGGAGAAGTAATTTATTTTTTTACCCTTAATTTTATAACTCAAAATAAAGAATAAATTATAATGGACATCTTACGCCAAAAAAACAAATCTAATGGATATATAACCAAAAAAAAATCTAATGAGTAGAAAACCTAAATTTTTTTTGTTGTAAAAAAAATAAGAAAACCTAGAATTTTAATATTCCAACAAGGATAATTTAGAATTTTAATAGAAAAAAGTGAGGGTAATGTTGTCAACATAATAAATTATGTTTTACCTCGCCTCCCCTCCTTAAAAATTCCTCCCCTCCCCTCCCCACACCTCCCCTCCTTCTCGGTTGAACCAAACAAACCCTTATATTGGTAATAACATCAAACAGAAACTTTTCGATACAAAATTTATTAGTAATATGTTCAATTTAACTTCTTATGAGAATTGAATTTTGTTACATAAAAGACAATACAAAAAATTATTGAGAATCTAACTTCTTATGAAAAATAAACTGGATTATGAAAAAGTTAGTGACTCTCGTTTTCCTATCAAATTTTTTAGCGGTTAAAATTCATTTTTGTCGAGTGTCTAAAGTTTAAATTATAACTTCTATAATGTATATATGAACCGAGCTATATTCATATAATAAGTTAGTATATACTGTATGATTTTTTTAATGAAAGTTTGTATATACTGTATGAATTAAACATTAAAAAAACTTATATTAGAGTTAAAGCCAATTCATGTTTTGTAACAAAAAAAAAAATCCATTTAAGACTAATTCATGTGTTTTTTTTTACCACCAGTTGAATTTAGATCGGGGGCCAATTATAGTATCAAGTGGTTCCAATCCTTTTTTGATCGCAATTGCAGGAGATCGAACTGTGAACATCTCTACCAAATTCACTGTCAATCACCACTAAACAAACTAATGATTGATAGGCTAATTCATACGTAAGAAGGTGTGATGTGATATTTTTTAGCTCAAAATTGTTTTAATTTTAAAATGTGGTAGAAGAAATATAAAAACTTATGTTAGAAATAACTAACATTTAAAAAATGCCATTTTCCGTAAAATAAAAGAACATATTATTTTTGAGTAATTTATTTTATCTTTTCAGATAAGCAAAAATTTTGGATCTCAAAATCCTACTTATAATTATTATTTGATTTAATATTTTTCTAGAATTGTCGATAAAGACACAAGAAAGTGCCACGTGGACAAAAGGATAGAAGGAAAAAAAAAACAAAACTTTTTGTTGTTAAAAAAAGGTGAAACAACTTTATATTATTAGAAAATACACAGCAAAATCACAGACAAAAAATTAGAAAGAGAAAATAACAGAAGAAGCAGAAGAATAAGGAGAAACAAGTTCAAGCATAATCGCGATTCATCATCTTCACGGTCTCTGTTCTTGTTCTTAGGTTAGTTTCTTTGATCCATTCTTTCTCTTTATGCATCAATTGGTGTTCATTTTTGAGAAATTTTTGTAATTGGATCTGTTTTTTTTAGTCTTTGATCTGAATTTTTATTCTATTGGAGGGTTTAGTTTGATGAATTTTATGGTAAAGTTTGAATTTTTGGGATGAAATTTTGGTGGGTTTTGAACCATTTATTTTGAAAATGTTATCCACTTCATGATTGATGGATATTTTCTTGTGGGGTGGAAATAGGAATTTTGTGTGAATTTCCCCAATTTTGTAATTTTTAGGGGTTTTGAATTGTTAGATTAGAAAATCTTGGTTTCAATTTTTTTACCTGATTGATTTGATTAATGCTTGGTTTCATTATGGATTTTTTTTTAATATTGTTTAAGTTGGTGAATTAGGTCAATTTGAAATGGATTCAATTTCTATGATGTCAATCACATCTTCAACCCCTCTTGAAAAAAGATTTAATTTTTTACTTATTGTTGTTTAAGTTAGTGAGGTTTCTTTTTTTGATGTGAAAGACAGATAGAAATGGGTTCTGATCTTAATTCTGGTTTTCTTGATATTCTTGTTAGTTTTGACCTATTTTTAGATCCATGAATTAATTTTGATTAGTGATTCGTTTTTATTAATTAATTATATTTGTCATGGTGTCAGATTTGTGTGCTTTTGTTCTTAAAGGATCTTCAGTTTTCTTAATTTTATATATTTTCACCATATCTCAAATTATGAGTAAAATGATTTTATTTGAAAAATTAATGTCAGTAGGACCTAGGAAGTTCTGTATATGATGTCATATATGACTAAGACTAATTTTTTTATCGTACATTCATTTTTTTTCAGTTTCGAGATTAAATGCATTGCAATATATCCATTTATTTTTATATTTAAACTAATTCAATTCGATAATGTTTTGCTTGATAGCTTGACACTACCAATGTTAGACAATGACTGTTTTCAATTAAGATAGCAATTACATCGGGTGATAATTGTAATGAATCTTTATAGTCGTAAATTTTGGTTATAATTTATGAAAAATGCTAACAAGTGCCCTATGAGCATTTGTTAAGATTCAAATATAGAAAAGTTTCTTTCAACACAAGATTGGTTCTAAATTATTTTTGTAAATATATATGCAGGACAATTATCGCAACAAATAGAATGTCTCCATCAATGAAATCAAAATCCAAGTCCAAGGAGAAGGCTTCTGCAAAGGCTATTAAGGAACAACAGAAGACTTCTCCAAAGAATTCTGGATCTACTAATGATGAGAGTGGCATTCCTGCTAGTGTGTGTGATCCTATCACGGAAACAGTTCAAACTCTAGAAACATCATTGGCCGATTCTTTCGCAAAAATAAACGATACAGATGATCATTCTAGCAGTCCTCAGGGAACGGTGTCTGAGTATGATTCAGTTTCTAATAACGGAAGCTGTTCTGGTGAATCAGAAGACACTAAAGAGAAAGCTGCAAGCTCCTCTACGCGGTTGGATATTATACCTGGTTGTGATACTGACAGAAGGGATAAGATCCGACTGAAAAATGAGAGGAAGCATCAAAGGCAGAGGGAAAGGAGAGCTCATGAATTGCACGAGCGATGTGGTATGTTTCTTGTGTCGAGGAAGCTAGAAAAACTTACAGAGAAGTTAGTGGCGATGGGATTCTCTTCTGAGCAAGCAACATTAGCTTTGAAGTTAAATGAAGGCAAATTAGAAGAATCAATATCTTGGTTGATTGATGGAAGTGAAGCGAAAGATACTACCAAGCTTACAAGTGAAAGTAATTTGAAAATTGACATAAGTGAAGAGCTTCAACAGATTTACGCCATGGAAGTGAAGTACAATTGTTCAAAGCAAGAAGTTGAAAGAGTAGTTGTTGCCTGTGAAGGTGATCTTCAAAAGGCAGATGACACATTAAAATCTCAGAAGCAAGAATCTCCTATGAATCAGTCAGAAGATTCTGCTCAAAATAATAGTTTGACGAGATCTCATGAATTACAACCAGCTTCAGTTTCAATACAGCAGAGAGGGAATGAAAGTGATTTCAACTATTACAATGTATGTGGTGCTGATTCCATGTTTCAAGATCCTGAAAATAGGAATCCACAGTCTTTACACATGAATCATCAAAATGAACTGACACAAAAAAGATGGGGAGTTGGTGTTACAGCATCAAATCCTTCTAATATGTTACAATCCATGCAAGCAATGTCACCATTTGTTAACATGGAGGCACAGCCGAGTGCTGCCTATAGGAACGAAGGAAGAATGATTCATCAAGGAGTAGGAAGGGAACCGGTAGTCATGATGCAGCATCCTCATTTCGCCGATGCCAAACAAAATTATCTGAATTCTATGAATGCTGCCATACCTTCAGCAACATCTGGTTGGTATGTAAACAATGTTCCGGCATATGAAAATACAAGGTTGAATGGGAATTTACTACTACAAAATCACAGTATGGGAACTGTCGGCACAGATCGCTTGCAGCAACTTTCTCAAGCTCCTTATAAAGAATATTCCCATGGATTTGGGCCAGTAGACTCATCAATCTCATCAGGTGGAATGGGAGGTTTCTATAAACCAATGGCATCGTCGCCTTCACCTGCAATGCCTTCTCACTCTCAACAACATCATGGTTCATGGAACACCGCCGCATCTTCACCTGCACTTACGGTTCCACCTTCACTTGGATTATTTTGTGGTCATCAGAATCCATCAGCCAGATCATTCAGCTCACATTCGCATGTGGATTGGAATACCGGGGGCATGGTGCAAGAATTCGACTACAACAATATCGATTGGAGTTTGGATTGCCCATCGTCATCCAGATCAGGTGATGTTTGGCTAGGGTTCTCATCATCATTGAGAAACAGTGCCGGGAATAGGATGGCCAGTTCTTACATGACAGGATCGCGAAATGTCAGCACAGCGAAGGAAACTTCGTCGTCTGCTGGCTTGCGAGATTGGACCTCGCCTTTTGCTGGGAAGGACATATTCAGTGTTCCCAGGAAGATTGTTACCTTTCCTCCTATGTAGTTATGGAAACATAAAGCAATGTCTTGATATGGTTGTTTCTGATTTTCCAGTGAAATTCATCTTTTGATTTGTGGTTTATGATTGTTTTTTCCACTTGCATATATTTTTTAATTGAAGTTCTTTTCTAATGCTCTAGTTGTGCCTGATAATATATCAATGGCATCCTAACTAGTGGTGAGTTGTAGGAGTGAGAGGTTTCAAACCTTGAAAACGAAAAATAACCATCAACTTACTAAATTTATCTATTAAAAAATATAAATCGATGGCTTAAGCTTCTTAACTTTCTTAAAAGTTATTATTTGTGTTGAAATTTGTAACCTTTTTTATTAATATATTTGGGACAAAATCATCTATAACAATAATATTCTTAGTAGTTAATGCAAAATAAAAAAAGTCAGACTTGTACCAAAATTTAATAATGGAAAAAATGTCAGACCTTGATAATTAATGGTAAAATATAAATGTAGTTGCTTCTACTCAATGTAACTAAATAAACAACGAATGTAGAGTTCACATTTGACTTTTATCCTATTTAGTATTTATTTATGTAGGAATTTATTTCAGTTTCTTTTATCCTTGACGGCAAGAAAGGACCCAACATCCAAGTCCAAGCATGAAAAATGGTCCCAGTTTCTTTTATGTTGAAGCCCCTCAGAACCAAACAAGTGCCGAGTTCCCTACAAGGAGATACTAGCTAGGATATAGGACAAATAGTAACAGGCAAATTGAAAAGAGAACTTCATCAAACTGCTAAAACTTGGTGAAAAGCTAAACAAAATACAACTTAAGTTGAAAATAAAATTCAAGAAATTTACTTGTAAGACTCAAGATTATCCAATTCCTGTGAAGTGACTATTTTCTATCTATCTTTGGAATCTATATACATTATCCATAAAACATAATCAAAAGTATTGAAACAAATTGAGAACACCCGTTCAACAAACCCCAAGATATTCTATACACCAAAATGTTTAGTACTCTTGGTCGCCAACACCGTCAACTCCACCACCAGAACTGTCTAAACAAGTATATCTTTCGCATCCTAGTATTGTAAGTCAAGAAGGCTCTGGTTTTGATAGGATCAGCATTTAAATATTCAAATGCATACATCTGTTTACTCTCTTCCAGCCCATCTATCTCCATCACAGCCTGTAATAGTTCAGAGGTATCAACTGAACATTTGCTGTGCTCAATTGAATCAGCCAATCGTCGGATGCTTGATGCCACTGTCATCAATGCATCCTGAAGTTCATCTGAGCTACGAGACCGTTTTAGAGGTTGCCTTAGAGGTGGGACCACTGGAGGCTCATCATAGCCATCAGGAATCTGGCCATACTCTGGAGGTCCGTTGTACGACTCAGTTCCATCTGTATCACTCATGTTTTCTGAACTAGGAGATGCAAAGGAGGCTGACTCATCCTCATAATTCTTTATGTCCACCACTTGACCATTACCATCCTTCATCTTTGCCCAATGACTTGTTGCTTGATAATTCCCGCAAACAATTTTAAGTTGTTCATACATCTCTATTTGCTTTCCACGAAATCCTTTTGCATTTGGGTGTGCCTATCAAATGAATTAGAGAACCTTAAAATGGAGTTTTGATTTAATTTTTAGCATTCAAGATGTGAGAAAGATTAAAGATACTCACCGCAACATATCTCTTCCAAGGCTCATCATGATCACACTCAATAATCTTGGTATTTGGATTCCACCTGAAACCATCCTGACTCAGAATATCTTTTATTACTCTATACCTCTTCTTAAGTGTCTTCAGACGGTTAATAACTTTCTGATTATTCAAGTTTAAGTTGAAATATGTATTTACAGCTATACAAGCTGCAGTATATGCATTTTCATTGAAACATTTTTCAATTCTGTTTCCACTTTTTGCTTGAATAACCAGAGCTTCAATTAGACACTTATCCATTGCATTTGACCACACAACATTTCTTCCCTTATTTTTCATATCCCTTCTTTGTCCTTGCAGATCACAGTGCTCCATTTCTACATGCAAACAACAAAGGAATGAACACTGTTCAATTTAATATAATATTACAATACATATTAAATATTGCTACTCTCATTTACTTAAACATAAAGAAAAGTTTTGGTGCAGCGGTTAAAGTTGGTACTGTGTGACTAGGATGTCATAGGATTGAGACTTGGGGTTGGTCTCTCTCAAATGTAAGATAAAACTACATATGATAAAGTCCAGTTGCCATCACAGGAGCTTCAGAGCACCAGGATTCCTTATTGTCATTTTCCTTTATAAACGTAAAATTAAAAGGGGAAGAAATGGTTTGAAATATGATATTTGTGTACAAATGCACATGTAATACACCTCAAAGGTTGCATCAGAAAGCAACAACAATTAAATTCCATCAATACAATATTTTACCTACAAGAAAGGGAAGGTTTCATAAGGGTAGTATATTTTTTTATTTTACCTAAACAAATTCCGTCCAGAAATACTTTTTTCACTGAACAAGAAAAAAATGTTACAATTAAAATCACATGCTAATGTGTTCTTCATCCATTGTGAACAAATAAAGCATTCATGTGCAAGGTTCCAGGACTGGAATTTTATTTATAATGTTCATCGATTACTTCAAAACCAGTCAATAAAGGTACAACTCAAGGTTTTCAAACTCGTTAATATGAACTAACAAAGGGATGAGAGGGTTACAGTCAAATAGTTTTAAAGAAATGTACATATATAGAAATAGTTGAATACTTTTAAAGTCTAACTCTAGTTAGAACTTAGAAGTATCAAAGAGATGCCTGTAAAATATTGATACCTGCCAATAAAACAGGTCATATACATTTAAATTTAATTTCATAAGCTCTGAATCTATCCATATACTTTAAATTAATTTCATTAGATGGATGGAGTGTAAAAGAAAATCATTTAAGCAGAAAAGTTTACAGAGCAAATATAAGCATTTAATCATATTAATATTATAGTCAATCCTTTCCGACATTATACATATCACAGCCACACCTCACAATGCACCTAATGGACCCATGATTAATACCACCTTAGCACTGTTCAGGACATACAAACACAGACTCGATCCAGAAGTATATATTAGACCCTAATGCTCGCATATTTGAGAGTCATTCTTTCAACCCTAAACTTGTTGCAGATTTTCATAATGTTGATAACTTGTTAAAGGACTTAATTGTTACCTAAAAAACTCAAAGGACTTAACTGTTACAAACGCAAAACTTAAAGGTCCCTGAATGCATTTGACCTAACTTCTAAAGTTTGTAATAGCACCACAAATATACTACAGAAATCGAGTATTGATTACACAGACACATAATAGGTACTTCTTAGAAAGGAAATTAAAAAAAACTTAATTCACATTCTCTATTAAAATGAAGTAAAATATGCAACTACTTTCATATTTAGTAGATTAAAAGAAGAACTACAACTACAACAAATAACAGTAACACATTTCAACACTTCAAAATCACATTAACCTAAATAAAACCCAAAATGGAGTAAATGCAGCTGAAAATTCACTTTCAACAACTTGCAACAACAATTATACTATTACACAACGGATTTACAATTTACAAACACATCATAAAAAGCTAAATACAAAGTTTGAATTTGAATATCAGCAATAAATTCCATTTTTAAACTCAAACTCATGAATCAAACTGAAGCATCTAAGGAAAACTGAAAACAAGAACTAGTGAATGGGAGAATGTTGAGAACGGTTACCTGATTAGGAGAAATGGATCGTGGAGAGAAGCATTAGCGGCGTCAATGGAGTGCAAGGGAACGGTTGCAAAATGTTAGATAGATATAGTAAGGGTTTTTCTCGGGAAAATATGATGGGAAAATTTCGTTTGCATTTTCCCGAAAACCAAACAAATGCTAACAAAAGAAAAAGTGGATCAGGTTCACTGCGGTGAAAGATGTATTGTTGATCGAAGGACCTACAAAAATAATGTATAATTTTTTTTTATAAAAAAATCATGTTAATTAATGATACCAGAACAAATAATACTTTTTTTTTATATTTCTAAAAGGTTAATTATACAAATTTTAATATTATTTTAAAATATTTGATTTCTTTACTGGAGCATTGGCTAACATTTTCCAATTAAAAATTATATGCTTAATTACCATTTATATTCCCAAATTTGGTATGTTAAAATTGATGGTTTAAGTTTTGTGTGTAGTTTTTTTGGGTGAAATAGTTTAGTGACTATAAATTTCACTTTTAAGATGGATGAGTGGAACGACCGAGATTCGAACATTAATCCCTTATATATATAATACAATGTTCAACCAATTAAGTTAACTAAGTTCACGGGACAGTCTAGCGTGTAGTTTATTATAAGCTTATTTTGAATTTGGCCTTTGGAAAGTTTAATATGATAATCATATGGATAAACATACTTTTTTTTACATGTCTCAAGTGGAGAATGCTCAGTTCCATAGATGATTCATCATAAATAGATATATTTTTGAGTCTTTTTACCCCAAACTAAAATAAAAAATCTAGACAATCTAGATATTAACCCTATTTTGTCCTAATGAAATTAAAAAGTATAATACAATTGTTCTAGAGTAGAACAATTCTAATAACATGTGCCACCAGTTTTCTTGCAAAATGTATATCTTTCTCCTCTCTTTTTCAACCATTATTTGGATCTTAGGTTTCAAATAACATTTGTGCTTTTGAGTCGTAGGATACAATACATTCTAAATCCAAATTGAAGGTATTTTGGAGTTTTTGAGGGACCTGAGAGCAACCGAGGAAGTTCGAAGATCATTTTACTAAGGATAGAAACAAAATTTTGAGAGTGAGAAATGAGAAATTTTAACCAATGTTGGCCTTTAAGTGGGCTCAAAGATGGAAGCCCATATGACAAAGATTCACACATTTCATACCGCCAAATTAAAAATCTAAGTCCAGCCAAACGCCATTTTGTTTGCTTATTTAGGAGCGTGTTAAAATGACTTATCTCATTTTCACAATGCCCTAACAAAAACTCTCCACAATAGTGTTCCTCATCCATATAGTTGAGAACCAAGGTTTGATTTGGACACCATCTTCGTCATTATTCAACAAAGGTAACGTCTAAACCATTTTTTTCTCTTCCTCTTAAATCATTGCCGGTCTTTTCTTTTTGCTGTAGGTCTATTGGGCAAGTAAAGTTAGTTTTTTTTTCCTATTATTTTTTTCACCTGTAGAGTTTTGTATGTAGTAACTTTTGTGTTAACCCTCCGTTTCTGAAAAGGGGTTTTGATAATTTGAAGTTTGCCTTGGATGTTAGTAAAGTTTGACAATAATTGTTCCATCTAGAAATCAAACTCAGATTTTGCTGAACGATATATTTTTTTAATAGCATTAAGAAAAATGCTAACATTTATTTTAAAGGTTAATAGGTTTTTAACCCCCGTAAAGTAAGCGGATTTTGTTTTACCCCTTGTAATTTTTTTTTTTTAGATTACCCCGTGCAAAAATTTATTTTATTGATTTACCCCCTTGGATACACTTTTTAAATCGGTTATTTTATTCAATCGATTTGAAAAGTGTTGTTTTTAAAATCGGTTATTCTGTTTTTTTTTGCCTGCCACATAAGCAAAAGAGGGTAAAGAAATAAATTTTTTTTTTTGCAGGGGTAATCTCAAAAAAAATAAATTACAGGCGGTAACGCAAAATTTGCCTACTTTGCAGGGGTAAAACCCTATTAACCCTTATTTTAATGGACTAGCACACAGGCATTTTACATGTCTATCGGTTTAAATTTTAAAAAGAAATTTAGACAAGCACTATTAAAAGGTACAATTATATAATGGTTACTAGCACCATATTTTTCCGAAAAAAGTTCAGGTGAGTTGAGTCTCGAGGGTTCACCAGGGTCAAGTAATGCCCCATGGCATAGATAACATTATATAATGTTCACTAGCACCATATCACCCACTATTGAGCCTTCACATCGACAACTGGAATATTTAAACTCATGTAATTGTGAGATTTGGGTTCATTCTTTACCAACTAGCTAGACCAATCTACGTTGCAATTAGCAGTATTGAAATGTATTTTACTCTTTTGTTGTATGTTATAGTTGTGTTATAGAATGCAAATTGAATGCATAATTTTTAAACAAACTCATTTTGAATTATTGTTTCTTTTTGCAACAATGATAGAGGATCCTGAAAGTGTGAGGTGAATGTCTTCCGATGAAGGATATGATTTTTTGGAGAATGTACGTGTTGGGGGCATGACAAAGGAAGAAGAAAGTGACAGCTTTTATAATTACCATTCTGAAGAACTTAAGACTCCTATAAGTTCTTCGGATGACGAAGAAGTAGATGGACCTAAAAAACCAGTGTTCCCTCAATTCTGCGAAGTGGCACGGTTTGGTTTTAAATGTCTTGAGCTAGGGATGTTGTTCACTAACCTATCAAGTTTTAAGATAGCTGTGAAAGATTACAATATCCATTTGCGAAGGGAGATAAAATGGGTCAAAAATGACAAGACTAGAGCTAGAGCAAAATGCAAGCAACAAGATTGCAAGTGGGAGATCTTTTGTAGCTGGAGTGAGTTCATTCAAAGTTTTCAAATTAAGACATTTGTTTCGAAACACACGTGTCTTGAAGAAGGATTTAAAAATACACAAGCTAATACTAAATGGGCTGTTAAGAAACTAGAGGGCAAGATTAGAACTGAACCTAACCTTAGTCGCTGTGAAGCACGCGCCTATTTAAAGAGGGAGTTTGGGGTGCATGTAGATGATTCAAAGATTTCTAGAGCTATGAAACGGGCTAGGGAATTGGTTGAAGCGAGTGAAGATACGTCACAATCTGCTCCAGCATCACAACCAGTTCAACCACAACAAGATATACCTGCAAATGTTAGTATGTTTTTGTTTTCATAGTTTTTGGTTTAATAGTCTACATTATTTTTTATAATGACTTTTAATGCCTGCTTTAATGGCTGTAAATATAGACTTTGGTCTTGGAGGATTGTGGTTTGGATTTTTGTTTGATACTTTAATTTTGCCTTATGTTGTTTATGTCTTCTTATCTGTAGGAACTGGCTTACGCGAGTGTTGGTGATAATGTAGCTGCAACTCCTTCGGATGAATAGCACTTGCGCCACAACATTGATCAAGGTTCTGAGATTTTATGTTCTGATATTAAGGGTTTAGCTGCACACAATAGGTGCAATTTTTTGGATTGTGGTTTCTGATTTTGATTGTGCGAATGGACACATAGTAGGTGCTAACGTTTTTGAGATTTTATTTCCAAACACTCATGATGTAAATGCACATAGTAGGTGCATGTTTTTTGGATTCTAAAAGGGCTGTCCTATGAATTAATGCAATCTTGATATGGTAGATTCCATTGGAATTTGAATTACTGCATATTAGAATTACTGTTATTTGAATCATATGGAATATTCCATTTAAATTCATATTACTGCATTAAGGTTGTTTTTATAGCCTTGCACTTTTATTTGCACTTTTATTTGCACTTTTATTTGAATGATATTACTGAATTCATATTTGTTATTATTACTGTATTTAACAAATACTGGAACTGGGATTCATAAGTTTCACTGTATTCTAATTTCATAAACATTTATAGACGATGGAAGAATTTATCAGTTAGAATCAGAGAATTGTTTATACTTAAATTAGCACAAAACCACTGAACCAGTTTGGTTTGGGGTGAATCCGAACTGTTGTTAAGCAGTTCAATTCGTGTTCATTTTGCTTTCTTAACTGAATCGTGTCCATGCCTTGTACTGATTTGGCAGAGGCTGTCAAATATTATATAATAACAAGATCAACAATAACAACAAAGCCTTTTCCTTAATGCCAGCTACATGGATAATTGACAACATGAATGCTGTCATGTAAAAGTTACAAAACAGGTCATTTATGTCTAATAGAACATGTAAACGTCTTCATTTCCTTGTCATTTGATCTTCCTGTTCGTTTACAACAAAGGAAATAGGCATTTATCCCGATACCTTTACCTTGGTAAAATGTTTGAGATAGTTACATCATTAATGGACAGAGTTTTGGAGGTCATTCTTCCAATTGAAAATGCAGGTTGTTTGGGTTTTGGAAGGGTCATTGTGTCACTTGCTAACATTACAACAACAGTTGACATGGTTGGTCTGTCTGCTGCATCTTCTTGAACACACAATAGACCAATGTTTATGCACCTCACGACTTCATTGTCTATACAGGTCTTTGCAAGTACCGAATGCATAGTGTCCAAACAGTTTCCTTCACACCATTTTTTCCATGTCTGCAAGTTATTGTGAACATTGTTATGCTCAGAGCTAACACTATTGTATAAATTCTTGATCAGATAAGAATGAAAAACTCACATATAAAAGAAGACTTT
Organism: Trifolium repens; assembly: GCA_030408175.1. Taxonomy (NCBI): domain Eukaryota; kingdom Viridiplantae; phylum Streptophyta; class Magnoliopsida; order Fabales; family Fabaceae; genus Trifolium; species Trifolium repens. The sequence goes on from CP125850.1 coordinate 12,184,753, forward strand.
GACCATGTTCTGACATATAGAATCCAGTATTCTTTTTCCCACTAATGATTTCTAAAACTAGTACTCCAAAGCCGAATACATCAGATTTCACGGAAAATACTCCTTCCATTGCATATTCTGGTGCCATATATCCACTATTGGAAGTCAATAGAAGTTTGTTATTTTTCAACTAATTAAGTTCGTATTGTTTAAAAACATTTTTGGGATAAGTATAAATTAACTCACTAGGTGCCCATTATTCGTCTTGTATTTGCTTGGTTTTGGCCTATTTCAAATGCCCTTGCCAACCCAAAATCTGATATTTTGGGATTCATTTCATGATCTAATAGAACATTGCTGGCTTTGAGATCTCTATGAATTACCCTTAGTCTAGAGTCCTCATGGAGGTATAAAAGCCCTTTTGCAATTCCATTGATAATGCTTAAACTTAGTTTCCAATTGAGTTCCATTCTTTTTTCATCATCTGACAACAAAAAGACAGAGAACAGATCTCAACAAAATATCAGTATCCATATAAAAAACTGAAGTTCATATTTTCATCTTGTTTTTGTGTTTAGTCACAAAACTATCACATTGTTTTCAACACATCTCATGTTTCCAAAATGTACATGAAAACAAATTCCCCCTTCCCCAAAGCGGCTATCTGAAAACTTACCAAACAGGTGAAAGTCGAGACTTGCATTCATCATAAACTCATACACAAGTAACTTTTCATTTCCTTCCATGCAGCATGCCAAAAGTCTTACAAGGTTGCGATGTTGCAATTTAGCTATAAACATTACTTCATTCTTGAACTCCTCTGAGCCTTGACCTGAATTTCTTGACAGCCTTTTTACTGCTATTTGTCTTCCATCTGGCAGAATTCCCTATAGAAGTGTGAAACCAAACTAAAATCTTAAAGAAAAAGTGACCATATTTAATAACCTACATTAAAAATTTGAAATCATTAATACCTTATAAACTGAGCCAAATCCACCTTCTCCTAACTTGGATGTTTCTGAAAAGTTATCAGTACAATGTTGAATTGTGATCAATGGAATTGTAGGCAGGTCTGCATTAAGTGTTTCCTCATATGCAGGTGTCAGCCAATCTACAAAAGTAGTTTGTTTTTTTTACTTGAACTAAATGACCATATTTGAATGTGTTGTTAAGTAAGCTAAGCTACCATAAAAAATTCTAACATTTATTATTGCAGGAAGTTACCTTTTCTAACTCTAGTCTTGTACGAGGTGCAATATATAGTTAAACATAGTAGAATTACTGACCCCAGCACAGTAAAGCCAATGATCAACTTTCTTGATTTACTAGTACCCTTCTTGTTTGCTGTCATAAATAGAAAGTAATTAATAAGAATGCAGTTCCGGAAACACAGAAAACACTGATGAGCTTTTTTGTCTTCAGAATTTTCAAAAACTACGCCTTCTCTAATCTTTAATTTATCAGTGAAAATTGATTAAAAAAATAAAGAAAAAATTTATCAGTGAAAATGGAAATGGAAAACACCAGAAGTGAAAGACCCTAAAAGTAACTGACGTGTTACCTGTTTGTGGTTCCGGCACAAGTACCGAAGGTGATTGACTCTGGAGAAGATAGAACATATGATCATCATACCTAATCATACAACTAGCAGATGAAACCTGCCACCCCAACTTACGTTTACAACATATGTTAACCGTTGCTAACATAGACTGCAAACACTGTCTGCACCGTTCATTTGTAAGATCTCTACTGCATTGAACCAGTCCATACCTACTCTCAGTAGAACTCAAATTGAAACCATCCATATAGTACAATTGGTTGGTCTCATTAGTTGCTTTTCTAATCAAACGTTTCATCAAATCTTCACCTTTCGGAATCTCTATTGCATTAGAGACTTTTTTGGTTCCAAAATGAATCCAATAAGGGTATGTTGTGACTTTCCCAAAGAAGTTGTGACTTGAGTACCTAAATATGCAGGAGCTATAAAATATAGTAGCAGAGCCTCTATTGGGGCAATGGTCAAGAACTTCTCTGGCAGCAGCAGAGACACAAAGTTGACAAAAGTCTCCAACCACATCACCGCGGCAATCATAGAGACCATACACTGTATCTCCTTTGGTTGTGTTGTCCCCTATGCTGGTGTAGTTATAACCTTTGCTTGCGGCTGCATCAGCTGATAGATATGAGATGATGGTATTGAGATTTTTTTTGGTATGCATTGCTAAGAGGCTGTTCGGTTGAGTAATCACAGTCATCTCTGACATAAGTGGGATATTGAGCTTTTGTAATGATTTGTTTGAAGCTTAGATATAATAGGAAAGCAAAAACTATTGATGTCAAATTCATTTGTGTTACCTCCATATTGATTACTATGGTCCTTCCTTGGCTCCAAATATTATAATTTATAAGTCTCGGTGGTCTAAAATACTGCCATTTCCATGAGTGCCGCGACCACACAGAAGATTGTCTACAGTTCAAAAGCGTTGTGAAAGACGTTGTCTGCAGGGGAAAAATGATACCCTACTCCCAGAAGAAGGCCTAATGTTGCCGGAATGAACATCCCAGGACGGCCAACTCCCCACAGTGACCTGCAATGGGGCGGGATTCATACAAATCCATCAAAAGAAAAAAGAAGTCTACTCTTCATGTGTTTCTGTTAGTATTGTTTTTCTTCCTTTCATGTGTTCTCTATTAATATGACTGTTATTTTTTTAAAAAAATTTGTTTGACTAGTACTTTGTTTGCACTTTGCAGGCCTAAAGTTTCCATTGACCTGGCGTGAGTAATGATTTGTCTACCAACTAGATTTTGTTTAGTAAGTTTTGTTTTATTTTTCCCCTATTAAGGCTTTGTCTTGGACATTAGTTTTTGGCAAAAAGTGATTCACCGTGAGATGTTGGCCTTTAGTCCTTGGGTAGAAGCGGCTCATATTTTAATGTGATGTTCTTGCAAAACTATATAGCAGTACATATTTTATTGTTGATTTCTCTTATTGTCTATGTATACATGGAATTGTGTTTATGGCTTCTCATTAGTGCTCTAATTATAGCTTCTATAATAGAACATTTGTGTTATTTGAACATCAAATTAAAATACAGACATCATATGCAATATCGTATGCATTTTTTTGTATATGTCTCTTACTTTTTAGAATTTTCTACACAACTTACACACATTTACAAAATATACACAAAAACCTAACGACACTGTATATTTGACTGACCAGACAAATATTTGTCACCCAAAGAGAGATAGAAGATGATTCATTTGAGAACTCTCACTGGTGGGATTGGTCCCCTCGGATTAGTCGGTCCTTAGGCCGGATACCGAGTTTAAAAAAATAAAAGTCTTGACTCTTTCTAGTTCTAAATTTACCCTTAGCCTCCCTTCTAATAATGTTTCACTTCTAACAAATTAAAAATGTCTTTCATGAATTTTCTTTTTGATTATACTATTCATGAATGTAGACTGAAGTTTAGTCTACAAAGCTAAATTCACACAAATAAATAACCATGTTAATTCTCGGTTAACAACTCTACCTCTCCTGCATTAATGTTCACTTATGAAGCCTAGATATGAGGCGTGCAATTTGAACAACCATTTTGTGGCAAACTATAGGACACCCAAAGTATAGAAGGCAATGTTGTATGAGGGGTTGTTAATAATTTGTTCCAAAATAGTTGTAAAAATGACAACAGGTGCAATTATTTGGGGCTAGGGAATTGGTTGATGCGAGTCAAGATCTGTCGCAGTCTGCTCCACCTTCACAACCAATTCAATCACAACAAGATATACATGCAAATGTTAGTATGCTTCTGTGTATATAGTTTCTGGTTTAATAGTCTACATTTGTATTTATAATGCCTTTTAATGCCTGCTTTAATGGCTCCAAATGCAGAGTTTGGTTTAGATTTAAGAGGATTGTGGTTTAAATTTTAGTTTAATGCTGGTACAATAGTTTTTATTATGTCTTCTTATCTGTAGGAACTGGCTTACGCGAGTGTTGGTAATAATGCAGCTGCAACTCCTTTGGAGTAATAGCACCTGCCACAACATTGATCAAGGTTTTGAGATTCTATTTTCTGATATTAAGGGTTTAGCTGCACACAATAGGTATAATTTTATTTTATTGTATTTTCTGATTTTGATCGTGCGAATGGACACATAGTAGGTGCAAACTTTTTTGAGATTTTATTTCCAAACCCTCATATGATGTAAATGCACATAGTAGTTGCAACTTTACACGAAATGTTCTTCGAAAATAAAGTAATTACATTGAAACTAAATTACCAAACTCATAAAACAAAGATTGGAGAGTTACGAACAAGACATGTTGAATCTCTCTTTTTACACGTTTGAAGTAAATTTCCATTCCTATCAGCCAATTTTTTCATTCCTCTTGCTTTACAGCCTGAAGTGTTCTAGTGCAGAATTACCATCTAGCCCTTTCCCATAGTAGTGTGAAACCAATCCTTTAACCGACGTTTCCTTGTAAACTGGAGGATTCTCTGGTGTCAGCAACTCACTTATAGGTCCATATAGTTTTAAATTCTCAGGGGCAAGATGCTGCCTGAAAAAGCATGCTACAGAAACTCTTGGACCAATCTTTTGTGCTAGAACTCTGTGCTTAACGCTGAGAAACTTATCGTTCGTGATTAACTGCAAAAAAGTGTATAGACATTGAAAAGTTTTCATTGAAAACCAATTTACATTAGCTTATGTATATCATAATATTTTACTGGTTGATGATTTTAGGCTTTGCTTCTAAAGGACTTGAAAGCTTATTTTATGAAAGGTACTAGTACAAATGAAACTGCGTAAAATCACAGGAACTAAAAAAATGTTAGACCACAAATTGATGTTATAAGAAGATGAAACATAGATAGATTTACCTGCATCATGTCACCAAGGTTAACAACCAAAGCGCCGGGAATCGGTGTGACATCAACCCATTGATTTTCATGGAAAACTTGGAGGCCACCAATTTTATCTTGCAAGAGAACAGTGAGGAAGCTACTGTCAGAATGAGCACTGGTGCCAAAAGTCAATTCTGGCTCAGGACAAGGTGGGTAATAATGAGAAATTAGGAAAAGTCCTTCTGCACAATCTATGTCCTTAAGGTAACTCGAATCGAGACCTAATGCTTCAGAAAGCAATTCAAACAGAATCATGCCCACTTTCTTAACATGTTCTGAGTACTCAACTGTTATATCTCTGCAAGTAAATAAAGTTAAATAATTGTTATATCTCTACATGTATTATATAACGACAAACTTATCCGAATTGAAATCGGTTTACTTGACGACCATGGTTATCAAATCGTGAATCAGAAGACAAATTTTCTAAAGGTTGAACCATAGTTAGTGTATACCTGCAAACTGAAGGTAGTTCCTGAGGATCAAGAAGTTGAGGAGCCATAACACAAGAAAGAGAATCCCTCCAATTAACAGCTGGAGTAACATACAAATCAAAATTTGTATTATAATAAGCCCTTTTAGTAATATCGCGAGAATAAAACTCTTTCTTAATTTCAGTATCTTGTTCATGAAATCTAAGCACTCCATCAATCATATCATCCAAAACAGTAGATGGTATACCATGGTTGACCATTTGAAAAAAACCCCATTTTTCACTTGCATACTTTACTTTCTCAATTATCTCAAAACGTGAACTTGTTGATGAATTACTTGTAAATAAAGGTCCAAAGTCTATGATTGGAATACTGAGATTTGTTGAACTGGTTTGTTTGTTATCATGTTGATGAATCTTATCATGAATGAAAATCTTAGGGACTTTGGTAAAACCAGCATCTACAAGTCCTTTTACACCTGCTTTTGATTCATCAAGAAGCTTCAATTCTTTGTACCTATCATAAACATGTTCATGGTCTTGTTTGTTTTCTTCTAGATTTGTGTTCACCATGTTATCTTTCACTGCTTTATCTTTAACACAACAATAACTCAATAAATGAGATAGTATGTCTCTTTGCCAAACAATCCTAACTCTTCAAATAGAGTCCTTTAATTAAAAAAAACATAAATAATTCAAATAGAATAGTACTCTTTTAAATTGTAAATAAGATAAGAGTCATGCTAAACGGTGAACACGGCACACTTGTTAAGCATATAAAAAAGGAAAATGCTAGTGCCCCGGGTGACTAGTTAAAGATACTTAAAATAGTAAAACTACATCAAAAGTTGTATAGTCAATATTTGAAAAGTAAGAAAAATGTTATTTCCAATGCAAAATTTACATTTTTTTGTATACTTGATAAAAAAAAGTGGGGCACTAGTATTAAGGATACCAAAAAAGTAAATTTAGCATGACCCTATAAAAAATAGAAACAAAAGAGGGGAGATGAGAGTATATTTTAACACGAAAAGGAAGGATAGTTTAATTTAAGCCTTTATGAAATAATGAAAATAGTGGAGTGTAATCAAAGGACAAAATAGGGTTAATGTTTAGAATGTTCCATTTGAATTCAAATTACTGCATGTTGGAATTAATGTTATTTGAATCATATAGAATAGAAGATTCTATTTGAATTCATATATTACTGCATTAAGGTATTTTTATGGCCTTGTACTTTTATTTCATTTGCCTTTGTCAATTGTGCTTGTTGACAATCTCTCCACCACATGTTGTAAATATTTATTAATAATCATTGCTCTTGTGCTACTTATATGTTCCACAGTTGTAGATATATCAAAATGGCAGTAGATGCACATAAAAACTTGAATCTAGAGACTAAATTACCATTTTATTGCAGTTTTAGCTATTTCAGCTCTAATTTTATAGTTTTTTGACTTAGGCAGAGACTCTAACAGATGCATGAATAGGGTTGGAAACATGTGGAGGAGAGGCATGCTAGGAAGAACAAAAACCAGAAATCTGCCCCCCCCCCCCATTTCAATCTAAGGGCTCATAATTCACCCTCCCACTCTCACATCAGATGACTTTTCTCACTTGATACCTTATGTTGTGTAGAAAAAAAGGATGAATGCTATATTACTTTATTCATCAGCTCAAGGTTGGTTTAAATAGAAAGAGTACAAGTAGTAATTTCCATGAATTAAGGAGGAGATAATTATAAAGAGAAATAAAAGGAAATAATAGATAAATTTAGAATCTCCTAGAAATATCAAACTAGGAAACTAAATATTTTCCAACACCCCCCCTCAAGTTGGTGCATAGATGTCTATCATGCCTAACTTGCCTATCAAATGTTCAAAGGTGGGCCTTGCCAAGCTTTTGGTCAAGATATCTGCAGTTTGTTGACTTGAAGTTACAAAAGGTAGACATATGATCCCATCATCTAACTTCTCTTTTATGAAATGTCGATCAATCTCAATATGCTTGGTTCTGTCATGTTGAACGGGGTTATGAGCTATGCTAATTGCAGCTTTACTGTCAGAGTATAATTTCAATGGAAGCTCAATTTTCATCTTAAGTTCTTCTAAGACTCTATGGATCCATAATCCTTCACAAATACCTTGAGCCATAGCTCTAAACTCAGCTTCTGCACTACTTCTTGCTACAACTCCTTGTTTCTTAATCCTCCATGTCACAAGATTACCCCAAACATAGGTACAATATCCCGAGGTTGACCTTCTGTCAGTAATTGAACCTGCCCAATCAGCATCGGTGAAGATAGATACATTTCTTTCACTAGTCTTCTTAAAAAATAATCCCTTTCCGGGATTTGCCTTTAAATATCTTAGTATTCTATAGACTGCCTCAAGATGTTCCTCAAAAGGGGAATGCATAAACTGACTTACTACACTGACTGAGAAAGCAATGTCAGGTCTGGTGTGTGACAGATAAATCAGTTTCCCAACCAATCTCTGGTATCTTCCGGTATCTACAGGAATACTACCTTTCTCCCACAATTTTGCATTAGGGTCCATGGGGGTATCTGCCGGTCGACATCCACTCATTCCTGTTTCTTTCAATAAATCTAGAATGTATTTCTGCTGGGAAACGACAATACCATCATTTGATCGAGCAACCTCCATACCAAGAAAATATCTCATGGATCCCAAGTCCTTGATTTCAAAATTTGTTGCTAATCTCTCTTTTATTCTTCCCATTTCAGCTATATCATCCCCCGTAAGAACAATATCATCAACATAAACAATGAGGACAACTATTTTCCCATCTTGGGAAAACTTTGTGAACAAGGTGTGATCAGCCTGGCCTTGAATGTACCCTTGTTTCTTCATGGTCTGGGTGAATTTTTCAAACCAAGCTCTAGGAGACTGCTTTAATCCATACAAAGACTTATTTAGTTTGCATACATTTGATCCAAACCTATCTTCAAAGCCAGGAGGAATGTCCATATATACTTATTCTTCTAGATCACCATTGAGAAAGACATTCTTAACATCCAACTGTTGTAAGGGCCAATCCAAGTTAGCAGCAAGAGATAAGAGAATTCTGATAGTGTTCAATTTTGCAACAGGAGCAAATGTCTCCGAGTAGTCTATACCATATGTTTGAGTAAAACCCTTAGCCACCAATCGAGCCTTATACCTTTCAATTGACCCATCTGAATTATACTTCACAGTAAACACCCATTTGCATCCAACCGTCTTCTTCCCATCCGGTAGTGTCATAACACTCCAAGTTTTGTTCTTTTCAAGGGCTTTCATCTCTTCAAGTACAACTTCCCTCCACTTTGGAACTTCTAGAGCAACCTGTACATTTTTTGGAATTTCTACACTAGACAATTTTGAGGTAAAAGCAGAAAATGATGAAGACAAATTTGAATATGATATGAAATTGGACAAGGGGTGTTTAGTGCAAGATCTAACAGGTTTTCTAACAGCAATAAGATCATCTATATCGGGATACAAGACAAGACTCTCAGAAACAGAGATAGACTTACCTTTTCTGTTTTTAGGAGGCTGATCATTCCCCGGTTCAGATTCATGACACTGTTGAGATGTGGACTCATCACTTTTTTTGTGATTCTTTCTCACGAAAACCTTTCCTTTCCAAATTTTGTTTCCTGCTTCAAACCTATTCGTTTTAGATGACTCACTACTTTGTGGCATTTCAATTAGATTATCATTACCATTACTTTCAAAATTCTCATGGTTTTCTTCATGAGGAAATTTAGGCTCAGATTCACCAAGTTCCTTACTCATATCAGGAGTAGGATCAGATGAAAAATCATGGCCATTTTCTGTTGGTGCAAAACTATAAGTCTTAGAACTTTCTGATTCAGGCAAAGATAAATTATTAAAAAAACTCATGTCCTCGGTTTGAAACGAGTCTTCCTTTAAATCCCCCCTTGACGATGAGTGTCATCAAAAAAATATTTGTTTTCAAAGAATGTAACATCCATAGTGACATACATTTTCATGTTTTTTGGATCAAAACATATATATCCCTTCTGGGTTGGAGAGTATCCAACAAAAACACACTGGTTTGGAAGGTAGTTAAATAAGGAAAACTAGGATGACCTAATCGTGAATGCCATAACATAAGAAAAACTAGGATGACCTAATCGTGAATGCCATAACATAACATAACATAACATCATCATCATCATCATCATCATCATCATCATCATCATCATCATCATCACTATTATTCAAAACTAAAAAAGATTCAAAGCAGGAACTTATTGGTTTGGAAGGTAGTTGTGATTGAGATTCAATGTCAAAGTAGTAGAGTCCTTTACTCTCCTTAGCAGTACCAATCATCTTCCCCGAGTTCAAATCCTGAAAGACACAATGAGTACGAAAAAAATTAGTTTGACAGTTTCTATCTTGGGCTAATTTACTGACAAACATGAGACTACAAGATAGATTTGGGACATGAAGGACATCTTTGAGGGTTAGTCTTAGAGACAACACAATTGAACCTTTGCCTGCAATGGCTGAAAAAGATTCATCTGCAATTTTTATTTTATGGTTCCCTGCACATGGACTATAAGAAGAAAACAAAGTAGAATCACCTGTCATGTGATCACTCGCACCTGAATTAACTATCCAAGCATGACTGGGACTGACACAAATAAGAGCAAAATTACCTTTAGGGGCAATAGAGGAAGACAAACTGTTAGATTCAAGAATTTTGTACAATTTGTCTAGTTTTTCCATCGTGAATGAACGCTGAATTGAAGAAACTTGTTGCTCTTGATTAAAATTACTGGCTTGGAATGTACGACCAACCATGATTCTTTGTCGTGCCTTCTCTCTTTCGAACTTCGATCAATTCATCCTTTTCTGGATAAAAAATAGAAACAACAAGCTTTAAATCGGCAGTTTTTTTTTATGCGAACAGTGCACGGATGAACAATAGCCGCGGGGTGAATAGTACTCGCAGATGAACAGTGCCGAATATGAACAGTATTTTCGGAATGAACAATGTTCGCTGTATGAACAGTGTACGAAGTGTGCAGTATTTTCTGATGCGTAGTTTTGCTTGTTGGATCTCAAACAAAAAACCACAATGTCGGCGGTTTAGGCGGAAGTTAGGCCCCCAATCGGGAGCTCTGATGCCATGTCAAATAACCGATTATCCCAAAAGCTTAAGCCGTTAGGATTGACCACATCAATGATTTTATATTATTTCTAACATGTTGACATTTACCATGGGCCCTACCATGGTCAAGTTAATTTTTGACCATTATAGTCTCTCAAAATTATCTAACAAGTTACTATATTTTTCTTAGATTAAGGATCAATATTTCTTAATCCACATACAAGCCACTATTATGTCCTTCAAATGTTACTAGTATAAATGTCTAAATTCTTATATAGATTTTTTGTCATGTATTTATAGATACGTATATCTATTCTATTTGTGAATCTATCTTTGAAATTGAGTATTCTTAATTGATCATCTCTCTTTATAATATAATCACTGTCCTAAATTATTAACTAAAACAGCTGAAAGCAATTAATATGTAGATGATGATACACTGATATGTTGTTGTTGTTATTATTATTATTATGTGCAAGGTAGGTAGGGTGAGTCAGACAAATTTACTTTTCAAAAACATTGAATAAAATTTCTATTTTTCTGCAATCTGCATTAACATCACCACACGTTCTATTATAAAAATACCACATACTGTTTTGTTTTATCATTCGAAAGAGAATGATTGTTTATACTTCAATTAATCTTTGCTGTTTAATGATAGAAAGCTGTGTTATGCATTTATACTCACTAGTTAAATAGTAAATTAAAGTAAACTAGGCTACTAATTTCTTTTCGTTATAAAAAGTAAAATAATCTTCCCAGCATTGCACTTCAAAACTCTTAAACAAGTTTTTGAACTAGTTAAAAACCAAATAATCTGATTTTGAACTGTTCAAAACCAGTTAATAGCATCAAACAACAGTTTGGTTCATACAGTAGAAGTTAGTGCATATTGTAGCTGTTCAGTTTGATTTGCATGCACACTAACAGTTTGGTTTGGCCAAACCTGGTGCACCTAACCACATAACCAGTTTGGTTCGGAGTGAATCCGAACTGATTTGTTCGGCATCCATGTCTAACTGACTCGCTAGAGGCTGTCATTTCCTTGTCATTTGATCTCCGTCTTTGATTACAACAAAGGAAATAGGCATTTAACCCGATATCCTTACCTCGGTAAAATATTTGAGACTGTTACATCATTAATCGAAGGAGTCTTGGAACTTTTTGAGGTAGAATTATCATCACAGGTCATTCTTCCAATTGAAAATGCAGGTTGTTTCGGTTTCGGAAGGGCCATTGTGTCACTAGCCAACATTACAACAACAGTTGACATGGTTGGTCTATCTGCCGCGTCTTCTTGAACACACAATAGGCCAATGTTTATGCACCTCACAACTTCATTGTCTATACAGGTTTTTGCAAGTACCGAATGCATAATATCCAAAGAGTTTCCTTCACACCATTTTTTCCATGTCTGCAAGTTATCGTGAATATTGTTAAGATCTAGTTAACACGTTCTATAAATTATCGGTTAGATAAGAATGAAAAACTCACAAATAAAAGAAGACTTTGACCATGTTCTGACAGATAGAATCCGGTATTCTTTTTCCCGCTAATGATTTCTAAAACTAGTACTCCAAAGCTGAATACATCAGATTTCACAGAAAACACTCCTTCCATTGCGTACTCTGGTGCCATGTATCCACTATTCGAAATCAATAGAAGTTTGTTATTTTTCTTGCACATCAAGGAATATATGACAAGTAATTAATTTCATTTTATTTTCCAATCCAATTTCTTAAGAACATGTTTGGGATAAATAAACTCACTAGGTGCCCATTATTCGTCTTGTATTCGCCTGGTTCTGACCTATTTCAAATGCCCTTGCCATTCCAAAATCTGATATTTTGGGATTCATTTCATGATCTAATAGAACATTACTAGCTTTAAGATCTCTATGAATTACCCTTAGTCTAGAGTCCTCGTGGAGGTACAATAGACCTTTTGCTATTCCATTGATAATGCTTAAACTTAGTTTCCAATTGAGTTCCTTTCTTTTTTCATCATCTGGCAACAAAAAGACATCTCAGCAATATAGCAGTGTCTGGTATAGAAAGTTGAAGGGCATGTTTAGTTTGAAAATACCATATAGCCATGTTGGCCTTAACATGGAAAAAATGCATCAGAAGAATTATAGATTTATTCACTCACTTTTCTATATTTAGCCACTTTACTATAAAAATGTTTCATAAGATAACTTGTAATTAGTTTCATATAAAGAACCAGATTACATGTAACGTGTCATAGTCGGATGAATTTAGCTCCTCTAAAGTGAGAAAATCAGGGTTGATATTTTAACCACCTATTATTTGTTATCTATACGCATATAATGTCACCATCGATTTTTTTATGAACGTTTGATACTACTCACTTTGTTCCTTAAGAGGAGCCTAATCCTTGCAGGCCTATTTATTGGTGCGCCAAAAAATCAATGTGAGAGTTGCTTCATGTTTTCTTTGGGATATTTTATGCATACTAGTAAGTAGAACTCATAATAATATCAAAATAAACATTGTAATTTGTAATAATTAAAAACTTAAAAGTTGCCATCAACACCATTCAATGGAGCTATTTGAAAACATACCAAACAGGTGAAAGTCGAGACTTGCATTCGGCATAAACTCATACACAAGTAGCTTTTCATTTCCTTCCAAGCAGCATGCCAAAAGTCTTACAAGATTGCGATGTTGCAATTTAGCTATAAACATTACTTCATTCTTGAACTCCTCTGAGCCTTGACCTGAATTTCTTGACAGCCTTTTTACTGCTATTTGTCTTCCATCTGGCAGAATACCCTATAGAAGATTGAAACCAAACTAAAATCATAAAGAAAGATAACAACATTAAATAACCTTATATTTCAAAAATTCCAAATCATTAATACCTTGTAAACAGATCCAAATCCACCTTCCCCTAGTTTAGATGTTTCTGAAAAGTTATCGGTACAATGTTGAATTGTGATCAATGGAATTGTAGGCAGGTCTGCATTAAGTGTTTCCTCATAAGCAGGTGTCAACCAATCTACAAAAAATGTTTGTTTAATATATACTTGAAGCAAACAAATTCTAACATTTTTTATTGCAGAAAGTTACCTTTTCTAACTCTTTCCTTGTACCATAAGCAATATATAGTTGAACATAGTAGAATTACTACACCCAGAACACTAAAGCCAATGATCAACTTTCTTGACTTACTAGTACTCTTGTTTTCTGTAATAGAATAAAAGAGGAATATGATGTATATCTATTCATTGAAAATGGAAGGTAATTAGTGAGAATGCAGTTCCAGAAACACCGAAAACAATGTTGAGTTTTTATTTTCTTCTAATAATTTATCAGTGAAAATGGAAATAGGAAACACCACAAGTATATATGCCCTAAACGTAACTGATGCGTTACCTGCTTGTGGATCAGGCACAACTACCGAAGGTGATTGATCTTGGCGAAGATAGAACTTATAATCATCATACCTAATCAGACAACTAGCTGATGAAACCTGCCATCCCAACTTATGTTCGCAACATGTGCGAACCTTTGCCAACATAAACTCCAAACACTGTCTGCACCTTTCATTTGAAAGATCTCTACTGCATTGAACCAGTCCGTATCTACTCTCCATAGAACTTAAATTGAAACCATCCATATAGTACAATTGGTTGGTCTCAATAGTTGCTTTTCTGATCAAACCTTTCATAAAATCATCGCCTTTCTGAATCTCTATCGCACTAGAGACGTTTTTGGTTCCTAAATGTTTCCATGAAGGGTCTGTTGTGACTTTCCCAAAGAAGTTCTCATTTGAGTACCTAAAAATGCAGAAGCTATAAAATATAGTAGCAGCGACTCTATTCGGACAGCGACCAAGAACTTCTCTGGCAGCAGAAGAGACACAAAATTCACAAAAGTATCCAACCACATCGCCACGACAATCATAGAGACCATACACAGCATCACCTTTGGTCGTGTTGTCACCTATTCTGGTGTAGTTATAACCTTTGCTTGTGGCTGAATCATCGGATAGATATGAGAGGATGCTATTGAGATTGTTTTGGTATGCATTGCTAAGAGGCTGTTGTTTTGAGTAATTACAGTCATCTCCCACATATCTTGGTGATTGAGCTTTTGTAATGATTTGTTTGAAGCTTAGATATAGTAACAAAGCAAAAAATATTGATGTCAAATTTAGTTGTGTTCTTTCCATATTGAATACTATGGTCCTTGCTTGGCTCCAAATATTAATATATACATTATAAGTTATAGGCCAAGCTCTAGCCAGTGTGAAGTCTTATTCCACTGATTGCATTTTCAACTTCGAAAAATATGATAAATCATAAATTCTCCATCATCTCACCACTTAATTCGATTTTTTATCGATTAATTCCTTAATCTTCTGTTTGAGAGTCATAATCAAATGATGTTGAAATGATGATAAATATTATTGAGTCATGAATTTATCTTTGCCAAGTCCCCTTTGATGTGCTGTCAAGAAAAAGTCCAATGTTCATGTGCTGAGAGAGAAATTGTTTAAAAGTTTGTATGACCAGTCAACTTACAACTACTACTTTGTTTGCCGGCCTCAAGCTTCCATTGAATTGTTAACCTCCCTAATAAAATTTTCCTGGTGTGACATGCTTTGTATAGACAACATAAATATACAAAATGTAGTCAAGTTTTGACTAATGATCTGTTTACCAAATAGACTTTGTTTAGCAAACTTGTTTTATTTTCTCCTAATTAAGGCTTTATCTCGGCACATTAGCTTCTGGCAAGAAGTGATTCACTGGGAGATGTTGGGCTTTAGTTCGTGGAAAGAAAGCGGACTCGTATTTTGAGAATTTCTTTTTGTACCTTACCAATTTTTTCACGCGCCCTGGAAAATCACCAAAATACCCATGTCTACTACTTAAGTAGCTGACGTCTAAAATCTTGAAAATTTCATCTTAGGTTAAGTAGCGGACAAAACCCGCTACTTAAGTAGGTGAAATTTAAATCTTGAAACTTTCATGTTAGTGAGGGTGTTTTTTTTTTGCTCAAATTTCTAATTTTTATAACGTTCCGCAACTTAAGTAGCCGACATCTAAAATCTTGAATTTCATGTAGGGGGTGTTTTTTCTTCAAGTTTCTCATTTTCATAACGTCCGCTACTTAACTAGAAAGGCACGCGAGAAGTTGATAGGGTGCCAAAAGTAGCTCTCCATATTTTAATGTGATGTTCTTGCAAAACTACATAGCAGTACATATTTTATGGTTGATTTCTCTTACTGTTTGTGTATGTATAGCAGTATAGAATTGTGTTTATGGCTTCTCCTCATTAGTGCTCTTGCTATAACTTATATAATAGAACAATTGTCTTATTTGAACATTAAAATACAGACAATGAAAATGTATTTCATGAATTTTCCTTCTAATCATATTGTTCATCTAACTAAAATCAAAGGTGTGAGCTGAAACTGAAGCTTGGATTTGTTCTACAAAGCTAAATTACAAATTCTTAAATTTGAGTTTGGGCCTAACTCATCCTTAAATTCTTAAATTACACTTGTTCAGGCCTTCTCGCAAGCGATGTGGGACTTCTTTAACACACCCCCTCGCGCTCAGCACTATCGGGCTTGTTGCGCGGATATAAATGGTGGAGGGCCCGATCAGAAACCTGATTGCAAGCGGCCCGTGAAGTGGCCCATCGAATCGTGGATAGGCTCTGATACCATATTAGATTTTGGGTCTAACTCATCCTTACAAAACCGACTTGGAAGGTGATGATTGCCTTTTACTTATAAACACACATTCAGGCCTTCTCCTAACCGATGTGAGACTTCTTAACACAAATAATCATTGGAGTTATCAGTTAACAACTCTAGATCTCTCACTTATGATTATGAAGCCTAGAAACTTAATCTAAGGAGCCTTTTCGATCCCGAATAAAATCATAAAACCAAAATTCTTGACATCTAAATCAATGCTACCTTCTTTCTTAATAATAACTTTTACACAAACATTTACAATTTTCTTTTAGAAGAATCAACTATCTAGCTGAAACAATAGTTATAGCTACTTCATCAACAGAATTATCCTTATAACTATTTGCACTTGGATCTTCTTTGGACATTCTTCCGACTGAAAATGCCGGTTGCTTGGGTTTTGGAAGGGGCATTGTGTCACTGCCTAGCATGAGAACAACGGTGGACATGGTTGGTCGATCTGCAGCATCTTGTTGTACACACAATAAACCAATGTTTATGCACTTCATAACCGCACTTTCAATGTATGATTCTTTGTGGATCGGATCAATTGATTCCAAACTTTTCCCTTCACACCAAAGTTTCCAAGTCTGCATACATATATGAATATTTAGACACTCGAGTTGAAACATTTCTAGAAATTTATATGTAATCATAACATTTCAGATAGTTGGTTAATGAAATGCTATGCCATTAACAAACGCAGATGTTGATGAGATACGATCATAAAACTCACATGTAATAGAAGACCTTGCCTATCTTCTGAAATAAAGACTTCACCATTCCTTTTTCCATAAACGATTTCTAATAAAAGAACTCCAAAGCTGAATACATCAGATTTTACTGAAAATAATCCAGCCATAGCATATTCTGGAGCCATGTATCCGCTATTTAAAATCAAAAGAACAATGTCAGTTGTGAATGATGTGAAGTTTTATAATATTTATTTGAAAGGAAAAAAAAGTTGCTAATAAATGCTTACTAGGTGCCAATAACTCTTCTTGTTTTTGTCTGACATTGGCCTTTTTCGAATGTCCTAGCCAATCCAAAATCTGATATTTTTGGAATCATTTCATCATCAAGAAGGACATTGCTGGCTTTCAAATCTCTATGGATAACTCTAAGTCGAGAATCTTGGTGAAGGTATAACAATCCTCTTGCGATTCCATTGATAATACTTAGTCGTAATGTCCAATCTAGTTGCTTACTTTTTTCTTCATCTGCCATGAAAGTGTTGTATTGATGTTATTGAAGAAAAAACTTTTATTTACTCTTTCCATCAATTGTTTTATAGAAAAACTGACATGCATGATATTTCAATATATCTTCCGATATCTAAAATGTGCCCATTTAAGATCATTCCTTATAATGTTACTCTTTTAAAATTGGAGCAAGTAAAAAGATTCTAATCATAAAAGCAAACAGGTTGAATAAAACATACTGAAAAGGTGAAAGTCAAGGCTTGAATTTGGCATATACTCATATACTAGTATCTTTTCGCCGTCTTCAATGCAGCAACCTAGTAGTTTCACAAGATTCCTATGTTGCAGTTTAGCTATGAAAATTACTTCATTCTTGAATTCCTCGGAACCTTGATTAGACGTATCTGCAAGTCTTTTGACTGCAATTTCTGTCCCATCAGGTAAAGTACCCTAACAAAAGAGAGAATATAAATTAAAGAGATCAGAAATGTCTCAGTTTTGAAGCAAAGTTATATATGCATAGTTGATCCATTTCATTCATACCTTGTAAACAGGACCAAATCCACCTTCTCCTAACTTAGATGATATTGAAAAGTTATCTGTGCTTTGTTGAATTACAGTAAAAGGGATCATAGGAAGGTCTCCATTCAATGTATCATCTCTTTCGACATTATCATTATAAGCTATAGTTTTAGTGTTCCTCGACAGAAATCCACCTATAAAGGAAGCTAGTAAGTTTTTTGAATTAAGACTTAATATCATTTGTGAAATGTGCTTAGAGAACTTTCAACATGTATGTAATTTGTTATAGTTACCTTTACTCAACCCATTCTTTCTCCAGTAGTAGTAGATACAGCAACATAGAAGGGCTACTGCCACGAGCGCACTTACTAAGGCGATGACCAAGGTTTTTTTGTTACTTGAATCTTTTTGATTGGCTGCAATAATGACAGAGGGATTAATACGTCGCATTTATTTTTTCCAATTTATATGTCGAATGCATTTTACATGCCCTTGAATATACGAAAAAGTTTAGCACACTTGGATGGAGTTTACAGTACAAAGAACAAATAAAGCACATAGGTCAACAAGTGTTAGAAATTATTAGAAAATAAATATGGGCCTAACTCATCCTCACAAAACCGGCTTGTCGAGAGGCTCTGATACCATGTTAGAAATTGTTAGAAATAAGTATGGACCTAACTCATCCTCATAAAACCGGCTTGTATGGTGAAAACTACCACTTGCTTATAAACACTTGTCAAGGCCATCTCGTATCCGATGTGGGACTTTTTAACAACAAGATTAAGATTTTTGCAGTCTCTCTGCGATCAGAGTATCAAATATAACGGTTTTTTATGTTGCCAAAATCATGATGCAGTGCGGTCATATATAACCGTTAAACGACCACTTTACTGCTGCTATATAAAACCATGGCTATGATTACGACATACCTGGATTTTGCTTAGAAGATGATCCTGTTTGCCCATATGACAAACTGATCTTTTGATTATCAAATCTGAGCCCACAACTTGGAGCCACAACTTCCCATGACACCTTATTCCCACAACACTTGGGAACTAAGTCCAACAGAGCCTCCAAACACTGTCTGCATCCTTCAGTATCGATGTCTCTACCACACTGAGCTAAACCGTACCTTTTCTCCGTATTACTCAAATTAAACTCATCCATTGCCCATGAATTGTTAGTCTCTATAGTCGCTTTTCGTATCAAAACCCTTATGTAACCCTCTACTTTTGCAAGATCACTCGAGTCCTTAATATTTTTTGTTCCAGTCGCATTCCATGTTGGTGTTATCGAAACTTTTCCAAAGAAATTCTCGTTAGAGTAACGGATAATACATACATCATAAAATATAACAGACGTTACGCTGTTTGGACAATGTTGAACAAGATCTCTTGCAGCAGTTTTGACACAGAACTGACATAAACTTTCTGGAATATCAAACCGGCAATCGTAGTTTCCATAAACATCATCACCAGTGTCACTGCTGCTGCTTCCTATGATGGTGTGGTTAAATTTTGTTCCTTTGGAAGAATCAGAAGCTATCCATGAAACAAAGTCGTTTACGTTTGATTTGTATGAAGTGCTTAGAGATTTTTCTGTTGAGTTTTCACAAAAGTTGTACAAGTAAATTGGAACTTGTGCACTTGTTGGTGTGAAGTGGAAGACAAGGAAAAGAAGGAGGAGCATGAAGCTAAGAAGTTTCATATTTGTCATGGTATTCTGAGTTATGGTGCCTGCATAGTATAGTAGTCAATGTTATTATAGTATTTATTATATCTTCTTCAATTTTAGGTGCCAAAAGACAGCACAAATCTTTGAAATTCAACCAACTAATTTAATGTATGAAACATTCTACAGCAGTCTTTCATGATAAAAAAAATGTTCTTGCTAACTAGTGCCTTAAGGAGCTAAAAAAAAAATAAAAGAAAAGTTATGCATTGAAATAATAAAAATTTAAATTTTTCATTTGACTATACAATACTAAAAATAAAACTTTCTAAATTAAAATTTTTAACTAGTACACCGAGCCACTATTTAGCATTTGCATAAAAAAAAATCTACTGTGCTAGTCTTTACGCGCAACAAGTTGAGACATAAGTTTTGACTTTTAATATCTTATTAAGAGTTATAAAGTCAGTATGATGTGAAAGGCTGCAAAGCTGATCAAAGAACCGTTAAATTTGATTTAGCTTAACTTATATTTAATACACTCTCTCCATTTTCAAAATTCAATACAGCATTAATTATTGGTTTGTTAATAGTAATATCCTTTTCTTTTGCGCGTTAATGAGGGGATCCGATAATTAAAAATTTGGTGGTGGATAAATAAAGTCTGATCAATTTTATATAAAAAAAAAAGTCTGATCAAGAATTGTTCACATTAAAAATTAAATTCGGATTCTCCTGAATTAAATTTCACGTATCTATGCATTGGTGTCGTATTGTATCTGTATCGTACTACGTATCCGAGCTTCTTAGATGCACACTTCTTTAAGCTCATATGTCTGCTTCTTTACTTGCTCCACTTGATCTTCAAGATCTTTGACCCAAATTTTCTCCCTTTCTTCCTTCCTTGAATACATAGAAAGATAAAGAAGAGAGGAAAAAGATAAAGTTCGCAATTTGATCGCAAGATTTCCTTTGCAGTTAGCAGGTACTTACAGCCGCATCCCGGTCTGAACAATCATTCGTGAGGATTAGTTAACTTTGGAGCTTCGATATCCAACCTTAGTATGGATGGTGGCAGAGGTAATATAATTTTCCTTTATTACTTTTCGATTCGAACCAAATTAGTCTTAAATTTTTTACCGTAAATCTTTGGCATTGCTTGGTCATTGTGTCACTTCTGAAACATAACTGCAAATGCTATGTGAGATTCATTTCTCAAATCACAAATTTTGCTTAGTCTCAGGAGGCTTTTCGATCCCGAATAAAATCATAAAACCAAAATGCTTGACATTTAAATCAATGCTATCTTCTTTCTTAATAATAACTTTTACACAAACATTTACAATATATTTTTAAAAATCAACTATCTAGCTGAAACAATAGTTATAGGTACTTCATCAACATAAGTATACTTAGAACTATTTGAACTTGGATCTTCTTCTGCGGACATTCTTCCAACTGAAAATGCCGGTTGCTTGGGTTTCGGAAGAGGCATTGTGTCACTGCCTAACATCAAAACAACGGTGGACATGGTTGGTCGATCTGCAGCATCTTGTTGTACACACAATAAACCAATGTGTATGCACTTCATAACCTCACTTTCAATGTATGATTCTTTGAGGATCGGATCAATTGATTCCAAATTTTTCCCTTCGCACCAAAGTTTCCAAGTCTGCATACAGATATGAATATTTAGACACTTGAGTTGAAACATTGCTAGAAAAATGTTAAAATACATTTAAACTTCTTTCACTATATAATATCAATCTGTTGATGAGATATGATCAGAAAACTCACATATAATAGAAGACCTTGCTTATGTTCTGAAATAAAGACTTCACCATTCCTTTTTCCATAAACGATTTCTAATAAAAGAACTCCAAAGCTGAATACATCAGATTTTACCGAAAATAATCCAGCCATAGCATATTCTGGAGCCATGTATCCGCTAATAAAAATTAAAATAACAATGTTAGTTGTGAATGATGTGAAGTTTTATAATATTTTTTTGAAAAAAAAAAGTTTCTAATAAACGCTTACTAGGTGCCAATAACTTTTCTTGTTTTCGTCTGACTTTGGCCTTTTTCGAATGTCCTCGCCAATCCAAAATCTGATATTTTTGGAATCATTTCATCATCAAGAAGAACATTGCTGGCTTTCATATCTCTATGGATAACTCTAAGTCGAGAATCTTGGTGAAGGTATAACAATCCTCTTGCGATTCCATTGATAATACTTAGTCGTAATGTCCAATCTAGTTGCTTACTTTTTTCTTCATCTGCAATATGAAAATGAACATTGTATTCATGTTATTGAACATTGTATCAGTTGTTTTATAGAAACTGACATGTATGATATTTCAATATATCTTCCAATATGTAAAATGCGCCTATTTAAGATTATTCCTGATAATCTTATAATCTTTATGTTTAACATACTGAAAAGGTGAAAGTCAAGGCTTGAATTTGGCATGTACTCATATACTAGTATCTTTTCGCCGTCTTCAATGCAGCAACCTAATAGTTTCACAAGATTCCTATGTTGCAGTTTAGCTATGAAAATTACTTCATTCTTGAACTCCTCGGAGCCTTGATCAGACGTATGTGCAAGTCTTTTGACTGCAATTTCTGTCCCATCAGGTAAAGTACCCTAACAAAAGATAGAAAATAAATTAAAGAGATCAGAACTGTCTCAGTTTTGAAGCAAAGTTATATATATGCATAGGATAGGACCCTTGGCTTGTTGATCCATTTCATTCATACCTTATAAACAGGACCAAATCCACCTTCTCCTAACTTATATGATAGTGAAAAGTAATTAGTTGCTTGTTGAATTATAGTAAAAGGGATCATAGGAAGGTCTCCATTCAATTTATCCTCTCTTTGAACACTATCATTATAAGCTATAGGAGTAGTGCTCCTCGACAGAGATCCACCTATCAAGGAAGCAAGTAAGTTTGAATAAAGACTTAAAATCATAGTTACATTTGTGAAATTTTTTATATTTACCTTTACTCAACCCATTCTTTCTCCAGTAGTAGTAGATACAGCAACATAGAAGGGCTACTGCCACGAGCGCACTTACTAAGGCGATGACCAACGTTTTTTTGTTACTTTTGGCTGCAGTAATGACATCGATTAATATGTTGCATACTTGCATTAATTATTATTATTATTATTATTTTTTAAAATTTATACGTCAAATGCATTTTACTTGCACATGAATATACGAAAAAGTTCTAATTTTCAAGCTCATCGATGATTATCTACCTTCCTTGATTTGTAAAACTGAAGTCAGTTTCTAAAATATATAGTTTCAAAATCAAGTAGGTGAACCTACACCGAACAATTTCATCAAATATTTGATTGATTGCTTCGATCTGAATCAGGTCAAAATCAAAAGTTTTAACTTCATTACAAACCAAGATATTTCCATTAAAAAATTTGCAGTCTATCTGCGATCATGGTTTCAAATTAATAAAGGTCCGCGACTGCAATTTGGCCTGCAACATAACGGTTTTTTTTTGTTGCAAAAATCATGATGCGACTGTGATTGAAGCTGCATCTGCTCATAATTATTTACAATATAAAAAATCGCAGCGCGATCACAACCGTTACATATTGCTATATAAAACCACGTCTGCGATTATGACATACCTGGATTTGGTTTAGATGATCCTGTTTCGGCATTTAACATAAAGAACTTTTGATCATCAAATTTGATCCCACAACTTGGAGCCACAACTTCCCATGACACCTTATTCCCACAACACTTGGGAACTAAGTCCAACATAGCCTCCAAACACTGTCTACACCCTTCATTATCGACGTCTCTACCACACTGAGCTAAACCATATCTTTTCTCCGTATTACTCAAATTAAACTCGCCCATTGCCCATGATTGGTTAGTCTCTATAGTCGCTTTTCGTATCAAAACACTTATATAACCCTCTACTTTTGCAAGATCACTTGAGTCCTTAATTTTTTTAGTTCCAGTAACATTCCATGTTGGTGTTATCGAAACTTTTCCAAAGAAATTCTCGTTAGAGTAACGGATAATACATACATCATAAAATATAACAGACGTGACGCTGTTTGGACAATGTTGAACAAGATCTCTTGCAGCAGTGCTAACACAGAATTGACAGAAACTTTCCGAAATATCAAACCGGCAATCATAGTTTCCATAAACATCATCACTGCTTCTGCTGCCTATGATGGTGTGGTTAAATGTTGTTCCTTTGGAAGAATCAGAAGCTATCCATGAAACAAAGTTGTTTACGTTCGATTTGAATGAAGTGGTTAGAGATTTTGCTGTTGAGTTTTCACAAAAATTGTACAAGTAAATTGGAACTTGTGCACTTGTTGGTGTGAAGTGGAAAACAAGGAAAAGAAGGAGGAGCATGAAACTAAGAAATTTCATATATGTCATGGTGTGTTATGAGTTATGGTACCTGCATAGTATAGTAGTGAATGTTATGATAGTATTTATTATATCTTCTTATATTTTAGGTGACAAAAGACAGCACAACTCTTTGAAATTCAACCATTTAATTTAATGTATGAAACATTCTATAGCAGTCTTTCATGATAAAAAACAAATCTACTGTGGTGTGGGATATTTTTTTTTCCCACACCCACGTTTCTTTTCCACCCCTCTAGCGAACATAAAAATTCGGTTAAAGATTACTGATTTTTTTTAGTGTAAATTTAATTGAAATTTACACAAAAATTCGGTAAACATTTACCAAACTTTTATGTACGCTAGAGGGTTGAAAAGGAAACATGAAGGATGGGAAGAGAAATTTTCCTACTCTGGTAGTCTTTACGCGCAACAAGTTCACACATTAAGAATTATAAGTCAGTATGATGTGATATTGGCAAAAAATAAAATAAAATAAAAAGTCAGTATGATGTGAAAGGCTGCAAAGCTAATCAAAGAACCATTAAATTGGATTTAGCTTAATTTATACTCCCTCCATATTCAAATTTCAATACTGGTTTGTTAATAATTTTTTTTTTGTTAACGTAGAATTTATTCCTAATAATTCGTTTTCAATCAACTGAACTTAATGTTAATAATATCCTTAAGGGTAATTAGTTGGCGGTTATAATGCATGTGTGTTTGTAAGGAAAAACGTTTATCGGCTTTTAATGTTGAGAATAATGCCTAAATATTTTTTTTGGAAGATTTTATATTTAAATATAGTTTAGATTTATATTTAAAATAAAATAATATTAGGGTTTATGATTTATATTTATGCTTAGAATCTTAAGGATTTCTTTAGAATTTATAGGATTAGTTTATTATTTAAAGATATTATTTGTTTTTATGTAGCTCTATATATAGAGCCATATACCTATTATTTTCAATGAGAACAAAAATTGGAGTTTCTCCACATAAAAATATATCCCACCAAATTCCGCAATATCAAAAACACAAAAAACCATATCAGTGGGATCAAAACGCTAAGGTTCAGACCTGTGAAGATGGAAGATGATGATGAAGATGATGTAGAAAGAAAAAAAAAAAACAACAATTGATGTGGATGAACAACAACAACAAAATCAACATGAATCTCAGGTTGGATACAACACAAAGATATCCAGTCGAAGAGAAGTGTTCAAAAAGGTTTTTTCAACTCAAATCCCAGGTTGGATACAAGACAAACCTATTCGGTCAAGGAGGAGGATTGAGAAACAAAAAATAAAATAAAATTTCAACGCAAATCTCAGATTGGATGCAACAAAAAGATATTCAGTCAAGGAGGAGTGTTGAGAATAATGCCTAAATATCTTTTTTGGAAGATTTTATATTTAAATATAGTTTAGATTTATATTTAAAATAAAATAATATTAGGGTTTATGATTTATATTTATGCTTAGAATCTTAAGGATTTCTTTAGAATTTATAGGATTAGTTTATTATTTAAAGATATTATTTGTTTTTATGTAGCTCTATATATAGAGCCATATACCTATTATTTTCAATGAGAACAAAAATTGGAGTTTCTCCACATAAAAATATATCCCACCAAATTCCGCAATATCAAAAACACAAAAAACCATATCATTTAATACTCCAGCTTCTTCAAAAAAAATAAAAATACTTCAGCTTAAAAAAGATGAATTGATTTGTGTAACTAATACTATGTTCAAAACTGTGTAAAAAAATATGAGAAGTGCTATTTATCGCGAGAGATTGTTCTCGTGAAATTCACGAATGTACAATTTTTTCCTAAAACGCACAAATCTTTTTAATTATTAAAAACTCAATTCATGGTACACAGTGCTTATCATCAAGACCCACAGCAGTTAATTGCTATACAGCCACTTTTCATATCCACTCAATACATGTTTCTACATAATCATGACACCGTAGCATCATCTAAATCAGTTCCTTTTTTTGTTCTTAAGTGATTGTTCTATTTTTAATTTGCTACTAATTATTTTGCTATTTGAATGGGTAACATATTATAATTATAGTATTTGAATTAATGTCTAAAATTTATAAATTAATTTCTAATTTTTTTTTATTATCAATTTTATGAACTAAATTGATTAGTAAAAAACTTTTAAAGAATAAATTAAAAAAGTTAAAAATTAAGGTACCGTTTGACCTAGTTTATTTTAGAATTTTTTATTTAATAAAAAGAGAACCTAGTTCAAAACAAATTTTCAAAAAGCTCTTAATAGGAAAAAAAGTTGTTTAATTTTTATATGTAATATATATATATATATATATATATATATATATATAATATTTTTGAAGCTAAAAAACAACAATTATCAAACAATTTTAAATTTTTTTTCTAAAACCTCTTATTTTTATTTTTAGCATTTAGATAATTTTTAAGACCTAAAAAAATCAAGCCAAACAACTTAAAATGACTAAAAGTAAACATACGCAAAAACTAAAATAACTAAGTAAAAAAACATTTGAAAATATATTTACAATTTTAATACATACAAAAAAATATAAATTATATATTCCAAGTCTGAAACATTGGTTTGTCTATTATTATAGCATTTTTTTATAATAAATTTATTGCATCCATACTAAGTGGAAGAGAGACCCACAAGAATACATATATAGATATTGCTTGCAACTCCTTCGTTGTTTTTTCGCGAAATTTTTTTCGCTACATATAGTATTTTCCAAAAAATATTGCTATTTTCTAATATTGTGATGATGTTCCGGAATCTATTAAGAATTTAATCATTAATGAATTTGCTTAGTTTTATTTTTGTAAAAAAAAAAATACCGTGTAAAAAAAAAAATACTATATTCAATTATTGGATCTAAAAAAAATAAATCAATTATTGGACTTAGTTATTTGCTCAAAATCAAATCATCCTTGAAATTCAATAAAAATTGTAGTAACTAAAATATTGAGCTCAAGTGGTTAATGATTTCTCCTAGTACGAATTATTCGAGAGAATTCGATTTCAATTTATGGTGTGAACAAATCATAAGTTTACTTTTTTTTTTGACACAACCAAAATGATATTCATTCATTCAAAACGATAGAATACATCAAATACAACCACATGTTCAATTTTGCTAAAAACATAAAGAGTGAATCTGCGGACAAACTCACAGCATCCGAGTTAATATCATACAACGGCAAAATGTCTACTACAAATACTATGATAAAATTAAAATCACCGGAATATCCATATTTCCGGATCTGCAACATTGATGCCCAAATCATTGATTGAATCTGTAATTTACTGAAGGTAATCTTTCGAGAATAATTAAATGAACACCACAAATATGGGAAATCAAATAACGTCGTACAAGACGACGACCAACATAACGCTACACTTAAACGACGAAATCACACAAAAAAAACACAAAATAAAAACTTAATCTATATGAAAATCACTTATTTATATTAAAAGACGAAAAAAAGGTGCTGAGGGGATATTCTAAGCCAAAAATGACCTAAAATCACCCCTCTATAGTGAACAAAGAGAAGTTGGAGACAAACTTGAAGAACTAGGACCGACAAATCATAAGTTTACTTACTCTCTCATTTTTTGAAACGAGAGAGTCAATAAATGAAAAACAAATGATCAATGTGGGTCCTTTATTGTCCTACCAATTCAATGCTTGTTCTAAATGTTACTAACTACCAATGTTTTAAAAAAGGATTGCGGTCGCGTTTCGGTTATGTAAAAGTTTTCGCGATTTTGGTCGGTATAGGTATTACGACACTAATTGCGGTCGTCGCGGTGTGAATTAATCACAATTTGTTTTTTAATATTAAAAATCGTGATAACGGTAATAGTATCGACACCTGCCAAAACTGTTTTGTCGCGGCCGTTTTCGCGGACCTTGATTTAAAACCTTGCTAACTACTACCATTAATGGAAAGGAAGCAGCCAAGATATGTAGATCGAATAGTTTTGTAATCTTTGATAATTTTTTTTTTTTTTTGATTATTTATATGTGTTAGAATACACATGTACTCATTAAGTTAAAGATATTTTTATGAGAGAGAGGAATACTTCTTCAAAGTCATATTATGTCGGGGAGACGGTACGATCAACCTGTTTTGGTTTTCTTTGACTCATAATTAATCTGTTTGAAGTAGAACGAGTCAACTTGAGTGATTAGATTGAAACTCTCACTAATTACTCTTCTTACCATTTGGATAGGCTAACATATATATTACTAATTGTAGTTTCTTCAACTTTTAATAATACTCCAGCTGAAGAAACAGATGGATTGATTGGTAATATATATGTTGATTCAATCTTCAATTATTGGAGCTAGTTGCTTAAAAATCTATCAATGGAATTCAAAACAAAATGAGAGAAATGGGTCCATCATTAATTCCTAGCCATCAATCCTTGTTGAAAATCAAATAGTTGCATGTCACAACAAATTTTTTTTTTTTGGATACAGCATGTCACAACTAATTGATGGACGAATAATTTCGCGCACATTGATGATACTTAAATTAATGATGCAAATTTTTTTTATTGACGGCCCAGACGGCTTATAGGAGGAATGATTATGGTGAGTTTTTGAGAAGCGGAGGAGATAATATTCGAGAGAACAGATAAATAGTTCTACACATTTTTTTCTCGCAACTACTTATATTTAAGAAATAGTTCTACACATTTTTTTTCTCGCAACTACTTATATTTAATGTTTTGCCGCTCAACTACTCATTTCTACTACACTTCTCTAGATTTTTCTTTGGATAATTTCTTACTTTGACCATTATTATAAGCAAATATTCATTTTTCAGAGATTAATTAAACAATTGACTAAATTGGTCTATCACTTGACTAGTCCAATGGACAAAATCATGTTTATAATTCAACAAGAAGTATCTAATACTTGGATATATTGTTTTATTTGTTTCAAAAGTATACAATCTGTTAATAGTTATGGTCATAATAAGTTCCTTGTGGTCCAAAACATGTTAAGAAACAAAACCTTCTCAATTAGAAAGTTGACATGACATGAAGGAAAATTTAGAAAGTTGAGAAAAAGAAACATTTTGTTTACATTGCATTTAAAAATGATACCTAAATAACCATATATTTTCTTCTGTATAGCAAGCCAAAAATGTTTCTGAGTTTAACTCCATAATCTCATTCCAATTACCTAATTTATTCTGAGTTTCACATTGATCACAAAGAATTTTTTTATACCGAGTTACTTACGCTGCAAGGCACTATACTATCAGATTCGTGATTGATTTGGCGGCACAAAACTCATGGCCTATTTTCCAACAAAATTGCTTAGTTTTACAGCTTGTGATTATGATGGAGATGTTGATAAGATGTTGATAATCAGAACAGCATTTTAAGATATGTTTTGACTTTTGAGCTTGGTTTTGGAGCTGTTTCATGGTATTCAAAATAGCAATCAATAAACATGTGATTTTTGCTCCAACAACATGTGATTGTTTTAAGATACAATCAATTTGTCACTTTTGTCAACTCCTGTAATGTGACCAAGTTACTGTCACTACAAGAAAATAAAAGGGCTGTTTCTGCTGCCAAGGAAACAATGAATGGCTCTCTTAGTTACATATTTTACTTTCAAAATAAAACCATTATATCATCAATTCGATTCCTAGGTGGAATAATTCTTAGTCAGACTTTACTTACCTCCTCAGTTCGATTCTTGAATATTAAAGGATATAATGGATAACTTGAAGCTCCAAAGGATATTTTTAAACCGTCTTAAACCTGTTTTTTTGGTAAACAGTCGTTCAGGCCTAAAAGTTTTTTGATTTAATATCTTCATCAATATCTATTTTACAATGACATTTTTCACATGTGAAAATTAATAATAATAAACTTATGTTATTAGAGAAAGTTCCTAAAAACTAGAAGCTAATTCGAACTACAACATAAGATCAATTATCTAGGTATAAAACTAGTTACCGTAAGTTCATTAATTGAGTTATCATTATAGCTTTTTGAAGTTGAATCTTCATTTGGCAGTCTTCCGACAGAAAATGCCGGTCTTTCGGGTTTTGGAAGGACCATCGTGTCGCTCCCTAGCATGAGAACAACGGTGGACATAGTTGGTCGATCTGCAGCATCTTCTTGCACGCACAATAAACCAATGTGTACGCACTTTAGAACTTCGCTTTGGATGTATGTTTTTCTTTGGATCGGCTCGACAAATTCCCAACTTTTTCCTTCACACCAGAGTTTCCAAATCTGCACACATATGAATATTTAGAAATTTGAGTTGCAACATTTTGTTAGAAAATGTTGTGAAATGAAAATTTGTGTGTGTGATTAAAGAAACTTACATATAAGAGTAGACTTTGCCCATGTTCCGAAAAGAAGACTTCACCATTCCTTTTTCCATAAATGATTTCCAATACGAGCACTCCAAAGCTGAAAACATCAGATTTTACCGAAAACAATCCAGCCATAGCATATTCTGGAGCCATGTAACCGCTGTTAAAAATCAAACAACGGTGTCATTCGTGAATCATACGACATTTTTTAATAAATGCTTTAAAAATAAGTTTCCATTAACACTTACTAGGTGCCCATAACTCGTTTTGTTTCTGTCTGACTTTGGCCTTTTTCGAATCTTCTTGCCAATCCGAAATCTGATATCTTAGGATTCATTTCATCGTCCAAAAGAACATTGCTAGCTTTCAAATCTCTATGAATAACTCTAAGACGAGAATCCTCATGAAGGTATAACAGTCCTCTTGCGATTCCGTTTATAATATTTAGACGTTTATTCCAATCTAGTTGATTATGATTTTCCAAATCTGCCAAACAAATGGACATAGTAAATTTTACGACTTATCATTAGATTGAAACAAGAGAAAATATAATGATGAAAGAAAATGAGAATAAAGTTTTTGTCGAATCATACTGAAAAGGTGAAAGTCGAGACCCGAATTTGGCATGTACTCATACACTAGTATCTTTTCATTTTCTTCAAAGCAACAACCCAAGAGTTTCACAAGGTTTCTATGCTGTAATTTAGCTATGAAAATCACTTCATTCTTGAACTCTTCTAAACCTTGACCGGACGTTTCTGAAAGCCTTTTGGCCGCAATTTCTGTCCCATCCGGTAAAGTACCCTGATGAAAAGATCGAAACGAAAGAAATGAGAATATGAACTATATGCCTTGTTTGGATTCTTGATTCAAGATTCTTTCAAACCTTGTAAACCGAACCAAATCCTCCTTCTCCTAATTTAGAAGACAATGAAAAGTAATCAGTGCTTTGTTGAATCACAAATAAAGGTATAATCGGAAGGTCTCCATTTAATAAATCATCTCTTTGAACATCATCACGTCGAAAAGCTGTAGGAATGTTCCTCGACATCAATCCGGCTATACCAAAAAGAAGCTAGTAAGTTTGAATAAGTTTATGAAATGAGGTTAAAGAACTTTAAACATGTGTGTAACTTTTCGAAATTACCTCGACTTAATCTATTATTCCTTCTCCATGAGTAGTAGACACCACAAGTTAGTAAAACTACTACAATTAGTACACTTACTAAGCTGACTGTTAAGGTTTTTTTGTGACTTGAACCTTCCTCCATGCCTGCAATAATGACATGGATTTAAATGATAGAATTTATTTTCTGAACTTATAGGCTCAATACTTCAGAAATTTCTACTTAATCAAATGCACCATATTATGAAAAGAAAGTGATTGCAATTAAGCAATTATTCACATATTAGCATAATGACCCTGAGTTAGAACACTTTCAATTTACAGCTTCAAGAACAAAACAGGATCAACAACTTTCTGCACCTCAAAAACCTTAAAAGGAACTGCGATCGGGAGGGGGGCTGGAACCACTTGATGCGAGAACTGACCCCAAAACCAGATTAAATTGGTGGTGAAAGCAAAAAAAAACCTTAAAAGGAGTCTAATTTCTTTTGAAGCAAAAAGAGCACACAAAGTCATTATCATATTTCTTAAAAGAAATTTTTCTCCACTCTCAACATGATCTCAGATGTACAAATCTAGAGGAAAAAAAAACACAAATTTTATACCGTTCAGAAGTATGCTTTCAGACAAATCATGTCATACAACAACATGATCTCAAATGTACAAATCTATAAAAAAAAACACAATTTTTTTTTGGCTTTCACCACCAGTTTAATCTGGTTCGAGGGTCAGTTCTGACATCAAGTGGTTTCAGTCCCTCCTGATCGAAAACACAAATTAATATCATCCAGAAAAATATTTTCAGAACAAATCATCTCGTTTGAAACATATCTTACCTTGATTTGGCGTAGAAGAAGACCATGTTTGGTAAAAATTCTTATCATCAAATCTAATTCCACAACTTGGAGCAACAATAGCCCACATAACTTTTCTCCCACAACACATACCAACCCTATTTATCAATTCCTCCAAACACTCTTTACACACAGAAATATTAAGATCTCCAGCACACTGAACCAAACCATATCTTTTCTCACTCTTACTCCAATCAAACTCGCCTGTCGCCCACATTCGATTAGCATCTGTCGACTTCCTTGCCAAATTCCTTAACAAATCCTGAGCTTTCACAAGCTCAGATGAATCCTTTATGAACTTATTACCAGTTATATTAAATGCCGGAGTTAAATGAATTTCTCCAAAGTAATTCATGTTAGAGTAACGTAGTATGCACATATCATAGAATATAATAGCTGAGATACCATTTGTATTTGTACAAGTTTGTAAAATTTCTTTGGCAGCAATGCTAACACAAAATTGACAAACATTTGAAGCTACGTCGCCGCGACAATCATAGTTTCCATAAACTGTATCATTATTGCTTCCTATGGAGGTTTGGTTAGATTGGTCTGTTAAAGAAATAGTAGTCATCCATGTTAGGACTTTGTTTATGTTGGATTTGTATGAAGTTGTGAGAGGTTTTGTAGTTGAGTTGTTGCAGAATTTTATCAGTGAAATTGGAGATTGTGAATTTGTTGGTGTCAAGAGGAAGAGAAGAAAAAGAAGGATGATGCTAAGAAGAAAGTTCATAATGCTCATGGTGGTTATTGACTAGTGAATTTATTTTTATATATGAACAAACTAGATTTTTGTTTTGTTGATTTTTCTCTTATTGTGTGTGATTGTGAGGTCTTAAATTTGAATTTATGTAAACAAAATTTAATCTAATAATATCGGTATTATTATTTGAGTTAATATTTATAGAGTACTTCCTCCGTCCCAATTTAATTGACCTGTTTCACGCATACCAATGCATAATTTTGATGATTAATATTTGTAATTGTATAATAGTAAAAATTATAAAAATTTGATATTTTGAAAATAGTCAACGAGACGAATCAAACAACATTTTATATGCTAATATTTATTTTTGTTTATTAGTAGAAAAATAAGGTCAAAGCAACATGTGTGAATAGTACACAACAGTCAACTGTGTCAATTAAATTGGGACGAAAAAAATATTTTTTATTTATTTTTAATTGTGGTTTTTATGTAGATTTATTATATTTTTCGTTTTCAAAATTTTATACATAATTTTGGCGTGCGGTATTGTTATAAATAATTAAAAATAATGTAGGAAGTGCTTTTGCCCCCTTTATGTATAAAAAAAACTAATAATAATAATAATGTATGAAAAAACCATAATTTTGTCAAATATAATAAAAAAAAATTATAAAGAAAATTTAGGCACGGGTGAAAATTTTACTGACTTTTATTTTTAATATGTATGGTTAATAATCTTAAGACTTTAAATGTCGATTTATTACCACAAAAAAATGTCAATTTAAAACAAAAAATTGAACCATTTTATCCTTTTATCATATACATTTTTTTATACTGTTAACATGGCAGTTTAAGTTGAACAATTATATATTATTAAAAAAAAAACCTGAACCATTTTATCCTTTAATCATAAAATAAAAAAAAAGGTTGAACCGTTTTACTCCTATGTACTATAATAGCAGGGGTCATTACTTCTTAGCTAGTTCATCCCCTCTGACCCATTCATTTATATCCCATGATGACAACTGGGTATAACTAGGGGCGATCATATCCGAACCAAACCAAAAGCAAAATCACAAACCGAACCAATCTAAATCGAAAACCGCAAAAACCACATTTGGTTTAGATGTATTTGGATGACTTTTTTATTGAACCGCGAACCGCAAAACCGCGAGCCGCATAAACCGCAAACACCGCGGTTAACCGCTAAAACCGCATTAAGCTTCTATTATATTCCAATACCACGTTAAGTTTATATTATATTCAAATATACATAGCCTAATTACCAAGTCAGTCCACCAAATTAATGAAACTTCAAGTTTTAGTTATTTTTTGTGCTGTAATGTTATTTTTGTGTTGTAATATTATTTTTGATCAACAACTTTTATCGATACTATAGTGTTATTTTGGAATTTTAAATTCTTTTTTTGTATATTTAAAATTGTAACGTAGTGTAATGTTATTTTGGATAAACAACTTTTATTGGTACTTTAATATTACTTAGGAAATTCAAGTTTTTTTTGCTATGTTTAAAATTGTTTGGTACCGAAATATTACGTCGTAAACCGCAACAACCGAACCGATCCTAACCGCATTGGTTTGGTTTGGATGACTTTTTTAAACCAACCGAACCAAACCGAACCGCATGCATTTTTATCTCGCGGTTAGGATGACTTTTATGTTCAAAACCGAACCAATCCGCACCGCGATCACCCCTAGGTAGAACAACTTTCACGAGTCAAGACCTAAAACTTGTACCGGCTAATGTGCATTTTGGTTTTCTATATAAAAAAAAAATATTATATCTCCTTTAAAAATTATTAGTATTCTATCAAGCATCAATAAATTAAAAAATATTTAAAAAATTTATTGATTTAGTTGTCATATTTATCTGTATGATTATAATAATTACTTAACTGATTACTATAATTTAATTAAAGAGATTAATTACTATACATCAATATATGTAAATTTGTTTATATATACATTTAATCAAATCACACTGTAGTGTCAATTTCAGAAAAATCACACTATAGTTTCACTATTATAAATTAGTTCCTATAATCTCTCAACAAAAAATTAATTGGTGTGATCTAATTGGATACATGTATAAAAAAAATGACAAGGAATTTTGCAGCATAGTTAGTGAGGGACTTCAGCCTCTTTAAAACTCAAAATTCTACCATGGGTATGTCTTTGTTTCTTCTTATGGATATGTGACGTTTATCGTAGTAAATTTCTTTTACTCTTGCTTTTTGTTTTTCTGGAACAATTTTTATTTTTTTAATAATTTAAATACCACTGCACAGTGGACTCAACACCTATAAAAATTAAAAATCTATAGTTTTTTGTTTGGAAAATGCTAAATGGTGTTCATGGTACACTAGTTAAGGAAAACTCTTATACCAGTAGTAAAGATACATTGGAACTTGTGCAGTCAAAATTTATGTTAAATAACCGATTATCCCAAAAGCTTAAGCTTTTAGGATTAGCTATATCAATGGTTTTATATTATTTCTAACACGCCCCCTCACACAAGAGCTCATTTGGGCTTGAAGCGTGGATAATGCACAGACCCACCTACCATATGCTTAGATTCCACTTTTTAATTAGAAAGTGAGGGGAGCGGGGATCGAACTCTAGACCACTTAGTCATAGAGGCTCTGATACCATGTCAAATAATCGATTATCCCAAAAACTTAAGCTTTTAGGATTAGCTATATCAATGATTTTATATTATTTCTAACAGTTTATAAAATATAAAAAGTGTTGTTTTCAATACAAATTCCAATGTATCTTTACTATATATAAGAGTTTTCCTTAACTAGTGCCCCAAGGGCACCATTTAGCATTTTCAATACAAAATTTACTATTTTTGTATCTTTAACTAGTGCCCCCGAGGCACTAGTTAGCATGACCCTTATCAAAATAACTTAGTATGCTAGAAAATCTATCCTTAATTATAAGGTAGATAAGTGAAATGACCAACATTCAAATTCCGGCAACCTATATACATAATGTTATGTCTTACCAACTGAGTTAAACTCACGAGGAGCACGATCCCCTTCCGTGAAATCCCCTGATATTTCTCCTGTCTATAGATCTATACCCTTTACTATTATTTTTAGGAAAATGTTAAACGGTGTCTTGAGACACTATTTAAGAAAACAAATATAGTAATATAACATTGAAGTTTGTGCAGTCAACTCCTTGAAAGTGTAAAAAGTGTTATTTTTAATTTAAAACTTTATTCTGTTGGTATTCTTAACAAGTGCCTCGGGACATCGGTTAGCATGACCCTTATTTTTAATATTTAAATTCCAACCTTTTTACCTTTTTAATGGTTAAGATTTTTTTTTAATTTTTTGTTTTTGTTTTGTTTAATGGTTAGGATTTAACTAGATTCTTCAATTGACCGGAGACAATCCGGCCTCCTCACGAGACATGTCTACAAATTTTTAATTGTCTATTAGCAACTTATCTAGTAGAGTAGCACCCACATATGAGGTAATTAATGCATGAGCTATCACATCTAAGTTTTTTAGAAGTTTGTTTTTTGGATGACAAAATGTGTTTGAAAAGAATATAAGCTTCTAGAAAAATCTCTAATGTAATTTTTCTCCAACAGGACTGGACCTAATTTATGTTATTACTAATTTCAATAATATTAAATTTTATCAACAGCTTAAGAAAAACAATCGGTAGATACTTAGATATGTATTACCTCCGTCCCAAAATAAAAGAATTAGTTTGATTATTGCATATACGTCAATGCACGATTTTGATCCTTCATTATTTTGTCAGATTTTTTAAATAAATTTCTACGATTATAGAAAAAAAATTCTACGATTATGAATATTTCAAAAAAAATTACTGATATTACATTTTCAAAAGTTAGAGAGGTATTAAATCAATATAAATGGTTAAATATTGAGACCAATTATTAATAATAATAATAATAATAATAATAATAAGTGGTTAAAATATAATAATTTAATTGATAATAATTAATTAAATATAAAGATCAATTTAACAGTTTAAAGTTATACTTAAAATAACAGTCAATGAATTGATTCATTTGGTAAGAGTCTTAGTCTCTTAAGTATATGATTAGAAGTTCGATTCCTAACTCGAGAAAATTCAATTGGGAGTAAAAAACTCTCCTTACCTATCCCATAGGTTCTTCGACGAAAATTAATCATTATACTAATAACAGGAGAAATTGCGTACCAATATCATATTAACAAAAAAAAGTTATATTTAAAATATTAAACATTTATTTCAGTCCTACAATGTCATAGACTAACTTAAAAATATAAGAAGAAATCAATTCAAATTTTTAAACGAGTCTCAGTTATTTTAAAAAATTAATTTGTGCGGTTGTACGTGGTACATAATTTATTTTGGCAAAAACAAATAAATTGGATTGATATAATGTACTATGTTTGTATCAAATTTGTCAAAATAAAAAATGTACTAGTACCAAATTAACTTCAACATCTACCTATATTAAAAGCAGCCAACTACTACAACGTAATGAACAATTCTCTCTCTCTCACACTCATTAATGTTGGAGCAAATTGTGATTACTCACACACGCGAAGAAGATGAATCTGAAAGAGAGAGAGAGAGAAAGAAAAAATAGGAGAAATAGTGTTTTTTGAATAGAATGAAAAATTGAGTTAGTTACAAGACTTATGTACACTATTTATAGATTCTCCTAACTAGTGTGAGTTACTTGTAAATCAAATAACCACCTCAACTAACTCTTAGCTGTCACAACAGCTGAGTAACTAACTAACCGAAAGACAATTAACTAAATGGATAAGGATTTGAAATTACAAAACAACATGCTCCCTTAATTTCAAATCCGTTGTCTTCAAAATTTGGAGTTTCAGAATCTGAGTACTTCAGAACTTGAGTTTCAGAGTCTGACTCTTCAGAGCTTGAGTTTCAGAGTTTGACTCTTCAGAACTTGTTGAACCCTTCTGAAACACTCCTAGTGCACTTCTCAGAGCCAAGAACCTATATGTTTTCAAACTCTTTGTCAGAACATCTGCTATTTACGAACCAGTGGCACAGTGCTTCACTTCTAGGCTGCCTTGATTGACTTGCTCCCTTAGAAAATGAAACCTCGCCTCTATATGCTTGCTTCTGCCATGTAGAACTGAATTCTTTGCAAGATTGATGACTGACTGATTATCAATCTGCAACACAATTGGCTTCTCAGCATCAATCTTCAACTCCTTCAGAACTGAATCAATCCATAGTGCTTGACAAGCTGCATAAGAACCAACTATATACTCAGCTTCACATAATGACAGTGCAACAACTGGTTGCTTTCTTGAACACCAAGCAACTAGAGCTTCCATGAATATGAAGTAGTACCCTGTAGTGCTTCTTCTATCTACCTTGTCACCACACCAATCAGCATCTGAATAGCAAACTATCTCTGATTTTGCTTTCATTGCTGACTTTGGAAAGAGAATTCCAAAATCAAGTGTTCCTGCTATGTACCTCAATATTCTTCTTGTTGCATTCTTATGAGATCTTCTAGGACTCTCCATGAATCTACTCACTAGTCCCACTGCAAAGCATATGTCAGGTCTGCTATTGCAAACACTACAAGAAATATGTTTTTTTGCAACAACTTTTTTTGTTAAAAGTTGTTACAAGTCGCTGACAAAACTACCCAAAATAGTTTTGCTAGCGACCTGTAACAAAAAAAGTTGTTGGCAAAAATCATATTTCTTGTAGTGAAATATATCTCAATGATCCTACAATTTGCTTGAAGATTGTAGAATCTACTGCTTCTTCAGTTTGATTCTTCTCTAACTTGAGATTCACCTCCATAGGAGTCACAGCGTACGTATTGGCTTCTCAGCATCAATCTTCAACTCCTTCAGAACTGAATCAATCCATAGTGCTTGACAAGCTGCATAAGAACCAGACTATGATACCAATTTGTTGGAGCAAATTGTGATTACTCACACACGCGAAAAAGATGAATCTGAAAGAGAGAGAGAGAGAGAAAGAGAGAATAGGAGAAATAGTATTTTTTGAATAGAATGAAAAATTGAGTTAGTTACAAGACTTATGTACACTATTTATAGATTCTCCTAACTAGTGTGAGTTACTTGTAAATCAAATAACCACCTCAACTAACTCTTAGCTGTCACAACAGCTGAGTAACTAACTAACCGAAAGACAATTAACTAAATGGATAAGGATTTGAAATTACAAAACAACAATTAAAACTAATTTGATTCTTTATTGTAATTTGTTGCAAAAGAAGAAGAAAAAAAAAGAATTGTCTCCGAAAATTGTCAATTTTGGTTGTTCAAATAACATTGCTTTTAAAAAATTGTGGATAATTAGCTAATGAAAATAAGATAACATTGTATGTTATATAACTAATTTTTATTGGTTGTTGCCTAATTTACCTTCAATATTTTACAAATAAGTTAGAAAAAACAAAAAATTTATGATTGCTATTTATTTTAGTGTTCTATAATTGATTAAAATTGAAATAAGAACACTAATTGATTAAAATTGAAATAAGTCTGAGTAGTATCTAATCCGTGGATCATTGTGTATATGAGTTCAATGAATAACGACACGACATACTCGTTTGATGGAAAGATGAGTCTGTGTGTTTGATGAGTTCCCTAAAACAAAGGTAGTTTGGATGGAGCTTCATAATTTGTTTGCATTTGACGGGAACATAATTTTGTTTACCTCAGCGTGTAGTGTACGAATATAGAATAGATATATATTAATATTAGTATAAGTTATGCATTTGTTTTTGTATTTTTCTTTATCTCATCTCTTTTCTCTTCTATCAAACAAAAGTTAAAGAGAATGTAGTCAATACCAACAATGAATTGGTCCAAGTGGTAAGAGACTTGGTCCCCTTAAGCATGTGGTCAGGGATTCGATTCCTGGCTCATGCGTATGAAGAAAATTCGGTTGGAAGGGGAGAACCCACCTTGTGTGCCCCACAGGTTCCCCGATGGAGATTAGTCATCGCTAATAGCGGTGGAAACTTCGTACCAATATCATGGTAACCAAAAAAAAAAAAAGCAGTCAATCATTTTTGACAACAAAGAAAAGACAGTGAGTTTCAAACATATGACCTTAGGTTAATCACTACCTACTTGAACACGTTGTATTGTGATTTTTGCCTTAATTCAACATTTGGATCTTATATTTATTTTATGTTTCAATTTGGTCCCTTATGTTTTACAAATTTTAATGTGGTTTCTTATGTTTATTTTATGTTTTAATTTGATCATTTAAGTTAGTTTCGTCACATGTGGCAGACAGTTTTGGACCAAACTGACGAAAATGACCAAATTGAAATCTAAAATAAACATAAGAGACCAAATTGAAACTTTTAAAATATAAGGGACCAAGTTGAAACATAAAATAAACATAAGGGACCAAATGTTGAATTAAACCTTAATTTTTTTTTATTTATTTTTGCTTTCCTATATTGAAAGGTTATAAATTAATATAAAATTTAGTAAAAAATAATAATTAATTCTCTAATAAGTATTTTATATGACTCTAAAAGCCTTAATTTTGGTAAATATTTTATATGACTCTCTAATAAGTGTTCTAAAAGGCCACACACAACTTGATGAGGTATTTACGAGACACTTAATATTTATTTTAACTTTCTCAAGAATTTTTCACAACTCATAAGAGTCGGAATGTCTATTTTTCTTTTGATGTCTTATGCTCTTGATATTTTTAAAAAATCAAACCAGTTAATTGATATAAAAAGAGAAAGATATTTATAACTTATTCAGTTTTTACATATCTAAATGCAGAAAATATGTCTAAATTTGTCAAACTTGTTTACATAATGATTATCTCTCTATCAATATTTATTGTTTCAAAGAATGTAGATGCATATAGTAAGCAATTTTTTTATCCTTTTCTTTTTTCCTTCTTTTTTTTTTTCTTACACAATATATAATATTTTACTTTAGTTACATAATTTTATTCTCTTATTTCATTATAGAGAATTTTGTATTTCTTGAAGATTCTGATTATCGAAAACAATATTGTTGCAATACATTTCAACCAAGGTTTTTGAATCTCTATTTAGT
Source organism: Trifolium repens (assembly GCA_030408175.1). NCBI lineage: Eukaryota > Viridiplantae > Streptophyta > Magnoliopsida > Fabales > Fabaceae > Trifolium > Trifolium repens. Next base: position 12,225,941 of record CP125850.1, read on the forward strand.
TGTGTTAAAAATTTACTGTCAGGTTAGATTTTGTACCCACATGATTCTTGATTAAGTGTCATACCCAAGATAGGGCACATGAATGCCTTGCTAGAATATTTCATGACTTGTCATTAAGTCATATAGTTATTTCATGACCATGCTTCTTTACGTATTATATACAACATGTTATCTCATTTTAGTTATATTTTCGTATTTACTCTTTTTTCATCAGGTGCTACAAATTATAAATGTCGAACAGATGAAGATTGTCGAAATAAGCATTGTCGAAATCCTACAAAAGTAGCGGCATGTGTCAATAGGAAATGTGAATGTGTACCCAAAATAATTTTGGATTAGATCTTGTACCAACATGATTCTATATTTAGGTCAGACTCAATAGCTAGAGTACATAAAAGCCCTGATAGAATATTTAGTGCATTGGTAGTTGGTACCCAATAATTGAAGTAAAAATTATTTTTCAAATTTCAAGTACTTTTAAAATTTTGTTTTGTACTATAAGTTAACGGTAATGATATGAAATAAGGTAGCTAATAATATTATTTAGATTGTCTTCTTTTCTTTTAATTTCGAGGATATGGACATATATTTATTGCAGGCATATCAAATTTACTTTAGAACTCTACCGCCTATAAGAATTGGATTTTGATTGGATGCAGTAGGTAACTGTATGCATTAAGTGTTATGAAGGTCGTTTGATCTAAATCAGAAAACTTAAATTTAAAATCCAAATTTTATGTTTAAAAATAATTAAAAACGCATTTAAATTTGAGCCGTTTGATTTTAATCAGACGTCTCTGATACATTGACTGCACCTTAACTCCAACAAAACCGACTACTTCTAATCCATTTCCATAAGAATTATTATGTTTGTTCTAAGACTATAGTTTTATATTTATGAAATAATGTTATTACACTTGTAATTTTTATCACACTTCTAAACTTTACAATGTGTGTATACTAACCACACATGCAGACATATTTAAGGTAAGCTAAACAGATACATTATTATTAGTTGTCGATAATACAATTTTAAAGTAAAAAATATATTACACATTGAGGATAGCTGATAGCAATAAACACCCTTTGTTGATGATACCATACCATGGCAAAGATTGTCACACAGTAGAACATTCATCCAGCCTAAACTTTATAAAATAACCTGATAGAAAGATGAACTAATATGTTGTTGAAGTAGTTTAGATACTAGCTAGTACTTCAATTCCTCACAAAAACATTTTATATGTAATAAATTCAGATCCAACTACAAAATTGTGCATTGGATGGAAGTGTATAATTGCACCAAATAGCATTATACAAACAAACTCGTGATTTGCTATGATGTTAGTCTTATATCAATCGTTAATTACTTTAGCAACAGATGATATTAATTATTTTAGACTCTAAAGTGATTTGCTATGATGGGGAGAAGCGGCAACATTGAAGAGTTAGGGTTCTTGAGTTTTTCATTTTAGTAGTGTGATTTTTTTGGATAAAGTGAGGGAGCTTGTTTTTCTTTCATTGATTGATGAAAAATATTAGAGCCAAATATTTCATTGGGGGTAATGTTAGAGCCAAACTTGTCATCCACTCATCCCGTGCAGTTCGAATTAAAATATTGCGACGTTTATAAAAACTGCCTTATAAACCGTTGCAAATATCATAAAAAAAGCACATTCTGACGGTTATTTTCAAATATCGAAATGCATGTGTCGCAAAATGACAATTTTCTTGTATTCAATATTTAACAGTATGGACCATTTGAGTTCCGAATATTCATTCTAGTATTATATTATGTTAATTGTGATCAAATTTATTTTAGTATGATAGTTAGAATACTATGCCTGAATTGAAGACCATGTCAATATCCTCGAAACTAAAAGAGAATAAGACAACCTAAATAATATTTTTAGCTGCTTTATTTCATAATTACCATTGACTTATAGTACATAAGTAAGTATACAAACCTTGTAAATTTAGAAGAAAAAAAATTGTTCAAATTATTGGGTTCCAAGAAATACAAGAGAGCTTTCTTTTGCATGTTGCTTTCCCCCCTTTGGTATGCCTTATACCTTGGGTTGTGATAGCTTATTTTATTCTTAATTTCTTACTATTAATTAGTATCTTGTTATGTACGTTTCTATTATATAACCAAGGAGATTTCCCGGTTTTCCCTTTGATAAAAAAACCCTTTACTCTTGCACTCTCGACTACAACAATGGCGATCTTTGGTCGGCTCTTCCCCAAAAAAACCCTAACCTTAATTGCTACCTACTCTCGCTCCTTCTCCACAACCTCCTCCGCTAGCTGCCTCTTTCATCGGTCATCTCCGCGCACTCTCTCGCGCACGCTGCCTCTTGCAATCACTACAAGAAATATCGTTTTTGGCAGCGACAAATGTCGCTGCCAAAAACACAAAGTTGCTGCAAAAAGTGTTTTTCGCAGCAAAAAAATTGTTGCTGCATGTCGCTGCCATAAGTGCCGTTGCGAAAAGTTTTGCAAGGACAATTACTGTCGCTGCCATAACTAGTGTTTTGCAGCAACAATTAATGTCGCTGTCATAACTAGTGTTGTTTAGCAACAACTATTGTCGCTGTCGTAACTAGTGTTTTTTGCAACAACAATCATTGTCGCTGGCAAAAAATGTGTTTTTCGCAGCAAAAATATTGTTGCTGCATGTCGCTGGCATAAGTACCGTTGCGAAAAGTTTTACAAGGACAATTAATGTCGCTGCCACAACTAGTATTTTGCAGCTAAAAATAATGTCGCTGACATAAATAGTGATTTTCAACAACAATTAATGTCGCTGATATAACTAGTGTTTTTCGCAGCGAATTTTTTTTTGTCAACGATATAAATTGTTGTTGGAATAAATTAAATTTCCCAACTATAAATGTCATAATATAGTTTTATTTTATTTTATTTATCAGAAATTAGCATACATCACTAAATTTCAATTGTCATAATTATGCATAAATAAATTCTTTTACATTGTAATGTTTTAATCAAGAAACATAAACACAAATTATTGTAACTTTAAAATATAAAATGTCGTAAATTATAATTGTACGTCAACATCAAAAATGAAAAAAATATTATAACTTATCTTGTTCTAATAAAAACAACTAAAAATTAACATCCAAATAAAAGGTAGCGAAACACAAAACACCATTGCTGACAGACAAACCAAAGGCCCCGGAGGCGACAACATCAATTCTTCTTTATTAACTTTGTGATTGGATTCAGCTGGCTCTATCCAGTGCACTAGAAGATTCTCCACCCTATATAAATATTTCAAATAACACCCATAAGATATATTAATTCAATATAATAAACTAATAGAATTTTATAATATGAACAACTAATTTATTATATTTTGTACCAAAAAGAACTATTTATATACTTACCGGAATATTCAGCATTTGACGAAGCATAGTTGCCACTTTCGCTTCAACTTGTTTGTCCACTTTTTCTCCAAGTTGTCTTTGACTCTCTTCAATCTTTGCTGTCATTTCTTCAATCATTTTTAGTTCTTGTTGGCGTTGAGTCTCTACATCTTTTAGTTTCTTTTCGATGTCCTGTCTCTTTTCACACTCCTTTTTAAATTCTTCATGTAAGCCTGCAATATTTTTTCCCTTTTGTGGTTTAATTCCAGCTCCTAACCCACGACTATATTCTGATCTCACTCCTACAACTGCTTCAAAAGCAGTATTTGTAAGTTTGTCTTTAGCTTCGTCCATATATCCGAGTTCTAGAAGCCAAAATTAAGTACAAATTCGCAGAAAACTTTTCTGCGAACAATCTGCAGTAAAACCCGCAGAAAATTCCTCAGTAAACATCCTTTCGCAAATAAACCCGCAAAAAATTCAGCAGGATACGTGATTCCGCAGAAAAATCTGCAGGTACTTCCCCTGGATTTTTTTTGGAGTGAATTTTTTTTAGATTCCAGCATAAAAAAATCATTTTGTTTGATAAAAAATATATAGAAATAATATTAAAATTTGGAATAAATTAAAGTTTTTTTTTATTGAGTGTAATCATTCTTCAAAACTCATTCACAAACATTGAAAAATATCAATCCAAAACTACAAAAGTATAAACTACTTTTACAATCAAGTTACAAATAAAATAAAAATTCAAGAATACATGTCTATTTAAACATTCGTTGCGTATGAAACTCAAAACTATAAAATAAATCCTAGTTATACTAATGATTGTTGTTATCATGTTTGTACTCATCATCAACATCTTCATTGATAGACCAAGAGCAGATCTTGCAAAAACCAATGACATATACTTAGCCAATGAAATAAAGGAAAGATAATACTAGAAATGATCCTAATAAAAATTATGTTATTTAAAGGCAAGATATACTAGCCCTTTCATATGTTTTACATATGAATTGACCCCATTTTAGGAGCCAAACCCAATGGCACCAACTGGAAAATTGACCATTGGGAGTCAAAACTTAGTGGCAAGATAAACTAGAAACGTACCATTTCTCATGTATGAGTAACTTATTGGTCCCATGTATGAGTATATTACCATAATAATCATAAATAGCCAAAGCCAGAAGATCATCAAAGACAACAATGTACCCTTTCTCAATTCACTTCAACATGTTTTTCAAATTTATAACAGCTAACATAGGAGACCTACAAGAGCATGAGACCTAAATATGAAGCTTCAACCTACAAGATTTTATCAATTCTTCATGTTTTTCATATATAGCTACCAATAACATAATAATTAGTCCTCAAATATAAAACCCAATAACTCACAAAAAAATCAGTGATTTTGATTTTGAGACCGCGGTTGTGATTTGTTAGTGGCTGATGACAAAATTAGCAAGTGTACTAATCGTATCGTTAAGTAATAAAATTTATAAAGTTCGTATCCGCAGGGATTGTTTCAATCTCGACAAAACAATTATATCGTATTTAGGACGTAAATAACAAGGGGGTTTGCTTGGCAAAGTTTGTTGACATAAAATAAATTAAACTAAAAAGATGATTTTTAATTCAGATTAACGGATGATTAGAATGTTTGAATCACTTCCTCTTCATGATTTGGTAAATGCGGTCTTAGGCTACCTTTTCTCCATTATTGTCACGATGAATTAACTAAATGGTTCAGACCAGTGTTAATGACTAAGAACCCTTTAGTTAATTCATCGTGACAATAATGGAGAAAAGGTAGCCTAAGACCGCATTTACCAAATCATGAAGAGGAAGTGATTCAAACATTCTAATCATCCGTTAATCTGAATTAAAAATCATCTTTTTAGTTTAATTTATTTTATGTTTACAAACTTTGGCAAGCAAACCCCCTTGTTATTTACGTCCTAAATACGATATAATTGTTTTGTCGAGATTGAAACAATCCCTGCGGATACGAACTTTATAAATTTTATTACTTAACGATACGATTAGTACACTTGCTAATTTTGTCATTAAGTTTTTGGCGCCGTTGCCGGAGATTGTTGATTAATTTCGATAAGGCAATTTATTTTATTTAGGATTTTTATTTATTATTTTATGTTATTTTCATTTCCACAACCCCAAACTTAAACTGTTACTTGTCCTCAAGTGACAATGCCTGCCAAAACAAAACTGTCAGTGAATTAACAAATTAATTTGCATGATAAAAATCTCATTAGCTTTTTCTTTTCATCCGGTAATGGAATCCGGTCTTGAACTTCAACAATCCTGCTCAATCAACACCATAGCTTTCAAACTTTGATCAGATTCAGTCTGATGTAAGCAATAAGAGAGGCAGTGGCGGAGCTGGAAGGAAATGCTAGGGGGGGCCGCAAATGTACTAAAAAAAAATTATGGACGCTAAAAATATATAAATTATTAATATTTACGGATTTTAGTAATATATTAAATAAAATAGAAATTCAAAAAAATTAGCACTTTCTACTCACATTTTTAATTAAAATCAAGTGAAACTCGGGAAATTATAAATATCATATTTTTATAATTTTGTTACACTTAGTTTCCAAATTACTGAAACATTGATTTTGTAATTTTTCTCTAATATTTTATATATATATATTGAATTTTTCTTTAAAGAAAATAATAAATTGACTACTACTATTTTTCTTGATTTATTATTATTGTTTTTAGTGACAACATAGCAATATCTATTATTCTATTGAAAAAATGCAGTAAAAAAATAAAAAGCTGCAGCCTAGAGGAGCAGAACCCGGGACCTCTTAGCTAGAAGTAAACATCACCACCAATTCTGCTACGCGCGATCTCATGTAAGCAATTAACGTTACATGTATATATAACATACATATCAATAAAAAATGAAAAAAAAAAAAACTGGGGCGGGCCATGGCCCTGTCCAGCCCACAAAGGGCTCCGCCCCTGAAGAGAGGAACATAATTTGGTGCATCATGCCTTTATAAATTCAAAGGATTTGTGCTGATGTGTTGTTCTTTCATATCGTGCCACTAAAGAGTGCTGCTGGGGGCGCGATAAACACAGTAGTGATGCAGGCTTGCAAAAGCTTCCAAACTTCAATATTTTTCTAAGTTATTTTGCCTTTTGGTCTTCAACTACTATGTGTAAATTCCTTCCAATATTCTTCTTCTTTGACCATGGAAAACTCCTAAAATTAGATAAAAAGCTATGAAATAATGATAAATATTAGCAAATAACTGAGTATCATTAGTGGCGATGACAGAGATGAGTTCTACGGTGATTGAGATTGTTGCGATGGTACGTGCTAGGGTTTGACGGAGAAGATATGAGATTTTGTTTTCTAAAAAGGCTAAGCTTATTAATTTTGATTGTATTTGTTAGAATGAGTTTTCTTTCTACATTTTTTTTGTTAAGATAGTTTGATTTTATAATTTATATTTATAATAATTTATAATTAAAAATTCATTTTATATTTCTGCGGATTTTTCTAAGAACATAGAATCCGCATGAGACGATCCTTATTGAAAAAAATCGCAGCAAATTTCTCAAGAATACCTGCGGATTTTGCTAAGAGCATTGAATCCGCAGGAAAAGTTCCTTTATCCCAAAATTCGCAGCAAAATCCTCATGAATACCTGCGGATTTATTTCCGCAGGAAAATTGTTAATTTCTAATAGTGTTGGGTCCGGTTATGGTGCATAAGCAATTGCTTATGCACCGTGCATAAGGTTACCGGAACACTTTTTTTCAACTGTTCCGGTATTACCGGAACACTTTTTTCAACTGTTCCGGTATGCATAAGGTTACCGGAACACTTTTTCTCAACTGTTCCGATATGCATGTTAAAACGCGCTACGATTATTACACGTGTAACCTTAATCTGATGGCTGTTAATGACTTATGCACCGTGCATAAGTCAAACCTCTATGCATGATAACTTTGGCCGTTATGATACTTCCTGGTCATGTTAACTAGTGCCCTAAGGGTCATAACTAGTGGTTTTTTGCAACAACATTTATTGTCGCTGTCATTACTAATGTTTTTTGCAACAACAATTATTGTCGTTGGCAAAAAATGTGTTTTTCGCAACGAAAAAATTATTTTTCAAGGACAATTAATGCCGCTGCTATAACTAGTGTTTTTCGCAACGAAATAGTTATTTTTTGTTAACGATATAAATTATTGTTATATCCTTTTTACCTCAACAACAAAATTGTTGGAATAAATTATATTTTCCAACTATAAAAGATATACAACATAAACCAACAAATTAGATTCACAATAAAAGATATACAACATAAACCAACAAATTTATTTCCCAATATATTTTTTGAAAGAGATCAATTTATAACGAACAAGTGTTTTAAAAATCATAATAATACAATTCCTAAAGATAGCAATCTAATGATAACAAATCAATCTTTAAAATATTGTCAGATAAGCTTCCTACTCGGAACAAGCTTGTTCAACATATTTCCTACTCGAAAAACTTGCAAAAATGGTCTCCATTCGCAAACTCCCTTCTTTGCATCTCTTAATTAGACTCGTGCACCGCACGGGTCGATGTTCTAGTAGTCAGATAAGCTTGTTATAACTCAACTCACAGGAACAACTGTTTAAAATCTCCATTTGTGTGACAAACCTGAAAAGCACAACAAACTCAAAGAAAATTGAAAAAGAAAACGGTGACTTTTTCTTTTAGTAATGAATATTCAAGGGCAAGTGATTAATGCGATAAAAAACTAATCTATTATATATTCAATTAAAGTAACATGAATTCTTGTACCAAAAAAATAAGTAACATATGAATTATTATAACAATAATTAGTAAGTAACTATTCATAATATTATGAAATACAGTAATAGATGCAATATACTATGATTTAAACTAATAGGTGCATTATATAATGCTATAATAATATGAAATAGAAAAAGTAGTAAAATATATGTACCTTGAGGCTATCATCGAAGGGCACGCTCACACCGCATAAACCTCGTCAAAGTTGCGACCTTTGCTTGAATGAAAGTAAGGAAAGATGGATAAAAATTGATAGAAATTTCATATGCAAGAGACTCATATCCAAACATTAAAAGTGATTGATGCAATATACTATGATATAAAAACATAAAATTGATAGAAAACTCATATGCAAGAAACTTGTAGTGAATGATCATTAGCTTCGAACTTTTCTTTGTCAAGTAGTTGAAACATTCATACTTTAGCTTCAATTTCAACACAATCAGATGTTATATTAAAAACAAGAGAATGTGTCTAGTGTAAAAATAGTGAAACGTGATACATTAATCAATAACAATTCCAACTCCGGTCAATTTAGTACTAAATTTAGCTTAAATATTCAATTTCAGCACAAATATTAAGGACATACCAAAAGATATGCCAAAAGATAATGTCAAATCAAATATTAAGGACACAAAGATATGCCAAGAGTTATAAATTTTTACTTACAGTTTATCTGGAGTCATATTATGAAATTTTATCTTACAATTTGTTTGGAGTCATGTTATTAATAAGACTCTATATCCAGTGCATCAGAAGATTGTCCACCCTATATAAATATTTCAAATAGCACCCATAACATATTCAATATAATAAAGAATTCTATAAACTAGTAATCCATCATATTTTGTACCAAAAAGGACTATTTATATACTTACCGAAAAATTCAGCATTTGACCAAACACAGTTGTCACTTTTGCTTCACCCTGTTTGTCTAAAAACAAACAAAAAAAAATAAAAAAAATTAGGCCATGTGACATGATTATATTAGACAACATATGACCTCCAAGACTAAAAACAATAATTTTTTAATTCTCAAGGACTAAACCCAAACAAAGAAACTTACGGGAACAAACATCATATTTAACGAAACACATGGTTCTAAATTGCAGTTGCAGCCATACAAGACAATTGTAATTGCATACTGCAATTTATATATTAACTATTAAAGCATGCAAGAACAACATATATAGTAAAATTAAGATGAATAAGTAAATTGTAACGCTCCTAATCTATTCGCATGCAATAATTAATTTAAATCATTCAACATACAAATCATCAAGGCATTACTTAATACAAAGTAACTAATAGCATACATAGATCAACTTAACCACAACGGAAGCATATGAAATCCTCATCAAATCATTCATAATAATTAAATCCAAGCATGCAAGTCATAAATCATGATACAACTTCAACTAGGTACTTCCACAAATGAAGCCCCATAACATAATCCAAAATAATCCAACGAGTAATTAAAGATAAGATAAATAAGTAGCAAGGTCATACATAAAATCTCAAACAAACGAAGAACCTAACACTAAACTAAGCAAGGTTACAAGTATCAGAGCATATCCTAAAACTCTAAGCTCCTAGGATCCTCCTATCCTTCACCTTACCAAGCTATGCTAGTCCTCGCGAGCTAAACTCCAAAGCAACGGGATCACTCCTCAAGTGGAGAATCTGGACCCAAACCATTACACATACACAAAAATAGAGAGTTAGCTACGATTCAAGTCTATAATAATAAGCATAGTATATACTTATATTATATAAACAAATATAATAACTTAAATCATGCATATACCACATTGTATTAGCAATTTCCAACAATATAGTAATATCACACTTATTAACGAGAATTAGATCATCTAATCAAATCCACACAATCCAAACATTCATAAAATCATAATGGAATGCAATCACAATTACCAATTATCAATTAGATCACATAATTCCCTAATGCAAACTATTGCAAATACACAATGTATGTCACCCTAGACATATCTAATGCATGTGGTACCATCGTCTTTATTAGAGTATCTCACCTCTAATATCCGTCTTTATCAAATATTATCATTTGATATCCTCTTTATTAGAATCCACATGATTCTAATATCCGACTCAAAGAATGAATGCATGAATGTCCACATACCAAATAGTGATGATAATACTATACTATACTCATGAATAATAGGCCACTCATTCCTATTATTCCTTCTTTAAGTTATTATTAACTTATCTCAACACATCATCATATCATCATTAAGATATACATTCAAGCATTACATAATAACACATGTTATCTTAGCTAAACGTAGCTCAATCTCAATCAACAATGTTCATATAAACATGTTATCATCATACCAACTCAAGGTTCAATCAATCCATACATATAATATATTATAAGACCAAATCTAAACATGTTATAAGCTCACTCTCATCATACAACATGAAGAAATTCCTCAAAAACAGGTCTTGGTAGCTGGGCGACGGCTAGCGAAGAAAAAGCGAGAAGAGGCAGAGCGTTCATCGCTCAGAGCGAGACGTAGCGACGAAAATCAGGTCTTGGTTGCTGGTGGTCGCTCAGCGAACACCTAAAATTCTGGATTCATGAAGAATACATAAATCCTCGCTTGCAGCGACGAATTGGTGGCTTAGCAACCAAACCCAGATTTTCATGCTCTGCTCACGGGTTCACATAGAAATCACATAAAAATCACGAATTTCATGTTATAAATTTTAAATCTATCACATTTAAGCATACATATCATATATAGACCTAGAAGTACAAGTTCTAACAACATCAAACATCATTTCAAGTAGAAGGTAGAGATTTTTCCTTATTTTGCTTAAAACCCATTTTCAAACATCAACAACAACAATTCTCATATAACACACAAAATTGATGATTGAAATAGAAGATATAATCATGTAATAATATATTAACATCATTCAATAACACAGAAAATCATTAAATCACATTCCCTTGATTCCCTTCCCCACCAAAAGAGATGAGAGGGTTTGGGTGTGGAGAATAGTCATCTCCCCCCTCTTTGATCATCTCACATGAATGGTAACTACTCTCTAACCTTAGAATTGATGAAATTCTGATTCTTCTCCTTCTCTTGAGCTTTCTCTACTCTTCCCCTCTACTTCCTTCTCTTCAAAGTTTTCTCTTTCTACCTCTTTCTATTTTCTTAAGTTATGAGCACTCTCTCACTATTCTCATAACTCTAACCTAATCCTAGCTTAATTAAAGACCATAATGTCCCTCCTATTAACTTAGGCCCAATAACACTCAAGCCCAACTCTTATTATCATAACTCTAATAAAACTTATCCTACTCAAAACACTACTCTTTCCCAAAATAGCCACAATTCTTAATTAATTACTAACTCACTATAAAATACTATTAAAAGGCTAATTAACTCTAATTAAAATAAAATAAATAAATACGGGTGTTACAACTCTACCCCCCTTAAAGAATTTTCGTCCTCGAAAATTTACCTGAAAATAACTCCGGGTAAGAACTCCTCATCTTGCTTTTTAGCTCCCAAGTAGCATTCTCTCTCGTGGGTCCTCCCCAAATGACCTTAACGGACGCTATCTCCTTGTTCCTCAACTTTTTCACTTCTCTACCTTCAATCCTCAAGGGTCTAGCTTCAATGGTCAAATTATCTCTTACTTGCACATCATCCGATACAATCACACGTGATGGATCCGAGACATATTTCCTCAATTGCGACACATGAAACACATCATGAAGATTAGACAACGATGGTGGCAAGGCAATCTTGTAAGCCACATTCCCCACTCTTTTCAAGATTTGATAAGGTCCAATAAACTTCGATGTCAACTTCTTAGATTTCAAAGCATGGCCAACACCGGTGGTTGAATTAACCCTAAAAAATATGTGATCTCCCTCTTGGAATTCCACATCTTTCCTCTTCTTGTCATGATAACTCTTTTGTCTACTTTGAGTTGCTTTCATTTTCTCTTGAATCATCTTAATCTTTTCCATAGTTTGTTGTACCAATGCCGGTCCCAACACAACACTTTCTCCATCCTCATACCAACACAAAGGAGTACGACACCTCCTACCATACAAAGCTTCAAAAGGTGCCATTCCAATACTCGCATGATAACTATTGTTGTAAGTGAACTCTATCAAAGGTAGATATCTATCCCAACTCCCTCCATCTTCCAAAACACAAGCTCTCAACAAATCTTCAAGTGATTGAATAGTTCTTTCCGATTGTCCATCCGTTTGAGGATGATAAGTGTAACACCCCGTTTTCATAACGCAAAAAGGGCATTATTTTTTTTTTTTTTTTTTTTTTGACAAACGCTCAGAGTGCGCAAAACATTTTTAATTGAGCCGACATTAAATATTACAAACGAACCATATATATATCACACCATATATATATTGTATTCGAAAATGCTAAGTGTAAACCTGAATACTTACAAGCACTAACCAACCAAAAGAAGTTAGAAAGTCCTATGCTAAACAAAAAGCACAGTACACAAACACACCGGCGCATAGTCTAACTAAAACTACCACTCCAGCTTCAACACGAGCTCACTAAGGCCTAGAGCTGCCAACACCATCCTCTCGACCTACATCGTCATCTGGGGTGGGATGAGCCCGCAAATGAAAGAAAGGGTCACCACAAAATAAAAGTATATATATATAACCGGTGCGAAAGATTGTACACTTAACAAAATTTCCACAAAACACAAGAGAAAGCTCTTAAAACATTCAACAATTCCCGCCAACGGGCTTATATATATAATGCACAACAAGCCTAATGCAGACTTCTACAATGAGTGTGGTACTGCCCGAGCTACCACATGCAAATGAATTCCGGAATTACTAATCATAACCAATAAAACCGCAAAGGGTTAAGGTGGATCCACTCACGCAATCACACCCCGTGGTCCACTCACGCAACCACTTATTGTACTTAAAAAGATCCCGTAGGATTTTGGGTGGGTCCACTCACGCAACCAACACCCCGTAGTCCACTCACGCAACTACGCACAATGAATGCATGAGCATACGATTCCCTACATATGCTAATGCCACACATACATACCTCTCAAGCATATGTAACTAAATCATAGCAATTCATACATATATTTTCAAAATCATATGTAAATTGCACAAGTAATGTAAACACGTTCCCATCAACGGGCATACATAACACAAACATGTCAAACCGTTTTAAAAGACAGAATTAAAGTGGAGCCCTTACCTCGGCAAACTCCCGTCAACAACACACGCTTAGACTACACAACGCGCTTCCTAAAACAAGCAACGTAACAATCAATACATTGTTCTCTAACCAATCGTATTGAAACTACACCAAAACCCCAAAAACCTAAAGGTTCCTAAGGAAAACCACTCTTTCGGACATCGAACCAAAAACTACCGTATTGATCAACCCCCATGAGTTATTTGTACTATTTTTAGGACCCAAAACAATTGCCAAAAGTCTTAAATAATTTGAATTGCAAAATGGCTATTTTCTTGCATTATAAGTTACGTACTTTCCGAGTACCCGAAAAACTCGTTTCCAATCCCCACCACTTCCATAAATTAATAAAAAGGGATTAGAATGTTAAAAACCAAGTTTAGAAATCAAAATCCAAAATCTCAACTCCCAGAGCTCGCCCTGGCGAGTTGGTGGCGAGTGAAGGCAGGGAGTACTGGTCTTACTCGCCCTGGAGCTCGCCCTGGCGAGTTGTCAGGACCTGTGACACTCGCCCTGGCGAGTAACCACTCGCTCAGCGAGTTTCAACTGTCATGACAGCAAAAGACAGCAACTCACACCACCTTTTTCCACCCAAGCCTAGTTTGATTCTATTAGTTCCCAACATCTTTTCAAGGCATAAAAGCAAACCATTTCCATAAGCAAGCAACACATTTCCGAAAGCATGTTGGTTGCTTCGAGTGCAAGTTATTTGATCTTCATTTCCAAAATCAAAACCAAATCCAAGCACAAGTTTTATTACGGGCCTTAACCGTCCGGTAATCATTTTCAAACATGTTTTCAAGGTAAAAAGCGACACCACATGTCACAATAGTTTTAAACCATTTTGACCCCAAAACACTACCCAAAAACACTTAGGAAATATTTTCATAAACCTCAAAATATTTTTCATCGGATTTTCCAAAACAAAACCATACAACGCATTTCCCTTTCGCCCAAAGGTTCAAAGACAACTTTTCTTTTCAAAACCTTACAACTTAACCACATGTTATTGATCAATACATAACCAAACCAAAACCCTAACTTTTCTCATGAGATTTTTTCACCAACTCATGGAAAACAAAAACAACAAAGCCTAGCATGCTTACTAAACTCTCATGAACAACTTTCATGAAACAAGAACTAGCAAGAACAACCTTTCTCACCAAACCCTCTTAAGAACATAAACCCAAAAACCTCAAAACTCTAAAAATCTACCAACCTAGGAGATGAGAAGAGAGGGTTACCTTTAGAAAGTGATTCTCTACAACTTTCCTCAAAGTTCCCAAGCTTGAAATGGAGTGAAATGGTGAGGAAATGAAATTTGTGAAGGTTGGAAAGTGAAATGGAGTTTCACGTACAAGAGAGAAAGAATGGAGATGTTTTGTGATGTTTTTCTAAGTGCCAAGGTCATCAAACCTCCTTACTATGACAAAGCTCTTGCTAACTCATGGCCATTGGATCAAAAACACAATGCCAAGACCAAACCATAGCCATTGGATCAAACCAATTCAACCCACTTGAGATAAAACTTAATATCTCATAGAAACACTCGCACGTTCAGCTCTCGCGCGCCGCGACGAACGTAAATCACAAAAACGTAAGACCTACGGAAAGAACGTCTATCGTCTAACATTTCCAAAACTTATCGCCGAATCTTTTTCCGCGACTGTAATTTTCTTCCATACTTCAGAAAATTAATCTCAGAATATATCCTAACTCGCGCAGATATATAAAACTTCCATCCGAAACCTCACTCAAAACAGACGCAATAAGATTTTACAACGACGGGTAAAATCCTACTCGTTTTTCCAAAAACAAGAATAATCCAAAACTTATTATTCTGAAACCACAAGTAACTTCTTATACAAGAAACAGGATCACAAAACAAAAGTTTGTACAATTACGGTGCACGAGCACAAAACAGACTCGATTACAGCAAAACTTAATAATTACACGATGTTGCGTCACACGAACACATCGAAACCCTAATATCCCTTAAACCAACTATACAAAGAAAACTTGGGTCTTACAATAAGCCGAACTCATCCTTAGCTTAGTCCCCAAAGCCTCTTGCAAACTTTCCCAAAACCTTGAAGTGAATCTTGGATCTCGATCCGACACAATACTAGATGAAATACCAAGCAACCTCATAATTTGCTCAACATAAATCTCCGCCAACCTTGGTATTAAAGTTCCGGTCTTAAAAGCAATAAAATGCGCCGACTTCGTCAACCTATCAACAATTACCCAAATCGAATCATTCCCTTTTGTAGTCCTTGGCAAACCACTCACAAAATCCATAGCAATGCTATCCCACTTCCATTCCTGAATAAACATAGGTTGTAATAATCCCGAGGGTCTTTGATGTTCAACCTTAGACTTCTGACAAGTTAAACAAACATACACAAACTCGGCAACTTCCTTTTTCATACTTGGCCACCAAAACAACTTCTTAAGATCTTGGTACATCTTAGTAGCTTCAGGATGAATACTCAAACCACTTCTATGTCCTTCCTCTAGAATTTTTCTCTTCAACTCGGGTATGTTAGGAACACAAACTCTTTCTCGAAATCTTATAACTTCATTCTCATCAACTTTGAAATCGGTCTCTTTTCCTTGATCAATCAATGCTAGACGATTCACCAAATCCAAATCTCCCTTTTGACCATTCTTTACTTCATCAAGAAAATCATTAGTCAACTTCAACATTCCCAATTTCACACTTCTTGGAGTCGTTTCACAAACCAAACTCAAATCTCTAAATCCTTCAATTAAATCCAACTCTCTCATCATACGTGAAGACATATGCAAGGACTTTCCACTCAAAGCATCGGCTACAACATTAGCCTTTCCAGGATGGTAACTCAACTCAAAATCATAGTCTTTTAAAAATTCCAACCAACGTCTTTGCCTCATATTCAATTCCTTTTGATCAAACAAATACCTCAAACTCTTATGATCACTAAAGACTTCAAATCTAGAACCAAATAGATAATGTCTCCATATCTTCAAAGTAAACACAACGGCCGCCAACTCAAGATCATGTGTTGGATAGTTCTTCTCATGCACTTTCAATTGTCTAGAAGCATAAGCAACCACTTGTCCATTTTGCATAAGAACACCACCCAATCCCATCAAAGATGCATCACAATACACAACAAACGGCTCATCCGGTTTCGGTAGAATCAAAATTGGTGCCGACGTCAACCGCTTCTTCAACTCTTGGAAACTTTTCTCACACAAACTATCCCAAACAAAGGGTTGATCTTTCCTAGTCAATCGGGTCAACGGTAAAGCCAACTTTGAGAAACCTTCAATAAACCTTCTATAGTAACCGGCCAATCCGAGAAAACTTCTAATCTCAAACACTGATTCTGGAGTTCCCCACTTCATTACCGCATCCACTTTAGAAGGATCCACCGCAATACCTCCACTAGATATTACGTGACCTAGAAAACTCACTTCCTTCAACCAAAACTCGCACTTAGACAACTTCGCATAAAGCTTCTTCTCTTGTAAGGTTCTCAACACTATTCTTAGATGTTCCGCATGTTCCTCCTCGGTCTTAGAGTACACTAGAATATCATCAATGAAAACCACTACGAACTTATCCAAATATGAATGGAAAATCCGATTCATGTACTCCATAAACACTCCCGGTGCATTAGTTACTCCAAAAGGCATGACAGAATACTCGTAATGACCATTTGGTAAGTGTCTTAGTCTCTTAAGTATATGATTAGAAGTTCGATTCCTAACTCGAGAAAATTCAATTGGGAGTAAAAAACTCTCCTTACCTATCCCATAGGTTCTTCGACGAAAATTAATCATTATACTAATAACAGGAGAAATTGCGTACCAATATCATATTAACAAAAAAAAGTTATATTTAAAATATTAAACATTTATTTCAGTCCTACAATGTCATAGACTAACTTAAAAATATAAGAAGAAATCAATTCAAATTTTTAAACGAGTCTCAGTTATTTTAAAAAATTAATTTGTGCGGTTGTACGTGGTACATAATTTATTTTGGCAAAAACAAATAAATTGGATTGATATAATGTACTATGTTTGTATCAAATTTGTCAAAATAAAAAATGTACTAGTACCAAATTAACTTCAACATCTACCTATATTAAAAGCAGCCAACTACTACAACGTAATGAACAATTCTCTCTCTCTCTCACACTCATTAATGTTGGAGCAAATTGTGATTACTCACACATGCGAAGAAGATGAATCTGAAAGAGAGAGAGAGAGAAAGAGAAAATAGGAGAAATAGTGTTTTTTGAATAGAATGAAAAATTGAGTTAGTTACAAGACTTATGTACACTATTTATAGATTCTCCTAACTAGTGTGAGTTACTTGTAAATCAAATAACCACCTCAACTAACTCTTAGCTGTCACAACAGCTGAGTAACTAACTAACCGAAAGACAATTAACTAAATGGATAAGGATTTGAAATTACAAAACAACATGCTCCCTTAATTTCAAATCCGTTGTCTTCAAAATTTGGAGTTTCAGAATCTGAGTACTTCAGAACTTGAGTTTCAGAGTCTGACTCTTCAGAGCTTGAGTTTCAGAGTTTGACTCTTCAGAACTTGTTAAACCCTTCTGAAACACTCCTAGTGCACTTCTCAGAGCCAAGAACCTATATGTTTTCAAACTCTTTGTCAGAACATCTGCTATTTACGAACCAGTGGCACAGTGCTTCACTTCTAGGCTGCCTTGATTGACTTGCTCCCTTAGAAAATGAAACCTCGCCTCTATATGCTTGCTTCTGCCATGTAGAACTGAATTCTTTGCAAGATTGATGGCTGACTGACTATCAATCTGCAACACAATTGGCTTCTCAGCATCAATCTTCAACTCCTTCAGAACTGAATCAATCCATAGTGCTTGACAAGCTGCATAAGAACCAACTATATACTCAGCTTCACATAATGACAGTGCAACAACTGGTTGCTTTCTTGAACACCAAGCAACTAGAGCTTCCATGAATATGAAGTAGTACCCTGTAGTGCTTCTTCTATCTACCTTGTCACCACACCAATCAGCATCTGAATAGCAAACTATCTCTGATTTTGCTTTCATTGCTGACTTTGGAAAGAGAATTCCAAAATCAAGTGTTCCTGCTATGTACCTCAATATTCTTCTTGCTGCATTCTTATGAGATATTCTAGGACTCTCCATGAATCTACTCACTAGTCCCACTGCAAAGCATATGTCAGGTCTGCTATTGCAAACACTACAAGAAATATGTTTTTTTGCAACAACTTTTTTTGTTAAAAGTTGTTACAAGTCGCTGGCAAAACTACCCAAAATAGTTTTGCTAGCGACCTGTAACAAAAAAAGTTGTTGGCAAAAATCATATTTCTTGTAGTGAAATATATCTCAATGATCCTACAATTTGCTTGAAGATTGTAGAATCTACTGCTTCTTCAGTTTGATTCTTCTCTAACTTGAGATTCACCTCCATAGGAGTCACAGCGTACGTATTGGCTTCTCAGCATCAATCTTCAACTCCTTCAGAACTGAATCAATCCATAGTGCTTGA
Source organism: Trifolium repens (assembly GCA_030408175.1). NCBI lineage: Eukaryota > Viridiplantae > Streptophyta > Magnoliopsida > Fabales > Fabaceae > Trifolium > Trifolium repens. The sequence goes on from CP125850.1 coordinate 12,244,996, forward strand.
CAAGCTGCATAAGAACCAGACTATGATACCAATTTGTTGGAGCAAATTGTGATTACTCACACACGCGAAAAAGATGAATCTGAAAGAGAGAGAGAGAGAGAGAAAGAGAGAATAGGAGAAATAGTGTTTTTTGAATAGAATGAAAAATTGAGTTAGTTACAAGACTTATGTACACTATTTATAGATTCTCCTAACTAGTGTGAGTTACTTGTAAATCAAGTAACCACCTCAACTAACTCTTAGCTGTCACAACGGCTGAGTAACTAACTAACCGAAAGACAATTAACTAAATGGATAAGGATTTGAAATTACAAAACAACAATTAAAACTAATTTGATTCTTTATTGTAATTTGTTGCAAAAGAAGAAGAAAAAAAAAGAATTGTCTCCGAAAATTGTCAATTTTGGTTGTTCAAATAACATTGCTTTTAAAAAATTGTGGATAATTAGCTAATGAAAATAAGATAACATTGTATGTTATATAACTAATTTTTATTGGTTGTTGCCTAATTTACCTTCAATATTTTACAAATAAGTTAGAAAAAACAAAAAATTTATGATTGCTATTTATTTTAGTGTTCTATAATTGATTAAAATTGAAATAAGAACACTAATTGATTAAAATTGAAATAAGTCTGAGTAGTATCTAATCCGTGGATCATTGTGTATATGAGTTCAATGAATAACGACACGACATACTCGTTTGATGGAAAGATGAGTCTGTGTGTTTGATGAGTTCCCTAAAACAAAGGTAGTTTGGATGGAGCTTCATAATTTGTTTGCATTTGACGGGAACATAATTTTGTTTACCTCAGCGTGTAGTGTACGAATATAGAATAGATATATATTAATATTAGTATAAGTTATGCATTTGTTTTTGTATTTTTCTTTATCTCATCTCTTTTCTCTTCTATCAAACAAAAGTTAAAGAGAATGTAGTCAATACCAACAATGAATTGGTCCAAGTGGTAAGAGACTTGGTCCCCTTAAGCATGTGGTCAGGGGTTCGATTCCTGGCTCATGCGTATGAAGAAAATTCGGTTGGAAGGGGAGAACCCACCTTGTGTGCCCCACAGGTTCTCCGATGGAGATTAGTCATCGCTAATAGCGGTGGAAACTTCGTACCAATATCATGGTAACCAAAAAAAAAAGAAAAAGCAGTCAATCATTTTTGACAACAAAGAAAAGACAGTGAGTTTCAAACATATGACCTTAGGTTAATCACTACCTACTTGAACACGTTGTATTGTGATTTTTGCCTTAATTCAACATTTGGATCTTATATTTATTTTATGTTTTAATTTTGTCCCGTATGTTTTACAAATTTTAATGTGGTTTCTTATGTTTATTTTATGTTTTAATTTGATCATTTATGTTAGTTTCGTCACATGTGGTAGACAGTTTTGGACCAAACTGACGAAAATGACCAAATTGAAATCTAAAATAAACATAAGAGACCAAATTGAAACTTTTAAAATATAAGGGACCAAGTTGAAACATAAAATAAACATAAGGGACCAAATGTTGAATTAAACCTTAATTTTTATTTATTTATTTTTGCTTTCCTATATTGAAAGGTTATAAATTAATATAAAATTTAGTAAAAAATAATAATTAATTCTCTAATAAGTATTTTATATGACTCTAAAAGCCTTAATTTTGGTAAATATTTTATATGACTCTCTAATAAGTGTTCTAAAAGGCCACACACAACTTGATGAGGTATTTACGAGACACTTAATATTTATTTTAACTTTCTCAAGAATTTTTCACAACTCATAAGAGTCGGAATGTCTATTTTTCTTTTGATGTCTTATGCTCTTGATATTTTTAAAAAATCAAACCAGTTAATTGATATAAAAAGAGAAAGATATTTATAACTTATTCAGTTTTTACATATCTAAATGCAGAAAATATGTCTAAATTTGTCAAACTTGTTTACATAATGATTATCTCTCTATCAATATTTATTGTTTCAAAGAATGTAGATGCATATAGTAAGCAATTTTTTTATCCTTTTCTTTTTTCCTTCTTTTTTTTTTCTTACACAATATATAATATTTTACTTTAGTTACATAATTTTATTCTCTTATTTCATTATAGAGAATTTTGTATTTCTTGAAGATTCTGATTATCGAAAACAATATTGTTGCAATACATTTCAACCAAGGTTTTTGAATCTCTATTTAGTTGTGTTAAAAATTTACTGTCAGGTTAGATTTTGTACCCACATGATTCTTGATTAAGTGTCATACCCAAGATAGGGCACATGAATGCCTTGCTAGAATATTTCATGACTTGTCATTAAGTCATATAGTTATTTCATGACCATGCTTCTTTACGTATTATATACAATATGTTATCTCATTTTAGTTATATTTTCGTATTTACTCTTTTTTCATCAGGTGCTACAAATTATAAATGTCGAACAGATGAAGATTGTCGAAATAAGCATTGTCGAAATCCTACAAAAGTAGCGGCATGTGTCAATAGGAAATGTGAATGTGTACCCAAAATAATTTTGGATTAGATCTTGTACCAACATGATTCTATATTTAGGTCAGACTCAATAGCTAGAGTACATAAAAGCCCTGATAGAATATTTAGTGCATTGGTAGTTGGTACCCAATAATTGAAGTAAAAATTATTTTTCAAATTTCAAGTACTTTTAAAATTTTGTTTTGTACTATAAGTTAACGGTAATGATATGAAATAAGGTAGCTAATAATATTATTTAGATTGTCTTCTTTTCTTTTAATTTCGAGGATATGGACATATATTTATTGCAGGCATATCAAATTTACTTTAGAACTCTACCGCCTATAAGAATTGGATTTTGATTGGATGCAGTAGGTAACTGTATGCATTAAGTGTTATGAAGGTCGTTTGATCTAAATCAAAAAACTTAAATTTAAAATCCAAATTTTATGTTTAAAAATAATTAAAAACGCATTTAAATTTGAGCCGTTTGATTTTAATCAGACGTCTCTGATACATTGACTGCACCTTAACTCCAACAAAACCGACTACTTCTAATCCATTTCCATAAGAATTATTATGTTTGTTCTAAGACTATAGTTTTATATTTATGAAATAATGTTATTACACTTGTAATTTTTATCACACTTCTAAACTTTACAATGTGTGTATACTAACCACACATGCAGACATATTTAAGGTAAGCTAAACAGATACATTATTATTAGTTGTCGATAATACAATTTTAAAGTAAAAAATATATTACACATTGAGGATAGCTGATAGCAATAAACACCCTTTGTTGATGATACCATACCATGGCAAAGATTGTCACACAGTAGAACATTCATCCAGCCTAAACTTTATAAAATAACCTGATAGAAAGATGAACTAATATGTTGTCGAAGTAGTTTAGATACTAGCTAGTACTTCAATTCCTCACAAAAACATTTTATATGTAATAAATTCAGATCCAACTACAAAATTGTGCATTGGATGGAAGTGTATAATTGCACCAAATAGCATTATACAAACAAACTCGTGATTTGCTATGATGTTAGTCTTATATCAATCGTTAATTACTTTAGCAACAGATGATATTAATTATTTTAGACTCTAAAGTGATTTGCTATGATGGGGAGAAGCGGCAACATTGAAGAGTTAGGGTTCTTGAGTTTTTCATTTTAGTAGTGTGATTTTTTTGGATAAAGTGAGGGAGCTTGTTTTTCTTTCATTGATTGATGAAAAATATTAGAGCCAAATATTTCATTGGGGGTAATGTTAGAGCCAAACTTGTCATCCACTCATCCCGTGCAGTTCGAATTAAAATATTGCGACGTTTATAAAAACTGCCTTATAAACCGTTGCAAATATCATAAAAAAAGCACATTCCGACGGTTATTTTCAAATATCGAAATGCATGTGTCGCAAAATGACAATTTTCTTGTATTCAATATTTAACAGTATGGACCATTTGAGTTCCGAATATTCATTCTAGTATTATATTATGTTAATTGTGATCAAATTTATTTTAGTATGATAGTTAGAATACTATGCCTGAATTGAAGACCATGTCAATATCCTCGAAACTAAAAGAGAATAAGACAACCTAAATAATATTTTTAGCTGCTTTATTTCATAATTACCATTGACTTATAGTACATAAGTAAGTATACAAACCTTGTAAATTTAGAAGAAAAAAAATTGTTCAAATTATTGGGTTCCAAGAAATACAAGAGAGCTTTCTTTTGCATGTTGCTTTCCCCCCTTTGGTATGCCTTATACCTTGGGTTGTGATAGCTTATTTTATTCTTAATTTCTTACTATTAATTAGTATCTTGTTATGTACGTTTCTATTATATAACCAAGGAGATTTCCCGGTTTTCCCTTTGATAAAAAAACCCTTTACTCTTGCACTCTCGACTACAACAATGGCGATCTTTGGTCGGCTCTTCCCCAAAAAAACTCTAACCTTAATTGCTACCTACTCTCGCTCCTTCTCCACAACCTCCTCCGCTAGCTGCCTCTTTCATCGGTCATCTCCGCGCACTCTCTCGCGCACGCTGCCTCTTGCAATCACTACAAGAAATATCGTTTTTGGCAGCGACAAATGTCGCTGCCAAAAACACAAAGTTGCTGCAAAAAGTGTTTTTCGCAGCAAAAAAATTGTTGCTGCATGTCGCTGCCATAAGTGCCGTTGCGAAAAGTTTTGCAAGGACAATTACTGTCGCTGCCATAACTAGTGTTTTGCAGCAACAATTAATGTCGCTGTCATAACTAGTGTTGTTTAGCAACAACTATTGTCGCTGTCATAACTAGTGTTTTTTGCAACAACTATCATTGTCGCTGGCAAAAAATGTGTTTTTCGCAGCAAAAATATTGTTGCTGCATGTCGCTGGCATAAGTACCGTTGCGAAAAGTTTTACAAGGACAATTAATGTCGCTGCCACAACTAGTATTTTGCAGCTAAAAATAATGTCGCTGACATAAATAGTGATTTTCAACAACAATTAATGTCGCTGATATAACTAGTGTTTTTCGCAGCGAATTTTTTTTTGTCAACGATATAAATTGTTGTTGGAATAAATTAAATTTCCCAACTATAAATGTCATAATATAGTTTTATTTTATTTTTTTATCAGAAATTAGCATACATCACTAAATTTCAATTGTCATAATTATGCATAAATAAATTCTTTTACATTGTAATGTTTTAATCAAGAAACATAAACACAAATTATTGTAACTTTAAAATATAAAATGTCGTAAATTATAATTGTACGTCAACATCAAAAATGAAAAAAATATTATAACTTATCTTGTTCTAATAAAAACAACTAAAAATTAACATCCAAATAAAAGGTAGCGAAACACAAAACACCATTGCTGACAGACAAACCAAAGGCCCCGGAGGCGACAACATCAATTCTTCTTTATTAACTTTGTGATTAGATTCAGCTGGCTCTATCCAGTGCACTAGAAGATTCTCCACCCTATATAAATATTTCAAATAACACCCATAAGATATATTAATTCAATATAATAAACTAATAGAATTTTATAATATGAACAACTAATTTATTATATTTTGTACCAAAAAGAACTATTTATATACTTACCGAAATATTCAGCATTTGACGAAGCATAGTTGCCACTTTCGCTTCAACTTGTTTGTCCACTTTTTCTCCAAGTTGTCTTTGACTCTCTTCAATCTTTGCTGTCATTTCTTCAATCATTTTTAGTTCTTGTTGGCGTTGAGTCTCTACATCTTTTAGTTTCTTTTCGATGTCCTGTCTCTTTTCACACTCCTTTTTAAATTCTTCATGTAAGCCTGCAATATTTTTTCCCTTTTGTGGTTTAATTCCAGCTCCTAACCCACGACTATATTCTGATCTCACTCCTACAACTGCTTCAAAAGTAGTATTTGTAAGTTTGTCTTTAGCTTCGTCCATATATCCGAGTTCTAGAAGCCAAAATTAAGTACAAATTCGCAGAAAAATTTTCTGCGAACAATCTGCAGTAAAACCCACAGAAAATTCCTCAGTAAACATCCTTTCGCAAATAAACCCGCAAAAAATTCAGCAGGATACGTGATTCCGCAGAAAAATCTGCAGGTACTTCCCCTGGATTTTTTTTGGAGTGAATTTTTTTTAGATTCCAGCATAAAAAAATCATTTTGTTTGATAAAAAATATATAGAAATAATATTAAAATTTGGAATAAATTAAAGTTTTTTTTTATTGAGTGTAATCATTCTTCAAAACTCATTCACAAACATTGAAAAATATCAATCCAAAACTACAAAAGTATAAACTACTTTTACAATCAAGTTACAAATAAAATAAAAATTCAAGAATACATGTCTATTTAAACATTCGTTGCGTATGAAACTCAAAACTATAAAATAAATCCTAGTTATACTAATGATTGTTGTTATCATGTTTGTACTCATCATCAACATCTTCATTGATAGACCAAGAGCAGATCTTGCAAAAACCAATGACATATACTTAGCCAATGAAATAAAGGAAAGATAATACTGGAAATGATCCTAATAAAAATTATGTTATTTAAAGGCAAGATATACTAGCCCTTTCATATGTTTTACATATGAATTGACCCCATCTTAGGAGCCAAACCCAATGGCACCAACTGCAAAATTGACCATTGGGAGTCAAAACTTAGTGGCAAGATAAACTAGAAACGTACCATTTCTCATGTATGAGTAACTTATTGGTCCCATGTATGAGTATATTACCATAATAATCATAAATAGCCAAAGCCAGAAGATCATCAAAGACAACAATGTACCCTTTCTCAATTCACTTCAACATGTTTTTCAAATTTATAACAGCTAACATAGGAGACCTACAAGAGCATGAGACCTAAATATGAAGCTTCAACCTACAAGATTTTATCAATTCTTCATGTTTTTCATATATAGCTACCAATAACATAATAATTAGTCCTCAAATATAAAACCCAATAACTCACAAAAAAATCAGTGATTTTGATTTTGAGACCGCGGTTGTGATTTGTTAGTGGCTGATGACAAAATTAGCAAGTGTACTAATCGTATCGTTAAGTAATAAAATTTATAAAGTTCGTATCCGCAGGGATTGTTTCAATCTCGACAAAACAATTACATCGTATTTAGGACGTAAATAACAAGGGGGTTTGCTTGGCAAAGTTTGTTGATATAAAATAAATTAAACTAAAAAGATGATTTTTAATTCAGATTAACGGATGATTAGAATGTTTGAATCACTTCCTCTTCATGATTTGGTAAATGCGGTCTTAGGCTACCTTTTCTCCATTATTGTCACGATGAATTAACTAAATGGTTCAGACCAGTGTTAATGACTAAGAACCCTTTAGTTAATTCATCGTGACAATAATGGAGAAAAGGTAGCCTAAGACCGCATTTACCAAATCATGAAGAGGAAGTGATTCAAACATTCTAATCATCCGTTAATCTGAATTAAAAATCATCTTTTTAGTTTAATTTATTTTATGTCAACAAACTTTGGCAAGCAAACCCCCCTTGTTATTTACGTCCTAAATACGATATAATTGTTTTGTCGAGATTGAAACAATCCCTGCGGATACGAACTTTATAAATTTTATTACTTGACGATACGATTAGTACACTTGCTAATTTTGTCATCAAGTTTTTGGCGCCGTTGCCGGGGATTGTTGATTAATTTCGATAAGGCAATTTATTTTATTTAAGATTTTTATTTATTATTTTATGTTATTTTCATTTCCACAACCCCAAACTTAAACTGTTACTTGTCCTCAAGTGACAATGCCTGCCAAAACAAAACTGTCAGTGAATTAACAAATTAATTTGCATGATAAAAATCTCATTAGCTTTTTCTTTTCATCTGGTAATGGAATCCGGTCTTGAACTTCAACAATCCTGCTCAATCAACACCATAGCCTTCAAACTTTGATCAGATTCAGTCTGATGTAAGCAATAAGAGAGGCAGTGGCGGAGCTGGAAGGAAATGCTAGGGGGGGCCGCAAATGTACTAAAAAAAAATTATGGACGCTAAAAATATATAAATTATTAATATTTACGGATTTTAGTAATATATTAAATAAAATAGAAATTCAAAAAAATTAGCACTTTCTACTCACATTTTTAATTAAAATCAAGTGAAACTCGGGAAATTATAAATATCATATTTTTATAATTTTGTTACACTTAGTTTCCAAATTACTGAAACATTGATTTTGTAATTTTTCTCTAATATTTTATATATATATATTGAATTTTTCTTTAAAGAAAATAATAAATTGACTACTACTATTTTTCTTGATTTATTATTATTGTTTTTAGTGACAACATAGCAATATCTATTATTCTATTGAAAAAATGCAGTAAAAAAATAAAAAGCTGCAGCCTAGAGGAGCAGAACCCGGGACCTCTTAGCTAGAAGTAAACATCACCACCAATTCTGCTACGCGCGATCTCATGTAAGCAATTAACGTTACATGTATATATAACATACATATCAATAAAAAATGAAAAAAAAAAAAACTGGGGCGGGCCATGGCCCTGTCCAGCCCACAAAGGGCTCCGCCCCTGAAGAGAGGAACATAATTTGGTGCATCATGCCTTTATAAATTCAAAGGATTTGTGCTGATGTGTTGTTCTTTCATATCGTGCCACTAAAGAGTGCTGCTGGGGGCGCGATAAACACAGTAGTGATGCAGGCTTGCAAAAGCTTCCAAACTTCAATATTTTTCTAAGTTATTTTGCCTTTTGGTCTTCAACTACTATGTGTAAATTCCTTCCAATATTCTTCTTCTTTGACCATGGAAAACTCCTAAAATTAGATAAAAAGCTATGAAATAATGATAAATATTAGCAAATAACTGAGTATCATTAGTGGCGATGACAGAGATGAGTTCTACGGTGATTGAGATTGTTGCGATGGTACGTGCTAGGGTTTGACGGAGAAGATATGAGATTTTGTTTTCTAAAAAGGCTAAGCTTATTAATTTTGATTGTATTTGTTAGAATGAGTTTTCTTTCTACATTTTTTTTGTTAAGATAGTTTGATTTTATAATTTATATTTATAATAATTTATAATTAAAAATTCATTTTATATTTCTGCGGATTTTTCTAAGAACATAGAATCCGCATGAGACGATCCTTATTGAAAAAAATCGCAGCAAATTTCTCAAGAATACCTGCGGATTTTGCTAAGAGCATTGAATCCGCAGGAAAAGTTCCTTTATCCCAAAATTCGCAGCAAAATCCTCATGAATACCTGCGGATTTATTTCCGCAGGAAAATTGTTAATTTCTAATAGTGTTGGGTCCGGTTATGGTGCATAAGCAATTGCTTATGCACCGTGCATAAGGTTACCGGAACACTTTTTTTCAACTGTTCCGGTATTACCGGAACACTTTTTTCAACTGTTCCGGTATGCATAAGGTTACCGGAACACTTTTTCTCAACTGTTCCGATATGCATGTTAAAACGCGCTACGATTATTACACGTGTAACCTTAATCTGATGGCTGTTAATGACTTATGCACCGTGCAAAAGTCAAACCTCTATGCATGATAACTTTGGCCGTTATGATACTTCCTGGTCATGTTAACTAGTGCCCTAAGGGTCATAACTAGTGGTTTTTTGCAACAACATTTATTGTCGCTGTCATTACTAATGTTTTTTGCAACAACAATTATTGTCGTTGGCAAAAAATGTGTTTTTCGCAACGAAAAAATTATTTTTCAAGGACAATTAATGCCGCTGCTATAACTAGTGTTTTTCGCAACGAAATAGTTATTTTTTGTTAACGATATAAATTATTGTTATATCCTTTTTACCTCAACAACAAAATTGTTGGAATAAATTATATTTTCCAACTATAAAAGATATACAACATAAACCAACAAATTAGATTCACAATAAAAGATATACAACATAAACCAACAAATTTATTTCCCAATATATTTTTTGAAAGAGATCAATTTATAACGAACAAGTGTTTTAAAAATCATAATAATACAATTCCTAAAGATAGCAATCTAATGATAACAAATCAATCTTTAAAATATTGTCAGATAAGCTTCCTACTCGGAACAAGCTTGTTCAACATATTTCCTACTCGAAAAACTTGCAAAAATGGTCTCCATTCGCAAACTCCCTTCTTTGCATCTCTTAATTAGACTCGTGCACCGCACGGGTCGATGTTCTAGTAGTCAGATAAGCTTGTTATAACTCAACTCACAGGAACAACTGTTTAAAATCTCCATTTGTGTGACAAACCTGAAAAGCACAACAAACTCAAAGAAAATTGAAAAAGAAAACGGTGACTTTTTCTTTTAGTAATGAATATTCAAGGGCAAGTGATTAATGCGATAAAAAACTAATCTATTATATATTCAATTAAAGTAACATGAATTCTTGTACCAAAAAAATAAGTAACATATGAATTATTATAACAATAATTAGTAAGTAACTATTCATAATATTATGAAATACAGTAATAGATGCAATATACTATGATTTAAACTAATAGGTGCATTATATAATGCTATAATAATATGAAATAGAAAAAGTAGTAAAATATATGTACCTTGAGGCTATCATCGAAGGGCACGCTCACACCGCATAAACCTCGTCAAAGTTGCGACCTTTGCTTGAATGAAAGTAAGGAAAGATGGATAAAAATTGATAGAAATTTCATATGCAAGAGACTCATATCCAAACATTAAAAGTGATTGATGCAATATACTATGATATAAAAACATAAAATTGATAGAAAACTCATATGCAAGAAACTTGTAGTGAATGATCATTAGCTTCGAACTTTTCTTTGTCAAGTAGTTGAAACATTCATACTTTAGTTGCAATTTCAACACAATCAGATGTTATATTAAAAACAAGAGAATGTGTCTAGTGTAAAAATAGTGAAACGTGATACATTAATCAATAACAATTCCAACTCCGGTCAATTTAGTACTAAATTTAGCTTAAATATTCAATTTCAGCACAAATATTAAGGACATACCAAAAGATATGCCAAAAGATAATGTCAAATCAAATATTAAGGACACAAAGATATGCCAAGAGTTATAAATTTTTACTTACAGTTTATCTGGAGTCATATTATGAAATTTTATCTTACAATTTGTTTGGAGTCATGTTATTAATAAGACTCTATATCCAGTGCATCAGAAGATTGTCCACCCTATATAAATATTTCAAATAGCACCCATAACATATTCAATATAATAAAGAATTCTATAAACTAGTAATCCATCATATTTTGTACCAAAAATGACTATTTATATACTTACCGAAAAATTCAGCATTTGACCAAACACAGTTGTCACTTTTGCTTCACCCTGTTTGTCTAAAAACAAAGAAAAAAAAAAAAAAAAAATTTAGGCCATGTGACATGATTATATTAGACCACATATGACCTCCAAGACTAAAAACAATAATTTTTTAATTCTCAAGGACTAAACCCAAACAAAGAAACTTACGGGAACAAACATCATATTTAACGAAACACATGGTTCTAAATTGCAGTTGCAGCCATACAAGACAATTGTAATTGCATACTGCAATTTATATAATAACTATTAAAGCATGCAAGAACAACATATATAGTAAAATTAAGATGAATAAGTAAATTGTAACGCTCCTAATCTATTCGCATGCAATAATTAATTTAAACCATTCAACATACAAATCATCAAGGCATTACTTAATACAAAGTAACTAATAGCATGCATAGATCAACTTAACCACAACGGAAGCATATGAAATCCTCATCAAATCATTCATAATAATTAAATCCAAGCATGCAAGTCATAAATCATGATACAACTTCAACTAGGTACTTCCACAAATGAAGCCCCATAACATAATCCAAAATAATCCAACGAGTAATTAAAGATAAGATAAATAAGTAGCAAGGTCATACATAAAATCTCAAACAAACGAAGAACCTAACACTAAACTAAGCAAGGTTACAAGTATCAGAGCATATCCTAAAACTCTAAGCTCCTAGGATCCTCCTATCCTTCACCTTACCAAGCTATGCTAGTCCTCGCGAGCTAAACTCCAAAGCAACGGGATCACCCCTCAAGTGGAGAATCTGGACCCAAACCATTACACATACACAAAAATAGAGAGTTAGCTACGATTCAAGTCTATAATAATAAGCATAGTATATACTTATATTATATAAACAAATATAATAACTTAAATCATGCATATACCACATTGTATTAGCAATTTCCAACAATATAGTAATATCACACTTATTAACGTGAATTAGATCATCTAATCAAATCCACACAATCCAAACATTCATAAAATCATAATGGAATGCAATCACAATTACCAATTATCAATTAGATCACATAATTCCCTAATGCAAACTATTGCAAATACACAATGTATGTCACCCTAGACATATCTAATGCATGTGGTACCATCGTCTTTATTAGAGTATCTCACCTCTAATATCCGTCTTTATCAAATATTATCATTTGATATCCTCTTTATTAGAATCCACATGATTCTAATATCCGACTCAAAGAATGAATGCATGAATGTCCACATACCAAATAGTGATGATAATACTATACTCTACTCATGAATAATAGGCCACTCATTCCTATTATTCCTTCTTTAAGTTATTATTAACTTATCTCAACACATCATCATATCATCATTAAGATATACATTCAAGCATTACATAATAACACATGTTATCTTAGCTAAACGTAGCTCAATCTTAATCAACAATGTTCATATAAACATGTTATCATCATACCAACTCAAGGTTCAATCAATCCATACATATAATATATTATAAGACCAAATCTAAACATGTTATAAGCTCACTCTCATCATACAACATGAAGAAATTCCTCAAAAACAGGTCTTGGTCGCTGGGCGACGGCTAGCGAAGAAAAAGCGAGAAGAGGCAGAGCGTTCATCGCTCAGAGCGAGACGTAGCGACGAAAATCAGGTCTTGGTTGCTGGTGGTCGCTCAGCGAACACCTAAAATTCTGGATTCATGAAGAATACATAAATCCTCGCTTGCAGCGACGAATTGGTGGCTTAGCGACCAAACCCAGATTTTCATGCTCTGCTCACGGGTTCACATAGAAATCACATAAAAATCACGAATTTCATGTTATAAATTTTAAAGCTATCACATTTAAGCATACATATCATATATAGACCTAGAAGTACAAGTTCTAACAACATCAAACATCATTTCAAGTAGAAGGTAGAGATTTTTCCTTATTTTGCTTAAAACCCATTTTCAAACATCAACAACAACAATTCTCATATAACACACAAAATTGATGATTGAAATAGAAGATATAATCATGTAATAATATATTAACATCATTCAATAACACAGAAAATCATTAAATCACATTCCCTTGATTCCCTTCCCCACCAAAAGAGATGAGAGGGTTTGGGTGTGGAGAATAGTCATCTCCCCCCTCTTTGATCATCTCACATGAATGGTAACTACTCTCTAACCTTAGAATTGATGAAATTCTGATTCTTCTCCTTCTCTTGAGCTTTCTCTACTCTTCCCCTCTACTTCCTTCTCTTCAAAGTTTTCTCTTTCTACCTCTTTCTATTTTCTTAAGTTATGAGCACTCTCTCACTATTCTCATAACTCTAACCTAATCCTAGCTTAATTAAAGACCATAATGTCCCTCCTATTAACTTAGGCCCAATAACACTCAAGCCCAACTCTTATTATCATAACTCTAATAAAACTTATCCTACTCAAAACACTACTCTTTCCCAAAATAGCCACAATTCTTAATTAATTACTAACTCACTATAAAATACTATTAAAAGGCTAATTAACTCTAATTAAAATAAAATAAATAAATACGGGTGTTACAACTCTACCCCCCTTAAAGAATTTTCGTCCTCGAAAATTTACCTGAAAATAACTCCGGGTAAGAACTCCTCATCTTGCTTTTTAGCTCCCAAGTAGCATTCTCTCTCGTGGGTCCTCCCCAAATGACCTTAACGGACGCTATCTCCTTGTTCCTCAACTTTTTCACTTCTCTACCTTCAATCCTCAAGGGTCTAGCTTCAATGGTCAAATTATCTCTTACTTGCACATCATCCGATACAATCACATGTGATGGATCCGAGACATATTTCCTCAATTGCTACACATGAAACACATCATGAAGATTAGACAACGATGGTGGCAAGGCAATCTTGTAAGCCACATTCCCCACTCTTTTCAAGATTTGATAAGGTCCAATAAACTTCGATGTCAACTTCTTAGATTTCAAAGCACGGCCAACACCGGTGGTTGAATTAACCCTAAAAAATATGTGATCCCCCTCTTGGAATTCCACATCTTTCCTCTTCTTGTCATGATAACTCTTTTGTCTACTTTGAGTTGCTTTCATTTTCTCTTGAATCATCTTAATCTTTTCCATAGTTTGTTGTACCAATGCCGGTCCCAACACAACACTTTCTCCATCCTCATACCAACACAAAGGAGTACGACACCTCCTACCATACAAAGCTTCAAAAGGTGCCATTCCAATACTCGCATGATAACTATTGTTGTAAGTGAACTCTATCAAAGGTAGATATCTATCCCAACTCCCTCCATCTTCCAAAACACAAGCTCTCAACAAATCTTCAAGTGATTGAATAGTTCTTTCCGATTGTCCATCCGTTTGAGGATGATAAGCCGAACTCATCCTTAGCTTAGTCCCCAAAGCCTCTTGCAAACTTTCCCAAAACCTTGAAGTGAATCTTGGATCTCGATCCGACACAATACTAGATGAAATACCAAGCAACCTCACAATTTGCTCAACATAAATCTCCGCCAACCTTGGTATTAAAGTTCCGGTCTTAAAAGCAATAAAATGCGCCGACTTCGTCAACCTATCAACAATTACCCAAATCGAATCATTCCCTTTTGTAGTCCTTGGCAAACCACTCACAAAATCCATAGCAATGCTATCCCACTTCCATTCCGGAATAAACATAGGTTGTAATAATCCCGAGGGTCATTGATGTTCAACCTTAGACTTCTGACAAGTTAAACAAGCATACACAAACTCGGCAACTTCCTTTTTCATACTTGGCCACCAAAACAACTTCTTAAGATCTTGGTACATCTTAGTAGCTTCAGGATGAATACTCAAACCACTTCTATGTCCTTCCTCTAGAATTTTTTTCTTCAACTCGGGTATGTTAGGAACACAAACTCTTTCTCGAAATCTTATAACTTCATTCTCATCAACTTTGAAATCGGTCTCTTTTCCTTGATCAATCAATGCTAGACGATTCACCAAATCCAAATCTCCCTTTTGACCATTCTTTACTTCATCAAGAAAATCATTAGTCAACTTCAACATTCCCAATTTCACACTTCTTGGAGTCGTTTCACAAACCAAACTCAAATCTCTAAATCCTTCAATTAAATCCAACTCTCTCATCATACGTGAAGACATATGCAAGGACTTTCCACTCAAAGCATCGGCTACAACATTAGCCTTTCCAGGATGGTAACTCAACTCAAAATCATAGTCTTTTAAAAATTCCAACCAACGTCTTTGCCTCATATTCAATTCCTTTTGATCAAACAAATACCTCAAACTCTTATGATCACTAAAGACTTCAAATCTAGAACCAAATAGATAATGTCTCCATATCTTCAAAGTAAACACAACGGCCGCCAACTCAAGATCATGTGTTGGATAGTTCTTCTCATGCACTTTCAATTGTCTAGAAGCATAAACAACCACTTGTCCATTTTGCATAAGAACACCACCCAATCCCATCAAAGATGCATCACAATACACAACAAACAGCTCATCCGGTTTCGGTAGAATCAAAATTGGTGCCGACGTCAACCGCTTCTTCAACTCTTGGAAACTTTTCTCACACAAACTATCCCAAACAAAGGGTTGATCTTTCCTAGTCAATCGGGTCAACGGTAAAGCCAACTTTGAGAAACCTTCAATAAACCTTCTATAGTAACCGGCCAATCCGAGAAAACTTCTAATCTCAAACACTGATTCTGGAGTTCCCCACTTCATTACCGCATCCACTTTAGAAGGATTCACCGCAATACCTCCACTAGATATTACGTGACCTAGAAAACTCACTTCCTTCAACCAAAACTCGCACTTAGACAACTTCGCATAAAGCTTCTTCTCTTGTAAGGTTCTCAACACTATTCTTAGATGTTCCGCATGTTCCTCCTCGGTCTTAGAGTACACTAGAATATCATCAATGAAAACCACTACGAACTTATCCAAATATGAATGGAAAATCCGATTCATGTACTCCATAAACACTCCCGGTGCATTAGTTACTCCAAAAGGCATGACAGAATACTCGTAATGACCATTTGGTAAGTGTCTTAGTCTCTTAAGTATATGATTAGAAGTTCGATTCCTAACTCGAGAAAATTCAATTGGGAGTAAAAAACTCTCCTTACCTAACCCATAGGTTCTTCGACGAAAATTAATCATTATACTAATAACAGGAGAAATTGCGTACCAATATCATATTAAAAAAAAAAAGTTATATTTAAAATATTAAACATTTATTTTAGTCCTACAATGTCATAGACTAACTTAAAAATATAAGAAGAAATCAATTCAAATTTTTAAACGAGTCTCAGTTATTTTAAAAAATTAATTTGTGCGGTTGTACGTGGTACATAATTTATTTTGGCAAAAACAAATAAATTGGATTGATATAATGTACTATGTTTGTATCAAATTTGTCAAAATAAAAAATGTACTAGTACCAAATTAACTTCAACATCTACCTATATTAAAAGCAGCCAACTACTACAACGTAATGAACAATTCTCTCTCTCTCTCACACTCATTAATGTTGGAGCAAATTGTGATTACTCACACATGCGAAGAAGATGAATCTGAAAGAGAGAGAGAGAGAAAGAGAAAATAGGAGAAATAGTGTTTTTTGAATAGAATGAAAAATTGAGTTAGTTACAAGACTTATGTACACTATTTATAGATTCTCCTAACTAGTGTGAGTTACTTGTAAATCAAATAACCACCTCAACTAACTCTTAGCTGTCACAACAGCTGAGTAACTAACTAACCGAAAGACAATTAACTAAATGGATAAGGATTTGAAATTACAAAACAACATGCTCCCTTAATTTCAAATCCGTTGTCTTCAAAATTTGGAGTTTCAGAATCTGAGTACTTCAGAACTTGAGTTTCAGAGTCTGACTCTTCAGAGCTTGAGTTTCAGAGTTTGACTCTTCAGAACTTGTTAAACCCTTCTGAAACACTCCTAGTGCACTTCTCAGAGCCAAGAACCTATATGTTTTCAAACTCTTTGTCAGAACATCTGCTATTTACGAACCAGTGGCACAGTGCTTCACTTCTAGGCTGCCTTGATTGACTTGCTCCCTTAGAAAATGAAACCTCGCCTCTATATGCTTGCTTCTGCCATGTAGAACTGAATTCTTTGCAAGATTGATGACTGACTGACTATCAATCTGCAACACAATTGGCTTCTCAGCATCAATCTTCAACTCCTTCAGAACTGAATCAATCCATAGTGCTTGACAAGCTGCATAAGAACCAACTATATACTCAGCTTCACATAATGACAGTGCAACAACTGGTTGCTTTCTTGAACACCAAGCAACTAGAGCTTCCATGAATATGAAGTAGTACCCTGTAGTGCTTCTTCTATCTACCTTGTCACCACACCAATCAGCATCTGAATAGCAAACTATCTCTGATTTTGCTTTCATTGCTGACTTTGGAAAGAGAATTCCAAAATCAAGTGTTCCTGCTATGTACCTCAATATTCTTCTTGCTGCATTCTTATGAGATCTTCTAGGACTCTCCATGAATCTACTCACTAGTCCCACTGCAAAGCATATGTCAGGTCTGCTATTGCAAACACTACAAGAAATATGTTTTTTTGCAACAACTTTTTTTGTTAAAAGTTGTTACAAGTCGCTGGCAAAACTACCCAAAATAGTTTTGCTAGCGACCTGTAACAAAAAAAGTTGTTGGCAAAAATCATATTTCTTGTAGTGAAATATATCTCAATGATCCTACAATTTGCTTGAAGATTGTAGAATCTACTGCTTCTTCAGTTTGATTCTTCTCTAACTTGAGATTCACCTCCATAGGAGTCACAGCGTACGTATTGGCTTCTCAGCATCAATCTTCAACTCCTTCAGAACTGAATCAATCCATAGTGCTTGACAAGCTGCATAAGAACCAGACTATGATACCAATTTGTTGGAGCAAATTGTGATTACTCACACACGCGAAAAAGATGAATCTGAAAGAGAGAGAGAGAGAGAGAAAGAGAGAATAGGAGAAATAGTGTTTTTTGAATAGAATGAAAAATTGAGTTAGTTACAAGACTTATGTACACTATTTATAGATTCTCCTAACTAGTGTGAGTTACTTGTAAATCAAGTAACCACCTCAACTAACTCTTAGCTGTCACAACGGCTGAGTAACTAACTAACCGAAAGACAATTAACTAAATGGATAAGGATTTGAAATTACAAAACAACAATTAAAACTAATTTGATTCTTTATTGTAATTTGTTGCAAAAGAAGAAGAAAAAAAAAGAATTGTCTCCGAAAATTGTCAATTTTGGTTGTTCAAATAACATTGCTTTTAAAAAATTGTGGATAATTAGCTAATGAAAATAAGATAACATTGTATGTTATATAACTAATTTTTATTGGTTGTTGCCTAATTTACCTTCAATATTTTACAAATAAGTTAGAAAAAACAAAAAATTTATGATTGCTATTTATTTTAGTGTTCTATAATTGATTAAAATTGAAATAAGAACACTAATTGATTAAAATTGAAATAAGTCTGAGTAGTATCTAATCCGTGGATCATTGTGTATATGAGTTCAATGAATAACGACACGACATACTCGTTTGATGGAAAGATGAGTCTGTGTGTTTGATGAGTTCCCTAAAACAAAGGTAGTTTGGATGGAGCTTCATAATTTGTTTGCATTTGACGGGAACATAATTTTGTTTACCTCAGCGTGTAGTGTACGAATATAGAATAGATATATATTAATATTAGTATAAGTTATGCATTTGTTTTTGTATTTTTCTTTATCTCATCTCTTTTCTCTTCTATCAAACAAAAGTTAAAGAGAATGTAGTCAATACCAACAATGAATTGGTCCAAGTGGTAAGAGACTTGGTCCCCTTAAGCATGTGGTCAGGGGTTCGATTCCTGGCTCATGCGTATGAAGAAAATTCGGTTGGAAGGGGAGAACCCACCTTGTGTGCCCCACAGGTTCTCCGATGGAGATTAGTCATCGCTAATAGCGGTGGAAACTTCGTACCAATATCATGGTAACCAAAAAAAAAAGAAAAAGCAGTCAATCATTTTTGACAACAAAGAAAAGACAGTGAGTTTCAAACATATGACCTTAGGTTAATCACTACCTACTTGAACACGTTGTATTGTGATTTTTGCCTTAATTCAACATTTGGATCTTATATTTATTTTATGTTTTAATTTTGTCCCGTATGTTTTACAAATTTTAATGTGGTTTCTTATGTTTATTTTATGTTTTAATTTGATCATTTATGTTAGTTTCGTCACATGTGGCAGACAGTTTTGGACCAAACTGACGAAAATGACCAAATTGAAATCTAAAATAAACATAAGAGACCAAATTGAAACTTTTAAAATATAAGGGACCAAGTTGAAACATAAAATAAACATAAGGGACCAAATGTTGAATTAAACCTTAATTTTTATTTATTTATTTTTGCTTTCCTATATTGAAAGGTTATAAATTAATATAAAATTTAGTAAAAAATAATAATTAATTCTCTAATAAGTATTTTATATGACTCTAAAAGCCTTAATTTTGGTAAATATTTTATATGACTCTCTAATAAGTGTTCTAAAAGGCCACACACAACTTGATGAGGTATTTACGAGACACTTAATATTTATTTTAACTTTCTCAAGAATTTTTCATAACTCATAAGAGTCGGAATGTCTATTTTTCTTTTGATGTCTTATGCTCTTGATATTTTTAAAAAATCAAACCAGTTAATTGATATAAAAAGAGAAAGATATTTATAACTTATTCAGTTTTTACATATCTAAATGCAGAAAATATGTCTAAATTTGTCAAACTTGTTTACATAATGATTATCTCTCTATCAATATTTATTGTTTCAAAGAATGTAGATGCATATAGTAAGCAATTTTTTTATCCTTTTCTTTTTTCCTTCTTTTTTTTTTCTTACACAATATATAATATTTTACTTTAGTTACATAATTTTATTCTCTTATTTCATTATAGAGAATTTTGTATTTCTTGAAGATTCTGATTATCGAAAACAATATTGTTGCAATACATTTCAACCAAGGTTTTTGAATCTCTATTTAGTTGTGTTAAAAATTTACTGTCAGGTTAGATTTTGTACCCACATGATTCTTGATTAAGTGTCATACCCAAGATAGGGCACATGAATGCCTTGCTAGAATATTTCATGACTTGTCATTAAGTCATATAGTTATTTCATGACCATGCTTCTTTACGTATTATATACAATATGTTATCTCAACAGTGATTTCGCAATCCCCGGCAACGGCGCCAAAAACTTGATGGCGATTTCAGCAAGTGTACTGAATCGTGCAAGTAGTAAAATTAAAACGGTAAGACCGAGTGTCGAACTCAAGGATCGCGTTATACTGTTGAACTATATTTTAAAACTCAATTGAACAAAAGGTTCCGGTTTGATTGGTTGCAAAAGCAATAATTAACAAAGAAAATTACTTTGAATTTAATAATAAGAAAGATGCCAGGGATGAGTATTCTTTGGGTTCTAACTCTATATTATTAATTTGATTCTAGTGTTAAATTCATTCAAGATGTTGTTACCAATTTCCTAGATTGTTTAACCCTAATCTCTTAGTGATTAAACCTTTATTCTCAAGATAATCCCTAATCTCTTAGTGAATTCAAAATTAAGAATAAGCATATAAATATCAGAAATTATAATGGTTTCAAGGGTTTGTATCTATCTCTAGACTACAAAGGCAAGAAGATGTAATCTCAAGCATTCACAAATTCCACTCTCGTTTCAAATCGTGAATCATAAATCAATTTAGAAGTGATCAAGTAATAAAAAGCATTAAGAACGGAGATTACATAAACAACATATAGAATTCATTCAAAAGGATATAGTATCAAATCATAACATAGAGTTTTCATCCAAATTCAACTCATCCCTAACAATAGAGAAATTAGTTACTCATGAGAAATTACAAAGAATAGAGATAAGTGAAAGAATTACACATAAAGATCAAGATTAAGAAGCTTCAACTCCAATGATTGTTGTTGAACAGCGGCTTCTGAAACCCTAGCACAGTGTTTTCTCTCAATTCTATGTAAAAATCTCTGAACCCTAATAAAATATGATTTTTGGGCTTATATAGGGAATAAACTCGCAGTCGCACGCCTGGGCGTGGCAGACCTGCGCCTGGGCGTGGCAAGTGTAAATCAGAGCTACGCCTGGGCGTGACAGACTTACGCCTGGGCGTGAGAAGGCAGTGATGAATCGTGTTAAAGTGATCATAGCTGCGCCTGGGCGTGGTAGGATGGCGCTTGGGCGTGGCAACTTTGACTTCATTTTTTCCAACTTCTGATTTGAATCACTAGCTTTCATAGTTGATTTTCCAAAACTCCTGGAACATAGTTTCACCTCAAATACTCATTGTGTACCTGTTAACACATAAACATAGACTAATACTCCAGCATTGTCTGGTTAGGGAAATATCAACACAAATCAAACTATTTTCTCTAGCTATTAGATGAAGATGATTTCTACTCTAAAGTGATTAAAATTATAATAAAACTAAGAAAATTAATTAAATTAAGGTCTAGATTCATAGAAAAATTAAGTAAAAATAATGAATAATCACAACCCCAAACTTAGCTTGTTGCTTGTCCTCAAGTAACAAAACAAACCACAAAGAGAAATATCGTCAACTAGAACCCATCTCTTCAATCAAACTTATGGCCTTTCATCAGAGTTCTCCCATCACAACTTCAATCTTCGCCAAATGCTATTACTTCAAGTCTCACAGACGACCAATTCGGACAATTCACCACAAGACTTTCGATAGACACTTCTCAATTCCAACCTTTCTTTTCACACTCTCACCACTCTCAAGTGTTTATATTGAGTATCTCTTAAATTCCACAGCATACATCATTCTACCATAGGCTTGAACAAGTTCTCTACATAAATTACAATGCAATAGTACACACATTTTTGGAGGTCTTTAAGGTTATAACGGGGCTTGGGTTCAGGTGGGATATTTTTGGATAGTAGGCTAAAGACATGGAGTTAGAAGGACTATCTCAATGTATCCACTATTACCATTCACATAAGTCTTGATCAGATAAGGTATGAGAGCACAGAGAATTGTTGTTTATTCACAACTTTAAACACAAAAATTTAAATGCATATTTTTGGTTTTTGATTTCCATTTTTTTTTTTTTCATTTTTTCTTTGCATTTTTTTTTCCACCAATCCTCTGATTCTTCTATTTTTGTTTTATTTGCTCTCTTAACTCAAAACTGTTCATTTTTTCTTTCTTTCTTTCTCTTTTCAATTGTCACCCCAAACTTAAAGGTTGCTATCCCATGAGCAACCCCAAACTTAAAAGTTTGCCAAGACATAATGATAGATTCCTACCTAACTCCAAGTAAGGTGGGTTTTTTTTTTCCGGTCTTTGGCTTATAATGTGGTTCAATAACACAAGAAAAGGGTATCAGGCTCAAAGGGGTTTAACAAAGGATAATCATTATGCACAAGGTGGCCAGAAAAGGCTCAAGGGACCAAACAACTTGCCTCAATGTGTATATAAATTACAAGTAAAACTATTAAGAACAAGCGCAAGTTCTGAAGAAGTAACATATGCTGGAATGCTCTCAGAGAAAAGAATAAAAGTGTTTGGCTTCGAAATCTCACCAGTTTAGGCTCTGAAAGGTGAAAAATCAAAATGCCATCAAAAACCTCGCAATGTCAAGATCCTCCAAAGCCAACCTATGAAACTGTCACAACAGAAAAAGGCATCCAATATCCATGTAATAAGGAAACTCTTCTGATTAGCCACAAAATATAATTAAAATCTGAGCACTAATTTAAACAGGAAAAACTCCACGGGTATCATCATAAAATAGGACTGCAACTACTTTAGAACGGGATTGTTCATTCATCATAATCACAAAATTTCTCAACTACAAACTAAAAGTAAAAAAAAAAAACTTAAAGCTAAGTTACCTCTTATGGGTTGCCTCCCATGCAGCGCTTCTTTAACGTCATTAGCTTGACGCCTAAACCACTGTTAAGGTGGCATATATGACACAAAGAACACATCATCCTTCTTCTTCATTTTATTGGGGAGAAACTCCATGAACTTGAGATATAAATGATGTTTCTTCCAAATCTTTTTCAAGTGGGAATTGATGAACAAGGCATAAATGGCATCAAGAACTTCATCAATCTCCTCTCTTTTCTCTACCTTGCTGCTAAAAAAAATTTGAGGAATGTTTTTATGTTGAGGAATTTCTTGTTGGACATATTCACCTCCCCAAAGTCGATACTTTTGAGTTTCCTTCCAAACTAAATCATCCTCATTTTTTATTAAATTTCCATCCTCATCTTTCTTTTTCACTTCAGATTCTTCTATTCTTGAATTATCGGCTTCTTTCAAAGACATGAGCTCTTGTTCTATATTTGGAGTGAAACAAGAATGCTTGCACTTGCCTTTAAGATGATTCATCCCACAAAAGTCACAAAAGAGGTCTGGCAAACAATAACAATATTGAAAATCATTCTTACAAAGAGAACAATAGATGTCCATAGCACAACATCCCTTTTTATTTGTTTCTCCGCAAATGGCACATCTTAGAGGAATTTTTGCATATATCGCTATTCTCTCCACTTTATATGCATAAACACTTCCAACCAACTTATCAAGAGCAATTTCCAAATTGCACTTCTTAATTTGTGGTGGGTTAGGTAGACATATAGTTTCAAGATAATTCATTGCTACAAAACTTAGATAAACTCATTAGTAGCAAAGCACAACATAGAAGAATTGAAAAGCTTTTTAATTAATAAAAAAAATTTAAATATAAACTAAAATTTTGTTGCAGAGCAAAAAATTTCAACTAAGAAAAAAATAAAATTCAACAGTGATTTCGCAATCCCCGGCAACGGCGCCAAAAACTTGATGGCGATTTCAGCAAGTGTACTGAATCGTGCAAGTAGTAAAATTAAAACGGTAAGACCGAGTGTCGAACTCAAGGATCGCGTTATACTGTTGAACTATATTTTAAAACTCAATTGAACAAAAGGTTCCGGTTTGATTGGTTGCAAAAGCAATAATTAACAAAGAAAATTACTTTGAATTTAATAATAAGAAAGATGCCAGGGATGAGTATTCTTTGGGTTCTAACTCTATATTATTAATTTGATTCTAGTGTTAAATTCATTCAAGATGTTGTTACCAATTTCCTAGATTGTTTAACCCTAATCTCTTAGTGATTAAACCTTTATTCTCAAGATAATCCCTAATCTCTTAGTGAATTCAAAATTAAGAATAAGCATATAAATATCAGAAATTATAATGGTTTCAAGGGTTTGTATCTATCTCTAGACTACAAAGGCAAGAAGATGTAATCTCAAGCATTCACAAATTCCACTCTCGTTTCAAATCGTGAATCATAAATCAATTTAGAAGTGATCAAGTAATAAAAAGCATTAAGAACGGAGATTACATAAACAACATATAGAATTCATTCAAAAGGATATAGTATCAAATCATAACATAGAGTTTTCATCCAAATTCAACTCATCCCTAACAATAGAGAAATTAGTTACTCATGAGAAATTACAAAGAATAGAGATAAGTGAAAGAATTACACATAAAGATCAAGATTAAGAAGCTTCAACTCCAATGATTGTTGTTGAACAGCGGCTTCTGAAACCCTAGCACAGTGTTTTCTCTCAATTCTATGTAAAAATCTCTGAACCCTAATAAAATATGATTTTTGGGCTTATATAGGGAATAAACTCGCAGTCGCACGCCTGGGCGTGGCAGACCTGCGCCTGGGCGTGGCAAGTGTAAATCAGAGCTACGCCTGGGCGTGACAGACTTACGCCTGGGCGTGAGAAGGCAGTGATGAATCGTGTTAAAGTGATCATAGCTGCGCCTGGGCGTGGTAGGATGGCGCTTGGGCGTGGCAACTTTGACTTCATTTTTTCCAACTTCTGATTTGAATCACTAGCTTTCATAGTTGATTTTCCAAAACTCCTGGAACATAGTTTCACCTCAAATACTCATTGTGTACCTATTAACACATAAACATAGACTAATACTCCAGCATTGTCTGGTTAGGGAAATATCAACACAAATCAAACTATTTTCTCTAGCTATTAGATGAAGATGATTTCTACTCTAAAGTGATTAAAATTATAATAAAACTAAGAAAATTAATTAAATTAAGGTCTAGATTCATAGAAAAATTAAGTAAAAATAATGAATAATCACTAAACAGATACATTATTATTAGTTGTCGATAATACAATTTTAAAGTAAAAAATATATTACACATTGAGGATAGCTGATAGCAATAAACACCCTTTGTTGATGATACCATACCATGGCAAAGATTGTCACACAGTAGAGCATTCATCCAGCCTAAACTTTATAAAATAACCTGATAGAAAGATGAACTAATATGTTGTCGAAGTAGTTTAGATACTAGCTAGTACTTCAATTCCTCACAAAAACATTTTATATGTAATAAATTCAGATCCAACTACAAAATTGTGCATTGGATGGAAGTGTATAATTGCACCAAATAGCATTATACAAACAAACTCGTGATTTGCTATGATGTTAGTCTTATATCAATCGTTAATTACTTTAGCAACAGATGATATTAATTATTTTAGACTCTAAAGTGATTTGCTATGATGGGGAGAAGCGGCAACATTGAAGAGTTAGGGTTCTTGAGTTTTTCATTTTAGTAGTGTGATTTTTTTGGATAAAGTGAGGGAGCTTGTTTTTCTTTCATTGATTGATGAAAAATATTAGAGCCAAATATTTCATTGGGGGTAATGTTAGAGCCAAACTTGTCATCCACTCATCCCGTGCAGTTCGAATTAAAATATTGCGACGTTTATAAAAACTGCCTTATAAACCGTTGCAAATATCATAAAAAAAGCACATTCCGACGGTTATTTTCAAATATCGAAATGCATGTGTCGCAAAATGACAATTTTCTTGTATTCAATATTTAACAGTATGGACCATTTGAGTTCCGAATATTCATTCTAGTATTATATTATGTTAATTGTGATCAAATTTATTTTAGTATGATAGTTAGAATACTATGCCTGAATTGAAGACCATGTCAATATCCTCGAAACTAAAAGAGAATAAGACAACCTAAATAATATTTTTAGCTGCTTTATTTCATAATTACCATTGACTTATAGTACATAAGTAAGTATACAAACCTTGTAAATTTAGAAGAAAAAAAATTGTTCAAATTATTGGGTTCCAAGAAATACAAGAGAGCTTTCTTTTGCATGTTGCTTTCCCCCCTTTGGTATGCCTTATACCTTGGGTTGTGGTTTAATAAAATTTGCTATTTTAAAAAAAAGGTCATCCTATTGAAATTCGAATTACATACTCCGTATAATATTAATGCAATTATATTTAATTTGATATATATTTTTAAATAAAAAAAAATTTACAAAAATAAAAAAACAAATATACAAAAATATTTCATCACATTATCTGTATATATATGTCCTATAACAAAAAAAAAAAGTTATACCGGCTAATGTAATATAGCTTATTTTATTCTTAATTTCTTACTATTAATTAGTATCTTGTTATGTACGTTTCTATTATATAACCAAGGAGATTTCCCGGTTTTCCCTTTGATAAAAAAACCCTTTACTCTTGCACTCTCGACTACAACAATGGCGATCTTTGGTCGGCTCTTCCCCAAAAAAACCCTAACCTTAATTG
This sequence comes from Trifolium repens, assembly GCA_030408175.1. Taxonomy (NCBI): domain Eukaryota; kingdom Viridiplantae; phylum Streptophyta; class Magnoliopsida; order Fabales; family Fabaceae; genus Trifolium; species Trifolium repens. The sequence continues at coordinate 12,272,092 of CP125850.1, forward strand.
CTACCCACTCTCGCTCCTTCTCCACAACCTCCTCCGCTAGCTGCCTCTTTCATCGGTCATCTCCGCGCACTCTCTCGCGCACGCTGCCTCTTGCAATCACTACAAGAAATATCGTTTTTGGCAGCGACAAATGTCGCTGCCAAAAACACAAAGTTGCTGCAAAAAGTGTTTTTCGCAGCAAAAAAATTGTTGCTGTATGTCGCTGCCATAAGTGCCGTTGCGAAAAGTTTTGCAAGGACAATTACTGTCGCTGCCATAACTAGTGTTTTGCAGCAACAATTAATGTCGCTGTCATAACTAGTGTTGTTTAGCAACAACTATTGTCGCTGTCATAACTAGTGTTTTTTGCAACAACTATCATTGTCGCTGGCAAAAAATGTGTTTTTCGCAGCAAAAATATTGTTGCTGCATGTCGCTGGCATAAGTACCGTTGCGAAAAGTTTTACAAGGACAATTAATGTCGCTGCCACAACTAGTATTTTGCAGCTAAAAATAATGTCGCTGACATAAATAGTGATTTTCAACAACAATTAATGTCGCTGATATAACTAGTGTTTTTCGCAGCGAATTTTTTTTTGTCAACGATATAAATTGTTGTTGGAATAAATTAAATTTCCCAACTATAAATGTCATAATATAGTTTTATTTTATTTTTTTTATCAGAAATTAGCATACATCACTAAATTTCAATTGTCATAATTATGCATAAATAAATTCTTTTACATTGTAATGTTTTAATCAAGAAACATAAACACAAATTATTGTAACTTTAAAATATAAAATGTCGTAAATTATAATTGTACGTCAACATCAAAAATGAAAAAAATATTATAACTTATCTTGTTCTAATAAAAACAACTAAAAATTAACATCCAAATAAAAGGTAGCGAAACACAAAACACCATTGCTGACAGACAAACCAAAGGCCCCGGAGGCGACAACATCAATTCTTCTTTATTAACTTTGTGATTAGATTCAGCTGGCTCTATCCAGTGCACTAGAAGATTCTCCACCCTATATAAATATTTCAAATAATACCCATAAGATATATTAATTCAATATAATAAACTAATAGAATTTTATAATATGAACAACTAATTTATTATATTTTGTACCAAAAAGAACTATTTATATACTTACCGGAATATTCAGCATTTGACGAAGCATAGTTGCCACTTTCGCTTCAACTTGTTTGTCCACTTTTTCTCCAAGTTGTCTTTGACTCTCTTCAATCTTTGCTGTCATTTCTTCAATCATTTTTTGTTCTTGTTGGCGTTGAGTCTCTACATCTTTTAGTTTCTTTTCGATGTCCTGTCTCTTTTCACACTCCTTTTTAAATTCTTCATGTAAGCCTGCAATATTTTTTCCCTTTTGTGGTTTAATTCCAGCTCCTAACCCACGACTATATTCTGATCTCACTCCTACAACTGCTTCAAAAGCAGTATTTGTAAGTTTGTCTTTAGCTTCGTCCATATATCCGAGTTCTAGAAGCCAAAATTAAGTACAAATTCGCAGAAAACTTTTCTGCGAACAATCTGCAGTAAAACCCGCAGAAAATTCCTCAGTAAACATCCTTTCGCAAATAAACCCGCAAAAAATTCAGCAGGATACGTGATTCCGCAGAAAAATCTGCAGGTACTTCCCCTGGATTTTTTTTGGAGTGAATTTTTTTTAGATTCCAGCATAAAAAAATCATTTTGTTTGATAAAAAATATATAGAAATAATATTAAAATTTGGAATAAATTAAAGTTTTTTTTATTGAGTGTAATCATTCTTCAAAACTCATTCACAAACATTGAAAAATATCAATCCAAAACTACAAAAGTATAAACTACTTTTACAATCAAGTTACAAATAAAATAAAAATTCAAGAATACATGTCTATTTAAACATTCGTTGCGTATGAAACTCAAAACTATAAAATAAATCCTAGTTATACTAATGATTGTTGTTATCATGTTTGTACTCATCATCAACATCTTCATTGATAGACCAAGAGCAGATCTTGCAAAAACCAATGACATATACTTAGCCAATGAAATAAAGGAAAGATAATACTAGAAATGATCCTAATAAAAATTATGTTATTTAAAGGCAAGATATACTAGCCCTTTCATATGTTTTACATATGAATTGACCCCATCTTAGGAGCCAAACCCAATGGCACCAACTGCAAAATTGACCATTGGGAGTCAAAACTTAGTGGCAAGATAAACTAGAAACGTACCATTTCTCATGTATGAGTAACTTATTGGTCCCATGTATGAGTATATTACCATAATAATCATAAATAGCCAAAGCCAGAAGATCATCAAAGACAACAATGTACCCTTTCTCAATTCACTTCAACATGTTTTTCAAATTTATAACAGCTAACATAGGAGACCTACAAGAGCATGAGACCTAAATATGAAGCTTCAACCTACAAGATTTTATCAATTCTTCATGTTTTTCATATATAGCTACCAATAACATAATAATTAGTCCTCAAATATAAAACCCAATAACTCACAAAAAAATCAGTGATTTTGATTTTGAGACCGCGGTTGTGATTTGTTAGTGGCTGATGACAAAATTAGCAAGTGTACTAATCGTATCGTTAAGTAATAAAATTTATAAAGTTCGTATCCGCAGGGATTGTTTCAATCTCGACAAAACAATTATATCGTATTTAGGACGTAAATAACAAGGGGGTTTGCTTGGCAAAGTTTGTTGATATAAAATAAATTAAACTAAAAAGATGATTTTTAATTCAGATTAACGGATGATTAGAATGTTTGAATCACTTCCTCTTCATGATTTGGTAAATGCGGTCTTAGGCTACCTTTTCTCCATTATTGTCACGATGAATTAACTAAATGGTTCAGACCAGTGTTAATGACTAAGAACCCTTTAGTTAATTCATCGTGACAATAATGGAGAAAAGGTAGCCTAAGACCGCATTTACCAAATCATGAAGAGGAAGTGATTCAAACATTCTAATCATCCGTTAATCTGAATTAAAAATCATCTTTTTAGTTTAATTTATTTTATGTCAACAAACTTTGGCAAGCAAACCCCCCTTGTTATTTACGTCCTAAATACGATATAATTGTTTTGTCGAGATTGAAACAATCCCTGCGGATACGAACTTTATAAATTTTATTACTTGACGATACGATTAGTACACTTGCTAATTTTGTCATCAAGTTTTTGGCGCCGTTGCCGGGGATTGTTGATTAATTTCGATAAGGCAATTTATTTTACTTAGGATTTTTATTTATTATTTTATGTTATTTTCATTTCCACAACCCCAAACTTAAACTGTTACTTGTCCTCAAGTGACAATGCCTGCCAAAACAAAACTGTCAGTGAATTAACAAATTAATTTGCATGATAAAAATCTCATTAGCTTTTTCTTTTCATCCGGTAATGGAATCCGGTCTTGAACTTCAACAATCCTGCTCAATCAACACCATAGCTTTCAAACTTTGATCAGATTCAGTCTGATGTAAGCAATAAGAGAGGCAGTGGCGGAGCTGGAAGGAAATGCTAGGGGGGGCCGCAAATGTACTAAAAAAAAATTATGGACGCTAAAAATATATAAATTATTAATATTTACGGATTTTAGTAATATATTAAATAAAATAGAAATTCAAAAAAATTAGCACTTTCTACTCACATTTTTAATTAAAATCAAGTGAAACTCGGGAAATTATAAATATCATATTTTTATAATTTTGTTACACTTAGTTTCCAAATTACTGAAACATTGATTTTGTAATTTTTCTCTAATATTTTATATATATATATATTGAATTTTTCTTTAAAGAAAATAATAAATTGACTACTACTATTTTTCTTGATTTATTATTATTGTTTTTAGTGACAACATAGCAATATCTATTATTCTATTGAAAAAATGCAGTAAAAAAATAAAAAGCTGCAGCCTATAGGAGCAGAACCCGGGACCTCTTAGCTAGAAGTAAACATCACCACCAATTCTGCTACGCGCGATCTCATGTAAGCAATTAACGTTACATGTATATATAACATACATATCAATAAAAAATGAAAAAAAAAAACTGGGGCGGGCCATGGCCCTGTCCAGCCCACAAAGGGCTCCGCCCCTGAAGAGAGGAACATAATTTGGTGCATCATGCCTTTATAAATTCAAAGGATTTGTGCTGATGTGTTTGTAACATCCCAAGATTTAATTAATAGAAGAATATTAATTAAATTAGCAATAGTGAAACTTAATTGGAAATTAAGTGGCCAAATCAATAATACAATTGTACTGATTTACTACCATGGTGTATAAGAAACAAGAACAATTCCATCCACTCATGCCTACTCACACGCCCCCATTTCTACTTCTAAGCCCCCATCAATTGTGATTTCTCTATTTAAATACCACTTCAAGAGAAGTACAGCAAGTCAATAGATTATTTTCATTTCTCAATTCCTACAAGAGTCCACAACTAAGCCCCTCATGCTCTCTTCTCTCTCTCTCTACGTACAACAACAACAAGGTTCAAGCAACCCATTTCTTCATTTCTAACTCCACTAGGTATTAGAACCAAAACCATGAACTTTAATTTGATTTCTCTTCTCACTTGGCCGTTCCAGCCCCTACCTTCAATTAGAGGAATTTAATTGGTTTTTCCAAAGATTGAAAGCTATGCATGTGAGGTGTTTGGAGGAGGAAGTATGAGAAGCTTTTAAGATTGGGTTGTTGATCTTCAAAACTCAGGAAGTGGCTGTTGTTACCAAGGGTGAAGTGGCGGAATGTGTAAAAGGGGTAAGAACTTCATGAATCTTTCTTCACTCATTCAAAAGTTCTATTTCTTGGTAGTTAGAAACTCCTAAATTCACTTATCTCCCCAAACTGTGCTTGCATGTGTGATTAAATTCTTAAATTCGGGCGTGGTGTTGGCTGGTAGGCTGTGGGTGTTATGGGAAAAGAAGAATTTTGAAACTGCAGAACCCTATCCCTCAATCTGCTAAGCTCGCTAAGCGAGCGGGAGCACTCGCCCCGGCGAGTTGAGCAGCACAGCTCAATATTGTTGCTTGCAGCCTCTGTTGCATGTCACCTACTTCCAATTCGTGGTGAGCTATTCCTAACCTTCTTTTACCCTTCTCAGAATGGTATTGACTACTTCATTTCCTTAATCTCAACAATTAATATAAACTCATGAATCCACTCTTTTCTCATGAGCACAAGTCTTGGGGTTTCAAGTGAGTTCCATTGCTGAAAGATTCGTGGCTGTTGCTGTGTATTGGATCACTGTAAAGCTTCAATCCCCAGGTGGGTTCTTTAGGATAGTTTAGTTAGTATCCCCAATTTAATTAAATTGCATGTTAATCTAGGATTTTAGGAATTGTTGTGTGAGAGGGATTAATTCCCAAATTTCTCTCCGTTCTATTTTATATTATGCAAGGTACATTATTGCACTGATTAAAATGAGGGTTGTAGGTGTTAGCTTGAAAAACTATGATTTTTGCAAAACAGGGTAATTTCTGTATGAACTCGCCCCAGCGAGTGATTAGCGAGTATTCATGGCGAGCTGGGTTCTGGGCTGATGAAACTCGCCATGGCGAGCTACTGCTCGCCACAGCGTGTTGATTTAGGTCAGGACCTATAATCTCGCCATAGCGAGCTGGTGACTCGCCAGAGCGAGCTTGAACAGAATAGCCTGCATTTTTATAATTATCCTTGAAATTTCATGCACTCGTTTTATACCCTTATCAGAGTCAGATAATTTGCATTAATGTAATTGACATAATGTTAAATAGAATGTTAAGCACGGATAATCTTTAGGGTATAATCTAGAACTATTTAGGATTGTATGCTCCCCGGGTTTTGGGAATTATGGTAGTAAGAACTAAATTAGTATCAGTCAATCATGAGCGATCTGTTATGTCGCGTTATGGACTCCCAATGGGAGTATCCATCAGGTTATGTATTGTGAGCTGTATGCCGTGATCGGTCCGATCGACGGATAAGGCAGGCCTCCGAGATATGCTCACCTCGGAGAATCCTTGCGGTTAAAATGAATAAGAGTTTATTAATCTGTGATACACCTTTATATTATGCTATTATGTTATGTTGGTTAAGTTAATATGTTACGACTGATTTTAGGTATCCCCCGGTGTAGTCACCTTTAGGAGGGTAGTACGACTCACTGAGGCTTAGTAGTCTCACCCCACTCCAAATCAATTTTTTTTTAGGTAAACAGGATATTTGGAGCAAGGACCAGGTAGGAGGCTGACAGTTGGAGCTGAGCTTGGATTGTCCGCCTTGAAGATTTTATTTTCTTCGTCTTGCTCTTAGTTTATTATCTTGTTTACTCGGAATACTAGCATTTATCGCTGTATTTTATTTGTTATCCCTTTTGTATTTTAAGCAATTTGTATCTTGCTAATTTATTCAGTAAATTTTAATTGTACTCAGATCCATATTATGTATGTCTTGACTAAATATTCTAGATATTTTAGTTGGGGCGTTATAGTGTTGTTCTTTCATATCGTGCCACTAAAGAGTGCTGCTGGGGGCGCGATAAACACAGTAGTGACGCAGGCTTGCAAAAGCTTCCAAATTTCAATATTTTTCTAAGTTATTTTGCCTTTTGGTCTTCAACTACTATGTGTAAATTCCTTCCAATATTCTTCTTCTTTGACCATGGAAAACTCCTAAAATTAGATAAAAAGCTATGAAATAATGATAAATATTAGCAAATAACTGAGTATCATTAGTGGCGATGACAGAGATGAGTTCTACGGTGATTGAGATTGTTGCGATGGTACGTGCTAGGGTTTGACGGAGAAGATATGAGATTTTGTTTTCTAAAAAGGCTAAGCTTATTAATTTTGATTGTATTTGGTAGAATGAGTTTTCTTTCTACATTTTTTTTGTTAAGATAGTTTGATTTTATAATTTATATTTATAATAATTTATAATTAAAAATTCATTTTATATTTCTGCGGATTTTTCTAAGAACATAGAATCCGCATGAGACGATCCTTATTGAAAAAAATCGCAGCAAATTTCTCAAGAATACCTGCGGATTTTGCTAAGAGCATTGAATCCGCAGGAAAAGTTCCTTTATCCCAAAATTCGCAGCAAAATCCTCATGAATACCTGCGGATTTATTTCCGCAGGAAAATTGTTAATTTCTAATAGTGTTGGGTCCGGTTATGGTGCATAAGCAATTGCTTATGCACCGTGCATAAGGTTACCGGAACACTTTTTTTCAACTGTTCCGGTATTACCGGAACACTTTTTTCAACTGTTCCGGTATGCATAAGGTTACCGGAACACTTTTTCTCAACTGTTCCGATATGCATGTTAAAACGCGCTACGATTATTACACGTGTAACCTTAATCTGATGGCTGTTAATGACTTATGCACCGTGCATAAGTCAAACCTCTATGCATGATAACTTTGGCCGTTATGATACTTCCTGGTCATGTGAACTAGTGCCCTATGGGTCATAACTAGTGGTTTTTTGCAACAACATTTATTGTCGCTGTCATTACTAATGTTTTTTGCAACAACAATTATTGTCGTTGGCAAAAAATGTGTTTTTCGCAACGAAAAAATTATTTTTCAAGGACAATTAATGCCGCTGCTATAACTAGTGTTTTTCGCAACGAAATAGTTATTTTTTGTTAACGATATAAATTATTGTTATATCCTTTTTACCTCAACAACAAAATTGTTGGAATAAATTATATTTTCCAACTATAAAAGATATACAACATAAACCAACAAATTAGATTCACAATAAAAGATATACAACATAAACCAACAAATTTATTTCCAAATATATTTTTTGAAAGAGATCAATTTATAACGAACAAGTGTTTTAAAAATCATAATAATACAATTCCTAAAGATAGCAATCTAATGATAACAAATCAATCTTTAAAATATTGTCAGATAAGCTTCCTACTCGGAACAAGCTTGTTCAACATATTTCCTACTCGAAAAACTTGCAAAAATGGTCTCCATTCGCAAACTCCCTTCTTTGCATCTCTTAATTAGACTCGTGCACCGCACGGGTCGATGTTCTAGTAGTCAGATAAGCTTGTTATAACTCAACTCACAGGAACAACTGTTTAAAATCTCCATTTGTGTGACAAACCTGAAAAGCACAACAAACTCAAAGAAAATTGAAAAAGAAAACGGTGACTTTTTCTTTTAGTAATGAATATTCAAGGGCAAGTGATTAATGCGATAAAAAACTAATCTATTATATATTCAATTAAAGTAACATGAATTCTTGTACCAAAAAAATAAGTAACATATGAATTATTATAACAATAATTAGTAAGTAACTATTCATAATATTATGAAATACAGTAATAGATGCAATATACTATGATTTAAACTAATAGGTGCATTATATAATGCTATAATAATATGAAATAGAAAAAGTAGTAAAATATATGTACCTTGAGGCTATCATCGAAGGGCACGCTCACACCGCATAAACCTCGTCAAAGTTGCGACCTTTGCTTGAATGAAAGTAAGGAAAGATGGATAAAAATTGATAGAAATTTCATATGCAAGAGACTCATATCCAAACATTAAAAGTGATTGATGCAATATACTATGATATAAAAACATAAAATTGACAGAAAACTCATATGCAAGAAACTTGTAGTGAATGATCATTAGCTTCGAACTTTTCTTTGTCAAGTAGTTGAAACATTCATACTTTAGTTGCAATTTCAACACAATCAGATGTTATATTAAAAACAAGAGAATGTGTCTAGTGTAAAAATAGTGAAACGTGATACATTAATCAATAACAATTCCAACTCCGGTCAATTTAGTACTAAATTTAGCTTAAATATTCAATTTCAGCACAAATATTAAGGACATACCAAAAGATATGCCAAAAGATAATGTCAAATCAAATATTAAGAACACAAAGATATGCCAAGAGTTATAAATTTTTACTTACAGTTTATCTGGAGTCATATTATGAAATTTTATCTTACAATTTGTTTGGAGTCATGTTATTAATAAGACTCTATATCCAGTGCATCAGAAGATTGTCCACCCTATATAAATATTTCAAATAGCACCCATAACATATTCAATATAATAAAGAATTCTATAAACTAGTAATCCATCATATTTTGTACCAAAAAGGACTATTTATATACTTACCGAAAAATTCAGCATTTGACCAAACACAGTTGTCACTTTTGCTTCCCCCTGTTTGTCTAAAAACAAAGAAACAAAAAAAAAAAAAAATTTAGGCCATGTGACATGATTATATTAGACCACATATGACCTCCAAGACTAAAAACAATAATTTTTTAATTCTCAAGGACTAAACCCAAACAAAGAAACTTACGGGAACAAACATCATATTTAACGAAACACATGGTTCCAAATTGCAGTTGCAGCCATACAAGACAATTGTAATTGCATACTGCAATTTATATAATAACTATTAAAGCATGCAAGAACAACATATATAGTAAAATTAAGATGAATAAGTAAATTGTAACGCTCCTAATCTATTCGCATGCAATAATTAATTTAAACCATTCAACATACAAATCATCAAGGCATTACTTAATACAAAGTAACTAATAGCATGCATAGATCAACTTAACCACAACGGAAGCATATGAAATCCTCATCAAATCATTCATAATAATTAAATCCAAGCATGCAAGTCATAAATCATGATACAACTTCAACTAGGTACTTCCACAAATGAAGCCCCATAACATAATCCAAAATAATCCAACGAGTAATTAAAGATAAGATAAATAAGTAGCAAGGTCATACAGAAAATCTCAAACAAACGAAGAACCTAACACTAAACTAAGCAAGGTTACAAGTATCAGAGCATATCCTAAAACTCTAAGCTCCTAGGATCCTCCTATCCTTCACCTTACCAAGCTATGCTAGTCCTCGCGAGCTAAACTCCAAAGCAACGGGATCACTCCTCAAGTGGAGAATCTGGACCCAAACCATTACACATACACAAAAATAGAGAGTTAGCTACGATTCAAGTCTATAATAATAAGCATAGTATATACTTATATTATATAAACAAATATAATAACTTAAATCATGCATATACCACATTGTATTAGCAATTTCCAACAATATAGTAATATCACACTTATTAACGAGAATTAGATCATCTAATCAAATCCACACAATCCAAACATTCATAAAATCATAATGGAATGCAATCACAATTACCAATTATCAATTAGATCACATAATTCCCTAATGCAAACTATTGCAAATACACAATGTATGTCACCCTAGACATATCTAATGCATGTGGTACCATCGTCTTTATTAGAGTATCTCACCTCTAATATCCGTCTTTATCAAATATTATCATTTGATATCCTCTTTATTAGAATCCACATGATTCTAATATCCGACTCAAAGAATGAATGCATGAATGTCCACATACCAAATAGTGATGATAATACTATACTCTACTCATGAATAATAGGCCACTCATTCCTATTATTCCTTCTTTAAGTTATTATTAACTTATCTCAACACATCATCATATCATCATTAAGATATACATTCAAGCATTACATAATAACACATGTTATCTTAGCTAAACGTAGCTCAATCTCAATCAACAATGTTCATATAAACATGTTATCATCATACCAACTCAAGGTTCAATCAATCCATACATATAATATATTATAAGACCAAATCTAAACATGTTATAAGCTCACTCTCATCATACAACATGAAGAAATTCCTCAAAAACAGGTCTTGGTCGCTGGGCGACGGCTAGCGAAGAAAAAGCGAGAAGAGGCAGAGCGTTCATCGCTCAGAGCGAGACGTAGCGACGAAAATCAGGTCTTGGTTGCTGGTGGTCGCTCAGCGAACACCTAAAATTCTGGATTCATGAAGAATACATAAATCCTCGCTTGCAGCGACGAATTGGTGGCTTAGCGACCAAACCCAGATTTTCATGCTCTGCTCACGGGTTCACATAGAAATCACATAAAAATCACGAATTTCATGTTATAAATTTTAAAGCTATCACATTTAAGCATACATATCATATATAGACCTAGAAGTACAAGTTCTAACAACATCAAACATCATTTCAAGTAGAAGGTAGAGATTTTTCCTTATTTTGCTTAAAACCCATTTTCAAACATCAACAACAACAATTCTCATATAACACACAAAATTGATGATTGAAATAGAAGATATAATCATGTAATAATATATTAACATCATTCAATAACACAGAAAATCATTAAATCACATTCCCTTGATTCCCTTCCCCACCAAAAGAGATGAGAGGGTTTGGGTGTGGAGAATAGTCATCTCCCCCCTCTTTGATCATCTCACATGAATGGTAACTAGTCTCTAACCTTAGAATTGATGAAATTCTGATTCTTCTCCTTCTCTTGAGCTTTCTCTACTCTTCCCCTCTACTTCCTTCTCTTCAAAGTTTTCTCTTTCTACCTCTTTCTATTTTCTTAAGTTATGAGCACTCTCTCACTATTCTCATAACTCTAACCTAATCCTAGCTTAATTAAAGACCATAATGTCCCTCCTATTAACTTAGGCCCAATAACACTCAAGCCCAACTCTTATTATCATAACTCTAATAAAACTTATCCTACTCAAAACACTACTCTTTCCCAAAATAGCCACAATTCTTAATTAATTACTAACTCACTATAAAATACTATTAAAAGGCTAATTAACTCTAATTAAAATAAAATAAATAAATACGGGTGTTACAACTCTACCCCCCTTAAAGAATTTTCGTCCTCGAAAATTTACCTGAAAATAACTCCGGGTAAGAACTCCTCATCTTGCTTTTTAGCTCCCAAGTAGCATTCTCTCCCGTGGGTCCTCCCCAAATGACCTTAACGGACGCTATCTCCTTGTTCCTCAACTTTTTCACTTCTCTACCTTCAATCCTCAAGGGTCTAGCTTCAATGGTTAAATTATCTCTTACTTGCACATCATCCGATACAATCACATGTGATGGATCCGAGACATATTTCCTCAATTGCGACACATGAAACACATCATGAAGATTAGACAACGATGGTGGCAAGGCAATCTTGTAAGCCACATTCCCCACTCTTTTCAAGATTTGATAAGGTCCAATAAACTTCGATGTCAACTTCTTAGATTTCAAAGCACAGCCAACACCGGTGGTTGAATTAACCCTAAAAAATATGTGATCTCCCTCTTGGAATTCCACATCTTTCGTCTTCTTGTCATGATAACTCTTTTGTCTACTTTGAGTTGCTTTCATTTTCTCTTGAATCATCTTAATCTTTTCCATAGTTTGTTGTACCAATGCCGGTCCCAACACAACACTTTCTCCATCCTCATACCAACACAAAGGAGTACGACACCTCCTACCATACAAAGCTTCAAAAGGTGCCATTCCAATACTCGCATGATAACTATTGTTGTAAGTGAACTCTATCAAAGGTAGATATCTATCCCAACTCCCTCCATCTTCCAAAACACAAGCTCTCAACAAATCTTCAAGTGATTGAATAGTTCTTTCCGATTGTCCATCCGTTTGAGGATGATAAGCCGAACTCATCCTTAGCTTAGTCCCCAAAGCCTCTTGCAAACTTTCCCAAAACCTTGAAGTGAATCTTGGATCTCGATCCGACACAATACTAGATGAAATACCAAGCAACCTCACAATTTGCTCAACATAAATCTCCGCCAACCTTGGTATTAAAGTTCCGGTCTTAAAAGCAATAAAATGCGCCGACTTCGTCAACCTATCAACAATTACCCAAATCGAATCATTCCCTTTTGTAGTCCTTGGCAAACCACTCACAAAATCCATAGCAATGCTATCCCACTTCCATTCCGGAATAAACATAGGTTGTAATAATCCCGAGGGTCTTTGATGTTCAACCTTAGACTTCTGACAAGTTAAACAAGCATACACAAACTCGGCAACTTCCTTTTTCATACTTGGCCACCAAAACAACTTCTTAAGATCTTGGTACATCTTAGTAGCTTCAGGATGAATACTCAAACCACTTCTATGTCCTTCCTCTAGAATTTTTCTCTTCAACTCGGGTATGTTAGGAACACAAACTCTTTCTCGAAATCTTATAACTTCATTCTCATCAACTTTGAAATCGGTCTCTTTTCCTTGATCAATCAATGCTAGACGATTCACCAAATCCAAATCTCCCTTTTGACCATTCTTTACTTCATCAAGAAAATCATTAGTCAACTTCAACATTCCCAATTTCACACTTCTTGGAGTCGTTTCACAAACCAAACTCAAATCTCTAAATCCTTCAATTAAATCCAACTCTCTCATCATACGTGAAGACATATGCAAGGACTTTCCACTCAAAGCATCGGCTACAACATTAGCCTTTCCAGGATGGTAACTCAACTCAAAATCATAGTCTTTTAAAAATTCCAACCAACGTCTTTGCCTCATATTCAATTCCTTTTGATCAAACAAATACCTCAAACTCTTATGATCACTAAAGACTTCAAATCTAGAACCAAATAGATAATGTCTCCATATCTTCAAAGTAAACACAACGGCCGCCAACTCAAGATCATGTGTTGGATAGTTCTTCTCATGCACTTTCAATTGTCTAGAAGCATAAGCAACCACTTGTCCATTTTGCATAAGAACACCACCCAATCCCATCAAAGATGCATCACAATACACAACAAACGGCTCATCCGGTTTCGGTAGAATCAAAATTGGTGCCGACGTCAACCGCTTCTTCAACTCTTGGAAACTTTTCTCACACAAACTATCCCAAACAAAGGGTTGATCTTTCCTAGTCAATCGGGTCAACGGTAAAGCCAACTTTGAGAAACCTTCAATAAACCTTCTATAGTAACCGGCCAATCCGAGAAAACTTCTAATCTCAAACACTGATTCTGGAGTTCCCCACTTCATTACCGCATCCACTTTAGAAGGATCCACCGCAATACCTCCACTAGATATTACGTGACCTAGAAAACTCACTTCCTTCAACCAAAACTCGCACTTAGACAACTTCGCATAAAGCTTCTTCTCTTGTAAGGTTCTCAACACTATTCTTAGATGTTCCGCATGTTCCTCCTCGGTCTTAGAGTACACTAGAATATCATCAATGAAAACCACTACGAACTTATCCAAATATGAATGGAAAATCCGATTCATGTACTCCATAAACACTCCCGGTGCATTAGTTACTCCAAAAGGCATGACAGAATACTCGTAATGACCATTTGGTAAGTGTCTTAGTCTCTTAAGTATATGATTAGAAGTTCGATTCCTAACTCGAGAAAATTCAATTGGGAGTAAAAAACTCTCCTTACCTATCCCATAGGTTCTTCGACGAAAATTAATCATTATACTAATAACAGGAGAAATTGCGTACCAATATCATATTAACAAAAAAAAGTTATATTTAAAATATTAAACATTTATTTCAGTCCTACAATGTCATAGACTAACTTAAAAATATAAGAAGAAATCAATTCAAATTTTTAAACGAGTCTCAGTTATTTTAAAAAATTAATTTGTGCGGTTGTACGTGGTACATAATTTATTTTGGCAAAAACAAATAAATTGGATTGATATAATGTACTATGTTTGTATCAAATTTGTCAAAATAAAAAATGTACTAGTACCAAATTAACTTCAACATCTACCTATATTAAAAGCAGCCAACTACTACAACGTAATGAACAATTCTCTCTCTCACACTCATTAATGTTGGAGCAAATTGTGATTACTCACACATGCGAAGAAGATGAATCTGAAAGAGAGAGAGAGAGAAAGAGAAAATAGGAGAAATAGTGTTTTTTGAATAGAATGAAAAATTGAGTTAGTTACAAGACTTATGTACACTATTTATAGATTCTCCTAACTAGTGTTAGTTACTTGTAAATCAAATAACCACCTCAACTAACTCTTAGCTGTCACAACAGCTGAGTAACTAACTAACCGAAAGACAATTAACTAAATGGATAAGGATTTGAAATTACAAAACAACATGCTCCCTTAATTTCAAATCCGTTGTCTTCAAAATTTGGAGTTTCAGAATCTGAGTACTTCAGAACTTGAGTTTCAGAGTCTGACTCTTCAGAGCTTGAGTTTCAGAGTTTGACTCTTCAGAACTTGTTGAACCCTTCTGAAACACTCCTAGTGCACTTCTCAGAGCCAAGAACCTATATGTTTTCAAACTCTTTGTCAGAACATCTGCTATTTACGAACCAGTGGCACAGTGCTTCACTTCTAGGCTGCCTTGATTGACTTGCTCCCTTAGAAAATGAAACCTCGCCTCTATATGCTTGCTTCTACCATGTAGAACTGAATTCTTTGCAAGATTGATGACTGACTGACTATCAATCTGCAACACAATTGGCTTCTCAGCATCAATCTTCAACTCCTTCAGAACTGAATCAATCCATAGTGCTTGACAAGCTGCATAAGAACCAACTATATACTCAGCTTCACATAATGACAGTGCAACAACTGGTTGCTTTCTTGAACACCAAGCAACTAGAGCTTCCATGAATATGAAGTAGTACCCTGTAGTGCTTCTTCTATCTACCTTGTCACCACACCAATCAGCATCTGAATAGCAAACTATCTATGATTTTGCTTTCATTGCTGACTTTGGAAAGAGAATTCCAAAATCAAGTGTTCCTGCTATGTACCTCAATATTCTTCTTGCTGCATTCTTATGAGATCTTCTAGGACTCTCCATGAATCTACTCACTAGTCCCACTGCAAAGCATATGTCAGGTCTGCTATTGCAAACACTACAAGAAATATGTTTTTTTGCAACAACTTTTTTTGTTAAAAGTTGTTACAAGTCGCTGGCAAAACTACCCAAAATAGTTTTGTTAGCGACCTGTAACAAAAAAAGTTGTTGGCAAAAATCATATTTCTTGTAGTGAAATATATCTCAATGATCCTACAATTTGCTTGAAGATTGTAGAATCTACTGCTTCTTCAGTTTGATTCTTCTCTAACTTGAGATTCACCTCCATAGGAGTCACAGCGTACATATTGGCTTCTCAGCATCAATCTTCAACTCCTTCAGAACTGAATCAATCCATAGTGCTTGACAAGCTGCATAAGAACCAGACTATGATACCAATTTGTTGGAGCAAATTGTGATTACTCACACACGCGAAAAAGATGAATCTGAAAGAGAGAGAGAGAGAGAGAGAGAGAGAAAGAGAGAATAGGAGAAATAGTGTTTTTTGAATAGAATGAAAAATTGAGTTAGTTACAAGACTTATGTACACTATTTATAGATTCTCCTAACTAGTGTGAGTTACTTGTAAATCAAGTAACCACCTCAACTAACTCTTAGCTGTCACAACGGCTGAGTAACTAACTAACCGAAAGACAATTAACTAAATGGATAAGGATTTGAAATTACAAAACAACAATTAAAACTAATTTGATTCTTTATTGTAATTTGTTGCAAAAGAAGAAGAAAAAAAAAGAATTGTCTCCGAAAATTGTCAATTTTGGTTGTTCAAATAACATTGCTTTTAAAAAATTGTGGATAATTAGCTAATGAAAATAAGATAACATTGTATGTTATATAACTAATTTTTATTGGTTGTTGCCTAATTTACCTTCAATATTTTACAAATAAGTTAGAAAAAACAAAAAATTTATGATTGCTATTTATTTTAGTGTTCTATAATTGATTAAAATTGAAATAAGAACACTAATTGATTAAAATTGAAATAAGTCTGAGTAGTATCTAATCCGTGGATCATTGTGTATATGAGTTCAATGAATAACGACACGACATACTCGTTTGATGGAAAGATGAGTCTGTGTGTTTGATGAGTTCCCTAAAACAAAGGTAGTTTGGATGGAGCTTCATAATTTGTTTGCATTTGACGGGAACAAAATTTTGTTTACCTCAGCGTGTAGTGTACGAATATAGAATAGATATATATTAATATTAGTATAAGTTATGCATTTGTTTTTGTATTTTTCTTTATCTCATCTCTTTTCTCTTCTATCAAACAAAAGTTAAAGAGAATGTAGTCAATACCAACAATGAATTGGTCCAAGTGGTAAGAGACTTGGTCCCCTTAAGCATGTGGTCAGGGGTTCGATTCCTGGCTCATGCGTATGAAGAAAATTCGGTTAGAAGGGGAGAACCCACCTTGTCTGCCCCACAGGTTCTCCGATGGAGATTAGTCATCGCTAATAGCGGTGGAAACTTCGTACCAATATCATGGTAACCAAAAAAAAAAAAAAGCAGTCAATCATTTTTGACAACAAAGAAAAGACAGTGAGTTTCAAACATATGACCTTAGGTTAATCACTACCTACTTGAACACGTTGTATTGTGATTTTTGCCTTAATTCAACATTTGGATCTTATATTTATTTTATGTTTTAATTTTGTCACGTATGTTTTACAAATTTTAATGTGGTTTCTTATGTTTATTTTATGTTTTAATTTGATCATTTATGTTAGTTTCGTCACATGTGGCAGACAGTTTTGGACCAAACTGACGAAAATGACCAAATTGAAATCTAAAATAAACATAAGAGACCAAATTGAAACTTTTAAAATATAAGGGACCAAGTTGAAACATAAAATAAACATAAGGGACCAAATGTTGAATTAAACCTTAATTTTTATTTATTTATTTTTGCTTTCCTATATTGAAAGGTTATAAATTAATATAAAATTTAGTAAAAAATAATAATTAATTCTCTAATAAGTATTTTATATGACTCTAAAAGCCTTAATTTTGGTAAATATTTTATATGACTCTCTACTAAGTGTTCTAAAAGGCCACACACAACTTGATGAGGTATTTACGAGACACTTAATATTTATTTTAACTTTCTCAAGAATTTTTCACAACTCATAAGAGTCGGAATGTCTATTTTTCTTTTGATGTCTTATGCTCTTGATATTTTTAAAAAATCAAACCAGTTAATTGATATAAAAAGAGAAAGATATTTATAACTTATTCAGTTTTTACATATCTAAATGCAGAAAATATGTCTAAATTTGTCAAACTTGTTTACATAATGATTATCTCTCTATCAATATTTATTGTTTCAAAGAATGTAGATGCATATAGTAAGCAATTTTTTTATCCTTTTCTTTTTTCCTTCTTTTTTTTTTCTTACACAATATATAATATTTTACTTTAGTTACATAATTTTATTCTCTTATTTCATTATAGAGAATTTTGTATTTCTTGAAGATTCTGATTATCGAAAACAATATTGTTGCAATACATTTCAACCAAGGTTTTTGAATCTCTATTTAGTTGTGTTAAAAATTTACTGTCAGGTTAGATTTTGTACCCACATGATTCTTGATTAAGTGTCATACCCAAGATAGGGCACATGAATGCCTTGCTAGAATATTTCATGACTTGTCATTAAGTCATATAGTTATTTCATGACCATGCTTCTTTACGTATTATATACAATATGTTATCTCATTTTAGTTATATTTTCGTATTTACTCTTTTTTCATCAGGTGCTACAAATTATAAATGTCGAACAGATGAAGATTGTCGAAATAAGCATTGTCGAAATCCTACAAAAGTAGCGGCATGTGTCAATAGGAAATGTGAATGTGTACCCAAAATAATTTTGGATTAGATCTTGTACCAACATGATTCTATATTTAGGTCAGACTCAATAGCTAGAGTACATAAAAGCCCTGATAGAATATTTAGTGCATTGGTAGTTGGTACCCAATAATTGAAGTAAAAATTATTTTTCAAATTTCAAGTACTTTTAAAATTTTGTTTTGTACTATAAGTTAACGGTAATGATATGAAATAAGGTAGCTAATAATATTATTTAGATTGTCTTCTTTTCTTTTAATTTCGAGGATATGGACATATATTTATTGCAGGCATATCAAATTTACTTTAGAACTCTACCGCCTATAAGAATTGGATTTTGATTGGATGCAGTAGGTAACTGTATGCATTAAGTGTTATGAAGGTCGTTTGATCTAAATCAGAAAACTTAAATTTAAAATCCAAATTTTATGTTTAAAAATAATTAAAAACGCATTTAAATTTGAGCCGTTTGATTTTAATCAGACGTCTCTGATACATTGACTGCACCTTAACTCCAACAAAACCGACTACTTCTAATCCATTTCCATAAGAATTATTATGTTTGTTCTAAGACTATAGTTTTATATTTATGAAATAATGTTATTACACTTGTAATTTTTATCACACTTCTAAACTTTACAATGTGTGTATACTAACCACACATGCAGACATATTTAAGGTAAGCTAAACAGATACATTATTATTAGTTGTCGATAATACAATTTTAAAGTAAAAAATATATTACACATTGAGGATAGCTGATAGCAATAAACACCCTTTGTTGATGATAT
Source organism: Trifolium repens (assembly GCA_030408175.1). NCBI lineage: Eukaryota > Viridiplantae > Streptophyta > Magnoliopsida > Fabales > Fabaceae > Trifolium > Trifolium repens. The sequence continues at coordinate 12,291,479 of CP125850.1, forward strand.
TGGCGCAGCAAAACAATATCACACAAGCACTTGAGATTGATTCACTTTCAATCTCAAGTTGTAACAGAAATGGTGTTTAGAAATGAGAGAGATTAGAGAGAAAAGTAATTGGTTGCAATCATGAATTCATTAGTTATGAAAAAATCAAAGATTACAACATGGTTTTATACACTTGCTTGTGTAGCAAGTAACTAACTTGTAACAAACACTTTAACCAACAAACTTGTTAACTAACTAACCACTTAGCTAACTAACTTCCTTTAGACTTATGAATTAACATCTTAACACCCTCCCTTAATTCATAATCTTCACAACTCCTAAGCATTCCCTTAATGCTTCAAACCTGTCAAGCTTCACAGCTTTTGTGAGTGCATCTGCAACTTGATCATGAGTGGAACAATGCACCACATCAATTTTTCCATTCATGACCTGTTCTCTGATGAAATGAAACCTGGTTTCAATGTGCTTTGATCTGCCATGTGACACAGGATTCCTGGCTAGGTTGATTGCAGATTGATTATCAATCAATAACTGCAATGGTAGCTGTAGCTGGCACTTCAACTCCCTCATCAGGGATTCTAACCATATCATCTGGCAGGCTGCATAAGTGCTTGCTATGTATTCTGCTTCACATGAAGATAAGGCTGTCACCGGTTGCTTCTTTGATGACCAACATATTGTTGCACCATTCATCATACACACATAGCCTGAAGTGCTTCTCCTGTCAATTCTATCACCACACCAGTCAGAATCAGTGTAACCAATTAGCTTTAGATGAGCTGAAGCATCACTCTTAGGGAACAACAAACCATAATTGATAGTGCCCTTTACATATCTCAAAATTCTCTTGGCAGCTATCAAGTGAGATTTCTTAGGCATGTTCATGAATCTACTAACAACACCTACTGCATAGCATATGTCTGGCCTGCTATTGCAAAGATATCTTAGTGATCCCACTATTTGCTTATACATGGTTGAATCAACTGCTTCTTCTTCACTGCACTCCTCCAATTTTGAATTTGTGTCACAAGGATTTGAAACTGGATTGCAACTATCCATCTCAAATCTTTCAAGCAGTTCTGATGTATACTTGTGTTGATGCATCATTATTCCCTTACCAGTTTTCACAAACTCCATTCCTAAGAAATATGATAATGCTCCCAAATCAGTCATTTCAAACTCTTTGTTCATTGTGAGTTTGAATTTCTCTATCTCATTTGTGTCACTACCAGTTACCAATAGGTCATCAACATATAGACAAATGATTAGACAGTTTGAATTATTCAAGCACTTCACATAAACTCCATACTCCACAGTACACTTTTTGAATCCAACTTGACTCAAAAACTGATCAATTCTCTTATTCCAGGCTCTAGGTGCTTGCTTTAAGCCATATAGAGCCTTATGAAGCTTGTACACCATGCCTTCCTTGCCTGCTATTTCAAAGCCAGGAGGTTGCTTAACATACACACTTTCTTCCAATGGTCCATTTAGAAAAGCAGATTTCACATCTAAGTGATATAGACCCCAACCTCTAAGATTAGCAATTGTTACCACTAATCTTATAGTCTCATGTCTGGCTACAGGTGCAAAGACCTCATTGTAGTCAATTCCTTCTCTCTGAAGAAACCCTCTTGCTACCAATCTGGCCTTGTATTTTGAAATACTCCCATCAGGATTCAACTTTGTCTTATACACCCATTTCAAGTCAATTGTCTTCTTACCATTAGGTAGTTTCACTAACTCCCATGTCTGGTTCTTCTCAATTGATTTAAGCTCATCTATCATAGCTGCCTTCCATACATTTGACTGTAAGGCATCTTTGATGTTCACAGGCTCTGCATCAGCTAGCAATGCAAAATGAAGTAACTCTCCTTCATTGTTGACTGCACTATCAGTTAGCATTTCACAATCAGCAAGTCTATTAGGCAATTGTCTATTTCTCTGAGGCAATTGTCTAATAACTGGTGGTGTAACAACTCCATCATTCTCTTCATCACTATCTGGCACAACTTCATTCACACCATTCTCATTCACATCACCATCACTGTCAGGCCAATCCATGATATCAACATCAGTAAGAATGTGACTATGATCAATACTAGATTCTTTAGCATTTTCCCAATCCCAGAATTCACTTTCAACCACCTTCACATCTCTACTCATTGTAACTTTGTTATTTCTGGGGTTATAGAGCTTGTATGCACCAGTAGAGTGATAACCTATGAAAATCATGGTTTCACTTCTATCATCAAGCTTGCCTCTCTTAGCATCAGGGATATGCTTGTAGCAGATTGAGCCAAATACCTTCAAGTGCCTCACATTTGGCTTCCTTCCACTCCAAGCTTCTTCTGGCACTTTCAACTTCAATCTCTTAGTTGGACATTTATTCAAGATGTACACTGCAGTATTGACTGCTTCACCCCAGAACTTATGAGGCATTTTCTTCTGTTTGATCATGCTCCTAGCCATATCAAGTATAGTCCTGTTCCTCCTTTCTGCCAACCCATTATGTTGAGGAGTATAGGGTGCAGTCACTTCATGCTTAATCCCTTGACTTACACAAAATGCTTCAAAATCTTTAGAGGTATACTCACCACCACCATCTGTTCTCAAGACCTTAATTGACTTTTCACTTTCCTTTTCAACTAAGACCTTAAACATTTTAAATACCTCTAAAGCTTCACTTTTCAACTTAATTGTGTATAGCCAGATCATTCTTGTATATTCATCAACAAATGTGATGAAATACTTGTTGCCAGCTAGTGTTGCTACTTCAAAGGGTCCACATATATCTGAATGTATCACACCTAGAGCATCACTAGCTCTCATAGGCAATTCAGATACAAATGGCAATCTACTTTGCTTACCCTTCAAACAAACTTCACAAGTCTTTGCAGATGATTCTATCTTAGGTAGGCCAATCACTAAATTTTTAGAATTTAATTGACTTAAACTTCTAAAATTCAAATGACCATACCTCATATGCCATAACCAATCAGAATCTTCATTGATGGTAGATGACATGCACATGACTTTATCAACAGGAATACTACACTTGTACACTCTATTCTTTGACAAGGTAGAGATTAGAATCAACTTCCCTTCTGGATCAAACAACTTCAGTGATTCCTTGTTGATACTGATAGAAAAACCTTTCTCCATTAGTTGACCAATACTCATCAGGTTGCACTTCATGCCAGGAACATACAATACATTCTCAATGACTGCTTTCTTGCCATCATCTCTCTTGATAACAATATTTCCAATACCTTCAGCCTCAAGGTTACTGCAATCAGCCAGCTTCACACTAGTTCTCTTGTTTGAATCAAACTTTGAGAGCCACCCTTTGTTGCCTGTCATATGATTAGAGCACCCTGAGTCCAAGTACCACTCTTGATACAATGGATTGTTTTCACATGTTGTAGCCATCATTAACAGCACATTCTCTTTCACTTGATCATCACTCTGTGCTATCTTGGCTTCTTCATCACTTTTGACCTGTTTACCACCTTTGCCAGATCTACACTCATCTGCAAAGTGCCCTAGTTTCTCACAGTTATAGCATTTAATCTTGCTCTTATCAAACTTCTTTTTATGATTGTGCACAGAACCTCCTCCTTTACTGGATTCAGTTTTGTCATCAATCTTTCCCTTTGATTTGAGCCATTTCTCTTTCCCTTGTTTCCATTTGTTCTTGTCTTTCCCACCATTCTTTGATTGCACAAGCAAGGCTTGTTGCATTGTTCTTTCTGAACCTCTATCAAGAACCATAAGCTCATGAGCTTCCAATGAGCTTTGCAGATCCTCTATCTTCATGTCTTTAGTATCATGAGACTCTTGAATTGCTACCACTATGAAGTCAAATTTGGGAGTTAGAGTTCTTAATACCTTTTCTACAATCTGTTGATCAGTGAAAGTTTCACCACAAGTCCTCATTTGATTTACCACCAGCATCAACTTTGAGAAGTAATCTGCAATTTTCTGATCTTCCTCCATCAACATCAACTCGTATTTTCTTCTTAAAGATTGTAGCTTGACTTGTTTCACTTTATCACCACCATCATGGTATTTCACCAAGATATCCCAGGCCTCTTTTGACTTTGTAGCTTTTGAGATTCTTTCAAAATTCTGAGCATCAACATATTGTTGAATGTAGAACAATGCCTTGCAATCCTTTTTCTTTGCATCTTTGAATGCAGTTCTTTGTGCATCTGTGGGATTCTCAGCAAGATCTTCATAACCATTTTGCACTATCTCAAACACATCTTGAGATCCAAACAAAGATCGCATCATCGCGCTCCATCTTTCCCAATTCTTAGCATCAAGAACCAAGAAATGCATTGATGGAAACCCGTTTCCATTTGAATTCATGATTGCTTGCTCACAGAAATTTCAAGAACTCACACAAATCACTATGTTTCCCAGTGTTTACCTCACAATAACTCTCGTGTTTCCCTAAACCCAACCAGGCTCTGATACCAATTATTGGCGCAGCAAAACAATATCACACAAGCACTTGAGATTGATTCACTTTCAATCTCAAGTTGTAACAGAAATGGTGTTTAGAAATGAGAGAGATTAGAGAGAAAAGTAATTGGTTGCAATCATGAATTCATTAGTTATGAAAAAATCAAAGATTACAACATGGTTTTATACACTTGCTTGTGTAGCAAGTAACTAACTTGTAACAAACACTTTAACCAACAAACTTGTTAACTAACTAACCACTTAGCTAACTAACTTCCTTTAGACTTATGAATTAACATCTTAACAGATGATACCATACCATGGCAAAGATTGTCACACAGTAGAACATTCATCCAGCCTAAACTTTATAAAATAACCTGATAGAAAGATGAACTAATATGTTGTCGAAGTAGTTTTAGATACTAGCTAGTACTTCAATTCCTCACAAAAACATTTTATATGTAATAAATTCAGATCCAACTACAAAATTGTGCATTGGATGGAAGTGTATAATTGCACCAAATAGCATTATACAAACAAACTCGTGATTTGCTATGATGTTAGTCTTATATCAATCGTTAATTACTTTAGCAACAGATGATATTAATTATTTTAGACTCTAAAGTGATTTGCTATGATGGGGAGAAGCGGCAACATTGAAGAGTTAGGGTTCTTGAGTTTTTCATTTTAGTAGTGTGATTTTTTTGGATAAAGTGAGGGAGCTTGTTTTTCTTTCATTGATTGATGAAAAATATTAGAGCCAAATATTTCATTGGGGGTAATGTTAGAGCCAAACTTGTCATCCACTCATCCCGTGCAGTTCGAATTAAAATATTGCGACGTTTATAAAAACTGCCTTATAAACCGTTGCAAATATCATAAAAAAAGCACATTCCGACGGTTATTTTCAAATATCGAAATGCATGTGTCGCAAAATGACAATTTTCTTGTATTCAATATTTAACAGTATGGACCATTTGAGTTCCGAATATTCATTCTAGTATTATATTATGTTAATTGTGATCAAATTTATTTTAGTATGATAGTTAGAATACTATGCCTGAATTGAAGACCATGTCAATATCCTCGAAACTAAAAGAGAATAAGACAACCTAAATAATATTTTTAGCTGCTTTATTTCATAATTACCATTGACTTATAGTACATAAGTAAGTATACAAACCTTGTAAATTTAGAAGAAAAAAAATTGTTCAAATTATTGGGTTCCAAGAAATACAAGAGAGCTTTCTTTTGCATGTTGCTTTCCCCCCTTTGGTATGCCTTATACCTTGGGTTGTGGTTTAATAAAATTTGCTATTTTAAAAAAAAGGTCATCCTATTGAAATTCGAATTACATACTCCGTATAATATTAATGCAATTATATTTAATTTGATATATATTTTTAAATAAAAAAAAATTTACAAAAATAAAAAAACAAATATACAAAAATATTTCATCACATTATCTGTATATATATGTCCTATAACAAAAAAAAAAAAGTTATACCGGCTAATGTAATATAGCTTATTTTATTCTTAATTTCTTACTATTAATTAGTATCTGGTTATGTACGTTTCTATTATATAACCAAGGAGATTTCCCAGTTTTCCCTTTGATAAAAAAACCCTTTACTCTTGCACTCTCGACTACAACAATGGCGATCTTTGGTCGGCTCTTCCCCAAAAAAACCCTAACCTTAATTGCTACCTACTCTCGCTCCTTCTCCACAACCTCCTCCGCTAGCTGCCTCTTTCATCGGTCATCTCCGCGCACTCTCTCGCGCACGCTGCCTCTTGCAATCACTACAAGAAATATCGTTTTTGGCAGCGACAAATGTCGCTGCCAAAAACACAAAGTTGCTGCAAAAAGTGTTTTTCGCAGCAAAAAAATTGTTGCTGCATGTCGCTGCCATAAGTGCCGTTGCGAAAAGTTTTGCAAGGACAATTACTGTCGCTGCCATAACTAGTGTTTTGCAGCAACAATTAATGTCGCTGTCATAACTAGTGTTGTTTAGCAACAACTATTGTCGCTGTCATAACTAGTGTTTTTTGCAACAACTATCATTGTCGCTGGCAAAAAATGTGTTTTTCGCAGCAAAAATATTGTTGCTGCATGTCGCTGGCATAAGTACCGTTGCGAAAAGTTTTACAAGGACAATTAATGTCGCTGCCACAACTAGTATTTTGCAGCTAAAAATAATGTCGCTGACATAAATAGTGATTTTCAACAACAATTAATGTCGCTGATATAACTAGTGTTTTTCGCAGCGAATTTTTTTTGTCAACGATATAAATTGTTGTTGGAATAAATTAAATTTCCCAACTATAAATGTCATAATATAGTTTTATTTTATTTTTTTATCAGAAATTAGCATACATCACTAAATTTCAATTGTCATAATTATGCATAAATAAATTCTTTTACATTGTAATGTTTTAATCAAGAAACATAAACACAAATTATTGTAACTTTAAAATATAAAATGTCGTAAATTATAATTGTACGTCAACATCAAAAATGAAAAAAATATTATAACTTATCTTGTTCTAATAAAAACAACTAAAAATTAACATCCAAATAAAAGGTAGCGAAACACAAAACACCATTGCTGACAGACAAACCAAAGGCCCCGGAGGCGACAACATCAATTCTTCTTTATTAACTTTGTGATTAGATTCAGCTGGCTCTATCCAGTGCACTAGAAGATTCTCCACCCTATATAAATATTTCAAATAACACCCATAAGATATATTAATTCAATATAATAAACTAATAGAATTTTATAATATGAACAACTAATTTATTATATTTTGTACCAAAAAGAACTATTTATATACTTACCGGAATATTCAGCATTTGACGAAGCATAGTTGCCACTTTCGCTTCAACTTGTTTGTCCACTTTTTCTCCAAGTTGTCTTTGACTCTCTTCAATCTTTGCTGTCATTTCTTCAATCATTTTTAGTTCTTGTTGGCGTTGAGTCTCTACATCTTTTAGTTTCTTTTCGATGTCCTGTCTCTTTTCACACTCCTTTTTAAATTCTTCATGTAAGCCTGCAATATTTTTTCCCTTTTGTGGTTTAATTCCAGCTCCTAACCCACGACTATATTCTGATCTCACTCCTACAACTGCTTCAAAAGTAGTATTTGTAAGTTTGTCTTTAGCTTCGTCCATATATCCGAGTTCTAGAAGCCAAAATTAAGTACAAATTCGCAGAAAACTTTTCTGCGAACAATCTGCAGTAAAACCCGCAGAAAATTCCTCAGTAAACATCCTTTCGCAAATAAACCCGCAAAAAATTCAGCAGGATACGTGATTCCGCAGAAAAATCTGCAGGTACTTCCCCTGGATTTTTTTTGGAGTGAATTTTTTTTAGATTCCAGCATAAAAAAATCATTTTGTTTGATAAAAAATATATAGAAATAATATTAAAATTTGGAATAAATTAAAGTTTTTTTTTATTGAGTGTAATCATTCTTCAAAACTCATTCACAAACATTGAAAAATATCAATCCAAAACTACAAAAGTATAAACTACTTTTACAATCAAGTTACAAATAAAATAAAAATTCAAGAATACATGTCTATTTAAACATTCGTTGCGTATGAAACTCAAAACTATAAAATAAATCCTAGTTATACTAATGATTGTTGTTATCATGTTTGTACTCATCATCAACATCTTCATTGATAGACCAAGAGCAGATCTTGCAAAAACCAATGACATATACTTAGCCAATGAAATAAAGGAAAGATAATACTAGAAATGATCCTAATAAAAATTATGTTATTTAAAGGCAAGATATACTAGCCCTTTCATATGTTTTACATATGAATTGACCCCATTTTAGGAGCCAAACCCAATGGCACCAACTGGAAAATTGACCATTGGGAGTCAAAACTTAGTGGCAAGATAAACTAGAAACGTACCATTTCTCATGTATGAGTAACTTATTGGTCCCATGTATGAGTATATTACCATAATAATCATAAATAGCCAAAGCCAGAAGATCATCAAAGACAACAATGTACCCTTTCTCAATTCACTTCAACATGTTTTTCAAATTTATAACAGCTAACATAGGAGACCTACAAGAGCATGAGACCTAAATATGAAGCTTCAACCTACAAGATTTTATCAATTCTTCATGTTTTTCATATATAGCTACCAATAACATAATAATTAGTCCTCAAATATAAAACCCAATAACTCACAAAAAAATCAGTGATTTTGATTTTGAGACCGCGGTTGTGATTTGTTAGTGGCTGATGACAAAATTAGCAAGTGTACTAATCGTATCGTTAAGTAATAAAATTTATAAAGTTCGTATCCGCAGGGATTGTTTCAATCTCGACAAAACAATTATATCGTATTTAGGACGTAAATAACAAGGGGGTTTGCTTGGCAAAGTTTGTTGACATAAAATAAATTAAACTAAAAAGATGATTTTTAATTCAGATTAACAGATGATTAGAATGTTTGAATCACTTCCTCTTCATGATTTGGTAAATGCGGTCTTAGGCTACCTTTTCTCCATTATTGTCACGATGAATTAACTAAATGGTTCAGACCAGTGTTAATGACTAAGAACCCTTTAGTTAATTCATCGTGACAATAATGGAGAAAAGGTAGCCTAAGACCGCATTTACCAAATCATGAAGAGGAAGTGATTCAAACATTCTAATCATCCGTTAATCTGAATTAAAAATCATCTTTTTAGTTTAATTTATTTTATGTCAACAAACTTTGGCAAGCAAACCCCCCTTGTTATTTACGTCCTAAATACGATATAATTGTTTTGTCGAGATTGAAACAATCCCTGCGGATACGAACTTTATAAATTTTATTACTTAACGATACGATTAGTACACTTGCTAATTTTGTCATCAAGTTTTTGGCGCCGTTGCCGGGGATTGTTGATTAATTTCGATAAGGCAATTTATTTTATTTAGGATTTTTATTTATTATTTTATGTTATTTTCATTTCCACAACCCCAAACTTAAACTGTTACTTGTCCTCAAGTGACAATGCCTGCCAAAACAAAACTGTCAGTGAATTAACAAATTAATTTGCATGATAAAAATCTCATTAGCTTTTTCTTTTCATCCGGTAATGGAATCCGGTCTTGAACTTCAACAATCCTGCTCAATCAACACCATAGCTTTCAAACTTTGATCAGATTCAGTCTGATGTAAGCAATAAGAGAGGCAGTGGCGGAGCTGGAAGGAAATGCTAGGGGGGGCCGCAAATGTACTAAAAAAAAATTATGGACGCTAAAAATATATAAATTATTAATATTTACGGATTTTAGTAATATATTAAATAAAATAGAAATTCAAAAAAATTAGCACTTTCTACTCACATTTTTAATTAAAATCAAGTGAAACCCGGGAAATTATAAATATCATATTTTTATAATTTTGTTACACTTAGTTTCCAAATTACTGAAACATTGATTTTGTAATTTTTCTCTAATATTTTATATATATATATATTGAATTTTTCTTTAAAGAAAATAATAAATTGACTACTACTATTTTTCTTGATTTATTATTATTGTTTTTAGTGACAACATAGCAATATCTATTATTCTATTGAAAAAATGCAGTAAAAAAATAAAAAGCTGCAGCCTAGAGGAGCAGAACCCGGGACCTCTTAGCTAGAAGTAAACATCACCACCAATTCTGCTACGCGCGATCTCATGTAAGCAATTAACGTTACATGTATATATAACATACATATCAATAAAAAATGAAAAAAAAAAACTGGGGCGGGCCATGGCCCTGTCCAGCCCACAAAGGGCTCCGCCCCTGAAGAGAGGAACATAATTTGGTGCATCATGCCTTTATAAATTCAAAGGATTTGTGCTGATGTGTTGTTCTTTCATATCGTGCCACTAAAGAGTGCTGCTGGGGGCGCGATAAACACAGTAGTGATGCAGGCTTGCAAAAGCTTCCAAACTTCAATATTTTTCTAAGTTATTTTGCCTTTTGGTCTTCAACTACTATGTGTAAATTCCTTCCAATATTCTTCTTCTTTGACCATGGAAAACTCCTAAAATTAGATAAAAAGCTATGAAATAATGATAAATATTAGCAAATAACTGAGTATCATTAGTGGCGATGACAGAGATGAGTTCTACGGTGATTGAGATTGTTGCGATGGTACGTGCTAGGGTTTGACGGAGAAGATATGAGATTTTGTTTTCTAAAAAGGCTAAGCTTATTAATTTTGATTGTATTTGGTAGAATGAGTTTTCTTTCTACATTTTTTTTGTTAAGATAGTTTGATTTTATAATTTATATTTATAATAATTTATAATTAAAAATTCATTTTATATTTCTGCGGATTTTTCTAAGAACATAGAATCCGCATGAGACGATCCTTATTGAAAAAAATCACAGCAAATTTCTCAAGAATACCTGCGGATTTTGCTAAGAGCATTGAATCCGCAGGAAAAGTTCCTTTATCCCAAAATTCGCAGCAAAATCCTCATGAATACCTGCGGATTTATTTCCGCAGGAAAATTGTTAATTTCTAATAGTGTTGGGTCCGGTTATGGTGCATAAGCAATTGCTTATGCACCGTGCATAAGGTTACCGGAACACTTTTTTTCAACTGTTCCGGTATTACCGGAACACTTTTTTCAACTGTTCCGGTATGCATAAGGTTACCGGAACACTTTTTCTCAACTGTTCCGATATGCATGTTAAAACGCGCTACGATTATTACACGTGTAACCTTAATCTGATGGCTGTTAATGACTTATGCACCGTGCATAAGTCAAACCTCTATGCATGATAACTTTGGCCGTTATGATACTTCCTGGTCATGTTAACTAGTGCCCTAAGGGTCATAACTAGTGGTTTTTTGCAACAACATTTATTGTCGCTGTCATTACTAATGTTTTTTGCAACAACAATTATTGTCGTTGGCAAAAAATGTGTTTTTCGCAACGAAAAAATTATTTTTCAAGGACAATTAATGTCGCTGCTATAACTAGTGTTTTTCGCAACGAAATAGTTATTTTTTGTTAACGATATAAATTATTGTTATATCCTTTTTACCTCAACAACAAAATTGTTGGAATAAATTATATTTTCCAACTATAAAAGATATACAACATAAACCAACAAATTAGATTCACAATAAAAGATATACAACATAAACCAACAAATTTATTTTCCAATATATTTTTTGAAAGAGATCAATTTATAACGAACAAGTGTTTTAAAAATCATAATAATACAATTCCTAAAGATAGCAATCTAATGATAACAAATCAATCTTTAAAATATTGTCAGATAAGCTTCCTACTCGGAACAAGCTTGTTCAACATATTTCCTACTCGAAAAACTTGCAAAAATGGTCTCCATTCGCAAACTCCCTTCTTTGCATCTCTTAATTAGACTCGTGCACCGCACGGGTCGATGTTCTAGTAGTCAGATAAGCTTGTTATAACTCAACTCACAGGAACAACTGTTTAAAATCTCCATTTGTGTGACAAACCTGAAAAGCACAACAAACTCAAAGAAAATTGAAAAAGAAAACGGTGACTTTTTCTTTTAGTAATGAATATTCAAGGGCAAGTGATTAATGCGATAAAAAACTAATCTATTATATATTCAATTAAAGTAACATGAATTCTTGTACCAAAAAAATAAGTAACATATGAATTATTATAACAATAATTAGCAAGTAACTATTCATAATATTATGAAATACAGTAATAGATGCAATATACTATGATTTAAACTAATAGGTGCATTATATAATGCTATAATAATATGAAATAGAAAAAGTAGTAAAATATATGTACCTTGAGGCTATCATCGAAGGGCACGCTCACACCGCATAAACCTCGTCAAAGTTGCGACCTTTGCTTGAATGAAAGTAAGGAAAGATGGATAAAAATTGATAGAAATTTCATATGCAAGAGACTCATATCCAAACATTAAAAGTGATTGATGCAATATACTATGATATAAAAACATAAAATTGATAGAAAACTCATGCAAGAAACTTGTAGTGAATGATCATTAGCTTCGAACTTTTCTTTGTCAAGTAGTTGAAACATTCATACTTTAGTTGCAATTTCAACACAATCAGAAGTTATATTAAAAACAAGAGAATGTGTCTAGTGTAAAAATAGTGAAACGTGATACATTAATCAATAACAATTCCAACTCCGGTCAATTTAGTACTAAATTTAGCTTAAATATTCAATTTCAGCACAAATATTAAGGACATACCAAAAGATATGCCAAAAGATAATGTCAAATCAAATATTAAGGACACAAAGATATGCCAAGAGTTATAAATTTTTACTTACAGTTTATCTGGAGTCATATTATGAAATTTTATTTACAATTTGTTTGGAGTCATGTTATTAATAAGACTCTATATCCAGTGCATCAGAAGATTGTCCACCCTATATAAATATTTCAAATAGCACCCATAACATATTCAATATAATAAAGAATTCTATAAACTAGTAATCCATCATATTTTGTACCAAAAATGACTATTTATATACTTACCGAAAAATTCAGCATTTGACCAAACACAGTTGTCACTTTTGCTTCACCCTGTTTGTCTAAAAACAAAGAAACAAAAAAAAAAAAAATTTAGGCCATGTGACATGATTATATTAGACCACATATGACCTCCAAGACTAAAAACAATAATTTTTTAATTCTCAAGGACTAAACCCAAACAAAGAAACTTACGGGAACAAACATCATATTTAACGAAACACATGGTTCTAAATTGCAGTTGCAGCCATACAAGACAATTGTAATTGCATACTGCAATTTATATAATAACTATTAAAGCATGCAAGAACAACATATATAGTAAAATTAAGATGAATAAGTAAATTGTAACGCTCCTAATCTATTCGCATGCAATAATTAATTTAAACCATTCAACATACAAATCATCAAGGCATTACTTAATACAAAGTAACTAATAGCATGCATAGATCAACTTAACCACAACGGAAGCATATGAAATCCTCATCAAATCATTCATAATAATTAAATCCAAGCATGCAAGTCATAAATCATGATACAACTTCAACTAGGTACTTCCACAAATGAAGCCCCATAACATAATCCAAAATAATCCAACGAGTAATTAAAGATAAGATAAATAAGTAGCAAGGTCATACATAAAATCTCAAACAAACGAAGAACCTAACACTAAACTAAGCAAGGTTACAAGTATCAGAGCATATCCTAAAACTCTAAGCTCCTAGGATCCTCCTATCCTTCACCTTACCAAGCTATGCTAGTCCTCGCGAGTTAAACTCCAAAGCAACGGGATCACTCCTCAAGTGGAGAATCTGGACCCAAACCATTACACATACACAAAAATAGAGAGTTAGCTACGATTCAAGTCTATAATAATAAGCATAGTATATACTTATATTATATAAACAAATATAATAACTTAAATCATGCATATACCACATTGTATTAGCAATTTCCAACAATATAGTAATATCACACTTATTAACGAGAATTAGATCATCTAATCAAATCCACACAATCCAAACATTCATAAAATCATAATGGAATGCAATCACAATTACCAATTATCAATTAGATCACATAATTCCCTAATGCAAACTATTGCAAATACACAATGTATGTCACCCTAGACATATCTAATGCATGTGGTACCATCGTCTTTATTAGAGTATCTCACCTCTAATATCCGTCTTTATCAAATATTATCATTTGATATCCTCTTTATTAGAATCCACATGATTCTAATATCCGACTCAAAGAATGAATGCATGAATGTCCACATACCATATAGTGATGATAATACTATACTCTACTCATGAATAATAGGCCACTCATTCCTATTATTCCTTCTTTAAGTTATTATTAACTTATCTCAACACATCATCATATCATCATTAAGGTATACATTCAAGCATTACATAATAACACATGTTATCTTAGCTAAACGTAGCTCAATCTCAATCAACAATGTTCATATAAACATGTTATCATCATACCAACTCAAGGTTCAATCAATCAATCCATACATATAATATATTATAAGACCAAATCTAAACATGTTATAAGCTCACTCTCATCATACAACATGAAGAAATTCCTCAAAAACAGGTCTTGGTCGCTGGGCGACGGCTAGCGAAGAAAAAGCGAGAAGAGGCAGAGCGTTCATCGCTCAGAGCGAGACGTAGCGACGAAAATCAGGTCTTGGTCGCTGGTGGTCGCTCAGCGAACACCTAAAATTCTGGATTCATGAAGAATACATAAATCCTCGCTTGCAGCGACGAATTGGTGGCTTAGCGACCAAACCCAGATTTTCATGCTCTGCTCACGGGTTCACATAGAAATCACATAAAAATCACGAATTTCATGTTATAAATTTTAAAGCTATCACATTTAAGCATACATATCATATATAGACCTAGAAGTACAAGTTCTAACAACATCAAACATCATTTCAAGTAGAAAGTAGAGATTTTTCCTTATTTTGCTTCAAACTCATTTTCAAACATCAACAACAACAATTCTCATATAACACACAAAATTGATGATTGAAATAGAAGATATAATCATGTAATAATATATTAACATCATTCAATAACACAGAAAATCATTAAATCACATTCCCTTGATTCCCTTCCCCACCAAAAGAGATGAGAGGGTTTGGGTGTGGAGAATAGTCATCTCCCCCCTCTTTGATCATCTCACATGAATGGTAACTACTCTCTAACCTTAGAATTGATGAAATTCTGATTCTTCTCCTTCTCTTGAGCTTTCTCTACTCTTCCCCTCTACTTCCTTCTCTTCAAAGTTTTCTCTTTCTACCTCTTTCTATTTTCTTAAGTTATGAGCACTCTCTCACTATTCTCATAACTCTAACCTAATCCTAGCTTAATTAAAGACCATAATGTCCCTCCTATTAACTTAGGCCCAATAACACTCAAGCCCAACTCTTATTATCATAACTCTAATAAAACTTATCCTACTCAAAACACTACTCTTTCCCAAAATAGCCACAATTCTTAATTAATTACTAACTCACTATAAAATACTATTAAAAGGCTAATTAACTCTAATTAAAATAAAATAAATAAATACGGGTGTTACAACTCTACCCCCCTTAAAGAATTTTCGTCCTCGAAAATTTACCTGAAAATAACTCCGGGTAAGAACTCCTCATCTTGCTTTTTAGCTCCCAAGTAGCATTCTCTCCCGTGGGTCCTCCCCAAATGACCTTAACGGACGCTATCTCCTTGTTCCTCAACTTTTTCACTTCTCTACCTTCAATCCTCAAGGGTCTAGCTTCAATGGTTAAATTATCTCTTACTTGCACATCATCCGATACAATCACATGTGATGGATCCGAGACATATTTCCTCAATTGCGACACATGAAACACATCATGAAGATTAGACAACGATGGTGGCAAGGCAATCTTGTAAGCCACATTCCCCACTCTTTTCAAGATTTGATAAGGTCCAATAAACTTCGATGTCAACTTCTTAGATTTCAAAGCACGGCCAACACCGGTGGTTGAATTAACCCTCAAAAATATGTGATCTCCCTCTTGGAATTCCACATCTTTCCTCTTCTTGTCATGATAACTCTTTTGTCTACTTTGAGTCGCTTTCATTTTCTCTTGAATCATCTTAATCTTTTCCATAGTTTGTTGTACCAATTCCGGTCCCAACACAACACTTTCTCCATCCTCATACCAACACAAAGGAGTACGACACCTCCTACCATACAAAGCTTCAAAAGGTGTCATTCCAATACTCGCATGATAACTATTGTTGTAAGTGAACTCTATCAAAGGTAGATATCTATCCCAACTCCCTCCATCTTCCAAAACACAAGCTCTCAACAAATCTTCAAGTGATTGAATAGTTCTTTCCGATTGTCCATCCGTTTGAGGATGATAAGCCGAACTCATCCTTAGCTTAGTCCCCAAAGCCTCTTGCAAACTTTCCCAAAACCTTGAAGTGAATCTTGGATCTCGATCCGACACAATACTAGATGAAATACCAAGCAACCTCACAATTTGCTCAACATAAATCTCCGCCAACCTTGGTATTAAAGTTCCGGTCTTAAAAGCAATAAAATGCGCCGACTTCGTCAACCTATCAACAATTACCCAAATCGAATCATTCCCTTTTGTAGTCCTCGGCAAACCACTCACAAAATCCATAGCAATGCTATCCCACTTCCATTCCGGAATAAACATAGGTTGTAATAATCCCGAGGGTCTTTGATGTTCAACCTTAGACTTCTGACAAGTTAAACAAGCATACACAAACTCGGCAACTTCCTTTTTCATACTTGGCCACCAAAACAACTTCTTAAGATCTTGGTACATCTTAGTAGCTCCAGGATGAATACTCAAACCACTTCTATGTCCTTCCTCTAGAATTTTTCTCTTCAACTCGGGTATGTTAGGAACACAAACTCTTTCTCAAAATCTTATAACTTCATTCTCATCAACTTTGAAATCGGTCTCTTTTCCTTGATCAATCAATGCTAGACGATTCACCAAATCCAAATCTCCCTTTTGACCATTCTTTACTTCATCAAGAAAATCATTAGTCAACTTCAACATTCCCAATTTCACACTTCTTGGAGTCGTTTCACAAACCAAACTCAAATCTCTAAATCCTTCAATTAAATCCAACTCTCTCATCATACGTGAAGACATATGCAAGGACTTTCTACTCAAAGCATCGGCTACAACATTAGCCTTTCCAGGATGGTAACTCAACTCAAAATCATAGTCTTTTAAAAATTCCAACCAACGTCTTTGCCTCATATTCAATTCCTTTTGATCAAACAAATACCTCAAACTCTTATGATCACTAAAGAGTTCAAATCTAGAACCAAATAGATAATGTCTCCATATCTTCAAAGTAAACACAACGGCCGCCAACTCAAGATCATGTGTTGGATAGTTCTTCTCATGCACTTTCAATTGTCTAGAAGCATAAGCAACCACTTGTCCATTTTGCATAAGAACACCACCCAATCCCATCAAAGATGCATCACAATACACAACAAACGGCTCATCCGGTTTCGGTAGAATCAAAATTGGTGCCGACGTCAACCGCTTCTTCAACTCTTGGAAACTTTTCTCACACAAACTATCCCAAACAAAGGGTTGATCTTTCCTAGTCAATCGGGTCAACGGTAAAGCCAACTTTGAGAAACCTTCAATAAACCTTCTATAGTAACCGGCCAATCCGAGAAAACTTCTAATCTCAAACACTGATTCTGGAGTTCCCCACTTCATTACGGCATCCACTTTAGAAGGATCCACCGCAATACCTCCACTAGATATTACGTGACCTAGAAAACTCACTTCCTTCAACCAAAACTCGCACTTAGACAACTTCGCATAAAGCTTCTTCTCTTGTAAGGTTCTCAACACTATTCTTAGATGTTCCGCATGTTCCTCCTCGGTCTTAGAGTACACTAGAATATCATCAATGAAAACCACTACGAACTTATCCAAATATGAATGGAAAATCCGATTCATGTACTCCATAAACACTCCCGGTGCATTAGTTACTCCAAAAGGCATGACTGAATACTCGTAATGACCATATCTTGTCCTAAAAGCAGTCTTCGGAATATCTTCCGCCTTAACTCGAATTTGATGATATCCGGACCTCAAATCAATCTTGCTAAACACACAAGCACCCACTAACTGATCCATTAAATCATCAATCCTTGGCAATGGATACTTGTTCTTGATTATCACTTGATTCAAACGACGATAATCAATACACAACCTCATACTTCCGTCCTTCTTCTTCACCAAAAGCACAGGTGCTCCCCACGGTGATACACTCGGACGAATAAACTTCTTCTCTAGTAACTCTTCTAGTTGCTTCTTTAGTTCACTTAACTCAGTTGCTGACATTCTATAAGGTGCCATAGATATTGGACTTGTACCAGGTACCAAATCAATAGTAAACTCCACTTCCATTTCTGGAGGCATATCTGACACATCCTCCGGAAACACATCGGGGAATTCTTGCACAACCGGTAGTTCCTTAATTCTAACTTCATCCTCAATCTTCAAAGATGCAAACATAGCAAACAATTCACCATGCTCCAATAAGGATTCTCTTACTTCTTTCCCACTCATCAACTTAGACTCTTCCTCCAACTTCGGAAATGTAATCACTTTCTCACAACAGTTAATGTGGACTCTATTAAAGATTAACCAGTTCATACCAAAAATCACATCTATACCGCTAAGTGGAATACACACTAGATCCATATCAAAAGATTTACCAAACACGGTCACAGGGCATTCACGACAAACAAGTTGAGTAGTGACAGAACCACTAGCAGGAGTTTCTATTTCCATACAACCAAGTATTTCAGACACATGAATATTAAGACGCTTCATGCATTCAAAAGATATAAAAGAATGTGTTGCCCCAGTATCAACAATCGCAATTAAAGGAGTGTCATAGATGAAACACGTACCTCTAATGAGATTATCCACTTGTTCCGCTCCATCTCCACTTAAAGCAAACACCTTTCCGGTCGCTTTCTTTGGCTTCTTACATTCCGGACTCTTGTGACCTTCTTCACCACAATTGAAACAAGTAACCTTCTTCTTACATGCATCAACCTTGTGTCTAAACTCCCCACACCTAAAGCATCTATCTCCTTTTGGGCAATCATAGGAACGATGACCCAAAACACCACACTTATAGCACTTGTCATTAGCATTCTTTCCCTTCTCTCCACTACCTCCAACTTTGCCCTTGTTCCTCTTGTCATAAGGCTTACCATGGTCTTGACCTTTTCCTCTCTTATCATTCATCTCCTTGTAGTAGCTTGTCTTAGCTTTCCCATCCAAGTCACAAATGTTGCTTTTGTTCACCAAGTTAGCAAAATTCCTTATCTCCAAGATACCAACCAATTGCTTAAGATCGGGACGCAAACCACTTTCGAACTTCACACACTTATCCCCTTCCGCCTCTACGGTGTTGTAATGTGGGCAAAAACGGCATAAGTCCTCAAACTTGGTTGTATACTCCACAACCGATAAATTTCCTTGCTTGAGCTCCATGAACTCTACCACCTTCCGGTTTCTCATGTCCGTTGGAAAGTACTTAGTCAAGAACTCCCTCTTAAAGATATCCCAAGTAATGATAGCTCCTCCTTGGCCCAACCTTTGACATGTATTCCTCCATCAATAGCTCGCATCCTCATGCAACATATAGCTTCCCCAAGTCACTTTTTGAACTTCTGAACACCTCATTGCTCCGAAAATTCTTTCCATAGCTTCTAACCATTTTTGAGCTCCTTCGGGATCATGACCTCCCTTGAATTCCTT
This sequence comes from Trifolium repens, assembly GCA_030408175.1. Classification (NCBI taxonomy): domain Eukaryota; kingdom Viridiplantae; phylum Streptophyta; class Magnoliopsida; order Fabales; family Fabaceae; genus Trifolium; species Trifolium repens. The sequence goes on from CP125850.1 coordinate 12,311,327, forward strand.
TGGATTGTTCCTAAGAAATCTTTCCAACCTTATTTCATCCTCATTTCCCATACGATTCTCTTGTGCAACCCTTTCGGCCATCCTAGCTGCCGCTTCTTGTGTTAAAGCATTAGCCATAAAGGTTATTGCATCCACCATAGCTCTTTGCGCCATCACCTAAACAATCAACCAAAAGAAATCCAACCTTACGTTAGACTAAGGGTACTAAAAGTATTCAACTACATTCATGCACCTATGGGTATACTAACCTACTTGATCCGATATGGACCGACCAGGCTCTGATACCAAAATGTAACGCTCCTAATCGATTCGCATGCAATAATTAATTTAAATCATTCAACATACAAATCATTAAGGCATTACTTAATACAAAGTAACTAATAGCATGCATAGATCAACTTAACCACAACGGAAGCATATGAAATCCTCATCAAATTATTCATAATAATTAAATCCAAGCATGCAAGTCATAAATCATGATACAACTTCAACTAGGTACTGCCACAAATGAAGCCCCATAACATAATCCAAAATAATCCAACGAGTAATTAAAGATAAGATAAATAAGTAGCAAGGTCATACATAAAATCTCAAACAAACGAAGAACCTAACACTAAACTAAGCAAGGTTACAAGTATCAGAGCATATCCTAAAACTCTAAGCTCCTAGGATCCTCCTATCCTTCACCTTACCAAGCTATGCTAGTCCTCACGAGCTAAACTCCAAAGCAACGGGATCACTCCTCAAGTGGAGAATCTGGACCCAAACCATTATACATACACAAAAATAGAGAGTTAGCTACGATTCAAGTCTATAATAATAAGCATAGTATATACTTATATTATATAAACAAATATAACAACTTAAATCATGCATATACCACATTGTATTAGCAATTTCCAACAATATAGTAATATCACACTTATTAACGAGAATTAGATCATCTAATCAAATCCACACAATCCAAACATTCATAAAATCATAATGGAATACAATCACAATTACCAATTATCAATTAGATCACATAATTCCCTAATGCAAACTATTGTAAATACACAATGTATGTCACCCTAGACATATCTAATGCATGTGGTACCATCGTCTTTATTAGAGTATCTCACCTCTAATATCCGTCTTTATCAAATATTATCATTTGATATCCTCTTTATTAGAATCCACATGATTCTAATATCCGACTCAAAGAATGAATGCATGAATGTCCACATACCAAATAGTGATGATAATACTATACTCTACTCATGAATAATAGGCCACTCATTCCTATTATTCCTTCTTTAAGTTAATATTAACTTATCTCAACACATCATCATATCATCATTAAGGTATACATTCAAGCATTACATAATAACACATGTTATCTTAGCTAAACGTAGCTCAATCTCAATCAACAATGTTCATATAAACATGTTATCATCATACCAACTCAAGGTTCAATCAATCCATACATATAATATATTATAAGACCAAATCTAAACATGTTATAAGCTCACTCTCATCATAAAACATGAAGAAATTCCTCAAAAACAGGTCTTGGTTGCTGGGCGACGGCTAGCGAAGAAAAAGCGAGAAGAGGCAGAGCGTTCATCGCTCAGAGCGAGACCTAGCGACGAAAATCAGGTCTTGGTCGCTGGTGGTCGCTCAGCGAGCACCTAAAATTTTGGATTCATGAAGAACACATGAATCCTCGCTTGCAGCGACGAATTGGTGGCTTAGCGACCAAACCCAGATTTTCATGCTCTGCTCACGGGTTCACATAGAAATCACATAGAAATCACGAATTTCATGTTATAAACTCTTAAAGCTATCACATTTAAGCATACATATCATATATAGACCTAGAAGTACAAGTTCTAACATCATCAAACATCATTTCAAGTAGAAAGTAGAGATTTTTCCTTATTTTGCTTAAAACCCATTTTCAAACATCAACAACAACAATTCTCATATAACACACAAAATTGATGATTGAAATAGAAGATATAATCATGTAATAACATATTAACATCATTCAATAACACAGAAAATCATTAAATCACATTCCCTTGATTCCCTTCCCCACCAAAAGAGATGAGAGGGTTTGGGTGTGGAGAATTGTCATCTCCCCCCTCTTTGATCATCTCACATGAATGGTAACTAGTCTCTAACCTTAGAATTGATGAAATTCTGATTCTTCTCCTTCTCTTGAGCTTTCTCTACTCTTCCCCTCTACTTCCTTCTCTTCAAAGTTTTCTCTTTCTACCTCTTTCTATTTTCTTAAGTTATGAGCACTCTCTCACTATTCTCATAACTCTAACCTAATCCTATCTTAATTAAAGACCATAATGTCCCTCCTATTAACTTAGGCCCAATAACACTCAAGCCCAACTCTTATTATCATAACTCTAATAAAACTTATCCTACTCAAAACACTACTCTTTCCCAAAATAGCCACAATTCTTAATTAATTACTAACTCACTATAAAATACTATTAAAAGGCTAATTAACTCTAATTAAAATAAATTAAATAAATACGGGTGTTACATAAATGAGCTAACCTCGAATCATATGTTCTTATAAACGAGCTCTTCGACGTTGCTACCAACAATAGGGTTGGTTATGACAACCTCACCAAGATGTTGTTTATAAACTTTGTAGCTATACCAAAATCTCGACACCATTGCTCCCATCCTCTTTCCCTCTAGTCTAGCACTATACTATCTACTTCCCAAATAAATTAATCACATCGGAAGTGAAAAATCACACAAATAACCAAACAAATCAATTAGAAAAAGTATTCGAAAAATCTAAATTTGAATGTAAATAAAGAATCTAGGGTTAAATAGTTGATACCCCCTGCAAAGTAGGTCCGTTTTAGGATACCCCCTGTAAATTTTTTTTTTAAGATCCTCCCTTGCAGACTGAAGATTCTTTGGGATACCCCCTGGAGCGACATCAATGCAGGGAATCTCCACGTGGATATATTTTTATTTTTTAATTATTTTTTTTGCCACGTGGCATTAAAAATTAAAAAAAAAACAAATTTTTTTTTAATTTTTTTTTGCCACGTGGCATTAAAAATTTTTAAAAAAAAAAACCAATTTTTTTTTTCTGTTTTCTTTCTTTTTTTTATTTTTTATTTATATTAATTAATTTAAAAAACAGTAAATATTAAATAAAAACATTAAAACTTATTATTAATTTTAAAAACTTAAATAAATTATATAAAAAATAAAAACATAATGAAATAAAATAATTAATTAATTTTTTTTCCCACCTTGCTTTTTCTGATTTCTCTATTTTTTTATTAATTAAAAAAGAAATAATAGGCTTTTGAAAATTAAAAAAAAAATAAAAAAAGGAAAAAAGGGATTGGAACGGATCATCATCTCTCTCAACATCTTCATCATCACCACCTCCAATTCATATATCTCTCTTCTTCATACATTTTCTTCTCAAATAACAAACTTTCAAAATCCAACCAAATTCAAATTAATACACTAAATTCCCAAATTCTCATCTTCATACATTTTCCCAAATTCCCAAATTTTTTACAGTTCAGTTTTTTACATTTTCCGTATTGAAAAACAAAACTGCATAAAAACTGAACTGAATTAATAATAAAAAAAAAATTGACAAAATAATATTAATAAAAAATTATGCTGCTATTAAATTATTGATAATGAAATCAATTAGATTGCTACTAATATATTAACATATTAGTAGAAAATTATGGTTCCAAACACAACTTGATATTTAGGCTGCTACTAAACTTCGTTTTCTTATTATAAGATGTTTTTGGATTCGTCTCGAAGAGTATTTTCAAGATATCATTTTTTTATAATTTTTATTATCATACAATTAAAGATATTAATCGTTAAAGTTATGTGTTTGAATTAAATCAAAATCTCTATTTCTTTATTATAATATGTTTTTTGATTCGTCTCGAAGAATATATTCAAGATATCATTTTTTTTTATAATTTTTATTATCATGCAATTAAATATATTAATCGTTAAAGTTATATATTTGAATTAGACCAGTATCTCCGTTTTCTTATTATAAGATGTTTTTGGATTCGTCTCGGAGCATTTTCAATATATCATTTTTTTGTAATTTTTATTATCATACAATTAAAGATATTAATCGTTAAAGTTATGTGTTTGAATTAGATCAAAATCTCAATTTCTTTATTATAAGATGTTTTTGGATTCGTCTCGAAAAATATTTTCAAAATCAAAGTTATATATTAAAAGTGAAATTAAACAATAATTGTAACACCCCGATTTTCAAAGACTAAAAAGGGGCATTATTTGTTTTTTTTTTTTTTAAACAAAACAGAGCGCGCATACAAACTGTGAGAGCCGACATTAAACATACAAAAGAACTCATTACCATAAGGTGCTTCGACAAGCAAAGTGTGTTCCTGAATAATTACAGTCCAAGTCTAAGTATTCAAATTACTCCAAGCACTACAACCCAAAACAAACCAAGATAGAAACCTATGCCTAACTCAAAGGCACGATGTACAACCACACCGGCACAGAGTCTAATTCTAAACTATAGCTCCGGCACGAGTTCACTGGGCCCTGAGCAACCGCCGCCCTCGCGACCTACATCATCATCTGGGGTGGGAGGAGCCCGCAAATGAAATGTTGCAAGGGTCACCACACATAACACAACAGCAAAAAACATATATATATATATATATATATAAAAGCGAATAAACACTTAGCAGTTCATGTACTTGCATACAGTATTGAAATGCACACCAGCCTATCAATGCAGACTCTAAATGATTGTGATCACCCTAGCCGGGTCTTTTTCACATGCATGAATTATTCCGGAATAAACCTCTGCAGAAGGTCGTAGGCTCAGGTGGGATAACACCTCCTACTAGTGGTGGGATAACACCAGGTAGAGTCACTCAGACAATACCAAAACAATCACGGTGGGATAACACCGGGTGAGTCAAACGGACAACACCAAACTCAAAAAGGAGGACACCAATCACTGGTCGTCGCACCCCGTGGTCCATTCCCGATAACCACTTACTATGAATGCATGAGCATACGATTCCCCTTATATGCTAATGCAACAAATACATACCTCTCAAGCGTATGTAAACCAATCATAATATGTACATATATTTTCAAAATCATATGCACGCCAATCACATATTCATACATATATTCTCAAACATATGTAAACCACACATGCGATACAAAACACCTTCTCATCACGAGAATACATAATATAATCATGCCAAACATTCACACAATCCAAAACCAGGCATACATATATAAGACGGAAAAATAAAGGTGCCCTTACCTCAGCAAGCTTTCCTTAATCTCTTTCTCGTCTAAACTATTATACGCGCTACCTAAAAGTTAAGCAGCGTACAATCAGTAAGATACTCCTCGATTATTCCATCGAAACGAAACTTGCTCTCAAAGTTCCAGAGGGGTCTAAAGTACTTTCTAAAGCTATCCCTCAATGATTTCAGGTTATTATCATAGTGTTTAAAAATTCACGAAGTTAATTGTACTATTTTTATAACACGAAAATCATTTTGTTTTCAAATCATAAACTAAAACCATTTTGGATTTTCCACTTCAAGGACTTGTTTCACCCACAACAAAACCATTTGAAACACAACTAAAACTTTTCAAAAATATTTTTATGAAAAATCGAAGTTTTCTTGCGTTACAAGTTACACATTTTTTTCTCCCTAACAACCTTTCCGATACTCATTTTTCTTCAAAACTAAGATTATCCAACACATACACAATTTTCACACAATTGTGGACTTAGAAATTTTTTTGGAATTTCTCCCTCCCCACAAAGAAAGGCCACGGCCAAAATTTTTAAAACACCCTTCCACACAAAATTTTTCACTTCTAAAAGCATGGTAATATCCCATAATACCTAACTAGCACTTATCAAAACGATTTAGAAATTATAGAGTCGAATCGCAAATTTCGAGAAATCTCAAATAAGGTTTTCCTTAAGGCAAGTGATCATTTTCTTTTCAAAACATCCCATAACCAATCAAACAATTAAACAATGATCATGCACTACTAGAAAACATGCGTTTAGCAACCGATTTTCATCAAAATCGGTTGCTAATTCAGTTAGCGACCGATTTAGCAACCAATTAAAATCAGTAGCAAAAACCTTGGTCGCTGATCAGTAGTGACCAAATTAGCAACCGATTTTGTAGCAACCGATTAGCAACTGAATTGTGAGACCAAATTAGCGACCAAATGCAGCAACCAATTTAGAGACCGAAATAAGACAACAGTTTAGAGACAGAGTTTGAGACACATTGTACGACGCTATTAGCAACTGATTTAGTGACTGATTTTAGTACCAATTTTAGCGACTAAATTAGCGACTAAATTAGCGACTAAATTTATTTAATTTTCAAACAAATTAGTCGCTTATTCGGTCACTGATTTCAATTTTTTTTTTAAAAAAATTACAGCACCTGTAATATATATATATATATATAAACATAACAAAACACATTAGTAAATTAAATTCATATAAAGCTCTGCTTAATCAAAGACTATATATAAAAGTTACAACAAAAACAGTGGAAATCAGGAATCACACAATTGGTAACATAGGAATAATACATACATACATACATAAATTATATCTATATAAAGCTTAGTTTTTTCATTCTAATACACTTTGTGTAACTCTATAAGAGACTCCAGCACCTTCAACGTAAGTTTCCTTTCATGCAGCAGAAAGTTTACCAATGTGGTGGTTTTCCTAAACTATTTTGAATGCCCTTTTGTCTTTGACTCATCTAGCAAAAAATTGAAAAAAAAATTAATCAATCCAACCTGCAAATGGAAGAAAACAGAGCAAACTAGCAATAGTAAATAATTACCTTGCTAGGAGATAATCCAATATTGACTATATGCATCAAGTTGAATTTTACCTTTACATACAGAATTTTCAATGATTTCAAGAAACTTTTTTTCTTCTCCCTCTTAGTAAACCCATACTGAGTATAATATTGCAAATAAGATCCTATCAATGAAAAATCATAAAACAGAAACTCTTCAATCCAAATACAATTTGCATCATATGAATTACATAGCATATGAATCCATTGCTAAAACATTGATTAGCAGTGTGGTGACTTAGAGAAAGAACATAAGATATATTTTGATGTTTAAAGTTAACGCTATTTATCAAGGACCCAAGACTTATTTTAAAATATCTAAATTTTCACTCGTAAAAACTTGCTACTAGCAGTAAAACATAAAAAAGACTAACAACAACAAAGTATTCTGACAACATATTCTACTTCAAATTCAGATAGTAAAATGAGATTCAGAGAAACATGGATTATGATAGAACTCTAAACGACCGTTTCAATCAAACTTTGGAGGCAAAGAAAAAAGGATGTATAGGGAGGCTCACCAATGGATTGGTTCTATACTAATGGTTTAAATTAAATCTAGAATGCCATTAGTAGATAAGAAAGCATGGAGCACCAATATGCAGCTAGATTTCAATCTATCTTTTCAAACACCATAAACTTTCGAAGTGTTTCTATTTTCCACACATTTTTTAACATTCAATCAAATACTTGGGATGTCCTTCCATAAGAAAAAAATTATCCAAACTTAACTTTAGATTATCCAAAAATGCTTATTTGAATGCAATGGCCATTTACCTTATTATCTTGCATGTGACCACTAGCCAAAGCATTTGTAACATATGCTCTGTAAAGGAGTTTCAAGTCCTCTATCTTTCTATCACCATCCGACTTATCACCTATATCAATCAAATATGAACTACAGTCAACTCAAAATTTATAGTCAATGCACTAGAAGTCAAATGTAACATAGATATAAAATAAAATTAGTCTAGAAGCTTACCTAGCAAAGAAACTAGGCCAACACCTCGAGCAAAACTATCCACATCTGCATGGTTCTTTAATGAGATGAGATGAGTAAATTAATGAATGCCAATATCTTATCAAGCTCCTCTACTGCCTCGATAACTCCAGGACTGATTAATTTTATATTGATTAGAAGCAGTATATTCAACATTTGCAAATTGCTCACATTAATGAGAACTATTAAGAAACTAAAAAAAACTAGGAAACAAAATGCTTACAATATATTTCACATGGAAACATTTTGGGGACCTCAATTTATACATGAATATAATAAGCACATATTTTTTTAGAACTAGAAAACTTACACAGTTCTTGTGTGGGATTTAAGTATATCAAGTGCTACTGCAATATCTTTTTCATCCACATTGCATATTACTTTTTCCTTGTCAACTTCATGTATATACACCAGTGTATAAGCATTTGAATATTTGGTAAATTTAAAAGGAGTGTTATTGAATCCAGAATTTGTCTGCGGTAACTGTTAAAATACGAGTGGTTGAATCATTAAAAAATGCTCATAGGGATCAAAAGCCACAACCATTAGAAATTAGAAACAAAATAATTACCTCTTCCACACCACCATATTGCTCCTCTAATACCTGTTTAGGATCTTCTTTTGTCACCCTCTCATGATCAAATTTGTACCTAAGCAATTCATATATTCAATCAAACCATGCGGTGAAGAGCTCAATATCCGACAATGAAAGCAATATAAAGAAACAAATAAAGGTCAATGGCCTTGAAGTAAATTTCCTGCAATATTGAAGCCTATGTCAGTTTACTTCATTTTTTTCCTATGCTACAGATTATAGAAAATAAACGAACTGAAAGGCTCCATTCCTTTGCTTCAAGGTGTTAAACATCCTCTCTATTCTCACCATATTAATAAAATCAGTAAAATTACAAGCATTTGACACATGATGATTATATTATTCATACTCTAACAACAATAATATTCATCTCTAGTTCTTATGAATAATAGTTATTTAATATAATGAACATTAATTTCCCCTCTTTAGTTTAATAGGAAAAATACAAAAAAGAAAGTAGGATAATGGAGTGGAAAACAACAATCATACACATGAAAACCCCTTTCAGATCCCATATCAGCTACCACCTTTAATAATTATAGTCCTTAATCCTAATTACCTTACCAGAGACATGAAAATACCTGTTATGTGAATTGAAAAGAGACATGAAAATAGAGAAACGTTAACACATGTTATGTGATCGAAAACTATAATTTAAAATGAAATTGAAATCATTGAAAACAGAAAATTGGATAGAGGATAAGATAAACACTAATTTAATTGTATCTTCACAAAAAGAGGGAAAAACCCAAAAGTGAAACAAGAAATTGGTAAAAAATAGGAAACAGAGAGGAACGCAGATAGAGTATAGCTTACCTGAGAAAGCTTCATGAGAGTGTGGGTTTGCGAGACGGCCGACGAACACGGCAAACGGAAGCTCCGTGTGCCCTTTGGTGAAACGCTGAGAAGAAGGAAAGCGTAGATAGAGAGGAACTCAGACATGAACGGAGTCGACGACGAGGATAGCTGGGAGTCTGTAAGACCCAAGATTTCATTGTATAGTTGGTTTAAGGAATATTAGGGTCTCGATGTGTTCGTGTGATGAAACATCGTGTAATTATAGGAGTTTGCTGTAATTGAGTCTGTTTTGTGCTCGTGCACTGTAATTGTACAGACTTTTGTCTTGTGATCCTGTTGCTTGAATAAGAAGTTACTTGTGGTTTCAGAATAATAAGTTTTGGATTATTCTTGTTTTTGGAAAAACGAGTAGGATTTTACCCGTCGTTGTAAAATCTTATTGCGTCTGTTTTGAGTGAGGTTTCGGATGGAAGTTTTATATATCTGCGCGAGTTAGGATATATTCTGAGAATAATTTTCCAAGGTATGGAAGAAAATTACAGTCGCGGAAAAAGATTCGGCGATAAGTTTTGGAAATGTTAAACGTTAGACGTTCTTTCCGTAGGTTTTATGTTTTTGTGGTTTTCGTTCGTCGCGTCGCGCGAGAGCTGAGTACGAGACTTGTTATGGGAGAGTTGTTTAAATCTTGTGACTTTCTCATAAAGTAAAGTGATCCAATGGCTAGGGTTAAGCTTGGACTTTTGACTTTGATCCAATGGTGGTTTGGCTATCAAGAGCTTATAATAGTAAGGAGGTTTATGACTTTGTGAGACTTAGAAAAATTTCATCACAACTCACTCTCTTCTTCTTCCATCGTGCCATCACTTTCTCATACCCTAACCTTCACTAAATTTTCCATTTCTCACCATTTCACTCCATTTCAAGCTTGGAAGCTTAGTGGAAAGTTGTAGAGAATCACTTCCTTAAGGTAACCCTCTCTTCTCATCTCCTAGGTTGGTAGATTTTTAGAGTTGTGAGGTTTTTGGGTTATGTTCTTAAGAGGGTTTGGTGAGAAAGGTTGTTCTTGCTAGTTCTTGTTTCATGAAAGTTGTTCATGAGAGTTTAGTAAGCATGCTAGGCTTTGTTGTTTTTGTTTTCCATGAGTTGGTGAAAAATCTCATGAGAAAAGTTAGGGTTTTGGTTTGGTTATGTATTGATCAATAACATGTGGTTAAGTTGTAAGGTTTTGAAAAGAAAAGTTGTCTTTGAACCTTTGGGCGAAAGGGAAATGCGTTGTATGGTTTTGTTTTGGAAAATCCGATGAAAAATATTTTGAGGTTTATGAAAATATTTCCTAAGTGTTTTTGGGTAGTGTTTTGGGGTCAAAATGGTTTAAAACTATTGTGACATGTGGTGTCGCTTTTTACCTTGAAAACATGTTTGAAAATGATTACCGGACGGTTAAGGCCCGTAATAAAACTTGTGCTTGGATTTGGTTTTGATTTTGGAAATGAAAATCAAATAACTTGCACTCGAAGCAACCAACAAGCTTTCGGAAAACGAATTGCTTGCTTATGGAAATGGTTTGCTTTTATGCCTTGAAAAAGTGTTGGGAACTAATAGAATCAAACTAGGCTTGGGTGGAAAAGGGTGGTGTGAGTTGCTGTCTTTTGCTGTCATGACAGTTGAAACTCGCTGAGCGAGTGGTTACTCGCCAGGGCGAGTGTCACAGGTCCTGACAACACGCCAGGGCGAGCTCCAGAGCGAGTAAGACCAGTACTCCCTGCCTTCACTCGCCACCAACTCGCCAGGGCGAGCTCTGGGAGTTGAGATTTTGGATTCTGATTTCTAAAACTTCGTTTTTAACTTCTAATCCCTTTTTATTAATTTATGGAAGTGGTTGGGATTGGAAACGAGTTTTTCGGGTACTCGGAAAGTACGTAACTTATAACGCAAGAAAATAGCCATTTTGCATTTCAAATTATTTAAGACTTTTGACAATTGTTTTGGGTCCTAAAAATAGTACAAATAACTCATGGTGGTTGATCAATACGATAGATTTTGGTATGATATCCGAAAGAGTGGATTTTCCTTAGAAACCTTTAGGTTTTGGGGTTTTGGTGTAGTTTCAATACTATTGGTTAGAGAACAATGTATTGATTGTACGCTGCTTGTTTTAGGAAGCGCGTTGTGTTGTTTGAGCGTGTGTTATTGACGGAAGCTTGCCGAGGTAAGGGCTCCACTTTATTTCTGTCTTTTAAAACGGTTTGACATGCTTGGAATTCGCTGCGACGCAATTGTTGGTGTGCTTGGCATGTATGTGTTATGTATTCTCGTGATGAGAACGTGTTTACATTACTTGTGCAATTTACATATGATTTTGAAAATATATGTATGAATTGCTATGATTTGGTTACATATGCTTGAGAGGTATGTATGTGTGGCATTAGCATATGTAGGGAATCGTATGCTCATGCATTCATTGTGCGTAGTTGCGTGAGTGGACTACGGGGTGTTGGTTGCGTGAGTGGACCCACCCAAAATCCTACGGGATCTTTTTGAGTACAATAAGTGGTTGCGTGAGTGGACCACGGGGTGTGATTGCGTGAGTGGATCCACCTTAACCCTTTGCGGTTTTATTGGTTATGATGAGTAATTCCGGAATTCATTTGCATGTGGTAGCTCTGGTAGTACCACACCCATTGTAGAAGTCTGCATTAGGCTTGTTGTGCACTATATATATAAGCCCGTTGGCGGGATTTGTTGAATGTTTTAAGAGCTTTCTCTTGTGCTTTGTGGAAATATTTGTTATGTGTACAATCTCTTGCACCGGTTATATATATATGCTTTTATTTTGTGGTGACCCTTTCTTTCATTTGCGGGCTCATCCCACCCCAGATGACGATGTAGGTCGAGAGGATGGTGTTGGCAGCTCTAGGCCATAGAGAGCTCGTGTTGGAGCTGGGTGGTAGTTTTAGTTAGACTATGCGCCGGTGTGTTTGTGCACTGTGCTTTTTGATTAGCATAGGACATTCTAACTTCTTTTGGTTAGTTAGTGCTTGTAAGCACATAGACTTATGGATTGTAATTATTCAGGTTTACACTTAGCATTTTCGAATACAATATATATATGGTGTGATATATATATGGTTCGTTTGTAATATTTAATGTCGGCTCAATTAAAAATGTTTTGCGCACTCTGAGTGTTGGTTAAAAAAAAAAAAAAAAAAATAATGCCCTTTTTGCGTTATGAAAATGGGGTGTTACAATTGTGGTATCAGAGCCCGGCTTTAAATCTTCAAAGGGAAAGTGTATACTTGAGTCGTTAGTTCAGAGTCGGTTAGAACGTAACTAGTGTTGGGTTAGTTCTAGTGTTTGTTCTGTTTCGGGTTATGGGTTAGTAATCCGTTGAGTGAGGTTTTCTGTTGGAATTCAGAAATGTTTGGATAAGGGTCTAATCGAAGAGAATTGGTATGTGCAGGAAACGATGCCTCCAAGAAGGGCACCTGCTAGAGATGATGATGATGTGGACATCCATCAGATGGCTTATGCCATGAATACAATGGCAGCAGCGGTAACTGCGCAAACTCATGCTAAGGCGCAGAGAGACCTTGAAAAGCGCGACAGGGAGATCCTGGCCGCTGGGTCTAGGGTTCTCGCAAGTTTTAATCAGCAGGCCCCTCCAAAGTTTAATGGGGAGGGAGGTCCAGAAACAGCGGATCTATGGCTCCATGCTATGGAAAGGATATTTGGGGCAATTCATTGTCCGGAGGGGGAGAAGGTAGTTCTAGCTACCTATCAGCTGCTTGGGGGTTCCGAATTTTGGTGGAGGAACACCCGTCTGATTATGGAAAATGCATATGAGGAGATTAACTGGGAGAACTTCAAGAGGAGGTTCCTGGCTAAGTATTTCCCTGAGACTGCAAGGGAAAGGTATGGTGAGGAGTTTCTGAGACTACGTCAGGGGAGTATGAATGTGGAGGCATATTCCAAGAAGTTTGAATCATTATCCCGTTTCTTCCGCTTCTTTAGGGATGGGATAGATGAGGTCTATATGTGTCGTCGCTTCCAAGATGGGCTGAGGTACGAACTGCAGGATGCGGTTGTGCCATTGGGTATTCGGCAATTTCAGGTCTTGGTTGAAAAGTGCCAAGAGGTTGAGGATATGAGAAACAAAAGGGTGAACCGTCAGGGTGGTTTTAGTGCTGGGGGACCAAGTCGTTCTGGTGGTCCGAATCAAAGTCAGAACCGTGGAAAACAAGGCAGTAAGCCATATGACCGTCCACAGTATAACAAGGGGCAGGGTCGATCGGTGAATCAGGACAGTCAGAATACCGGGAAGCAGGGCTGTTTTAAGTGTGGTGAAGTGGGCCACTATGCGAATGAATGCCGGAATCAGGGGCATGTTTGTTTTAATTGCAAGAAGCCGGGACACTTTGCTAGAGATTGCAAAGCCCCGAAGGCCGGGCCGTCGGCTAATGTGGCACAAGGCTCACAAGGTACCAGACCTGCGGCAAAGGCACGTGCTTACTGTATGGGCACAGAAGTGAGTGGGCAGGCTAGCAATGCCATTCACGAGAGCTGTCACATTGCAGGTAATTCTTTAACTGCTTTGATTGACACGGGGGCAACCCACTCATTCATTTCTTTGGCTTGTGCAAATCGGTTGAGTTTGAATGTTTCTGTTCTTCCATTTGATTTGAATGTTTTGACTCCTGCTAAGGATTTGGTAGTGAATACTGCATGTTTGCATTGTTTAGTAGTAATTCAGAATAGGGAGTTCCTGGTCAACTTGGTGTGTTTACCGCTTACATCTCTCGAGATCATCCTCGGGATGGATTGGCTATCTTATCATTATGTTATACTAGATTGTGCTCGGAAATTGGTTTTCTTTCCCGAGCCAGGTGTGCGGAGATACCTGTCGGCCAATCAGCTTACAATGATTATGTGTAATGGAGAGCCGGAGATAGTGTCACTTGCTAGCTTAGGAGTGACGTCGGAGATCCGAATTGAGGAAATTCGAGTAGTTCAAAATTTCCAAGACGTGTTTCCGTCGGAGATTCCAGCTTTTCCTCCGTGTAGAGAGGTGGAATTCTTTATTGATTTACAACCGGGTACGGGTCCGATTTCGGAATCAGCTTATCGGATGGCTCCAGCCGAGTTGGTAGAGTTGAAAGGTCAGATCGAGGACTTGTTAGAGAAGGGTTTCATAAGGCATAGTGTGTCGCCTTGGGGAGCACCGGTCTTATTGGTTAAGAAGAAGGATGGGAAATCTCGTCTATGCGTAGATTATCGGAAGCTTAATAAGGTGACTATCAAGAACCGATATCCATTGCCACGGATTGATGATTTGATGGATCAGTTGAGGGGAGCCTCAGTGTTTTCAAAGATTGACTTGAAATCTGGTTATCACCAGATAAGAGTACGAGATGAGGATATTCAGAAAACGGCGTTTAGGACGCGGTATGGGCATTATGAGTACTTGGTGATGCCGTTTGGAGTGACGAATGCACCTGCGATCTTCATGGCTTACATGAATCGGATATTCCATTCGTTTTTGGACAAGTTCGTGGTTGTGTTCATTGATGATATTCTCGTGTATTCGAAGAGCGAAGAGGAGCATGAAGAGCATCTTCATATGGTTTTGCAAGTGTTGCGGGAAAGAAAGTTGTATGCGAATCCGTCGAAGTGTGATTTTTGGTTGGAAGAGGTGAATTTCCTTGGCCATGTTATATCAAAAGAGGGAATAGCCGTGGATCCAGCCAAGATTGATACGGTACTTTCATGGAAGCATCCTCAAACCGTGACTGATGTGAGGAGTTTTGTTGGTTTAGCCGGTTATTACCGGAGGTTCATAGAAGGATTCGCTAAGATTGTGGCACCAATGACGCAACTTACGCGAAAAGATCAACCGTTTGCGTGGACTGAGCAGTGTGAACTTAGTTTTCAATTGTTGAAGGAGCGGTTGACGACTTCACCGGTGTTGGTGTTACCTCAGTCAGATGAACCTTATGAGGTTTATTGTGATGCGTCTCATCAGGGTTTGGGTTGTGTGTTGATGCAGCACAAGAGAGCAGTGGCTTATGCATCACGGCAGTTGAAGGTGCATGAGAAGAATTATCCTACGCACGATCTAGAGCTTGCGGCTGTTGTTTTCGCATTGAAGATTTGGAGACATCATCTTTATGGTTGCACTTTTGTCGTGTTTAGTGACCATAAAAGTCTTAAGTATCTGTTCGATCAGAAAGAGCTTAATATGAGGCAACGGAGGTGGATAGAAACTTTGAAAGACTTCGACTTTACGTTGGAATACCATCCGGGAAAGGCTAATGTGGTAGCCGATGCTTTGAGTAGGAAGAGTGTGTCGGCTTGTTCGGCACAAATGGCTAGTCAACAAGAGTTGTTGAAAGAATTTCGAGACTTGCACCTAGAGGTAGAGTTTGCTTTAGGGAATATGAGATTGGGTATGATCACCATCTTGAATGGTTTGTTAGAGGACATTGCTAATTGTCAAGGTGACGAGTTTCTCATGGAGAAAAGGGCTTTGATTGTTCGAGGAACCAACCGAGATTTCAAGGTGGGATCAGACAACATCTTGAGATGTAATGGTAGGGTGTGTGTGCCCGATGCGATGAACTTGAGAAACACCATTCTAGGGGAGGCACACAAGAGTAAGCTTAGTATGCATCCCGGGGCAACGAAAATGTATCAGGACCTGAGGCAAGATTTCTGGTGGCCGGGTATGAAGAGGGATGTGGCCGAGTTTGTGGCGTCGTGTTTGACTTGTCAGAAGGCGAAGATTGAACATCAGAGACCAGCAGGGATGCTGCAGTCTTTAGATATCCCCGAGTGGAAATGGGATAGCATTTCTATGGATTTCATCACTGGTTTACCCAAGACCAGGAGGAAGCATGATTCCATTTGGGTGATAGTGGATCGTTTGACTAAATCCGCTCATTTTCTACCGGTAAGGATTACGGATACGGCGGCAAAGTTGACCGATATTTACATTGCTGAGATTGTGAGGTTACATGGGATTCCGTCGAGTATAGTGTCGGATAGAGATCCAAAGTTCACTTCACATTTTTGGAAGACTTTGCATGAGGCGTTGGGGACGAAACTGAGGTTGAGTTCTGCCTATCATCCCCAGACCGATGGGCAAACTGAGAGAACAAATCAGTCACTAGAGGATTTATTGAGAGCATGTGTGCTGGATGATCGTGGGAGTTGGGACGACGTGTTGCCGTTGATAGAGTTCACGTACAACAATAGTTACCATTCGACTATCGGAATGGCACCATATGAGGCTTTGTATGGGAGGAGATGTCAGACTCCTTTGTGTTGGTACCAAGATGGGGAAAGTTTGATAGTAGGACCGGAAATGGTACAACAAACGACGGACAAGGTCCGAAAGATAAGGGCAAGGATGAAAGTTGCTCAAGATCGTCAAAAGAGTTATGCGGATAGGCGTCGGAGGCCTTTAGAGTTTGAGGAGGGAGACCACGTATTCCTCCGTGTTACTCCAACAACGGGTGTTGGAAGGGCTTTGAAAGCGAAGAAGTTGACTCCGAAGTTTATAGGACCTTATCAGATTACGGAGCGGATTGGGAAGGTAGCATACCGGATCGCGTTGCCACCGGTACTATCTTTGATTCATGACGTGTTCCATGTGTCGCAATTACGGAAGTATACACCGGATCCATCACATGTGATCACACCAGATGACATCCAGCTGAGGGATAACTTGTCATTTGAGGTTCCGCCAATTAAGATTGCGGATAGGAAGATGAAGCGTCTGAGGACGAAAGAGATACCTTTGGTGAAGGTAATATGGAACGAAGCTACGGGAGATGCCACCTGGGAGCTCGAGAGTAAGATGAAGGAATTATACCCCAGTTTGTTCGACGATGTCTAAGTTTCGAGGACGAAACTTCTTTTAGGGGGGTAGTATTGTAAGACCCAAGATTTCATTGTATAGTTGGTTTAAGGAATATTAGGGTCTCGATGTGTTCGTGTGATGAAACATCGTGTAATTATAGGAGTTTGCTGTAATTGAGTCTGTTTTGTGCTCGTGCACTGTAATTGTACAGACTTTTGTCTTGTGATCCTGTTGCTTGAATAAGAAGTTACTTGTGGTTTCAGAATAATAAGTTTTGGATTATTCTTGTTTTTGGAAAAACGAGTAGGATTTTACCCGTCGTTGTAAAATCTTATTGCGTCTGTTTTGAGTGAGGTTTCGGATGGAAGTTTTATATATCTGCGCGAGTTAGGATATATTCTGAGAATAATTTTCCAAGGTATGGAAGAAAATTACAGTCGCGGAAAAAGATTCGGCGATAAGTTTTGGAAATGTTAAACGTTAGACGTTCTTTCCGTAGGTTTTATGTTTTTGTGGTTTTCGTTCGTCGCGTCGCGCGAGAGCTGAGTACGAGACTTGTTATGGGAGAGTTGTTTAAATCTTGTGACTTTCTCATAAAGTAAAGTGATCCAATGGCTAGGGTTAAGCTTGGACTTTTGACTTTGATCCAATGGTGGTTTGGCTATCAAGAGCTTATAATAGTAAGGAGGTTTATGACTTTGTGAGACTTAGAAAAATTTCATCACAACTCACTCTCTTCTTCTTCCATCGTGCCATCACTTTCTCATACCCTAACCTTCACTAAATTTTCCATTTCTCACCATTTCACTCCATTTCAAGCTTGGAAGCTTAGTGGAAAGTTGTAGAGAATCACTTCCTTAAGGTAACCCTCTCTTCTCATCTCCTAGGTTGGTAGATTTTTAGAGTTGTGAGGTTTTTGGGTTATGTTCTTAAGAGGGTTTGGTGAGAAAGGTTGTTCTTGCTAGTTCTTGTTTCATGAAAGTTGTTCATGAGAGTTTAGTAAGCATGCTAGGCTTTGTTGTTTTTGTTTTCCATGAGTTGGTGAAAAATCTCATGAGAAAAGTTAGGGTTTTGGTTTGGTTATGTATTGATCAATAACATGTGGTTAAGTTGTAAGGTTTTGAAAAGAAAAGTTGTCTTTGAACCTTTGGGCGAAAGGGAAATGCGTTGTATGGTTTTGTTTTGGAAAATCCGATGAAAAATATTTTGAGGTTTATGAAAATATTTCCTAAGTGTTTTTGGGTAGTGTTTTGGGGTCAAAATGGTTTAAAACTATTGTGACATGTGGTGTCGCTTTTTACCTTGAAAACATGTTTGAAAATGATTACCGGACGGTTAAGGCCCGTAATAAAACTTGTGCTTGGATTTGGTTTTGATTTTGGAAATGAAAATCAAATAACTTGCACTCGAAGCAACCAACAAGCTTTCGGAAAACGAATTGCTTGCTTATGGAAATGGTTTGCTTTTATGCCTTGAAAAAGTGTTGGGAACTAATAGAATCAAACTAGGCTTGGGTGGAAAAGGGTGGTGTGAGTTGCTGTCTTTTGCTGTCATGACAGTTGAAACTCGCTGAGCGAGTGGTTACTCGCCAGGGCGAGTGTCACAGGTCCTGACAACACGCCAGGGCGAGCTCCAGAGCGAGTAAGACCAGTACTCCCTGCCTTCACTCGCCACCAACTCGCCAGGGCGAGCTCTGGGAGTTGAGATTTTGGATTCTGATTTCTAAAACTTCGTTTTTAACTTCTAATCCCTTTTTATTAATTTATGGAAGTGGTTGGGATTGGAAACGAGTTTTTCGGGTACTCGGAAAGTACGTAACTTATAACGCAAGAAAATAGCCATTTTGCATTTCAAATTATTTAAGACTTTTGACAATTGTTTTGGGTCCTAAAAATAGTACAAATAACTCATGGTGGTTGATCAATACGATAGATTTTGGTATGATATCCGAAAGAGTGGATTTTCCTTAGAAACCTTTAGGTTTTGGGGTTTTGGTGTAGTTTCAATACTATTGGTTAGAGAACAATGTATTGATTGTACGCTGCTTGTTTTAGGAAGCGCGTTGTGTTGTTTGAGCGTGTGTTATTGACGGAAGCTTGCCGAGGTAAGGGCTCCACTTTATTTCTGTCTTTTAAAACGGTTTGACATGCTTGGAATTCGCTGCGACGCAATTGTTGGTGTGCTTGGCATGTATGTGTTATGTATTCTCGTGATGAGAACGTGTTTACATTACTTGTGCAATTTACATATGATTTTGAAAATATATGTATGAATTGCTATGATTTGGTTACATATGCTTGAGAGGTATGTATGTGTGGCATTAGCATATGTAGGGAATCGTATGCTCATGCATTCATTGTGCGTAGTTGCGTGAGTGGACTACGGGGTGTTGGTTGCGTGAGTGGACCCACCCAAAATCCTACGGGATCTTTTTGAGTACAATAAGTGGTTGCGTGAGTGGACCACGGGGTGTGATTGCGTGAGTGGATCCACCTTAACCCTTTGCGGTTTTATTGGTTATGATGAGTAATTCCGGAATTCATTTGCATGTGGTAGCTCTGGTAGTACCACACCCATTGTAGAAGTCTGCATTAGGCTTGTTGTGCACTATATATATAAGCCCGTTGGCGGGATTTGTTGAATGTTTTAAGAGCTTTCTCTTGTGCTTTGTGGAAATATTTGTTATGTGTACAATCTCTTGCACCGGTTATATATATATGCTTTTATTTTGTGGTGACCCTTTCTTTCATTTGCGGGCTCATCCCACCCCAGATGACGATGTAGGTCGAGAGGATGGTGTTGGCAGCTCTAGGCCATAGAGAGCTCGTGTTGGAGCTGGGTGGTAGTTTTAGTTAGACTATGCGCCGGTGTGTTTGTGCACTGTGCTTTTTGATTAGCATAGGACATTCTAACTTCTTTTGGTTAGTTAGTGCTTGTAAGCACATAGACTTATGGATTGTAATTATTCAGGTTTACACTTAGCATTTTCGAATACAATATATATATGGTGTGATATATATATGGTTCGTTTGTAATATTTAATGTCGGCTCAATTAAAAATGTTTTGCGCACTCTGAGTGTTGGTTAAAAAAAAAAATAAAAAAAAATAATGCCCTTTTTGCGTTATGAAAATGGGGTGTTACAGAGTCGAAGGAAAGGAACGAACCCTTTCTCGTGAAACCTTTCTCAACGATGAAGAAGCACAATCTATTTCTTTCTTTTTTTAACAGAAGCGCAATATTAATCTAGTTCACTGGTGAAACCTTACTTTTCTATATTTATCTTTATTTCTTTTTATTGTTTCTTGTTATTTTATTTATTTATTTTGATCAAGTATTTCTTTTTATTATTTCTTCTTTCAATTCAAAAGTATTGGTATTTATTTTCTTTAATTTTAGATAACAGCTTTAAAAATTAACTATCTATTTTTATTTTTCAACACAAACGGAGAGATTTCACACTATTAGTTTTTCTATTAAAAAAATTTAAGAAAAAAAAATATATTAAGTTAAAGCGAGAGATTTTACGGTCGCTAAATTTCGGTTTCTCAATCAATCTCTAAAGCGACCGATTTAGTGACCAAAATATTTTTCACTTTGAAGCTTGAAATATTGGTCTCTAATTCGGTCTCTAAAAGCAACCGAAATATTGGTCACTAATTATTGGTCTCTAATTCGGTCTCTATAATTATGTAGCAACCGATATAGCGACCGATTTTTTTTTTAAGTTTATGTTCAAAATATCAGTCTCTAAATCGGTCTCTATAGTGACCGAAATATTTCGGTCTCTAAATCGGTTGCTAAAAGCGAGTTTTCTAGTAGTGATGGGAAGCTATTTGCCTCTAAACAATTTTCGAAATTCGATTCCTCGAACCCTATATGGGTGCCACGGCCAAATGAGGCAAAAAGGGCAACCCTACACATTTTTTTTCATTTGAAACCCTAGCCCACATTCATTAGCTCGTAACGATATTCGATCGTGTACCCGACTCCTTTTGAAACTCGAAGTAAATTTTTTCTAAATTATGTTCTTCGAGTCGCTCAAGAACACGAGAATAATTTTTTTCTTATTTTTCAAAACAAATTTCATAATCACCGATCCATTTTGCCACAAAGCTTAAAACTAACATCAAAAATCAAATCACAAAACAAAATCCAAGTTTATGATCTTTTCAAAAATTTTTCTTAAAACCCTAACTAAAAAAATTTGTGAAAACATAAATCAACCATGGAAACTTCTCATGCTTCACTCAAGTGTACTAAGAAACTCTCAAGAACACTTCTATGGAACCAAAACTAAATAAAAACTAAATTCTAGAATTTTTTTCCTCAAGAACATAATCAACACATTCCAACAACCCTATGAGTTTAGCTAGCTAAGAGATGAAAGAAGTCTAGTTACCTTAGAGGAGATGATTTCTTGTAAGTCCTATGATTCAACAAGCTAAAAATCAAGAGATTTGGTGAAGTAATGAAATTTTGGTGAAGGTATGGTGAGGAAGAAGAAGCTCACGACCAAGAGAAAGAAAGGAGTGAAATGAATTCCAAATTCTAAGTCTCCTAAAATAACCAAAGTCTTACTATAAAGTGGTATTGGTTCATGGCAACCATTGGATCAAAAGGCAAAGTTCAAAGATTAAATCCTAGCCATCCATCTCTTCACAAAATATCTAGATATTCTTATGGTCTTAGCCCACTAGCTCGCTCAGTCCCCGCGCTCGCGCTCGTAACGAGTCGCACCTCGCTAACGGACGGAAATCACAAAAATATAAAATCTACCAAATAAACGTCCGTCGTAAACCGTTTCCAAATATTATCGCTAAATCTTTTTCCCCGACTGTAATTTTCTTTCACACCCTCGAAAATTATTCTGACAATATATCCTAACTCACGCCGATATATAAAACTTCCATCTAAATTTCTACGAAATTCAGAAGCCGTAAAATTTAACATCAGCGGGTAAAATTCCTACTCGTTTTTCCAAAAGCGAGAATAATCCAAAACTCGTTATTCTGACTACACATAAACCTTCTTATACTCCAAAGAAGACTACGACCCAAAAGTCTGTGCCTTTCCAGCGCACGAGCACAAAACAAGCTCCATTTCAGCAAAAATTCCATTAATGCGACGATACTCACAAGACCGCTCCACCAAAAACCCTAAAAACTTAGCCGACACTAAAGTTCCTTAGAAAAACTGTACAGTGGAATCTTGGGTCTTACAATAATATTTCAATTAATTTTGTTGGATTGATTGAATATTCATCCATCGGAAAGATAATAATAGATGGATTAAATTGGATTTTATCTTTAATGGATGAATTTGATTTTTTGAATGAAGTTGTAATTGTAATTATTTTATTTCATTATGTTTTTATTTTTTATATAATTTATTTAAGTTTTTAAAATTAATAATAAGTTTTAATGTTTTTATTTAATATTTACTGTTTTTTTAAATTAATTAATATAAATAAATCAAAAAGAAAAATAAAGAAAACAGAAAAAAAAATTTGGTTTTTTTTTTTTAATTTTTAATGCCACGTGGCAAAAAAAAATTAAAAAAAATTATTTTTTTTAAAATTTTTAATGCCACGTGGCAAAAAAATAATTAAAAAATAAAAAAATATCCACGTGGAGATTCCCTGCATTGGTGTCGCTCCAGGGGGTATCCCAAAGAATCTTCAGTCTGCAAGGGGGGATCTTAAAAAATTTTTTTTACAGGGGTATCCCAAAACTGACCTACTTTGCAGGGGTATCAACTATTTAACCCAAGAATCTATTAAAGTTGTGTTGGATCGATTTTAAGTTTATTTATAGATTGATGAAAAAAAGAAAAGGATCGGACCTAGAAGGCAGCATTGTAATGTGTTGCGATTGCAGAAAGAATCGGATCAGAGTTAATTGCTGTATGTATTGGAATGGTGTGGGAATGAATGAACGTCACTGATTTTGATGAATTGGAAACCAAATAGTATTCAATTTTGATCGACAGAAGAAAGGAACGATCTAGCACATCATATGTAGCATATCATGGTATTATCATGAATGATTCATATAGGAATTAGGAACCACCCCAAATTTACGTAATTTGTTTATTATCATCTTTTTTCTCCTTACTTTTTCTTTTTTTTTTATTAAATTTCTTTCTACTTATTTTTTTTTTAAATAAATTAAATATGTGATAAGAAAATTATTGATTTTGATTTGAATCTAGTTAGTAGATTAAAAGGAACTACTTCTAAATAACCTAATTTGTCATCAACAATTTTAACAATATTTAAAATTTTCTAATTTTAAATGTATTTTTACCTCTAAAGATAAACAAACAAAAAAAAAACATAAAAATAGGAAGAAAAAAAGAGATACAAATAATTAAAAATATACTGACAATATATTAAAAGGTACTACTACTAAAAAACTGATTTGTACTTATCAATTTTAATAATTTTTCAAATATTTTATTTAATTTTACCTTTAAAGATAAAAGAAACAAAAAGATATAAAACATAAAAAATAGGAAAAAAAAAAGATACAAAATATAAAGATAGGAACAAAAAAAATTAGTTAAAAGAAATCTACGCATAAAAATAGGAACAAAAATCACAATGATAAACACAAAAAATAGTAATTCAATCTAACATATAAGAACTTATATCTAAAAAAGGTTATAACAACTTAATTTATCAAGCAAAACAAACCAAGAATTGTTTCGGAGTTTGACTATGATGTAAATAAAATTTGGTAAAAAATTGTTCTCCCAAAGAATCGAACTCGGTTCTCCCGAAAAATTGACAGCTTGTCATGTTATTTTGGAAATGTCGTTAAACTCACTCAATTGTTTTATAAATATTTCTAGCAATTGTGTTGTTTCCCAGCGACTTTACAATGTTGTTGCAAAAAACTATACTATTAGCGGCAACAATAATTATTGTTGGGATAAGTAATTTTTTACAACGATAATTTAATTGTTGTGAAAAAAACTAACTTATAACAACAACTTAAATTAGTTGTTGCTATATGTACATTTTTGTCAACAATTTAACTCTCGCTGCGAAAAAGTCGCTGCCAAAAATGATATTTCTTGTAGTGAGATATAAATGGCAGTTGCCGCGATGGTGGAAATTTAATGTCAAACGGTCTAATAGATCTTAAACCAGACTTCTTTTTTTTTTTTTGACAAATCTTAAACCAGACTTGAATACCATATAAATTGGGTTAAACCAAACTTTGTAATGTGGGGGTTTTCACTCAGTTATAAACTTTAAATTTAAATTTTTTTAAATGTTGGGTCGATCATAACGTTAATATTAGACGGCTCATATTTAAATGTAATTTTAAATTTTTTAAAACATAAAATTCAGTTACCGGTACCAACTGCACCCAATCAAGGTCCAATTCTGATAGGCGGTAGGGTTCTAAAGTAAATTTGATATGCCTAAAATAAATACCACGTCTATATCCTCAAAATTAAAAGAAAAGAAGACAATCTAAATAATATTATTAGATACCTTATTTCATATAATTAATTACCGTTAACTTATAGTACAAAACACAATTTTAAAGTACTTGAAATTAGAAAAATAAATTTTACTTCAATTTTTGGGTACAACCGCAATAAATAGTATTTCTGGGCCTTCATGTACTCATTTGAGTCTGATCTAAATACAGAATCATGTCGGGGCAAGATCTAATCCGAGATTATAGTGGGTATACATCCACATCGCCTATCGATACATGCCGGTTTTGTACCATTTCGGCAAAACTTTTTTCGGCATTCATAATCTGTTCGACATTTGAGTGGATAAGCTGATAAAAACAAGAGTATATAAGAGAATATAACTAAAATTAGATAATATATTGTATATCTATACTAATATATAAATGGGATACAAATTTTTAGGATGACTTTTTCATTATTCCTATTTTACCCTTAAAAAATAACTTTCACTTAAAAATCAATTTTCAGTTTTTTTAGTAAATAATATTTTTTTTTCTTCTTAATAACAAAGCACAACTTCCACATAAAAGTAAGTTTTCAATTTTTTTATAATAACAAAAAAAAAATTCTTCTGGATAACTAGCCACAACAAAAAAGGATGTAACTAAGTCCAATAAAAAAGAAGATTAAGTAGTTATTTATATTTGCACAATAAAGAATATCGATCACCAAAAAAAAAATATCGATCACACAAACGGGCACGGTTTCGTGCCCGTTTGGCGGCTAGTAATACATAAAGAAGAAACTTTGAAACAAATAAAAAATGTCTTACGTTCTATGTTAGTTGAAACAATAGATATGGACAGTAAGATAATCATAAGATAAATAAACCTAAGAATTTGTCATATTTTTCGTCCTATGAAAGTAACAAATGGATTTATCAAATTATATCTTATAATTATATTCCTTTCCTAACATCAATTAAATATTTTTTAGCTCTACTATAGTTGTAAAAAACTCTTCCTAAAATAAAAAATATTACTAAATGTCTCTTAAGTATATCAATATGTCGTGTTTGTCCATTCAACTTGTAAGACCCAAGATTTCACTGTACAGTTTTCCTAAGGAACTTTATTGTTGGCTAAGTTTTTAGGGTTTTTGGTGAAGCGGTTTCGTGAGTATTGTCGCGATAATAGGATTTTTGCTGAAATGGAGTCTGTTTTGTGCTCGTGCGCTGGAAAGGCACATACTTTTGGGTCGTAATCCTCTTTTGAGTATGAGAAGGTTTATGTGTAGTCAGAATCGCGAGTTTTGGTTTATTCTGTTTTTGGAAAAACGAGTAGGAATTTTACCCGCTGTTGGAAATTTTTACGATGTCTGAATTCCGTAGAAATTTAGATGGGAGTTTTATATATCGGCGTGAGTTAGGATATATTGTCAGAATAATTTTCGAGGGTGAGGAAGAAAATTACAGTCGGGGAAAAAGATTTGGCGATAATATTTTGAAACGGTTTACGACGGACGTTTATTTGATAGATTTTATATTTTTGTGATTTCCGTCCGTTAGCGAGGTGCGACTCGTTTACGAGCGAACGCGAGAGCTGAGATGTGAGGAAGCTTAGAAAATATCTTGTGAGGATAAACTTGGATTGATCCAATGGCTAGGATTGAATCTTGCAACTTTAAACTATTTGATCCAAAGGCCATAAGTTAGCAAGACTTGTAGTAAGGAGGTTTAGCATTTGTGGACTTAGAGAAAAATCACAAAACACTCTTACTTCTCCCTCACTTTGCCGTGAGCTTTCTTTCTCTCTTTCACCATTGAGAAAAATCTCATTTCTTCACCAAATTGATCCATTTCAAGCTTGTTGGAACCATAGGAATTGCAAGTAGTATCTTCTCTAAGGTAACTAGACTTCTCCTTTCCTCTTAGTTGGTCAAACTCATGGAGTTTGTTGGATTTTTAGTTTATGTTCTTGAGAAATTTTTGTGAGAAATTGTTAGGAATTGATTCTTGTTTCATGAAAGTTGTTCATGAGAGTTTAGTAAGCATGCTAGGCTTTGTTATTTCAATTTTTCATGAGTTGGTGAGAATCTCATGAGAAAGATAGTTAGGGTTTTGGAAAGAAAATTTATTGATCAAGAACATGAGATAGAATTTATATTTTTGTGAAAATGATGTTGTCCTTGAGCCTTTGGGCAAAATGGATGTTTGATTTTAGGTTTTGTTTTGGATAAAGTTGATGAAAATATTTTAGTGTTCTTGAGAATTTTGTGAAAACTATTTTGATTGTGGATTGTGTTTTGAAAATGTTTTGTTTGTTCAAAACAATGATTTTGGGAACTAGTTGATTATTACTAGGGTTTTATAATGAAAAAAAAATGGGAACTAGCCTTGTTTTTAGAATTTGGCCGTGGCATATTATGTATATGTCCATGAGATTTCTAAATTTTAAGCCATAATTGGGAAGGCATGATCATGGTTTTCTTTGGAATAATTAATGTGGTTTTGTTTTGAAAGAAAACTAGTAACTTGTGTTCTAAGTAAACAAGTTAATTGGTAAAGTTTTGAAAAGTGTTATGCTTTGATTTGAAATGGTTTTGGTGTAGGAGCTTGATCACTTTTGAGTTTCTTTTGAGAAATTAATAATGGTTTGAGTATTATAAACTATGTTTGATTTTTGAAAACAATGTTTTAGGTGTGATTTCAATTCTGGCTGAAATCTTTAAGGGTATTTAGGTCCTTTTAAAATTGTTTTTGTGACCTGGAAAATTAACTATTTGATCCGTCTTTTCGAGACGAAGATTTCGGTGTATGGCTCGTCTCGATCGGATAAAAATTGAATGAGTTATGACCATTTTATTTGAGAAGAAAAACTTGTAACTTGCGGCGCAAGTAAACTTTTATTTTTGTGAAATTTTCTCGAAGAGTTTGGATGTTGTTTTCAAATGGTTTTAGTGTGTGGAATTGATTGTTTTGGTGTTGGAAACAAAAGTATTTCATAGTTTGTTTTGAAACGAAAATATTTTCGTGTAGCGAAAAATAGTGTATTTAATTTCGGGAATTTTTAATCACTATAGGGAGAACTCGTAATCACTATCCGAGAGTGTTAGAATGTACCTTAGACCCCTCTAGAGTTTTGGGAATAGGTTTCGTTTCAATAGAATACCGTGAGAGTATTTTATTGATATTACGCTGCTTATATTTTAGGAAGCGTGAATTGTAGAATTTCGCGAGAAAGGTTAACGGAAGCTTGCCGAGGTAAGGGCATCACTTTATTTCTGTCTTTTCACTGAGTTACAACATGTTTGGTTATTTTCGGTGATGTGTGTTGGTGTGCTTGGCATGTATGTGTTATGTATTCTCGTGATGAGAAAGTGTTTACAATACTTGCGCTGTTTACATATGATTATGAGAATATATGTATGAACAGGTGTTTGGAATACATATGATGAGAAATGTATGTTTGTTGTTATGTTTGGTTTACATATGCTAGAGAGGTATGTATTCATTGCATTAGCATATATGGGGAAGTGTATGCTCATGCATTTGGTAGTTGCGTGTATGGTGTGGTGATCGGGAGAGCCCACCTTTTTATTCGTAGTGATCGAGAGAGCTACGAGATTTTTGTTGAGATCGATACGTAGTGATCGGGAGAGCTACGGGGTGTGGTGATCGGGAGAGCCCACTCTAATCCTTGTAGTGATCGGGAGAGCTACGGGATTCTATTGATACTTATGGTACGGGGTGTGGTGATCGGGAGAGCCCACTCTAATCCTTGTAGTGATCGGGAGAGCTACGAGATTCTATTGATACTTATGGTACGGGGTGTGGTGATCGGGAGAGCCCACTCTAATGGTTCGTAGTGATCGGGAGAGCTACGGGGTTTCCATTGGTATTGTTAGTAGGGGTTGGACCTACGATTCCGGAATTCATGCATGTGGCGAACCAGTGATTGGTTGTCACATTCATTGTAGAAGTCTGCATTAGGCTTTGTGTGCATTATTTATATAAGCCGTTGGTGGGAATTATTTTGTGTTTAAAGAGCTTTCTCTGTTGGTATTTGTGGAAATTTGTCATGTGTACATCTTTCGCACCGGATATATATATATATACTTTTATTTTGTGGTGACCCTTTCTTTCATTTGCGGGCTCATCCCACCCAGATGATGAGTTAGGTCGTGGTGACGACGGTGGCTGTTCAAGGCCCCAGTGAGATGTTGGAGCTTTAGCTTAGTTAGACTATGCGCCGGTGTGGGTTGTACACCGTGCTTTTTGGGTTTAGGCTTAAGATTCTAACTTGTTTTGTTGTAAGTATTTGAATACTTAGACTTGGATTGTAATTATTCAGGAATACACTTTGCTTGTCGAAGCACCTTATGGTAATTAGTTCTTTTGTATATTTGAATGCCGGCTCATTTAAAATCTTTTATGCGTAACTCTGATGTGTACAAAAAAAAAAAATTAATGTCTTTTCTGGCATTTGAAAAACGGGTTGTTACACAACTCACTTAGTAAAAAGGTCACATAAAAAACATACCAATGATAAGTATTCATTATTATAGGACTCGAAAGAAACCCCACTTACATATCACTGCTATGTTTAGTGTGTGGATATAAATGGTGGAGACCCGATAGTGGAAACATGGTAGCAGATGTCCCAACGGATTTCACACAAGAATCTATTACAATCTTAGAAATTGTGTTGGGGCTAACTTAACCTTATAAAATTGCCTTAAAAGTGAGTTTTCACTCACACATAATCCCATATTTAGACAATCTTCATCCATTATTGGATTCTTAACATTAACACATGCAAAGTCTACTTTTTCGTATCTATTAAAAGCAAACAAATCCTCTAAGGTTTCTTAAAAATATTAAAATGATAGAGCAATATAAATATAAGTGTGATAAAAATCACAATATTAAAAACATTAAGTCATCAATATAAAAGTACATTCTTAGAAGTGAAATTACAAGGTTCTTGGAATTAGGAAAATAACATTTTCTTAAAATTATTGGGTACCAACAAAATAACTATATGTCTTAATGACAAGTCATGAAATATACTAGCAAGGCATTCATGTACTATCTTGGGTATGACACTAAATCAAGAAACATCTGAGTACAAAATCTAATTTGGTAGTAAATTTGCAACACAACTACATAGGAGATTCAAAAACCTCAGTTGAAATATATTGCAACAATACTATTTTCGATAATCAGAATCTTCAAGAAATAAAAAATTATCTATAACGAAAAAATAGAATAAAATAATGTAACTAAAGTTAAATATTATATATTGTCTACGAAAATAGAAGGGAAAAAGAAAAGGATAAAAAATGGCTTACTAGGTGCAGCTACATTCTTTGAAACAAAAAATATTGATAAAGAGATAATCATCATGTATATAAACTTGACAAATTTAGACATACTTTTGGCCTTTAGATGTAACAACTGAATAAGTTATAAATACATTTCTCTTCTTATATCAATTGATTATTAATTTTTTTATTAAAATTAATAGCATCAAGACATAAAAAAAAAGAATTGATATTTTGTCTTTTATGAGTTGTCAAAAATTCGTCATAAAATTAAAATAAATTTAAGTGGCGCAAATACTTCATCAAGTTGCGTGTGACCCGTTAGAACACTTATTATAGAGAGTCATATAAAATACTTCCCAATCATAAGAATTCATTATTATTTTTACGAAATTTTCTATTATTTTATAACCTTTCAAATAATAAATATAGGAAAGCAAAAATAAAATAAAAAATTAATAATAATGGCGGACAACTTATCCATGCCGCATTGGTCATATTTACACTAAATGTCATAGCTACATCATATATTAAAACACACCTTTAAAAAAAATAGATTAAAAAACATATAATATTAACCTTTCTGTTGTTCCTATGAGATTGACTAAATCATAATGCTAAAACAACCAGCAACAACTAATGGTAAATCTAGATGTGCCGGTGCAACATGTTGAACAAGATGTGTCAGACATCTTGTCACTAGATAAAGAACATGTTGAAACAATATGTCCTAGACATTTGTGTAGGACATCTTGACTCAGAACAGTTTGATGAAGATTTAAACATATTCATTAGTGCGTGTATCTTTCCAAACTTGTTACAAGCGCGAATCTTCAAATGACAGCAGATCAAAGGTTGTATAACAAAGTTTGTTATCAATCTTCTTGTTAAGATACGATTCATATCTTAATTAAAGTGGATAAAGTTCAAATTGAATTTTTATCTTATGGAGTTTGTTTTTAAACAAAATTAGTTTGCTTTAGGAGATTAAGGTGGATATTTATGTGAACTACGTGGTAATTGACATTATTGTTGTATATTAATCACTTTATAATTGTGTATGACTTAATTATGATTCACATGTTATATACATGATTTATGTGTTATGATGTATCTTAATGTGAAATCTTGCATCTAATGGTGCAAATGTTAGTAGCTTTTATTTTATTATTATTCAAGTGTATAGTATTCGATATGCTTACATTTATTTTGGAATTCCTTACTAACTCTTTGTTTTATGTACTTGCTGGACCTTCGGGGGTCCAGGTTCTCAGGTTATTTTTTGTTCAAGTTGTCGATGAAGCTCCGCTCTGATTAGGACATGAGAAACGGTATTTGTATATATATATATATATATATATATATATATATATATAGGGGATGTATCTAGTGAGAAAGGTATCTCTTATGTGAGAGTGAGAGGAATAAATATAAATCATTGGATTAAAATGTATAGTTGAGATTTAATTAATTTCACATGGTTATTCTTTAAGTAGTAACATTGGATTAAAATAGCTTCTTTCTCGTTTCCGATTCGGATCTTGCTCTGAAGCATAGCTTCTTCATCTTCTTTGGAGCTTAAAGTAAGATATACGGATTTAAACTGCTAACAAAATTTTATTTGTCATTAAAATAGAAAAATAAAAAGACTAACAAAATTTAATGACAAAATTTCACATGGTTATTCAATTTTCTCCTTAAATTTTTATGAAAATCCCTTTTCACAATATTCATTCGTAAATCTTGGACATCGTCCTGAAATTTCCTCTGTTTACTCTTTAATTGAAAAAGAATTGGGAACGGATAGTTGATGAGATACAATGTTTTCTATTATAATAACAAAGGGCTAAAATCATATGCAATACATATCATAATTTACTAAGCTATGCAACAAAGAATATGACAGTTATCGAATTGATGTGTTCACAGCTACTAAGAAAATAAAAATAACATGAATGGTTCACTAATTGAAAAGTTGAAATTAGGGTCATGACTTTGGGGGAGATACAAGGATAAATTGAAACTCATGGGTGGCGCTGTAGTGTGGGGATTTCAATTGATGTTTTAAATCAATTTTGTTTTTCTTTCTTTCAATAATCTGCTAGAGGAAGAACAAGAGTTTGTGTATGCGTCCAAAAAAAATAACAAAAAAACAACACAGAAAGGTATAATAGTAAACATGCACACGCAGGTGAGTGTTTTGATGGGTATTAAGATATCAGCCGTTCGATTTCATCCAAAGATTGATATTCAATCCTCTCACTCTCACATAAGAACTAACTTTCTCACTTGATACATCCCTAGGGATGTCAATTTGCATCCGTTAGTGGGGATCCCCGCGGAGATTGCCCCGTTCGGAGCTCCGAAAATGGGGATTTTTCCCCGTGGGGATGGGGATGGAGGCAAAATCTCCCCCGTTGGCAATTCGGGGCGGGGATCGGGGAAGGCACATCCGTCCCCGCGGATTCCCCGAATCCGCCCATATACTTAACTATTATTATAATAATATATATATATATATATATATATATATATATATATATATATATATATATATATATATACTAACAGGTTTTTTCATATACATTTGACAATTTTAAGTATCTATTTTGCTATGTATTATGGGGTATTATAGTTATGAGTTTTTGTATGATTATGCATATTTTGCTATAAGATTTTGGCTATCGGTTTTTGATCATTATCATTATTAGTAGCCAAATGCTTTTGCATTTGTTTTTGCTTATGAATGAATTATGTGTTGTTTCTTTTTTTAAAATAAAATAAAGATGCAAAATATTTGTTTTTTTTTAAATAAAAAAAGAAAAAATAACGTCATATTACTATAATAATTTTGACAAAAAAATATAATTTTTTGTTAATATTCGATATCCGTGGATCCCCGCGGGAACCGTGGAAATCTGTGGGGATGGGGATGGAGATAAATATTTCCCCGTGGGGACGGGGATGGAGGCAAAAATTCCCCCGTTGGCAATTCGGGGCGGGGAACGGGGATAGCTTCCTCCGCTCATTCCCCGCCCCGTTGACATCCCTATACATCCCCTATATATATGTGTGTGTGTGTGTGTGTGTCGAGTCTTTCATTATGTCTTTTATTTAAAAGGATTTTATTGTATGAACAACGAATACTATTTTATTACCTTAGTATTATTTATTGGAAAAGAATGTAATACCTCAAACTAATGTTTTAAATCTTAATTTTGTGTTTCAAGAACTTATAAATTTATTATCCGCCGCATGTTTTGAAAATAATTTTTATAAATTTGGGATTCTCTATATATTCAGGTTTTAAATAGCTAAGCATAAATATGCATTTGGGACACTTCTATCCAGAGAGCTTTCTCACTGAGTTGAAGGTATTATTAATATAATCATCATGGTAATGAAATATGCAAACCTTCTTTTAACTTCTGTTATTCTTTTATAAAAATTTAAGGGTTTCAATATGTTTCTTTCGTTTTCAAATTTCAACACTTCCCTAGGTTGTTATGATACTTCCTAGTGATCCCTTTGTGAAAATTAAGAATATAGGTAATGTTTCTCATCATACTATTAATTAAATATTTAGGTAAGATTACTAAGATATGTTTAACTCTCACCAGATGAGATACCAATGGATGAGTTAGAGATACCAATGGATGAGTCAGAGATTCGTTAGAGCTTTACTAAACAAGGGAGTAGAGGAGCTGGACATATGGATTTATTTATATTATGTTTATGGAGGAATAAGAATGTGTTGTCTTTGTTCCTATATGTTTAATTAATCTTGCATGTTGTGCAAGTCTTTGGTTTAATTTATTATAAACGTTTAAGTGTCTAAGTTTATTATCAAAATTTTAATATTTAGCTTCAGTTTCATTCAACCTTCAATCAAGCTTCAAAATCCAGGTTTAGTTTCTCATTTTTCATCATTTAGTTTCATAAATTGGTAATTAGGTATTTAAAATTAGTTTATATAATTTGGTAATTAGGTATTTGTTTCATCATTTGGTTTGTTGTATGTTTTGATTCATTTATCTGAAGAAATTGGAAATTAGGTATGAATTATTTGTCAAACAATTTAATTCCAAAATTAGCAACAATTAATGCCATTCAAACAAATTGAAGCTGATCATCTATTTGCTGCTAGAAAGCTTGTATGAACTTGTTTTATGTTGATGTTATAAACCTTATTTTACAACTAAGTTTATATGAAGCATGTATATGAATCTGCATTTGTGTGCATGTAACAGCCCGGATTTTTAATAAAGAAATTGCTGAGAAAAACTTTATTTCTTTAAAAAGTCTGACTATCATTTTTTTTGTATCTTATAAAGAATAATAATTATTGAAGTTTATAAATAATAATCATACAATGAGAAAAATGTTTCATTCAAATTACAAATTGAGAAAACCCATATTTATTATCCCCGCACGCGTACAAGCAACTTATCAACTTCACACACTTCATCTTTAGCACCTACAACAATAATCATTTAAGGGTCAATTTCCATATCCATATTGAATCATACTCACCACAAGAATATATCATAAAACAATAACAAAACACTTCACCTTATTGAAAATATAATTATTAATTTATAAAAATAAGTAATTTTTCTCTTATCAAATGCAATGCAATGCGACTAAGACCTCCCTATATGAGAACACAAATGATCCGGATAATAAAATCTCATACCAATGAGAAACCTGCCACAAAGGCAAAAATATCAAACCTGCCACAAAGGCACCTGCCACACAGGCAAACATATCAAACCTGCCACAAAGGCACCTGCCACACAGGCAAACATACAGACTCCTATTCACATCCTATATGATGCATGTCTCAATAATATAAAGTCTTTTTCTACGAAAATGAACCACATGACCGTAACCAAAAATAAATAGAAGAACTAGTCTCTACACCTTTATATATATGCATCCTCTTCAAACCAAACTCAAGTCATGAAATAGATTCACAAATAAAACTTTGCACGGATTGGATAGCATCTCAACATATATACATATATCATATAAGGCAATTAAAAAGTAGCAATATGTATACATACTACAATGAACACCAACTTAAACAAACCACACGTAGCAACAAATGCATATAATTATATTCACATAACAAGTGAACCAATAACAACTATATATATAACAGTACTATTAAAATAAACATTCTGATCTACCAAAGCAAAATTAACAAAACACAATTATTTACTTATTAAAGTTGATTTCTTTGGTTCATTTTAAGTGATAAAGACTCTACTATCATCTCACGACATAGTCCTATGCAGTATAAATGTATGGGGAAATAGCCCTTACCTCAAACGCTTTTCTACTCATACTCGGAAATCCTTGAAGTTAGAGTCGTCACTCATTCGACGAACGATTCAAAGCTTTTTGGTTGTTGTTAAGAATACACAAAATTGGAGAGATTGATAATAGTATTTTTAAGTCAAAGGAACAATCTCAAAACATGGCACAAAGAGGATTAAGGTCGATAGAGAAGAAAATATATGGAGTTAAGTCATATGAGGTGAGTGATGGAATATATATTGGTGTGAGCCTTCTAATAGAGAGACTTGACATCTTCCTCAACATATGTCGAAGAGCAATAAAACAATAGAATGGTCTAGATTAATTAGAATAATGGTAATTTAATGGTATTCATTGCCATGTTAATTAGCAATAGAGGGAGAATGTGAGGTAAAATAATGGAATAAGGCATGTACCGAATTTACTCTATATATAACTGTGTCGGTTATGGAACAAATTATTGGAGATAAAGTATGGTATATTAACTCTACCAAAAAAAAAAAAGTATGGTATATTAACATGGGTAGTCCAGATTTTATGCCCAGGTAGTACACGTTTTGTTCCAATCATCATAAATGGATATTAATACACTAAATTTCAAAGTATATGTTTGGTCATAACAACTAAGTAATGATAATTGATTATAAAATAGTAACAATGATATTAATCAAATAATTGAGGTAGAAAATGGTTTTTGTATCATATTTATCCATATTAATTACCTCTCATTGAGCAAACTCACGTACCCACTAAATTGTTAAAACATGACACCAACATATCATGAAATAATAAAATAAATAGAGTATAAAATAATTAACACCACTATAAAATTTATTTATTAAATAATAAATCAATAAGATGCAAATGTAAAATATTGGGTCGTTACAGTGCACACCAATATTGAATCCCTTCAGGTTCTTATTTTTGTATATTGCATTCTTGATTTAATTTATTCTGATCACATTATCAGTAATTATTTGTGAGGCATCCCAATCATCTCTAGTATTGTTATTAGTTTTGAAAAGTAAATGTTCTTGGAACAAGATTCTTTGATATTGAGTTGGGACACAAGTGGCTTAAGAGATCACCAAAACTACCAAAGTTATTTTTTAATTGGAAAATTGAATTGAGTCAAAAAAATTAAATTTGGAAAATTGAATTATTATTTTCAGAAGCAATGTCTATCAAAAGCGAAGCTTGAACAGAAGAAAAACAAGCCAATCATAAGAATTCATTATTATGGAACTCCAAACACACTTCTCATGAGTAGCACTACCGAGTTTGGTGCATAGATATAAATGGTATAGTTGCCCCGATAGTTGAAATTTAATATCAAACGTCCAACCGATCTTAAACCAGACTTGAATACAATCATATAAATTGGGTTGGGCCTAACATAACCCTAAAAATGTTGGATTTTAATGTGAGGATTTTCACTCACTTATAAACTCATATTGATACCATCTTTGATCCAATTTTGGACTCTTAACATTGAGACCTACACAGTTCTGATTTTTGTTTTTTGTAATTTTCACCACTAGTTTAATCTGTTTTGGGGGTCAGGTCTGACATCAAGTGGTTACAGTCCCCTCCCGGTCAAAGTTGTGGAGGATCGAACCGTGGTCCTCTCTACCAAGTTCAACGTCAATCACCACTGAACCAACTATAACGAACAAATCCTCTGAGGTTGTTTAAAAAATTAAAATGAACGAGAATTATAAATTGAAGTGTGATAAAAATAACAAGTATAATAACATTATGTCATAATAAATACTCATAAAACTATAGTCATAGAACTAACATAATAATTATTGTTTACATTTCAAATTATAAATAATTCTTATGGAAATGAACTACAAAAAGTCAATTTTGTTATAGTTAAGGTGCATTCAATGCATCAGAGACGTTTGATTAAAATCAAACAATTCAGATTTAAATACAGGTTTAATTTTTTAAAACATAAAATTCTGATCTTAAATTTAAGCGGCCTGATTTTGATCAAACGACCTTCATTGCACTAAATGAATATAATTATCGGTATCAATTGCACCTAATCAAGGTACAATTCTGATAAGCGGTAGGATTCTAAAGTAAATTTGATATGCTTGAAATAAATACCATGTTTATATCCTTGAAATTAAAAGAAAAGAAGACAATCTAAATAATATTATTAGATGCCTTATTTCATATCATTACCGTTAAATTATAGTAAATTTTTTTTTTTAAAGTACTTGAAATTAGAAAAATATTTTTTACTTCAATTATTGGGTACCAGTGCAATAAATATTCTATCAGGGCCTTCATGTACTGTATTGAGTCTGACTTAAATACAAAATGATCATGTCGGTACAATATCTAATCCGAAATTATATTGGTTATACATTTACATCGCTTATCGATACACACCGATTTTGCAGGATTTCGACAATACTTTTTTCGACAATCATAATCTGTTTTACAATTAACTTTAAAAGGTGCAATGAAAAAAGAGTATGTAAGAGAATATAACTAAAATGAGACAATATATTTTATATAATATGTAAAGAATAAACTTTGAAACGGATAAAAAATGTCTTACGATCTACGTTAATTGAAACAGAAGATATGGATAGTAAGATAATCATAATATAAATAAACCTGACAATATGTCATATTTTTCCGCCCTATGAAAACAAATGGATTTATCAATTTATATTTATAATTATCTTCCTTTCCTAACATCAATTAAATATTTTGCAGCTCTAATATAGTTGTAAAAAACTCTTCCTAGGATAAAAAACATTACTAAAAGTCTATTAAGTACATCAATGTGTTGTATTTGCCCATTCAACACACTTAAAAATGTCACATAAAAAACATACCAATGATAAGTATTTATTATTATGGGACTCGTAAAATATCTCGCACACGTAACACTGTTAGGTTTATTGTGTGGATGTAAATGATGGAGACCCGATAACGGAAACTGTAACATCCCAAATTAATTAATAGGAGAATATTAATTAAAAAGAGCATTATTGAAGCTTAATTGGAGATATTCCTATTGCTTATAAAATAGAGGACTATGAAGAAAATGAGTTAATTTGTTAGTAAGTGAAGGGGTAAAAGAGGAATTGTAATGGTAGTAACGAGTTGAATCAGAGTGCGCAGCACTGGAACTCCGCGAATGTGAGGATAACCTTTAACCAGTAACCCTTAAGAGAGGAAAGTTTTATTCCAAGGGATTGAATGCGTTAAACTGAAGAATAGACGAAGTGTAGTTTCAGATGCAGACCTAAACAACCTACCCTGATGTGGATTGGGGAAGTCTGAATTTCGAGGACGAAATTCTTTAAGGGGGGTAGATTGTAACATCCCAAATTAATTAATAGGAGAATATTAATTAAAAAGAGCATTATTGAAGCTTAATTGGAGATATTCCTATTGCTTATAAAATAGAGGACTATGAAGAAAATGAGTTAATTTGTTAGTAAGTGAAGGGGTAAAAGAGGAATTGTACATGGAAAGGAGTTTATAAGTGGACTAAACCTATTTGCCCAATTCATTTTCATTTCATTTCATGGAGTCTAAGTATCAGAGAACAAAACACATTCCTCCACTCTCTCTCTCTCACGCCTTGCCCTTCTTTCACCAACAACAACTCATCAATTTGTGTCCCAAATTCTTGTTGAATTTAACATGCAAAGATTCAATCTTCTTCTCCAACCCATTCGTGTCATAAAGAGGTAAGTGCTACCCCTAGATTCTTCTCTTCATTCCAAATTCGTGCTCCAACTTTCCACCCTTATAAACATAAATTCTGTTTGGCCTTGCATGTATGAGAAACAAGTTGGATGGGTTGTTCTTGAACATAATGAATGGAAGCAAGTTCATGAATTTGGAGGATCATACATGAAGTCAGTTATGGTGTGGAAACTCAGTGGCTGCAATAGAGCTTATGTATCAGTGTTAAAGCTTCAATTTCCAGGTGGGTCCTTAGCATAGTTAGTTAGTTTTCCCCAATTTATGAACTATGCATGTTAACCTAGGAAATTAGGAAAATCTTGTGTGAGGGGAAATAACTCCCAATTTTCCCTCCATTCTGTCATATATTATGTCTATTATGTGTTTGCACTGTTTTAAAAGAGGATTGTAAGTGATTTCATTACAAAATTATCGAAATTCTTAAAACAGAGTGTTTTCTGCAGAAACTCGCCACGGCGAGCCTTCATGGCGAGTTAACAACTTCTGGGCTGATGAAACTCGCCATGGCGAGCGTTTTCTCGCCTCGCGAGCTGATTTGGGCCAGAACCAGTTTACTCGCCATGGCGAGAAGATTTCTCGCCATGGCGAGATTGTGCAGGAAATTTTACCAGTTTTCTCGCCATGGCGAGCAGATTTCTTGCCATGGCGAGCTGGAGCAGAATTGACCCAACTTTTCAATTTTTCCTAAAATTCATCACTCGTTTTATATCCTCTATTACTTCAGATATTTTTGCAATTATGTAATTAATATAATGTTTCACAGGAGGTCAAACGCAATTGGAATCTTAGGGTATAACTTAGGAAATTTAGTTTGTATGCTCCCCGGGTTTTGGGAAAATTATGGTAGTAAGAACTAAATTAGTATCAGTCAATCAAGAGCGATCTGTTATGTCGCGCTATGGACTCCCAATGGGATAATCCATTAGGATAAGTTATTGTGAGCTGCATGCCGTAACCGAATCGGTTGACGGATATGGCAGGCCTCTGAGACATGCTCACCTCAGAGTGTCCTTGTGTTTAAAATGAATAAGAGTTTATTAATCTGTGATACACCTTTATATTATACTATTATGTTATGTTAGTTAAGTTAGTATGTTACGACTGATTTTAGGATCCCCCGGTGTAGTCACCTATAGGAGGGTAGTAGGACTCACTGAGGCTTAGTAGTCTCACCCCACTCCAAACAATTTTTTTTTAGGTAAACAGGATATTCGGAGTAAGGACCAGTTAGGAGGCTGACAGTTGGAGCTGAGCTTGGATTGTCCGCTTTGAAGATCTTATTTTCTACATCTTGCTTTTAGTTTATTATCTTGTTTACTCAGAATACTAGCATTTATCGCTGTATTTCATTTGTTATCCCTTTTGTATTTTAAGCAATTTGTATCTTGCTAATTTATTCAGTAAATTTTAATTGTACTCAGATCCATATTATGCATGTCTTGACTAAATATTCTAGATATTTTAGTTGGGGCGTTATAATTGGTATCAGAGCAGGTCGATCCAGTATCGGACCTTGACATGAGTCATTTCAATCTTCCTAAGTAATACAGACCCTTTGGATCTAGACTGTTTACGCTGAAACCATCACGTGCTGAGCCTGATCAACTCAGTAATGTGTATGGTAGGCAGAGTATTATGGTTTAGAACTTAAGTGGGCTCTGAATTTCAAGCGTTAAATCCATAGTGAAGCTGCAATCGAGGAACAGCCGTTGGAGAAGATTCTTATAAGAGAATATTGGAGCAGTGGCAAATGGTGCCACAGGAGTGAGTTGTGTGTGCAAGCAAGGAATACAAGTGTATCCATATATTGAATTGTGTAGTACACAACAGTATTCAACTGACACTGTGTGTCAGGTAAACTCCCTGAGACTGTGAGTAACCCTATTCTAGCGAGAGTTTAAATTCAGCCAAGTTTGTGAGCCAATCAACACCCTAGACAGTAGGCAGTAAATCAAAACTCATCCTAAATTCAAGTTAGCATATGACTGGGAATTATGGTGTTGTACAAGGTGGGAAATTGGACGAACCACAGAATTATCTCTCTACACCCTGTCTAACTCGCTTAGCGAGTAAATGTACGCTACAGCGAACTTAGCAGGTTGCTGCTACTGCTTGTTGCTGCCTTATTCTCTGTTCAGTCATTCCCAGCCATGGTGAACAGTCTCCAGCCCTCCTTATGTATCCTAACATTCTATAACGCCCCAACTAAAGTATCTAGAATATTTAGTCAAGACCTACATAATATGGATCTGAGTACAATTAAGATTTACTGAATGAATTAGCAAGATACAAATTACTTCAAATACAAAAGGGATAACAATAAAATACAGCGGTAAATGCTAGTATTCTGAGTATACAAGATAATAAACTAATAGCAAGACGAAGAAAAGAAAAAT
This sequence comes from Trifolium repens, assembly GCA_030408175.1. NCBI lineage: Eukaryota > Viridiplantae > Streptophyta > Magnoliopsida > Fabales > Fabaceae > Trifolium > Trifolium repens. Next base: position 12,352,721 of record CP125850.1, read on the forward strand.
CTTCAAGGCGGACAATCCAAGCTCAGCTCCAACTGTCAGCCTCCTACCTGGTCCTTGCTCTGAATATCCTGTTTACCTAAAAAAATTGATTTGGAGTGGGGTGAGACTACTAAGCCTCAGTGAGTCCTACTACCCTCCTAGAGGTGACTACACCGGGGGATTCCTAAAATCAGTCGTAACATATTAACTTAACTAACATAACATAATAGCATATTATAAAGGTGTATCACAGATTAATAAACTCTTATTCATTTTAAACACAAGGACACTCTGAGGTGAGCAGGTCTCAGAGGCCTGCCATATCCGTCAACCGATTCGGTCACGGCATGAAGCTCACAAATATCATGTCCTAATGGATTGTCCCATTGGGAGTCCATAGCGCGACATTACAGGTCGCTCATGATTGACTGATACTAATTTAGTTCTTACTACCATAATTCCCAAAACCCTGGGGAGCATACAAACCTAATTCTAAGTTATACCCTAAGATTCAGAATTGTGCCGGACTTCCTGTTTAACATTAAATACATTATGTAACTGCAAGCTTATCTATCTCAGATGAGGACATAAAACGAGTGCCTTAAGAATATTTTTAAAAATTGAAAAATATGAGTCATTCTACACTTAACTCGCTACGGCGAGTCACCAGCTCGCTATGGCGAGATTATAGGTCCTGACCTAAATCAACTCGCTGTGGCGAGCAGAAGCTCGCCATGGCGAGTTTCATCAGCTCAGAGCCCAGCTCGCCATGAATACTCGCTAGCAACTCGCTATGGCGAGTTCATGCAGAAACACCCTGTTCTACGAAAAATCAGTAGTTTTAAAAGAGTACACCTACAATCATCCTCTGAGAAAGTGCAGAAACATAATATAATTAATGTAAGACAGAATAGAAGAGAAATTGGGAATTATATCTCATCACACAATTTAATTCCTAAATTTCCTATGTTAACATGCAAATATTTAATTTGGGGAAAACTATCTACACTATCCTAAAGAACCCACCTGATACGATGCTTATACTGATACCAATGCTCAGCAACAGCCTCTAATTCTTCTCCAACGGAACTCACTTGAACCCCAACTTGTGTTCTTGGACAAAAGAAAGGAATAATGTTAGGAATACTTCTAAGCTTGCTAAGGTTAAGAGGATGAAAACTGTCATAATAACAGCTGAGAAAGAAGTCAGAAGGGTTAGAGACAACTCACCAAAATTGGGAAGGCTGAACAACGAAAGCAACAACGAGCAGCAACACCCTGTTGAGCTCGCTGGGGCGAGTCATTACTCGCTAAGCGAGTATAGCAGCGTGAAGAAATGTGATTCTGTCGTTCCGGCCCAAATTTCACTCTCCACAGCATCCCAAGTCTTCCTGCCATTGCTGGGGTCGTATTTGTGGGAGATAAATCCACATGCATCAAGAAATTCCAAGTTTGGGTTAAGATTAGATTCAAAAAGGGGAATCTCATGAGTTCATGAAGATTTGATTTTCTTACCTTAACTCTTTGAGCAATAGAGACCCAATCTAACTGGTGGCAACTAACAGAGAGAAGGTGTTTGCCATGAACCCAAATCCTCCCATTGATGATGAAAAGTATTGAAATAAGAGGTAGTTGCAATGGAAGGGTTTTTCGGCCAAAAAGGGAGGAATTAGGGAAAAATGGAGCTTACTTGATTCTACATCTCAAGGGGAATTCAAAATTGGTCTTGCATGTTCCATTTACTAGAAATCAGAATTTCTTTAAGGGAAGGAGAAGATGGTGTTGGCGTGGGAAAATAAAAAGAAAAGAGAAGTGGGTGGTTTTGCTTTACTGATGTATTGCCTCAAGTGAAGAGAAATGAATGAATGGGTAAGTGCTTGGTCAAGGGATGGTCTTATAGTCATAAAATTGTTTCATTACCATTTTATCCTTTTCAATTTTTCCACCAATTGTCACTTAATTTCCCAATTAGGCTCCAAAATTGGCTTTAACCAATATTCTTTTTATTGATTAAAATTCAAGGATGTTACACTCTACCCTCCTTAAAGAAATTTCGTCCTCGAAATTCAAACTTCTCTATTCCACATCAGGGTAGGCTGTTTATGTCTGCATCCAATTTTTCACTTCGTCTAATCTCCAGTTGAAAGCACTTAATCCCTTGGAACAAAACTTTCCTCTCTTAAGGGTTACTGACTAAAGGTCATTCTCACATTCTCAAAAGTTGCAGTGCTGCGCACTCTGATTCAATTGCCTATAGTCATCTTGTGGCAGAGTTGCCCTTATCTTAGCCTATGATCCCATGGACTCCTCAATTACGGTCAGTCTTCTTCTGTTACCACTGGTAAAACTCCAACTCAATTGGACTTGGATGTCGGTATCTGGCCTGGTATTGATATTGTCATATCCAAATTCTCTCAATCATACAGCCGTTCTCCTTTCTGTGTACCACCATGCTCATCATGTTATATGTACCTCTGTATCGCGTGTTGTGAAATTATTCCAAAATCGATCGAAATATAACACGAGTGGAAAATCGTCTAGACACTACTGATTCTTCTGTCAATGAGTTTGAACTCATGAGCAGACGAACCTACAGTTATCCGATAAAATCCCACCTACAATTTCAATCTATTCTGGTACAGCACGGTGATCGCAGTTGCACATCCAACATGCGTATGCATTTAGGTTCAGATTATCTCTCAAGGTCAAAGGTCCAACTTGTTTGAATTTCCTTTATTGGTAACTAATGCGTGAACTGGGGTGAGAATATCAGATCCTCCACTTGGCTGATTGCTCACTTAAAGTGTAAGCTTGTAATGCTAAGGCTGAATTGAACGATTTGGCTTAGAGCGGTTGTCTGAATTATCTTAACAGATCACTAAGGATAGGGAAGGGTTTCTAAATGAGATTGGTATACTACTCCAAGTGAGTAAGTAATTCTTACACTTATGTTAATTACCTACTGGCAATTAGACTTGGAACTGAAATGTTCTGGTTCAAGCGTTCGTCTCCAGTACAAGACCTCACGAGATTACAGGAAATGAATCTAAAAGGTCGAAATGCTCGGTAGAGATAGATACGGTTAACACGCTAATCTAACATGAATTCAGAAGATGGGACTGCCAAGTTTGGATCCTAAATTCTGATTTCGCTAGAACAACTGAATTACGCTGGATAGGTAATAACTTCGAACTTAAATCTGAGTTTGATTGTAAAGGGTACGCAAAGATAGATAACTAATTACATTGAAGAATTGATTTAGCAGACTCGATTGCACGAAATTTGAATAATTCCCTGATACTGAGCTAAGTCTTTTGTATCAAAACAGTTACGGATGTTGATTGACAATCAACCAACGAGCAGGAAATGGAACTGAAACTATTCTTGACCTTCTCAAGAGTAATTGACTTACGCAGATAGGTTTTTGTTAACAGTAACACTACTGGGAAACTGATAAACACTTAATGCCGTTGTCTAATTGGGGCATTAATCCCTATTAATGAAACTTAGTTGGTTTCAAGGAATTTGAAAAGTTTGAATCCTAGTTGAATTTAGGCATAACATGTGATTGACAAGTCACTTAAGGCACGAGAAGAATTCTCTCATCTGACGCGTAATCAGACAAGTTATAGCGTACACACGTTCATAGTGTTCCAGGACTTATGAACGCAGATTTGAACATTGTTTGGTCCAATGAACTGGCTGAAAGAGGGTCTCAAAACGAATGAAAGGTAATTGAAAATTGGTTTCCTATCGGGTTCAGAGTAATGTTCAACATCTCTATTTCTGCCGCTAGAGCTCTCATGTTAGGACAACTGGATTCTCACTCAAGTTTCTTGTTGACGATTCCTAATGATGGGTCTAAATGATTTCTAACAGTCTCCTATTTTGTCTTCTACTGTCTGGCTTAAGGTTTGTTCTACACATAATGTCGACTCTATGTCGCTGGCATCTAATGTTATTATCTAAGGTAGTAATAAAGCTTGGTTAGCTTTAGGAGAGTAATAAAATATGGTAGTCTAAACCTAATCCTCAAACTGGATGGTTAGTGGGCCTTCAATATTGATTTACTAGCCTAATGGTAACTGGATGACAACTCTCGGATGTACGGGTAACTGTCCCTATTGGTTTCTTAGCTAATTGGTTCAACTGTAAGGGTTCGTAAACTGAATGGTCAACCTAACATGGAACTGAGTTTCCGGTTTCTAATCCATCTAATGGCAAGGCAACTACGGATTGACTTGGCGTCTAACGGTGTTGACGGTACCCCTTAACTGTTGCACTAGTTAAAACTTAATCTACAAGGGTCTGGTGCGACTATTGGTGTACTCTGATAGGCCGATCCTATTTACTGACATCTAAAGGTAGTTATCTTAGTTATTCACCTAATAGGTTTTGCGATAAGGAAAATATCGAGGTACGGATGCTGAGGTTTCCTATTCTTGACGGGTGATTAAATTGGTCAAAGGTTCTATGCCACTAGCATTTGAATGCTTGATTTAACGGTCTATAACAAACCTATTTGGATGACGGTGTTACTAAAGAGGAATTTAATTTTGATGTGAGGCAAGGTCAGTACTTATATATCAAGGTTCTATTATTGTCTTCAAATGTGATTCTCTAGCACAGGTTGTTCGATTTGAAATCCTAAACACGTAGTGTCGGTTTGTGCTAATCCATGAAGTTACTATTCTAGGGACATGATAGGAAAGGTACTTAATGAGTTTGATGGGTCTACTACTATAGACCGGTGCGTTTGAAAAAAGGAAATTCCTAATTGTTGTACTAAATGAAGTTTAGTTCTTAAGGGTGAAATAGGAATACTATCACGAAATGAAAGGTCGAAGTAACTTAGGGTAGGCATTCTAAACAGGTGCCTAATAAGGTAACTTGAGGGGAACATAGGAATGTGATTTTGTTTCTAATTTGGCTTCTCTAATTTGAACGGTTCGGTTGAATTCCTATTATATCCATCAGGTTCACTACGCTGGGTTACGGTTCAGAGTCCTATGGTGATTGGACTTAATATGCTCTCTCAGGTACGAATACAGATTACAAGGATTCTAATTGTTACCTCGGTTATGGTTAAGTTTCTGATAGTTCAACAAGTCCTTGGCATCTACTGGGAAAGGTAGAATGGTGAGATTATGGAAGAGGGCTGGAGGCTACTCACCATGATTAAAACAACTGAATAGGGAGTAAGGCAGCAACAAGTAGTAGCAGCAACCTGCTAAGCTCGCTGCAGCGCGCATTTACTCGCTAAGCGAGCTTGACAGAGTGTAGAGGAATAATCCTGTGGTCCGTCCAATTCTCTACTTTGCACCGCACTCATAACTCCCAGTCTTATACTAACTTGAATTTAGGATGAGTTTTGGTTTACTGACTACTGTCATTGGGTGTTGACTGGTCCACAAGTTTGGCTGAATTTAGGCTCAAGAAGTTTTACCTGACACACAGTGTCAGTTGAATACTGTCGTGTACCACACACTTCAGCATAATGATACACTTGCATTCCATGTTTGCGTACACAACTTACTCCTGTGGCACCATTTGCCACTGTTCCATTATTCTCTTAAAAGAGTTTCCTTCAACGACTGCTCCGTGATTGCATCTTAACGCTGAAATTCCAGAGTTCACCTCAGTTCTAAACCATAATACCCTGCCTACCATACACAATACTGAGTTGATCAGGCTCAGCACGCGATGGTTTCAGCGTAAACAGTCCAGATCCAAAGCGTCTGCATTACCTAGAAAGAGTTGGAATGACTCATGGCAAGGTCCGATACTGGATCGACCTGCTCTGATACCAATTATAACGCCCCAACTAAAGTATCTAGAATATTTAGTCAAGACCTACATAATATGGATCTGAGTACAATTAAGATTTACTGAATGAATTAGCAAGATACAAATTACTTCAAATACAAAAGGGATAACAATAAAATACAGCGGTAAATGCTAGTATTCTGAGTATACAAGATAATAAACTAATAGCAAGACGAAGAAAAGAAAAATCTTCAAGGCGGACAATCCAAGCTCAGCTCCAACTGTCAGCCTCCTACCTGGTCCTTGCTCTGAATATCCTGTTTACCTAAAAAAATTGATTTGGAGTGGGGTGAGACTACTAAGCCTCAGTGAGTCCTACTACCCTCCTAGAGGTGACTACACCGGGGGATTCCTAAAATCAGTCGTAACATATTAACTTAACTAACATAACATAATAGCATATTATAAAGGTGTATCACAGATTAATAAACTCTTATTCATTTTAAACACAAGGACACTCTGAGGTGAGCAGGTCTCAGAGGCCTGCCATATCCGTCAACCGATTCGGTCACGGCATGAAGCTCACAAATATCATGTCCTAATGGATTGTCCCATTGGGAGTCCATAGCGCGACATTACAGGTCGCTCATGATTGACTGATACTAATTTAGTTCTTACTACCATAATTCCCAAAACCCTGGGGAGCATACAAACCTAATTCTAAGTTATACCCTAAGATTCAGAATTGTGCCGGACTTCCTGTTTAACATTAAATACATTATGTAACTGCAAGCTTATCTATCTCAGATGAGGACAAAAAACGAGTGCCTTAAGAATATTTTTAAAAATTGAAAAATATGAGTCATTCTACACTTAACTCGCTACGGCGAGTCACCAGCTCGCTATGGCGAGATTATAGGTCCTGACCTAAATCAACTCGCTGTGGCGAGCAGAAGCTCGCCATGGCGAGTTTCATCAGCTCAGAGCCCAGCTCGCCATGAATACTCGCTAGCAACTCGCTATGGCGAGTTCATGCAGAAACACCCTGTTCTACGAAAAATCAGTAGTTTTAAAAGAGTACACCTACAATCATCCTCTGAGAAAGTGCAGAAACATAATATAATTAATGTAAGACAGAATAGAAGAGAAATTGGGAATTATATCTCATCACACAATTTAATTCCTAAATTTCCTATGTTAACATGCAAATATTTAATTTGGGGAAAACTATCTACACTATCCTAAAGAACCCACCTGATACGATGCTTATACTGATACCAATGCTCAGCAACAGCCTCTAATTCTTCTCCAACGGAACTCACTTGAACCCCAACTTGTGTTCTTGGACAAAAGAAAGGAATAATGTTAGGAATACTTCTAAGCTTGCTAAGGTTAAGAGGATGAAAACTGTCATAATAACAGCTGAGAAAGAAGTCAGAAGGGTTAGAGACAACTCACCAAAATTGGGAAGGCTGAACAACGAAAGCAACAACGAGCAGCAACACCCTGTTGAGCTCGCTGGGGCGAGTCATTACTCGCTAAGCGAGTATAGCAGCGTGAAGAAATGTGATTCTGTCGTTCCGGCCCAAATTTCACTCTCCACAGCATCCCAAGTCTTCCTGCCATTGCTGGGGTCGTATTTGTGGGAGATAAATCCACATGCATCAAGAAATTCCAAGTTTGGGTTAAGATTAGATTCAAAAAGGGGAATCTCATGAGTTCATGAAGATTTGATTTTCTTACCTTAACTCTTTGAGCAATAGAGACCCAATCTAACTGGTGGCAACTAACAGAGAGAAGGTGTTTGCCATGAACCCAAATCCTCCCATTGATGATGAAAAGTATTGAAATAAGAGGTAGTTGCAATGGAAGGGTTTTTCGGCCAAAAAGGGAGGAATTAGGGAAAAATGGAGCTTACTTGATTCTACATCTCAAGGGGAATTCAAAATTGGTCTTGCATGTTCCATTTACTAGAAATCAGAATTTCTTTAAGGGAAGGAGAAGATGGTGTTGGCGTGGGAAAATAAAAAGAAAAGAGAAGTGGGTGGTTTTGCTTTACTGATGTATTGCCTCAAGTGAAGAGAAATGAATGAATGGGTAAGTGCTTGGTCAAGGGATGGTCTTATAGTCATAAAATTGTTTCATTACCATTTTATCCTTTTCAATTTTTCCACCAATTGTCACTTAATTTCCCAATTAGGCTCCAAAATTGGCTTTAACCAATATTCTTTTTATTGATTAAAATTCAAGGATGTTACACATTCTACCTTTTGAATTCGGAGCAAACAATCCCAAGCTACCTTGTGAGCATAAGAGTTGTTGAGGAGTTACATTTGGAATAATATTAGGATTAGAAGACAATAAGGAAATTGGATCGAGTGTACCCTTCTATTAGAAACCAATAAGTGTAGTGGAACTGTTAGGAGCTTAATCATGACCGATGTAACGGTTAAAATCCTTGTAATCCGTATCCGTACCCGAGAAGGCATAACTAAGTTCAATCATGTATAGGATCCTGAGTTAGCAACCTAGCGCAGAAAAACTGGTAGATATCACCGTTATAGAAGTTCAAATCGAACCGTCCGAACTTGAAGAAAACAAATTAGGACATAAGCACATTTCAATACCCCTTCCCATTATCTTGTTAGATTGACCACTAGTATGCCTTAACTAAGTTACTTCAACCCCTCAAACTCGAAATGGCATTCCTACACCACCACTAAGAGTCAAACTTAAATTGGTAAAACCATTTGAGGTTACCTTCTCACTACCCCAGTCATTAACAGTAAACCAGAAAATCCTTAGGGACCCAAACTCAGATTAGTCTACAGTTAGGAATCCTTACTAGCATTATCAGGACCCTTAAGTCAGAAATTACTAGAACATCATCATAAGATAGTTTAGTAACCAAACTAGTAATAAACTCAAACAGCTTAGTAATTAGTACCCGATAATAATACCTTATCCCAAAAATCTAGAATTGTTAGTATGCCACTTAGACGATTCCATTACTACACCCGACCCTTAGACAAACATAATAACATCATCACCGAATAGTTAGAAACTGAACCGAAGATAGAACCTTGTCACGAAGGTATAACCTTGGCTCACATCAAAGTTAGATTCTTCCCTAGCAATACCGTCACCTAAATAGGTTTGTTAAGATCATTAAATCAGCATCCAAACACTAGCGACCTAGAACTTTGACCGATTTAATTACCTTGTTAAGAATAGGGAACCTCATCATCCGTACCTTAATATTTCCTTATCGCAAAACCTGTTAGGTGAACACCTGAGATAACTACCACTAGATGCCCTCATTAAGGCCAGCCTATCACTCCATACTTGAAATTACATCGAACCATCATAGGCTAGATTTTGATTGGTAATAACAATTGAGAGTTACCTTAGCACAATCAGCCGCCAAGGTCAACCCGTCTTAGTTTTGCCATTAGATAGTTTAGAGATCGATAATTCAGATTAATACTAGTTTGACCTTAACCGAACTCACTCTTTTGACCACCCAGCTAAGAAGTGAGCGGGATCAGTAACCGTGCCTCCTCGAGAGTTGCCCATCAATTGCCCCTAGGTTAGTAATTCAATATTACAGACCAGTTAGTTAGCCGGTTGAGGTTTAGACTTGGCCAGCCATATTCTACCACTAGCGTAGTACCAAATAGTATGAAACGCGACTTGATAAATCTAATTTAACATTAGTTCGACCAGTCACCAAGCAAGTTCCTATATTAGAACCTTTGAGATAAGAGACCGGTAAGATTAGTTAACCAGCCAATTAGAATATAATATAGAATGTTAATACTAGATATAGGTGATGTAGAGCCACCATTTCAGTGCGAAACCAATATTAATAGCAGGCCGTAGCAGACGTCAAACACCTAAATCAACCTTTAGGTATGTGTTAGTTATGCAGAAACAAGTAGCTAAGTTTAACTCTAGCATTAGCCATCACCAACATTCCCTCATAACTAACCCTTCCAATTTAGAGCCTATGTGAATCAGTTGGACCTACCGGTGAGAAGTTGTCAGCAAGAAACTTTGAGTGGGAACGTAGTTGCCCTAACCTGAGAGATTGACAGAAGAATTAGATGTGTGGAATATAAGTATAAACCAGTAGAATACAAATCTTCAATTATCCATGTATCTCTAGGGATCCTAATTCAGCAGAGTCATTGAACCAATCAATGCTCAATTCAATACTCGCAAGCCTTGGAACACCATGAACGTGTTTATTCTCTAGCCGTCTAATCATGCCTCAGTTGGACAAACGCATCTCGTGCCTTATTGGCTTGACAACCACGTGCTGTACCTAAATTCAATTAGGATGCAAACCTTTCAAATTTCTCAAAACCAATTGGTTACATCGAGGGTGATAATGTCACAGTTAAGTAACCGCATTATGTGTTTTTCAGTTTTCCAGTTGTGTTATTAATATCAATAATCTATCTGCGGAAGTTGATTGTTCTTGAGAAGGTCAAGAATACTTTCAGCTTCATTTCCTACTCGCTCGGTTGATCTGTCAATCGACATACTTCGAAACACTCTGGTAACACTTATCTAGCTCAGTATCAGTAAATCAGTTCAACTTCGTGCATTCTAAACCAGTAATATGTTCTTCAATAAAGTTAGTTATCTATCTTTCGTAGCCTTATCAGTCGAATTTAGAATTAAGTTTGGACCAGTTCCATGTTCAGTGGAATTAAGTCATGCCAGTGAAATCAGTGTTGAAGATTCAACCTACCAACTCCGTACTCCTAACTACGTGAGATCAGTGTGTTAACCCTGAGTGCCTCTGCCCGAACATTTCAACCTTCAAAAATTCAATTCCTGTAATCTCGTGAGATCAGGTACTGAAGCCTGAACACCTGGACCAGAACATTCCGAAATCCAAGTCTAGTTGCCAGTAATTAGTCAGTATAAGTGTAAGAGTTAACTGCTCGCTTGGAGTAATTTACCATTCTCGTTTGAAAGCTCTCTCTTATCCTTAGTGATCTGTTGAGATAAGTCAGTCAACCGTTCTAAGCCAAACCATTCAATTCAGCCTTAGTGTTACAAATTCAGACCTTATGCTTCCAGCTAGCCAAGTTTCATATATATTAGTTACCAGCGAAGGACTTCAAACAGGTGTGACCTGTAACCCTGAGGAATGATCTGAACCCAAATGCGCCACATGTTAAATGTATAACTCGATTATCGTGTCGTGTCGGAATAGATAGAGATTGTAGGTGGGATTTTATCGGACAACTATAAGTTCGTCTGCGGATGAGTTCCACTCGTTGGCAGAGGAACCGGTAGTGTCTAGACAATTTTCCACTCGTTTTATATTTCGATCGATTTCGGAGAAATTACGCAACACGTGATACAGAGGTACATATAACATGTCAAGCATGTTGGTGTCCAGAAAGGAGAACGACAATATAATTGGGAGAACTTGGATATGACAATATCAATACCAGGCCAGATACCGACCCTCTAACTCAGTTGAAACTGGAACTAATTCCATTGGAAATGGAAGAAGTGTAATGGTAGTAACGAGTTGAATCAGAGTGCGCAGCACTGGAACTCCGCGAATGTGAGGATAACCTTTAACCAGTAACCCTTAAGAGAGGAAAGTTTTATTCCAAGGGATTGAATGCGTTAAACTGAAGAATAGACGAAGTGTAGTTTCAGATGCAGACCTAAACAACCTACCCTGATGTGGATTGGGGAAGTCTGAATTTCGAGGACGAAATTCTTTAACGGGGGTAGATTGTAACATCCCAAATTAATTAATAGGAGAATATTAATTAAAAAGAGCATTATTGAAGCTTAATTGGAGATATTCCTATTGCTTATAAAATAGAGGACTATGAAGAAAATGAGTTAATTTGTTAGTAAGTGAAGGGGTAAAAGAGGAATTGTACATGGAAAGGAGTTTATAAGTGGACTAAACCTTTTTGCCCAATTCATTTTCATTTCATTTCATGGAGTCTAAGTATCAGAGAACAAAACACATTCCTCCACTCTCTCTCTCACGCCTTGCCCTTCTTTCACCAACAACAACTCATCAATTTGTGTCCCAAATTCTTGTTGAATTTAACATGCAAAGATTCAATCTTCTTCTCCAACCCATTCGTGTCATAAAGAGGTAAGTGCTACCCCTAGATTCTTCTCTTCATTCCAAATTCGTGCTCCAACTTTCCACCCTTATAAACATAAATTCTGTTTGGCCTTGCATGTATGAGAAACAAGTTGGATGGGTTGTTCTTGAACATAATGAATGGAAGCAAGTTCATGAATTTGGAGGATCATACATGAAGTCAGTTATGGTGTGGAAACTCAGTGGCTGCAATAGAGCTTATGTATCAGTGTTAAAGCTTCAATTTCCAGGTGGGTCCTTAGCATAGTTAGTTAGTTTTCCCCAATTTATGAACTATGCATGTTAACCTAGGAAATTAGGAAAATCTTGTGTGAGGGGAAATAACTCCCAATTTTCCCTCCATTCTGTCATATATTATGTCTATTATGTGTTTGCACTGTTTTAAAAGAGGATTGTAAGTGATTTCATTACAAAATTATCGAAATTCTTAAAACAGAGTGTTTTCTGCAGAAACTCGCCACGGCGAGCCTTCATGGCGAGTTAACAACTTATGGGCTGATGAAACTCGCCATGGCGAGCGTTTTCTCGCCTCGCGAGCTGATTTGGGCCAGAACCAGTTTACTCGCCATGGCGAGAAGATTTCTCGCCATGGCGAGATTGTGCAGGAAATTTTACCAGTTTTCTCGCCATGGCGAGCAGATTTCTTGCCATGGCGAGCTGGAGCAGAATTGACCCAACTTTTCAATTTTTCCTAAAATTCATCACTCGTTTTATATCCTCTATTACTTCAGATATTTTTACAATTATGTAATTAATATAATGTTTCACAGGAGGTCAAACGCAATTGGAATCTTAGGGTATAACTTAGGAAATTTAGTTTGTATGCTCCCCGGGTTTTGGGAAAATTATGGTAGTAAGAACTAAATTAGTATCAGTCAATCAAGAGCGATCTGTTATGTCGCGCTATGGACTCCCAATGGGATAATCCATTAGGATAAGTTATTGTGAGCTGCATGCCGTAACCGAATCGGTTGACGGATATGGCAGGCCTCTGAGACATGCTCACCTCAGAGTGTCCTTGTGTTTAAAATGAATAAGAGTTTATTAATCTGTGATACACCTTTATATTATACTATTATGTTATGTTAGTTAAGTTAGTATGTTACGACTGATTTTAGGATCCCCCGGTGTAGTCACCTCTAGGAGGGTAGTAGGACTCACTGAGGCTTAGTAGTCTCACCCCACTCCAAACAATTTTTTTTTAGGTAAACATGATATTCGGAGTAAGGACCAGTTAGGAGACTGACAGTTGGAGCTGAGCTTGGATTGTCCGCCTTGAAGATCTTATTTTCTTCATCTTGCTTTTAGTTTATTATCTTGTTTACTCAGAATACTAGCATTTATCGCTGTATTTCATTTGTTATCCCTTTTGTATTTTAAGCAATTTGTATCTTGCTAATTTATTCAGTAAATTTTAATTGTACTCAGATCCATATTATGCATGTCTTGACTAAATATTCTAGATATTTTAGTTGGGGCGTTATAGAAACATTGTAGAAGACGTCCCAACGTATTTCACATGAGACTCTATTACAATCTTAAAAATTATGTTGGGCTTAACTTAACCTTATAAAATTGCCTCGAAAATGAGATTTTCACTCACATATAATCCCAAATTCACACAATTTTTCATCCAATATTGGATTCTTAACATTAATATATCTGCAAAGTTCTACTTTTACTTATTATATAACTAAATTGACATATTATATATTGTGTAAGAAAAAAAGAAGGAAAAAAAAAGGATAAAAAAATGGCTTACTATATGCATCTACATTCGTTGAAACAAGAAATATTGATAGAGAGATAATCGTTATGCAAACAAGCTTGACAAACTTAGACATATTTCCTGCCTTAATATGTAATAACTTAATAAGTTATAAATACCTTTTTCTTCATATATCAATTTATTTATTCTTTTAAAAAAATTAAGAGCATCAAGACGTAAAAAAAAAAGAAAAAGAAAATAGACATTCTGCCTCTTATGAGTTGTGAATATTCTTCAAAAAGTTAAAATAAATATTAAGTGTCTCGCAAATACCTCATCAAGTTGCGTGTGACCCGTTAGAACACTTATTATAGAGTTATATAAAATATTTACCAATCATAAAAATTCATTATTACTTTTTACTAAATTTTCTATTATTTTATAACCTTTCAATATAGGAAAGCAAAAATAAAGTAAAAAATTAATAATACTGGTGGACAACTTATCCATGCCTTAGTTGATTGTAATTTTTTTTTAATCAGTAAATTAAAGAAGAATATATATATATATATATATATATATATATATATATATATATATATTAAAGAAGACAAGAAGAGATACAAGAGGATAAAGTACAAGACGTACTCCACCCAAATCGGGGATAAAGTACACATAAGTACTCCACCCTACAGTACAAGAAAATTTGGGGTTAGCTATGACACATTATGTAGCTAATTCGTAGCTAATCTATAGTAAAACAGAGTTAGCTACAAATTTATTGTGAATTAGTTGTGGTATAGGTCCTAGCATGGATCGGGCGGCAAATTATCCACCAAAATATTTCTCTAGCTAAATATCCTAGCAATTTCACATCAAAATCCAAGCTTTTAGGATTTATATTTAATTTTTTATAATTATAAAAAGCCTTCTTAATCAAAACTAATTAAACTATATTGTAAATAACTATTACGTGAATACAATAAGAACATACCTAGAAAGCAATTTTAAAGTAATAATTACTCAGTACTAAACAAACTTAATTAAGCTAAAATTAAAATATACAATCCTCAAGTACTCCTTGATTTAATCATTCTATTGGATCCCGTGAGCATCCAATAAAAGATACACACTCAATTGGACTTAAAACATCCAAAACCCCTGTACTTATCTAAAGTAAAATTTACAATGTTGTTATATTGATACAAGATTCAGGTCTGCAATATGAGTTAAACCTAATTAGATTTACAAATGAATTAGCACTACCTGGTCTATCATTTAGAACACCTGAACCAAACAATACACATGAATCAGGAATATACAAGATTAAGAAAACTATTAAGCCTAACAGAACACACATAGAATTATAACTCTGTCCTGCTACATAAATCTGTACAACAAAAAGAAGAACTCAATTAGTTGTGCATATGTCTCAATAGTTGTTCCTTATACGGCATCTGTTACCAGCGCGCAAAAATTTCAGGCATAGTCAAATCGTCGTGGTAATTAAATTGATCATCATAAGGATATTAGACGCTAACATCCATAGTGAAATACAAGGGATTCGAAACAAAACTCAACACTTTTCTTTATTGTTAATTTCAAACTCAATTTACTATCAAAATTATCAAAACCCCCCAATTGTCATTTTATTTTCTACTAAGTAATTTTTAGTTGTTTTGTTATAAGTTAATCTCAATCCCTGGGGAATAATATCTTTTTATTACTTTGACGATATAAATTAATACACTTGCTAATTCTCTATCAGGTACCAACAAAATAACTATATGACTTATTGATAAGTCATGAAATATTTTAGCAAGGCATTCATGTACTATCTTGGGTATGGCACTAAATCAAGAATAATGTGGGTACAAAATCCAATCTGGTAGTAAAGTTTTAACAAACTGCATAGGAGATTCAAAAACCTTGGTTGAAATATATTGCAACAATAATGTTTTCGATAATCAGAATCTTCAAAGAATAAAAAAATTATCTATAATGAAAAAAGAGAATAAAATTATATATCTAAATTGACATATTATATATTGTGTAAGAAAAAAAGAAGGAAAAAAGAAAAGGATGTCATTTTGACATATTATATATTGAAAAATATATTGAAAAATATTATATATCTAAATTGACATATTATATATTGAAAAATATTGTTAAAATATAAATGATGTCATTTTTCTATTTCTTGTAAAATTTATTAAATTAAGTAATTCTTTATCAAAGCAATTGTCCCGTGTATGTTTTATGTGTAATAAATTATAATTTATAATAACAAATATTTATTATTCTATTCTTTTTTTTTATTAAAGCAATTGCCCCGTGTATGATTAAATATCTTTTTTTTTTTGACGCAAATTAATCATTTTTTTATTGAAGCAATTGTCTCGTGTATGATATTTTTATTCAATTCATTTTATGTATCAGTGATAAATATTTTATCTTGTGTTTTTTTTCAAATTATCATTTATAATTGATAATTCATTTTTCTGTTGTTTAAAAAAAAAAAAAACTATTTGTGAAAGCTCATGTTCATTGATTTTTTTTATACTTAAGAATGATATTATACTAAAGTACAAAAAAAAATAGAATAAAATATTTAAAATTATGTTATAAAATATTTTTAAAATATAAATTGTGCAGTTTTAAATTTGTTAAATGAATAAAAAATTACTTCGTATTAAAGTTATTGTCCCGTGTATATTTTATTAATAAATTATAATTATAAGTATCAATGACAAATATTTATCCAATTTTTTTATGCATGAGTTAAAAATATTTGCCCATGTTTTTTTTTATATTTATCGATAAGAACTATTTGTCTTGTTTAAAAACACTATTTGTTAATTTTTTATATATCAGTGATCAACCCTTTCTTTTCTTTTTTGACAAATTTTTTTATCAACACTTGTCTCGTGATGTTTTAAGTATAATGATAAATATTTACCTTGTAGTTATTATAATATATATTCATCAATAATATACCTCTTATGTATTTTTTATATAAAAGTAAACAAAAATAAAGTTGATTTTTTTATAATAAAAATAGAGTAGAAGTTAAATATTATATAAAAAAAAGGACGAAAAACCTAATTCACAACTGAAACCAGTTATCAAATATTGAGAACTTCTCCTAAGCTATGAAGTACGAAGTTAGTGTGTGTCCTTAAGTGTGTCTTTGTAACAGCCCGGGCCTTCGGCGCTCCCAGCACTGCTACCTCACGATCTTCTCCAAGCCCCTTCACTATTGGAGTTTTTGCCTTCCGTGGGAATCGAACCCATGTACCTGGGGATAAGTACATGTTCAATCCATTCCCACTACCAATTGAGCTAGTAATTTTAACACCCAAACTTATTATCTAATTAATTCTAGTTTTATAAAATTCTTTTTCATATAAATACAATACAATACAGTTCAGCAACCATGAAACTTATCTTTTCTTGAAAAATATGATGTTTAGGTTTATACTATGAAAAAGAATATTATAAAACTAGAATTAGTTAGATAATAAGTTTGGGTGTTACAATTTGGTATCAGAGCCTGGTTGTCTTTGGACTGTGTGGGTTATGTGTCGATCAAAGCAAGTATGTGCGTTCAGACTAAGTGAGCATAGTGTCTTGTGTGATTGTTGTGTCTTTTGTGATTTTAATTGTTGTAGCTACACTTGCACATTAGTCACTATTAAACTATTTTACAAATGTATGATTAGTTTCATGAATTTTGTAGCATGTTGGTTTACTTAATTCTCGAAACTTGTGTTTTAATTGATGTTAACTTATGAGTCTATTGTTTCATAAATGTTGATAACTTGTGATGTGTTTATTTTACGAATTTATTTAGTGATTGTTTATTCATGAACTATGAGTGATATGAATTGAATTATGTTATTCATTCTTTTAGTGAGTACTTATTGAGATTGATAATTAACTTAGTTGTAAATTATTAAGTCAACCAATGAGTATGTGTTCTTTGGTTTTGATTCATGATGAATGTTATGCGTTTATGATTATAATAGTTGTATGTGCTTAAAGCTATAATCCTTGTGTAGTTTTGACATGATTTTATTTATTTATGATTCCATGATAAGTGAATGATGATAACATGATATAATTTGTGCGTAATTGATAATGAATATGCATTCATCATTGTTGTTTTGATTTCAAGATAATGTCTTCATGTTATTACTCTATTTAAAATGGTTATGTCCATACATGAGTATATATTTCCTTGTTGACAAAAATCTATGTTATATGAATTAAGTATGATTGTTTATGCTTGTGTCGTAAATGAATGTTGTAACAATTTATTTATGATGATTGCTTTTGTAGTACGATTGAATTAATTAAATGATGATATGTATGTATGTATCCGTGGAATTATTTGAGAATTTATGAATATGAATGAAATAGTGAAATTACTTGAATGCTTTAACATGACGATTATTGGTAAATTTTCATGAAATGGTGGTGATTTATTAAGATGAACATGTATTGGTGAATTCTATGTATTCCAATAACTTATTAATTATGTGAGATTGATTTCATGAATTTTATTGTTAGTTCCTCGTTAGTATGTTGTTTTACTTAATTCTTGGAACTTGTGTTTTAATTTGGCAATGACTATAGCATCTATAATTTTTACTTCATGTTTGAAAGTTAATTCATGATTGTATTATGCTCTATGTTAGTTTATAACTTCATATGCTTAAATTAGTACATGATATGATTGTGTTATTGTTGATTGATGATAAATGATGTTTTGCTCTAGATGCTTAAGTATGAGATTACTTGTGTTATATGTTACTTGTGATTAATGTATATGCGAAAATTAATAATTGATTGTTATTAATTGAAAATGATATAGGATATTAGAATTTATTCTATGTCATGACAATTCGGTTGTAACTTGAGTATATTTGATATATCTATGCATATATGATCTAATTGAGTTATAGTGAATAAATATGCTATCTTTTAGAGGAATGAATTTGGTAAATGCATTGCGCATGTTTCAACTATTTTATTTTACCATGTTAATTGTCATGCTAAATTGATTATTATCTTTCGTGATATGCTTATACAAATATGAATTGTTGTATTTATGGTAAATGTATATTTTCTTGCCTTAGATGTGCATCCTTAATTCTTAGAAGATATATGCTATGTTTTATGTAAATACAAATTGTTGAATTCTTAAGATATATCGTTGTGGAAAATCTATCTTTCTCGTTTTAAGTTGATTCTTAACTTTTAAGTTTTGAGACGATGTATGCTAACTAAATGTGTATGCGAGATACTTGTGATATGCTTTGTATAATCATGTGTAAATGCTTTACATGTTTATTCATTTATGCTACTTCAATATTATGTTTGTTTATTGATGTTAATAAGTGTTTAGATATTGTATGTTATATTTCGTAGTCTACCCTTCGTATGCGACATGTGTGTGGACAATGTCGATATTAGTTTCCTTTTAGGAGGAATAAGTTTAGAACCGTAGGAGCCTATAGTTAGGTGTGAGAATCGATAAGTTTTAGATGAAGTTGCAAATGGGTTTGAGATAAGTGGGGGAGAAAGTTATAATTATCGGATATGTTGAGTGTAGGAGAATAAGATAGATAGAGATGAATAAGTGGTATGAGGGAATAATTAGAATTTCGAAGGATTCATATTTTGAGATTGAGTTGTCATCCGAGTTGAGTTAAGGCAATAGCAGATACTTAGAGAAGTAAGTTTTGCGGATGTCGATGAAAGAGTTGGAGTTAAGTGAACCGTTCGGAAGTGTGAGGATGATATGGGAGACAACACTTAGGAGTGTGAAGTTGAGAATGATGAAATTGGAAAATTGCATTCTTGAGGAAGTTAAATAAGATTGAAAAATGGATTGGATTGAATGGACCGATTGATGCAAATCAGTCAAAGTTAAGAGATGGACCTTCAAGGAGATAAGGAAAATGTTATGAGATTCTAAGATGAGATTTTGTGATTGGAATTACCGAGTTCGAGAGAATTTTAAGAGGATGTTGTGGTAGAATTAGAACGATGAGGTCGTTAAGTAGAAGGGTATATTAGAAATGTTGATGTGAGATTTAGGAAATCGAGATAAAGATTAGATGTGAAGTGTCTCTAATAGGAAGATAAGGAATAAGGGAGTTAGTCGTTGGAAGGATGTGTTAAGCATGAGTATCGGAGAACGTTTTTATAACCTTTCAGAAATAAAACAAGTTAAGTAGTTGTGTAACGAAGATTTATGTGGTGTAAGTATAGTACTTGTTGAGGAAAGTAGAGGACCTTAACTATAATATTCATGGATGGTTGACAATAGTGAGTTGATGGATGAGTTAAGATATAATTGGATGACGGTATCTCAATGGAAAGAGTGATATTGGAAAAGTTTGTGTTAAGGAATACAAAGTTGGTTACGAGATGACTTGAGAACAAAGTAATTATATGGGAAAACTGGATGCAAGGAATTTTAGTTATCAATTGGACGTCGAGATTGTGTAATCAAGTGAGTAGTTGGGGTAGGATTCATTTATGAATATGCAATTTAGCAAAGCTAAGATATTAAAGGGAAGATTAAGGACTTATGGAAACCGAGACGTTGTAGAATGGGTTAGTTATTCTTTTTAGGTAGTATTTTGAGAACTATGGAATGATACTCAATGGAAGTTTCATGCTTAAGAAAGCATTATCGTAGCTTGGTAAGGATGGTTTGTGCCGTAACAGCCCAATTGGTAGCTGGAATGGATTGAACATGTACTTATCCCCAGGTACATGGGTTCGATTCCCACGAAAGGCAAAAACTCCAATAGTGAAGGGGGTTGGAGAAGATCGTGAGGCAGCAGTGCCGGGAACGCCGAAGGCTCGGGCTGTTACAAAAAAAGATGCCTTTTTATGTAACAGCCCGGGCCTCACCAACTTAGGTGGTCCCAATTGCCACCTCACGATCTTCTCCAACCCCCTTCTCTATTGGAGTTTTTGCCTTCCGTGGGAATCGAACCCATGTACTTGGGGATAAGTACATTGTTCATTCCATTCCCACTACCAATTGAGCTAGTAGCCCAATTGGTAGTAGGAATGGAATGAACAATGTACTTATCCCCAGGTACATGGGTTCGATTCCCATAGAAGGCAAAAACTCCAATAGAGAAGGGGGTTGGAGAAGATCGTGAGGTGGCAATCGGGACCACCTAAGTTGGTGAGGCCCGGGCTGTTACATACTCAATTGGTAGTGGGAATGGAATGAATAATGTACTTATCCCCAGGTACATGGGTTCGATTCCCACGGAAGGCAAAAACTCCAATAGAGAAGAGGGTTGGAGAAGATCGTGAGGTGGCAGTCGGGACCACCTAAGTTGGTGAGGCTCGGGCTGTTACATAAAAAGGCGTCTTTTTATGTAACAGCCCGAGCCTTCGGCGTTCCCGGCACTGCTACCTCACGATCTTCTCCAACCCCCTTCACTATTGGAGTTTTTGCCTTCCGTGGGAATCGAACCCATGTACCTTGGTAGTGGGAATGGATTGAACATGTACTTATCCCCAGGTACATGGGTTCGATTCCCACGGAAGGCAAAAACTCTAATAGTGAAGGGGGTTGGAGAAGATCGTGAGGTAGCAGTGCCGGGAACGCCGAAGGCTCGGGCTGTTACATGTGCCACCATAATGATTATTGTCCATTTATTAACAAATTAAGGAACTGACCGTCCTTGATCTCTTGTTAATTGTAAGACCCAAGATTTCACTGTACAGTTTTTCTAAGGAACTTTAGTGTCGGCTAAGTTTTTAGGGTTTTTGGTGGAGCGGTCTTGTGAGTATCGTCACATTAATGGAATTTTTGCTGAAATGGAGCCTGTTTTGTGCTCGTGCGCTGGAAAGGCACAGGCTTTTGGGTCGTAGTCTTCTTTTGAGTATAAGAAGGTTTATGTGAAGTCAGAATAACGAGTTTTGGATTATTCTCGCTTCTGGAAAAAAACGAGTAGGAATTTTACCCGCTGTTGGAAATTTTTACGATGTCCGAATTCCGTAGAAATTTAGATGGGAGTTCTATATATCGGCGTGAGTTAGGATATATTGTCAGAATAATTTTCAAGAGTGAGGAAGAAAATTACAGTCGCGGAAAAAGATTCGGCGATAAGTTTGTGAATTGTTTTTATTAAAAGGTTTACGGTAGATTTTTTTTATGTTTCCGTAAAATTTATCGGTACGCGAGATACGACTCGTTTAAGCGCGAGCTAGTGGGAGGATAAGATCACATAAGAAATATCTAGATATTTTGTGAAGAGGTGGATGGCTAGGATTAAGTCTTAGAACTTTCACTATTTGATCCAATGGCTCACAAGTAGCAAGACCATTACTTAAGGAGACTTTGGAGACTGCTTTTTCCCTATGCATAAATAAAACCCAGACTTTTGGGCCATGGTCTTTATTTATCAATCTGAACATTCCTGCGCTTTCAGAATTTTGAGTTTCGACTTTCTCCGTTTATTGGAAAAACGAGTAGAAAACTGTACCCGCTTCTTAGAATTTTACGGTTTCTGTTTTCCGTCAAAATTTAAATGGAGACTTTATATATCGACTGTGATGAGAATTTGATCTCATTATATTTTTCCGAGCTTAGGAGCGAAAATTTATTTGGAATAAAGTTTATTCAAAAATTTGTGAATTGTTTTAATTAATTGGTTTACGGTAGAATTTTCTGTTTCCGTAAAGTTTATCGGTATGCTAGATACAATTCGTTTAAGCGCGTGCGCGGGGACTGAGCGACAGGAGTTGGCGAGGATTAGGAAAATATCTAGATATTTATTTAAGTTATCTTGGTGACCAAGACTTGATCAATGGTTAGGAATAAATCTTGTAACTTTGCACTATTTGATCCAATGGCTTAGAATGATTCAAGTAGCCTTTAAGTAAAGAAGTCATGAGACTTTTCTTCCTCCCTTTTGTTTTCCTCTGCCCGTAAACTCCCTTCTCTCATTTCATTCATCAAATTTCCCTCCATTTCCTTGTGAGATTAAGCTTAGATGTTTAGAGTTTTGCTTTGGAAATCTTGAAGGAGGTTACACCATTAGCTTGGAGATCATCTAAAGATAGTTCCAGTGGTAATAAATAGATATTCCCTCTTTCTCTTTTACTTGGCCGTGAGGCCTTTTTGTTGATATGTAGGGATATTAAATTTTTTCCTTCATTAATGTTATAGATCCATGCTAGTTAATGGTTGATCCATAAGAAAAATTATCATCTAGAAAGGTTTGATAAAGGATTGTTTCATGAGTTTATGAAAATAATTTTGAGGAAATATTTTGTAAGTTTTGAGTTTGTTCAATTGAGCTCATTTTCTTGCAATTGAAATTGGCCTTAGTTGTTTTAATGGTTCAATTTTGAAAAGTAAATGCTATGAAAAGAAAAGCTCCTGATTTTTTATGATTTTTGAAGTTTAGGGTTTTGGAAAATGTTTCAGGTATAGAATCAAACTAATTTGAGTTGGTTTATGTGAAATTAAAATTTGTATAAGTGCTTTAGCTATATTTGATTTTTGAAAATAATAATTTTGAGGTTATTTTGGTTCTGGCCGAAATCTTAAAGGGCATTTTTGTCATTTTAAATTTGTTGTTGTGTCCTAAAAAGTTAACCATTTGATCCGTCTTTTCGAGACGAAGATTTCGATGTATGGCTCGTCTCGATCAGATAAAAATTGAATGAGTTATGGTCGTTTCAAGTTGTAACTATTTTATCACCGTTTTGAAATTGAAGTATAGTAGTAGAAATATAAGAGATTGTCTTTCTATGAAAAGAGGAAAATGTTTGGAAAATCGATTCGTGTATTGGAATGAAAATTCTTGTGTCGAGAGTTGTGTTTAAAAAGATTTTTGTTATGTACGTGCTAAAAGTAATTTGTTATAAATCGAACGAGAAAAGTTTTAGTTCGGACTTGTTTTAAAATATTTTGGAACTTATGATTGGAGGCATAAGTTGTTTGAAAAGAGATTTTCTTTTGCAAAAGCTTTAAAATAGTTCGAATTTATTTGGCGGCGTTTTTGGATAAAACTATTTGTTATAAGCACTTTTGCGAGAAAAACTTTTTATTGAAGTATTGTATTTTCAATAGTGTTTTGAAAAAGGATTTGGCTTTTTAAGTGTTTTAAAATAGCCGAGGTTTATTTAAAAGACGTTTTGTGATGAGAAACTATCTTTCGAAGTGTTAATGTTTTCAAGGCTTGTTTTCGATATGACTTGAGCCTAGTTGGTGGTGAGAGAACAACCATAGGCATTGAATCCATTAGTAGCCGAGCTAGGACTTATTTGAGTAACCAATTAGAATGTGGTGTTAACTTAGATAAGTTATCTGTTGTAAAAGGTTAAGAGGATTAGCCGGATTGGGGACTTCGTCGAGAGAGACGGATTTTGCTTGCGTAGCGTAAGTTGAATGTTTTGGAAGCTTGCCGAGGTAAGGGCACCTTTATTTTTCCGTCTAATATATGTATGCCTGGTTCTGGATGGTTGTGAATGTTTGACATGATTATATTATGTATTCTCGTGATGAGAAGGTGTTTTGTATCGCATGTGTGATTTACATATGTTTGAGAATATGTGTATGATTATGTGATTGGCGTGCATATGATTTTGAAAATATATGTACATATTATGATTGTTTTACATACGCTTGAGAGGTATGTATTTTGTTGCATTAGCATATAAGGGGAATCGTATGCTCATGCATTCATAGTACGTGGTTATCGGGAATGGACCACGGGGTGCGACGGCCAGTGATTGGTGTCCTCCCTTTTGAGTTTGGTGTTGTCCGTGTGACTCAGCCGGTGTTATCCCACCGTGATTGTTTTGGTATTGAGTGCGTGACTCTACCTGGTGTTATCCCACCACTAGTAGGAGGTGTTATCCCACCCGAGCCTACGACCTTCTGCAGAGGTTTATTCCGGAATAATCATGCATGTGAAAAAGACCCGGCTAGGGTGATCACAATCATTTAGAGTCTGCATTGATAGGCTGATGTGCATTTCAATAATGTGTGCAAGTATATGAACTGCTAAGTGTTTATTCGCTGTTATATATATATATGTTTTTGCTGTTGTGTTATGTGTGGTGACCCTTGCATCCTTTCATTTGCGGGCTCCTCCCACCCCAGATGATGCTGTAGGTCGCGAGGGCGGCGGCTGCTCAGGGCCCAGTGAACTCGTGTCGGAGCTATAGTTTAGAATTAGACTCTGCGCCGGTGTGGTTTGTACACCGTGCTTTTTGGTTAGGCATAGGATTCTAACTTGTTTGTTGCACTTGTACTTTGAGGGCTTAGACTTATGGACTGTAAATTATTCAGGTGAATACTTTGCGTCTCGGATGCACTATATATTATATATGGGTTCGTTTGTAAATTTAATGCCGGCTCACTGTGAAATATTTTTCCGCGCACTCTGTCTCGTGTTTTTAAAAAAAAAAAAAAGTGCCTACTCTTGGGCCTATGAAAAACGGGGTGTTACATTGTGGTATCAGAGCCCGGCTTTAAATCTTCAAAGGGAAAGTGTGCACTTGAGTCGTTAGTCCAGAGTCGGTTAGAACATAGCTAGATGTTGTGTTAGTTCTAGCGGTTGTTTTTGTTGTGTTGTGGGTTATGTGGTTGGTTGTTTTGAGTCTAGCATGGGATATGCTTAGACACTGGTTTGTGTCTTACTGAGGTAATGCAGGGAGTGAGGCTTCAGTAAGTGGAATTGTGAAACCCCCGAGCATTGGTCGAATTTAGTCGTCAAGTGTCTCTGAATTCCTTAAACGAAGTGGTTCGAGGAGGACTGACTTGAGGCGAACAAGGATTACAAGGGATTCTTGGAAGTAATATTATGGATTGAAAGTGGCATTGTGTCGTTGTCACTCAAAGGTATTGAGTATGGACGTGTGGACGTCGACTGATAAAGGATTGTAAGTAAGGATCGGATTGGGACGACCTTTTGAAGAAGATATTGAATATCTGCTCTGGTGAGTTAGGGTGCGACTTGATGAAGTCATTAGGTTTTCAAGAGAACGCAACCACTATGGGATGGTGGAGCATGCGAGATGTCAATTGGATTTAATTACAATGATTGGATAATCATTGGGGCAACTTGTATTGGAAATAAAGTGCATCGCGCGTCAAGGGTAAGTGAACTTGGTGGTGTTAGAAGACGGTTGCGCGAACGATGGGTACCTTAAGGGTTTAATTCAAGTGTGTGAGATAAATTAGATTCGAAACTAAGATTAGTAAGGATGAATCTTGTGATGATTGAAGGTAGGAGACCAAGTATCACGTTGATAAGTGACAATCTATACATAGTTCGGGAGATAGTAAATGTAGATGTCGATGTGAGATACAACGATAGGTAATTGATTGTTGAATAAAGTTGGAAGTGGAGAGATATTTAGGTAAAGAACGAGGAGTTCAACCTTTGAAAGTGAGTTGCATATCACTGATAGGTGATAATAGAGGTGTTTATTATGGAAATGTCCAAATAATTGTAGCAGTGTAAGCTAGAATTGTTAACTATTGGCAAGAAAACCATAAGAGAAAGTAATCTGGTTTAGCAGTTTGAGGAGATTAGTCAAGATTGAGTAGAGATCCTGTGTGGATGCGCATATAAGTTAACGATTTTGATCGACCAAGATGGTTGAAGGACTAAGTAGCAGCTTGAATTTATGATACCATAAGAGTTGAGGTGGGCAAGTTTTGAATAAATTCAAGTTATGGACGAGAATTTTTGGATATTTTCTAAGAATGTCGTGTTTGAGTAGAAAAGGAATCCGTTAGTAAGAATACTAAGACAATGAAAGTTGATAGTTGGAAGGACTTTTATTGTATATTAGGATTAAATGGATAGTACGACGAGTTTTTAGAGTTCTTGAGCAGTAAATTCAAGAATTAGATTTGGGTATCGAACGTACTAAGGATAAAATCATAGCAAAGTGTCGTGCGTTGGTAGATATTTTTGGATAAGTCGAGCATTAAGATTTGAGATGAATGTTTAATGGCTTGATGGATGAGTAAGACGAGTCGATTGGTAGGAGAATTGCAGTGACCTTTTAAGGACGAGTTAGAAGTGAATAAGAAAATGATGAGTGAATAGATGTAAGAATATGATTGGTCAGAACTTGAGATCTGGGAATTGATTCCCTAGTGGGAACAGACCTTATGACTTTAGAATAGTCACGATGATGAAGGACCAATCGAATGGAGAGGAGATACTTAATAAGAACTGGAGGAATTAATCATTTGGAGCGTTTGATTACGACACGTACATTAGTTGACACCGTAAGGGAAGTTAGAGATGGATAAATCCAGTTAGTGAATGGATGTGTCAAATTGGATAGCGAGAACGTATGTGGGAAGTTGGTTATTGTTATTGGAGGATACTGTAGAAATTTAGATGGTTATGAAGATTTGAGATTGGTCGAACGGAGAAGGGTATGCTTGTGGTGATTCAAAATTATGTGAAATGAGAGAGTATTTGGATTGTGTGCGGCGAATTAAAGATGTTGTTTTGATTTAGCAAGTTATTGGTCATGGTGGTTTGGGAACCAACTCTAGACAGTTGTTGGACTAGAAAGTTGCAAAGTAGTAGATTGATGATACATGCCTGATTGGAGTTTTGTAGAGGTTATGACATCGATGAGTTAGTCGTAAAGGGAGGTTAGTCATGGAAAGAATGTGTTAACAATAAGTGTGGCTAGTGGTGTTTCTAGCCGAACTCGTAGAGAAAATGTTCCATTGTTTTGGTTGTCTTTCATTTGATGAATTCATCTTCAGAGAGGAGAAAGAGTGATGGAGATGAAATGGTTTGTGGATCTGTTTCTGGGTCTAGAAAAGAATGGGGATTTAGAGAGAAGCCCATGAAGATGTGGCTTATGCCAATTGAAGATTGGCGAAGGGATTTGTCTCACACCTAACTTTGGAAATAAGAAGGATAAGAAATTGTCTAATGGCAAGTTGATGGAAGCTTGTAGAGCTTTGGTTCATTGTAGTGGTTACAATGAAGAGAGACGTGGTATGATGGAAATCGGTAGTGAGTAAGTATAAGGGATTCGGATGTTGTCAACAAGGATGGTTAGACAATAGTAATGTGAGGAATGCCCTAAGAGTTATTCTGAAGGTAGGTACCTCGACGAGAGTGGTGATGTTCGGAGTATTTAGGAATGGTCAGGGTGACCAACTCTTTTGAGTAAGAGAGGATGTTATTGTAAGAGAAAAAGGAACTCAGGAGAGTTCAGGAATAGAATGAGAATACGTTGTGAAGAGGATGTGCGCCGACGATGGCCGTCGACGAGGATAAACGTTTGTTTAAGGCACGCGAGATGCGTCTAAGTGCCATTTTGGAAGTAATGTTAACGTATAAGGAACCGATTCTGGGGAATTGGAGATTTGGATAAGGGAGTCCAAGAGAAGTAGATGGTTTAGTTTGGCAAGTGCCATGACTATGAGGAGTGTAATTACCAACCGGAGGTTGGGGTGGTATTATTTAAGTCGTGATTGGAAATAGATCCGTACGTGAGCAGACGGTTCGGCATATTCATTGAGGCGCGGACTGATGGATAGTGGTAAGGTGGGAAAATCTTCTAGAAGAGAAGACAACTTGTTTGGAATGAAATAGTTTTGGTGGTAATTGTCGTGGTGGCACTGTACTACTATTGGATAATACTCCATGGATGTTTCGTGAGTGGAAGCATGAGAGTCCACGTGACGTGTTTTGGGCGATTGGATCTCACTGACGAGATCGGGATAATAAGAATTGAGGAAATTGTTGGACCATTGTGCCTCGGATAACCTGAAGCACAATTCGAAGGGGGCATTATTAAAGTTAGGTAAAGAGGGTCTAAACCACCATCATGATTGTCGACTATCTATTGACAAATTGGGGGACTGGCCGTCCTTAATTTATTGTTGATAGTAGACGGAATCGAGTTGAATGGAATTGACTAGCTTTGCTAGCTTTGGTGGTGCCAGAAAGTTTTGGTGTTTCTTTTTGGAGGGTAGCCAGTCACTGCTTCGCGTGAACCTAGTGGAATAGGCTATATCGCGGAGGCAAAATAAGTGATTTTGAAAAAAAAAAAAAAAAAAAAAAAATTTGTGTGGACCTTTGAAAATTTGAGGAACTCGAGGTTGTGAACCTCTGTTGTGAGGTTAATTTTTGAGTGGTGCACTCGTTGAGAGTTGCGGTTGGTGCACGGTTGTGCCAGTGTGTTGGTGAGAGTATCTGTGTGATTTCACCTGGTGTTAGCATCTGTGTGGCTACACCTAATCCTGAGGGATTTTGTTGTGTTAGGGATGGTAATAACCAGTTGGGTTGTTACTCTTACCTTTAGTTTCGAGGACGAAACTTCTTTTTGGAGGGTAGTAATGTAAGACCCAAGATTTCACTGTACAGTTTTTCTAAGGAACTTTAGTGTCGGCTAAGTTTTTAGGGTTTTTGGTGGAGCGGTCTTGTGAGTATCGTCACATTAATGGAATTTTTGCTGAAATGTAGCCTGTTTTGTGCTCGTGCGCTGGAAAGGCACAGGCTTTTGGGTCGTAGTCTTCTTTTGAGTATAAGAAGGTTTATGTGAAGTCAGAATAACGAGTTTTGGATTATTCTCGCTTCTGGAAAAAAACGAGTAGGAATTTTACCCGCTGTTGGAAATTTTTACGATGTCCGAATTCCGTAGAAATTTAGATGGGAGTTCTATATATCGGCGTGAGTTAGGATATATTGTCAGAATAATTTTCAAGAGTGAGGAAGAAAATTACAGTCGCGGAAAAAGATTCGGCGATAAGTTTGTGAATTGTTTTTATTAAAAGGTTTACGGTAGATTTTTTTTATGTTTCCGTAAAATTTATCGGTACGCGAGATACGACTCGTTTAAGCGCGAGCTAGTGGGAGGATAAGATCACATAAGAAATATCTAGATATTTTGTGAAGAGGTGGATGGCTAGGATTAAGTCTTAGAACTTTCACTATTTGATCCAATGGCTCACAAGTAGCAAGACCATTACTTAAGGAGACTTTGGAGACTGCTTTTTCCCTATGCATAAATAAAACCCAGACTTTTGGGCCATGGTCTTTATTTATCAATCTGAACATTCCTGCGCTTTCAGAATTTTGAGTTTCGACTTTCTCCGTTTATTGGAAAAACGAGTAGAAAACTGTACCCGCTTCTTAGAATTTTACGGTTTCTGTTTTCCGTCAAAATTTAAATGGAGACTTTATATATCGACTGTGATGAGAATTTGATCTCATTATATTTTTCCGAGCTTAGGAGCGAAAATTTATTCGGAATAAAGTTTATTCAAAAATTTGTGAATTGTTTTAATTAATTGGTTTACGGTAGAATTTTCTGTTTCCGTAAAGTTTATCGGTATGCTAGATACAATTCGTTTAAGCGCGTGCGCGGGGACTGAGCGACAGGAGTTGGCGAGGATTAGGAAAATATCTAGATATTTATTTAAGTTATCTTGGTGACCAAGACTTGATCAATGGTTAGGAATAAATCTTGTAACTTTGCACTATTTGATCCAATGGCTTAGAATGATTCAAGTAGCCTTTAAGTAAAGAAGTCATGAGACTTTTCTTCCTTCCTTTTGTTTTCCTCTGCCCGTAAACTCCCTTCTCTCATTTCATTCATCAAATTTTTATTCCCTCCATTTCCTTGTGAGATTAAGCTTAGATGTTTAGAGTTTTGCTTTGGAAATCTTGAAGGAGGTTACACCATTAGCTTGGAGATCATCTAAAGATAGTTCCAGTGGTAATAAATAGATATTCCCTCTTTCTCTTTTACTTGGCCGTGAGGCCTTTTTGTTGATATGTAGGGATATTAAATTTTTTCCTTCATTAATGTTATAGATCCATGCTAGTTAATGGTTGATCCATAAGAAAAATTATCATCTAGAAAGGTTTGATAAAGGATTGTTTCATGAGTTTATGAAAATAATTTTGAGGAAATATTTTGTAAGTTTTGAGTTTGTTCAATTGAGCTCATTTTCTTGCAATTGAAATTGGCCTTAGTTGTTTTAATGGTTCAATTTTGAAAAGTAAATGCTATGAAAAGAAAAGCTCCTGATTTTTTATGATTTTTGAAGTTTAGGGTTTTGGAAAATGTTTCAGGTATAGAATCAAACTAATTTGAGTTGGTTTATGTGAAATTAAAATTTGTATAAGTGCTTTAGCTATATTTGATTTTTGAAAATAATAATTTTGAGGTTATTTTGGTTCTGGCCGAAATCTTAAAGGGCATTTTCGTCATTTTAAATTTGTTGTTGTGTCCTAAAAAGTTAACCATTTGATCCGTCTTTTCGAGACGAAGATTTCGATGTATGGCTCGTCTCGATCAGATAAAAATTGAATGAGTTATGGTCGTTTCAAGTTGTAACTATTTTATCACCGTTTTGAAATTGAAGTATAGTAGTAGAAATATAAGAGATTGTCTTTCTATGAAAAGAGGAAAATGTTTGGAAAATCGATTCGTGTATTGGAATGAAAATTCTTGTGTCGAGAGTTGTGTTTAAAAAGATTTTTGTTATGTACGTGCTAAAAGTAATTTGTTATAAATCGAACGAGAAAAGTTTTAGTTCGGACTTGTTTTAAAATATTTTGGAACTTATGATTGGAGGCATAAGTTGTTTGAAAAGAGATTTTCTTTTGCAAAAGCTTTAAAATAGTTCGAATTTATTTGGCGGCGTTTTTGGATAAAACTATTTGTTATAAGCACTTTTGCGAGAAAAACTTGTTATTGAAGTATTGTATTTTCAATAGTGTTTTGAAAAAGGATTTGGCTTTTTAAGTGTTTTAAAATAGCCGAGGTTTATTTAAAAGACGTTTTGTGATGAGAAACTATCTTTCGAAGTGTTAATGTTTTCAAGGCTTGTTTTCGATATGACTTGAGCCTAGTTGGTGGTGAGAGAACAACCATAGGCATTGAATCCATTAGTAGCCGAGCTAGGACTTATTTGAGTAACCAATTAGAATGTGGTGTTAACTTAGATAAGTTATCTGTTGTAAAAGGTTAAGAGGATTAGCCGGATTGGGGACTTCGTCGAGAGAGACGGATTTTGCTTGCGTAGCGTAAGTTGAATGTTTTGGAAGCTTGCCGAGGTAAGGGCACCTTTATTTTTCCGTCTAATATATGTATGCCTGGTTCTGGATGGTTGTGAATGTTTGGCATGATTATATTATGTATTCTCGTGATGAGAAGGTGTTTTGTATCGCATGTGTGATTTACATATGTTTGAGAATATGTGTATGAATATGTGATTGGCGTGCATATGATTTTGAAAATATATGTACATATTATGATTGTTTTACATACGCTTGAGAGGTATGTATTTTGTTGCATTAGCATATAAGGGGAATCGTATGCTCATGCATTCATAGTACGTGGTTATCGGGAATGGACCACGGGGTGCGACGGCCAGTGATTGGTGTCCTCCCTTTTGAGTTTGGTGTTGTCCGTGTGACTCACCCGGTGTTATCCCACCGTGATTGTTTTGGTATTGAGTGCGTGACTCTACCTGGTGTTATCCCACCACTAGTAGGAGGTGTTATCCCACCCGAGCCTACGACCTTCTGCAGAGGTTTATTCCGGAATAATCATGCATGTGAAAAAGACCCGGCTAGGGTGATCACAATCATTTAGAGTCTGCATTGATAGGCTGATGTGCATTTCAATACTGTGTGCAAGTATATGAACTGCTAAGTGTTTATTCGCTGTTATATATATATGTTTTTGCTGTTGTGTTATGTGTGGTGACCCTTGCATCCTTTCATTTGCGGGCTCCTCCCACCCCAGATGATGCTGTAGGTCGCGAGGGCGGCGGCTGCTCAGGGCCCAGTGAACTCGTGTCGGAGCTATAGTTTAGAATTAGACTCTGCGCCGGTGTGGTTTGTACACCGTGCTTTTTGGTTAGGCATAGGATTCTAACTTGTTTGTTGCACTTGTACTTTGAGGGCTTAGACTTATGGACTGTAAATTATTCAGGTGAATACTTTGCGTCTCAGATGCACTATATATTATATATGGGTTCGTTTGTAAATTTAATGCCGGCTCACTGTGAAATATTTTTCCGCGCACTCTGTCTCGTGTTTTTTTAAAAAAAAAAGTGCCTACTCTTGGGCCTATGAAAAACGGGGTGTTACATTAATGGATAGACAAGATTGTGTTGATTGGATGAGACTAATCTTATCAAACTTTGGTAGTGACTAGAATTTTGGATATTTTGTTGGAGAATGGATGAAGTGGTTTATTCATGTTGTTTAGTCGGACAATTTTCGAGGGCGAAAATTCTTTTAAGTGGGGGAGAGTTGTAACAGCCGTATTTTAATAATAGGATTTATTGTGATTATTTATTTATTATTAATTTGATTGAATACATGTGATTTTGTTATTTTATGAATAATTATGTTTTGGATAAGTGAAGGGTATTTTAGTAAACTTTTTATAGTAATTTTGGTGGGTTATTTATTATTTAGTGAGATAATGTTCATTTTAGGAAAGAGTAGAGTAGTTAATTATTAAGTGAGTGACTAGTGTTACTTTAGAATAGAAATGGTTGGGCTTAGATAAATGGGCCTAAACTTAAGAAGAGGGATAATTTGGTCTTTGTGATTTATTAGGGTTGAGTAGAGTTTTGTTGAAATTAGAAAGAGAGAGAGTTCATTTCTCAAAGAATAGAGAAGGAGGAGGTAGAAAGAGAAAGAAAGTGAAGAGAAGAGAAGAAGGTGGAAGTAGAGGTGAAGAGGAGGACTAGAGAATCCATCCTAAGAGAAGGTAAGAGAGTAGTTTTAATCCAATTTGAGATGGTTCATAGAAAGGGGAGAAGTAATCTTCTCCATTCCCAAACTTTCTCATCTCTTGGTTGGGTGGGTATTAGGGAATGTGATTTTTGTTATTAATTGATGATATTTGATGAATTTTTATGTTCTATATGATTCTTGGTTGAATTTGCATGATCAAAGCCATAACCTTATGTTTCAATTGATGAATCATAAGAATGAGTTTTTGAATAAAAGGGTTTATGATTTTGTATAGGAAATTTATGAATTCAAGTATGAAATGATGTTTGTTTGAGTTAAATCTTGTACTTCTATGTTTGGTATGATTATACATGTTCAAAGTTGTTAACTTTATGTGTTTTGAGCTTTAGATGATGAACTTTTGCATGAAATTGAGCAAAACCCGATAGCAGAATTTCCCTGTTCTGTCGAACTCGCCATGGCGAGCTCGTGGCGAGAGTGGTGGCGAGTAAGACCTGTAATTACTCGTCATGGCGAGCTCGTGGCGAGTTGGTGGCGAGTAAGACCTATAATAACTCGCCATGGCGAGTTGGTGGCGAGTTACTCCAGTAGCTTCTGACTTAACTCCACTTGAAGCATGGCAAAAAAACTGGTTATTAAAGGTTACATCGATAATATTAGTATAATAATAAGTTTAACTATTTATACATTTACCACATTGGTCATATTTACACTTAATGTCCATAACTAGATCATATATCCTGTAAAAATATATATATATATATATATATATATATATATATATATATATATATATATAATATTAAACTTTTTAATAAAATACATATTAACTTGATACAAATTACACAAATCGAGTTACCCTCTAAAAAAACACAAATTGCGGTATACATTTACATCGCTTATTGATACATGCCGGTTTTGTAGTATTTCGACAATGCTCATTTTGACAATCTGAACTGTTCGACATTTATCCTTTTTATTAAAATACATATTAACTTGATACCAATTACACAAATTGAGTTACCCTCTATAAAAAACCACAAATTGCGGTGTACATGTACATCGCTTATGGATACATGCTGGTATTGTAGGTTTTCTACAATTCCTATTTTGACAATCTAAAACTGTTCGACATTTATCTATTTTACTTTCTGCAATGAAAAAAGAGTATATAAGAGAATATTACTAAAATGAAATAATATATTGTATATAATGCGTAAAGAAGAAACATTGAAAGGGATAAAAAATATCTTACGATTTACGTTAATTAAAACAAAAGATATTGACAATAATATAAACGTAAGATAAATAAATTACTTGACAATTTGTCATATTTTTTTTCCCTATGAAAGTAACAAATGGATTTATCCATTGATAATTTATAATTATCTTTCTTTCCTTACATCAATTAAATATTTTGTAGCTCTAATATATAGTTATAAAAAACTCTTCCTAAAATAAAAAACATTACTAAATGTGTCTTAAGTAAATCAATATGGTGTGTTAATTTGTCTATTCAACAAACTTAGTAAAAAGGTCACATAAAAAATATACCAATGTTAAGTATTCATTATTATGGGACTCGTAACACACCTCGCACACATTGTTAGGTTTAATGTGTGGATATAAATGGTGGATGCCCAATAGCGGAAACATGGTAGTAGACGTCCCAACGGATTTCACACGAGACTCTATCACAATCTTAGAAATTGTGTTGGGGCTAACCTAACCATATAAAATTGCCTTGAAAGTGAGGTTTTCACTCACATATAATCCCATATTCAAACAATTTTCATCCAATATTGGATTCTTAACATTAACATCTGCAAAGTTTGTATCTATTAAAAGAAAAAAAATCCTCTAAGGTTGCTTAAAAATATTAAAGGAAAATGCTAGTTGAAGCGAAATTATCATCCCGAAAACCTCACGAATGTGCTGGCAGTGGACCCACTTGATTATTAATCTTAATTAACTTAAATTTTTTCAATAAAATAAAAAATCAATTCACTCTTCTCTCCCTCCTTTCATCTTCAAACAGACAAACACCCAATACTCATGAGTTCATCTCCTATCTCAATTTCTTGTTTGAAAGTAGGATATGATAGTTGTTGGGACATAAAATTCCAAAATGAGGTTTTGAAAGTAAAAATTTAATAATCATTTGGGTTTGACTCTGTAATTTAGGGTATCAGTTGAGATGATTGAGAATTTGGTTGCCATTGAAGAGATGAAAACTTTAAGAAATAAAAGTTTCTAAGTTGCCAAGAAATTGGTGGTTATTGCTTTTCTTTTGTCCGTCGTAGTTGTTCCTTTTTCCATTCGTCGTTGCTTTGTCGTTGTTCGTCGTCGTCGTCGCCACCGTTCCTTTGTCTCTGTTTGTCATGGTTCCTTTGTTTGTTCTATAATCCGTGGTTCATAAGAGTAATGAGTCAATTTAGTGGAGTGAACTTGATAAATTTTTCTAAAGAACTTGTTGTTGGCATTCTTTTAGTTAAGTTTTTTCCTCTGTTACTTTCACAGCTTCAAAAAATAAAAATCAGAGGTAGCGGTGGATAAATTTTTTATGAATATTTTGAGGACCACAGTCCACAAGATAAAGCATGTAAAAAGCATAAAAGAGGAGATTCGTGAAAATTCGTGAAATTTTCTTTCCCTGCATATAGCAGCACTGAATATTAAAATGATAGAGTATTATAAATTTAAGTGTGATAAAAATCATAATATTTAACACTCAATCTTTGCCTATTTTAACATATTGTGTAAGAAAAAAAGAAAAGGAAAAAAAAATTGCTTACTATATGCATCTACATTCTTTGAAACAAGAAATATTGATAGAGAGATAATCATTATGTAAACAAGCTTGACAAATTTAGACATATTTCCTGCCTTTAGATGTAATAACTGAATAAGTTATAAATACCTTTCTCTTTTTATATCAATTAATTTTATTTTATTTTAAAAAAATATAATTAAGTGCATCAAAACTTCAAAAGACATTCTGACTCTTACTAGTTGTGTAAATACCTCATCAAGT
This sequence comes from Trifolium repens, assembly GCA_030408175.1. NCBI lineage: Eukaryota > Viridiplantae > Streptophyta > Magnoliopsida > Fabales > Fabaceae > Trifolium > Trifolium repens. Next base: position 12,389,134 of record CP125850.1, read on the forward strand.
TGCGTGTGACCCTTTAGAACACTTATTAATATTAGAGTCATATAAAATACTTACAAATCATAAGAATTCATTATTATTTTTTACTAAGTTTTCTATTATTTTATAACCTTTCAATATTGGAAAGCAAAAATAAAATAAAAAATTAATAATATTGGTGGTCAACTTAATCATGGTGGTCAAATTAATAATAAAAAATTAATAATTATTTAATAACCTTTCTCTTCTTTCTGTGTGTCATGCTTATGCTATGCTGCCCTTTTCCTTTAAAGGTGGCTGGTGTATTGTTTGCCCCTGTTGTAACTCTCTTTGTTTCTTCTTGGCATTCTAAGTACTTCTTGTATTAGGAAGAGCCTTAATAAAATTTGTTTGCAGTTTAAAAAGAAGGTTTGTTAGCTTTGTTCCCCATGTAATTTACCTGCTCTTCGCTCCCTCCTGGCAAACAATGCTCATTAGGGTGATCTTCTAGGAAGAAGTCGCAAACTCCCTATACCTGTTTAACACTAGCTTCCTTCACAGCTTTCTCTTTATCAGCAAGTTGCATCCTTAGTAACTCGATCTCTACTTTGTAGGCAATTTCTTGGTCCACCTTTCGAATTCCAGGAGTCTTTTCAGCTCGATCATGACTCATGTTGTACTCATTCTGGCACATCTGTTCAACCAGATCTTTAGTCTATGCATAGGTCTTTACTTTGATGGACCCACCAGCTGAGGCATCTAGTATCATACGATGTTGCATCTTCATACCAGCAGTGAATAGTTGCATCTGCTCCATACCACTAATGTTGTGGTTAGGACACCTTCTCATGAGTAGCTTGAAGCGTTCATAAGCCTCGAACAGAGTTTCAGATTCATGCTGTTTGAAACTCAGAATCTCAGACTTCCTTTTCTAGAACAGTGTGTGTGTGTGTGTGTGTGTGTGTGTGTGTGTGAAGAATCTCTCTAGGAACTTGTCCTCAAGCTCCTTCCATGTTGCAATCGTCCCCCTTGGCAAGCATTGAAGCCAATCTTTAGCTGGACCTGTAAGAGAAAAAGCAAACAAACGCAGTTTCTTCTGGTCATCACTAACATTGTCCGGCACCTTCTGGATTTGACATGTCTCTACACACTTTGCAAGATGATCCCAGGGATCATTGTTGACACGTCCGTCAAACTGGTTCTCCCGCAAACCTGTAAGAACATTACCCTTAATATCAAAGTTAGCTGGATTCGCCGGCTGGAATCCAAGTGAGATTTGATCTGTGTCAGTCCTCTTGCAGTAATCTCCCATTGTAACTCTTTGCTCGTCCCCCATGTCTTTAAGGGTAACTTCTGTTTTGAGACTACTGGATTTTGCAAGCTTTTGTGCTCGCCTTCTTTTCAAGAACGTTCTTTCGGGTTCAGGGTCGTACTTCAACTCCAGAATATCTGTTATCAAGCACAACAAATGAATACCTTCAGTAGCACTGGAAATGTAAATGGTAAAACTATTTTTGGTTTGTCTCATGTGCCTTTGTCAATATGAAAATTCTAAGGTAAGTGAGGTGGATCACAACGGATCACTTAAATACCAAGACTTATCCTTAGCCAGAATTTTCACAGATCAAAATTCACAATCATCAACAAGATTTTTTATTTTCTAATTTTTTTTTGTATTTTGGAATTTTTTTTTGACAAACTTAAATAAATCTAGTAACGCTTTGTAAACACAATCCCCGGCAACGGCGCCAAAAACTTGACTACGGTCTGGCAAGTGCACCAGTCTGTCGTCGAATAATAATTCACACTCTACGAGTAGAATGAGTTCGTATCCACAGGGATCGTGCCGCAACTTCACTAGCGTTATTTAAGTTTGTGATAGTTGCATTCGCTTTGGGTTTTTGGAAAAGGTTTTTATAAAAATAGCGTAATGCTTGCAATAAATATAAATTGAAGAATGTATAAATAATAGATTCAAGAAATATAGAGGCTAGGTATGGTGGATGGACTCCCTCCTTTCTTCATATTTGGCATGATCGGTATATAACATAGTTACTTAGATTATGTTCGGCGGTGAAATATCCTTGTTGTAGTAATACCTTACTATTACACGATGTCTATTAAAGTTTCCCTACGTTCATAACTAAGGTACCTACGAGAGCCTAACCTCGCTGTGTCACATACCCTAATTACTAAGTGAGTTGTTTATAAACATGCATTATGCTCTTCACCAATTAACCTCTAGATCCTAGTATCGGGTTGTTCATCTTCTAAGTGCTCAACTCACACCTAGTTCATGATTCCTCCTTTAACCGCTCATTCACGACTAGTTCAGGATGTTACCGTCTCTATACACCTAGCATTATTTACTACTAGTTCCGGACCATACCAAGTCAAAACCTGATATCAATTCTATGGGCGCTCCCACTTATCCGGCCAGATTACGAGAATACGTTATTAAAATGCAAGAAAGTAAATAACAAACACAATTACTAAATATCATTTATTATAACTTAGACTCAACCACAGACTCCAAATATTCATAGGGGAGTTCATCTTCTCCACCACAACCTAAGGCATAAATTATAAAGACTGCATATTTAAATTACAAGAATTCACAACCTAAATACAAAAGCCTAAAGAAATCATACCTTGCTGAGTTAGTTTTCCCGTAAGGGGAGAAAACTATGCCCAATAGAGCTCCTCTGAACCTCTCCTTATAGTAGAGAGTTTTCTACTATTTCTGAATGAATAATTGTGAAGGAGGGAAACTCTATTTATAGTTTTCGTAATGGGCCTCAGCAAGGCATCGCAGCACGATAAGGCCATCGTACTGCGATGTGAACATTCATTTTAATTTTATAATTGATCTTGTGCATTTCATCAGCTTGGGCGTCAAGTAACATCATCGTACTACGTTGTATGGCATCGTACTCCGATGGAAGAATTTCTCAAGATTTATTTCTTCTGGTTGCTTGGCGTGCAAGGAGCTTTCATCGTGGCACGATGGCACGCATCGTGCTGCGATGGAATGCTGATTTCTTCATTTTTTGGGCTTTTTCTTGTCTTTTTGCATCTTGGACTCTGTCTTGATGCTTTTTCTTGCTTTTGTAGGTTTTCCTTCGTATTTGAGTCTGTCTTGGTTATTTTACTACTAATAATGTTAGACTACTAGGCTTATCACTTAGAAGGGGGGGTTGAATAAGTGATCCTTGAAACAATGGGGTTTTTAAAATTATTGATTGTTTCAAATTAATCAAGCGAGCGGAAGAGCCACCGGATCGGTAGTCTATGCACCGATTGACCAAAAGAAAAGTAGTATTAAGCCTTGAACGAATTTGTGAAAAGTTACGAAAATGTTTGGGTTCAAAATTATTTGAATGTAAACAATATAACTTCAGTCCCAAGCAAGTTACAAATCAATATTCAAATCAATCACAATCAAGCAAGAACCAATTGAATTTTTGTGAACCAATACGAACAACAAAAATTCAATCGATTAACAAATTAACGAAATTAACGAAATTAAAAGAGAGAGATAAAGAGAGACACACGATGTGATTAGGGAGTTCCCCGGATCGCGCGTCGTCCACGCGTTTATCCGAGTACGTCTCCCCCCAAATAACCAAACGGGTTATTTGAGAGTTTATAGATCAAAAACTTGATGAACAAAAAGTGCACAGTTTACAATTGAAATCTATAATCCTATAGCAAGACAAAATGTAAACTAATGCGAAAATCCTCGACACCCAACGGAACTTCGCCCTCTGATTCCAACGATTCACCTTGTGCCGAACCGCACCCAATCGTCCAGCTGAGTCCTTCGTTCCTTGTTGTCGAATCCTTCAAGACACGCACGATCTTGAATACGTGAGAGAAACCAAAACCTTCAACGCAATTTAACCCGATCACGATTCTGATTCACCGCGAACCGTATCGAACGTTATCACACAAATCTGCAGTTTCTATTAAATTGATCTCATACTCAACTTCAATTTTGATTGCAAACTTGATGAAGATGATGAACTTGTGTTGAATGAAACCTTTGATCCAAATTTTCACTCAATTTGAACTCCAAAGCGTTTTCTGATCTTTCACAATGATTTCTCTTAATTACAATGACACAACACATTGCTATTTAAACAGAGAATAGAATTGAGCAAATTTGGGCAAAATTTCACAGACATGTATCGATACAACTGATGATTTGTATCGATACAAACCCTTTGACCAGCGTTAAAAATGAAAGATTTGACCTATGTATCGATACAAACACGGGTATGTATCGATACATACATCAGTTTCTTGAAATCTTGACTGATATGTATCAAATCATGCAAGCATGATTCGATACATCATGATGTTTCTGGATTTCTGAGAGACATAAGTGTGTATCGATACATGCAAGCATGATTCGATACACAGGTAACTCTCTACCTCTGAGAAACCACTTTTGTATTGATACAAGTGATATATGTATCGATACAAATTGCACAAAATCAGTCTGAAGTAATTTCAGGACATTTGTATCGATACACATGTTTATGTATCGATACATAATACCTAAAAACAATTTTTTCAAAGTGTTAAAAATAGTTTTTCGCTGTCAAGTCATTTGTAATGTTTGTCAAAATATGTTCTACTCTATTTTCATGTGTTTTGACAATTATTAAAACATGAGGATGAACTGGTGCACTTACAAATAATACTACTAAAAATACCATAGAAATTCTTGTCATCACAAGTCCACGTGGATTTATTTTTATTTAATTTTAATGCGATGTGTCATTTACATGTGTCAAACTAAATACTAGTAATAATTAAAAAAATCACAAATTTAATAAATAGAATTTAAATTTTATAAAATAAGAAAAATTTAAAATGAAATTAAAAAATCCTTCATCTTCTCAAAATTAATTCATCTTATCCTCAAGATCTTCTTCCTCAAAGAATATCTTCATCTTCCTCAATTGAATAACAACATCATCATCAAGAACAATACCAAGAACAACAAGAACAAATTTTCATAACTTCAAACTTAAACCCAAATCTTCATTACTATTCATCATCACTTTCATCATCAAATTCATCACAAAACAGACCAAAAATATGAACATCATAGACCCAGAATCAATGAAGATCACAAATCCAAAAACTAACAACAATAACAACAACACGAAATTGAAATTGAACAATCTCACAAACCTCAACATGAAAGTCTTATGAACTCTCATGAATTTCCAGATTGTTGAATGAGTGTTTACATGGAGGAATCTCAATTTCGTGGAGGAATCTCAAATTCATGAGATTGTTGAATGAGATTGTTCAATTAAAAAAATCACAAATTTAATAAGTCTTATGTGAGATTGTTCAATAAGACTCTCAATTTCGTGGAGGATGGAGAAGAAGAGTTCAACAACATGAGGGTGGAGAAGAAGAGTTCGTAGAAGAAGAGAAATCAAATTCAAATATCCAGATTCTTGTCATATACCATTTGTCAAAATCAAATTTTGAAACAAACCCATGAATAAAAATTGCACTTACTATGTAGACATAACACTCGAATTTTGGTTCAGTATATTCAATTTCGTTCCCAATTTTCTCAATTTCGGGTTTGATCTCTTCGTTTTCCATGATCCGAAAACAGAAAAAGATTGCGAATCCGGGCACTTGAGAAAGAATTTGGAAGTGATGAATCGAATTTTGGTAAAGGGTTTGGTGAATTTTGGTTGAAGAAAGAAGGAGAAGAAATGGTTTGTGTGTGCTTGGATTCTTACTTAGGAAGGAGATGAAGAAGCGATTCTGCATCAAAACAATGACCACCGTTTGATTCGATCACGTTTGAGATCGGACGGTTTGAAATGAAGGGTTCGGTTCTTGGATTGGGACGGTGATTGCTATATTAAATTGATTTTATTATGTTTTTATTTTATATATAATTGTTAATTTGATTTTTTTTTATTTGATTTTATTATGTTTTTATTTTATATATAATTATTAATTTGATATTTTTTTGTTACAATTTTTTTATGTATTTATTTTATACTAGCCGACTTCCGTGCCCGTTTGTGTGATCATATTCTCTTCTTTATTCTTTGTGATCGATATTCTCTATTGTGCAAATATAAATAACTATTTAATCTCCTTTTTTATTGGACTTAGTTAATTGATAACTACGTAACCTCTTTTATTTTTGTTAGTTATTAAGAAGAAAAATATATATTTTTTTTTACTATAAAAAAACTGAAAACCCACTTTTATGTGAAAGTTGTGCTTAGTTGTTAAGAAAAAAGATAAAATATTATTTACTAAAAACAACTGAAAATCTATTTTTATGTGGAAGTTATTTTTTAAGGGTAAAATAGGAATAACAAAAAAGTCATCCCAAAAATTTGTATCCCCTTTATATATTAGTATAGATATAATTGTTAATTTGATTTTTTTTTTTGTTACAATTTTTTTATTTGATTTTTTTTATGTTTTTATTTTATATATAATTGTTAATTTGATTTTTTTTGTTACAATTTTTTTATTTGATTTAAATATTAAATTTGTGATTTTTTAATTATTATTTAGTTTGACACGTGTAAATGACACATGTCATTAAAATTAAATAAAAATTAAAATAAATCCACGTGGACTTGCCACGTAGCAAATTTGTACAGTCAGATGCCATGTGTTGCGCATAGGGGGCAAAAGCAAAGAGTCAACATTTTGGAAGGGACGAGTTGCACAGAAAATTTTTATAGGGGGGAAAAACAAAACACGCCCACATTACAGGGGTATCAATTATTTTACACATATTAAAAACATTAAAGTTTAAATATAAAGGTGTGTTCTTAGAAGTAAAACTACAAGGTTCTTGTAATTAGAAGAGTAATATTCTCTTAAAATTATTAGGTATGTGAAGACAAGCTTCTAAATTGAAATTATTTTGATAAAGACAAATATGTGAAAACAAGAAAAAGAAGTGCTCAAGACATGGAAAACAATCTTAGGTATAATATGCAAGTCATTATTATAAGTTTTAGGTGGTCATAAACATTTCTCTAGACCTTTCTAAAGTTACTATAATAATGTTGTATGATTCTCTTTCAAAAGTATTTTAACTTAGAATGTTTAGAAATTATTTTAATAATTAATTACAAATAAATTTCTAAGTTAAATACTCCATATGCAGCAATATGCAGCAAGCTAGCTTTTTGTTTTTGACACACCATATGAAGCAAGCTTTTAAAAATATAAAAAGTTGATTTTTAGAAATGCTGACCGCCCTTTTTTCGGTGGTTGTTTGTTTGAACTGGAACCTTTTAAATCGGTTTCCTTTAAAACCAATTTAATAAATTATGGTCAGAATTAAAAGTAACGTTGTTTTCCTTTTCCTGAAGTGACACCAGTACTGTTCTTTGGTTTTATTTCCTTTTTCTTTTGATTTATTTTATTTAGTATGAGTAGCTAGTTTTATTTTGATTGAGTTTTATAATGATGAACTTGTATGAATCTATATGTTTCATACATTATATCTTTGTTTTAATACTCTTTGGTACTTGAGTACCGGTTCCCAAATTCGCAAAAAATAGTGAACCAACTTCAGAAAATAAATAGAAAATATTAAACTACTGCTGGCTGTTGTTGTTGTTTGGAGAGGGTGGTTATGGTGGTTTTAATTTGGTTGATGATGATGTTGTGAGAGTGTGAAGGAGGTTTGATAATGGTGATTTGGATGGTAATTGGTTTTGGATTGATATTGAAGAATGATGGTGGTTTAAAGAAGTGGTGATGGGTATTTGGTATGGTGTTGATTGTGAAGGGATGATAGAGAGGGTAGTTTTGTTTTGTTGAGAATGGTGGTGATGAACTAAAAATGGTGAAGAAGATTGGTGAATGTTTATGAAGATGAATGGTTATGGAGTGATGCTTATGGTTGTTCCTAATTTGCAATATGAAGGGGTTATGGAGGTTTTGAAGAAAGAAAGAAAGTGGCTACGTAGCCACTGTGTTGTTATTGTTACGTAAAAACCTTGGATTTATATAGCATTAGAATTAGGTTTTAGAAATTGAATGTGATTGTTTTGTTTTAGGAATGAGATCATGACTTCAATTTGATTTATGAATGAATTAAAAGGCACTATTTTGGTTTTGATTTGCTCATAATGTTTAGACTTTTGCTTTTTATTTGTTTGACTTTTCTTTCTTATTCACAAAGTTAACTATTTAAATTAAAAACTAATAATAAAAAAAAAATGAGAATTACAATTAAATATAATTTTTTTGTGATTTTTTTAATGAAGATAAAAATAGAGCTAAAAACAAAAAGAAAAAATTGCAAAAAGATGATAAAGGTGGGATTTGAACCCAAAAACTTATACTTGGAATCCTTTGTACACTCTCTTCACTACCAAATGAGCTAAGTCACATATTTAAAAAAGCAAATGTGACGAAAATGAATATGATAAAAAATGGTGGGATCTTAGGTCAAAAATTGGGGTATGACAGACGAAAAGCATAATTCACAACCGAAACCAATTATCATGTGAACTACTCCTAAGCTATGAAGTACGGAGTTTGTGTGTCCTGAAGTGTGTCTTCATTATTGTGTTATTATCAAAATCTTCGTTGATTGTGAGGTTGCGGGGAAGTGGGATGAGATCTCATATCTAGGAGTTCCTAGGTAGAAGATGCACGAGTAGTTTCTAGGTCATAAGTCGTAAACATGGCGTTTACTGAGGGCTTAGAACTATGTAACACCCCGTTTTTCATAAAGCCAGAAAAGGCATTATATTTTTTTTTTTTTTTATACACATCAGAGTTACACATAAAAGATTTTAAATGAGCCGGCATTCAAATATACAAAGACTCATTACCAAAAGGTGCTTCGACAAGCAAAGTGTATTCAGGAATAATTACAATCCAAGTCAAAGTATTCAAATACTTACAACAAAACTAGCTAGAATCTTATGCCTAACCCAAAAAGCACAGTGTACAACCCACACTGGCGCATAGTCTAACTAAACTAAACTCCAACCTCTCACTGGGACCCGGAACAGCCACCGTCGTCACCACGACCTAGCCCAACATCTGGGTGGGATGAGCCCGCAAATGAAAGAAAGGGGTCACCACAAAAATACAAGTATGTATATATATAATCGGTGCGAAAGATGTACACATAGCAAATTTCCACATACACAAGAGAAAGCTCTTAAACTCAAAGTAGTTCCCACCAACGGGTATATATAAATAAATCACCAATCCTAATGCAGACCTCTACAATGGGTGTGACGACCGTCACTGGTTCGCCACATGCATGATTTTCCGGAAAATTAACCTCTCCTCGAAGAGTCGTGGGGTAGGCAAAGCCACACAGTCATATACGTACCCGCACTAAAATGCCACACAAGGCGGGTGAAGTCACACAGACAAACACCAGGTGAAGTCGCACAGACAAACACCAACTCAATAAAATCCAGTCGGATTTGGCGAAGCCACACAGTCAACGCCCGGTACGTAGGCAAAGTCACACAGACATACACCTAGGCACGCAACTATGAAATGCATGACATATATTCTCTTTGGCATAATACAGGATAGTCACACAGACGAAATCCCCGCGTAGTCCTATCCGACGCACGCATTAATATATGCTCATGCAACCAATCACATAGCCTAAAGCCTATGTACAACCATCACAACCTACATACATTTTCCTAATCATATGTAAATTGCACAAGTAATTAAACCACGTTCTCATCAACGAGAATACATAAGTACAAACATGTCAAAGCACACAGCAAATGCATAACAGCAAAACAAAACATGTCGTAACCATTTTAAAAGACGGAAATAAAGTGGAGCCCCTACCTCGGCAAGCTTCCGTTAACTACACACGATCAAAACCACACGACGCGCTTCCTAAAACAAGCAACGTACGATCAATACATTGTTTCTAAACCAAACGTATTGAAACTACACCAAAGTCCCAAAAACCCTCAAGGTTTCTAAGGAAAACCACTCTTTCGGATACCACCCCAAATTCTACTATATTGATCAATCCCCATGAGTTATTTGTACTATTTTTAGGACTCAAAACCATAGTCAAAAGTCTTAAATAATTTGAAATGCAAAATGGCCATTTTCTTGCGTTATAAGTTACACACTTTCCGAGTACTCGAAAAACCCGTTTCAAATCCCAACCACTTCCATAAATTAATAAAAAGGATTAGAAAGCTAAAGACCAAGTTAGGACATCAGAATCCAAAATTTTAGGTCCCAGGGGTCGCTAGAGGTCGCTGGGCGACCACCTGGTGATGGCAAGTCAGAACTTTCCACGCCCAGGGCGAAGGTTGGCGACCAACTCGTCGCTGAGCGACCACACCAGCACAGAACTGGTTTTCTTCATGACAGCAACAGCAAAACTTGGTTTACTCAATTTTCACCCAAAACAACTTTTCACGCAACACACTACATACGCATAGTATTGGTTCCCAAAAACCATTTTCTCAACAAAGCATTACATTTCCGAAAGTATGTTGGTTGCTTCGAGTGCAAGTTATTTGGTTTTTCATTTCCAAAATCAAAACCAAACCCAAGCACAAGTTTTATTACGGGCCTCAACCGACCGGTAACCATTTTCAAACATGTTTTCAAGGTAAAAGCAAGGCCACATAACTCAAGAGTTTTAAACCACTTGTAATACCAAAAACACCACACAAAACACTTAGTAAATATTTTCATAAACACCAAAATATTTTTCATCGGATTTTCTAAAACAAAACCATACAACACGAATCCCTTTCGCCTAAAGGTTCAAAAACAACGTTTCTTTTCAAAACCTTACAACTTAACCTCATGTTATTGATCAATACACTAAACTTTCAAAACCCTAACTTTTCTCATGAGATTTTCACCAACTCATGGAAAATTGAAACAACAAAGCCTAGCATGCTTACTAAACTCTCATGAACAACTTTCATGAAACAAAAACTAGCAAGAACAACATTTCTCACCAAACCCTATTAAGAACAAAAACCCAAAGACCTCAAAACTCTAAAAATCTACCAACCTAGGAGATGAGAAGAGAGGGTTACCTTAAGAAAGTGATTCTCTACAACTTCCCACTAAGCTTCCAAGCTTGAAATGGAGTGAAATGGTGAGGAATTGAAAATTTGGTGAAGAAGGTTAGGCAAGAATGGAGTCCACGTGAAAGAGAGAAAGGAAGGGAAGTCTTGTGATAAAATCCTAAGTCCACCAAGTGACCAAACCTCCTTACTAATAAAAGCTCTTGCTAACTCACCACCCTTGGATCAAAAATAAAGTCCAACTTAATACCCTAGCCATTGGATCAAATTGTTTTAAGGATAATCTCAAGATTAAAACAAATCTTCCAAAACAAGATACGTACTCAGCTCTCGCGCGTCGCAACGAACGTAAATCTCAAAAACGTAAAAACTACGGAAAGAACGTCCAACGTTAAACATTTCCAAAACTTATCGCCGAATCTTTTTCCGCGACTGTAATTTTCTTCCATACCTTAGAAAATTATTCTCAGAACATAACCTCACTCACGCAGATATATAAAACTTCCATCCGAAACCTCACTTAAAACAGACACAGTACGATTTTACATCCGCGGGTAAAATCCTACTCGTTTTTCCAAAAACAAGAATAATCCAAAACTCTTTATTCTAAATCCACAGCACCCTTCTTATTCACAAAAGAGGATTACAAGACAAAAGCCTGTGCCTTTACAGTGCACTAGTCCAAAACAGATTCAAATACAGCAAAACTTGCTAAATACACGATGTTTCACAACATGAACACATCGGGACCCTAAAAAAAACCTAAAACCAATTATACAATGAAATCTTGGGTCTTACAAACTACGGCTATTATATAGTGGATTTTCTTCCTGGCTTGGTACATAGCCCCCAGAGTAGGTGAGTTTGCACCGAACATGGTTAACAAATAATATGTGTCATTTATCTTCTGTCATTTATATTTATCTTGTTCATTGTGTTTTACGTTTGTACGATGTTGGAACATTAGTCTCAATAGTTGTTCCTTATACGGCATATGTTACCAGCGCGCAAGAATTTCATGCATAGTTAAATCGTCGTGGTAATTAAATTGATCTTCATAAGGATATTAGACGCTAACATCCATAGTGAAATACAAGGGATTCGAAACAAAACTCAATCACTTTTCTTTATTGTTAACTAGCCGCCGAACGGGCTGTGCCCGTTTGTGTAATCGATATTCTTTCTTTTTATTCATGTGTGATCGATTTTCTGTATTATGCAAATATAAATAACTACTTAATCTCCTTTTTTATTGGACTTTGTTAATTGATAACTACGTAACCTCTTTTTTTTTTTGTGGTTAGTTATTAAGAAGAAAAAAAAAATTTACTTTAAAAAAACGGAAAATCTACTTTTATGTGGAAGTTCTGCAAGAAGAAGAAAAAAATTATTTACTAAAAAAAACTGAAAATCTATTTTTATGTGGAAGTTATTTTTTAAGGGTAAAATTGGAATAATAAAAAAGTCATCCCAAATATTTGTATTCCCTTTATATATTAGTATTAGTATAGATTTCAAACTCAATTTACTATCAAAATTATCAAAACCCCCCAATTGTCATTTTATTTTCTACTAAGTAATTTTTAGTTGTTTTGTTATAAGTTAATCTCAATCCCTGGGGAATAATATCTTTTTATTACTTTGACGATATAAATTAATACACTTGCTAATTCTCTATCAGGTTACAACAAAATAACTATATGACTTAATGATAAGTCATGAAATATTCTAGCAAGGCATTCATGTACTATATTGGGTATGGCACTAAATCAAGAATCATGTGGGTACAAAATCCAATCTGGTAGTAAAGTTTTAACAAACTGCATAGGAGATTCAAAAACCTTGGTTGAAATATATTACAACAATAATGTTTTTGATAATCAGAATCTTCAAAAAATAAAAAATTATCTTTAATGATAAAAGAGAATAAAATTATATATCAAAATTGACATATTATATATTGTGTAAGAAAAAAAGAAGGAAAAAAGAAAAGGATGTCATTTTGACATATTATATATTGAAAAATATATTGAAAAATATTATATATCTAAAATTGACATATTATATATTGAAAAATATTGTTAAAATATAAATGAAGCCATTTTGCTATTTCTTGTAAAATTTATTAAATTAAGTAATTCTTTATCAAAGCAATTGTCCCGTGTATGTTTTATGTGTAATAAATTATAATTTATAATAACAAATATATATTATTCTATTCTTTTTTTTATTAAAGCAATTGCCCCGTGTATGATTAAATGTATTTTTTTTTATTTTTTGACACAAATTAAATATTTTTTTATTGAAGCAATTGCCGTGTATGATATTTTTATTCAATTAATTTTATGTATCAGTGATAAATATTTTATCTTGTGTTTTTTTTTCTTTCATATTTATCATTTATAATTGAGAATTCATTTTTCTGTTGTTTAAAAAAAAAAAACTATTTGTGAAAGCTCATGTTCATTGATTTCTTTTTATACTTAAGAATGATATTAAACTAAAGTACAAAAAAAATTAGAATAAAATATTTAAAATTATGTTATAAAATATTTTTAAAATATAAATTGTGCAGTTTTATATAAATTTGTTAAATGAATAAAAAATTACTTCGTATTAAAGTTATTGTCCCGTGTATATTTTATCTATAAATTATAATTATAAGTATCAATGACAAATATTTATCCAATTTTTTTATGCATGAGTTAAAAATATTTGCCCATGTTTTTTTTATATTTATCGATAAGAACTATTTGTCTTGTTTAAAAACACTATTTGTTAATTTTTTATATATCAGTGTACAACCCTTTCTTTTCTTTTTTGACAAAATTTTTTATCAACACTTGTCTCGTGATGTTTTAAGTATAGTGATAAATATTTACCTTGTAGTTATTATAATATATATTCATCAAAAATATATCTCTTATGTATTTTTTATATAAAAGTAAACAAAAATAAAGTTGATTTTTTTTATAATAAAAATAGAGTAGAATTTAAATATTATATAAAAAAAAGGACGAAAAACCTAATTCACAACTGAAACCAATTATCAAATATTGAGAACTTCTTCTAAGCTATGAAGTACGAAGTTACTGTGTGTCCTTAACTGTGTCTTCATCATTGTGTTATTATCAAAATCTTCGTTGACTGTGAGGTTGAGGGGAAGTGAGATGGGATCGATGTCATATCTAGAAGTTTCTAGGTAGAAGTTGCACGAGTAGTTTCTTTGGCTATTATAGTAGATTTCCTACCTGGTTTAGTAGCTCCCAGAGTAGATGAGTTTGCACCGAACTGGGTTAACAAATAATCTGTATCATTTATCTTTTTGTCATTTATCTTATTCTTTGTGTTTTACGTTGCTACCAGGTTTGAACATTAGACTCAACATTTGTTCCTTATCCCGGTGTTGAAACATCATATAAGACATCTGTTACTAGCGCGCCAGAATTTCATGCTTAGTTAAATCGTCGTGGTAATTAAACTGATCATCATAATTAAATACAAGGGATTCAAAGCGAAACTCAATTACTTTTCTTTATTGTTAATTTCAAACTCAATTTACTATTAAAATTATATCAAAACCCCCCAATTATCATTTTATTTTCTACTAAGTAATTTTTAGTTGCTTTGTTATAAGTTAATCTCAATCCCTGAGGATTGTAATCTTTTTATTGCTTGACGATATATATTAATACGCTTGCAATTTTTCTATCAAGTACCAACAAAATAACTATAAGACTTAATGATAAGTCATGAAATATTCTAGAAAGGCATTCATGTACTATCTTGGGTATGGCACTAAATCAAGAATCATGTGGGTGCAAAATATAATCTGGCAGTAAATTTCTTACAAACTGCATAGGAGATTCAAAAACCTTGGTTGAAATATATTCCAATAATATATAATGTTTTCGATAATTAGAATCTTCAAAAAATAAAAAAAATTATCTATAATGATAAAAGAGAATAAAATTATATAACTAATTAAATTGACATATTATATATTGTGTATGAAAAAAAGAAGGAAAAAAGAAAAGGATAAAAAAAATGGCTTACTATTTGCATCAACATTCTTTGAAACAAGAAATATTGAAAAAGAGATAATCATTATGTAAACAAGCTTGACAAATTTAGACATATTTCCTGCCTTTAGATGTAATAACTGAATAAGTTATTATATCAATTAATTTTTATATCAATTAATTTATTTTTATTTTAAAAAATAATAATTAAGTGCATCAAGACATCAAAAGAAGAATAGACATTCTGACTCTTACTAATTGTGAAAAATTCTTCATAAAGTAAAAATAATTTTTAAGTGTCCCGTAAATACTTCATCAAGTTTTTTAGTACACTTATTTTAGAGTCATATAATACTTACAATCATAAGAATTCATTATTATTTTTTACTAAATTTTCTATTATTTCATAACCTTTCAATATAGGAAAGCAAAAATAAAATTAGAAATTAATAATACTGGTGGACAACTTATCCATGCCATTCCATAAAAAAAATAAAAAAATCTATCCATGCCTTAATTGACCGTATTGCTTGCTTATCAGAAAAAAATAAAAATTTACCATATTGTTTATCAAACTTAATTTTTTTTATTTTTTTGACAAAACCAAACTTTATACTATATAAAACGCTTTATTATAGTCTTCAACATAATATAAGTGTTTCCGTAAAAAAAACATAATATAAATGTTATACATCAGTACTGGATTATTATGAGAGTGCCCTATATAAATATACATCAATAGAATTTTACCCATGTATAAAAATCGTAATTAGTACAATGTACAAAAGGAATACATATATTCTTATATAAAAAAAAAAGGAATACATATATACAAGGTCACAAAAAAAAAAAAAAATATATATATATATATATATACAAGGTCACAAAATTTGAGAGAAGAACTGCAACATAATATTACAACATCCTAAGCAAAACAAATCAATTTTAGACAACCTTGTGGATGCTGGATGCTGGGTACTATTATGTAGATGCTAGGTTACTATTATAGGTTACTATTATCTTGTGGATGCTCGGTATGCAAATAGTGAAGGATTTCTTGCTCCTTCACTACAAGAATACTGGTCAGTTGCCAGGGGTAAATCCCTTGGGAAACAGGAAAAAACCCTGGCAAACGCATTTTGGCCAAGGAATTTGCCAGGGGCACGCACGCTGGGAATGCACCTCGTCGCAAATGTTTTGCCAGGGGTTACACCCCTGTGAAATTTCTCGGGAGCACACCCCTGTCAAATTTGCCAGGGACTAACCCCTGTGAAACAAACTGGCAGGCATGCTACAATTCTGTGGTGAGTCAGACGGTTTCAAAATTAATACAATAATATTCAAAATACCGAAATTCATATATATTTTTAAAATAATATTATTAATAAAATAAAATTAAAAATCCACATAAATTAAATTATGCAATAATATTTAAAATTAAACCCAAAATAAATCTATCCAAAATTCTAAATTAGATTATCTAAGCATATAATATAGAGGATATCGTTATCATCGAAGTGAATGGAGACGTGGGTATATACAAACCATCTGATAAGCATGAGTTGTTTAATATGAGACACTCTATATGGCAAGAATGTGATAGAGAGAACTTTTGGTTTGCTAAAAATGTGTTGGGCTATACTTAGGAGTCGATCTTTCTACCCAATCAAAGTTCAAATTCGCATTATAAATGCTTGTTGTCTTTTACACAATTTTATTCGAAGAGAAATGCCTACTGACCCAATGGAAGAACAATTAAATGTTGATATGGAAACACAATTGCACAACGAAGATATCACAAATGCTGCTCCGATTAATACAATTGAGGCAAGTGATGCTTGGTCTGTTTGGAGGGAAAGCTTAGCAACATGGACATGGAATGAATGGCTTGCTAGACATGCGAATTGATTGTTTTATTATTAATTGAGTTATTCATATTTTTTATTGAGAACGTTTGTTGTTTTATGTAACTTTTACAAGGAGTAAGACTATTTATTTCTTTATTTGCACTAGAAATTGATTGCTTTATGTTTTATGATTTGCACTGGAAATCGGAACCTTTGTGCTTTGTGATTTTCACAAGGAGTTAGACTAATTTTGTGGAAGCTAGCTTTGCTCATTTTATATAATGTATTATTTGTTGATGTTGCTTTGTTTAGTAATTTACTTTATGCTTTAGAACTTTTGAATGTTGTTTTTGTTGACATAAATTTTAAGTATTGTTATACAATAGGAATGGAATCTGAAATTGCCATGCAACAAAACAACAAGAAAAAGAGAGATCGTAGACAATGGACCGATAGTGAAGATGAAGCTTTACTTGATATATTGATTGAAGCTGTGAACAAAGGTCATAGATGCGACAATGGACAATTCAAAGCACACACCTTGAGAATGGCTGAGACCAAGTTGGAGGAAAAGTTTCCTACATGTGGAATCAAGGTGAAACCACATATTGAATCTCCAATGAAGAGGCTAAGATCAATATATGCAATCATTTATGATATGGTTAATCAAAGTGGATTTGGTTGGGATGAAGAGAGGAAAATGATTAAGGTGGAAAGTGATGAAGTGTGGAGGGATTATGTAAAGGTGATGTTTATAAATTTTATTTTGTTGATAGTTTATTTAGGTTTCAATTATAATTGGTTCAACTTTGCTATTTTTTCTTATTTTAGTTTCATTTGTTGATTATTATTATTTTATTCAATTTTTTGTGTGTAGAGTCATCCAAACGCAAAAGATTTTAGGTATGCTCTCATTCCATTTTTTTATAAGCTTGCTCATGATTTTGGCAAAGATCGTGCTACTGGCAAAGAATCTGCTCCCCCTGCTGATAATGTCGAAGAGATAGATAAAGAAGAGGAAGAGCGGAATAATGATGAGGATATTGAAGTAGAAGTTATCCAATCACAAGCAAAAAGAAAGTGTGACCAAATGGAACTTCAACAAAAAAAGGAAACAGAGGGGCAAATATACTTGCTCACAGTATTACTGAGTTCGAGAAGAACTTTGGAGGTATTATCGCAGAAAGCTCTTTAAGATTGTGCGAAGCTGCAAATTGGCTAGCTGTTGGTAAAGAAGTGTTCGACGATTCAAGAAAAATTATGAATGAGTTGAAGAAAATTGATCTAACAGAACAAGAACGGTTTGTTGCAGCAGACAAAATATTATCAGAGCCACATCGCCTACACATATTTTCGGGTTAAGTCATTAAGTCATTGATTATTAATTTTATTTATGTACTTGACTTTATTTCATTAGCTACAACAGATTATATTTTGTTTTTTAGGATGTTTGATGAAACAACTAAGACAATTTTTTGTTTCTTATGGGTATTTGTTACTACCTACTTTTATGACAATTTTAATTTGATGCGATGTTTTGGATAATTTATATTGATTTTAACATATTATACAGATAACATTTTTAGACTAATTTAGCATTTTTTGTATATGTAATATTAATATAATATATGAGTAATTTTGTCATTTAATTATAATTATTGCTTGAAAAAAATGTTAAAATAAAAAAATGTAACTAATTACGGTGATAATTTTGTTATATATATCCTATTGACATTATTATAAGGTGTGTATCAAACACCAAATATGATAATATATTGATGCAAATAAAAAGGAGCCTAGCCTCTTCCAAAAAATCAATCCAATCTACCAAGTAATTAGAATTATTTAGGAAGTAGAAAACAGTAAGTTGGGGGATTTTTCAGTTTGAGTGTAAAAAAGTATTTGTAGAAGAAAGTAAGTTGAGAAATGTGGTTATGTTATTTCGAATCCCTCCCCTAGCCCTCTTTGTTAATTTGGTTATTACAATCCTTTGTATTTTAATTCAATTATCAAGACAAACTAACCCTAATATAGTAATGAGCTATCTCTAGTCTCCACCATTATCTTATTCACTAAACGCACTCGCTACTCTTGTGCAAAATGTTATTTATCTAAGTTGTTGAGTATGCCTTGAATCTCGAGTTCAGAAGACCAATGATCAAAGGCACTGTTGATTCTGCCGTTTGCGCATGATGCGCTGAGAATTGCGCATGAGGCGCAGGCAGTGGCGTCGCCACATATAGTTGAGGGGGTTCAACTGAACCCCCTGGACTTAAAAAAAATACACGTATAATCCTATATAATTTATATTTTGAACCCCCTCATTTTTCTATATCGCACCACTGACCTAGTTAAACTCAAAACAATTTTTACTTATTTTTAAATTTTATTCTCTCTTTATTAGGGCTGACAATGAACCTAAACAAGTCGAATAAAGTTTGAGATCGATTTGACAATTAATTCGTTTAACTTGTTTGGTTCATGAACTAAATAAGTCAAACTTAAGCTAAATATTAAGTTTGTTAATTAAATGAGCTGAACTTGAGCTATATATAGTTCGACTTGTTTGGTTCATTGACCAAATGAGTTGAACTTAAGTTAAATATTAAGTTAGTTAATTAAACGAGTTGAACTTGAGCTATATATAGTTCGACTTGTTTGGTTTTAAACTTGGCTAAAGAACCAAATGAGTCGAACTTAAGCTAAATATTAAGTTTGTTAATTAAACGAGTTGAATTTGAACTATATATAGTTCGGCTTGTTTGGTTTTATACTTGGTACATGAACCAAATGAGTTGAACTTAAGCTAAATATTAAGTTCGTTAATTAAATGAACTGAACTTGAGCTATATATAGTTCGACTTGTTTGGTTCACGAGCTGACTTGATTACATATATAAAACTTAAAAATATATTTTTAAATAACACTTCAAAAATAATTTAAAATTTATATAATTTAAAATTGAGAATAAATATAATGAAAAAAAAATCGTATCGAATTCTTGATTTTAGTTTCAAGTTGAAAATGAATTGAACCTAATGAGCTAAACCGAATTGCTCGCAAACTATAAACGAGTCAAACTCGAGTTGAAAATAGAGTTTATGTCAAACTCAAGTCTAGTTTCTAATCGAACCAATTCTTATCGATCCGTTCAATAATCGATCCGATTCTGATTTGCTTGGTTAATTAACACTTTTTTGTAAGATACTAACCCAACTATTAATTTTGGTAGAACATTTTTTTGGATGAATTTAACCTTAGGATAAACTTTTTTTCAAATATTTTCTATTTTTTTGTAAACTATTTATTAATTTAAAGCCGTTTTCAATAAAATTTTTCCATTTAAAAAAACAATTGCTAACTAGAATATAAAAAATATTTTAAAACAAAATTTTTCTTAAAGTAAAATAGTCTGAACCCCTGCTCCAGGTTTCTGAAGACGCCACGCAGGACTGCCAGAAGCAGTCTTGAGTTGCTGCCTCCTGCACATGAGGCACGTGGATCTGTGCATGAGGCGCAGCGCGCAGCCTGCCAGATTTTTTTTGGCCAGATTTTGTGGGAATATTTGTTTTGAAGGATATCTAGCACGATGGTATTTTTTTATATCGTGGTACGATGTCTTCCTTTCTGGAACGTGTGATGTTTGCACGTATATATGGATCTCGTGACAACGTTATCTGGCCATTCATTTTATTTATCCCAGATCACAGTGCCAGTACTGTTTTCATGTTTTAGGGTACTGCATAAAGAGAAGCATGCTTTACTGCATTCTTGGCAGATGTCGCGGTTGAACAAGGAACTGCGTTTGCTGCCTTCATGTCTGTTTTATTGCATTTTTGGCAGATGTCACGGTTGAACAAGGTACTCTCTCCGATGAGCTCTTACCACTGAGCTGACACATCGTACACTAATAATCATACCTAAAGTCTGTTAGTAGTGATCAATAGCATACTATACATTGACAAACTAATAACATGTCAGATATATTTTCAGCTCAATGAGAATTGAACAACTGGTTCATCTCCCTTCAAGTAAATTTAGAATAGCTTATCAACAACTTTAAAATGGTTGTCTTCTTTTTTCACTTCAAAAGTTTCTCTAAAAGAACTAATATATTAAGTATTAACTATCTAGGTGAGACAATAGTTAGTGTTACTTCATCAACAGAATAATTATCCTTAGAATTTTTTGATGTTGGATCTTCACTCTTAGCCATTCTCCCAACTGAAAATGCTGGTTGATTGGGTTTTGGAAGGTCTACTGTGTCACTTCCTAGCATGCGAACAACGGTGGACATTGTTGGTCGATCCGCTGCTTCTTCTTGTACACACAATAAACCAATATGTATACACTTCAAGACTTCACTTTCAATGTACGTTTTTAAGTGGTACGGATCGATTAATTCTAAACTTTTTCCTTCACACCACAGTTTCCATGTCTGCATACAAATATGTTTATACATTATCAATATTTTGTAACCAAGAGCCTCTCATTTAAAGACAATGTTAGAGATATTATAAAAGTATAACTCACATATAATAGAAGACTTTGCATATGTTCTGAAAGAAAGAATTCGCCATTTCTTTTTCCATAAATTATTTCTAATAAAAGAACTCCAAAGCTAAAAACGTCTGATTTCACTGAAAAAAAACCAGCCATAGCATATTCTGGAGCCATGTATCCACTATAAAATAAATAGAACACTTTCAGTTGTGAATTATGTAAAATCTTATAATACTTGTTGTAAATTCTAATTTCTAATATCACTTACTAGGTGCCAATAACTCGTTTTGTTTTTGTCTGACATTGGTCTTTTTCAAATGTTCTTGCCAATCCAAAATCTGATATTTTTGGAGTCATTTCATCATCCAGAAGAACATTGCTGGCTTTCAAATCTCTATGGATTACTCTAAGTCGAGAATCCTCATGAAGGTATACGAGTCCTTTTGCGATTCCATTGATAATGCTTAGTCGTAACTTCCAATCCAGTTGCTTATGCTTTTCCTTATCTGCCAAGCAAAGGAACATTGAATTCATATTATTGATAATAACAACACCAATGGAGATTATCATTTACTTTTTTCTTCATAGATGTTTTACATGAAAAATCACTCAATAGATGAAAAAACTTATTGTCCATAAAGCAAATGTGATGAATAATCTTGTCAAAACTTACCGAAAAGGTGAGAGTCAAGGCTTGAATTTGACATGTATTCATATACTAGTATTTTTTCATTTCCTTCAATGCAGCAACCCAAGAGTTTCACGAGGTTTCTGTGTTGCAGTTTAGCTATGAAGATTACTTCATTCTTGAATTCCTCGGAACCTTGACCTGATGTTTCTGAAAGCCTTTTCACAGCAACTTCTGTGCCATCTGGTAATGTACCCTGATAAAAAGATGAAATTGGAATAAAATAGAATAGGACTGTGTCAAAGTTATAAGCCAAAACTATAAACTATGAAGCAAGGACACGGACACTGATAATAATTTGTGAAAATGACATAATTCGATGCAATCATAAGTGTTTGTGTCATGTTGGACACTAAAGCGTGTCCGACACCTGGACACGCCTAATCTGAGGAATGTCTGTGTTTCACAGACTATAAATGCATTTATTGACTTTTGGATCCAATTTATTCATACCTTGTAAACAGGGCCAAATCCACCTTCTCCTAATTTAGATAACTCCGAAAAGTTATCCGTGATTTGTTCAATTACAGTTAAAGGGATTGTAGGAAGGTCTCCATTCAATGCATCTTCTCTTTGAGCATGATGACGGAAAGATATAGGAGTAGCAGTCCTCAACAGTAATCCACCTAGCAAGGAAGCTAGTGGTAAGTTTGAATAGAGACTTATTGTCACAGGCAATTTTGTGAAATGAATTTAGAAAACTATGAATTTCGACATGTATGTAACTTGTTAATTTTTATAATTACCTTTACTTAACCCATTCTTTCTCCGGTAGCAGCAGACGCAACAAATTAGTAGAGCTACTGCCCCCAGTACACATACCAAGATGATGATCAAGGTTTTTTTGTTACCTGAATCTTCCTGTTTGTCTGCAAAAGTAACATGGATTAAAACGAGATTTTGCTAAGTTGATGAATGACTTATTTGATGATTGCAACAAGACTTATTTATAAGTTCAGGAGGTTGCAGAGACCTTAAAAATCTTCATTGCAATCATCAAATAAGTCTTAATCATTTTTAAGGTCTACGCAATCGCGAAATCATTCTGCAATTCAAAATCTTGAAAAGATACCAAACTAACTATCTAACTAACAAGTCAACCGTTTATTTTACCTGGATTTGGAATAGGAGAAGGAGATGCTGGTTGCTGTTGGTAGAAGTTATAATCATCAATCTTCATCCCACAACTAGGACACACAACTACCCATCCCACCTTCGTTCCACAGCATCGAGGAACTCTATCCAACAGAGCCTCTAAACACTGTTTGCACCCGGCCTTACTAAGCGCTCTATTACACTGCACCAAACTATACCTTTTCTCGGTGTCGCTCCAATTGAACTCACCCGTTGCCCAATTATGAGTGGCTGCTGTACTCATTTTTTCTATCAAACTCGTAATACTAGTCTCTACTTTCGCGAGATCTGTTGAGTCCTTAACAAGTTTGGATCCGGTTACATTCCATGAGGGTTCTACAATAACTTTTCCTGTGTTATTCTTGTTAGAATAACCTATGATGCATAAATCATACCATATCATAGCCGAGTCACCGTTAGGACAACGTTGAGCGAATTCTCCAACAGCAGTATTGATACAGAATTGACAGAAACTTCCTGTGATGTCAGCCCTACATTCATAGAAGCCATAAACATCGTCGTGATCACTGTTATTCTTACTGCCTACGGCGTTATGGTTAGATAAGTTGCCTGTGGCAGAATCAGTGATTACCCATGAAAGGAAGTTGTGAATGTTTGATTTGTATGAAGTGTTTGTTTTTTCTGTTACGTTCTCGCAAACACTATGCATGTAAAATGGTGATTTTGATTGTGCATTTGTTAGGGTCATGAAGAGGAAAAAGAAGAGGAGAATGAAGCTAATGAACCTTGTAATACATGTCATGTTGTGATGTAACATTTTCATGGTAGAGATTTTCTTTTTCCCTTCAATATTTCCCAAGGATTTTAGAGGACATGTTAGGATATAGATTTCTGTAATGTGTAGTGGTATCCTACACTGTTGAAAATCCCTTGGCACCAGAAACTTTTGATTAGTCTTTTTCTTGTATTTTATTGTGTGAATATGAAAAAAAAAAATCAACTAACTTGCATATTTAATACTTTACATATGTAGAAAATTCAGACATATGAGGACATGTTAACCAATTGCATAATTATTTATATCAAAGACTTACATGAACCAAGAATGGTCAATGTTGAATTAGCCAATGCACTTGTTAGAATTTTTTTTTTTGGATGCTTTACACACACGACAAATTAGGGGTCTTAAACTTGACAAAATTTGAAATTTTTCACTTGAGTTTAATTTCACTTTTTAACTATTTAATCTTTAATGTATTTGGTCTATTAAAATTTCCAAACATTTTTTTTATAATTAAAATTTTAAAATATTAAATGCACTACTTTATTATTATATTACCTTGTTTTTCATCTCAAAGGTATTTTCTTTAAATAAAATATGACCATTATCCATAAATTTAGAATAAGAAAAAATTATATGCATTAATTTTATACTGTCGACTAATCACAATTATAGAACAATTTTTATTAATTGTTAATGTAAAACTAATTTACATCCATCAATATTCATTAAACTCATCTAAAAGCGGTGCGTATCCATTAAACTCGGCTAAAATGATGCAATCAAATTTATTGTATTGAACACATAATCATTCCTTTTGCACATGTTTAATCCACATAGATACACACACACAGATGAGAAGTTTCTAAAACAGTAGTATTAAATTGAAACAAAGAAGTCTCGAAATGAGTATATTGAGACTTTGTCAGTGTCATTGTCAATGTGTCATGGGATTATATATTTTTTTTTTTTTGACATAGTGTCATGGGATTATATTATTCTTCTGAATTAGCGTGTTTCGTTTGAAATAAGCAAAACTTGGTAGGTAGATAAGACTACGCACAGCACAGATTTCGTGTCAAACTTCTCCTGTGACTCATCAGGGGAAATCTTTAAGAATTTTTTTCACGGTAAAGTAAAATTCGTCTACTTTGCAGGGGATAAAAACTTATTTACTCTTATTTTTATTTATATCATTGTGTGTGTCTCACAAATTATTTTCTGTAGCATGTTTTATCTGATCAAGAGTGTGTTTGGATGGACTTATTTGACAATTATTTTTTTTTTAATGGTAAATTGTTAGTTGTTGATATATTTAAAATGTTATGTTAGTTTTTCTCCTTGCCCAAGACTTGAGTCTTGGACACTTACTTGACATCACATTATATATGTATGGAGCTGAAATTCGAACCCCGGACATTTTACTTATTCACGTTTAGACTAAATTTTTTAGCTACTAGGCTACTTAAAAAATAAAAAAAAAACCATATATCTAAGTGCTTATCAGGATAAGTCCTTATTGTATAAGTGCTTAGTGGGCTAACACATTCTTCTTCAGCACAAACATTAACCTCACTGAATGTTTGAGTTAGCTTGATTCAGAAGATATTGATTTTTTTTCCTTTTTTTTGTATGTTATTGTTGTTATATATGTATCAATTTTAAATTGAACTTGGACATTGTTAAACTAAAGTGTAAATATGCATAACAATGCTTGACTTTTTAAATATCTAATCAAGATTAATATCTCTGCATTTTTTGTTTTATGATATGCAATTTGACTTTAGAAATAATCATGTTTCTTTGTATATTTAGCTTTGAATGTGTGATGTTTGCATGTATAGATCTCATAACGCGTTATCTGGTTATTTGCTTTATCTATCTCAGGTCACAAGGCATGTACGTTTCGAAGTTTCGGGTTTCTGCATAAAGAGAAGCATGTTTTATTGCATTCTTAGCAGATATTATGGTTGAACAAGGTGATATGTTTGCTGCTTTCTTCTGTGTTTAGCATTTTAAAATTTGGCAATTAATCTTTTAACACTTAGGAGTTACTATACTTATTTATAGCATCTGATTAATTAATCTGTTCATAGGGAACTTGTGATCACATTTTTGTGCCTGACCACTCTATCCCCTCAACACTGAAAAACAGTGTTTGTTTTGTTTCCTTATTTCTTGTTTCAATTTTAGTTGATCAGGTGAAACAATAGTTAGGGTTACTTTATCAACAGAGTTGTCCTTAGAATTTTTTGAAGTTTGATCTCCCTTCTTGAACATTCTCCCAATTGAAAATGCTGGTTGTGTGACTTTTTGAAGGGCTACTGTGTCACTACTCACTACCTAGCAAGTGAACAACGCTGGACATGGTTGGCCGATCTGCTGCATCTTCTTGAGCGCAAAATAAACCAATGTGTATACACTTCAAAAACAGATAACCTGTTTTTGAAATTTTAGTTAGATGTCTGTTTTTGTAGCTTTTGTGCTTTGTTTTTAGTCTTTGGCAATTCATCTTTCAATACTTAGTAGTTAAGATACTTGATATACTTGTTTTTATAAATTGTAAAAGATATATACCGAAAGTTAGAATGACTTCAACTCTTTTTCTAAAAGAAAATCTGGCACAAGCTATAAACCATAATATCTACTATCTAGATGAAACAATTGTTAAGGTTTCTTCATCAACAGAATTATCCTTAGAATTTTTTGAATTTTGATTTTCATTCTTGGACATTCTCCCAACTGAAAATGCTGGTTGCTTGGGTTTTGGAAGGTTTACTCTGTCACTCCCTAGCATGCGAACAACAGTGGACATGATTGGTCGATCCGCTGCATCTTCTTGAACGCACAATAAACCAATGTGTATGCACTTCAAGACTTCACTTTCAACGTATGTTTTTTGGTGGAAAGGATCGATTAATTCTAAGCATTTCCCATCACACCAGAGTTTCCATGTCTGCATACATATATGGATATTTAGAAACTTGATTTGAAATATTTTGTTAGAAAATGTAAAAATACATTAGTATCATCATAATAGCTCTTTGGATGGTTGGCTCATAAAAGTATGAAACTATTTTTCTCTTGAAATATTTGGTTGATTGCACATTTCTTTCTTCATCTAATATCAATTTGTTGATGACATATGATAAGGAAAACTTACATATAATAGAAGACTTTGCAT
Organism: Trifolium repens; assembly: GCA_030408175.1. Taxonomy (NCBI): domain Eukaryota; kingdom Viridiplantae; phylum Streptophyta; class Magnoliopsida; order Fabales; family Fabaceae; genus Trifolium; species Trifolium repens. The sequence continues at coordinate 12,416,284 of CP125850.1, forward strand.
ATGTTCTGAAAGAACGAATTGGCCATTTCGTTTTCCATAAATTATTTCTAATAAAAGAACTCCAAAGCTGAAAACATCGGATTTCACTGAAAATAACCCAGCCATTGCATATTCTGGAGCCATGTATCCACTGAATAAAATCAATAGAACACCGTCAGTTGTGAATCACACAAATTTTTCTAATTATTTGTTTAATGAGTTTTCAATAGCTCTTACTATGTGCCAATAACTCTTTTTGTTTTTGTCGGACATTGGTCTTTTTCAAATGTCCTTGCCAATCCAAAATCTGATATTTTTGGATTCATTTCATCATCCAGAAGAACATTGCTGGCTTTCAGATCTCGATGGATTACTCTAAGTCTAGAATCCTCATGAAGGTAAAGCAGTCCTTTTGCAATTCCATTGATAATGCTTAGTCGTAATTTCCAGCATAGATGCTTTTGTTTTTCCTTATCTGTCAAGTAAACGAACATTGCATTTATGCTATTGTTGATAATAACACCAACAGAGAATATCATTCACTTTTTCTTTTCATAGTTGTTATTACAGGAAAAACCACTGGATATGATATATCAATGTGTTATTCTGGATATGATATTGAACGGTGCAAAATGTGCTCAATTACTTATCAATTAGAACTAAAGCGGACCTAGTGAAAGAATTTAATCATTAAAGCAAATGGGATGAATAGGGTTTGTCTAAACATACTGAAAATGTGAAAGTCAAGGCTTGAATTTGGCATGTACTCATATACCAGTATTTTTTCATCTCCCTCTATGCAGCAACCTAAGAGTTTCACGAGGTTTCTGTGTTGCAGTTTAGCTATGAATATTACTTCATTTTTGAACTCGCCTGAACCTCTACCTGATGTTTCTGAAAGCCTTTTGACAGCAACTTCTGTGCCATCTGGTAATGTACCCTGATAAAAATGAACAAAAGTAGGATTGGAATATGTCAAAGTTATATATTAAAAATTATAAATGCATTTATATGCTTCTAGACCCAATTTATCCGTACCTTGTAAACTGGGCCAAATCCACCTTCTCCTAATTTAAATGACTCTGAAAAGTTATCAGTGCTTTGTTGAATTACAGTTAACGATATTGTAGGAAGGTCTCCATTTAATGCATCCTCTCTTTGAACGTTATCTCGGAAAGATATGGGAGTAATGGTCCTCAACAGCGATCGACCTAGCAAGGAAGCTGGTAAGATTGGATAGTGATTTTTGTCATAGGTAATTATATGAAATGAGCTTAGAGAACTTTCAATATATAAGTTGTTATAGTTACCTTTACTTAATCTATTATTCTTTCTCCAGTAGTAGTAGACACAACAAATTAGTAGAGCTACTGTCACCAATACACTTGCTAAGATGATGATCAAGGATTTGGTATTTCTTGCACCTTTTTGTTTGCCTGCAATACTATCATATATGAGAATGTTGCATATCTTTTCTCAGTTTATAGGCCGAATTGATTTTACACTACATTGGAGAGTTAGCGAAGGCTTCTGATTAAATTATTTTAGTTGTTGTATTTGGAAATTTGCATATTTGCATATTCGTAAAAGTTGGGGGGTTGGGTAGCTCAACTAATTTGTGCTAACGGTTAAAGGAGTTAAGGGATAAAAATACTAATACTACTAACTTTGACCGTTTAAAAAAAAAACTCCAAAAGTCGGGGGAAGTGTCTTTATTTTGGTGAGTAAACTAGGTCACAACATTAAGATTTTTTATGTCTCTGCAATTGCGATATCATTCTGCAATTCAACAATTGATATTACCTCGATTTGGCAATGGAGAAGGAGATCCTGTTTGCAGTTGGTAGAACTTATTATCATCAATCTCCATCCCGCAACTAGGACACACCACTGCCCATTTTACCTTTGTTCCACAACACTTAGGAACTTTATCCAACATAGTCTCCAAACACTGTCTGCATTCATCTTTACTAATATATGGACTACACTGCACCCAACCATACCTTTTCTCAGTCTCTCTCAAATTGAACTCGCCCATTGCCCATTGAACATCGGCTTCTGTAGTCACTCTGCCTATCAAATTCCTTATGTAACTTTCTGCTTTCCCATGTTCAGTCGAGTCCTTGACGTTTTTGGATCCTTTTAGATTCCATGATGGCGTTATAATAACGTTTCCTGGGAAACTCTGGTTAGAATATCCGATGAGGCATATGTTATACCATACCATAGCCGATACCCCATTGGGACAACGTTGAGTGATATCTGTGACAGCAGCGTTGAGACAAAATTCACAGAAAGATCCTAAGATGTCACCACGACAACCATAGTAGCCATAAACATCATCATTGTGGTTGTTGTTGCTGCTTATGGAGGTATAGTTATTTATCGTGCCTGTGGCTGAGTTGGAGTTTATCCATAAAAGGAATTTGTTAACGTTGGATCGGTATGATGCGATGTTTGTTTCTGTTGAACTCTGGCAAAAACTTGATACGTAAAATGGTGATTCTGCATTTGTTAAGGTTAAGAGGAATAGATGAAGTAGAATGGAGCTTAGAAACTTTTTAGTACATGTCATGTTTTGTTGTGACGTTTGAGTTTTTTTTCCTTCAACTATTTCCAAGAAATTTTGTAGACATGTTAGCACAAAAGTTTCTGCTTCTATTGTGTGTTCTGTATTGTGTGCTGTTGAAAAGCTTATGATTAGTCAATGATTTTAGTATGCAAAAATTTTATGTGAAGCTTATGATTAGTCAATTTTTGTGTTCTATACTGTGTGTTGTTGAAAAGCTCATGGACTAGATGAAGTAATATTGTATTATTCATATATTCCTATATTAGGATGGTATATAAGTCAACCTAGAGATTGATAGATTAATATTCATATATTCCTATATCAAAGACTGCAAGTTAATCAAACAATCGCCAATTTTGAATTAAAATATTTGATCTGGAATAAACCAACACACGTGGATTGAACGATTGTATGAAGATACTCCAAAAATGGTCCAGTATCCGATACCGATATCTTCTGTTATCTGTATCGGAGAAGTATCGAGAATTTAATATTTTTTTAAAAAAATAAATGACCGATATGTGTTCGATACTTCTCCAATACACATATCAGGGAAGTATCAAACAATTATTGTGCATTTATGTATTTAATTTTTTAAATAACGTATTGTGGCCATATTGTATCGGGAATTTTGAAAATTTTCTCGTATTGTCATATCGATATCGTATTAGTATTGTGTCGCGTATCCAGACTTCGTAGATAGAGATAAATCAGGCACTGATTTCGTTTGAAGTTTTGTCCTCCTTCTTATACGAAATCACCAATCTAGTTGTTTTGTAAATTAATAAACTAATAAATTTAAGGTTTTTTCTTAACCCTAGTCGTCACCTCTTTTTTCATCTTCTTAGTTTATCAAAGAGGGGTGATTTAAGGTCAATTTTGGTCTGAAATCGCCCCTCCAAATTATTTTTCTTTCTCGTTATAATAAATAAGTGTGATTTTCACATATTTCTTTGTTTTGATTTCCAGTCTTTGTATGTCCATTTTGTTTTTCCGTCTTTGTACTGTGTATTTTGTTTTCCCGTCTGTGTACGATGTTCATTGTTTCAGGTTGAAGGATTAGCTCTGATCTATTGCAGATTCAATCAATGTCGACTTTGGTGTCATCAACGCTACTGATCTGGAGAGATGGATGCTTTGGACACTTCAATATAGTCGTATTCGTAGGCTTATGTAATTTACCGTTATATGCTATTAACACGGATACTCTGAGTTTGTTCTCAGATTTATCCCTTTTGTTTCTAGCAATTTTGAATTTGTATTGCATCAATGTACTCCAACAATTTGAATGAATATTGTTTGTTTTGAGTAAAAATAAATAAATTTAAGATTTTTTTTTTTAAACTACCATTTCATAATTTAGGGGTATTTTATCTATCGACCAATTTTATAATCTAAGTCTTATTTCTCAAGTAATTGGACGGACTAGATGTTACAAATTATAAATTTAAAGACCTGTTTGTTACTTAAAAAATTTAAAGGATTTATATGTTATTTAAAAAACTTAAAATTTAAAACTTATGGAACTATTTTGCCTATTATATTAGATGTGAAATGACCAACTTTTGAAATTATAACCATTCACCACTTTCACCTTTTACATGATACAATAGCCTTAAACAGTTAAACTCCAAATTTGTGCAGTTTATTTTTTTGATAAAATTAATCTATAAATTAGCTGATAGTTGAAAAACTAATTTATAGCTGATAAGTTAGCTTCTAGGTGATAATTAAAAACCTAGTAAAATGAAATTTAAGTGTTTGGTAAATTTATGTGTTATAATTATAAAAATGATATAAAAGTATTATGTGAGTGGGTAGTTATTTTTTTTAAGTGTGTTATTTTTTTATTAAAAAAAATTAATAATAAAAATAATAAGGTTAAAATTGGAATAAAAGGTAAAAAAACTATAACTTATAAGCTTAAACGCTACTTGAAATAGCATATGGAAAAAGCTATAAGCTAGTAAAAAAAATTGTTACCAAACACCTCCAATTTTATAAAATAAGCTTATAAGCTATTCCCTTCATCCTAATTTAATTGACACAGTTGACTGTTATGCACTATTTATCTACGTTGTTTTGACCTTATTTTTTTACTAATAAACAAAAATAAATATTAGTACCATATAAGATGTTGTTTCATTCGTCTCGATGAGTATTTTCAAAATATCAAATTTTTATAATTTTTACTATTATACAATTAAAAATATTAATCATCAAAGTTATGCATCAACATGCATAAAACAGTCAATTGTGTCAATTAAATTGGGACGGAGGGAGTAATACAATAAGATATAAGCTAATTTATTTGCGTTCCCAAACACACCATAATGAAAAGTCTTGTTTTCTGAAAACGTTGCCGTTTTATCTTGAAAATGGTGGAAACAAGGAAACTCCTTAAAACGGAGGTTCTCTGCATCACAAAGTCCAACTTTATCATTGAAGTGTATTAATGAAAATGATGACATTGTAAGTGTTATTTCCTATAACTAATTTATTTATAGAACTGTTTCAGAGAACTCACGAAAACAGTTTATGATGTTAACGAACTATTTTCAGCTTATTTCCATAAGCTCTCCAACTTAGCTTATGAGAATAGCTTCTAGTTTATACGAGTTATAGAAGTAGGTTATAAGCTGTTATGGCATAAGTTGCAAATTAAGTTACATTCAGTTGAAACTTTTAAATTAATCTCATTACTTTGGAATGGGAATGCTATTGACAAAATTTGCATTATCCTTTGTGTTATTCAAATAATATAAACTTTGTTGCAAGTAATGATAATGGCTTCAAGTTTCTTTACTGTTATTGTTGTTAGATATGCATGAATTTTAAATTGAACTTTAAAATTATTAAAATAAAGTGGGAATATGCATAATAATAATAATAATAATAATAATAATAATAATAATAATAATAATAATAATAATAATAATAATAATGTTTGATTTTTTACATATCTAATAAAGATTAATAACTCTGCTCTTTCTGTTTTATGATATTCCATTTGACTATACAGTAATCAAATCCTACTTCTCATGTTTCTTTGTGGTTTTTCTATTGTGACATGATATCTGGTGATTCGTCTAATGTATCTCAAGTCACAAGGCCAATACCGTTTCCATGTTTACGAGTGCAGCATAAAGAGAAGCATGTTTTATTGCATTCTTGGGTGATGCCGTGGTTGAACAAGGTGCTGTTTTCGCTGCTTTCTCTGTGTTTTTTTTTAAGCTTTTGGATAACCTGTTTTTAGCTTTTAACAATTAATCTTTTCATAGGATACTTGTGATTACATTTTTTTTATCTGAAAAACAGTGTTTGTTTCAATTTTAACAGATTATGTTTCAATTTTACTACTTTGTTTTGCCTAAATGCTTCTCATGATAGAGTACATTACAAAAAAATAGGTACCGAAAATCAGAATGACTTGAAATCTTTTTCTAAAAGAACTCAAAAGATTTCTGAATCTGGCACAAGCTAAGCCATAATATCTACTATCTAGGTGAAACAATAGTTAGGGTTTCTTCATCGACGGAATTATCCTTAGAATTTTTTGAAGTTTGATCTTCATTCTTGGACTTTCTACCAATTGAAAATGCTGGTTGCGTGGGTTTTGGAAGGTCTACTGTGTCACTTCCTAGCATGCGAACAACGGTGGACATGGTTGGTCGATCAGCTGCATCTTCTTGAACGCACAATAAACCAATGTGTATGCACTTCAAGACTTCGCTTTCAATGTATGATTTTTTGAGGAAAGGATCGATTAATTCTAAACTTTTTCCGTCACACCAGAGTTTCCATGTCTGCATACAAATATGGATATTTAGAAACCTGATTTGAAAGATTTTGTTAGAAAAATGTAAAAAAACATTACTGTCATCATGGCTCTTTGGATAGTTTGGCTCATAAAAACTCACATATAATAGAAGACTTTGCATATGTTCTGAAAGAACGAATTCGCCATTTCTTTTACCATAAATTATCTCTAATAAAAGAACTCCAAAGCTGAAAACATCGGATTTCACTGAAAATAACCCAGCCATGGCGTATTCTGGAGCCATGTATCCACTGAATAAAATCAATAGAACACCTTCAGTTGTGAATCACATAATTTTTTCTAATTATTTGTTTAATGAGTTTTCAATAGCTCTTACTAGGTGCCAATAACTCTTTTTGTTTTTGTCGGACATTGGTCTTTTTCAAATGTCCTTGCCAATCCAAAATCTGATATTTTTGGATTCATTTCATCATCCAGAAGAACATTGCTGGCTTTCAGATCTCTATGGATTACTCTAAGTCGAGAGTCCTCATGAAGGTAAAGCAGTCCTTTTGCAATTCCATTGATAATGCTTAGTCGTAATTTCCAACATAGATGCTTTTGTTTTTCCTTATCTGTCAAGTAGATGAACGTTGTATTCATGCTATCCACAAAATATCGTTCAAATTGTTTTTATAGTTGTTTTACAGGAAAAATCACTGGATATGATATATCAATTTATATTACACAGCACAAAATGTGGCCAGTTACGATTATTCTTTTTGTTGTTTCAATTTTTATTAATCAGAACTAAATCAGAGCAAGTAAAAGAATATAATCATTAAAGCAAATGAGATGAATAAGGTTTATCTAAACATACTGAAAAGGTGAAAGTCAAGGCTTGAATTTCGCATGTACTCATATACTAGTATTTTTTCATCTCCCTCAAAGCAGCAACCCAAGAGTTTCACGAGGTTTCTGTGTTGCAGTTTAGCTATGAATATTACTTCATTTTTGAACTCCCCCGAACCTTGACCTGATGTTTCTGAAAGCCTTTTGGCAGCAACTTCTGTGCCATCTGGTAAAGTACCCTTATGAAAATGAACGAAAATAGAATAGGACCATGTCAAAGTTATATAGAAAAATCATAAATGCATTTCTTGGGTTATAGATCTAATTTTTCTGTACCTTGTAAACTGGGCCAAACCCACCTTCTCCGAGTTTATATGACTCTGAAAAGTTACCGGTGCTCTGTTGAATTACAGTTAAAGGGATTGTAGGAAGGTCTCCATGTAATGAATCCTCTCTTTGAACGTTATCACGGAAAGATATAGGTGTAATGGTCCTTAACAGTGATCGACCTAGCAAGGAAGCTAGTAAGTTTGGATAGAGACTTTTTGTCATATGTAATTTTCTGAAATGAACTTACGAATTTTCAACACGTATGTAAGTTGTTATAGTTACCTTTACTTAACCGATTATTTCTCCAGTAGTAGTAGTAGACACAATAACTTAGTAGAGCTACTGCGACCAGTACACTTACTAAGATGATGATCAAGGTTTTGGTATAACTTGCCCCTTGCTTGCCTGCAAAACTATCATAGATGAGAATGTTGCATTGTTCTCTATTTATAGGCTGAATTCATTTCACACAATATACTGGAGAATTCAAATTTTTCCAATAGGGTGAAGGCTTCCAGTTAAACATTTATTAAATTATTTACATTGTTGAACCTGTCTATTTTCATTTTTGCTTGTTGCTCAAATATTAGGCATGGATGACCTGTTGAATTATGGTTATATGAAACACGAGTCCTGTGTTTTGAAAAGAATGTGATTTTCACATACTTTTTTTGGTTATAAGTGTATGTGTATTGGAAGCTATGTTGTCAATAGCACTATTAGCGGAATAGCGTAGTGGTTCAATGGTTCGGCGCAACACTTTTGGCCTTCAGTTTTTATTTCTCTGTACTTTAGGTTCTTTCATTATTACATATGATGGTCGCTTTAATTTTGTGTATTTTTCTATTTTTGAGTATTTATGTTTATTTTGTACACTGATTTTTAGTCTTTGCAATAGCAGCTATTCCACTATAGCATTTTAGAGGACTATCTGGATTAGCAACATAGATTGGAAGGTTATCATGAAATAGAGTGTATTTTTTTCATCATGAAGTTTCAGGAGACAAGGATCATAAAATGAGGGGAAGTTTATCGCAATTGGAGAGACATAAAAAATCTTTGTTGAGACCTCTGCATTCAAGAGAGACAACATTAAGATTTTTTATGTCTCTGCAATTGCAATTTGCAACATCGTTCTGCAAATCGATACCTTTAAAGGATTCGAAATTCAACAATGGATATTACCTCGATTTGGCAATGGAGAAGAAGATCCTGTTGGCAGTTGATAGAACTTATTATTGTCAATCTCCATCCCACAACTAGGACACATCACTGCCCATTTTACCTTTGTTCCACAGCACTTAGGAACTTTATTCAACATAGTCTCCAAACACTGTTTGCACCCATCCTTACTAATATCTCTACTACACTGCACCCAAGCATAGCTTTTCTCATTGTCACTCCAATTGAACTCACCCACTGCCCAATGATTGTTGGCTAATTTAGTCACTTTGCCTATCAAATTCCTCATGTAATTTACTGCTTTCCCAAGATCAGTTGAGTCCGTGACATTTTTCGATCCGGTGAAATTCCATGATGGGGTTAAAGTAACTTTTCCTGGGAAATATTGGTTAGAATATCCGACGATGCATATATCATACCATATCATGGCCGTGACCCCGTTGGGACAACGTTGTGCGATATCTTTGACAGCAGTGGAGAGACAAAATTTACAGAAACTTCCTGTGATGTCACCACGACAATCATAATACCCATAAACATCATCATCTTTTTTGCTGCTGCGTACCACGGTCTGGTTAGATACTGTTCCTGCAGCAGAATTAGAGTTTATCCATGAAAGGACATTGTTAACGTTGGATCGGTATGATGTGATGTCTGTTTCTTCAGTTGAATTCTGGCAAAAACTTATCACATAAAATGGTGACTGTGCATTTGTTAAGGTTAAGAAGAATATATGAAGTATAATGAAGCTTAGAAACCTTGTAGTACATGTCATATTCTGGTGTGATGTATTCATTGTTTAGCTTTTTCCTTCAACTATTTTCAAAAATTTCATTAGACATGTTAGCACAAAAGTTTCTGTTATGTGTGCTGTATTGAAAAGCTTTTGATTAGTCAATAATTGTAGTATTTTATTATGTGAAAACTTTCTGCTTTTTTCTATTCAAAGCATCACATATGTAGAAAATTCAGGCATTACTACTATATTAGGATATGTTAGTCAATTAAAGATTGATAAATTATTTCTATTTCTGTCAAAGACTGCAAGTTAATCAAACGACTAATAATTTTGAATTACTGTTACTAATGTATTTTATTTGAAATACACCGAAACATGTGGGTTGAACACTTGTGTAGAGATAAGTCATGCACAGTTTCGTGTTAAGCTTCCTCTCCTTGTCAACCAATTTAGCCTATTGGGAAATTTAGTTTATAAAAGTATTACATTTTAAAACAATATTTTGAAATTGAAATGAATCTAATCTATCTACATTATCGGTGTAAAAGTATTTTACACGGTTAATCAATAATAATTGTCGGATCATAAAAGATAAAACTATTTGACTTAAATTATCACTATTTTTAAAGTTGTATTTACATGTATAATTGTGATTTATTGATAGTGTAAAACTTATTCGATTGAGGCTTGTATTGAAGTTAAAGTAATTCAAAATTTACAATCATATATATATATAATGGAGAGGGATCAAATTACACCGGTGTAACATTTGAGTAATGTTACACCGCTTAATAACGCTTTAACGAATACAAATTTTACAAAATCCACCGTTAGATTGAAAGTTTATATCATATAGATCATCTATGTTGAGTTTTACAAAAATCTAAAATCATTTGATATGTTATTGAGACACGTCAAGATTAACGGTTTATGCGTTTTTATTGAATACCGTTAATCTTAATGCGCCTCAAAAACATGTCAAACAATTTTAGATTTTTGTAAAACTCAATATAGATGATCTATATGATATTATCTTTCAATCCAACGGTAGATTTCGTAAAATTTGTATTCGTTAAAGCGTTATTAAGTGGTGTAACATTACTCAAATGTTACACCGGTGTAATTTGATCCCTCCCCATATATAATAGATGATTTGTAAACTAATATGGTAGCATTATTTTATTACTTTTTATATGGTAAACCAAGGTATTTCCACGCACAATTGTCATAACTAATCCCTCAAGGTAACTGAGATTCATTTAAGAGATTGAACTCTCTTGACAAATGATTTTTTATATGCTCTAGCCAATAGTCAAACTCTAGATTAAATAGTTAAGAAATTTAAGTATCTATCATTTGTGTCACGTGTTGGTTATTTTTACTTTTAAAACAGCTTTAAACACATTATATAAATATGGTACAATGATTAAATTTACAGTGTCTTTTACTTTTTGACTCCAAATTGACAGTGTATTAAATTTTCAAAGATTAAATTGATAGTGTCTTATAGATTCAAAAGTTAAATTAGCAATTTTCTACTTTGCACAATTCCAATTGCACGAACAGTATTCAAAAACTCGGTCTGAAAGGCAGTGTTATAAGGTGTAGTGTAAGGTAATCCAAGATTATATTATTCCAAACCCCATTTAACTATGTAAACCTATATAAACCAAGCTAACTCAGGTGGATTGGTTTAGATAATGATTGATATGGCTTTGACTAAGTAATAAAAATCCAATTCAGTCCTTGTCCTTGAAAAGGAGAGCAAGCGTGGCGTGGCGTGGCAATCAACTATATAAAGAAGAAAAATCATTTCAAGACACCGTAAAATGTTTATTAAAATGAAGTGTGATTGAAGTATATATAACTTTTTTAGATGGTATTATATATTTATTTGCCATGTTGTTCTCTAATATTTTGTAAAATATCAAATATATTGTAAAATATAAATTTAGTCATTTTCTTCCCTCTAAAATTCAACTTTTAAACATATTCGGAATTTTGGCCCAACATTTTTATCCCATAAATAAAATACAATGCTATTTAGAAAGGAACTATGAGTTTCTTGCACGTCCTATTTTTATCAAACCGCTAATTAAGTAGCGGATGTCATAAAATAAAAAATTTAAGGAAAAAAACAACATCCCCTACTTAAGTAGCACATGGTGCTTGAGAAACTCATAAGGTGCCAAAAGAAACCCCCATTTAAAAATGTCTTGGTAGAATTGAGAAATGTCTACCGGACACAAATTTTAGTCCAACTAATAAAAATGTCATTGGTAAAATAATAATAATATCAAAATTGTTAAGCTGGATGTTTTGATTGGGATTCGAATTCCAACTCAGATTTAAACTCGGATGAAAGTGTCTAAACTACTATGAATATTAAACTTTCTTCCAAGCATATCCCTTCATTTAAACTTGTTGCTTCATTTTAACTTGTTGCATTTATTCATATATTAGCATAAATGCTAAAATACAAAAATAGTTGATATAAATAATTGAAAAAATCATCGTTCTCTATTTTTCATTTATCTTTTTCTAAAATAATTTGTTTGAAATGATAAAATGCGACAATATTGTTAAATTAACGGAAGGAGTAATAAAAAGGAAAAAAAAAACAATTGTACGAAGAGGGAAAATCAAAACCGTCAACAAAAATAAGAGAAAGACTTCTATAGGCACAAATCCAAATAAATTATATTTGGGCACACACACATAAATCCAAAAATTTAAAACAAAAATAATAAATTCATATCAATCAACATCATTTTATTTATTTTCTTTTTAATTTTTTTTAGTTTATATGAGTGTGTCTAACACATGTTATTTATGTTTGTGCCTATATTAGAATTTCTCCAAAAACAAAAGTATAATTCTGCTAATTTTATATAATTGACTATACAATATTAGTAAATACTTGACCAATTTTTTTTTTATAGAATGTAATAAGTCATATATATTTAGTCAAAATTCTTATCAGATATATTTGACTTTCTCAATATTTTTTTCTTTATTTTACTTTTGAGAGAATATTTATTAATGAATATAATAATATATTTGTAACCAAAAAAAAGAATATAATAATATATTTAGTCAAAAAAATATTAATACAAATATGGTATATTTTGTCAATATATAATACTATTATGCTAGTTAAATAAAAAATTGCCTTGCCAAGCCAATAATTTTGAATACTACCTTTTTATTTATTTTTAAGAAATATACTAAATTTAATAAAAACACACACACACATATATCCAACACACCATCTAGATCTAGTCTATGTGTAAGAATATTGAGTCATACTTCAAAATGCCATCAATAACATATGCTGCCTTGTTTTTTGCTATTGCCTTTGCATCTGGCTTATGCAATGCTTTTGAATTGGTTAACATAGATGTTACTTTTTCAGATGGGGCTTCTGTTAGCTGCAATAGTGATGAGAGCAATGGTCTCACTAATCAAGGGTTTGGCTTTGGTTATGTGCATTTGAGTGTTCCTATTGGCCAACGTGAAATTTGTCATGCATGGTTGAATAATTCAAGTGCCTTGTTCACTGCTTATGATCCACAATATGATCAAGGTCACCCTTTTGTCTATTGGGTGGTAAAGCAAGATGGGATATATCATAGTTGGGATAATAACAACTTTGTGAAAAAGGCTGTTTGGAATGTTCCTCCAATTGTTGAACACTAAAATAGTGCTATGATGTTTTGTACAATAATATAATGGAGCATTGAGCTCGAGTATTTTTTGTTAATTTGAGCACGATTAAGCTTATGATCCTAAATGTAAAAAAAATATATTAATAAATCAATTATATTATTCCAAAAAAAAAATTATTTGTATGATAGTTTTGGGTAGAAACCGGAGACAATTTAATTATTTTATCTGTAATTAGGAATTTATGTTGAGATTGTCCTACTTGGGACTTGTGGGGACTAAGATGGGGAGAATGTCCTCTCGAGGGTGATTTAGGAAATGAGAATGGGAATCATAACCCCCTCTAGTTGTAATATCTAATTTTGTGATGGATTTAAGGGAATGAGAATTTGAGACGGATCTATGTGAATAGAAATAAAGACGAAATTTTGAATGACGGTCCTATTGAAATATCTAATTTTTGGGAATAAAACTTGCTTAATCGGCGATGAAACTTAATTAGGTCTTAGAATTTTTCTAAGTATTTAGAAAACAATATGGGTAGATAGTAATTCATGAAGGTTCCCCTATATATATATATGATCCTCTAGCATGAGGCAACCGTGGGCAACCTAGTGGGCGAGGTTACCTCGCCACGTTCGAGTCTCTCTGATGACAATTTGAGTGTATTAATTTAACTTCTTAAAAAAAAGTATATTAGACTGTCATTTATTAAGTTGGGTTTAACATTGAGTTTATTCAAAAGTTATGATGATACGATATTGTGAGTATTATCCCTATTTTTTTTCAAATGATAAACAAATAAAAAAAGATAATTAATGGGTTTTTCAACATCATTAAAATTCTTGAAATATAGGAGTAGAAAGGAAAAGATAAAAACAATGTGATGTGAGAATACACAAAAGTCAAAAGGGTGACATTGGCATCTTTTAAGAAGTTTAAATTGACAAGAAATTAAAGAATGACATAGGACAGAGTTTTGAAAGGAGAAAAATGATGAAGTTTCATTTTTAATGTAATTTTTATCTATGGACACATGACCTTCTATAGGGCATTATTTGCCACAACCAAATCTCACACATCAACATATATGGTGGCAGAAAACGTCACATGTAAGCAGAAGAAATAGAGTTAACAAATTTGATTAGTAGTAGTGGCTAATGGAATAAACATTGGAAGATTTATGTATAATTTTAATAGCAATAGGTACTAATATGAAAGTGACTAAAATTTGCAAAGATCAAAATAGTTGTTTATGGTGACCATGTTTATAGGAACCTAATTTGCTGTTTAAACAACAGCGGATTAAAATCGTCAAATCATGATGGTCAAAGAGCCATAAGTGAAATTAAGCCAATTTTATCAATAGTTAGTTGGTTCGGTGGTGATTGGTGCTGAACTTAGTGGAAACGACCACGGTTCGATCCCCTGCAACTGCGATCGGGGACTTAAAGTACTGCACCAATTAAAAAGAGCATTGTTTACTTTAGATGTTGATGAGTAAACACATGAAACACACAAAATAGCATACTATCAATAAATTATATATCTCAATATCGTCCAGATAACAATTGAATGTATCATATCAAATTGCTTCAGCTAGCTATAATAGATCTAATCTCGTATCACATAGATTACATAAGTACATAGTGAAGTTATTCCTTCAGGATAGAAGCAAATATCTTTTAGAACCAAAATGCATGGAAGCTCCATGATATGCCAATAGATGGAGAAAAGCTTCTACTCCCATACCATCATCATCAGACTCGTCATGAAACAAACACATTTCTGCATTACCTGAGGTCACATCACATGTCTAACTAGGATGGGAAAATTCTACAACAAAATCCAAGAAGATTATACCTCTGTTCCAAAATATAAATCGTTTTAAGAAAAAAAAATTATATCAAAATATAAGTCGCTTTACATTATCAATGAAATATTTATTGCTCTTTTTTCTATTATATCCTCAACTATTTATTTTTATTGTTGGCGATTTCAGCAAGTGTACTGAATCGTGCAAGTAGTAAAATTAAAACGGTAAGACCGAGTGTCGAACTCAAGGATCGCGTTATACTGTTGAACTATATTTTAAACTCAATTGAACAAAAGGTTCCGGTTTGATTGGTTGCAAAAGCAATAATTAACAAAGAGAATTACTTTGAATTTAATAATAAGAAAGATGTCAGGGATGAGTATTCTTTGAGTTCTAACTCTATATTATTAATTTGATTCTAGTGTCAAATTCATTCAAGATGTTGTTACCAATTTCCTAGATTGTTTAACCCTAATCTCTTAGTGATTAAACCTTTATTCTCAAGATAATCCCTAATCTCTTAGTGAATTCAAAATTAAGAATAAGCATATAAATATCAGAAATTATAATGGTTTCAAGGGTTTGTATCTATCTCTAGACTACAAAGGCAAGAATATGCAATCTCAAGCATTCACAAATTCCACTCTCGTTTCAAATCGTGAATCATAAATCAATTTAAAAGTGATCAAGTAATAAAAAGCATTAAGAACGAAGATTACATAAACAACATACTAGAATTTATTCAAAAGGATAGTATCAAATCATAACATAGAGTTTTCATCCAAATTCAACTCATCCCTAACAATAGAGAAATTAGTTACTCATGAGAGATTACAACGAATAAAGAGATAAGTAAAGAATTACACATAAAGATCGAGGTTAAGAAGCTTCAACTCCAATGATTGTTGTTGAACAGCGGCTTCCGAAACCCTAGCACAGTGTTTGCTCTCAATTCTATGTAAAAATCTCTGAACCCTAATAAAATATGATTTTTGGGCTTATATAGGGAGTAAACTCGCAGTCGCACGCCTGGGCGTGGCAGACCTGCGCCTGGGCGTGACAGACGTGGCAAGTGTAAATCAGAGCTACGCCTGGGCGTGGCTGGATGCCGCCTGGGCGTGAGAAGGCAGTGTTGAATCATGTTAAAGTGATCATAGCTGCGCCTGGGCATGGCAGGATGGCGCCTGGGCGTGGCAACTTTGACTTCATTTTTTCCAACTTCTGATTTGAAACACTAACTTTCATAGTTGATTTTCCAAAACTCCTGGAACATAGTTTAACCTCAAATACTCATTGTGTACCTGTTAACACATAAACATAGACTAATACTTCAGCATTGTCTGGTTAGGGAAATATCAACACAAATCAAACTATTTTCTCTAGCTATTAGATGAAGATGATTTCTACTCTAAAGTGATTAAAATTATAATAAAACTAAGAAAATTAATTAAACTAAGGTCTAGATTCATAGAAAAATTATGTAAAAATAATGAATAATCACAACCCCAAACTTAGCTTGTTGCTTGTCCTCAAGTAACAAAACAAACCACAAAGAGAAATACCGTCAACTAGAACTCATCTCTTCAATCAAACTTATGGCCTTTCATCAGAGTTCTCCCATCACAACTTCAATCTTCGCCAAATGCTATTACTTCAAGTCTCACAGACGACCAATTCGGACAATTCACCACAAGACTTTCGATAGACACTTCTCAATTCCAACCTTTCTTTTCACACTCTCACCACTCTCAAGTGTTTATATTGGGTATCTCTCAAATTCCTCAGCATACATCATTCTACCATAGGCTTGAACAAGTTCTCTACAGAAATTACAATGCAATAATACACACATTTTTGGAGGTCTTTAAGGTTATAACGGGGCTTGGGTTCAGGTGGGATATTTTTGGATAGTAGGCTAAAGACTTGGAGTTAGAAGGACTATCTCAATGTATCCACTATTACCATTCACATAAGTCTTCATCAGATAAGGTATGAGAGCACAGAGAATTGTTGTTTATTCACAACTTTAAACACAAAAATTCAAATGCATATTTTTGGTTTTTGATTTTCATTTTTTTTTTTTTTCTTTTTTTCTTTGCATTTTTTTTTATTTTTTTTTTTTATTTTAATTTGCTCTCTTAACTCAAAACTGTTATTGTCAGTTGTAGCTTGATTAGATGAGTCGCCTTGATACCCATCCAAATTCAACTCATCCCTAACAATAGAGAAATTAGTTACTCATGAGAGATTACAACGAATAAAGAGATAAGTAAAGAATTACACATAAAGATCGAGGTTAAGAAGCTTCAACTCCAATGATTGTTGTTGAACAGCGGCTTCCGAAACCCTAGCACAGTGTTTGCTCTCAATTCTATGTAAAAATCTCTGAACCCTAATAAAATATAATTTTTGGGCTTATATAGGGAGTAAACTCGCAGTCGCACGCCTGGGCGTGGCAGACCTGCGCCTGGGCGTGACAGACGTGGCAAGTGTAAATCAGAGCTACGCCTGGGCGTGGCTGGATGCCGCCTGGGCGTGAGAAGGCAGTGTTGAATCATGTTAAAGTGATCATAGCTGCGCCTGGGCATGGCAGGATGGCGCCTGGGCGTGGCAACTTTGACTTCATTTTTTCCAACTTCTGATTTGAAACACTAACTTTCATAGTTGATTTTCCAAAACTCCTGGAACATAGTTTAACCTCAAATACTCATTGTGTACCTGTTAACACATAAACATAGACTAATACTCCAGCATTGTCTGGTTAGGGAAATATCAACACAAATCAAACTATTTTCTCTAGCTATTAGATGAAGATGATTTCTACTCTAAAGTGATTAAAATTATAATAAAACTAAGAAAATTTATTAAACTAAGGTCTAGATTCATAGAAAAATTATGTAAAAATAATGAATAATCATTTATTTTTATTTTTTCAATTCTTTAATTTTTCTTTCTAACACAACTAATGAGGGATAATTTTGTAAACTAATTGCATTGGTTCAAGTGGAGGACTCATTGTCCCCATCCACCCTAGACTCGACCTTCATAATAAATCCAATACTAATGTATAACATTTATATTTTTTTTTTTTACGGGAACATTTATATTATGTTGAAGACTATAATAAAGTGTTTTATATATTAATTTTGATAACAATACAATCAATTAAGGCATGATTAAGTTGACGACCAATAATATTAATTTTTTATTTTATTTTCCCTTTCCTATATTGAAAGGTTATAAGATAATAAAAATTTAGTAAAAAATAATAATGAATTCTTATGATTGGTAAGTATTTTATATGACTCTATAATAAGTGTTCTAAAGGGACACACGCAACTTGATGGGGTATTTACACAACTCGTAAGAGTCAGAATATCTATTCTTCTTTTGAAGTTTTGATGCACTTAATTATATATTTTTTAAAAAAATAATAAATTAATTGATATAAGAAGAGAAATGTATTTATAAGTTATTCAATTTTTACATCTAAGGGCGAGAAATATGTCTAAATTTATCAAACTTGTTTACATAATGATTATCTCTCTATCAATATTTCTTGTTTCAAAGAATGTAGATGCACGTCGTAAGCAATTTTTTTTCCTTTTTTTTTTCCTTACAAAGTATGTTAAAATAGGCAAAGATTGAGTGTAAAATATTATGATTTTTATCACACTTAAATTTATAATACTCTATCATTTTAGAGCTCGTTTGGTGCGCATAATAAGAGATAGGATAATATAACTGTATCATATCCTGTCTTAATCCAGTGTTTGGTGAACCAACATGATATGATAAGTTATTCCTACAACTTATCATATCTTGTCTCTATAGTTAAACTTCTTATCGTGAGTTTGAGCTCGGTTACGGGTAGGATAGGATAAAAAAATAATTTACCCATTTATTTGATAAAATATATTTTAAAATAAAAAATTCAAATTAAAAAATATTAATAATAAAATAATTTGATAGTAAATTAAAAATAAAATAATTAATTTTTAAGTATATACAGGATTTTCCCATAAGGGTAATTTTGTAATTTACATAATTTTAAAATCAAAATTATACTGTAATTACAATATTTTAAAGTAAAATAATTATTAAAAATTGCAAAATAGGGATATTAATTTAAATTTTATAACAAATTAAATATACTTCTCTTGCAATGGTAGTTTTATTATTTATATATAAATATATGATATATTTATTTACCTTTTCTAACATATATAATTAAGTTATTTATTTGATCATGTTCATATAAAAATTTAACATGTTTATTTGCTCATTATTTTATTTAAATTTATATGAAAATAAGCGAGATATATATTAAAAACATTATATGATAGTTATCATGTTTGTTATTATGTGTGCATATCAAACACATGATAGGATAACTGAGGATAACTATTATCCTGCTCATATCATATTCTTTCTTTATCCTTTTTATATCTTATCCTGACATTATCATATCATGCGCACCAAACGGACCCTTAATATTCAGTGGTGCTATATGCAGCGAAAGAAAATTTCACGAATCTCCTTTTTTATGCTTTTTACACGCTTTATCTTGTGGTCCTTATGATCAAAATATTCACCCACCGCTACCTCTGATTTTTATGTTTGAAGTTGTGAAACTAACAAAGGAAAAAACTTAACTAAAAGAATGCCAACAACAAGTTCTTCAAAAAAAAATTATCAAGTTATCTCCACTAAATTGACTCATTACTCTTATGAACCACGGATTATAGAACAAACAAAGGAACAACGACGAACAGAGACAACGGAACAACGATGAATGGAGAAAGGAACAACTACGACGAACAAAAGAAAAGCAATAACAACCAATTTCTTGGCAACTTTTACAAAATTTTATTTCTTATAGTTTTCATCTCTTCAATGGCAACCAAATTCTCAATCATGTCAACTGATACCCTAAATTACGGAGTCAAACCCAAATGAATATTAAAATTTTTACTTTCAAACAAGAACTATCATATCCTACTTTCAAACAAGAAATTGAGAGAGAGGAGAGGAATTGAGTATCGGGTGTTTGTCTGTTTGAAGATGAAAGGAGGGAGAGAAGAGTGAACTGAGTTTTTATTTTATTGAAAAAAATTAAGTTAATTAAGATTAATAATCAAGTGGGTCCACTGCCAGCACATTTGTGAGGTTTATATGTTAATTAACTTAATTAATTTTTTATTTTATTGAAAAAAATTAGGTTAATTAATATTAAGAATCCAATATTGGATGAAAATTGATTGAATATGGGATTATAGGTGAGTGAAAACCTCACTTTCAAGGAAATTTTATATGGTTAGGTAGCCCCAACACAATTTCTAAGATTGTAATAGAGTCTCGTGTGAAATTCGTTGGAACGTCTATTACCATGTTTCCGCTATTGGACCTCCACTATTTATATCCACACATTAAACCTAACAATGTGTGCGGGATGTGTTACGAGTCCCATAATAATGAATACTTAACGTTGGTATATTTTTTATGTGACCTTTTTACTAAGTTTGTTGAATAGACAAATTAACACAACATATTGATTTACTTAAGACACATTTAGTAATGTTTTTTATTTTAGGAAGAGTTTTTTATAACTATATATTAGAGCTACAAAATATTTAATTGATGTAAGGAAAGGAAGATAATTATAAATTATCCATGGATAAATCCATTTGTTATTTTCATAGGGCAAAAAAATATGACAAATTGTCAAGTAATTTATTTATCTTACGTACTGTCAATATCTTTTGTTTTAATTAACATAAATCGTAAGATTTTTTTATACCTTTCAATGTTTCTTCTTTACGCATTATATACAATAATATATTTCAATTTAGTAATATTCTCTTATATACTCTTTTTACATTGCAGGTTTTACAGTCAAAAAATGTCGAACAGATTCAGATTGTCAAAATAAGCTATGTAAATATCCTGCAAAACCAGCATGTATCAATAATAAGCGATGTCATTGTATACCGCAATTTGTGGTTTTTTTTTAGAGGGTAACTCGGTTTGTGTAATTTGTATCAAGTTAATATGTATTTGGGTAAATAGGCCAATACTCCCCTGCAAAGTTGGTGTGTTTTGCGATACCCCCCTGTAAAAATATTTCTTGTAAATACCCCCCTACTTTCTCAAGATTCCCTATTTTACCCCCTCGAGTGCACACCGTGGCAAGGAATCTCCACATGGTGTGTCCACGTAGATTTTTTTGCCACGTGTCATGTCCACGTAGGATTTTTTGACACGTCATCCCTTAAAAAAATATTATTTTTTTTTAAAAAAATGATTAAAAAAAACAAAAAATTAAGAAAAAATAATTAATGTTATTAAAACATTAATTATTAAATAAATTAATAATTAAGAAAAAAAATTAAATAAAAAAAAACAAAAAATTAATGTTATTAAAAATAATTATTAAAATAAAAATAACGAATTAAATTAAAAAAAAAAAAATTTAAAAAAAACAATTTTTTTTAAAAAAAAATTAAATAATACTCCCTTCGTTCCTTTTTGTTTGTTGTTTGAGAAAAAATAGGCCAAATTAAGAAAGTGTATTTTTTTACTTTATTTTCCTATTATTCCCTTTTTTTGGAATATATTATACTCTAATTTTAATCCACCAAAAAATTTCTATTTTTTTGCACACACTATCTCTTTCAAAAAATTAAAACCACCAAAAAAAGATTATATGAAGAAGTTTAGTCAAAAAAAAATACAATAAAGAGATTATATGAAGAAGTTTGGTAAAAAAAAAGATACAATAAAAAAATTATATAAAATTTAGTCAATAAAAAAAATTAGGAAGAAGGGTATAATAGACAATATATAACCTCAAATTATCAAAACAATAAATAATTTGAAACAAATTTGTTTTTCTAAAACAACAAACAAAAATGAACGGTTTTTTAAAATAATTTTTTTAAATTAAATAAAAAATAAAACAAAAAATAATTTATTTTTTTAAAAATAAAAAATAAATCTTTTTTTTAAAATAAAAAATAAATTTTTTAAATAAAACAAAAAATTAATGTTATTAAAAATAATTATTAATAAAATAATAACGAATTAAATAAAAAATAACAAAAAAATAAATGTTATTTTTGGTTTTTTGTTTTTTTAAAAAAAAAATTTTTTTTTTAGGGGATGACGTGTCAAAAAATCCTACGTGGACATGACACGTGGCAAAAAAATCTATGTGGACACGCCACGTGGAGATTCACTGCCACGGTGTGCACTCAGAGGGGTAAAATAGGGAATCTTGAGAAAGTAGGGGGGTATTTACAAGAAATATTTTTACAGGGGGGTATCGCAAAATACACCAACTTTGCAGGGGGGTATTGGCCTATTTACCCTATGTATTTTAATAAAAGGCAGGGGCAGCTCAAGCCCATGTGCAAGATGTATCATGGCATATGGCCTATTAAAATTGAGGGCATCAAAAAGTTATTTATAGGATAATAGTATTAGTAAATTAGGGGTGTAAAAATTAAGTGTATTACAACACTAAAAAAAGGGATGTAATATTGTGAGCCCAGTTTTCCTTTTTACCTTGTGCTTTTTAAAAATTGTATTATTATTATAATAAAATTTGGCTGAATAAACAAAAAAGATTAATAGTTTCCGTTATTTTATGTAGCTAGAAGATATTTTATTGTTATTATTAGATTATGAATCTTTTTTATGTTAATTACAAGAATGATTATTATTTTTTTATGTTAGTTGCAATTTAAATTGATGACGATTTTGCACGCTCTGTCCTCTCTCTAAGCTTCGACCGCCGCCCTCCTCCCCTAAAATCCAAACTTTTCTCTTACCATGTAGTTATGGTGGCTTGGTGGTGCTCGTGATTTCTCATGTCATCACCACAATACTCCGGTGGGCTCGTTTCTTCACGGAGTTTGTTCCTAACCCACGCCGTCGGTGTTGGGTGGTTTTTCTTCAACCGTCATCGCCGCCGCTTCAGTGCTTCGTCGTTTGCGGTTCTGTTACGGGGGTGACTGGTTTCTGTGCAGCCCAGATCTGTTCGTGATGGGTTGGTAAGATCTGGTTATCGGACTGTCTCTCCGGTGGTCGTTTCTTTTCTTTGTTTCTTCGGCGGTCCAAGCCACTATGCGTTTTCCCAACCTCCTTTGACGTTGCTGTTGTCGATCTTTAGGTCTGAAAGGGTTGTGTGGTGGTGGTGCACTCGGCTTTGCTGGGTGGTTGGTGGTGCCGCTGCTCTCTAGTGGTTCCCCTGCGCGCCGGAGAACGAAGTTGTTCTTCACTTTCTGGTGGCTCTGTTTTAGGTTCGGCTGTGCTGGTTCTTTCTCTGGAGCTACTGGTTTGTTGGTTAAGTATGTGTTGTTGATACTGGTTGTTCTTCACTTTCGTTCTTGCATCTGTTTTGGTTCCTTGGATCTAACAGTATGCAGGGGCTTGAGTTTGCTTGACCCGAAAGGGTTCTTGGTACCTGCTTTGTTTTTTCAGAGGGGGTTTGGTACGTGAATTTGTCCGTGTTGGCGGTCAATTCATTCGCCGTTCTATACCTTTACAAATATTGACACATCCTTTTTTTTTTTTTGCTATTTGGTTTCGAGTCCGCACGCGGGTTCGCTGAATAGTGCCCGAAGTGTTAATGTATGTTTTGGTTTTCACCTTTTAGGGTTGGATCTATAACCTCTTTGTAGCTGTTTTCATTTGTTTTATCTTTATTGCTGCAATACGGTTAACTGGGTCAGGTTGATGTCCCCCCAGTTTGTACTATATTTTATTTTATGTATAATATATTTCGAAAAGGGTTGGGGGTTTCCTCGACTCTCCTTTTGCTTAAAAAAAAAAAAAAATTGATGACGATTTTTTTAAAAAAATTACATTTTCTTTATTAAAGGGTCACTTTTTCATTTTGCACATAGCCTCCAAAAACTTGGAAAAGCCTTTGACTTAAACCACTTGATGCACCTCAAACCAGAGTAAACAAGTGGTAAAAGCCAAAAAATAAAAAACAAATTAAGCCAATTTTTAATAGGGAAAATAACTTCATCAAGAAAAAGAACACATGAAAGTTAATACCAAGGCCAATTCTAGCATGGGAAAGCTATGTAGGTCTCCCATGGTGGGAAAATAATTTTCACCTTTAGATTATGAATGTCTACTATAGACTATGATAAAGTGTCCACACTATATTCTATCATCTTTCATCAAAATCATTTTTTAATTTATATATTTATTATTAAATTAATTATATGTTATTATTATATTAATTTTTATATTATTAATTAAAAAAAAACTCACTTCTTCTCTCTTCTCCGTGCAGATCTGCTGCACCTTCTTCTATCTTCTAAATTCTAATTTCCAATTCATCATCATCATCATAAATTTCATTTTTAGTAAATCACACAAACAATCAGATGCACCAAAATCATTATCCAATTCCAACAATCAAATTCATATTCATTCACAGTATCATCAAGAGAGAGTGAAGAAGCAAAAAATCCACATCACCATTCAATCATCATCATACTCAGATCTCACTGTTTTTCCTCTAGCGGAGGAACTTTCGCTGTTCGATCTCGGTGATTCGAGTTGAGATGCAGCCGAATTCGTTTCCAATAATGGCGATGAATTAAGAAGCTAGAAGAAGAAGGTGTAGTAGATATGCGATGAAGAAGATTTTTTTTTTTCAATTTTCTAATTTTTTATTTATTTATGAAAATATATAAAAAAAATAATTTGGTGAAAGATAATAGAATATGGTGTGGACACTTTATCATAGTCTATGATAGACCTTTCTAATCTAAAGGTAAAAATTACTTTCCCACCATGGGAGACCTACATAGCTTTCCCATGCTAGAATTGGCCTAATACCAAAGCTATCTTGCATATATGAGGCAATTCAAAGAAAAACAATACAAAAGAAGGATTAAGGTACTGCAATGTTGACACAACATATACAATACCATATCTTTAAAACTACACAAATGGAAAACAACAAATAGCAAAAAAAAACAAGTGTCAAGCTATGAGATAGTCCACATAGGAATGTTGTTGGCAATAAATTCCAAAAACTTAGCTTCTTTTAGGCAATTTTTTTGAATTTGAAAAGAGAGGGAAAATGTTATGAACAAAAGCTATAAAGGGCCAGAATTGTATGACATTGTGTGCAAAGCCCAATCTTGCAAGCCCAACTTCAACACAAAAAAAAAAAAAAAAAAAACCCTGGCAGGAACAAAGGTGTTGTCGTTTTCAGCATGTCTGTTGTTTTCTTCATTTGGGTACAAAACCTGTTGTCCCTTTCCCTGCAACAAGCTCCTCTCCCCAATCTAGGTTTGAAATTCAAATTTCAAACTCCCCTCTAAATTTCTTTTGTGGCCTCTATTTGCACACAAAATCTCTCTCACCCTCTTCTTTCACCTTCATTCAACACTTCTTTCTCCTTCATCCGTTTCTCTGCTTCATCTCCGACTAGGTAACAATTTTTTTCTCTCTTTGTTTTCACTTTGTTACAGATTAGCTGCCATATTTAATGATTAGTTAATGTGTTTTTTTTTTCTTTCACAGATTCACTTCCATCACAATCTTCAGGTAACGATAATTTTCGATTTGTCAATATGCAAGCAATACCCTTTTTATATGGTTTCTCTAATTTATTGATTACATTCATCTCATTTTATTAATTGTTTTATTCATCTCCTGTATTCTATTTTTTGTTCTGTTTCATATTGTTTCTATATTGTTGATAGCCATCTATACTACAATGATTTTCATGATTATTATTTGTATATTTGGATTCAGAACAAATATTGATAGAATCATCTGTTAAATTTCATTTCAAATTAGCAACTAATATAAAATATCCTATCGAGTTTTTAGCTATTGTTTCTTAGTTATCATATTTTGCAAGATTTGTTTCTATCTTTTAGCTAATAATCCCTATTGTTTAGGAGTTGATTGTGGGATTTAGATGGTTTTCTACCCTCATGATTTGGTTTTGTTAAATTTCAGTTTTTTTTTTTTTTAAGATTTGAATCAATTTGAATTTGTTTTATTTGGTAAAGGGATGATTTCAAATTCAAAATTGAACTCCACACATTCAATCTCTCACTCCCTTTCTTATTCCATTACTTGATTTCATATTCTGATATACTTTTTATGTTTTGTTCTTTGTTCAGGTACACTAATTGGGGTTTGATTGAGTAAGTTTTCTAAACTTTAATTGATTGTCTCATATTATTGGATTTCATATTCTGATTTATTTTTTATAATTTATTCTTTGTTCAGGTTCACTAATAGGGGTTTGAATGTTTGATTGAGTAAGTTTTCTAAACTTTAATTGATTGTCTCATATTCAGTTGAATCATTCATGTATTGTTAGTTATTCATATGCATCTCTATCATTCTCAAAGGTTATAGCTTAATTTTGCTGGTAATGATAAATATTTTCATTTTTATTGATAAAATTGTAATTTCTAATCTTCTTTGTACATCCTTAAACTACATAATTGGGGTTCACAAATTAGAGTTTCATTCAGTACGTAAATATCAACAGTCTTGCTTAATTCGCAAATTATTGTATACTTATCAAGGTGTATTCCATGTTGTAGGCATATGAAAAGGGGTTGATGATTACTCTTATTCCATTTACTTCAAAGGTAGATTTCTTATTGTGATAATAATCTTTTGAGATTATTATATTTAATTTTGTGGTAATTTATTGTTCAATTTCACGTTGTAGGCCCTTGAACCATGCCAATGGGAATATACGATAAAAATGCTTATGGATTATTATCATAAGCCACTACTTTGCAGTTGAATAAAATTAGAACACGAGCTTCTTTTCGTTCAACAATTTCATCAAATCGTTGGTGTTGTTAAGAGGTATTGATGGATTTGGAGGTAGATCTATGTTCTCTCTCATTCAACCCATGGCTTTGGAGTATTGTTTTTCTTATGTTAGTTTTGACATGTCACTGATATTAAAAGATTTAAGAACATAAAAAACATAAAAAAGAAACAAATCCTATGTTAGTTTCTCCTGTCTTAATATCAAATCCTTATGAAGTGGTGATGGATTTGGAGGTAAATCTTATGTTAGTTTCTCCTTCTGAGTTAGTATTGATTTCAGTTTTCTGTGAATATTATAATCTGATTTGATTCCATTTTTTTTACATTATTTAAGGAGTTTTAGTTCAATCAAAAATAAATTTTTTTCTAATTAACAACATATTTTCTTCTCACGTCTCTTATTTTACGATTTTTTTTATATCACTTACATTTTACAATTTTGCTGATATATGTATTAGATTTGCATTATCCTATCTCCTTTCTCCCTATTTTATTAATGTCTCTCTCCCTTTCATATAGTACTTAGTTTTCAATTTTCAGTGTTCTTCACCATGCCCCCAAGCCAGGATTGGCCAAGCCCGGGCAGGACAAATCAAAGTGGTGCAGGTACCACAGGTCCCATGGGCACGTCACTGAAGACTGCATCCATCTGAAGGATGCCATAGAAACGCTCATTCGCCAGGGACGGCTTGGAAAGTTTAAAGCCGAAGAAAGTCTCAAGAAAGCTGCTCGACAAACTGCAAATGTCGAGGAAGAGTATCATCCCGCCTCTTCAAGCGGGCAAGAGAAAAAGGTCGCCCTCTCCATCTCACGACCAGAAGATTTTCACGTCCCCGACGACTTCGAGGACAATAACTCTCATCCCACTTTTTCCAAGTGGGAAAATTTTGCTGAAACAATGGTGATATCCGCTGGTGGCTACAGCCAAAAGACCATCGGATCGGTCAAGAGGAAGTTCGAGGAGCTCATCGACTCCTCCTCCAACCCGCCTGTCACTCTCGACAGGCCCAAAAAAGGCTCAGTTCCCCTTGCATTCTACATGGAGGAACTTCCTGGTGGGACAGCCAACGCCCACATTCCCCTACTGATCCGAGCAGATATGGCCAACTATGACGTCCGCCGGATCCTCGTCGACACAGGGAGCTCTGCCGACATCATGTTCTCCCAGTGTTTCACGGCCTTACAGCTCGACGAGACTTACTTAGCTCCTTACGTAGGCTCCGACCTTCAAGGATTCAACGGGGCAACGACCAAACCATGGGGCTACGTCGACCTCGTGGTAACATTCGGGGAAGGCGAGACAGCCAGATCTGTCAAGATTCAATTCCTGGTCGTGGACTGCCCGTCGCTCTATCAGTGCATTCTGGGCCGCGAGGCAATGGCCAATCTGCTCGCTGTCCCCTCAACTGCCCACTTGAAATTGAAGTACTACACGACCAAGGGGCACGTCGCCACTCTCCACGGGGACATAGAAGCTGCAAGGAGATGCTTTGATGCAGCGACCAAGGGCCTCAGCTATATCGGCCAGCTCCCCAGCCCATCAAAGAAGCCAAAGTTGTCCGCCTTGCTCCCAGCACCAAGCGTGAGCAATGTCGAGCTCGACAGTAGGCACTACAAAAAGGAGCACAAAGAGGAGAAAAAGATCCGAAAAGAGAAGAAATAAGAGGACGAGGCGAGCAAGGAAAATTTTCGCCCCATCCCTGATGGCGAGTTCGAACTCGTCCCCTTTGGCGAAGACCCCGCTCGAGGAGTCAAGATCGGAGCTGGGCTACCAGAGTTGGCGAGGAAGCAGCTCAAAGCCTGCTTAAGGGAGAATGCAGATCTTTTTGCTTGGACTGCTGCAGAGATGCCCGGATTGGACCCTGAGGTCGCGTGCCACCAGCTTACTGTCGACCCCAACGCCAAATATGTAGTACAACGTAGGAGGAAGCAGTCTCCCGAAAAAGAGGAGGCTGCTCAAAAAGCTGTAAATGACCTCTTAGAGGCAAAGTTTATTTCCGAGGCCAGGTATACAACCTGGCTCTCCAATGTTGTACTCGTTAAAAAATCTAATGGAAAATGGCGTATGTGTGTTGACTATACCGATCTCAACAGGGCCTGCCCTAAAGATTCTTATCCTTTACCGTGCATAGATAGTCTTGTAGATAATTCATCTGGTTTTAAATTACTGTCTTTTATGGATGCGTACTCAGGATATAATCAAATACCGATGGCGGTCGCCGACAGGTACAAAACGGCATTCATGACCCCAACGGGAAATTATTATTATAACGTTATCCCCTTCGGTTTAAAAAATGTTGGTGCCACATACCAGAGAATGATGAACAAAGTGTTCCGGACACAAATTTGGGACATGCTCGAAGTGTACATGGACGACATGATCGTCAAATCTCACGACGAGATCGACCACACTGCCCACCTGCGAAAGGTATTCGAGCAGACTAGAAAATATAAAATGCGGTTCAATCCCGAAAAATGCACATTCGGGGTACGAGCAGGGAAATTCCTCGGTTTCTACTTAACAGAACGAGGAATCGAAGCCAACCCCGACAAGTGCAGAGCATTTACCGAACTGCCTGTCCCCCACGACAAAAAATCAATACAAACGCTTAACGGAATGCTAACTTCGTTATCTCGCTTCATCGCAAAATCTGCTCAGCACGCACTCCCCCTCTTCAAACTCTTGAGGAAAGAATCCGCGTTCGAATGAACTGAGGAATGCGACCAGGCTTTACAACACCTCAAAAAGGCCCTCTTCGAACCACCAGTCCTATCACGACCAAACGACGAGGAGACCCTTTACCTCTATATCGCCGTCGCTTCCGAGGCCGTCAGCGCCGTCCTCATCCGCGAAACGACAGAAGGGCAAAAAGCCATCTACTTCACGAGCAAGGCCCTGCAAGGTCCTGAACTCCGCTACTTACTAATCGAAAAAGTAGCCCTCGCACTCATAAACGCCGCGAGGAGGTTAAGACACTATTTCCTCACACATACTATCGTAGTCCGAACAGACCAACCAATCAAATCTCTGCTCAGCCGACCTGATATGGCGGGCAGAATGCTCAAATGGTCCTTAGAATTATCTGAATTCGACATCCGCTACGAAAGCAGGAAAGCTCTAAAAGCGCAAGTCCTTGCCGACTTCGTCGCCGAAATGACTGCGCCCGCGCCCTCATCCGAGGAAACAGAAAAGTGGACCATTTTCGTCGACGGAGCCTCCAGCTCGACAGGACATGGAGCAGGAATCATACTCGAAAATGGGAAGGGCATAGTCATCGAAGTCTCTCTGACCCTCTCATTTCCGACGTCGAATAATCAGGCCGAATACGAAGCTTTCCTCGCAGGACTACGATTAGCCGAGGACGTAGGCGCGAAAACATCAAGATATGCACGGACTCTCAGCTCGTTGTATCGCAGGTGCTCGGAGAATATCAGGCCAAGAATGATAACTTCTCCGAATACCTGGCTCTCGTAAAAAATAGAATAGCAAAATTCGACTCCGCTGAGGTACGCCATGTCCCCCGAGGAGACAATACTCGAGCAGACATCATATCCAAACTGGCGAGCACAAAGAAAAAAGGGGGGAACAAATCCGTAATACAGGAAATCCTCCCAAGACCAAGCATAGAAAAACCTCCAGCTACCCTCGACATAAACGCGAACGGGGACAGCAATTGTTGGATGACCCCCGTATACAACTACCTCGCAAATGACACCCTGCCCTCAGAAGAGAAAGAGGCAGCGGCAGTCAAACGACAAGCCTGCTCGTATGTCCTCCTCGACGGCACATTGTACAGAAGAGGGTTCTCCATTCCTCTTTTGAAGTGTATAGAAGAGGATAAAGTCGATTATATCTTACGAGAAATACACGAGGGCATCAATTCCCAGCATCTGGGGGGAAGATCGCTCGCCAGAAAAGCCCTCCGAGCTGGGTACTACTGGCCCACGATGCAACAGGATTCCAAAGAACATGTCAAAAAGTGCGACAAATGTCAAAGACACGCCGACATGCACTTAGCTCCTCCAAACGAGCTAAAGTCCCTATCCTCCCCTTGGCCCTTCGCATGGTGGGGCATGGACATCCTCGGGCCTTTCACCACAGGTCTTGCTCAAAACAAGTACCTCATCGTGGCCGTCGATTACTTCACAAAGTGGGTAGAAGCAGAACCACTTGCGAACATAACCGCGTTCAACATACTCCGGTTCTTCAAAAGAGATGTCCTCGCCCGTTTCGGAATCCCACAAGTCGTGGTCACCGACAACGGAACACAATTTACGGACAGAAAATTTCGCGAATTCTTCATCGCGATAAACACGAAGCAACGCTTCACATCCGTCGAGCACCCCCAAACCAACGGGCAAGCCGAAGCCGCGAACAGGGTAATCCTGCGTGGACTTTGACGAAGGCTCGACGATAACAAAAAAAGATGGGTCGAGGAGTTACACAACGTACTCTGGGCCTATCGCACCACTCCGCACTCTACAACCGGGGAAACCCCTTTCCGCCTCGTCTACGGAACGGAAGCAGTTATCCCCGTGGAAATCGGGGAACCGTCCCGGCGGACACAACAACCTCTCGATGAGGAGATGAACGACGAGGCTCTACGAGAAGAGTTAGACCTCGTCGAAGAAATTTGAACAGGGGCGTCCCTAAAAGAGGCCACCCTAAAACAAAAAGTGGCTGCCCGACACGACACCAAGGTAATCCCGAGGGAGTTCGACGTCGGTAGCCTCGTCCTACGACGAAACGCCAAAGACTCTCACGAGGGCAAGTTAGCGCCCAACTGGGAAGGACCATACAGAGTCCGAGGAAAAACCAAGAACGACGCTTACTACCTCGAAGATCTCCAAGGGAAGGAGCTTCCCCGACCCTGGAACGCTAAAAAATTAAAACAATATTATAGCTAAGTTATTGCCGAACAGGGCATGCAAAGCCAAGGTAGTGTCCCCCCAGAAAACGGGCAGACACACCTGAACAACGGAGGATGCTTTGGCACAAACATCCATCTTAAACCCAATCCAAGCACAGACCCTGTCCCCGGAGGGGAGATGGGGATGAGCTTTTGACGATGATAACTCTGTCGACGAGCTCATCGTCCCCGTGCCAGGCTTAACACCCAGCTCGCGATGGGAGGTTCAAGTCGCGAGGATAGGTATCTCCGACGATCCCGTCCCCGCTCGTTCGAGTTTGATAAACGCCTCGAATACAACGCTTCTGCTCGAAAAAACGCTTGGAAAAATACTTAGAAAATTTCTCACAACAAATTATAAAGTAACAATGATAAAACGGGCAGAATATTATAAACGCATACAAACAAACAGAGATAAAGGCAAGACTTAGCAAAATAACAAAAAATGGCATAAAACGGGGACAAAGCCCACTTGTTCGAATGTTACATTCGGGCACAAAGGCCCCCGACAGGAATTCAAATGTTACAAAGTTAAAACGGGCACGCAGGCCCCCAAATATTTGAAAAAGAAAATTACAAAATAACGGCACGCAGGCCTATGATCAAGCATCATCCTCGGGAGTGATGGTCTTCTTGCTAGTACCATCATCCTCTTCCTCCTCCTCAGCGACTTCTTCTATGTCATCATCCTCCTCGAGAACGGCTGCCTCAGCGTGCTTATATTTGTTGGGGAGAACAATCTGTCCGTCGAGCACCTCACGGAAAACCCCCATACCTTCAAAACTGAGCTCGACACCAGGATTTGCGACTTTGACTTGGGCAAGAGCGTTTTGCCAACCATGCTTCACCCCGGAGAGCACAGAGTCACCCAGTTTCCTCACACGGGCAACAAAGTCTGCCCGACTAGAAAGTTCTCTAGTATTCTCTGTCTCATCTTCAGCAGGGGCCATTGCCAGCTTCAATGACTGTATCTCCTCCTCGAGCTTTTTCCTCTCCTCCTCGAACTTGGCAGCTGCCTCCTTTAACTCTCGATTCTCTTTGGCCTGCGCAACGAAATTTTCTTTCTTTCCTCGAAGGTCAATGACCTCGTTCTCCAACTTCATGTTCTCCGCCTCCAGTGCCAGATACTCACCCCTCAGCTTCTCAAGGTCATTCCGGCGACCGCTCTTGTCCTCCTGAAGGACCAGCACCCTCTCCAGCATCCTTAGCAGAGCAGCCGAGTCGTCGATAATCTGATCGTGAGGAGACTCCTCGCTCATCTCCAGGATTGCAGCCTTTTCCACGGCCGCCACTTGCAAAGAATTCTTCTCCAGAAACTCTTTGTCGGTGACAACTATGGGCAGCAGGAAAGGTCTCCCCATATCCGCGTCAAGGTCGACGAAAGTGGCCTCCCCTTTGACCAAGTTGCTCTTCGGCAGCACATTTGGGGAAGCCATCTTCATCCCCATAGAAGAACTGCAGCTCCCGGAGAAGATGACCCAGATCCAGGTCCAAAAACTGAGCTGCCTTTGGTAGCCAACTTCCTCCTCTTTACGGTTTTCCCCGCTTTGCCTGCTCCCCCAGTGAGCTTCTTGTCGGAGACAATTTTGGAGAGGTCGAGGTCAAAATCAGCCATGGTATCTGCAAGTAAGAAAAAACACAAGTTAAAGCCGAGGAGAGAAAAATTACAAATACGCTACATAAGCTTATAAAAACGAATTCATACATGCTGAACCCATCACCATGGAAGGTCGAGCATATCTTTTGATGAGGCCCAACATTATAAACCCCGAAATTTTTGGGTGCGTGATCCTCCTCGACAATCGTGAACGCATTTAAAGAGGTAGACGTTATCTCCGACGCCATTTTTCGGGGTTCACGCTCTATCCAGTTTCACTCCGGATGCGCGACGATATCTTCATCCTCGTCAATAATCTCCTCGGCGTGGGCTCCTTCCCCTGTCTCCTCGACAGCCACCGCATCATCTCGTTTTTCAGCCATTTTACCTGAAAAGCAGCGAAGAAAAGTGAATTCGACAGTCAAATCAAATCCACCCTTCCACCGTAGTTCAAGTGAAAGGGCGTGGATAGGCGCGGGCACGTTGCCCTCGACCAAAGCCCTTAACAAATGGCATCAAACAAAGTAAAATACGAGGATAAGTTAAAAACCCTCCTCGGAATCTTTTGAGGTCAAATTTTCAACGAGGAAAACTTCCCCGAAACTCGCATGTTAACACTAAGGTTAAGTTCTTAACGGGGAGAAGGTCCCCAGCAATTACATAAAAATTCTCCTCGTTACTTAGCTACCTAAACTACTAAGGTTAAGTTTTTAACGGGGAGAAACCCCCACACAGTTCGGCAAAACAAATAATCTACGAGGAGACTATCCTAGGGTTTTCGTTTAAGTTTCTGATCTAAAACGGGGAGAAGGTCCCCAACAAAGACATAAACAAATTCTAGGCATACAAAAGCTCCCACGAGGACGAAAATCGGGGATAATTGTCCTCGTCAGATTGTTCATCATCTCCTTGATGTTCTTGAAGTTTTTCCAGAAAACTCAAGAACCTCATGAATCTTAACAACTTTCACCGGCGCAGCGCCGATCAACGGCGGCGCCAGATCGCTAATACACGCATAAATGGCATAAACGGAACCGAAAAAATGCGAGAGACAAGAATATCAACTTAAAAAAGCCTTAAACAACCGTCATTAACGGTGCAAGGAGCAAACAGATGCTCCGGTGATGGTTAAACCACCACCAAACACCAACACTTTTCCGGTGGGAAAAATCTAAACCAAAACAGAAATAAAATCGCAAAAGAATGTGTAGAACTTACTGGTTATCTGAGATCTAATGAGGAATTGATGCTTCAAACTCCACAACGAACAAAGATCGAGAAGGATTTTTGCGGTAACTCAGAGAAAAAAGAAGAATTTGAGGCAAAATGTTCAAACTTCTGAAGTTCGTTTACCTCTTTGTACTTATAGGCAAACCCCAAACAGTTGCCTACACTCAGCAAGCAAACACATCTCTTCATCTGGAGCGTTGGCTTAATCCAACGGTTTTGATCAAAGGAATTCAACGATTCAGATCTGATCTTTGGGAAAAGCGAATCGACGCTTTGATCTAACGGTCACAAGTTTTCCTCGCGAACCGAGCTCATAATGCTCCTATTAACAGCCATCATTGCACCTATTCCTAGACCTGACAGGTGGCAAACGCAAACGAAGCGTCTGTCACCTCAAAAGTCATTTCGTTCTGCTCGCAAAACACGATTCCCAAGGCAAATCTTTTGAAGATTTGACGAGCATAAAATACGCAAGGGATATACGAGCAAAGGAAACTTTCTTGGTCATCACGAGCATAAATTTTACGAGCAAAGAAGCTTTCTTTGATCATACGAGCACAAAATGTTGCTCCATATTCAACGAACACAATTTCGCGAGCAGAAATAGCTATCCTCCGCCATAACGATTAGCGAGGATGATATTAAGGGCACAAATCTCTTGTTCGAGGACAGATCCCCTTGACTGACCAAACGACCTTAAGTCATTACTCCTATAACTAGGAGCAAAGACTTGGGGGGATCCTGTTCTGGACTGGGCCTAGAGCTGGCCCAATCCGCACTCTGCTCGAAGCTCTTGTGCTCGACGTGATGAAGCTCACAACCCATGCCCGGAGAATTAGCCCCATAGTTGTGCTCGACCTAAGAAGCCCACAGCTCTCCCCGTGGCAATGAGCCCTCAGTTCTCCTCGACATAAGGAGCTCATAAGCTCCTCCTCAGCAAGTAACGAGCTCTCTGCTCGTTACTGACGCATTACCACAACTTGCACGTGCTCCTATTTACTAGGACACGATAGAACTAAGGGAACAACCTTCCCGCACGATGAGACCACCTCATCACCAGGATAAGGGCTAAAGGTCGGTTTCTTGATCCAACAACGGATAAATCCTGGCAGTCTCCCCTATTGGGCCGCAAAGCACAGCCCATTAGGGGGATCTTGGCTCAGCGCTGGGGGTTCTATAAATACCCTCCTTCACTGGAGGGTCAGGTATTCAATTCAATTCTCACTTTCTACTCTCACTTTGTACTTGTGCATTTTCTGACTTAAGCATCGGAGCGCCTGCAGTTACAACCCCCCCCTCCGTTGGTGATCTACTGCTTCCTCAACCATTCTACTCAACCAAGGATTCATCAAGTGAAGGATTTGCTGGCCCAAGAACCTTTCTGATCAACAGGTTAGATCAGATTTTATTTGATTTAATTTAATTTTTGCTTCTTTTTAACTCTTAGACTGATATGTCCGAATGAATGATTTTAATTAGTTGACAAGTAAAGAGATTTTCCACACAATTTTCTATCCGTTTAATATAAAATATACCAATTGTTAGTTGGTTCGGTAATGATTGATGCTGAATTTGGTAGGAAAAACCACGGTTCGATCTCCGCAACTGCGATCGGGAGGGAGGGTGTAATACCCGAGAATTAAAAAAAAAGAAAAATCAATTAGTACCTAATTGAGAGAGGCCTTAAATATGTTAAGGATTAGTTAGTGGGTTAAGAGCAAATTAAACTAGAATATAACTTTGAGAGGATAAGTTATAAAATATGGCAATGTCATGTGTGTAATTAATGAGAAACTTAAGGGCAATAAAATTGTTAGGAGCAACAAATATATAAAACACATGTGAGGTAGGAAAAAGGGGAATGGAACACATTTTCTACGAATTTTTTACCAAATGGGGCTTAAAATGTTACAAAATTCCCAAACTACACCCCAAATTTTTAAAATTCCCGTAATACTCCCCCTTTTTGACTCTGTTCTGTTTTTTGCAGGTGCTGCATGTGGAGCAGTTGGCAACCACGCCATTGACAAAGGGGTGGCGGAAAGGAGAATCACGCCATTGACCCACATTGTCAGCACGGAAATTCACGTGTTGTTGCATCCTGCATGGGAGACATGCGTTTTTTTTTTTAAATAATAAATATTTTTTTTGTACAAAAATAATAATAAATTTAATATAATTATTAATTATAAAAATTAATTAGTTAAGATGTTTTAGGTGGTTTATTTTTTATGTTATGTAATTTTTTTGTTGTGTTTACAATTTTAATAATGACAACAAAACTTTATGATAGAAAAAGTTAAATAATATATTATTCAAAAAAAAATTATTACAATAATGCTAATACTAATTATGCCTATGCATATGTCCTCCGATGCCACAAGGTGGAGGATGACTTTGCCAATGTCCAAATCCATACTGTTGCTCATCATCGCGAGGAACTCCAAGAAAATTATAAACACGCGCCATTGGACTACCCTCCAAAGGTAACACTGGGTATGATGAAATCCCACGCTTGTTGGGACACCCTTTGCCTCCAAAGGTACATGGAAATGCTCTCCCATTATCATGGCTAGAAACTTATCTTAAAGAGATGCCAGACAATCCAACCGAAGAACAATTAATGCAACACTTAAGAGCCTATCTTTTATATTTTTTTGGGAAATTCTTATTACCCGACACATCTGGCGACCGGATACATACCATGTATCTTCCACTCTTGGAAGATATAGACACAATAAAATCTTATAGTTGGGGTTCGGCTTGTCTGGCATCATTGTACAGAGGATTGTGTGATGTTGTCACATCAACGTCACAAAATCCAACATTTGGTGGATGTGTCTTACTTATCCAAGCATGGGCACATTGTCGTATCCGCATAATTCAACAACATAGATCAAGAAATCCACCACACAATAGGCCATTGGCACTTTGGTACGTGAGACATTCTTGCATAGGCACATCCATATAGGCACAATATTTAGGCACACACACATCAATCAAAACAATTAAAATAAAAATAAAATAGTCACATCAATTAATATAATTTTAATCATTTTCACTTTAACTTTTATTTATCTATGAGTATGTGCCTAACACCTCAAATTTATATTTGTGCCTAAGTAAGTATTTTCCTTGGTACGTATACACTATTTATTAATAATAAATATGAACATTTATATTTATAATACTATTAATTGTGACTTTTGACATTTTATTACAGGCACGTCACTCCCGGGACAAAATATAAACATGATCCGGGGCACAGTGTAAAGGCTTGTACTCGCTTCATCGATTTTATGAAACCTCAAGATGTAATATATATTCTCTCTTCTCAATAGTAAAATTTTAAACTAATTGCACATATTAATAAACATCTAATTAAATTATTTGTTATTCATTGGCAGTTTATTTGGACTCCGTATGATATTGCCGATTGTCTCTATCAAGATGACATTGCCTGTTGGTCAGCAACCACTTTCCTCATTAATTTTCATATTGTTGAGTTCCATCAATCGAACAGAGTGCCACTCCAATTTGGAGTTTCGCAACTGCCAACGGAAAACATCCAAGTCATGACGCAGTACCATTTATTAAATTTGCGAAGAAATATTCGTGATTGGGCGCACTATTTCCGGGTCGAATGCGAACATTGGAATAACCGCCACCTATATGTTCTCCCACAAGATCAAGTTGCAAATCAACCACATATGCTGGCAGACGAGTATCTTACTCGGTATAGAAGAAATAACATGCCATATGTGTCGGAAGATTATTACTTGAGTAACCCACGACCAGAGCCATCTGTCGAACCACAACATAGCACTGGACAACCCTCATACAGCCAAGATTCATTTATTCCAGACCCAGCAACATCCAGCCAAAATGCCTATTTCCCAGACCCTCCAACATACACCCAAAATACCCATTTCCCAGACCCTCCAACATACACCCAAAATACATTTTTCCCAGACCAACCAACCTTCAACCAAAATACCATTTTTCCAGACCCATCATCTTATACCCCACAACAACATACCTACATCCCACAATCACAACCACATACCCAAACATATAGTCCTTCACATTTTATAACCCCATCACAACAAACGTGTAATTTCTTTGATCAAGCTGGGTTTCAATCACCAGGAACTCAGCAATTTAATCAAGATTACTCACATTACACCAACCAAACCATACAACCCCAACCAACCCAACCATTCATAGAAAATATCCTGTGGGAACAAACGAACGACTTTTTAAATGCGTCATGGGCGGCTTATGCTGGAAATCAAGGTGGTGAAAGTTCGACGGCGGTTCATGGTGGTGAAACTTCAACAGCGGGTGAGGAGGGTAGTCCAATGGCGCGTGTTTATAATTTTCTTGGAGTTCCTCGCGATGATGAGCAACAATATGGATTTGGACATCGGCAAGGTCATCCACCACCTTGTGGCACCGGAGGACATATGCATAGGCATAATTAGTATTAGCATTATTGTAATAATTTTTTTTTTTGAATAATATATTATTTAACTTTTTCTATCATAAAGTTTTGTTGTCATTATTAAAATTGTAAACACAACAAAAAAATTACATAACATAAAAAATAAACCACCTAAAACATCTTAACTAATTAATTTTTATAATTAATAATTATATTAAATTTATTATTATTTTTGTACAAAAAAAATATTTATTATTTAAAAAAAAAAACGCATGTCTCCCATGCAGGATGCAACAGCACGTGAATTTCCGTGCTAACAATGTGGGTCAATGGCGTGATTCTCCTTTCCGCCACCCCTTTGTCAATGGCGTGGTTGCCAACTGCTCCACCTGCAGCACCTGCAAAAAACAGAACAGAGTCAAAAAGGGGGAGTATTACGGGAATTTTAAAAATTTGGGGTGTAGTTTGGGAATTTTGTAACATTTTAAGCCCCATTTGGTAAAAAATTCCATTTTCTACTTCCTCTCTATGTTCCTCAACGCCACCACCGACCTTCCCTTTCTGATGTCACTCCGACCACCATGTTGGTCCAATTTGAAAACTAACACTACTTTTGAACTCATCATTTCATTCTCAACAAAACCCCTAAAATTATTTTGTGATTGGAGCAACTTTCTTCGGCGACCACCGTGTCGGAAGTCATTTTCTTGGCCATTTTATCTTTTTCGTCTTCTTCTTGAGACAAAAGTGGTGCTATGAATTGAAAGGGAAATATACTCAATCACCGACATCGTTAGATTGGAACTCTTCAAGATGCAGTAGACACAACTTATGTGGTTCCTCTTGTAGGCCTTAACAGAGAGCAAGATTGGTTCTTCATTATTGTAAGTAGATAATTTACCTTGTGACAAGTTTTATGCTTTTATTTTTATGGGAGAAACAACTTTTAAAGAGAAGTCATTTTCATTCAAAACTTAAAGTTCATAAATTGGTTTTAGCTATAGAAATTGGTTTAAAATTTTATTTTGAAGTTTATTGAAAATACAAAGTTTACCGTTCACCACAACGAAGAGATAATGTGGTAGATATATGTTCGCCGCAACGAAAAGATAATGCGGTATCCGTTCGCCGCAACGAAGAGATAATGTGGTAGATATCCGTTCGCCGCAACGAAGAGATAATGCGGTATCTGTTCGCTGCAACGAAGAGATAATGCGGTATCTGTTCGCCACAACGAAGAGATAATGTGGTTTATATATCCACAAAGTGGGATGAAATAAACTATAAGAGATATATGGAAAGTCTTATTTATGTTCAATGCTGATTTGTTTGTAGAATTCAATGTGTGAGATTTGATTATCATTATTTTATGATTTGAGTATGATGCAATTTCTCTTTTGAGTTGTACTATTGACGAGATAGTTTTAATATACTATGCGGATAGTTAACCAATACTTAGAGAACTACGTGGCTCTGATTCCCTAATTATTTAGGGATACGTAGGACCAGGTCCCCCTGTCGAGTTATAATTTTAGTTATTCTATATTTTAACTAAGCACTTTTGTTATATTGTATAGTGTATTAGGCTTGCCAGGCGGTGACCTGTGCGCCGGTCATGACCAGGAATTGGGTCGTGACAGAGGGGGCTGAAACCAAACTGACTCCCGAACTAGATGTAATTGGTGGTGAAAAAAAAAAATATATATATATATATATATATATATATATATATATATATATATGAGCCAGGATCCATTGACACCAGGTGTCAAAGTTTAGTTTATACGTTGTATCTTTCCTTCAATTGCTTATACTATTATTGGTGCATCGTTATATTATTCTTCTGGAAAATTTATCACGCACACACCACAAACCCATTAATACTATTTTTGTCTGTGTTGAGTCTTTGATATTGGCTGCATTTTTGGAAATATAAACTTGGTGTCAGATGTGCGATCCGATGCTCTGGCATTGCATAGAGCATTGTAAATGTCTCAGGAGGAGCACTCATGACAAGTTCTATTTATGGAATGTTGGTTTCTCTCTCATGTATCTTGTTTGGCGCGTTTTATAAGGTTTTATGTAAGGAAGGTTTTTAATGCTTCAGATTCAGTTCATGAATATTTCTGAAGAGTATCTTCTTTGAAGAATATATTTTGGAAGAATCTCTTTTATTTAATGTGGAGTTAATGCTTGGGTCAAATAAACCAAGCCCATGTTTGTTTAATTGTCTGAAGTATTTAAAGGAGCTGCAAAACCCTAATTGGACAGTTGTTCACGCCGTTGTTATGCTTTGACTAGGATTCTAGGTTTTGCGTGTGTTTTGCTATTGTGAGCCTTTCTTGTGTCACCTTGATGCAAGCTTAGGACGTGTTCTTGAGTTGTAATTGTGTGATCCTTCTCCTAAGCTTTGAAGTACAGAGTTAGGACTTTTGGTGTGTTTAACACTCAAAGCCTTTAGGTACGAGTGTGTAGTTTTAGGAGTGTGTCTCCACAACTGTTTTGTCTTTGTGTATTGAAATCCTTGCTGTTGGTAAGGTTGTAAGGGAGTGAGACGGGATCTCATATCTAGGAGTTCCTAGGTAGAAGAGTCATTGGTAGGGCCTAGGTTTTAAGTTGTAAACGGGTAGTTTGCTGGAGACTTAGAACTAGGACTATTATAGTGATATTCCTTCCTGGATTGGTATCCCCCAGACGTAGGTTGCTGTTTGCGCCGAACTGGGTTAACAAATAACTTGTCTCTTTATTTGTTTTCTTTTATATGCCTTAGATTATTACTTGCTAGACCGGACGCAGTGTTAGAGCATCAGGTAGAGCATCGTGCATAGCGTGCCAGGAATTTCAATTGGCATCAGAGCAGGCACCCTGCCTGTTTATTTGGGTGAGATTCAGGACCTGAAATGTCTGGCGCTATGGAAAAAGAAGGAGGATACATGAACAGGCCACCTTTGCTCACTAAATCTGCCAACTATGACTCTTGGAAATCCAAAATGACAGCATTCTTGAGATCCATTGATAGCAAAGTTTGGAAGGTTGTTTTGACTGGATGGGAACAACCCACGTATGCTAGCAAGGAAGGTACCTCAACGGGGGTAATGAAACCTGAAGGTGAATGGACTACAGAAGAGGAAGCTGCAGCCAATCAGAACCACAAGGCCATTTATGCCTTGTTTAATGGAGTAGACACTAGTGTTTTCAAACTTATAAAAAATTGTGTGTCAGCCAAAGATGCGTGGGAAATATTGCAAAAGTGCTATGAAGGGACTACCAAAGTGAAACAGTCGAAGATTCAACACCTTACATCCAAGTTTGAGGCTCTGAGAATGAAAGATGATGAGAACATTCAGGACTTTCACCTGAATCTGTTGGACATTGGTAACTCTTTTGAAGCCCTGGGAGAAAAGATGTCTGATGAAAAACTGTCAAGAAAGCTACTTAGATCTCTTCCCAAAATGTTTGACATGAAGGTGACGGCCATTGAGAAAGCACATGACATCTCCACTATGAAGATGGATGAACTTGTTGGATCTCTCCAAACCTTTGAAACTGTGTTGGATGAACGTGGAGACAAGAAGAACAAGAGCATTGCTTTTGTCTCAAACACTGATGAAGAAGATGATCAGATTGAAGATGGGGAGGAAGATAGCATAGCAGATGTTATTGCCATGTTGGGCAGACAATTCAACAAAGTGCTAAAAAGAGTTGACCGTAGGAATCGACAGAATGGGCAAAGCATCGGATTCGGCATCAACAAGCAACAGAATAGTCTAAAGAAATCCAAACCTGAAGAAAAGAGCACTCAAGGCAAAGGAGTTCAGTGTCATGAGTGTGAAGGTTATGGCCACATAAGGTCAGAATGTGGAACATATCAGAAAAGACAAAAGAAGGGGCTAACTGTCTCATGGTCAGATGAAGATACTGATGAAGAAGGTGAATCAGCAAGACATGTGACTTCTCTCACTGGAACATGTGTTAATGTTGAGGATTGGGAATCTGATGAAGATGAAGATGTGTCATATGAGGAACTAGCTAGTACCTACAAAGACTTGCTGACAAGATATGAAGAGATGTGTAGGATTCTTGAAAAGCAAAAGAAGACCATCAACAGACTTCAAACAGAAGTTAATATTCAGGTTCAAAAGGCTACTCAAGCAGAAGAGAAGGTCAATCAAGCTAATGTTCAAATGGATGATCTAAGGAAACGGGTAAGCCAGCTGAACTCAGGAGCAGATCTCCTTGAAGAGATTCTAGAAAATGTGCCAAGTGGGAAGCTTAGGTCTGTTGGATACAACTACTCTAGTTTGA
Organism: Trifolium repens; assembly: GCA_030408175.1. Lineage (NCBI taxonomy): Eukaryota > Viridiplantae > Streptophyta > Magnoliopsida > Fabales > Fabaceae > Trifolium > Trifolium repens. Next base: position 12,459,504 of record CP125850.1, read on the forward strand.
ATCAATACCAACAGGACCCTGAAACCAAGTTCACATCAGGAGAAAATGTGATTGATCCCTGCACTGGAAAGGTAATGCTGGAGCATCAGCCTCGACATTCTAAAGCATTTCCTGTTCCAAAATTTGCTCTTGATCCCAAACCTTCTGTTCATCAAAGACCAAGACCGTTTGTTTATCAAAGGCCAAATAATCAAAGGAGATATCGTAGGTAGGTGTGTCATCATTGTGGAAAAAGGGGGCACATTAGACCTTTTTGCTTCAAGCTACATGGATACCCCAACCAGGAGCTTAAACAAAATGTGATACCGGAGAAGATTTCTATGAAGAAGGAATGGAGGCCTATAGAGGAAAATGCTGGACTGCCTAAGGAAGAAAATGTTGGGCTAATTGCTCACACATCCCTAAGAGCATCTTCTAGGGAAGATTGGTACTTTGATAGTGGGTGCTCCAGACATATGACTGGAGAAGAGAAGTATCTCATGAATGTAAGATCCTATAAGGCCAGTTTCGTAACTTTTGAAGATGGTGCAAAAGGAGAAATAGTAGGAATTGGGGATCTGATCAACCATGGATTGCCCAACCTAGAGAATGTGCTTTTAGTTAAAGGCCTCAAAGCAAATCTGATTAGCATTAGCCAGCTATGTGACCAAGGCATGAAAGTTAATTTCACAAAATCAGAATGTTTAGTGAACAATGAAGAAGGAGAACTGGTGCTAAGAGGTACTAGATCTAAAGATAATTGTTACTTGTGGATGCCTCAGGAAGAAGCCCTCACATCCACCAGCTTTGTTACCACAGAAGATGAAGTTCAACTGTGGCACCAGAAATTGGGACATCTCAACTTGAAAGGAATGAAGAAAGCTATATCTCTGGAAGCCATTAGAGGTCTACCCAAACTCAAGATTGTTGAAGGAAAGGTGTGTGGTGAATGTCAAATTGGAAAGCAAACTAGAATGTCACACCCGATGCTGGAGCATCAGACAACATCCAAGGTTCTTGAATTACTACACATGGATCTCATGGGGCCCATGCAGGTTGAAAGCTTGGGAGGAAAAAGGTATGCTTTTGTAGTAGTAGATGATTACTCTAGATATACTTGGGTGAACTTCATTAGAGAAAAATCAGATGCTTTTGATGTGTTCAAAGAGCTGTGCATCCAGATTCAAAGAGAAAAAGGTAGCAATGTTGTGAAAATAAGGAGTGATCATGGTAGAGAGTTTGAGAACTCCAAGTTTAATGAATTCTGTTCTACTGAAGGAATTAAGCATGAGTATTCCTCTCCAATAACCCCTCAACAGAATGGCATAGTAGAAAGAAAGAATAGAACGATTCAGGAATCAGCTAGAGTCATGCTTCATGCCAAAAACATTCCTTATCATTTTTGGGTTGAAGCAATGAATACTGCTTGCTATGTACACAACAGAGTCACCCTGAGAAAAGGTACAACCTCTACTCTATATGAACTATGGAAAGATAGAAAACCAACTGTCAAACACTTTCATATCTTTGGAAGTAAGTGCTATATTCTAGCTGATAGAGAACCTAGAAGGAAGCTTGATCCTAAAAGTGATGAGGGATTTTTCCTTGGGTATTCCAAAAATAGTAGAGCTTACAGAGTCTATAACACAAAGACTCAAGTTGTGATGGAATCTGTAAATGTTGTTGTAAAAGACTCTCCTGTCAAGGAAAATGAAGGGATAAATCAAGGTACTCCTGTCAGTGTGAATGCTGAACAAGATGCTGCAGCATCCGAACAGGCATCTATTGATAAATCTGATGAAGAGACTCTTGAAGAAGAAGGTGAGGAAAATACAAGACCTCAAGCTACAAGTAAAGGTCCTTCGGTTCGTGTTCAGAAAAATCATCCCTTAGATCTGGTAATAGGAAATCCTGAACAAGGGATAACTACAAGAAGAACTAATGATGTTGTTGCAAACTCTTTGCTTTGTATCTCTGTTTGAACCAAAGAATGTAAAAGAAGCGTTGACTGATGAAGCCTGGATAGAGGCTATGCAGGAAGAGCTAAACCAATTTGAGAGGAGTGAAGTTTGGGACTTGGTTCCTAGACCTGAAGATGTAAATGTTATTGGAACTAAATGGGTGTATAAAAACAAGTCAGATGAGAATGGTACAGTTACCAGAAATAAAGCAAGGCTTGTGGCCCAAGGATATACCCAAATTGAAGGACTTGACTTTGATGAAACTTTTGCACCTGTGGCCAGACTAGAATCCATCAGATTGCTTCTATGAGTGGCTTGCATTCTAAAGTTCAAGCTATACCAAATGGACGTGAAGAGTGCATTTTTAAATAGATACCTACAGGAAGAGGTGTATGTTGAGCAACCAAAAGGGTTTGTGGATCCAGAACATCCCAACTATGTCTACAAATTGAAGAAAGCCCTGTATGGTATAAAACAGGCACCTAGAGCATGGTATGAAAGGTTGACTCAATTCTTGGAAGAGCAAGGATACAGAAAGGGAGGATCAAACAAAACTCTGTTTGTGAAAGAAGAAAGAGGAAAGTTTATAATAGCTCAAATCTATGTTGATGACATCGTATTTGGTGGAATGTCGAACACAATGGTCCAGCATTTTGTCCGGCAAATGCAATCAGAGTTTGAGATGAGTCTTGTTGGAGAATTGACTTACTTTCTTGGTCTTCAAATCAAACAAATGGAAGACACCATCTTCATATCCCAGAGCAAGTATGCTAGAAACATCATCAAGAAATTTGGGATGGACAATGCTGCACACAAGAGAACACCAGCACCTACTCATTTGAAACTCACCAAAGATGAGAAGGGAATAAGTGTGGATCAAAGTCTCTACAGAAGTATGATTGGAAGCTTGTTGTACTTGACTGCAAGTAGACCTGACATCACTTATGTTGTGGGAGTGTGTGCTAGATATCAAGCTGATCCTAAAGTAAGTCACTTGACTCAAGTTAAGAGGATCTTGAAGTATGTGAATGGAACTAGTGATTATGGGATAATGTATTCCCATTGTGAAAATTCTACCTTATATGGTTATTGTGATGCTGATTGGGCTGGAAGTGCGGATGATAGAAAAAGCACTTCAGGAGGCTGTTTCTTCTTAGGCACTAATTTGATATCTTGGTTTAGTAAAAAGCAGAACTGCGTGGTCCTATCCACAGTTGAGGCTGAATACGTGGCAGCTGGGAGTAGTTGTTCTCAGTTGGTGTGGATGAAACAAATGCTGAAGGAGTACGATGTTGAACAGAATGCTCTAACATTGTATTATGACAACATGAGTGCCATAAACATCTCAAAGAACCCAGTTCAGCATAGCAAGACAAAGCATATTGACATACGTCATCACTATATAAGGGATTTAGTTGAGAACAAAATTGTGATTTTGGAGCATGTGGGTACTAAGGAGCAAATTGCAGATATTTTCACCAAGGCCCTTGATGCTGTACAGTTTGAAAAGTTAAGGGGCAAGTTAGGTATTTGCCTCTATGAGGAGTTATAGCAATTACCGTTGGTAATGGCGTGGCGTGCAGCAGTTATTGCGTTTCCTCCTACTACAGTAGTGCACGTTGATCAAGGTAATCATGGGCTAAAACCACCTACAAACACGCCATCCACTAATACCGGTTATTTTAATTTCAAATCTTTTCAACATATTTTCTTTCCTAATCTATTTATCTACTTACATAATCTCTCAACCTTCTCTCCAAATTTCCCCATCAAACTCAGAACTTCTTTACCCTCTCAATCCTACTTTCAAAACTTCCTCTATACCATAATGTCTCAATCTTCTCATCAAACCTCTCCAACAAAACCCTCACCACAAAAAGCCTCACCGTCAAAATCAACCACCACCATTCCCAACATCACTGAAAACCTCTCCGTTCCCATACCTCAACCTTCCGATATCATCACCAACGCTACTCCTCTCACCATGATCCACCCTTCATTCAACTCTATTCTGAACCCCACACCATCAAACCCTTCATCTTCACCCAAACCTAAAACCACAAAGAAAACCAAATCCACAACCACCAGAAAACCTAAATCCCAAAAATCTAAGTCTCGATACTCATCGAACTTCAACATGCAGCAGTTGTATCTCAGTGATCTTGGCAATACGAGTCCCAATGTTGTGTCTGACGTCGCAACACCTTGCTCTGGTACTCAGATTCAAGAAAACAAAGAAGAGGCAACTCAAACCCTAAATCCCATAGAGGGGGAAACTGCTGAAATGGGCGAACAATGTGTTCCTGATACTCCTAGTGATAAAGGAGATGATGAAGATGCTAAGAAAATCAAAATTGCTAAAGATGCTCTTCAATCGCTCGTGAACTCTATCTCTGGTGTTAAGGCTGCGCCGGATGCTTCAACATCCTTGGCGCAAGATCAACCACAAGCTGATGTGGAGGGTGATTCAATTGTGCAGCAAGAAGAAGATGCTGCTGCTGATGTGTCTGGCAATCCTAGTATACAACCAGATGAAACTGTTGCTAATACACATGTGCAACAAGAAGAAGCTGTGACTGGTGATATGAATACTGACAATGCTATGTCAGAAAATTTGGATTATGTGACTGCTGATGAAGATGAGGGTGCTAATAAAGATGATAGCACTGAAGATGATGTGACAATCATGAAGATTGTTGGTGACTCTAGAAAGAAAGGTGGCAAGACTAGTGTTGGTAGTAGGCTCAGAGTAAGAAAAGAGAAATTGACTGAGGTTGTAGTTGAAGAACCAAAGTCAACTAAGAAGAAGAAGCATGTTGCAGCTGAGGCTACCACATCCACAAAGAAGAAGAAGGTAGCAGTTGAGGCTACCACATCCACAAAGAAGAAGATGTATGGTCCTGTTAGGAAAACCATTAATCTAAGTGACTCAGAATCCGATGCTGAGGAGAATGCTCCACCAATCTCTACAGCATCCAAGCAAAAGACACCAAAGAAGAGGAAGATTGCTGCTGCTGTCACTATTGATGATGCTGAGGTGAATGCTCCAGGCATTGTATCTACACAGAAGAAGAAAGCAGGGAGTTCCATTCCATAAAATGTCCCTGATGTGCCAATGGACAATGTGTCCTTTCACTTCAGTACAAGTGCTGCAAAATGGAAATTTGTTTACCATAGGAGATTGGCCTTAGAAAGGGAACTGTCTGAAGAAGCTCTAGAGTGTAAGGAGGTGATGGACCTGATTCACCAAGCTGGTTTAATAAAGACTGTGAGTGGACTAGGGAAGTGCTATGAGAAGCTGGTGAATGAATTTATTGTCAACATTGGTGAAGATTTTGACAATCGTCTTAGCAAGGAGTTTCATCAAGTCTTTGTTAGAGGTAAATGTGTCAATTTCTCTCCTGTTGTGATCAATGGTTATCTTGGAAGAAAGGAGGATGGCTACCCTGGTTTTGAACCCACTAATAACCAGGTTTGCAAAACTATCACTGCCAACCAGGTCAAGGTGTGGCCTCTTAAAGGTAAGGTTCCTTCTGCCATGTTGTTTGTCAAATATGCTATTCTGAATAGGATAGGTGCTATTAATTGGGTTCCCACTACCCACTCTTCTACCATAGCCACTAGTCTGGCTAAGTTTGTTTATGCCATTGGGACTGGTGCTGATGCTGATTATGGATCCCTGATATTTGATCAAATTGTTGAACATGGAAAATCATGGGCTATGAAGTTGGTGATTGCTTATCCAACTATCATATGTGGTATTATCTTGGATCAACACCCCAACATCCTACTTCCTGAGGATGTCCCATGTAAAAGAGATTCACCCATGACTCTCTCCTATAAGCTATTTAAGGGAAAACATGCTGCTGATATCATTGTGCCTCCAAAGAAAGTGGTTCCTCAGGAGAATGTTGCCTCAACCCCCATGAACAGGAAAGCTATGATCATATCCATGGAAGCTGTTGTTAAGGCATTGGATGAGCAGAAAATTGAGCTGGAAAAGGTCATTTTTGCTCTGAAGCAAGAGGAAGCTGAGGAAGAAGGGTTAGTGGCTGAAGCTGGAGGTGGTAATGTTGCTGGTGATGGTGTTGATGCTGCTGATGGTGATGCAGCTGGGGATGATGTTGATGAAGAAGGAGGTGACACAGAGGAGCTGGAAGTATCTAATTCCAGTGGCTCTTTTTAGTTTGATGTAATGTTATGTTGCCCTGTTTGGTTGCCCTGTTTGGTTGTTATTTGTTAGTTTTTTTTGTTTTCTGGGCATAGTTCTTGTTATTTCTGCTGGTTTGTACTAAGGTTCCGTACCTATTAACTCTCTGCACTATTACCTTTGCCAAATTTGTGGCAAAAAGGGGGAGTAAAAACTTGGTTGTTTAATTATGATCTGCACTGCTCTGGTTGGTATTATCTGCATATTCTCTGGTTATGATGTGACTGTAGTGTAGCTAGTAGTGTAGCCTGATTGGAGTATGTTGCTATGTGGCTGTGATCTGATATGCAGGTTGTGAGGGGGAGCTGAATTGTATTATGCAGGGGGAGATGTTAGACACATTGCTCCAACATCCCATGCATGTGTGCAGGGGGAGTAGTTTTGTGAAAATGCTGAAGCATTCTATCCCACATCCTATCAAGTTTATTTTCTTGACCATTTAAGGCGAAGTAGTTACTTTGTTCCGCTGTTGCATGCCTCTCTGATATTCTTAAAAGGATACAATTTATTCTTCTCTATTGTTATTCATGAAGGAGTAGTATGGTAACTGTTTTGAAGGATAGCCTCTACTGATCTTTATGATTGTGTGTTTGTGTTGAGAAAAAGAAATGTGGTTGAAGTATCTCTTTAAGTAAAATCTATATGGTCATAATTTATTTTAGCCAAAAATTTGCCAAAGGGGGAGTTTATTGAGTCTTTGATATTGGCTGCATTTTTGGAAATATAAACTTGGTGTTAGATGTGCGATCCGATGCTCTGCCATTGCATAGAGCATTGTAAATGTCTCAGGAGAAGCGCTCATGACAAGTTCTATTTATGGAATGTTGGTTTCTCTCTCATGTATCTTGTTTGGCGCGTTTTATAAGGTTTTATGTAAGGAAGGTTTTTAATGCTTCAGATTCAGTTCAAGAATATTTCTGAAGAGTATCTTCTTTGAAGAATATATTTTGGAAGAATCTCTTTTATTTAATGTGGAGTTAATGCTTGGGTCAAATAAACCACGCCCATGTTTGTTTAATTGTCTGAAGTATTTAAAGGAGCTGCAAAACCCTAATTGGACAGTTGTTCACGCCGTTGTTATGCTTTGACTAGGATTCTAGGTTTTGCGTGTGTTTTGCTATTGTGAGCCTTTTTTGTGTCACCTTGATGCAAGCTTAGGTCGTGTTCTTGAGTTGTAATTGTGTGATCCTTCTCCTAAGCTTTGAAGTACGGAGTTAGGACTTTTGGTGTGTTTAACACTCAAAGCCTTTAGGTACGAGTGTGTAGTTTTAAGAGTGTGTCTCCACAACTGTTTTGTCTTTGTGTATTGAAATCCTTGCTGTTGGTAAGGTTGTAAGGGAGTGAGATGGGATCTCATATCTAAGAGTTCCTAGGTAGAAGAGTCATTGGTAGGGCCTAGGTTTTAAGTTGTAAACGGGTAGTTTGCCGGAGACTTAGAACTAGGACTATTATAGTGATATTCCTTCCTGGATTGGTATCCCCCAGACGTAGGTTGCTGTTTGCGCCGAACTGGGTTAACAAATAACTTGTCTCTTTATTTGTTTTCTTTTATATGCCTTGGATTATTACTTGCTAGACCGGACGCAGTGTTAGAGCATCGGGTAAAGCATCGTGCATAGCGTGCCAGGAATTTCAGTCTGTATATCAATTCCCTCGTGGTTAATTCCTTGCATCGATATATGCCAAATTTACAAAAACGACACAATTTGAGAAGGTAATGAATTTTGGAGTATTTTGGATGAGTTTGGTGTGTGAGAATTGAGTTTTTGAAATTTGAGTAGTGGTTCGTTAAAATAAAATTAGTTTGAATTGTTGCCTTTAAATTAATTTGAATTGTTAACTTTTCTCCCTTCTCTCCTTGCCAACCCTAGAAATGTTTCTTGTGCCCAAGTTTTCATTGTTCATCATAGAGGGGTGATTTTGGGTCATTTTTGGCCTAGAATCACCCCCTCTACACCTTTTTCCTCTCTTTTAATATAAATAAGTGATTCTCACATAGATTAAGTTTGTTTTTTTGTGATTTCGTCGTCTAAGTGCGGCGTTGTGTTTGGTCGTCGTCTTGTGCGGCGTTATTTGATTTCCCGTATTGTTGCGGTGTTCATTTGATTATTCTCGAAAGATTATCTTCAGTCAATTACAGATTCAATCAATGATTTGGACATCAACGTTGCAGATCCGGAAGCATGGATATTCCGGTGATTTTAATTTTATCATATTTGTAGTAGGCATGTTGCCGTTGTATGCTATTAACTCAGATGCTGTGAGTTTGTTCGCAGATTCATCCTTTATGTTTTTAGCGAAGTTGAATATGTGGTTGTATTTGATGTATCTGTCGATTTGAATGAATGAATATCATTTTGTTTGTGTCAAAAAAAAATTAATTTGAATTGTTGCCAATTCTGGCTGTTCAGTGCACCGAAAAATCAAGTTACGTATACTAGGTATATGAACAGTGGTGACTGTAATTGAAATGAGTGAGGAGAAGACATATCTTCAAACTTTGTTACCTTATATCGAACAAGGAAAACCAACATGCGGGGAATTAGGTTTTTGAATTATTGAATAATAGGATTGATTGAGTGAAAAGGATACACAGTAAATAGAAGTGTGTTAACTTAGAAACCGTTATAAGCCTTAGATTAAATAAAATATACGGTTGAGATTTGGTGTCAAACTAAACTTTGACACCTGGTGTCAACGGATCCTGACTATATATATATAGGGTCAGGATCAAATGACACCAAGGTGTCAAACTTAGTAACATGACACCTCTGATAATTCTTTATCGGATAATCGTATTACAAAATCAACCGTTGGATTCAAAACTATTATTATATATATCATGTCTATAAAATTTAACATCAATCGGAAACCATTTGATGGGTTAAAGAGAAGGATAAAAATTAACGGTTTTGACGAAGTTTTGTAAGACGTTGGCTTTTATGCGTCTCATTGACATATCAAATGATTTCCGATTGTTGTTAAATTTTATAGACATGATCTATATAATAATAGCTTTGAATCCAACGGTTGATTTTGTAATATGATTATCTGGTAAAGAATTATCGGATGTGTCATGTTACTACATTTGACACCTTAGTGTCATTTGATCCTGACCCTATATATATATATATATACCCGGGATAATGGAGACGATTGTTATGGGATTATAGATCTACAAAATTAAAGATATTATTGGTTTAAGCAGCATTATTGACATTATGGCCGACATAATTATTGGGAATCTTTGCTTTTCAAAAAGATAGATTCGTGGCAGACATCATTATTATTACTTTTGACTATTTTGTAAAAGTTATTTGTTTGTATTAGAAATAATTGTCATGTAATTATTGTGTTTTAACTGACAGTTGTCAGTCTAAGTCCTTCCTTCCCCGCTATAAAAGGAAGTTTAGTTTTCATTATGGATCATCGAAAAATTCTCTGAGTACAACAATCTGAGGAATTCTCGAGATCTTTTGTAAGTATTTTCCAACATAAATAAAATGTTTTCGCAATATAATCTCTTCTTTCATATATTAACTTTTCAAGTTATATTTTTATTAACTACTGAATTAGATTTATTTCTTGATACCCTTCCATTATTCTCTCATCATATTTTATGGATTATGTTTTGTTTTTACGAAATTATCATCAATTATAACGATCCAGCACATTATGGTATCAGAGCCTCGAAAGAGGTCTCTTAGAGATTAAAGTTTATTTTAAGGTTTTTCGTAAACTAAGATTTACTCCTTATTTTCTTATTTGTTTTTTCTATTTCCTAGCGTTGGTAAGCCCAGATAGTTGTGTTGGTAAGCCTGTTAAAATCCCAGGAGATGAGTTAGGTGGTGTTCCTGCAACCTTTTGAGTCCGTTGGTGTTCCCGTTAAGAAAAGAAAAGAAAAATAAAGAAAACAAGAAGTATGTCTAGAATACTTAGAACTTTAAGTGAACTAGGATCTTCTAGGAGAGATCGTGCCATAGTTACTTCTGGATTATCCCCCCAAGAATTAGAAGCTAGAAGTGACCAAGATAGATATCAAAACCATGAATTAGAAATAGCTGAAATTGAAAACAAATTACAGAATTGGAAATTACCTGAAATTAGTTACAAAGAGATTTATAAATCAAGTATGTTTGACAACTTTAGAGCACATAGTATTACTCAAACTATAGAATCATCAAAATCTATAACTCATCAACGAGAAACTATTAATCTATTAAATGAAAAATTACTAGAAGAACATATAAAACAAGGCTTTCGTTATATTCATTTAGGATTAATTCAAGTTGCGGTAAAACCTCTACATAAATTAGGATTAAATACTCCAATATTACCTGTATTAAGAGATAGCAGAATCAAGACGTTTCCTGAATCTATAATAGCTATTCTTGAATCAAATTTAAATGATGGACCAGTTTATTTTAACTGTTATCCTAATTACTCTATGAACTTAATAGATAGTTTCACACCTACATCATTAGTAATTAATATTCAATGTATGGATGACTTATTTAACGAAGGAGTTGCCAATATAGATGTATGTCATAGAATTAAATATAAAGTTTCAAACATTAATTACAATTTTAAAGCAATTAGAAGTTCGCCGAAGAATGAAACCATTATTGTTGAAGCTAATTTAAGACGATCAAATATTACTACACCAAAAAGATTAAAGGCTTCTGACTTAAGACAAAAATTACCAGAAGAATGGATATTACAAGATATAATGCCTCCCCCAAAATTAGAATCTAGACAACCTAGACAATTTATATTAGAAAATGATGGTAGCATTAGGATCAGAATGAATAGAAGTCAATCCATGAGGATTGAAGAACCTATTAGTAGTAGAGCTAGTACAAGCTCTAGAAGATCTATAGATTCTACCATTAATATTAATTTAGCAGGAGTTGATTTTACTCCCAATATTCCTCAACCCATATATGAGACTGATGGAAGAAATGATTCTCCTCCTGTGTCTCCTACTGCCTCACAAATTCTTAATGTTATAGAATTAGAAGAAGAGTTTGAAATTGATAAAGCTTGGATTAGAGAAGACTTTGAAGCGGATTATAATAAAGAAAAAAGAGATTGGTACTTTGGTACTTTTGAAAAAATACAAACTGCTTATTATCTTAAAAGATTTTATGACTATATTAGAAATAAAAGAATTAATGTCTATTTCTTCACTTGGTTTGAAGAATATTGTACAGAACAAAAAATAATTAATCCTTTCATACAAACAAATTATTTGAATGTTACTACAAAAACTGCTAAAAAATGGACAACATTAACCAATAAAGCTGTCGAATCTGTTCATCCTCCATTAGAAGCCATTAAGATAGAAAGTCATAATGTACCATTAGAGGCTTGTCCCTTTAAATCACCAGAAAATGCTGATATAGGAAAAGTTCAGTCTCAGCTGAATTTTTCAAATACCATATTAAGCACCATAGCAGATCAGTTAGATAGAGTAGAGACTCAGATGTCTCATACTCCTCTTGCAAATAAGAAAATAGAGTCTTACAAGGATTTTCCTTTAGATCCACAAAGACCTATATACAAACTGATTAATGTCCCTGAGAAGGATTTAAGTGAAGTCAAATTAGAGCCTAGAAAATATGAATTAGTAGATAATCTTATGAAGAAATTATTTGATTTATCTATTAATGGGAAAGCAAAAGCACAAGTAAATATATTAGAAAAGAATGAGGATAATTCTGAAATTAATAGAATTAGAAAACACATGGGTTACCAAGGAAGAACTAGAAACTATTATCCTAGACCTAGTTTTCCGAATCTTCAGTTTGAAGAAGCTAGAGACATGGTTGCCAGCTCTTACAGCGGTAATTCAATTATCACTACTACAGAAAGGGGTTTTTACATCGGGCCATTTTGACCTTTTACATCGGGCTAGGGTCCGATGTAAAGCCAGTTGATGTTGTAAGTCTGACCCATTTCACATCGGGTCATGGTCCGATGTGAAAACCGTTTTATCACATCGGTGATTAATAATGCCTGATGTGAAATATCAACTTTAATTTAATTTTATTAAAAGCCAAGGTACATTTCACATCGGGCTCTCATCTAAGCCGATGTGAAAACCCCCTATATCACATCCGTGCTGTGACGACACCGATGTGAAATCTCTGGTTTTTTTTTCTTTCGTTTTTGACACAGACCACATTTTGGTACCTAAATTGTTTTCCATATCATCACACACAGACCACAAACATATATAGCTCTAATAAAAATTGTTAAAAAGTTAAATTAATTTTCATTCCAACAAATTAATAGCTACAAAAGGTTTCTACAAACACAAAGTAATGCAAAATCACCAAAATCAAATCCAACTGCAGCAACACTAAATTAAGTCCTCCCTAATACAAAAAGCAAACAACATGGTCAACACAAGACCAATGCAACACAAAAGGCAAAAGAACATTAATTCTCCATTTTACACTAACTGTGGTAGCGGGGAGGAGAAAGCAAAATTCCAGATGCAGCTTGCTACTATCAAATGTCTGCTAGCTGAGCAAAAAATAAGGCCATGATCTGTATTGAGGATATATATGCGCAGTTTGGTCATATCAAACAAGTTTTGGACTGCTTGTTAACACGCACCTGACATGAAAAACAACAACCTTAACTTCAGCCACTACATTGATATCATAAGAAGCAAATAGCCAAAAATAAAGTAGACAATGTTATAAGTCAAGCTGCATGTCAAGCACGAGAAAAAAAATCTTATAAGTTACAAATAAACATGACTTTGAGGTACGAATTATATCACCTCAATGTTCAAGACAATAACAAATTAAATATCAAGTATGAATTTACAGTTCAAATCAAAATCACATTCTATTACTAATGTGAGCATGAACCCAAACAAACAATTACAAGAACAAAAAGAATAAAATCCACATCAAACCAATAATCACCGGTAACAATGACATGTTTTATGTATAGAAATATAGACTATACTATACTTAACCTCATCTACAATTGCTGACCCAGATAAAACAAATGAAAGCATAAAAACACAATACACGAGATAAAATTTTGGGTTTAATTAAACATTCTGCAATTGGATTGATAAAATTTTGCATTCAGCAATAATATCCATCCTTGTGAATGGCAAAGCGGTTGGTTTTGTCCAGTTGTGTGCGCGGTGTTCATCTAGGTGATCCATTGTCCCCTTTATATAGAAAATGTTTGATAATGAATCTTGTTCTCTAAGCATATCATTCATGCTCTTTTGCTATAGAAAGCTTTTACTCATTTTGAGTTTGTTTATTTGAAAAATTGAACTTGATGACACTTTTCACCCAAGAAAGTTTTATAGTTTGTTCAAATATTTAAGTTTAAGATCCGTCCAATATTTAAGTTTAAGATCTTTTAAGAAAATATCTAAATACCCAATTTACCTTTGAAAACAATAAACCATGTGGAAATCATATACAAATAGAAGAACTGAGAAAGTAACAAAAGAAATACAACCATGTGATTGTTTTGTACCTCAATCAATATCTGACTTTTATCAGGACATACCCAAGTCTTTTGACCAAATGTTCCTTTCTCGGCAGCAGCTAACATATACTCATCTAGAGAATAAAGAGTAATATTCATTGTCATTCAAGTTCTGCAATCTGCAACAAAGAATAGAAGCACATATACTCTAAGGATAACTATTCATAGAGCTTCACTCATTTATTTAATATGTGGTAAAAAAGACTAGCATATAATTGATTGTTACCATATAATTTCAGTGTATGCTCAGTGTATATTAAGTATTGTCAACAATATATCTTCCTGATCTTTACCTGGTGCTGGCTTCATTTCATCTATTTCTGCAGCAGATTGACTGTAGTCTTGAGATGTATGGTCAGAAAAAGAAAAAAAGAGAAGGGACAATACTGACAGTATTATAAAGTAAAGGTTCAATTATTCATAAACTTTACCCGCTAGCTATTCGAAGTGTATAATCGGAACCTTTAATAAAGCAAACCTTTAAAAAAGAGAAAGGAAATGATAACATTGTTATTTATCTTATTTCCAGCCAGCACTTTCGGCGAATAGTGACGTCTCCGTATGAACAATGTAATTTCTGCAATGAATCAGCAGTAGCAAATGCATTTGAAGTTCTGTTGTGCTGTGCAGAGACTATATATAACAACTTTGAAGGAAGGGATCGAATACAATTTAACGTGTAATAACATAGCTCAGAGAATCTTTATTTATTTGGTAAAACCTACATTATCAACATTTTACTTTCACCTTAAAATGTTCAGTTCAAATATTCAGCTCGATGAATATAAAAGCTTAAAAAATACATTGATATATAACATGTATAATAACTTTTACATGATAACATTAGATAAACTTGACAGACACACATTAAACGTTAAAATCAATCACATTCAACACAAAGAAATATAAACTAAGAAATAGAAACAAAAATAGAAACATAACTTGTGAAATAGAAAGTGAGAAATTTAAGCCGTACCTTGCGAAATAAAGACTGATTTTGAACTTCATGAAAGAGACTCACGTCTTCGCTCCACTACCTCTAAACTAACCTTCACAATTAAACATTGACTCACTTAGTTTCAAATCTCATTCACCGTAGATTCTAACTTAAGGCTTGAGTTTTATTAGGATATGGTTTGTTACTACTTAATTATTCCATATATCAGAACCTTTGACATAGCTATAGGACAAGTTACGAACACTAACACCTAAAACATGCTATAACATCAACTTTTAGAAACAGTATAAAAACACTAGTTAATTTTCAAAAGAATAGGTGGCTCACACATTAACTAGACTACAAGAACTAGTGTAAGAGGCAAGGCATACTATTATTAAAATTAAACAACCTGAAAATAGAAAATAGGAGCATTATTACCCAAAACTCAGTTCCAAAATCAATCAACAAGGAACATTATTACTATGATAGTTCAAGTTTGACTACAATTTAACTTACATGACAACAATCAAAGTTCTACCAGCTTCTATTTTTCCTAAATAAATTCCAAAAACTAAATTATCACATAATTATCCTTTGGCTACTACTTTTAAAACATATCATGTAATTAAAAGACTAGGATTTGGCTCCAGCGGCTCATGCTCTCATAACTCAGATTTTATAATTGAGGATTAAAAAATTAAAACTGTTCAGTTCAGTTCACCAAACCATTGATAAAAAATTTAAACCAAACTGTGAACGTACTGTATCTTGTTCTACTCACAAAATAAAAATCAGCAAAAATTTAAGATTAAAACTAAAATTAGACACAAATTGAAATCATTGAAGTTCAACACATTCACCTCTATTTTCAAATGAATCAACACCACAGTCCAATTGAACAATACCACGTTCACCGTTTAGGGTTTCTGCGTACCTTATCCAGATGAACACGAACCTCGTTGTTGTTGAATACGCCATCAGCAACCTCACCAACCTCACGAACCTAAAACGCAACCAGAAACCTATTTCGTGACTGAGAGAAGGAAAGATAGATAGTTTTGTGACTTAGGAATTTCGTGAATGAGAGAGTTGATTTCTGTGAGGATTGAGAGAAACAAGAGAGAAAGGTCGATTTGGGTGAGGATTGAGAGATTCACTTTGGGTGAGGACCGATTTAGGGTTTCGTTCGTGTGACAGAGAAAGAGTGAGAGGTTTGTTCTTCGCTTGCGCGTTTAGAGTACAGGGATAAAAGGATATTTCTAACATTGAAAGGGATTCTACATCGGTGGAACAAAGGCTGTATGTAAAATCCTTATAACATATTTTCCTCCTAATTACAGGATTGCCACCGTGTTCCCTTTCACATATGGTATATGATTACCTGATGTAAAAAGTCTAAACCAAAAGTATATTTTGTAGTAGTGTATAGAATGGAACATAGATGGACATAGTGAACAAAATATATTAAATACCATTCAAGAAATGACCATGGCAGCTACAGCTTTTAAATCAATAGGTGAAAATTCAGATTAAAAAGCTGCTATATTAATAATTACTGGTTTTACTGGACAATTAAAATGATGGTGGGATAATATAATTAGTCCTGAAGAAAAACATGCTATCTTAGAAGCTAAAAAATTAGATCCCACAACAGGCGTCTTAGGAGATGAAGATGCTGTAAATACTTTATTATATACAATTACCAAACACTTTGTAGGAGATCCAGCTCAAATACAGGATAGAGCTGCAGATCAATTAGCAAACCTTTATTGTCCTACAATGAGTGATTATCGTTGGTATAAAGATATGTTTTTATCAAAATTATGTAATAGACCTGATGGTGGAGCTGATTATTGGAAAGAACGATTTATAGCAGGATTACCTAGATTATTAGCAGAAAAGGTTAGGATGGCCATTAAAGCTAAGAGTAATGGAGTAATTCCTTACTCTATATTAACTTTTGGACAAATATCTAGCCAAATTATAGAAACTGGAATAGGAATTTGTACAGATTTTAAAATTCAGAATAAAATTAAATATGAGGTAACTCAAAGTAAAAAAGAATTAGGTTCATTTTGTGAACAATTTGGAATAGAGCCCATTAGAGCCCCTAGTAAAAAGGCTAGAAAAAATTACACGAAAACCTCTAGCAGTTATAAACCTTATAAAAAACGAAAAAATCATTACAGAAAAAATAAAGAACCCTCTGAAGACAAATCTTATAAAAAATCTAAAGGAAAGAAGAAAACATTTCAGAATGATAAATCTGATATTAAATGTTTTAAGTGTGGGCGTTTTGGTCATTATGCAAAAACTTGCCGTGTTAAACAAAAAATTAACGAAATTCATAAATTAGACATCAGTGATCAGTTAAAAGAAAATCTTATTAATGTATTAAGAGATAGGCTAAACTACACATTTGGTCCCTTACGTTTATTTTAGGTTTCAATTTGGTCCCTTACGTTTAAAAAGTTTCAATTTGGTCCCTTACGTTTATTTTATGTTTCAATTTGGTCCCTTCCGTCAGTTTTTGCACATGTGGCAGACAGTTTGCTTACGTGGCAGACGGTTTGCACACGTGGATTGACACGTGGACACCTGGACACGTTGACACGTGTCCAATTGAAATAGTGGAACAGTGGAATTTGACAGAAGGGACCAACTAATGCAAACGTTGATAACGTAAGGGACCAAATTGAAACTTTTTAAACGTAAGGGACCAAATTGAAACCTAAAATAAACGTAAGGGACCAAATATGCAGTTTAGCCTAAGAGATATTATGTTAAATGATACTTCATCCATTAGTTCTGAAGAATCTTCTTATGAAGAAGATGACCTTAATCAAATATTAACTAGTTCCGAATCAGAAATTAGTTCTGAAGAAGATTGTTGTTTAGGAGCTGAATTATGTACTTGCGATAAATGTATTAAAGGTATAAATGTAATTACTAGTGATCAAGCTACTACCTTAATAAGTATATTAAGAGAAATGCCTGAATCTTCACAAAAGGAAGAATTCATGTTACAAATTAAAAACATGATAGATCGTGAAAAAAAGAACAAAAATACAGTTCAAAAAATAGAATTTAAAGAAATCATGAATAGATTTAAACCTATTATTACTCCCCCAATAACTATTAAAGATTTACAAAATGAAATCTCTCTCATGAAACAAGAAATAGATTTATTAAAGGTAAAAGATTTAGAGCTAGAAGTTAAATACTTAGAATTAAAGGGAAAACAAATTATAAATAATGAAGTTGGAACATCGAATATTAGACAAGATATGGATGATCCCCCCTATATTGCCACTCTAAATAGAATGATTACACATAAATGGCTTTGTCCAATTACTTTGCTTGTTAAAGATCAACGATTTGATCTAGTAGCGTTAATAGATTCTGGTGCAGACATGAACTGTATTCAAGAAGGATTAATACCTACAAAATTTTATGAAAAAACTTTACAAGGATTAAGTGGTGCAGGAGGTCATAAATTACAAGTTCAGTATAAATTAGCAGATGCTAAGATCTGTAAAGATCATGTTTGTTATAAAACTCATTTTTTATTAGTAAAAAATATACATCAACATATTATCCTAGGTACACCTTTTCTTTCATTATTATACCCTTTTACAGTTTCTCATGAGGCTATCACTTCAAACGCCCTGGGAAGGGAAGTTATATTTAGATTTTTCGAAGCACCCAGAATTAAAGATTTAAATACTGTCCAAAACCTTTCTACATCTACAATTAATTTAATTTCTCAAAAGAAAAAACATGTTAATATGCTAAATAAAGAAATTCAATATAAAAGAATAGAAAGCCAATTAGAATCTAAAAATATAAAAGACAAAATTATTCTATTACAACAACGTTTTGAAAAAGAAATATGCTCAGAACATCCCAATGCCTTTTGGGATAGGAAGAAGCATATTGTATCATTACCTTATGAACCTAATTTTAATGAAAGGTCTATACCCACAAAGGCAAGACCAATTCAAATGAATCAGCAATATTTAGAATATTGTAAAAAGGAAATTAAAGATTATTTAGATAAAAAATTAATTCGGCCCAGTAAATCTCCTTGGAGTTGTACATGATTTTATGTCAATAATCCGGGAGAATTAGAAAGAGGTGCTCCCAGATTAGTTATTAATTATAAACCCTTAAATAAAGTGCTTCAATGGATTAGATATCCCATTCCTAATAAAAAGGATTTAATAGGACGATTATCTAATTCAATTATATTCTCTAAATTTGATTTAAAGTCAGGATATTATCAAATTCAATTAGAAGAAAAGGATAAATATAAAACTGCTTTTGTAGTCCCCTTCGGTCATTATGAATGGAATGTAATGCCCCTAGGATTAAAAAATGCTCCTAGTGAATTCCAGCACATTATGAATGATATATTAAATGATTATCAAGAGTTTTCTATTGTCTATTTAGATGATATATTAGTATTTTCCAAATCTCTAAATGAACATTTTCACCACTTAGAGAAATTCTTTGAAATCATTAAAAACAATGGATTAGTTTTATCATCCAGAAAAATGAAATTATTCCAAGTTAATGTGAGATTTTTAGGATTTAACATATATCAAGGAACCATTACTCCCATTAGTAGAGCTATAGAATTTGGAGATAAATTCACAGATGAATTAAAAGATAAAACTCAATTACAAAGATTTTTAGGATGTGTAAATTATGTGGCTGACTTTATTCCCAACATTAGGATCATTTGTTTACCCTTGTTCAAAAGACTTAAGAAGAATCCTCCCCCATGGGATGATACCATGAGTCAAAGTATTAGACAAATTAAGCAACTAATTAAAAGACTACCCTGCTTAGGAATCCCAGATCCCCAAGCCTTTCTTATTGTAGAAACTGATTCCTCTGATTTAGGATTTGGAGGAATATTAAAACAACGATTACCTGAGTCATCCCTAGAGCAAGTGGTTAGATATTATTCTGGAACCTGGAATCCGGCACAACTAAATTACAGTACTATTAAAAAAGAAGTTTTAGCTATTGTTTTATGTATTACTAAATTTCAAGATGATTTATTTTCAAAGAAATTTTTATTAAGATCTGATTGTAAGGCTGCAAAAGAAGTTTTACAAAAGGATGTTAAAAATTTAGTTTCCAAACATATTTTTGCTAGATGGCAAGCTTTATTATCATGTTTTGATTTTGATATAGAACATATCAAAGGAGAAAAGAATTCATTACCAGATTTTCTTACTAGAGAATTTTTACAGGGAAAATGAGTAAAAATGATAGTTATGGCCCTCCTCTTGAGGAGTCCAAAAAGGTTATTACAGCAAAGCAAGTATTACAGAACTCATCTGCTTCTGCTTCATTATCAACTCAAAATAAATTCACCCCATTAACCCCTTTGGCCTTACCAGCCTTCTATCCCTCTTCATCACCTAGAGGTATTAGGCCATCATTAAATTCAAAATTAGTTTCGCCATTAACTTTTGCATTAAACACTCCGTCCTCATTAAATACCCCTTCAAAAATCCCAGATAAATTACCTTTTTACACCCCCCCAGATTCAATATCTTGCCCTTTTATGGAAAAAGATTACAAGAAGATTCTTTTTCTATTAGAACCAGAATTTAATTCCGATGGATCATTACTACAAATTACTTCCAAATTTTTCCCTCAAGGTTTTCATTATCTACCCTCTCATCCAGAAAAGTCCAGATTATTTTATGAGTTTATTTTAGTGGATACTGAGTCCATTGATATAACTCATACTTTTGATAAGAATGATAAAAATAAAATTATTTTCTCAAAATTCAAAATTTTAAAAATATTATCACCTTCTGATTGGAAGGCTCATCCTTCTCATGCCAGAAGCTTCACTAGGCGTTTTACTCCCCATAATTACTCATATTATGACTACATGGACGCCTGGTCCAATATGTTATATTATCAACCATTTGACCATTCTTGGTTCATCTGGTTTAAGAAAGACTTCCCCCTTAAGTTCCCATTATGGTTTATTAAATGGTTCCATGAATGGGGCCCAGAAATCAATATTTATCCAGATTATGCAGCTATAGCTTTTGAGTTGTTTAGCTCAAGAATTAATGTGTCAGATCATTTAAAGGTATTAGCTTTTCATGCTACTTTCGGAATTTCATGGATTACTTCATGGACTTTCAAAAAAGAATTATCAGTTCCAGATACCAACATCTTCTGGATTGTTCGGAGCATAAGGGTTAAATGGTGGAACAAATTTAACCCAGACTTAATTAAATCACAAGTATTACAAGATTGGTTCAATAAAAACCCCAAGTGTTTCATTACCAAAGAAGCCACAGAGAAGGAAGGAGAATTCTTAGCCGAAAAATCAAAAATTTTGGCCGATTTATCTTCTTCGACCAGCAAAAAGGAATTACTAAAGAAATTACAAGCAGCAATTTCGGAGTCAGACATCAACAACGATGAGGACTCGGGAGATTCGTCTCAAAGCTTAACCCGGGATAATGGAGACGATTGTTATGGGATTATAGATCTACAAGATTAAAAATATTATTGGTTCAAGCGGCATTATTGATATTATGGCCGACATAATTATTGGGAATCTTTGCTTTTCAAAAAGATAGATTCGTGGCAGACATCATTATTATTACTTTTGACTATTTTGTAAAAGTTATTTGTTTGTATTAGAAATAATTGTCATGTAATTATTGTGTTATAACTGACAGTTGTCAGTCTAGGTCCTTCCTTCCCCGCTATAAAAGGAAGTTTAGTTTTCATTATGGATCATCGAAAAATTCTCTGAGTACAACAATCTGAGGAATTCTCGAGATCTTTTGTAAGTATTTTCCAACATAAATAAAATGTTTTCGCAATATAATCTCTTCTTTCATATATTAACTTTTCAAGTTATATTTTTATTAACTACTGAAATAGATTTATTTCTTGATGCCCTTCCATTATTCTCTCATCATATTTTATGGATTATGTTTTGTTTTTACGAAATTATCATCAATTATAACGTGCTGGAATATGATGAGAGAATAATCCATAATTTCGTAAAAACAAAACATAATCCATAAAATATGATGAGAGAATAATGGAAGGGTATCAAGAAATAAATCTATTTCAGTAGTTAATAAAAATATAACTTGAAAAGTTAATATATGAAAGAAGAGATTATATTGCGAAAACATTTTATTTATGTTGGAAAATACTTACAAAAGATCTCGAGAATTCCTCAGATTGTTGTACTCAGAGAATTTTTCGATGATCCATAATGAAAACTAAACTTCCTTTTATAGCGGGGAAGGAAGGACCTAGACTGACAACTGTCAGTTATAACACAATAATTACATGACAATTATTTCTAATACAAACAAATAACTTTTACAAAATAGTCAAAAGTAATAATAATGATGTCTGCCACGAATCTATCTTTTTGAAAAGCAAAGATTCCCAATAATTATGTCGGCCATAATATCAATAATGCTGCTTGAACCAATAATATCTTTAATCTTGTAGATCTATAATCCCATAACAATCGTCTCCAGTATCCCGGGTTAAGCTTTGAGACGAATCTCCCGAGTCCTCATCGTTGTTGATGTCTGACTCCGAAATTGCTGCTTGTAATTTCTTTAGTAATTCCTTTTTGCTGGTCGAAGAAGATAAATCGGCCAAAAATTTTGATTTTTCGGCTAAGAATTCTCCTTCCTTCTCTGTGGCTTCTTTGGTAATGAAACACTTGGGGTTTTTATTGAACCAATCTTGTAATACTTGTGATTTAATTAAGTCTGGGTTAAATTTGTTCCACCATTTAACCCTTATGCTCCGAACAATCCAGAAGATGTTGGTATCTGGAACTGATAATTCTTTTTTGAAAGTCCATGAAGTAATCCATGAAATTCCGAAAGTAGCATGAAAAGCTAATACCTTTAAATGATCTGACACATTAATTCTTGAGCTAAACAACTCAAAAGCTATAGCTGCATAATCTGGATAAATATTGATTTCTGGGCCCCATTCATGGAACCATTTAATAAACCATAATGGGAACTTAAGGGGGAAGTCTTTCTTAAACCAGATGAACCAAGAATGGTCAAATGGTTGATAATATAACATATTGGACCAGGCGTCCATGTAGTCATAATATGAGTAATTCTGGGGAGTAAAACGCCTAGTGAAGCTTCTGGCATGAGAAGGATGAGCCTTCCAATCAGAAGGTAATAATATTTTTAAAATTTTGAATTTTGAGAAAATAATTTTATTTTTATCATTCTTATCAAAAGTATGAGTTATATCAATGGACTCAGTATCCACTAAAATAAACTCATAAAATAATCTGGACTTTTCTGGATGAGAGGGTAGATAATGAAAACCTTGAGGGAAAAATTTGGAAGTAATTTGTAGTAATGATCCATCGGAATTAAATTCTGGTTCTAATAGAAAAAGAATCTTCTTGTAATCTTTTTCCATAAAAGGGCAAGATATTGAATCTGGGGGGGTGTAAAAAGGTAATTTATCTGGGATTTTTGAAGGGGTATTTAATGAGGACGGAGTGTTTAATGCAAAAGTTAATGGCGAAACTAATTTTGAATTTAATGATGGCCTAATACCTCTAGGTGATGAAGAGGGATAGAAGGCTGGTAAGGCCAAAGGGGTTAATGGGGTGAATTTATTTTGAGTTGATAATGAAGCAGAAGCAGATGAGTTCTGTAATACTTGCTTTGCTGTAATAACCTTTTTGGACTCCTCAAGAGGAGGGCCATAACTATCATTTTTACTCATTTTCCCTGTAAAAATTCTCTAGTAAGAAAATCTGGTAATGAATTCTTTTCTCCTTTGATATGTTCTATATCAAAATCAAAACATGATAATAAAGCTTGCCATCTAGCAAAAATATGTTTGGAAACTAAATTTTTAACATCCTTTTGTAAAACTTCTTTTGCAGCCTTACAATCAGATCTTAATAAAAATTTCTTTGAAAATAAATCATCTTGAAATTTAGTAATACATAAAACAATAGCTAAAACTTCTTTTTTAATAGTACTGTAATTTAGTTGTGCCGGATTCCAGGTTCCAGAATAATATCTAACCACTTGCTCTAGGGATGACTCAGGTAATCGTTGTTTTAATATTCCTCCAAATCCTAAATCAGAGGAATCAGTTTCTACAATAAGAAAGGCTTGGGGATCTGGGATTCCTAAGCAGGGTAGTCTTTTAATTAGTTGCTTAATTTGTCTAATACTTTGACTCATGGTATCATCCCATGGGGGAGGATTCTTCTTAAGTCTTTTGAACAAGGGTAAACAAATGATCCTAATGTTGGGAATAAAGTCAGCCACATAATTTACACATCCTAAAAATCTTTGTAATTGAGTTTTATCTTTTAATTCATCTGTGAATTTATCTCCAAATTCTATAGCTCTACTAATGGGAGTAATGGTTCCTTGATATATGTTAAATCCTAAAAATCTCACATTAACTTGGAATAATTTCATTTTTCTGGCTGATAAAACTAATCCATTGTTTTTAATGATTTCAAAGAATTTCTCTAAGTGGTGAAAATGTTCATTTAGAGATTTGGAAAATACTAATATATCATCTAAATAGACAATAGAAAACTCTTGATAATCATTTAATATATCATTCATAATGTGCTGGAATTCACTAGGAGCATTTTTTAATCCTAGGGGCATTACATTCCATTCATAATGACCGAAGGGGACTACAAAAGCAGTTTTATATTTATCCTTTTCTTCTAATTGAATTTGATAATATCCTGACTTTAAATCAAATTTAGAGAATATAATTGAATTAGATAATCGTCCTATTAAATCCTTTTTATTAGGAATGGGATATCTAATCCATTGAAGCACTTTATTTAAGGGTTTATAATTAATAACTAATCTGGGAGCACCTCTTTCTAATTCTCCCGGATTATTGACATAAAATCATGTACAACTCCAAGGAGATTTACTGGGCCGAATTAATTTTTTATCTAAATAATCTTTAATTTCCTTTTTACAATATTCTAAATATTGCTGATTCATTTGAATTGGTCTTGCCTTTGTGGGTATAGACCTTTCATTAAAATTAGGTTCATAAGGTAATGATACAATATGCTTCTTCCTATCCCAAAAGGCATTGGGATGTTCTGAGCATATTTCTTTTTCAAAACGTTGTTGTAATAGAATAATTTTGTCTTTTATATTTTTAGATTCTAATTGGCTTTCTATTCTTTTATATTGAATTTCTTTATTTAGCATATTAATATGTTTTTTCTTTTGAGAAATTAAATTAATTGTAGATGTAGAAAGGTTTTGGACAGTATTTAAATCTTTAATTCTGGGTGCTTCGAAAAATCTAAATATAACTTCCCTTCCCAGGGAGTTTGAAGTGATAGCCTCATGAGAAACTGTAAAAGGGTATAATAATGAAAGAAAAGGTGTACCTAGGATAATATGTTGATGTATATTTTTTACTAATAAAAAATGAGTTTTATAACAAACATGATCTTTACAGATCTTAGCATCTGTTAATTTATACTGAACTTGTAATTTATGACCTCCTGCACCACTTAATCCTTGTAAAGTTTTTTCATAAAATTTTGTAGGTATTAATCCTTCTTGAATACAGTTCATGTCTGCACCAGAATCTATTAACGCTACTAGATCAAATCGTTGATCTTTAACAAGCAAAGTAATTGGACAAAGCCATTTATGTGGAATCATTCTATTTAGAGTAGCAATATAGGGGGGATCATCCATATCTTGTCTAATATTCGAAGTTCCAACTTCATTATTTATAATTTGTTTTCCCTTTAATTCTAAGTATTTAACTTCTAGCTCTAAATCTTTTACCTTTAATAAATCTATTTCTTGTTTCATGAGAGAGATTTCATTTTGTAAATCTTTAATAGTTATTGGGGGAGTAATAATAGGTTTAAATCTATTCATGATTTCTTTAAATTCTATTTTTTGAACTGTATTTTTGTTCTTTTCTTCACGATCTATCATGTTTTTAATTTGTAACATGAATTCTTCCTTTTGTGAAGATTCAGGCATTTCTCTTAATATACTTATTAAGGTAGTAGCTTGATCACTAGTAATTACATTTATACCTTTAATACATTTATCGCAAGTACATAATTCAGCTCCTAAACAACAATCTTCTTCAGAACTAATTTCTGATTCGGAACTAGTTAATATTTGATTAAGGTCATCTTCTTCATAAGAAGATTCTTCAGAACTAATGGATGAAGTATCATTTAACATAATATCTCTTAATACATCAATAAGATTTTCTTTTAACTGATCACTGATGTCTAATTTATGAATTTCGTTAATTTTTTGTTTAACACGGCAAGTTTTTGCATAATGGCCAAAACGCCCACACTTAAAACATTTAATATCAGATTTATCATTCTGAAATGTTTTCTTCTTTCCTTTAGATTTTTTATAAGATTTGTCTTCAGAGGGTTCTTTATTTTTTCTGTAATGATTTTTTCGTTTTTTATAAGGTTTATAACTGCTAGAGGTTTTCGTGTAATTTTTTCTAGCCTTTTTACTAGGGGCTCTAATGGGCTCTATTCCAAATTGTTCACAAAATGAACCTAATTCTTTTTTACTTTGAGTTACCTCAGATTTAATTTTATTCTGAATTTTAAAATCTGTACAAATTCCTATTCCAGTTTCTATAATTTGGCTAGATATTTGTCCAAAAGTTAATATAGAGTAAGGAATTACTCCATTACTCTTAGCTTTAATGGCCATCCTAACCTTTTCTGCTAATAATCTAGGTAATCCTGCTATAAATCGTTCTTTCCAATAATCAGCTCCACCATCAGGTCTATTACATAATTTTGATAAAAACATATCTTTATACCAACGATAATCACTCATTGTAGGACAATAAAGGTTTTCTAATTGATCTGCAGCTCTATCCTGTATTTGAGCTGGATCTCCTACAAAGTGTTTGGTAATTGTATATAATAAAGTATTTACAGCATCTTCATCTCCTAAGACGCCTGTTGTGGGATCTAATTTTTTAGCTTCTAAGATAGCATGTTTTTCTTCAGGACTAATTATATTATCCCACCATCCTTTTAATTGTCCAGTAAAACCAGTAATTATTAATATAGCAGCTTTTTAATCTGAATTTTCACCTATTGATTTAAAAGCTGTAGCTGCCATGGTCATTTCTTGAATGGTATTTAATATATTTTGTTCACTATGTCCATCTATGTTCCATTCTATAATTGAATTACCGCTGTAAGAGCTGGCAACCATGTCTCTAGCTTCTTCAAACTGAAGATTCGGAAAACTAGGTCTAGGATAATAGTTTCTAGTTCTTCCTTGGTAACCCATGTGTTTTCTAATTCTATTAATTTCAGAATTATCCTCATTATTTTCTAATATATTTACTTGTGCTTTTGCTTTCCCATTAATAGATAAATCAAATAATTTCTTCATAAGATTATCTACTAATTCATATTTTCTAGGCTCTAATTTGACTTCACTTAAATCCTTCTCAGGGACATTAATCAGTTTGTATATAGGTCTTTGTGGATCTAAAGGAAAATCCTTGTAAGACTCTATTTTCTTATTTGCAAGAGGAGTATGAGACATCTGAGTCTCTACTCTATCTAACTGATCTGCTATGGTGCTTAGTATGGTATTTGAAAAATTCAGCTGAGACTGAACTTTTCCTATATCAGCATTTTCTGGTGATTTAAAGGGATAAGCCTCTAATGGTACATTATGACTTTCTATCTTAATGGCTTCTAATGGAGGATGAACAGATTCGACAGCTTTATTGGTTAATGTTGTCCATTTTTTAGCAGTTTTTGTAGTAACATTCAAATAATTTGTTTGTATGAAAGGATTAATTATTTTTTGTTCTGTACAATATTCTTCAAACCAAGTGAAGAAATAGACATTAATTCTTTTATTTCTAATATAGTCATAAAATCTTTTAAGATAATAAGCAGTTTGTATTTTTTCAAAAGTACCAAAGTACCAATCTCTTTTTTCTTTATTATAATCCGCTTCAAAGTCTTCTCTAATCCAAGCTTTATCAATTTCAAACTCTTCTTCTAATTCTATAACATTAAGAATTTGTGAGGCAGTAGGAGACACAGGAGGAGAATCATTTCTTCCATCAGTCTCATATATGGGTTGAGGAATATTGGGAGTAAAATCAACTCCTGCTAAATTAATATTAATGGTAGAATCTATAGATCTTCTAGAGCTTGTACTAGCTCTACTACTAATAGGTTCTTCAATCCTCATGGATTGACTTCTATTCATTCTGATCCTAATGCTACCATCATTTTCTAATATAAATTGTCTAGGTTGTCTAGATTCTAATTTTGGGGGAGGCATTATATCTTGTAATATCCATTCTTCTGGTAATTTTTGTCTTAAGTCAGAAGCCTTTAATCTTTTTGGTGTAGTAATATTTGATCGTCTTAAATTAGCTTCAACAATAATGGTTTCATTCTTCGGCGAACTTCTAATTGCTTTAAAATTGTAATTAATGTTTGAAACTTTATATTTAATTCTATGACATACATCTATATTGGCAACTCCTTCGTTAAATAAGTCATCCATACATTGAATATTAATTAATAATGATGTAGGTGTGAAACTATCTGTTAAGTTCATAGATTAATTAGGATAACAGTTAAAATAAACAGGTCCATCATTTAAATTTGATTCAAAAATAGCTATTATAGATTCAGGAAACGTCTTGATTCTGCTATCTCTTAATCCCAGTAATATTGGAGTATTTAATCCTAATTTATGTAGAGGTTTTACCGCAACTTGAATTAATCCTAAATGAATATAACGAAAGCCTTGTTTTATATGTTCTTCTAGTAATTTTTCATTTAATAGATTAATAGTTTCTCGTTGATGAGTTATAGATTTTGATGATTCTATAGTTTGAGTAATACTATGTGCTCTAAAGTTGTCAAACATACTTGATTTATAAATCTCTTTGTAACTAATTTCAGGTAATTTCCAATTATGTAATTTGTTTTCAATTTCAGCTATTTCTAATTCATGGTTTTGATATCTATCTTGGTCACTTCTAGCTTCTAATTCTTGGGGGGATAATCCAGAAGTAACTATGGCACGATTTCTCCTAGAAGATCCTAGTTTACTTAAAGTTCTAAGTATTCTAGACATACTTCTTGTTTTCTTTATTTTTCTTTTCTTTTCTTAACGGGAACACCAACGGACTCAAAAGGTTGCAGGAACACCACCTAACTCCTCTCCTGGGATTTTAACGGGCTTACCAACACAACTATCCGGGCTTACCAACGCTAGGAAATAGAAAAAACAAATAAGAAAATAAGGAGTAAATCTTAGTTTACGAAAAACCTTAAAATAAACTTTAATCTCTAAGAGACCTCTTTCGAGGCTCTGATAATATATATGGGAACTTTCAAATAAGAGGATGAGAGGAATAAATAATAGCCACTAGATTAATTTAATGGTTCGGATTAAATTTCTTTGCAAAGTATGTCGTCCCATCTGATTTCCCTTTGGCAAAAACAAACTCAAAATCACGTTAGACACTGTTTGATAATTGGATTGGATTGGATGATAGATGATCGAAATTTCGCTCGAATTCAAAAGAATATATTGCTCGAAAGTTTTTACCAATATATATTCAGTTTTTGGAAAAGATTTGTCTTAATACTTTAGATCTTTGCCATTTGAAGATTTAGTGGTGCTCTCTCTTTTTGGATTTTGAATTGTTTCTAATATTCTCCTCTTCTTTAAAATTATGTTGGATATTGTTGATCTTTGTTCATCTCTATTCAATGATTATAGCATTCGGTGGATAAAAAATCCTCCCTTTTTAATTGTAAAAAACATATAAATTAAACACAATTGCTTGAATGGAAATGTAAGAAGTTAATTTGGAATTGATTACCAAGTTAACTACAGACTACAGTCACTGCAATCATCCTAAAAAGGGAGTTCAGATCTGCTCCATTTTCTTATACTCCAGTTTTTCCAGTTTGTTTCACAGATCTTTGACACGTGTTATTATAAGGTTTCAACAGCCAGGATTAAAAGCATATAAATCAGCTATTTTATTAATAAAAAAATAAATAGAGAGAACACCATGAATGTGTTCCTCCTCCTTCATCACTGTCATGACCGTCTCACTCCACCGCCTCAGCTTTGCAGTCTCGCTGCCTCACAAAGCCATTATTGCCGCCGCTGTTACTTCGATCTCCAAAATGCAAACGAAGAAGCAAAGCCATGAACTCAAACACAAAACCATTAGAGTTGTTCTTGTTCAGATTTATCAAATTCTTTTTGTTTCTATTATGATGTTTGTTTCTATTATCAAATTCGTCGAAGCACACAAATACTGTGTCATCTTCTTTTCTTTTTTTCTTTTACCATGAATTTGCTCATCTACTCTTTCTATTACCTTGAAGCTTTTTAACTTTAAATCTGAAACCTAAACTGGTTAATCCAATCTTCAATTTCAATCAAACAATTGAAAATTCAAGCAAACAATTTTCAATTTTAAACTGAAAAAGGGGGATTGATGAATAATCTATAGAGATTGAGAGTTGATTAGTTTTGACAGAGAAGAGGGGAGTGAAAGGGAAATGAAAACGAGGGAGAAGAAGAGTTGTTATCCTCTGTTGTGCTTTTTTTTTTATCAATTTTTATTTTTGAACCGTTGATTTCTTTTTTATCCATGTGGCAGTCATCTGTCTTAGGGACTGGAGAACTGGAGCATTAAGGGATTGGAGGTGATCTGGACTCCTAAAAAGGTAGCAATCCCGGTCCCAATTCGATGTGTTGGAGACGAAAGGCATAAGAAACGATTAGGTTTCTGCAAGAGAGGAATCAGAAGGGGCACCATACTTTAAAAAGAAATTTAATCCGAGCCATTAAATTAATCTAAAGGCTATTATGTATTCCTCTCATCCATTTATTTTAAAATTTCTCTCATTTAAAAGTTCTCATATATATATATATATATATATGGTCGAGAGATCGTTTCAAATAATTGTATAATAGCTATAATATGCACCATCAAATTTATAATTAATTATCTAAATTTAAAATATTGTGAAAATTGTGTGAAACTTTAGGATCTAGATTTCCTGTCGTAGAAAATCACACAGTTTTCCTTCCTGCTATATGGAACCTCAGTCATTAATTATCATATCTGACGGATCAAAATAATTTATTTATAAAATTCCTGAAAAGTAGCATATTTACCATATTTCTGTACCGATTGATGAGAAGGTGAGAAGATAGACGGTGCAGCTTGTTTGGAAAGACCAATGGATTTAGATTTAGCTTCTTGTTGCAACTTCATCATATAAATTTGCTTTGAGTTATCCATTAATAGTGAAAGCTTATATGGGTCACCTTGAAGACCTTGAGATATGAGAAGTTTTTCCAACCTCTTTGGCTTCAACCATAACTTGTTGAACAGATTCCATGGAATCACAGCAAGTATAACTGTCAGAACACATATCATTATTGTTGTTTCTGTTGGAAACACAAACTCCATTTTTTTTGTCTTATAATTGAATTATGTCTTTGTTGTGATATAAAAGGGTTTTAAAGGGAAGTGGCACCACACACGAGTAAAAAAAAATTGTATTACTCTTTATGCACTTTGGATTCTCTCCAATTTTTCCTTTTATGTTTGGTCATATGAAATCATCTTAGCCATTTATTTATTTATTTTTCTCTCCACTTATCTTTTTACTTTTAGTGGATTACTAACCATTAGATCAAGAAAAGAAGAGAGAAAAAATTGGAGAGGATCCAAATCCCTCTTTATGATATGCTAACTAATTAATGCCACTAAAAAGAATTTTAAATTTGTGGTTGTTAGAGAGCCACCCCACACGCGAACAAGATATTTTGTACTCCATAATTTAGGGTGACATACAAGGCGAAATTTCAATAATGTTTTCACGAATTGTTCACGAAGTGAGTTGGCAGTATACCATTGGCTCTTTTATCACTATACCTTCCATGATTTCCTCTCCCCACTCCTCTTTGAAAAACTATACCCATAATATGACATTGTAATGCATTGACCCCACTACTAAACACATATTTTCCACGGTCCTCAGTCCTCACACAGTTCCATTAACTTTACACTACAAGTAAAACATTAGCCATCACCACAAAGAATATACTACCAGGCTTTTCTTTAAACAATTGTACTAACTACTAAGTATAGTTTGAGGATACTATAGATAATTACACAATATACCAACATCACCACAAAAAATTAAAGTGAGTGAGGAAAATTGAATCTAAGTTCCTCTTTTAATTATGATTTTTGTCCCAATTTTTGTATTATTAAAATCTAATGATTAATGTTATATTATTTAAGGTAAATTTTTAATTTCTTTGTAATTTGGTTGAGTTCTGCTGCACCGGTATCTTATGAGAAAATTCCACTCAAATACCCATATTTAATCACTCTTAATTCTACTAATTTACTTACTTTTAATATTCTCTCTCATGATAAATAAGGGCATAAATGAAATTAAACATCTACTAATATATTTAAAATGTGGTCAAAGTTTTTTATAAATAAAATCGAAAATATTTTCATTTTTGTTCTTTATAAAAAGGGCCGAAGGGTGTATTATTTATCGTAGTGATAATAATGTGTAATATTAAAATATGGTATAATTTATTTTATTTTTTACACACAATGGAATAATTTTTTAAATCTCTAATTTTTTGCATAGTGATAATGATGTTATCATTTTATCTTTAAGTTATATTAATTTTATTGCCCACCAAAAAAAATAATTTCATTTATCATAAATAAATTTGACCCCACTAGTTTAAATTTCTGGATCCGTCCCTCTGCAATTTATGTTTGTCAATTGAATTTTTTCCTCTTCCTTCTTTACAATGCTTTTCACCGGTCTCTCTGTTTCTTAAACTTTTATTGTTTATTGTACAAGTACAAATTGTATTGACATGTTTTCTTTAATTAAATTCTACATGTTGCAACAATATGGTGATAACTTTTTCTGATGAACAAACCAGAGTTGATAAGAGTTGTGTCGAGACAACAGTAAATTAATTTGTTTAGGAACTTAATGAAAAACACCAACCAAACTTCTACATATGCCTTGCGAATAACAAAAAATTCACCCAAAATTTGGGTATAATTAACATTACGAAGTGCTTAGCATTGAAAATTTGAGGTTTCTGTCAAAAAAAAAAAGCATCGACAATTTGATATGTGGTGGCAAGCGGTGCCCTTTTTTCAATAAAAAATTAAATCAAGATGCAACTAATATGTTCCTGATATTTCGTGAAGAAACCCTTTCGCATATATAGCAACACTCTTATCATAAATATCATATATATATTTATAGGTGTATTTGTTTCGGTCTTTTTACAATGGAGTTAACGATTGAATCCAAAACATTTAACATATTATCCAAATTTTTTACCACAAGATCAAATTTAATGGCTTAGATTTTTAGGGGTGATAAAGTGGACTACCCCTCCCATTTAGACTCGCCCAATCTAAAGTCTGTCCAAAAATGGGACGGAGATCAGGTCAACTTATGCATCTGAGTTCAAAAGTCAAACTCATCTCATATACTAACTAGTTGGTGGGTTGACGGACCGGCCCACCAAATAACTCTTTTATTATTTTTATTTTCTGCTTATAGCTTTACTATATAATTTACTACAATATTTTCTTTAATATTTTTTCATGTCAAATATTTTTTACTGTATTTTATAAATTTAAAATAAGCATTATAATTAGTAGTTTTATTTTTTCTACTTTTATGTTTTGTAGGACATATAAGAGAAATTAATGAGAAATATCACTATAATACTATGAAGCACGGGTACTCCATTTTAGGGAGAGTACCGATACCGGGTACGTACCCGTACCCGATACTCCTATGGTACTCCTTGGGTACGCACCGATAACGTACCTATTTTATTTTTTATTTTTTTGCAACGGGTACACGTGTGGTACTTCTGTGGTACGCGCGGGGTACACAAATCCGAAAAAATGCAATTTTTTTTCCTTTTTCTTTTATTCGTTTTTTTTATTTATAGGAAGATTTATGTTTTTTATTTGTTTATCATATAAAGGTAGTAGCTATACTAAAGCAATAACATATTAGTAGCTGAGTTTGTCCACTCATTCATTGAAAAGGAATAGGCTCAATCTAATTTTATTCAAACAAATCTTCATTTGCTCTCTCTCGAGAGAGAGAAATAATAATACTTATAATGGAGGAACAACAAAAACATGCGATATTGATATGTAGATGGTATTCTTGAAGTTGCAAGTCTTTCTCGCGAAGAACCTGAGTTAGACGCCACTTTTTTAATGATTATGGAAAGGGAAACAATTTGACTTTTTTTAGCTAATTGCTTTTTACTTGTTTAATTATTAATTTTAACAATATAGTTCTATTATTTTATTTATATAATTATATTAAAAAAAAATTATACATACGTACCCGTACCTTAATTCATATAAGAATAAGTTGTCACCAATAAATATTAAAAGCATAATATTATTCATATAAGAATAAGTTGTCACCAATAAATATTAAAAGCATAACTACCATATGCAGAACAACAATTTTGCACTACCGAATAACTTTTTTACGAGACTAATTTCGGATAGTACAATATTCGACCTATTATAATTTATTCTATTAGTTTTTTTTTTTTTGCATTATTTTAATAGAAAAAGTAATGTAAATCAAAATTAAATGATGTAATGTAACATTAATTATTATTTCTACTTATGACAATATCGTTCTACCATAAAAAATCGCGGCAACGCTGCAATCCGTGTGTAAACACTAAACACTGGTACTCCCTCCGTTCCTTTTGAACTGTCCAAAAACGTCGGATTTAGCGTTCCTATTTAACTGTCAAATTCTGATAGTCAAAGAGCCATAAGTGAAATTAAGCCAATTTTTAATAATAGGCAAACTAACTTCATCAAAAAAAAGAAGAACACAAGGTTAATACCAAAGTTATATTGCATATACGAGGCAATCTACTATCTACTATTAATCTAAGATAACGAAAGCAATAAGGCGCCGAAGGCGCAAAGGCAATAAGGCGCCGAAGGCGCCGTCCCGTGCGTATGCACGGGTATATACCTAGTTCAAAGGAACAGTACATACAAATGATTATTAAGGTACTGTACTGCAATGTGGACACGACATATACAATGCAATACGATATACTAAACAAAGTCCATATGCTATAGAAGATATAAATAAAACTACAATTTATGCAAAATGATGCTTGCTCCATTTTTTGGTTGCAAAGTAAGCATCATGTTAGGAACATGTGCATAAGTAGGAGAAAGCTCAAATGAGAAATTCTGCAGCAACAATGATATCACTATTTTTGCTTCTAATAAGGCAAAGTTTTGTCCAAGACAAATTCTAGGACCCCATCCAAAAGGGAAATAACAAACTTGGCCTTTTGTTGCCTTTGCAATCCCTTCAGCAAACCTTTCGGGTTTGAACTCCTTTGCATCATCACCCCATATATCATTATCTTGGTGAATCAAAATTATCGGTAGGGAAACTTGTGTTCCTGCGGGCAGAAAAAGGTTTCCGACTTTCAAATCCTTTTGAACAGCTCGGTTGAAGTAAACTGCAGGTGGATATAACCTTAGTACCTCATACAAAATCATGGTTACCTAAGGAAACAAAATAAAAAAATTATCAGTTAGTACCAAAAAGGATTATGCATTAATAAATAATAATCATCAAAATGAAATTGTTTGATAAAAAATGATCTTTTCATGTCAAATGGTGATTATGTATCTATCTCTTGCTAATTATATTTTCACCAGGTTCGAACCAGAGACCTCAAATTTGAGAATATGTATGCACACATTCAATCATTGCTGACCTAGTGCAGCTTCGTCATCAAGATCATTTGATATCCGTAAAGAGAGAGATAGATACAAAAATCCATTGGATAAGATCATTTGAAATTTGAATATTAGAGTAACCAAATCATACAATTTTAAGTTGACTTAATCCTTCAAAGTTTGGATTTTGGTTCCCAAAAACTTGCAAAACTTCCTGCCTTGCGTGTCCTTGCCATTCAGGATACCTGCCTAATAACACCATTGTCCAAACCAGCCAACTTGAGGTGGTCTCTTGCCCCGCTAGATAAAAAAATTTGCATTCATCTATCACTTCTTTTATGGTCATTCCAATACTTTTACTATTTCCATGTCCTTGTTTTTCGGCATAATTTGATTCCAAAAGTATGCCTAATAAATCGTCATCGGTATTTTCACCGTTCTTCAATGCTTTTTCTCGTTTTTTAATGATTCCCTCAAGCGAATCATGGATTTCTGTTTCAATTTCTTCCATCTTCCTCTTGGTAGTTGTTGGTAGAAGCCTAGAAAACACATTTATTTAGAGTTATGTCATACATTAAGACTCCTTATGACATTCCCAAAGTAGAACATGTTTTCAATTTTATCGTCAAATGCACCAAAATCATACTGCAGTCTTACCGCCATAACGGAATGTTTGTGTGTCGTGCTGTCATCAAAAGATATCCTTGCTTCTTCAGAAGTTCAAACATTTTTGTGCCTTCTTCATAGCTGCTTCCAAATGCTGTTCTAGAAATTGCATCACATGTCAAATTCTGAAGAAAAGGCCAAACATCAATCTCACATGTTCCATCTGGTGACATCAACCCCTTCCATTTGCTTATCATTTCATTGCAACTGTGAAAAAATGCAGGCAGCATGACCTATAAGAGAATAAAAATTAGAAAATTCAATTTAAAAAGTTGTTAGAATTAGTTATAGCTAGCGATAACCTTACTTTCAATTTTTCAATATGGAATGCCGGACTGATGATCTTTCGATGTTTAACCCATTTCTCACCCTCAAGATTTAAAAGACCAATGCTCAAATACTTGGCAATGGAACTTAGCTTTGGTTTGGGAAAGTCCTCATTCTTGTTAAAGACTTGCTTAATTTGCTCAGGGTCTGTGATGATAACATTTGGTATTGTACCTACCCATAAAAAGGAATTCTTTCCTGCATGTATATCCTTTATGTTAGAACAACAAACCCGACTCAGTTGGTAGGGATATTGCATGTAATTTGCAGGGGTCAGAGTTCGAACCCTGATACTCCCATGACTATGATAGTGATTTGAGCGGCGACATCAATTTTATTATATCTCTACGACCTCAATGCAACAACAATTGAGGCCACATTTGACTCCAATTCAGTGAAATAACCCAAAATCAGAGTCACATCCACATTTTACTTAGGACCTTGATCGATTTATAAAATATGTTGTATAACTAGTTGAAGGTCTAGTTAACATTTTTCTTATCTTAATGAATGAGAAAAATGGAGTACCTATGTTTTCATGATTACTCGTTTCAGATGTTATAAATAGGGACAAGTGGAAAATTCAAAACCAAATTTAGTAAGAGTTACATTCTTATTATATGTTTTTTAATAAATCCGATGTCAATTAAGTCATTATTTCAATTATGAAAATAAAAATAATTATTAAGTTATACTTTCAAATAACAACATATATTATTAATAATATTATAAATATTTTTAAATATTGATACAGAAGGGAGTACCAATCAAATATTCAACCCAAATTTTCAATTCTAAATCTAAGATCATATAGTTTCCTTTGGAGTTGAAGTTACAAAACTCAACCTATAGTGCAAATATAATGTTAACTTATAATTTTTTTGCATTGGTATAAAAATAAAATTAAAAGAAAGAGTAGCATATATATATGTACCATATTTGTGTACAGTTTGATGAAGAGGTGAGAAAATAGATGGTGCAGCATGTTTGGAAAGACCAATAGATTTAGATATAGCTTCTTGTTGCAACTTCATCATATGATTTTGCTTTGAGTTATCCATTAATAGTGAAAGCTTATATGAGTCACCTTGAAGACCTTGAGATATGAGAAGTTTTTCCAACCTCTTTGGCTTCAACCATAACTTGTTGAACAGATTCCATGGAATCACAGCAAGTATAACTGTAAGAACACATATGATTATTGTTGTTGCTGTTGGAAACACAAACTCCTCCATTTTTTGGTCTTGTAATTGAATTGTGTATTTCTCTTTGTTGTATTATAATACTGAAAAATTCTAACATGGACCAGTTGAAGAAGTGGTCCATGGTGGACCATTCATGAAAAATCATATAACGAATACGAATTTTACAAAATCCACCGTTGGATTGAAAGTTTATATCATATAGATCATTTATAAAAAATTTTAGAAAAATTGAAAATCATTTGATATGTTATTGAGACCCATCAAAATTAACGGTTTATTAAATACTGTAAATCTTGATAAATCCCAATAAAATATCAAATGATTTTCAATCTTGATAAATCCACCGTAACATTAACCTTATAATACTATCTTAATGAATTACTCCCTCTAGTCTTGTATATAAGAAAATTTTCAAAAAAACTATTCATTTAAGAAACTAGTTAAAATAGATTAACCGAGGAGAAAAAACACATTATACCTTCTTGGAAAATGTAAAACATTGCATTTATTTGTTGAAATTGGAATAATGTCATAAAACTTAATAATTGAAGTAGACTTTTGTTTATATTTAAAACTTTAAATTTTTTTATTTTGTTTCTTATATATGAAACGAGAGGGAGTAACTCTTAACATATCATATCATTATTGTTGTACCACGCCACACACGAGGAAGATGTTATAGTAGTATTTAACTAATATGATGTGATGTGATGATGATAGTACTTTCGCACCGTTTGGTATACTATCAAAATCATGATTTCATGTATCGTACGCGCGAAAAATAGGTAGTGACAAAAGAAATTCTTATAAAATTTATTTTAAAAAAATACTCCAATTTGTTTTTACTTTTTTTTTATAATTAATAAGTGTGATTTTTTTTTGTGTCAAAAAATAAGTGTCAAACTATGCATCAAAAAAAATATGTGTGAAACTCATTTTTTGTTTGATGAATTTTCATGTAATTTTATTAGTTTTGATAATTTAATTATCATTAAGTCGTATAATTCCTTAAAAAAAAAATCATTAAGTTGTATATCATTCAAAATTTGTTAATCAACATTTTAAAATATAAAGAAAATATGATAGAGGAACTAATTAATACTATCACTCTGTTTGACTTGAGTTTTTTAAGTTTTAAAAACTATCTAAAAGTTAAAAGTAAAAAAAGAGTTTTTAGAAGAAAAAAAATTAAAATTGATTGATAATTATTGTATTTTTTAGCTTCAAAATTCTTTTATCTATGTATTTTATTCATAAAAATTAAACAATTTTTTTTTATCAACAGCTTCTTGAAAATTTGTTTTAAAATAAGCTGGATCAAACAGCATCAGTAAATATTACTTAATGCATTAGATGAATACCTATCAATAAACTGATCTTTGATGCATTTTATTAGCCCCAAATACAAGTCATGCACTGAACTAGGGATCTAATTACATCTCCTGCTTCTCATGAACTTGGGTGGATAGGCTGATCAAATCAATTTGTACTGTTGTGTGGTACTTGCTTATTGATGGTTTTGTATATATCATAGCATTGTTTTGTTGCTGTCTCTATATGTAATTTGCTATCCATCCCTTTTGATATACAAGATTGAGGGAATCCAAAGTTATAGAACAATTAATTGATTCTGAGCCTTATTACATTTATAACTTTGTAAAAGAACAATTGATTGAGTGAGTTTGATAGGCAGCCCGTAGTTAGTGGGTTAATCAGGGAGTTAGATAGTTGAAATAAGGCATGTTGCTTATAAATACTAGTATGGGGCAGATGACGAGAGTTAGATAATTTGTAAGATAAGAATTTAGGAGAGTCGTGGTCTCTCAAGCATTCAGGGATTTTTAATAGTTTGTAGAATCAGTAAATACCATATTTCTCATAATCTGATAGAGTTCCTATCATCTGGTATTATTAGATATATGGTTTTTAGTCTTTTTAGTGTCATCTGGTATTATTAGAGTGCATCTGTGGGGACGTCGGCAACCAGTCGCCTCTCAGATGTGGTGTTATGATATGGACTGGGATACTATAGATTGTCTACTTCCATCATCTTGTAGTATGGGGGTACCTAAATCCTACATCGAGTGGTATGAGATACTTGATGGAGTACTTATGTAACTTAATTCTTCCACCCTGACAACTAGCTTTTTAAGGGAGGGTTTGCTTTGCCAAGTGCTTGGGTCCTTATGAGATTGAAAGAGGTCAACTGTCTCAATGTCAATGGATTGCTAGAGAACAATTAGGATTTGTGCTTCAATTTTCTTGGTTGAAAAATTAGCCTTTGGAATGTTTTCTAACTTTGTGGTTAGTTAGGAGGTCTGATTTCCTTTGTGTTGCGAACTCTTTGTTGAATGGAGTAGCCAAAGACTTATAGGGGTGGCTTAAAATTATGTGTAATATATTATTTTGGTAACTGTATCCAAGCACTAATATAGTAAGTGTTTATGCCATTAAGTGAGGCAGAAGTAACTTTAATTAAGCTTTCCAAAATGCCCCTAAGTGGCTTATCCAGTTGCTTTTCTGTTATAATGGACAGAACACTTGTATTGGTTTGCATGGTACTCGATGAAAAAAGTAACTGATTATAGACTTGGGTTTATTGAGGATATCAGTTGAAACTTGTGCTGTTACCAACTTTAGAATTCCAATAATAATCTGATTAGACCAAAAGTTGTGTTTAGACAATCAACATATGACACTAAATAGACAATTCATGTTAGTGGTAATTACGTTGATTCACTCCTAATCATACAAATCTGAATAGTCCCCAAGATTGAGGAGACTACTTGAGGCCATATCAGACCTTCCCTTGTCTGACCACCTTATTTTCTTCATCAGTGGAACCACATTCTTGTGGAATCACCATGTTACTTCCTCCTCCAAAGCACCGTGCAAAAATGTGCATTTATCGTGCCCAGTACATTTATTTTCCGACACACTCCTTACGCCCAAGACTAGATAAACATTTGGATAGTAGAAAAATGTGGGTGTCCTGTTAACAAATTTATGATAGGCTCTAATTCCAAATTGTGGATGAAAAGCTGTATGTTATTTCACATTTCTTACTATGAAGGTTTCATTATTCAGACTAAGGTAATAAGTTTAGCTGTATATTTAATCACGCAGGTGAAATTTCATGTTATATCACTTCACAAGCTCTGGTGTTCTATGGGTGATCCAAACATTGCATCAATGCATCATCTCAACATGGAGCAGCTCACAAAGACATTGTCTTCTTTATTCAATCTGTATGAAGCAAATCGAAATTCAAATGATGTACATGAGAATGAAGCTGAAAAGTAGCATATTTACCATATTTCTGTACCGATTGATGAGAAGGTGAGAAGATAGACGGTGCAGCTTGTTTGGAAAGACCAATGGATTTAGATTTAGCTTCTTGTTGCAACTTCATCATATAAATTTGCTTTGAGTTATCCATTAATAGTGAAAGCTTATATGGGTCACCTTGAAGACCTTGAGATATTATAAGTTTTTCCAACCTCTTTGGCTTCAACCACAAATTGTTGAACAGATGCAATGGAATCACAGCAAGTATAACTGTCAGAACACATATCATTATTGTTGTTTCTGTTGGAAACACAAACTCCATTATTTTGGTCTTATAATTGAATTATGTCTTTGTTGTGATATAAAAGGGTTTTAAAGGGAAGTGGCACCACACACGAGTAAAAAAATTTGTATTACTATTTATGCACTTTGGATTCTCTCCAATTTTTCCTCTCATGTTTGGTCATGTGCAATCATCTTAGCCATTTATTCATTTTTTTTTCTCTCCACTTAAGCATCTTTTTGCTTTTAGTGGATTACTAACCATTAGATCAAGAAAAGAAGAGAGAACATGAGAGAAAAAATTGAAGAGGATCCAAATCCCTCTTTATGATATGCTAACTAATTAATGCCACTAAAAAGAATTTTAAATTTGTGGTTGTTAGAGAGCCACCCCACACGCGAACAAGATATTTTGTACTCCATAATTTAGGGTGACATACAAGGCGAAATTTC
This sequence comes from Trifolium repens, assembly GCA_030408175.1. Classification (NCBI taxonomy): domain Eukaryota; kingdom Viridiplantae; phylum Streptophyta; class Magnoliopsida; order Fabales; family Fabaceae; genus Trifolium; species Trifolium repens. The sequence continues at coordinate 12,501,246 of CP125850.1, forward strand.
AATAATGTTTTCACGAATTGTTCACGAAGTGAGTTGGCAGTATACCATTGGCTCTTTTATCACTATACCTTCCATGATTTCCTCTCCCCACTCCTCTTTGAAAAACTATACCCATAATATGACATTGTAATGCATTGACCCCACTACTAAACACATATTTTCCACGGTCCTCAGTCCTCACACAGTTCCATTAACTTTACACTACAAGTAAAACATTAGCCATCACCACAAAGAATATACTACCAGGCTTTTCTTTAAACAATTGTACTAACTACTAAGTATAGTTTGAGGATACTATAGATAATTACACAATATACCAACATCACCACAAAAAATTAAAGTGAGTGAGGAAAATTGAATCTAAGTTCCTCTTTTAATTATGATTTTTGTCCCAATTTTTGTATTATTAAAATCTAATGATTAATGTTATATTATTTAAGGTAAATTTTTAATTTCTTTGTAATTTGGTTGAGTTCTGCTGCACCGGTATCTTATGAGAAAATTCCACTCAAATACCCATATTTAATCACTCTTAATTCTACTAATTTACTTACTTTTAATATTCTCTCTCATGATAAATAAGGGCATAAATGAAATTAAACATCTACTAATATATTTAAAATGTGGTCAAAGTTTTTTATAAATAAAATCGAAAATATTTTCATTTTTGTTCTTTATAAAAAGGGCCGAAGGGTGTATTATTTATCGTAGTGATAATAATGTGTAATATTAAAATATGGTATAATTTATTTTATTTTTTACACACAATGGAATAATTTTTTAAATCTCTAATTTTTTGCATAGTGATAATGATGTTATCATTTTATCTTTAAGTTATATTAATTTTATTGCCCACCAAAAAAAATAATTTCATTTATCATAAATAAATTTGACCCCACTAGTTTAAATTTCTGGATCCGTCCCTCTGCAATTTATGTTTGTCAATTGAATTTTTTCCTCTTCCTTCTTTACAATGCTTTTCACCGGTCTCTCTGTTTCTTAAACTTTTATTGTTTATTGTACAAGTACAAATTGTATTGACATGTTTTCTTTAATTAAATTCTACATGTTGCAACAATATGGTGATAACTTTTTCTGATGAACAAACCAGAGTTGATAAGAGTTGTGTCGAGACAACAGTAAATTAATTTGTTTAGGAACTTAATGAAAAACACCAACCAAACTTCTACATATGCCTTGCGAATAACAAAAAATTCACCCAAAATTTGGGTATAATTAACATTACGAAGTGCTTAGCATTGAAAATTTGAGGTTTCTGTCCAAAAAAAAAAGCATCGACAATTTGATATGTGGTGGCAAGCGGTGCCCTTTTTTCAATAAAAAATTAAATCAAGATGCAACTAATATGTTCCTGATATTTCGTGAAGAAACCCTTTCGCATATATAGCAACACTCTTATCATAAATATCATATATATATTTATAGGTGTATTTGTTTCGGTCTTTTTACAATGGAGTTAACGATTGAATCCAAAACATTTAACATATTATCCAAATTTTTTACCACAAGATCAAATTTAATGGCTTAGATTTTTAGGGGTGATAAAGTGGACTACCCCTCCCATTTAGACTCGCCCAATCTAAAGTCTGTCCAAAAATGGGACGGAGATCAGGTCAACTTATGCATCTGAGTTCAAAAGTCAAACCCATCTCATATACTAACTAGTTGGTGGGTTGACGGACCGGCCCACCAAATAACTCTTTTATTATTTTTATTTTCTACTTATAGCTTTACTATATAATTTACTACAATATTTTCTTTAATATTTTTTCATGTCAAATATTTTTTACTGTATTTTATAAATTTATAATAAGCATTATAATTAGTAGTTTTATTTTTTCTACTTTTATGTTTTGTAGGACATATAAGAGAAATTAATGAGAAATATCACTATAATACTATGAAGCACGGGTACTCCATTTTAGGGAGAGTACCGATACCGGGTACGTACCCGATACTCCTATGGTACTCCTTGGATGCACCGATAACGTACCTATTTTATTTTTTATTTTTTTGCAACGGGTACACGTGTGGTACTCCTGTGGTACGCGCGGGGTACACAAATCAGAAAAAATGCAATTTTTTTTCCTTTTTCTTTTATTCGTTTTTTTTATTTATAGGAAGATTTATGTTTTTTATTTGTTTATCATATAAAGGTAGTAGCTATACTAAAGCAATAACATATTAGTAGCTGAGTTTGTCCACTCATTCATTGAAAAGGAATAGGCTCAATCTAATTTTATTCAAACAAATCTTCATTTGCTCTCTCTCTCGAGAGAGAAATAATAATACTTATAATGGAGGAACAACAAAAACATGCGATATTGATATGTAGATGGTATTCTTGAAGTTGCAAGTCTTTCTCGCGAAGAACCTGAGTTAGACGCCACTTTTTTAATGATTATGGAAAGGGAAACAATTTGACTTTTTTTAGCTAATTGCTTTTTACTTGTTTAATTATTAATTTTAACAATATAGTTCTATTATTTTATTTATATAATTATATTAAAAAAAAATTATACATACGTACCCGTACCTTAATTCATATAAGAATAAGTTGTCACCAATAAATATTAAAAGCATAATATTATTCATATAAGAATAAGTTGTCACCAATAAATATTAAAAGCATAACTACCATATGCAGAACAACAATTTTGCACTACCGAATAACTTTTTTACGAGACTAATTTCGGATAGTACAATATTCGACCTATTATAATTTATTCTATTAGTTTTTTTTTTTTGCATTATTTTAATAGAAAAAGTAATGTAAATCAAAATTAAATGATGTAATGTAACATTAATTATTATTTCTACTTATGACAATATCGTTCTACCATAAAAAATCGCGGCAACGCTGCAATCCGTGTGTAAACACTAAACACTGGTACTCCCTCCGTTCCTTTTGAACTGTCCAAAAACGTCGGATTTAGCGTTCCTATTTAACTGTCAAATTCTGATAGTCAAAGAGCCATAAGTGAAATTAAGCCAATTTTTAATAATAGGCAAACTAACTTCATCAAAAAAAAGAAGAACACAAGGTTAATACCAAAGTTATATTGCATATACGAGGCAATCTACTATCTACTATTAATCTAAGATAACGAAAGCAATAAGGCGCCGAAGGCGCAAAGGCAATAAGGCGCCGAAGGCGCCGTCCCGTGCGTATGCACGGGTATATACCTAGTTCAAAGGAACAGTACATACAAATGATTATTAAGGTACTGTACTGCAATGTGGACACGACATATACAATGCAATACGATATACTAAACAAAGTCCATATGCTATAGAAGATATAAATAAAACTACAATTTATGCAAAATGATGCTTGCTCCATTTTTTGGTTGCAAAGTAAGCATCATGTTAGGAACATGTGCATAAGTAGGAGAAAGCTCAAATGAGAAATTCTGCAGCAACAATGATATCACTATTTTTGCTTCTAATAAGGCAAAGTTTTGTCCAAGACAAATTCTAGGACCCCATCCAAAAGGGAAATAACAAACTTGGCCTTTTGTTGCCTTTGCAATCCCTTCAGCAAACCTTTCGGGTTTGAACTCCTTTGCATCATCACCCCATATATCATTATCTTGGTGAATCAAAATTATCGGTAGGGAAACTTGTGTTCCTGCGGGCAGAAAAAGGTTTCCGACTTTCAAATCCTTTTGAACAGCTCGGTTGAAGTAAACTGCAGGTGGATATAACCTTAGTACCTCATACAAAATCATGGTTACCTAAGGAAACAAAATAAAAAAATTATCAGTTAGTACCAAAAAGGATTATGCATTAATAAATAATAATCATCAAAATGAAATTGTTTGATAAAAAATGATCTTTTCATGTCAAATGGTGATTATGTATCTATCTCTTGCTAATTATATTTTCACCAGGTTCGAACCAGAGACCTCAAATTTGAGAATATGTATGCACACATTCAATCATTGCTGACCTAGTGCAGCTTCGTCATCAAGATCATTTGATATCCGTAAAGAGAGAGATAGATACAAAAATCCATTGGATAAGATCATTTGAAATTTGAATATTAGAGTAACCAAATCATACAATTTTAAGTTGACTTAATCCTTCAAAGTTTGGATTTTGGTTCCCAAAAACTTGCAAAACTTCCTGCCTTGCGTGTCCTTGCCATTCAGGATACCTGCCTAATAACACCATTGTCCAAACCAGCCAACTTGAGGTGGTCTCTTGCCCCGCTAGATAAAAAAATTTGCATTCATCTATCACTTCTTTTATGGTCATTCCAATACTTTTACTATTTCCATGTCCTTGTTTTTCGGCATAATTTGATTCCAAAAGTATGCCTAATAAATCGTCATCGGTATTTTCACCGTTCTTCAATGCTTTTTCTCGTTTTTTAATGATTCCCTCAAGCGAATCATGGATTTCTGTTTCAATTTCTTCCATCTTCCTCTTGGTAGTTGTTGGTAGAAGCCTAGAAAACACATTTATTTAGAGTTATGTCATACATTAAGACTCCTTATGACATTCCCAAAGTAGAACATGTTTTCAATTTTATCGTCAAATGCACCAAAATCATACTGCAGTCTTACCGCCATAACGGAATGTTTGTGTGTCGTGCTGTCATCAAAAGATATCCTTGCTTCTTCAGAAGTTCAAACATTTTTGTGCCTTCTTCATAGCTGCTTCCAAATGCTGTTCTAGAAATTGCATCACATGTCAAATTCTGAAGAAAAGGCCAAACATCAATCTCACATGTTCCATCTGGTGACATCAACCCCTTCCATTTGCTTATCATTTCATTGCAACTGTGAAAAAATGCAGGCAGCATGACCTATAAGAGAATAAAAATTAGAAAATTCAATTTAAAAAGTTGTTAGAATTAGTTATAGCTAGCGATAACCTTACTTTCAATTTTTCAATATGGAATGCCGGACTGATGATCTTTCGATGTTTAACCCATTTCTCACCCTCAAGATTTAAAAGACCAATGCTCAAATACTTGGCAATGGAACTTAGCTTTGGTTTGGGAAAGTCCTCATTCTTGTTAAAGACTTGCTTAATTTGCTCAGGGTCTGTGATGATAACATTTGGTATTGTACCTACCCATAAAAAGGAATTCTTTCCTGCATGTATATCCTTTATGTTAGAACAACAAACCCGACTCAGTTGGTAGGGATATTGCATGTAATTTGCAGGGGTCAGAGTTCGAACCCTGATACTCCCATGACTATGATAGTGATTTGAGCGGCGACATCAATTTTATTATATCTCTACGACCTCAATGCAACAACAATTGAGGCCACATTTGACTCCAATTCAGTGAAATAACCCAAAATCAGAGTCACATCCACATTTTACTTAGGACCTTGATCGATTTATAAAATATGTTGTATAACTAGTTGAAGGTCTAGTTAACATTTTTCTTATCTTAATGAATGAGAAAAATGGAGTACCTATGTTTTCATGATTACTCGTTTCAGATGTTATAAATAGGGACAAGTGGAAAATTCAAAACCAAATTTAGTAAGAGTTACATTCTTATTATATGTTTTTTAATAAATCCGATGTCAATTAAGTCATTATTTCAATTATGAAAATAAAAATAATTATTAAGTTATACTTTCAAATAACAACATATATTATTAATAATATTATAAATATTTTTAAATATTGATACAGAAGGGAGTACCAATCAAATATTCAACCCAAATTTTCAATTCTAAATCTAAGATCATATAGTTTCCTTTGGAGTTGAAGTTACAAAACTCAACCTATAGTGCAAATATAATGTTAACTTATAATTTTTTTGCATTGGTATAAAAATAAAATTAAAAGAAAGAGTAGCATATATATATGTACCATATTTGTGTACAGTTTGATGAAGAGGTGAGAAAATAGATGGTGCAGCATGTTTGGAAAGACCAATAGATTTAGATATAGCTTCTTGTTGCAACTTCATCATATGATTTTGCTTTGAGTTATCCATTAATAGTGAAAGCTTATATGAGTCACCTTGAAGACCTTGAGATATGAGAAGTTTTTCCAACCTCTTTGGCTTCAACCATAACTTGTTGAACAGATTCCATGGAATCACAGCAAGTATAACTGTAAGAACACATATGATTATTGTTGTTGCTGTTGGAAACACAAACTCCTCCATTTTTTGGTCTTGTAATTGAATTGTGTATTTCTCTTTGTTGTATTATAATACTGAAAAATTCTAACATGGACCAGTTGAAGAAGTGGTCCATGGTGGACCATTCATGAAAAATCATATAACGAATACGAATTTTACAAAATCCACCGTTGGATTGAAAGTTTATATCATATAGATCATTTATAAAAAATTTTAGAAAAATTGAAAATCATTTGATATGTTATTGAGACCCATCAAAATTAACGGTTTATTAAATACTGTAAATCTTGATAAATCCCAATAAAATATCAAATGATTTTCAATCTTGATAAATCCACCGTAACATTAACCTTATAATACTATCTTAATGAATTACTCCCTCTAGTCTTGTATATAAGAAAATTTTCAAAAAAACTATTCATTTAAGAAACTAGTTAAAATAGATTAACCGAGGAGAAAAAACACATTATACCTTCTTGGAAAATGTAAAACATTGCATTTATTTGTTGAAATTGGAATAATGTCATAAAACTTAATAATTGAAGTAGACTTTTGTTTATATTTAAAACTTTAAATTTTTTTATTTTGTTTCTTATATATGAAACGAGAGGGAGTAACTCTTAACATATCATATCATTATTGTTGTACCACGCCACACACGAGGAAGATGTTATAGTAGTATTTAACTAATATGATGTGATGTGATGATGATAGTACTTTCGCACCGTTTGGTATACTATCAAAATCATGATTTCATGTATCGTACGCGCGAAAAATAGGTAGTGACAAAAGAAATTCTTATAAAATTTATTTTAAAAAAATACTCCAATTTGTTTTTACTTTTTTTTTATAATTAATAAGTGTGATTTTTTTTTGTGTCAAAAAATAAGTGTCAAACTATGCATCAAAAAAAATATGTGTGAAACTCATTTTTTGTTTGATGAATTTTCATGTAATTTTATTAGTTTTGATAATTTAATTATCATTAAGTCGTATAATTCCTTAAAAAAAAAATCATTAAGTTGTATATCATTCAAAATTTGTTAATCAACATTTTAAAATATAAAGAAAATATGATAGAGGAACTAATTAATACTATCACTCTGTTTGACTTGAGTTTTTTAAGTTTTAAAAACTATCTAAAAGTTAAAAGTAAAAAAAGAGTTTTTAGAAGAAAAAAAATTAAAATTGATTGATAATTATTGTATTTTTTAGCTTCAAAATTCTTTTATCTATGTATTTTATTCATAAAAATTAAACAATTTTTTTCTATCAACAGCTTCTTGAAAATTTGTTTTAAAATAAGCTGGATCAAACAGCATCAGTAATTTTAAAATAACAAGACAAAATTTACTCCTAATTGTGAGTAAGAATATTGAATCAAAATTACAATTAAATTTAAAAATATAAAAATAAAAAATGAAATGGAACACAAAATAAAGACAAATTCTAAAATGGTGGCATTTAGTATGGAGAAGTCTACTTTTTTCTCACCATGGTCAAGTTGTTTTTTTACCGTTAGATTACATAGAGAGCACAATTTTATTATAGTCTCTCACCACTATATTTTTCTTTTCTTAGCCCATTGTTTGTACCCATCGATCTCCTTCTCTGTCCAGCCACCACCAGCAAACACTGTTCATTTTCAAACTCAAACTAATCTTCCCCAAATTTAATCATCACCTTCAAAACTACATGAATTTGTTGCAATTATTATAGATCCATCTAACAAAAACTAAAATTTCCTATTCCCTAACCAATACATTGATTCGGTTTTTCTAGTTTGAATGCTAGAAAACACAAGAAAGAAACCATTTTTAACATAAACAAAACACAATAAAGAAATCCAGAAAAAACAAAATCATTGACTGTGTCAAAATCATCAACTTGTTAGATATGGAATTGATACCCATAAAAATCTTACCTTTGAGTGAAATGAGATTATTATAAGTTTTTTATGAAAATATGAAATTTTAGACAAACTTAGATTTTGTCAATTGAATTTTAAATATGATTTTTTTTTTATTTGTCTTTTTGGATCAGATGAAATTACTTTATTTTATGAGAATGTGAAAAAAATTATTACTTTAATATGAAAGACACCCATTAAAGCTTGGACTTTGATATATGAAATGTTTTTCATGGCAATGTCAATGGGTTGTTTGCTGGTACCAGTAGTGGTGGGGTGAGCAGGTGGGTGAGCAGGTGGGTGAGCGGAACATGAAGGAGAGAGAATGATGTAGAAGATAGAGTGAAAAGAGAAATCTAGTGTTGCAAGAGTACCATAATTATGTGTTCTTTATTTAATTTAAAGGTCAAAAATCAACTTGACCATGGTGAACAAATACTTGACTAGACCAGGCTAAATGCCACCTTTTTAAATGGGCCACTTTATCAAGTGGTGCACCACTTATGAATAACCTTATAACAAATACGATTTTTACAAAATCAATCGTTAGATTGAAAGTTTGTTTCTTATAGATTATCCATACAAATTTTAAAAAAAATTGAAAATGACTTGATATGTTATTGAGACCCGTTAAGATTAACTGTTTATGAGTTTTTATTAAATACCGTTAAACTTGATAGATTTCAATAACACATCAAATAATCTCCAATTTTTCTAAAAATTTGTATAGATAATTTATATGATACAAACTTTCAATCCAACGATTAATTTTGTAAAATTTGTATTCGTTATATTATACTGTAGTAATAATGATCACTTCACCACGGTACCGAAGCATTAACCCAAAATAAAAGATAAAACTATTGTTGGAAAAAATGGCTGAGAAAGTAGAGGATGATGGATAGTGGAAGTGGAAACCGTCGTGGGTCTTCTTTTTCCCAATCACGGCGCCACAAATTCCCTTTCAGCGCTGCTTCTACAAATCAATCCAAAGTTTCTACTTTTTCTCAAAGGGTCATTCCTCCTCCTACAACTGGTACCAATACTAATGCATCTACCTCTCATTTCAAAGATCATGATGATATTCATGATGCACAAGGATCTTCCAATCTTGAGGTTTTACTTGGTACTTGTTCTTATATGTGCCCAGGTAAATATATATTTCATTATTAACTAATTCAATTCCTAGTAGCTGATAATTAATTAATAGGATTAATTGTTACAATCATTTCTAGATGCTATAGCTTCCTTTTGAGTGCTAAAGCTTCTCTGTGTTTCAAATAATTGATACTGAGGTTACTAAGAGATTAAATTATTAAGCTGTGATGTGAATAATAATAACCAAGTAATTGGGCTCAAGTGGTTAATGAGCTCTCCCTAGGACGAATTGTTCCTGGTGGGAACAATTCTTGGTTAGACTTTATCTACCTCACGGCCGAACTCTAGATTACCGTGGACCCCTTCCCATGGGAACCAGAAGATTAATACCAAAAAGAAAAAAGGAAGTGATGTGAATGAAATGCTCTTGAGCACTAAGAAGACTATGGTTTTCTTTGAAAACTCTTTTTTTACAAGGCAAATGGCATGCCAAGGGATCACAATAGTGGAAGTGATCCCGACTGGGGGGTTGCACCACCGCCACTACCAATCATCTAAATCTGTAATTAGGGAGCCCAGATCTATTTATTTTCAAACCAATTCCTTAAGTATTGATTGTTAGATGGTAAATAAAAATTAAACATAAACATAAGCTACATATCACATGGATGAAGATATTACGATGAATGAGTGAACTAAGTCTAACAACTTGCAAGAATAGATAAGACCAAGAAATTATGTATTGGAGAGTCAGGAGAAGACCATTAAAAAGAGTTAACCAGATCGTTGATAGCCTAATAGTTAAAGGCTGAGGAAGACTAAAACTCCAAATGAAACTATTAAAAAGGACTTATATTTGAGTGTTCTATTTTAAGATTTGGTTTTTGACAAAAGTAGTGGTGTCATTTCATTCATATGGCTAGTTCCTTTTAATGATAAAAGGCTTTGTTTTTGTACTCTATTTTAGCTTTGTTGAATCATTTGAGCACCTCAACATTTCTGCATGCTGCATGATTGTTGTTCCTTATAAGGACTTCATATACACTTTATACCTGCAACTTCTATTCAAACTTTTCACTTTGTGTACAGAAAGAGAGAGGATCCAGCGTGAGAAACTTCGAGATTTGGCAGTTTTTGAGAGGCTAAATGGTAATCCTTCAAAATCATCCCCAGCTCTTGCTGTCAAGAAGGTTAGATCAAATTTGTTCTCATGTGTTATCTGTGATTAAATCGATGATAACAGTGTTATCATTCTACCTGTTTTGATGATCCCCATACGAAATTACAAACTGTGGCTTCAGTATATGGTTCAAGTTTGATAAATTTATTAATGAATTTTGAAATTTAAATGGTTATATGTTGACACTGGAGGGTATTGTTTACGATTTTTAATTGCATAATCTGTTTATTGTTACATATCTGCCGCTGACACTTTAAGGATGTGTCAGCTTCACAGTACAGTTGAAGCTTTATTATGATGCCAGTATGAAGTTTCTAAACAGATAAATGTGTGCATCAAAGTATTCTACTTTTGATTGAATGATGACTTATGATTGGTGATCCCATGTTGACTAGTAATGTGGCCAAAATAGTTGGTATAAGTGAAGGGAAACACTCACCTCTTTAGCTTGCTTTTGGGATTGAGTTAGTCGTGATTTTTTTTTTTTGCATCAAAGAATTATTTAGATAGGATTTCGGTTTTTGGTAAATGAGAAACTGTATAAAATAAAAGAGGATGATAGTTTGGACCAGATAGTGAAAAATAAATATAAATGAAATGATCCTGAATTTGAAGAGTTTTAAACCATGTACTATTGGTTGTTTGTGTCAAATAACCAATTATCCCAAAAGTTTAAGCTGTTAGGATAGGCCACATCAATGGTTTTATATTATTTCTAACACGCCCCCTCACGCAAGAGCCCATTTGGGCTTGAAGCGTGGATAATGCATAGGCCCACCTACCATATGCTTAAATTCCACTTTTTAATTAGAAAGTGAGGGGAGCGGGGATCGAACTCTAGACCACTTAGTCATAGAGGCTTTGATACCATGTCAAATAACCAATTATCCCAAAAGCTTAAGCTGTTAGGATAGGCCACATCAATGGTTTTATATTATTTCTAACAGTTTGTGTTTGAAAATTATAATACTACTGTGCAGAACCTAATAAAGGTTGTTTTTATTTAATCATTTGGCACAATCAACATCCTTAAATCCAATTAAATGAAAAATTTAGGGGTCAAGGGCAACTACAATATTTAGAGTTACAACTCCAGTTTATTAATGAATTTCTTGTTAACAGATTTCCAATTAGGAAAGAGGGTTAAGCAAACTTAGAATTATTGTGTATTTAGTTAGTATTGGAGTATACATTAATTAGTCTCTGAAAATGGATTAACCATTAGTTTTAACTTCCCTAGATTCCATAAATATGGATTATACCCACTAGAATTATCAAAACACGATTCTCCCAGATTTTCATTTCCTCCGTGTATTCTAAATTAACGTTTAGCTTAATATCAAGTTGGCTCCAAAGTGGTGCAGTATGGCATAAATTAAATTATATATCTGATTTTGAAAGATATTTAGAAGTGTTCAATACTACGTATACTTTATAAAGCATGTGATTCCACTTTTCACAGTTTTTTTTCTCTTTTTTCTCGAAGTTTATATTTTCCGTAATCCGTAACTCATTGGTTGTTGGCATAGTATTTTAGTGGCTTTTATCGGGAGCCACCCTCCCTGACTCCCTGTTGTTCAATATCGTCTTGTTTCGCAGCTTATTGTACTGAATTGCATTTCACTTATCAGTTTTGCAGAACTATATCCATCAAAGATGTTCAAGCATCTGATATGCGGCCTCTTAATGTATTAGAAGATACTTTAAATTACCTTTTGGGCTTAGTGGATTCCAAGGAGCATCCGTTTGAAGTAGTTCATGACTTTATCTTTGATAGGACAAGGTCTATACGTCAAGATCTTACTATGCAAAATATTGTAAACAAGAAAGCAATCTACATGTATGAGGGAATGGTATTCTTTCAGATATCTTTGATTTATACGCTTTCTTCTCTTCATCATTTATCTATATGAACGTTTCTCGTACAACTGTGTTAGGGTTAGGGTACATGATTTAAGTTGCATTTCTGATACTTGATTTCCAAGTGTCAGTTTTAAGTAAATGTCTAGGGTCTATGTAGATGCATAAATATTACTTAATGCATTAGATGAATACCTATCAATAAACTGATCTTTGATGCATTTTATTAGCCCCAAATACAAGTCATGCACTGAACTAGGGATCTAATTACATCTCCTGCTTCTCATGAACTTGGGTGGATAGGCTGATCAAATCAATTTGTACTGTTGTGTGGTACTTGCTTATTGATGGTTTTGTATATATCATAGCATTGTTTTGTTGCTGTCTCTATATGTAATTTGCTATCCATCCCTTTTGATATACAAGATTGAGAGAATCCAAAGTTATAGAACAATTAATTGATTCTGAGCCTTATTACATTTATAACTTTGTAAAAGAACAATTGATTGAGTGAGTTTGATAGGCAGCCCGTAGTTAGTGGGTTAATCAGGGAGTTAGATGGTTGAAATAAGGCATGTTGCTTATAAATACTAGTATGGGGCAGATGACGAGAGTTAGATAATTTGTAAGATAAGAATTTAGGAGAGTCGTGGTCTCTCAAGCATTCAGGGATTTTTAATAGTTTGTAGAATCAGTAAATACCATATTTCTCATAATCTGATAGAGTTCCTATCATCTGGTATTATTAGATATATGGTTTTTAGTCTTTTTAGTGTCATCTGGTATTATTAGAGTGCATCTGTGGGGACGTCGGCAACCAGTCGCCTCTCAGATGTGGTGTTATGATATGGACTGGGATACTATAGATTGTCTACTTCCATCATCTTGTAGTATGGGGGTACCTAAATCCTACATCGAGTGGTATGAGATACTTGATGGAGTACTTATGTAACTTAATTCTTCCACCCTGACAACTAGCTTTTTAAGGGAGGGTTTGCTTTGCCAAGTGCTTGGGTCCTTATGAGATTGACCAATGGATTTAGATTTAGCTTCTTGTTGCAACTTCATCATATAAATTTGCTTTGAGTTATCCATTAATAGTGAAAGCTTATATGGGTCACCTTGAAGACCTTGAGATATTATAAGTTTTTCCAACCTCTTTGGCTTCAACCACAAATTGTTGAACAGATGCAATGGAATCACAGCAAGTATAACTGTCAGAACACATATCATTATTGTTGTTTCTGTTGGAAACACAAACTCCATTATTTTGGTCTTATAATTGAATTATGTCTTTGTTGTGATATAAAAGGGTTTTAAAGGGAAGTGGCACCACACACGAGTAAAAAAAATTTGTATTACTATTTATGCACTTTGGATTCTCTCCAATTTTTCCTCTCATGTTTGGTCATGTGCAATCATCTTAGCCATTTATTCATTTTTTTTTCTCTCCACTTAAGCATCTTTTTGCTTTTAGTGGATTACTAACCATTAGATCAAGAAAAGAAGAGAGAACATGAGAGAAAAAATTGAAGAGGATCCAAATCCCTCTTTATGATATGCTAACTAATTAATGCCACTAAAAAGAATTTTAAATTTGTGGTTGTTAGAGAGCCACCCCACACGCGAACAAGATATTTTGTACTCCATAATTTAGGGTGACATACAAGGCGAAATTTCAATAATGTTTTCACGAATTGTTCGCGAAGTGAGTTGGCAGTATACAATTGGCTCTTTTATCACTATACCTTCCATGATTTCCTCTCCTCACTCACGCCACTTGCATTTATTTAATTTAGTTTCTCTTTTCCCTGCAAGGGACGGATTTACGTTGGATATAATGGGGTCAGCTGACCCCACTCCTCTTTGAAAAACTATACCCATAATATGACATTGTAATGCATTGACCCCACTACAAAACACATATTTTCCACGGTCCTCAGTCCTCACACAGTTCCATTAACTTTACACTACAAGTAAAACATTAGCCATCACCACAAAAAATATACTAACAGGCTTTTCTTTAAACAATTGTACTAACTACTAAGTATAGTTTGAGGATACTATAGATAATTACACAATATACCAACATCACCACAAAAAATTAAAGTGAGTGAGGAAAATTGAATCTAAGTTCCTCTTTTAATTATGATTTTTGTCCCAATTTTTGTATTATTAAAATCTAATGATTAATGTTATATTATTTAAGGTAAATTTTTAATTTCTTTGTAATTTGGTTGAGTTCTGCTGCACCGATATCTTATGAGAAAATTCCACTCAAATATCCATATTTAATCACTCTTAATTCTACTAATTTACTTACTTTTAATATTCTCTCTCATGATAAATAATGGCATAAATAAAATTAAACATCTACTAATATATTTAAAATGTGGTCAAAGTTTTTTATAAATAAAATCGAAAATATTTTCATTTTTGTTCTTGATAAAAAGGGCCGAAGGGTGTATTATTTATCGTAGTGGTAATAGTGTGTAATATAAAAATATGGTATAATTTATTTTATTTTTTACACACAATGGAATAATTTTTTAAATCTCTAATTTTTTGCAGTGATAATGATGTTATCATTTTATCTTTAAGTTATATTAATTTTATTGCCCACCAAAAAAAAATAATTTAATTTATCATAACTAAATTTGACCCCATTAGTTTAAATTTCTGGATCCGTCCCGAATTTATGTTTGTCAATTGAATTTTTTCCTCTTCCTTCTTTACAATGCTTTTCACCGGTCTCTCTGTTTCTTAAACTTTTATTGTTTATTGTACAAGTACAAATTGTATTGACATGTTTTCTTTAATTAAATTCTACATGTTGCAACAATATGGTGATAACTTTTTCTGATGAACAAACCAGAGTTGATAAGAGTTGTGTCGAGACAACAGTAAATTAATTTGTTTAGGAACTTAATGAAAAACACCAACCAAACTTCTACATATGCCTTGCGAATAACAAAAAATTCACCCAAAATTTGGGTATAATTAACATTACGAAGTGCTTAGCATTGAAAATTTGAGGTTTCTGTCAAAAAAAAAAAGCATCGACAATTTGATATGTGGTGGCAAGCGGTGCCCTTTTTTCAATAAAAAATTAAATCAAGATGCAACTAATATGTTCCTGATATTTCGTGAAGAAACCCTTTCGCATATATAGCAACACTCTTATCATAAATATCATATATATATTTATAGGTGTATTTGTTTCGGTCTTTTTACAATGGAGTTAACGATTGAATCCAAAACATTTAACATAACATCCAAATTTTTTACCACAAGATCAAATTTAATGGCTTAGATTTTTAGGGGTTATAAAGTGGACTACCCCTCCCATTTAGACTCGCCCAATCTAAAGTCTGTCCAAAAATGGGACGGAGATCAGGTCAACTTATGCATCTGAGTTCAAAAGTCAAACCCATCTCATATACTAACTAGTTGGTGGGTTGACGGACCGGCCCACCAAATAACTCTTTTATTATTTTTATTTTCTACTTATAGCTTTACTATATAATTTACTACAATATTTTCTTTAATATTTTTTCATGTCAAATATTTTTTACTGTATTTTATAAATTTATAATAAGCATTATAATTAGTAGTTTTATTTTTTCTACTTTTATGTTTTGTAGGACATATAAGAGAAATTAATGAGAAATATCACTATAATACTATGAAGCACGGGTACTCCATTTTAGGGAGAATACCGATACCGGGTACGTACCCGTACCCGATACTCCTATGGTACTCCTTGGGTACGCACCGATAACGTACCTATTTTATTTTTTATTTTTTTGCAACGAGTACACGTGTGGTACTCCTGTGGTACGCGCGGGGTACACAAATCAGAAAAAATGCAATTTTTTTTCCTTTTTCTTTTATTCGTTTTTTTTATTTATAGGAAGATTTATGTTTTTTATTTGTTTATCATATAAAGGTAGTAGCTATACTAAAGCAATAACATATTAGTAGCTGAGTTTGTCCACTCATTCATTGAAAAGGAATAGGCTCAATCTAATTTTATTCAAACAAATCTTCATTTGCTCTCTCGAGAGAGAGAAATAATAATACTTATAATGGAGGAACAACAAAAACATGCGATATTGATATGTAGATGGTATTCTTGAAGTTGCAAGTCTTTCTCGCGAAGAACCTGAGTTAGACGCCACTTTTTTAATGATTATGGAAAGGGAAACAATTTGACTTTTTTTAGCTAATTGATTTTTACTTGTTTAATTATTAATTTTAACAATATAGTTCTATTATTTTATTTATATAATTATATTAAAAAAAAATTATACATACGTACCCGTACCTTAATTCATATAAGAATAAGTTGTCACCAATAAATATTAAAAGCATAATATTATTCATATAAGACTAAGTTGTCACCAATAAATATTAAAAGCATAACTACCATATGCAGAACAACAATTTTGCACTACCGAATAACTTTTTTACGAGACTAATTTCGGATAGTACAATATTCGACCTATTATAATTTATTCTATTAGTATTTTTTTTTTGCATTATTTTAATAGAAAAAGTAATGTAAATCAAAATTAAATGATGTAATGTAACATTAATTATTATTTCTACTTATGACAATATCGTTCTACCATAAAAAATCGCGGCAACGCTGCAATCCGTGTGTAAACACTAAACACTGGTACTCCCTCCGTTCCTTTTTAACTGTCCAAAAACGTCGGATTTAGCGTTCCTATTTAACTGTCAAATTCCTGTAGTCAAAGAGCCATAAGTGAAATTAAGCCAATTTTTAATAATAGGCAAACTAACTTCATCAAAAAAAAGAAGAACACAAGGTTAATACCAAAGTTATATTGCATATACGAGGCAATCTACTATCTACTATTAATCTAAGATAACGAAAGCAATAAGGCGCCGAAGGCGCAAAGGCAATAAGGCGCCGAAGGCGCCGTCCCGTGCGTATGCACGGGTATATACCTAGTTCAAAGGAACAGTACATACAAATGATTATTAAGGTACTGTACTGCAATGTGGACACGACATATACAATGCAATACGATATACTAAACAAAGTCCATATGCTATAGAAGATATAAATCAAACTACAATTTATGCAAAATGATGCTTGCTCCATTTTTTGGTTGCAAAGTAAGCATCATGTTAGGAACATGTGCATAAGTAGGAGAAAGCTCAAATGAGAAATTCTGCAGCAACAATGATATCACTATTTTTGCTTCTAATAAGGCAAAGTTTTGTCCAAGACAAATTCTAGGACCCCATCCAAAAGGGAAATAACAAACTTGGCCTTTTGTTGCCTTTGCAATCCCTTCAGCAAACCTTTCGGGTTTGAACTCCTTTGCATCATCACCCCATATATCATTATCTTGGTGAATCAAAATTATCGGTAGGGAAACTTGTGTTCCTGCGGGCAGAAAAAGGTTTCCGACTTTCAAATCCTTTTGAACAGCTCGGTTGAAGTAAACTGCAGGTGGATATAACCTTAGTACCTCATACAAAATCATGGTTACCTAAGGAAACAAAATAAAAAAATTATCAGTTAGTACCAAAAAGGATTATGCATTAATAAATAATAATCATCAAAATGAAATTGTTTGATAAAAAATGATCTTTTCATGTCAAATGGTGATTATGTATCTATCTCTTGCTAATTATATTTTCACCAGGTTCGAACCAGAGACCTCAAATTTGAGAATATGTATGCACACATTCAATCATTGCTGACCTAGTGCAGCTTCGTCATCAAGATCATTTGATATCCGTAAAGAGAGAGATAGATACAAAAATCCATTGGATAAGATCATTTGAAATTTGAATATTAGAGTAACCAAAACATACAATTTTAAGTTGACTTAATCCTTCAAAGTTTGGATTTTGGTTCCCAAAAACTTGCAAAACTTCCTGCCTTGCGCGTCCTTGCCATTCAGGATACCTGCCTAATAACACCATTGTCCAAACCAGCCAACTTGAGGTGGTCTCTTGCCCCGCTAGATAAAAAAATTTGCATTCATCTATCACTTCTTTTATGGTCATTCCAATACTTTTACTATTTCCATGTCCTTGTTTTTCGGCATAATTTGATTCCAAAAGTATGCCTAATAAATCGTCATCGGTATTTTCACCGTTCTTCAATGCTTTTTCTCGTTTTTTAATGATTCCCTCAAGCGAATCATGGATTTCTGTTTCAATTTCTTCCATCTTCCTCTTGGTAGTTGTTGGTAGAAGCCTAGAAAACACATTTATTTAGAGTTATGTCATACATTAAGACTCCTTATGACATTCCCAAAGTAGAACATGTTTTCAATTTTATCGTCAAATGCACCAAAATCATACTGCAGTCTTACCGCCATAACGGAATGTTTGTGTGTCGTGCTGTCATCAAAAGATATCCTTGCTTCTTCAGAAGTTCAAACATTTTTGTGCCTTCTTCGTAGCTGCTTCCAAATGCTGTTCTAGAAATTGCATCACATGTCAAATTCTGAAGAAAAGGCCAAACATCAATCTCACATGTTCCATCTGGTGACAACAATCCCTTCCATTTGCTTATCATTTCATTGCAACTATGAAAAAATGCAGGCAGCATGACCTATATATAGTATGAAGTAAATCATATTATAAGAGAATAAAAATTAGAAAATTCAATTTAAAAAGTTGTTAGAATTAGTTATAGCTAGCGATAACCTTACTTTCAATTTTTCAATATGGAATGCCGGACTGATGATCTTTCGATGTTTAACCCATTTCTCAC
The DNA here is from genome assembly GCA_030408175.1 of Trifolium repens. Classification (NCBI taxonomy): domain Eukaryota; kingdom Viridiplantae; phylum Streptophyta; class Magnoliopsida; order Fabales; family Fabaceae; genus Trifolium; species Trifolium repens. The sequence goes on from CP125850.1 coordinate 12,520,198, forward strand.
CCTCGAGATTTAAAAGACCAATGCTCAAATACTTGGCAATGGAACTTAGCTTTGGTTTGGGAAAGTCCTCATTCTTGTTAAAGACTTGCTTAATTTGCTCAGGGTCTGTGATGATAACATTTGGTGTTGTACCTACCCATAAAAAGGAATTCTTTCCTGCATATCCTTTATGTTAGAACAACAAATCGACTCTACACATGAGGATAAAATGCTTGATTACCCACTCAATTGGTAGGAAAATTGCATGTAATATGCAGGGGTCAGAGTTCGAACCCTGATACTCCCATGACTATGATAGTGATTTGAGCGGCGACATCAATTTTATTATATCTCTACGACCTCAATGCAACAACAATTGAGGCCACATTTGACTCCAAAATCAGAGTCACATCCACATTTTACTTAGGACCTTGATCGATTTATAAAACATGTTGTATAACTAGTTGAAGGTCTAAACTACCATTTGCCTCGAGTACCAAGCGATGTAGGACTATTTTGGTGTATCCAGAACAGAAGCCCCCAGTCGAGGCTAGGGGCTAAAGGGTTCGAGAACGAATTTTATCGTCCCCACAGACGGCGCCACTGTTCAGATCCAACTTCAAGTCCACATCTCTGAGAGATTGTCCGCTTTGGGTTGTCCCGTCACGGTTTTGTTTTTTGTAGAAAATGCGCCTCGGTTGGTTTAAAAGGTGTGAGTGTTGTATATAAACTACCATTTGCATTATTTTGGTGTATAACATTAATAATATTATAAATATTTTTAAATATTGATACAGAAGGGAGTACCGATCAAATATTCAACCCAAATTTTCAATTCTAAATCTAAGATCATATAGTTTCCTTTGGAATTGAAGTTACAAAACTCAACCTATAGTGCAAATATAATGTTAACTTGTAATTTTTTTGCATTGGTATAAAAATAAAATTAAAAGAAAGAGTAGCATATATATATGTACCATATTTGTGTACAGTTTGATGAAGAGGTGAGAAAATAGATGGTGCAGCTTGTTTGGAAAGACCAATAGATTTAGATATAGCTTCTTGTTGCAACTTCATCAAATAATTTTGCTTTGAGTTATCCATTAATAGTGAAAGCTTATATGGGTCACCTTGAAGACCTTGAGATATTAGAAGTTTTTCCAACCTCTTTGGCTTCAACCATAGCTTGTTGAACAGATCCCATGGAATCACAGCAAGTATAACTGTAAGAACACATATGATTATTGTTGTTGCTGTTGGAAACACAAACTCCTCCATTTTTTGGTCTTGTAATTGAATCGTGTCTTTCTCTTTGTTGTATTATACTATCTCAATGAATTAAGTCTTAACATATGAGTCCAGATCTGCTCCAGTAACTTATGCTCAATTTCTTCCAGTTAAATACATGGATGTATGACATGTGGATAAAAACAATCCAAGGGCTGAGATTATTAAATAATGAAAAATAAGTGTTTGTTTGATAAAAAGAGAAAAACGTGTTTCATCTTCATCCTCCCACTATTCAATCCGCTCTCTTCCTCTCCTCACCACGGCGTTGTCGGCACCGCCCCCGTTCCTTCTTTCCTAGCACCAGCCGAACCCTTCCGTGCCACACTATTTTATTGGTCATACTTCCAATTTCATTATGTTATTGTGTAGCCATGTGAAATGAATTTTACAACATAGCAAATTATAAAAAATTACTCTGTTGCCATATGGAATGAATACACTTCCAATTTCGTTTTGTTACTCTGAAAATAATTATACCACCGTTTTGTTACCAACTGTACAATGGTTGTAAATGGTATTGAGATATTATTAGTTCATCTAGTTACTAGTTAGTTAGTTTAGTTAGTTAGCCTATATATAGACTTTGCTATAGTCATTTGTATTCAACTTTTCTCATATTGTAATATTTTAGTTTGATCAATACAAAGAGTTTATAGTTTTTCTCTCATTTCTTCCATGGATGCCATGTTTCATAACATGGTATCATAGCAAATATGGTATCCACCTTGAAGAATTTTTCCGCTGCATTTTTCTCGAGAAAATCCAATTTTCTCTTCTTTCATTTCCCACTATATTTTTTGTTATCCTTTACCGAGAAAATGATTTTCTCGTTTTCTCATTATTATACTCTCTCCTCCATTGATTCTGTTTCCTTTTCGTTCATTTTTTTTTCCTTCCTCTCTTGTTCAAGTTGGTTTCAATTTCATCTTCAAATCCGCTTCAACTTACCTTTCCTTTTATATCGATCAATTTCATTCACAGAATTTCGGTTCACCGATCGATCTATTTCGCCGATTCATCATCTCTCTTGATTTTGTTGTTGATTGAGTTCTTGATCTGATTTCACTTATTTTTGTGTGTCGTTTAACAATTGCTTGGTTATGTTTCATAGCAATTTTGTTCTTGCCAATTTCGCCTAATTTCTAGGGTTCCAAAGTTCCAAAGTTCCAAGATCGATAGTATTTGATGGTTTTCGGTTATGATTACTTGTTCTCAAGATCGAAATGAGATTTCTGCATTATAGAGTTCGACGGCATCGACGGTAGTTATTGGTGTGGTTGTAGTTGATTCCGCAGGGGATCGGATTTGACAATTCTTGTGTTTTGGCTTCATTTGTTAGTAGTGTTGGTATTGTATCATTGAAGAAACTGGTTGCAGAATCAGTTTTCCTCTGTTCTTGGCGTTTCGTGACCCGTTATGCGTTTACATCAAAGATTCATCGATTTGTCATCATCACTAGTTTGTTTTTTGACAACTTGGTTTTGTTGACTCCGCATCAGTTCATGGCACGGCACTGAAGCGATGTTGTTATGCTCAAACCATTCTTCATGTGTCAAGGTATGGTGGATTTCATGTAACTAAAGTTGTTTTGCTCCTATTACTTTCATCCACACTGCGTTGTTCTTATTCATGAGGGAAGTTGGATTTACTCATATTAGAATTTGTGAAGTATGATTCTTTCTATTCATTCTTGCGTTCCATTGGATAAGTTGTCTATAGTTTGCAATTGGTTCTTGTGCACATAGGTGTGTTAAAAGATGGAGTTTCTATTGTTGTGTGGAGATTGAAGATATAATTTCAGTTTCAAGATTTGGTTGATATTTTTACATTAGGAAGTTGTTACCGATGTATTTGTCGAAGATCATGTAGTCATGGTTGCTTCTACTATTGGTACAATTGTGGAAGTTTGTGCTAGTGAGCCTTGCAATGGTTTGAGGACTTATGGAGTTCGGTTGTTATTTGTCATCAGTATAATTGAACTGTCATAACCATATATGATTATTGAAGATATATAATTTTGGGATTGGATTCTCTGTGATGGCTCTGTGTTTTTTTTTTTAAGTCTTAGTTAGGCTCTGCAACATTTTATTCCTGAGTTGTGTGGCCCTTTGATGCAACAACATTGACAGAAAATTTGGGTTGGATTTTTATGGAAACATATGGTGCACAAGGTGTTATTGCCTTATTCAAGACCCTGCTCCACTGTTTTGGACTTTTGATATACCTCTTTGTTGCTTTGTTGGTACTTTGAAGGCATTTGGTTTCCATTGATTGGTGTTTCATTTCTCTGTTGATTAGCCTTCTTGGCTTTGTTGTTATGCCCTGTTTTGTGCAGGTTGCATTTGGTTGATTTCGGATTGATTAGTTGGTGTTTTGATGTGCTATTTTATTTTGAGCACAACATTGGTATTGTTGCTTCCCTCTCTAGCCATCAACCATTCTAGTTGGTCATCTTTCTCGTTGATTTGTTGGTCCTCTGATGTGCTAATTACCTTTAGCACAACTTGAGTATTGTTGCTTCACTTCGTAGCCATCAGACCTTCTGACATTCCTTATTGTGCTTCTGTCTTGAGTGATTGAGTGCTCTTGATGGTTAAGCTTTGTGCCTTAATTGGCTTTCTCGATTTACTTCTGCCTATGGTGGTTAAGCGTCGATTTGTTGCTTCCTCCGAGTAGTATTGCCTTGAGTTGTGGTTTCTACTTAGTTGTTAAGCGTCTTGCCTTATGGCTTTGATTTTGGACGATGTATTTTCGCAACTCTCATTGTATTTGCTTTTATTTTGATGTACTTTTGTATTAGTCATCCCAAGCTGGAAGTGTTGTGAACACGTTCCAGCTTGCGGGAGGGTATTGAGATATTATTAGTTCTTCTAGTTACTAGTTAGTTAGTTTAGTTAGTTAGCCTATATATAGACTTTGTTATAGTCATTTGTATTCAACTTTTCTCATATTGTAATATTTTAGTTTGATCAATACAAAGAGTTTATAGTTTTTCTCTTATTTCTTCCATGGATGCCATGTTTCATAACAAATGGTGTTGTGGTGGCAATGTTGTTATTTGGCCTAGCAGTACATAAATTCAAGAAATAAAGCAAATTTTTCTGTTCAGATTTGTTTATTCATTGTAATCAATTCAAGAACAGAAATACAGTGGCGGCGAGTTCAGGCGGAGATGGGCTTCACGGCGGCGGTGGGGCAAAGTGTTGGATGTTGACGGAGAAGATGAAATTTGGAGGAGAAAGATGAAAGGGGGTGTGGTAGTGAAGATGAGAAACAGTGAAATGTTTATTATATTTTTTAATCTGAACCCTGGAAATATTGATTTGCCACGTGTCTCACATCCATGAAGCAGACTGGGGAACTGGAGGATAAAGGGACTGGAGCTGATCTCAACTCTTAACATATCATATCATTATTGTTGTACCAGAGTCCAGATCCACTCCATTTCTTTATCCTCCATTTTGCTCCAGTTTTTATCCGGATGAATGACACGTGGCAAATAAAACTTTCAACGGCTGAGATTAAAACCCTCAACTTATGCAAGCCACGCAGAACCATTAACAACAACAACAGGATTTCCAGAAACAGTAACAACAACAACCCGATTTCCATCTTGCTTCACCATCTCTTTTCGCCTCTTTGCCTTCTTGCTGCCGCCATAGTGCCGCCACCGCCATGAACAACCCCAACACTATCGCTATTGTTCTTCGCCTCTTTGCCTTCTGTTTTTTATTCTGCAAAAACAATTCCAAAAAGTATTGTTGAAGCTTTTTAAGATGCCTTTCTTAACTTCATTGAAATTGGTTCTTCCCTGAACTTCAGCAACATCATTTGCTATCTTTGTAGCTATTTTGCCAAGCTGATGTTGTAAAATCAATTTGGGAGAAATCATAAGTTTTGGAAAGAAATTGCAGATTCAACTAATGCATTTGAGAGAAAGAAGATGACCAAGAATATAAACACAATGGTGGTGAAGCTTTGACATGGCGGTGGCTGTCACGGTGGACTAAGAAACTGTTGAACGAATTGAAAACTACTGAGAAGATGAAACACAACGGAGAAGAACAGAGTAATTATAAGTGTGTAATCTCACCCATTGAATTTTTGAATTGCCACATGTCATTCATCCGTAAAAAACAGGAGCAAAATGGAGGATAAAGAAATGGAGTGGATCTTAACTCGTTGTACCACGCCACACATGAGGAAGATGTTATAGTACTTCATCTGTCCCAAAATAAATGATTTGTTTGACCACTGACACGTTTGTCAATGCACAATTTTAATCGTTAATATCTTTAATTATCTATTATTAAAAATTATAAAAATGGTATATTTTGAAAGTACTCGTCGAGACAAATCAAACAACATCTTATATGCTAATATTTGCATGTATATATTAGTAGAAAATAAGGTCAAAGCAGATCAAATGAATAGTACACTAAGTCAAAAAAAAGGTTATTTAAAATGGGACAGAGGGAATAGTATTTAACTAATGTGATGTGATGATGATAGTACTTTCGCACCGTTTGGTATACTGTCAAAATCATGATTTCATGTATCGTAAGCGCGAAAAATAGGTAGTGACAAAAGAAATTCTTATAAAATTTATTTTAAAAAAAATACTCCAATTTGTTTTTACTTTTTTTTTTTATAATTAATAAGTGCGATTTTTCTTTTTGTGTCAAAAAATATAAGTGTCAAACTATGCATCAAAAAAAATATGTGTGAAACTCATTTTTTGTTTGATGAATTTTCATGTAATTTTATTAGTTTTGATAATTTAAGTATCATTAAATCGTATAATTCCTTAAAAAAAAAATCATGAAGTTGTATATCATTCAAAATTTGTTAATCAACATTTTAAAATATAAAGAAAATATGATAGAGGAACTAATTAATACTATCACTCTGTTTGACTTGAGTTTTTTAAGTTTTAAAAACTATCTAAAAGTTAAAAGAAAAAAAAGAGTTTTTAAAAGAAAAAAAATTAAAGTTGATTGATAATTATTGTATTTTTTAGTTTCAAAATTCTTTTATCTATGTATTTTATTCGTAAAAATTAAACAATTTTTTTCTATCAACATCTTCTTGAAAATTTGTTTTAAAATAAACTGGGTCAAACGACATCAGTAATTTTAAAATAACAAGACAAAATTTACTCCTAATTTTGAGTAAGAATATTGAATCAAAATTACAATTAAATTTAAAAAAATAAAAATAAAAAATGAAATGGAACACAAAATAAAGACAAATTCTAAAATGGACCACTTTATCAAGTGGTTCATGGTGGACCACTTATGAATAACCCTATAACAAAAAGGAATTTTACAACCGTTAGATTGAAAATTTGTTTCTTATAGATTATCCATACAATTTTTTTTTAAAAAATTGAAAATGACTTGATATGTTATCGAGACCCGTTAAGATCAACTGTTTATGAGTTTTTATTAAATACCGTTAAACTTGATAGATTTCAATAACACATTAAATAATCTCCAATTTTTCTAAATTTTTTATAAATAACTTATATGATACAAACTTTCAATCCAACGGTAAATTTTATAAAATTTATATTCTTTATAGGAGTTGAACCACCGAAGCATTAACCCAAAATAAAAGATAAAAATATTGTTGGAAAAAATGGCTGAGAAAGTTGAGGATGATGGATAGTGGAAGTGGAAACCGTCGTGGGTCTTCTTTTTCCCAATCACGGCGCCACAAATTCCCTTTCAGCGCTGCTTCTACAAATCAATCCAAAGTTTCTACTTTTTCTCAAAGGGTCATTCCTCCTCCTACAACTGGTACCAATACTAATGCATCTACCTCTCATTTCAAAGATCATGATGATATTCATGATGCACAAGGATCTTCCAATCTTGAGGTTTTACTTGGTACTTGTTCTTATATGTGCCCAGGTAAATATATATTTCATTATTAACTAATTCAATTCCTAGTAGCTGATAATTAATTAATAGGATTAATTGTTACAATCATTTCTAGATGCTATAGCTTCCTTTTGAGTGCTAAAGCTTCTCTGTGTTTCAAATAATTGATACTGAGGTTACTAAGAGATTAAATTATTAAGCTGTGATGTGAATAATAATAACCAAGTAATTGGGCTCAAGTGGTTAATGAGCTCTCCCTAGGACGAATTGTTCCTGGTGGGAACAATTCTTGGTTAGACTTTATCTACCTCACGGCCGAACTCTAGATTACCGTGGACCCCTTCCCATGGGAACCAGAAGATTAATACCAAAAAGAAAAAAGGAAGTGATGTGAATGAAATGCTCTTGAGCACTAAGAAGACTATGGTTTTCTTTGAAAACTCTTTTTTTACAAGGCAAATGGCATGCCAAGGGATCACAATAGTGGAAGTGATCCCGACTGGGGGGTTGCACCACCGCCACTACCAATCATCTAAATCTGTAATTAGGGAGCCCAGATCTATTTATTTTCAAACCAATTCCTTAAGTATTGATTGTTAGATGGTAAATAAAAATTAAACATAAGCATAAGCTACATATCACATGGATGAAGATATTACGATGAATGAGTGAACTAAGTCTAACAACTTGCAAGAATAGATAAGACCAAGAAATTATGTATTGGAGAGGAAAATATTGTAAAATAACACCGAAGATGGTCCAGTAATGTCAGGAGAAGACCATTAAAAAGAGTTAACCAGATCGTTGATAGCCTAATAGTTAAAGGCTGAGGAAGACTAAAACTCCAAATGAAACTATTAAAAAGGACTTATATTTGAGTGTTCTATTTTAAGATTTGGTTTTTGACAAAAGTAGTGGTGTCATTTCATTCATATGGCTAGTTCCTTTTAATGATAAAAGGCTTTGTTTTTGTACTCTATTTTAGCTTTGTTGAATCATTTGAGCACCTCAACATTTCTGCATGCTGCATGATTGTTGTTCCTTATAAGGACTTCATATACAATATATACCTGCAACTTCTATTCAAACTTTTCACTTTGTGTACAGAAAGAGAGAGGATCCAGCGTGAGAAACTTCGAGATTTGGCAGTTTTTGAGAGGCTAAATGGTAATCCTTCAAAATCATCCCCAGCTCTTGCTGTCAAGAAGGTAGGATCAAATTTGTTCTCATATGTTATCTGTGATTAAATTGATGATAACAGTGTTATCATTCTACCTGTTTTGATGATCTCCATACGAAATTACAAACTGTGGCTTCAATATATGGTTCAAGTTTGATAAATTTAGTAATGAATTTTGAAAGTTCAATGGTTATATGTTGACACTGGAGGGTATTGTTTACGATTTTTAATTGCATAATCTGTTTATTGTTACATATCTGCCGCTGACGCTTTAAGGATGTGTCAGCTTCACGGTACAGTTGAAGCTTTATTATGATGCCAGTATGAAGTTTCTAAACAGATAAATGTGTGCATCAATGTATTCTACTTTTGATTGAATGATGACTTATGATTGGTGATCCCATGCTTACTTGTAATGTGGCCAAAATAGTAGGTATAAGTGAAGGGAAACACTCACCTCTTTAGCTTGCTTTTGGGGTTTAGTTAGTCGTGAATTTTTTTTGCTTCAAAGAATTATTTAGATAGGATTTCGGTTTTTGGTAAATGAGAAACTGTATAAAATAAAAGAGGATGATAGTTTGGACCAGATAGTGAAAAATAAATATAAATGAAATGATCCTGAATTTGAAGAGTTTGAAACCATGTACCATATCATATATAGATAATGAGAAAATGGTTATTCACTATAGAACATTGGTTGTTTGTGTTAGTAAATTATAATACTACTGTGCAGAGCCTAATAAAGGTTGTTTTTATTTAATCATTTGGCACAATCAACATCCTTAAATCCAATTAAATGAAAAATTTAGGGGTCAAGGGCAACTACAATATTTAGAGTTACAACTCCAGTTTATTAATGAATTTCTTGTAAGCAAACTTAGAATTATTGTGTATTTAGTTAGTATTGGAGTGTACATTAACTAGTCTCGGAAAATGGATTAACCATTAGTTTTAACTTCCCTAGATTCCATAAATATGAATTATACCCACTAGAATTATCAAAACACGATTCTCCCAGATTTTCATTTCTTCTGTGTATTCTAAATTAACGTTTAGCTTAATATCAAGTTGGCTCCAAAATGGTGCAGTATGGGATAAAGTAAATTATATATCTGATTTTGAAAGATATTTAGCAGGGTGCAATACTACGTATACTTTATAAAGCATGTGATTTCACTTTTCACAGTTTTTTTTTTTCTCTAAGTTTATATTTTCCGTAATCCGCGTAAGGTGAATCAGATGTTCGAACGAGACTGTTGTAACTCATTGGTTGATGGCATAGTATTTTAGTGACTTTTATCGGGAGCCACCCTCCCTGTTGTTCAATATCGTCTTGTTTCGCAGCTTATTGTATTGCATTTCACTTATCAGTTTTGCAGAACTATATCCATCAAAGATGTTCAAGCATCTGATATGCGGCCTCTTAATGTATTAGAAGATACTTTAAATTACCTTTTGGGTTTGGTGGATTCCAAGGAGCATCCGTTTGAAGTAGTTCATGACTTCATCTTTGATAGGACAAGGTCTATACGCCAAGATCTTACTATGCAAAATATTGTAAACAAGAAAGCAATCTACATGTATGAGGGAATGGTATTCTTTCAGATATCTTTGATTTATACGCTTTCTTCTTTTCATCATTTATCTATATTAATGTTTCTCGTACAACTGTGTTAGGGCTAGGCTACATGATTTAAGTTGCATTTCTGATACTTGATTTCCAAGTGTCAGTTTTAAGTAAATTTCTAGGGTCTATGTAGATGCATAAATATTACTTTTAATACATTAGATGAATACCTATCAATAAACTGATCTTTGATGCATTTTATTAGCCCCAAATACAAGTCCTGCACTGAACTAGGGATTTAATTACATCTCCTGCTTCTCATGAACCTGGGTGGATAGGTTGATCAAATCAATGTGTACTGCTGATAGGCAGCCCATAGTTAGTGGGTTAATTAGGGAGTTAGATAGTTGAAATAAGGCATGTTGCTTATAAATACTAGTATGGGTCAGATGACGAGAGTTAGATAATCTGTAAGATAAGAATTTAGGAGAGTCGCGGTCTCTCAAACATTCAGGGATTTTTAATAGTTTGTAGAATCAGTAAACACCATATTTCTCTATAATCTGATAGAGTTCCTATCATCTGGTATTATTAGATATATGGTTTTTAGTCTATTAAGTGTCATCTGGTATTATTAGAGTGCATCTGTCGGGACGTCGGCAACCAGTCGCCTCTCAGATGTCGTGTTATGATATGGACTGGGATACTATAGATTGTCTACTTCCATCATCTTGTAGTATGGGGGTACCTAAATCCTACATCGAGTGGTATGAGATACTTGATGGAGTACTTATGTGACTTATTATTCCACCCTGACAACCAGCTTTTAAGGGAGGGTTTGCCAAGTGCTTGGGTGCTTATGAGATTGAAAGAGGTCAACTGTCTCAATGTCAATGGATTGCTAGAGAACAATTGGGATTTGTGCATCAATTTTCTTGGTAGAAAAATTAGCCTTTGGAATGTTTTCTAACTTTGTGGTTAGTTAGGAGGTCTGATTTCCTTTGCGCTGCGAACCCTTTGTTGAATGGAGTAGCCAAAGACTTATAGGGGTGGCTTAAAATTATGTGTAATATATTATTTTGGTAACTGTATCCAAGCACTAATATAATAAGTTCTTATGCCATTAAGTGAGGCAGAAGTAACTTTAATTAATCTTTCCAAAATGCCCCTAAGTGGCTTATCCAGTTACTTTTCTGTTATAATGGACAGAACACTTATATTGGTTTGCATGGTACTCGATGAAAAAAGTAACTGATAGGAAAGGGTTTATTGAGGATATCAGTTGAAACTTGTGCTGCTACCAACTTTAGAATTCCAATAATAATCTGATTAGACCAAAAATTGTGTTTGCACAATCAACATATGACACTAAATAGACTATTCATGTTAGTGGTAATTACATTGATTCACTCCCAATCATACAAATCTGAATAGTCCCCAAGATTGAGGAGACTACTTGAGGCCATATCAGACCTTCCCTTGTCTGACCACCTTATTCTCTTCATCAGTGGAACCACATTCTTGTGGAATCACCATATTACTTCCTCCTCCAAATCACCGTGCAAAAATGTGCATTTATCATGCCCGGTACAATGAGGGTGATAGTAGCTGCAATGAAGGCGGCTACATTTATTTTCCAACACACTCCATACGCCCAAGACTAGATAAACATTTGATAGTAGAAAAATGTCGGTGTCCTGTTAACAAATTTATGATAGGCTCTAATTCCAAATTGTAAGATGAAAAGCTGTATGTTATTTCACATTTCTTACTATGAAGGTTTCATTATTCAGACTAAGGTAATAAGTTTAGCTGTATATTTAATCACGCAGGTGAAATTTCATGTTATATCACTTCACAAGCTCTGGTGTTCTATGGGTGATCCAAACATCGCATCAATGCATCATCTCAACATGGAGCAGCTCACAAAGACATTGTCTTCTTTATTCAATCTGTATGAAGCAAATCGAAATTCAAATGATGTACATGAGAATGAAGCTGAGTTCCATTCATTATATGTGCTTCTAAATCTTGGTTCTCACCGCAAACCAATGGTTAATCCCTACATCATTAATATAATTAGTTGTTTTTTCTCTTTCTCTTATTAATTAATTCTAGCCTTGTGACATCTTAACGTTATGTAATATAGCTGTTTTTGGTCCACAGGGAGAACCACTTTCTTTATGGTTTAGTCATGTATCAACTCCAATATTGAAGTCAAAAGAAATGTGTTTTGCTAGGAGTATCGTACGGTAGCCTTTCTCCTATTTATTAAATTTGTTATTTTTATTTAGTTAAATTAAATGGACTTTTTGTTGGTTTTCTTATTAGCCTATTTCTCATTTCTCGATAATAAAACTGTGAATGTATGCCAACTACTGATATTCTTTTTTCTCTTTTCAGCTTGTTTCGACTGGGTAATTATATAAATTTCTTCCGAACTGTAGCAGCTGATGCATCATATCTTCAGTACTGCATTATGGAGCCTTATATCAATGAAGTAATTACTGCAACCAGAGATTGCATTCTTTTCCTAATATCCTTGTCTCTTAATTTTTTGGTTATTTATTTTATGCCTGTCTTGTTGGATTCACTTGGCTTTTACCTTCTTTTTTTAATATGTATTGTGTTATCTTCAAATGAAACATCTTTTGTCATTACAATAGCCATCATAAAGAATAGCCATCTTGTGTTATCTTCACTTGGCTTGCTAATGATGTCTATAACATTAAATATCTACAGAAGATGAAACGCTGGGGAAAGACAGTGAAAGTTATATTGGAATCGTGATTGTTTCACCAAAATTTTCTCCTTCTGGTCTTATTGTCCCCATATTCCTGCTTCAGCCATCTATGAAGCCGACCCACCTGCTCCAAATAAAATAAATCATTAAATCCTCCTTTTAGGTCTTTTTTAATAATTCATCTTGATGTTTTCTTTGGTCATTCTCTGCTTGTGGTGTGTTTGTTGCCAAATTTACATAGCTAGTCTCAAAACCTGGATAGAAGAGGAGGGTAGGGTTGTCTTAGACAGAGGACTGCCAAAATATAATTTTATCATATATTTCTCATCTGAGAAGAAAGAAATAAAAAGATTACATAATGGAAAAACTGTCTCATTGTTCAATTGTGCATTTATAAAAATCTATTCTTGTTCATGGTGGTTTGTTAACTTGTTACAGGAATGTGTTTTGTTTTGGTTATTTTTGTATCTTGTTTCCCTTTTGCATATTATATGTGTGTGATATAAATAATGCTGAATAAACTTAATATGTAGTTGACTACTTTTACCCGTTTTTTGGAGGAAATATTTCTTATAGTTCATGGGAGATGTTTTCTTTTATTTGCAAACATATAGATGCTTTTAAGAACTTCTATTTCCTATATTTAATGATAATGGTTTTGCTTGTGTGTACATTTAGGTTCGTTCACTGGCTTTATCGTACATAAACTTCGGTGGTTACAAACTTCATCCATATCCTCTGTTCAACCTCTCAAAACACCTGATGATAGAGGTATGAACTCTGTTTTCTGCTACAAAGTCCACGGATACACCTAAACATGTGAATTGTGATTCCTTTAAACTTTATCTTCACGAAGATGTTTATCAATCTAACATTAATTTTTTTCCCAAAAGTTCTTTCTTAATGTGTTAACCTAAGTTGGTTTTGTCATGTCAGTGTTGGTTTAATCTTCACAAATATTCTTGCTATGTGCTATTTCAACAATGACAGGAAACGGATTTGGAATCCCTTTGCCATTCTTGCGGCCTTGAGACATATACAGATGAATTAGGAAATAAGTTACTTCACACAAAGCAAACTAGCTTCAGTCACCCCAAAGGAGGGTTCAAGAAATATAGTTTTCTGGGCTTGCAAGATTATGAAAGATAGTTTTAGGGACAATACTTTCGTCACCACCAACATCAGTTCGATGTATGCATCCCGAGCAATACTACTAGATTGGAACAAGCATGATCAATGGACTGTTGCAACTATTTTCATCACTTTTCTTAAGTATGAAATCTCTATGTGATGCTATATATCAGAAAACATGGGAACATATTGTGTACTATAAGCAGATCTTGTTGCACATTTGTACTTGTAAATGTACATTTAAGTTTATATTTAGAATGTTACTAATGTATTAGGTATTTATTCTATTTGTAAACATTGGGTAATATTGCAAGGTTTAATTTGTTATAGACATTAACAAATGAAATTTTTAACTATTAAACCAAAATAAAACCTCATGAATAAACATTAAGAATTTAATCACTCTTTCCATATTGCATTTGATCTGAACTAGAGGATGTTATGTCATTATCTGAATCTTCTATAGCAAATAAAGTGTGAACTTACTCGACTATCATGTACAGTAGTTTTGATTTTTAAGTGGGTATTGTTCTTTTTGTTCAACGTTTTGGGATGAAAAAAGGAGTGGTTCTAGACTCTTCTAGACTTTGGGAGGTTTTTTTTTGGTTTTTTTTTACTGATATAAAGTTTACACCGTAGAATAATTATAGAGTTTAATGGAGATGCACTGACGGTGTAAAATAGTTTTACACGATCAGCCAATAAAAATCCATCATTTTGCCATGTCATATTAAGAAGGTGGGGTGTATTGGGGTGACGTGGCGGAAAACATGGTTGGTATTGGTTGACTGTGTAAAATTATTTTACACTGACGGTGCATATACTTTTTTCTTGAGTTTAATGGAGATGCACTGACGGTGTAAAATAGTTTTACACGATCAGCCAATAAAAATTCATCATTTTGCCATGTCATATTAAGAAGGTGGGGTGTAGTGGGGTGACGTGGCGGAAAACATGGTTGGTATTGGTTGACTATGTAAAATTATTTTACACTGACGGTGCATATACTTTTTTCTCATAATGAGTTTAATGGAGATGCAATGACGGTGTAAAATAGTTTTACACGATCAGCCAATAAAAATCCATCATTTTGCCATGTCATATTATGAAGGTGGGGTGTAGTGGAGTGACGTGGCGGAAAACATGGTTGATATTGGTTGACTGTGTAAAATTATTTTACACTGACGGTGCATATGCTTTTTTCTCATAATGAGTTTAATGGAGATGCACTGACGGTGTAAAATAGTTTTACACGATCAGCCAATAAAAATCCATCATTTTGCCATGTCATATTAAGAAGGCGGGGTGTAATGGGGTGACGTGGCGGAAAACATGGTTGGTATTGATTGACTGTGTAAAATTATTTTACACTGACGGTACATATACTTTTTTCTCATAATTATAACTGTGACATAATTTGTTTTGGGATGACATATATTTGTGTGGCAAACTAGGTGAGTCCTCACATTCTAATAGGATTTTCTTCATATGCAAAAATTAAAGATTGAACTTTTTTTTTTGACAAACAATTAAAGATTGAACTTAAAAGATACTAATCTGTTACCACTTAGATCAATATATTGTTGGTTGTTACACGACCGATTTAATCTACTATGAGTAGATTTGTAACTAGTATATGAAATTTTAAATAGTTTGTAATCATATTTATAAATTTAATCTCATTATCTATAATTATAAAAAAAAATGTTATTATCTATAAGTTATGAGTGCAATTAAAAATTATATAGTTCAAAAAACTAATTATAAATTATTGACTAGTTCAAAAATAAAATTACTATTTTTTATTTTATTTCAATGACCAATTTTAATAGCCAAACGTAGTAGTATTTAAACCTTTGCATATCTTAATTGTCACAAAAAAAACCTTTGCATATCTTCTAAAAGGCGTCTACATACATTCTTTGTTTCTTATCATTTTTGGTGAATTCTCACATATCTGTTCGCATCTTTACATCATTTTCATTGTAAACCTTTTATTGAAAGAGGAAAATATTATTATATATCAATTTGTTACATGCATCTTGTCTTGTTTGTGACAAAATAGTTTCAGATTTTATCTTCTTGTGCTTACATATTGAACATTTCATATGAAATGAAATTAATAAAATGAAGCATCTTCCAATGTATATCGACATAATCAAGAAAAATGAACCTTACTCTTAAGAATGGAATTATTCATCAATTCTTTTTATAGTTTTTTAAAGCCTTTTAATGTTTCTTATTCAAGACGGGAGAAACTATAATTTGTCATAAGCATGAACTTTTACTAATATCACTAGTAAATACATTGTTATGGTTTTTTTTTTTGGTACAAGATTTTCAAAGGAGTTTAATTGAAGAGATTCATTAGAAATAGAATCATGCATGACGTGATCGTGTCTTCAAAAACATATTTAATCATATATATCTACAAAGTGTGCATAAAATAAAGAAGTATATCTTAGGACTTAGGTAAACCTTAACAAGTGCATTGGTTGTGAAGTGGTAGAAAATTACAAAGCAATGCAACAGCCAATGTTAAAACCAAAAAAGAAAAATATTAATTGCATTTTATATTATATATTTGGTGCATATTTATACAAGTAGAATAAAACATGAGATAAAATAGAAATGTGTATAGTAAAGTGTCAATATAGTGTAAAACATTTGATAGGTGATTGATTTTCATTAGTGCGTACTATTAGAATCAGAGGTGCAAAATATAGAAATACAAAATGACGGCTAGGTTTCAGTAATATCAGAATAACATTGCTTAACAAAATAAGAATTACAAAGACAATTTATAATAATACCTAATGGACTACTAGACTACTAACACATAAAGTCCAATACTTAAAGTCCTACTATATCTAACACGTACTAAGAAACACATAAAAGGTTTGATTTTTTAACATATTCTTAGACTAAAAAAGGGTAATATAAAGTTTCTATTTTATAGTTCGGGTTGTAAGGATATTGTACTATATATATAAAAGTCGTAAATCAAACTTTAAACACACCATTTATTTATTTTAAGGGTGAAATTTATAACCACGCCTGAGTCTAATTTTGTATTCTAAATCTTACACTTAAAGTAGAGTCTAATTATCAAAAAAACTTAATAAAAATAATAAAATAATACTAATTCCATATTCATTAATATTTGTCATTTAAAGAACAAAAGTTAAGATTAAAAAAAAACACAAAACCAATAAAAATATTCGTTCCTATGAGTTTAGCTCAGTTGACAGGACATTTTTTATATAAGGGTTGAAGTTCGAATTCCATATATGCACCTTACTTATCTACCTTAAATGTGAAATTTCTAACCATTAAACAATGAAAATATATTCACAATATGAATTTAACTATGGATGACCCTTCCAATGTAACACACTCTCAGGATCAGCACCATTTGACGTGAGCATTTGACAGTTAATAACTAATAACCGATTCCCTTTATATAATAATAATAATAATAATAATAATAATAATAATAATAATAATAATAATAATAATAATAATAATAATAGTAATAATAATAATAATAATAATAATAATAATAATAATAATAATAGATTCCTAAATTTAATATTTTTCCTTAATCCATATTTTTGTCCCTTGTTTTATATGATTTTGGCCTATACATATCTTATTCTGGAATTTATTATTATGTGAATCTTCACATAGCTGTCCCTCGCTTTTGGATTTTGCAACTTTTTTTTTTAATTCTTTTAATTTTTGATAGTGTCACAACTAACGGCCACAATCTCCCCGAGAGGGTAACGTCTGCGTGGATTTCTTAGCGAAGCATGGTGTTAATAATATTGTTGTTTACTCTTCCATCACCAACCCGCATGTGGGTTTGACCCTTCCCTTGCTAGCTGAACGCTAGTGGGACCTGGTTCCCAAATAGTTTTTCTTTTCCATTTCTTTTTCTTTCGCTTTTTCCATATTGTACAAAAAAAAAACTGACGACCACAATATTGGAGTCCTTAAAATAAATTGGTTAGAAATTTTACGTCAAATTTATGTGTACGAAAGAACATTTGTTTAGATGTTATATCTTTAAATGGACCTCAATACTTTGAATGATTAATATTGACTATGGTTTTAAATTGAGGTTGTGGTTGCCGATGTGGTCATTAGATTGCAGTCATTGCGGTTGTTGCAACATGCAATGTGACTTTTGAGGCGTAAAATGATTTTGAATTTTCATAAACTAAATAAAAAGACACTACTATGTTACTATTATTTAGCTAGCCACCATTAACCATTGCAGTGTTTCGGTTTATTTCATAAGTACCGATTCAAAAGTGTTTAAAATACACAACTGATAGATTATTAAAAGGCTAAACTATATTTTTGGTCCCTTACAATTATTTTAGGTTTGAATTAGGTCTCTTACGTTTTAAAAGTTTCAATTTGGTCCCTCACGTTATCAAGCTTTGCATTAGTTAGTCCTTTCCGTCAAATTTTTAACTAATTCCGTTTGATCCTTACAGGTGACTGACAATTTGGACATATAAATACTATTTTGGACATGTTCAGTGTCATTTGGGATGCTAACTAAGTAAAAAAAAATAATTAAAAATAATATATATTACTTATAATAATGGAATTGGCCCCAAAAAAAGTGTCCAAAATAGTGTCAACGTGTCCAAAATAACATTCACGTGTCCAAACCGTCAGCCATGTGTAAAAATCAAACGAAGTTAGTGAAATATTTGATGTAATTGACTAACTAATGCAAAAGTTAATAACGTGAGGGACCAAATTGAAACTTTTAAAACGTAAGGGACCTGATTCAAACCTAAAATAAACGTAGGGACCAAAAGTACAGTTTAGCCTTATTAAAAATATGATATGATTTTTCATTAGATTTGATGTAAATTAGGATGTAAGATTCATAGATTTTATTTTATGGTGAGAAAATTTCTAACAAATATGGCCGAAATCTTCTGATGCGGCTCCTGATGCATGGCAATACACACAATGCGGTTGCCGAGGTTAACACACGAGCAATACTGCACATGTGGCCGTAATTGCGAATGCAGACCGCAATTTAAAACCGTGATATTGACTTCCACCGAAACATATCCTTTAGACTCATGTCGAAGAGAATCTCTAGGGAGAGAGAATTCCCTCTTTAAATAGATATCAGATTCTCAACGGATTAGTCCCCGACTAACCAACTTACATGAATATAAACCAATCAAAGACATCAAGTTACACAATAGAGAGAAACAAACAAACAAAAACAAGTAACAAATCATACCTATTTTAGTAGTAAAAATAAAAAAAGTTTGTATAAAACATTAAAGCAATAATAGTTGATGATGTCTGATGAATCACAGAGGGTTGTAGTGATCCACCATGCATCTAGAGACTTCAGTGCAAGAGCTCTTAAATGGGCCATTAATGGCTTTTCACTTGAGCATGGAGATAGCCTTACACTTGTTTCAATTCTTCACCATGTCAAGAGTCCAACTAGTGCCAAATTTCGTGAGTTTTCCTTTTTATATTTCATTTTTGTGTTGTGTACTTTTAAATAAAAGTAGGCTATTTCATACCAAAATATTTAGTTTTTGAGTAATTGTAAATTTATAATATAGTTTTTTTTTTCTCAAAATTTCTTCAGGGGCAATATTTGGTACTGATCAAAATATTGTTGATGAAGAGATTTCAAAGAAGAAAGAAAAGATGTATAATAATGCATGTATCAAGAAAATTACCGAGAAGTGTCAAACACACAAGGTTTGATGCAGCAAGATGATATATCATTTTATTTTTTTTTAGATTTATGTTTATAGATTGAAGAATATGTGACTTCAAAAATATATCATAGTAAATTTATTCCATTTTTAAGAAAAACTTACAGCTCAATTGTTTGATTAGATATGATATATGATAGAGTACTAAGATGTTGTTTGATTTGTATTAGAAAGCAGTAATTGTGTCACACAGTTATTGATCCTCGATTGTCACATCTGAGTAAATGGTCGATATTGTTTAAAATTGATTTAGCGGATATGTAATATAAGCCGTTTTTTATCAACAATGACCAAAACATATTTCTCCGTGAAATCGCATAATTCTTTACTGCACATGATCTGGATATCTGTCGGGATCCATCTGATTTATGTAGTCGGCCTCACCTAGTGGGGTAAGGCTCGATTGTTGTCGTATTTTTTATAGCAAGAACATAGTGTAAATTCTATCATTTATTTGTTGTGGTTGTTTAGATTATGATAAATTACCTAATGATTCATCATTTTCATGAATGAAATTTTTCAGATTCAGTTCATGATAGAAGTTCTTCCTGGGAAGTTACCAGAGCTTGCTATAGATGCTGCCATCCGTTTGAATGCAACATCAGTTATACTTGATAGGTACTCCAACTCATTCAAACATTTATTTTCAATGATAATTTCAATTTTCAAGTATATTTAATTTAATTATTTTCAACCTTATAAACAAGACTAATGAAAATTCTAAAACTTATAAACATATTTTGCCTTTTATATCTTAATGAGTTGTGGAGATTTTATGTATGACATGCAGAGATATGAAGAAATACAAGAAGGATTTCATGCAGAGTCTCTCTTGTGCTTTGCTTATAATGAAACGTGATCACTCCATTAAGCACTTGAAAGGGCCATGGAAAACAATGATTTCTTTTAGAGGATATGACAATGAAAGTTTTGAAAAATGTAAGAAAACTAACCAATATAGTAGTTATTTTTATATTCTTGATTTCCATATTATAGTACGTGTCTTTCGATTTTAGTCCCTCCGAGACTTTTCCTGAGTTTTTAATCTGAAAAATTTGAGGACTAAAACTGGAAGACACTATATATGCAACAGAGACTAAAAACATATTTAAGCCGTCAATATATTTTCATCTAGCTGCATTTTATGGCAGAGGTTTCGAGCGATATTCATATCATGATGATTCAGCCGAACCATCTTATAGAATAACATTATTATCACTAGGTTTATCAAATGCATTATAAATCAAAACATTGACAGTGCATACCGATTAAAAATCATGAACAGGTTCTGAATCCTCACCAAGTTTGTGGAGCATGGCAAACGCCGTTTTCCGCTCCAAATCGAGCTGTAATCTTAGAAAAATCGTTTGTCATCAAATTCATTGTCAAATAAAACAAACTCCTGAAGATAGAGATCTAGATATGGCAAGAGGTTATTGCTTATTACCTGGTGCTCCTGAAATGTATCACAATGAGACAACAATTGGACATATTAGCAACCATGAATCATATCATATAGTTGAAAAATTCAAAAATTCGGTTTGCTCAGTGTGTGAGAACAAAAGGCCAAAATTTGAATTGATGAAAGAATACACATATGTTGAGCTCCATGAAGCAACGCATGGTTTTTCGCCAAAGAATTATTTATCAGAAGGCGGATTCGGTTCTGTTTATTGGGGAAAGCTACACGGACTAAAGATTGCGGTTAAGAAACATAAGTTTGCAAGTCTTCAAGGAGAGAAAGAATTCAAATCTGAAGTTAATGCACTAAGCAAAGCAATACATGAAAATGTGGTCATGCTGTTAGGGTCTTGTTCCGAGGGAAATAACAGATTTCTCGTATATGAATTTGTTTGCGATGGCTCACTTGATCAGCATTTATCGCGTAAGAGAGTAATGAACTTAAAAATTTGTGTCATGAATCTCCTAATATGATTATGAGTTTAATCGGTATGCACTGTCAATGTTAGAAAGTTTTACTCATATAACAATGTGAAATATCGTAAGATATGACATTGGATGTATTTGTATAACTTTTTTACGCTGACGGTGTATAAGAGTTAAATTTCATGATTATTACATTTAAGGTATACTAACTCTTTCTACATTCTAAAATCATGCAGAACATTCTAGAAAACCTCTTTATTGGCCAGCCAGGATCAAAGTGGCCATTGGAGCTGCAAAAGGCTTGTTATATTTGCATGAGAATAATATAATACACAGAGATGTTAGACCAAGTAACATCCTTGTTACACATGATTATGAAGCAATGGTAATGCAGTGCACAAATTTATTTATTTTTTGAACTGGAATGTTTAGTGAAAATTAATTTATTTTCTATTTATTTATCAGTTGGGAGATTTTGGACTGGCTAGAACTGAACAAATGGACTCAGTGTACTCAACAGATGTTGTTGGAACATTAGGGTATATGGCACCAGAATATGCAGAATCTGGTAAAGTGTCAACCAAGTCAGATGTGTATTCTTTTGGGGTGGTGCTTCTTCAGTTAATAACAGGAATGAGGACAACAGACAAAAGGATTGGAAATAAAAGTCTTGTGGGATGGGTAACAATCTTTGTGAAACAACATTTTTAATGAATGAGCATAGCATGCATTTTGTGTTTCATTACTCTCCTCAATATAAATAACATGATGTTGAAATCATAATCTTCTCCACCGGCACAGGCACGCACATGACAGGTGTCTGATATTGGCGCGTAGATATCAGTAATAATCTAAGAAAATGGAAGTGATTGAATGCAATTACATATGTCAGTATTGTGTCGGATATCAAACATGTCTTCATCAATCTGACGTGTTGCCACTACATATCGAAAAAGTGCCACATTAAATTCATTGCTATTTAGTTTCTATGTTTTTAATTCATTGCAATTTGCATGTTTCTTTCAATTTTTGAGCTCTTGATTAATTACAGGCTAGGCCATTACTGAAGGAAAGGAACTATCCAGATCTAATTGACGAAAGGATGATGGATACCTATGATTGTCATCAGCTTTTTTGGATGATTCGTCTAGCAGAAAAATGTCTCACCAGGGATCCTCAGAAGCGATTATCAATGGATACAGTAAGTCTACTTATCAGTGAATTTCTTTCTAATAATCATTTTTAGACCTCTCAAGCTTTGACCACTAAAGCTCAACATTCAAACATCTCCTTCAATTATTCCTGTATTAAAATTCCAACAATATTATTAAGGTTGCTAACATAAGTAGAAAACTACTTAATCCCATAAGTCATTTTTATAAGTTCTAAATTCATACACATAAATTCAAATACTAGTGAGTTGCAAATAATCTCTTCCAAAAGTACTCCAAATATCATGACTGATCAACAGTCAAGTACACAGATGAAAAGAAAAATATTGACTTAGAATACAAAACGTGACATTTCTTTCCTTGAGATTATAAGTCTTATAGCTTAAACTAAAAGTAATTTTAACATAAATAGTTTGGAGAAGTATTTAGAGATTTTTCAGAAATGTATAATATTTAACAAATCGTATTTAACAAAACGATTTTTAAAAGAAGTTTACACACAAAACTAACTAGTAAAACATTAAAAATATATTTTTGGTTAAAATGTAAAACAAAGGGATACTAATAATATATTAATTTTCACAAGCAATGAATTAATTTGACATGTGAAACTGCAGGTGGTTAGTGCATTAACTCATATAGTAGAAGGCAACACATGTAGCATGGTACTAAGAGACTGTTCACCAGCACGGTCAGATTCATCCTATGACATGTCAGAATCTCTTTTATCAGAAGATGTCTCTCCAGGATTAGATTATGATGATGATGAAGAAGAAGATGGAATCGTCTGTGTAGGATGTAACGCAATTAATTTACGACCCCCACCATCTCCTCCTTTAGGAAGCACTTCATGGAGTACAACAAGGCACAAGTATGTATATACACAAGGCTGAATGAATCTTCCTATCCAACTGGGTTGGTTATATGTTAGTATGTTAAACCATTATTATATCCTATGTTGAGTGCTAGTATATGTAAAAAGAAAACCTTGACCAAATTCTTCTTTTTCTAATTCTAGTTTATTTAAATAATGTTGCTCCTATTTTGTATGTTCCTTCACTTCACAAAAATAAAAATGTTACCAATCTTAGAAGAATAGATAATACATCAAACTTTGTTGTAAGCATAGCTTTCTTGATTTAGCTCTTCTAAGGGGAGTGATTTATTATGCATCATGTTCAAACCCGAGTAAAAATGTCCAGCCTAACAATATTGGCATTATCGGTTATGTCTTACGAACCCCGTTAGGCATTTGTTAGTAAACCAAATATAGAAATATTGTATTGAAAAATGAGTATTCAATTTCTGGAAAATATAAAAATTGTCTTTTTCAACACAAAAGCTTCTATTTTTGATTACTTAACAAGGTGCCCTAGGGGCACATGTTATTGAGACCCTTCTAAAAAAAATTAATAAAACTTAACATTAACAAATGATCATGACATATCAAGAATTTTCAACTACAAAATATCAGGTCAAACGAAAACAAGCAAAATATTACAAGCCATTCTCAATCCGTACAGCTACATGTTGTTTCAAATGCAATGTTGTTCTACACAAATTAATCGCAAGTCTTCAAAAGCATTTGTCTGCAAAATATTCATGGAGGTATACAGTTACAAAGACACGTGACACCAAAAGTCTCTAACCAATGCATCAGTACTAAAAGATCACACCCATATAAAATCTCTATCGGCCTAGGAGATATTAACACCTGGTCGTAATTAGTACAGGAGTTTCAAATCACACATCTCAGGTGTTTTCTTAACCAAGATCAGATATTTGATAGACAGCAGGCATGTTGTTCCATGCAAGAGAACCAAACTCCCATACCTGACTTGGGTTAGAAGTTCCAGCAGTCGTATGTTTATAGTTTGTGGCTAATTGATCTTCGAAAAACATTGATGTAGCACCAGTCATGGATTGGTTCTTGTCATGCCCGGAGTATGGCTCATACCAACCAGAAGCAAGCAAGAAATCGGGCCGACTAAAGTTCAAAAGAGACGTGGTTTGATTTTCACTGTCAGGGGTCCAAACCTGGTCAACATACTCGCATTTCACATTGTTGCCTGCACATGAAATAAAGAATTAACAAATATTTTTATGGTGTGCATAAAGACTTCTATGCTTTGTGAATTAAGAAAGAGTTCCATTAAGCCTTTTTCTATAGAACATTTCCAAAATTATTTCAAAATTTGGCACTTGATTAAACATCAAACTACACAATGGAACAGGAAATCTCCAAGATAATGAACGGTTTTCAGATTGTGCTAAAGACATACAAACAAGTGTATTAGTGTGTGAACATTTTCAATGACCATCCATCATATCACGCACTCAAAGGCACTAACCATTAATGGTATGAACAGGTGGCTGCTCATCTAGTGAATTTCTGTTGGCACTAACAGCAGGGCACTCATTCAATATTGAAGACGCGCCAAATGGAGATACAGGGTCAGCATAGTCTTCCCATTCTGTCTCACACATGTTCAAAGCAGAGCTGTCTTCTCTTTCACCAGGAGTTGCAGTAGAAGAATTTGAACTCTTGTCATAATATTGGTTTTTTGAACTGCTTGGAGTCTTCCACTGATAAAGTACAGATTGCAGAAGGCCACTATTTTGTGGAGAAGAACAATCTGACTCCAGTGTACTAACTGGTGCAGGAGACTGAATGAAATCATCAATTGACTCAAGTAAAGGAGGCGGGGGAGATGTAACCCAGCTACCTAAATCAATTTCTGAATTTTGGAGTGAAGGGAGCTCCAATTTCGCAGCCTCGAAAGGCTTAGAAGTAGAGGAATTGTCATTCATAATTGAATGGCTGTAACACATTGAGCTGTGTAAGGAGGGACCAGGATCAAGGGGTGGTTGCACCCCGAATGATTGTGTCAACTTATTAAAAGTATCATCCTGAACATGATCACATGGATAAAAATCATTTCTGTCAATATAACTGAAATCAAGAAATGGCATCGTTGACTCTCGGAAACGTTTGTGGTTAGAAGATGTCGATGGCACAAAACTACAATACTGAGAAGAATCAAAACCATTTAGCATATTGCCATAAGCAGAAATATCAGGAAGCTCAGGCACATAAGGTAAGATTCCCTGGTTATCCTTCAGAGAGCCAAATATTGCATCATGTTTATCGAAACACTTTTTCTGCAAGAAATCAGGACGCACTTTATTGCGACCATTAATTCCACCAGTGCTTTGCACATGAAGAATCTTTTGCAATACTTCAGGGGGATAAAGTGGCAAGCCAGCTCGGTTACGCCTCTTGATCCGAGTGTTCCAATAGTTCTTTATCTCATTATCTGTACGACCAGGCAACTGCAAGCCAAGGAAATAAACCACTATAATTGATAAAGAAAATAAGCACAAAACAATGGAAATAAAAACTTGAAGAAAATACTGATTGCATAAATTATAAAATCCTGTGGAGTGCATGATCATCCTGAAATGTTTTAATCCAAAGTACCAAGACATTTACATGTAAATTTTGGCAAGTTGCCTGAATAAGCTAAACCTCTCAAAATTATAAAAAATAAAATGAGAGTTAATAAATAAATAAAAGAAACGCAGGAGTTTCCTTATAATTAAGTCAATTTCAGAAAAGAATGTAAAAGTTCAAATTCAGAGTTCTATGTGCACATACATGATACATCAATGATACTGCTATATATTCTGATATTTACACACTAATCCACTATCAACTGAATATGCTTTACAATCGAAAATAATAGATGTTTCCCTATTAAGGTAAGCAAATACTAAGAAGCACAAGGTTATAGCAATAAAGAGAGTGTTATATGCGCACAGCCTTATAAACTATAGACGGACAATTACCACGACAAATTCTAGTATCTGCTGTATAACTTTACAACTAACCTAATCTGCAACTGGAGTTCTCAGTCACAATGTCCAAGCCAAAATAAATCATTTGCAAACATAGAAATTTGAGTGTTGTAAAGCTCTTCATTCCGTAAAAGTAGACAGAAAATTTAATGTAGAATGAAATATTTATACTTAATGGGTAACGTTATGCATTAGGAATCGAACAAAAGACAAGTGAACTGTATTCTACCGGATTTGTTAGTGTGAATCTCTACGTCATCTTATCGCCTACTAGGATATCCCAAGCCATACACAGTATTTAATATTTATTGGTGACGATACAGTGTTTAATTAACATTCTTCTTTATTAAATGCACAAAGCCAACTAGCTTGCTCCGTATTTTAGAGAAGTTAAAAAAGTTATTAGATGTAACAATATTCAAGGAAGATGTAACAATGACATCAGTAATGGAAAATGAATAGAATTCAAAGATATCATAAAAACCTGAAGAAGAAAAAAAGATTGCAAAAGAATATGTAAGGCAAAGATAAACAATACACAATATGCTTACAAAGCTTGCCATGCGTGCCCATTTGTTTCCCATTTTTGCATGAAGCTCACAAATCAACTGCTCCTCTCCTGCAGTAAATGTCCCTTTCTTTAAATTTGGCCTCAGGTGATTAGCCCACCGCAATCGACAACTTTTTCCACAACGTAGCAGGCCTGTATGCTTATGTACGGCATTCCAGTTCCCCTCTCCATTCTTCTTGACATAATTGGCCAAAATATCATCTTCAGCAGATGTCCATGGCCCTTTCTTCAGAACAACTCCACAGGCACTTCCGTCATAACCCTCATCATCCAACTGTGACCCAGTCTGACCATCGTGGAACATCTCATCCTCAATCTCCCTTTTCATCCGCCTCATCATATATTATATGGTTTCTGCCCAAAGCATATCACAATCACAGACAAAATCCTTAAAATATAAAAAAGAAAACACAGATAAAACCATAAAAAGTTCTAAATATCCATCCACAGCCACAAAAATTGAGTTTACTTCTTTACTTTCAGATATTTCATTTTCATAGAGAAAAAGAACAATAATAAATGATGACCTGCGCGTAAAAAGCCTCAAAAACTAAAACACAATTTCCAAAGCACATAAGTGGAAAAAATAAAAATCAAAAGCACCATATTAACCAACCAGCTCCATCCATTCTTTTATAAAGATAATAAACAAAAATTAAAACAATAAGCATAAATTTCAATGGAAAAAGTTTGTAATTGAGCAAAATTATATCAATATTCGGTAATTCATGATGCTCTGCTCTGGACCAGGAAAGCAAGATTTCTCATACCAAAAATAGAGAAAAACATTATATTCAACCACAGTATAAAACGAATCATATTTATCCAATACAGAATCAATCAAATAAATACACACTGTAAATACATGATTATTTCACATGAAAAAGCAAAACACAATTTTATGCCCTAAACACATAACACAAATTTCAATTATTTTTCAACTAACCAAACACACCTCTAAATCCAATGATTGAAACAGAGCACCGCATTTATTACACTACAAAATCAATACTAACATTTAACACGAACAATAACAATGAAGATAATGATTAGTAATTAATTAACTCTATTAATGTGAAAAAATCCAAAAATTCAATGAAAACAAGAATGATAAACAATGAATACTAGAAAACGATACCTGAATTAGGACGTGATCACACTAAAATCCAAAAACCACCTCGTTTGAAATCCAAAGCTGAATTGAGCTAAGAAACAGTGAAAATCTTGTTCCTAAAATCAAAATAAAAGATTATAAATGAGTTTGAAGATGTTATTAGAAAAAATTAGGTTAGATAATGGAAATCAAAAAAAGAAAGAACGAAGCATTTCCATGGAATAGTATTAACCCTAATTTAGAAAGTGTGAAAAATTCAGAAATGGAATGAATCAGAAGAAAGAAGAAGATTGAATTGAGTTAATCCACAAACCTTAGAAGAAAATTCAGAGAAACACTTTGATGAGAGAGAGAGAGAGAGAGGGTTTTGGTGTTCGTGTGAATTAAAAGAAGAAATGATTATTATGATTTATGAGATGAGATGAGATGAGAAGTGAAGAGAGAGAAATGAAATGAAATTGAAATGAAGAAGTTGTAGTGGTAATAGTACTACCAACCCACATAAAACACCTTTCACTTTGGTTTTTCAATCTTATGTTTTTTTGTGTACTTTTAATTCATTTTACATACAACACATGCTATTAATGTGGAATGGATTTTAACATTCATCTAAAATCTATTTTTTTGACCAAATCTTTTTAAAAATCTATTTTTCTGATCAAATCATTCTAGATCATGTTAAGTGTAGTATGTTGTAATAATTTTTTTTAAAGCATAGATACCCAAAATGACTTATGTGTGACTTATGTGTTGTAATTTTGCTTTATAGCTTTGTTATTTGTATTGATTTATGTAGGGATGATTGTATTTGAACCAATCCAAAAATAAAACCGTAAATCGAACCAATTCAAATTGAAAATCACAAAAAACCGTATTTAGTGTAAACCGCACGGATCATTTTCCTTCTAAACCGTACGCTTTGGTTTACGGTTTTCATTTTATAAAATCGAACCAAACCGCAATACTTAACTTAACTCTATCAAATCAACCTATTACATAGTACAACTTAGCAAGTCCAACCAAAATTGATTCTATAAAACAGTAGGCTATCAAAATATATTATTTCATGTGACCTAGAACTATATTGTTGATATTAAAAATAAGTTCGTATGTAGTATATGGATATTATATCATGTAACCAATAAAATAAAATAAAATTTTCTACGATTATTGTGTAACAAGTTGGTAATATTATCATTTTTATATCGCGATAAACCGCACAAACCGAACCAACCCTAACCATATTGGTTTGGTTTGGTTTGGATAACTTTTTAAAATCAACCGAACCGAACCAAACCAAACTGCATGCAATTTTATCTCGCGGTTAGGATGACTTTTATACTTAAAACCGAACCAAATTGCACCGCGATGTCAGTTTGAATTTTGTATGCATTTATCCATTATGTATTTAAGATGATTTTTATTTTAATTTAACTTTTTCTATTAAAAAAATAGTTTAAAAGGTTAAAGATCAAATTTTAAATTTTGGCAAAAAGAATTGACTTGCAAATTATGTGATTTGACTTAACGAGTTGAACTTAACGAACCTAACCAAATTATTCGTGAATTTTAAGTGAGCTAAAAAAGAGCTTGTATCAAACTTGAGGGGAGTTTCGAACTAAATCAATTATTATCAAGTCGGATTGAGCTCAGTCAGCTCGATTCATTTCCAGCTCTAACTGCAGTTAGTCTAAACCACACTCCTCAAACTCCACATAAAAGGGCAGGGCCGTCTCCGGCTATTTAGAGGCCCCGAGCTAATAATAAAATAGACCCCGAATAAAAAAAACAAATTTTTTTAAAAAAGAACCTCATATATTTCAATTGTAAATTACATCAATATTATTAAAAATAATAATTCATCCTTATAACTATCAACATAAAAAAAAGTCATCAACATTTTGTATATAAAAAAAAATCATCAATATTCTGATTTTCAACCAGAATTTGTGGTTCTTTTATTGAGTTAACTCATCAAGTATTTTTTTTTATGCTTCACACATCTAATCTTAGAAGACAATTTAGGAGACATAGATGAATAATAAAAATAAATAAAAAATCTGAAATTTCTTATTATTCTTGACCAATTCTACTTTAAGAGATAATTAACAAATAAAACTAATATTTTAACGAAAAATAAAATTATCAATTAAAAAAGCATTTACAAATTGTGATAATAATGAAGAAATAATAATGAAATATGCTAAGGAATATATTATGTTAACACCAAACCCTTTTAGAAATATTAATATTAACTATATTTATTATGCATTGATCTCTTAGAATAAAATTCAAAAGTTTTCTTAGGTGAGGTCCGAACCCACAACCCCAAAACACCTTAGGACGCGTGCACGCACCATTAGACCAAAGAACATTTCATGAAACAAAATCTTCAAACAACTACTTAACCAATATTTTTAGTGATAGGCTTAAACAAAAACAAAAAAATTGAGGCTCCAAATATTTGGAGGCCGAGTGCTGAAGCCCTTGTTGCACATGTCCAAAACTGGGCCCGTAAAAGGGTTACGAAAATAATACATTAAATTCACACTTTTTGTATCCAAATGAAAATCTAGGTAACGTTTTGGTAACACCATTGCAATCAGGCTCCAGTTATCACTCATGGTCACGACTTATGACATTGACAGTTGCTTTGAGATCCAAGTACAAGCTGCACTTCATAAATGGATCTCTTCCTCTATCCTTGGATGATAATTATGATTTCATAGCTTAGGATCGGTGTAACACGATGATTATATCTTGGGATCGGCGTAGAATTATGTTTTTGTTATGTTAATTTTAAAATATCTCTATTAATATTTACATGTAAAGATTCATTTAATTGCATTTGTAATAACGATTATTAATTAATGAAATCATTAAATTGACTTTGATAAAAAAAAACTAAAATTACTTTAATTGTGCAAATAAATTTATGTATTATTATTATTATTATTATTTTACATGGTTAAATTTTTATTTTATATTATTGTATAATTGGTTGCTTATATTAATAACTTATGAAAATATTGATGATTCATTTTTTATTAATTTTTTTAAAAAAATTATGAAGTAATATATTGATTTGAGTTTCCCTTGTTGAGCTGGATAAATGGAGGTGTCCGGTGTTCAAACTTTCACATGTGATGTTTCTATTAATTGAAGTAAGCTCATGGAGATATTAGCTTTTAAAATTACTAATTAGGAAAAAAAAATCAACCAACCATGAATTAGTCCAAATATTAATAAATTTGAATTATTTAAACAAATGGTCAAAGCTGGATTGCTAATTTATGTATGTAGAAAAAAGAAAAAAAAAATTCACTTTATGTGTTTCACAAATTCTCCAATAAAAACTACTTACTCCAATCTTTTTAACAAGAGATAGTTGATTTTTTATATCCTTTCAATAATTAATGTATATAAGTTATAATATAAATACATTAATTGTTGAATGAATCTAAAAAGTGAATTGTCTTTTATAAAAAGGACCAGAAAAAATAATTATTATTAAACAATAACCAAAAAAATAATTATTGTTAAAGAAATTTACGAAAACTTATAATACGGGAAAAGGTTGTCGACATACATCTGCATGAACATTGCAAACTGAAAGGAAACGTAAGAAGAGTAATAATTTTATCGGTCATGTTAACCGGTGCCTCGGGGCATTTGTTAAGGATGCCAAAAGAAGAAAATTTTAAATCTAAAATAACACTTTTTACATTTTCGAGGAGTTGACTACACAACTTTCAATACTATATTATTATATTTGATTCCTTAAACGGTGCTGGGGGTACCGTTTAGCATTTTGCTAATTTTATTTACCTTGGTCATGATTTTCGGTTATTGAAATACGATTTTTGAGCACGTCATAACGTCACCTTAATAATAATGTCTAGTTTTGAAGTGACAAAGGTAAGAAAATTAGAAACGAAACCATGAAAGTTGGTGGTGTGTGTTTCAATGTTTTGGACTAAACTACATAGTGTTGTGTTTCATGTTTTTGACTGGATTACATTAATTAAGAAGTAAAGTCCAAACAAATAGTAATAAATCGATTTGAATCATCTTCGATTATTCTTTCATATTTTCTCTTCAATTGTTAATTTAATAGTTGACAAATTAAAAAAAAACACTTCAAAAGTGAGAAAAAAAAATATTTTCAATTTATCAATCATTAAATTAACAATTGAACAGAAAACATAAGAGAATAATTAAAGATGATCCAAATTCGTAATAAAATACGCCACTCATTCTTTTCGAGTGGCAAAACTAATTTTTTTAAAAATTACATTTATAAACAAAACAAAAAGGAGAGATTAAAGAACATAAATAAACTAGTAAAATACAATTATTTTCTTTTAATCAAATAATTTATTTTACTCGTTAGACTAAGACAAAAAAGAAATGAGAAATTGTGATTTGAACTTCTACCATAAAAAATTGTAGGGTTTTATTACGGATAAAATTATAGGGTTTTTTTTCACCATAAAAAAAATAGGAACTATTTTAAATTATAAGTCAAATTGTAGGGATTAAAAATATATTTAACCCTAAAATGTTACTCTCTCTGTTCCAAAATATAAGTCGTTTTGGAAAAAAATATTGTTCTAAATTGTAAGTCGTTTTATAATACCAATTAAGTATTTAATAATATTTTTTCTATTATACCTTAATTATTTATTACTCTTTCTTCTTTCGATTATTTAATTTATCTTTTTCATAACATTAATGAAATTTTTTTTTGGAAACCAAGACATAATATCTCTTTTCATACAACTTTAACTACTTTTTTCAATTTATGTAATATGGGTTTCGAAGTAATATCAAGCCCCGATACTCTAAAATTGGTGAAGTATCGTATCCGATACGCACCCGATACCGATACTCTTTCGATACTTCCCGATACTCGTATCGGTTAAATCTATATTTTTAAATAAAAATATAATATTCGATACGCGTCCGATACTTCCCGATACTCGTATCGGAAAAGTATCGGTTAAATATTTATTTTTAAATAAAAAATAATATCAGATAGAATCTGTGTTTCCTAGTGAATGTCAAACTATTATGTTGTTACACGGGTAACTAACGATGTCTTTTTTTGGATAGTACTAATGATGTTGTATAATACTTAACTTAAGATGTATAACTTAAAATGTACTGGTGATCAATATTTTTTAGGACAATATTAATGAAACACAAATACTTAACTTAGTATTAATGATTTTAATTTATTATAATTAGTATTTTTTGTCTTTGTCACTGTTCTGAAGTCACTATGGTATCCTACTATATAACAGGTTGTTCAAGTATTTGGGTTTGTCCCAAAATTCTAGTATAAGAATCAATGTTTTATGCTTTTAATTGGTCTGCTGCATGACCTATATAATTGTCTGATATTGCTACAAGATGAACTTGTTGAAGAGACTTGATATCATGACTATTATATGTTTTTTGAGCTATTATATGTCTTTAGTTAGGACTGATGAGTCCTTGTATGTTGAGCCTCAAACTGTTTTGCTCTTGTGCAAGCTAATTGGCTTGTGTGTACACTTTGTACAATGAACTATTGGCGTTTATAATAATAATAATTATAATAATTTTTTGTCTTTCAAAAAAAATATTATCATTATTAATATTATTGTGCATTTATATATTTAATTTTAAAATTAATTTTTAAATAACGTATCGCGCCAGTATGAATTTTTTAAAATTTTCACGTATCGAAGACATTGTATTATATCCGTATTGTGTCGCGTATCGGGGCTTCATAGGAAGTATGTATTGATATTTTTTGCTTAAAAAAACATGTAATTTTAATTAAAATAAAATATAGTAAGAGTAGATAGATGTCTAGGCATAGGATTGAAATGGATGAAACAATCTGCAGTTGCTACGCTACGCCGTTGACTTTGAGCAGTGTTGAAACTGCGTTGAGTTGAGCACAATCATCATCATCATCATCTCCATAAGATAATGGCTGTGCAAGATTCCTTCACCTACGATGTGTTCATCAGCTTCAGAGGTGAAGACACACGACAGGGTTTTACTTCGCATCTTTACGCTGCTCTGAATCGAAGAGGGATCCACACCTTCATTGATATGCCGCTACTTCAAGGAGAGGAAATCATTTCAATCAGTTTGAAAAAGGCAATCGAAGGATCCAAGATTGCCATCATTATATTTTCTAAGAACTATGCATTTTCAAGCTGGTGTTTGGATGAACTCACCTTGATCCTTGAGTGCCGGATGAAATTAGGTCTGGTGGTTTTGCCAGTTTTTTATGGTGTGGATCCTTCTGATGTACGAAACGGGAGAGGAATCTACGGAGAGGCACTTGCTATGCATGAGAAGAGGTTTAAGGATAAGGTCGACAAATGGAGGGATTCACTACACATGGCGGCTAACTTCAGCGGTTTTGTTTCCATGTATGGGTTCTCGAATCCTCCTTGTTTTGTTTTCATTTGATTTTATAATTCAAGAATTAGGTCACTGTTTATGACTATATATATATCAAAAAATTGGTCATGCAATTAAGTCAAAAATTATGGTGATTGTTTAAGGTTCAGAAGTGCTTTGTTTTTGTGTCTAAAATATGCATCATCAGATGCAGTAGACTAGACATATAACTATAAGCATGTTACTGTTACATGTTGGGGAGATCTTTAATAAGTCACTTGATATATCTTCCATAGTGCAAGATTTAAAACGGTGTCTACATAAACATAAGTCATCTTTGTGTTTTGGAATTAAAATTTAAATGAGTACATTGAGCTGAAGCTTTTAGAGAAGAATATTGACTATATTTATAGACAGTTGTAGTAAATGATACTCCATGGATTTTTCTGTGACAATTTCATTCTAATTCTGTTGCGATCATTATGAAGAACATCGTACAAATTTGGCCTATCCTTGGCTAAGCTCTAAGATTATGAAGTCTTTTTTTTTTTGACAAAAAGACTATGAAGTCTTAATCTCAACCTTTTTGTTTAATTCTTTCCTCTGGATCCTCTTGTGGCCTTCCAGATGAGCGGGTTAAGCGAAATTGAAGAGATGCACAAATTATATTTTGGTGATTGTTTCAATCGGCACTGCGTACAGTACTTTTGTGTATGCTAGATATTCATTTTCAAAACAAAAAAATGCTGCACAATTTACAACCTAAATAACCTCATTTAGAAACCTAACACGAGCTTCTTTGAATGTGTTTCCTGTACTCTGCACCACCTCCTCTTTTTATCAACGCGACCTAGTTGAACTGTTGTTGAAATCCTATTAATTAAATGAGTTGAAATTGAAAGCATGCATTTATGTCATTTTTGTTTGCATCAAAATCAACTTATTTGAGCTTATCTACTAGCATAAGCACTTGTGAAATGTAAACAACTTATGTATTTCTATAAGTTTTTTTCAACTTATTTTCAGAAGCTCTCCATGACAACTTATGAAAATAACTTACTGCTTATATGAAAACATTCTGTCTTTATTTTATTTTGTTATAAAAATAGGTTACACTTTAGCACTTATATGACAAGCAATTAACTACTTATGCTATAATTAAGCTGTTTATCAAAACTAACTTTACACAAGCTTCTTTGGTTGAGCAGGATGGATGGATACGAATCTAAAATTGTTGAGAATATCGTTAAGCATGTCTATAGCAAGGTGTCTCGTGTTTCTTTACAGGTTGCTGATTATCCTGTTGGATTGGAGTCTCGAGTGGATAAAGTAAAGTCACTTCTCAATCTTGAGTCTGATGATTTAGTCCACATGGTAGGCATCCACGGTATCGGTGGAATTGGTAAAACTACAATTGCTCGAGGAGTATATAATTCCATCAGTGACCAGTTTGAAGGTCTGTGTTTTCTCGAGGATGTCAGAGAGAATTCAATGAAATTTGGGTTAGCACATCTTCAAGACATTGTTCTTTCTAAGATATGTGGCGACGAGGATATTAACATACAAAGTGAGAATCAAGGAATTGAATTGATAAGGAGGAGGCTTTGTCGAAAAAAGGTTCTATTGGTTCTTGACGATGTTGACAAAATGGAGCAGCTTAAGGCTATTGCAGGAGCACCTGATTGGTTTGGTCCTGGCAGCAGAGTTATCATTACAACTCGGGACAATGATTTGCTAGCAAAGCATTGGGTTGGATTTGGAAAAACATATCAGGTAGAGGAATTAAGCGATGAAGAAGCTCTTGATTTGCTTAGATGGTATGCTTTCAAGACCGATAAAGGAGTTGATCCAAGCTATACACCTGTTTTAAAACGTGCATTGGCCTATGCTTCTAAGCTTCCACTGGCTTTGCAAGTAGTAGGCTCCAACTTGTTTAAAAAAAGTATTAACGAATGGAATGAAGCATTGGATCAGTATGAAAAGATTCCCGATAAAAATATCCTCAGCGTACTCGAGTTAAGCTTTGACTCCTTGGAGGAAGAAGAGAAGAGCATTTTTCGTGATATTGCTTGTTTCTTCAATGGACATAAATTGGCAGAAGTGGAAGACATACTCACGGCTCATTATGCTTTAACTGTGAAAGATAGTATAGGAGTGTTGATTAATAAATCTCTCATAAAGATTGATGATGATCTTGTGACATTACATGACTTGATACAAGACATGGGTAGAGAAATTGTCCGGCGGGAATCACCAGATGAGCCTGGAAAGCGTAGTAGGTTATGGTCTCCCCAAGATGTAGTTAAAGTTTTACAAGAAAAATCGGTGAGTAACTGACTGATATAGGGTGGTTTGATTTTCAATTTGAAACCTTTATTTATTTCTTGACTGTTACATATGCAAGAAAATATGATATTCAGCCCCTTGTTTCTAATCTTGTTGGCAGCACCAATTTACAATTATTTTTCCATGTTATAATATTGAGTTTCTCTAAGTATGCACATTGAATTTGAAGCATATATAATTCTGTTGCGATTGACCTGTAATGTATTTCTATTTATCTTAAAAGGGTTCTAGTAAAATTGAAAGCTTATTACTGGATTTCCCCAATGATGAAATAAACTCAAATGGTGAAGAAGTAAATTGGGACGGAGAGGCCTTAAGGAATATGCAAAACCTCAAAACACTTGTTATTAGAAAAGGTCGTTTTAAGAAAGGCCCCACACATCTTCCCAATAGTTTAAGAGTGTTGGAATGGTGCCGGTATCCTTCATCGTCATTACCAGATAATTTTCAACCAAAGAAACTGGTAATACTCAAGTTACCTGAAAGTGACCTAAGCATAAGTGAACCGATTCAGGCAAGTGTTGTTTGTCTGTGCACGCTTTCCTTGTATGCTTAAATTCTTATGATTTTTTGTTTGGAATCTTGTTTTTTCTTTTTTTCATTACAGGGTTTCAAAAGCCTGACAGTTTTGGATTTCAGCAATTGTGAGTGGATAACTCGTATTTCTGATGTTTCTGGGCTCCCAAATTTAGAAAAAATATCTTTTAAATACTGTGAACGTTTAACTCAAATTCACGAGTCAGTTGGACTTCTGGAAAAACTTAGAATACTGGATATTGTTAATTGCACGGAGCTCAGGGCTTTACCACCCATCAGATTGACCTCTCTTGAACAACTCAATCTTTCAAATTGCTCAGTTCTTGAGAGTTTCCCAGAAATATTGGGGAAGATGGAAAACGTAACAGAGCTTTACATAAAGGGAAGTCCTATAAAAGAATTGCCACATTCAATTCAAAACCTTGTCCGGCTTAGAAAATTAGAACTAGACACCTGTGGAACGGTTCGGTTACCAAATAGCATTGTTATGTTGCCAGAACTAAGTTTGATGTGTGTTTTAGGATGCCAAAGGTTGTCATTTTCCAAACAGGACAACGGTGAAGATTTGAAGTCCAAGTCTGCAAATACGGAGTATCTTATTCTGTCAAATTGCAACATATCAAATGGCTTACTTCCAATAGTTTTTACTTGGTTTGCCAATGTGAAAGATTTAGACCTATCAGGAAATAATTTTGAAATTCTTCATGCATGCATCAAAGAGTGTCCTTCTCTGAGGGACCTTAAGCTGGATGGGTGCAAGAGGATAGAAGAAATTAAAGGGCTACCGTGGAAATTAGAATCACTTTCTGCAAAAGGATGCACATCCTTGAAATACTTGGACTTCACAGGAGAATGTCCCTCTTCAATAAGAAAGCTTATTTTGGATGGTTGCTCGTTTTTATCTGAAGTTAAAGGGGTTCTGCCAGAATTGAATAGTTTCTCTGCAAAAAACTGCACATCATTGAATAACCAGTCTAGAAGCATGATAATGAATCAGGTTCTTCTTTTCATTCCTATTTAATTTAGAAGGATTTTTTAGTCATTATTTTAATAAAAAATTGAGTGCTTTTAAGTTTGAATATTAAAGCAGAATACGGTTGAACAAAATTTATGTAGGGATTAAACTTAAAAAACTGTGAATTTCGCAGGGGCTAATCATTTAACCCTTGAAATGTTTTTAAGTTGACTCCTATTCAACATAGTTTCTTGTTGGTGTTTGAGTGTGTTGATTATTACTGCATTTGCTGTGAAAATTAGTTGACTTTGTAGAGGAGTGTCAAGTAGATTGGTGATTTGATGGAGTGGTTTGGTATACTTACAAATACTCACATAACTTTGATATCATGATGCCTATGTATTGGATTTTATCACAGCCACAAGAATTGATTATAAGTTTCTAGACACTAACTAATTTTCCTTTCTAGATCAAAGTATTTACTTTTGTAATCAGTAAAATCAGTTCCTATCGAATGAATTTAATTCCGGCTTTTGTCTCAAATTTCATGATTTACTTTTAACAGTTTCTGAACTTTTGACTGACAGCAATCAGTAGAAGATGGAAACAAAATATTTTCTTTGCCAGGAACAAAGATTCCAGATTGGTTTACACGCTCTGTACGTGGAGATTCAATATCTTTCTGGTTTCGCAACAAGTTCCCTTCAATTTCTCTCTGTCTTGTTATTGGACTGGTGGGTAAGATTCGTGAGAAAGCTACCACCGTGAAGTTTAGCCCCAGAGTGTTCATCAATGGCAATAAACAGTCCCTTGGCAATAGGAAAGTCTACGAGTTCATGATAGCAACAGATCACATACTTTTGTTTGATATAAGCCTGCTAAAGTTTGAAGATAATGAAGATGTTATCATTTCACAGAATAACTGGAATCATGTGGTGTTTTCATATGTGGATCATATTAACAACGATGGGGTCCCAATCAAAGTGGCAGCCAAATATAGTGGAATACATGTATCTCAACAAAGGAGTGCTATGGAAGAAATCCAATTCACGACACCCCCACAGTCATCGGTAAGTGTGAATTTGTATCCAAATTCAACGGAGACACAAAAGTGTCGAGGTGAAAAAAAATCCCAGTTCTTTTCTCTTTTACTCCATTCCTATATCACTCAACCAGTCTTTTCCCCCTTGTTTTGTTTTTGTTTATTTATGTTTACAGATCACAACGGAGAGACCCCAAAAAGAGCA
Organism: Trifolium repens; assembly: GCA_030408175.1. NCBI lineage: Eukaryota > Viridiplantae > Streptophyta > Magnoliopsida > Fabales > Fabaceae > Trifolium > Trifolium repens. Next base: position 12,559,839 of record CP125850.1, read on the forward strand.
GACAAAGGTGTTACCTTCCCTCATTCTCTCGTCGTCCCTACTTCAACCTCCAATTGCTGAGGTGAAAAAAGGTTCAGGCCCTAAACCAATACTTCCACTTACGAGGTCTTTGGAGGATGTCACAGCAGAAACTTCTAAGCGGCTTCAAGAGGAGGAATTTCATCCTACTACAATTCCAAATGACCCTCCTGTCATTCAAAGTTGTTGTGAGGAATCTTCTGAACATGATGAATATGAAGAATATTCTCCCAAGACTGAATCTGAAGGTTCTGACTCAGATGATCCCTTTGACCGTGTTGATAGAATACTTGGTATTAGTGCCAAGGAAACCATATCTTCTGCGTCAAGTTCTGGAGATGCTTCACTTGGATCAATTATAGAGGCTATTAACTCCTTGGAGCCATTAATGGTTAAGGACTTGTCTGAAGTCTCTTCTGATCCTGATGCACATTCTGAAATTCATCAACTGTTGGATCTATTGAGTGCAAGTTACCACCCAAAGGTGTCGGTAGAGGTGGAGGAAGCTATTGAGGAGTTCAAGAAAAAGACCTTGTTATCATTGCAAGAATTCCAATCCACTGTTGAGCCTGTAAACAAATTGAAGGATTTTCAAATGCATCGGGCTAGAATTCAGCAGGAGACTGTGGAAGGGAAGGATCGAAGGAAGTACCTCAAAAACTCAATAAAGGATGTATCTTCGGCCATCAAAACTGAAAATAGTAGGAAGAAGGATTTAGAGACAGAAATATCAACTTTAAGAATGCAACTATCTACCAAAGAAGGGGACCTTAAACAACTTGTGGTGAATCTCAAGAATCAGGAGGAATCACTCTCAACCTATTCAACAAGTTATGCTTCTGTCAATGAGAAAGCTCGAGCACTATTTATAGAAGCTGAAGGTCTACGTGTGGCAAGCGGCATGGTTGAGCTGGATGGTGAAGCCGCTGAATTGAAGCAGAATACGCTGAAGTCAACCTGGTCTATTGACCTGACCAACCAGTTGTATGAGATTAAAAATAGCATTATTGACCTTTTATGACAATGATGGGTGGGATGCATTCTTTTTTTTCCTCTCTAACCAGTTTATCAAGAACGGCCAGGAAACCAGCGTAATTAAGAAAATATTGGATTTGCAGTTTGTTTATTTATGGTAAACTATACCGCTCTCAAGTCCAGACTCCATCACAACAATGAATTAATGGCTAAGTATGTAATAACGAACTTGCAAAATGAATCTATTTATCATAAATAGATTCGTTATTCCTGATTCTGTTTCACCTTAATTGTTCTTTTAACAAGTAAGGTTATATCTTGGTCCGTATCATTTTCGACATGTACGATTTCTATTAATATTTTCAATTTAGAAAATAAGTCTAATCCATCGATATCATTAGAGTTGTCAACGAACATTCAAGGTTAAGATAATATTCTTTTAAATTTCCAACTTCCTTAATTTCTCATAGTAAATAGAAACTCAAAAATATCTTGATTAAATTGTTCAAATCTACTTCAAAATGATGTAATTGCATTGCTTTATTTTTATTTCTAGTAAAAAATATAAAAATCACAAAAATATGTTTTTATGGGGAAGGAATGCAATTTTTGTTTTTTAGTCCAAAAGAATTTTTTTTTTAAAAAAATCGTTCTAGGGCCCATCATGCCACGTTGATGTAAATTTTTTCAAAAACATGGCGTTGGAACAGCCATGTTACTTTTGTGAACGTTAATCCTATTGCCTCTAACGTTGGTTTGTTTGAATCTCTCTGAAGATTTTGATGATAACAATGTATTAAAAGTACAATTGATAGTGTTAATGTATATTCAAGTCTGCGGGACTAGAAGATAAAATTTAAGTCCACTATGAACGTTCATATAAGAGAAGCTGAAGCAAACTCTGGATGAAAACAACCTCTGAAGATTTTTAGAAGTTATAAGCGTCAAACGCCGAAGAGAATCAGAGGCTACCATCTTCAGAGTCTAGGACACTCAGACTTTGGTCAGTTAGAGTTTGTGTCCTGAGACTTTGGTGGCTCAGAGGCTCTGACCACAATTGACAAAAAGGAAATGATAAAGTATAAAAGTCACTATTACGGCAGCTTGAGCAGGTGTCCTTTTGCTAAGAATGTGCAGACAATATCCTCTTCGTCAAAGCCATTGGAGCGGTTATTACCCAATTTGCAACAGACTCAAACTGCATTTGTAGAAAGCAAACTACAAGTTCCAACGCACACCTCAAGCTTCTCAAACAGTCATCTTCAACGGATCTATTTCATTTGCATATAAATAGAAAACCTCGGTTGAAGATTATAATCATGACTATCAAACTCTGAAAAGCGTTGTTATTCTATCAAATCTGAAAAGTTGTTAAAACACTTAGAATTCTATAAACATTGTATCTTAGAATGATAGTGTTTAGTCTTGACATTGCGTTGTATTTTGTAAACACATCTGATAGTATATCAAGTGTTCACCTCAAACTATCTTAAATTTGTTCCAAGTTAATAAAGTCTCTTGCAAGTGTGATTGAACAGGAAAGTCATAAGTTAGTGTACTTGGGCAAGGAAGTCTCTCGTCTGTGTACTTTTGAGCAAGGAAGTCCTAAGCTTGTGTGCATGGGCAACGTTAGAAGCAACAAAACCAACGTTAGAGGCAATAGGATTAACGTTCACAAAAGTATCATGGCTGTTCCAACGCCATGCTTTTGAAAACATTTACATCAACGTGGCATGATGGGCCCTCGAACGATTTTTTTAAAAAAAAATTCTTTTGGACTAAAAAACAAAAATTGCATTCCTTCCCCATAAAAACATATTTTTGTGATTTTTATATTTTTTACTAGAAATAAAAATAAAGCAATGCAATTACATCATTTCAAAGTAGATTTGAACAATTTAATCAAGATATTTTTGAGTTTCTATTTACTATGAGAAATTAAGGAAGTTGGAAATTTAAAAGAATATTATCTTAACCTTGAATGTTCGTTGACAACTCTAATGATATCGATGGATTAGACTTATTTTCTGAATTGAAAATATTAAGAGAAATCATACATGTCGAAAATGATACGGACCAAGATATAACCTTACTTGTTAAAAGAACAATTAAGGTGAAGCAGAATTAGGAACAACGAATCTATTTATGATAAATAGATTCATTTTGCAAGTTCGTTATTACATACTTAGCCATTAATTCATTGTTGTGATGGAGTCTGGACTTGAGAGCGGTATAGTTTACCATAAATAAACAAACTGCAAATCCAATATTTTCTTAATTACACTGGTTTCCTGGCCGTTCTTGATAAACTGGTTAGAGAGGAAAAAAAAGAATGCATCCCACCCATCATTGTCATAAAAGGTCAATAATGCTATTTTTAATCTCATACAACTGGTTGGTCAGGTCAATGGACCAGGTTGACTTCAGCGTATTCTGCTTCAATTCAGCGGCTTCGCCATCCAGCTCAACCATGCCGCTTGCCACACGTAGACCTTCAGCTTCTATAGATAGTGCTCGAGCTTTCTCATTGACAGAAGCATAACTTGTAGAATAGGTTGAGAGTGATTCCTCCTGATTCTTGAGATTCACCACAAGTTGTTTAAGGTCCCCTTCTTTGGTAGATAGTTGCATTCTTAAAGTTGATATTTCTGTCTCTAAATCCTTCTTCCTACTATTTTCAGTTTTGATGGCCGAAGATACATCCTTTATTGAGTTTTTGAGGTACTTCCTTCGATCCTTCCCTTCCACAGTCTCCTGCTGAATTCTAGCCCGATGCATTTGAAAATGCTTCAATTTGTTTACAGGCTCAACGGTGGATTGGAATTCTTGCAATGATAACAAGGTCTTTTTCTTGAACTCCTCAATAGCTTCCTCCACCTCTACCGACACCTTTGGGTGGTAACTTGCACTCAATAGATCCAACAGTTGATGAATTTCAGAATGTACATCAGGATCAGAAGAGACTTCAGACAAGTCCTTAACCATTAATGGCTCCAAGGAGTTAATAGCCTCTATAATTGATCCAAGTGAAGCATCTCCAGAACTTGACGCAGAAGATATGGTTTCCTTGGCACTAATACCAAGTATTCTATCAACACGGTCAAAGGGATCATCTGAGTCAGAACCTTCAGATTCAGTCTTGGGAGAATATTCTTCATATTCATCATGTTCAGAAGATTCCTCACAACAACTTTGAATGACAGGAGGGTCATTTGGAATTGTAGTAGGATGAAATTCCTCCTCTCGAAGCCGCTTAGAAGTTTCTGCTGTGACATCCTCCAAAGACCTCGTAAGTGGAAGTATTGGTTTAGGGCCTAAACCCTTTTTGACCTCAGCAATTGGAGGTCGAAGTAGGGACGACGAGAGAATGGGGGAAGGTAACACCTTTGTCTGCTCTTTTTGGGGTCTCTCCGCTGTGATCTGAAAAAAAAAAAAATATATATATATATATATATATATATATATATATAAACAAAACCAATAGTGAAAAATAGCAAAAATAGAAAGAAAAAAAAAACCTAGAGTGATATGTGTATGGGGTAAAAGAGAAAAAAACTGGGAAGAAATTTTAATTCTTACTCTTTGGTGTGCTCCCGTCATTGGATGTGGATTCAAATTCATGTTTATCTCTGTTTGTGGAGGGTTGGTGAATTGGAAATCCCCCATATCGGTTGATTGTTCAAATACATGTATTCCGCTATATCTGGCTCCCTGTCTGATTGGTACCTCGTTGTTTGTAATATGATCAGCAAATGAAACCTCCACACGATTCCACTGGTTATCTGAAAACACCATGTCCCCATTATCTTCAAACATCAGCAGAAATACATGATCAGTAGCTATCATGAACTCGTAAACTTTCTGACAGCTAATGCGCTGCTCATTGCCATTGATGAATACTCGGGGGCGAAACTTGACTGTGATAGGTTGCTCATTCCCCAGTCCGATAACAAGACATAGAGAAATTGTTGGAAATTTGTTGCGAAACCAGAAAGAAAATGACCCTGCGATTTCTTGTTTTCTAACCACTCTCGAGGTGTGAACCTTTTTTACACTTATACGAGGTCTGAACCACTCTGGAAGTTTTTTCCTTGGGAAAACAAACATCTTGTTTCCAGCCTGTACACCTTCCTGTCAGTCATAAGTTTAGAACTGTTACGTGTTAACCAAATATTTTGAGACATCAATAGGAATTGATAGCAGTTTGAAGGGAACTGATTTTATTGATCACAAATGTGAAGACTTAAGATACTAAAAAAAAGTTAAATCTAGAAAGGCAGCTGTCTGAAGTTATGGGATTTTAGATACAAAAGACTAAACATTGACTTTATTTATAAGGATACAAGAATCCTAGACCTATATAAACAGGGACATCAGGAAACAAATCATAATAATAACTATATCATCTGGAAACTAACAATAGGATATACTATCTATCAATCTAACAATATCTAAATGTGCCGGATGTTTGTAGCAATGGTAAAAGCAAATAAATAGGCATCATGTACTTCATAGTTACAACATTACAAATCTAGCATCAACTATCTATCAGTCATAGTCCAGACATATTCCAAACACAGTCAATATTCCAATCAACTATCTATTAAGGAAAGTAAATATAAATATTAAATTAAATTAAATAGAATAGGGTACGGACCTGATTCAATAACATGCTTATACTCTGGGAATTCAATGCTGTGCAGCTTATTGCAGAGAACAGATCCAAGTTTTGCGGAAGCCCAGTAATATCATGAAGATACAGACAACCATCCAAAATAAGTTCCTTCAAAGAACAAGATTCTGCAGTGCATGCAGGAAGAACTCTGAGGTCCAAGCATTTCAAGGATGTGCACCCTTTCACAGAAAATGTTTCTAATTTCTTTGGAATCCCGCTAATTTTTTGTAGATGACGACAACTATCCAGCTTAAGGTTCCTCAAAAAGTGACATTCTTTGATCCATGCATCAATAGTCGTGAAACTATTCCCCGATAGGTTTATATCTTTCACGTTGGAAAAAATGTTAAGACCGATTGGAAGAAAGTCATTGGATATATTGCAGTCTGTGAGAATAAGACAATCCATATTTGAAGACTTTGACACCATTTCTTTACTTTTGTTGTTTTCAGATAACGACAGCTCCTCACAATTCGAAACATGCATCAAAATTAGTTCTGGCAACATGACAACACAGATAGGTAACTGAACCATTCCACAGGTTTGCAGTTCCAACTTTCGAAGCCGAGTAAGGTTTTGAATTGAAAATGGCAATTCTTTTATTGGACTCTCCATTATATGAAGTTCTGTTATATTTTCCATCTTTCCCAATATTTCTGGAAAACTCTCAAGCTTTGAGCAATGTGAAAGATTGAGTTGTTCTAGAGAGGTTAATATGATGGGTGGAAAAGTATTAAGACTCTTGCAACTAGAAGCATCCAATATTTTAAGACTTCCCAAACATCCAACTGAGTCATGAATTTTAGTTAACTTCTCACAATGTTTAAATGACAACTTTTCTAAATTTTGAAGACCAGATACATCAGGTATCTCAGTTATATCTTCACTGAAGCTAAAATCCAAAATTGTCAAATATGCAAATGCCTGCAAAAACAACAATAATAAAAGAATATACTTGAGCTATATAAATAATCATAGGTATTTGATGTTAATTCATAAACATACAATGATACCCGTGTACACACACTTGCCTGGATTGGTTCGCATGGCTGTAAGAAGCTCTCAGGTAACTCGAGTATGCGCAGTTTCTTTGGATGAAAATTACATGGTAAAGATGGTAAAGCATATCCAGGCCATTTCAAAACTCTTAAACTATTTGGAAGATGTGTGGGGCCTTTGCAAAAATTACCATTTCTAATAATAAGAGTTTTGAGGTTTTTCATTTCCCTTAAGGCCTCTCCGTCCCAATTTACTTCTGCCCCTTTGGATCCTTTCACGTGTCCATCTTTGGGAAAATCCAGAATTAACATATGAATTTTGCTAGTTCCCTGTTAAGGAAATCACAATAATGAAGATATTAGGAATGCACATAACATAAAAATTGTGTATGAAATTGACAGCATATTATGAAAACAAAATATTAGAAACAGAAGAGTAACAAAGGGATAAATAAAATACATCTAGCATATTATAATTAGAATTTAATGGTTATGCATTGCAAGTGTAAATAAATTTTACCAACATTCAATCATATTTCCCCATGATAGATATTTTTACAAGTGTTTTAAGTTGTGATAGTTAGACAATACAACATGGCAAAATGGTGATATTTGATTGGAAGGCTGTGCAAAAATTTATGTCTCATGTTGATACAAATAAAAAATCAGTCTTACCAAAGTTACAAAATGAAATCACACTAGCAAAGCTGATCTTACCTTGTTTTCTTCTAAAACTTCGACTACATCTTCAATGTTCCATAACCTACTACGTTCATTGGGCTCTTTTGATTCTTGTCCCGCAATTTCTCTACCCATGGTTTGTATCAATTCATGTAATGTCACAAGACCATCATCAATCTTAATGAGAGATCTTTCATTCAACAGCTCAATACTAAGTTTAATTGATGAACCATGGTGAGCATATAGTATATCTTCAACATCTGACAATTTATATCCTCCGAAGCAACAAGCAATGTCAAGAAAAACATCCTTGTCTTCTTTATCCAAGGAATCAAAGCTTACTCTTAGTATGTCTTGGATCTCTTTAACTGGGATTCTGTCATACCGATCTAATATAAGTCTGCAATCTTCTTCCCCTTTATCAACCAAGTTGGAACCTACTACTACCAAGGCCAGCGGGAGCATAGAAGTGTAACACAATGCACGGTTTAAAATGCTGGTGTACTTTGGATCAACTTTGTCAGTTTTGAAAGCATTCAAACTAAGCAATTCACGAGCTTCTTTTTCATTCAACTCCTCCACCTCATATATTTTACTTTCAACCACATGCTGTAATAGAATTCTCTTGTCCCGAGTTGTTATGATTACCACGCTACCAGAACCAAACCAATTAGGTGCTCCAGCAATAGCATGCAACTGCTCTATTTTGTCAACATCATCAAGAACCAAAAGAACCTTTTTATTGAAAAGCCTTTGCTCTATTAATTGCTTCCCATGGCTAACAGAACTCAACTGAACGTTGTTTCCAAGTATCTCAGAAAGAACTGTCTGTTGGAGATGTGCTAAGCTATATTTGTGCAAATTCTCCCTCACATCTTCGAGAAAGCAACAGAGACCATTAAAGTGGTGATTGATGGAATTATATACACTTCGAGCAATAGTACTTTTACCTATTCCCCCGATACCATGTATACCCACGAAGTGGACCACATCATCAGATCCAACATTTAGAAGCGAGATTACTTTATCCACTCGAGATTCCAATCCAACTGGATAATTTGCTACATGTAAAAGTGTACGATTAATCTTGAGGAAGACTTCTTTGATGATCCTCAAATTGAATTGATATTCATATCCAGTCCTGCCCAGAAAGAAGAAGCTTGTGTGAAGTCAAGTCAAGTGGTATAAAATACATGATATCTATGGTTTCATACTTCAAATGAACATTATAGGCTAAGATGCATTTGCCATTCAAAAAAAAAAAAAGGCTAAGATGCATTTCTTGTCCTTTTGGAATTCTTGGATTAAATATGTTATTAGATATCTCTTTAGTTCCTACAAAATTTTCTCATTTATCTCTCTTTTGAATTCTTAGATGGCCCTTCAGATCGTGGAGAAGGTTCTGATACCATCTTAAAATTGAGTATTGGGCTTAACTCATTCTTACAAAATCGGTTTATAAGGTGAAGATTGCCTCTACTTTAAAAACACATATTCAGGCCATTTTGCAACTGATGTGTGACTTCTCAACAGGTTTTTTTTGCTTATATTAGAAATCGAAGGGAGTAATTTAATTTAATCCTCAACATCTCCTCTAAATACACACTAAATCACCAAAGTTGAGATACTAAAATGCACACAAAGACTGAAATTCACGTTTACTCCAAACTAAGGGAAAGAAAAGGAAAAGATTAGTAATTAGTATAGTGTGTACCCGTTCTTGAAAGGGTAGCCATCGATGTGAGATACTTCGTTTAGAGTAGTCCTCCATTTCTCGAGTTTCTTCTCGTCGAACCACTCCCTAAGATATGCCAATCCTTCGCTATAACTTCCTGTGCAGTATCGCACATCAGAAGGTTCAACGTTAAAAAACACAGGTAAAATAACCTGACCCTTTTTCGCATCAAAGCAGTCTACAATAGTGCAAAGTTCATCTAAACAAAAGGAAGAAAAAGCATATGTTTTGGAAAGCACAATGATGGCAATCTTTGATTTTTGAATTGCATTTACAAGTGATGGAGTGATTTTATCTCCTTTTTGAATCTCCACAGCATCAAAGAAACAGTGGATCCCTCTTTGCTTCAGAGCACTGTACAGATTTCCTGTAAAACCCAGACGTGTGTCTGGACCTCTGAAGCTGAAGAACACATCATAGTTAAATAAACCTCGTCCAGCTCCAGCCATTAGATGGAGATGAGTTTCATCACTGCTCAAAGTCAACTCGTAGCAAGAAGATTGATTCAATGCTGTGCTAAGAATAAGATGATGGCTGGTGGTGGTATATACTCTCATAAAATTTAATAATTTACTCTATATTCTTTTCTCGTAATCAATAAAAATTCTTCTTACATCTTTTCATGAACACAAAAAGTCATACTTCAAATTAGTACATTTTTCTTTTCTTAATAAGTGTGATTTTTTTTTAAGTACAATATGGACGAAGTGAGTACTACTCATTTTGTACCAAAATATAAATTATTTTGAGAATTTTTTTTGTACTAAATTATAAATCACTTTGTATTACCAATAAAACATTTAATGCTCTTTTTTTTATTATACCATTAACTATTTATTTTTCTTATTTTAATTTCTTCAATTTATCTTTCTCATATCATTAATGAATGACAATTTGGTAAACTAACTCATAATTTATCTATTCCATACAATAATTATAACATTTATTTTTTGGTCATGTAGCCTTTGTTAGAAATTTCACCTATAAAGTGGGTAAATAGGATGACCGGCGTTCGAATTCTGACCCCCTCCATATATAATGTAATGTCCTACCAACTGAACTAAACTCACAGGACAATTATAACATTTCTTAATTGGTTTAATATGGTCAAAATTACTTATATTGTTGTACGGAGTAACTATTCATTTATAAGGTGTTTTGTATCGGGAAAAAATTATAAGAATATTGTTGTTGTTTAAGAGATGGTCCATAGTGGATTTTAGGGCTGGGCATCGGTTTGGTTCGGTCCAAAACCCTTGAACCGGTCGGACCGACGGGTGAGATCTTAAGGCCCATTTCGAACCACATGAGAGTTCGGTTTTTTCGGTTTTCAGGTTCACGGTTTGGTTAGGTTTCCGTCCGGTTTGAGTGGTTTAGTTCATTTATTTGGCTAGTTTAAATTTTTTGTCCAAACATAGTCACAGTTTAATTTTTTTTGGTAAAACAGTGATAGGTTAATTTTTTGTCTCATCTTTTGTAAAAAATTGTTTATTTTCTTCTTATCTTCTGGCTTCAAACTGAGCCACATATTATTGTGCTATTGTTTTATTATTTTCTGTCCAAATATTTTGTTAAAATCTTTTGCATAATGTTTTGTTATTTATCTTTTATGTCCAAATATTTATCTTGTTAAAAGCTTCTAGCAACTCCATCAACAACAAAACTTCGGAAGAAAAAAAAAACAAAATCAGTAGTTAAAATATTAAATAGATCTGGCATACAGATTTTAACAAAAATATAATCTCAACAAAATAAATAAAAACAAAAGAACATGGAACAAAAAAGAAACAAAAAAAAAATAGATTGAGAAACAGAACCATGGAATGGATTGATAAAGAAAATACACGGATTTAAATCTTAACCAAGAAAAAAAAATAGGAAATGAGAGAGAGAGAGAGAGAGAGAGATAGAGAGGGAGAGAACTATTAAGAAATGGAAGGACAGAGAGTGAGAGAGCTCAGAGTTGTGTTTGAGACTCTGTGAGAAGATGTGGCCGCCGCTCTCTTACCTTTACTAGGGTTAGGAAGAATAGTTGAGAGACAGAAACAATCCCTTTTTAATAAGAAAAATTAGGGTTTGTTTGGGTCCTTTTTTATCTGGGCCACCTGTTAATTAGGCTTTCTAATATGCTATAGCATTAAAATAATAGTAATACAATATATCGGTTCGGGTTTCGGTTTGCACGGGTCACATGAACACACCCGCTGCCGACCCTAATATACTTCCAAAACCGCACAAGGCTGCCACCTGGACCCGGTCAACCCGGAACGACCCGACCGAACCGAATCACACAGGTCGGTCGGTTTCAAACGGATTGCACGGTTTTGTCCACCCCTAGTGGATTTGTCTAACGCGTATGATAAATGAAGTTGGAATTTTGTTTGGCGTATTCATCTTGAAATGAGGTTACCGGATAGAATGGCTAAATGGAATGGTGTCAGAGCATATATCTTCCGTTGAATCAAATGTAGACATATGGTCTTATATCTTCTTGAGAAAAACTGGCGTTAGTTCCGTTATGTGGAGATCATTCCCCGATATCCATCAGTCTCTACTCATCATGTGACCACTCGACAGCAGGTTGATCAACACCACGCCGGGTACTTGGACCAGGTGTTGACTCCTTCCTAGTGATGCGATCATCCGCTGTATCAATGGCTCCCGCTTAGTTATATGAGGTGATATTTTTGGATATGACATCCTTATATTATCTTGTCGCTTGTAGGAGATTCGTCGAGGCTTGAGAAGGAGGCCGAAAGGGAGTGTGACACTATAGCTGACCTAGTCTGTGCATGTAGTTATATCCAACATGTTGCGTTGTTGGCTATATAGCACGGCTCTCGTGCCTACCTCGTTCTGGCACAGATCCAAAGGATGACTATGATTGCCTTACACTATCGGGGGAGGAGGGCTCGTGGAGTGTGGGCTACTTAGTAGGATGAACCCAGGGGAAAATCGAGATGATTTTTTCTTACAGAACTAAAACCTAAATTCGCCAATTTTATAGGGAAGACACTACAAGAAAACCATGATTTTTTGACGAAAATTAGGATACATGTAGTGACGGTCTGGGCCGTCTATAAGTTAGTGACGGCCAGATCCGTCACAAAATTTTCAAATCCATCACAAACGTTTAAAAACCAATAAAAAAAGGAACAAAATCCGTCCAGAATTTATTGACGGCCATTTCCGTCACAAAATCTTCATTTAATGACGGCCACAGTCGTCACAAAGTATTGACGCACTTATTGACGGATATTTCCGTCACTAACTGTTGGTCCAAAAAAAAATCACGCGTTTTCCCATGTGGCCTTCAACGGTCATGTTCTTCATTGCCTTCAATATATCAACTTCATTGCCTTCCAATTCATTTGCAACAATTCTACTAAAATTTCTACTCTCACTAAAATTTCTCCAACATCTCACTAAAACTTCTACATTTTTCTTAGTTTTTTGTTCTTCTTCAAAGTTTTGATTCGCAATAATGTAAGTGTTTTCTCCTCTTTGATATTTGTTTATGTTAATATTTGAATGATATTGTGTATTTATATTAATTGTTATTTTTAAATTTTAATGTAGAAAATGTAGCTTGGTTCATCTTGCTGCTGTTGGAAGTTGAATATGTTTACATTGCTTGACATAACTAGTAAGTATAATTTTATTTTGTTAAGTTTAATTGTATTATTTTACAAGTCAGAAACTTTTTTTATTTTTATTTATTTTCGTCCAAAAAAAGCTACATTTTTATTTTTATTTATTTTCGTAAAAAAAAGGTATTGCTGAAACTTTTATTTAATAAAAAAAAGCTACTTTTATTTATTTCGTAAAAACTATTATTTATTTCGAAAAAAAAGCTACTTTTATTTATTTTTATTTTTGATATTTGGTTTGATATATCTGAAACTTTTTTTTTGTTAATTTTGATTTAGATATTGCTGTTTGATTCGACGGTTGATTCATCGGTTGGTATTTGGAGTTTAGCTTTGTAAACTTGAAGTCAGACACTACTCTACATACCAAGTAAGTTATATAATTTAGATTAATAAATATTTGTATATAAATCAAAATATGTTTGCTGCTGTATTTATTTTTTTTTTATTTGAATTAAAAATTAAAACTTTGTATGTCTTTTAATTAAAACTTTGTATGTAAAATAAACTTTGTACGTCAAGTTTGTAAACTACTAGTAAATTATTTTTGAAATGAAATTATTTATATGATAATTAAACAAGTATGTGATAATAGTTAGTAAACCGCTATATTTATTCTAAACTACCATATTGTAAAGAAAATTATTACCATATTGTAAAAAAAAAAATCTAGGGAATTAGTTAAAACTTTGTATGTCACATAGTGTAAACTTTGTATGTCATATAGTTAAATCGAAGATATTTTAATTTTTAATTTATTCTAGACTTTAATTTTAATTTAAATATTTAAATAAAAACAATATAATAAAAAAAATTCATTAAGTAAATTATTTTCGAAGATTAATTAATAAACTTTTTATGATATAATAGTTAGTAAACTTCCATATTTATTACTAAACTATACCATATTGTCAAAAAAAACTACGATATTGTAAAATAAATATCTAGTGAATTATTTTAAACAAATTTGTTGGTAGTAAATTATTTATTTTAATTCTTGAAGACATCCACCTATTAAAACTTTGTATGTAATAAAAACTTTGTATGTCACATAGTATAAACTTTGTATGTCATATAGTTAAATCGAAGATATTTTAATTTTTAATTTATTCTAGACTTTAATTTTAATTTAAATATTTAAATAAAAACTATATAATAAAAAAATTCATTAAGTAAATTATTTTCGAAGATTAATTAATAAACTTTTTATGATATAATAGTTAGTAAACTTCCATATTTATTACTAAACTACCATATTGTAAAAAAAAACTACGATATTGTAAAATAAATATCTAGTGAATTATTTTAAAAAAATTTGTTGGTAGTAAATTATTTATTTTAATTCTTGAAGACATCCACCTATTATTAATTTATCTTATACTAAAAAAAATCGAAGATATTTTTATTTTTATGATACACTTTAAATAAAAAATTATAGTAAAAAAAAACTCATTAAGTGAATTATTTTCGAAGATTAATCGATAAACTTTTTATGATAGTCAATAGACTTTGTTTTTGAAAAACAGTAAATACAAATAGATCTAAAATTAATAGTCATGTCGATATATAATATCTAATTATTTATATATTCAGACATGGATCGTGGGTGGATGTATGATCGATATGACGGTGGAAGAAAGAGAGGGGTGGTTAAAGAAGTGTTTAAGTTTGGGGTTCAATTATTTATTGATACCGTGAAACAGAAGCCTGTTGTTATTAGGGAAGGGGGAATTAGATGTCCGTTTGCGAAATGTCAATGTATACGATTTCGCAGCGAAGATGAAATTAAGTTTCATTTATGCAAACATGGATTCCAGCCTAATTACTGGATCTGGACAAGTCACGGAGAATTATTTCCATCGAATGAAGGTGCTTCAAGCAGTGCTGCTGAACCTGCTGCATTGGCTCCACAAAATCATCATGTGCATTACCCCTTTACCGCTATGAATGATATGATAGATGATGCTCTTGGGTTTAATGTGGTGAACAATGGGTCTGATGACGAATCTGACAAAGATGAATATGATGGAGATAAACTTCCGAATGCTGAAGCTCAAAGATTTTATAATCTTTTGAAAGAGACAAATGAACCGTTGCAGTTTGAAGGTTCTACTGACTCGAAGTTAACAGTGTGTGTTAAACTTTTGGGTCTAAAGTCTCATTATCTAGTTCCAGAATTAGCCATGGATTTGATTGCGAAATTGTGCTTGGAAACAACACCCACCCCCGCCCGCCATGATATGCCGCAAAATTATTATCAGGCAAAACAGTTAGTGTCAAAGCTAGGACTAGGAGTGAAGAGAATTGATTGTTGCATCAATGGTTGTATGTTGTTCTATAGCAACGAATTTGGTGTAAGTGATGAAGACTTGGATAAATGTAAATTTTGTGAAGAACCAAGATACCGTGGAACAAAAAATTCGCGGTCAAGTAGAAGAAAACCAGTGCCAAGAAAGTCTATGTTCTATTTACCCATAGTATCGAGATTGCAAAGGTTGTATGCATCATTGCAAACTGCATCCAAAATGACATGGCATTCTGAAAATGTTGAAAAAAGAAATAGTTCTGGTGAGTTGCGACATCCTTCAGATGGACTAGCATGGAAGCATTTTGATCAAGTTAATCCCGATTTTGCGTCAGAGCCACGAAACGTGCGATTGGGTTTATGCTCTGATGGGTTTACTCCGTGATGACAGAGTTAGCAAGTGTACTAACTTGTCGTTAAGTAATAAAATTTATAAAGTTCGTATCCGCAGGGATTGTTTCAATCTCGACAAAACAATTAAATAAAATTTAGGATTAATAAATAAAATGCAAAGGGGGGAGTTTTCAGGTTTTGTAGTACAAATTCTTAATTTGCAAAAAGAAATAAACAAAGACTTTTTAATAGAGAAAAACGATTAGGAATTATTTCGAATCCTCTCTTTGTTCCTATCTGGTAATCTAGGTTCTAGCTCTCAACAATAAAACTCTTATAATCACGATAATTTAACAAAATAGACCGAGTCCAATTCCTTGGCTCATCAGTCTCGTTTATCTAATACAGCACCCTAATTCCTTAGGCGAAACTAATATTATCAAAAGCATGAATGAACGTTAAATTCTTAATCATACCAACTAATTCTTTATTCCTAAAGCAATTACGATTGACAAACAGTTAATTTAGATCCAGTTATAAAACCTAGGGTCAGTAGTGATTTATCCCTTAAATTCAATTCAATATTGGCCAGATAAAGAAAAGCAATAAACACAAAATTAACTGAATAATTATAAGCTTTTATTGAATAAAACTAGAACACGTAGTTACATGATTCAAATAGTTCCAAAGAGATTCATCTATAATTCCTAATCTGATGAGCTTAATTACTCATAATAATAATTGACATAACAAAAGAGTTAAGAAAATTATACATGAATAACCGATGAAAAGTACGACGGCAAAACCCTTGATTTTTTTCTCTAGTTGCTGGACGCTTTTTCTCCAAGTGTATTCCTTGGCTCTGTTTCCGTTCCGTCTCCTCTCCCCCTCTCTTCTAAACAAAAGTCATATATATACTTATGTTGTAGCACAAGGCAGGTCACGTGGCATTCAACAAATTATTCTCAAAATAATGTATTTTTTAAATGACGTGTCAGCATAGGAGAGGTGGTTGCATCATGAAAAGTTATGTGGCTGATGTCTTGCATGTGTAAGCTGGAAAGCAAAATCGCTTCGCTATGTAATTCACGTCACGGCGCGAGACAAACAGAGAGCATGGTAAGAAATATCTCAAAACCATGGAATTTTTCTAAGTATTTTCTCTCCTTTTGCCTTTTATCTTCAAACTTCAATTCTTGAATTATTTCTCTCTTTGACCATGACATACTCCTAAAAACTAACTAAAAAACTATAAAACTATAATGAAAAATAACAAATAATAGAGTGTCATCACAACCCCAAACTTGAACTGTTACTTGTCCTCAAGTGACAATGCCTGCCAAAACAAAACTGTCAGTGAGTTAACAAATTAGTTTGCATGATAAAAATCTCATTAGCTTTTCTTTTCATCCGGAAATGGAATCCGGTCTTTAACTTCAGCAATCTTACTCAATCAACACCATGACTTTCAAAACTTTGGTCAGATTCAGTCCGAGGTAAGTTCTACAAAATGTTTCAGACTCAACCTTTTCTCTCACTCACAAATTCTCTCGAAATTCAAAGGGTATTCACTCAATCGACGTGCAAATGCAATTTTACCATAAGCTTGAAAAAATTCTAAACGTCAATCAAAGTCATTACAGCACACACATTTTTGAGGTCTTTAAGGGTTGTAATTTGGCTTGGGTAAAGGTGAGATAAATTTGGATAAGTAGGCTAACTTGGAGTTAGGTATCCGCTACTAATCTTGAAGAATTACCATTACCGGGGTTGAGTTTCAATGATAGCAAGGTACTTGGAGAACTATATTATTTAATTTTTATTTTTTCTTTCAAGAGACCAATAATTGTTGGTGGTTCTCTTTTTGTTTTTTTTTAACACATATATTTTTTTTTGTGTCTCTTTATTCTTTTTTCTTCCGAAGTTCTCTAGTACCCCTACCCCAAACTTAATATGTTGCTAATTCCATGAGCAACCCAAAACTTAAGACATTGGCAAGACAAGGGATTTTAAAGCTTCTACCTAACTCCGTAAAGGGTACACAGATAAAAACTGTCAAGTCCAAGTGGCTTATTTTGTGGTTTGTTACCGAAAGAAAGGGAAATATTTAGGCTCAAAGTGGGTTAGCAAAGGATAAATAATATATAGGGTAGCTTGAAAAGGCTCAGAGTACCAACAAATGTGCCTCTATGTGTGTACATGTAAAACCAATCAACAGTAAAGAATAGTCGCAAGTTCTAGAAAATATACAAAGCACGGATACACTCATAATATGTGAAAGAAATAGTATACCATGGAATATATTTGGCTCAAAGTGCTCACCGGCTGAGGTATCTGAAGGTTGTACCGGTTCATCTCGCAAAACTCCTCTTTCCTACTCATCTCTCCGTCTTTAGAACCATAGTGTTTTCATGAGCAATCATACGTTCATTAATCTTTTGTATGCAAGCGAACGAGATTTGGATCATGCAAACTCATATGTTCCTACACTGAAAATTCTGAAAAGACATAAAAACATCACACTTAATAATAAACAAGAAACAAAATACATGAACCTCGGAGGTTGTCAGCAGGTGACATCAATTTTTTTCTTGTTTTCTTCTTCTTCTTTTTTTTTTTGGCTTTTTTTTTTTAACAGAAAAATAAAGACTAAAAATAAAAATATACCTGATGGGTTGCCTCCCATTAAGCGCTTCTTTACCGTCACTAGCTTGACGACCAAGCACCCATGTTAGGGTGGATATCTGACAGTTGTTTCAACCTTGGTCTTCTCCTTCTTAATGTGAGTGTCAGCTTCCTTGCGGACAAGGACCAATTGTTCAAGTGCCAGCTTCCTAAACCTTTCCCACTTATTCCTCCATTTTTTTCTTCTATTTTTCATAGGTGTTTTTGGAGTTTTTGCGGGTTCATTCACTTGTTTCACGGTTTCTCCCTTCTTTTGGTATTCTTCGACAGTAAAATTCACTGGCACAGTTGATCTTGTTGGGGCCTCCTTTTGAGTGGTTTCCTCTACCACCTCTTCAACTACATCAACCCGGTAACATTGAGGATTTTCATTCTGATGACGCATGCACTCAAATACATTAAAAATCACGTGTTCATCTTGAAACCTCAACATTAACTCACCTAACTCAACATCAATAAGTGCTCTACCAGTTGCTAAGAAAGGTCTTCCAAGGAGGAATGGTATTTCTGAATCTTCATTCATATCAAGAATCACAAAATCAGCTGGAAAAAATAAATCATTGACTTTTACAAGCACATCTTCGAGAACTCCGTATGGATAGGTAATGGAGCGGTCAACCAACGTTAGTGTCATTTTTGTTGGCTTCGGTTCCCCACAATTCAACTTTTTCATCATGGACAACGGCATCAGATTGATGCTTGCCCCCAAGTCACATAGAGCTCTTCCAATCTTTAACTCACCAATAGAACATGGAATAGTAAAACTACCAGGATCTTTCAATTTAGGTGGTAGCTTTCTTTGAAGGATAGCGCTACACTCTTCTGACAAGGCAATGTTTTCATCATCCCTCAGCTTTCTTTTACCTGATAAGAGATCTTTCATAAATTTAGCATAGACTGGCATCTGCTCCAAAGCTTCACCAAAAGGAATGTTGACCTGTAGCTTTGTAAATAGCTCCACGAATTTTTTAAATTGGCCTTCTTCCTTGTCTTTCTTTTTTTTCACATGGGGGTACGGTAATTTCACATAAGGGGGAACAACTTGCTCTTTGCCACAGTCTTCAAGAATTTGCTTTTTGGTTCTTCTCAGAATTGAATCTGCATCAATCAATTTTTCTTTCTTTTCGACTTCTCCCTCACTAGTACCCTTAACCCCATTCTCACTTCTTTCTTCCTCAACTCTCTTTTTTTCGACTTCGCCATCTTCTACAATCAACCACTCATTTTCAACTTCTCCCCCACCCTCATTTTTTTTCTCTACTTCTACATCTTTTTTCTTTTCTTTTTTTGTCTCTACTAAGGATGGGACAACTCTACTCCTCAAGCCTATAGCCTTACAACTCTCATTTTTGGGATTATCTACCGTGTTTCCACCGAAACCCCCATTTTGTGTGGCTGCGACTTGTCTCGACAATTGCCCAATTTGAGTTTCTAAATTCTTTATAGATGCTTCATTATTTTTTTGGGCGAGTTCTTGGCTTGCTTTCATGCCTTCAAAGTTGGTTTGAGTCATCTGCATGAATTTGTTCAATGTCTCCTCCAAGGAAGATGGTTTTCTGGGCTGTGAAGTTTGAGAGTTTCCTTGGGAAGAATTACCTTGATTACCCCAACTCAAATTTGGGTGGTCTTTCCAACCTGGATTATATGTGCCAGAAAAAGGATTATTCTTCTGATAACCACCAGCATAGTTCGCCTCTTCCGCATTTGCTTCAGCTGAACACATTCCATTAGCATGAGGTCCTTGACAAAAATCACATCTGACATCTTGGACTTGACTGACATTAGCTTCTGAGATACTCTTTGCAGCCAACTGTTTGTTTAACAACTCAATCTGAGCTAGTAAAGCTGTGTTAGTGCTAACCTCAATCATACCTTTCTTTTTAGGATCCCTCTCACTTTTGGAACGATATTCATTCAAACACATGTTCTCCACCAATTGTCTGACTTCATCTTCATTTTTATTTTTAATTGTACCTCCAGCTGAGGCATCTATCAACATCCTGGATTGCATTCTCAAGCCTCTGATGAATATCTGCATTTGTTCCATGTTGTCAAGACAATGATTCGGGCACTTCCTCAATAGCATTTTGAAACGTTCATAGGCTTCATACAAGGATTCAGTTTCGCCTTGTTCAAACCCCGTGATATCAGCCCTTCTTGCTAAGAACTGATCAGTAGTAAAGAAACGTTCCAAAAATTTGTCTTCCAGCTCTTTCCAAGTAGTGATAGTACCACTCGGAATACACTGCAACCAGTCTTTTGCTCTACCAATCAAAGTAAACCCAAACAACCTGAGTTTAATTTGACTGTCAGTGAACCCGTCAGGACGACACATAGTACATGTCTCGTAGAAATTCTCAAGATGTGCCCATGGGTCTCGGATTGCACTCCCATCAAATTGTTTCTCCCTCAGACCTGAAAGAACAGTATTCTTGATGTCAAAAGTCACAGGATTCGCCGGTTGGAACCCCATAGAAATCTGTCCCGCATCAGTTCTGCGACAATAATCCCCCATGGTACGCCTAGGTGGCGGTGGTGGTGGTGGGTTATGTTCGGCCATAATATCCTCTTCTTCGGACTGAGAGTCGGTGTCCGAAATTGCTTGTGTAGATGCTTCGGATAGCCGACTTTCAGCTAACCGTGCTAACCTTGCTGCTTTCCTGTTTGCTTTTGCGGTCTTCTCAATTTCAGGATCAAAGATGAGCTCTCGTACAACTGATTTACCTCGCATAAACAACCAGAAAAATACCTCAATAGCACTGCACAATTAAGATAATAAAAACAAATTAAGACAAAACAATAAATAAAATAAATCCTAAATAAAACGAAATTGCCTCGTTGAAATTAATCAACAATCCCCGGCAACGGCGCCAAAAACTTGATGACAGAGTTAGCAAGTGTACTAACTTGTCGTTAAGTAATAAAATTTATAAAGTTCGTATCCGCAGGGATTGTTTCAATCTCGACAAAACAATTAAATAAAATTTAGGATTAATAAATAAAATGCAAAGGGGGGAGTTTTCAGGTTTTGTAGTACAAATTCTTAATTTGCAAAAAGAAATAAACAAAGACTTTTTAATAGAGAAAAACGATTAGGAATTATTTCGAATCCTCTCTTTGTTCCTATCTGGTAATCTAGGTTCTAGCTCTCAACAATAAAACTCTTATAATCACGATAATTTAACAAAATAGACCGAGTCCAATTCCTTGGCTCATCAGTCTCGTTTATCTAATACAGCACCCTAATTCCTTAGGCGAAACTAATATTATCAAAAGCATGAATGAACGTTAAATTCTTAATCATACCAACTAATTCTTTATTCCTAAAGCAATTACGATTGACAAACAGTTAATTTAGATCCAGTTATAAAACCTAGGGTCAGTAGTGATTTATCCCTTAAATTCAATTCAATATTGGCCAGATAAAGAAAAGCAATAAACACAAAATTAACTGAATAATTATAAGCTTTTATTGAATAAAACTAGAACACGTAGTTACATGATTCAAATAGTTCCAAAGAGATTCATCTATAATTCCTAATCTGATGAGCTTAATTACTCATAATAATAATTGACATAACAAAAGAGTTAAGAAAATTATACATGAATAACCGATGAAAAGTACGACGGCAAAACCCTTGATTTTTTTCTCTAGTTGCTGGACGCTTTTTCTCCAAGTGTATTCCTTGGCTCTGTTTCCGTTCCGTCTCCTCTCCCCCTCTCTTCTAAACAAAAGTCATATATATACTTATGTTGTAGCACAAGGCAGATCACGTGGCATTCAACAAATTATTCTCAAAATAATGTATCTTTTTAAATGACGTGTCAGCATAGGAGAGGTGGTTGCATCATGAAAAGTTATGTGGCTGATGTCTTGCATGTGTAAGCTGGAAAGCAAAATCGCTTCGCTATGTAATTCACGTCACGGCGCGAGACAAACAGAGAGCATGGTAAGAAATATCTCAAAACCATGGAATTTTTCTAAGTATTTTCTCTCCTTTTGCCTTTTATCTTCAAACTTCAATTCTTGAATTATTTCTCTCTTTGACCATGACATACTCCTAAAAACTAACTAAAAAACTATAAAACTATAATGAAAAATAACAAATAATAGAGTGTCATCACAACCCCAAACTTGAACTGTTACTTGTCCTCAAGTGACAATGCCTGCCAAAACAAAACTGTCAGTGAGTTAACAAATTAGTTTGCATGATAAAAATCTCATTAGCTTTTCTTTTCATCCGGAAATGGAATCCGGTCTTTAACTTCAGCAATCTTACTCAATCAACACCATGACTTTCAAAACTTTGGTCAGATTCAGTCCGAGGTAAGTTCTACAAAATGTTTCAGACTCAACCTTTTCTCTCACTCACAAATTCTCTCGAAATTCAAAGGGTATTCACTCAATCGACGTGCAAATGCAATTTTACCATAAGCTTGAAAAAATTCTAAACGTCAATCAAAGTCATTACAGCACACACATTTTTGAGGTCTTTAAGGGTTGTAATTTGGCTTGGGTAAAGGTGAGATAAATTTGGATAAGTAGGCTAACTTGGAGTTAGGTATCCGCTACTAATCTTGAAGAATTACCATTACCGGGGTTGAGTTTCAATGATAGCAAGGTACTTGGAGAACTATATTATTTAATTTTTATTTTTTCTTTCAAGAGACCAATAATTGTTGGTGGTTCTCTTTTTGTTTTTTTTTAACACATATATTTTTTTTTGTGTCTCTTTATTCTTTTTTCTTCCGAAGTTCTCTAGTACCCCTACCCCAAACTTAATATGTTGCTAATTCCATGAGCAACCCAAAACTTAAGACATTGGCAAGACAAGGGATTTTAAAGCTTCTACCTAACTCCGTAAAGGGTACACAGATAAAAACTGTCAAGTCCAAGTGGCTTATTTTGTGGTTTGTTACCGAAAGAAAGGGAAATATTTAGGCTCAAAGTGGGTTAGCAAAGGATAAATAATATATAGGGTAGCTTGAAAAGGCTCAGAGTACCAACAAATGTGCCTCTATGTGTGTACATGTAAAACCAATCAACAGTAAAGAATAGTCGCAAGTTCTAGAAAATATACAAAGCACGGATACACTCATAATATGTGAAAGAAATAGTATACCATGGAATATATTTGGCTCAAAGTGCTCACCGGCTGAGGTATCTGAAGGTTGTACCGGTTCATCTCGCAAAACTCCTCTTTCCTACTCATCTCTCCGTCTTTAGAACCATAGTGTTTTCATGAGCAATCATACGTTCATTAATCTTTTGTATGCAAGCGAACGAGATTTGGATCATGCAAACTCATATGTTCCTACACTGAAAATTCTGAAAAGACATAAAAACATCACACTTAATAATAAACAAGAAACAAAATACATGAACCTCGGAGGTTGTCAGCAGGTGACATCAATTTTTTTCTTGTTTTCTTCTTCTTCTTTTTTTTTTTGGCTTTTTTTTTTTAACAGAAAAATAAAGACTAAAAATAAAAATATACCTGATGGGTTGCCTCCCATTAAGCGCTTCTTTACCGTCACTAGCTTGACGACCAAGCACCCATGTTAGGGTGGATATCTGACAGTTGTTTCAACCTTGGTCTTCTCCTTCTTAATGTGAGTGTCAGCTTCCTTGCGGGCAAGGACCAATTGTTCAAGTGCCAGCTTCCTAAACCTTTCCCACTTATTCCTCCATTTTTTTCTTCTATTTTTCATAGGTGTTTTTGGAGTTTTTGCGGGTTCATTCACTTGTTTCACGGTTTCTCCCTTCTTTTGGTATTCTTCGACAGTAAAATTCACTGGCACAGTTGATCTTGTTGGGGCCTCCTTTTGAGTGGTTTCCTCTACCACCTCTTCAACTACATCAACCCGGTAACATTGAGGATTTTCATTCTGATGACGCATGCACTCAAATACATTAAAAATCACGTGTTCATCTTGAAACCTCAACATTAACTCACCTAACTCAACATCAATAAGTGCTCTACCAGTTGCTAAGAAAGGTCTTCCAAGGAGGAATGGTATTTCTGAATCTTCATTCATATCAAGAATCACAAAATCAGCTGGAAAAAATAAATCATTGACTTTTACAAGCACATCTTCGAGAACTCCGTATGGATAGGTAATGGAGCGGTCAACCAACGTTAGTGTCATTTTTGTTGGCTTCGGTTCCCCACAATTCAACTTTTTCATCATGGACAACGGCATCAGATTGATGCTTGCCCCCAAGTCACATAGAGCTCTTCCAATCTTTAACTCACCAATAGAACATGGAATAGTAAAACTACCAGGATCTTTCAATTTAGGTGGTAGCTTTCTTTGAAGGATAGCGCTACACTCTTCTGACAAGGCAATGTTTTCATCATCCCTCAGCTTTCTTTTACCTGATAAGAGATCTTTCATAAATTTAGCATAGACTGGCATCTGCTCCAAAGCTTCACCAAAAGGAATGTTGACCTGTAGCTTTGTAAATAGCTCCACGAATTTTTTAAATTGGCCTTCTTCCTTGTCTTTCTTTTTTTTCACATGGGGGTACGGTAATTTCACATAAGGGGGAACAACTTGCTCTTTGCCACAGTCTTCAAGAATTTGCTTTTTGGTTCTTCTCAGAATTGAATCTGCATCAATCAATTTTTCTTTCTTTTCGACTTCTCCCTCACTAGTACCCTTAACCCCATTCTCACTTCTTTCTTCCTCAACTCTCTTTTTTTCGACTTCGCCATCTTCTACAATCAACCACTCATTTTCAACTTCTCCCCCACCCTCATTTTTTTTCTCTACTTCTACATCTTTTTTCTTTTCTTTTTTTGTCTCTACTAAGGATGGGACAACTCTACTCCTCAAGCCTATAGCCTTACAACTCTCATTTTTGGGATTATCTACCGTGTTTCCACCGAAACCCCCATTTTGTGTGGCTGCGACTTGTCTCGACAATTGCCCAATTTGAGTTTCTAAATTCTTTATAGATGCTTCATTATTTTTTTGGGCGAGTTCTTGGCTTGCTTTCATGCCTTCAAAGTTGGTTTGAGTCATCTGCATGAATTTGTTCAATGTCTCCTCCAAGGAAGATGGTTTTCTGGGCTGTGAAGTTTGAGAGTTTCCTTGGGAAGAATTACCTTGATTACCCCAACTCAAATTTGGGTGGTCTTTCCAACCTGGATTATATGTGCCAGAAAAAGGATTATTCTTCTGATAACCACCAGCATAGTTCGCCTCTTCCGCATTTGCTTCAGCTGAACACATTCCATTAGCATGAGGTCCTTGACAAAAATCACATCTGACATCTTGGACTTGACTGACATTAGCTTCTGAGATACTCTTTGCAGCCAACTGTTTGTTTAACAACTCAATCTGAGCTAGTAAAGCTGTGTTAGTGCTAACCTCAATCATACCTTTCTTTTTAGGATCCCTCTCACTTTTGGAACGATATTCATTCAAACACATGTTCTCCACCAATTGTCTGACTTCATCTTCATTTTTATTTTTAATTGTACCTCCAGCTGAGGCATCTATCAACATCCTGGATTGCATTCTCAAGCCTCTGATGAATATCTGCATTTGTTCCATGTTGTCAAGACAATGATTCGGGCACTTCCTCAATAGCATTTTGAAACGTTCATAGGCTTCATACAAGGATTCAGTTTCGCCTTGTTCAAACCCCGTGATATCAGCCCTTCTTGCTAAGAACTGATCAGTAGTAAAGAAACGTTCCAAAAATTTGTCTTCCAGCTCTTTCCAAGTAGTGATAGTACCACTCGGAATACACTGCAACCAGTCTTTTGCTCTACCAATCAAAGTAAACCCAAACAACCTGAGTTTAATTTGACTGTCAGTGAACCCGTCAGGACGACACATAGTACATGTCTCGTAGAAATTCTCAAGATGTGCCCATGGGTCTCGGATTGCACTCCCATCAAATTGTTTCTCCCTCAGACCTGAAAGAACAGTATTCTTGATGTCAAAAGTCACAGGATTCGCCGGTTGGAACCCCATAGAAATCTGTCCCGCATCAGTTCTGCGACAATAATCCCCCATGGTACGCCTAGGTGGCGGTGGTGGTGGTGGGTTATGTTCGGCCATAATATCCTCTTCTTCGGACTGAGAGTCGGTGTCCGAAATTGCTTGTGTAGATGCTTCGGATAGCCGACTTTCAGCTAACCGTGCTAACCTTGCTGCTTTCCTGTTTGCTTTTGCGGTCTTCTCAATTTCAGGATCAAAGATGAGCTCTCGTACAACTGATTTACCTCGCATAAACAACCAGAAAAATACCTCAATAGCACTGCACAATTAAGATAATAAAAACAAATTAAGACAAAACAATAAATAAAATAAATCCTAAATAAAACGAAATTGCCTCGTTGAAATTAATCAACAATCCCCGGCAACGGCGCCAAAAACTTGATGACAGAGTTAGCAAGTGTACTAACTTGTCGTTAAGTAATAAAATTTATAAAGTTCGTATCCGCAGGGATTGTTTCAATCTCGACAAAACAATTAAATAAAATTTAGGATTAATAAATAAAATGCAAAGGGGGGAGTTTTCAGGTTTTGTAGTACAAATTCTTAATTTGCAAAAAGAAATAAACAAAGACTTTTTAATAGAGAAAAACGATTAGGAATTATTTCGAATCCTCTCTTTGTTCCTATCTGGTAATCTAGGTTCTAGCTCTCAACAATAAAACTCTTATAATCACGATAATTTAACAAAATAGACCGAGTCCAATTCCTTGGCTCATCAGTCTCGTTTATCTAATACAGCACCCTAATTCCTTAGGCGAAACTAATATTATCAAAAGCATGAATGAACGTTAAATTCTTAATCATACCAACTAATTCTTTATTCCTAAAGCAATTACGATTGACAAACAGTTAATTTAGATCCAGTTATAAAACCTAGGGTCAGTAGTGATTTATCCCTTAAATTCAATTCAATATTGGCCAGATAAAGAAAAGCAATAAACACAAAATTAACTGAATAATTATAAGCTTTTATTGAATAAAACTAGAACACGTAGTTACATGATTCAAATAGTTCCAAAGAGATTCATCTATAATTCCTAATCTGATGAGCTTAATTACTCATAATAATAATTGACATAACAAAAGAGTTAAGAAAATTATACATGAATAACCGATGAAAAGTACGACGGCAAAACCCTTGATTTTTTTCTCTAGTTGCTGGACGCTTTTTCTCCAAGTGTATTCCTTGGCTCTGTTTCCGTTCCGTCTCCTCTCCCCCTCTCTTCTAAACAAAAGTCATATATATACTTATGTTGTAGCACAAGGCAGGTCACGTGGCATTCAACAAATTATTCTCAAAATAATGTATTTTTTAAATGACGTGTCAGCATAGGAGAGGTGGTTGCATCATGAAAAGTTATGTGGCTGATGTCTTGCATGTGTAAGCTGGAAAGCAAAATCGCTTCGCTATGTAATTCACGTCACGGCGCGAGACAAACAGAGAGCATGGTAAGAAATATCTCAAAACCATGGAATTTTTCTAAGTATTTTCTCTCCTTTTGCCTTTTATCTTCAAACTTCAATTCTTGAATTATTTCTCTCTTTGACCATGACATACTCCTAAAAACTAACTAAAAAACTATAAAACTATAATGAAAAATAACAAATAATAGAGTGTCATCACTCCGTACACTCAAGTATCAGCCACTCCATACTCATGTTGGCCCGTCATTGTTACCCCATACAATCTTCCACCTGAAATGTGTATGTCAAAACCTTACATGTTTTTATCTGCTGTAATACCTGGGTCATCTAGTCCAACTGCTGGTATTGATATCTATTTGCAACCAGGGGCGGTGCTTCATAGGGGTGAGGGGGTGCATGTGCACACCCTGAAATTATGATTTTTTAACCAGTACCCCTATTTTTTTAACTTTTTGCACCCCCTGATTTATTTTTTTTGCACCAGATACCCAAAACTAAAAATAATTACATTTGAGTCATAATTTCTTTCCACCTTCTCTCTAAACTTCTCTCTAAAATATTTTCCTCTCACTGAAAAGTGAGAAGTGAGAACGCGTACAGCTGCCTCCCACCGTCCTTCACCAATCACCGCCTCCACCGTCCTCCATCGCCGGCCACCTCCTTCCCTCCCATCGCCGGCCACCAAGCCTTCATCTCCAGATCGCTTCCCTCCTTCTCTTTCTGGTAATCAATTTAAAAATTCATGGTTTAGGGTTAATCAATTTGGGAATTTTTTGTATAATCTTCTATTTTTAATCAATTTATTGTTTCAATTTAAGGAAGGAACAGTTGTA
Organism: Trifolium repens; assembly: GCA_030408175.1. NCBI lineage: Eukaryota > Viridiplantae > Streptophyta > Magnoliopsida > Fabales > Fabaceae > Trifolium > Trifolium repens. The sequence continues at coordinate 12,588,168 of CP125850.1, forward strand.
GCAATTCACAAGAACAACACAAGGTGGAGTCACTTGTGCATCTACTAGGCTAATTTGTGGAGTTAAGGTAATTTATTGCTTCACTTTCGTTTCGTCATGTTCTGTTCTTCTTCACCAATTGTTCATTTATTTCACTAAAATTGTTTAATCATATTCTCATGTTCTGTATTTAGTTACTCTAATTTTCTTCTATTTTATTTTCAACCCAATTTAAGTGATTTCAATCCAATTTAAGATACCAATTTCTGCTCCTATATTGGCATAATTCATAATAGAAACTGTATACAATATTTTATTTTGTTTCATGAATAATTCCATGGTTAGAGATGTTTGATTACTTTCATGAATGAATTTGTTGTGTTGTATCTTGTAACTTTCTAGTTTCTAGCCTATGAGTAGTAATTGTGCTATGAGTGGCTTTAAATAATCACACTTACTTGAGTTTTTTATTATTCTTAAGTGGGTTGGAATCATTAATTAATGTTTATGACTTGTGCTTGTGCTAGTTTGTTATATTTTATTAATTATGTTTATTTTGGTATTGTAGGAGTTTATGGAAAAGTTTTTTAAGAGAAAAGTATCACCTAATGAGCAAGGATCTAGTTCTAATGAGCACGGAATTAGTTCTCAACAACATGATCAATTTAATTTGGAAGATTTACCATCGGATCCGGGTAAGCGGCCTAAAATATCAACATATCATCCTAATCATCAAGAAATAATACGGAGAACATATTTACAAAGAGGGCCATTTCAACCTATGCAACATAATTTTCCCCAAAGAAAATTTGGAAATTCAATAAGAAGATTTTGTACCTCTTAGTATAGTGAATTTGGCAATTGGTTAGAATATAGTATTGAAAAAGATGCCGCATTTTGTCTTTGTTGTTATCTATTTAAACCTGACATTGGAAAGCAATCTGGTGGTGATACATTTGTAATAGAGGGATTCACGAATTGGAATAAAAAAAACAAACTCTCATTACATGTTGGTGGAAGCCCTAATTGTGCTCATAACATTGCTTGGAAGAAATGTCAAGATTTGATGAAACAAAATCAACATGTTGAGGTAATGATAGCTAAGCAATCTGATGTTGCTCGTAACTTGTATCGAATTCGATTGACTGCTTCACTTGATTGTCTTCACTATCTAATATTGCAAGGATTGCCTGTTCGTGGTCACGATGAATCAATAGAATCTGATAATCAAGGCAACTTCCTTGAATTGCTTAGATGGTATGCTGCCAGAAAAAAGAAAGTGAAGCGAGCTGTATTGGAAAGTGCTCCTACAAATTGTAAAATGATTTGTCCAGCAATTCAGAAGGATATTATTAAAGCCGCCACTTTGGAAACCAGTAAAGCTATTATTAATGATCTTGGAGATGAGTTGTTTGCTATTCTTGTTGATGAATCCAGAGATATTTCAAATAAAGAGCAAATGTCAGTTGTTTTGCGTTATGTTAACAAATTTGGAAGAATTGTTGAGCGATTTTTGGGTATTGTCCATGTTACATCTACAACATCCTTATCACTGAAAATGGCTTTAGATGATCTACTTTGTAAACATGGACTTACTACTTCAAGAATCCGTGGACAAGGTTATGATGGTGCTAGCAACATGCAAGGACATATTTCTGGTCTCAAAAGTTTGATCTTAAGGGAAAGTCCATCTGCATTTTATGTACATTGTTTTGCTCATCAATTACAACTTACATTAGTTGCTATTGCCAAAGGTCACCTTCAAGTTTGCTCTCTTTTTGGCTTGGTATCAGATTTAATAAATGTTGTCCGGGGCTCTTGCAAAAGGAATGACATGCTTCATGAAACACAAGCAACCAAGATTAAAGATGCATTGGAAAATGGAGAAATTGTTAGTGGAAGAGGTTTGAATCAAGAAACTAATCTCAAGCGACCTGCTGATACTCGTTGGAGTTCTCATTATGCAACTTTGGTGAATTTGATATTGATGTATAGTTCTGTAACCGGTGTTCTTGAAATATTGAAAGAAGATGAATCAACAGAAGATAAGACAAGATCCGATGCAAATGGTCTTTCAATTCTAATGGCTAGTTATGATTTTGCACTCACATTGCATTTGATGAAAAATGTATTGGGAATTTCAAATGAATTGTCACAAGCATTACAAAAGAAAGATCAAGACATCCTTAATGCTATGAACTTGGTTAACATCACAAAGGAGCGGTTACAAACTCTAGGAGATGATGGGTGGCAACCTTTATTGGAAGAGGTAACTTTATTTTGCAATAAGCATGAAATTAAAATTCCCAATATGGATGATATTTACTTTCGTGGAAAATCAAAACGCGGAGGTAATGCTGAATCTATCACCATAGAAAATCATTATCGCATTGAATTATTTTATACTGTTGTGGACATGCAACTTCAAGCACTTAACAATCGTTTTAATGAGACAAATAGTCGGTTGCTCATTTGTATGACTTGTTTGTGTCCAACCAATTTGTTCTCTGCTTTTGACAAGGCAAAGTTGATTGAATTTGCAAAGTTTTATCCAAGTGAATTTTGTTCAACTAGTTTGGCGATGCTTGATAATCAACTTGAGACTTACATCATTGATATGCGTAGGAGTGTTGAATTTGCATCTTTGAAAGGAATAAGTGATCTTTCAGAAAAATTGGTAGAAAGTAAAAGACATATTGTTTATCCGTTGGTCTATCAACTTTTGAAGTTAGCAATGATTTTGCCTGTTGCCACAGCAACCGTTGAGCGGTCATTTTCTGCTATGAAAATTGTGAAGACTAGATTGCGTAATCGAATGAGCGATGAATGGTTGAATGATTGTCTCGTGATTTATGTTGAAAGAGATGTGCTAGACAGTGTTAATGATGAGTTGATTATTCAACGATTTCAAAATATGAAGCCGCGTACCGGACAATTGTGAAACATATATATGTAATTTTTTGAGTATGATGTAATTTTTGAATATATTATATATGAATTTGCATCTATAGATATTTATTTTATAATTATCAAAATATCGATTAAAAATGCACCCCCTGGTCCAGGGTCCGAGCACCGCCACTGTTTGCAACCTTTGATTGATGATTTGAAGAGGTTGTGGGAAGGTGTTGTGACATATGATATCAGCCGCAAGAGAAATTTTAAAATGAAGGCAGCTTTAATGTGGACCATCAATGATTTTCCTGCTTATGGGATGTTGTCTGGATGGGGGACACATGGTAAATTGGCATGTCCTATTTGCATGGAAGACACAAAAGCGTTCACATTAAAAAACGGTGGGAAAGCTACGTGGTTTGATTGTCATCGCCGATTCCTTCCTCTTAATCATCCATTTCGAAGAAATAAATATGCATTTGTTAAGGGCGAGATTGAAACCCGAGGGCCACCTCAATATTTGACACCAGAACAAGTTTGGGATAAAGTTAAAGATAAGCCAAATGTCCAAGTTGTGGGTGGTGTTGCTTTAAAACCGCGAGGTTACGGTTTAGCACGCAATTGGACAAAGAAGAGTATTTTTTGGGATCTGCCGTATTAGAAAGACAACCTCTTGCGTCACAACCTTGATGTTATGTATGTTGAAAAAAATGTTTTTGAAAATATATTCAACACCGTAATGAATGTCAAAGGAAAAACCAAAGATAACGATAAAGCTAGAAAGGACATTGCGTTGTATTGTCGACGTAATGATTTGTTATTGAAGACGTTATCCAATGGCAAAGTCCTAAAACCTCGTGCGAACTATACTCTATCTATTGATGAAGCAAAATCAGTTTGTCGATGGGTAAAAGAACTCAAAATGTCGGATGGTTATGCATCAAATTTGGCAAGATGTGCCGATGTTGATAATGGAAGAATGCGTGGGATGAAGAGCCATGATTGTCATGTTTTTTTGAAGTCTTTACTCCCTATTGCATTTTGTTCTTTACCACAACATGCATTGAATCCTCTCATCGAACTCAGTCAATTTTTTAAGAATTTGTGTTCAGCAACATTAAGAGAAAGCGATCTGATCAAGATGGAAAATGACATTCCAATGATACTGTGCAAGTTAGAGAGAATATTTCCTCCCGGATTCTTTGATTCTATGGAACATCTTGTAGTGCATCTTGCATACGAAGCTAGACTTGGTGGACCTGTTCAATATAGATGGATGTATCCATTTGAAGGGTTCATGGGGGATTCTAAACGTTCGGTGAAAAATAAAGCTAAGGTTGAAGGCTCAATTTGTGCATCTTATTTGCATCGTGAAACCATTCACTTTTGTTCTCATTATTTCAAAGACACGTTGACAGGAAGATCTGGTAGGAACGAACCTGGTAGTGAAAGTTTTATCCACCCATTAAACCTATCAGTATTCAACTTGTCTGGGCGTCAGGCTGGCGCGGAGAACGTATTTTTTCCTGGCGAAAAGGTATTAAAGGCTGCACATGTTCACGTGCTGATTAATTGCACTGAAGTTCAACCTTACTTAGAGTTATTTTTGACATCACAAGGGATAACTCCGGAACAATCTTCTGCGAGCATAAATGAATTTTTTCCAAACTGGTTCAGACATCACGTTTATCATCTAGAACCAACCCCTATGATACAACACTTGAGAAACTTATCTGATGGCCCTGTGTCAAATGTTAAACAATGGCACACCTACTTTGTCAACGGTTATAAATTTCATACACATAGTTGGACGGAAGGAAAAGAAACAATCAATAGTGGAGTGTGTATGAAAGGTGTAACTGAAAATGGTGAAAATGATTTTTATGGAGTTATTGATAAAATAATCGAAGTCTCGTACAACTACCTTGATTACAATAAAGCAGTTGTATTGTTTTATTGTGATTGGTATGATCCATCAAGAAGAGGTACAAAGTATAATCCAAAGACCAACACTGTTGACATAAAATTGAATAGAAGATATCAACCGTTTGATCCATTTGCTATAGCTCACAATGTCAGACAAGTTTACTATGTTCCTTATCCATCAACACAAACTGACAAACGAGGCTGGTGTGCCGCAATTACGACAAAACCAAGGGGTCGAATTGAAAAAGATGGAATAGAAGAAGAGGTGGAACCATATCAGCTCGATGAGATGACTAATAACGTACATGAAGTTATTGAAGTTGAACCTTTCACTGCTCTTTCAGTTGGGGCAGAAAAAGCAGAAGAAGTACCTGATGGTGGTGATGTTGAAGAAGAAGATGAAGATGATCATGTGGAAGAAGAAGCAGAAGAAGTACCTGATGTTGTGTCAGATTGGGACGATGATAATTAAACACTTACTATTTATGCTTTTAATAATGTATTCATTGCTATCTTACGAAAAATATGTATCCATTATGTTATGTAGTTATTAATTATCAATGTTTATGCTTTTAAGAATGTATTCACGTACAATGATATGTAGTTATTAATTATCAATGTTTATGCTTTTAAGAATGTATCCACGTACAATGATATATATATATATATATATGTAGTTATTAATTATCAATGTTTATGATTTAAGAATGTATACAATATGTTTTTTAAAATATATATATATATATATATGTATGTATGTATGTTTATGTTTTGTGTAGATGGCCGATCCATCACAATATGTTGAGCATGGAGACCCACCAGTGACGGATGGTAAGAGGCTTCCACCGCGTGATCTTATCCATAAAACCGTTTATAACTCATTTCTGGTGCCATTGCCATCAACTGATGAAACTGGACAATCCTCCCAACAACCAAGTCTGGCAGCCGATGAACAAGAGCATGAGGATGAACTGATCCATCGTAACGACCTTTATGATCCTCCAAAGTTTCTTTTGGTTGATCGATATGATAGAACCATTATTATTCCATACGCTTCCGAGTAAGACTTTTTTTTAATTATATTCATTATATAATTTGAGTAAGATTTTTTATTTATTTATATTAATTAGTTATCATATAATTTGTGCAGTTTTCAGCCACAAAAGGCAGCTACATCCGCTATTGGTATCATCATTAAGCAAAACTACCAAGAGCCATGGTTGACGTGGGGAGAGATTAGGGCAGCTAAAATTGGAAATGATCGAGTGTGGAATAGGTTTTGGAAAGCTTTCAAAGTAAGTTAAAGTTTTTTATCAAGTGGAATTAATAAATTATTTTTTATCCGATATTTATCAAAGTGGACTAATCATATTTATTTTTTCATATGTAGATGAAATGCACTTTTTTAAAGAGTCGAGAATTCGAGGTTATCCAAATTTTCGACCATAAGTGCTCAAAGAAGTTGTCCACGTTGCTCATGGAAGCACGAGACAGGCACCGTAAGGGTAAGGAACCACCTGAATGGATTGGCCCAGGCGAAACATGGAACCAATTGTGTCGTAAATGGGATGATCCAGATTACATGGCCAAGTGCAAAAAGAATAAAGAAAACAGAGTAGCAAAGCCTGAATCAAGCATCCACACTACTAGTTCTACATCATCTGCTACTGTGCGCATAAGGTATTACCGGAAGCATGGACGTTACCCAACCTTATCTGATATGAATGAAGAGCTGCATCGAAAAAGTGATGGTTCTTGGGATTCTGCCAGAGCTAAAAGGGCAAATGTGAGTGTATTATTAATTTAATATTATTAATTTACTTTTTAATTATATTCATCACAATTGGTTATTATTTTAATTTGTGATAATTAATTTACGTTTTATTTTGTAGGACTTGATTCAGGTGTATATACAGGAGCTCAAAGAAAGTGAGGCTGCCCTTCCACCTTCTAAGCAACAAAGTGAATTTGTTCTTCAAAACATGATAATAGACAAATTTGTGGAATTTTCGGGAGGAAAGAATCATGATCGTATTGTCGGTCAAGGGAGTACTTCTTCATTCATTCGAAAGACACCGGGCGGATATATTGATGCTTCATCTGAGTCATTCAACAGTACTGCCAGCATGTGTACAACTCGATCTCGAGGAGGACGTGAAGAAACTCAAGAAGAAATGGAAGCGCGAATTGAAGCGCGAGTAATAGCAGCACTCAGGGCCGAGATGTCTTCATCAAAAAACCAATCAGTTCAATAGGAGGCGGAGGAAGAGGAGGCAGAGGAAGAGGAGGCGGAGGAAGAGGTGTATCGACCTGAAAATGTTGCTTTGAATCAATCATCGTTTGATCCTGATCCGACTTTCTTTAATAATATCATGAATGACAGTGTGATGCTGCAGCAATTATTGGATTCTGATAACTTTCAGATGCCCAATTTACCAATTGATAATACGGCTGCATGGAATCAAGGCGGAGGGAATCCAAATTATTTTCAAGGCGAAGGAGGGAATTCAAATTCTCAAGGTGGAGGGTATCAAAATTTCCAAAGCGAAGGAGGGAATCCAAATTATTTTCAAGGCGAAGGAGAGATTCCAAATTCTCAAGGCGGAGGGTATCAAAATTTTCAAGGTCAAGGGAATTGTCAAGGTAGGACAAGTTTTCAAGGAAGAGGGAATATTCAAGGCAGTGCAAATTTTCAAGCTAGTGGAAGTTATCATGGAACAGGGAATATTCAAGGCAGGGGTAATTTTCAAGGTAGTGGAAGTCTTCAAGGAATGGGGAGTATTCAAGGCAGTGGTTATTTTCCAGGCGGGGTAAATCTTCATAGCGGTATAAGTTTTCAAGTGGGACAACAAGGTGCCGGAAGGACAAACAGTGGTAATCAAGGTGCCGGAAGGACAAACAGCGGAGGTGTTGGAAGGCCAAGAAGAGGAAGTGCCGGAAGAACAAGCGACGAAAGTGGAAGCGGGAGAACAAGCGCTGAAAGTGGAAGTGCCAGAACATCAAGAGGAAGAAGGGGTGGTGGAAGCGGAAATGCATAACTCAGATGTTTGCGTTGTTATTTTATTATGTTATATGTGTGGAAGTATCGTACTTTGTTTGTATCGTATTTTATTATGTAATTTTATGACAATTATCGTACTTTGTTTGTATTATTAAGACAATTTTCGTACTTTTTAATTTATCTAATTATCGTATGTATCGTATTTTATCATTGTTCGTTATTGAATTTTTAATAAATGTTTTATTATATATTTAAAATTAAAAATGATGATATATTATTTTTTAATATATGTAAAAAAAAAACGTTTTTTTATGTTTTTTTTAAATAATTAATTAATTAATTTTTGAAAAATAATTAATAAAACAATTAAAATAATTATTTTTTTAAAAAACTTAGTGACGAATTTTGTGACGACCTAAGCCGTCACAAAATAAGCCAAAACTTTGTGACGAATCTGACACATAATTTTGTGACGACCTAGGCCGTCAATAATTTAAATTTTGCGACGACCTAAGCCGTCACTAAGTGCTGTCTAGAAAAACTGCCTTACAAATTTTGCGACGACCTAAGCCGTCACAAAGTGTCGTCACTTAGTTTGTGACAACCTGGGCCGTCACAAACTTTTCCACGAGCGTTTTATTGGCAGATTGAGGCCGTCACAAAGTTGTCACAAAATTATGACTTTGTGACGGATTTTCTTAATTTGTGACGGATTTTGGGCGTCAATAATTGGACGTTTTCTTGTAGTGAGAAAAACATTTTTACCCAATAACTTTTGCATTCCAAGTGTTCAACAAAATCTCCCACTTAGAAAATAAAACAACAAGGTGGCCTGTCGGGTCTAACCAAGTTTTATTTTTTTTTTAAAAGAAATCTCGGCTCATTATACATGAATCTTCTATTTTTGCCCCATTTAAAAAATAAAACTCAACTAACTGAATCCTATGAAGCACGGACGATACAAACACCTGACACGACACAGACACGTCGATACTGCTAAGATAATAAAAATATGACACCGACACAGCTATATATTTATAGAAGTTATAAATTAAAAATCAAAATATATACATGTATATCTAAATTGGGCATTTATTTAATTTAAAAAAAGTTTTATTGACAAGATACAATAATATTTGATCTTTATTTATCCATCTACTATTAAAAAGCTAAATTTTTTATCAAAATTTCAATTTCTCATTGATCGATATTGTTGATTCGACTCATTTTTAATCTTTTGTGGACATGCGTCTAATTTATGTCTAAGGAAAGTAGAAGCAAAGAAAAAAATTGTTTGGGTCACTTGTCCGACACTTGTTGTATGAGTGTTTTACAGGTGTCGGAGACCAATCTAAGGAGTGCTGGGAAATGATTTTTTTTGGACACCGGTCTGAACTATCCGACACGTGTCTGACACCGCGACACACTTAATCATAGAGGTGTCTTTGCTTTATAGACTGAATCTACAGAGTACAATTTATGGTTTAATTAAAATAATGCAAATATATGGAAAAAAAAAGTAGTATACATAATTTTCAACATTACTCGTGATGGAATTCTCCGCAAGAATATAAGCATTATCCTTAGATATAAACTGATTATTTTATTTGATTTTATAAATCATGGATGTTTGAAGTTTTGAATGATAATTTTATTTTTTGGCCACCTTATTGGTTTATATTTTAATTTCCTTGAAATAATTTTAAATTTTATTTCATTTTTACAAATTTGTATGATATTTTTGCGAATTTATTAATTTTTTTAAAAAACATTATTGACGGGGCACTCCCGTCAACCAGCACTCTGCCATAAAAAGAGGCGGATGAGATTCTCAACCCACAATAAACCCGCCACACTCCACCCCTTTTCATGGAGGGTTGAACCATTTTGCCATCCTCAACTCCTTATATCGATTTGAAGTAATATTCAATTTTCCATTAATTTTGCTATATCATTTGATAGTGTATCAGTGCTAGGGAGGTGCTCACTCACATTTTCTTTCATGATTTCAGATGGGACATCCAAGGAAATCAAACAAGAACTCCAAGCGGAAGAACAAAGGCGGTGGAGGCGGCACTATGGCCACCGCTGCCGATGTTCTGACTCATCAAGAGGCTGCTTCTGCACCTGCACCTGCTGCTGCTCCTGTGCAGGTTTGTAGTTCTAAACTAAACTCAACTCACCTTACTAGTAGTATTTTTCATGGATTCATGGACCTATCATCGTAGGAGCTGGTCCTTCTGGTATAGCAGTAGTAGCTGCTTGTTTATCAGAACAAGGTGTTCCATGTCTCATTTTTGAGAGAAGTGATTGCATAGCTTCACCATGGCAAAACAGAACTTTTTACCTTTTAAAACTTCATTTACCAAAAGAATTTTGTGAACTTCCTTTGATGAATTTTCCTCAAACTTTTCCTAAGTATCCTACAAAACATCAGTTCATTTCCTACATGGAATCTTATCATTTTGATATTCATCCTAGGTTTAATCAAACTGTTCTTAGTGCTGGGTTTGATCAAGTTCTGAAATTTGGAATTTGATTTATTATTTTGTTGTCAAACAGTTCTTATTGCTGAGTTTGATTCAAGTTCTAAAATTTGGAATTTGATTTAGTTGTGAATTCGAACCAAAAACACACCAATAATCCTTTAACTAGTGTGTGGGGCAAAACAAATAAAGCAACCAACAACAACAATGGACCAAACAATTATAATCACCATAGTTAAAACTAATAAAAGCAATAAAGAACACAATAGAAATTGTTTACCCAGTTCGGTGTTAATGAACCTACATCTGGGGGAGAGAGAGCTCTCATTTCCACTATCAAAGCTTCCTCAAACTTTATTACAATGAAATTTACAAGAGTCGCAAGAATTTAGAGTTTTCCTAAATTCTACACTTTTCCCAAATCTCTTCCTATGACCAAGCGATTTCAATTGATAGAAATTACAAGGTGTTAGAAAGAGTACACAACCCTAGAATTAACCCAAGAGAAACCCCCTTGAACCCTAGCCTCCATGTTGGTGAAAACCCCCTTTCAAACCCTACATTTTCTCCACCTTCAACTAGCTTTAGGGCTTCAAAAAATATTCTTTCTCTGAACACATGTGAGAGGAGCATCAAAGTCCATGACTTAAGACTCCACCGATTCCGAACTTCACACCACTAGCGTCTCTGCATCCTCATAATAAAGTTGTTGTTCCATAAGCAACCCCGAGTATTATTCCACTGCCTCTCCAGGCCGATGTTGAGTATTGTTACCACCGCCTCTTCAAGCCGATACCGAGTATTATTACCACCGCCTCTCCAGACCGATGTTGAGTATTATTTCACCGCCTCTCCAGGCCGAGGTTGAATATTGTTACCACCGCCTCTCCAAGCTGATGTTGAGTATTATTTCACCGCATCTCCAGGCCGATACCGAGTATTATTACCACTGCCTCTCCAGGCCGACCTTCTTGCAATCTCCTTTAGTTTTTTACCTTCGAGGCACCAGATAACCACACTCCATGTTTTATCCATCATCCCGAACATTAAAATTGCTTCCATTTTCACTTTCCACAATTCAAAATTGTTTCCGGAAAGTCCCACCCATGGTGCCTTAATTTGATTGACCCTTTGCCCTATGGTGGGCGACAATTGTTGTGAATTCGAACCAAAAACACACCAATAATCCTTTAACTAGTATGTGGGGAAAAACAAATAAAGCAACCAACAAAAACAATGGACCAAACAATTATAATCAACATAGCTAAAACTAATAAAAGCAATAAAGAACACAATAGAAATTGTTTACCCAGTTCGGTGTTAATGAATCTACATCTGGGCGAGAGAGAGCTCTCCTTTCCACTATCAAAGCTTCATCAAACTTGATTACAATGAGATTTACAAGAGTTGCAAGAATTTAGAGTTTTCCTAAATTCTACCCTTTTCCCAAATCTCTTCTCGTGACCAAGAGATTTCAATTGATAGCAATTACAAGGTGTTAGAAAAAGTACCCAACCCTAGGATTAACCCAAGAGAAACCCCCCTTGAACCCTAGCCTGCATGTTGGTGAAAACCCCCTTTCAAACCCTACATTTTCTCTCTCCTGACGGCTGCTCTTCTCTCTCTAAAAACAGATCTGGAGGTCTGGTATATATAGGTCTCGCGCTCATAGAACCATGGGGTAAAAACAGGCACTCATAGAACCATGAGGGACATGCCTGCTGCCTGCAGCTTGCTGAGCTCTTACCAGGACACACCAACTTCCTGCAACAACATTATTCTCAAGGCAATATCCAACAGATTTATTATTTTGTTGATAAGGGCCCTCCTATTGTCATGGTCAATAGCATGAAAACTTACAAGAAAGTGATTAAAAAGGCTGTGGATGACTCTCCCAATTCATTCATCAATTTTAAGATTGGTGTTATGATAGATGGTGCTGACTATCTCGAAATTAGGGAGGATTAAACCATGTTTGTTTGTTTGGTTGGCAAGGTTCATATGAGGTCCACCGCTAATATGAATTGTTGAAACTTGGAGCATAAACACCAAAGTTCTAGTAACATACCTTTAGTATGCTACATAGCTCAAGTATGAATATATTCTTTGTGTAAACAAGTCATCAGATCAATGGAAATAAGATACATAGCATGGTTTAATAAATTAGTTTCTCCATTCCCAAATGTAAAATACAATATTAGAGCCAAAGAATTGCAATGCCTAGAGACCAACATGATCAATTTTTAGTCAAGAATATCTACTCTTCATAGTGATATTTGGAAGCAAGCTAGCAGGCACCAAGTTGGAGCTTTCAAGCTGGATTGTGAAGCACTTGTGCATAGATATCCTTAAAGCATGTTACATAACAAATTCATTTGGCAGCTATTATTCTTTCAAAGCAATAACTAAATTTGCTGAAGATATAAATTCATTGATCTCTTACATTGTTAGATATAAAATATTTTTTATTGTATTTAATTACAGCCTTGTAGTCTAGACTAGGAGTGTCAAAATGGATGAATTGGATGGATTTAGATTGGATTGTTAATGGATGGACCAAAGTAATCCATTTGTCCATTAACAATCCATTAAAATGGGATCAAAAAAATTCAATCCAATCCATCCATTTAGAGATAAAATTCATCCAATCCATCCATTATCATCATTTTAATGGATGGATATCCAATCCATCCAACAAAATTAATTCAATTATTAATTCAACAAAATTAAAATATCCAAATAATATTATTTTTCAATTTAAATATTATGTGGATAAAATATTATTTAAAAATTGGCCGAAAAACCAAAATAAACACCAGAAAATCCTAAAATCGACCGAAAACTCAAAAAATTGGCCGAAAAACCTAAAATCGGCCGAAAACCCAAAAAACACCCGAAAATCCATAAATCAGCCGAAAAACCTAAAATCGGTAGAAAACCCAAAAAACGGCCGAAAACAAAAAAAATCGGCCGAAAAACCTAAAAACGGCCGAAAAACCAAAAATTGGCCGAAAACACAAAAAATCGGCCGAAAAATTGAAAACAGAAAAAATCGGCCGAAAACCAAAAAAACGGCCGAAAACACAAAAAATCGGTGGAAAAACCTAAAAACGGCCGAAAACACACAAAATTGGCCGAAAACCAAAAAAAACGGCCGAAAACAAAAAAATCGACCGAAAACACAAAAAATCGGTCGAAAAACCGAAAAATTGATCTTATGTTTTTCGTCCGATTTTCAGTTTTTCGGCCGATTTTTTGGTTTTCGGGTGTATTTTGGGTTTTCTGCCGATTTTCGGTTTTCGGCCGATTTTTGAGTTTTCGGCCCATTTTCGGTTTTTCGGACGATTTTTTTGTGTTTTCGGCCAATATTTGGGTTTTCGGCCGATTTTTTGCGTTTTCGGCCGATTTTTTGAGTTTTCGGCCGATTTTCGGTTTTTCGGCTGATTTTTTGTGTTTTCGGCCGATTTTTTGGTTTTCGGCCGATTTTTTGTGTTTTCTGCCGATTTTCGGTTTTTCGGCCGATTTTTGGGTTTTCGGTCAAATTTCGGTTTTTCGGCCGATTTTTTGGATTTTCGGCTGATTTTCGGGTTGTTTGGATTTTTGACCGATTGTTTGTTTTTTATTTATTTTAGTGTCATTATTATTATTTATTTTTTGAAGAATTTTATTAATTTTTAAAAAGTGACAATGCATTGGATTTAAAATTAATAATGATCAATTATCCATTGGATTTTAAAATTAAGGTGGATGGATTGGATTCATCCATTTAATTAAATGGATGGATCAAATCCAATCCATTAACCAACTTTTTTATTAATGGATGGATTGGATGGATAAATTTTTCAATGGATTGGATGGATAATGGACAAACGGATAATATTGACACCCATAGTCTAGACTAACGGTATTTTCAAGATAAGTTATTGTGCCAATGATAATGATGATAACAATAATTAAGAAATCTAAAATACAATATAAATCACATTATTGATAAATTGGGCGATTCTCCATTGAACCCGTCGGTTTAGTCCGGTATTTCAAATATTGATTTTTATTGACGTGAAACATTTTTTTTTTTGACACATTGAAATGAAACATGTAAATGAGAAAAACTGAATGTACCTAAATGCCACTGGATCAATGCAAGACCAATGAATTAAATCTACACCATTCAAATATAAAATAAATTATACTCGTAGGCAAGCTAAAGGAATTTTTTGCGGGCTAAAGCAAAACTCACTACTTTACAGGGGTAAAGACCTATTTATCCTAAAATATAATAGAAACTTAATGCGGTTTTAGCGGTTAATTGCGGTGTTTGCGGTTTTTGTGGTTCGCGGTTCAATAAAAAGTCATACAAATACATTCAAACCAAATACGGTTTTTGCGGTTTTCGGTTTGGATTGATTCGGTTTGCGGTTTTACTTTTGGATTCGTTCGGATACGATCACCCCTAATTCTTGCTGGGTATTTGGAAATCAGGGCGGCAATTGCGAGAAAGGGTCGACATTGATCGCCAATCATTCGTTGACTATAATTTTCGCTAGAATAAATTGAACTTACTTCTTCCAATATGTAAGGATCATACGTTTTGTATCTAAAACATATTCATCATTATCTCCTTCATAGTCACAAATAAAGGTACCAGCGCGTATATGATCTAGTGATAGGGCCACATTCATGAATCAGTGGCTTGCGACTCACTAGAATACAATTTGCAGTATAAGGAAAATCGCTTTTGTTTCTTTGAATGCATGAACTGTTCAATTCACCAGGGATACATGCTTTGTTACAATTGCAGCCAAAAGAAGGCTAAGGTTTTGGATCATCAGCATCATTGACAAGTGATACTGGAATACTTTCAAGTTTATTTGAGAGGTGCGTAGAATAAAACAATTCCTTGAAGAGGAATCTATTCACATTATCTCACAAGCCCCGAATGACTCTAACTTTATCGTGCCATTCCTGATCTTATACTTTTTTTTTTTTTTTTTTGGTAAAAGATCTTATACTTAAATATACATAAAATAAATTACAGGTTAAAAATGTATAATCTTAAAAAAAGTACGATAAAGTATTTTAAAGATAAATCGCCACAAATTTAGTAATAATTTATTTTATAGCCAAATTTTGTAATATTTTAAAGAACAATGAGTTGATATGTTCATTAAATTTATCAAAGATTTTCAAGTGAATGTAAATAAATATAACACTATTTATTTATACTAGCCGCCAAACGGTGTGCCCGTTTGTGTAATCGATATTTTTTTTTTCTGCGTGTGCGATCGATATTCTGTATTGTGCAAATATAAATAACTACTTAATCTCCTTTTTTATTGGACTTTGTTAATTGATAACTACGTAACCTCCTTTTTTTGTTATGGTTAGTTATTAAGAAGAAAAAATTTTATTTTTTTGTTACTATAAAAATACTGAAAACCTACTTTTATGTGGAAGTTGTAATCAGTTATTAAGAAGAAAAAAAAATTATTTACTAAAAAAACTGAAAATTTATTTTTATGTGGAAGTTATTTTTTAAGGGTAAAATTGGAATAACAAAAAAGTCATCCTAAAAATTTGTATCCCCTTTATAGATTAGTATAGATTAATGTTTAGCTCTTAATCCTAATCAAATAAGGAGACAAATTATGAGCATGTATTCAAAATAATTTTAAAACGGCCACATAATCGCCAAAACAGCAGCATAGTATGTCCCTTTGTTTTTTATGTTGAAGAGGGGCTAAGCCCCAAACAAAAGGAGATTACAACGAATTTAATGGTGATGGATGGAAAAAGATATCTATGCAAATGTCTTATGACTTAAATTACCTATTTATTTCTACCGATCGTTAGTTGGATCAGTGGTAATTGACGCTGAATTTGGTAGGGATGACCACGGTTCGGTCCCCCGCAACTTCGATCGGAAGGGGACTGGTACCACTTGATGTCAGAACTGACTCCCGAACTGACTCCAGAACTGACTCCAGAACTTGCTGGTACCACTTGGTGAAAAAAATAAATAAATTACCTATTTATTTCTTAAAAAATCTAAACGATCAAAATGTTATAAATATCAAATTTTAAAAACGCTTAGATACGTCTATGTTTTAGAAATGCTTTTAATTTGACACAATAAAAATATTGTGGCCTCATTAATGTGAATATGAGCCAGAAATTTGGCCCCTTAAATTTTAAAATAACATTTTTGGTCTCGTAACTTTAGCTCATTTTGCAAAAGGTTATCACGACTTATTTTGACCAAGTCAACGCACATGTTGACTCACATGCCACATCAATAAGTCAAATGTACACATGTTTACAATAATGAGTCACATGACATACTCATGTGACATGTGATTCCATGTGTGCCCATTCGTTCCCCCTACTATCTAGAGGTGATAATCGAACTTTCAACGCTTCAATCTAATCCTACTTGGCACGTTTTGAGAGTGGGTCTCGTGCCATTCAAGGCCAACTTGATCATCTTCAGAACGAAACCTCCCCAACCAGTGACCTGGAAGGAGTTGCACTTATCCTGCACAAATTGATTATAATCAGGTATATCATTCCAGCACTTCAGCATCCTTGAAGGACGGGCCCCCCAAAATTAATATATGATTTATTTTAAATTAAAAAACCAACTTTAAATATTAGATAATTTACACTTCATTTTTTCTCCTTCTCATGAATTAATTATGACTATAGTCATGCATTTCAATATTATATATTGTTGGCGTTGGTTGAAAATATACATATCGAAAAGTCCTGATATACCCATCTATATATCTTGTAAAGAATAATACTTCTTTTATTTTTTTTTCCATGTATTAAATATGACTCTTTAAATCATGCATGTCATGTGAGAATGACTATTATATATGATTGAAATATAAATTGATTGTATTGTAAATTTTAACCTCTGTTATTTTATTTTTACGAAACCCATTTACATTTATGTATCTATTATTTATTAAATAACTTATTATATATTTAGATGGCATAAAATTTGTAGTATTCTATTATTTTATCAAATTATAATTACTTATATGTTTTGTTTCTCACATGTTTTCATCTATTCTATAGTATTTTCCCCCTTTCTTATTTTGGCACACTTACATAAAAACAAGAGATATTATTGGAAATGCACTAGTACTAAAAAATCACTTTTTAGAATAATTGGTTTATAATATAGACCATATACATTAATGTTTATTCATTGAACCTTATAAAAAATAAATAGATGGGTACATTATTATTAAAAGTACGTATAAAAAATTGTTACTCATCTAATTATTAACAAGTAATGTTTATTAAAAAATAAACTTTATTTCTAAATACTAAGACATATGATATTGTATTTATCGTTGATATAATACTATATATATTTTTAAAAGGATTTATGCTCAAATGATAAAATTGAGAATTTGAATTGACAAAATATATATATATATTGAAATTTTGCATCGTTTTCACCTACTTTTTTTTTGGTGTAAACGTGCGAACTTAAATTATTTTACCGTAGGTGAAAACATGCGAGTTCAGATGATTTGACCGATTTTATACAAAGTAAAATCGTGTAAACTCGTTTTGCCTTGGGGTTTTACTCAAAACTAGTTTATCTTTGATTTGACATGAAAGTCACACCTAAAAGCGTAAAATCGATGCACTACAATATTTTGGCTCTACGGCAACGCCCAAAAACGTTTTAATTGTTTTAATAAAAAATATACATGTTTGAGTGTAACTGATGCTCTGACTCCTGCTGAACGGGAAGCTGGTCGTGAAGGGGAAGCTGCTCGTGAAGCGGAAGCTGCACATAAAGCAGAGGAGTATGCAGCAGCTGAAGCTGCCGGTCTTATTGCAAGTTTCAAATTATCAAATTATTTAGTTTATTTGTATTATGTTGTTTAGGTGTTTGATTAATTATTATTTTGTTAGCCGCCTCCCCCTGCTTCTGTTTGGTTGAGAGGGATAAGGAACTACATGAACGTCCTGACTACTGAAGTTCGTAATCATCCAAATACATTTATAAATTTTAGGATTGGTGATAAGATTGGACGGACCTAATGGTAAAAAGGAAATCGCGGCAGCAATTATTGTGGAGCAAAACATATGGGTCGTATATATTGTGCGAACAAAACTTTCGCACCAAATAGCATTGCTCTATTTCATTACTTTAGTTTCCTCTTTTATTTTATTGCCTCAAAATCATTACTTTTTAATGAATTAGTAAATCACAAACATCTATAGTGGTACTCCAAATCAATCGTAATTTGTTACCAAATTGACATTTGACTTTAAAAAGATACGTGTAATTCTTGTAAAGAGTGTAATATTTTGTTACTTTGCCCTTACTTTTTTGCTTTGGTATTAATTTAATTTAAGCTTAATTGTATATTTAGTTCCTTATATTTATTTTGTATTTTAATTTGGTCTCTTTAAAAGGTTTTAAGTTGCTCTTTATATTATTGGTGTCAATATAAGTTTCTCATTTTCGTTAATTTTTGAGTTAATTTGTTTTAAACTTTTGGTTAAAGTTTGAGTTAATTTCATCCAAAACTTTCACAAATACCGTCTTAAGTTGTATGCGTATGCAAATGTGTTAGTCACATGGACGATTTAAACATAAATTCGACTAAAATGATTAACTTGAAACTTTTTAAATATAAGAGACCAAATTAATTTTTAAAATAAACATAAAGAGCTAAATATACAATTAAGCCTTTAATTTAATTTTGAAAAGGATATAAGATTAGCTACACAAAAACAAATCAAAGGTGAATATAGCATGGAATGAAAAAATTAAAGATCGTGCAAATTGGACCACATAATGTAATCAGACTTTAAACATCCTTGAATACCCAGACTTTAAACATGCTATGTAATCAGGTCCTCTCTCTATATCCCTATCTGATTTAATTTAGTATTAGTATTTGTAATCAGATACTCTCTTCACAAAATCAGGTTCTCGTTTTATCCCTCTTTGTTTAGAATTTAACTTAGTCTTACTTGAAGAGCATTACTTAGATTGGTTTTATCTTTCCTAGTTTTGCAGACAACTGCTAATTGAATTGAAGTCTCAAATTTTCTAAGTAAACATTTTCAGTTTTTAGACTAGACTAGATATTGAAGTCTTCCATTTGCGTACTGTGAACTCGGTATCTATCAAATTGATACCATCAATTACTATTGATGTCTCCAGGTTGTTAGTGAAATCCTAACTGTTCTTCTATTCTTATGATTGACAGGAACGGGTAGAAGCTGGAAACAAGTTATTTTTTCCGGGGAAAAAAATTCCAAAGTGGTTCATGCATCATAGAAGGGGAGGGTCAATGTCTTTCTGGTTTCAGAAAAAATTCCCTTCTATTTCTCTTTGTCTTGTTATAGGATGCGGGGATGAGAAAGTTATCAAGGTCAAATTTAGCCTTCGAGTATTCATCAATAAAAATATACAGTTGCTTGGCTGTCAGAAAATCTACGAGTTCATGATAGCAACTGATCATGTGCTTTTGCTAAAGTTTGAAGATAATGAGGACATAGTGTTTTCAGATGATGAGTGGAATCACGTGGAGGTGTCATATGCAGATCATATAACCAACAAAGAGGTTTCTATCAGAGATGTTGCTAGCTTTAGCGGAATCCATGTATTATATGAACAGACATGTCCGAGGAATGTCCAATTCTGTCCTCCAGAGACAATTATAAGTGTGAATTTTAAATCAAATTCAATGGAGATGTCACCGCAGAAAAGCGTCAAGGTTAATATTTCTTCTGGACTCTGTTGTCTTTTACTCAATTTGGGATTTAAATTCAATTCTATTTTTCTCCTTTTATTCAGATGGTAACAGAGAGATCTCAGAACGATCAGACTATGGCGTTATCTTCATCCATTCTCACATCGACCCAACCTCCACCTACTGATGCAGAAAATAGCTCAGCCCTTCAACCAATGCGGTCATTTAAGCCGTTGGAGAATGTCATAGGAGAAACATCAAAAAGTGTTAGAGAGGATGAACAAGTGTATGCTGTTACAATTCAAAATGGCCTTCCTCTCATTGGAAGACGTCATGAGGGTAATCATGCCAAATTGGAATCAGTAACCGCTTGGGAACATCAATCTGAAGAGTCTTCTTTCAACACTAAAGGTTCTGACTCGGATGAACCCTTCGACCTTGATGGAAGAAAATTATCTGTTAATGGCATGGTACCCGTGTCCCCTAGGGAGAAATCTCAAGGGTCTTCTTTCAACACTAACGGTTTTCACTCAGATTATCCCATCAACTCAGTTGATAGAAAGCTCTCTGTTAATGGCCATGCAATCATATCTTCTGGGGATGCTTCTCTTGTATCAATTAGAGAGGCTATCAATTACTTGGAGCTGTTAATGTTTAAGGACTTATCTGAAGTCTCTTCTGATCCCGATATACTGTCCAATATACAGTCTGGACTTCATCAACTTTTGGATGTATTGAGTAGAAGGACAGTTGACGTTCAAAAGGCTATCGGAGAATTCAGAAGAAAAGCATTTGCATCATGCCAAGAATTCCAATCCACTGTTGACTCTGTGAACAAACTGAAGAATTATGAGAAGTATCTAGATAGAATTCGGCTGGAGATTGCCACAAGCAAGGGTCAATGGAGTGCACTCGAAAACTCAATAGAAAATATTTCTTTGGCCATTGAGGATGAGAATAGGAGAAAGAATGAGCTAGAAGCAGAAATTATTACTTTAAAGAAACAGCAAGATACCAAAGGAAGAGACCTAGAACAACTTGTGTTGAATCTCAAGAATAAGGAAGCAACACTCTCAACATATTCAACCAATTGCGCTTCTCTCAACGAGCAAGTTCAAAAGCTATTAGAAGAAGCTGGTTATCTACATGCTGCAAGGAGTGACATAGAGAATGAGAGTGAAGCCTCCTGAAGTAAAGCAGAATAGGCTCAAGTCGACATGGTCTTCTGACATAACTCCACATTTTAGTAAAATTAAGCATAACATTTTTGGCCTAGATGACTAAGTGTATATTTGTTTTCAAAGCTACATTTCAAGCTTGTTCTCATATTTTTATTATATCCCAAGTTGTATTGATCATCTTGTCTTGTTAAAATAGAAATGCAATAGTACCATTTCATTCAAAACAAAGGATAGTCCTGGACAATAAAATTTTATCATTAGACAATAACACTAACTGCATTGTAAGTTGTAACTACCTAATGGTAGATGATAGTGTACATGCTTGTGTAGGTTACTTTAGGTGCACTCTCCCTCCTATAAGAGTTGACTGTGCAACTAACTTCATTTTTTAAGTCAACAATAATGGTTTCACATAACTTCATTCTTTCTCTCTACTGCCTATTACTTTAACATGGTATCAACTTCCTTTGAGATCTAATTTCGCAGTCGTAACTCATTTGTAACCGTCTTCTCTAGCAAAATGCGACCGCATGTAGCTCCACCGGACTGTTCTTTTGATCAATCTTTTCCCTTTTTCGTTCATCAAATGACTTTTTTTAAAAAAATAAAAATCATTTGCCCAAACACGTATGGTCCTATGTTTCTTTCATGCCACTTATCTTATATAATCAGAATACTTACTCCTATTTTGAAAGAAAAATCTCCTTATGAAATATTAAATAATGTTCTCCTTGATTTACAAAAAAATTGATATTATATAAAGATTCACTATCACATAACAATAACTATTATCAACATAGGAGAAATCATGACATGGAAAGGAATACAAATTGTCCTACAAAATAATCAAAATTAGGTGCTTACATAACTTAATAATCAATTAACTGAGGCGGCTGAAATCCGTCATTTAACTTGTTAGTCACATTTAATATTTCGTGTCATTCCGCCCAACATATTTCAACTGCTAATATATAGTAATAGGAGAAATTTAACATGTGCTCTGGGTGAATTTTACGAAACTCAAGAAAAAAATAATAGTCATAAAAGTTGTGCATTAAACTCTTTAGAAGTTAAAATAGTACTTTTTTCAATACAAAACTTTTATTTTAGGTTCTTAACATGTTCCCTTAGTGCACATGTTAGCAAAACCCTTTATAGTAATCCAAAAAGTAACCAACGATAAGAATTTAGCAAAGTATAAAATAAATAACAAAACAGAAATTAACATATAGGTTGTAGTAGTTGAACCTCATACTCAAGTGACACAATCCTGTATCTAAATCTTATTACTAAAAACAAGTTGATATCAAACTCTCAATGCAAATTTCTGGGACGTTGGAGAATATTGGATTGTAAAAACTCTTGTTTTGAAACTTAACAAACTTAAAAGTACCAATCCTTGGATCATAAACAATCAACTTCAGAAACGAATCTCGGTTAGATTCAACTCGGTTAGTTTCAACTTCAAGCAACACTCGGCCGTCCTCAAACATATAGATTGTCTTTCTCAAGTGATACGACTTCCTACAATATCTCATGTATGGAACAGTGAACAATTTAGTCCAAGATTCATTATTTCCATATTCTTTCATAATCCAAACATCATGACCATAAGTCATGCACAAGCAATCCTTGAGCACACTCAAGATCAAGATACTCACATCAAGCTCTCCACAATCGGGCAGCAAAAGCTTTTGATACGACTCTTTCCTCAAATCAAGAGATACAATAAAGCATGGACTATGATGAAAATTGTTAGAAGCCAACCAAATAATGTTGCCACTCACAAATCTTCCGGGTTCATGGGAAAGCATACAATTAAAAGGGGAGTCTGGCAAGTTTTTCCAAACATTGGTACCCAAAATGTTAATTTTCACTTCAGTTTTGTCAACCAAATCACCACTACTATCAGGCACATTGTAGGAAAAAACAGCAACCACTTTATAATTATCATTTACAATATCATATCCGAAGCCATATGTCGAGTGAAACGAGTCAGGGTAACATAAAGGGGACAATTCCTTGACTTTTCTAATGGAAGGATTCCAAAATAGAAGGAATGACATATGTGCGTACTCACGAACAAGACAAAGGATACCATTGCAAGATCCAACAATTGTATGTCGTGTATAGTCATGATTGTTCGAAGGATAGAAACCTGGGACGTTAGTTGGCACAGTGGTGAAAACGTAGTGGAGTGGGCAAGAAGTAAAAGTGTACTTTCTTAAAGGTTCAGGGCGGCTAAAAATGTGGAGGCGGCGGCGCCTGGTTGACATGCTAAGGTGCTTCTTGGCAAATTTAGGATCAGATATTAGAGAATTGAACGACTTACAAACACATCGAATTCGAAGGAGGGTGTTGACGGGTAACCTACAGAGGATTTGTTCCACGAGATCAAATGGAAGATACGAGAGTTGGTGCTTGTTGACGGAAGATGTTGTTAACTCAATCATTGGCCGCATGTTGATGTTGTTGTGTTTTTGAAAAACAAACAAACAATTCAGCACTCACTGAGATATATATAAATTAATGCAAAAAGTAGAAAATAGGGTTACTAGTAGATGTTGAGACCTAGAGAAGACAGTAACTGGTGCCTGCCGCTGCCGCTGCCGCTGCCGCATACATATAGTAAAGAATAGGGTTGGTTAAGGTTTTTTTTTACCGTCCATCTATATTATTGTTTTTATTTTTTGTTATGATCCATCTAAAAATATCAACTCCATCTAATGTCCATTACAATTTTTAAACAAATTTTTATTTTTTGTAATGGAGTATATAACAATGTTTTATGTAATGGACTTTATAAAAGTGAGTATTTTAAGATTTTAAAGATAGAATCCGCTAATGAAGTAACAGTAAAAAATATTTCGGTAATTTAGAGGGCGCACGGGTCTATTGACTTTTATTTATAAAATATTGTTAAAATATAAGTGACGTCATGTACCAAAAAAAATAAAAATAAAAAATGAGGTTATTCTGTGATATTTTTGTAAAACTTATTAAATTAAGTCTTTTTTTTATTAAAGTAATTGTCCCGTGTATGATTTTTGTGTAATAATTAATAATAAGAAATATTTATTATTCAATTCCTTTTTTTTTATTAATCCAATTGTCCCATGTATGATTTTTTTTTATTAAAACAATTGTCCCGTGTATTATTATAACATATATTCATCAACAATTGTTCCGTGTATTATTAAAATATATTATTAAATTCCTTTTTTTGTTAAAGCAATTGTCCCGTGTATGATTAATTTTTTTATTAAAACAATTGTCCCGTGTGTTATTACAATATATATTTACCCCTTAATTATTATAATATATATTCATCAATAATACGCTTCTCCTGTATTTTTTATATAAGAGTAAACAAAAATAGAATAGATTTTTTATTATAATAAATATAGAGTACAATTTAACTATTTTATAGAAAAATAATAAATTGAAAAATATAATTTATTTTCTAACGAAATAGAAGATTTGAAATATTTTTAAGAATTGATGAGGACAAATTAAGATTTTTAGTAGTAATACCTTTAATATATTGAGCCCGTTTGAATTTGGCTTATTTTTAAGCTTATGAAAATACTTTATGATTATTAATTTATAAATAAACTTTTATGTTATTTCATTAGGTTTTTTTACGCATTTTAATTTATAATTTTTCACTGACAAAAATTATATCTTTATAAGTTGTTTTCATAAACAACATTAAAAAATTTACATAAATAAAAAAATTATATACATGCAAATATTAACATATGAGATATTGTTTGATTTGTCTTGACGAGTACTTTCAAAATATACCATTTTTATAATTTTTAATAATATATAATTAGAGATATTAACGATTAAAGTTGTGCATTGGGAAACGTGTCAGTGGTCAAACGGGTCATTTATTTTGGGACAGAGGGAGTAAACAAAAAATACCATAGAATTGCCACAAGTGGGACTTGAACCCTGGTCTTGCAAGTCAACTGATAAACAATACATTTTATATAAAACTAGCCGCCAATTTGTGTAATCGATATTTTTTTTTTTTTCGTATGTGATCGATATTCTGTATTGTGCAAATGTAAATAACTACTTAATCTCCTTTTTTATTGAACTTTGTTAATTCATAACTACGTAACCTCCTTTTTTGTTGTGGTTAGTTATTAAGAAGAAAAAAATATTTTTTTTATTACTATAAAAAAACTGAAAACTTTTATGTGGAAGTTGTGTTTAGTTATTAAGAAGAAAAAAAATTGTTTACTAAAAAAACTGAAAATCTATTTTTATGTATAGATTTACGCCCCCCTCCCCCCAAACAAGAATTACTGCTAGCTCCGCCACTGATCACACTATCTCTTCATTGCTTTTCATCCGTATATTCCGGAATCTTCCACACTACTTCATTTGAACCCGGTTTTGGTACTATTCTTGTTCTCTCATTTATTTATATTAATTTTCTGCATATGATTCTCTCAAAAGCTCAAATGGGTTGTAAAAAAATTTCTTTTTTTGTGGACAATTCTAGTGATTAGTATTATCCTATCTGAATAATTATGTGTAACTTTTATTCTGATGGCGTGTTTTTTGTTGTTTCTCCGAATCTAATTAGATGGCTTGTGTTATTGTAACCTATTTTTTTTTTTGATATAGTTATTGTAACCTATTTTGCTGAAACATAGGTCCTAATACAGTTCATAATTTTTGGGTTCATTCATTTTTTTTGACTGTTG
The DNA here is from genome assembly GCA_030408175.1 of Trifolium repens. Classification (NCBI taxonomy): domain Eukaryota; kingdom Viridiplantae; phylum Streptophyta; class Magnoliopsida; order Fabales; family Fabaceae; genus Trifolium; species Trifolium repens. The sequence continues at coordinate 12,614,094 of CP125850.1, forward strand.
TTATCTAGGAAAATCTTAGGAATTGGTTAATATTAATAAGTGATTCAATCATAAAAACTCATATGTGCTGAATTACTAAGTACTAATTGTATGTGTTATACTTATACTCTATGTAGCAACCGACGCATTAGGTTGAAGACATGTCAGATGTTCGAAAAATGACACCCGAGTTACATTCAATAATTTCATTTTTTAAAATTATTACCAATGTCTACGTGTCTGTCTTTGTACACTCTCGTATCTGGTGTATGTGTCGGTGTCATAATTAATGTACGTGTTCCCACCAGAAGTTTCTTTAACTGTTGGGAATGGGAAAAGCATGAGTTGTTAACCCTTTTAATTATTATTTAGTTTTGGCATAAAATCCTACGTTTGAACTTTATTTTATCTGTCATATAATCATAAACTCATCAGCGTTCACATACTTTGTTGCATATTTAGGCTTGAAGCAAGCAAGGATGACCAAGAAGGGAAAGGGCCTCAGCAATCTGATCTGGTGCAAGCTGTTGCTAAGGTAAGCCAATTTAGTGTCATGCAATGCATCTTTTATGACTACATTATCTTTTTAGAATATAACTATGTGCTCAAGGTTAAGGTATTTGTGACTTTGTACGTAGGGAGTAACGCTTCCCGCGGATGGTGTTGGTGGAAAAATAACTGGTGATGATGAGGAAGCAGTTACACTCGAGGTTTGTAGTTCTGAGAACCATTCAGTGGATGCAGAACAGGTTAATCAATCAAGGTATTGTCCTTATCAAATTCATACAAATGGATGGAGATATGAGTTATGCATAGCCAAGTTAATTTTGTTATTATGTTTCATAACCAACTGCCGGAGAAGCATTGATTGTACCTTCCTTCAGTGCATGCCAATTTTCCTTTCATCTAATACTCTCATTTTGTATGTCTTTCATTACGTGTATGTTTAACACATTGCACTATTTAGAGTTTATTTACCGACATATTTATAACCAGTTTGTTAAAATAATGTAAATCATATCATGATAGAAAAAAAAGTAAAATAATATAAAGCTTTTCTCTAATTCTCACCGTAAAAGTTATAAAGCCATTGAATGTAGAAAGTTGATAGAACTTGAATTTATTGGTTAGGGATTGATAATAGTATTTACTAGAACAGGGAGAAATACAAACTACTATAATTCAAATAAAATAACTGCTTTTAACTAACTCAGCCTCTAGGAATTAGAGTCTAGTCTCTCCCAACCAACCAAACACAAAACAACTGAATGGCAGACATAATGTGATCCTTATTATATTTAATTATAATATATCAGCCATTTTCTATTGGGCCTCTTCCTCATATAAAATTCTTAATAGGAGGCCTGATAGCAAAAGTTGTTTTCAAGCTTATGGCATCATACTTGAATCAATATGAAAAACAGTTTTTAATAGAAACTATGTTTATTTTCTTCATATGCAGATAACATTCCCACATCATGTACTTATTATTAGTATTATACTTTGTTATTTTGATTTAAAAATGGATTGAGATAGCACTTATCTTGTATATTAGATTTAGATTTTTGTGAAATGTTATTTCATTTCACTACGCATAGTCAAATAACATTTTAGAGTTCTTGTTCATCCTTACCTCAAATAACAAACAAAATTCAAAAGTGAAGACAACTAACTATTTCACTATATAATTCTAATTTTCATAAGAAAAACATAAAGTATGGTGGACTTCTTACATTGTTTCATTTGTAATATATATGATTTGATGTCAACTCTTGGATTATTTCCTTTTTGGAGTACAAATTTTAAACATGTTGATAAAATAGTGCATTACTAATATGATTCTAATTTGTTAAAACTTTAATTTAAAGAATCCTCAGTGGTTATCATAACAAACAATTAGCACAGGTTCATGACATTTTTTTTCGTCCTTGGGTTTCTGCCAACTTTTTTTAATTCTAATGCTGTGATTTTCCACAGGAATAGGATAAAAAGATTCAAAGCCTTCATTCAGGCCATGAAAGTGAGTTGGATTTCCCCGACCTCTGTTTAATGTAAAATTATTTGTAGACTTCTTTAACAAGTTTTGTAGAGCAATGTGCCACAAGGCATTTTGTTGTGGATTGTTTTTCTGCCTTCAGGATACCCTTTTACAAAGTATATACAGAAAAAAAATAACATTGTTTTCTTCCAACATTTTTACATAATGTTACTTCTATTTTTTTTCTGGTTAGCTGACACCTGTTCCTCCCAAACCTAGCCATTGGCTGTGATCTCTCACCTCATATTAATTGAATCCCCTCTTCCTGGCACTAGATGAGAACATTGCTTTATAATTACATGTTCCCTTCTTATTCAATTCTCTTGTACTTGCAATGTAGATGGTACATATCTTGTCCAAGTTAAAGCTGATAAAGCCAGTGATCAGGGTAGTGAATGGTCTACTTCACCAGATTCTACTTGTACAAATTCCACCATAAGTGGAGATCTCAAGGAGGCGTCAAATTATTTTCCAGCAAAATTTATTGAAAAATCAGCTCCAAGGGCTAAAGGTCTTACCAAAAATGTGAAGGTAAATATACCATTTTAACTTCCATCAACAGATACTGGCTAAACATTCCTGATTAAAAAAAATGATATAGATGGAAGGTTTATTTTATCATGGCAAAACACATTGGATGCATTTGTGACCTATTCTATGCATCTTATTAACTGAAAGTCATTTTGGAAACTTATGCTAATGTTCATACATCAGATATTCATCTTCCTAATACTCAGTTATAGTATCCCTTAACATTTTGAATTTGTGATCTATTAAATATTCATCTTGTTAGAATATTATAACATATCTTATTATATTAGATTGTAGTATCTTATTTTATCTCATAAGATCACTTTATAATGTTAGAGTATCTAAGATTATCTCGTAGGATTAGTTTTTATATTACTTAGATATTATTATGATTTGTTTTATGATTTCCCTATTTATTTCCCTATTACTTAGATATTATTTTGATTTGTTTTCTCATTGTGATATTCTTTTTGGAATTTAAGCTCAGTCCAGCTTCAAACATGGTTTACATGCCAAATAGCTGTGAAGCTGCAAACATGGTTTACGTACCAACACTTTTGCTTCTCAAAGTTTTCACGGAATGATAATTTGACAGTTGGTGGTTCTCAATTTTCACAACCTCTCCAGTATGCTGCACCATTACACTCCAGTTTTATAACCTGCTTATTTGCACCCAACAAGCTCTCCTGCGGTAAGTACAAAAAGATATAATGTGCCATCAATCTAATTTTAGATAATAATTGGTTTAGGAAGAATCACACGTTCCCCTGAAAAATACTTACATAGATGGAAAACATGTAAAGAAAGACCATAGATCATTCCTCATTAGCTATGAAGCATAAGACACACCTCGGATTAGACGCGTGTCCTGGTGTCCAACACGGACACGAAACAACACCCGACACATGATTACATTGAATTATGACATTTTCTCAAATTATTATCGGCGTCGACGTGTTGGTGTCCGTGTCATATCCGTGCTTCATCATTAATATACAACTGTTAGTGATCCCAATTTGCAAAATGTATACTTGTGATAATAACAAACATTGTAGAGCTTTACCTTAATCAAAATATTTTAATGCCGTTGTTAACACAGAAGTTGTTATGACAAAGAAGAAAGGAGTTTCGGGACTTCACTTTGTTTATGGGAGAGGGTTTCTTGTTTTTTGAAATGTAAAAACTAAATGTTTATAAAATTGTGTTTTAACCTATAAAAATATAAGTCAAAATTTGTAATAAAGAAATAGCTTGAAAAAGACAATTCTTCCACCATGTTCCATCTCTCTTCTCTTTGAATATCCCACCCAAACAAAGTTGTATCTTGCCATGACACACTAGGTCCACGGTGTATCTCAAACATACATAACATTATTTTATTTTTTGAGTGAAGACCCATTTTGATCCCTCACAAATTTCTGACGGATCAATTTAGTCCATGACAAAAATAAAACCAAAATTAGAGCTTGATATTTTTATACTGGGGCCAAACTAGTTTCGTATTCGTTATAAAAATGTCAGGGACTAATTTAGGTTTTATTTTTGTCGGGGGACTGAATTGTCCCGTCAGAAATTTGTGAGGGACCAAAATGAGTCTTCACTCTTATTTATTTGATGAAAGATATCATGTAACATTATTTTGAAATATAATAAAATAAAAAAATTGGATATTTTTGGGACATGTATCCTAGGAGTATCAATGTCTGGTACATATCAATACTGATACTTTTTCCATTTTAGAGTATTTGGGCTTTATAGGAGGAGATGAAGCTCTAATGGGTCACCACACTAGCATTGAGAGGGAGCTCTCTCAATTTGGTGGATTTCTCTGAAAGAATTAACCAGGATTCAACATGGTAGATGTTTGAGACTGCAGTGCTGAAGGGGTTCCAGCCAATATTTCATTCAGATATTCCATTTTGGATTCAAGTCAAGATCCAAGAGCCAATGGAGCATAGGGAAGAAACTAATAAAGAAGGTGGATTCAAGTCAAGAGCCAATGGAGCATAGAGAAGAAACTAATAAAGAAGGTGGATTCAAGTCAAGAGCCAATGGAGCATAGAGAAGAAACTAATAAAGATGGGGAGCAAGAATTGGGGGAACTAGGAATCTTGAAGCTAAAAGAAGAAAAAAAGAAATATCAGAGAAGTAGATCATGTTAGCTAGAGTGAGTTCAAAAAGAACATCGACCCGCTGGTTGATCAACCGACAATCACTGCAAGAACCAGTAGAATTAGATTTAGTAATGGAGGAGACACAATAACTATGACCAAGCGGTGGCCATCTAAGGTGTTGGTTGACGAGACTCTGTTGGTGGAGATGAAGACAAAACAACAGAACAAATAAGCAACTTTGGAGAGACAGAATGTGCATAGATGAAGCGGTGGCCATCTGAGGTGTTGGTTGACGAGACTCTGTTGGTGGAGATGAAGACGAAACAACAGAACAAATAAGCAACTTTGGAGAGACAGAATGTGCATAGATGGGTCGACCCACAGCCACCATCGAAGATATGGAGATGGCGCTTCAAATGACCCATCCACTAAGTGATCTACAAAAGGTACTAACTCTTGAATGCACAAAGTTGAATCACTTATCGTTAAACGTGACATGAGATGAGAATACTCTCCCCCAAACCTGGGGACCAGAGAAGAAAGACTTAATGTTTAACGTGACATCAAAGGAGACAGTTGAGTGAGCTCTCTTGCAGCGAAATTAACTGGCTTATGAGAAGAAAGGCATGTGAGCTCTCATGCAGCAAAGTTCACCAGCATGCAAGGGCAACTGAAAGGTATTCTGGCAGTGGGCTTTTGGGGTTACATTGGGCTGTCCATGGTAGTCTCGGTAGGTTTGCTCGCAGCATAGCCTTTCTTGGTGGCCCAAGGAAAAAGCATAAGGTGTGAACAATCTGTAATATGAAAGCAGGAATGAAGGAAGCTGCTAACTAAATCAAGAGTTATGCTAACTTTTCTATATTTCATATTTCCATAGTCAACAAAATCATAAGTAAAATGCATTTCCTTCTCTGCAGAAATGTTTCTTACATTATATGACCAGCATATCTAAGTCTTTCTACTTGTGATTGCAGTATTTGGTTCATGGGGCTCCATTCTCAACTCGTCCCATGTTGAATCATCTACAATTTTCAAAGCATCAAGGTACCAATATGATAATCATTTATTATATATGTTTTCCTTTTTTAAAAACTCTCTCATGAAGCTGCCAAAAGAAAAGTGATTGTGTCCTCAAAATAAGCTACTCCACCAGACACAAATGTCATAAAGAAACTCGTTAGCTTTTTCCCTTTTGATATGAAACATAATTAAATCTGGGAACATCAATAATTTTGACATCCAATATAAATATGTATATCTTTTTGGCTAATTGTTCTATTTTTCAAAAACAAGAGGATCACTTGGTCAACCAATACCAGTTGTTTTGCCCGCGTCTGTCATAACAAGTGCGCAACAACAACAACCCTTTGCGATTCAAAACCACATTCCAGTTTTGCAACCTGGCTTTTCTGTGCCACCTATTTCAGTCCCGGGACCAAATAGTTTCCATGGCAATAAGTTCTCATGAAACTTAGATTCAGATTCTTTTGTTATACCCCTCTGAGTTAAAGTTCATTTTTCTTTTCCATTTTTATTTATTTAATTGTTATTTGTCTTGTCTCATTTGTCTCCTTTCTCTCTGTGACAAGTGTATTGGGAATTGAGGAAAGTTTTTTCTTTTGGGATTGGTATTGTATGTTTGGTAATTAAACTTATATGGGTTGGATATAAACTCTAGACTACAATTTTAAGCATACTATTGAGTATAGATATGACATTTGATTTTTCATATTTAATTCAATGAGATGAAAAACTGTGTAATATTCAATTTTCAATGTTTATTTTAGACAATAGATAATGAAATTTTTGTTTATGATATCTATCTGCATACCTTTATTTTCTGTATTTGGTTTTCATGGGATCATAGACAAAAGTAACAGCCAACAACAAATCCAAGATGTTTTTGATATAACTTTGAGTTCTAGTGATGTGAAAAACATGGTTCGGAGTGGAAAACTCCATGAAGGCGGCTAACTGCGCTTTCTAGCATAAATTAGTTTTTGACGGAGTTGATGGATACTTCGCATCTTTACCATACTAACAGAATTAACAAGCTATAGTTAGTTTTTTAGATGGTTTTCATCATATGTAAAGATTTTGTGTGGTTAAGTTTTTTTTTTTTTGACAAATTGTGTGGTTAAGTTTTAATTGTTGCATAATTGCATAGTGGTCTCGAGTCTCTCATCTAACACAACACTCTCTCCTTTCTTCACCCTCCTTAATGCATGTATCGGATAGCGTCAGTTGACATCAAGGTGTCAACAATAGTTTGACATGAACATTCACATGTCATATGTTATTTTTGCACATGCTATATCTCGCTCTATTTGTTTGCTTCTCCGCTATCACTTTTTGAATAATCAGCGATGATGTTATCCTCACAAACCCTAATTAAAGCTTATTATTGATTTTGTTGTCTATTTCACGGATTATCGGCCAAGGATTCATGAAGCAAATTTAAAACTCAGGGAGGATTAGTTTGCTTTGAGGATCATCCACGCAATTTTTTGAAGCATAACAAATTCATTTGGCAGCTATTATCCTTTCAAAGCAATAACTAAATTTGTTGAAGATATAAATTCATTGATCTCTACATTGTTAGATATAAAATATTTTTTTATTGTATTATTTAATTACAGCCTTGTAATCTAACGGTATTTTCAAGTTAAGTTATTGAGCCAATGATAATGATAACAATTAAGAAATCAAAAATACAATAGAAATCGCAATAGAAATTCAAAAGCAATAACATGAGCTTCTGATAACATGTATTACAAACATCACGCCTCCTAATCCATGTTCTCCAATGATTCCATTCCTATGAGTTTCTTCAAAGCATCAAGCCTAACCTTTGCCATAGGTATTTAAAATATTGATTTTTATTGAAGTGAAACTTTTTTTTTTTGACACATATTGAAATGAAACATGTAAATAAGAAAAACTCAATGAAACATAAAATATCCTAACATGACAACTAAAAATAAATAGAGTATTAAAGCAACTTTAATTTAGCTTCAAATGTTAAGGATTTTATATCTTTTAAGCAGTTAGTTAGGGTTGATTATTGCTTCTATGTATGAAAAAATATCAATAAATTGTACAATTAAAAGAATAAGTAACATTGTCTCATAAATCCTGATAAAATGCCGAAATTGTTAGGCCGGATATCGTGATCCGGATTCGAACCTGTGATCTCACAATTATGTGAGTTTAATTTCAATAAGATTATCACTTTATCTAAGACAAAAAAAGAAAAGAATAAGTAACATTATATTAAGATAGTATTTGTTAATTTTTCTATATTAAATATTATTTGTAAACCTAATATAATTATTCACATTAATAATATATTGAGAATATTCATTTTTATTTTAAGGTTAAAAATTGAGAACATATTGATTTGAATTCATTAGATATTTCTCTACCGTTCGCGCGTGAGTTTCCGCATCCTTTCCTATAAAATGTTTAAGTACAACTGAAACGAAGCATTTATTTTCATTTAAAATCACTCTCACTCACCACTTCCCCTCCTAGTCTTCTCTCAATTTCAATTTTCCCAAGTTCACTGTAACTAACTGAAACATTTTCTTTATTTTCTTGCATTTTCTCTGAAACATTTTCCTTTATTTTCTTGCATTTTCTCATGCATTTTCTCATTCATGGAAGTTCAAATTTCAATTTTATTTATTAACTAGTATCCAAACCCGTGCCAAGCACGGATAAAAATACATTTTTAGATTTATTAGTTTATAAATAATATATTTTTATATATTTTATTTTAAACTGAAAATTTAAAATTTTAATTTCTATTAATAACAACTACATAAATATTTATAATTTTATTTTATATAATTTAATAATTAAAATAGCATTATGTGATAAAAACTAACTGTAAAATTTATGTATGGTTTTATAGATTTTCTTAGGAAAGATTCCTATAGTTCGTATTTTTTTTATCAAATTAAAAATTTATCATAGTTGTTGTTTCTGTTATTCTCTACTAAAAAAATTACAAAGTGGATGGAAAATAATTTCTCTATGGGATATATGAAAGAGATTTTGAGGTTTCGTAAAAAGGTTTTGAGGTGGATATGAATTACAAAAAAATTGTCAGTGTATCAATATATGAGTAGAAATATAGACAATAATATAAATAACAAAAAAATAATGGATTCCCGTATTAATATTTAAGTAGAAATATAGGTTCCCGTTGAAATTTATAAATATACTCTCCTTATTAATATATGACTAAAAATATAGATTCCGTAGAAATTATAAAGTAAATATGATCTAAGTAGAAATTATAAATAATAAAAGAGTCATTTGTATTGATAGATAAGTAGAAATATATGTTCCCGTAAAAATTACAATAAAAATTATGCTCCCGTATTGATGTATAAGTTGAAATATAAGACACTTAGAAATTAAAAAAAAAAAAGCTTTCATATTAATATATGAGTAGAAATATAAACTACAGTATAAATTACAAAAATAAAATAGATCCCGTATTAATATATGAAAAGAAATATAATTTTATGTAGTAATTAAAAAAATACTTCTCGTATTAATATGAGTAAAAATATAGATTTTGCAAAAAAATTTTTTAAAAAAAAGACGGGTCTTCATATTAATATATAAAAAAAAATAGTAACTCAATCTAACATATAACAACTTATAAAAAATAAAAACGAAGTTATAACAACAACTTAAAAAAATATAAGAAACTTAATAAAAGAAGTTGCGTGGGGAAAAAAGGAAAAAAATTAGGCAACTTATATAAAAAATATATGGACAAAATTTAGGTGCATTTCTTTAGGTGTTTTTGATATGCTTCTTAACATAAAATTCATATTTTATTGATATAACAAACTTTAAAAACTTCATGAATTTGAGGAATTCATAGTTTTTATGTTAAGAATCATGCAAAAAACATATAAAGAAATGCACTAAGTTTTATTCAAAAAAGAAGATCATGTCTACAATAAAAGATTAAAAATAAAAAAAATAGAAACACAAATGCAATATGTATATATATATATATATATATTAATAGAAATACAAGTTCTCGTAGAAATTACAAAATAAAAAAGTCTTTCGTATTAATATGTGAGTAAAAATATATATGTCTGTAGACATTTTTAATAAAAAATAGGCATCTATATTGATGTATGAGTAGAAATATAGATCTGGTAGAAATTAAAAAAAAGGGTCTTCGTATTAACATGAGTAGAAATATAAACTACAATATAAATTACAAAAATAAAATAGACCCCGTATTAATGTATGAATAGAAATATAGGTTCTCATTTAAATAAAAAATAATCATCGTATGAGTAAAATATAAATTTTGTAAAAACTACAAAAAAAATCTCCGTATTAATATATGAGTACGAAATACGTTCCCGCAAATATTGCAATAAAAATAGGCATCCGTATTAATATATAAATAGAAATATAAGTCACATAAGTATCTCTGTGTAATTTTCTTTAGGATCTTTTTGCCTCCTTTCAAAAAAAAAAAAAAAGCAAAACTAAATCAATTGAGCATTTGACTCAAAAATTCACACATAAAAAGGCAAAGAGATTAAAAATAAAAGAGAGGAAAAACTTATGAATAATTATTGCGTTTAATAATTATAATTTATAAGCTACAAAGCTAATGTGAAAGTTTACATCCTATCAAATGCTACCTACTTTTCACCCGTATGATTTTGTAACATCTCATAAGCTTGAAATCGATGAAACAAATGCAGTGCTAGAGAGAGAGATGTTGTGTAGAATTGCAATCAGCTGATCACCATTTATAATGATATGATGAAAATCAAAATTGTAAATACCATTTAATAGTAATTATCTAATTGACAATATAAGGAGATGTTGTTTTCATGTAATTAATGTATACGATTTACTTTACTCATATTAATACCATTTTCTTCTTTTAGTGTGATTTTTTTTTTTTGAATCAAAAACATTGAATGGTAAAACAATGTGAGGGAAGAATGAATATGGGATTGCCATGTGTACATTTTATTTGAAAAAAAGCTCTCAAATTATATATATATGGATATAGATAATTTTCATATGTCATCATCATAAATCAAATTACACTACACTGCAATTGCAAACTTAACATAAATCTCTAAAACGCAAAAGTAGAAAATTGAAAAGACAAATACAACTAAAAAAAAGTAAAGGATTAATCTTCAATGTCTTGAACTCATGCCTTAGATGAGACCTTCATTCTACCAAATTGACCAGCTGCCTGCATATACAATAAAATTTAAAATTAGAAATTTAATGATCAAAGTCATTAAATTTTAAATAAATATAAAGTTTACACATAGTTCATGACAAAATAAAAGTATAGTAAAATATCCGGTTTGAAAGAAGAAATTATTTTACTTAAACAATGTATTAATCTGCATACATACATAAACAAATAGTTCAAAATATAATTTTAAGTTGAATGGAAGGGAAATTTTTGGATACATCACAAACGAATACAAACAACCAAAGTCTAAGATTGTCTCACAAGATTAATCTAAAAAATTAATTCTATTTGGATCGAGAGTCATTAAAAGATATAAGAACAATAGAAGTTTTTGAAAACACACAAAATAAAAGAAGAAAATTTCGAAAGGATTTTGAATTATATGAGTGAAATGTTGAATCAATGCAAGGAATGATGAAAGTATAAACAATATTTATAGGAAAAAATTCAAGCAATTGACTAATATTATATAGATCTGAAATTCGCTGAAGCAATTGAATAAATAATTTGAAAAATGAAGAAAATAATAATGAGTAAATCAAATAAGTAGATGAATATTGAATGAAGTCTTTAAAATAGGCTAATTCAAACACATTAAACTGAAAACGATTTTTTGTTCTAGGTAAAATGAAATTTTAAACAAGCAAAAAAATCATATGATTAATAGTTTATTCCTTTTATAATCAAAACATTTATGGTATATTCATTTCATTCTCATCCCACTTTTTTTGTGACACGTAACAATAAATGGCATATTCATCATTATTTCAATTCCAAAAACAATTGATGTTGCAATTAGAAATAAATAAATGACCATCATTTAATAAAAAAGAACGTCATTGATAATACACTAAATTCCTAACAAAAAGAGAAAAATTAACGAAATCATTATGACAAATTAATTACAAATAATTTGATAAGGAAACAAATAAATGTCTCGAAAATTAATCAAAAAACTCAATTTTTTATATGCAACTTTTTCGATTTTTTTTAATTGGTGTTAACTTTTATAATGAAAAAAAAAATTCGAACTTCTATAAATATACATTATAATAAACTTACATATGCTACTAAATATATACATTTGACTCATTTGGACTAACATCTACTACACAAATAATAATTCTCTTGAAATATTTACACAAAAAGTACATTGTTACAGATACATTCATCAACAATTGTTGTTCTCAATTCCAAGACACATCTCAAAAGTGTTCTTTAATTTAAAAAGGCAATTGTAAATCTCCCCTTCATAGCTTTCTTTGTGATTACATTCCTGAAAAAATAGAATAAAAAAGATTGATCAAAAGATTAAAAAAACTGAATAAAGAAGAAAAAATAGAAGAAAAATAAGGAAAACATGAGTTATAAAATAGTGAATAAAATGAAATAGAAAAATTAAGTAATTACACAAATAATGATGAATATCTAAGTAATATTAGTCTAGGTATAGACACGTAAAAAGAAAGAATTTTGGAAGAATTTCAACTTCTATGAATGAATAATGAAATAGTGTGAAGAATGTTGAATGCAAAACAAATATTTATAGGAAAAATATACAATTATCAAATTTATTGTGAAAAATTATTCGCAATTAATAGCATTCATGTAACAAAAAAATCATTTGAAAACTAATTAACAAATAAATATATTTAATGCATTAATTGTCAAATCGTTGTGAGAGCAGAGTTACTGTGAGTACGCCACGTGACAAGAGAGTAACTATGAAATCGTCCTCGCTTATTACATATAATAGATTTCATAGTTACAATTTCAAGTTTAATGTCATCCTTGATCTCTAACATTTTCCATTATTTTCTCACATTTTCTCATTCTGGATCGATCTAACTGGAAACATTTTCCTTTATTTTCTTGCATTTTCTCATTCATCGAAGTTCAACTTTCAATTTTATTTATTAATTTCCTAGTTACAATTTCAAGTTCAACGTCATCGTTGATCTCTAACCTTTTCCTTTATTTTCTCACATTTTCTCATTCTGGATCGATCTAACCGGAAACTTTTTCCTTTATTTTCTTGCATTTTCTCATGCATTTTCTCATTCATCGAAGTTCAACTTTCAATTTTATTTATTAATTTCCTAGTTACAATTTCAAGTTCAATGTCATCGATCTCTAACATTTTCCTTTATTTTCTCACATTTTCTCATTCTGGATCGACGTAACTGAAAACAATTTCTCTGTAACTAATAGTAACTATGATTTCTCTGACAATTTCATAGTTACAATCTACATTTTTTATATGTAACTAACGGAAAACATTTTCTCCGAAAACATTTCTCACATTTTTAATTTCTCTCATTCATCGTGTCATTTGATTTATTTGATTCGTTGATTGATCGATTCATCATGTCATTTGATTTATTGATTCATTTGTCCTGTTATTTGATTCGTTCATGTCATTGGATTTATTGATTCATTTGTCCTGTTATTTGATTCGTTTCTCTCAGATGCCGCCGAAGAAGAAGAACAACCGCCACAGCCGCGGCAGCGGCAACGGTACTTTGACCATAGGAGTAGCTGCTGATGCTCTCACTCCTGCTGAACGGGCAGCTGCTCGTGAAGCCGAAGCTGCACGTGAAGCGGAGGAGTATGCAGCAGCTGTAGCTGCCGGTCTTATTGTAAGTTTCAAATTATCAAATGATTTGTTTTATTTGTATTATGTCAGATGTTTGATTAATTATTATAATTGTTAGCCGCCTCCCCCTGGTTCTGCTCGGTTCAAAGATATGAAGACCTACATGAATGTCCTGACTACTGCAGTGAGGGATCATCCAAATACCTTTGTCAATTTTAAGTTTGGTGACAGGATTGGTCTTAACGGAAGAAGGGAAATTGCGGCAGCAATCCAGGCCAGCAATGAAGCTAATCACAGAGCCGATCCGATTCTGGAAGCGAGGAAGGACGTTGACGGCAACACAGTTTACGTCAACTATCAGTACCAGTAATTGAACTCTTTTGGTCTGGCTTTCAAAATGCACATTTATATTTGGAAAATGCTAAACAGTGCCCCCGGGGCAATGGTTAAACATATTAAAATAGAAAATTTGTCTCGAAATATGTGCATTCAGCACATTGGAAATGTAAATAGTTGTTTTCTTAATATTAAATTTTTATTTTATTTCCTTTTTTGGTATGATTAACCATTGCCCCGGGGGCACTGTTTAGCCTGACGCTTTATACTTTAATTAGTTTCCTCTCTTTTATTTCATTGCCTACTTTTTAATGAATTAGTAAATCACAAACATATCTAGACTCTAGTGGTACTCCAAATCAATAGTAACTTGTTACCAAGTTGACATTTGGCTTTAAAAAGATACGTGTAATTCTTGCAAAGAGTGTAATATTTTGTTACTTTGGTATAAGTTTAATTTAGGCTTAATTGTATATTGGGTTAGGGCACCGGTTAAGCAAACTAAAAAATAAAAATTTTGTATAAAAAATGACACTTTTGAGAAGTTGATTACGCAAGTTATAAGAAAACTTTACCATATTTGATTCCTTAACTATTGCCCCAAGGACACTATTTAACATTTTCCTTGTATATTTAGTCCCTTATATTTATTTTGTATTTTAATTTGGTCTCTTAAAAAGGTTTTAAGTTGCTCTTTATATTATTGGTGTCAATATAAGTTTGTCATTTTCGTTAATTTTTTAGTTAATTTTTTTTAAACTTTTCGTTAAAGTTTGAGTTAATTTCATCCAAAACTTTCACATAATATCGTCTTAAGTTGTCCGCGTATACAAATGTGCTAGTCACATGAACGATTTAAACATAAATTCGACTAAAATAATTAACTTAAAATTTTTTAAATATAAGAGACCAAATTAAATCTTAAAATAAACATAAAGAGCTAAATATACAATTAAGTCTTTAATTTAATTTTGAAAAGAATATAAGATTATAACACAGCTATACAGAAACAAATCAAAGGTGAATATAGCGTGGAATGAAAAAAAATTAAAGATCGTGCAAATTGGACCACATAATGTGTCGTACCATATAGCTAGGGAAATGCTTTAACCAGCGAAAGTTTTTTCACGACAATCCATATAATTGTCCATTTTGTTCATTAGGCAATGCGTTTTGTTCATTAGACGTTTAATAGTCTCCACTAGGCAACTTATGTGATATACCATCATCATCATCATCATCATCATCATCATCATCATCTATAGATTGCTGCAAACATAATTACATAAGAAATAATATTTATTTATTAATTTAATTTAATAGACTACATAAGAAATAAACATAAATTTAATATTTATAAGTTTATAAATCTTAGCTTAAAAGATAGAAATGCAGAAATTATTAGGTCAAACATTATAATTGAGGTTCGAACTACGATTCCTTCATTTTGTGTATAAGTTTACAATGATTTGTTATTTCATCTCTCTACTAAAAATTTCAATATCAATAAAGAAAAATTAAGAGCAAACTCACAACATCATAATATTCATTTATTTAAATTAGTAGAGTACATAGAAACAAACCTTAATTCAATATCGTTAAAATAAGAAGAAATTTTTTTTGATCAAACTCGCAACATCTAAATTAATAAAATAAAACGATAAAATGTATAAAAATAATATGACTAAATTAAAGTGATCAAATAACTATCTTTCCGAATATGTAAATTTTGTAATATTGATGACTAATATAAAACCACTTATTTAAAATAAAAGAAGAGAAAGTCTTCGTGTGAGCTTAACTTAACCGGTAGAAACATCACATTTTATATGCAGAGTTAAAGATCCGTTTGATTTGCAAAACAATAAGTACTGGACAAACAGTACAGGACAGAACAAGCTAGTATGGGACAAGACATAACAATACCGGAGAAATATAATATTTTTTATATTCGAAAATAAAATGAATATTTTCATATTTTTTAGTTGTACTGTGGTAAAAAAGTTGTCTTCATAAATGGACAAAAATTCTTGTTTTTAAAAAGAGTACAACAAAGTACAACAAAAATTATTATATTTGTCCAGTCCCATAACCAACTTCTAAATCAAACAGAGTACAACAAAAATTATTAAGTTCAGTCACCTTTTTTTAGCCTACTTAATAAAAAAATAAAAGAGGAGAAAAAATTATGCAGATAAATTATTCTAACCAAAATATTAGTCATTGTTTTATTATTTTAGGGTTTTGCTAACGAGTGCTCCTGAGGCACTTTTTAATCATTCCATTTAAAGAAAATTTTTATTCAAAAGTTAAATACTACAATTTTCAATGCGTTGACTTTATAATTTCTCATAAAAATTTTATAAAAACTTACTATTTAATGTCTTTAAAAATGCCCCAAAATACTCGTTAGCATTTGCCATTATTTTAATAAAATAAAAATAACTTCAAAAGTTTTCTGGTAAACTTTGACCAAAAGAAAAGCTCTTGGTAAATAAATGCATTAGTATAAGTAGCGTATTCGTTATGCATTCGTGAAAAATAATTTCGCTATATATATAGCATTGCCGTTAAATTTATCAAAGATTTTCAAGTGAATGCAAATATAACACTATTTATTTATATTAATATGCTTAGCTCTTAATCTTAATCAAATAAGGAGACAAATTATGAGCATGTATTCAAAATAATTTTAAAACGGCCACATAATCATCAAAACAGCAACATAGTATGTATGTCTCAGCTAACCTAACAGAATGATTATCGAATCGACTAATATACGTAATGCAAAGCTTAGACCAGAAAGAGAAAGATCCCGATAAAAAAGGAAGTAGGCTTCAGTTCAATCTGGGATCGAACTATCCTCTTTTCTTTGGCTTTGCCTCTTGTCGAGGCTCTTTCTTCTTTCTGTGACTTGGCCCGTGCGTGAAGGTTTGTGTCCGTTCTTGCACCTTCCCGTGGTATTGGCTAATCCTGGAGATCATGGTGATGGTTGGAAAAAGAATGCAAATGTCTTAACTCTTATGACTTAAATTATCTATTTATTTCTTAAAACATCTAAATGATCAAAATGTTACAAATATAATTTTTTTTTCTTTTTACAGATACAAATATAAAATTTTAAAAACGCTTAGATATGGTTTTAATTTGACACAATAACATTATTGTGGCCTCATTAATGTGAATATGACCCAGAAATTTGGTAATCAAGAAGCATATATCTCATTGAAAATTTTTATGTTTGAATATTTTATCAATTGAGTTAAAATTTGTATGCCAAATATTATAGATTATACCATTATACCATGTTCTTAATGTGTCAAGCATTCTTTTAGTAGATTGCGATAAGTTGCGATAAGTCCTGAATAGATTGCAATAAGTTGCCAAACTCATGCCACAATTCTTCTGTTCTATCATGTGTAGGAGTCAGAACCATACTAATAGTGGCCCATAAAAGGGTCAAAACCATTTTTAGGCGTGGAATTAAGAAATTGAGTTCAATTTGTGATGAAAATAGTTGTTGGTTAGAGTTTACTTAATTTGCAATTGAACTCCAGATTATGGAAGTCTCCTTTTTCCTCATAAATAGAGAGTTAATAAAAATAACGTGTATGTTGTTTTTTTTAAAACGGCAAATATTTTATTAATCAGATCTCTGCATAAGATGAACAGAGACTGGTACAAAATGAATTATATAACAGAGACGTCGTATATATGCAGAACGCCGCAAATAAACACCGAAACAAACCAACGTAAACGAGGTCCACCTTATAATTCCATAATCATAAAGACACCCCTCAACTTCCTGATCACCAATGAAGACATCAACCCGGCCCGAAAAGATATCACTAGACAATAATTCCCAATCTCGAGTCAAAAGTGACCAGCTCATCAGAATTCAAAAGCAGTTCCATAAGGCGCAAGGTTGATGGGACAAAGATAGAATAAAAATCTAGCTAAACAAGTCTTAACTCGAAAACAACATGCACTCCAGTCCAGACGATAAAGGCACCACCATAAGAAAAGAGTCCCACAATAGAAAAAACTCTTCTCGTTAATTAATAATGTGACATTAATGAGAGAAGAGTCCCACAATATCCACTTTAGAAAAACCTCCTTTTGTTTTATTACAAAGAGGGATAAAGAGGGATAAAGCACAGGACTTTAGAAAAATCTTTATACCATGAGAGTCAAAACCTAATATGTGTGTTATTAATGATGTCAGCATTAATTCCACTAATATTTTTTTTTTGATAAGCAAGAATTGAATTATAAGGAGTACAAGGGGTACTCAACCCTTACAATCCAATACAAATCACTCTAGACACTTTGTAAACAATCTAGAGGATTAATTAACCAAGAATCAAAAGAAATGACAACATTACTCCTCAAGCGGGCGCTAAACCAAAACCAAGACATATAAATGATTTGATCCACTAACAAATCAAAATTAACCCGGTCATGTCTAAATATTATATTGTTCCGCCACCACCTCCATATGCACCACGTCGTTGCAAGCCAAATTATATGACGATACTTCTTAGTAACCTTATTGGCCTTGCTCTTTATCAAATCTCCAAATGAAATGAAGTGTTGCTGAACTGAATAGGAATTAATTCCACTAATATTGATTTCAAATTAAGTTTATGTTTTAAACTGGATTAAAAAGAATAATGAAAAATTGCCTTTTACATAATTTAGCATGCTCCTTTGAGGTAAAATCATGAAAATTTTATCTTTCTTACGACTCATAAAAAATATATTTTTAGACAGTTCAATCGTAACTATACTAATCATCCTCATTGAAATTTTTAAAAATTCCTATGTGAATTTCAGAATCCAGAGATGATAAAATTGAAAGAAAAAAAAACTGGAAGCTTTTTGCAAATGTAGGGGGTGGGAGAATAAACTGTACATTTAGTTATTTCCCGCAGCCCAGGCCAGGCCATTTTAACTCTATTTGTTTTCTATAAACCCATCTTAATGAATTTTTCTCCCCCCCCCCCCCCCTCTCTAATAATTCTTTTTTTAATGGAAGCTTATCAAAATTATGAAAAAAAATGGTTTTTTATGGAATATCTTCTTTTTTAAAAAATAAACTATTCTTTCCACAAACTATTTTTAAATGTGCATAAATTCCCGTTCAAATATTTACCCTTCTTCTTGACAACTATTTTAATGGAACATCAATAATTTGCTTCCATACCAAATTCTTTTCCGGTTCTTACAATTCATATATGGATTTCGTTTAAGTATGTTATTATATGAGTTATAAATTATCGTACCATTGAAAAGTTTAATTTTAGACATAAAATCTTGAAAGTCACACATTAAATAAATTTATATTGGTCCAAAATTATTATTTACTTTTTAAATATTAAAAATACATTAAAATTAAATATTTCAAACTTCAAAGACATGTGTTGAATTTGAGAGGTTTGAATTCAACTCCCGCTAGTATTATTTAAAAAAGATGAATATAATTATTTTTGGTAATTTAACAGAGCGCGTAAGAAGGTCTGAGACGCAAAAATATGTTCTTTCATTTCAATTTTGAAAATCCTTGAATAATTAGGCTTGTTTAATAATGTGACACTTATGATGGGAAGGTCCTATGAAAGGGAGCTTGTATGACGAGAAATAATTTTCTCAATTTTTTTTTTCTTAAGTTTTTTTAATTGTTACATCTTAACTATTGACCAATTTTTCTTTACTTTTTCTGATTAAAATATTATTATACATGTTTTTGATCTAATAGCTAATATGCAAATATTATTTTCTCAATTGTTTTTCCTAATGGATCCGTTCTCGTTGAACACTGCTTCACATGCATTATGATTAAGCACAAGATTAGCTTTATTTCACTAATTAATTAATTAATTAATACCGCCTTATCTCAAAATAAAGAGAGAGCATCTGCATGGACAGGTATATAGAATCTCACTTTGCCTTTCTTTTTCATAAGAAAACGGGTGCACAAAACAACTTGAATAGAAAACCATTTAAATTAACAATTACAACTAATTCACTGGCATGCACAAACACATAGGAGTATATACATATGATATATCAAATATATCCAAGGGCAGAAAAATTTATATTAAGAAGGAAAGACGAGACCACAATAAACTTAGAAAAGGAATACAACAAAACTTAGTTTAAATATTTTTGGGACTACCATTAGTTTAAATATGTAGTGAAGCAAAAGATTAAATAAAAGATGCTTTCGATCACATGTTTAATGCTTCAATTCAAGCACCCTTTTTACTAAGAAAATACATAGACTTAGCCTATAAATAGAAGATTGCATGATAACCTCTATTCATTAGAAGCAACTAATTAATACTTCATCTTCAAATATATATGGAGTGGCTTTTGCAATTCTTTCATCTCCTCTTTGTAGCTTCTCTTCTTATTTGTAGTAGTTGTAGTATAGCAATTTCAGATCAAATTGCTAAGGTTCATAACACACTCTTTCACTGTCTTTTTTTTTATATATATATAAATTATTTTGACTAAATTGCCTTTTTCACTCTTTACTTTCATAAATTTGCGATTTGTCCTCTTTAATTTCAATTTTCAAAATAACATTATTGGTCTCGTAACTTTAGCCTCTTTTACAAAAGGTTGCCGCAATTTATTTTGACCAGATCAACGCACATGTTGACAATGACTCACATGCCACGGCAACAAGTCAAACTCACATGACATGCTGACGTAACATGTGCGTTGATTTTGTCAAAATTAATTGGGTCAACCTTTTGCAAAAGAGATTAAAGTTAGGATACCAAAAGTGCTATTTGAGGTCAAAATCTTAAGTTTGTGAAATTTATGGAGTGCAATTTAGCCAATTATTTTTTATGACAAAGTCACCAAAGCTTCTCTTATTCTATGTAGCCTTATGTTGTTTATATGGGAAATTCATCACCAAATAAAATTGGATTAGATGAACAAATACCAGAATCAGTTCATTTGCAGTTACTATCATCAATCATTCGAAGGTTACTCACCCACTACCATTAATTTTTATCTATAAACTAATAATTAATATTTAAATTAATTGAACTTATGGAATGTAAATGTTTTTCTTCTTTTTACTTTTCATTTCCTCAGTGAAGAAAGTGGGAGGATAGAACTTATTCATCATTACAATCATGCCTTTAGTGGATTCTCTGCCATGCTTACAGAGACTGAAGCTTCTGCATTGTCTGGTATTTCATCTTCTCTGCTATAACTCCTCTTTCTTTGCTATATATATATATTTAGGTTTTCTACTCATTATTTCTATTCATTAGATTTTTTTGGACGTAATATATCAATTATAATTTAGTCTTTATTTTTCAATTTATAAGGTTAAGGGTAAAAAAGTAAATTACTTTTCTCATTCCATTCCCTCACGTTGTTAAAAAGTTAAACCAAACATAAAAATTTAAAATATCACCTCTCATTCCCTCCAAAACCCGCGAACCAAACGGTCCTAAACTATCCAAATAATGCCTAAAGCAAATTTTCATTTAAATAAATAAAAATTGGAGAAGAGGTTTATTAATTAAATTTTACCTCTGAATTAACACTTCACATGTAAAATAAAACATTTGAATGACTAAACAATGAAAAAGTATACACATTTCCCATTTCTCCTACACCTTGTGACATAGAAATCAACTTCAAAAGAATTCCATTTGACTTTGTACAAGATATTGAAAAAAAAAAAAAAATCTTATTTCATCTTCAACCATACATGTCCAAGTGACCAACACATTATTGTCTATCCATGTTATAGTCACAACTCTTAAGTGTGAAATTAAACCCAAAAAAAAGTAAATAGAATGCAGGGGCTTAAAATTAAAATTATTTCCCCTCAAAATTACGTACGCACACTACTCCGTGGATGTGAATGTAAAATTTATAATTTATGACTAAGAAAATGAACTAGCTTGATTGGATCAATAAAATATAGGGTTTGACATGTACTCCGTATTTATAAAACTTAACAAGAAATTTTGACTACACGCTTTATCGTAGTCCATAAGTCATGCACCTGGATCAATTTTTTTTGGTTTTACCGCTAGTTGAATCTGATTCGGGATCAATTCTGGCATCGAGTGATTTATGTGTATAGTACGATGAATTTTTCGATACATATTTTATTGGGCACTTGTTGATATGGAGAATTGTAATAGATTCATAAATAGTATTAGTTAAATTTTATATATTGAATATTATTTATGAACTTATTAAAATTATACATCTCAGCAGTGTACCGATATATGTTCAAATAAGATGTGTACTGAAGTGTTCACTTCAATAGTATTATGTATTTTTAATGGTGTTGCAGATCCACACTCCATTTATTTTAATTTTTTTTAAAAAAAAACTCTCCCTAATGTAGTGTTAGGTATACATTGATGTTTTTAGTTGATGTATTTTTCCTCTCAAACTTTTGATTATAATTTTTAATTAAGCAAATTAGGAAATAATATTTAAATATCTCACTAAAATTGGTCAAAATCAACAAATGAATTTATAGTCACTTGTATAGCATATCTCAATAAGTACTCTGAATTTTTAGACATTAATCATTTTATGGAAGTATTAGTATTGCCTCCTTTAAGATAACTTGTATTATTTATTTGTGAACAGGAAATGATGGTGTAGTGTCAGTGTTCCAAGATCCAATTCTTCAATTGCATACAACAAGGTCTTGGGATTTCTTAGACTCCAATTTGGGAATGAGGCCTAATAGCATCCTTAAACACCAACACTCATCAAGTGATGATATCATTATCGGTGTGATAGACACTGGTATGTCATAACAATACTTCTCTATCATTTTTTAGTTTATTTTATGTTTAATTCAACATAATACAAAGTCTTGCATTATTTTATAATGTGTATAATGTGAAAGATAGTGTTGTTTTTCTTTTTTGAAAACTTTTGTCTTTATTCTGAAGCTTTTTTTGCTGTGAATTCATTAATTTATAACTTTATGAGACTTTTTCTCTTAATAATTTATTTATATTTTGTAGTCTAAATTTTTTGCTGAGGTTTCCTAATTACTCTTGCCTAACTACAAAAGATTTGCATCCGAGCATCTACTGTTGTTCATTTTAAATTTCTCTAATTAATTAATTAATTAATCTATAAATACACTTTTACTTTACAATATTAAATAAAAAGAAATTGTAAGACACTTGTCAAAGATAGGATGGGATCTAAAGTACAAAAGAGAATTTATAAAATATTTAATACATGTTAATGTGAGGATTTCTTTTGGATAAATAGATCTGCATAAGACATGTGGTCGTTTATTGTTTTATTTAGAGCATCTCCAATAAGAGTATTATAGAGAGTTTCATAAATTAATGATCTGTATTTTACTCTTTTTTATCATTGAAGTTTTATGACGTGACATAGAGAGTATCAAAATTAAATAAAACTAGTATCCAGACCTGTGCCAAGCACGGGTAAAAATGTGTTTTTAGATTTATTGACTTATAAAAAAATATATTTTAATATATTTTACTTTAGAGTGAAAACTTAAATTTATTATTAATTTATGAAAACACTATATATTTGACAAAAAATATTAATTTCTGAATAAAAATAAAATTGTATAAATATATGAGAAAAAATATTGGTTTTTATAAATTACAATATAAGACCCTCATATAAGTTACAATAAAATAGATTCTTATATTAATATATAAGTATAAATTTGTACCAAAAAAAAAAAATATATAAGTATAAATATAGGTCACATATAAATCATAAAAAAAAATAGACTCCTCTATTAATATAGCAATATATGTCTCATATAAATTACAAAAGACATTCCCCATATTAATTAGTAGGAATATATACTCACAGACTCTTAAATTAGAAAGAAATACGCCACATATTAATTTGTGAGTACAAATGTTGGTCTCTTATAAATTATAAAATAAAAACAAAAAATATAGACCCCGTATATTAACATATGATTATAAATATAGGTCCATGTAGCAATTACAAAATGAAAAAGGCTCCATAATAAAATATGAAAATAAATATAAACCCCGTATAAATAGAAGAAAAAAATATCTCAAATTAATTTATGAGTATAGATATAAGTCTCGTCTAAATTATAAAAAAAAAAAGACCCCATATTAATATATCACTATAAATAGAGATCTCGTATATTTTTTCTTAAAAATGAAGACCTCTGTAATAATATATGAATATAAGTTAGGTCCCGTAAAAATTACAAATAAATAGGTCTTGTATTAACATATGTGTATAAATAGGACCTCTTATTAATATATAACTTTTTTTTTTTGAACAGCGGATTACTAATATATAACTATAAATATAGATCTCATATAAACTACAACAAAATAAAAAAACTACAACAAAATAAAAAAGTCTTGTATTAATATATAACTAAAAATATAAATCTCATATAAATATAAGTCCTCATATAAATGAGTAAGAATATAGACTCACGGACTCATAAATTAGAAAAAAATAGGCCACATATATTTATTTGTGAGTATAAATATAGGTCTCTTATAGATTACAAAATAAAAAGAAGAAAAATAGACCATGTATATTAACATATGATTATAAATATAGGTACCTATAGAAATTACAAAACAAAAAAGGCCCCGTATTAAAATGTGGGAATAAATATATGCCCCGTAAAAATTAGAAAAAATATCTCAAATTAATATATGAATATAGTATATATAAGTCCCGTCTAAATTACAAATAAGACCGTATTAATAAATGGCTATAAAAAATATGTTGTAGATTTATTGACTTATAAAAAATATGTTTTACTTTAAACTGAATTTTTTTTTTATTGCATTTGGAAAATGATTTATATTATGAAATAAATATTTACAATCTTATATAATTTAAATAATTAAAATGACACTATATCTAAAGAAAACAATTACAAAACAGAAAACCTAAAGAAATTATTCCAATATATCTTTTATTATTTCATTTCCACATCAATACCTTCAAATAAAACAAATATAGAAGCTCAGATAATTTCCTTCAAAAATTAAATAAATATGAACCTCCCATAATTTATATATAAAAAGTCCTTGTATTAATATATAAAAAATAAACAATATAGTTCCCATATTAATATATAAATAAATACATAAGTCCCTTATAGATTATAAATAAAAAAGAGAAATATAAATTTCAAAATAAACAAAAATATTTCTCCATACTGATATATGAATATAAATATAAATATAGTTCTCATATAAATAAAAAAAAATACCCTGTATAATTTACAAAAAAATAGTTTTGTATATTAATATATGAGTAAAAATATAATATCTCGTATAAATGTCATATAAAAATGCCTCATGTAAAAAATATAATGTTACAAAAATTGTAACAACCCGTTTTTCAAAGGCCCGAAAAGGCGGTATAAATTTTTTTTTTCTTTTTCAACTAACACTCAGAGTGCGCATAAAATATTTTAAATGAGCCGGCATTCAAATATACAAAAGAACTCATTACCAAAAGGTGCTTCGACAAGCAAAGTGTATTCCTGAATAATTACAGTCCAAGTCTAAGTATTCAAAACAAGTTAGATCACTCTATGCTAACCCAAAAGCACGGTGCACAAAACACACCGGCGCATAGTCTAACTACTCTAAGCTTCAACACAAGCTCTCTATGGCCTAGAGCTGTCAACTCCATCCTCTCGACCTACATCGTCATCTGGGGTGGGATGAGCCCGCAAATGAAAGAAAGGGTCACCACAAAATAAAAGTATATATATATATATAACCGGTGCGAAAGATTGTACACATAACAAATATTTCCACAGACAAAAGAGAAAGCTCTTAAACACAACAGCAATTCCCACCAACGGGCTTAAGATATAATGCACACCAAGCCTAATGCAGACTTCTACAATGAGTGTGACAACCGATTGCTGATTCGTCACATGCATGATTTTCCGGAAAATTAACCTCTCCTCGAAGAGTCGTGGGGTAGGCAAAGCCACACAGAAATATACGTACCCGCACTAAAAATGCCACACAAGGCAGGTGAAGTCACACAGACAAACACCAGGCGAAGTCACACAGACACACACCAACTCAATATAAATCCAGAGGGATTTGGCGAAGCCACACAGTCAAACGCCCGGTACGTAGGCAAAGTCACACAGACATACACCTAGGCACGCAACTATGAAATGCATGGCATATATTCTCTTCGGCATATACGGGATAGTCACACAAGACAAAATCCTCGCGTAGTCCTATCCGACGCACGCATTCATATATGCTCATGCAAACATTCACATAGCCTAAAGCCTATGTACAAAGCCATCACAACCTACATACATTTTCCTAATCATATGTAAATTACACACGTATTTATAACCACGTTCTCATCAACGAGAATACATAAGTACAAACATGCCAAAGCACACAGCAATTGCATACACAGCAAAACAAAGCATGCCGTAACCATTTCGAAAGACGGAAATAAAGTGGAGCCCTTACCTCGTCAAGCACTCAACTATCACACGATCACACAACACTTACTCGCTTCCTAAAACAAGCAAAGTATTCAATCAAAACCATATCCAATCAATCCTTAATGAATTGGACTCTAAAACCCCAAAAACCAAAGGCTTTCTAAGGAAAAACGACTCTTTCGGATACTATACCAAAAACTACCGTATTGATCAACCCCCATGAGTTATATGTACTATTTTTAGGACCCAAAACAATAGGCCAAAGTCTTAACTAATTTGAAATGCAAAATGGCCGTTTTCTTGCGTTATAAGTTACGTACTTTCCGAGTACCCGAAAAACTCGTTTCCAATCCCAACCACTTCCATAAATTAATAAAAAGGGATTAGAAAGTTAAAAAATCAAGTTTAGAAATCAGAATCCAAAATTTTAGGTCCCAGAGCTCGCCCTGGCGAGTTGGTGGCGAGTGAAGGCAGTGAGGACTGGTCTTACTCGCTCTGGAGCTCGCCCTGGCGTGTTGTCATGACATGTGACACTCGCCCTGGCGAGTAATCACTCGCTCAGCGAGTTGCACCTGTCATGACAGCAAAAGACAGCAACTCACACCACCTTTTTCCACCCAAGCCTAGTTTGATTCTATTAGTTCCCAACACTTTTTCAAGGTACAAAAGCAAACCATTTTCATAAGCAAGCAATTCATTTCCGAAAGCTTGTTGGTTGCTTCGAGTGCAAGTTATTTGATTTTCATTTCCAAAATCAAAACCAAATCCAAGCACAAGTTTTATTACGGGCCTTAACCGTCTTGAAATCATTTTCAAACATGTTTTCTAGGCGAAAAACAACACCACATGTCACAAGAGTTTTAAACCACTTGGACCCCAAAATACCACACAAAACACTTAGTAAATATTTTCATAAACTCCAAAATATTTTTCATCGGATTTTCTAAAACAAAACCATACAACGCATTTCCCTTTTGCCCAAAGGTTCAAAGACAACTTTTCTTTTCAAAACCTTACAACATAACCTCATGTAATTGATCAACACATAACCAACTCAAAAACCTAACTTTTCTCATGAGATTTTTCACCAACTCATGGAAAACAAAAACAACAAAGCCTAGCATGCTTACTAAACTCTCATGAACAACTTTCATGAAACAAGAACTAGCAAGAACAACCTTTCTCACCAAACCTTCTTAAGAACATAAACCCAAAAACCCCACAACTCTAAAAATCTACCAACCTAGGAGATGAGAAGAGAGGGTTACCTTAAGCAAGTGATTCTCTACAACTTTCCACTAAGCTTCCAAGCTTGAAATGGAGTGAAATGGTGAGGAAATGAAAATTTGTGAAGGTTGGAAATGAGCAATGAAGTTCCACGTGAAAGAGAGAAAGAATGGAGATGTTTTGTGATGTTTTCTAAGTCCACAATAGTCATAAACCTCCTTACTATTACAAAGCTCTTGATAGCCAAACCACCATTGGATCAAAGTCAAAAGTTCAAGCTTAACCCTAGCCATTGGATCACTTTACTTTATGAGAAAGTCACAAGATTTAATCAACTCATCCATAACAAGTCTCGTACTCAGCTCTCGCGCGACGCGACGAACGTAAACCACAAAAACATAAAACCTACGGAAAGAACGTCTAACGTTTTACATTTCCAAAACTTATCGCCGAATCTTTTTCCGCGACTGTAATTTTCTTCCATACCTTAGAAAATTATTCTCAGAATATATCTTAACTCGTGCAGATATATAAAACTCCCATCCGAAACCTCACTCAAAACAGACGCAGTAAGATTTTCCATCCGCGGGTAAAATCCTACTCGTTTTTCCAAAAACAAGAATAATCTAAAACTCGTCATTCTGAAACCACAAATCACTTCTTATACAAGAAACAGGATCACAAGACAAAAGTCTGTACAATTACAGTGCACGAGCACAAAACAGACTCAATTACAGCAAAACTTAACAGTTACACGATGTTTCATCACACGAACACATCGAAACCCCAAAAACCATAAACCAACTATACAATGAAATCTTGGGTCTTACAAAAATTATTGTTAATTTCCGCCGGAGAAGGTTTGAATTGGAACTTTGGTCCTTTTTTTTTGTTACAAAAAGGTAAATAAAGACTAAAATTAACTAATAATAGAAACTAATATTTTAAAAAGAAATTTTTCATTGCGTCATTCTTAAGATGATCTCAAATACTGTTGAAAGTTATAGTCCTCTGGTATAATTTAAAATAGTAAAAAATTTGCCTACCGTGCATATTATAATTATTATTATATTAATAAAACATGTACAGATTATTATTTGATTGGTTATTTTCCATTTAATTTAATTCATCAAGCTTTTTTATTTTATATATGGACTAATTCATCAAGTTTCATTGCCATCCATTAATAATTCATTTAATTTAATTATATGTATTATTTGATAATATAAACTTTCCATTTCAAGCAAGACAATTTAAACATGTTGAGTGATTCATTTTTAGGTATAAATGAAAATGGAGAGATTCATGATATATTATTAATGTACTAATATACCAATTTTTTTTTAACAGTAATTTATTATTGTATTTTGTGAAATCAAGTACTTAATTGTGTGTTCATATGTGTAGTCCACAATAACAAATTTAATAATTTTTTAACTTTTAATTTTACATATTCCCGTTGTTTATATATTAATTAATTTATTTTTATGTTAAACATCTTGGAAAAGGGTATTATGTAAAGAGTACTTTGTTTATATCTAAAAAAAAAAAGACACTTTAGTTTTGAGCACAATTGAACAAAGTTATAAAATGTGATGACTTTTATGATATCTCCCATTCTCTTTCCCGTCAATAATAATCCATAAAATCTTAAAATCATTTATATGAATTTTATAAAGAATTAACTCTCCCATGTAAAAAGACATTTTTATCATATCTCCCACTTTCTTTCCCGTCAATAGAAAATCATCTAGATAAATTTTATAAAGAATTAATCCTCCCATGTAAAAAGAAATTTTAGTATTGAGCGCGATCGAACAAATTTATAAAAATGTGATGACTTTTATCATATCTCCTACTATCTTTCTCACCAATAATCTATAAAAACATAAAATCAACTTAACGTATATATGTTAAACAAAAAAAATAATAGTGCAAAAATATTATGCGTAAATTTAATTTATTAAACTAATTCTTGACTAATATTTCATAAATTAATGTATCGTCTTGTATTGCCTACCTAAAAACGCATTAGCTGATAATTAAGAACCATCCCATAATTTTATTGCTAAAAAACATATTCTATATATTTTCTATTACTAAGAGACCAACTTTATAGTATAGAAAAAAGACCAATATTCGTTTTTTGTTGGTTGAAATAAATCTCCATATAACTATATTACAATATTGCATTCAAATTATATAAATTATAAAATACAATCTTTAAATCTAAAACTACAAATTGGTCTATATAGCAAACATAATAAAATCAAACCGCATCAATGTTTACTTTGTCACTTGCCCCTTTAGTTGACATGTACAATCAAATAAAAAGTATAAATATAAGTTTGAAGATTGAAGTATGAGAATAAACAAAAAATGTAAACAGGACATGTCCAGTATATAAAAAATAGACTCGTATCTCAGAACAAACAAAAGTTTGTAAATACATACCGTAACAAATAAAACTCACACTCAAAATTCAAGAATAACTTTGATACTAATATTTTAGAAATGCATTACAAAATAGCAAGAGACCTGCAAAATCTGCAAATATCCAACAATTAAAAAAATAAAAATAGACTAAACCTGCAAAACTAAGAAAAAATGACAAATTAAAGGAAATAGTGAGAGTGAAATAAAAAGGAAAAACTACTCAAGAAATAAAATTTTATTCAACCAATATAAAATAATAGTATCATTACCATATTTTTTGAATTGGAAACGCACATGTATATATAGAATTGTGAGGCTAGCAACAATTAAGGGAGTATCTCTGAAGTTTTGCATATGGTTGACTATATAGTATATATGAATTAATTCTCAAATTCTAAAATAGGTAACTATTTGAATTGTTTCTTTTTAAGCACAAACCTAACCATCACATTCCAGTTTTCTTTTGAGGCATTCAAATAAGCAATTGAATCGTACTTTGGAGCCATTAGAATTTGTAATTTGTAAATTTGTAATTTGTAAATAAGAGAATTGGTATTGAGATTGGGTGTGATGAATAGAAAATAACATTGTGTAGACTATTTATAGATGTAAAATAGGTCAAAATAAAGCATAAACCTAAGGAATATTCTATTAATTATTAAATGTGTGAAAGTCAAATTAGGTAGAATATATTTTTCGTGGGGAGATATTCGGGCCATTAATACGGATTCACAGATTTTAATAGGGAGATTATGTGGAAAAAAAATGAATATTGCCTTTCCTTTTGTAGGTATAATTATGACAACACATGAACATAAGTCAATTGCTTAGGTATAATGACTTTGAACAGTAAATAAATAGCATTTAATTCTAAGAATTGCGGATCAAAATTCAAAATAGTTAGCATATCAAAATTCAAAATAGCTATATGGAAATCATTCTAAGAATAACATTTTTAAAGCTTTTATCAAAATTCAAAATAGCTACTTTTTTTAAGGTTTTGATCATAATTCATAATTCAAAATAGCTATTTTTTTAAGGTTTTGATCAAAATTCAAAATAGCTATTTTTTAAGGATTTGCTTGAAATATTTTTTTTATATTGTCTTTGCTTATGTGGTCTGATTTGTTCAAAAAAAAAGTGTATTAATTAATTGCTTAGAGATTGTTTTTTTAATATTTTTTTTAACTAACTCATTTAATTCATTAATTAATTGCTTATAGATTGTCTTAGAAGAAATAATTGCATAATTTGAGCACACCACGTTTTTATTATGCTTGTACTTTGATCCTTGTTTTTTTTTTTTGAACTAAATCATTTAATTCATTAATTGCCAAAACAATGTGAGAGTAGAATCATTGTGGGATTGCCACGTGTACGTTATGTTTTGAGGAAAGGCTCCTAAATAATATATATATAGATATAGATTGATTACTTGTTAATAATATATGGTACCTAGAGTGGTATCACCATTGCAGCAAAATATATACAAGTTACATAAATATTACATAACATTGTAGGGACCACTTTTTGATAATGTATGATACTCAAAGTGGTATCACCGTTGGAGATGTTCTTAAAAAAGTCAATTAAATGACACTTAATTTTATAGTAAAAGTATTAGTATTGCTAAAGAGGAAAAATTGAAATATTACTATCCTTCACTATGGTTGCCATGTTACTTAAAGTGCACTCCAACAATGTCTAACATGATTATCATTTTTTATTACAATATGCATGCATTTGTTTAATGAATAATTTTTGGAAATAAATCTACCTAATATTTCACTTCTATGAAGCCCCGATACGCGACACGATACTTATACGATACGATACCAATACGCTGATACGTGAAAATTTTAAAAAATCCATATCCGATACTGTCGCGATACGTTAATTAAAAATTAAATTAAAAATTAAATATATAAATGCACAATATATAATCATGACTAAAATCAATAATATTAATAATGATAATTTTATTTTGAAAGACAAAAAATATATATTATTATTATTATTATAAACGTCAATAGTTCATTGTATAAGGAGTACAAACAAGCCAATAAACTTGCACAAGAGCAAAACAATTTGAAGCTCAACATACAAAAAGAAATTAGTATTATCCCAAAAAACATCACCAGTACTATCCAAAAAAAAGACATAGTTAATTATCCGTGTAACATAATAGTTTGACAATTACTAGGAAACACGGATTGTATCGGATATTTTTTTCTTTAAAAATAAAGATTTAACTGATATTTTTCCGATACGAGTATCGGGACGTATCAGACGAATATCAGATATTATTCTTTATTTAAAAATAAATATTTAACCGATACTTTTCCGATACGAGTATCGGGACATATCGAAAGAGTATCGGTATCGGATGCGTATCGGACACGATACTTCACCAATTTTAGAGTATCGGGGCTTCATAGCTTCACTTTTATGCCAATTGAAAGAAAGCATGCAAAACTAATATTCTATTCCCATGCAACTTTATGCCAATTGATCAGATACTTATCTTTTAGAGAAAAATGTATAATATAAAGCATAAATTAAAACATGAGTAAGCTTGCGAAGTTAGAAAAGCAACCACACCTTATAATAATGTAATGGACAAATAAAACAACTTTGCAAATTGTTGGTTAATGTGCATATCCATAATTTTTTTTTCACCATCAGTATCTGGTTTACTGGACTGCCTAATATTTCGAAATCAGTTTTGACATTAAGTGATTATATTCCCCTCCAAATCATAGTTGCGGGATCACTATTCTTCTAACATACGAGTAAAATCATGTTGAACATTTTATAATATTAAATGTGGCCAATGCTACGATTAGGGGTGCTCAAATCCAAACCAATCCAAATAAAAACCGCAAATTGATCCAAAAAAATCGAAAACCGCAAAAAACCGAATATTTTTTGATGTGTTTGGATGTTCTTTTTTTGAAAACCGCTGGATCGGATTTTGGATTGATTTTTCAAAACCGATCCAAACCGAACCAAACCGCATATATATTTTTTAATACTTATTTAACTTTTTATTAGTATGATATATTGCATTAATATATTAATTATTGATTTTTATTTTCTCAATAATACTTATTAGTTCAATTTAATGTATTTCTTTTTACTATTTCATAGATTTCAAATATAATTGATAATTTTCATTGCAAAATATTAATTTTTAACATATTATATATATTGTGTTTTACATCAAATATATTATTTTACCGTGTTATTATAATATTAATATTTAATTAAAAAATTTCAATTTATAATTTGGATATCCAAAAACCGATCCAAATTAAACCGCACAAAATTGGATCGGATGTTTTTTAATTAGTCATCCAAAACCGAATCGAACCGCAAGTAATAATAACTTTGGATCGGATGAATTTTTGCATCAAAACTGATCCAAACCGAACCGCGAGAACCCCTAGCTACGATGGACCACCTTCACAAGTGGTCCACCGTGGACAAGTGATTAAAACTATTATAACGAATCCGTATTTTACAAAATCGACCGTTGGATGGAAAGTTTATACCATATAGATCATTCATAAAAAAAATTAGAAAAATTGAAAATCATTTGATATGCTATTGAGTCCGATCAAAATTAACGGTATTTTTTTTTTTGACCGAAAATTAACGGTATTTATAAAAAACTCATAAATCGTTAATCTTAATAGGTCTCAATAACATATCAAATGATTTTCAAATTTTTTTAAAAATTTCATGGATGATCTATATGATATAAACTTTAAATTCAACGGTCGATTTTGTAAAATTTGTATTCGTTATAGCATTATTCACAACTGGTCCACCATGGACCACTTAAAGAAGTGGTCCATATTAGAATTTGCCTATTAGATGTTATCAGAATTAGACTTGATGCACAGCCACAATTTGCTTAAATATTATTCAATTATATAATGCCTATCTTTGTTCTGCATCAAGGGATATGGCCAGAGTCTCCAAGTTTCAGAGATGAGGGTATAGGGAAGATTCCTTCAAGATGGAAAGGAGTTTGCATGGAGGGTCATGATTTCAAGAAATCTAATTGCAATAGGTAAAACATATATCTCCTTCCCTAAAAAAAAAATGATATCTAGTGTCCTAAGGGGATTGAAATAAAAACAGAAATTGGAAGTACAACTTTCTTTAAGCTACCAATGCATTATACATGGTGCATCTTTCAATAGTAATGATCCGATTGACTAAATCACGAGAACTAAGAAAGTTGATAGTAGTATTAAATTTAATGAAATTAGTCTTGTTTTACGAGTTTACCTTACATGAGAAAGATTAATATATGTTTTTATCAAAATAGTTCTTACAGGTTGAAGAAAAAAGATGTAACATAGTTAGAGATATATGTCGATAAAGAAATACTAATTAATATAGGTTTTTTTTTTGACAAAACTAATTAATATATTTAAAAATGTGAAAGAGGTCCTATAAAGAGACAAAGGAAAAATCCGAAGAGAATCTGATATTTAAGAACGGAGAAAGTACTTTCTATTTCTCATTATTTTTACCATTAGCCTAAATGCAATCATTAGAAAGACCAAAAGATCACATATGTTGGTAAACTATTTCCATCATCATATTTTGACTTTTGACAAAATTTGCCAATTGATTATATATGCTTTGATTCAAAATTTCTTAAAACAAATGCAGAAAATTGATAGGTGCAAGATACTATGGTAAAAAAGATCCCAAGGGTTCACCAAGAGATTTTAATGGACATGGGAGCCACACTGCATCAACAGCAGCTGGTGCCATTGTAAACAATGCAAGTTATTTTGGTTTAGCAAAAGGAACAGCAAGAGGTGGTTCACCTTCTGCAAGGATTGCTGCCTATAAAGCATGCACAGAAAAAGGTTGCTCTGGTGGAACATTATTGAAGGCTATTGATGATGCTATCAAGGATGGAGTAGATATAATCTCAATCTCTATTGGATTTAGCTCAGAATTTCTATCAGAATATTTGAGTGATCCAATAGCTATTGGAGCATTTCATGCAGAACAAAGAGGGGTTATGGTTGTTTGTTCAGCTGGGAATGATGGTCCTGATCCTTCCACTGTTGTTAACACAGCACCATGGATATTTACAGTTGCAGCTTCTAATATTGATAGGAACTTTCAGTCAAGTGTTGTTCTTGGAAATGGGAAAAGTTTCAAAGTAAGTTTCTTGATCTCAAAAGAATTATGGTGGAAGTCACTGAGAGAGACACTAGACACGATATTGACATGTAAATATTAATTATAGTTTAAGA
Source organism: Trifolium repens (assembly GCA_030408175.1). Classification (NCBI taxonomy): domain Eukaryota; kingdom Viridiplantae; phylum Streptophyta; class Magnoliopsida; order Fabales; family Fabaceae; genus Trifolium; species Trifolium repens. The sequence goes on from CP125850.1 coordinate 12,649,406, forward strand.
AAATAGAAGTGATGGAATGTAACTATATGTGTTAGTTCTCTGCCAATATCAGATACCGACACACATGTTGGACATAGACACGCTTTCAATCTTAAGTCTCGCTACTACGAGCTAACTATGATATCTTTTTCATGTTCTATAAAAATTCATTTTTCTTTTTGTGTTGTCAGGGAACCGGCATTAACTTCTCTAACCTTACACGCTCAACGATGCATTCTCTTGTCTTCGGAGAGGAAGTTGCAGCCAAATTTACATCAAAAACAGAAGCTAGGTACCTAATTGTGATACTGATTGTTCTTATCATGTCTATGGCATTAATACTTGTTGGGTCACCATGAGGGGGCAGCCACGGGGGATCATCCACACATTGGGTTCAAGAACAACTTCACAAGTGAGTTGAACACCACACTTTTACCCAAAACCTTAAGGTGTTAGGTTTATGGGTCCTCTCACTTATAAAGTGTTCAACCTCCACAATTCTAAGCAACGTGGGACTTTTCACTCACACTTGTCACAACAATCTCCCCCTCAAGTGTGAGTCTATCCATTCTTGGATATGCTCCCCCTCAAGCGGAAGCTTTCTTCATCCATACACTTGTACTTGTACCGCCGTTGCTACACTCAACGAGACACGCCGCCTAACCACCTTTGTTAGGAAGACTTTCGATACAAGGAGCCGGTCGAACCCTTCGTCGAACCATCAGCTCTGATACCACTGTTGGGTCACCATGAGGGGGCAGCCACGGGGATCATCCACACATTGGGTTCAAGAACAACTTCACAAGTGAGTTGGACACCACACTTTTACCCAAAACTTTTTTGGGTAAAAGTGTGATGTCCAACTCACTTGTGAAGTTGTTCTTGAACCCAATGTGTGGATGATCTCCGTGGCTGCCCACTCATGGTGACTCAACAGCCTTTTGTTACTAGTTGTGCTCAACAATACTAGCAACATAGAAATTGTAATTGCATCAATTAGACTATTACATATATACATACACACACATACATATACTAAGACGCGAATCCTAGTTGACAGAAGTTGTAAGAAAAGTGTGAAAATGTTCTCTAAAATGCAGGAACTGTTATCCCGGATCACTAGATAACAAAAAAGTTGCAGGAAAGATTGTTATTTGTGTTAACGATGATCGAAATATCACACGGAATTTGAAGAAGTTAATTGTACAAGATGCGGGAGCCATAGGGATGATACTCATTGAGAAGGAAAACATAGATGTTTCCTTTGATGCCGGTCTATTTCCCTTCACAGAAGTTGGCAATCTTGAAGGGTATCAAATCCTTAAGTACCTAAAATCTACCAAGTAAGCATTATCATCTTTTACATATACACTGCCAATTATTAATATACCATGGTCATGGATATGCTCAATCTATCATGCTTCCATTACAGGAAACCAACTGCAACAATTCTTCCAACAACGGAAGTTCCTAGATATCGGCCAGCACCAATTGTTGCATCTTTCTCATCCAGAGGTCCTTCAAGCCTTACTGAAAACATTCTCAAGGTATTTTTCTTTCTTGTGTTCCTATAAACTAATCAAGAATTACATAAGCATCTCTCTAGAACAATGTACTCACAACATTTTGCTAAATCTATTGTTAAGCCGGATGTCATGGCACCAGGCGTTTCGATATTGGCTGCTTTGATTCCTAAAAAAGAAAATGTTCCAATTGGGAAAAAACCATCCATGTTTGCCTTAAGATCTGGTACATCTATGGCTTGCCCTCATGTGACAGGTGCTGCAGCATTCATCAAATCAGTACATGGAAGTTGGAGTCCTTCAATGATCAAATCAGCATTAATGACAACAGGTACTAACAGGCCAAAACCTTTTTCTAAGTTTTTCATGTATCACCGACACTTTAGGTTAATGCATGTATATGTCGGCCGGGCAACGACACATGTGGTTATATTCAATCACTTTAATTTTCTTAAATTATTACCTGTGACAATGTCATTGTCGTGTCTAGTGTTTGTGTTTCTATCGGTGCTTCATATACAAGGAAGAAAGAGAGGACCAATGACTTTCTGACACCAATAATAATTCGATATGAAGTGTTGGTGCTACATAATAGAGGATCGATACTAATGCCGTTTTGTTTTTATTTCATTTTTTTCAGCTACAACCTACAATAACATGAGGAAGCAAGTGACCAATAGCTCAAACTACATTGCCAACCCACACGAAATGGGAGTCGGAGAAATCAATCCACTCAAAGCTCTTAACCCTGGTTTAGTCTTCGAAACAGATATCGAAGACCACATTAAATTCCTTTGTTATTTTGGCTATTCAAACAAAGACATAAGAAAAATGTCTAAAACCAATGTCACATGCCCAAGGACCTCACAAAGTCTTATATCAAACATCAATTACCCATCAATCTCTATACAAAAACTTAAAAGAAAACAGAAAGCAAAAGTGATCACAAGAACAGTAACCAATGTAGGAACCTTGAATGCTACATATGTTGCAAAAGTGCATGCACCTGAAGGATTGATTGTCAAGGTCATTCCCAACAAACTTGTATTTTCAAAGAGTGTTCAAAGAATCACCTATAAAGTCTCATTCTATGCCAAAGAAGCTCATGGTGGATACAATTTTGGGTCTCTAACATGGCTTGATGGTCGACATTATGTTCACACAGTATTTGCAGTCCAAGTTGAATAAATTTGAGCAGGCACAACACATCTAATAAGTTGAATAAAAGGGCTTGATTGATTTTTAAGTTGTTATGGGAATGGGTTTCTGTTATTTAGTAGACTCCAAAATTCAATAAATGTATGAATTTTTCAAACCTGCTAAAAGATAACATTATATGCCAACAAAACTAAAGAGAATGAAACCATCTAAACCTGCTAAATATAACATTTTATAGAGAATCACCAAGTAGGCAAATTCAAAATCAATTACAACACCACATGCAAGATACACTAAATAACAGACCTTGAACCTAATGATAGCAAAAAGTCAAAGCTAGCAATAAGTTAACCATTGAAAACTCACCACATGCAAATGGGAGAGCACTGATTCAAACTCCGGTCACAGTGTCTGACTTAACAATTTTGATATTTTTTTACCAGTTGTGCTAGGATTTGTGAACTACGTACGAGAGATTCTTCTGAATATTACCCATGGTCCCTAATATATTGTGATAAATTGCCAAGCTCATGCCACAATTCTTCTTTTCCATTGAAAATCTTTTTTTTTCTTCTTTCCTGAATGGCTAATCCTACTTCAGAATAACCTTGATCATCCACTTGTTGTTTCTTGAAATTAATGCCAGCATTAACTCCACTAATATTGATTTCAAATTAAGTTTATGGTTTAAACTGGATTAAAAAGAATGCTGAAAAATTGCATTTTACATAATTTAGCATGATGCTCCTAATAATTAGTTAGAGGGGTAAAATGTCATGAAAATTGTATTTTACTACACATAAGAAAGAAAAAAAAATTCCACTGTTCAACCATATTTATACTAGTCATTCACATTGAAATAAAAAATGAATAAAAAAATTCCTATCTGGATTTCAAAATCCAAGGTGGCTAAAATTGAAAGGATAAATAATAATGAGGAGATTTTGAAAAGAATTAAGTAGCGGGCGTTATAAAAATGAGAAGTTTTTGAAAAATATCGTCCGCTACTTAAGTAGAGGACATTATAATGGTAGATGTTTTTGAGTGTATTTGCTACCTAAACAATAGACATCAATATTTTGGTAAAATTGTAGGGCGTACGAGAAAATAGGTAGGGTGGCAAAATGAGAATTCCTGAAAAATGTAGGGTGTGGGAAGAGAAAGATTCTCATCCCACCCCCCGTGACTCTTTTTCCCCCCCAGATTTCCATTTTTGCCCTAATTTTAAACTTCGGAACACGTTTTCCGAAATTATTTTTGCCTTGAATACGAACTTCGGAATGTATTTTCCGAAATTTTGATGAATTTGAACTAGAAAAATTTCGGAAAACACGTTCCGAAGTTTTTGTACAGGGGTAAAATTGGAATATTGGGGGGTTAAAAAGAGTCATGGGGGTGGGAAGAGAATATTTCGTGGGAAGAGAAACTCTACAGCCCAGCCCATTTTGAAAATGAGGAGGCACACCAGCGTTTCAGATTCGCCCAGACCATTTTAACTCTTTCCTTGTTTTACTAAAATTATGAGCTACACCCTTAATCAAAAAGTTTAATTGGAGCTTATCAAAACTATCAAAAAAAATGGTTAGTAGCATATCTTCTTTTATAAAAAAAAAAAACTATTCTTTCCATAACCCATTTTTAAATGTGCATAATTCCCATTCAAATTATTTATAGGCTTCCATACCAAATTCTTTTCTGATTTTCTCATTCATATATGGATTTCATTTGATTATATTATCTTACCATTGAAAAGTTTAATTTTAATCATAAAAATATTAAAAGTATAAAATTATATAGATTTATACTATAAAATTATTATTTACTTTTTACATTAACAATACATTAAAATTAAATATTTTAAACTTTAAGGACGTGGTCCAATAGTAAAAAGATATCTCTTGAATTTGAAAGGTCTGAATTCAAGCCCCACTAGAATCGAAAAAAATAAATATATTTCTCTCATAATGATTAATTACACTTTATTCTCTCAAGTGTAAATCACACTTAAGAAAATCCATTCCACTCTTTAGTTCTGCCTTGAACTTACACACCATTCTCTCAATTTTAATTTTCGTTACAAAAGAAAAAAAAAACATTTTATGAGTTTGTGTAATAAGACTATGAGTGCTCTAAACATTGTAAAGGCCAAAAACCCCAATTGAGAATCTATAACAAAGAAGATTACCAATGGAACAGAAAATGCTTGAAGATGAAGAAATTAATGGGAATGAGAGAAAGGGAATGAAAGGAATCAAATAAAAGAATTACACATGGCTATGAATATATGAAACAATTCTTTCGTAGTTCTTTTGCACAAAAAGAAGCTAATTTACTTGCATTTCAAGCATATGATCTACTTTAATTAATTTCACTCATACCATCTTATATTAAAGAAGGACACCTACATAGGTAATTAGAATCTCACTTTTCTTTACTTTTTCACAAGAATTTGGCTAATTGAAGAAAAGAAAGATTAGTTGAGTATATGATACACTTGAATTGACAATTAAAACTTATTCACTATAGTATGCACAATTGTACTAACATGGAGTATATAGTTGCGTCTATTAACTATTAAGCATTTGATTAATGGTTTAATTCTAATTAGTGTCTATATAAAAAGTAATTTTTTATAATAATATATATAAGATTAGCTTCTGAACCTCCATTATAACGATTACAAGACTAGATATACGGTGTTTAGACACACACAAAAAGATACTTTTCTTAATAAATTTTTGTGTGTGTTTAAAAACTACACGTATGGTCTTGTCATCATACAAGATTTGTTCATCAATTGTTTCGTGGAATTAATCTTTACAATTGGATGCCATGATATTTTGATTAAGAATAATATATTGAAATGAATTGGTCTAAGTGGTAATAAATTTGGGTCCCTTCAATAAATTGTCAAGAGTTTGATCATTAATTCTTACATATGGTGAAAATTTGGCATAAAGTATTTCAACGGTTCGAGTTGATAATCGAATATCTAGTTTTTGGATTAATCTTCGAGTTGATAGCAGAATATTATTTTTAATTTTTTTTTTAAAACTGATCTATCTTCCAAATAAACAACTCGAAGAATCAAAGATAGAAAAGAGTCATGTTTTCAACTTATCTAACATCATGTTGGTTATTTAATTGGATTTTGGCAAGCAATAATGAGAGTATATGTGTCCAAAAGAAATGCAATAATGAATAAACTTATTCTAGAATTAGTATCATCTACTAGAACTGGTTAATGGCTTATGCTATAGAGAATAAAGGGACAAAAAAATAATAATTAAATAGTAGTAGTAGTAACTGTAGTTATACATATTACATACATACAGAGGAGAAAACAAAAGAATTAACAAAGATGCTCTCTCACAAGCTTCATTCTTCAAGAAAGAAAAATACATACACTTTTTATTTGACAATTGAAAAATACATACACTACTTAGTAGCCTATAAAATGAACAATAACATGACCAATTTTCTTCACTAGCAACAACTGATACTTCATATTCAATGGAGTGGCTTCTTCAATTCCTTCATCTCTTCTTCTTAGCTTCTCTTCTTATCTTGAACACAACAATTGCAGATCAAATTACTAAGGTTCATATTGTTACACTTTCTCTTTTGTCTTTAATATTTTATTTTATTATATTATAAAGTTACTAAATTATTAATAATGTTTCTTTTTTATATATTATGTGTAGCCTTATGTTGTTTATATGGGAAATTCATCACCAAATAAAATTGGATTAGATGAACAAATACCAGAATCAGTTCATTTAGAGTTACTATCATCAATCATTCCAAGTAGGGATGTCAATTTGCATCCGTTAGTGGGGATCCCCGCGGAGATTGCCCCGTTCGGAGCTCCGAAAATGGGGATTTTTCCCCGTGGGGATGGGGATGGAGGCAAAATCTCCCCCGTTGGCAATTCGGGGCGGGGATCGGGGAAGGCACATCCGTCCCCGCGGATTCCCCGAATCCGCCCATATACTTAACTATTATTATAATAATATATATATATATATATATATATATATATATATATATATATATATATATATATATATATATATATATATATATATATATATATACTAACAGGTTTTTTCATATACATTTGACAATTTTAAGTATCTATTTTGCTATGTATTATGGGGTATTATAGTTATGAGTTTTTGTATGATTATGCATATTTTGCTATAAGATTTTGGCTATCGGTTTTTGATCATTATCATTATTAGTAGCCAAATGCTTTTGCATTTGTTTTTGCTTATGAATGAATTATGTGTTGTTTCTTTTTTTAAAATAAAATAAAGATGCAAAATATTTGTTTTTTTTTAAATAAAAAAAGAAAAAATAACGTCATATTACTATAATAATTTTGACAAAAAAATATAATTTTTTGTTAATATTCGATATCCGTGGATCCCCGCGGGAACCGTGGAAATCTGTGGGGATGGGGATGGAGATAAATATTTCCCCGTGGGGACGGGGATGGAGGCAAAAATTCCCCCGTTGGCAATTCGGGGCGGGGAACGGGGATAGCTTCCTCCGCTCATTCCCCGCCCCGTTGACATCCCTAATTCCAAGGTTACTCACTCACTATCATTAATTTTTATATGTAAATATGTAAACTAATAATTAATATTTAAATTAATTTAACTTAGAAAAATTGAAATGTTGTTCTTTTGTCCCTTATTCATTTTATTAGTGAAGAAAGTGAGAGGATAGAACTGATTCACCATTACAATCATGCCTTTAGTGGATTCTCTGCCATGCTTACAGAGAATGAAGCTTCTGCATTGTCTGGTATTTCATCTTCTCTCAATCTTCCTATTTCTTTTTGTCTCTATTTGTAATTCCTAAATTCTATGATTCATTGACTTTTCCTATTGTTTTGTTGTGATTACAAATTACAATAGTGTAATTTTACTTTATTTTTTATCAGTGTTTTAAATTTTGGATTAAAATGGAAAAGTTATTAGTGTTTTTTTATTTAAAAACTTTTTATTAATGGTCAATAATTTTTTTTCCAGTAGTCTAGTGACTACACTTACAAAATATATTTATGGAGAAGTGGAGAATCGAAAATTTGAACTCAAACCTCTTTAACAATATTAATAGTAGCTACCAACTTAACTACTCAAACAAAACATTTAATTTTGATAAAGACAAAAGAGTGTTAATTTCATTAGATTTTTCGGCAGAGATTAGTCAGCACTAAAGTTGGCATATATTCCACACAAGTAACATTATTATTATAAGAAAAAGGCAAGAGTGTTAATTTCATTATGTTTGATTCTTTGCTTGAAATAAATTTTTTCATAAAAGTGAATTATGATGTCTATAATCACTTTGCATAAACAATTTTGTTCACCAACCTTAATAATGTTCTAAATGATGTAAAGAACAAGCTAACAATTGGATTTGTTCAAATAATAATCTCACTAAATCATATGAATCTACAAAATTTAAATAAAAACACTTAAATAATTCTCTCTTTATCCAGTGGGCCAAATGAAAATTTCAGCCATCAACCCATTCTAACTTCAGTCCCACAATATATGTTAATCTTTTTTATTTTAAATTAGTATGTTAAATATGTTTGGATGTCAATCCTAAAAGTTGACTTATAGGATGGAATTGTTCTCATGTATTTAAACACTCAACAATTTAAAATTTTAAGTAATGTGAAATTTGAAACATATTTAACATAGTATGTTATTCTTGTTAAAAATAAATCTTATTTTACATATACTGTATTTCTTAGAGCATCTTCAATGGTGGATACTAATTTTTTAAGAATCGGTACCTAATAGGTACCACCATTGGAACAAAACTCAAATGAGTATCTAATAAGTACTAGTGCTACAATAAGAAGTGGTACTTATGTTATTTTTGTGGGACTCAATTATTATTATGTATAGTTATTGGTAAAATGTGTTATAGATGTGACCCATTTAGAATTTTTTAGAAGGTGTTGGGTTGGAGAGATTGAGTACTTATTAGATATTATTATTAAAAAATTATAAACTTTTAATATATACATATGTGACCCATTTAAATACTATAAAATGAGGAGCTCCATTGTGGATGCTCTTATAAAGTAGCTAATTTAATTATTAAAATTTTACTTTTAAAATAAATAAATAGAGTATTTGAAATTTAAATTGCAACTCTTATATATAAAGGAAAATGCAGTGTCACTCTTCTGCATAAATTATACTCCCTCTGACCACTATTATAAGCAAATTTGACTTTTTGGGTACATTGAAAAAGTGATGTATTTGATTCATAATATGGATCAAATACATCACTTTTTCAATATATCAAAAAAGTCAAATTTACTTATAATAGTGGTCGGAGGGAGTATACCTATATCGAGCACATTTATAATTTTGTGGGAGAGTTGTTATTGTCTCCTTTATGGTATAATAATGTTGGTAATATGTAAACAGGCCACGATGGTGTGGTGTCAGTGTTCCAAGATCCAATACTTGAATTGCATACAACGAGGTCTTGGGATTTCTTAGATTCAGATTTGGGAATGAAGCCTCCACCTGCCACTACTCACAAAACTTCATCAACTCATGATATAATCATTGCTCTCATTGACACAGGTAAGTATGTCACCAATAAATACCAGTATACTCCTATTTTTTATGAAAACCAACATTCCTCAAATTAATCGTGTTTTATATTGGACACGTGTTAGTGTCAGATACTAACTCAATACTGACAATTATAATTAAATTAATTATATGTTTTTTCAAATTTTTATTAGTATCACATAATAAAATTCTAACAAGCGTGGAAGTCCAAGGTCAATTTTTTTTACGCTTAATTAATTAATAAAGACACAAATGATGAATAAACATTGTGTGTTTTACCATCATTTCTTTTCTTAAACCTCTTTAAAAAAAAATCTTTATTTGACTATGTTTTTACAACTGGTCGCCATTTAACGTTGATTTAGAGTGGTCAACACTCATGTGCAAATTTATTAGCATAATATGATTTGTTGCTCGTTTTTCTCTAATTTTAGGTACTCTTGAATGTAATTTTCTCCACACACTTTTGGTGTAAATAACTTTTAGTTTAGTTTGTTAATTTATCCCACCATTATTAAAAAAAAATGATAAACCTTGTGTGTAACAGTGAACTCAAAATTCAAAAATAAACTACTTTTTTTTTTGGTCTAGAAATAAACTACTTTTTTACCAAAAATAAAATAAAGTTCGATAATTTATCCATATAAATAGAGAAAAAATTTGTACCAAGAGCGAGTACTTTGTGCTACTAGAGGGTGACACATCTTAATTAATTAAAAAAATGATATAACATTATAATACATGATTAATCAGCAAAACACACAGTATTGTAATGTTTTCCATAGAAACACAATTTTGTAATTTGTAATAGCTAAGAGCTAAAATGGTAATTGTAAAGAAGATTAGGGAGATCTGTACCAAAAAATAAAATAAGGGAAATGTTACATATATTATACCATAGTATGGCATGTATATAGAGCCAAAACAAAAACAAATATTGGTGTTATCTTGTGAAACAGAACAGATTTGTCATAACTTATGGACGGTTGCATTGCAGCATTAAAATCATGTACCCCCCTTTAAAAAAAATAGAAGAATAAGAAGCATCACCACGTATGTACTACATACTATTTTTACCATTTTAAAATGAGTGTAAAACAAATTTGTTTTAGAATAAAGGAGTATTTACATTTTTTAATATATATATATATTTTTTGATTGTATCCTCTAATTAATCAAATACATACAATTTTCAAACTTTACACTATTAAAAAATAAGATTAATTTAATAAAATTGTCATATTTTAACGATATCGTTATATTTAATAATTACATATAAAATCCCTCAAAACAATATTATGTATAAAAATCTTAAATGACTCTCCTTTTATAACGGAGGAAATACTAGTGTATATCGTGTACCGCCTATGTCCAAAAATAAGTGTCACATATAATCGTTAGTTGGTTTCAGTAGTGACTAATGCTGAATTTAGTAGAGAGAATCACAATTTGATCCCCACAACTACAATTAGAAAGGGGTTGAAACCACTTGATGCCAGAACTGACTCCCGAGCCAGATTCAATTGGTGGTGAAAGTCAAAAACAAAATAAGTGTTACAGCTAACCACCGTACATATGTCAATGTTTAACTTTGATTGTTAATATTTTTAGTTGTATTTTATTAAAATTATAAAAATTTATTTAAAAAATACACATCGAGACAAATCCAACAAAATCTTATTTGCTAAATTTGTATGTATATAGTAGTAGAAAAATGTAGTAATTAAAAGTAAGTTATGTGAATAGTACATATAGTCAAATTGTGATATTTATTTTGATACGGATGAGTAAATGACAACTCATTGTGGCCCGCAACTAGCTATAATGATTGCTATCCACATAATTTTTTATTGGGTCTTGCTAACTATGGTGCACCCGGTGCACTAGTTAAGGAACTCAAAAATAGGAAATTTTACATTGAAAAAAAAAAAATAATTTACACTTTAAAAAAGTTGCCTACACAAGTCTCAAGACAATTTTATCATTTTTGATTCTTTAACTAGTGCAATGGGTGCAATGTTTAACATTTGTCTTTTTTATTTACTCTTTGTGTTCTATTTTAAATTATTTATTTGATTATTTCACACCGGTTTAAGAAAGTTGTAATTTAAAAAAGAATGTCTCCTTCTTTTCCTTTATAAGCGTCATATGAGAATCATGAGCAGTATTCATATAATCTACTTTGACCATTGGTGTCATTTTTGACATAGTTTTCCATTATTTTAGATCACAAACATTGATTAAATTGGACGGCTATGACCAATCTATCATCAATACATCTCATTCATTGATTTAAATCGGACGATTGATATCATTCCCGTGTCAATGCAGTTATTCCACTTAATCCAATTTCCCATATAGAGACTTTAATTAGGGTGAAGTTATTATGCATAAGGCTAATCCTTATGCATGGTACATAAGTCAATAACACACATTAGATTGAACATCCACATCTAATAATCCTAGCCAATCTCAACTCACACACTCACACCCCCAAATTTCTCGCGCACCTCCCAAATTTCTCGCGCACCCCCCCAAATTTCTAATGTACCCCCCAAATTTTTTGTGCACCCCCCAAATTTCTCGTGCACCCCCTAAATTTCTTGTGCACCCCCAAATTTCTCACGCACCCCCCGGATGACTTGTGTCCCCAAATTTTTTTTTTGTCCCCACACATTTCTAGCCTAAACCATTTTGCTGTGAGAATGGTTTCACATATATACACTCCAAAATCATTAAGTGCATAAGAATGTTTTGAAGTACAACCTATAATTATAATCATTATTTTTTATTTTTTTGGGTACAATTATAATCATTATTTAAAATCATTTAACAATAATTTTGATTTCTTATATAAGACAATCTAAACCATTAAATCGCAATTATTGTTTTTATTCTAACTATAGGGTTGTACTCCAAAACCATTTTATGCACCTAATGATTTTTTATTACAACCATCTGAAACCATTCCCACAGCAAAATGGTTTAATGGTTTTTTATTATAATCATTATTTTTTAGTTTTTTTGGTACAATTATAATCATTATTTAAAACCATTTTACAATAATTTTGGTTTCTCATATAAGACAATCAAAACCATTAAATCACAATTATTATTTCTATTTTAATTATAGGGTTGTACTCCAAAACAATCTTATGCACTTAATGATTTTTGAGTGCATATCTCTGAAACCATTCCCACAGCAAAATGATTTAGGATAGAAATGTGGAGGGGACAAAATAAAATAAAATAAAATTGGGGGGCAAAAGTCATACGGGGGTGTGCGAGAAATTTGGGGGTGCATGAGAAATTTGGAGGGTGCATGAGAAATTTTGGGGGTGCGTGAGAAATTGGCGGGTGCACAAGTAATTTGGGGGGTGCACGAGTAACTTATGCATGGTGCATAAGGATGACTTATGCATAATAATCAATCCCACTTTAATTATATTGCGGTATAGTGAGTAGTTCATATAACTTAATTAAGGTGAAAAGAGTTAAGGAGTAAAAGTTTATGGTTCAAGTTTCGACGCTGGTGAAAAATTCAAACACTAACAAATAATTACTATTAATATTTATGTATGTTACTCGTATAGAAATAGTGTCCGATGTCATTTTTTGTATTCTTCAATTATACTATTATGTACTTATTTCAATCAATATTATAAGTAAATTTGACTTTTTTAATACATTAAAAAATGATATATAATGTCCATATGGAAGTTGGGTCTTGGGAAACTATTTATCCATTAGTAAGAAATGTTTACATTTAAATGTCTAACTATACCTAAAAGAGAGTTACTTCTAAAAAAATGAATTTATGAAAGAAAAAAGTGAAGGGTGAGATATAGGTGCAAAAGGAAAGTGAGAAACTATACAATGAACATTTATTATTAGTGGAAAGATTTTTTCTTTTTTGGGTACAATATTAGTGAAAAGATTTAGTAATTCATATGCAACAATGCCTCAAAATTATTCTCTATTTTATAAAGGATTTAAAACACATATATTACACAGTTAATTATAACCATTTGATTAAAATTGCATATTAATTTGGAATCAAGTGCATACTAAAGTTACAATTATATAGACATTTTAACATTCTCAATATTCAATTCTGTTGCAAATATTCAATTATGTAATATACCTATCTATGTTATGTATCAAGGGATATGGCCAGAGTCACCAAGTTTCAAAGATGATGGTATAGGGAAGATTCCTTCAAAATGGAAAGGAATTTGCATGGAGGGTCATGATTTCAAGAAATCTAATTGCAACAGGTGATTATCTGTTCTCTAAAATATGTTATCAAAATGAAAAACATTGAAAGATTAGAAATTTCAAATGAAAAATATTCTTCATCAACTTCAGGAAATTGATAGGTGCAAGATACTATAATACACAAGATACATTAAGTAGCAACAAGACTCATATTGAAGGAACAAAAGGTTCACCAAGAGATTCTATTGGACATGGAACTCACACTGCATCAACAGCAGCCGGTGTATTTGTCGACAATGCAAGTTATTTTGGTTTAGGAAAAGGAACAGCTAGAGGTGGTTCACCTTCTACTAGGATAGCTGCTTATAAAACATGTTCAGAAGATGGTTGTTCAGGTTCAACAATATTAAAGGCTATGGATGATGCTATTAAAGATGGTGTAGATATAATCTCAATCTCTATTGGACTTAGTTCACTGATGCAATCAGATTATTTGAATGATCCAATAGCTATTGGAGCATTTCATGCAGAACAAAGAGGGGTTGTGGTTGTGTGTTCAGCAGGGAATGATGGTCCTGATCCTTATACTGTTGTGAATACGGCACCGTGGATATTTACTGTTGCAGCTTCTAATATTGATAGGAACTTTCAGTCAACTATTGTCCTTGGAAATGGGAAAAGTTTCAAAGTACGTTTCTTGATCTCCAAGCAAAAAGAATTATGGTAGACTTAACTATGTATGATGCACCGTCACAGACACATATACTAGCACGACACTGGCATGATTACATGTGTCAGTGTCATAGCTACATAGCTAACTATCTGAAGTGTTGTTGGTGTTACATAGCTAACTATGATATCTTTTTCGTGTTCTAAAAATTATCAATTTTCTCTTTGTTTGTGTTATCAGGGTAATGGAATTAACTTCTCAAACCTTACTCACTCAACATTGTATTCTCTTGTCTTTGGAGAGAAAGTTGCTGCCAAATTCGCGCCAATATCAGAAGCTAGGTATCGAACTATTGATCATTTTCTCTTTATTATATGGAATTCATTAGGCCAGTTCAAATGAGATTGAGGCAAACATAGTAAGTTGTGATTGCAAACATGTATTAGGAATTCTAATACTAGTTAACCGAAGTTGTTAGGCATTAAAAATCTCGTCAGAAGAAATGTATAATAATTGTTCTCTAAACTGCAGGAATTGTTATCCTGGATCACTAGATTACAACAAAGTAGCAGGCAGAATTGTTGTTTGTGTTGACGATGATCCGAATATTTCAAGGAAAACCAAGAAGCTAGTTTTACAAGATGCAAGAGCCATGGGAATGATATTCGTCAGTGAGGACAATAAGGATGTTTCCTTTGATGCAGGTGCATTTCCCTTCACAGAGATTGGAAATCTTGAAGGGCACCAAATCCTTCAGTATATAAACTCTACCAAGTAAGCCGAATCCGATATAAACTTTACAATCTATCAAGTGTGCAGTTAGTTAGGCGCTTACTTTATCATGTTTCTGTTACAGGAAACCAACTGCTACAATTCTTCCAACAATAGAAGTTCCTAGATATCGGCCGGCACCAATTGTTGCCTCTTTCTCATCTAGAGGTCCTTCAAGCCTCACAGAAAACATTCTCAAGCCTGATGTCATGGCTCCAGGAGTTTCCATTTTGGCTGCCATGGTTCCTAAGAGTGATGAACCAGGAAGTGTTCCAATTGGGAAAAAGCCATCCTTATTTGGAATAAAATCTGGTACATCTATGGCTTGTCCTCATGTGACAGGTGCTGCAGCATTCATCAAATCAGTACATGGAAGTTGGAGTCCTTCAATGATCAAATCAGCATTGATGACAACAGGTACAACTAGACCGAAATCTTTTTCTAATCTTTTAATGTGTCACATTTCAAATTGAAGGTGTGTTTGCACTGGTAGGACACCGACACGATACCGACACATTTGGTTATATTCAATCAAATTCCATTTCCCTAAATTATTATCAGTGTCAACGTCATTGTCGTTTGTATTAGTGCTTCATATACACGAGAAAAAGAGATGATCAATGAAGCACTGACACAGACACGGAAACCAGACACAATAGTGACACATTGATATCAATAGTAAGTTATAGTAACCTAAGAAAATAAAATTATTGAATGTAATCACATGTGACAGTATGATGTTGGACATTGACATGTATCAGACACATGACACATCTTCAATCTAAAGTGTCAATGCTACATAGAAGAGGATTAATACTAACGTTGTTACGTTCTTGTATCATATTTTCAGCTACAACCTACAATAACATGAGGAAGCCGGTGACAAATAGCTCAAACTACATTGCCAACCCACATGAAATGGGAGTTGGAGAAATCAATCCACTCAAAGCTCTCAACCCTGGTTTAGTCTTCGAAACAGATATCGAAGACCACATTCGATTCCTTTGTTATTATGGCTATTCAAACAAAACCATAAGATCAGTGTCTAAGACTAATGTAACTTGCCCAAGAACTTCTCATGATCTTATATCCAACATTAACTATCCATCAATCTCTATACAAACACTTAAAAGAAATCAGAAAGTAAGAATAATCACAAGAACAGTGACCAATGTGGGAACCTTAAATGCTACATATGTTGCAAAAGTGCATGCACCTGAAGGATTTATTGTTAAGTGATGATATCTCATCATTCCTCTAAATCAAGGTTCATTTCAAAGGTTTTTTAGTGGTTTTTGCAAATAAAAGTAGCTACAAGTAATGAAGAATGAAGGTTTTAAGAGATAACTTGAAACACAAGCCAAGGTCAAAAAGGAGGGAAAAATAGCATAAAAGTGGTTAAAAAAGGTGGAAACTCTTTAGCTTGCGCGAAATCAAGGATCGCCTGCGCGAAAAATGAATGAGCAAGGGTCAGGGCATTCTGCCGTTTTAGCTTGCGCGAACCAGGCTTAGCGTGCGCGAGATGTTGCGCGAACCAGGCTTAGCGTGCGCGAGCAGTCTGTGAGCAAAGGCAGTCGCGTGCGCGAGAAACGATGCTAGCTTGCGCGGAAATGATGTTAGCTTGCGCGAAACAGTGGAAAACTATAAAAACCAAGCTGAATCCCTTTGGCAAAGGTTCGGATTCGGAAGATTGGGAGCTTAGGATTGAGGATTTTCTACCTCTAAGGACCAGATCTAAAGAGGTTTGAAGAGGAGATTAATGATGATGAATGGAGATGAAGAATTCCACTTCAATTCCACCATGACCATTGGCTAAGACTCTTTAGGATTGAATCTCCATGTAACTTGAACTCTCTCATGTTGTAGCTAAGTTCTTGTATTGAATTCAAAGTTTATGCATCTATTAATCTTGTGTTTAATGCCTATCTTTCCTTGATCTCGTTAGATTTGAATCTAGTAATTGAGTTTCTATGAGAATAGCACTTTAATTATGGACCTAGATTAATAGAACACATGTGTATGCTTAAGAGATTTTGTATGTATGTGTGTGATTGCATGATTAACCGTTCTTAATCCTCTATTAATGTTGAATTAGTTAAGAGATTAAGTAATTGGCATTCTCTAGAGAGTGTAACTAGCAAAGAGATTTGTAGTTGCAACTTAGGTTAATCAATCTTGCATGAAATTGATTCAATACTTGTGAATTTAGCTACTGCACTTTAATGAGTTCGTGGAAGCATGGAGGTTCAATCGTTTTCCATTTCGCATTCGAAAGATTCGTTGATAATTGCATGTGTTTTGAACTTGATACTTGAAAACCCCCCAATTATGTGTATGTTAGATAATAGTTTTATAATTCTAATTGCCTTTAAATTCGATTAAAAACAATCTCCGTGGATCGATAATCTTTTACTACTTGCGATATTCGTATACTTGCGAATTTATCATCAAGTTTTTGGCGCCGTTGCCGGGGATTGTTGATTCATTTCAACAAGGCAATTGGCTTGTTAGGACTTTATTTGTTTTAGTTTTTGTGTAGTGTTTTATTTTTAGTTTTAGCTTTTACGTAGGTTTTCTTTGTTATTTGTTATCCTTGTTATTTTTAGAAAAGAAAAAAATTGCTCTCTTTATGTCTTCTTCATTGTGCTTGTGCTACTAACTATTTTCTCAAAGTGTTGTAGCAATGAATTGGATTGAAAATAGATTGATTGATTCCGAAGAAATTGCTATTATTCGTTATCAACTTTGTCTACTAGCTTATGAGCAAAGATGGGTAAATGAAGAGCTTCAACGATTAAAGGTGAGATATGGTCATCACACCAACTATTGTGAGAAGCCTTACATTGAGGAAGAGCATGAAGTGATCAACATCAATTACAACTTTCAACTCATCAAGTTCTTGAATGAATTTTTGAAGCTCCATCAAGGTTCATTTGGTGGATTTGAAGTCGAGTGTGGTAATCTTGTTACAAAGGCAAGTGAGTGTGAGAAATTGGTTGAGATGAGGACCAAACATCATGTTATTTGGGTAGAAGAAGAGATTTTGAAGCCCAAGAAGAACGGTATTAGAAGAGTGAACCATGATGATCTCTATGTGACACTTGAGTCTCAACAAATGGAGGTAGAAGAGAAAGATCATTTGCCAAAGAAACATCAACCTTCTTCAAGGTTGGAGAGTGCTCATTCCACGAGCTTATTTGTTGGAGCATGGGGGCTCTTGATTCCCTATGTGAAGTTCATGGAATTCTTACCAAACAAGAGAAAGAAGAAGGATGATGTGTTCTTCCTATCATTTAAGCCTCCCTAACATGGTTTTGATGCGTCAAGCTTGAGACGTCAACAACAAGCGCTTCATGGGAGGCAACCCATGTGTTTTGTGTTTCTATCCCTCTTGTCTTCAATAAGTTGAATGATCTTGAATGTTGCATGATTCTTAAATTTTTCTTGTTAATTGTTGTTTAGGCACACATTTATCCTTTGGAAGATTTCAAAGATTTGATATCATTTTTGAATTTCTTTGATGAATAGTTTGTTTGGTTTTGACCTTAGGCATGGATTTGTGATGCTTGAAGTGCAATGGATTTTTGCAATGCATGGATTGAAGCACAAGCTAGGGGACATTCACGTATTTGATGATCTAATGATCCGAGCCTTTAAACCGTGAGGATTTGAGCCTATACACTCTATTTGCTTGAATATGTGAGTCCACTATCTCTCTCGACTCTAGAACTTGCTTTTATTCTCTTGATTTATTGAGTAGCATTGATTAGCACACGAGGCAAGTTTGTTGGTACCTAGAGCCTTTGTAGCCTACCTTATCATGTTATATCCTTTGCTAACCCACTTTTGAGCCTAAAAACAAATTTTATTGGTTGATTGTCTTCTTAACCCTTGTTTTTTCTAAAAAAATTGTTTTCTTGGAGTTAAGTTGATTGTTTTTGTTTGTTCATATGGCAAATGCATAAGGTTGGGGTTGCTTTTGGAACTAGCAACAAATGAAGTTTGGGGTGGGTATACTAGATCAAGCAATGTTATGAAAATTGTTGAAAAAAACATGAAAAAGAAAATGTTGAAAGTGAAAAAAAAAAAAAAAAAAAAAAAAAAAAAATTGTTGAAAAGTTGTGAAAGAATAAGAAGTCCAAAAGTTGAAAAATGAAAAAAATTGACTTCTTCAAAAAGATTGTGAAAAGAAAATCTTTGAAAAGTTGGAAAAAAGAATGGTTTGTGATTGTATGATTGTTGATATTTGTGGAAATAAAATGCTCTCTAGTATAGCTTTGAAAAATGGAAGTTTGTGTTGAAAATTGTGTGAAAAGTTTGTTCTTAACTCCAAGTTTTTAACTCACTTCCCAAAAACATCCACCTTACCTTAAGCCCCATTATAACCTTGAAAGTCCTCTAATGTGTGTGTTTCATATGCTATTTGATTTATCTTTAGAATGCTTGCAAGCTTATGGTAGAAGAGTTAGGTATGTGTTGATTGAGTGATTAGCCTACTAAAAATTGAGTGAATGTGAGTGGTGTGAAGTGATCATTGTTTATCAAATATTGTGAATGTTTTCATGGTTGTGTGAATTAAAGTCATTGTAGGAAAATGTTGCATGGAAGGTTGATCAATTGAAGTGCTTGATGAAAAGATCAAATGAATTATGTGTTGAGGGGATTTAAGAAGGTTGTCAAAGGTTTGAGGTTTTTCGGTTGATAAAAGTGTTCCTTGAGGACAAGGAACGAGATAAGTTTGGGGTTGTGATGATATCTCATCATTCCTCTAAATCAAGGTTCATTTCAAAGGTTTTTTAGTGGTTTTTGCAAATAAAAGTAGCTACAAGTAATGAAGAATGAAGGTTTTAAGAGATAACTTGAAACACAAGCCAAGGTCAAAAAGGAGGGAAAAATAGCATAAAAGTGGTTAAAAAAGGTGGAAACTCTTTAGCTTGCGCGAAATCAAGGATCGCCTGCGCGAAAAATGAATGAGCAAGGGTCAGGGCATTCTGCCGTTTTAGCTTGCGCGAACCAGGCTTAGCGTGCGCGAGATGTTGCGCGAACCAGGCTTAGCGTGCGCGAGCAGTCTGTGAGCAAAGGCAGTCGCGTGCGCGAGAAACGATGCTAGCTTGCGCGGAAATGATGTTAGCTTGCGCGAAACAGTGGAAAACTATAAAAACCAAGCTGAATCCCTTTGGCAAAGGTTCGGATTCGGAAGATTGGGAGCTTAGGATTGAGGATTTTCTACCTCTAAGGACCAGATCTAAAGAGGTTTGAAGAGGAGATTAATGATGATGAATGGAGATGAAGAATTCCACTTCAATTCCACCATGACCATTGGCTAAGACTCTTTAGGATTGAATCTCCATGTAACTTGAACTCTCTCATGTTGTAGCTAAGTTCTTGTATTGAATTCAAAGTTTATGCATCTATTAATCTTGTGTTTAATGCCTATCTTTCCTTGATCTCGTTAGATTTGAATCTAGTAATTGAGTTTCTATGAGAATAGCACTTTAATTATGGACCTAGATTAATAGAACACATGTGTATGCTTAAGAGATTTTGTATGTATGTGTGTGATTGCATGATTAACCGTTCTTAATCCTCTATTAATGTTGAATTAGTTAAGAGATTAAGTAATTGGCATTCTCTAGAGAGTGTAACTAGCAAAGAGATTTGTAGTTGCAACTTAGGTTAATCAATCTTGCATGAAATTGATTCAATACTTGTGAATTTAGCTACTGCACTTTAATGAGTTCGTGGAAGCATGGAGGTTCAATCGTTTTCCATTTCGCATTCGAAAGATTCGTTGATAATTGCATGTGTTTTGAACTTGATACTTGAAAACCCCCCAATTATGTGTATGTTAGATAATAGTTTTATAATTCTAATTGCCTTTAAATTCGATTAAAAACAATCTCCGTGGATCGATAATCTTTTACTACTTGCGATATTCGTATACTTGCGAATTTATCATCATTAAGGTCATTCCCAACAAACTTGTATTTTCAGAAAGGGTTCAAAAAATTACCTATAAAGTCTCATTTTATGCCAAGGAAGCTCATGGTGGATACAATTTTGGGTCTCTAACATGGCTTGATGGTCGACATTATGTTCATACAGTATATGCAGTCAAAGTTGAATAATTATTTTTGCACACACATATAGATACACACATATTCAAATAGATTGCTTAATTATACATACCAAGATTGTGTTTTAATTTTTAACATTATGATTTATGCCTAACTTTATGATTTTGTATGGGAATTATTCAAACATGGATTCTCAATGAGATATATTTTTTACTACCGAATTTCTCGCTCTAATTCACATTAATGAGGCCACATAATGGATATGATAATTATAATACTCCCTACTTATAATTTGCATCCTTAACACTTTCTTTTTTGGTCTAGTAGCCTAATGACTTGAAAATCCACATTTAAAATAAATAAGTGGGATGACCGGGGTTCGAACCTGATCCCCTACATAATAATGCAAATGTCCACCAATTGAGCTAAGCTCATGAGACCATCCTTAACACTTTCTATCAAGCCGAATCATATATTTTATGAGTCAAGTTTATTACAAATATAATTCACTCAATTTGCTGTTGTTCAAATATTATAAATATTTTTTGGTGATTGATCTTGAAATTAATTTGTCCCTTTTATAATGAAGGACTATCTTTTTTTTTTTTTGCATAAATATATATTTTTAATCCGTACTTTATTTTGAAAATTTTATGTTAAATACTTTATTTTGTAAATTTTGCAAATATGTCAACTTATTTAATTTTATTTGAAAATCAAATCAAGTACTGTATTCAACTATTTATTACCTTTTTGACCAAAAAATAATCAAGTATTTACTCGTTTTCCCTTTTTTTTTTTATTTACAAATTTACTCGTTTTCTATAAATTAATAAAAATTGAAATATCTTTTATTTCTTTTTTGGTCAATATTTTTATCCTAAAATAATTGTTTTTTACTATTTTATTAATTTTTTTTATAGTATATAAATCTGTATATGTTAAGAAATTTAAAATAATAAATTTATATTTAGAACTTGTGTATTTCATATTAAAAAATAATTATAATTTTTTAATAAAAAGTTACTATTTTAAGTAATGTTGCACTTTTTATAAGTGAAGAAGAAAGCCAAAAGTGACAATATACTTTCTTTCTCTGAATTCCAAACGACAAAATTCTCTCTTTCACAATTGCTTCTTTCTTTCTCTTTTTCTCAATTTCAACCTTCAACCACACGCAGTTTCTGGTAAATTTTCTCCTATTCTTACACAAATCTCAATTCTCAATAATTTTTTATGTTATTTTTTAAATTCTCATTTGGTTTTAGATTTCAGTAGCAATTTTCATGTTAGTAGTTGAAATAGTATATGTAGATTTGTTCTGAATCTGAAAAGGTTGATTTTTTTATTAGGGTTTATGATGGAAGAAGACAACACTGTTATTATTGACAAATCTAAGATTGTAGAAGTGAAACCCTTGCGTAGTTTAGCTCCTGTATTACCAAACAATGTTCAATCCTTTTTTTGTGGTCAATACCCATCTGGGTTTTCACCATTTTGTTCATTTGTCAAACCCCAACAAATTCCTGTTATAAATGAAACTGAAGAAGTTTCTATTAATTTCAATGCAACAGTAGATGATACTCCTGTTGCTCCGAAACCGACTCCGGAAACTCCTGTTGCTGCTAAGGTGACTCCAATTAGGTCATATAAGAGTTCACATGATGAAGAAGTGAATGTGAATCATCGAGCTGACGGAGATGGAGATGAAGATGATCATTTGTTTTCGGAAGGGTTGAATGGTGATGATTGGGGAGGTTGTAGTAGAAAGCGAGGTACACAGAATATAGAGAACTGCAAAGAGTTTCTTAAAAGGAAGAAGAATAAGAAAACTCGGGAGCCAACCATTGGTGTTGGTGGTTACCCGATTCTAAAAGAGGATGGTGATCGCGAAGCAGTTAATTATGTGCTCATGTCATATGATTCGCTTCGAAGAAGGATCTGTCAACTTGAAGAATCGAAGGAACTGGGCAATGCACTTGCCAAGCGTCCAGATCTTAGAGCAAGTAATGCTTTGACGAGTAGTGGGGTTAAAACAAACATGAGGAGAAGAGCAGGAGTGGTTCCTGGGATTGAGGTTGGGGACATTTTCTTTTTTCGGATGGAAATGTGTCTTGTGGGTTTACATGCTCAATCAATGGGTGGAATTGATTACATGAACTTCAAGGATGGGTCTAAGGAGGATTCTATGGCGATAAGTGTTGTTTCATCAGGAGTGTATGGTGATGAATCAAAGAATAACGATGTTTTATATTATAGTGGTTCGGGTGAGAATTTCAACAAGAAAGATAAACATGTGTCTGATCAGAAGCTTCAAAGGGGTAATCTTGCTTTGAACAGAAGTGCGGAACGGCACGATGAAGTTAGAGTCATTCGGGGTTTGAGAGATACTGTGAATAGAAGTGCAAAAATCTATATGTATGATGGTTTGTATAAAATCCAAGATTCTTGGATTGAAAAAGAGAAGTCTGGTGGTGGTGTTTTTAAGTATAGGATGGTAAGGTTGCCTGGTCAGAAAAGTGCTTATGCTTCTTGGATGTTGGCTCAAAAGTGGAAGGTGGATTCCTCTTCAAGGAATGGTTTTATTCTTGCTGACCTCTCCAATGGAGTTGAAAGTATTCCAGTATCACTTATCAATGATGTTGATAATGAAAAGGGTCCTGCTTTTTTCACTTATTTCATGTCTCTCAAAAATCCGAAACCTTTTGATTTAGCGCAGCCTTCATTTGGCTGTAATTGTAACAAAGCATGTATCCCTGGTGATTTGAACTGTTCATGCATTCAAAGAAACGAAGGCGATTTTCCTTATATTGCAAATAGTATTCTAGTGACTCGGAAGCCAATGATTCATGAATGTGGCCCTATGTGTCAGTGTTTTCCTAACTGCAAAAACCGAGTATCGCAGACTGGTTTAAAACAATACTTGGAGGTGTTCAAAACAAAGGGTAGAGGTTGGGGGCTTCGAACACTGGATCCTATACGTGCTGGTACCTTTATTTGTGAGTATGCCGGAGAAGTTATTGACAGAGATACGGCATATCAAAATGGGGAAGGAGATAATGATGAATATGTTTTCGATACAAGCCGTATTTATGTACCATTCACGTGGAATCATGATTCTAACTTATTGGAAGAAGTAAGTTCAAATGTTTCAAGCGAGGATTATACTATACCATCTCCTCTAATAATAAGTGCTAAGAATGTGGGAAATGTGGCTAGATTCATGAACCATAGTTGCTCCCCAAATGTGTTTTGGCAGCCAGTTCTATATGCAGAAAACAATCGATCCTTTCTCCACATTGCATTTTTTGCCCTTAGGCATATTCCTCCAATGGCAGAGTTGACATATGATTATGGAGCTGTCCCTACTGGTCGTGGTACACTCAGACGGAGAAAGAAATGCTTTTGTGAATCGGAAAATTGCCGTGGTTTCTTTGGTTGACAATTTGTTGCAGTTGCTCACAGAAAGACATCGTACTTGCAAGTCTATTCATGGCTAAATGAGGTTTGTGCATCTATTTCATGTTTTCAAAATACTAAGTTGTCATATATGATATTTATAATGAATGCATACTGATTTCAAGTTTTAAATTTCTCTTGTTATGCTGTTATCTAAGTTTTCTAATACATTTTTAATCTTATTGCTTATTGTATCACAACAAAGGCATGTGATCAAGATCAGATTTGTTAGTATCTTAGGGTATGATTGAAGTATTATATGATCATTGACCATGTTGTTCTTTGAAATATAGACTTAACACTCCATAGCCCTCCCCTCCAAAACCCCCCACCCAAACAGACCCTTATAGCTTTTGTGACACACTTGAAGGTGTATAAATGGTTACTCTCGACCTATTTTTTCCATTCCATTGTTTAAAGTAAATTTATTTTCATTTCTTGCTTTCAATACCCTTATTTGTTTTCCTTGGGCGGGATTTAGTGGCGCTCCGATAATGGATTAAGCAAAGCTTTAAAAAGTTTGCTGGTTCTTTTATTATGTGAAACAAGTGTTTTAATGGGGCTATTTTTGACTGAGTTTATAATAATAACTGAAGAACGTTTTTTTACTTAATATCTGAAGCTGCTTTAAAAATAAATTAGTCTTAAGCATATATAATTAGTTCTTTTGTATAAGCTGCTGAAAGTATTGTACGAGTGCTTATCAAAATCTTATGTAACTTGCTTTAACAGTATGCATGCATCTCACACTTGTTGTCAAATAACCGATTATCCCAAAAGCTTAAACTGCATCAATGGTTTTATATTATTTTTAACACGCCTCCTCACGCAAGAGCCCACTTGGGCTTGAAGCGTGGATAATGCATAGGCCCACCTACCATATGCTTAAATTCCACTTTTTAATTAGAAAGTGAGGGGAGTGGGGATCGAACTCTAGACCACTTAGTCATAGAGGCTCTGATACCATGTCAAATAACCGATTATCCCAAAAGCTTAAGCTGTTAGGATATGCCACATCAATGGTTTTATATTATTTTTAACACTTGTTATTACCTATGCAAATGTTTATACTTTTTTTTTTTGACAAAAAAATGTTTATACTTTTGATTAGCTACATATGTTATTGAAAATTTGAAATTGTCTTCATTTCTCAAGAAACTTTCTATCACATTAATGCAAATTTTGCTGAAGTTTTGTTCATGCATACTCTTTTTATTTGACAGATAGATGAGGAAGTTGATTGTCAAGAGTCAGATCCAGCTTAGAGGTTCCAACTTAGTGTCTGCTTGCTTCCAAATATCACTGTGATGTATAGATACTCTTATGCATTATAACTTTCACGATATAACTGTAATCTACATATTCCTATCTTGAGAATCATTTCTCATAAACATAGTTGAAACAAATTTATAAAGGTCATGAAATTTAAAACCAGAAGGAAAATGTAGATTTTATTAATGAAGTCACTTTCAACTTGAGAATCATGATTGCAATATGAAAATCACATTAACTTCCACTATATCTCTTTCCTTTCAAGAATCCCTCTATTGGTTTTCCTTTTTTCATCAGATTTATTGTTATGTGATGTTTTTCAATTGATTTTGTACATTTAATTGCTACTTTTAATTTAGAAACAAAGAACTAGGCTAATTATGCATCTAGTTGTAATCATTGTCCTCAATAATAACCCTGTGTTATTGCATTACTCTAACAAAGCTGTATGATATCATTGCAACTGATCTGAATGTGTTTTCTTCTTCTCTCCGAGGAATGGTTTGAACATCATAAGTATACCTAGTACTTCAACTAAATTTAGGAAGAAAAACACCATGTGGGTGCCTGCAGTTAAATGCACAATAGTAAGTTTGGAAGAGCTTATTTACAGTTTATTTAGGTTTATCTTATGCATAAGTCGTTGTATAAGTGTATTTGTGAGTGTAATCTTAAGGAACTGTGTTCAAATTCTCTCAGACACAGTTTGTACGAAATACAAATTAGTTAAGCATCATACCCGGGAGAAAAGCATGCAGACGCTTTTGCGACCAAGTTAATCTGTAGTTACCAAGATCATAAGATTAATTTTAATATAATTATAACTGTAATGAAAATGAATATGGATCATAGCTTAGATTCAGACTCACATTGTACCACCAGCAGCAGGGCCAATAGCTTTGAATAGAGACATAGCTGTCAGGGAAATTCCATTAGCTGCCCCTCTTTGGTGTTGTTCCTGTTTTCAAATCAATCATATGCCACAATTCCATAAAAAACTAATATCAAACTTTGTTAGTGTGGAAACACCGAAACACAATATAATGTATTAATACACTTACCACTGCTCGATTTTGTATAAGGAATAAACCCGTTGTAATCGTCACCTAAGTCCGGAAAAATGAATACAATTAGTCAAACTTGTAATGCAAGGAAACCTTTTTTAGTTAAATGAATCTAATTTAATGTATCTAAAACTCTCATTAACTTACTGAGATAATATTCTTGAGGATGGAAGCAATACTAATGACTATGTATAAGGTTATGCCTGACAACATTGCTATGAAGGGGTAACTTTGCAAAAGTGGTATAGAAAATATCTGCATATGGAATAATAAAATAATTCATATTTCAAATGACATTCAATGAAAAGCTGAATTTCAACAATTGTCACAATTAGATGAAACTAACCCCTGTGATTCTTGCAATGCCAACAGGTCCACTAGCTTTTGCAATATATTGGTATAGGGTAAGTTGGTAGATCACAAGTGCTATACCTGACAATTTCACAAATATCAATCATTATATAATAGTGGGAATACAAATATCAACATCAGATATAGAAATATATCTATGCAAACATGCAGTGGTAAATTTTTATTTTTGATAAAAATATTATACCACAAGAATAAACTAAATAGTTTTCTATAATTACTGCGGTTATCGGAATAGTAGATAATATGAAACAAACTATAACTAATTTAATGAGTCATTTGCAGTTTCACAGTTGTATATGACTATGTACGAATGGTCTAAATTTTTTTTACACAGTTATCCAATCATAACAAACTGTAAAAGGGTCTAAAGATGCACCTGAAATTGCAAGAACATTACCAACATCATTAGTTGAGAAGTTCAAACCTCCTAGACTTGGAGGACTAACACACCACAAAGAGAAAACCTAACGAAAACAGGTAAGAGAATCTTTGATTGTCGAATTTAATGAAATTTATTTAAGCCTCAATAATTAGAAATTTACCTCTTGATATGCAATATCATGAAGTGAGAAGACACAATAAGCAATGATAGATGACATTAATGGCCAATTCAAAAAGAGATTTTCTTTTTTTTGAACCGTCTTTTCTTTATCAACCTTGTTGATTCCATTTTCTATAGCTTCAGTATCATCAGACTCATCAGCATTGCTGCCGTTGTGATTGTGAAGTGTTTCCTGCATATTAGAAAAGCATACATAAATTACCTTACCTTATGAATCAACATTATAAAAGCCATAAAGACCAAAGATACATACCGGAATCCACAAGCAGGCAAGAACTACTACCAATGAAACTCCTGATATTACAAAGCACGGCAAGACATAAGGAAACCTGGAAAATGATTTGTTAATTGAAAATCCACATATCATCAAAAGATAAATTTGTAGAAACACATGATAGTGTCTGTTTGGTATCAGGAAACATTTTTAGATTTCATTTTCCACTTTTAATAAGTTATTTCAAGAGAGGAGCCAAAATTGAAAACAAGGTGTCATAAGTTTTGTAATCAAAAGTGAAAACAGAAAATGAAAGAGTTTTCTATTCCAAACAGACCTTTAGGTTGTTTAATATAATTAAAAAGTGGGAAAGTAGCACTAACTTATCCAAGAAGGAACCCTTTGGAAATATATGTGGATATTTCTCTGCTGGCTGCAAGATGAAAGTTTCCAAAGTATTAGAGATAAACAAGTGACAAATTTAAACATGAATTTGTTCCAAAATATCAGCACACACATGTACAAAAGAAATAGTACCTGAGCCAAATAGCCTCCCAATGCTGGTCCAATGACTAATTATTTCTTAATACTATGTTCCAATTAATTATTTCTTAATAATAACACACTTTTAATTACTATGATGGAAAAACAGTATTAAGAAATAATTAATTACAATGAGTTGCGGGGTTCTGGAGGATGTTCAAGAGTGCGTGTATATGTGTGCGCGTGCGTCCAATGATAAAATAAGTAATTGAATAAATTAAATAAATATTATAACTAAATTTTAAAAGATTCTTAGACTCTTATGATTTTGATAATAAAATCTATTTGAAAAATTAAAAGTTATCAGAGGAATTCTAAGAATTGAATTTATAATTTTTAACTTTTCTTTCCCATTATATATTTTTATACGGCCTATAAAAAATTGAGGCACGAAAATTATAACTTGTATGGGGCACCCAAAATCTCGACCTTGGGTCAAATACAATTGATGCGGTCACAATCACAGTTGCAGACCATTTTTTAAACATCGATAGTATACAAAGAGCGGAGATACTTACAGTAGAGAGTCCAAGAGCTTGGTGTTCTTCTCGAACAAGTTCAATAGCATAAGCCTGTTAAATAGAGGACTTTTGTCAAATACATACATAAATCGAGATTTGAATGAGATTTAGGGCCCATTTGAATTGATTTATTTTTGAAACAGTTTTTATGTTAATTCATAAGTTCCCCTAACCAGAATTGTATCTTCATGAGATGTTTTTTCATAAACTACTTTCACAAAATTATAATAATACCTAAAAACTTGTTTATTTGCATAAACTATTTTTCATAAACCTTAAATATAAGACAATTTAAATATGTGGCCTTAACAAGTTACTCGTGTCGACATTAAAAAGTGGCAGTACCTTTACTGGTCCAACTGCACCAATTAAACATCCCAGAAGAAATCTTGTGATAACAGCCATCCAGAAACTTGTACTTATGCCAAATAATGTGTTGAAAACTACACTGAAATCAAGCGAATACTAATGCTTATAAAAAATTGAACTGAGATTTTCTGCTGTGGTAAAATATATAGTTTTAAATCAAAACCATTAATTATAAATCGGATGATTTAGATTGATGCAATTATAAGGTTGTTATAAACAATTTTGGCCATACTTTTAGATCTCATCAATTCAGCAACATGAAATTTTGTTCCTGGAAAACAACACATTCTATAAATAATATATATATATATATATATATATTTGTAATTCTAGTATTCGGCCCATTATTTAGGCACGTTAATTATACTCCCTCCATTAATTTTAAATGACCTATTTTGAAAAAAAATTGCTCTAAAATAAACGACCTATACACTTTTTAAAGTCATTTTTCCCAATTTTACCCTTTAGAATTTTTTAAAAACTACACTGTCAAATTTGTAGTCTCAATGCTTTGCAATCAGATAAAGAACCTTAGCACAAACATGGCTAGCTACAAGCCGCATGCAATCTCTTAGAACACACTGTACACACGTTTCCATAGTTTACTCCTACACGCCTATGAAGCGATGAGTAAAAATTTAAGTAACCATAAGCATTTTAAAAAATGGGGAGTAATGAGTAATAATAAGGGTAGTTTAGTAAATATATAACTCTCTCTCTTTTTTGTTTAGACACTTTTCTTAAAGTGCGTGAAACGGTCAACTAGATCATTTAAATTGGAATGAAGGGAGTATTTTAGAATAGATTATTTAAAGCTGTCAAATTGGGGGGAGAAAAGAAATTTTCGTCAAATCAGGGGGGGCAACATAATTGGGCCCAAACCTAATATGAAGGGGGTCTTAAATAGAAAATTACTTTTGTCAATCTTTGGGTTACTCGTGCGCTCTACGAAATGACCAAAATACCCATCCCGATGTAGAAAAAATGTGAAATTTTGAATATTTTGTAGGGCGTCTTATAGATAATTGTAGGATGTTTTTGGGTGTGGTGTCCGCTACTTAAATAACGGACAAGGGTATTTTGATCATTTCGTAGGGCGCGCCCCATAATCCACAGGGCGACAAAAGTATATGTCCTTAAATATGTTAAGCATAAATGAGCCTCTTTTACTCTAGAAAAAAAGGTTCCAAATTTTTTTTCTCTAAAAAACAATTTTATCATGAAAAAACTACCAGAATAGGGCCAAAGTTATTATACATAAACAATATCCTTATGCATGGTGCATAAGTGAATCTTAGCCACCAGATCCCACGGACACGTGTCATAATCGTAGCGCGGATTTAATATACATACCAGAACAGTTGAGAAAAAGTGTTCCGGTATGAATATGCATACCGGAACACTTGAGAAAAAGTGTTCCGGTATGCATCAAAAGTGTTCCGGTATGCATCAAAAGTGTTCCGGTATGCATAAAAGTTTTCCGGTACAGTTGAGGAAAGTGTTCCGGTATGCAAAAAAGTGTTCTGGTACAGTTGAGAAAAGTGTTCCGGTATGCATAAAAGTGTTCTGGTAACCTTATGCATACCGGAACAGTTTATAAAAAGTGTTCCGGTATAACCTTATGCACGGTGCATAAGCAATTGGCTTATGCACCATAACCGGACCCCAGAATAGGGGCCAAAAGTAAAACTAAATAATATAGGATTTGACCTAAAAACAAATGTAGTAAAGTGAGGCATAATATTTTGGGGCTTAACAAGAGGCAAACAAGGGGGTTTGACCTAAAAATAAATAAAAACAAATCTAGTAAAGAGAAGCATTATATGGGGTTTGACCTAAAAACAAATAAAAACTATTGGAGGGGGCAAAGAGTAAAACTAAATAATATGGGGTTTGACCTAAAAACAAATGAAAACAAATTTTTAGTAAAGAGGCATAATATTTTGAAGATTTCTCTTCCCTCCCCCCTATCTCTTTTTCACCCCCCTAAAATCCAATTTTACCCCTAAATTTGAAGCAAAAGTTCGGGATTTGCATACCAAACTTTTTGAAAAGTTCGGTTTACGTAAACCGAACTTTTTTTTAGTGTAAATTTTACACTAAAAAAAAAGTTCGGTTCAACGTAGGGGGGTTTAAATTAACCAAAAGATCGGCTCACGTTTACCGATCTTTTGTTCTCAGGGGCATAAAGGGAAACTCAGGGGGTGAAAAAGCAAAGCGGGCGGTGGGAAAATAAAACTTCTAATATTTTGGGGCTTAACAATGGGCTTTTTATATGAGATTTTTTGACAGTCCACTCAAAAACATTTAGATGAGATAATGCAGGTCTCTTTTAATTTAACCACGACCCTAAGTTTGATCTCTATATCTGATTTACAAAAAAAAAACTTTAAAATATATCAGAAATATTTTCTCCTATATTTTAAAGAAAGCATAAAAAATCTTTGACACATATACTTACACTACAAAAACGCCAAAAATTATAACAGGTTTTCGACCATAGCGATCAGAAATCATTCCCCATAATACAGATGTCAAGGTTCTTCCAAGCATGAATGATGACCCTACAACATTTTCAATTAGTATCAATAAACAACTAATAACACTGATAAAAGATTTCAATGAATAGAAATATAAAAACAATCTTACCTACATAGCCGGCATAGTAACTAATATCAGTCTCGTCTTTTGCAAGTTTAAAATCTCTAATCTGGAAACAAACGTTGCATCATTGAGGATTATATGTTATATATGTGTATCAATAAAAAGTGATCCAACACTAACCAAAAATCATGATATATAAACTCACCATGAAATAAAGGAATGGAAAGAGTGATGATGCAGGCAGTGCTGAACATTACAAAACAAATAGATGTGATCAGAGAAAAACAAAAAGTAGTTAATTATATATCAAAAATCTCTTCATTTTTTACATTTAGGCAAAAGTGAGAAAAGTTTAAGATATTTTTTGTCTTTACAGCATATTATTAAGTCACGTACGCACCCAACATATTCTCTTGACAATCTTTTGACTAAATGCAAAAAGATGAAAATATAGATCTATTATTATTAAGTCACTACAACCTATTAATCCAATTTTTCCAATCAGTCCACGTAAACTTTTTCACGATTTTCTCCAAGAAATAATCAAGAAAATGAATGAATTGATATGTTAGGAAAAGTTTCAAAATTGAGTGTAGAATTTGAAAAATATTAGTATATTTTGCAATTTTGGAAATACTTATTATTACTTTATCCGATTCTATTTAAAAAAGACACGCGGGTGCAAAGTTTGCTAATCCAATCTTATCTGAGAGATAATTTTCTTACCTCTGAGATTAGATTGGACTCACTGCATGCTCCGGAGAATACAAGATAAACCGTATTAGTACTAAGGACATATAGAGTTAGCATTAGCAAACTTTGCACTAAAAGAACTCAAGAATCTCAAAGGATAGAATTGGAAAAATCAATTTTTATTGAAGTCAGAAAAATAATGCTTACTTGAACATAACACCACCATCCATATGATGAAAAGATTTGTATTGGATACCCCTTGATTGAGCTCTTTGGATTGTTCCACCTTACAACCAGGACAATCTTTATAGTATTTTTTTTCCTCCGATGGCTCTCTCTTATGCTCCTCACTCATGTTTCTATATAAAGAAGAAGATTAATCAGAAAAAGATATATCACTTTGTTCTATTTTATTCCACACTGAGTGATGAAAAAGGAGCTGTTGAGCAAATATTTATAGAGCTCCTTGAGAAACTTTTGAAAATGTACAACTAAAGGCCTATTTTGTCACATGCTAAACTCTTACACAGCGGTCTTCGCAAGCATAACTTAATTGGTAGAAACGCCATATTCTATATTTAGAAGTAGGGTCGTCCTTGACATTTTGGATGCCCTATGCAAGTTATAATTTTGGTGTCTCATTTTTTTTTATAAGTCATATAAAAACGTATAATGTGAAAGAAAAGTTAAAAATTATATTTTCAATTGTTATAAATCTCCTTGGTAACTTTTATTTTTTAAATAGATTTTACTATTAAAAAATCATAAGAGTTTAAGTTAAATTTAAAATTTAGTTATAATATTTATTCAATTTATTTATTGTATCACCCGGACGCACATAGTAAAAAAAACTATGCGGTCGCTCCTCTCAGATACCCCCGGAATCCTCCTGTGTATGTAGAAGTCAAAATTTGAATCTAGATTTTTCCGTTTAATCATCTTAAGAAGTGAATTTCTAACCAATATGCTATTTGAGGAAAAAAAATTCACATAGCAAAGTGTCGCACAAGTATAAAAAACTTGAGTTAATTAGCTATTCAAAAATGATTTTGGAACACAATCATACACCTATTTCATGCACTTGGCATTATTCACCGTATTTATGCATAGAGCTAGTGTTCTCTCTTGAGAAAAAAATTATCTCTTCTTTTTAAGTACTCTTTAATTTCTCCTTTGTTCATTAAAGAGGTGTGGTTTTAGGTTATTTTTGGCCTAAAATCACTCATATAAATCCATTTTTTCCTTCTTACTGTTAATATAAATAAGTGATTTTCACATTGATTTTTTTTCTTTTGTGTTTTTTCGTGATTTTTCCGTCTGTGTATGACGTTGTGTTGTTCGTCATCTTGTATGGTGCTATTTGATTTCCCGTATTATTGCAGTGTTCATTTGATTCCTATTGAAAGATCAGTTTCGATCAATTACAGATGCAATCAATGATTTGAGAATCAACATTGCAGATTCGGAGCCATAGATATTTCAGCCACTTTAATTTTATCATATTATTTGTTGTAGGCATTTTGCCGTTGTATGCTATTAGCTTTGATGCTGTAAATTTATTCGCAAATTCATCCTTTACGTTTTTAGCAAATGTTAAATATGTGGTTGGGTTTGACATATTATATCAATTTGAATCAATAAATATCACTTTGTAAAAAAAAGATTGTTTGTTTGGAGAGAAAATGATGCTCTCTCACTCCCTCTCTTATATTGATGACCTTGCGTGCACGTGTTTTCATGGTTTATTAGAAATAGAAACGGAGTACGTATACGCATGCATTATGTTGAATGCTTAGATATACAATTTGTATAATTTTTGACATAGATAACTAAATATATTAATATTCAAAACTGTGTATTGATAAATATGAAGTGTGTTTGATTATAAAACAGTAAGTACTAGACATAATAGTGTATGGCAGAAAAATACAATAAATGACCCGATAAAACTGTGCTGGAAAGAAATAATATTAGTTATATTCAAAAATAAAATGTATATTTTCAAAAAATTTATAATTATATTATAGACAAAAAGTTGTTTTATGGTTCCATAAGAAACAAAAATTCTTGTTTTTTCATAGCTCTTAGTCCTAAACAGTTTTTAAATCAAATAACATACGACAAAAATTGTCAAATTCAATTTTCTATTTTTTTAACTGATCAAACACACTCGTAATTTGATCAAATGCATCATCTACCTTAATTAGACACTTATGTTCTAGGGGTAGCAGGTAGGCTTTTGTTTTTCACTTGTATCGTTAGAATGGTCCAATCAGCTAGAGCTAGAATTTTGGACTAGCATGGCCTAAATATCAAAATTGCATTTATTGGAAATTAGAAAATACTACATCATTCGTGTCCATATTTATAAGACGTCTTGCAAAAACCTTACCAAAAATAAGACGTCTTGAAAATTTGTAAGCATGTGAAAAATAATATTGGCAGAGTAATTAATATATATCTATATCTATATATATCTATATGTAGTGTGTTTAGTAGGAGAGAAATAAAAATACGGAAATCAATGCATGTATTTAGATTAATGTATTAAATTTAATATATTAAATTTTAGCAAAGGAATCATTTCACATGGCCAAGAATTAAATTTTTCTAGCAATGTTTTTCTTACCATCCTCGAATAAGTTGATCTCCATGTAACTTTGTACAATAAATATTGTATATACAAAGTTAACAAAAATAATGAGAAATATTCATTCTCAAAAAAAATTAAAATAAATAATGTTTTACTAACTAGAATTGTGTTTTCTTAGTTGTTAGAGCACCGCTATTTCTTTATGCCATTGAAGAGGCATACAAATTTCTTAGTTGCTAGATCCACAAACAAGGGACTGCAAATTATTAGTGTTAACAATTAGATTGGACTGATTAATACAATAATTTGTGGGTTTAAAGCTATGGAAAATTTATTTTAAAAGTTTGGTTCTGTTGTGGTTTATTTGATATTCAAGTATCCTCTTTTATATTTTATTAAAAGTTTTCTCTTTGACAATTGACACTTTCAAGTTCATAATAAATTCAATTTTCATAAACCATTGGTTTTGTTGTAATTATTTTTTTTACGTAAAATACATTCTTTTTCTCAAACGAATGTGATAAAAATGTAACAAAAAAAAAATGTGATAAATTTGTTGGGTTAAAGTGGGTACTCATCCAAAAAATCTCACATCGAATAATTGAAAGAAAAAAAGATAAAAGGTTATTATAAATATGGAGCTATAGGGTGTTTGTTTAAACTTTAAGAAATTGATTTTGTTTTGAAAAATTTAGAGATTTTTTTTAAAAATAATCTAAAACTACTTTCCATTTGTTTACTATCATAAAAATTTCATTTTTTTTAAATGTGAAGCTCATACAATTAGGTTCCTTAGTTTTAAAAAAAAATCTAGAAAACCTATTAAGAATAATTTTTTATTTTGGGGTTCAAAGTGACTTTTTTACAAGATGATTTTCTAAAAAGTCAATAACAAACACTATCAAAATGATAAAATAGATTTTTTTTTAAAAATAAATTCTTATAAAAATCTCAAACAAACGAACTCATATTGAGTTTTGTTCACCACAACAACTCTAGTCTTTTGAGTGCATCGAGGCTTGGACTGTGAGTCTTGAAAGAAGGGTTTGCAATTTTAATCATTGTAAAAAAATTGCAATTGTGTGAGAGTTGAGAGGTTGCAATTTTGTCTTGTAAAAATCGTGATTTGATTTTGTTTAGTTTTGTTTATTGTTCGAAGATTTTCTTTATTTTTGTTTATTGAGTGGAAATTTTTTCTGATTGCTTTCTCAAACCACAGTCTTTTGTTATTACATACAAACCATAGGTGATTCTTTTGATTTGCTACACTTGACAACTTTTTTCGTTTCATTGACATTTTCATCCTTTTTATTTTTCTTTGAATTTTTCAATTGTGTTGTCAAGATAGTTCTTTGTTTTCTTTTCATCACCATCACACTTCACTATTTTTGTTTTTCATGTGAATCATATCTCCCCATCTAGCATTAAACAATGATTCCAAATAAATGTTCTCTTATCCTAAGACAAATTTTTCTCTTTTAAGGTTTAGGGTTTTCAATTTTTCAAAAAGAATGTAATTTTTTCAAAATTTGTTCAAAAGGGTTAACTATGGATCATTTCTCACAAGGTAAGCTTTATTTAGCCAAGTGGTTATGCTCAAAATTAGAAAGATGACCTTATTATATCCATGAAGCCGACACATTAAGTAAAAAGAAAGATTCAATTAAAATTCAACAGAGTTAAACACAATTGTTGGCTCTCAATATATATAAACAATCAAAGGTGCACACAATCTCACCTGAATAGGTTTAAGTGATTCATTATCGGTTAATCATGATTTAGAAGGAATAGATGAAATAAACTTGAATAAAGTAACTCATTTCAAATTCATGCTAATGTTGAAGTATAAAAGTAAGTATTTGTTTTATCGTCTCCACAGGGACTGGTGCGATATCGATGCCGTTCAACAATTAATATAATCTTAAGTAACGTAATTCAAAGGTATTTGTTTATGAAAACTTTAAGAAAACATAACAGTGGTAAATGAGAAAGTGATTAACAGAGAGATGAGATTGCTGGGATTATATTTCATTAACTCATTCATATGTATTTCTCTGATCAGTTATACCGAATCTAGTTATTAATCAATATTATCACGTATTGCTCATCGTGTGTTTCCGTCCCCAGAGAACGACGAGAGATCTATTATATCTATCAAACCCCGATCCCTCGAGTGATTAATCGAAATAATAGCATTAAGTTTCAATACTTTAAGTGAATATTAAACCTAAATCCATTCCTAGAGTTTAGAATTTAATAGATATCATCCTAGTTCTAGATTCAAAAAGTATATTCCTATATCATTTCAAATCATAGATTAAACATTGAAAACAAAGATAATATCAATATGGATGAATAACTAAAATCATATATAACGCCATGATCAAAAGAAATACATACTAATAAAATCAATTAAATATAATCCCAACAATAATGTCTTTAGCTACTCATTACCATGGTAGCTTTACATAAATGAGAAGAAAAGAGATGAAATTACAATATCCGTCGATTCCTCGAACAGTTGGTGTGCATCCACTTTATTTCCTCCGTCATTCGGTGCACTCTCTATTACTCACTCCTCTGTTCTCTCTTTGTTTCTTCTATGCGTGACTTATCTGTTGTGTGTGAGAGAATGAATTCTCCTGGAATAGGCGCATCCTTTTATATAGGCTTGGAAAACCTTACTTCACTAAAGGGTTTTGTTAATGTAAGCACCGCCCCCTTTGTTTTCTATTTCATCCAATCAATTGTTCCACTTGACCACTTGCACCTCTGCTCTCATTTGGTTACTTGCTTTTCATTCCCTTTTTCTATTAATTTGCAAACAGAACCATTACTAATATAACACAATAATAATAATAATAATAATAATAATAATAATAATAATAAGTGAAAATAGTTAAAATACTAATTTGCTAGTAAAGACTAATATTTACAAATAGTTGAGGTTTTTACTTCAAATAACTTACAAAATAAGTCAATAAGTGCTTAAAATATATATGTAAATTTAGTACTTTTTAGCACTTATCAACTCTCCCCAACTTAAAACTTTGTTTGTCCTCAAACAAAAGTCCTAACAAAAAGATTTCAAACAAACTTAAATTCCACCAAGTGCATAATCCCATTTCAAGGTTTGCAATCAATTTCAAAAGTTTTGGATTTAAATCATTTTAAGTTTTGCATGATTCAATTTATTGCAAGTTCAAAATCAAACTTTTATAATCATCAAAGAATCAAAGCATGAATTTGAAATAGTTTCAAAACATCAAGTAAGATTTCAAGCTTTCCAAATCAACAAAATAATCAACTAGAATCACAATTCTCACAAGTGTTTCAACTCAAGGGTGTAGTGTTTCTCTCAATCCAAACAAAGTGTTCACAACAAATCAATTCAAACATACATCTCAACATAATCACAAAACATGTTATCAATCATGGATCACTAAGGACTTTCTTAAGCTTGTAATGGGGCTAGGCTACAAGAAATCATTGTTTTTCTTTGGATTCAAAGAGAACTTTGAGTATCTTCATTACATAAGCTATTCATCCTCTTTCACTTTCCCCATTCTTTACTTTTGGTGATTCTTTTGTTTTGACACAATTTCTATTCATATCTTTTTCTTTTGTAACACATTTTCTTTGATTTTCAATTGTGTGTCAAATGACTTTCAATATTTTTCTCTTTCTTTCTCAATCACCATATGCAACCTCTCATATTTTTCAACCACTTCTTTCTTTTTGTTATTTTTTTTTTTACATTCAAACAAATAACCTCTTTCTCCCCAACTTGTTTTCAACCATACTTAACTCAATGCTCAATCATCCTAAGACAAGGGTCAAGTCATTGTTTTTCTTTATTATGGTTCAAGGGTTTAAAAACAAACAAATTTTTTAAAATTTTGGCTCAAGGGGGGTAACAAAGGATTTATTATGGTTCAAGGGTTTAAAAACAAACAAATTTTTTAAAATTTTGGCTCAAGGGGGGTAACAAAGGATCACACTAACTCACAAGGTAGGTTATTTTAGGCTTAAGTAGTTGCACTCAAATACAAACATGGCCTTGATCATTTCCATGACTTCAAACATATCAAGTAATAGCAAGATTCAGTTAAAATCAACAGAGTTAAACACAATTGTCGGCTCTCAAATATATAAACAATGGAAGGTCACACAATCTCACCCGGCTAGGTCTATGTGATTCATAATCAATTACTCATGTTAAGAAGGAATGGATGAAATCAAATTGAATAAAGCTACTTAATTCAAATTCATCCTAATATCCAAAGATAACCACAAAAATTTGATCTCAAATAAAGCAATTGAAAAAATTATTCTAATCATGCATTTGAATTTGATTAATCACAAACCTAAACTTTTCAATTTATATGCACATGATATTCAAAAGCCAGAAAATTGAACCATTTTTTTAACCAACCATTAACATGTTCAGACCACAAGAGAAACACATATTAAGATGTTCAAGATAAAGCATAAATTTAACCGAAAGCTATTTAAAATAAACTTCACAGAATTTTGGAGAGCTTTTCAGTCTATCTTTCTCTTGTCAGTTGTCTGGCTCTTTTTCACTTCCTTCTCTCATGTCCTTGCTACAAACATCAGGTTGTCTCACCTCCTCCGGGTAAAATGGCCTTTCCACAGGCCATGCCATTTGTGCAGAAATTTTATCAATCATTCACAACTCATGCTATCAAAACAGCCCCGTGTTATTCAACAAGTTACATAATGCAAGTAATTCACAAAACTTCATTTCAATCACTCAAGTTTGGCACTTTTAGAGTTTGATCATTAAGTGACTTAAAACACAAAGAACTTTTGCAATAGCTACATTCAGGTTTCAGGTCAACAAAACACTACAATCTGAACATGACAGGGCAACAACATGATAGACCATAAAACATAATCAACATCTAAGCTTTAAGAAAAACAGTCCCTGATGTTTCTTCAAAAAGTGATGAAATTAAAACAGTCACTAAGTTTGATCACTCAAGAATTCAGAATCCACATTCTAAAACAATTAATCACCACTTATGCTTACTTAGAATAGCCCTTAACATAATTCCATAATTTCACAATCAACAAAGACAAGTTCATGCAAAATCACTCAATCAAAAATTTAAATCAAGATAACAGCCCCTGATTTTGTAATCACCAAGACCACAAAGCCAATAAAGTTAACACTTCAAATTTGTCATTGTCAATGTTTCCTCCATACTCAACTTTAAACTCGAAAGGCTCTAACCATAAATCAACATGTAAAAATCAAGTCACAATCCTAATTATCCAAATTTTGGAAATTAAGATTTAAAATGCACGTGACAAATGATATTCATGTCATTAAAATTCAAAAGCATGTTTGAAAGACACAAGTGTTACACTTACATGCTAGGATCACCCAATCAATTGATACAAGGTCAAACATAAACTTCAAGACATGAGCATAAGAGAATTTGGCAATTTAAGTTCAAAATAAAGTCATATAACAACCTTAAGAACAAGAATCAGATTTAACAAGCTTATTCACATATCAGTTGTGAAATTGTTCTACAGAAACAACATTGAAACACAAGAACTTGATATCCTAAGTTTAAAATAGAAACATGCATTAATAAGCTCAAGAAGCCAATCTTACATTTAAGCTTAGAAAGTACAAAGTCCACATGAATTCATTATGCTAAACTTAGAGATTACAAACACATAGTCAATTGTGGTTAAAGGGGAACTCAAAAAGGATTAACACCTCAATGATATTTCTATTAAAAATTGTGCTACCTAAAAATAGACATTACATTCACAATATTTCAGGTGAAAATCATCAAAAATTCCTAGTTCCCCATAAACCCTAACAATTATCTCCTTTCAAATTCAAAGAAATTGGCATAAAATCAATGATTCATCAACATTAGAGATATCAAAGAAAGCATATGAACATAAGATCCACACAACAATACACATAAAGTTCATACCTTTTCTTGGTTTCCAAAGCAACAAAGATAATTGTGAAAAAATTAACCCTTTTTAAAGTTGCAATATGGATATCAGGGAAATGAAGTTATAAATGATGAAGTGTGACCATTTTGAAAGAATGAAAAGTGAGGTAATCTTGGAGTTGTTGGGGTTGAGGAGTTGAAAACACAGAGAGAGGAGAGAGGTTAGTGAAATGAGTGATTGAGTGAAATAGTGAGAAATGAATGAAAATAGCTTGTTTTGCAAATTCTACTTTCTCGCTTAGCCAGGAATACGTAGCTTAGCGAATTAGACAGATGACAGAATTGTAGAATTTCATATGAGATGTAATGGTTCAAACTTGGTTCATTTTATGTTAAAATGGACTAAAACTGAAAAATTGCAAAAATTAAATAGTAAAGATAGAAAATTGGGTTGCCTCCCAACAAGCGCTTCTTTTACGTCACTAGCTTGACGCCTTTTTGGTTAGGGTGGCCAAAATGAGACGGAAATCACATCATTCGTCTTTTTCCTTCGGTTTGGGAGGAACTCCATGAACTTGAGATATAGATATTGCGGAGTCCATATCCTCCCCATTTCTTTCTTATTGAACAAGGCACATATTTCATCTATGACCCGATCTATCTCCGCCTTGTTCTCTATCTCCTTCTTTTGTTCATATGATCCTTCCTTGTCAATTAATCCATCATTCTCCTTTGTATCCATCACCACTTTTTCACTATCAACAGTGTTAACCTTTTCAATACATGGAATTTCTTGAGGAAGTTCAACTTCATGTGGTGTGTCCATTTCTTCCTCATTTTTTTCAACAACTTCTTTCACACTCTCTCCACATTCCTCATTCTTTGTTAGAATATTATCTTTTTCTTGAGTGGTTTGAGTGTTGATTTGAACTTTCATGCTTTGCGTATTAGCCATATGTTGGGCTATCTGACTAAGCTGAATTTCCAAATTTTTGGCCCGTGCAAAGCTGTTTTTCAAATATTGTTGGTGCTCTTGGTTCAGTTGTTGCTGCTCTTGGTTTATTTGCTGCTGCATTTCCATGAATTTAATCAGGGTCTCCTCCAGTCTAGCCTCTGGAGTTTGCCCATAATTATCAAGAGGACACTGTTGATACGACTCATTCTCATATGGAGAATAGAAGTTGCTATAATCACGATCAGTCATGATTTTGTTTGTGATGAGGAATCTGAAAAAGGATTTAAACAAACAAGAAAATATTTCTTTGACTAGCAAAGAAGGATTAGTGCAAACCACAACTATACAATATAAACAAATATATACAAATACTTAAAAGAATACAAATTGTTGCAATGCTTCAATATCTAAACGCCAATCCCCGGCAACGGCGCCATTTTTGTTGAAGTATAAAAGTAAGTATTTGTTTTATCGTCTCCACAGGGACTGGTGCGATATCGATGCCGTTCAACAATTAATATAATCTTAAGTAACGTAATTCAAAGGTATTTGTTTATGAAAACTTTAAGAAAACATAACAGTGGTAAATGAGAAAGTGATTAACAGAGAGATGAGATTGCTGGGATTATATTTCATTAACTCATTCATATGTATTTCTCTGATCAGTTATACCGAATCTAGTTATTAATCAATATTATCACGTATTGCTCATCGTGTGTTTCCGTCCCCAGAGAACGACGAGAGATCTATTATATCTATCAAACCCCGATCCCTCGAGTGATTAATCGAAATAATAGCATTAAGTTTCAATACTTTAAGTGAATATTAAACCTAAATCCATTCCTAGAGTTTAGAATTTAATAGATATCATCCTAGTTCTAGATTCAAAAAGTATATTCCTATATCATTTCAAATCATAGATTAAACATTGAAAACAAAGATAATATCAATATGGATGAATAACTAAAATCATATATAACGCCATGATCAAAAGAAATACATACTAATAAAATCAATTAAATATAATCCCAACAATAATGTCTTTAGCTACTCATTACCATGGTAGCTTTACATAAATGAGAAGAAAAGAGATGAAATTACAATATCCGTCGATTCCTCGAACAGTTGGTGTGCATCCACTTTATTTCCTCCGTCATTCGGTGCACTCTCTATTACTCACTCCTCTGTTCTCTCTTTGTTTCTTCTATGCGTGACTTATCTGTTGTGTGTGAGAGAATGAATTCTCCTGGAATAGGCGCATCCTTTTATATAGGCTTGGAAAACCTTACTTCACTAAAGGGTTTTGTTAATGTAAGCACCGCCCCCTTTGTTTTCTATTTCATCCAATCAATTGTTCCACTTGACCACTTGCACCTCTGCTCTCATTTGGTTACTTGCTTTTCATTCCCTTTTTCTATTAATTTGCAAACAGAACCATTACTAATATAACACAATAATAATAATAATAATAATAATAATAATAATAATAATAATAATAATAATAATAAGTGAAAATAGTTAAAATACTAATTTGCTAGTAAAGACTAATATTTACAAATAGTTGAGGTTTTTACTTCAAATAACTTACAAAATAAGTCAATAAGTGCTTAAAATGTATATGTAAATTTACTACTTTTTAGCACTTATCAGCTAACAACCTAGACATTTCAATTCAATGCATATTAACAATCACCAAAAATTCATACCCTGTTTATTCACAAAAAATTTACAACACAAAACATGAATATAAATGACTGAAACGGTAAATGTATGTGATCTTATGATGTCTGCATTCAAAACAAGATGAAGCATACAGTCCTATCTCTGTTAAATTTTCAAACTTCTGATTTCTTCGCTATAAGCAAACAGTTCCTCGCTTAGCGATCAATTGCTTGATCAGTGTCATCTGACATGCCAACTTCTTGAGTCTTTCATCAGTTCTTTGCATGTTCATAATAGACACTTGCATGAACTTTGTTCAGTACATCCTCCAATCTAGTGAGTGT
Source organism: Trifolium repens (assembly GCA_030408175.1). Lineage (NCBI taxonomy): Eukaryota > Viridiplantae > Streptophyta > Magnoliopsida > Fabales > Fabaceae > Trifolium > Trifolium repens. The sequence continues at coordinate 12,693,591 of CP125850.1, forward strand.
AGGGTAGCCTCTGTGTCTCTAGGCATACAATATTGCTTATATTTCATCAAAGTCTCTTCGGGTGTTGGAGTCCTATCTGGTTCAGGGACATAATGAAAAAGCTAATCCTAATAGCTTTTCTAAAATCTATTTTTTCTAAAGACGAGGAAGTCAATTGTAAGAGCTTTAAAAAGAAAATTTAAAAACGATTTGTGTGATAATAAACAAATGAAAATTAGCTTTGTAATTTTTAAAAAATCTCTAAAAAAAATCTATATTCTTTTTCTTAAGAAATGTTAGTTTTTTATGCCAAAACAAGTTACACCCATAATCCTACCCAGTTTAGGGGATTAGTCTTTACAATTATGGTCGAGGATATCTAATTTATGAAAACATATTGATACTAATGTAAGTGAGGCTATATATTCCTCTGCATTATTACTTACATGATAGAACTGTAATCTAAAACAAATTTATAAAGGTCATGAAAGCAAAAAGCAGAAGGAAAATGTAGATTTTATTAATGAAGTCACTTTCAACTTAAGAATATATGATTGCAATAAGAGAAGCACATCAACTTCCACTATATCTCTTTCCATTCAACAATCCCTCTATTGTTTTCCTTTTTTTCATCACATTCATTGTTATGTGATGCTTTTCACTTGATTTTGTACATTTAATTATGCATCTAGTTGCCATCATTGTCCTCAATAATGACACTGTGATACTGCATAACTCTAGCAAAGTTTTCTGATATATATCAGTGCAACTGATCTGAATGTGTTTTCTTCTCTCCAAGGAATGGTTTGAACATCATAAGTATACCTAGTCCTTCAACTAAATTTAGGAAGAAAAAGACCATATGGGTGCCTGCAGTTAAATGCACAATAGTAAGTTTGGAAGAGCTTATTTACAAGAGTTTATTTAGGTTTATCTTATGCATAAGTCGTTGTCTAAGTGTTAAATAGAGCTTATTTCAACAAGCTCCCAAGGATAACTTATGAGACAAGTTACTACTACTATGTGAAAATAGTTCAACTATATTTCAGAAATAGTTTATAAGTTCTTATAAGACAAACACTATACTCATAGTGTTAGTGTAGTGGTGAGTGTCTAGCCTTGTAATCTTAAGTAACATTGTTCAAATTCTCTCAGACACCGTTTGTATGAAATACAAATGAGTCGAGCATCATACCTGGGAGAAAAGCAGCATCCAGACGCTTTTGTGACCAAGTTAATCTGTATTGACCAAGATCATCAGAAAGAAGAAAATTGAAGATGAATTTGTTATAATCATAACTGTAGTAAAAAAGCATGTGGATCATAGTTTCAGACTCACATTGTTCCACCTGCAGCAGGGCCAATAGCTTTGAATAACGACATAGCTGTCATAGAAATGCCATTAGCTGCCCCTCTTTGGTGTTGTTCCTGTTTTCCAAATCATTATTATATGTGACAATTTCCATAAAAAACTAATACCAAACTTTGTGCGTGAGGAAACACTTACCACTACTCGGTTTTGTATAAGGAATAAACCTGTTGTAATCGTCACCTAATTCCGTAAAAAATAATACAATCAATCAAATTTGTAATACAAGGAAACTTTTTTAGTTAAGTGAATCTAATTTAATTAATCTTAAACTCTCATAAAGACATGAACTTACTGAGACAATATTCTTGAGGATGGAAGCAATACTAATGACTATGTATAAGGTTATGCCCGACAACATTGCTATGAAGGGATAACTTTGCAAAAGTGGTATTGAACATATCTGCATATGAAACGACAATATAGTAAAAGAACATATTTCAAATTAGAGGGTCGATTAAATTGCAGAATTTCAACAATTGCCACAATCAGTTGAAACTAACCCCTGTGATTCGAGCAATGCCAACAGGTCCACAAGCTTTTTCCATATATTGATATAGGGTAAGTTGGTAGATCACAAGTGCTAGACCTGAATATTTCACAAGTTAGTAATTCTACAAAATATCAATTATCCGAGTAGTAGATATCATCAAACATACTATAACTGATTTAATGAGTCATTCGCAGTTTCACAGTCTGAATATGACTGTGTACAAACGGTCTAATTTTTTTGTTACACAGTTATTCAATCATATATCAACAAACTGTTAAAGGGTCTGAAGATGCACCTGAAATTGCAAGAACATTACCAACATCATCAGTTGAGAAGTTCAAACCTCCTAGACTTGGAGGACTAACAGACCACAAAGAGAAAACCTAAAGATAAAAGGTAAGAGAATCTTTTTAATGTCCAAAAACCATATATTTAATGAAACTTATTTTAGTATCAATAATTAGAAGTTTAACCTCTTGATAGGCAATATCATGAAGTGAGAAGACACAATAAGCAATGATAGATGACATTAATGGCCAATTCATGAAGAGATTTTCATTATTTTGTACTGTCTTTTCTTTATCAACCTCGTTGGTTCCATTTTCTATAGCTTCAACATCATCTATAGACTCATCAGCATCGCTGCCATTGTGATTGTGAAGTGTTTCCTGCATGTAGAAACACCATACATAAATCACTTTACCTTATGAAAGTGTTGAAAATAAAAGGCATAAAAATCTAAGATACTTACCGGAATCCACAAGCAGGCGATAACTACAACAAATGAAACTCCTGATATTATAAAGCACGGCAAGAAGTAAGGAAACCTGCAGAATGATTCCTTAATTAAAAATCGGCATATCATCAAAAGATAAAATTGGTAGAAGTACATGACAGGACAGGAGTCAGATTTCAATCCTTAGTGTCTGTTTGGTATCAGGAAACATTAGATTTCATTTTCTACTTTTGATAAGTTATTTGAAGAGAGGAACCAAAATGAAAACAAGATGTCGGTTTTGCAATCAAAAGTGAAAACAGAAAATGAAATCGAAAGAGATTTCTAATCCAAACAGACCTTTAGGTTGTTTGGTATCACTTACTTATCCAAGAAGGAACCCTTTGGAAATATATGTGGATATTTCTCTGCTGGCTGCAAGATGAAAAATTTCCAAAGTATTAGAGAAAAAACAAGTGACAAATTTTCGCATGTCTAAAGAAATAGTACCAGAGCCAAATAGCCTCCCAATGCTGGTCCAATGATTAAACCTGTTCCCCAAGCTGCACTAACCTGAAATCATATCACACTTTGAATTTTTATAATGGATTGCAATATTAAGATATATTGATGCTGTTACCAAAATCGCAATTGCAGACCGTTTTTTAAAACATCGATAGTATACAAAGAGCTGGAGATATTTACAGTAGAGAGTCCAAGAGCTTGGTGTTCTTCTCGAAAAAGTTCAGTAGCATAAGCCTGTTAAATAGAAGACTTTTGTCAAATACATACATAAATCCAAATGGGGCCTTAACAATTATGTGTCAACAAACATTGAAAAGTAATAGTACCTTTACTGGTCCAATTGCACCATTTAAACATCCCAAAAGAAATCTTGTGATAACGGCCATCCAAAAACTTGTACTTAAGCCAAATAGTGTGTTGAAAACCACACTGGAATCAAGCGAGTATTAATGGTTATAGAAAACCACACATTATATCTAATTAGTGTTTGTATTCTAATTAGAATTAGAACTTTGAAATATATCAGAATTATATTCTAGGATATTTTAAAGAGATTATCAAAATTCTTTGATAGATATACTTACACTGTGAAAACGCCGAAAATTATAACAGGTTTTCGACCATAGCGATCAGAAACCATTCCCCATAATACAGACGTCAAAGTTCTTCCAAGCATAAAAGATGATCCTGCAACGTTTTCAATCATCATAAATAAACAACTTATAACAATTGATAAAAGACTTCAATGAATGGAAATATAAAAACAATCTTACCTACATAACCGGCATAGTAACTAATATCAGCCTCGTCTTTTGCAATTTTAAAATCCCTAATCTGAAAATAAATGTTGCATCATTGAGGATTATTTGTATCAGTATAAATATAATTAAAAAATAAAAAGGAAATTGAAATTGGAAAACTCAAGATTATGAAGATAGATAAACTCACCATGAAATAAAGGAATGGAAAGAGTGATGATGCAGGCAATGCTGAATATTACAAAACAAATAGAGATCAGAGAAGGACAAAGTAGTTTAAACTGACATGAGAAGTCATAAGCTACTTAATTTGTATCAAATTATCAAGAAGTTACTTAAATAATGCTTACTTGAACATAACACCACCATCCATATGATGAAAAGATTTGTAATGGATATTCCTTGATTAAGCTCTTTGGATTGTTCCACCTTACAACCAGGACAATCTTTATAGTAATTTTTTTTCTCCAACAATGGCTCTCTCATATACTCCTCACTCATTTTTCTATATAAAGAAGAAGATTAATCAGAAAAAGATATATCACTTTGTTCTTTTTTATTCCACACTGAGTGAGAAAGGAGTCTTTGAGCAAATATTTATAGAGCTTCTTGCGAAATAGTGTTGCAATTTGAAAAATCCTTGGTCACAATTGGTGTCGTTCATGTGATAGCGTGGTTTTTCCTAATTTACTCATCGATAATTTGAGGTATTTATCCTTCGAATTATACCACGTGCAAAATTATATATTTGACTTGTTCTCATTAGTTTTTGATTATATACTCCAAATTATCAAAAAAATGAATTATAACCATCACATTTGTAAAAACATAAGGTTTTTTTTATGTTAATCACTCTTTTCAATCCAAATTATAAATCGTTTTGACTAATTTACACAAATTAAGAAATGTAATTAATTTTTTATAAAAAATTATGAATTACAGTAGTTTATAAATTGTTTCCATTAATAATATGAGAAAGATAAATTGAAAGATTGAAAGAAAAGAGAATAATAAAAAGTTGTGATTAAAATATGAAAAGTATTATTAAATGCTTCATTGATATTTGTAAAGCGACTTATAATTTAATTAATATAAAAAAAAATTTCTCAAAGTTTGGTACGATATTTTTTTCAAAACAATTTATAATTTGAAACAGAGAGTAATTTTTCTTTTGTTGACTAAACTATATTTTTTTTATATATATACTAAACTATTTTTTATGTTGAAAAGAAATAAGTAAAAAATAAATTAATGTTAGCCGTGACGGCCAAGAAAAAATGGGGACAAAACATTAGTGCCAAACTCGAACTAGACAACTAGTTAATCACAGATGCGTTAGTAACTACTCTTACTCCCCTCACTCATGATCGAGTCATTTTAGACTTTTTTTAAAAAATGGTAATAATTAAAGAGAAAAATATGACTTATTTGAAAGTTGTAAAAATAATATTAATTTGAAAGTATAGTCGTAAGAAATTGCAATAAGACATGAATATATCATATATTTTAAAACAAAATTTTATTTTATTTTATTTTAATAGTCTATATTTTGCCCAAAGTGGATATTATTTATTTATGAAATTAAAAACAATTCTGACCAAACAAATGTGGGGCTGAAACTTGCCTATTTGTTGCTAAAATCCAATTTGAACACGGAAGTGAAACGACAAAGATAGGACATGAGACCCAATTTTTTTGGGGTTGTTTACATATTTTGTTGTCAAATAGTTTGCTACATATAAATTTCACTCTTAAGATGAATAAATAAAATGATTGGAGTTTGAGTTTTGTTAATGTATTTTAACAATACATATTAAGATATATTAAAATATAAAATTTTATATTTAATTTTAAAAAGATTGTATTCAATAGTGCAAAAAATTGAATGTTTCAAAAATTAAATGTATAAGTTGCAAGAGCTGGTAATCTAGTCATTTGCTCTTTTTGGGCTTTGTATTAACCGTTTTGGTTACCTTTACATGACTTTTTGTACTCTTTGATACTCCACCTTGGCACACCTTGTGCTAGGGAGTTTTATTATTTATATATGTATATCTCATTTTAGCTTGTTCAAAAAAACAAGTTGCAAGAGATCTTTTTATATGCAACATTATTTTTTAGTACAATTATATGCAACATTATTATGATAATCATAGACTTATATTTTTTTTTTTGTTACTATGATATTGGTACGAAGTCTTTGATGTTATTAGTGATGAATCAAATCCTTGAGCACTTAGACCAATTTATTGTTTGGTGGCTTATATTTATTTTGTAATGTGCTTCACTCCAATTATAATATATATATATATTACAATATAAGTTTAAGCATAGGCTTGTCGGAAATACACAACAGAAAATCAAAGTGTAACAAAATTGGTTTCTGTTAAGAATAATGAGGATTAGTTAGAGTTTTAATAGTTAGTTAGGATTTCCAAGTTAGTTAATAGTTTGTTAGAGTTGGTTAATCCACACATTGCTCTATATAAGAGCTACTCTTGTACCAAATTCATTATCTTTTAATCAAATCTAGTTACTCCATAATGAGTTTCTTTGAGTATCTCCCACATGAATATTCCTATGCTCTCTATCTTGCTTATGAGTATGATCTTCATCCCTATGATTCCATGATTCTCAACAATTTCTCTTATTATAAATTAATCTTTCTTTTTTAGACATTTCGCTTCATATAATTTATTATGCTCTTATTCAACTTTAGTGAGGGTTGTGGTATTTCATATTATTATTAGAAGTCAAATTTCTAGCAATTAATATTAGAGCCAATTGTAAAATTGTAGAGTGGTAAAACTTTAATTATTTGTTATCAAACATAATGACTTCTATTAGTGGATCTATCGAGGTTGGTAAATATGAAATTGAATAATTCAATGGAAAAAATAAATTTTTTTATCGGAGAATGCAGATGAAAAATTTGCTTATTTCACAAAAGTTGAACAAAGTGTTAGCGAGAAAAGAACAAAAACCTACAAGTATGAAGGATAATTTATTGTTAATTAGTGATAGTAACACCAAGAAAAATAGAAAATATGCTCGGACAAAATTAGGTGTCAACAACCATGAGTAGAGCTGGGTATGCGGGTTGTAGCACTCGTTTAATCAGCCCCGCATAAACCCGCACATTAAACGGAGTGAACAAGTCCGTCAACAAATATAAACGAGTTATGATATTGTTCGAGTCCGGTCCGCATTAGCCCGCGGTTAAACGGTTGACCCGCGGACTATTATAAAAATATTTTAAAAAAATCACTTTTTTCAAAAAAATAAACTAAAATATTGATATTATAAAACAAACAAAAACTGCATTTTTAATAATTTTATGTTATACCATATAATTGCAAATAACAAATAAAAAAAATCGTGATGTTTTTGAATTTATCTATCTTCTCTATGCAAGTAATGTAAATCAAAATTCAACTGGTTCTCATCGTTATTCTTTCTCCACACACATCAAATCCATAAAATAAACACAAATGATATTTAATAAGAACTTCGATAGTCTTGTTCAATTAAGAAGAACTTTAATAGTCCAAACCAATATTAAAAGTACAACCAAAAATCTAATATCAACCGATTCGAAAACAAAATAGTAATGTTGTTGAAGCACAAAAGTAAGTATAATTTTATCGTCTCCACAGGGACTGATGCGACATCGATGCCGTTCAACAATTGATATAATTTTAAGTAAAGAGATTAAAAGATGTGTGTTTACGGAAACTTGCGAAAGCATAAAAGTAGTAAATTGACAGAGAGATTGAATTGCTGGGATTAGATTTCATCAACTCATTCATTTGTATTTCCCTAATCAGTTATGCAGATTTTAGCTATTCAACAATATTATCACTTATTGCTCACGTACGTTTCTGTGTCCAGATAACGACGAGGTTCACGTTGTACCTATCAATCCTCGATGTCTCGAGTGATTAATCGATGCAAAGGCTATATTGTATTATTTAAACTTCCGATGTCTCGGATAATTTCAACAACACAATATCATTAAGTTCCAATACACAAAGTGAATATTAATCCTAAATCTATGTCTAGAATTTAGAGTTTAATAGATGATTGTTCTAGGTCTCGGATTCAAAAAGCATACGTCTATACCATTTCAAAACCTAGAATTAAAACATACAATTCAAGAACAACATCAAAATTGATGAATAATCTAAAACCATATATAATACCATGATCGAAATAAATACATACTAATAGAGTTAATTACATCCAATCCCAACAAAAGAGAGATTAGCTATTCATTGTCATGATAGCTATACAAAAGATAAAGAAGAAAAGAGATGAACAAACTTATCAATGATGATTTCCCAACTATTGTAGTGAATCCACCTTCCTATCCCCTTGAATCTGTCTCCTAGGGTTTCCCTCTCTGTTTCTGAGTTTTATTCCAAGTTATCTTCCTTGTTTTTCTTTAACAAATGACTGAAATGAGCTTTTATAGTGGTTCTGTTCTGATGAACTCGCTATGGCGAGTAAACAGCTCGCCATGGCGAGTTGATGTTACTTCACCAGTGGGTTTCTGCCACGTCAGCTCTGAGGATTTTGGCCGCCTTTGCTCGCCTCGCGAGTGATCTTCTCGCCATGGCGAGTAAGCTCGCCTTACACTCGCCTTGGCGACTTGATGGCGAGTTAACTTGAGTTCTCTCTGACTTTGCTCGCCTCTGGCTCGCCATAGCGACTTGGTGGCGAGCTACTTTTGGTGCTCCCTGCCTCTGGCTCGCCTTGTGCTGGCCATGGCGAGTTAGCTTTCTCATTTTTCTTTGGTTCTCTTCTTTCCTTTGTGTCTTGACTTTAAATTCCTGCATAAATGGATGGAGTGAGATATAAAAAGCGTAATAGGGCAATTATACAATTTCTCTCGGCTTTTCCCTTAATAACTTGCAAAACAAGTAACAAAAGTGCCTTAAATGTAAAGTGAATTTAGCTACTTTTTGGCACTTATCAAACTCTCCCCAACTTAGCTCTTTGTTTGTCCTCAAACAAAAGATTTATACAAGACACTAATGCAAAGATTTTGAAAACTTTTTCAGATGTATGATTCAAATGTGAATGCGTGGGCAAGTCTGAAGTTTCCAACTTATCTGGGAATCTACGGCAAATATGAAACAAGTCCTAAGCAAAAAATTCATGTCACACAATTCAAGTCAATAACATATTTATTTATGAACCATACCTAACGCACTTCTTTGTAAGTAGATAACAAAGTAAATTCAATGAGTGAGGGTTATGAACACACACTCGGCAATCAAGTTAACATTCAAATCAAGTTATATGTCCATCCAACTATCATTTCAAAAAGCACAAAGCATGGATCAAAAGGTCTTTCTTAAGCTTGTAATGGGGCTGGGCTACAAGAATTCATTGTTTTTCTTTGGATTCAAAAAGCCTTAAGGATGAGAGAGCATAATTGTTGAGTATTTTCATCTTATAAGTCATTCACTCTCTTTCACTTTTCCCCATTTTTCACTTTTGGTGATTCTTTTTACATGTCACATTCTTTTCTTTCTTTTTCTTTGAAGTTTCAATGATTGCTTTAGATGATGACATATTTTTTCAAAATTCTCTTTCTTTTTCACAATCACCATTTTTCAACTACTTCTTTGTTTTTTTTTTTTTTTTTCAAGCAAATAACCTCTTTCTCCCCAACTTGTTTTCAACCCTACATAAACTCAATGTTCAATCATCCTAAGACAAGGGTCAAGTCATTGTTTTTCTTTCTTTATAGTGGTTTCAAGGGGGGTAGCAAAGGATCACACAACTCACAAGGTAGGTTATTTTGGCTTAAGTAGTTGTCACTCAAAAAAGAAACAAGGCCTTGATCATATCCATACTTCATACAAATCAAAACAATTATCAGATTTAACATAACATAACCGAGTTAAAAAATGAATGCTGGTCTCCTGCATATAGTATAAACAATTGAGGTTTCCTCACATTTAGGCTAGTTCTAAGTGGTTCACAAACAATTATGTTATTGTGGAGAACTAAATGAAATGTAATTTGTGCAAAGTACTTGTTTCAAATTCAAGTAAACACCTAGAAAAACTGGAAACTTGTACCTTGGCTTTACGCTTTATCACTAACTGCATATCATTATCATACAACTTGCGGCCTTTGTTCAACTTTGGCTTTCTTTCAAGAATTTGGTTTTCAAAACAAGCAAGAGTAATAGACAAAATACTTCAAAATATTCAAAATTTTCAAGCTAAAAATTAAGTTTGATCAACATTATAAAACACAAATTAGAATTCACAATACAACCTTAAACAATACGAATATATCACATACTAGAAGTCATAAGTGCTACACTAAAACATGGTTTAGAAGCATAAAAATTTATAAAAGTGAAAGAAACAATTGACTGAAAGCTAAAAAAAATGATATCACTGAGTATTGGTGATCTTTCAAGTCTTTTCTCTTCTTCCTCAATCCAGCATATAATCTATGTCCTCTGATCCACCATCACTTCCATCATCACTACGAGTAGTGTTTGCACTAAACACTCGGCTTGGATCGTCTTGATCAAAGTTTTCATTAGATCCATCTCCTTGACCTTCTTCGTCTTCAGCTCTCTCATCAATACCACGGGCAGCTCCATCCCCTCCGAAAGCATTTGGCCTGACCCCAGGCCAAGCAACATGAGCTTGATAAGCTTCAGGTGTCAAAAATTGACTCATCACCTCTGGGGGGTAACCGGCATGTTGGTGCAACTGGTAAAGGGATTGTTGAAGGTGGGTGTTGGCACGGTTACCGGCTTCCATCATATCCCATGTGTGTGTGTGGCATTGGTATTGCCACTGAGCATAAGCTGAGAAATCAAAAGCAGGAGGTGGAAATGGTTGAGGCTCAGGCTGTGGTTCTGGTTGGGGTTCAGGTGGGGGAACTGCAGTTTGAGAAGTAGATGCCTGGCGATCTTTCTTTGTTTTCTTTTCTATGAAACGAGCAATGAAGGTGTCATCAATGGGGTTTTTGAGCTTCTCATGCACCGCACTTGGTAACCGCATTCGAGTTTCTTGGAGTAAGCCCATGATGAGTCCTGGAAAAGAGAGAGGAGTTTTGGGCTCACTGATTCCTTGGAGTGCCACTCTCTTCAGTGCTTCGGCCATAGTGCGGGCAATGTCAACCTTTTTCTTTTGAAGGATGTAATAAATCAATGGGGTGACATCTAAAGTGGTGTCTGAGAGGTGGCTATTGGGCTGAATGTTATGGAGGATGAGTTTGAGGACAATTTTTGCGGGAAGTGTCATCATGTTGTAACGGGCTCGATACTCTCTTCCGGTTTGAGAACTAATGTCATAATTAGCGCCCTCAAGAAGGATGGTTTGCTTGATTTCATCATGATTGAAGCATCCTTTATTAAGGAGGTCATGGAACTCATCGAGTTCATCCTCATCAGCCAAGGGGTAGGGGTTACCAAGGTACTCATTGATGGCCTCCCTATCAAATCGGATTGTCCGCCCACGGACCCATGTTGTGTAGTCAAAGGTATCTGTGGGTTTGGGAGGGATAGCATTGGCGTAAAACTCACGCACAAGCTCAGCATTGATGTTGACTGGTGGGTGGAGAAGTTTTTTCCATTTTTGATAAAGAAAGAGATGGGCAACCTCTTGAAATGGTCCTTGGGGGGAAATGTCAAATACTCTCTCAAGCCACATGGTGTTTGGAAGCAGATCCCTGTATCGGTCTTGATGATAGGCAGATTTAAAGCGATCATGATCATAAGATCTTGATTGGTTTTGTTGGGATTCAGATGCAGTGGTTTTCTTTCGTTTTCCGGTTTGAGAAATTTTTGGTGCCATCCCTGCAAAACAACCAGAAAATCCATACACAAGGCAGTATAACCATTAATACAGTATGAATTGAGAAGAGATTAGACATTGCGATGAAAAGATCATAAATTGCTGTTGAATCAGTGGCAATTTCGCCATGGCGTATTGGAAACTCGCCATGGCGAAATTTGATAAATTTCTGGGTAGCAGATGAATGCTCGCCATGGCGAGTAAGAAATCAGCCACGGCGAGATGCTTCAGTTTTTGCGAAAATCACCACTTTGTGAATAAAAACCACTGTTTCACAATCCCTAATTCTGGGAACCTATTTTCAGTGATAGAGAGATGAAATGAAAACAAAGGGTTGTTCTTAAAACACATAGAACCCATTTATTTCACAAATTTCACAAAAGGGTATTTTTTCAAAAGATGTGTTTGATGATTTACAAAACTAAAAAGGAATTGATGCTTGTTTCAGTTTCATCTCTCACAATGAAATTTCAAATATCAGAAGACTTCTAAGAATCCTTAAACATTCATTACTCATCTTCTACCTTAGGGTTTGTTCCATTAAAAAGAAAAGAGAAGAAATAAAACAAACCTGATGATGCAAGTACAATACAAATGCAGAATTGATGTTTGGACTATGAATTTTGACTTGTATTTGACTTGGGTGTAGGATTTGTGAAGAATTTTGGGAAGAAAGATAAATTTTAGGGTTAGAGAGTGAAAATGGAGTTGTGAAAATGGTTTTGAAAGAGGGGGGAAGTGGTTGTGACCCATTAATGATGGTGTAGTGGCCTTGGAATTTGGGCCGTGGAACCAATAGCTGAGGAATTTGGGCCTTTCTGCTGAAATTCGCCACGGCGAAATCTTCTACTCGCCATGGCGAGCGTTGTGGTGGTCAACGTAGTCAAAGGTCTGAAAATGTCGCCATGGCGAAGGTTAGCTCGCGAGGCGAGGTATGACAGTTCAGTGCAGGTGTTTTGCTTTTTGGCTTCTGTTTGAGTTACTTTGGTATGCACTTATGATTTCTACTCCTAACATGCAGAAAAACAGTAAATTTACTTACAAAATTGGGGTGCCTCCCAACAAGCGCTTCTTTTACGTCATTAGCTTGACGCCTTTTTGGTTAGGGTGGCCAAAATGAGACGGAAAACACATCATCCGTCTTTTTCCTTTGATTTGGGAGGAACTCCATGAACTTGAAGTAGAGATTATGTGGAGTCCATGTCCTCCCTAATTCTTTCTTGTTGAACAAGGCACAAATTTCATCTATGACCCGATCAATCGCCGCCTTGTTCTTTATCTCCTTCTTTTGCTCACATGCTATTTCCTTGTGAAGTAATCCTTCAATTACCTCTGCATCCGTCATCATTTCTTCATTATCAACAGTGTCGTCCTCCTCAGTAGATGGAAATTCTTGAGGAATTTCTATTTCTCGTGGTGTCTTTGGTTCCTCAGCTATTTTCTCTACACCACATCCTTTGAACATTGTTTCTTCCTCATGTGTTTCAACACATTCTTCAACACTCAGTCCACATTCCTCCGGTAGAATGCTATCTTTCTCATCAGGATTTGTTTGAGTGTTGGTTTGAACTTCCATGCTTTGTGTAATAGCCATTTGCTTGAGCTGAATTTCCATATTTTTGCTCCGTGCAAGACTGTTTTTCATATATTGTTGGTGCTGGTCTTGCATCTGTTGCATTTGGCTTATTTGCTGCTGCATTTCCATGAATTTAATCATGGTCTCCTCCAATCTAGCCTCTGGAGTTTGCCCATAATTATCAAGCGGACACTGTTGATACGATTCATACTCATCCGGAGTATAGAAGTTGTTATAACCACGATCAGTCATGGTTCTGTTTGTGATGGTGAATCTGAAAAAGGGTTAACCTAACAAGAAAAAAGCTTCTTTGTCTAGCAAAGAAGGATTAGTGCAAGCAAAATTATACAAATACTTAAAAGAATACAAATTGTTGCAATGCTCAAATATCTAAACGCCAGTCCCCGGCAACGGCGCCATTTTGTTGAAGCACAAAAGTAAGTATAATTTTATCGTCTCCACAGGGACTGATGCGACATCGATGCCGTTCAACAATTGATATAATTTTAAGTAAAGAGATTAAAAGATGTGTGTTTACGGAAACTTGCGAAAGCATAAAAGTAGTAAATTGACAGAGAGATTGAATTGCTGGGATTAGATTTCATCAACTCATTCATTTGTATTTCCCTAATCAGTTATGCAGATTTTAGCTATTCAACAATATTATCACTTATTGCTCACGTACGTTTCTGTGTCCAGATAACGACGAGGTTCACGTTGTACCTATCAATCCTCGATGTCTCGAGTGATTAATCGATGCAAAGGCTATATTGTATTATTTAAACTTCCGATGTCTCGGATAATTTCAACAACACAATATCATTAAGTTCCAATACACAAAGTGAATATTAATCCTAAATCTATGTCTAGAATTTAGAGTTTAATAGATGATTGTTCTAGGTCTCGGATTCAAAAAGCATACGTCTATACCATTTCAAAACCTAGAATTAAAACATACAATTCAAGAACAACATCAAAATTGATGAATAATCTAAAACCATATATAATACCATGATCGAAATAAATACATACTAATAGAGTTAATTACATCCAATCCCAACAAAAGAGAGATTAGCTATTCATTGTCATGATAGCTATACAAAAGATAAAGAAGAAAAGAGATGAACAAACTTATCAATGATGATTTCCCAACTATTGTAGTGAATCCACCTTCCTATCCCCTTGAATCTGTCTCCTAGGGTTTCCCTCTCTGTTTCTGAGTTTTATTCCAAGTTATCTTCCTTGTTTTTCTTTAACAAATGACTGAAATGAGCTTTTATAGTGGTTCTGTTCTGATGAACTCGCTATGGCGAGTAAACAGCTCGCCATGGCGAGTTGATGTTACTTCACCAGTGGGTTTCTGCCACGTCAGCTCTGAGGATTTTGGCCGCCTTTGCTCGCCTCGCGAGTGATCTTCTCGCCATGGCGAGTAAGCTCGCCTTACACTCGCCTTGGCGACTTGATGGCGAGTTAACTTGAGTTCTCTCTGACTTTGCTCGCCTCTGGCTCGCCATAGCGACTTGGTGGCGAGCTACTTTTGGTGCTCCCTGCCTCTGGCTCGCCTTGTGCTGGCCATGGCGAGTTAGCTTTCTCATTTTTCTTTGGTTCTCTTCTTTCCTTTGTGTCTTGACTTTAAATTCCTGCATAAATGGATGGAGTGAGATATAAAAAGCGTAATAGGGCAATTATACAATTTCTCTCGGCTTTTCCCTTAATAACTTGCAAAACAAGTAACAAAAGTGCCTTAAATGTAAAGTGAATTTAGCTACTTTTTGGCACTTATCAAATGTATATGATTAACAAATTGTTAATAAAAAGTATAATATATATATATATATATATATATATATATATTGGTCACACAATCAAATTTGTTGTGTTAGTTTTTTATAATTAGGTTTTTGACTGGGTTTTTTTAAGAGAATGTTTGGATTTGGACATGGATAAAGTTATAATTTATAAAGTGATAAAATTTGTAATTAATTATATAGAAAAAAGATGGGTCACGGGCCAACTTGTAAACCCGCGGTTTTAAACCGTATAACCCACGATCTTAACGGTCCAACCCACATGGACAAAAATATAAACGGACAAACAAAATTGATCTTAAGTCCGTGTGGGTCAGCCTGTGAGTCATCTAATGTGTTAGTTTATGCGAGACGGATTAAATGGGGCGCGCCAACCTGCATAGCCAGCTTTAGTTGAAGAACATATGCATATGAAAGATAGAGAGCATAGGACTCTTGAGGTGTCATCGTAATTGATAAAATTGTGAAATTGTACGATGAGTGATCTTATTTATAGACCCAATTAAGCTAACTAACTTTCTAACTCCCTAACCAACTTATTAACCAATCTAACCAATATAACTAACACTAGTTGAATTTGAATATCATATATGTAACCGTTGATGAGCTGGATATAAACTCAAGGGTGTGTTCTATTCAACCCGAGAGTATGATACAAATAAAGTGCTTACATTCTAATTGAGCTGGATAAGTCGGAGAGTTATTACACCACCTACTTGATACAATTATGCTTACATTCTAGTTCTTAGTATTTGTTTTCAGAATAGTTTTCATCTGCTCACCATTTCCATGTGTGAGTAGTTCTCTTTTAGACCATAGCCAGCCTCATAGCCATTCATACATATACATTCCAACTTATTTATAATTGCATATATTCCAACTTAAGATTAATCTCATTTCACAGCACTAATTATTTTTCTTTTTCTTTTTTTAAATTCCTCCTCACAGTCTAACACTAAATATGAGAAGGGACATATTACTATATTTGCTTCCTTAATCAGTGCATCGGGGCACTGTTTAACATTTTCCTTTAAATATTCATCATTAAAATGTTTAAATTATATACTTCCATAAACTTAGCTAAAATAAATTTATAAAGATCATGAAATAGAAAATCAGAAGGAGAATTTAGTGAAGTCACTTTCAATTAGAGAATCATGAAATAACACCTTTTATATTTCATTTTCATCTGTTCTTCCATTTTTTTTTTGTTATTAGTTATTGCTTTTTCATTTGCTTCTTTTGTTACTATATAAATTAAGCAAGGACAAGACTAATAATGCATCTAGTAATCATTACTGTAATAAATCTGAGTGTGTTTTCTTCTTTTGAGGAAGGAATGGTTTAAACATCAAAATTATTCCAAGTCCTTCAACTAAATTCAAGAAGAAAAAGACCATTTGAGTGCCTGCAGTTAAATATGCAATAGTAAGTTCCCAAGTTATACATTTAGATGAAGTTAACTGTTTATAGTTGAACATCATACCGGGGAGGATCGATGCATCCATCCGCTTTTGTGACCAAGTTAATCTGCATTGACCATGATCATAAAAACAAGAAAATTGAGAATGAATTTTAATACTATATCAACAATGCCAAATAATAAACCTTTGTTGCATTCAAATTTTTTAACTATGACAAAAAATAAGCTGAGGAAATTAGAGGAAGACTCACATTGTTCCACCTGCAGCAGGGCCAATAGCTTTGAAGAACGACATAGCTGTCATGGAAATTCCATTAGCTGCTCCTCTTTGGTGTTGTTCCTATTTTCCAAATCGACACGCCACAATTCCATCAAAAACTAATATCAAACTTTGTTAGTTAGGAAACACAATATAATGACCTAATACACTTACCACTACTCGGTTTTGTATTAGGAATAAACCTGTCGTAATTGTCACCTGATTAAATCCATAAAAAAGAATACAATCTCCGTCAAAGTGGTAACACGAAGAACCTTTTCTCAATTAATTAAACTGAACTTCTGTTACTGAAGTTAAATAAATTTAAAGATGCACTTACAGACATAACATTCTTCAGCATCGAAGCGATACTAATGACTATGTATAAGCTTATGCCCGACAACATTGCGATCAAAGGGTAACTTTGCAAAAGTGGTATAGAAAATATCTGCATATGCATGGAAACCAAAATTAGAATGACATATTTCAAATAACAAGAAAGGAAATGCAGAAATTTCAATAACTGCTGATACAATTAGATGAAAACTGAAACTGACCCCTGTGATGCGAGCAAAGGCGATAGGTCCACAAGCTTTTTCTACAGATGGGTATACGAAAATTTGGTAGATGACAAGTGCAAGTCCTAATAGTTTCACAAGTTAGTTAGTAATTATACAAAGAGAAAAGTAATACAATGATAAACATTTATTATAGGTTTGAAAGACGTACCTGAAATTGAAAGAACGTTACCGACATCATCTGTTGAAAAGTTCAACCCCCCTAACTTTGGAGGACTAACAGCCCATAATGAGAAAACCTAAAGAAATCAAGATGAGTATCATTTTTAACCACAGTAACAGTCATGTTATCAATCGAAAATCATGAAAATGAACAGTTTGTTCAAATTCTGATACACAAAGTTGATATAGCATGTCACGGATGCTATTTGACAACATTTTGCACTAAATAGTGTATGTGTGTGCCGAGGATCAATAGCGATTTTCTGAAATTCTACTATGTTGTAGCGCTATTTAACAACATTGTTCAATAGTTCGAAATTTACCTCTTGATAAGCAACATCATGAAGTGAGAAGACAGAATAAGCAATGATAGATGACATCAAAGGCCAATTCATGAAGAGGTTTTCATTCTTTTGGACATTTTTTTCTTTGTCTACTCTTTCGCTTCCATTTTCTAAAGCTTCAGCATCATCTGTAGACTCATTACTGCCACTGTGATTGTGAAGTGTTTCCTGCAAATAGTTTAAAGAATTATATCAACGAGGGATACTGAACGACTATACAAACATTGGATACAAAGTAGATACGCACCGGAATCCAGATGCAGGCAATTGCTACTGTCAGTGCAAGTCCTGATATTATGAAGCAAGGCAAGAAATATGGAAACCTGCAGAGTGATTTGTTTTAAAATCGGAGCCAAAGTTGAATCCATTGGTTTTATAATAAAAAAAAAAGCGAGAAAAGTCTACTTACTTATCCCAAAATGAATCCTTTGCAAATAATTGTGGATATTTTTCTGCTGGCTGTTAGAGAAACAAATGAAAAATGTTCAAAGGCACAAACACACAAGAAAACGACCAGTTGCAAAATATTCAAAACATGCGCAATACGGATTTTTTTGTGCATGTACAAAATCTACGGATATTTTTCAAGATGTATTTTAAAATTTAGAAAGCAAAGAATGAAGATTGTACCTGAGCCAAATAACCTCCTATTGCCGGGCCAATAATTAAACCAATGCCCCAAGCGGCACTAACCTGAAATTATATCGCACATTGAATTAGTATGATGAAAATGCAGTATTAAGAAATAAGAACTGATATTAGACTGAAGAATTTTTTAGACTTACAGTAGAAAGACCTATAGCTTGGTGCTCTTCTCTAAAAAGTTCAGTAGCATATGCCTGTTAGATGCCGAATTTTGTCAAATACATAAATTGAAATTTGAATGAGATGAATAATTTCTGTGTACAAGTTATTACAGTTATGAGTTAACTAATCTGTTTTAACAGAAAACCGAAAGCCTAACCAATATATCAGTAATGCAATAAAACTTGAAGTAGGACACTGCTACACATACCTTCACTGGTCCAAGTACACCGTTTAAACTTCCGAGAAGAAATCTCGTGATAATAGCCATCCAAAAATTCGTACTTAGGCCAAATAGTGTGTTGAAGATGACACTGAAATTAAGTATACATCAATAACTATGAGAGAAATCACACAACATAACTTCAAGAAAGTGTCAGAAACCATTGTTAGATACTACTTACACTGCGATGACCCCAAGAATTATAACAGGTTTTCGACCATATCGATCAGAAACCATACCCCAAGCTACAGATGTTAAAGATCTTCCAAGCATGAATGAAGATCCTACAACATTTACGTTTCAACCATCATCGATTAACAAATTATAAGAATGATAATGTACTACTAAGAAATACTAGAAAAAGAGATAATATCTTACCCACATAACCGGCATAATAACTAATATCAGCCTCTTGTTTTGCAACATGGAAATCCCTTACCTGAAAAATAAATGTTGCATTATTGACGGTTGTATTATGTGAATCAATCAAATATAAAGTTGAATACTAACCAGAAGATATGACAAAACAGAAGGAAAAAAAATTAAGAAACTAGAAATTTACATTATAGAACCATTTGTTTGTACTAGAAATTAAAGAGTGAATTGATACTCATTCATTTCTTGAAATTCCAGATTAGAAAAGGAAAATGATTAATCAAAGCAATTTTGTCTATCTGGTGTCAGCTCAATGATAAGAGTTTGACCTTGTAAACTTAAGTGATGGTTTTCAAATTTTGTCGGTTATAAAATAGTCATTAATTTCATTTTATTTAATAATAATCTTCTCCCTTCTCCATTTTTTTTTTAAATTAATTGGAATAACAAATGTCACAAAATCAGTGTAGGAAATTGAAATTGGAACATTCAAGAATAAACTCACCATGAAGTAAAGGAATGGAAAGAGTGATGCTGCAGGAAGTGCTGAAAAGGACAACAACAAAAAAGTTACTTCTGAGAAAGACAGAAAAAAGTTAAATGCTCCTCAAATCACTTATTCAAAAGCAAATCCCCTTTTGACATCACAAATTAAGAACACAAAAATTCAAACAGTTTTAAGAACTTAGTTATAACATAAAAACAAAATTTCTCAAACAACATAGTTATAACATTTTACCAAGTGATTGAAATCATTTGGGACAACCTTAGTTTGATTCCGAGAAAAAACAATTTTTTGTCAGATTTTACTTACCTCTGAGCCAAACTCCAGATTACTAAGAAATAAAAAGAATTGTAACATTGAATTTTTCAAGAAGTGAGAAACAATAAGTTCAAGAATGCTTACTAGCAGATAACACCACCATCCAAATAATCAAAAGCTTTATAATGGATACCCCTTGATTAAGTTCTTTTTCTTGTTCAACCTTACAACCAGGACAATCCTTATAATATTGCTTCTTCTCCAACAATGGCTCTTTCATATGATCCATGTTTGTAAAATTTCACTTCTTCCCTTTTTTCTATATCACTTTATAGATGAAAAAAATGAAAAGATTGATCAGAAAGTAAATTAAAGACAATACTCTGCTTAATATATCAAAGAAAGTAACATAAACCATAGTCACATAATTCTCCTAAAAGGCGACGAACCGCGAATTGGTTCGCGCGTACCAATTCGTGGTACTTTTGCGAATTGGTTCATCGTAATTCTCTTCGAATTCTTTAAAACCTAAGTACCGGCGAACCACTCCAACAATCAAATAAGAACAAAATATAAAATGTTGAGACTGATTTAGATTTAGCTGTGAATATGATGGTTACAAGTATAACATCGTTTGTCCACTAGTACAATGCATCTCAATTTTATGATTAATATAAACTTTAGATTAATAATATTAATTAACATAAATTTAATCCTAATTAATATTTTCATCAAATATTTTATTTAATTTTTTATTAACAACGTACCGATTAGCGTACCGACTATGTATACCCCTCACGTACCGAATTCTTTAAAGGTAGCGTACCGCGTACCCGAACCCGTACCGCGTACCGAAACGAATTGCGAACTGTGTGACTATGACATAAACAAATAAATGAACATACAGCTCCTTGAGAAATTCTTGGAGCTGAGCTGAATGAATTGAAAATGAAAACCACTATTATAATCTCACAACTTATGTCGGTATAAAAGTTTCATGGCTTAAGAAGTGTTTTAGCTTCTGCAATTGTCACTCATTTTGAAAAGAACTCTGTTAATAAACAAATTTGATTTTAGTCCTTGTAACGTTTAAAAGTTTTGAAAAAAGCCCTAAGCAGGAATCTTGAATGTTATGTCATCATTTTATTGACGTGGTGGTTTCTGACTCGGGTGATAAGTACACGCGTCAAAAACTTGTTCATTTTCCTTTTTGAAAATTTATATTCATTTAATCATATCTGCCTCAATTGCTCAATATATTTTATTAAAGAAAAGGTGTTAACTGGTGTTTTCTTTTCCGTCAAAAACAAAAAACTGGTGTTTTTTTTTTGGTACATGTTGATGGTGTTTTAACTTCCAATTAAATACGATAAAATTATCTTAAAATTTATATAATTAACCTTTTAAAAATATAAAAATAAATATTTTATTATAAAATTTGCTTTTCTAATTTTTTTTTTTGGTCAAGTAGCCTAGTGACTTGAAATTTCACCCTTAAAGTGAATAAATAAGATGACTAGCGTTCGAACCCCGATCCCCTGCATATATAATGCAATGTCCAACCAATTCGGGCAAGCTCATGACACTACTTTTCTAATTTTCTTAACTATAGTATCCTAGTAGTACATGTTAATTTTATTTTTTATTTTAAAATGAAAATCTTAATTTTTATTTTGTTTGACAATATTCCCTCCGGTCTCATATATAAGCAACAAAACAAAAAAATGAAAGTATCAAATATAAGCAAAAGTAACATCTAATCATTACAATAAATTTCACTTTTTCAAATATATCCCTACTTTTTTCACATTCTCATGTTTTTAATGATTTTCAAATCAAAAGATAAGAATAAAATTAGAAAAGTATATGACTTAAATGCATTTAGACATTTTTTTTTAAAGGAATAATGTTTTTGTAAATTTGTTTATATATGAGATCGGAGATAGGGAGTGTACAAAATTAAAATATAATGATGCATGCATGCATGTATGTATGTAATGTGTTTGTTTTGTTGTTAATATAGTAAGTAATTTGTTGCAATCATGACGGCTCAGCGTCATTTTGTCTTGCTATAAATGTTATGTATAGTGTTTAGTGTTTACCAAACAACTACAAAGATTGTTTGATTGGCGGCTTTGAAATAATTGAGAGTTGAGACTTTATTTAAAATATGGGGAAAGTACCTTTCAGCTTCACTTTCAGGACTAACATTGGCCAAACGAATCTACAGCCAAAAGCCAATTTTGAATCATCTTCTTTCTTTTTAATATTATTTACTACGTCTTTATTTTAAAGAAATTGATCTTTAAAAAAATCTATAATAAACACTATTAAAATTATAAAATAAATTTTTTAAAGAAAAAAATAAATTCTTCTTAAATATTCAAAACAAATGCACTCTACAAATGTATTATTTCCTACACACACAATTTTATATATAAAAAAAAAGTGTTTTAAATTCCTAGCGAGTTTCGCTAATTATATGTTTATGAATGATCATATTAATTAACTTTGAGTGACATGTTTATTTAGACCTTGGCGATGCAACTAGAAATCTCAAAATTTAAAATGTTTAAGTCGGCATTCAATCGCATATTGCAAGAAATCCAAGAATTTCAAGGGGAACTAGCACGAGCAAAAATAGTTGAAAAGTTAAAACGGGCCAAAATTCCATGAGAACTAATCCAAAATCACCTACTTGATTGGCATGCATAGCTTTTGTAGCTGCTTAATTTATTTGCCGAAAGTCATGTTAACTAGAAATTAATTAACAAATATGAAGCATCACCTACGTACTCCGTCTCATCCCGGGAATAATTGAAGAGATCAAGTCACCAACATTGACATAAAAAAGCAAGAATGGATAATAACACATAAATCGAAGGCTATGTGGATCCTCAGACATATATAAAATGGAATAAAGATTTTCAAATCATTTTCAACCATCTATTAGATGTTTTATTATTTCGAAATCAAAATCTTAAAATTTCATTCCAAATAAAAACATGTTTTTTTATGTACAAATGCTTATATATCTAAATATAATTAGAAATTTTTATACACTAAAAAATATTAGCACTCAATTTTTCTTTTTGAGAAAGAAAATCTTTCAAATAGTATAATTTTTTTTTTTTTGACAAAGTATAAAATTTGTTTTGTTTTAAAATAAATGATACTATCATTTGTTAATACATCAAACTAAAATAAAAGTATTAAATTTAAACGAATGATATATCAAACTAAAATAAAAGTATTAAATTTCAACAAATGATATATCAAACTAAAATAAAAGGTCTCATACTCAAATTCAATCAATAACAAACCATCATAAGCAAAACAAACCACCTAATTAAAACCAGCACTTAATTTTGAGGTCTGCCCTAATCTTAGGGACTAAATTTTTGTTTCCCAAAAAAAAACAACAAAAACCACCTAAAGTAATAAAATAAAGTCTCCATCAACTAGCCAAAATATAATAAATACTAAATCAAAGGTTTGAAACAAATTCATTAGATCATTGATCTATAAAACTAGTATCACCTGTTGCAGAAACCATCAAAGAAATATCTTTCCATGTCCAAAAGCCGAAGCGTGCTCGAAGAAGCCACAATGTTGTTTCACTTGTTAGGGTTCCCAAAAGTTGTAAACACACTTGAAGAACTCCCAATGCTGTTTCCTTGATTTGAAGAACCTCCAATGATGTTTCCTTGATCATGGAAAGAGTTGTTTCTATAAACACAGTTCACTTGGTGATAATCTCTTAATTCCTTGGTTTCAAACCCAACTTGGTGATCATGATAAGGGCATTGAGGACAATCACATGTATAATTCCCATCACTTCTAAATCTAGCTCTTTTTGTAGGAATTGGCCTAATAACCTTGTTATTTCTTGGAACATATTCATCAATAGGAACCAAATTAGGATATTGAGGTAGATTATTATTAGCCATGTTGATTCCTTGAAGATTTGCTATAGATGGAACCAAATCCATAGATTGATGAGCTAGGTTATTGTTATTAATAACCATGTTACTTTCATGAACATTTGCATCAAAAACCATATTGACACATTGAGGTAGGTTGTTATAAACAACCTTGTTTTTTTCTTTAAAATTTTCATCAAATGAAACCACATCAACAAAATGAGGTACATTAATACTTGAAGTACCTATTCCTCCATCATTAATACCTTCAACATCATAATCATGAGTTTCATTAAACATATCAAAAAATTCATGATTATAAATACTTCCATTTTGTGGTGGTAACTCATGTGTATGATTCTTTTCTTTATCTAAGAATTCTTCATGATTAAGAATAGCAGATAAAGTAGCAGCATCTTTAACAGTCAATTTGTCTTGAAGGTTCTTATTTTGGTGCACAATGTTTCTTATCTTTGGTATATCAGAAATGTTCTTAATGATACTTCCAAGAACAGCCACTTTCCAAGCCTTTTTTAGATAATGAGCCTTCCTGTAAGGTGGAGGACCCAAATCCTTTTCCAAACCCAGTTCAGTTGTCCACCATTCTTCATCTCCCTTTGGCCACCATGGTGGAGGAACACCATTCTCCAAAGGAAACCTATTGGAAAAATTAGATTTCTAATTAAATGATTAATTAGTTGATAATATAGATTCAATACGAATGGATGTTATTGAGTATTGACGTCCCTTCGAAATAATGACAAGTTTAATTGGTCATCACTCATCACTCTGTATATATATAGATTGTTGGGACTTCTAGGCGAGCCTAAAAGCTCTAAGACTCCGTTTAGGAGTTTGGATCGATATCTGAGTAGAGAAAAAAAATAGAGAATGTTCACTTTTTTAAGAGTGTTTTTGTAATAAATATCTATTATTAATATATTTTTAAATTTGAGAATATTATGGAAAATCTATCTTAGCCCCTAAAACCCCTTCAATATAATTTTTTAGTTCCATCAAATTAAAGAGATTTTGTATTATAAGGAAAAATAAACTGTTAAAGTCTAAAAATCATTAAATTTTCACTTAAAACTTTTAAAAAATTAGATAAATTAGTTCACAATATACGTGATAAAATGAACATTGTTTCTCCTCTCCATTTAAAAATCATCTACCACAAGACATATAGATGCTCGCTTTACCTGTTTTTCATTTAATGTTTTGAAATTTATGTTGAAAGACTACTTCCTATATAATGAATTCAAACAGTCTTCGTATCACCAGTCTTCGTCTCTGCGCCTCCTTCCTCAACTCCGGCCGGTTGTCCCCTCTCTTTTCCTCTGTTCCGTTTTGTCTTGCGTTTTGGCTTGGTGTTCGTATTCGCGTGATTCGTTCGGTCTGGGCTACTGTCTGCTGCTGCTGTTTGTGTTGTTAGGTTCTGGCTTGCTCCTCGTCGGAGCTCTTCTTCTCCAGCGGTGGGGATCGGTTTGGGAGCCTTTGTAGGCTATGGTGTTGGGAGATGGTGGGGTTTCGCTGCTTCTGTGGTTTGGGTGTTGTTCCTCGCCGGAGTTTCTCCTTCTCCGGCGTTGGGTTTCGGCGGTATTGGTTTCGGGTGTTTTGCGTTGTTAAGGTGTTTGGAATAGGAGGTGGCTTGGTTGTGATGGGGTTTTGTTGGAGGTGGCAGCGGAAGGGGCAGTGTAGTAGTCGAGGCGACTCGGTGTTGTGTTGGGACAAGTGGAGGAGGAAAGAAGGGGTTGCTGGTTTTGGTGTGGATGGGGTCGAAGGTTAGTGGTCGAAGGTTGTGGACGGTTCTTTGGGTCTTTGTTTTGGTGTTGGTGCCGTTGGTTACGGTGGAGGTTGTTTGGAGCTCTCGGGCAGTGGCGTTGGTGGTTGGCGGCGGTCCTTCCTTGGACTGGGTTTTTGTCCTGGCTTGTCCGAAAGGGCGAGGTACGTAGACTCTCCGTGTTGACGGACGATGTTGCTTTATCGTACCTCCAGGACGTTTCGGTGATGGAGTGGTGTAGGATGGTTAAGGTCGAATGTGTGTGGATTCTCCTGGATACAAGAGTCTCTGACCATTTTCAAATCTGGTGAGATTTGCAGGACTCGTGGAGTCGCTGAGGGGTGTTCAAGTCTGTTGAGACTTGCAGGTCTCTGGTATCTAGTCGAACTCTCATGCATCAGGCGTTGACCGTTGATTCTCTGACTACTGGGGTCCCCCAACCGCTGATTTCTGGGACTACTTTCTGGAGCTGATGGGCCGAGTAATTTTAATTCGAGTTCGGAAGTTAGAGCCAGTTGGTGTCTTCTAGGGTTAGTTAGGGGTTTTCTCTGGGGGTTTTTAGCGAATCATATTTGTTGTATTGGTGTATGGGTGTTGGGGTGTTGTGGCTTGGTGTTGGTAATTGTGTTATATCACGTTACCGTTTCTGTATGTTTCTTTGACAATTCTTTTCACTTCTTGTGGAGGAATTGTCTCTTAATAAAATTTAGCCGTTCAAAAAAAAAAAAATGAATTCAAACATTTTCAATATGTTGGATAAATCAACATGTGAAAAATACTAAGTTGTTTATAAGCATGTTCATATTTTTATATGACTTTTGTGCTAAAATATAACTATATAGTTTATGCATTTGACATATCTTGCATATATAATTTAATTTTATTATTAAAATTCATTTGAAAAGTACGTACCTCTTAGCTGGTGGATCACAACTATGCACAAGACATGATAAAAGTGACCCTAATGTTGGGTCTGGAAGATCATGCAAGTTTCTTAGAGAAGCATAGTTATCTCTATTGAACATAACATTATTAAAACCACCTTCATATTTATACTTCATTATTGCAGCTGGACCATTTCTATCAAATTTCACCTTTTCCTTCCACCAATAATGAAGATTTTCCGATGCCGCGCTTATCGGTTTTCCATCTTCAGGTATAATTCCATAAACAAATCCTTCAATGTTACATTGATTAACCAACTTTACCATGGTCTTTAGTATTTTGTCTATAGCTCTACTCATTCTTTTTCTTTTGACTTTTTCACTTGTTGGTAGATTATTGTTTTCAATGATTTCTTCATCCTTGTTGTGAATCTCCTCCAACTCCTTGATATCATTGCTAATGTTTCTTGCATATTCCTCAAAATTTATTTCTTCCACTTGTGCTTGTGATGATTTACGTTTTGAACATCCACCCCTTTCCATTTGGATATTGATTTTGTGAGAATTTTTATCTTGTTTCACTTCCTGAAATATTCAACAAAATAAATTTAAAAAACTCAACAAACACAATGGCTACTAGCTAGAAAGAAAAAAAAAAAGAATTAGTGACGATAAAAAATATGAAATTTTTAATTCAATTTAGTGACATAATTATAAGGAAAATACAAAATTTTCTAGGAGATATATACAAGTGATAAATAAATTTGAGTAAATTTTGAATATACAATTAATATGATATTTTTTAAAATGAATTCATATGAAATAATAACTTCATTATGCATCTTTTACCCATATTTTTTGTTAACATGTTATAGGTGCAAAATTTTCAATGCAGTTTAGTGGTGACAATCTCCATTGGAGTATCTTTTAATTACCTCTATATATATGCAACATTACCAAGAAAAATATTTAATTAATCCAAAATAAATTCATACCAATATTGTTAGATTTTGAAAGATTAAAAACCAAATAATTTGTTTTCAAAACCAAAACTTACTAGATCAAAATCATATTTGATCCTTCTCTTTTTATATATAATTATATTTGCCATTCAAGTAAAAATAAAAATTGATCCTCCAAATCCACAAGTGAGATCCTATGTATGTGGATTTTCAATTCATCCTACCTAAGTCCTTATAATAGGTAAGTTTAAATTTATAATTTGACCATCATTAATTATTGTTTATGTTTTGTAAGGAAAAAATTATAAAACTACAATAAATAAAATATAAAAATTTACAATACAATGTATATGTTAAATTGTAATAAAGGTTAATAATAATAATAATAATAATAATAATAATAAAATGAAACTATACTTGTCCTTCATTTTGTCTCTATTGTGGGGGGTGCAGTGTAAGTTTTAAGTTTGTTTTATTTTGTGGAGAAAAAACTTTGATTAAAAAAATTAGATGGTTTGATTTGGTCCAGTTTATTTTTTAAGACGCTAAAATAAGATATATATATATATATATATATATATATATATATATATATATATATATAAAGCAAAACCAATTAAGTAATCTCCTCAGTACAAGGTGTATCGAGATAAATTATAAAGAGTTACCTAAAGGACAATGAGAATAAACCAAACAAGCAAATCAGTTATTGTAAACTAATTCTACAAAATTCTAACAAAACCAATTTAAATAGGGGTTGTCTTTAAAAAATAAAAAATTAACCATGAACATTAAATAAATAAACTATAAGAGGGTTACATATTGAAATATGATTAAAGTTAATCGATTTTGTTATTGATCTTAAGCATCAAGAATATAACTTTATAAATTCATCAAAATAAACTAAAAGTTAATCGATTTTGTTATTGACACCGACACGACACTTATGATTACACTGAATTATGTCATTTTTCTAATTATTATCGGTGTCACCGTGTCAATGTCTGTGTCGTGTCCGGTGTCCGTGTCGGTGTCTGTGCTTCATAGGTGGTGACAATCTCCATTGGAGTATCTTTTAATTACCTCTATATATATTTTTTTTGGTACCTTAATTACCTCTATATATATGCAACATTACCAAGAAAAATATTTAATTAATCCAAAATAAATTCATACCAATATTGTTAGATTTTGAAAGATTAAAAACCAAATAATTTGTTTTCAAGATTCAAAACCAAAATTTACTAGATCAAATTCATATTTGATCCTTCTCTTTTTATATATAATTATATTTGCCATTCAAATAAAAATAAAAATTGATCCTCCAAATCCACAAGTGAGATCCTATGTATGTGGATTTTCAATTCATCCCACCTAAAAGTCCTTATAATAGGTAAGTTTAAATTTATAATTTGACCATCATTATTTTTTATGTTTTGTAAGGAAAAAATTATAAAAGTACAATAAATAAAATATAAAAATTAACAATACAATGTATATGTTAAACTGTAATAAAGGTTAATAATAATAATAATAATAATAATAATAATAATAATAATAATAATAATAATAATAATAATAATGATAATAAGAATAATAATAAATAAATAAAAAATGAAACTGTACTTGTCCTTCATTTTGTCTCTATTGTGGGGGTGTAAGTTTTAAGTTTGGTTTTATTTTGTTGAGAAAAAACATTGAATAAAAAAATTAGATGGTTTGATTTGGTTCAGTTTATTTTTTAAGACGCTAAAATAAAAATCAATCATGTAATCTCCTCAGTACAAAGGTGTATCGAAACCAAACAAGCAAATCAGTTATTGTAAACTAATTCTACAAAATTCTAACAAAACCAATTTAAATAGGGGTTGTCTTTAAAAAATAAAAAATTAACCATGAAACATTAAATAAATAAACTATAAGAGGGTTACATATTGAAATATGATTAAAGTTAAACGATTTTGTGCATCAAGAATATAACTTTATAAATTCATCAAAATAAACTAGAAGTTAAGAAGTTAAAAGGTACAGAAGATCATACCGAAAATATGGTTGTATTAATCACTAGTCAAGAAGGAAATGAAGATCAGTCTCTGAGAAATGAATTTGGTGTATTTTTTCAACTGCCCGATATTAAATTAAAGGCTAAGAATCAGTTAAAACTGATTTTCTTATTGTTCAATCTGAATTATTTAATCATAAGTTGATGACTGAGATAATTTTCAATGTTCAACTATTTGTTCTTATATACATATTTCAGATTATCAAATTATTATTCTTTTAGTCATTCTCAATTAATTTATTATTTTTGTTTATCAAATTATTAAATTATAGACACACACTATTTTATTAAAAGATTATGTTCTATCTATATTTGCTATATTACATATACATTGAATTAAAAAATTGTTAAAAAAGTATGATATTTTTTTAGTTCAATGTATATGTATTCCTGGCCAATGTATGTATTCTTGGAAAATATAGATAAAATATGATTTTGTAATAAAATAGATAAAATATGATTCTGTAAATATTTTTTTATCAATTATAAACAAATATTTTAATATAAAATTAATTATAGTTTCAACATTTTTAGGAAATATATATATAGTAGACAAATAAAAAAATATTTATTTTATTACAATAAAATATATTATATAATGAATGAATACTTACCTACTATGTATATTATATTATATTCTGTTTTAGGTTAATATGTGTTTATCTATGCAATTTTTGGTTAACTTCATGTAATATTTTTTTATTACCCCTATAATGTGAAGATTCTGTCATTTACTCCCTCATGAAATTTTTTGATTTAAGATTTCATCATTTAACCTCTTATAAT
Source organism: Trifolium repens (assembly GCA_030408175.1). Classification (NCBI taxonomy): domain Eukaryota; kingdom Viridiplantae; phylum Streptophyta; class Magnoliopsida; order Fabales; family Fabaceae; genus Trifolium; species Trifolium repens. The sequence continues at coordinate 12,723,977 of CP125850.1, forward strand.
GTTACTGAATTTTGGTTTACCCCCATCATTTTCCATGCCACATTCACCACTTATGTGGAATCTTAAGTCAACAAATTCTATGAGAGGATAAATAATAGAATATTCACATCTTAGGGGATAATTGAAATTATATATATTACCGGGGTACCAAAATTCACCCTCATTACAGGGGGTAAACACCTAATTTGGATCCGTTTTTGGATATCCGAATTATAAATTATAGTTTTTTTATTAAATTTTAATATTATAAAAAATTATAAAATAAGAGTTTGACTTTTTTGACAACTCTAGAGAAACTAATAAGCTCTGCTAGAAGCTATGAAATTGAGTTAGATGCTGATTAACCTCAGAAGAAAGTTAAGTCAGTGGCTCCGAAGTCCAACAGCAACTCTGAGAAGGTACAAGACCTGACATCGCATATATGTTGTGGTACTGTTGTGTAGGTTTATCAATAAAGCTAATAATGAGCATTTATAAGCTATTGAGAAATTCATGAGATGCCCTAAAAGGACCATGAATCTCAGATATCATTATCAGAGATTTCTCGTTTGAAGGATGCAGTGATGTAGATTAGAATATATTATCATATGACTCCAAATCAACTACGAATTTGGGTATGTATTTTGTATAGCTGGAGCATCTTTATCATGGAAATCTAAGAAACAGACTATATTGGCTAAGTCCACTATATGAAGTCTAAAATGATAGTATTAGTGAATGCTAATGAAGAAGTGAGATAGTTAAAATATTTGCTAGATGAGATTCCTTTATGGAATAATATATGCCAATTAGTGTTGAACCATTGCAATAGTGCCGCGACTATTGTAAAAATTGAGAGAGTTACTCTCTAAAGAAGCTGTAAGAATTCATCATGTACACACTGATGAAAACTTTCTTTGACGAAAGGAGTAGCTAAAGAAGTCCATAATGCATCCAAGAAGATGATAGTAATGCCTAAATGAATTGTTCATGATGGAAACCCAACCTAAAAGACTGGAGATCTCCAAAAATTAGGTTCAAAGGGTAATAACAAGTTGTGAGTAATATGATGATCATGCAAATATAAATGACAGAAGCATGGATCCTGAAAGCGAAAGGATGAGATAATAAAACTCTTAATTAGATCTATACACTATATGAGTGGAGTACCGAGCTACACGAGTCTTAATAGACTCACCTATATGAATGTGGAACTTATGTTGGTTCCTATGGAATTTCGAGGCAAAATTCCTAGAGCGTTCGTGAAACTAGGATTGACGTGTGGGGCCTTAAATCCCGGGCTTTTAAGATACATCTTAAGAAAAAGTTGTGTCTCGGTTTGAGAAAAATCCGAGATAGAGTTTAAGATAAGTGTCACTTTTGTAAAATCGAGCTCTTACTCGCTATGTAAAAATTCAAGTCATACATGTCTTTGTTTATGCACAATCTTATAGAAGCATCATACACTATTTTGGTATTTTTTTTAAAAGTCAAGAGTATGAGATCATTGGAACAAAAAGCACATTAATATGTGAGTTTAAATAAAAAAAAATTGAGTCTCATATCGAATAATAGGAAATTTTAGTGTATGTAATTTAGATACCAACGTTAAGTCCCCATTAGTTAAATTACACATAATATTTAACACTGCATAAGGGTTGAGCCTTCTTGACAAGAAAAAGAACCCTGTATTTTTCATTTCTTAGTTTTCTTTCAGCGTTTCCAACTACAAGTTAGTGTGAGAGTGAAAAAAGAAAATTGGGTATTGAATAGGATAAACAAAATAGAAATGTTAAAATAATAAAAAAGAAAAGTTTCTAATATTTACAATAATGCCATTAATGAAAATTGTGAGTTTTCCGTGTCTTTTCAAAACATAAAAACAGAAGCAAAACACCATTTTGGTGTTTTCATTTTTTCCTTTTTAAAAACTGAATATGAAAAGTGTTTTTAAGAACAATTGAGTTAGAAAACCGCTGCCAAACAAATATTTTGGTTTTACTATTTTAAAAACTAAAATACAGTTTTGCAAAACTCAATCAAACAAGCCCTAAATCGTGTTGCTGCTAAACAAGTGAGTTTTTGAGTTACTTTGTTTTTAACTACAAAATCATGGTGGCAACATAACACAAAGCACAGGTGTGGTTGAAATGGTGGCAGCATAATATTAAATAGAGAACGGTAGCCGAGAGAGTAGTAATAAAAAATAGCATTTGCGACACTTAAAAAGTAGTAATTATGTTTATGCTAACATTTGTTTTTATATATTAATAAAAAAATTATTGTTAAACTAAATTATGTGAATAATGCACATAGTTAAATTTGTGACACTTATAAAGTAGCAGAGAGAGTAGTAATTATTTTGAAGGGTCATGTTAACTTGTACACAAAGGGCATATGTTAAACTACCTAAAAAAAGAAATATAGCATTTAATGATACAAAGAATTTAATGTTTAGTGAATTGAATACACCACAAGTTCAATAAATATTTTCCACATTTATATTCTTAACATGTGCCCTTAAGGCTTAGGACACATGTTAACATTCTTCTATTTTGAATGGTTTGAATCAGTGTGAAACTAAACATAGTCAGACATAAGCATCATAACTAGCTAGTTTTAATATAATATTGGATCTTCGAATTTGCCAAAATGTTACAAATAAGATTGAGATTCTCTTTTGTTAAACACAACTCAGTTTTCATATAATTTAAGATCTCAATCATTAATTATATATCAGACAATTCAGATTAATACAACTTTAATATTACTAATACAATTTCAACCACACGTTTTAGATAAGCGATTCTGATCTATTACAACATTAAGAAATCCATCCATATCCTTACAAATACTTGTAAAAAATACACCCCAAATACACGTAACTACTTAATTTAAATATTGACAATTAGCTTAACACTTAGACTATGTTTGGATTGATGGAATAGAACGGAGCGGGATGAAACGGAACAAAATGGAATGAAGTGGAACAGAGCGGAATGAAACGGAACAAAATGGAATGGAGTGGAACAAAGCGAAATGAAACAAATACTCCATTCCATTGTTTGGGTATTTTATTATTAAGTTTCATTCAATTAGATACACCCCAAATTGGAGGGGAAGGAAAATAGAAGGATTAAATAGTATGGGATGGAATAGGTTTCATTGTGTTCCATTCCACTCCATTCATTTTTTTACAAATCCAAAAAATGAAATCTAATTAATTACCACTTCATTCTATTTCATTCCATCACATATTACCACCAATCCAAACATAGCCCCTGCTCTACTCTGCATTGCTACACCTTCAACATTTAAATAATATTTGAATTTATTTATCAACTATGTAGAAATCATAAAAATGACACATTCGTGTAACATGTTAGCCACTCCAAATTGATTAGTGCCTCGCACGTAAAACCGCGTTACGCTCTACCAAACATCATTTCCACCAACAAACACATACACATATATATATAAATTACTTTGATTACAAACATGTTAGTGTTACAAAAGCATCATTAATTAACAGAAAAAAAAACATTTCACAAATAAGCATCCTTAACCATGTCTTCTTTTAAGGCCTATGGTAAAGTCGATGAATCCGAGCATGCCCTATTCGAAGTTCGAAGGAAATCTCGAAAGCGTATAACAATCATAAGCTTGTCCACAATTGTCCTAGTCGGTATTGTATTTGCAGCGGTTTTCGGAACCATTGCTCACAACAATGCTCATAATAACAACGACAACAACACCAACAATGACCAATCTCTTTCGAGTTCGGTGAAGGCTATTTGTGATATTACATTGTACAAGGATTCATGTGAAAGCAGCCTTAGTCCACTTGTTCAATCGGGTCAACAAATTCGACCCGAGGATTTGTTCAAGTTGTCAATTCAAGTTGCATTAAATGCGGTTTCGAAAGGTGTTCAGTATTTTTCTGAGCATGGAACTTTCGATGACTTGAATTTGAATGTTGATAATAGAACAAAGGAAGCTTTGATGAACTGTAAGGATCTTTTGGATCTTACTATTGATCATTTGAATAGTTCTTTGTCTTATGGGGGGAAATCTTCTTTGATTGATGTTTTGGAGGACCTTGAAACTTGGTTGAGTGCTTCAGGTAAAACTTATAAACATTAATTATATATACATGCAATAAATATTGATTTGATCATATTTTAAACATTACTATGCCTAAACTATACCTTTAACACATTTAAATTTTGTTTTTCAAAAATGTTATCTTTTTTGGTATAATAATGTTTTTACTTACATGCAACAAGTTTCAATGAAAGGCAGTTTAGTGTATATCGAGTGCAAAATATTGATGCCAGTGTTTTTAACTAGCCAGAATTCGTACTATATTTTACTTGATGAGCTAAAACAATTTATTAAAAATCAAAATAATCGGAGGGGTGCGGATATGAATTTGGATGTGTATATCCAAAACAATTTACTAAATTTATGTAGTTTTTTTTTGTAGATATGTAGTTTTTTTAATACAAAGAGGGCCTGAGCCCAAAGATAAATTAAATTTATGTAGTTTATTTTTTGAAATTTACTTTTCTGCCCTACCGGTTACTTGCCCGCCCTACGCGTTTCTCATTTTATTCTTCCGTTGCTTAAGTAGCGGACGTAATAAAAATGAGAAATTTTAAAAAATGTCGTCTACTATTTAAGTTGCGGATGTTATAATGGTAGAGTGTTTCTGAGTGTATCCGCTACCTAAGTAACAAACAAGGATATTTTGATAAAATCGTAGGTCGCGCGAGAAAATGGATATGGTGGCAAAATGAGTTTTTTTTTTTTTATACAAGGTGCATTTTCAAAAAATTTGTTGAACATAAAAGTTCCATATTGAATAAAATAGTGGATGACAAATTTAAATGTAGTGTTTTTTTTTTGGAATATAAATGCAGTGAATCTTGAGGGTGAAATATAACACTTTATTGTCATATTTGTAATACAATTTAGAGAATCCATTCCAAAAATAGTGAGACTATAAGGGTTTATAGGCAAGGTGGGGTGAAAAACTAATCAATTTAGACATTTTGGACCATGTACCCCCAATCTTCAACTACTAAAGCCCAATATGCAAAGAACTCCTCCAATTGGGCCTTGGTTAAAAAAACCCATTAAGTTTTAACCCTTTAGAATTGTATTTTCATAGGGAAATGATGTTTGTATGATATAAATTTGTTGTCAAGTATAATTTGTGTCCATTTTGAAATATGTGTAAAGTATAGAGGGAAAAGTCTCTCCAAAGTTTTGATATTTAAGCTTGAAAGAACCATTGTACAAAATGTTCAAGTCTCCCTTGTACACATAGTTCACTTTTATGTTTACCTATGTGGTCAACTAAAAATCTTCAACAATGTTTTTAAATATACTAAGCAAACCTAAGTTTAATTTATATTCCAATTATTTCTTAATAACCAAAAAAAATATCATTAAAAACCATCATATATTTTAGTACTACTTTTTGTCAATTAGTATAGCGGCGAATTCGGACCCTAACATATCAAATGTTCCTGCATCTATTTAATAACTGAGTTGCACTTCCAAACCAACTTGAGTACAATATATACTCAACCCAACTAGTAATCAATTTAACTTCACTCATTTATATACTTTCTCTTAGATTGAAACTAGTACTAATAATGTAATTTTCCTTCATATATCATTACCATTAACTCCTAAAACACAAACAATCTTGAAAATTATTGTTCATTCATAACAAAACAGGTACTTACCAGCAAACATGCATTGATGGTTTAGAAGAGGCAGAAGAAGCATTAAAGTCAAGTATTACAACCAATCTCAAAAACTCTACAGAATTCACAAGCAACAGTCTTGCAATCATTACATGGCTTAACAAGGCTGCAAATTCGGTCAACTTTAGACGCTTATTGAGTTTGTCTCATCAAAATGAAGAACCAAATTGGCTTCATCCTAATGACAGAAAGTTACTTCAAAAAGACACTGATTTGAAGAAGAAAGCCGACATTGTTGTCGCGAAAGACGGAAGTGGAAAATATAAAACAATTTCAGCTGCATTGAAACATGTCCCTGATAAAAGTGACAAGAGGACTGTGATTTATGTGAAGAATGGAACTTATTATGAAAATGTTAGGGTGGAAAAGACTAAATGGAATGTCATGATTATTGGTGATGGTATGAATGTTACTACTGTTTCTGGAAGTCTAAATTTTGGAGATGGTACACCAACATTTTCAACTGCAACATTTGGTATGTTTGACTTGCCTTTAAGTTTAAATTGAATAATTTTTCGATGGTTAACACAATTTAAATATGTGATTAATTATGTTAAGCAGATAGTTAACGAATATCAAACGTGTTGCAACTTCTATAAGAAACAATTTACTTTTTACGTTCATTGAATATTTGATGTATCTGATCTATATTATAGACCAGATACAACAATTATTCTCCAACAAAGAATTACTCTTGCATTATCTTCTAACATGATTTGTAAAACTGGCTAAGCTAACTATACTAATTTGTTGTTTCTTTTGTTTGGTTCAATTTTCAGCTGTTTTTGGGAAGAATTTCATTGCTAGGGACATAGGCTTTAAGAACACAGCTGGTCCACAAAAACACCAAGCAGTAGCACTAATGACAAGTGCAGACCAAGCAGTTTTCTACAAATGTTCCATAGATGCATATCAAGACACACTCTACGCTCACTCGAATCGCCAATTCTACCGCGAATGCAACATCTACGGAACAGTCGATTTCATTTTCGGTAACTCAGCCGTTGTCTTACAAAACTGCAACATTTTACCAAGACAACCTATGCAAGGACAACAGAACACAATAACAGCACAAGGCAAAACTGATCCTAACATGAACACAGGAATTTCAATTCAAAATTGCAATGTTTCGCCATTCGGGAACTTGAGTTCTGTTAAAACATATTTAGGAAGACCTTGGAAGAATTACTCGACGACGGTGTTTATGCAATCTACATTAGGAGATTTTATTAGTCCAAATGGTTGGTTACCTTGGGTTGGAGATTCTGCACCAGATACTATATTCTATGCTGAATTTCAAAATGTTGGAAAAGGTTCTTCAACAAATAATAGGGTGAAGTGGAAAGGTGTGAAAAATATTACAAATAAAGAAGCTAAGAAGTTTACAGTTAAGGCTTTTCTTTCTGGTGATAAATGGATTCCAGCTTCTGGTGCTACATTTAAATCATCACTTTAATAACTTTGATACATATATAAATACTATACAAACTTTTGATTGTAATGTTATTTTCTTTTATTTCATGATCTTATTACCTTTTTTTGTTATTGAAATGACACTATATTATTTGAGCCTATATAATTGGTTTGGACATTTTGTACAATGGTTCTTTCAAGCTCAAACACATTTTTAGGAGTCACTTTACCCTCTATCTTCTAAAAAGATTCTAATTTTTCTGGAAATACAATTCTAAAGTGGAAAAAGAGAGCTTCTTTTGGAACCCTCTACATTATCTCGCGTGCCTTACTAATTTACCAAAATATTTCTAACCGCTTCCTAGCTAGGCAGCGAATTCAATCCACTAATAAGTATAACAGATGAGAAAAAAAAAACTATTCAAATAAAAGAACGGTTTAAGATTTCAATATTTTTATCAACCACTAATCAATATTTTTATTAACCATCAACCGGTCCAATTGACAGGTAGCGGACAAATAGCAGATGACGGTTTTCAAAATTTATTCAAAATTTTTTATTTTTATAACATTTGCTACATAAATAGTGGAAAAGCAAAATTGAAAACTAGCAGGACGCGGGAAACATAAAGGCGTCAAAAGAAATAAAATGACAAGGTGCACCTTATTTTACACCTTCATATTTTTAGGTGGATGTAATTTAGCAGACTTATATATATATAACGACAAAACATGCTAAGAAAATCACTAAAGAAAAACATATCAAACCTTGTTAACTTTATTTTCTGATATAATTTTTAAATTTAATCCAAACATAAGTCTGCTAATCCAAATATGTTTATTACATGACCCTTAAAAATGAAATAACAGTTACATTACATCTACCAAACAATGAATCAAATTTACTGCTTCAATTATCATGCAGTCCTTCAGTATAAGGTACATCTGTATCAGGAATCCAAGTATTCCCTAAAGTAAAATTTAGGACAGTGAAATTCCAAGCTTGAGAAGGAGTCATCAAATTATAACCATGCCATTGAACCCTCTTATTAGTTATAGCACCAGGTCCAAAATTATCAAATTCACCATAAAAAAGTGTATCTAATCCAACTGTTCCATTCCACTCTAACCATCCAGAAGGTTGAATCAAATCACCAATATATGATTGTAAATAAACAGTTCTTGAATAAAGTTTCCATGGTCTTCCTAAGTAATTTTTAGTAACATTCTTATCTTCAGCTAAGTCTTGTGCAGCATCAATCCTACAATCTTGTATTGAGATTCCTGTGTTTTGATTTGGATCAGTTCTACCTTGTGCTGTTACAGCATTTTTTTGATTTGCCATTGGTTTTCTAGCATAGATGTTACAACTTTGAAGTACTGCAGCGGCGTTACCGAAAATGAAATCAACTGTGCCATAGATATCACATTGTTTATAGAATTGTCTAAGAGAGTGAACATAGAGTGTGTCTTGGTATCCTTCAAAACTACAACGGTAGAATATGGAAAGATCTGCATTGTTTCTTACTGCTACTGCCTGGTGCTTTTCTGGTCCTGCTGTGTTTCTGAATGTTATGTCTACTGCTATAAATCTTTCTCCAGCCACAGCTGCATTAGGCAAATAAAATAAACTAAGATAAGAGTATTAAAAGCAAAAAAAAATGCCATGCTAAACAGTGCACCGTACCAAAATTAGAAATAAAACATAAAGTAACGATGATAAAGACAACTTTTTACACTTTTAATATATTGAATGCACGAGTTTCAAAACAAAATTTCTTTATTTATGTGCTTAATTAGTGCACCAGGTGCACTATTTAGCATTGTCAAAAAAAAAAAATAATAACAATTTAACATTATTGTGGTCTTTGGAGTACCACACTTTAGAGTAAAGTTATACTCGGTGTTCGACATGTATCAGTGTCTAATACCACATGAATAGTTTTAAATTGCGGTCATAGTTGCAGATCCGATAACGGTCGTATATGTGAATTGAAATCACATAGCAATTGTGGTGCGATGCGGTTGCGAAGCCTACCGCATCAGTAATACTGTGGCCGCAATTGCGGATGCAGACCACAATTTAAAATCTATTTATATCCAATCACTTTAATCTTCATCAGGAAACTTGTGGGCCACACAAGGCGAGTTCTTCCCCCATAACCGAATTTTTTCCATAAGTCAAAAATACCACAGAGTATTCCATTTAATTTTAAAATAGGACAAAAAAACAGAGAAATATTGACTTACCAAAGGTTGAAGAATTAAAAGTTGTCCAACCATCTACAACACTATGATTTCCAGTGATACAAGTCTTATCAATTCCATCACCAATAAGCAAAATATTCTTCTTTTGTTTTGGAATGGTGATATATTCCTCATATAATCCTTCTTTAGCATAGATAAGAAAATAGCCATCTTCTGCTTTTAAATCATCAGGTACAGAATCAATAGCTTCTCCAATTGAAGTGAAGTTTTCTGTTCCATCAAGACTCACAATAACAAATTCTTTCAGTAGAATTCCTTTGTTTTCACTTTCTTGAAGAATCCTTTCTGTTCTTGTACAGTTTGATGATTTATTGCAACTGAATTTTGTTCGAAGAAGCTGCAGCAGAGTAATGTTACAATTTTAATTAGACTTTCAATTTCAATTACATTATATATATATTTGTGCAACAATTTACTACTCTAGAGTCTACTCTACTCTAGAGTTTAGTTGCATATACATTAAATCATTTAATCTCACATTATATTTTATAGAATTAAATATATTTTTGGTCCCATTAAATATATTAAATCTTATTTAGTCACTATAAAAATATCCTTTGAAGTTCCCTCTAAATTATCAGCTTTCAATTTTGATTCCTAATTTTTTTAAAAAGTTTATGTATCAAGTTCGAAATGAATTTTTTGAAAACATTCTATTATTAAAACCTTAAAATACATTTAATTTAACTATTTAGTTGTCTTTAATTTTTATTAATTTATCGATAACTTTAAATTAAAGATTATATTATTAAACTATAAAATACTTGACAAAGTTTTATTAAAATACTTTAAATTAAAGATTAAATTATTAAAATACTCGACAAATTTTTATTAATTTATCGATAACATTGTTTATTTGATTTTTGGAAAATAAAATACTATAATTAAACAATGGCTACATGTGGTATCAGAAGCAGTGTTTTAAAAACCGGGCCGGTCATCGAACCGGTAGAGTGCTGGTTTACTGGTTCACTGGTCGAACCACTGGGTCACTGGTTGAACCGCATGACTAAACCGGATGACTCAGTGAATATAAAAAATAATTATATGTATTAAATTAGATTTAATTAGTGATTATTCATCTATTTATTTTAATTTTTTTAAAAAAATTCTAGCATATATATTTTAATTGTAAATATAACAAATTAGAATAATTATGAAAACAATAAATAAAATTTAAAGTCCATAAAGAAAATGAAAAAAAAAAATCAAATGTATTTCTGAAACATATCAAAACTTGTGAGAAATCTTATTTTCATATAAAAATAATATGAATATATTGAATTAAAAGTAAAAATAAACACAAATGAATAATTTAACATAGTGGTAGCATGCCTCTCCTTTTATGAGGAGGTCACTAGTTCAATATTTGTTGATGACAATTTTATTATGTTTTTTAACATTTAAAATCTTCTTTAAAAAAATGCATGCATGTTATGTTTCCAAAAAAAAAACACCTTTTAATAAATAAAAAATAATTAAGCGCATATTTAAAAACACAAATTTCCAAAAAAAAATAAAAAAATTCAGGCTTGCACGTTAAACCGGCCGGTTTAGAAAACCGCCGGTTCGCCGGTGTTTCCGGTTCTTTCCGGTTTTCACCAGTTCAACTGCATGTCCGATCCAGTAGTCAGACTAGACCGGTTACTCCTCCAGTTCCCGGTTCAACCGGTTCGACCGGCCGGTCCGGTCCGTTTTTAAAACACTATTCAGAAGTTGCTGACTGGGGTGGGGTGTTACAGAGTTGCACGTGCAGAGTCTTTCCATTGTGGCATTCCATTATTTAACGAACATGAATCCACGTGATTGGTGATCAAGTTGTTAGATACTACACATGCAGAATTTAACGTAAGCCTAGGTTGACCAGAAACTAAACAATTCTTGGACCTTCCGAGGTTGACATTTTGTAACGTTTAATTTGTGTCTGAGCAGGGCTGTTTTTAGATTTTGGTAAATCATACTACAAAATAATTTTATAACCGGAGTGCCTCAAGTGTTGTGCATCTACACCTTCTATTATTTTTTAATAATTAAAATTAAATTAAATAGAGTAAAGAATTAATTGATTAATGGACTCCTAAAGTTTTTATTATTTATTTTAGGACGCAAATGTTCAACTTATTTTTTAGGATCAAAGATGGTCGTCATCTTCATCCTGTCTGAGATACAACCTTGGTCTTCTGACTCTAAGTTATAAGATGGATTTCCATACAATTACAGATTGGAAGCTAATTATGATAAAAATAAAATTAAAAAAAGAGTCTAGAGTTTAAAGTTGATGATTAAATGTAGAGTAGACCTCACCATAACAAAATAAAAAATTTGGTTTTATGGAGTGCATGACCGTATAAAATTCAAATTTGAGTCATACTGATTAGCTTGTTATGACATATATAAATGAGGTTAGAATGGTGATTTTAATTATCTGATATATATGTAAATTTAAAATTTCTTTATAATTAAGATTAGTATATAAATATTAATCATAACTAAGAAAGAATTCAACACAAAAAAATAAATAAAATAATAGATAATTCATAGTCAAAGGAAATAGTTAGTTACCTTAATGAGCTTTTTAAGTGGCTGTCTGACCTTAAAAGTCTTAGTAGGAAGACCATGTTTACGAGTCTTATGTTTCTTTATATTTTTATTCAAAGCTTGTGTAGCCAAACCAAGTGAAATGCTATACAATTTTGTAACATTACTCAAAGGAACAGCAAGAAAATTAGCAATGTCACTTTTAGTCACAACCAATCCATCATAACAAGTATAATGGTTAGTAGCAACAGCACTAAGATAAGTTTCAACATTTTCCACCAACACATCGGTGTTATTGAAAGATGATGAATCTGCTGATTTTAGTACATCTCTAACTAACTCTAAGTAGTCTACATTGAGTTGGTTTAGTTCGCTACAATCGTCTAGTGCGGCGATTTCGGCTTGGTTAAGAGATGATTGGTGGTGTTTTTTGAGAAAGTCTTTGAATACTTTGGATAGTTTTTTGGCTTGTTTTAGGCTTTGTTTTATTGAGAATTTTCCTAAGTGGTAGGGATCGGTTGGTGACGATCGAATGGAGGAGAGAATCGAACGGCATAGTTTTGGATATAATGTTGATTTGCATGCTTTTGAGGTAGAAGTAGAAGTAGAAGGAGAAGGAGATGGAGAAGGTGCTTGAGCTAGGAGGAGTAAGGGTAAAAGAAGGAAAATGCAAAGAAAAGGGACTATGAAGGATGTTGATGTGGTTGACATTGTAAATTATATTAGGGAATGTGTATTAAAATGATTAAATGAGGATTTGAGATTATGGTTTTGAATATGATGTTGGAATGAGAGGGATTTATAGGATGAAATTAAGAAGAAACTAAGAAGTGATTAAGAGAGGAAGCGTAAATGGGAGAGTGGAATGATTATTAAGGAAAAGAATAAGAGCACGTAGTAAGCGGAGCTGTCGGTTTTTGCATGCAGAAAATGACGTTAAATAATGCATTGTAGACGGTGGAAGAACGTGACTTTCTACTAATTCTTATAATTCTAATGCTAACTAAGGAATTAGTCAGCTTTTATTTTTTTAATAAAGGGATTAGTCAGTGTTAATTCTAACTAAGGGAGTGACTATACACATACGTGCCGTAATATTCAAACTCTCTTAATGATGGGAGATTACGACCAAACATTTCAAAAATGGGTTTGGAAAAATTTGGATATACAATTCAGAAGAGAGATCCGTTAAAATGTCACACATCGTAAAGATATATTTATATGTGGGAGAGGCGTCCTCATCTTTTAATTAAGTCGATTTTCTAAGGTTATGTTAAAGCAAATAAAAAATTATAATTAGATGATATCATAGTTTAGCTGGTTCAAGATTTGTTTGACCACTGCGTGCAATCAAATTTTCACTATCGAACCACCTACACATCAAATCTAATATTGGGATCTAAAGTGCGTGTGTAAGATTTTCGCACTTAGTGAGAGATGACCTCTAGATATGTTTATAAGCGACAATTCTCAATTTAATTATAAGTTAATTTTGTAGAATTTAAGATAAACTCAATGCGAAGAATGCCATATATAAGAACCTGCGGGAAACTTTTCACCTAGGCAATGAGACAAGGGAGAAATGAAGTCCCCAAAGGCATAGTTTGAGAATGAGAATGAATATCATATATATATCCCTACGAAGCTTATCAAAATCTACTATATTGAGTGTAAATACAAAAATATTTTATATATTAAATTTATTTATCTTTTCATATATAATATGTGTATAATATTTATTGTTGTAATCAGGGACGGACCCAGAAGTTTTGAATAGTGGGGTCACTACAAAACTGTATCATTAAATAGAAATAATATTTCATTTTTAAAAGCATAGAAATACATATCATAATTGTTCTCTACGACCTTTCATATTTTGAAAATATTGAATGATTTTCTCTTTTTCAACATTAATAAAAACATACTCCCTCCTTTACAATATATAAGTAAAAATCCACCTTTTAGTTTAATTGTATAATTAATGTATTTGGACAAATTATGAACCAGATACATTAATTATACAATGAACCTAGAAAGTGCATTTTTGCTTAGATATTGTAACGGATGGAGTATCTCTTAATATAAGTAACTAAACAATTATTTAACCAATAATCTCTCATGCAATTCCTCATCCGATTCTTAATAATATTCATTGCAAAAAATTCTCTTTCAGATATTCCAGTTACTACCGGTAATATCAGAGATAATTCCAAAAGTAAATACACCAACGGGTACAAACATGTTTTATGGTCTCCACTAGCTTTATAGAGAGGTCGATAATCCCCCTTAATTCTGAAAATTCACTATCAGAGCATACATCTAAGAAATTCTCTTTTGTTTGATACAAAACACTACAACTAATGGTAAGGGTAAATAAGTAAAATCAATATAATTTGTCAATCAATTTAATCCTAAAACCCACTTTTTTAATACCCGCGTTCTATCAAACTAGCTCTTATAAATAGGGACGAAGAGAGTAACTAACCTAAGGAAAAAAGTGAATATGTGTATTGGATTTGTGGGACTAGTAAGTTTTGGATTGAGTAATTGTGTGTGGGCTAAATTTACCTAATAATTTATTTTATATATAATATACTACAAGTATATTAGTAGTAGTACTAAAAAAAAATTCAAAACAAAGTGGGGGCATGAGACCACATAGTCTTCTTCTTAGGTCCGTCGCTGGTTGTAATTACAATACTCACAATAATGTCTAAAATTTATGATAATTACATTCTCAATCAAGTAGAAAGTATCAAATAACGTCCGTTTATCCCAATAGCTTAAGCTGTTAAGAAAGATTGTATCAATGGCAGGGGCAGATGCAAGTATATCTCATTGGGGGCTCAAGCCCCCACCAAAAAGTAATATTTTATATTAATATTAGTATTAATATATTTTTTAAGCCCCTATGAGTCATGACTAGGTCTACTATCCACTCAATAAATTTAGGTTTAATTATATATTTGGTCCCTTACATTTATTTTAAGTTTCAATTTGGCCTTATGCGTTTAAAAAATATCAATTTGGTCCCTTACATTTTCACCGTTTGCATTTGTTAGTCATTTTCGTCAAATTTGTCACATGTGGCAGCCGGTTTGCATATGTAAACAAATACATGGACACTTAGATACGTGTACAATTGATACCATATTAGTGACAAAACTAACGAAAATGACTAGCTAATGTAAATGGTAGAAACATAAGAGACGAAATTGATATTTTTTAAATGTAGACCAAATTAAAACTTAAAGTAAACGTAAGTGACCATACTAAACCATAAATTTATCTTTTTATTTTTTTAACTTTTCACTACTTTAACTTCTCAATTTCCACATATTTTCTCTCTTAACTATACTATTCTTCTCACTTAATTTATCTAAGCATTAATTTCTTCTCTCCCAATTTTTTTTTTGTCTCTTTCTCTTGTTTTTACTTCCTTTGAATGAGATTAGTCACATGTATAGAGTTGGTATTAAAACTCCGTAGATACTAATTGTAATTTATATGAACTTTTATGTATTTCAAGTTTTGTCATTATATTTGTGTATTTAGTAAAAATTCGTAACACATTTCTTTAATTAAAATATATGCACTATTTTTTAGCTCCCACCGGCAAAAATTTCTGGATCCGCCACTGATCAATGGTTATATTATTTCTAATATGCTCCCTCACACGATAGTCTATTGGGCTTGAAGTGTGCATAGTGTATAGGTCCGATCACCATATACTTTTTAATTAATTCCACTTTTTAATTAGAAAGTGTGGGAGGAGGGATTGAACATGTGACCATTAAGTCATAGAGGTTCTGATACTATATCAAATAATTTATCCCAAAAGCTTAAGCTGTTATCAATGGTTATATTATTTCTAATAGAAAGTGGGAAGAAGGGTGTGGAACGAAAAGTGGGGGAATTCTCCCCGCCTTGTCACGGTTTCTCATGTCAATTTTTTTATTCAAAACTTCTTAACACATAATTAAAGTTATTATAAACATATGCATAAATTGTAGGGATAATTCAATAAGGATCAATTGTATTGTGAAGGATGGATGCTTGTTAATTAGGTTGACAATTCGGATAACGTATGTGTATATGACTTTTACATTAGTCAATGTGTAAAGTTAATCACAATATGATGATAATGAGGTTCCAAGCATACTACTAGTATGTCGAGTGTGGAATAAAAAGCCAAACCCAAATGGCCAAATCTAATATTGGAAGTGGTCATAACTCATTTTCTAACTTATAGATTTAAATTGCATGGAAGCTTCATATATGCAGAAAATGCACGTTTCACAAAGGTTAGATACCCTTTTGCATTGCCACTAGATTATGCAAGACAATATAATACATTCAACATGCTAGTACTCCATAAATTTACAGTCAACTAATAGCTGTATGATCTCCCCGGTCAATGTAATTGTAAGTTGTAACAATTTGCGTGTTTTGAAGATCTGTTCCCAATGTCAAAGCCTTAATTAACATCTTAGTACTATAAATATTCCTACATGTACACTTGGAGTTTCAATGAATTATTATATATTTACAAAAAAAAAAAAAAGAATTATTATATGTACAACTCAAATTCAAATATCAAATGATGCAAATGCCAAAATAAATTCTTGTGGACGGGTTCTACACTACATTACACGAAGAGATGCATGTGAGCTAGCGTATCCCATATGCTTCATTTATTAATCTGCATGTGTAAAAAAAAAAATTATATTAATCTGAAAAATGCACACACAAAAATACGGTGACTTCTAAAGTAAATGAGCAATTAAGTCTCTCACCGATGTACCACTAAAAATATATCATGGCAGTAAGTGTTTTCTATCCTAGCACACAACCTCGCACATCTCATCTTAGTTCTCATGGGTCTTATATAACATGCATGAGACATGAGTTTCCCTCTTCTTTCGGCCGGTAAACGGACCGTTTATTTTTCTGTCGATGAAGGTCATGATATGCCACTCTGTTTTGTTTTTGTTAGTTTAGTTACTAGACATTTTTTAAATTTTGGTGAGAGGAAACCCAACAACACAGCGCAATAGTAAAATGCATAGGCATACACACACCACACTTTTTATACATCATGATTATTCCAACAAACATGTACAAGCATGACTATTAACACTGATTTAAAACAACAAATGTCAGGTTCTCATCAAGCTTACTTTTAGTCTGAATTATCCTTAAATTTTGACTCTCGTCGGCCGAAACAAACAACATTGACCAGAATCAACAGACCTCCCAACCTCTATGCATTGAAGTAAATGTTCCACCACCATTAGCAACTGCATACTCAAGGATTGATTCTCTAGCACAATGTTCCCATGCTCTTGCTACATCTTTAATCAACCATGGTACATTAATACTTTGGAGATTCAATTTCAGCTTTGCTTTTGCTCTCTCAAATAGAGCTCTCAGGTCATCACTGTAATTCAAATTATTAAACACAATTAAACAAATTAAGGTCAAAAATTACATATAATGCCAATATAATACATCATCTATCATTAATAAGATACAATAATAGATACCGGAAACTTTATGATAATGTTTATTGAGTTCTATGGTTGTCTAGTGAAGAAAATAATAGTATAATACACTCTGCAGCTTCAACCCATTGTACACAAAATACTCAAAGTATACAAACCTAACTTGAATAGTACTCAAAATTAGATGCATAGTTGCTCCAAAGTATAAATGCAAGAGAATACATTCATAGTCTCTGACCTGACTTTCAACGGCAACTCATCGAGAATAACAAGAGAGGAAGACGGATAACTTGCAGGAATAAGCAACCGCAGCGGTTTCATCAGTGACTGCAAAACGAATATACACAGTCAATAAGATAAAAACCAAAATAATCAATGCTAATAGTTCAAAACAAAATATAAAAATCATTCACCTTTTTATCAGAAGTGAATTTTGAGACAAGGTTCTGATTGATAGTCACTGCATTGTACATGATTTTAACAAGTAATCCTTCACTTTGCTCAGCAGCTAGTCCAACCGCAGATTCAACATTTTCCTTTTCAGCGATAACCACCTCGCAGTCAAACAGTCGATTGTTTATCTCTTTTATTTCTCCTAAAAGATTCTGATTTTCCTGCTAGAGTTAACAATGTGACAGTAAGATACTAGTAAGAAGTGAGAAAAAATATGCTATACTCTTGTAGTAAATTTCAATGGTAAAAGAAGAAGATTACCACAGTTTTAGGGGGTTTTCCTTTCATTGTGAATGAATCCAAGTTAGATTCTGCAGTTTCAGTGAATTGATTGAAACCGTCAAGCATGCTACCACAAATGCTAGAGGTATCAAACGCAGTAGCAACAAAGCTGCGAGGCTTTTTGTATCCTGTAAGAACAAATCATTGCTAGTCACAATCTTGCGGATGAACATGCATTAATATCGTATACAAATTATATATTTCAGTAGCAAGACCATACCTTCGGGAAAAGTTGTTAGTCCTAGTTCATCAACCACCTCATCATTCGAATGAACCACCTCTTTAATTTCACCAACTGCTGCCCTCAGTGCTTCAGGCGAAATAGATGTCAACTGAAAACAATATCAGATTCATAGAGTTTACTATGTATGTATCAGCACACATCTTTTATGATCCAATGGCAAAACAAATAAGGAGCAGGCACAAGTTTTATAGGCCAACCACTTTAATCAGTCGTTGCATTGCAGGACTCAGCTCTTCAGAATCGAGTGTAGGTTTCCGAGAAACTTGATTTTGATTATTGCTTTCTTTAATCAAGGGTGAAATCCTCTGAGTGTTGGACTTGCTCCCTGCACCAAATGCTTCAGTTGCTGAAATCTCTGGAGAGTTGATGCTTTCACCAAATCCTTCGAGGGCAATGTTTGTCTGCTGTTCTACAGCGTTGTCGGAGCCTAAGATCGAAATATATAGTAAATAAATGTTTTCTAGCTACCTCATATAGAAGATCATTTAATAAACTACAAAAAAGAATAAATAATGGTTACCCTTTGAGATCGACGGTTGATTTATACTGCTTGGTGAACTGTCAATTGGCATTGCAACTTGGTGATCTTGAAAAGTGGCTGCAATGATCATCAGCTGAATGAGATAGTCGGAATGACCACTAGCGAAAATGTCGTGGCATGAAAATTTTAAATATCAGAAACAAAATACTTCTCCAAACTCATCAAGAACAACATTTGGAAGCTTGCAAATAAGTCAGGAAAATCGAATTTCCTGTTTATAGTAAATACACATGCTTAATATTGAAGGTTAGAAAAGTTTTCATGACCTTGGAAGCATTATAGAAAACATACTTAAACCATTCCAATATGTAGAGAAATGAATAATTCACCTGAGGCAGAAGGGCTAGTGATCAGATTTTTGGCTTCGGCATCCATCCCATACCGTGCACGTATTGACTTTAACCTCATTGCTATCAAACTAATGTACTCATACTGTAGTGCAAACAGATTTAGTTGGTAAGTTACTATTGTTTTCAAAAGTTATTTCACAAAGATCCTGAACTAAAAAACCTACAATACGGATAAAATATTTCGCAAAGTGAAAGTCGTAATATTGCACACACAAGGTTAAAAGTGATACCTCAGTTTTGGCTGAAGCATTAACTTTCTCCTCAAATAGTTTTACAATTTGAACAAGCTCAGGCAAAGAAACATTTAGATTGGGACAAACATGCGTGATTAATTCATCCACGCTGCTCCGAATATATTACATTTAACCAGATGGGATCATGTCAGAATATTGAAGAACTTCATAAAATTTATAAACACACAAAATTTAAAGTTTTTAACCATACAAGATAAAAGGTAAGGTATTCAATTAAAAGAAAACTTGTGTAGGCATGTTTCTTACACACACTCTTCACAATCCTATTTCTGTTCTCTTTCATTTTCCATCTTTCGGTCGTACTGTTGGCTACTTGCTTACCGCGTTCCATTTTGATTGAGAAGTACTCAAAATCTACCTGAAAAATCACAAAATTTACAAAAAAGTAAAAATTCGGAGATCATTTATACTATGAACCCTAAACCAACAAAATATCATAAAACAAAGGACTTGACATTCATCAAACATAACAATCAGATTATTTATTTATCAGAAACAGAATTTTGTATATCAGAATTAACATCAGTATGATATGCATGAGAATACATCCAAATTCATGAATCTAACCTAAGCCAATTGAACAATTAATCAATGATTCAATTCCAAACCTAATAAACACATCAAAAAAATTGATGCAATGCATCAATTAAGTAATAAACATACTCAATGATGAATTCAGATATAGAAATTCAAGAATAAAAAGATGAGTGAGAGAGTGTTACTTACTAGAATCAAGAATGAATGAGTTCAGAGAATGAGAAAACAGAGTAAAAAAGAAACTTTGTGTAGTTTAATTGTCAAGTTTTCTATTCTGTTAAAAGTTGGTTAGAAAACTTTATATATACGCGCCAATGAATTGGGAGTTCAAAAAGGCACACGTGTGAGACTACAGTTGTTATCATGTGTCTCGATGTATAGGATATTTTCCTATTCTGTTAAGAGTTAGTTATAGCAATGACAGGTGTCAATTGCTGATTGGTCCTATCTTTGATTCAGTTATGGGTGACCAAAATCAAAACTTGTGTTAGTTATAGCAATGTGGGATAAGTAAATTTTACTTTTGTTGGATTTTTACTGTGCCTATTTGCGGGGATTTAGAATCCTTGGAGTTTAACAATAAAATT
Source organism: Trifolium repens (assembly GCA_030408175.1). NCBI lineage: Eukaryota > Viridiplantae > Streptophyta > Magnoliopsida > Fabales > Fabaceae > Trifolium > Trifolium repens. The sequence goes on from CP125850.1 coordinate 12,744,704, forward strand.
TAACACAATTTTTATCTCAAATTGTGGAGGTCTGAAAAATCACCCACTATCCGACGCGTTTTTTATGAAGCACGGACACCGGAGACGACACGGACACTAACATATCAACTCTGATAATAATTTGAAAAAATGACACAATTCAATATAATTACAAGTGTCGGTGTCTGAACACGTGTCCGACACCGGGATACGCCTAATTCAAGGAGTGTCAGTGCTTCATAGGGTTCAAGGATGTGATTTTGTATATTGGATGAAATGGAGTTCAATTTGCTTTAATAGATTTTACTTTTTATTGTTGAAACATTGTAAGTTTGCATTTTACTTCTCAGTTCTTATAGTTTGTTGATGAAACTTTGTCAATTCATTTTTGTTATCAATCTACTTGCGATTATCATGGAATACTTGAATACTTTTTAAAATAGTTGTGATTTTGTTTGGTTATTGTCTTGTTCCATGTTATTGACAACATATATATCATCAGTTTTCAATTTCATTGTCATTTATTGATGGTTATTAATATATTATTACATTATATTCATTGTTCCATGTTATTAAATTAAATTTTCAGAGACCAAAATAAAGATTTGTCCAATAAAATTCAAAATGCAACATCCATAAAAATGCTCGAAATTCTCAAACCCTTGTTACTCATATCAGCATACATCCTATAATACATTTTCCTCATCTTTTTGCAGCCGCTCCACGGCGGTAAAGTATTTTCTACCCTACACGCACCCTCATACATCTCACTCATCTTAGTTCTCATGGGTCTTATCCCATGAAACATGAGTTTCCCTCTTCTTTCGGCCAGTAAACTGACCGTTAATTTAATAATTTTTCTGTCGATGAAGATCATGATATGTTCACTCCGTTTTGTTAGTTTAGTTACAAGAAAGACATTGACATTGTTTAATATTTGGTAAGAAGCGCAATAGTAAAATGCATAGGCATACACACACCACACTTTTTATACATCATGATTATTCCTACAAACATGTACAAGCATGAGTATTAACACTGATTTAATACAACAACAAATGTTAGGTTCTCATCAAACTTATTTTTAGTCTGAATTATCCTTAAATTTTGTCTCTCTTCGGCTGAAACAAACAGCAGTGACCAGAATCAACAGGCCTCCCAACCTCCATATGTTGAGGTAAATGTTCCACCACCATTAGCATCTGCATACTCAAGGATTGCTTCTCTAGCACAATGTTCCCATGCTCTTGCTATATCCTTAATCAACCATGGTACATTAATACTTTGGAGATTCAATTTCAGCTTTGCTTTTGCTCTCTCAAATAGTGCTCTCAGGTCATCACTGTAATTCAAATTATTAAAAGACAATTACACAAATTAAGGTCAACAACTGCATATATTGCAAATATAATATATCATCTATCATTAATAAGATACAATAATAGATACTGGAAACTTTATGATCATGTTTATTGAGTTATATGGTTGTCTAGTGAAGTAAATAATACACTCTGCAGCTTCAAACCATTGTACAAAAAATAGTCTCAAAGTATGCAAACATAACTTGGTAAGTTCTCAAAATTAGATGCATAGTTGATGAAAGAGAATACAATATAGTTTCTAACCTGACTTTCAACGGCAGTTCATCGAGAATAACAAGAGAGGAAGACGGATAACTTGCAGGAATAAGCAACCGCAGCGGTTTGATTAGTGTCTGCAAAACCAAATATACACAGTCAATCAGACGAAAACCAAAATAATCAATGCGAATTGTTCAAAATAAAATATAAAATCATTCACCTTTTTATCAGAAGTTAATTTAGACACAAGGTTCCGATTGATAGTCACTGCATTGTACATGATTTTAACAAGTAATCCTTCACTTTGCTCAGCAGCTAGTCCAACCGCAGTTTCAACATTTTCCTTTTCAACGATAACCACCTCGCAGTCAAACAGTCGATTGTTTATCTCTTTTATTTCTGCTAAAAGATTCTGATTTTCCTGCTAGAGTTAACAATGTGACAGTAAGATTCTAGTAAGAAATGAGAAAAAAGTATGGCATACTCTTCTAGTAAATTTCAATGGTATTAAAAGAAGATTACCACAGTTTTAGGGGATTTTCCTTTCATTGTGAATGAATCCAAGTTAGATTCTGCAGTTTCAGTGAATTGATTGAAACCGTCAAGCATGCTACCACAAATGCTAGAAGTATTAAACGCGGTTGCAACAAAGCTGCGAGGCATTTTGTATCCTGTAAGAACAAACCATTGCAAGTCACAATCTTGCGGATGAACATGCATTAATATCGAATGCAAATTATATACTTTAGTACCAAGACCGTACCTTCGGGAAAAGTTGGTAGTCCTAGTTCATCAACCACCTGGTCAAACAAATGGACCACCTCTTCAAAATCATCAACTGCTGCCCTCAGTTCTTCAGGCGAAATGGATGTCAACTGAAAACAATATCAGATTCGTAGAGTTTACTATATATGTATCAGCACACATCTTTTACGAGACAATGAAAAAACAATTAAGTTTTATAGGCCAACCACTTTAATCAGTCGCTCTATTGCAGGACTTTGCTCTTCAGAATCGAGTGTAGGCATCTCAGAAACTTGGTTTTGATTATTGCTTTCTTTAATCAAGGGTGAAATTCTCTGAGTGTTGGAATCTGTCCCTGCACCAAATGCTTCAGTTGCTGAAATCTTTGGAGAGTTTATGCTTTCATCAAATCCATCGAGTGCAATGTTTGTCTGCTGTTGTACAGCATCGTCGGGGCCTAAGATTGAAATATATAGTAAATAAATGTTTTCTAGCAACCTCATATAGAAGGTCATATAAAAAACTATAAAAAAAGAGTGAAATGGTTACCCTTTGAGATTGACGGTTGATTTATACTGCACGGTGAACTGTTAATTGGCATTGCAATAAACTGTCGGATTGATAGCACATCAGGTGACCGTTGCTTAAAAACATTTACAATGCGTTGTATATAAACATGTATTTCGTTTGGCCGATCCTTCATATCGATAGTGATCTGGCTTTTACTCAGTTCAAAGAGCGAAAAAATATTTTCCATTTCACTCTTATGAAGTCTCAAATTGTTTAAGCGTTCAGTAGATCGATCAGTCTGAAAAAATTTAATATAAATGAGAAAAATTAGTGGTAAAATTAAGATGGAAAGCATACAAATCAGAGTTGTCTAGAATCATAATTTGATTGAAAAGTTCACAAACCTGAAGGTTCTTACAAACATATTTGTAATATGAACGGAGTATAAAGTTATAATTCCGTTTCAGAATTTGAAGCTGCAATAAGAAAATAACACAACATTATTGTTAACTAATGTTAATTTAGAAAATTTCACAAATCATGTTAACAATATTACCCTATTATAAACATTCTTCTGCCAGTCTATGTTTGCATTTGTTCCAGCTTCAAGTAATAGAATGATCAGAATAATAAAACATCCTCCAGAATAAAATCAAATGTTTCTGTACCAAAAATTAACATTATTGATCTAGTGAAACATATCAGGATTAACCAATTCTAATACTTAAAATATTTTTAAAAACAAAGGTAATATTGTAAGACATTTATCATATATATTCAAGCATTTCTCTTCAAATTCGTGCATTCAACATTTCAAAAGTGAAAATAATGTATTTTTCAATGCAAAAGTTCTACTTAAGCCATTTCAATATGTAAAGAAATGAAAAATTCACCTGAGACAGAAGGGCTAATGAGCAGATTTTTGGCTTCAGCATCCTTCCGAAACCGTGCACCCCGTGCACGTATTGACTTTAACTTCTCTTCCACCGAACTAAGGTACTCATCCTGTAGTGTAATGCAGAAGCTAGTATAATTATGAAAAACACTTTGTATTGACAAAACACACTTTGAATTTTTCAGAAACCGATTTCTTGTAATATAAAAGTTGATTCTTGAATTACAGAAACAAGCAAAGATCCCGAATTAAGTATTTCGCAGAAAGAAAGTCATAATATTGCACACACAAGCTTGAAAGTGATACCTCAGTTTTGGCAGAAGCATGCATTCTCTCCTCAAATTTTTCTGCTCTTTGAATAAGCCAAGGCAAATTAAATTTTAGATTGGGAGAAACATTCTTGATAAATTCATCCGCACTGAAACGAATATAATACATTGAAGAACTTCATAAAATTTATAAACATAAAGAATTAAAGAAAATCCGCAATTTGAATCGTATTTTTGTGTAGGCATGTTTCTTACATATTCTTCACAACCTTATCTCTCTTCTCTTTCATTTTCCATCTCTCGGTCGTACTGCTGGCAACTTGCTTGCCGCGTTCCATTTCGATTGAGAAGTACTCAAAATTTAAGGCAAAAAGAAAAATCAGAGATCATTTATACTATGAACTGTAATAACCTTTATAATGTAGCATAGAATTAACATTCCTCAAACATAACAATCAGATTATTTATTTATCAGAAACAGAATTTTGTATCTCAGAATTAACATCACTATGATATGCATGAAAATTCATCCAAATTCATGAATCTAACCTAAGCCAATTGAACTAGTACAAAAGATCCAAACATCAATTAATCAATGATTCAATTCCAAACCTAATAAACACATCAAAAGAATTCATGCAATGCATCAATTAAGTAATAAACATACTCAATGATGAATTCAGGTATAGAAATTCAAGAATAAAAAGATGAGTGAGAGAGTGTTACTTGCTAGAATCAAAGAGTGAATGAGTTCATTAAATGAGAAAACAGAGCAAAAAAGAAAACGTTTTGTAGTTTGAGTGTCAAGTTTTCTTTTATATAAACGCGCCAATGAATTGGGAGTTCAAAAAGGCACTTGTGTGAGACTACGGTTGTTATCATGTGTCTCAATGTATAGGATAGTTTCCTATTCTGTTAGAGTTAGTTATAGGCTTATAGCAATGACAGGTGTCAATTGTTGATTGGTCCTATCTTTGATTTAGTTATTATGGGTGACCAAAATTAAAAGTATTTGGATTTTGGATACAAAACAAAAAAATTAAATGAGAAAATATTAAAATTATGTGAAACTCAATTAAACATTTTTCATTTGTGTATGTTTCCAAACAGTTTTTATGAAACTAAAAAACAATTTTTTGGATTGTGCCCAAGCAAGACTTACCCTTAGTCTATGATCCAATACATCAATAATTTTATGAAACTAAAAAACAATTTTTTTCCTTATAATCTATTATTATATATAAAAAGGATACAAATTTTTTGGATGACTTTTTCACTATTCCTACTAGCCGCCACAACAAAAAAAGGAGGTTAAGTAGTTATCAATTAACTAAGTCCAATAGAAAAAAGATTAAGTAGTTAATTATATTTGCACAATAGAGAATTTCGATCACAAAAAAAAAATATCGATCACACATATTTTCAGTTTTTTTTGTGGCTAGTAATTATAATAACTAGCGGCCAAACAGGCACGTTCCGTGCCCGTTTGGATGATTCGTGTTTTCTATTTTACGGAGGTATATAAATTGTAAAACTATCTTTGTTTTAACTCGTTTTGTTATATAAGCATTTGGTGGTTACTTTTTTATTGGTAGTTCTTTTTAAGGGTAAAGTAAGAATAATGAAAAAGACATTCAAAAAATTTGTATCTTTTTTATATAGTTAGTTTTTTTTTTCTTTGTAGTTTTTTTAAGGGTAAGATAGGAATAATGAAAAAATAATCCCAAAAATTTGTATCCTTTTTATATATAGTAATAGATAACTAGAGGGAGTATTCGGTCCAGGAGGAGTTCATTAAAAATCTTAGTTTCTGATAAAACAAAACTTAGAATCAGTAACAAAATGTATGTGTACTATTGTCTATTGTCAAAAAAAAAATGTGTACTATTTTCTTATCACACACCAAATCACTAGCCAGTAGCCACAATATTTTTAAATCTGTCAAAAACACAGTTTGTACGAATAAATTATCAAATTAATTTATATTTTTTTATATCACATACATTTATTTTTCAATGTACAAAAAATTTAAATTCACTTATAAATGTGATTGGAGAAAGTCCTGTTTGAGAAACTAAAAATAGATATATGGTAAATATTTTTAAAATATAAAATATGTTATTTTTAATATAAATTTACTACTATTGTCAAAAAAATATAGTATAAATTTACTACTCCCTCCGTCCCATTTTAAGTGACACATTTGACAATTTCACACATATTGAGAAAATTGTATAATTAAAAGAGAGATAATATTAATTTTACCAAATTACCCATGTATGCACTTTTTCTGCCCAATAATGATTAGAAAAGCACATTCTTTAAAAACATTTATAAGGGGTAGAAATAGAAAAATAACATGGAAAATTGAAATGGGTCAAATATTATGGGACAATTTTTTTTTGCAAATGTGTCGTTTAAAATGGGACGGAGGGAGTACTATTTAATTCATGAACCGTATTGTACCAAAAAAAATAAAAAATTCATGAACCAAAGTCATCTGCATAATCTTTGGTTTGATCAACATTGAACTCTCCAATTGAAAGCAAATGAAAATCTCTGAAATAGTAGTAGTATCCAAAGCTGCCAAGTGCCAACCAACCATCTGCAAATAAATCACGTTCTATATCACGTGAAGCATCCCAGAAAAAACTACTAAAATCAATGTAAACCTAATCATGTGCTGATTTAGCTTTGGGACTTGTAAACTTAATTAGTCAAAGATTTGCACATGATCATACCTGCAATGCACCCTCTGTTGATTTTTCACATTTTAGTCCAAACTATCGGACAAAAATATTGTACTTTTACACAGCACTTTAAAAAAACAATTGTACACCTACTTAATATATACTCGTAGTACTTTAAAAAAAAAAATAGTGTACTTTTATAATAACATTTCTTCATTTGAGTTGCAAAAGGTAAGTATGAACAGAATAGTTCATTTGTGTTGCAAAAGGTAAGTATTATACATCATAAATATTTAAGGCTTTGAATAAATTTTATCGTATACATGTTTAGTAGAGTTGTAGTATTTTCAACAATTTATCCAGATATTTGTCAAAAAAAAAACAATTTATCCAGATAATAAAAATTTATTACGTAATTTTGTGAGGAAAAAAATTTCAATTTTTCTCATTTATTAAGCCTTCTATTTATTTAAACCAAAGAATAGTTTTAATATTAAACACGCAACAACTCAAAATATTTTGTCAAATATGTTATTACTCTGTGTTAGAATAATATAAAACCATTGATATGTCATATTATAACAGCTTAAACTTTTGGGATAATCGGTTATTTGACATGATATCAGAGTCTCTATGACTAAGTGGTCTAGAGTTCGATCCACGCTCCCCTCACTTTCTAATTAAAAAGTAGAATTTAAGCATATGGTAGGTGGACCTCTTTATTTCTTTAGTTATACTAAAAATAGAAATAAAATTAAAATAAATTTTTTTATTATGTGCAAATTTACATATATTAAAAAATAAAAATAAAAAAGTAATTTTGCATTGAAACTTATGAATTTTATATTAAACATAACACTTTTTAATAAATAATTTCGCATATGAGACAAATCCATTTAAAATTGTAAGTAAAATTCAATTAGATGAATGTTGTTTTTTTTTTTTTGAAGGATTTAGATGAATGTTGTTGTCATGAGTTAAACACACTTTCCAATAAAATATCATTAAATTTGATTCTTTTAACATTTTCTATTATAAATATATGTCCCTAACTCATCAGTTACAAACATAGATCGAGCAATTGAAAAACATCCCTCGTATCCAAGTCAACAAAAGACCAACATGAAATCCTTGTCTACCTTAATCATTGTTGTGATCTTTGCCACAACATTGATCCTTTCACTTGAAGTAAATGTAACCAAAGCTAGGACTTATCCATCATCTTCATCCCAAGTTTCAAAAATGCTTTCATCATTCCAATCTCTCTCACATAAACAAGGGACATCAAAATCATCTCAAGAACATGAGGTAGTTACAAGTCTTAGACACATACCACCTAGCAGACCAAATCCAACACAGAACAAGTAATTAACATATTCCACTTAATTTCTTTCATTAAGTGTCTCTAATCATTGTGTTTTAACAAAGGGTGTGTGTTTATCAGGTTAAAGCCTAAGACAAAGGATTGAGCAGATAAATTGGTGGTGATGGTGCTACATGGAGCTCTGTAGATTCAGACTTAGAGCTAGCATCAACTTTGTTTTGTTCAATGTTTCTCAACTTTAATTGTAATTCCTAGTTTTGTTAGTCGTAGTGATATATATAGTTCAGTTTAGATTTCAATTTATTTTCTCTTGTTTTAGATTATAGATAGTATAGGAGGCAATGAGTGTAAAGAAGAAAAGTAGTAGCCATCATAATAAGATTGAAATTTATTATTTTGAACGGGTAACTCAACGGAGTCTCTAATTTCATCTTATATTTTTAAGTTGTACGTAACTAAATCCTATAAAATCGATTTATAAAGTGAAAATTTGCTTCACTTATAAATATATCTTCATATTACATGTCAACAAGACTTTCAAGATATCCCCTTAATTACTTCATTCTATAAAATTCACTTTACAAAATAGGAATGAACATGGTTTGATTTTGGAGGAAAATCGAACTGAATCAAACTGTTTTTAAAAGTTAAAATAATCGAATCAAACTGAACTGTTTGTCTTTAAAACCGAACCGAACTGTTAAAATGGTTCGGTTTTATGATTTTAAACTAAACTAGAACTAACTTTTCACTAAAAAACCGAACCGAACTGTTTCAGTTTGGTTTCAAAACTATTAGGTATGATTATGTTTTTTTTGTTCGGTTTGATTTAGTTTGACAGTTCGGTTTGGTTTTTAGTTTTTTTCCCACCCCTATATAAAGGGCTGAACCATTAAACTATGTTTGTTTATAAGTGAGAACCAAGAACACTTTTTACATGGTCACAATTCAATTATCCTCGAGGGTGATCTTACACTAAAACTATTGTCCAAGCCAATTCACATATGATGCGAGATTTCTATAATATTTTGGGTATTATGGTAGATATTTTGTTTGGAGGGACGTAACGAGGATAAAAGCGGGGGTGTATATAGAAAAACTCCTTAACATTACTAATTAAGCGAACCAATTATAATTTTTGTTTTAAAAACAAAAAGCGTAAAAACCTTTGCGTTGTGCACTGAGCTCTGTTGAATCGGTTGGCAAAGTTGCGCTATTGAAACCCAAGGCTCCCTCCCAGGTACTCTTTCTTCACATCTTCTCTCTCTTTTTCTTTTGTTTATTATTTTGATTTTGAAATGGATAATCTAAGGGCATGATTTAGGAGATATGTTTTCAATTTTAGTTTTATCGAGAATTTTTGAATTTCTATTGCTTTAGCTTTAGATGCTTCGATTCCCGTTTTCTTGTTCTGTTATTTATTTATTTAGAAGCTTATATTTGCCAATTATCCCAAAATATTGCCAGATTAAGCTTTGTTAATTAAATGAGTTTAGAGAAATTGATCAAGACAAGTTTGATACTACTTAATAACAAGTATATACATTAATGAAATAATTAATCTATAATTAGGTGGGAAATGGGAATCAATTCGTCACATTTAATCACTTCAGCTTGCTGCTGTATTGTGGGCTTAGGAATGAACAACCGACACATACACGGACACCTAAGATGACACTGACACGTGTAGAACACCGGTCACCTTTGATAAGAACTGTCAGCGACATAGAAGCTGTGATTGCCATTTTAAATTTTTGTAATTCCACTTCACTCATGTCATCATTCCATTGCAACTTATTCTCCGTTATATTCTTAGTTTGGATTGAGCGGCAATGATATATTCATTATATTTTAAGAAACTTTGTTTTATTATATATGTATCTTTACAAGGAAAGAAGTATTTTTATATCACATAGTATTGTATCCGATACTCGTGTTGTGTCTGACATACTATGTAACAGTCTATTTCAGTTTTTTGAAGGTAGGGTTTTATGCGATATGCATGGTTGTGTCAGTATAGGAGTGTTGGTTGTTTGAAGGAGACGTGCGGGTCTTGATGGAGAAAAGTGATCCATTTAGTCTCAACTATTGCTTTGCCTTTGAGGTTGAGCGATACCTGTTTTTTCTTAGTTTGCCTTGAAATTAGAGGTGGGACAAGAAAACTGCAAAATTCAGGGATGGATTGTAAACCCCCCCCCCCCCCCCTATATAATGCTTTAGCTGAAACTGGTATCTTTGGTGGTAACCTACAAAGTTTATTTTGTTGTTTGACTTTTCAAATTGTTTGTTTTGAACGGATGGAATACTTTGGGCCTATTTGATATTCTCCTCAAAAAATTGCATTTTAGTTTCAAAAATTTAATAACTACAAACATCTTTGATGAATTACTCTTCAACTAGCCTTATGATAAGTGTTTTTTAGAAATGTTTATTGTACAAAATTATAGTAAGTATGGGTCATTGGAGGGGATGGTTATCATGGAGGCTAGAAGCAAATATAGGTGGCTGAAGGATATCTGCGGGCTTGAGAGTAGGGATGTCAATTTCATCTGTTAATGGGAATCCCCGCGGAGATTGTCCTGTTGGGGATCCGAAGATGGGGAATTTCATCTGTCAATTTCATCAAGTTGAGAGTGATGTGCAGGGTGAACAAACCTATTGGGTTGCTGATTACTGACAAGGGTGGTTTGGAGGAACGTAATGGAAACATCATTTTGGTAGGTTGTTTAACTTAGCAATACTTAAGAAGGGTTCTTGGGAGGAACGTATGGAAACATCATTTTGGTAGGTTGTTTAACTTAGCAATACTTAAGAAGGGTTCTTGGGAGGAACGTAATGGAAACATCATTTTGGTAGGTTGTTTAACTTAGCAACACATAAAGATGTGACGGTTAGTGATATGAGTCTTTGGGTTGAGGTTGTGTGGGTGCGAAGATGGGAGTCGAGGAGAGGACTATTTCAGTGAGAGGTGTGTGTTCAGTTACAGCATCTTATGATGTGATTCTTAAAGAAATTAACCTACCCGGAATAAGGATAGATATAAAGGTGGGCAATAAAGTGGTTCCATCAAAATTGTACATCTTTATTTGGAGATTACTTCAAAACAAGATCCCAACCAACGATAACTTAACTAGGAGAGGCATTCTTAATGATAGTGAAAGACTGTGTTGGGGGTTGCGTTAGTGACAAAAGTCTTACACTTCTATTTATTTTTAGTGTACAACATTTTGGAGTGTTGGGGGAAGAATTATAGGCTGGTTGAGAGTGCACACTGCGCTATCCAACTCCGCACACTAGATTATTGGGAGGAGATCGTGTAATATATCAGAAAGTATCGTTGATCTGGTTTGCATGTATATGTTCATTGTAGAAAACATGAAATAGAGCAGAGTTTAGAATAAACAAATTGTAACTGGGAGGATGTTGGAGGAGGTTAAGTTATTTGCTTTGATCCTGGCATCTTGTCGTGTGTGGATGGTGATTGAGTATGTGACTGGCGTATCTGAAATGGATTGTTCCGTGAAGAGTGAATCTTATACTGTGCCTCTGATGGTTTAGTGTTATACTGTTTTGGAGCATATGCTACTGAGATTGTGGAGACATTTCTAATGGTACCTAAGGGGCAAGAGTATCCCCAAAGGATTGGGGGTGCTTGATGTTGGGTAATTGTTAGATGTGCAAGAATTTGTAAATCTTATCTTTGGACGTAACTTGTGTCATTGTGATTTTATTAAGTGAATGAATCATCTCTTTTGCCTTTGTAAATTTATTTTATCTAGTTTTAAAATATTTAAACTGAAAACCACTCATTTGTGTTTTGGTTCTCGATTTTTTGTTTTCCATTTTGAAAAGTAAAAAAGCGAACAAGTATTTTCATGAATGGCATATTGTAAAAGAGAAAAAACATTTCTTTCATGAACACAAAAAGGGATGAAGTATTTGTTAAGGTCATGAAGAACCCTAGATCTCTTTTCCAATTCTTTGAACATGCTCCATTTGCTTGCATTTAGCTCCGTGCCTGCCACTTCATCACATGCGTTTGGATTGGGAAATTTTTGTGAATTTGGAATTTTATTACACACTGTTTGATACTCATATCATAATTTTTGTGGATGTGGAATTTGGTGCTGATTTTCTTGTGCTGCATTTAGGTGACATTTTATTGATGTCTGAGAATGAAATGGAAAATTAGATTACTGTAGGGAATCATTCAGTTTCAGTTTGTTATCAATATATTTGCATGAAGAGGTTAAAGCCTAGAATAAGGGGATATGAGTTGTAGCATCGATACATGATTGTTTCCCATCTTTAAGTTCTTAGTTTTATTCGTAGCTCATTTTTAAGTTCTTGATTTCAGAACAAAGTTTCTAGCCTTTACTGCTAATTGCCATGGCAACCAGAGGAGTAATTGCAGACAAGTGGTCAATGAGAGTTCTTTGGGCTTGTGCTATTGGAAGTGCTGTTAGTAAGCATTCTTAACCTTTTCTCAATGGAATCTTCTTCCATGAGGCCTTGTTATCAAACTAACATGTAACTTTGCGCATAAAACTTTGTTCTTATGAATCATATTTTTCTCATTATGGATGACTACTGTACTTGTCTAGGTCTGTATATGGTTGCTGTAGAAAGACAAAAACAGAATAGGCAGAAGATGCTGGCTGAAGGCTTGAACGGAATGGACTTGGGGGAAAGCAATGAAGACGTTTGATCTGCGTCGCACTCTTATTAATACTTCGTATCAAAATAACAGTTACAAATGGATACCATTTGGTTTTTCCATTAAAACATTAAATCTGTTGACATCATAATCTTGTAAGATCCTTGGTGAGGACCTGAGGGGTTGCTTGGTACTAGAGGATTGAATGATTAGCTTCTTCATCATGTTAAAATTGTCTACTTCATAAGGTATTTTTTTTCTCTTTTTGAAATGGCAAATGTTAAAATTGTTAGTTTTTTTTTTTTATATAGGTTGAATGTCGAAATTTAGTGTTGTAACATCGTATACTGGTGTGCCAGGAATTTCATTTAGTAATTAACCTCTTTATTATTTCACTTAACTCATTGATCTACCAAACCATTCTTATATCCCTCTTATACTTCTAGGTTACCTACAAAATCATTTTCATTCTTGTATGTATCGAAGAGTTTAATTTCGTTAAGTTGTCGGTATAAGTACTTTTGCACAAGTAAAAAATCACAATCATTAATGTTTGGGTCCCGTAGAAGTAGCTAGTTATAATTAAGGTCAAACAATTTTAATGAACCAACAATATTTTTTTTGTCAAGTTGCCTAATGAATAGAAATTTCACCCTTACTAAAGGTGAATAAGTGGAGCAACTTGTTGAAATATGATGCACATTTCTAGATATTTTTAGAATATACTACTATTAGCAATTTATAGGATAATTAAGTAATGATGCACATGACTAGAATTTCTAGAATGCTTTAGTAGTTACTAGAATAAATCAATACCACATATGCATTAGGAGATATCATGAAAGTTCTAGAATGTAGTATCTAGAATGTTCCTCTTACACCTATAAATAAGTAAACTTATGTACAATTGTATTCAAGCCTTTGACATGGAATGACAGTAACAATTAGGTCTTCACCATACTACTACATCTCTCCTCCTACAATAAGTTGATTACTAATTAGTTGTTACCTCTTGTCCCATGTTACCAAATACTAAGCTCTCACACTACTTGCTACTATCTTTCAACTATCAACTAAAGTCTTCTACACTATTCAACTATTTTCTAAACTATCACTACTACCATCAACTACTAACAATTTGTATCAGAGCCGCGTTCGGTCATTCACTGGGCATAGGAAACTATTTCTTCTTGCCACCTACTATTTGATTAAAACCAGAAAATTAAATGGGATCTCTGACTCAAACACAAAAGAAGTACAGGTGGCCACACGGCTCGACTCTGTTTTAGTTCAAACCCAAAACTAAAAATGAGAGAGAGGAGTTCAAGTAGCCTAAGAGCTCGACCCTCTTAAGATCAAGTCCAACTAATGTCAAACTTTTGGCAAATAAGACTCGAGTTTAGATAGAGTATAAGCACAGACGATAAATACAAATGGAGACTTGTTGCCTCTGAGGCTCAACTTGAGTACAAGCCTAAAAAGACAAATTCAACTACTAAGACAAGAATGAGTCCCTGACAAAATTCTCCTCTAAGAACGATAAGGAGACTCACATACAACTAATCAACAAGAATGGCCCTTGTCTGAAGTCCTTGACAAGACTTACAAGGAGATTCACATTCAACAAAGAATTAAAGAGTTTTCCTTGTTATAAGGTATTTAAAAAGATCAACAAGGAGGATCACAAGCACAACTAATTAGGAGCAAGAATGATCCCTATTAAGGAGTCTTCAACAAGACTGACAAAGGAGGCCAATGATAAATATTATAACAAGAGGTGTGACAAAATTTAATCATGAATCATGATGGAGGTAATACTTTTTCAAAACCAATTATGATACATAAGACAATCAACACAAGAGGAGATAATTTAACAAATCCATATTTGAGCAATCACATATTATGATTGGAGTTACCGAAATATGCATCAAGGAGGAGTGTTAAAATATGATGCACATTTCTAGATATTTCTAGAATATATTTGCAATTTATAGGATAATTAAGTAATGATGTACATGTCTAGAATTTTTTTAAATACTTTAGTAGTTCCTAAAATAAATCAATACCACATATGCATTAGGAGATATCATGAAAGTTCTAGAATGTAGTATCTAGAATGTTCCTCTTGCACCTGTAAATTATTTGCAAGATCATTTTATTTGGCCTAAAAAATGCATTTCTTTATGAAGACAGGAAAAAAGATTGAAAATTTTAAAAGGACGCAAAACATTTTTAATCCAAGAAACAATATTTCTATAGAATAAAAGGAAAAGTACTTTTAAAGAAATGTGAGACTAATTTTGACTATAGTACACCTATCGCTCAAGGATGGGCAATAGACATTAATAGTACAAATAACTTGACAAAAGCCAAAAATCACTTATTCTTACAAAATAAAGGAAACACCACATAATAGCCCTTTGCTCATCCAACATTGTTAGCAACTTTATGCCTCATCATTTCCATTAGGTTGTTGCAGCCTCCCTAGATGTTCTTTGATATCACTGATTTATTCCCAAAAGCACAAATTAACTAATGCAGATTAAAAAATAAACCAACATAGTAAATTGATTATGATGATGGTCGACAAACCTGCATCGTGGCAAGTTGCACTCTGCTTTGTTGCATGCACAAGCATGCAATTGCAACAAAAACCACATTTTCTTGCAAAGATCGCAGCCTCCGGAAGCACGTGTGCTGCAGCGCATACCATGGCGAAAGAGGCCCTTCACTTTGAAACAATTAGGAAATCGGCAACGTGCAGCACGACATTCTGATGCATGCAGTAGAAGATCGTTCATTTCCCCTTGCTTCACTTCCCTTTGCTGCTGTAATTACATAATCCGTTTACATCAGAATCTATGCTAATATTTCATAGCATTTTTATGGTAATAATAAGATAACAATAACATCACATAAAGTAAAGATCAAAATACCAACAACATTTATGCATATTTTTTCTCTCTCTAAGGGTATCAAAAAGAATTTCATAAACTAAAAGTTCGTATCTAATTTTTTTCTTATCATTGGAGTTCCATGACGTGGCATAGAGAGTGTTAAATTTGATGATATGATACCTTATTTAAGGTACCGTATCATCAATTTAATTTTACTTTTTTTATATCAAATTAAATAAAATGGATTACATGTTAGTAATATATGATACCTAAAGTGATATAACCATTTGAGGAAAATATGTATCAATCGCATAAATTTGAAATTAAAAGGTCTAAAATCATTACATGAATCACCACATAAATTTGATAATACAAATATAATTATAAATAGTATTGTGCCTTATTTTACCTCTCTAAGAAGCTTGATATTCTCATACTTTTCAAGTTTGCAGTCTGTGTGTATGCCCATTATTTTTGCAGCCACATACATATAAAAGTAAAAACTAATGAACAATATACATACATAACATACATACAAGGGGGTGGACACCTGTTTGGGTAGGTCGGATCCAGGCCCAAAATCTCAATCCGACTCGACTCACTGGTGGTGGAGGAAGAAAAACAAGTCAAGGCATATGATAGTTTTCATTATTGTAAAATGTTAAAAATATCAACAAAATCATGTGAAAAGAATGGCGCTGAAAATGAAATGGCCAAGCAACTACCAGTCATGCTTTCGTGTGTAGAAAAGCAATTTCGTAAGTAGAAGAAGAGAGATGAGAGAAAGAATTGAAAAATCAAAAATGAAATTGAGAGAAAAAGGAGAAAACTATGAGACTTGATATAGTAGTTTAGAGTTGACACTTGACACTAAGTCTACTAGATAATACTCCCTCTAATCCTAAATATAAGAGTTAACTTGTTAGATATATTGAGAAATTAATGTATTTAGTCTACGATATAATCAGATACATCAATTTTTTAATATATCTAAAAAATTAAATTTTTCTTATATTAAAGGGAGTATAGTTAGTCCTGTGAGTTTAGCTCAATTGGTATGACATTGTATTATATATGCAGACAGAGGATCGGAGTTCGAACCCCGATCATACTATTTATTCACCTCAAAAGTGGAATTTTTGAATAATAAGATTGAAGATACCAAGGCAACTTTTCAGAATATTGACAAATAATAATAATAATAATAATAATAATAATAATAATAATAATAATAATAATAATAATATTGCGTAATTATAATATGATTCCTGTTCAATTTGAACACCGATGGGTTCAAATAAGCCAACTGAACCATAGTTTCCCATTTTAACTTGATTTTTTTCTAGTTTGACCTGTATACCTGAAATAATTTAACCCAATGCACTAAAATTGGTTTGATTCATCCGATTTAATTCGGTTGGTCAGTTTTGTCTACCCCTACATGCATATAGGGGTGGACAACGGACGGATTTGGGTGGATTTGGGCTCAAAGTTATCATCCAATTCAAACCACATAGTCGGAACATAAGGCCCAATCCGCCCAAAAAATAATAACGATTTTTGCGGGTTCGGGTTTGCGGTTTAATCGGTTTATCAAACGGTTTCATTCGGACAGCCCAAATTAATGCAGTTTTTAGCATTTTTTAAAAATAAAATTGTACTTTAAACTTTGATAGCCCATAATTAAACTTTTATAAACGGTATCATCAACACTAATTAAAGTTATAAATGGTATCATCAACCATAATAAAAGTTAATACAATCGTCCACTGAGAAATAAAAGTCACATGATTGTTATATATGTTTGTGTATCCCAAAACTAGTTGAAAACACTGTGTTTTGAATTTTCATTATGCGGGCAGTTTCGGTGCCCAGCGGTCCAATTATCTCCACCCGGACCCGCCCATGTCAACTCTATGTAAACCGAATTTCCAGACCCACTGGCCCGCGGCCCAAACCAAACCGCCCATTTCTCTGTTTTTTCTTCAGTTTTTATGGGTTGAATCGGGTCACGGTTTTTCTGTCCACCCCTACATGCATACATACATTTTGAACTAGAAGCAAAATATAATTAATGTTGATTTCATAATCTAAACTATGTTTGACATCAATGCATTCAGGACTAATTAATGTTGCTTCTTATGCATTTAATCACGATTCTCTGTAATATTATAAACCACAACACGATATTCTCTCCGGCCACAAATATAAACAAAAGTGCACTTTTTAGATTCATTGAATAACAGATTAATCTGGTTTGTATTATAGTCCGGATACATCAATTATGCAATTATACATCAATTTTGCTTACTTGATTATAAGAGTTAATGAACAATAATTATTAATACAATAAATGAAGGCCACAAATAAATTTTTTAAATGAAAACAACATACATCTGCAGGAGTACCATCATGAATCATTGGATCGAAAGCAGCATTCATGCCTTCCTTGATTAAGATTGTCAATTCATCAATACGATATGGCTCTGTGAAGGGATAATGAGTCAAATCAGAGTAAAATAAAATATAAAAATAAAAAGGGATTTTAAGTGATTTTTACCTTCAGATTGTGCAAACCAAGAACGCACGTCGGCGATGAGTTTTTCAACTTTGGGGTGAGAGTTATTGTCACCCATCTCATAATCGATGGCAATTTGGAGAGCAAACCATTGATTCAGAATATAACCAATCCCTTCATTGAATTCTTCCAGTGATTTTCCTTGTAAGACTCTAGAACCCACCATTTTTGCAATGAGCTTCGTTCAGCGAAAATCAATTGAGAGAAGGTGGCACGTTAGGGTTTTATCCTTGTGGGTATTTAGTTTATTTATATGCCTTTGTAGGAAGCCTGCAAAATCCCTAATTTTTGCCCTTAAAATATCATTTGCTTAACATATACCAGGACCGGCCCAAGCCCAAAGCAAGTGAATATATGGCTTTAAGCCCCGACCCAAAATTTTGGACCTCTAAGATAGGGCTTTAGGCCCTCAAAATGTAATATATAAACAATTCCAAAATAAAGAATAGAAAGAAGCGATTAGCTCGGTGGTAAGAGGCTCTGGAATGCAAGTTGTTGGTTTTGTGATCAAAACTAATCTTTGGCAATTTTTTATTTTTTTCACTTTTATTTTGTTTTCCACACAATTGGTGAGCGCCGCAACAGCTACCCAATAACAATGATTTATTATAATTTATTGCAAAATGGATAATTTTTTCAAATTTTATTACCAAAAAAGAAAATCTAGAAACTCAGTCTTTACAAAATTATACTTATACTACATACATATTTAGAGGAGAAAGATGTACCCAAAAAAAATGGAGAAAATAAAGACAATTGTGATTTAACTAATTATATTTATTTTTGACAAATAAAAATTTATTTATATTAATTGGTTATTATTGTATTCATGATAATACAAAGATAGTTTATTTTGACAAATTTGACATTTATCATTAAAAAAAAAAACAAAATGACTAATATTTATCCAAAGAATAGTTTGGAACAACCCGAATTCGATTGTTAGTGGAAATAATTCTAGGTCGGATTTTACTTAAAGTAAGTCAGTTCAGTAATATTTTGAAAATGGGGGCATTTAAAAAAATATATTAGGGTTATATAAAAATAAAACCAAAACTTCACACAACTAATGAATGTTTTCATTTCAAGGATATAATTCCAAAGCAATCAATAATGGTGATTGAAAATCGCTGACAAGAAACTAGACATGAAGGTCGACATATACCCTTTCAGTAGAGCATCAATAATACTGACAAACTAGTACCCTTTAAATATTAGAATGTTCAATTTGTGTTATTGTGGTAGTTCCTGTTGGAATTAATCCAGCGTCACTCTTAGAATTTGATAGGTTTAACATCCCAACCTATAGCGCTTAGGCGTAGCCCCTCAGAGAACTCTATAAATATATGGCTAAAATGCACTTTTGACTCCCCAGGTTTGCAAAATGCTCGATTTTGGCCCCCTAGGTTTCAAATGCTCAATTTTGGCCCCTCAGGTTTACCCCCTTTTGCATTTTGTGGTCCTCTTGGTAATTTTGACCCATTTTAACTAAAATTTTGCTTGTGTGGATTTTTTTTGCACGTGTCGTAATGTTATTGGGCAACTTAAAAACTTATTTCCATTTTAAAAAAATAGAATTAGAAATAGAAGGTCACGTGAGTTTTTTTTTTTTAATAATTGAGTTGTTAAACAAATAGTGATAATAAAATTTTATTCTAGTTTGTTTGTTTTGATTTGACAATAACATACATGCCATTAGGCATATGTCAAGACAATTTGTCATTAAGCTTATCCTTGAATTATGAATGAATATTTGCTATTAGGCTTATCCTTCAAGATCTATTTGAAATTTTATTCTGTTAAATACTTGTGTTGAAGTATGAATGAATAATTGTGTTGGTGTTGTTATTTCTTTAAATACTTCATATCAATTTGTGGTCATTTCAAGACATGTATAATAAAAGGTATTTGGAGAAACATGCCGATTAGAATTTGGAATTTGACACCACACCTTGAAAGTTTAGCAGTCTTGTCACAGTGTTACTTGTATATTATATGTCTCTTGGAAGTTTATATACTCATTAATTTGATAGACCAAGTTTGATTCTCAGCCTGTAAAGAAAGTTTGTATACTCACGTGACCTTCTATTCAAAATTATCAAGAGGACCACAAAATGCAAAAGGGGGTAAACCTGGGGGGCCAAAATCGAGCATTTGAAATATGGGGGGCCAAAACTGCATTTTAGCCTAAATATATTAAGTTGCGCCTTCACTAATAGCAATTGTTTTTGGTGTAGAAGAAAGTGCATGGGCCAAATCCGCAAGGAAGATTAAGTTTGGTTCCTTCGACCCAGTCACCTTAAAATACAAATAGAATGATGAAGTTAGTCACTTAACGAATGAACAAAAGAAGAGCTTGGCTACCATATTGAGTAAGACTAGAAAGACACACACAAATTAAATCATTAACATGTGAATGGAAAATGTAGTTAAGGGTAGATTGCTCACATGCATGCACAATCATGTGAGTTTTGGGGTCAGAAGCTCCGATGAGATTATCACAAAATAACAATGTCTGAAAGAACGACGAGCTGCGAACATTGAATTTGCAATTTTCAACGGAAAAAATTCTCCAATCGACAGGGTTGCTATGTAAAGCTTAAGATGGAATGGATAGGCTTGTCATGATACCAACTATGTCCAGTTAATTACAACGCCTACTCTCAATCCATTGTCCAGCAGATCTCGGCTAGCAAGTAATTTAGTTTTAGATGTAAACATATTAGAAGAGTCTAATGATAAAATTTTCACACAAAATGCAAAGGTTGGCGTTGTGGGTTCGAAACCACTATCAATATATAAGAACTCATGTTTAGAGTTTTGCAACCTTCCTTTCTTGAAAGCTACTCTATCTTCCAAACTATGATTAAGGGTAAATTTGGAAATTAAAAGGTCCGTGAGTAATAAGGGGATCTAAAGAGCATTTCATCTTTCTTTTGGTTTTTTGTCATAACGTGGGCCAAACTAGATTGAAAACTTCTCTATCTCTAATCTCTATTTTATTTCATTTTCTTAAATGGATTCTCTGTTTCTTTAATGTAGTGTTTCTTTCAATAGAAAAAAAAATTGCAATATTTCTTGGTTAATTGTGTTTTTTTTAATGTGGTGTTTCTTTCTATAGAAAAAAAATCAATATTTCTTGCTTAATTCTGTTTTATGCAACATGGGGGAAAAAACAAAGAATGAATAATCACATTTCATATCATATATAACCCCAACTTAATTAACTCTTTTGTTACATGAGGAGCTGGTTCTAATTTTTTTCCCTCACTCAATAAGTCAAAAAAATAATAAAGCACCAACTAATTGTTTCTTGGTGCACGTTGATAGTTGACTCTAATTATTTTAATTTATTGTTTTTAGTTAATTCACCGTTCTAATCACATTTTCTATTACATTTTCATCGCTTCATTTATTCTGAATGCTCTAGTTGTTCCTTGGAAGTCTTCAAAACCTTCTAACTATTCTTCACTTTGAACAAGAAAAATTGCTTCATTGTGGTTAGTGCATAAGTACCTGTTTACACACATTAATAGACTAATTAAATATACTAATCACTTGTTTTACTAGATTAAGAATTAAATTAAATATTTTCTTGATATAAAAGAAAAGATTCTTATATTCATCTTTTTTTTGCATTAGAAAAAAGACACAAGCTATTGGAATGGAATTATGTGCTAAAGCTATATTATATTGATATATATAAAAAATAGACCTAATTTAGATGAGAAGTTAAGTAAAAAGTATAAAAACTTCATTAAAATTTAACAAGAAACTATTGGGTCAAATTGTTTAGATCAAGTTCATCATGTACGTTTCCCACTAAAACGATGCAAAAATACATATTAAAATATGGAAGTAGTTGGGGAGAAACATAACTAACTTGATCCAAGTTTTATCCAAAAATAATACTCCCTCCGTTTCTTTTTAATTGTCTTTTATTATCATATTTAGCGTTTCTATTTAATTGTCCTTTTTGTATTTTATGGGTATGATTTGTCAATTATACCCTTTGTCAATTGCTCTTATCTTTTTCCATAAAACCAATTAATGCTATATATTTGGAAAACTAAATATTTTTAATTTTTAATTTTTTTTTGTTGGTACATAACATATTAAATTTTGTTTGTTTGTACATAATATATTAAATTTACTGAAAAGAAAAAGTGTGGGCAAAAAAATAGGAATTTATTGGTGGATTAAAACGAGGGTATAATAGGAAGATAACGTGCAAAAATACACTTCCTTAATTTGTTGTTATCATTCTAAAAAGACAATTAAAAAGAAACGGAGGGAGTAATAACAACGTAAATTTGTCTTAGACTCTTAGTAATAATAAGTATAAATCACTATCCAATGTTTTATACTTCATAAAAAATTAGAAGTTGAATTAGCTAAAAATGTTAATCTACATAAGTTAAAAAATGTTAATATAAAAAAATGTAAAGATGCATGTCACAACACATTGGCTAAACTTTTTATATTTTATTTTATAATACCTTAAATATTGTTAGAATTGGTGGTTCAAGAATAATATGAATTTCTTGTAGGTACAAGATCATCAATTTGAAAGTTGAAATTGGAAACTTTCTTCTTTTGTCCCCTAAACATGACTTCCACTTCTACCAAAAATGTTGCACAAACTGGTCTATGGTCAGAAAATTTGAATTCTTTACGCACGTATGAGAGTTGTTGTATTCCCCTTCCATGCCACAAGATTCTATCACACCTACAAATTCTTAATTATTCAGTTTTGTTTTGAATATTCTTGAAACATAAAATATGAGTAAGCACTTAATTAAATTCCTTCAATAATTTACTCTTTTTTATGAGCTTAGAATAAATAAGGGAGCAAAACAATAGTTGCTATAGTATCTAATCATAATTTGTTATGCATGTGCGTATAATATAAAACATTAATTTGTTTATCAACAGTTGATATTAATAATTTTATTTTCTATAGTGAATTGGTTCTTTTAGAGGAATGATGTTACTATGTTATTTTGGTTATCAATTTATTTTTTTTCATTTATAAATATTGGTCCTCTTGAGGATAAATTTGTTAGTAAGATAACATTTTCTTAGAACACTTTGTAAAGGAGGATTATTTTCATCAATCAAAACAACACATATTGTACCATTTTTTTAAGGACCAAATTATAGGTCTAATCAAAGAAACTTTCTTGTGTTAGATTCAAAAAACTGACATACCAAGCCGGAGTTCTTCTTTTGTTCTTTGAAACCTTTACACCTTCAGCATAGTAAGTATCTGAGTTGAAGGCATATTTATAAGTAGGTGCAAAGTAGATTTTTCCCTCTTTCCATCCCTTAAACACTCGACCGGCTTCCCTTTCCATTTTAAGCTGATTATACAAATGCATAATCAGAAAAGTAACAAAAAGACACTAAAAAAAGACATCATGATTCATGAAAACCATTAAGGAGAGGAGAGTAAGATCGAGGTTTCATATTGCGGTAACATTTGCACTTACATGACGCTACATGATATGGCAAAATATATTATATACAAATGCAAATGCCGATGCAGCTGATGCAACAACAATTGTGGCTACAATGCGGTTGTAGACTGCAACCACCGAGTCTAAGATACTTAGTGGCATGAACAAATTCTTCAAATCAATAAATGGAAAGAGATAAACTACCTGATCCTTGTTAAAAAGTGAGGGCCAATCCTTCATTTCCACAAGCCTTTTTGCGTCATCGCGGCTCAAAGAAATTCTGTAATTCAAGTCTCCAAACCAAATAATTCGGCTGGAGAATTTTATTTTTTACCATATGATCAGAAATTTTAGGACCATAAACATGAAAAATAACTAACAAAGTTATAAGTAAATTGAAAAATCTCTGCATTATAACTTGCAAAACAAGTTTCAAATAACACTTACTCGTGATCTAAAATTTTGTCTGGCATCCTACTATACTGATTCTTGCAAATCTTCGGAAACTGAGTGTTCTTTAATATCTCTATGACATCAAGATTTCGACGTAGCTCATCGCCCTCTTTCTCTCCTGACGCCAGATGACTGCAGATAAAGCAAAAACTTGTCTGATAAAATGACATGCTCACAGATATACATCCCTGCAGCCACATAAACAACAGTTAGTAACATTTCTATGTTAAATAATTGTTTTACATCGATACTTCGTAATTCATGTACACTTTTTGCAGTTAATGAGAAAGAAAAAGAAAAAGCTTATTTTAAGTACCTTGTTTCCGAGACATCCCATGATACCGCGACTAGTGCAACATATTCTTAAATGTCCTACATATTGAATAAGTTCTTTCTTCATCCATACACTAACGAAAATTCCAACCATTTGTTTACAGGTAACAAGACTATATTTCATCTGATTCGTAGCCAAAGCGACAGAAATTGGGAAATTGTCATCTTCCTCTTCGGTTGAAGAATCATATAAATTGAAGTTTGATTCTTGGCATCGAAAACAGAAATCCTTAGCAGCCTTTCTTTCCATTTCGAGTACGCAGTTACAACTTTTTAGCCTCTTTCCATTCAATTTCTTGAAAGTTTTCTTAATCTTCTTTAGAGACGGCTTTGGTTTTAGTCCGTTAGAAGTGAAATCTGAAGGACCGTTGAGCGATTGATTTATTAAGGTTAGCCATTTTGCAGCAGGTTCATTGTCTTCTAATACAAGCACATTTCCAGCATTCAAAGGTACAATCTCCTGAAAGCTAAAAAGTTTGAAAACCACAGATTATTCTGAGAATTAATAAAAAATGCAGAAATCATCAACTATTCAAATTTCTTCAATAGTTCAAGCAGACAACAAAACATGTACCAACCTATAATTCCAAATGAGACAAGTAAATTTATTTTTCACGGCCGACAAGTCAGAAAAGTTACAGTGAAGGATAGATGTTATTCTTCGAGTAAACCAAAACTAAGGATCCGCAACCAAATGATTAATATTTAATAGTCTTTTCTTTTGCGAAAAAACATGAATGATGACATCGATGCGCTCGCGCACATAGAGAGAAAGCTTACCCTAAAACATACATATCTGGTTCATTTTGAACCTGAAGAAAATCACTCAGATCAAGATTCCCACTAGGACATTGACCTCCAACATTCCATGTTGCAGCAAAAACTCTGATTAAAAAATTACTATGATTGTTAATATGGTTACAAATATTGTAACAAGAAGCTATAAGAAAATCTTATATTTACCTAAAATTCTGAACTGCTTCACAAGAAGACATGGAAGATACTGAGCCTTGATTTTGGATAGATAAATCAGAAAGTGCTTCTGCAACAAAACTTAACTTATTATCAATCAATATAATAAAGGAAAAGGAATCTATATGCAGTAAAAGTAGAGGGTATATTGTGGATAATGAAGATGAACAGAGAAAGATAAGAAATTATACATATAATTCATTTTTTGCACACCAGCTTAAAGATTAAAATTGAATATATTCTAAGATTTGGATCAATTCACAAGATGTTCCACCTTATCTTATAATTTTTCGTGTAAATCAAGTCATGAGTCATGACTCATGACATGCCAGCATCTAACATCAATTATTTTTTTCAAATTTTCATAAAAAATAAAATTGTCAAAAGAAAAAAATATATATGATGATAAATTATCTCAACCATTGGTTATTTATACATATGGATAATAACATCATTTAGCAAAAAACAAAAGGTATATTCTTTTCTCAAACTTCACTTAATAGTGAGAAGAAATTTATATCCAAGATGAAAAATGAGATGTTTTTGGTATAAATCGGGTATCTTCTGCGCACAACTGTGGAGACTGATCTCTCGAGCGCTCTCTAACCCAAATGGGCGGCAAACTCTCCTTCAGAGTTATATAACTGTTGCATGTCCAAGTCAAGAATCGAACTCAAAAAATGAAAATGAAATGTTGTGGTAATAATTAACAAAAGAAAATTAATGCACCATTTTGCTTCATTTTATTATTAGCCTAGCTGAAAAATTCAACCAAGAAATATATATCACAAAAAAAAATTAAAAAACTTTGGTTGTTCCATTTATAGCTAATATTTATGCCAGCTAATCTTGTCATCTTTACAGATAGGATATGTATTTTAAAAATATCATCATGCTTATATACATAAGATAGAAGAACAAAAAGGTTCCATACTTTAAGTTATAAATATTCTCCAAACATAAAAGTAATGATTCATATTAGCATTCTATTCATATAAAAAGTAGTGATTCCATCTTTTCAGGAAAGCAAATTGAAGTATTAAATTTAATCCACAAAATAATAACAAAAAATAAAAGAAGATTTACATTGTCTAATCTATGCTTGTCACACATTAAGAAATAAAAAATAAAAAATTATTATTCTGACATTACAGATTGCAAGAATATTTATTGTCTGCCTCTAATTTAGATGAACTAGAATGAATGAATGAATTTGAAATAAAACTCAACTCACCATGAGAATCAATTGAACCTCTTTCCATTGTTCTTCCAATTCTTTCTCTCATGGTCAACACTTTCCAGATAAATGACTGATTAGAAAAAATTAATTACAAAAAAATTAGCATTATATATGTAACAAATCTTACTCAACCAAAATACATCAAAAAAAAAAAAAAATTATATGATAGTAAGTTAAAGATTCAAACACACACGAAATCGCGAATAACTATAACGAAGAAAAACAAAACAATAAATGAAAAGAAAAATAAGAGAGAAGAAATTAATTAACCTGTTTTTTCCTCTGTTGATTGCTTGGAATCATATCAGAAACTGCTTGTGTATCCTCAAATTCAATATCCATCTAAATTTTTAGTAAAAATGTGTAAATTAATGGATTAAATAAACACTAAGATTTCAAAATAATCAATGCATTTTCATCCAAAAAATTGATTGATCAATGAACAAAATAATTTTTTTCTCATTAATCATTAAAAAAAAAAAAAAGGCATATTGAAGCTCTTCATGCATAGATTTAGGATCCAAAAACAAAAAAATGATATTCACAAAGAAACAAATCTGAGTCATTTTGAAATCATTGCTATGCAAGCTATTAAGAATGTGTTCAAAGGTTAAATGTGATTCTTATATCAATCAAATCTCAATTATGAAACAGAATATATATTTTGAGGATAAAATCAAAAAAGGGGAAAAAAGAAAGGAAAAAGAACCTGAAGAAGAAAATCCTTGTTGTGGAACTGAAAACTGTGATAGTGTAAGTGTGTAACAAAAAGGAATCATGAAACATACATATATACCAATACAAGTATTTGATGGTTTCAAAAAGGATACAAAAGGAGACAGAAAATATAGGTATAGATAAAAATAGAGAGAGTAGGGTGTTTCTTATTCAAAAATTTGGAATTGAAAATATAGGAAAATTAATAAAAACAATAAAGGAAATAGTCAAACAAAAAGAGGAAGAATGGAATAGAATCTTTAATATATGTTTCTCTTTTTTTGTGAAAAATAATCTTATATGTTCTTCATTCACATTTATTATTTTTTGGTATAAAAAGACTACTTCATTCATTCACATTTATTATTAGTATTATTTAAAGAAAAATGACATTTGATTGGTCCGAGTAGTAAGAGATTTAGGCAGGCCTCCTTATAAGTTCGAGAGCACTTTTTCTTGTCAGCAATTGGTGCTAATGATTCAGATTTTAAATAAAAAGTCTTATCAAAGATTATTCAAGTTATGATTTGAACTTGAATTCTTTCAAACATTTTTAATTCGAACACTTTTAACGAATAGTTATAGATTAAATAATTGATTGTGAAGAGTAAACTCACTTTAATTAAACCACGTTGGACACTTTAGAAACAAAATAACCTCGCATAGTGTGGCAATGAGAGTTATGATATTGGTCAGATTATTATTTGGTTTTATATGTTTAATAACCTTGAATCTTTAATATATGTTTCTTTTTTTTTTTTGAAAAATAATCTTATATGTTCTTCATTCACGTTTATTATTTTTTGGTATAAAAAGACTACTTCATTCATTCACATTTATTATTAGTATTAATTTAAAGGAAAATTAAATGACATTTGATTGGTCCGAGTATTGTTTATAAGTTCGAGGGCACTTTTTCTGGCCCTAATAATCAAAATTTTAAATAAAAAGTCTGGTCAAAAATTCAAGTTATGATTTGAATTTTACGTCAAAAAAGTTATGATTTGAATTTGATTTCTTCCAAACATTTTTAATTAAAATTATTAACTAATGGATTATTTATAACGAATAGTTATAGATTAAATAATTGATTGCAAAGAGTAAACTCATTTTAATTAAACCACAATGAACACTTTATAAACCAAATAACCTAGTATAGTGTGGTAATGAGAGTTGTGATTGGTCAGATTATTATTTGGTTTTATTTTATTTAATTTAAAATATTTAAAAACAATAAAATTTGTTTATATACAAAATGATGAATATTACATAAAATTTACATAAATAATAGGATTTCTATTTCAAATTTTGAATTAAAAACATCCAAGTTCCAACAATTTCGACATTTGTAAATTAAACTATAATAATTTACATATAAAAATTTTACTACTATATTTTTAGAGCGTTGTTTTGTGGTACATTAAATGGTGAGAATTGTCTTTGAAGTTTGAACCTAGTCATTTGTGTACTAGTTTGACTGATAAAGGTTGAAAAGAAAACAAGTTAACTTTGGAGCACTATAGAGGAGAGAGAGAGAGAGAGAGTAACCAACCCCACGTGTGAGTGTGTGTGGGTGCCTGCAAATAAAATCACAACAGTGAATTGTGGACGGTTTGTGCTATGTTTGCTGTGTGCGTGACACCAAAAGGTTGCTTCTACCTTATGTTATTCAGTTTAATGTAACCCCATGATTCAAATATAATTAAGTAACAACATTATTATTTAGTAAGAATTATTTTAAAGAAGAAATGCAGGAATAATATCTGGTATTATCTTATAGGATGATGCAATTTTAATCTCTTCTTTTAAAGGAAATCATGGAGATAATTGATATAAACAAGGGTAAAGATTTATTCTTGCAATTCTTTTTCATAGATTTTCTTATTGAATAGCATTTTCCATTAAGTAAAATGTGCACGGTACACTATAAGTAACATTTTTACTTTATAATAGTATTTTTTTGTCTAATAATAGTGTATAAAAAAAAAGTTGATGTATCTGATTTAAAATTATGATCAAATATATCAACTTTTTATATACTTATTTGTTTATATTTCATTTTAGAGGTATAGTTCAATTTTATTTTATTTTTTTGCATTAGCCTCGCGGTTCTTAGATGAAGGGGTTGGATAATCTAGAGTTTGAACGTAAGGTCAATTTTGAATATTAAGAAAATATATCTAAATTTACATTAATTAAGACTTTAGAGGAGAAGAATTGTAGATTACTTCAAAAACAATATAAATTTTGTGTCACTAAAATCGAAAAGAATGAATCGAAGAATAATGTGTATAAAAGTGATAAATTTAAATTGACCGAAATATCTAAATCTTTAGATTTATTGTGATTTACATAATAATTTTTTCAGAAATAATATTTTGACACACTTTTTTGACACAATAAATATACAGGGATAATTTTGTAATATTTTTCCTCTTCATCTTTTTTTTCCTTTGGTTTATCTCTCCTATGTATGTACTATTGTGTAAAGAAAAGTATGTTAAAATAGCATTTCTCATAGATTTTTTGTGGCTCTTATGTTTTTTTTTTGTGTAACTAGTACTAACTAAATCTCGGTTATTTTTTATGTCATTATACTCTTAGTTAAAAAAAAATACTAATTCAAGAAATGAATTTCTTTATGGGTATAAAAATCTATAGAAAGTTTTCTCGCCTTGGGCTAATGATCCCCTACGGTTACATATTTGGTTTCTACAAGATACTAGATATACTCCTATAGTCCTATGTATTTCAATTTTTGAATTAAATATACAGTATGTAGTTTTGGATTAATAATAGAATTGATAAGTGGTCATAGTCCAAAGTTATGAATGAAGTAGACCCTTTATGAAATTGTTAAAAAGCTCAAAACTTTAGGGCTACAAATAAATTAGAAACTCTTCCAAATGGATGAATGGACAGTCAAAGTCAAGAGAATGGGCCAATCTCAAAAGACAAGTAACTTAATGAATCTAGGCGCTTCTCAGCCAAATGATATATTGATTGAATCAAAATGAAGAAAAAACAAAGACTGAAAATTCAAGCTAGTTATAAAGTTGCACCTAAAATATAGTATGGTCCCAAAGATGATTTTTCAGTCATATATTATTGATTTAGATGTATTTGTATTGCCTATTTTTGCTCCTTCATAATATCTGTCTTTGACATTTAAATCTAAAAATTGAGTTATTAATCAAGTTTAAATTCTTAAGGACTATTTTTCCATTAGAATGGACTGAAACCACTTAATGTCACAATTAATACTCGAACTAGATTAAACTGGTGGTGAAAGCCTTTTAAAAATACTACCTCTATCCCTAAATATAAAATCTTTTATGAAAAACATGGATATTATGAAAGTTGATTGTGGTATTAAATTTGTTGATAATCGGTATTGCTTTTACAATTTTATCTTTTAAGAGATAAAATTAATTAATATTTTATAGTGTATTTAGATATTGTAGAATAATATACACTTTAATTAAAAATATGTTGTGATAAAGAAATATTTAATGCCCTTGAAAAATTGAAAGGGATCATATAGAAAAGAATAAAGAAAAATTTCAAAAGTACCTTATAATTAGAAAGAAGTAATATATAATTTTGAATCAACAAAAGTAAGAAAATTGAAACTACATATAAACCTAAATTATTCATTCATTAATCAAAACTCCTTTTCCTTTACCAAGTCTCTAACTTTTGTGGTACTACGCCACCCTGCAAAGGGACGAAAGCCAGCCTTGAATAACACCAAAATGGAGGCAATTTTTTCATTGATAAAAGCACATCATTCTCCCCAAAATAAAGGGTCACCATTTTTTTTTGCTTTTTATGTGACAAAGTGGGCCTAATTCACTCCCACTTCACGGACACATTCCTTGATGTTCCTCCTTTCATGCCTCATAACCTAAAACCAATATCTCTAACCCAAATTTCAAGTTATCATCACCATTTTTCAAGCCATATCTTCTTCTAAAGAATAGGACAATCAATTCTCTCAATGACCCTTTGTCCCATTCTTTTAACATAATTCAAATCACTTGTTCCTTTTCTTTTTCTAATAAAAAACTTGACAATTCAACAACAAGAAAATTAAATAAGAGAAAAATACTAAAAAGACAAAACTGTCTAATGATGGTCCACTAGTCCCAGCTCAATTGGCAAAAGAGTGGTGAAATTATTAGGTCGGACGTCATGATCAGAGTTCGAACTTCGGCTCTCTCACTTATGTGCGTAAATTTATGATAGTTTTATCATTTCATGATTTCATCTATATACAATAAAATTTGTCTAATGATATTACTTTTTTACATTAGAAATAAAAATTGCGCAATTCAAATCGTAATTGTCAAAAACATTGATTTACAGAAATATAGGTTTGAATTTAGATTTCTCCGTATCTTCACAGTTAAAATGTACGAGTTTAACATAAACTACTTTAAAAAGTTCTTAAAAAAACAAAGCTAGATAATTTAGTTCTATTTTATAACATTTGGGTTGATGATGACCCTATCTATAGACAATTTGTGTCTTTTCCCCCTGTTCTTAAGGATCATGTTATGGAATTTAGTTAAAATCTAGAATAGTAACTATGGCATATGTTTCAGCATGCATGACATCAATTATCATATTATATGCTCTGCATATTTTGTAAGCTAATATATGTGGTTACAGTATGGCACACTAATGTCACTATCTGATCTCAGAATTTTGAACATTTGCAATTACTGTTTATTGACTAATTATACTACAATGAAAGTGATTAAACAATGAAAAGTTTATGCAATTCGCCAAATACATATGTCAGCAGAATCTAATTATTAAAAAAAATTAAAACAGTGATTTCTAAATGAAATATAAAGGTGTCATTTGTCAAAATATGATGTAGCCCCCAGTTTTAAATAGTCTACTATAATAAAATAATATAAAATATTTAATAAAATAAGAATATACAGTGCTTATACAGCATGTTTTGAAAGTAATATAATGGTTTTTTTAGGAGAAGTTTAAATATTCCTAATTTTAAAACAACATATTCTTTTAAGCCGATTTAGTGATTGTTTAATTTTACGGTAACAAAATTTGATTTTAAATAAATTTATTTTACATCAGTGTGGCGCAGTAATAGAATATAGTATACTAAGAATTCTATTTTGAAATGTGTTGAATTTAAAGCGGTTTGTTTTTAATAAATTTACGTAAAAGTGATAAATAATGAATTGGTCCAAGTAGTAAGGGTATTGCTTCGCTTATGTATATGTCGAGGAATCGATTTGTGACTCATGCGTACAGAGAAAATTTGTTGAGAGAAGAAAACTCATCTTATGTGCTTCGCACAGTGGCGGAGCTAAAACAAAGTTTTAGAGAGGGTCATAAATTTTTTTATTAATTGTTTATAATATTTATATTTTCAACTAATTACACTATTGATCATTAGTGTTGTAGTGGTTTATTTATTTCATTTTTAAACAAGAGACCAAGGTTCAAATCTCTATAAATTTGTAGTGTTATAGTATTTTTTTGTTAAAAATAGCAAAATAACATAAAAACTGCCGCCGCAAGGATCAAACTCGCACCATTTAGATTTTAGAAGCTTGGGCGTACTTCTTAACCAATCGAAGATGCCACAAGGTTGGAATAAAATTGCAACAACTAGTATATATCATATACCCTTTTAACAAAAATATATATTTATACCTATAAAAAATAAAAATTTAGAAACTTGGGGCGGGCCATGGTGCTCCCCAGCCCATGAATAGCTCCGCCCCTGGCTTCGCAAATTCTCAGACAGAGATTAGTCATTACTAACAACGATAAAAATTTCATTCAATATTATAGTAACCAAAAAAAATTTACATATAAGTGAATTGAACAATAAATTATGGTTGCTCCAAATCAATTATAGTTGCTCCAAACATACAATCAAACATAAGTTCAACAAATCCATAGAAATTATGAAGCACTAGCTAATTACCAAGTGGGGGAGAGAAAATCAGGATCCCACACGCTAAAGATCTAGCTAGGTCTATGTAACAATCAAAGGGTGTGCAAACCATTCATAAAAAATGTAAGAGAGGCCTTTGATATATTCAAGAGTCATTTCTAAGAGATAGTCTAAATCCTACTAATTATAATAAATGGGGAAACAAATTAATCAAACAACCCAATCAAATTTATTTTAATCAAACAACCCAATGTCAAATCAAAAGTTAAACTTCTTTTACCTCTAAGCCTCACAACAACTACAGAAAATTCATAATTATTTTGAGAGCATAGAAAATACATAATTCATAAAGGTAAAATAGGTTTGAAGGCAACAGTAACCGTCCTATATAAATATAAATATCTTATATAACATGATCCATCTTGCATAGAAGTAGGTTGAATGTAAAATTGGTATATTTTTAAGTATACATAAAGTATGATAAAAGTGAAAGATACTTGTGGTCTAGAGTTTGAGATATAACCGTTGCGTATGAAAAAAATATTTATAGAGAGTGGCCAACTTTTGTAAATAGGTTTCAATTACTTCAAATGATTTATCTCTGTAGTTACGCGCAGATGATATCTTAAATAATAAATTATGAAAACTTTAAGTTTTAGCTTTATAAAAGAAGATTTTGGACATGGAAACGGAAATCAATTTTACTCAATGATATTCAAACATGTTAAAAATAATTTTATGATTCTTAAATCATGCTTCTGAATAAAGTGAAACCAAACTTTGTTACACAAAAGAAATTGAAATCAAGCAAGCACTTAAACTCTTGAATAGAAAGTGTCAGCTTGTCTTCTATCAAAGAGCATGAGATTGTACTTGTAGGCGCAACGAGTCGAGCAAAGTCGAATAATTGAAGTTTGAACATTTACTTATGAAAAATAATTTGTTCAAATTTAATTCATTTATTTAAAAGAGTTTCACAAACTTCAAATTGACTTGTTAAAAAATAGTCAAAAAGATAGGAAGGTTATTTATTTATTTTTTGTATAAAACACGTATCTCTTACGTGCAACTGAAAAGATTAATCTCTCAAATCTTGTCGGACGACTCAAATAGATTTTTAATGTTGTAGCATATCCAAGTTAAAAATCGAACTTAAGACATTGGTTAAAGCTAGAAAAGACTCATGTTATCTCATCTAAGCACTCGAAAGTTATGAGTTCATTTTCACCCTACTTCCAAAATTAAAATAATAATTAAAAATTAATATTTTTCAATAAAATAAAAAGTGGCTTGAGTTTTTAGCAGGTATCACCCCCTCCTTTCCGATCATCAACAACATATATTATTGTAAATGAATGAACTATTTACGAACCCAATATATGTCAAGCCTGCAAGGCCTGCACTTGACTCATTTAGTTCAATCTCAAGTAGGAGGGGCATCCATAGAAATATTAACAACTATAATTAATATATTTTCCACTTATCTTCAATTATATTTCATCATTATTTAATTTACATTTTAGTATTTTTTTTTTTTAAAAAAAAAGCGAAATTTGTTAATATATATTGCTAGTTTTTATATGGAGAGATGTGGTGGGTAATGGGTATCATACTTCTGTCATTCTTATCAATTTATTATTGAAAACATTTCTTAATAATGTCAACTTAATAACTTCAGTTTTTCATTTTATAAAACACCATTTGTCACTATAGTCACGTGTTTGCATTTGAAGTCATTTTACATGTTAATGCAAAAAATTTAGCTTACCACAACTTATAGTTTATACTTTATAAGATTATAAGTTAAAATAAATTGTCTGATAACTGTTTTTTCACGAACTTATAATTTATTTTATTAATTTATAATTAATGGTTTATTGATTACTATCATATTTTTTTCATTTTTATTATTATATTATTTTAATTAAAACTTTTTTGAGTTTTTCTACTCTAATGAACATTTTAGTATATATTATATTTGAATATGTACTGATATATCATTAAAATGAATAATTTTGATTGGTCCAAAAATTAATGAATATTATTTTTAAATTTATCAAAACTATTCACTTTAGAAATATACAAGAACATATTCAAATCTATATATATATTATTTAAGAGCCTTTCCTCAAAACATAACGTACACGTGGCAATCCCACAATGATTCTACTCTCACATTGTTTTGGCAATTAATGAATTAAATGATTTAGTTCAAAAAAAAACAAGGATCAAAGTACAAGCATAATAAAAACGTGGTGTGCTCAAATTATGCAATTATTTCTCTAAGACAATCTATAAGCAATTAATTAATGAATTAAATGATTTAGTTAAAAAAAATATAAAAAAACAATCTCTAAGCAATTAATTAATACACTTTTTTTTTTGAACAAATCAGACCACATAAGCAAAGACAATATAAAAAAAATATTTCAAGCAAATCCTTAAAAAATAGCTATTTTGAATTTTGATCAAAACCTTAAAAAAATAGCTATTTTGAATTATGAATTATGATCAAAACCTTAAAAAAAGTAGCTATTTTGAATTTTGATAAAAGCTTTAAAAATGCTATTCTTAGAATTATTTCCATATAGCTATTTTGAATTTTGATATGCTAACTATTTTGAATTTTGATCCGCAATTCTTAGAATTAAATGCTATTTATTTACTGTTCAAAGTCATTATACCTAAGCAATTGACTTATGTTCATGTGTTGTCATTATAACTACAAAAGGAAAGGCAATATTCATTTTTTTTCCACATAATCTCCCTATTAAAATCTGTGAATCCGTATTAATGGCCCGAATATCTCCCCACGAAAAATATATTCTACCTAATTTGACTTTCACACATTTAATAATTAATAGAATATTCCTTAGGTTTATGCTTTATTTTGACCTATTTTACATCTATAAATAGTCTACACAATGTTATTTTCTATTCATCACACCCAATCTCAATACCAATTCTCTTATTTACAAATTACAAATTTACAAATTACAAATTCTAATGGCTCCAAAGTACGATTCAATTGCTTATTTGAATGCCTCAAAAG
The DNA here is from genome assembly GCA_030408175.1 of Trifolium repens. Lineage (NCBI taxonomy): Eukaryota > Viridiplantae > Streptophyta > Magnoliopsida > Fabales > Fabaceae > Trifolium > Trifolium repens. The sequence goes on from CP125850.1 coordinate 12,780,997, forward strand.
AAAACTGGAATGTGATGGTTAGGTTTGTGCTTAAAAAGAAACAATTCAAATAGTTACCTATTTTAGAATTTGAGAATTAATTCATATATACTATATAGTCAACCATATGCAAAACTTCAGAGATACTCCCTTAATTGTTGCTAGCCTCACAATTCTATATATACATGTGCGTTTCCATTTCAAAAAATATGGTAATGATACTATTATTTTATATTGGTTGAATAAAATTTTATTTCTTGAGTAGTTTTTCCTTTTTATTTCACTCTCACTATTTCCTTTAATTTGTCATTTTTTCTTAGTTTTGCAGGTTTAGTCTATTTTTATTTTTTTAATTGTTGGATATTTGCAGATTTTGCAGGTCTCTTGCTATTTTGTAATGCATTTCTAAAATATTAGTATCAAAGTTATTCTTGAATTTGTGAGTGTGAGTTTTATTTGTTACGGTATGTATTTACAAACTTTTGTTTGTTCTGAGATACGAGTCTATTTTTTATATACTGGACATGTCCTGTTTACATTTTTTGTTTATTCTCATACTTCAATCTTCAAACTTATATTTATACTTTTTATTTGATTGTACATGTCAACTAAAGGGGCAAGTGACAAAGTAAACATTGATGCGGTTTGATTTTATTATGTTTGCTATATAGACCAATTTGTAGTTTTAGATTTAAAGATTGTATTTTATAATTTATATAATTTGAATGCAATATTGTAATATAGGGATTTATTTCAACCAACAAAAAACGAATATTGGTCTTTTTTCTATACTATAAAGTTGGTCTCTTAGTAATAGAAAATATATAGAATATGTTTTTTAGCAATAAAATTATGGGATGGTTCTTAATTATCAGCTAATGCGTTTTTAGGTAGGCAATACAAGACGATACATTAATTTATGAAATATTAGTCAAGAATTAGTTTAATAAATTAAATTTACGCATAATATTTTTGCACTATTATTTTTTTTGTTCAACATATATACGTTAAGTTGATTTTATGTTTTTATAGATTATTGGTGAGAAAGATAGTGGGAGATATGATAAAAGTCATCACATTTTTATAAATTTGTTCGATCGCGCTCAATACTAAAATTTCTTTTTACATGGGAGGATTAATTCTTTATAAAATTTATCTAGATGATTTTCTATTGACGGGAAAGAAAGTTGGAGATATGATAAAAATGTCTTTTTACATGGGAGAGTTAATTCTTTATAAAATTCATATAAATGATTTTAAGATTTTATGGATTATTATTGACGGGAAAGAGAATGGGAGATATCATAAAAGTCATCACATTTTATAACTTTGTTTAATTGTGCTCAAAACTAAAGTGTCTTTTTTTTTTAGATATAAACAAAGTACTCTTTACATAATACCCTTTTCCAAGATGTTTAACATAAAAATAAATAAATTAATATATAAACAACGGGAATATGTAAAATTAAAAGTTAAAAAATTATTAAATTTGTTATTGTGGACTACACATATGAACACACAATTAAGTACTTGATTTCACAAAATACAATAATAAATTACTGTTAAAAAAAATTGGTATATTAGTACATTAATAATATATCATGAATCTCTCCATTTTCATTTATACCTAAAAATGAATCACTCAACATGTTTAAATTCTCTTGCTTGAAATGGAAAGTTTATATTATCAAATAATACATATAATTAAATTAAATGAATTATTAATGGATGGCAATGAAACTTGATGAATTAGTCCATATATAAAATAAAAAAACTTGATGAATTAAATTAAATGGAAAATAACCAATCAAATAATAATATGTACATGTTTTATTAATATAATAATAATTATAATATGCACGGTAGGCAAATTTTTTACTATTTTAAATTATACCAGAGGACTATAACTTTCAACAGTATTTGAGATCATCTTAAGAATGACGCAATGAAAAATTTCTTTTTAAAATATTAGTTTCTATTATTAGTTAATTTTAGTCTTTATTTACCTTTTTGTAACAAAAAAAAAGGACCAAAGTTCCAATTCAAACCTTCTCCGGCGGAAATTAACAATAATTTTTGTAACATTATATTTTTTACATGAGGCATTTTTATATAACATTTATACGAGATATTATATTTTTACTCATATATTAATATACAAAACTATTTTTTTGTAAATTATACAGGGTATTTTTTTTTATTTATATGAGAACTATATTTATATTTATATTCATATATCAGTATGGAGAAATATTTTTGTTTATTTTGAAATTTATATTTCTCTTTTTTATTTATAATCTATAAGGGACTTATGTATTTATTTATATATTAATATGGGAACTATATTGTTTATTTTTTATATATTAATACAAGGACTTTTTATATATAAATTATGGGAGGTTCATATTTATTTAATTTTTGAAGGAAATTATCTGAGCTTCTATATTTGTTTTATTTGAAGGTATTGATGTGGAAATGAAATAATAAAAGATATATTGGAATAATTTCTTTAGGTTTTCTGTTTTGTAATTGTTTTCTTTAGATATAGTGTCATTTTAATTATTTAAATTATATAAGATTGTAAATATTTATTTCATAATATAAATCATTTTCCAAATGCAATAAAAAAAAATTCAGTTTAAAGTAAAACATATTTTTTATAAGTCAATAAATCTACAACATATTTTTTATAGCCATTTATTAATACGGGGTCTTATTTGTAATTTAGACGGGACTTATATATACTATATTCATATATTAATTTGAGATATTTTTTCTAATTTTTACGGGGCATATATTTATTCCCACATTTTAATACGGGGCCTATTTTGTTTTGTAATTTCTATAGGTACCTATATTTATAATCATATGTTAATATACATGGTCTATTTTTCTTCTTTTTATTTTGTAATCTATAAGAGACCTATATTTATACTCACAAATAAATATATGTGGCCTATTTCTTTCTAATTTATGAGTCCGTGAGTCTATATTCTTACTCATTTATATGAGGACTTATATTTATATGAGATTTATATTTTTAGTTATATATTAATACAAGACTTTTTTATTTTGTTGTAGTTTTTTTTATTTTGTTGTAGTTTATATGAGATCTATATTTATAGTTATATATTAGTAATCCGCTGTTCAAAAAAAAAGAAGTTATATATTAATAAGAGGTCCTATTTATACACATATGTTAATACAAGACCTATTTATTTGTAATTTTTACGGGACCTAACTTATATTCATATATTATTACAGAGATCTTCATTTTTAAGAAAAAATATACGAGATCTCTATTTATAGTGATATATTAATATGGGGTCTTTTTTTTTTTTTTTTTTATAATTTAGACGAGACTTATATCTATACTCATAAATTAATTTGAGATATTTTTTTTCTTCTATTTATATGGGGTTTATATTTATTTTCATATTTTATTATGGAGCCTTTTTCATTTTGTAATTGCTACAGGGACCTATATTTATAATCATATGTTAATATACGGGGTCTATTTTTTTTGTTTTTATTTTATAATCTATAAGAGACCAACATTTGTACTCACAAATTAATATGTGGCGTATTTCTTTCTAATTTAAGAGTCCGTGAGTATATATTCCTACTAATTAATATGGGGAATGTCTTTTGTAATTTATATGAGACATATATTGCTATATTAATAGAGGAGTCTATTTTTTTTTATGATTTATATGTGACCTATATTTATACTTATATATTAATATAAGAATCTATTTTATTGTAACTTATATGAGGGTCTTATATTGTAATTTATAAAAACCAATATTTTTTCTCATATATTTATACAATTTTATTTTTATTCAGAAATTAATATTTTTTGTCAAATATATAGTGTTTTCATAAATTAATAATAAATTTAAGTTTTCATTCTAAAGTAAAATATATTAAAAAAAAATTTTTTATAAGTCAATAAATCTAAAAACGCATTTTTACCCGTGCTTGGCACGGGTCTGGATACTAGTAAAATATATACAGAATACTAGTCAAGTTAATTTGAAATAAAACAAGATGGCTCCTTCTAGCATGGGAGAGGGCCATAGGTCTCCCATGGTGGGAGAGTGAAAAATGACCTTCTATTATAGGTTGAACAAGTAATAATAATATAATAATAATTTAAGCTATTTACACATCTACCACAAATGCCATATTTATGAAAACTGCCCAAATAATTTTTAAATGTTATTTTAAACACAAACTGAAAATATAAATGTAAAAAGAATATAAAAATTTATTTTCATATTGTTTTGGTTTTCATACTTTTAATAGTAACCGTCTAAAGACTTTTTTTTTAGAATTAAATTTTTTTATTTTAGTGTTAAAATGGGTAATTTTGGGACTGTTATAATATTAAACTTGTCAAAACTATAGTTAATTTTGGGATTTAATACATATTTAATTCTCATATATAATTATATATTTATGCTTATAGACATCCAAAAAAAAAAAAAATTATACTTATAAGCGCTAGCTCAACTGAAAAAATTGTCAAAATAGTTAGGTTAGACGTCTTGATCGTTGTTCGAATTCCGGCTCTCTCATTCATGTGTGTGGGTTTATTATTTTATATAGTATTTAAAAATGTAAAAAAAATATATATATTTAATTAAAAATAGTTCGATCTGTTGACCTCCGGTCCGACCTATTGAACTTTGAACCGGTATGTACATCCGTTTAATAATCGATCCGATTCTGATTTGCTTGGTTAACTAACCCGACTATTAATTTTGATAGAACATTTTTTTGGATGAATTTAACCTTAGGATAATCTTTTTTAAAAATATTTTCTATTTTTTTGTAAACTATTTCTTAATTTTAAGCCGTTTTCAATAAAAAAAATTCATTTAGAAAAACAATTGCTAACTAGAATATAAAAAATATTTTGAAGCAAAAATTTTCTTAAAAGAAAATAGTTTGAACCCCCTAGTCCAGGTTCCTGGAGACGCCACTGTAAATTAGTATACAAATTGACCAAAACATTCTTAACAAGGTTAATTTTTTTTATTTTAGGCAAAAGGAACAAATATATTAAATAAAAGTAAAACAATATAGAGATTGGGGGACATTAATTAAAACATGACCCGACTAAAATCCAAAAGGGAAATATATCGTGATCAAGCAAACCGGGTACAATAGCTCTAATTAAACTAACAGTATAAACACTTATCACGAGCGCAACCCACGAACCCGAATATGGGCGCGAAACCAAGTTACAAAAAAATGTAAAGAGCGAGAGCAACGGCAAGATCAACAAGAGTTCAAATCTTGGCGAATGGATCAACTACCAACACAGAACCAGTGACATGAAATTTACCCGTAGGCTAAAGTCTTATTTAATTAGATTCATATAACCTAAAGATAAAACTATCAAATTATTTTCCTTTTCCAAATCCTTGACGGTAAATTAGATAATATTATTTAATATTTCATCCTAATTAATCATACATAAACATAATAAAAATTCTTGTAGGATAAAATTTACCATGTTCAATATAATTAATTACCATTCACGTTGCAAACATGATTTTAAACTCTTAATATATAATTTTGTATAATAAAAGATGACGTGGCTACTTCATAATTTGTTAAAATTATATAAATTATTTAAAAATTTAATTCAGAATAATTTAATTGCACAAATAGTACACATATGATTAGGACTTAGGAGCACATATCATGCTTGAACCGAACATAAACAACTAATAATTATTGGGAAATGCTAGTTTGCAAAAAACTAACAAGCAAGAAAGAGAATAATAAATCATGACCTTACAATTCCATAATCAGTCTCCCCATGATTTCCTCTAACTTCCTATTTTATAGCAATTTTAATTTTTTTTAAACGATATAGTACATTTCTTGCCTTTCTTGTAATTTTTTTCCGTAACATATAACATTGTTGTTAATTATTAATTCAATGAAACATTTTAACAAAAGTTGCATGTAGCCAAACGGTTGTCTGTCATTCATGTTGTACAATGGTCACCGGTTCGACACCTTCCCCCTCCAGTTTAGCGTTTTTCCTTTTTTTTTTTTATAACTTTGTTTCTTCAACCTCCAGACGGGTCAGAATGACCCGGTTAAAAAACCCACGGACCCGAAACTGGAAAACGTGATTTCAGACAACTTCAACACCAAAAACGCAATTTTTAAGCACAGAATCATGAATCTAACAATATTTTCATCCGATTCAACATTTTTCTTCATCTAAAACATTCATAATCTGATATCGAAATTTTTAAAAAAACAAGCAAAACCCAAATTTTAAAACATCCGATTTCATACCCATTTTAACATTAAAATTGAATTTAAACACAGAATCATGAACCGAAACTTATTTCCTTATGGTTCAACAATTTTTTTGTGTATCAATTTATCAAAGAATCAAAACATATGAAAACTAAATTTTTTCATATTCAACAAAACATGAAAATTGCTTTGTTTTCTCCCTGAGAGGTGATGAAAAAGTAACATTTTATTAGACAGAATGAGATACGTCGTGGAAAGTATACAACTACCAAATTATTGGGATGAAACTTGAATAATAGAAAAAATAAGGGTTATAATGATTATGAACAAATTTTAATTACTCAAAAACAAGTGGGCATTACTATAAATTAAATTTAACCCGAAGAACAATGCACCTTCAGGTTCCCTGTAATTCATCATGTCCATTAATTATTTTATTAATAAATCTGATGGTTAGAAAGCCTTTTCCCATGATGGGAGACCTATATTACTTACCCATGCTATGCCTGGAACAACAATCCAAGTACAATTCGAAAAACGAAAATTAACCCCAATGCCAAGCTGTCAAGCTGATACAAAATAAAGGAAACCCCCATTACTGCATTTCATCATCCACTTCCTTGCATCATAGTGCAAGAGCCAAATTATCCTATAGAATTAAATCTGAATTAAGATATTAAATCCTCTCATACAATTTGTGTCCAACTCTCTCTCATTTTTTAAAGAAGCAAATGTTAAGGAAGCAAATGTAGAAATTATTTTTCGAAACTTGTCAGCCAAAATTCATCAATATTTAGTACCCTAATTTGGTCAAAATGTTCTGTACGCAAGATTTCTTAAGTAACAAATTGAAAGATTAAACATAAGTAAAAAATTATAAGGTGTAAAGACATCCTTAATCCTAGAATCAATGAAGAGAAAATAAATTGCTAAAACTTCGTGTTCACACAAAAGTGTACTAAATACATAATCCATTTCATGCAGCAATAAGAAGTTAACTACACAAACAAGGACGATTACTGACTGCAATGCATCTAGTATATTTAGTCCATGAATTCCTACCTACATCTAAACAAATAATACTGAACAATTACTAAACATGGATAAATTTCAAGCAAACAAAATGGTACATTATGGCTGGATTGCCATCATAGAAACCGAGTCAGATTGGTAACCGTGAACTCTCAAACGATATATACAGGTGTGTGAAGGGCTTCCGTGATTTGATGTAAAATCAAACCTTATTGTGTCGATAACACCAGAACCTGCTGAAGTCAACACATTGAAAGTTTGAGCATTACTCTTCTCAAGGTCATATCTAAACTCTGCCAGAAGAAACCTGTTTTCTGTGTCGATTAGAGAATCGGTATTTTTCCCCTGCAGCCAACCAGAGATCCTGCAGTCCTTGGGAGCGCTAGATCTATCATATGCTACACTCTGTTGAAACAATATATATCAGTGCAAAAACTAACAATATTCAAAGAAATTGTGAATTAACGAACAAGTAGAAAAACAAAAATAGTTGAGCCCGAATATGAACATAGCAAGAACTGCCAACAATGACGAGTCATTCAGAATGTATATGATAATATGACCTCATTGTAAACAACACTACTGTTACCTCCCCGCTTGGTTTATAAAGAATATAATTGCTAAATGCCAAAGCAGTAAAAATTAGGACAAGTGGTGAACAAGATCAGCAGATAAAAAAAAAATTCTGTGTAAAATGTAACTACCGAGGAAATCAATCAATTGAGTTCTGGAAGAAGATCGCCAAAACATGTATCCAACCAATTTTTTATTTTAAATAGTATTAAATGATGGAGAGCATAACAAGTCATGTATAGCAACAAAAAAGTATCATGTGTCACACATAGGCAAAAAATATTCACAATCCATAAAATGATTTTGTAACTCGCCCCGCTGTGATAGCGATTAGCGACGCTATTTACAGCTATTGACAACTCGGTTTGTAATAAAACTTGTGAACAGTTAAACTCCTCAACTTTTCATTGTTATTCTATTCCCTTTTGGTCCAATCAATACACTTGAGAAATGACAACAGATGCTAGAATAACATCTATAGTAATCAATCTTACAGCATTTATGAGCCAATAAAAACAAGTAATCAGAGTCATCGTTGATCCATACCATGAAGATTCGACAAAATATTAAACACAAAATATTTGTCTTTTTATCAACTTGTCAAACAGAAAAATTATATCACGATCCTACATATTATAAACATAATTTTCATCACATTCAGTAACCTAAGTACATGAAAAACAAATTGCATGTTCTACAAACTACACCCATCATAACTCACCCAAAATTGTGGACTTATCAATAAACCAGTTACATGTAGTTGATATACTATGATGCTACATAACAAACTTAATTCACTGGCACAACATGCAGGTTCTCAAACTAACACGTCAAAGATTATATCAATAAAATAATTGACATCATGGCAAGACATGTGAGCAACAAATATTGGGCTATAAATGTTCCTTAGTCTTCCTTACTAAACCAGTCACATCTATTTGATATATTAGATCCTACATAACATAAACCTAATTTTCATCACATTCAGTAACCTAAGTAAATGAAAAACAATTTGCACCTTCTACAAACTACACCCATCATAACTCGCCCAAAGTCATGGACTTATCAATAAACCAGTTGCCACGATGAGAATGCAGGCAAGTATAACAAGCATCTCAACATTAAATGAAGTACACAGCATTAACAGCACATCAAAGACTATACTAATAATAAAATGGTTACCTTTGCTACATGTTCCAATGTGATAGCCTCAGGAATGATTTCAGCACGCAACCTAATCTGAACAAACCCGCTACTACCCTTCAACGGAAAACACTGCCCGGGTTCCCCAAAACTTGGGTTCAACATCTTATTAGCTTTGGGGTGAACACCGTTTCTAGGAGACAAAATGTTCCAATTTCCCCTCCCCACATCATAAGCCTCGGAATGCCTCACAACCGCAGCTCCACCGTTTGCAAGAGCGTAATCCACCCTCCCAAGCCCATCTGCAGCATGCTTCTCAATCTCACTCTCAACCACCCCTCTTGCAAATTCCCTTATCTCATTCAAACCACCACCCTCATACTCATTCCCTTTCACATTCTTCAAACCCTCGACGAATTTCTCAAACTCCTCTTTTGTCAACCAATCATCTACCTTCAATTCACTCAAATATCTCTCCAATTTCTCACCCTTAGTCTCTAATTTCCTCAACTCATTCTCCAAGAATGCACCTTTTTGCTCAATTTTCAAATCCGTTTCCTTCCTTAACCCTCCAACCTCATTCTCAATCTTCTTATCCACCACATCCACCTGCACCTGAATCATCTTCGTCATCTTCTTTAACGAACCCTCCAATTCCGAAACCCGGTCCTCATATTCCGAAAACCCAGCATACCCTCCTCCTCCAACAACAACACCTTCACCAGATTTCAACGCAAACCACCTAATCAACTGAACAAATCCAACAAGCAACGCAATCAACAAAAAATTCTTAGCAAAGATTCTCACTACAGTGACCCACTTTGGCTTCTCAGACTTCACACCACTCTTCCTCGACCGCCGCGGCGTAACGGCAGTGGAATCACCACCAGCAACCCTCTTTGACGTTGGACCCAAATCCTTAGAAAGAACAGCCTCACCACGGATCGAGTGGTGACTCAAGTCTCGACCATTGCCGGTGGTTGATGGAGCCCTTCCGTCACCAGAAGTGACGACATTCGGAGAAGCCGCAACGTCGTTTGCGAGGAGTTCAAGATTACTGGCGGTTTTCTTTTCAGTAACGATCACGGGTCTCCGACGCGACCCCGGGTTCGCCGCCGTGATTGACACGGTGGAAGCCGACATCGGAATCGCGGTTTCAATTCAAAAAACCAAATTAAGGAAGAAAAACCAAATGTTGGAAACCCTAAAAATCAAATTTTAGAAAGAGAGATTGTGTTGTTATATATTTAAAGATCTGAAGAATAAGGATTTGAAATATTTCGGATTTTTCTGTTTGATTTTTCTTTTGATAAGGATGAGGGATTTTAAGCCTTTTTTTCTGTTTGAGTTTGTTTCATTATTTTTTGGGAGCGTAGTGAAATTTTTTGATTGGGAAATGAGGGAGAAATTTAAAGTGAGACCGACGCGACACGTCAGCGCGTGCGATTGACAATTGCATGAGGATTGGGCTGGGTTTGTTGGGCTCAAATTGAGATGTACTTTTCGCGCCCTCAGGTTTCCTCCTTCACCCCTTGAAATGACCATAGTACACCTCTCGTCATCTAGAAAGTTAGTACTTTACACGCTCTAAATAGTAAGTGTCAATATTTTATACTCAAAATGAACGTCTGCACTCCCCATGAATGAAAAAATCATGAAAAAAAAGAGTTCGCATTCTAGATAGCAAGAAATGTTTGCTATCTAAAATACAAACTTTTTTTCATGATTTTTCCATCCATAGGGGGTGCTGACATTCAATTTGAGTATAAAATATTGACATTCGCTACTTAGAGTTCAAACAGGAACATAGTTCGCTACTTAGGAAGTGAACTTAACTAGTGAACCTTATAAAAATGTGGTTAATATCTTATATCATATTTTAATTTATCACTTGAGCGGTTGTGACATTATCGACCAATCACACACGCCATAAAAATAGCTATACTGAATTATTACTTTATTTGATATGACCAAGTTTACATTTATACTTACAATAGACATGTATCAAGACAACCAGAGTTGATAAGTTTGACAAAAAATAGGAAATTAGGTGAATGAATAGTTCACACTTTGACTTACGAACTGCGTTTCATTCAAAATTATTTGACGGGAGATGAGAGAACGGTGTAGAGGACAAAAAAATTTGATTTTTATAAGGTTCGCATTCTAGAAAGCGAACTCAATTTGTAGTTTGCTATCTAGACAACAAACTTTTTTTACCCCAATTTTTGCTATTTACACACTCGCATCATAAGTAGTGAAAGGGTAAATTGGATATGTCGGGGGTGCGAAAAGAAGGACTCACTCGAAATTATAATTGAGATCTACTTTTTGCACCCCAGTGATTTCCTCAGCCACCCCCTGAAAATTACGAAACTAACCCCTTGCCATCAAGGACGAAATTGATTTTCGCTTTCTACAAAGTGAGTGTGTTAATTTTATGACATTCCTTTCGCAGTCAAGGCGCATCCACCCCCAATTGAAATATGTGAAAAACATCGTTCGTCTTCTGCATAGCGAACGTTAGGTAAGTTGTTCGCTCTTTAGAGCGAACATTACTACTCCTATATAAAATGCCTTCACCTTCTTCCCCTCATGCATCTCCTCATCCAGCATCTCGAACTGTAATGGCTTGAGATCCAATGGTTCATACCAGCTGCAGCACGGAAGGTGATTACGCAGTGACGACCTCCAACAATATTATAGTTAGGGTCGTGTTAATATGATAGAAAATTAGCAATTAATATAATAGAAAATTTAATGTTTAAAATATTAAATACACAAGTTCCAATATAATATTTCCACATTTGTTTTCTTAACATTTTTCCTTAGGGCACGCCTTACCATTCTCGTTATATTTATAAATTTGAATAGTCTTTAGACTCTCCAAAAACATTTTGAATAGTGCAATGAGTAAAGAAGATTAATGGTTTTCTAGTCTAGCATGTTGCACATTGAATAGGTCATCTTAATTAGTACATCAATGTGATATAGAATATGCATTGCAAAAATTAAAGGTGCATAGTGACATAGAAAAAGTGAAATGGTTGATGTATATAGAGTAAAATCTAATAATTGTTCTTCGGAGACTGTAGAGGGATGCTAGTTGGCTTTGTTTCACAAGTACAAAAAATTAACTTTATGTCTTATGTCTTATATTACTTCCGTCTATAATTATAAGATTTTTTTAAAGAATTTTCTTGTTCCTTTTTATAAGATCCTCTTTGAATTCAATTGTGCTAAATTTCCTACGACCCCATTGGGAGCTAAATTTCGGATTTTAGGATCCAATTGGTAGTTTTTAAACATTTTGAAAGATATCTTTTGAAATTACTTGCAATTTCGGATCCCAAAATCCCATTTACTGTTAGCAGAAATTAGAAACGATAATTGTTTTAATTTATCTATGGATTCGTCCATGTATTATATCCCAATAAAGACATTATCAAAAGCAAAGTGATCAATAAATGTATTCAAAATCAAGACCAAATTCAACATAAACCAAAAATGGGAAAATACAAAACGTTGATTGAAGTGGATGAAAAAATTTAGATTGATCATGAAGTTGGGAGTAGGATGAAAGTTTAAATTCGATTTTGACAACAACAACAACAACAACAAAAAAAACAGTGTACAAATGTAACCGATGGAAAGTGTGTGGGTTTCTTGTTATAAAATCGCATTTCAGATCATAGGGTCTCATTCGCTACCAATTTAAAGATATCTTCTGAAACCAAGTTTCATTTCGGAAGATACTTTCCCATCAATAATGATATTTCAGAAGATATCTTCCCAGTCGTGCCTTGCCACAAGTGTTTCTTGCCTTACCTTGTTTCAGATATTATCTTCCAAAACTACCTGAGGTTTTGGAACGTATCTTCCAAAACGCTTCAATTGATTTGTTTCGAATCCTATCTTCCAAAACTACATGAGATTTTAGAAGCTATCTTCCGAAATCAAGTGACATTTCACTTCAGATCCTATTTTTACATTTTCTATCTTTTCAAAGATAGTTTCCATGTATAATAATATTCCAAAAGATATAATCTCATCCATACACGACCTAAAATGGAAGATATTTTTAAATGTTTTGGGGTGCATGAACAACATGAGAGGCCTTAAAAGCAATTTTCAAAACAAAAAGAGGGCTTTGAGCCCAATCTCTCTTCATCTCTAACCTAGATACAGTAGTTTGTACTTTCTTCTGTTCCAACCAGAAATGAAAAACACGTTGGCATAATAATCACGTAGCATGAAATTCAGAATAGATTTTGGCTCACCGCATAAGCTAGGAATTGACGCTTACAAGTAAACGCGCTTATAAGGCTAAAACCAAAACCTAGACAAAACCTTTCCGCCACCGTACACCAGTTGCCACCACTCGCTACCCACCGGACCTGCCGCCGCTTACTACTGCCACTCCGTAAGTCTTTCTCTCTCTCTGCTTTCCCTCTATTCTTGTTTTTCAGTTTCATTGCAACCATGAAATGAACCCCAATTTTTCATATGAGTAAAAATGGAAACTTTACTTGTTTTCTTCTTCTGGGTAACATTTACATTGTGCTATTATTTTGTTGATCAAATTGCAATGCTATTTTGTAAATTGGTTTGTGTACTATTGTGCTATTAGGTTGTTGATCAATATTTCAATGCTATTAAGTCCTATTTCTGTAGATTAGATAACAGATTAATTACTTCGAATTATAATGCTAATTCGTAAATGGGTTTGATTTATTGTTTGTTGTTCAACTTGTAAGTGGGTCTGTGTGCTATTAGGTTGTTGATCAGCATTGCCATGCTATTAGGTTTGTGTGCTAGTTTGGTTTTAGCTTTTAAGAGATATTTTCTTTCTCTTTTCATTAGGTCTGTGTGCTATTAGGTTTGTTGTTCAACTTGTAAGTGGGTTTATGTGCAGTGTGCTATTAGGTTTCTTAAAAAATGTTGCTATATTACTTTGAAGGTATGTTATGATGGGTCTAAGGAGGTGCTTAATCTAAAGTGGGGTTAAAGGCTAAAGCTAAAGTTTCGAGCTTATGATTTGCAAGTGTTTCTTTCAAGAGAGAAAAAAGAGATTTACTAAAAAGCTTTTCCAATTTGCCAACAAGGTGTTTGTTATTGTTTCAAAGCAAAATAGGTTTACATTGAATTTTATTGTATAAACTATAAAGAACATCCAGATTTGTATGCTTCAGTTCAAAATCTAAGAATAGAGGGTTTAGATTAAGTCAATTACCAAGTAGGCTTTTTCATTTACATTTACTCTTGAATATGTGTCATTCTCTTTGTTGAAATTTGGTTGTAATTTTTTTATGTTATTTTGTATTCCATTGGTCTATTTGATATGACTAGATTAGATGTTAATTATTTTGGCCAATGAACATCATTGGAGAATGAGAAAGTTGTGTTTTATTAAGTTTTATTTTTATTCGGTCTTAACTCTTCGGCTCCCTGTTGAAGAGCATTTTAGTAATCTGAAGTTCAACGAGAGATACTTCAAGTTTGTCAAAGAATTGTTCTAGTTAAGATTCAAATTTGAAGTTATAAGTTTGATTGGGAACAAAGACAGTGTAGGTATTTTATGTCATGTAAAATGTGCTTATCACAACTTAAATTTTTAGTATACAACATGATTTGTATATTTGATATATAAATTTTACGTCGGCAGCCTACATGAACATTTTAGTCTAGATTTGCCACTATCACTCACTCAACCCTCTGGCAAACCAACAACAAAACCGCACAATAATCATTTTCTGAATATTCAACCAAAAGGGTATTGTACTTCATTTCATAGTGATCATGAACTTGCCTTCATTTTGTAAATTCTTTTGTTTTTTTTCTCGATGTTCGGATTGAATTGCTTAGCTATTGTTGCTTAAAACTCTGAAAACTTAAAATCAAATCTTTAACTAGTCATCTCAAAAGGGTCTTTTCTGAATGTTGTTTCAGGGTGTCCTGTTCATTACCATGAGATTCCTGTGTAATATATAGCAAGAAGAAAGTTCGGTTTTTTGTTGAACTCTTATGGAGATGGCTATAGTTGAATCAATAGGGAAGATTCCTTTGCAAGACCCACCTGAGGAAGAGTTTTCTGCTGCTGACTTGACTTGGACCAAGTTTGGGAATGCTGAGCATCATGATGAGGTTGCCCTTATTCCTTATGATAGAGTTGATGCTTTTATAATTGGCGAGTGCTCTAATGTGTTGTGCCCAACTCGGTTTCATATCGAGAGAGGAAGGAAACGAACTATTGGCACCTTGAAGGAGTACAAGGATGATGAATATCTTGAGTACAGGCTGTGAGTGTCTGCCTTCATTCTTACACTTTATTCAAAATCATTATTAAGAAGTTTTTATTTTTTTTATTTTTTTTACTCTTTTGGATATGTGATCAGAAGATTGTTCGACTTTATAAAATGTCAAATAACCGATTATCCCAAAAGCTTAAGCTGTTATGATTATCTATATCAATGGTTTTATATTATTTCTAACATAAAATTTTGTTAAACTTTTCTAGTATTTATTGCTTCTTTCGTTTGTCTATGGTAGATCATTAGAATATGGTGGTGCGAAATGCTTTCATGTTTCCCTTTTAGAAATTTTGATGCTTGTTAAATTCCCTATTGTTTCACATGTTTTGGTAAGTTTGAATCGAACCATTTTCCTTTCGTGGTCTGAAGTTTTGAATCAATAACAGATTTGAAAACTAATGTTTTGAAACTTAAATGGTCATGTGTACAATTAGGATGACAATGCTTATCTTATGATGTTGAACTTTATTCTCTGTGAAATAATGTCATGTTTTCCTTTTAGAACATTTTATCCTTGTTAAATTCCCTAAGGTTAAAAAATACAAATTATCGTAAGTTTGAGCCATTTTCCTTTTGTTGCCCTGAATTCATGTTGATACTTAAGAAGTCATGTGCACAAACTAATAGGTCAATACAGATACTTATATTTTCATGTTGAAATTGTGTTCTATATGTGAAGGTACTGGTGCTCATTTGGCCCAGAAAATTATGGGGAGGGTGGTGGGATACTACCTAGTCGGAGATATCGACTTAATACCCGAAATCGTGCAGCTAGACCTCAATCAATGCGGGGTTGTACCTGTCATTTTGTTGTGAAACGTCTCTATGCTCGTCCTTCACTTGCACTTATTGTATACAATGAGAGGCGTCATGTTAACACATCTGGTTTTATCTGCCATGGACCACTTGATAGAGATGCTATTGGCCCGGGTGCCAAAAAAGTTCCATATATATGCAATGAAATTCAACAGCAAACAATGTCCATGATATATCTCGGCATTCCAGAAGAGAATATCTTGGAGAAACACATAGAAGGAATCGAGCGATATTGTGGTTCAAATGCAAATGTCAATAGCCTTGCTTCTCAGTATGTTCACAAGCTAGGCATGATTATCAAAAGGTCTAGTCATGAGCTGGATCTGGATGATCAAGCTAGCATCCGCATGTGGGTCGAACGCAATAGAAAATCTGTGTTTTTCCATCAGGATACTTCAGAGTCAGACCCTTTTATCTTAGGGATACAAACAGAATGGCAGCTACAGCAAATGGTTCGATTTGGTCATCGTAGTGTTGTTGCAGCAGACTCATCCTTTGGTGTAAAGAGACTTAAAGTAATTATTTTTCATTCACATCTTTTAAGTTACATTAGATTTAAGAGAATTATAGTTATCCTGTTCACATTGCATATTTTCAATTAACCTAAGTTAATTATCTTTTCCTATTGGCAGTATCCATTGTTCACCCTAGTTGTTTTTGATTCAAGACAACATGCACTTCCTGTCGCATGGATCATTACACGTAGCTTTGCAAAGCCTGATGTGACTAAGTGGCTGAAAGCTTTAATTGATCGAGCTCGTAGTGTTGAGCCTGGATGGAAAGTCAGTGGATTTATAATTGACGATGCTGCAGCTGATATTGATCTTTTGAGGCAAGATTTTTATTTATTTACAATGAGTTTGGTTTAAAGTTCTATAGTTGATTTTAATTGTCTTTACTTCCGTTGTTTGCTTTTACAGAGATATATTTGGTTGTCCTGTCCTATTTTCACTATGGCGTATTCGTAGATCATGGCTAAGGAATATTGTTAAGAAATGCAATAATATTGAGGTTCAGCGGGAGGTTTTTAAGCGTCTTGGGGAAATAGTGTACAACATTTGGGGAAACACTAATACATCACTTGCCTTGGAACAATTTATGCTGGATTTTGTTGACCAAACTGATTTCTTGGAATATTTCAGAGTCTCCTGGGTGCCCAAGATTGGTTAGATCTTTCTCCTTTTTGCTTTTGCAAACACATAAAATATACATGTTTCAATGAAGGCATATTAGCATGCATAGCTCGGATACAGCAAAATAGAGGAAGTATCAGACTATCAAATACCGATACTCGTATGATACGCTCGGATAAGTATCCTTGAAGTATAAAATCTTGAATTTTAAAAATTTGTCGTATCTGTTTCATATCTCACTGGTGTCAGTACTACATGCATATCCACCATATATTGCAGCTGAAATGTTGTCTTCGTTTTACTTCAAATGTTTAAGGTGTAGCCAATTAGTTGTTGATATTGTTAACTTGCATTGTCCTCAACCTTCCTTACCTCTGTTGTGCAGAAATGTGGCTTTCGACAATGAGAAATTTTCCACTGGCAAGCCAGGAAGCCTCTGGAGCATTAGAAGCCTACCATGTTAAACTGAAAGCCAAACTTTTTGATGATTCACATCTCGGAGCGCTGCAAAGAGTAGATTGGTTAGTCCACAAGTTAACAACCGAGTTGCATTCAAGCTACTGGCTTGATCGTTTCGCTGATGAAAGTGATTCTTTCCAGAATGTGAAAGAGGGATATATTGCTTCTACGTCATGGCATCGAGCACGTCAAATTTCTGACTCTGCTGTTACCTTGGATGATAAAGACCGCCTCTTTGCCAAAGTTGCGAGCCAGAAAGATAGCAGCTCAACACATATAGTTTGGAATCCTGGGTCGGAATTTTCATTCTGTGATTGTTCTTGGTCATTGCAAGGTAACCTTTGCAAGCATGTCATTAAAGTAAACATGATTTGTGAAAATCTTAAAGGTTTTCAACCATCAATGAGTTTTCGGTCGTTTGAAGAGGTTTTGATGGATCTATGGAGAAAACCAGTGGATGATTCTTTTGGGTTGGATGTGTCATTGGCTTGGACCCACCAAATGCTAGATCAAATCCAAAAACTTGTTGAACTGAATAACTGTACTGATATTGGCACTGTAGTTAACAACATGCCTCTGAAATGGGTTTCAAAGAAAGGCAGAACCTACATTGGCAAAAGATCTTCAATTTCTGCTACTCCTGGTGGTAACCCTAACATAAAAAATGTTGTTGTGTATAAGAAGAATCGGAAGCGGAAAAGATTATCACGGCTAAGATGACCAGTTCCGTTCGTGATGTTTATTCCATGTTAACTCTGATCAATGTAAACACTGGATTACATCCTATTACCATTGAACAACGATATTGCTATGAGTATCCACATGGTTGATAGTTGGAGATAGAATGGAGGAAACAAAAGCAATTCCGGTGCATATCTTGTGTATCTTTTGTTCAGCTTTATATTTGACAATACTTTTAGGTGTCATGGAGTAGTGGTTCAAAAGTTGGAAGCCATTCCATAATATTTTGCTCTCATTTCCACAGTCATATATGCTAGCATAAATATTCATTTATTGAATCTTTCTCTCCATTGTTCTAATTTGAAGTCCTTTGAAGTGCTTAGTTCACTTAGGAAGATAGATCTTTCCATGGATAATTTCTTTTTGTTTTTGGCTTTGATGTTCTTGTTCTTGAATTTACTTGTTATGTACATATAAAATTACTTGATATAAGGTGCTGGTTGTATACTTTTATTGGTTAGAATTTTGAGGTTATTACTTGAAATAAGGTGCTAGTAAAAATTGTTGGCAGTACTTTTCTAAATATTCTGTTTTGACAGAACACTTATATATAAATATAGACATATATCCATATAACAATTGTTACAAATGAAAATTGTTTTCTGGCTTTCAAACCTAAAGTACATATAATTACTCCAAAGTTAGGATTTCTTAATACTATATGTTTAGG
Source organism: Trifolium repens (assembly GCA_030408175.1). Taxonomy (NCBI): domain Eukaryota; kingdom Viridiplantae; phylum Streptophyta; class Magnoliopsida; order Fabales; family Fabaceae; genus Trifolium; species Trifolium repens. Next base: position 12,800,142 of record CP125850.1, read on the forward strand.
TCATGCTAAGACTTGGAATATTAGTCTTTACAAAATATTTCTGCATCTAAGATCAGTCTTCCACTTATTCCACATTTCTAGATGGATCCGGCTCCTCTAAAGCGAGTAATAAATATCAACAGTTAATAAGATCGGTCTTCCACTTTTATCGTTTCTCTCAATTTGGATTTATTTCCCTCTCCATCAACCATTTCTTCCAATTTTTTACTTTCTACCCCGAATCCCTAACATTCTAAGTTGTTCATTTTCTGAGTTGTACAAATGGGAATATCGTTTTTTTAAAATAGTTTTTGATAATTAATTTTTTATTTTGGGATGTCATGAAAATTTGAAACACTTCCAAATTTCAATAGCTCTACATTTTGGAAAGGTGTATAGGTTATAGTGTATTAGGTTTATCAGGCTGAATATGATGAGTTAGTAATAGCTTGTGCATGCATAGGTCATTACCATGAGGTTGAGTCGTGACATAAACTCCTATACTCTTCCAGAATGCACCTTTTTTGGGTTCTAATCGTCGATTCCAATCACACTAGATTTGAAGGTTCATGGCTTCATTTTGAGGCATTTGAAGGCATGGATCAAAATTGACAATGAGTATGATTTAAGGTTGTATTAATCGCTTTTTGGGAGTAAAAGGTCCCAAGAATGCATGAGGGATATACCTGGATTGTCAAAGAGCTTGAATGACATTCTTTTTAGAAGGATTCTCAACAACAAATGGAGTATTCGTTGAAGAAGAAGGAGGATTAATATTCACCATTTGCGAAGAAAGATATGAAGTGTTTACTAAAGACGAAAGACTACAATTTTTTGATAGAGCGATAATTGTCAATTTATTTTTATGCAATTTACTTTTACAATTCATAGCATTTAGATTATATTTATTCAAAAAAGACATTCAAAATCACAAATTGGAAACAATTGTTATCATTCTAACTAGAAAAAAGCCACCAAGAATCTAATTCCTAGATTTCCTAATTGATTCATTGTGTTGGAGTGAAAATTACACCACTTTCAACACCTCATTGACAACTTTCAACAGAAAAGTGAACTTCAAGTCCATCTTGACATAAATTGGTTTGTCATATCATCAAGAAATTTGAAATAAGCATGCCTAAATGTTCTTTTGAATAAAATGGAACAAAAAACAATCAAGAAGCTACTTGCAAATCCAACTCCCATGCCCATATAAAACCATTCTAGTAGCTTAGATTCTTTCTCATCAACTGGCATCAATTTTGTGTCACCATTATGAGCTTCACCATAGTTGCATTTCTTGATAAGTGGAGTTCAACAAATATTAGGATTGTCCATATAACTATTATTTACTATTATTATTTACTTTTTGAATTAATTTGAATTTGATTATTATTATTATTTACTTTTTGTTTTTCCTAAAATGTATTAAACAATATTTAAAACTTAAGAAATTGCACCAAAAAATAATTATAAACTTAATTTTTTTATTTATCTAATAACATTTCACACAAACAAGTCTATACATGAAGATGACTTACAATAATTTATTTAAAAGTTATGAAGTTTATTAGGACCTCCTGGAACCAGTCTTGCAATATCACTAACAATATAACGTTGCACAGAACTGTGATGTCTTGGATTTAAATCTTCTGAACTTTCCCTAAAAATAAAATCAACAATATTATTAGGTTTGCAGTTGCAAGAAAAAAATGAATTGAAATTAAACATGTAGGATTCAACCTAGACATTTGATGAAAACTATAAAGAAGAGATGGACTTAGATTATTCTGCTGGTCCTTGCCGCATCCAGGTGGATGATCATTTGTTGGTGGTGTTGTAAATGAAACATATCGAACTGCAATTGTTTTTGCATTGTTTGTGAACAATAGTACTCCTATTATTAGAATTGTTATTGGAAAGATTCCATGGAAATTTACCATGTTTCTGAGAAAACAAGTACTCTCCTGAAGCACAAAACTAATATTTATTTATATTTTCATAGAAAGAATACAAAACTATGTACCAAAAAAAAAGAAAAAAAAATAAAGAATACAAAACTAATAAATAGGCTTATCTAATATTAAATTACTACTTTGGAGGATATATTAATTAAAATAATATCTACAATTCGGTTGTGGATAATGTTGACTTTAATATATACTAAGTAATAGAACATACGCTTAAAATCTAGGTTAAATTGGACTATTGGTCCCTTAACTTATTTATTGGTTTCATATTGGTCCCTTAACTAATTAAGGTTACAAATTGGTCCCTTAACTTTAATTTTGTTTGTCATATTGGTCATTTTTATTAGTTTTGATGAAAAAACATTAATTTTACTTTCTATTATTCGTTATATGAACATATAAATGATTTATTTTTGAGTAATATTGTTAGTGAATATGATTGTCATTCAGACATCTTTCTTAGACGGAAGATGAATACACTATCAACCTGTTAAAAAGGACCAATATGACAAATATAATTAAAGTTAAGGGATCAATTTGTAACGTTAATAAGTTAAGGGACTAATTTGTAACATTAATTAGTTAAGGGACCAATATGAAACCAATAAATAAGTTAAGGGACCAATAGTGTAATTTAGCCTAAAATCTTCTATACACTTGACAAAATCTGGATCTATAAAAACGCACTGTAGATTACTTCTAGTGTGCCACGTCGTTTTTTTTTTTTTTTTTAATAAATCATAAACCATCTACTACACTCTCATATACTGTACTACACTATATTTGTATTTATTTATTCAAAGTTGAATTTAATAATACATCACCGAATACAGAACTTTATTGTAGGGGACTAGACTTATAGGGTGGCGTTAGCTATTCTTTTCCTTAGCTTCAGAATAGCTACAATTTATAGGTCGCGCATAGCTATGGTTGGGCTCAGCTTCTTTGTTCTTCTTGTCAGGATTTGGGTTTTAACTCGGGTAAGTTTAACTGGAGTAGGTTTTTTCAGTTATATAAATTTCCCCCATTCCATATTTCGCCGCCTAATTAAAGGTGCTTATTTTTGAATTTTGAATTTGGTTGTATATTTTATTAATATATTGTTTCTATAAAATTGGACTCGGGGTCAAAGAAGTCGTCATTTCAATTTTATATCCAGTTAGTTGCAGAGAATATTAAAATGGTTCATATGGAAAATCGTCCGGTTGATGATAGTTTTGATAATCAGGCGAATTTATTACTGGGTAAAGTAAATATGCGTAATAAGGTTCGTGTGATTCACTTGTGGAAAGTACCTGCATTCCTCAAGCCATCTGAGTATAGTTCTCTTGAATTCGTTTGGGTTGATGAGAAGGTTGGTGTTGCAAACTCTGTTATTTTTCTATAGTTGTGTGGTTTTTTTAGATTTTTAATTGGCTCATTCGTAATTCTATCTTTATAGGGTGGAAAAATTCATGCTTCAATTAGGAAGCAGCTGGTCAATGTATTTGAATCCAAAGTTGAAGAAGGAGAAGTTTATGAATCCAAAATTGTGGCTTTGATTCATTCCTCAAAACCTCATATATATTATTCAACTGTTTTTGTTGCTGTATAGGTGAGAATGTGGGATGAGTCATGTAAAATTATTTGGTGAAATTATTTTTGAAGAAATCCTCATTCCTCAAATCTTGATTTCACATACTGTCTTAGTCTCAAAATTTAAGAAAAATTGGCCATTAAGCTTATTTGACTAATTTTTTCTTATTTTTTGAGGCTGTGAAAGTATTTGAACAAATTTGTTGAAGTTGCATCATTTGGTATGATTATTGACACAACAGAGTAAATTACATATTATTCAATTGTCTTTGTTTCTATAAGTTTATTTACTTGTATTTTGCAACTTTAATTTTATGCAATTGGTTATCGGTTTAGACTTTACAAAGGTTCTGTTATCTCCTACCATGGATTGAGTATTATTAACATGTTAAGTAATTTTTTTATCTTGCAATTTATTAATTTGTTTGATATGATTCCAAATAATTGATTTTTATATCATTAACATATGTAATTGGTGTGATGTATGGCATGTCCGTTGGAAGGTTTCGGCTCTTCTTAATACTCTCACTCAAGTTATCTTGGAATAGTGTTGATTGATGAGAAGGTTAGATTTTTGCTACAATTCTTTTAATATTGTGTTTACAGTTTTTCCTTTAATTGATTTTGGTTTCCTATTTGTTTCTGGCAGCATTTGATGTTGTTGAATTGGACTCTGATGGATTTTTTGATGATTTGTTAAGGTCCATAGCAGTATCCCTCTAAAAAAGGTTAACATTTGGTTATATGTTTCTTTAGGAGAATTAATGTTGTAGTCCTTTTTCGGATCATGGTCTTAGTGAGAAAACAAAAACTTCTACCGTAAATGTTGTATATCCTAAAGTATTTCAGAAAATCTAAATAAAATATATTTGTCTTATAGTTCTAATCAATTTTTGTAATATTAGGTATTTGTTTTGCAATAATTTAGAAAATTATCACTCATTTAAAATTCAGATTGTTATTTATTCGTTGATATGCATTATTTTACAATTTATACCGTAGATTTCTATTAAAGTTGGGGTGTTGGTATGCAATTATATTCGTTATGGTATTTGGGTAGGTGCAGTATCATGTTTTCTATATTTGCTAATTGGGGTATTCTTTCTATTAAATGGGCTTTATCGTATGATTATTACATAAACTCTGTTTCAGACCATGCAGAATCAAGGGTCAGACCAAAGTGTCTCATTTCCATTAATTTTTTTCTGATACATTTCTAATACATATACAGTCAAAAAATTCAAATATAAGTGTTAGAAAGAAAAAAAGTCGACCGTGCGGGAGCACAGGTTAAAAAACTAGTATTTTTACAAATTAAAAATAATAATTATGATAAGTACAATCACATATAATTAATTGATTGATAATCTTCTAAAATAAGAAGGTTAATTAGAAATTATGAGAATCATAGAATTAAGCTACTCTCCTTTTTTTTCCTCTCTTCCAAGTTACAACTTTAGCTGTCACACTTTTTTCTTATTCTTTGCTTATTGAAGAGGGGTGGTTTTAAGTTAGTTTTGGCCTAAAATCATTCCTCCAAATTGTTTTTTCTTTTTCTTTATAACAAATAAGTGTGATTTTCACATATTTATTTGTTTTGATTTCCCGTCTTCGTATGGTGTATTTTATCGTCCCGTCTTTGTGCGGTGTATTTGTTAATTTTCTCGTCTTTGTGCGGTGTTCATTTGTTTCAAGTTGAAGGAGTAGATCTGATCTAGTGCAGATCCAATCAATGTCGACTTTGGTGTCATCAACGCTACAAATACGGAGACATGGATATTCCGGATACTCCAATATAGTCATATTTGTAGGCATATGTAATTTGTCATTCTATGCTATTAACATGGATGCTGTGAGTTTGTTCGCATATTTATCCTTTTTATTTTTAGCGATTATTAATTTGTATTGCATCGATGTACTCTATTTATTTGAATGAATGAATATCATTTATTTTGTAAAAAAGGGGGTTAATTAGAAATATGTGATTTTGAATTGGTTTATGTTAGGTTTGTATACAAGGACAATTAATATACTCCCTCCGTTCCTTTTTGTTTGTTGTTTGAGAAAAAAAAGGCCAAATTAAGAAAGTGTATTTTTACACTTTAATTTCCTATTATACCCTTTTTTTTGGAATATATTATACTCTAATTTTAATCCAAAAAAAATTCATATTTTTTTGCACTCACTTTATCTTTCCAAAAAATTAAAACCACTAAAAAAATTAAAAGCGGATTGTAACAAAGTAGTTTTTTTTTGCCTTTTGAAAAAATAAATCAGGATTATATGAAGAAGTTTAGTTAAAAAAAAAGATTATATGAAAAAGTTTAGTAAAAAAAAAATACAATAAAAAGATTATATAAAATTTAGTCAATAAAAAAATTAGGAAGGCGGGTATAATATATTACTATATATAGAAAGGATACAAAATTTTGGGATGATTTTTTCATTGTTCCTATTTTACTCTTAAAAAATAACTTCCACATAAAATAGGTTTTCAGTTTTTTTTAATAGTAAAAAAATATATATATATTTCTTCTTAATAACTAGCCACAACAAAAAAAGATGTTACATAGTTATCAATTAACTAAGTCCAATAAAAAAAGAGATTAAGTAGTTATTTACATGTGCATAATAGAGAATATCGATCACAAAAAAAAAATATCGATCACACTAACGGGCACGGAACGTAGCCGCTTGGCAGCTAGTAGACATAATGTAACCTTAAATTATTAAAACAACAAACAAAAAGAAACGGAGGGAGTATCTTTTAGCAGGTCTCTTAAAATAATTTAAAACTTTAAAGTGTAATTGTATAAGAATTTATTTATTTATTTTTCTAAAATTGCAGTGGTGTGGGGGCAAGTTGCTTTTTTTTCTTATATATTTATTTATTTATTATTGTTTTAGACACAGTCGTACTTACTAACAATATTGCTTAATTATGAGAAAGGTTGAAATAAACTGTGATTAGTGTAATTTGATCTCTCTCAAAAATATATATAGGGGTTTGCTAATTTAGATACATCTAAAAATTTGAAAGTCTAAATTAGCATGCATTTTTTCTATTATGACTAAAAATATCCTTCTTCCACTATTTCAAATAAGTTCAAAGTAAATGACAATTTTGAAGTTTTATAAAAAAACAGCAAAACATGTTTTATTCTTCCTTAAAATTTTCAAACAATATTTTTCTAATAAAAAAACATAAAATTGGGTGTAAATTAGCAAATGGGTGTACAACATTTAATAAAATTTACCTAACTAACCCTTAATTTTCTAGTGTAAAATAACTAAGGGTTCGTTTGGTTCGAAGTTTTTGGAGGGGAGGGGAGGGGAGGTGAGGAAATATTTTAAATTTTTATGTTTGGTTCAATTTTTTAACGAGGGGAGGGAAGGGAAGGGGAGAAGTAATTTACTTTTTTACTCTTAACCTTATAAACTCAAAATAAGGATTAAATTATAATGGATATATTACGTCAAAAAAAAAATCTAATGGATATATAACAAAAAAAATCTAATGAGTAGAAAATCTAAATATTTTTTGTTGTAAAAAAAAAATAAAACCTAGAATTTTAATATTCCAACAAGGATAATTTTGAATTTTAATAAAAAAATGAGGTATTTTTGTCAACATAATAAATTATGTTTTACTTCGCCTCACCTCACCTCTCCTCCCCTCCTTCTCAGTTGAACCAAACAAAGCCTAAGTGTTGTGAGTTTTTTGTTCAAAATGAAAAGGTGCACCTTACTAATTTAGACTTTTGTTCTGGACTGGGCTTAGAGCTGGCCCAATCCATGCTCTGCTCGTAGCTCCTGCTCGGAACATTCAGTCCATACATGTGCTCGACTTATGGAGCCTACGAACTCTGCCCAGAATATGGAGCCCATAGCTCTCCTCGACGTATGGAGCTCGTAGCTCCTCCTCAGCAAGTAACGAGTTCCATGCTCGCTACCACTGTATCGCCATAACTTACACGTGTTCCTATTTACTAGGACACGATAGACTCAAGGAAACAACTCCTCCGCATGATGGGGACACCTCATCACCAGGATAAGGGCTAAAGGCCGGTTCCTTGATCCAACAACGGATAAATCCTGGCAGTCTCCCCTATTGGGCCGCAAAGCACAACCCATTAGGGGGACCTTGACCCAGCGCTGGGGGTTCTATAAATACCCTCCTTCACTGGAGGGTCAGGTATTCAATTCTCATTCTATACTCTCACTTTTTCTGTACTTGTTCACTCCACTGACTTAAGCATCGGAGCGCCTGCAGGTACAACCCCCCCTCCGTTGGTGATAGATTGCTTGCTCACCGTTCAACCCAACCAAGGATTCATCAAGTGAAGGATTTGCTGGCCCTCAACCTTTTCTGATCAACAGGTTAGATCAACTTTCATATTTTTATGTGGGTCTAAATTAGCAAACCCATATATATATATATATATTAAAGGAAAATGACAACACACTAGTAAAAAAATCCAAATAAGTTACAAATTTACTAAAACTTGTGCAAATTTTTTTTCTTTTACTTTCTTATCCGGTGTTGTCTCGGGGCACTAGTCAGATAGATCTCATCTTAAATTATTAGTATTTTTTTTCTTTCTTTCATTCAAAATCAAAATTAAAATGTCGGAAGAGATCCCCAAATTTTTATGTACATGAACTGAGCAACTGCCATTTGGTTGAGTTTTTCACTCTCTCTCTCTCTCTCTCTCTCTCTCTCTCTCTCTCTCTACACACACACACTTCTGAAACTTTGTTCATCACTCTTCTTTGTCAAACCCTTCTGCTCATTGCTCCAATCACTCACTCAAAACATTCAGATCGGTGTCTTTCTCTCTCCGACAAACCAAGGTTTTCGCTTTTTACCCTTTTTCTTAATTTTACTTACAATTTCATTACTTATAACACACTCTTTCCTATCTATCATGTTTTCCTCTTCAAATTTAGACTCTTTTCTCATTGCATGTCAAAATTAGAAACTTGTTCTATAATGGGTTTGATCTAATTTTTATTTTTATTGAGATTTTTTATTGGGCTTCAATAGTGACACTGAATTGGTTGCATGCAATTGGGTTTCCTTTGTAGTTAATCATTGAAAGTTTAAATTTTGAATTCTGGGTGATTTTCTTCATTCTCTTATGTGCATGAATTGGTTTTTTCCTGATGAATTTTTGTTCTTCATTTTATAGTTCTGTGAGATGATTGAAATAGTTCTGAGTTGAAGTAACAAAAGCAATTTGTGTGTTTTGAAAAATGGGGATTTGGGTTTCTGAGGAAATTTGATTTAGATAGATGTTGCATGCAAAGGGATCAAGGTTCAAATTACCCTTTTTGAAGTAATCTGAAAAGAAATGGAAATTTTTTACTTTTTTTTTTAATTTTGTATCTAGGAAGGTATTTAAATTTGCTTATGTGAATTGTTAATTTGTTAGTCTCGCATTTACACTATATTTTATTTCACTGTCGAATTTGTCATTTGTTTATAGTTCATGTATGAGATTTTATTTATACTTTTAGGTCTTATTCTTCCTTTAAAAAACCCTTTTGGTATAGTAAGTAAAACAGTTTTAGAATGGTGTATCTGTTTTCTTTTCTTTTTTGGTTTCAAATTTTAAAAGGTATGAATCGGATTCTATTGCTAAGTTACTAGATCTCTCGTTTTTCGTCTGGAACTGGTTTAAAATTTGAATTATGTATTTAAAGTTATAGTCCACTACACAAAGGAAATCACAGTTTTGCTCTTGCATGTTATCGTGTTTAACAAAAAAATGTTAGAATTTCTTTGCTTCCCGTCAATTGACTGCTTCCATTGAATGCATTTATAGTTTGCCGGTAATTAGATCCTAAAAGCTTTCGGATGATCACTTTTTGAGGCAGGATTGAAAATTTAGATCAAATGGTTTTGTTTTCGTACTGCCAATGTGAGATATGAAGTGAATTGTTAACATTGGTAATTGGTAAATGGGGATCCAAACAATGGGGTCTCAAGGAGGAGGAGATGGTAGTGGAAAATGGTCACAACTCCACTCTCTTGTGCGGCAAAATTCGATGTACAGTCTCACACTTGATGAAGTTCAAAATCAATTAGGTGACTTAGGGAAGCCACTAAGTAGTATGAACTTAGACGAGCTTCTTAAAAATGTATGGACTGTTGAGGTGAACCAGTCCACGAGTACGGATAATGAAGGGAAAACACAAGCTAGTCAAGCTTCTCTACAACGTCAAGCTAGTCTGTCGTTAAAAGCTGCGTTAAGCATGAAGACTGTGGATGAGGTTTGGAGAGATATCCAACAAACGAAAGACAATGAGGAGAAGAAGTCACGCGAGAGACAACCTACTTTAGGAGAGATGACATTGGAGGATTTCTTGGTGAAAGCAGGTATTGTTGCAGAAGCATCTTCTGATAAAACCAATACAGATACTATAGCTGGGATTGATTCCAATGCAGCAGTATCACCATTTCCTCCACAAGGTCAGTGGATACAGTATCCGCAACCGCAACCACAATATCAGCATCTACAACAAAGTTCAATGGGGATTTATATGCCTAGCCAGGGTATCGCACAACCGTTACACTTGGGTGCTGGTGCTTCAATGGAGATTCCGTTTGCAGATAGTCATATGCCACTGGCTGCACCACTTATGGGAACAGTGTTGGATACACAGATATCTGGAAGAAAAAGGAGCACTCCAGAGGATATGGTGGAGAAGACTGTTGAGAGAAGGCAGAAAAGGATGATCAAGAATCGGGAATCGGCTGCCCGTTCAAGAGCAAGGAAACAGGTGATCTCTCTCTCTATTTTGAGTGTCATAAGTACTTAATATTTTATTTAATTGGTTTTTTCTTTAATGAAAACCATAAACCTGAATAATAATAACTTATATGAACAGGCTTACACTAACGAATTGGAGATTAAAGTTTCGCGCCTGGAAGAGGAAAATGAAATGCTCAGGAAACGAAAGGTTGGATTCTACTTTGAAATAATAAGTTTAATTGCCTTAAGTATGTTTTTCTGACGATCCAAATTCCATTCGTTCCCTAGATTGAGCAGTTTGTCCATTTATGGATTATACTGTCAGAATAACATAGGAGACAGTCTCATTTTCATTTATTTTACACATTTTTCGGCATCTTCTGGTGATAGGAATCTCTGCATATTATGTTTCTGTAGTTGAGACCTAAGCTTGTGTCATTTGGATTGTGCAAGTTGTTCCTTTCACTCTCGTAATTGATTCTGTTAGATTTGAATGAAATCGAAACGGAGCCATTAACCAACCCGATACCCCTGATACACTAATTAGTAAAAGATTAGTTAGTGCATTTGGAAACATAGATTCCAAACTTAAATGTATTTTTTACGATGCTTTCGATTTCTATGGAGTTTGAGCTCTCACTAGCATTAAATGTTTTCATGTTTGGACATTCCAATTTTGGTGGCTATATATACCTTTGAATGGTAAATGAAAGAAAATTAAAAACAGCTTCTTTTAAAGGAGCTTCATGTTGAGGAATCAGAAACTTATTAAGCATTGTTTAGGAAAATGAGTCAGGTTTAATTCCGTGATTGATAAACAGAAATGAACATGTTAGGTCTGACACAACTCTTTGATTATTCTGCCTTGAAGATTCCATAATGAATCCACTTTATTACTGCTCAGAGCAAAGAGTTTCCCCTCCTACGAAATTACCGCTTCATGCACTTGAGTTTCAGATCATGAACTATATGCCTTGAATTTCTTTTGCTTCATTATTTACTGCCATAGTCCCTCTAGTCTCATATATAAGCTAAGATTCCTTTTTCAGGTTCATTGAATAACTGATGTATATGAACCGGATACATCAATTATTCATATTCAATGAACCTGAAAAACAAATTGTTGCATATCCGGAGGGAGAACTATATAAAATCTCTACCTCTAATTCTCTTTGCATATAGGCACATTGTAACCATGTTCATTTACATGTTAAAATCATGCCAACAAACATGCTCTTTAATTCTATATATTATCAGATTATATTATTAATTCTTCTCTTCAACGTGCAGGAGCTAGAGAATATGTTGCCGTGTGTACCAATCACCGAACCTAAATATCAGCTACGCCGAATCGCATCTTCTCCATTCTAAGATCTGTGTACCTATAAGTTGAGGTTTGTATATATTAGCATCAGGGGATGTTTCTTTTAGTTTAATGTGGTATCTCTGTAATATGTGATGCTTTCTAACTCTTCTGTTAAGTTCTTCATAAGTAATTAATTTATAGGTAATGTTGTAGTTTTATTATTTCATTTCATAATATAGCCATTTCAAAATTTCAATCATGAGTTAATTTTATTGAGGTGTCTCTTGTAATAATCAATTATTATTTCTTCAACTGCATTTATCTTAAAATAAAAAAATAATAAGTACACCTCACAACAAATAGTCCCAATCGTTTAAATTAAAATCTGTGACCCACAAACATTACCTGACATGAAAACAACTTCACATTAATCAAATTGCTCCTACTCATTTCATAATTATAATATGTTTCAGTGGCTTCTTTACATTTGAAAGATTATACTATTTCTTCCAAAATTTACATTTATCTCATCTCATCATAGTTTGTGCTTCATCTCTCCTTCCTTTATCACCACCACAAACATCTGATTTTATGACTTCTGAAGAATCTAATCGAATTTCTTTTTAGAGTCATGTTGTCAACTCTTGTAACACTATAATGGTATCTTTTTATATATCTGTTGTGAATATCTTAATTAACAGTAAGAAGTTATAAAAACTAAGAACCAATCTTTGTGAAACAAATCCATGATGCGGCCGCGTATACATAAACAATAACACTTGTTTTGTTTCTACGAGAATAAAACTTAGGGGACTTGTCCCGTGAGCTAAGCATAGTTGGCAGGGAGCCAGGGACATTGCATTATATATGTAAGGGGTTGGATTTAAATTCTGGTCATTCCACTTATCTATTTTAAATATGAAATTTATAGCCATTTGACTACTTGACAAATAAAAAAACCTTAAAAACCCAAAAAAAATAAAAAAATCTTAGGACTATATGTAATTTCAACGACAATCAAACAAGTGGAATGGTAAATTAAAGCTTTAGGCATTAATTGAGTCACCTTTTCTAAATTGTGTATAACTTTTCTTTTTACTTTGATTTATAGACGAAATGATAATAACTACAAAAAATTTACACAATTGCAGAGTCTCAAATTCAAATCTGAAAGAAGGTGTGCGATATCAACATTTGTCACATAGAGGCAGCCTTACAGAAAATTTGTGTACCATTTTATTGGCTGGCTCCCTAAAAATACTTTATTAATTGGCCTGTTTTTAACTAAGTTTGTAGATAAAATTAAAAGGTTACGGATAATAAAAAATAGAACCAAATTATAGCATCAAATAACTAATGCTATCTACTATTTTAGTTAAAAAAAAAACAAAAACTAATGCTATATTTCTAGGGGTGTTTGCAGTGCGATTTGGTTCGGTTTTGATAATAAAAGTTATTCTAACCGCGAGATAAAAATGTATGCGGTTTGGTTTGATTCGGTTGGTTTTAAAAGATCATCCAAACCAAACCAATGCGGTTAGGATCGGTTCGGTGGCGGCGATTTATACCATAATTAAATAACTAATAAATGTACTAAAATAAAATCAAACACCTTCATGTTTATCCAAATAAAAGGAAAGTGATATATTGTCAAAAGAATAAGAGAGTGAGAGATGAAAAAAGAGTAACCCTAGGTCAGTTCTGAATCCTATTTCTTGTGTGAATTTTTTTTGGTAACGCCTGATTCTCATTCTCATGTGAATGAATGAATGAAATAGTGACATAGAATTTTGGAATATAGTAAAAATTAGAAATTTTAGTTAAATGTTGCGGTTCAATTTGGTTTGGTTTTTAGAAATGAAAACTGCGAACCAAACCAAACCGCACGGTTCACCTTAAAAATCATCCAAATCCATCCAAACCAAATGCGGTTTTTGCGATTTTTAGTTTGGATTGATTCGATTTACAGTTATACTTTTAGTTTAATTCGAATACAATCACCCCTAATTTATAATCCAGCTCAAAGAGCGAATTGTGGAAACAAAAACTCGGCACCAATGGCTTATGGCAGGCCATATTAAAAAAGACCAATGGAAGACTTATAAATTATAATAATACTACTACAAAGTATAGAAGGATTACTATATACCAAAAATATAAATATTTATTAACATATGTAAAACATTTTGTTGAAAAGTCTCATGTTGTAATTTTTATTTTATTTTGATAAATGAGCTAAAGCATTTGTAAAATCAAGTGATTGAACTCAATTTGTTAACAAATCGTTTGAGAGAACTCGATTTTGATTCTTGATATGAATAAGTTTTTGCCAATTTTTATTTAACTTTAAATGAACTCTAAATTATCAGAACTCTTTTCTCTGAAAACCTAAAATTTAATCAAAAAGAAAGTCATCATGAAACAATTTTTCACTTTAGGTTTTATGCAAAGAAAAATAGAAATCACTTTCTTTATGAAAGAAAAACTATGGATTTGATTAAAGATAAAACCAAATTAGTTTTCCTTTTTGTTTTATACTTTAGCTAGACACATTTATAATTTCAATTAGGCCAAATAAAATGAACAGTTAAACTTAGAATACAAAATGTAGCAGTTGACTCTCTCTTTGTCCATTCTAAAACAGCTCTTACCAGCCTACTTTATATTCCCTTCAACATATCTTAATTTAATACATAAACTTTATATTATAATCTAATGTCATTCTCAACCATTTTCAATAACGCGTTTTGGTATCTCATTATTGAACATTTTATTACATACCCTCTTGTCTTTGCACATTTTCTTAGTCTTCAAAAAATAATACATTTTTTCAAACTTTATTTTTTTTGTTAATTTCCATCACCATGGGATATGGAACAAGAAAACTCTCGGATGAGTATGAAGTTTCGGAGATTCTAGGTAGAGGTGGATTTTCTGTTGTTAGAAAAGGTACAAAAAAATCAAACAATGAAGATGATGAAAAATCACAATCATCACAAGTAGTAGCAATAAAAACACTTAGAAGGGTAAGTTCTTCAAATAATCCAAGTGGATTACCAAGACCAAAAAAAGATGTTGGAGAAAGAAGTACAATGATGTTTCCGACATTTAGACAAGTTTCGGTTTCGGATGCATTATTAACAAATGAGATACTAGTAATGCGAAGAATAGTCGAAAACGTTTCGCCACATCCAAATGTGATTGATCTTTATGATGTTTATGAGGATATAAATGGTGTTCATCTTGTGCTTGAGCTTTGTTCCGGTGGCGAACTTTTCGATAGGATTGTTGCACAAGATAAGTATAGTGAAACTGAAGCTGCAACTGTGGTTAATCAAATAGCTTCAGGGTTAGAAGCTATTCATAGAGCTAACATTGTTCATAGAGATTTGAAGCCTGAAAATTGTCTTTTTTTAGATGTTAGGAAAGATTCTAGTCTTAAGATTATGGATTTTGGATTAAGTTCTGTTGAAGAGTTTACTGACCCTGTTGTTGGTTTGTTTGGATCTATTGATTATGTTTCACCTGAGGCTCTTTCTCAAGGAAAGATTACTACTAAGAGTGATATGTGGTCTCTTGGAGTTATTCTATATATCTTACTTTCAGGGTATGTTTTTTTCCCCCTTCTCTTATGTTGGAATTTTGTTAGGTTTTATGTTTTGATTCCAATTAGGAAAATTAGTTTGTTTAGATTGGCGCTGAGTTTGGTAGAATCGCGGCATGCCATTATAATTTTGACAAAAGTTACACTGTGGTGAATTTCGACAAAATCATGATACTTTTGTGATTTGTCAAACCTAGCAGGTTTCCAATAACACGTCTCACAGTGTGATTGTCAATAACCTTTTTGAGGTGAAGCTTTCACGAACCATCACCTCAAAACACATGGATAAGCTTTTGTTCAAATCGTAGTTTGAACTTTAAAAAATGCTAAACTAAACATGCATTAGGTGAGATTAGTTAGTCTAAGAAATTAGAAAAAGGGAAAGTCATCAATTGTTGAAATGAAATTAGTAACATCTACGTGTGTAACATGAGGTACATGAATGAATTATTTTGGTTATCACTTCAAAATTAGACGGCAAGAAGTAAGAAAAATGACTTTTTTTTTTTTTTTTCTTCTTTATAAATTTTATTATTCGTCTCCTAAGTACAACTTAGTTAATAGCTGCACAAACATTGATATACAAAGGTTTGAGTTTGAATCGTAATTCTCTACTTTTTCACACTTAAGGTGTGTGAGTCTAATTACTAGACTACTTAAAAAAAATCTTATTACTCAATTTTATCATATGCTTTATTTATACAAATTTCTCTTTTGGGCACAATAATGTATGAAAAGCCTCATTATATTTCTCCTTAACTTAAATGTAATGAACTTAAAATTATTTTCCTATAATTGTTTTACAGGTATCCACCTTTCATTGCTCAAAATAATCGCCAAAAACAACAAATGATACTTAATGTAAGTAACCTCTTTTACATAATAAGTTTAGTTTATTTCATAATAATGTTTTTGCTTACTAATAAAAGTGTTTTGGAACAGGGGAATTTTAGTTTTTATGAGAAGACTTGGAAGGGAATTTCACAATCAGCAAAGAATTTGATCTCAAGTCTTCTAACCGTTGATCCTAGTAAGAGACCTAGTGCTCAAGAGGTATTGTACACACTCTTACCAAATTGAGTAATTGGATTATGGCATTTTGTTTTTTGGTATATAGTAAGAAGCACACATGTGCTATTATGATAGTTTCATATTTGTAGTGGAAAATTGCAACAAAATCCCACTTTATAGATGTTGGTCATGATTTGATAAATTTTTTATTTGTTTTCAAAATAATTTATAATCCTTATTTTTCTAAAAGGACTTTTGACTTTGAAGGGTGAAATTTATTTTCGGGGTAATAATTTGAACCCAAAAAATAAGAATAATTTCCATTTAGCAATTTCAAAAAAAAAATCTATCGAGTATGTTACTTATATCTGTTGATAAGTGGATAGACGATTGAGCTTCGCTACACTCGAGCTCATGCGCTTCTTCGGACTTGCCCCATTTGTTTGTTAGGTTATGATGACTTGGATGGTTGGGGTATTAGAGGCGAAACCTTGGATAACTTTAAATTTTAATTATAATATTTGAATAAAATTTGTACTCTATAATCCTAAGTATATTACATAATAGAAAGATGAGTGCTAACTAGCAACACCAACATTTTAACATGTTTTTTATTGGTTAAAATTTTTATATGGATCCTATCAAATTATTTAGAAGCATGAGAAAGCTCCTCCAACAATCACTTTGATATTAAAGACATATTAGAGACGTCTACACAATTGGCTGAAAATCGTGGGGAGCTCACCAAACAATAAATCTTTTTAGCAAGAAAATAAAGAAGCAATGCTTATATTTCTTTAATATTTTGCATCATATTATTTTCATGGTTTTTTTTTTTTTTTTTGTAGTATCCAACACAAATAACATGATATGTTGTACAATGTGTTGTTGAAACAGCTTCTAAGTGATCCATGGGTGAAAGGTGAGAAAGCCAAAGATGATCAAATGGACCCTGAAATTGTCTCAAGGTTACAAAGGTTTAATGCAAGACGCAAACTTCGTGCAGCTGCAATTGCTAGTGTTTGGAGCTCCACCATCTTCCTTAGAACCAAAAAATTGAAATCATTGGTTGGATCCTATGATCTCAAAGAAGATGAAATTGAAAATCTCAGGATACATTTCAAGAAAATGTAAGTATATTGTACCCTATAGTAAAAACTTATCATAGGAATATTTAATTATAGCTCTTATATTTCACAAGGAATAAATTATTTCAAATTATTTTTCAAAGAAATATTATATTAAAATTTACACAAATGCTTCAATCGTGAATGTGTATTTTGTTAATCGAGTTAATCCTTGTATAAAAAAAAAAAAACATCGACAGGTAAATTAAGGATTTTTTAAGTAATTTTCATTTGTCGTAGTTTGATATAGAACAAGTATGGTACTATTGGAGACTAAGGTTTTAAAAAAAATCATATGCGGTCGCAATTGTGGTGCGATATATATTTTTTTTTGTCTTTGTGACCAGAGTTACGTATGAATCGACTAAAATTTTATATATTAAAAATTGCAATGCAATTGCGATTTTTATTTAAAACCTTGGTTCCAATTGTAGCATTTTATAGTTTTGATTTAACTAATGTTTTGGGTTGTTAACAGATGTTCAGATAGAGACAATGCGACTCTACCTGAGTTTGAGGAGGTGTTAAAAGCAATGAATATGCTATCATTGATACCTTTTGCAGCTCGTATATTTGACTTGTTTGATAACAACCGTGATGGAACCGTTGATATGAGAGAGATACTTTGTGGATTTTCTAGTCTTAAGAACTCCAAAGGAGAGGATGCTCTTCGATTATGCTTCCAGGTAAATTTCATGAAAGTTATGTATATAGAGTATATTTATAATATTAACTTATTTGAATTTACTACTTACTCACGCAAATTTTATAAAAATGTTTGAAAAAACTTGTAAAAATAATTTATGACATTTTTCATAAGTTGTTTCAACTTATATCCACAGTTCTGTAAAATAGCTTATGGGAATAGATTATAGTTTATACGGAAAAAAAAAATTAACTTTATTTTATCTTTTATTATAAAATAAATTGTGTTTAAGAGTCTATTTGCTTCAACGAAAAGGGAAAAGTGATTTTAGAGGAGATGAAGAGATGGGAAGGGAACTTTTTAAAATACTTTGAATTGGGAAGAGTGAAAAGAAAGCTTAAATTTATATTTGTCACCTTATAATATTTAAGGTCATATTGAATATAAAGATTTTTTTTGTTGACGATTACTAAGAGATGAGGACTCCAGTAATTTAAGTTTAACTACAAGGTAACTAAGTTTAATCAAACAAAAGAAACAATTGATAGCCCTTTATAGTATACAACACATTTGTATATAATCAATCCGCTTAAAAACAACATTTAGAGACCTATGAGATGTAATATTATTATTCATAATTTTTTGAACTCTTTTAAAAAAATTGACATTCTTTAGTTCAAAATGTTAAAAATATCAAATGTAAATGGTATAAATATATGTTGATTGTCATAATGTAGTTAGAATTGGAGGAACAATACCTAAACCTGTGAATGCTCCAGAATCTTTTCGATTGCTCGTTCGAGAACTACGATCTTTGGCTTTGAGCTCATAAGCCTTTTTTTTTTTTCTTCTTTGTCAAACAGATGTATGACACAGATAGATCTGGATGCATCAGCAAGGAAGAAGTAGCATCTATGCTCAGAGTAATACACACTTCTCTCATTCAATTACCTTTATCTTTTCACTTTCATTTTTTAAACACTAATTAATATAAACTCATTAAACAGGCTTTGCCATATGATTGTCTTCCAACTGATATCACTGAACCTGGAAAGTTAGATGAGATTTTTGACTTAATGGATGCCAATAATGATGGAAAAGTTACCTTTGATGAATTCAAAGCTGCTATGCAAAGAGATAGCTCACTTCAAGATGTAGTCCTCTCGTCTCTTCGCGCATAATAGTTATATTGATTGTTTAGAATTGACGGTAAATTTGACAAAATGATCATCGTGGTGCATCATATTTTTGTTGAAATTTTAAGCTTTACTTTTGCAAAATTACAATAGTTTATTATAACTTTGTTTAATTCACTGCAAATCTAATCATAAACTTCATGATGTGTTATGGTTTTTTTTTTGGGTACAAAGTGTTATGGTTTTTTAATGCTAAGCATTTATTTTCTTTGTTTTGAGATTTTTTTTAAAGTTTTAGTACTACAAGGAAAACATTATAGGAAAGAAGAGTACTTAACAAAGTGCTAACAAAAGTGTATATTTGAATTGACGATGATATTGATAAAATTCCAATAAGCAAATGTGATTTTCACAAAAACAATACTTGAAAGTATGAATAAAATCGGTGTTGCACCGTCAAATCTACATTTTATCGTGAAATTATGCCGTCTAATTTTCTTCTTCTATGGCAATTAGGGACTATTGCATTTTCATCTCATGCTAAAGCTAGCTTGGAAATTCAATTGAGAAACATAAAAGCTATATAATTCACTGTCACGTTTATCCTTAAATATACTAAAATTGTAAATATATTCACAAATGTGCTTTTTTTTGGTCAAAATTATTAACAAATTAAAAGAGATACTTGAAATACATATGTAATTTCGATACATTCAGAGATTAACATGCAGGGCCGATCTCGATTTTAAATAAACATTGAACCTTTTATTTTATTTGTTTAATCAGCATTCTTATATACCATATATGTTTTTTTAGGCCCCTAAATAATAGAAGTCCGACTCAAAAAGACACCTTGCAATTGCACTAGGTCGCTAATGCTAACATGATAATGTAGTAAACTTTCATAGATCAAAATAGCTATTTGTCCAAAAAAAGTTTTACACCGTAAATAAGTAAAAATTACGAAAATGGATTAGATGCAGTCGACTTTTCTATATTATCGTTTTATAGTTGTCCGATCATGATCGAACAATTTAAACAAATGCAATCGACAAATATAATTTTTAAATCATGATTGTCCGATCTCAATCGAACGTTTATAAATGGCACGACTGGATGGAATCCAGGTACAAAAGTAACTAATCTCAATATAAAAAACTCAAAATTATTTATAGAAAAAATAAATAAATCAAAATATAGATAAATATATTCATAATATTCATGATGGTCTTAAGTCTTAACATTCTCTAGCTGGTGAAGCAGCTAGCCCCACAATATATATATATATATAATGCAATCCCCGTGCAGGTTCAGTTGTGAAGCTTGATTCAGTTTTCCACCAAAACACTGATAACTCATTACAAAATTCTACACACTCATTTCATTCGTTAGGGTTTTCCCCAATGGCAGAAGTTATCACCAACATTCCCTCCGATTCCCTCGACAAATCCCCAACCTCCTCCGCCCCTCCTCCACCACCACCACCACCACCACCTCCTCCCTCCTCCGTCGCCGATTCCGATCTCCCTCCACCTTCTCATCCACCTCCACACTCCTCCTATCGCCGTAGAGACTACCGCAGAGACGATAGAGATTTCGATCGTCCTCCTAATCGCCGTGATTACTATGACCGTAACATGTCTCCGCCGCCAAGGGATAGAGATAGAGACTTCAAGCGTAGGCGTAGTCCCAGTCCTCCATATCGTGATCGCCGATATTCTCCACCGCCGCGGCGATCGCCTCCACATTACAATTACAAGCGCTCCAGGAGAGGTGGCAGTCCTCGTGGTGGTTATGGACCTGATGATAGGTTAGCGTAAATTTGCAATGTCTAGAATCTGTCTTTGTTCTTCTATTTCAAATTTTCAATTATTGAATTCCATGTTATTATCTATTTGCTTCTGTTTCTTGGAATTTGATTTTTTGGTGCATGAGAAAAACTGATGAAATTTCAATTTTATTTTGAACTGTATGGGTAGTGTAAATTTGTGTTATGAGAATACACTAGAAAATGAATAGTGTTTTTCATGTTTTGATTGAAGCTTTTGGCATGTTTTTTAGGTCGAGAAAGCATTTTTTGTTTTCATTTTTAATTAAAAAATACCACATTTTACTTTGTTTTCTGATTTCAATGATTTTGTGTAAAAATATTTGAAAACAATGTGATCATTTTAGCATTAAAAGTGAAAATAGAAAATGAAATCAGAAAAATTTCTTACATCAAATAATTTTTTTGTTTTCATAGTTCTGATGCACTTAATGTGATAATTTTCTTTTATAATTTATAATTTCTGATATCTTAATTATTGAATAATATAAATTTCACTATTGACGTGGATTCAAATGGACGCTTAAGTACAAAAAGTTTGACTATTTGAGGATGCGTTGTTAATACGAAGAATGGTTTAGTTTCATGTCTGTTCTTATTGTAGAAAAATTGTTTTGATAACATTGTTCAATGAGTTAGTTTCTTATTGATTTACTTCTATTCCCTTCCTCTATTACCCTAAAAACTAAATTATACTACCTCTGATCCTTATTATAAGAAAAAGTTTGCTTTCTAGATTCATAGAATGTCTGATGTATCTAAATACATAAAACATTCTATGAATCTTAAAAGCAAATTTTTTCTTATAATAAGGACCGGAGGGAGTATATTTTATGCTTTTTCTGACTGTGTCTTCATCATCTGACTATGGCAGGTCTGGATATGATCATTACGGTGGTTATGATAGGGGTGGAAGAGGTGGTTATGATAGGGGTGGAAGAGGCGGTAATGATAGGGGTGGAAGAGGTGGTTATGCTGATGACAGGTCTTATGGTAGGTTTGGAAATCGTTCAGCAGCAGGATATCAAAATGGGATCTCTGGTAAGTTAGTAGATGCTAATTACTTTGGTTTTTCCTTTTTTCCGTCATTATATTTCATGCATGACAAAGCATTAATTCTTGTTTTCCGTCATTACATTTCAAGCATGACAAAGCATTAATTCTTGTTTTATTTGACCTAAATTATACTGATTACCTATTGCATTTGGATAAGAATATATTTGCATAATAATTAATTAGTATTCTTAGTTTTCACCATTCAGATTGAGTGTTGTTACCTGCCGTGTGTGTTAATTGGTAATCCAACTTTTGCACGAAATCGATGAACTACATCATCCAAGCAAAAGATACCTAATTTCAAATGAAAAGCCAAAATCCCTAATTTTACCATAATCACCTACAAATTAATCAGAGAACAGTAAAGACCACAAGCCAACAATGATAAGCACACATTGTTATCTCCAGAGAAGAATGATGTACAAAGTACATCTTTTCAACCTATTGTTATCTCCAGAGAAGAATGATGTACAAAGTACATCTTTTCAACCTTACCTCCACATCACAAAAAAAAAAAAACTAACAGGATGTGAATGTTGGTGCAATCAACAAAGCTCCACAATGTAGAGAAGGAGGCGCAGGCGCGCAGCCTATTAGGTAGGTTTTCTGCAGTAGTAGTGTTAAAACCCTCTGGAAAAAGTTAAGTGTCAGAATGCAGTTGTTTATGTGGCTTTACGCCATACACAAATGAACCTATTAGCAATATATTCAGAATATTTGTTTTAAGTTATATCTCTTGAATCATTTAATAGAACTATATCATCTACAAAACACATGCATCAAGGCATTGGATCCTAGATTCATTACATAAGAAAATCCTATACCATCTTCCATTAGATCCTTTCTACTCCCAATCACTGTATCACAGGCCTTTTGTTAATGTGTATATATTTATGTTTTATATTATACCTAACTATGAAAAATATATGATTTCCATGGCGGATATTTGACAACACCATTTTGAACCGCCATATCCTGGCATTGCCATCCTTCACAAATTACCACGGCGGTTGTCAAAAAAAAATGCCACCCCAATCTGCCATGGCTGATATTTGACAACACCGCCTATTACAACTAAATTGATTCTCTAAAATGTCAGTTTCTTCTCTTAATGGTTAATAGTTTTGTAGTATAGCTCATGGGCTTTATTCTTCTCAGTTAACACAGCTTTTCATAGTTCCCTTGTTCTGACTTCTGAATTTGATCCTAAGACTGATAACGGCTTTTTCAATTTATGCTCCGTGCATTTCTATTATTTAGATGTGCTTATGTTTTTGGTACTTATCTTTTACAGATATGGAATACAATCGTGCTTATGCAGACTTGCCAATTGCTGGTGCACAAAGGTCAGGTTTCTAGTTTTCTCTCAGTTGTACTGTTTGATGAATCAATATTACCTCCAAATTGTTGTCTTTATATCCAACATATGTTTTTAGGGATTGATATTTTCTATGGAAGTCTAGATACAATGTTGACTGGATCTCCATACTGGTTATATGGCTGTTAACAGATTCCTAAATTAGATTTCACCCGCTTTTCTTGGCATTGCCTTTCTTGACCATATTTGATATCTTATTTATGCTACTTGTCATCTTCTGGCAAATTCGGGGTAGATATTTTCAAAACCAGTAACTGCCTTTGCATAGCTCCTTTTACTTGTAATTTTAATTCACCACGTATGTTTGTGGGTTCCTCCTAATTCCATATCAAAGAACTGCAGTGCTGTATCACATCACATGTTGCCCTTGACTTAGCATGTTTTTTAGCATATAGAAAGTTATATTATTACCATCACCAAACATGATCTTCGTCATGCTATTTGTGAATACACTGTATCCAATATTCATTTTTGCATGCAAAATATATTGAGAGCATTATAGGCAGCTGAATAGAGATAGTGGGCTCCTGAGCTTACTGTTGTTGATTGGGTTGGGATTGATACGGAGTATCAGCTATTGGCATAATGCTTAATATCTTTGGTACTGGTTGGGTTTCATTGATATCTCAATGTAACAAAATCAGAAATTCCCTTAAAAAATTCCAATATTATATAATTTCACGTCTTGATTTTAATTTTCATTGTTGTATAATGGTATTAATCAACTCATGGTGAACAATCTGTTTAAAAGAAACTTTAACAAAGTTTGTTTTCATTTTATAGTTAAGATCTTTATCCTGAACTTACGGAGCATCCATTGCATTAATGTTGTCTTCCTTTTATTTCTAGTCTGTTTTTCTGCTTCTACTTTTAGAACAGTTGTTTGTTCAGCACTAAATATGTGCTTACGGTACTGTAATACCCAAGTGTGTCTACAACCGAGTTTCCTCAGTTAATAATGAAAGTAACACTTATTGAAAACAATGATTGTATTATTATTTGGTCAATGATTCTAAGTTGTCTTTATTTTACTTTGTCTAATAATTGATCTTTCTGGCAAAACATGTTAACATTAGTATAATTATGACATGTTTTAGAGAAGGGTTGATGTCCTACAAACAATTCATTCAGGAACTCGAGGATGATATACTACCAACTGAAGCAGAACGTAGGTAAGTTGTCGAAAATAATCTTTTTCATTATGTCTGAGAATTCAAGTTATGTAGGAAATATTCAGTTCTTTATTGACGAATGACTTATTGATTTTTCTAGGTATCAAGAATACAGAACAGAGTACATTTCTACCCAAAAGAGAGCTTATTTCAATGCTCATAAGGATGAGGAGTGGTATGTGTCTTTGTATTCTCTAAAAATTTAGAGTTTTCAATCTTTAAATATTTACGATGAGATCACGAATTGCCATATTTTTGCAAGTTCACACAAGCTGATATTCTTTTCTATTTCTTGTTTTACTCTTTTATATAGGTTGAAAGATAAATATCATCCAACAAATTTGCTCACTGTCATTGAAAGGTAATTTTATATCAGTCTTACAGTTCTATTGAAGAACAGAGCATATTGTCTTGTTATTAAACTTAATGGGTCATTATTATTTGTCGGGGTGCTTACTCGATGGATAGTTGGATTCTAATTTTTATTACTTCATATATTTTAGGAGGAACGAAAGTGCTCGCCAGCTGGCAAAGAATTTTTTGCTTGATTTGCAGAGTGGAACATTAGATATGTAAGTTCTCGTCCTCTCTTTTACTTGCTCTTGTTTGTGCATTTCTCGGTCTGGCCTTTCTTTTTCATGCTTATGCATATTTTGTGCTACAAACCAATGCAGAAATCCAGGTTTAAGTGCCTCTTCATCCAGCAAATCAGGACAAGCTAGCGAGCCAAATTCAGAGGAGGAAGCGGATGGTAAACGAAGAAGACATGAAAGGGGTTCTAATAAACAAAGTGATTTCTCAGCTGCTCCAAAGACTCATCCTATCAGTTCTGAACCTAAAAGAATACAAGCAGATGTTCAACAGGCTCAATCTCTTGTTCACAAGCTTGACACTGAAAAGGGGATTGGAGACAATATTCTATGCAGCAGTGATCACAGTAAAGCTGATGATAAGTCTCATAGTGGATCTGCGGGCCCCACAGTCATTATACGAGGCCTAACATCTGTTAAGGGTTTAGAAGGTGTTGAGCTTTTGGACACACTTATTACATATTTGTGGCGGATTCATGGTGTAGATTACTATGGCATGATTGAGACTAATGACGCTAAGGGTTTTAGACATGTGAGGCCAGAAAGAACAGGGCATGCAGAAACTGGTAAATCAGGGTCTGAATGGGAGAAGAAACTTGATTCATTTTGGCAGGGAAGGTTGAATGGTCAGGATCCATTGGAAGTAATGGCTGCTAAGGAGAAAATAGAAGCTGCAGCGGTTGAAGTGTTGGATCCATATGTTAGAAAAATCAGGGATGAAAAATATGGATGGAAGTATGGTTGTGGAGCTAAAGGCTGCACAAAGCTTTTTCATGCTGCTGAATTTGTGTATAAACATCTGAAGCTAAAACACCCAGAGCTTGCTCTTGAACAAACTTCAAAACTCCGTGAGGATCTCTATACTCAAAATTATATGAAGTAAGTAATAACTAAGATTTCTTTTGTTTTGTGGTTAGTATTACGAGTATTGATGAAAATATCACTTATAGTGGCCTTAATACTGTTGTAGTGATCCAGATGCTCCTGGTGGAAAGCCTGTCATGCAGCAACCTCAGGTAGACCAATGTATCTATTGATGCATGATTTGATAAAACTCTTTATGGTCATATATTTGAGAATTGATGTTAATGTTTTGGTAGTAGTTTATCCTCAATAAGGCATTTCAGAACCATGGGTTCTGAACAGCTTGTCAAACAGTGAATTTATTTTTTTAGTCTCCTTCCTTACTATGCTCTATATCCCTGATTGCAGATAATCTGATGCATCAATCTTAAGGAATTTATGTCAACCTGTCTTAAGCTTAGCATTGCATTTCTTTTGAATGTTATAATCTATCCTCATTTCTAATTGTTATGGTCCTTTCTGTTTTTATTTTCTCTCAATTTGTAGAAGGACAACAAGCCTTTAAATCGAAGGTTAGGTATGGAGGGCCGATTGAGAGATGATCGTGGTAATCGTCGAGACCATGAACGGAATGACAGAATAAATGACGGAGATAGACCTGATTCCCCATCCCGTGAAAGGCAGTCTAAAGCACTTGAGATGGGAAACCACGATGAAACAATGTATGACGCTTATGCAGGGCCTGGGGTTCCTCCTTTTTCCTCGGATATGCCTCCGCCAGTATTGATGCCTGTACCTGGTGCTGGGTCAGTTGCCTCTTCCAATCACCCTTCTTTTCACAATCTGACACACATTTTTTATTTATTTAGATTTGGCGAGTGATTATATAATCTATAACTCTACAGGCCATTAGGACCTTTTGTTCCTGCTCCACCAGAAGTTGCAATGCAAATGTTAAGAGAACAAGGAGGGCCATCTTCATTTGATGCCTCTGGAAGAAATATGCTGTCTGGCCCTCCTATAGGAGGACCGACACCAATAATTGCTGTTCCTCCTGCTTTTAGACCAGATCCTCGGAAGATGCGAAGGTAAAATGTTCTGTACTTTAAATTAGACCCTTTGCTCAGATGATTTTGGGTGATAACTGATAACTCCAGTATTTCCTTTCCCACTCAATTATGTGATTTAAATTTAGCATTATTTTTGTCCTCTTTTTAAGTGCATAGGTGATTATAATCTTCAATCAGTCACTTTAATCCTCAGTTCAGCTTATTTGCCTATAATAATCTATGACGTTTAACATGGGAAAGTGATAAACTTTCCCACCATGGACAAATTATTTTTGACCATTGGATCAACTAAGAAATACACTTTTATTATAGTCCCTCAACACTATATTTTTGTAATCATCTTCTCTCTCCTCCATAGTCCATACCCCACCTCACTCCTCCACTTCTGCAAAAACAAAAAAATGAACACTCCTGCTCCGATCCAGATACCAGCTCCCTCCCAAATTAGTCTATTACAAATTTCATGAATAATTTGGTCTTTCATTTAATTGAGGCATTATGTAGCAAGTTTTAGCAGGATTCCAATCAACAAAAACCTACAAACTGAATTTGGGAAAAACCAAAAGGAAAATTTAAACCATAAAATCCTTGCAATGATGCGGAGAAAATATCTCCAATTGTTGATATATTCTCATCCACTACAAAAAATTGTTTTTCCCATGTTTTATAAGAGTTTGTTCCTAATTTTCATTTTGCACTATTTTTGTTGTTGGATATCATGCGTAGTAGTAGAACTTTCACATTTTTTATTTTAGTTTGAGAAAATTAAATTAACAATAAAAAGTACCTACAAAGGGAAGAAGCAGAATTGAAACGGTGGGATTAATATTGGTTGCTGCTCTCATATGAGTGGGATGGGAAAAATACTCCATTGTTGTAACTTTTTAGTTTTTGGTATATGTGTTGTTGAAGAAGAGAGGAAAGAAATAATTGGGTGTGAAGAAGTATATGTTCTTTATTTAATCTAATGGTTCAAAACAACTTGTGCATGGTGGGAAAGTTTATAACTTTCCCATGTTAAATGCCACCTCCTTTATTTATTGTTTGCTTAAATGAAATTTTCTTTTTACTCCTTAGATATTATAGCCACAAAGTTAGGTAACAAATGCATGTGCCTGCTACATAAGAATGGAAATATCAATTTTTTTATTTGCACTTCATTTTTGTGGTCGATGTCCTGTGATTAACTCTATGATAACCTTGTTTTGCCATTGGTGGTGCAGTTATCGAGATTTGGATGCTCCAGACGACGAGGTCACCGTGATAGATTATCGAAGTTTGTAGGTATCTTTGGGTGACTGGTTTTTCTATAAATTCTAAGATTTAGTGCAGAGTTGAACACCGACCATGATATCGATATTTTTGCTGGGATCATGCTTTATTTCTTCTCTGGATTTTTCGGTGAAATTTATACCCATTTGTGGAAATTCATGTCCCTGGGAATATTTTTGTTATTGTCAAAAAGAATAATCAATAACAATACTCCAATCATAATTTATTTAAATCAAAGGATTGGATCTTTTAAAATAAAAAATTAAAAAAAAATCAAAGGATTGGATTTTTTTAAATTAAGATGTGCATGCATTTTGGGTAACATTAAAATACAATTTACAAAATACCCTCAGCCATGGATTCTTCACCATATGGCTGTAGAAATTGATTTCAATATTGCAATCATTTTGTCATACAAAAACTGAAAAAAGAAAAGAAAAAGAGTGAATAGTTACAAAAAACAAATCACATAAGCAGAAACGGTATTTAGAAATTAGTAGAAATCCATTTTGGAGGATTTACTAGTCCAACCGTTTCAAGATCTTCATAGTATTATCAACTATGAAATTCCGATACTTCAAACTTCCTTCTATTGCGATAGATAGGTATTCGACATCGATACATGTCCTGTACTTTCTGATATATATCGGAGAAGTATTTAGTAATTAAAATTTAGTTTTTTAGTTAAAAAATACCAAACACATTTGCGATTATCTCGATATGTATTAGAGAAGTATAAGAGGTGTATCAAACAATTAAATTTTATTTCTTTTATAAAAAAAGACCAACTACGTTCCAAATATTTTGTTTCTTGATGATAGATAGTAATACTAGTGATTTTTTTTTTTATTGAAAGTAGGACAAAGTAGATGATATTAACTTATACAATATGTAATTCCATTTATTTGATAATTTTAAGAATATCAGTTTTAAGTTTACTTATTAATATATACAGAACACAAGATAATTCATGAATATTTCTATAACAGATCAATCAGCCTCAAGACAAGAAATTTCATTACTAATCATTTAGAAAATCATCAAACAAACTTTCTTCACGCATCTCCTCCATGCTTCCATTTCTTCTATTGACCAATTCACCAAGCTAAGCTTGCACACATAACTTTCTACGTTCACAAAATAAATTAAATCAGTATCTGATGATATATTGTTCATACATATATTTTTCAAGAGTATACGAAGAAAATGGCATACAAATTAATTGCACTATTGGTAAGAGAAGAAGAAATTAAAAGTGGAAAATACATACATGTAACTAATTAAAAAGAGAATTTTGCTTATAACTGTCATTGAAAGTTGTTTATCCACGTAACACCCTTCTAAATTGTCCATGTGACACCCTAAATTTTTCATGTTATTGATATTAACAATTTTAAAACTTACATTAAACTTGAAACTACAAATGAGAAAGCCTAAATAAGTGAAGAAAATAAAATTGCGATTATCAGTTGATGCAAAAACAAAAGAAATTAAAAGGCTTAGCATTAAAAAAGCCTAATGGAATCCATTTACTTTAAAAAATCGAGAAAACTAAACAACAGAAAAATACTAGTTGTTTTAAAATGATATGATTACATACCTTTCTAATGTAAATCAATTTATGATGATGTTTGGGATGTGAGCAATTTTAGACCAAGTTTCACTTGTTTCTGTGAGACATTCTTCAACTGAGAGTGAACAACCAATGATTTCTAAGGTATGTAAGTTGGTAAGACATGACATTCCTTTAGGCAACAATGACAAATCTCTGCAACAGTCTATCCTGATATGCTGAAGTGATGAGATATTGCATATCCAATCTGGCAATGCCTTTAAATCCATACAAAATTGAAAGGTGATTTTTTGGAGGGAAGAAAGACGGCCGCGACCATCACTAAACCATATTCCAATTACTTGAAATTGTTTACTTGAAAGATTATAAAACTCAAGATTCTCCAGAGAAGTAAGATTTTGGAACCAATCTTGTGGGACATTTTTCAAATCCATAATGGTTTCATTAATCTTCAAGGATTTGAGCATGGAAAGAGGAGGGAAGCTAATCAAGTATTGTGATGTTGCTATACTTAGTGTTGCTTCCAATATCTCTCCTTTGCAATCCTCCAATGATAAGCTCTTAATGTTTGGAAAAGTAGGCATGCAAGTCAACATCCAACACTCTTCAACAGCCAATATGGATAGACAAGAAAATGGAGGCAACAAGAGATGATGTGAATCATCTCCCATTCTCCTCCATCCCCTAAACTTGGGACATTTGTAAAAAGTTAGGCGCTTCAAAGATGGGAAGAATGATTCATGAAGAATAGAGTCTTCATAATATATGTACTCCAAATCATAGAGAGAAATTATCTCAAGTGATTTAAGGAATGGAAGGCGTTCTACCGGTGGGAGGTATCGGAAAGATTGACAATGAGTAAGAGATATTTCAGTAATATTTGTGAGTGAAGAAAGCCATTTGGAAAAAATCACACCTCTGTGTTGTTGTATGCTCAATTTTCCAAATCCAACTGGTGTCTTGTCTCCGGAGGTCCATGCATCAATTGTAAGGTGTCTCAAATTGATTAATTTTGAGACAACTTTTGTAGAAAGTGCAACTTTTTCATCCAATGTGACTTTTATGGTTTGTAAACAAACAAGATTTCCTATGGATTTGTGAAGACTTTCTTGTACACAATTCTCATATAAGTCAAGAAATCTTAAATGCTTCAATTTTTCAATCGAAAGACATAGCTTGATAGAAATAAAATTGCACAGCTTCAAGACACGCAAGTATTTGAATGTTGAAATAACTGACAGTTTCTCTCTATCCAAAAAGCCATCGCTTTTGAAAGAAATGACAATCAATGTTCGCAGCCTACTAGCATCCAATGATTCCAACAAACAAATTGCATCCAGTTCCACCGATACATGCACAGGTTTTCCTAGACATCTTTTTGTCTTACTATTCAAGTAACAACAATCATTGCCAGCTACTTGTGTTGCAAGATCGTGCATTAAATCGTGCATTTTAAAACCATATATAACACCATCTGCATTTATTTTTGCATCTTTGAAGAATGATTTCATCAAGAAAATTTTAATGAATTGGTTACCAACATCTTCCATGCATTGCCCTTCCATTGAACAATCAAGATAACCTTGTGCCGTCCACATTTGAATTAACTCATCCTTATTAAATTTCCAACACTTAGGATATAAAGAGCAATAAGCAAAACATTGTCTTTGTTGAGGCGACAAGTTAAGGTAACTCAATTTTAGGACCGGCAAGATGCTATCTTTAACCTCACACACTTTCCAAAAATCACTTCTTAATACATCAATCCATTCTTTATCTTCACTTTTACTCTGCAATATGCCTCCCAATGATCTAATTGCCAGTGGAACTCCTTTGCACTTTTCTGCTATCTTCTTACCAATTGATTCAAATGTTTGATTCACTCTAATGGTATCATCTCCAAATGTAATCTTCTTGAATAAACTCCAAGATTCTGTCAGAGTCAAACCATTCAAAACATGGACGACACTTACACCCATGGTTTGTGCCACCATCATACTACGAGTTGTCAATACAACATGACTGCCTTGAGCACCACACATCAAATAAGTCCTCAATTGAGCCCATTTTTCATAACTCTCATTCCAAACATCATCCAAGACTAACAAGTATCTCTTTCCAGTTAAACTATTACGAAGCATGTTTTGCAAGTAGTCCAACGATAATGTATCATCAATTTTCTTCTTCGTTAGTGACATCAACATGTTCTTCACAATAGTTTTAACGTCAAAATTCTCAGAGACACATACCCACATACTCTTTTCGAATAAACTCTGCACCTCCACGTCATTATATATCAATTGAGCAAGAGTCATCTTTCCTAAACCACCAATCCCAACAATAGCAACCATAGAGACATTTTGAATTTCATGTGATTGTCTTAATAAGCTTATAATCTTCTTTTTATCATCTTCTCTTCCAATAATATCTGATTCTGACACATAAGAACCAGTTTCCCTGCTTGCACAATTAGTTTTCTCAACCACCACAACATTTGAGTTTAGATTCAACCCAGACATATCTCTCACCACATCATCAAACTTCTTTTGGATTTTTTCAATCTCACGAGCCATATCACGACGAAAAGCAATTTTGTTTGGAGAAAAGGAATGAAGTACCTTTGTTAATTGTTTTTGATGAGGTTTATAATCCCTTTTGTGAATCATATCTTGAATAACAAACTCATCTAGCAAGTCATCTGCAGGAATAAGCACATCTTTGAGCCTTCTTATCCAGTTTTGTATGATATGACTTTGCTCTTGTTTTTCATCAGCATCAAGTAGCACAGCTCTAATAGATTCAACTGTGTTGTTAAGCCTTTCTAACTCATCCATAATACCATTAATCCGTCCATATTCACGTAAGGCAGCAGAAGCCAAACTATATTGTAAAGAAAATTTTCAGCAAATCTTGTAACTATTTTCATTTTCACATGTCATTTTGAATTATTTGTATTAAACAACCATATATGATAGATAATCTTAAGTGAAAATAATAATAGATAAAAGGTTGAAAATGAAGTCACCTGTTAATGAGACTTGTAGCAACACCGTATAGAATTTGTTGAGCCATCCTTCAAAAACAGAACACAAGGCAAAGAGATGTGATGAAAAATTTGCAGTGTATTAGTGGCAGTGAAGTAGAAAAATGGTTCATATACCAACTAGTGTTTCAGGACCAATATTAAAGAAAATAAAAAATTAAATAAATTTTATATTAAAAATAATATTTCTTTTTATAAAGTTGACTATATAAATTTTAAGATACTAGTTTATAATATTCATTTACTTAATTAATGCCCACATACATTATCATTTTTCATATATTTTTAATTCGGTCCAGACACTGATAAATATCCAGCCACCAAATTGTGCTGGCAAGCAGCAGCCTAGCGCAATTATACTAACCAAAACCACCGCCACTATATTTCTCCAACTACCATAATTAATTTGTAGGGTTAAATATAGGAGTGATAATATGATTAATTAATTAATTCATCATTTATTCACTACATCTTATTAATAATTCATCTGTCTCAAAAGTTTTTTTTTTGTTTATATACTGCTTTGTGTGTGTAAATTTCCAATAGCTTGTCATTTTGTCTATCTAAAAAAAATTCATCCAATCTATCTCTCTAGTAATTTACATACTCTTTCTGTTCCTTTTTATAAGCACCTTTTGTTATTTTTTACGCATATTAGTGTAATTATTGTTTACTTTTTGTATTACAATTACTAAATTGTCCATGGTGACAAGATGTATTTGTAAGTGACTTTTCATATTTCAATGTAAAACGGTAGTAATAATTAGGGTTATGTTTGAAAACAAAAATAATAAATGTGTTTTGAAACTTGTAAAGTGGCTTATATTTAGAGACAAATTTTTCTTTTCTAAAGGTGCTTATACTTAGAGACGGAGGGAGTAAATTCTTCTAATTAAATATAGAGTTTGTCTAACTTGTGCAATATTGCACATATTAAATTAGCCAAAAGTAGTAACCTTTATTGAAAAACAACAATTATTTATTAAAAAATTATACATTTAATATAAAATGCACAAATTCGAATACATATTTACTATTTTAAACTTCTTAACATGTGCAAATTTGCACATGATAAAAAAACCCTTAAATATATGAATGAAACCACTATGTTTAATCTAGTGTTAAGGGGTTTAGATAGTATACATGAAGTCATAGGTTACGTGGGTCATCAAGATCAAATGATATCAAGAAGTCAAATTTTTTATATGACACCTCAAAATCTACCGTTTGATTGAAAGATGCTATAACATAGATCATATATATAAAATATAACATCAATCGGAAATTATTTGATATGTCAATGAGTACATCAAAATTAACATCTTACGAACATTCAAAAAATGAGTTAATTTTGATATATCTCATTGACATATCAAATGATTTCCGATTAATGTTATATTTTATTAACATAATCTAAGTTAGTATCCTTCAATCTAACGGTCGATTTTGTAATACGATTATTCACTATTTCGAACAAAATTCACGAATGATGTTCAAATAAAAATCACACAAAATAAAATATAGATTTGTTCCAAAAAATATATATATTAAACATATAAAATATCATGAGCATATTATATAACAATTTTCTTGTAGGAGTTGAATACACAAAGACAGAGTATCCTTTTTTTACTCTTCTTTCTTTTTCCTCGGTGACAAATTGATTTTGTTAAATGTTATTCTCTTGGTTTTCTACACACATTTTCTCTTCAAATATACATTTTGTTTAAAATCAGAACCAATTTAGCCTTACTTTTTATAATTTATTGTTCATGGCTTTATGTCGGCTACGAATGCATCTTTTTTAGTTTTATAGACAAATGTGATTGCATTTAATTATATTATCTTCTCAAATTATTACCGGTGTCAACGTGTTTGTGTTTAGAGTACAATGTACATGTTAATGCTTGATATTTATATGTCTAATTAATGTGATCATGATTGCTAACTTCCAGATTAATGAAATCCAAGAATCAAATGATCAAGGTACTGCACAGAAACTGTGTTTTATATTGAAGGAAAGGAACAAGATTTCAACTTTTCACTTTACCAAGCAGTCCTTTGTCATTACTGGAGAGAGAATAATGATTTTGATGTCTACGATAAGCTGTGAGGTTTCAACTCAAATCACATCATAACGTATAGAAGGATCACAACAAATTCTAGAAAATTTGTTGAAGATCTTTCCGATACGGAAAAAGAAAGTCACACTGTGTTACAAGTTCTTCGTAGAATTCATGATCTTGGTGTAGGATGCCAAGGCACCTTTGTTAATAGGGGTTGGATGAAAAGTTAAGTGAGAAAATGGAAGATCCTATTGGTGAAGAATGACTAATATATCTTGAATTTATCATTTCAACCAGTGGTTGTTTGTACATAATTGATTCTATACATAATTTGCGAAGATACATGTTAAAATGTTTCCTCTTTATTTTGCTTATAATTATCGTTATGATGATTGTTTATATTTTTCATTATATTTGGAGATTTTTGGTTATTTATGAATGACTAAATGCATCGTGGCTACTTCGTAGGATTTGTAAACAAGTTGAATGGCTTGATCAAGTGACTCATCTCTCACAAATCATTTCATTGAAGATATTCAAAATCCATTTAGAATTCTTAATGAGTTATCGTAAAGATGGTAAGATGTTAACCATCTTGAAGGAAATGTTTAAATGATAAATGGAGAAAATGATATAATTCATGTGGAATCTATCATCAACACTTAATTGTTACTAATTAACAAGGGGTAGATTTATCCTTTTTTGTTCAATTATCTAACAAGGGGTAGATTTATTAAATTAGCCGCATATTTTCATTCACATCCGACTTTCTTGGGAATTATAGCTTGATGGATAAACTTGCGAGTAAATATATAAAATTTAAAGTGAGATTTGTTAGTCAAATTGGCATTGATATTATGTTGTTTGATTCCTGTTTAATTTAAACATAATTGGTTATAAATTTTTGAATTTTGAATTTATCATTTCAACTAGTGATTGTTTGATGTGCCAAGAACCAAATAAAGGTCAATGTGCTGCACGAAAAACTGGTTTTTTACATTGGAGGAAAAATAATAATTTAATTTTCACTTTATCAACCACTCCTTTGCCATAACAGGAGAAAAAATAATGATTTTGACGTCTACAAAGAATCGTGACATTTCAACTTAAAACACATATGAACCTATTTGATGTGCTTCTGTGTTATACCTACCGAAGGAGAGACGAGTTTCTAAAGATACACGAAAGAAGGAAAAGTTACCTAGTTATTGCTACTTTTGGTAAAGTTTTCCAGCCATATTCATTTACAATCAAGGTTCTCTTCCCTCTTTGTTCCTTGCTTGCAATCATGTTGTGTTTGGTTAAGTTCAAAAGTAGCAGATTTTCTATGTTGGTCATATGTTAAGTGTATTGGAAAGTTCATCCTGTTCATACCATTTGTTTGAGAGCACTTGTTTAGTTCTCAGTTGATTGGAGATCAACTTTAAGGGGGGGGCTTTTAATTGTTAGGGATTAAGTGATGCAAGTCTTGGTTTGGATGGTGCAAGTACCCTTGGTTTTTATGTTGCGAAGGACAACACAGGGTATTATTTTTAACGGGAAACAATTACAAAAGCTCTATTGCTAGCAGAATTTTTTACAAAAGCTCTACTTCCTCAACCATTCAATCTTTTACTATCCAAGCATGGTATGGTTGTCGTACCATCCCACAGCTTGTGGTAGCCTATTACATCAAGAAGAAAATGACTCACCAAAGGAGATAAGTTAGTTGATCATACCATCCCACAACTTGATGGAGATGTTTTACTTGTTTCACAAGTAATTGTAATGAGTAGTAAATAAGCACAACTTTAAGCTGTATTTAGATGTTTGTCAGTGCACCAGATGTAAAACGTACACTTTTTAACAGAGCCAGTTGTAAAGGGTGTTTTTCGCCAGATGTAAAAAGTGTTTTCTGCACTAATGTTTGTAACTCATTAAGGTTACAACTTTATTCTGTTTATATGAATGAATATGACCTACATCACTTCTTCTTTTCTTTTTATTTTGGTTTTAGTTGAAGTGATCATCCACTAGAAATTTAACTCACATAATTGTGAGATCCCGGATTCGAACCCGGGTCACGACGTTCGGCCTAACAATTTCGACATATTTTGCCAATTGAGCTAGGACTTATGGGACTGACCTACATCACTTCTAATTAGGTATATATATATATATATATATATATATATATATATATATATATATATATATATATATATAATCGAATAATTAGTGTTATTTAGACCGACATTGGGTTGGATAATTAGTCTTATGAGGCCTTCAATCACTTCTAATTTAAAAATAGGACAAAACTTATATGCATTGCTTTAGATGCAGTTTGTCTTGTTCCTCTCATAAAAAAGTAGTTTTTATTTATTTTTAATTTAAAAAAATAGAAGAAAACTGTTTTTAAATAAAAATAACTACCTCCTTGTATCTAGCACAAGAAAGAACTGTGTATATGGAACCGTACGTAAGTTTGATCCTTAAATATAAACCTTGTTTGTTCAATCTTTTTTATTTAAAAGATCCATTTTTTTCAAAATCACTTATAATTTTTCATCAGTTTGCTATATAGATTGTAAAAAGGAATTAAAACTACTTAAAAGGCAACGAAAATGGGCGATCGAAAATATCCCCTATTTGATTAAAAAATGTTGATAATGTGATTTTAAATTTTACGTTGCATGCACCATTTGGTGTGAAATGTTACCGAGAGCTTTGTCTCTTCTTGTGTCATTTTTGACAGGTAAAACCACAAGTACTATTTCTGAGGACCCCAAGGTCATTAGTAACAGTTGAAGCAAATTTATGTTATTCTTGTAGTCATGTAGAAATATGGGGTTGGAAGATTGATTTGTTATTAAGTTAAGTGTTAGGGAATGGTCAGAATACATTATTTAAGTCTAACCTATGTTTAAGAGGGGTGCGTTAAACAATAAGTTTGAGTGAAAGAAAGATGAAATTAGAAGATCCTAACCCATAATTTTTCAAGCATTCCATCAACAATGTGGAATAATTAGCCATTAAGCTTAAAATTGATAGTTTTCATTGTTCAAAAGCCTAACTAATATTACACTGACTCATGCACTTTGTATTCATAGGCTTTCCCATCTTTTATGAGGTTTCTTTTGCCACCTTGTGAGTTTCTCGCGTGCCCTATTTTTGCACATCGGCTACTTTAAAGTAGCGAATGTTATAAAATGAAAAATTTGAGGAAAACACACCATCCGCTACTTAAGTAGTGGATGGTGTTTGAGAAACTCATGGGGCGGCAAAAGAAGCTCCCGTCTTTTATTGTTAGACCTTGTATTGATCAGACCCAACACATGGGGTGATAAATAGTACTAATACATGGAAATTAATATTAAAACCTACAAAATTGCTATTCCTTAACTTTGGGATACATACACCCTTATTCTTGAGTTGAGCACTAATCAAACCTTTTAAACTTCATGTTTTCTTCATCAAACATATCCTTTTCTTGGACAAGTTATTAGCACATTGATATCCGCTATGTTCATTAAATTGAGCCGCAGTTCGAGCCCGTAGTTCCTCCAAACTTCGATCACCTTCATTCGCTCTCTCTATATTCTGAAGAATAATAAGTTTGTCAACTATTTGCAATCTAATTTCAAATTATTGACACCGCCTAAAACAAAGGGCAAAACATTGTTTCACTTACAAGATGTCTGCCATACAAGTGAGTGCTTGAGAGAGCTGTAAGAGCATTTTGTGCCTCCTGCTGGGTAACATACTCCACAAAAGCAAAGCTTCTATAATTTCCAAACTTCATTGGCAATTTTAAATGTTTAATCTGCACGGTTTCGAGCCAACAAACATGAATGAAACGAAAACTTTTTAATAATTTTTTACATATTCCGTCTTAAAGGATGAATAATCACCTGGCCAAACGGGCTAAACAATTGTCTCAGATCCTTCTTTGTTGCCTCAAAAGCAACATTTTTCACAAGCAACTTAGTTGAACTCTTATCTTTCTCGACTCTCTTTTGTACTTTCGCGTCATTCTTGACACGACAAAGTTGTAAAATAAGAGCATGACTGTCCAAAACAGTCCCCTATAAACCAAACCAACAAAAATAATTAAAATATGTCTTTGTATAACAACCATACTATATGTGTTTAAATACCATGTAAATCGCTGCAAACACTTGTAGCAGTCTCTGTGGAGTCAAACTCAACAAATCCAAACCCCATAGAAACATTTTTCAAATGCTTCTTCACCTATTTATGAAGGCAAAAAAAAAAATAAAGAATGAAAAACAGCCAAATCATAAAAAGAAAAATATGTTGCTTAACACTTGAACCAATTTACCTTGACACTCAAAATTTTTCCCTCTTTCATGTGTTCACTGAAATGTTTCCTTAAATCCTCGTCTGTTGTCTTGAAATTTAAGTTCTTGACAAACAGGGACCGGGACTGAAGCATGATAGATTAATCAAATGCCAGCAATTATCCCAAAAGACTAACGTATCACAACAAACTATACTACGTAAACAAGGTTGAAAGAACGGTAAAAATAATAATTTAGTAAGTCAAACCTCTACTCTGTCTGGATCAATATCCATATCTGATATTCTTTCCACGTCTTGCTCCAACATCTGTCGTTTGACATCCTTTTCACCAATTCGACTATTCATCTCGTTATCTTTTGATGTTGATTTTGGATTAAGAACATTGGAAGGAGCCCATTCCATGTATAAGGGAGCATCCCTACATTGAACAACACACAAAGCAAGTTAATAAAATATTACCTACCGGTTAATAATTCTGCATGGAACTTGTGAACAAGAGAAACAAAAAAATCTTACTTGTAACGCTTGTAAGCTAAACCTCTAAAAGCAGCGTTAGCTTCTGCTGGTTCAAGGAAGACAACCTAAAATATAATCTCCATATAATTCAAAGCCTGAACAATAAATTTCTTACATAATTTGTTATTTATTTTTTCTTTTGGATATTAATAGGATACAAGACTAAGACGAAATACAATTGAAAGTTGGATTCAGACATAAACGAATGAAAAATTTAATAGAAATTATAACAGAACTAGGCTATAAGATGTGATACCAGGGCCAATGTTTTTGTCGAGGGGAGAATTATTTTATCCAAACTACCAAATTTCTCAAACATCATTGCAATTTCATTTTCGGTAGCACAATAGGGCAAGTTCTTCGCAAAAATTACATGGTTACTTCTTTTCAAGCCATCAACTTTACCCTTCACAAGCTCCACTAAAGCTTCCACATTAACTCCAGCTTTTTTAAACGCGTTCTTTGTTTCTGAAATCACTTGTGTTTCTCCCAGAGCAATACGTACAGCAAGATCATCAGCTTCTCGATCCAGTAAATCACTTTTACTAACACCATATTTCCGTGCAACATTTTTTACAATCTATTAACATCAACACATGATTAAAATATGCATACATCTATAAATAAGAGAAAAGGGATGAAATTGACAACACAATTATGTTAATATTATTAAGAACTTCAATATACTATTGCAAAATTGGCTACTCAAAAAGGATGGAATAATAGAATCATATGTTTCAATTCATTAACCATAAAGAAACATACTGTATCAGGTCGCATGAACAGACATTACATGCTTTGATATCTCCACTAGCTTCAGCTGCTTTCCGCTCTTCTTCTCTTTGTTGTTTGAGCGTTTTAGTTCCTTGGTTCTTGGAAACATTGTTGCTACAACATGTAAACCATAAAATGACAATACATGATAATCCAATTTAACATTGTCCATGATGCAACATTATTCCTTACTCTTCATTGTTTGAACGTCTTGGTATAGCTGGCATAACATGTAATAATCACCCTGATAAACATTTTCATACACTTGCATAATACAATCAGAAATGACAAGTACCAACTGAAGTTTAGAAACATTATTAGTGTTAGAGTTAGAAGATATAACATCTATCTAAAGTCTAGGGAAGTTGTTGTGGCTAAATTACATTTCAATTGGCCGCGGATTATCCGATTCCATGGAAACTAAAAGAAAGATTTAGAATATAACAATAGTTGGTATTAATGAAGATGAGAAAACAATTTCTATCCATCTAGTTGTAATTACCTGGCTGCAAAATCTGGAACTGAGAAATGAATATAAGCTATTCCTTTGGATCGTTTTGTTTCCTTATCAACAACTAAATGAACCTGTAAGACATCCCCAAACTGACTGAAATGCTCTTCCAGTTCCTCCTCCCTGCAACAGAATAACAATAAAATGATAAAACCAACAAAAAGTATAAAAATATTAAGATCAATTGTAACAACAGCATCATTGAAAGATATTAGTAACATAGAAAAGTAACTATCAGAAGACATTCATTCAGTAGAAAAATAATAAATGGAAAAGCAGGCAAAACACTATGAAACATGTATCCATAAGATAATTTGAGAAAGTACGTGGTTGTGTATGGCAGATTACGGACAAACAGTCGACACGACTCAGAAACTTCTTTCTTAACTTTTGGATTTGATGATTTCTCCTCTTCCTCAGTTGCAGTCACTTGAGAGTACTTATCATTGGCAACGTTCTCTCCGAAAGTATCTTCTTGGCCCTCTAGATCTAACTCTTGAGCACCACTTCTTGGGTTTCTTTCAGAAGGGTGATTACCACAATTTTCTTCACGTTCACTAGCAGGACTACGGTTATCTTTGTCATCATCAGCAGCAGATTCTGAATCATGTTGACATTGTCGTTTTCATCATCACTGCTTTCAGAATCGGACCACTCGGTTGTCACTCTACTCTGGAAATAATCAGTGTCAGACATCACTCCATCACGCTTAAGCTCACATGACTTGTTGGATTCGGAATTATTTGGTAATCCAACTACTTGTGTGTCGCTTAAGATAGCGTGGTTTGCAATTGATGTAGCATTGGTCTCCTTATTCAATGTTGCCTGGTTGTTGCCATCATTGGATACAACTGAAGTGTCGTTTTCGTTTGCCCACAGCTTAGACTTTGCGCTTACGTTCTCTTCTTTCAATTCTTTTATTTCTCTTTTCCATATTATTAATGAAGGACAATTTTGTAAATCAACTCATAATTTCTCATTTCGATACAACAATAATTACATTTTTTAATTTGTGTAATATTGTCTAAGCGACTTATATTTTGGAACGGAGTGAGTATCATAAATACAGGATCTATTCTTATCTCTTGTATACCAAGCCTTTTTGACTTCTGTGTAGAATTGCCATTGGAGCAGGAGTGCACGGTGCCCGGGTAGACGAACCGGCGGGATGTTGCCATTGGCCCTTCCTGTATAGAATTGCCTTTTCGGACAAGAAATCGTACAGGCCCAGAAGCTCATAGTCGCACACCAACCAAAGACTAAACTAAGGCTGCTATTGAGGAAGAAGGAGAGGCTAACGAGATAGGGGCGACAAGGCAAGGGGATTGAGCCTATATTTCAATTACCAAAAATATAAAGTGACAATTTTTGTAGGACAAATTTTTGTTGCAGATGTGACAATTATTATGAGTCGAAGAGAAGAGAGTAAGTTTGACTATAGTGTTGGTGCCTTTGTTATAAATGGATCAATGGATTAGTGTCATTTGCTAATTTGTTGATTTCTTCTGCAATAAAAATGGTAGAACATTGATGAAAGTAGTACACAAATTAGCTTTCTCCTCATCACAAACACAACTTTTTGTGGAAAATTAATAATACATATGTATACTATACAGTAAGATCTGAATATAATGATCACTATCTATGTATGATTCATGTTGAAAGGTACCAATAAATAATGTTAAAGAGGACTCAAATGCAATACTTATACTTAGTGTTCAGAAGATTGTAGAATACCAACCAATGATGATAAGTTGTTTAGAGAACTCGAGTTAAGGAAAGTTTAGCATGAAATAGAAACAATGGTCTAACATAAGCAAATAACCATTGTTTTCAATTACTGAATGTTTATATACTATATAATTCATACATAACATGAAATAGAAACCACATCATATTTCTATTTCATATCACAATCATAAATAGATTGTGATCATCTTTATCAACCAAACATTTACAACAAACGTTGTATCCACTTTTAACATAATAATAAAAGTATTGAAACTACACTACAGAGGTAAAAAAGCCGCCTATGGGGGGGTGATCACTTGTCCTTCTCTTTGTTGATGCCTA
Source organism: Trifolium repens (assembly GCA_030408175.1). Classification (NCBI taxonomy): domain Eukaryota; kingdom Viridiplantae; phylum Streptophyta; class Magnoliopsida; order Fabales; family Fabaceae; genus Trifolium; species Trifolium repens. The sequence continues at coordinate 12,843,282 of CP125850.1, forward strand.
CGCCGACGAGGAAGATTTGCATCACGGAGCATTCGAACCACCTGTTTGGTTTATGAGAACACGGTATAGCATTTTTATAGCTTTCACTCGGTAGTATTTAATATGATAGTTTAAAGAAGAAAAAAAATGGAATAAACAACCAACCTCACAAGTAATTATGCGTGCGCCAAGGAGAGATTTATTAAAATGTCGGACTGCTTCCTGAGCTTCCTGGTCTGTACGAAATGTAATATAGGCAAATTGGCGACTTTCTCCGTTTCTGAGTTAACCAGCAAATCAAATTCTATATAAGTGTCCATGAGGATTGAGATAAGGATTTTATGATTTATTAAGGAAAGAAACAATACTTGAAACGCATAAGCTTGACCTCGGTTATTTCTCCTTTCTGAGAAAATAAATCTCTAAGTCGATTCTCCGTAACATATTTAGGGAGATTCTTCACATATATCCTCGACCTGGAAACACACCCACAACCAAATCATTTAGCATATCTGATTCAGAGTGTATTCATTAAATAAGACAGAAGATGGATCAACTACTGGAAAAAAGATATGCTTCTGCCTGCCTTATGTTTTCGGTTCTTTATAGTGAATGTGCTTTGAGTCTAGGGTCCTAATTGTATGTGAAGAATCTATAGTCTATAAAATCAACTCATGCAACTAATTTTCAGAATTCATAATAAAAATCTCTCAAATTCCTTGGAATTACGAATTCAAACATGATGAGTACCGCATTTGCACTTACATGGCTCCCTCAGTAGACAAAGCTTGCAGCAGATGTGTCTGTGAAAAATAAAAAATCAATTATGATATAAAAGTTCCATTGATATAAATATCTTTTTCCCACTGTTATCTAACAAATTACCGCAAATAACTGATCAATTATTAGAATCTTCAAAGATGTAGTAATTATTATTTAGGAATAGAAAGTGAACTACTATTGTTTTTCAAAAATTAAAAAGAAACATTCAAACAATGATAATCTAACTCAATCATAACCGGTGTTGGTATAATCGCAAGTTGCCTAAGGAAAATAGTGAAATAGATATTACAAAGTAAACATAGATTCCAATGATAATCTCAAAAATAGACAAATAAACGAGATTGATTGAAGAAACAATCATGCGTTGCTTAATAAATTATGATCTAACTGAAACAGATGATGTTTACGCACAAACAGAGGCAGAGAAGTACGCGATGCAGAAAAGCTTACAAGAGGATATATATGAGAGGTGCATGTAATGGAGGCGAGAGAGAAAGAGTTTGAAGATTAGGGAATGGGAGCTCCTATGGTGAAGTTACCTTTATGACTTTTTTGGTGAAGTTGGCTTACGTGATCCAATAGGATTAAAGTATTTCTTTGTTCCCACCAAATCATTATTATATGATGTGTATTTTCTATTATGATACATGGTACACCTTCATAGATCAATGGTGTATATTTAAACTTCTTTATTCTAAGATCGAGTTATGCTCTGATACCAGAGTTTTGGGAGAATTATGGAAAATTTTCCTAGATAAATCTAGATTCTTTTATCCAATTTTTCGAGCTGTAAGGACAACCCTGCTACTGAACTTTGTAGCTTATGTAGCTCCTTTTGTTCTGAGATTTCAAAATCTCTTTTGGGTGGTGTTATTCTAAGGCTTTGGCTTTTAAATAATGTTCTTTCTTCTGTTTCTTCAAACAAATTTTTATCAACCTCTATTAGAGAACAACTATTTCTTGCTGGATTTTTAAATATAGGTGATTCTAATGTTACTAGTGGTGTGAATAATTCATCAATATGAAGAGTATCTTTTCCTGTAAATTCTATGCTGTGGTGTGAATTGCTTAGAGCATAATTAATCCTGTAGCAGATTGTAAAAGGATGGTTACCTTTTTTCATAAGATTTGGGTTTTCGAGTTTATAGTGAAAAACTATAGACCGGTCTAGATCTTTATCTTTTAGGGATAACCCCATTTGTAAGTTTATATCAAACTTAATTTTTCCATATTTCAAGTTGCATTTTCCTTGTGCAATTATTGATTGTCTTCTATCTATAATCCTAGAATCCTCTAAAATTATTTCTAGGGGCGAGTCAATACCTTTCATGAAAGTACTTTTAATCAAAATCTGAATGGTTGATATGTGAATATAACCAATTTTAGTTCTTTCTTTTTCAGAAAGGTTTTCAATTCTTCTTCTAATTTGTGTCCTATCTATAGTAGATACGACTATATTTCCATAAGTAGAGTCAATTGGAATTGCTTCTTCTCCAGTCATTATTCCAAATTTCAAAATATTTTTTCTTGAGAAAAATTCCTTAAATTTATTAAACTTTCGTTTAAAGTTTTCTTCTGCAGTTAAGGATAAATCTGTTTCTTCTATTTTATGATCTAATATGCCATCAGCAAAATAACTAGATTTGTTTTCCAAAAGAGAAATTTCAGTCATGATAATTTTTTAGAAAGGACTTGATAGTTTCTTCATGAAGTTTATATCTTGGTTGTTCAAAACCATCTAACAACAAATATTCAGAGGTAATTGAATATTTGAATTGTTCTAAAAAATCTATACCAAACAAAAATTTATTTGGTTGTTCATCAATTAGTATTTTTAGATGAAACTCTTCTAATTTTCTGAGTTTTAAACGAATAATAGTGCTTTGTGACATAATTTTTAAGGAACCATCAAATTTTAAAACAGTTCTTGGTTCTGATAATATTTCAAAATTTTCACAAATTTCTTTTGATACATGTGACCATGCAGCTCCTGTATCAATTAAAATTGGAACTATTTTTTCGTTTATCATACCGATAATATGATATTGAAATGTAACTTTTGAATTTAAAAGAGATATAATCATACCTGATTGAATTCTCAGTTTGATGTTAATGGAATATTCTTGAAGATGTTTGTGTTTTGAGATATAATCTGTTGATTATATTGTTGGTATGAGTGGTCCTTCCAGAGTATTACCTCAAGGATCTAGCTCCTCCAGAGTATTACCTCAAGAGCTACTTCTTAGAAATGATTCTAAGGACAGAAGAAATATTTCTTCATAAAACTAGATAATAGTTTTATATCTTTTTCAACTGTGTTTACAAATGAGCTGAATGCTCTTATTTATAGTGGAGAATGGCTCACATAGGTAAGACGTCCCTTTCCATGACAGCACACTATAGTGTCATGCACTCAGAAAAGTAACATGCACTAACATAAAGTAATACGCACTAAAAGAAAAGCGACAAACAGTTATTTACATTATTTCAAAGCTTATCACTAAGTGGTTCCCATCTGACTCAGATGTGATAAGATACCACTGTACATTATGGTTTACATTGTGATGTGTTGCTTTGTGTTGTCAGCTTCTTTGTCTTCTTGTGCCGACGATTTTGGTGAACAATTTTTGCACATGTGTCCCTTGTAATACTGTGAAAAAATTCTACAGCATTCTTCTTGAATTACTCTAGGTAGTTTTTCATAATCTTCCTTGAGCTGGTCAACTCTTGCTTCAAGATTTTTGACTGCATTAATGTCCTTTTCTTTTGCAGGCTTTCTTGAGTCGCTGTATACAATCATTGTTGAATCTTCATAAATAATTCTGTAGTTGTTTTGAAAGGATAATCTTGATACTTTTTGATGAAAGTTTTTGATTTGTGCAATGTAGCTATCAGGGTGCCATTCATTGCTTTCTTTGCTCATTGTTGGGTATTGTTTGTTTGAGATCCCAATTTTAATGAGGTATTGTGGTTTTGTAGTTAGTTCCAAGGTGTTTTCATCATACCAAGGATATGTTGAGTCTATCTGCAAGAATATCTCTTTTCCTTCTGCAAATAGATTGTTGAATTTTTGGGTTAAATTTTGGAGTTCTTTGGGAAGGTATTTAAGTTCTCCAAATGCCTTTCCTAGTTGCTCTTCCAAGTATATAGTGCTGATTAGTCCATTTTGAAAGAACGATAAACAGATTTGACTATCTATACCTGGGAGTAAAATTGCTCTAGTGCAACCAAACTTGTTGACTGGATAGAAACATTCGGTGGTGAATATTTCGTTGTAGTGGTTTAACCATTTCCATCTGAGACTGAATTCCATGTAAGTTGGATCAGTTATCTGGAAATTTTTCTGATGTTCAAGCTGACGAATTTTGTCAATTGACAGCTTCTTTTTGGATTCCATTGTAGGTGATCTTTGAAGGTTTTTTGCAGTTGCAATTTCTCTGTATGATCCATAAAGAGCTATTTCTGCTTCCTCCATAGTCTTGTAACCTTTGTGCCTTATGTTTTTACCAGTAACGTGCTGCTTTGCTATTGCCCAGCTTCGATAGATACCCTTAAATGGTCCTTCGAAGATGACATATGCTGCATATTTTCCCATCTGTTGATCAATAGGATCTACGAGAATGCTTTCTTGGAGGGTAGGTACACCATTTTTTCTTGCTTCGTCTTCTTCCTCAACTTCTTCAGCCCATGATTTTTTGCTGTCTGAAGTTGTTCCTGAGGATTCAGATTCCTGTTCTTCAGTTGATTTCCATCCATTGGGTGTTATTGTCTCAATGGGAATTTCTGAATTTTCTGGGGCTGTATATTTTACATAATAATCATACTTTCCCGAAGGCTGTCCTAGCAAGTCCCAATTTTCTTCATTTTTGAGAACTTTGTCTGAGCTTGTTGTCATGTTTTGCAAGCTTTTGAGTGTTGTAATCATCTCCCCCCTCTCGTCGGAAATCTTTTTTCTTCTAGAATCAATGGCAGCGAGCTGCTCATCCTTCTGCTTTATGTTGTTTTGAAGTAGCTTTATTGCTTGCTCCATTCTCTTGTTAGTGTATCTGCAAAACTGTTTTGTTCAGATTTTATGTACTGAATATATGGCTCGAATTGTTGTAACTTCATCTGCCATCTTATTAGTCTGCCTTGTCTATGGTCTGCTTTAATTTTATATTTCCAAAATCCTGTAAGATATTTAGAGTCTGTTCGAAGAAGAAACCTTGATGGTAATAAATCAATTTTCCATTTTTCTAATATCTTTACACATGCCAGAGTTTCTAGTTCCTGAATATGGTATCTAGATTCTGTATCTGTAAATGTACCAGAAATATATTTACATAAATGTAATTTTTCAGTATCCTTTATCAGGATTTTAGAAGCACTATAATCAATGCTTTTTATAGTATATGTCCCTTCCCTCGAAGTTTCAGATTCTTTTGATTGAAGATCTTTAGATTCTTCAATTTTATATCCCTTCTCATTAAGAGAAAGTTTTGCTTTACCATTAGGTAAGACTCTCATACAACCTGCCCAGGTTGTTTGCGATGCATCCGTCTCTATAATTAAAAAATCTTCTTTCGTCGGATTGTAAAGTTCAGGCAAAACTTGAATTTTTTCTTTAATTGTTTTAACAATATCAGAATCAGTTTTGGTCCAAGACCATGGGATTTTTTCCGAAATTTTCTTTTGCAAATGTTTTCTTTCTTTTGCTAAGTCTTTGAAAAATCCTTCGTTAGCAATATAATTTAAACATCCAAGAAATCTTTGGATTTGCTTTCTATCAGAAAGTTCATTTGGAAAAGCTTGTATTTTTTCTTGGGTATGAGGTGCTAAACTCAGTTCCCCGTTTTCTTTTAGGATCAAACCAAGGTATTCTATTTCTTTTTGTAAAAGTTTTGATTTCTTTTTTGAAATCACAATACCTTTTTCTTTAATTCTTAAAAGAACAGTTTCTATATCTTGAAGATGTTGTTCCCTACTTCCTTTTGTGAAAATAAGTATGTCATCTATATATGCCAAACATATATGATTCAAACCTTCAAGAGATTTATCCATAAATCTTTGGTATATTGATGGTGCCTGTTTCAGTCCAAAAGGCAAAACATTCCATTCATAATGTTTTTGAGGCGGACATGAAAAAGCTGTTAATGGTTTTGTTTCTTCGGCTAGTCTTAGTTGATAATACCCAGACTTTGCATCTAAGGAAGAAAACCAATTGCATCCTTTTATTTTTTCTAAAATAAAATCTTTTCTTGGTAATTTATAAGAATCTCCAACAGTTGCTAAGTTGAGTTTCTTATAATTGATCACCATTCTTCTTTTACCTCTTTTTATTTCGTTGTGATTTTCGACATAAAAAGCTGGTGCAGAATGTGGGCTTGATGAGGGTCTAATAAGATCCTTATCAAGTAGATCTTTACATTCTTGTTGAAATTCTTCAACATCCCTAATAGAATATGGAATCCTATTTGGAACATTTATCTCGTCATTTGGGTTCTTGAGTTTAATGACTATAAGTTCATGATTAGTGTTTTTAAGACTGTCTAAAGGGTTATCTGAACAAACTTCATCTAATCTTTCTTCTATATTAATATGGAAGCTTCTTTCTTCCCACATCATTCTTAATTCTCTAAGGTTTCCCTTAATAAGATTTAAAATTTCATTTCTAGTAACTATTTTTGTAGTTACTATTTTGTTATTCTTTGGATTTCCCAAGTCCTTCCATTGAAGTGATATTGTATCCTTTCTTTGAGTAAAAGGTTCATATAACTTTAAAAAGTTATTTCCTATAATTAGATCTAATCCTGAATCATGGAGGTATATTGTTGGGATAAAAAACTTATATCCTTCAATTTCTATAGATACATCTCTAAGGTTAAACCATATCTGATGTTTTGATTTATCTGCAACTATTATTTCTTTTGGTTTAACTAATCTTTCCCAATTTCTAGAGATAGATTTTCTCCCAAAACAAAGAGTTGCACCTGTATCTATATAGGCTAAAAGATTTCTATTTCTTAGTACTATTTTAATAAATGTAGCGCTTGGATTTCCCTTACCAAGTATCTTCTTCGACATCTGAATCTATTTCTGTGCAGTATTCATAAATTTCTTCATCAGATTCTATATCTGATTCTATAGGTTCATATCCTATTGCATGTATTGCATGTAAGACATTTTTCTTAGGATTCTTCTTCTTAGGACACTCATTTGCATAGTGACCTTCTTCATGACATAGCCAACATGTACATGATTTTTTACCCTGTGGGCATGTTTTCTTCTTAGAGTAAGGTTGTTTTTTCCTAAAGAATTTTTTGTCTCCTTTTCTGAATTTTCTAAATGGAACCTTCTTGAATTTCTTTCTTTTATAAGGTTTTTGTGTTCTTGCTTTTCTAGGTTTCTTTCTAAAGTTACAACCATAGTTTCATATTTTGTCTTGTAGTTTGTTACAACAAAGGGATACTTGAGCTTCTCTTTTGGCTATCTTCTGACTACACATTTCTTGAAGCCAAATTTTTAAAGAAGTTATTCTTCCTCCTAAAGTATCGTCTACCTTTCCTTCTGCTAATGCTGAGGTAAAAAATGCCTTAACTTGAGCCGATACTTTTTCTGGTAACTTGTCATAAAATAGTTCTAACAAGTTTCTAGAGATTCTTGTACTATTATCTATATTATAGTAATAATCCTGAAATTCACAAATAAAATTATCTACATAGCACATATTGCAGATTTTTAGGTTGGTGATTTTCCAAAGGTTTTGGTCAGAAAATGCTATTTTTGATTGAATGGAATTTTTCCATCCTTTGAATTCTTTTATTAGTAAACCATAGACCCAGTCTACTACTAAGGTTCCTGTTAGAGGTAATTCTCCCATAACTTCTGATGGCAGAGTAGAAATGTATTTGTAAGCATTTCCTCTAGTTTTATATTGAAGATAGTTGAAAACTTCAACTGCTCCTAAATGTTTAAGATCTTCGTTTAACTGGATTAACACACTATTTGTATTATACCAATCCCTAAGATCTTTTGCTGCATCAACACTGCAGTCTATATCTAAAATTCCTTGTCCTTGAAATGGGTTTTGCGAAGGTACATAATAATGAGGTACTTTCTGGAATTTTTGTTTAGTGAATTCTCTTTCAAAATCTGCAGGTCTTTTAGTTCCCGAAGTTTCTCCTTGTTCTTCTATTTTTACATAATGAGGATTTTCGATCTCATTTTCATTAGCTTCTTCTTCTGAGCTAAAGTCATAAATAATCTGATTATTATCTTCCGATTTGTTATCATAAGTTTCTTGACTTTTGCCACTAATATCTAGAGAGACCATTAGTCTTTCTAAATTTTCTAATTGTCTATTGAGGGCTTCTTCTGTGTTATCCATATCTAAAAGTAATTAGATGGTGGTTTAATTCTTAATTGTGTGGTCTCAGAAGTTTCTTCGAGATTAGAAATCTTTTCTTGAGGTTGGGTTTGTGATATTTTTAGGATTTCTATTTGTTTTCCCTTATCCTCCCCCTTCTTAAGAAATTGAGATAGTTCATCCAGAAAAACTTCTAATTTAATGCAGATATTTTCTACATTTCTTTTTTGTTCTTCTTGAAATTCATCCATTCTTTGGTGAAAATTTTGATAGCAACAATTTTTTATTATATAGGTTAGCATACATGCTATATTGTTGAGTTGTGGATTTGTTGTATGAAAAATGTGAGGATATCTATGCAATTCATCCTTTTCATAACAGGCAAAGTTTTCTTCATGAAAGTTCCAGGTTTCATGAGGTTTATATTTACTTTCTTCAGATTGTAAGCTTTCTAAGTATAATGTTTGTTTTTCTAAGTTATCTAAAACTTTTTGTAGAACACTTGTTATACTTTCTTCAGTCATCTTGCCATAGACTGAAGGTTTTTCCGAAGGCTTTTAGCTAGTTCCTTATATTCTCTAGCTAAATAGAAGTTTCTTGAGTTTCTAAACCAATAGTGTAGTCTTTCGAACCATTTAATTTGAATTTTGTATAGAGCGAGATCAGCCGGGTTAGGATTAAAGCTGATTATTGGATAAATTAATTTTCCGCATGGACTTCTTAGGAATTCATTCCCGTGTCGTTTTACTATCATATTATTTATTGAACTTGGATTATTTACCATAAAATAGCTACCAAATTTTTGCTACTAAATTTGTGCTAATGGGCTACTTGGTTTCTGGCCATTAGATTTGAGATTTGCACATAGAAATTTTTGTGCCTTTGCCACACTAGATTTTGACTTTTTTGGTGAAGTCATTTTAATGACTACACGTTAGAATTCCCCTTAGGGAATATGCGATTAAGTTTAACAATAAAATAAAATAAATGTGGTATTATTATTTTATTATAAGTGGGGCCCACATCGGTGATGCTATTGCTTTCAATAGACTTTATATAATGACTAATTCCGTAATTAATCGCCGGGCCTTGGTAGTGTGGCTTGTAACTCAAACGAGGGCAAACAAAATGGTGGAATAATATAATAGTGATGTGAACAAAAAATTAAATAAATATATTTAACAAATTAATTAAGGCTTGTGTCACGCCTTCATCTTAAAGTGTCCTAGGACTTTGGGGGTACGTTATGTACAATATGACGTCGAAGCATCGAGTGTCTGTGTTTCATGCTAGTTGACTTATCAGAACGGCACTTAAAAAGTTGGAGGGTTCACTAATGAATTAAACCACCATTTTTGTTTTTTTTTTTCTCACACAATCTATCTTCTATATACCATTGTAAAGCAAACTATTTTTTACTTATGTGTCAACTTAACATAGCTCCTCACATTTTTCTCTTTTCTAAGCAAAAGTTGGTGGTTATGTGTCATCTCTCATTTTATTGTGATGATGTGTCATCTTTTAATAAGCTAGGTCAAACATGTCATCATATGGTATGGAATATTAAGGGACAAATTAAAACATTTGATTAAGAATAAAAAAATGTTATGAAAGGTGAAAGATCATCCCTTTTAATGGTGATTTTTTGTATACTTCTTTAAAATATCTTGCTTGCTAATTAATTGAATAACTTATAAAAAAAAAGTTATGAAATGTGAAAGATCACCTCTTTGTTACTTTTTCATCAATTATAAATACTTTATGATGCTCCCTTCATTTTCATATTTTCTCAATTTCTTATTTTAAACACCTATTCCAAATTTCCATTTTTTGTTGAACAATTTTTCTTTCTACTCACTCTCTATATATATCAGCCAACTATTTGTGTGATTTTTCTATCAAAAGTAATAGTAATAGTACTATGGGATCTTTGATTCATATTCCAAATTAATATTACGGTGGTACAAGTTTTTTTGAATGTTTCTCATTTGTTACAAGTGGTGGAGATTATATGTATGATTTATCTTTATTATAAGAGGTTGATGTTTTTAGTCTCCTTTGACTATTTTAATTTGTGAATATTTGCAATATATATATGGAAGATTAGTAGTGAAAACTATCAAGACTTATCTATTATACTATTTAATCGTCATTTCGCAATATAAATATGTTATATATGATGAATGAGAAAATTGGCACAAGAAATATATATTGTAATTTCATTTTGACTAATGCTTTTTTTTTAACGGCACATTTTAACTAATGCTATTTTAACTAATTTCATTTTAACCAAGAAATATATATGTTTGTTTTTCTATCTTCTATATATACATTTATCGATCAATCTATCTATCTATGTTCTAACTAATGATGTTCCTACATGTAAAATCCCTATTAATATTTGTAACTCCCAATTAGTAGTAATATTATTTCTGTAAAAATATAATTATCATTCACTTTTCTAACTTCAATTAGCACTAAAATAATTTTTTAAGATTCATGTACTAAAAAAAAAAATTTATTTGGTCATTAGTCTCTTTTATGACAATGGTTCTTATAGTTATACAACAAAATATGTGACATGAATTATAATTATAATTATAATTTCTTGGATCCTTATACTAAAAAATGTGTGATATCATTTTGAATGCAAGACTCCCTTAACGAATCGTTCAAGACTCTCAATTAGTATTAGAATTCACTTTTGTAGCTACAATATTACTAGAAGAAGGAGGGGAAAAAAAGGCAAGGGGTATTAATGTTTTTTTTTCATTAGTACTTGTGTCTATTAAAAAAATAAAAACTGCAATATATTAAAATAGATTTATTCTTATATTTAAAAGTCTACAAATATAATATTTACATATATAATGATAATTATATAATGATAATAATATATAATATAGAACATTAAGAAGTAAAAGATCAATCTATTTTCGTTTATATATTCTAAATTGAATTTGGAAAATAATTATTAAAGAAATGTTATCAAGATAGTAGACAACAATTGCGTGGATAATCTTGACCTTAATCTTTGAATGATTTCACTTATTAGTGAAGTTCTACTCCTACAGTGATAGGAAATAGTGAAGTGCTAACTAGAAATATGTTTGGTCTTTTGTTATTTTAGATTATGACAATCTCTCTTTCGAGAGTTTTGGTTTAACCCCTCTTTTATAATATTTGATGTTAAAAGAAGAAAAAATAAAGAAAAATAATTTAGAATATTATATTTTACATAAAATACTATTTTAGTTTATAAATTTCAAGATAGGTGTGTGCCATTTTTCCATAAAAAAATATATTATAGAGATATAGGGAATAGTGCCTCTAAAAAAATATAGAGAAGAATGAAGAACATAATCCAAATTATATACATTTGTGATAATAATTTGCTTAGAACCTAAGAAATTTATCATGTAAACACTAAAAAAACTAAAAAGGTTTATTGTGTTAACACATAAAAGTATTTATTTTGAAGATTTAACAACAGAAAAATATATTTAACACAATAGAAAAAAAAACAATAGAAAAAAATTGGGTTAAATATGTTTCTCATTCTTATAAAATCAGTGAATTTTGGTTTTTGTCCCTATAAAACAAAATTATATGTTTTTATCCGTAAAAAATTTTCTATTTTGTTTTTAATCCTAATGGACAAAAGAAAAATGTGAAATCATTTTTTAATAGTGTGACAGGATATGAACCAAACTCGGGAAAACAAAATGCTAAATTTTTTTACTATAAATTATTATTCAAATGCACTTCTATTAATTTCTATATAGAGTTGAAAGCCACAATATATTTTTCAAAAGCTATTTTTATATATTTACAGTTCAAGTATGATTTTTTTTAAGTATGATTTATATTGTCCTACAGGTTAGTCTTAAAAATTCTTCTATTTCATATATAGTGATAATTCACAAAGTATGATATATATTGTCCTAAAAAAAATTCTACGTAGTTAAAGTATGATATATATAGCCCTACAGGTTAACTTTAAAAAGTTCTTCTATTTCATAGAGATAAAAGATATTTAGAATTTTTAACCAATAAAAAAATATTATACAAAAAATTGTATAAGTGCATTCTAAAAAAAAAGTCGTGCGTTCAAATATTTGGATTTTATTTTCAAATACTACATATCGATAATATACATTTGGATTTTGGGTCTTTCTCACTTTCTTCACTAGTTACTATGACATGATATGATTGATCGGAACTTAAGTTACTCTATTGTATAAATTGGACGAATATAATTAGTCATACATTTTTGATTGCTATAACAAGAAAATTGTGACATATTAATTACATTTCCAGTGGCATACAAGAAAATGGTGACATATTTTTAATAATTTTCAGTGGTATGAAAGTGCTTTTCATAATAATAATAATACCATAATTTTTCGATGTACTATATTTTTTATGACATGATGGTGTAGTCTATTATTTGCCTAAAAATAATAGTATGGCAAATCGGTTCCTACGAAAGTTTTTGTTGCGCTTCAAACAGATTTCACGTGCTATACAATATTTTATTGTAATAAAAAATTTGTTTTCAATTTAGCACTAAGCATGCTCAAAATAATGTGCATCATGTATGTATATTTAAGATTAAATAATAATCAAATTAAACTTTAATTAAAAAAATGAATTAAGGGTAGTTTGTTTTACATTTAAAAAAAATACTTTTTCTTTGTATTTTTAAAAATAATTTTTATGATAACTTCATTAAAATTAGTAAATATTATTTCAAACTCTTCTTTTTATTAATTTTAGAGTTATTTTCACATTCAATAACTTGAATATTCATGTTAGAGATTTTAACTTAATAAAAAACACAATTTTTTTTAAAAATTTATCTCTAAAAAATGACTTTCCTGAAAAGCTATTTGAAATAGTTTTTTTTTAGAGATTTTATGTAATTTGATGATCCAAAATTTTTTCTAACAAAACGATGGAATACTTAACATAATATTTTAAGATAAGCTATTTAAACCAATTTTTCATTTGAAGTATTTATAAAAAAAATTCTTTGTTAACATTTTTTAACACAAAAATAATAAACTATAAAAATCTATTTTTAAAAGGTTAAAACAAACGCACCCTAAGATGAATAATTACTAATTTGTTTTTATTAAAAATCGTGTTTGAATGATACATATAAAAATAGGAGTACTTTGATTTTAATTTTTTTTTAAAGTGTGTTATTTATTATCATTAATTTTTCTAAATGAAATAATTTCATTGACTCAAGTTACAATAAAATTTTAATAACCTCTATTTAGATTCCACTATTTTTATTTTTATATGTAAGTGAACGACACATTATCTATGTCAAAAGCATTTTTTTATATATCTCTCTCTATATTATATATTTACTTTGTGAAATAACATGTTTCAAAATATTTTATAAATCTTTTTCTTAAAACCAAAAAATTAATATAATACACCTATCAAAACTAACTTGAAAAAAATTATAAATACCAAACAACTTCAACTTTGAATTTTTTATTTTCAACTTTATTCTTATAGTAGCTTTTAAATCTTAAAAAAGTAGGATTAAAAACAACTTAAAACTATACTTCAAAAATTAAGAAAAAAAATGAATATCTATCAATGTACATATTAATTTCCTTTAATAAACAAATTATACAATAAAATATTTAATCAAGCCCGTGCAACGCACGGGTTTAATACCTAGTACAATTGTGTAAAAATAAGTTCTCATCCGAGAATGAATTCTCTCAATTTATTTTTCTTTAATTTTTTTCAATTTTTACATTTCAACCATCAATCAACTTTTTTTTTATTTCTCTTCAATTTAAATATTGCTCAATATTTATAATCAAATGGTCTAAAAAATGTGACGGTTTCACTAATGAATTAAACCACCATTTTGGTCCTTTCTTGTCACAAATTACAATTGAATTTAAATAAGTAGTCCTCCTTTCGACCTACAACAACAACAATAGATCAATGCAATTGAAGGTATCTTGTCACTAGGGTTTATGTCCTAGTTTGGATGGGTTAGTGGCGGATTGAGTTGTTTCATTTTGAAACACCTAATTTATATATTTGGCTGTTTAAGAGAAATATGAGTTATAAACACCAAAATACTTTCACAGATTCCAACATAACATGTCAGTTTTAGAAGGCCGTCCCTATTTTATAATTTTGGTGCCATATTTTTGTAAGTCACACAATTATAAATATATAATATGAAATAAAAGTTAAAGATTATATTAATATTGAAAAGTCGTACCAAATAGATTTAATTGTTAGAGTTTCTCCGATAACTTTTAATTCTTAAAATAGATTTCACTATCAAAATCATAAAAATCTAAACTTATTTTAAAATCAAGTTATAATTATAATTAATTTATTTTAACACACACGGACGCACACACGCACACAAGTGAACGCACATACAAACACACTAAGTAAAAAAATGGGTGTCCCTAAAATATTTTATACTTATTTTACAATATTGTGAATAAAGATTAATATTTATTTTATGAAAATAATATTCTATTTATATATATAATTTTGACCCAAATCAATATTTATATATAAGAAAGAAAAAGATTGAGAACAGAAAAAGAAGTTCTCATTAAGTTAAGATAAGATTAAAAAAAATCTAAATTTCACTGCTTTGTCAATTTTGGTAAGGGGTTGTGTACACGTCTGACCATATAAATGTTTTTTTGGTAACAATTTTATGTTTTGCATTTTATTTTCAAAAAGATCATACTTTTGTAACACACTATTAGAAATGCAATTTTTTTTTGACAATATTAGAAATGCAATTGTTTGTCCTTATAATTTTGCATACCAACCAAAGGCATAAGTTATGGTGCATAAGCATATGCACCGTGCATAAATACCCAAAATTGTTTAGCGCACCCCCCAGATTTCTAGTGAACCCCCCAGATTGCTTAGCACACCCCCCAAATTTTTAGGGGGTGCGTTAGAAATTTGGGGGTGCGCTAAAAATTTGAAGGGTGCGTTAAGTAATCTGGGAGGTGCATTAAGTAATCTGGAGGGTACATTAAGCAATTTTCATTATTTATGCATGGTGCATAAGGAAAAAGCTTATGCACCATAACCACTCCCCCAACCAAATATACAATTTATAGATAAGTCATACTTTAATTTTGATAAAGCAGACCTCTAACTTTTAATTTGAAATTTTAATTAAATTTTGGAAAGAAGAGAAAAGATTATGAGAGAGTTAATTAGGAAGAGTAGTTTTCTTAATCTACTTAGTCAAAAAAGAAAAAAAGTTTTCTAATTCATAACTTATTTTTTTTACGTGAAGGTATGAATTTCATTTTCAACTCAATATATATAGTACCATGCATAGTAGTGTAAGTTTATTAAACTCACAATATATATTCAAACTCTCATCAAACACGATTGCCATGAACAATCTTCTTTTATGTTTTTTTGTATTTTTAACCTTGGCATTGAGCTCGGTAGCTCAATATGATTTTTTCATGATGGCAATGCAATGGCCACCTGCTGTCTGCAGGCCCAAGCATGCAAATTGTGTTAAGTCACCAGGCAGTCACTTCACAATTCATGGATTGTGGCCTCAAAATTATACAGATCCTCAACCAAGGGCATGCTCCAAACGAGTTAGAAAACCGCCAAATTTCATCACGAAAATGGTGAGCTTATATTTTTTTGAAGCGTTTGAGTTTGAACTCTGGTCCCTGTATTACTTGATTATATAGATAAAAAAATTTAATTATTTTTTAATCTATTTACTTATTTATTTTATCAGCTTTCTCAAAAAACATTGAGCGAACTCGCTACTTCATGGCCCAATTTAATAGGACGTGATGATGTTTTTTGGGCAGCAGAATGGTACAATCATGGAACCTGCTCCACCTTCAACCCAGCCCAATATTTCAATGCAGCAAATGATATTTGGAAGGCATTGCCACTTTTTGATATACTTCGTGCTGCAGGCAGTTCTCCAAGTAATACTGCCTATCACAAAAGAGATGACTTTAAAAATGCAATAAATAAACACATTGGAGTTACTGTTGACTTTGAATTTACTTGTCCCCACTTTTCCTCTGAGCTATTAGAGATTAGGGTGTGCAAAAATCATGCTGGAAATGCCTACGTGAAATGTCCAAACCAGGGAAATTGCGGAACCAAATTTAAATGGAAACCATAGTTGTAATCCGCAAATAAATATATTAATCGATAAATAAATGAAATAAATTTCATGTTAATTAATTATATATTTATTGTTGGTGTGTGTAAAAAAAATATTTATTGTTGGTGTCACAAAAGTCGATGATAAAACTATTTTTCTTAATTGAACATTTTTTCTTGTCTTTTATTTAAGAGGCTTACAATTAAGAGTAATTACAGGTATACATTTTTTTCCCTATAATAAAATATAGGGTATAAGAGTGTCTATCCGTGCAACGTTTGTGAATTTCGGTTCACTCTCTTGTTATATATTTTTTATTATCCAGTGTAATGTTAAGATTTCGTCCTTTTAGCTGCTCATTGAATGTGTATGTTTAAAATTGCGCATAAATGATGATGTGTCGTGCTTAGTAAGGGGATAAACTGAAATTCACTAACATTACAGAGAGCAAAAATACGGAATATTAAGCCAACATATTCATTGAAGAACTAATCTTGACATTATAAGGGATAATAAAAATAAAAATAAAAATAAAAGAAAAATAAGATAAACCAAAAATTGCTAACATTACAAAAAGTAAACACTATTTAATCCAAAAATATAAGATAAATTATGTTTGTTATCATTATTTTCAAAAATACATATTATTCATCAATCGAAGTAATGTTTCTTTCAATTTTCTATCGATGTGCATATGACAAGTCACCAAGGGGTTTGGGCCCAAAACCCCAATCCAGCCCAAATTGATTGCCTCTGTATTGTGGCCCATCACCATCCATTGAAGTGGACAGTTTAAGTGGGTTACGGGTGGGACGGGTTGGGCTAGATGAGGGAGGTTTAAAAGGGTGTTCAAGACGAACGACTGCACATGACACCAAAATTATAAGGACGTCTATTTTTTTTTCTCACTTAGTGTGTATGTATGCTAGTGTGTGCATGCACTCGCGTGTGCGTGTGTCTGTGTTAAATTAAATAATTATTATAACTAAATTTTAAAATAGATTTAGACTCTTATGATCTTCATAGTAAAATATATTTGAAGAAATAAAAGTTATCAGAGAAATTATAATAATTGAAAGTATAATTTTTAACTTTTCTTTCACATTGTATATTTATAATCATAATTATATGACTTATATAAAATTGGGGCACCAAAAATCTAAAGGAGAGTTCTGGATGGTATGTTGGCCCAATCAACATTTATTGATTTTTCCCCACTTTTTTCAAGTTAATTTTATTTAAAAAATAGCATTGGGCAATTGGACCAAATAGGACATATCCAACATGTACCCGAAATAAATAGTCACAATGAATAGGACATATTATTTTTTATGGTGAAAATTTAAGATGCAACATAAGAAAACTTTAAAACCATATTAACTAACACTACAATGCATCCCATATTTAATGTTTCACAGTTGAAGAAAGTAAGTAGCATGAGGTCATATATATGGTCGAACATACTAAGTATAGTGTTGGCAGTGAGAAACTTTCTTAATGAGACAAAACATGTATTAGTCAGGTTGGAGGGACTATCTGAAGCAGAAAACACAAGGAAAAAGGTTATTGTTATGATACATATTTTTCCTTACTTTAACCTTGAGGACAAGGTTAAACTAGTACGGGAGTATTGATAAGCCATAAAAAAGGTGAAGGAAGGTGTACAACTGCAAGTAGAACAACTAGCAATGAAAGAGGTTTGAATTTTCTCCAATTATTCTCTCATGTTTTGAACAATTCTGCATCAAAGTTTCACAACTCTAATGGAAATTTTGAACCACATGAAAAAGAATATACATAGAAACTTAATTAATACTATAAATGCAAAATTCCATGAGAAATAACTTAGATGGGTGTTGTTGCAGATGACTGAAAATTAAATAACCAACAAATAACTGCAGATGTGTAATTACTGAACTAAAGAATGAGACTATCAAGACACGAGAATGTCAACAAGGTAGGTGACTCAGACTATTCTTAGAAATAATTTATTTTGAAGACTAAAAAGAAACACGTACAATGAATTTGTGCAATTTATACACTTAGTACTTGCTCTCTAGGTTTTCTAAAACCCGTGTCTATATATACTGACCAAGTGAAAAGCAAATTTTGAACCAAATACATCAAGTTTTTTTAACTCACTTATGTTTATATTTTGGGTGGGACGGAGTATTTTTTAAACGGTTATTAAAATAAATAGGTAAGTCCCATAAGTCCTAACTCAACTGGCAAAAATTTGCCGAAATTGCAAAGTATGGACGTCATGACCGGGGTTTGAACCCCGGCTCTCTCACTTGTGTGAGAATTTCTTATATTTTCTTTGCCAATTCTTCTATGTACAAAAAAATAAAAATAAATAGGAAACGTTAAGAAAAAGTATGTACTGTTTTAATGAGTTGAACATCTCCAATAAGGATATCTAAGAGAGTTCCATAGGTTGATGATACCGTACCTTATTTTTTTTATCATTGGAGTTCCATGACGTGGCATAGAGGGTATCAAAATTGATGATACCGGTACCTTATTTAAGGTACCGTATCATCAATTTAATATTGCTTTTTTTGGTATATCGAATTAAATAGAATTAATAACTTGTTAATAATGTATGATACCTAGAGTGGTATCACCATTGGAGCAAAACATGTATAAGTTGCATAAATACTATATGGCATTGTAGGGACCACTTTTTAATGATGTATGATACCCAAAGTGGTATCACCATTGGAGATACTCTTAAAGCATGAGAAATAATAGGAACTGATATGTAATTGTAGAGACTTGGTTAAAATTATTTTCTCTCAAGTTATGCACTTAAAGATGATTTCACACTAAAAATTTGACGATGCAAAAGAGCAAAAAATATGAGGAACATGTTTAGTTAATAATAATAAATTAATAATGATAAACATAACTTTTGAAATATCCCAAAATATCCAACGATTGAATTGGATAGTGGCATACTGCACAAACTCTTACAAACTATAATGCATAATTTGAAATGATTAAATTATTCATTTTTATTTAGAGAGAACCCACTTGATACTCACGGTTTAAAATATTAATAAAAATAACTTGGTCATTTCATCAAGTCAAACACATACTTTAGACCATATTTTAAAAATCAACAAGAGATCTAAATAATAACAAAAGTCAATTATAATAATTATGATATGTCACAAAAATAAAACCGATAAAGCAAATTTCATATAACCAAATGCTCTTTTAATTTTTTCATCTACTTAATAATTATTATGATATGTGTAGTTGACACTTTGCAAACCACTAATTATTTATTCCTCCAATTGAAAGAAGACTTTCTTTGTAAATTCCTATTTGAAAAGTATACATTTCCCCTTTCACACCTATCTCATCAATTATCTCGGTGTTTAAATCAATCCAAACTAGCTCATCATTTTTTTGCTTGAAGTATATGCCCTTTTTCCCGACTCCAATGGGACATTCAATAGAAGGTATGGGACCAACAACAAAGAGTTTGATCCATGATTCCTTCACACCGAGTTCACCCAAAATTGAAATATGAAATGTTGCAGTCTTATAACAATTTGAGATCAAAGCAATTGAATCATTTAACACCATCAAGCGTCTCTCTATGATAAAATCACAACTTTCACCCATGTCTAACAACATAGGTGTTGTAAACAAAACCTCGTTGCGGAAGTCAAATGACACCAACCATCCTGTTGAATTACATATTTCATTGTTACCCCACCAATGACACACTCCGTCCATATACACTTCAGTACCTGGTTGATCGTATACACAGTGAGCAATATCGCGCATATCAATCTCAAGTATCCTCCAAGAGTTATTTCTAAGACTATATATCTCCAACAAGGGGTCATAAGATCTATCTTCCCATGGCACATCTTCATCTTCGTCGGTTACATTAAAAAATGATATATATCTAATAAGCTTATAATCATCTCTAACATGGTCATAACCAAATCCATGAAACACAAAATAAGGGTTTCGATAAGGAGGTACATACTCATCAGGGCTGGGAGGAAAGACCATGTATTCCGCAGTAGCTGGATTCCATAATACAGCTCGAAAGATACGTACCATTCCTCTAGTCGTATCTTGTCCGAGACAGAGAATGCCATTGACACTAATTGAACTTAAAATATAAACAGCACTATCACCCTCTTGAATTGGAGGTGGCAAATTTAATTTGACCCTATTCTCAAACCGGTCATTGGAGAGCAAATAGAATGTGTCATGAACATCTGGTTCACCCTCCTGTAATAAGAGAAATGTAACACCGTAATTGGAATAATGATTATTAGATAAGAAATGGTTGCGGAGCATGTTCATGAAAATAGGATTTTCAAATAATAGGGACCATGACTTGCTTACGCATTCAAAACGCTTTAGAGATTTAAGAGGTAGTTTTGATAAAATAGAGAAGGAAACATCATCATGAACATGAAGATTGTTGTTTACCTTTACCTCTACATTCGTCTCAACCACTTCAACAAATTTCTTCATTTCAAGACAAATAGAGTTGTTGATAGTGGAAGAGATTAGGGAGAGCGAGGGTAGGGTTTTGTGGTTTTATATTTTGAGAAGAGAGCTACTAAAGAGAGGGGGGTGGGGGTGGGGGTGGGGGGGTGGTGTGTGTTCAGTTTTGGCTCTACTAATTTTATTTAGTATATTCGTATGCAACAACCAACAATGTATTTATACAAGTGAATAAAAAAGTTATTTTTTCTAATATGGAAAGTAAAATATTAGTGGTATTTCTTAATACATAAGTAATTGTTTTTCATTGCCAACAATAGTAGTAATTTTAAAATTACTTTATTGATTAGGAAACATATTCTAAAATATCAGCTTTTTTTTCTTTCACCACAGATTAAATCTGATTCGGGGGTCAGTTCTAACATCTTAATAGGTAAGTATTACTCAACTGTTTTTTTTATATATAAAAAGTACTTACTTAGCTTAATAGATAAATATTTCTTAGCTTAATAGGTAAGTATTACTTTTTTGTCAAGTAAAATATTAGTATTTCTTAGCGTAATAGATAAGTAATTCTTGTTCTGGATTGCTGAAAGCCCACTAAATATCAAGGTCCATCATAATGGGCTAGGAACAATCACGTGACATAGCGACAACAATACCATTTTTTTATTTTAATGTTTAATAAAAGTATTCACAAATAATTTTTTTTTCTTATTTGTCAAAAAAAAATTCTTAAAGGAAAATTAAATTATTTTTTATAGTAATATTTAAAAAAAAAATTGAGTTTGAATATTAACGGTTGAACAAAATATTTTAATACCCTTACAGAAAAAAAGAACAAAATATTTTAATATAATGTCATGCTAACATGTGTCTAAGCACATGTTGAGGATTGTACCAGTAGTAAATGATTAACTTTTGACTTAAAAAAAATAAAATTAAATGTACAACTTGTAATATAAAGTTTCTATTTTTTGTTATCACATCTTGAGGTAAAGTTTGTTCGCGACAAGTAAATACGGTTGTTCACTCTTTTGCGAGGGTGGCTATATCTTGGGCTAGTCACCACTATGTTGATATTATTCCTCCTTATATTGAATTTTGAGTGATGAATGAAATGCATTAAGTTTATTTGCGTCAAATAAAAAAAAACTAATGTTAGTTTTTCCCCAATTAATATAAACTACCTATTTTTATTTAGAGTATGTTTGGATTTGACTTATTTTTTAGCTTATAAAAATAGCTTATGCAAATAAATAAACTTTGAATTCATAAGTTTTTTTTACAACAAAAATTGTATTTTTAATTATAAGTTGTTTTCTTATAAATTTCTTAAGACTATTTTTTTTTATAAACTGTTTTGGTGCTTATAATTCATATTTCTCTTAAACAGCCAAATATATAAATTAGGTGTTTCAAAATGAGACAACTCGATCTGCCACTAACGCATCTAAACTAGGACATAAACCCTAGTGACAAGATACCTTCAATTGCATTGATCTATTGTTGTTGTTGTTGTAGGTCGAAAGGAAGACTACTTATTTGAATTCAATTGTAATTTGTGAGAAAAAAGGACAAAAATGGTGGTTTAATTCGTTAGTGAAACCGTCAAATTTTTTAGACCATTTGATTATAAATATAGAGCAATATTTAAATTGAAGAGAAATAAAAAAAAAGTTGATTGATGGTTGAATTCATTCTCGGATGACTACTTATTCCAACACAATTGTATTATGTGAGAAAAAAACAAAAATGGTGGTTTAATTCATTAGTGAACCCTCCAACTTTTTAAGTGTCGTCGGAATTTTACAAGCTTTGCTACTCTGATAAGTCAACTAGCATGTAACACCAACACTCGATGCTTCGACGTCATATTGTATATAACGTACCCCTAAAGTCCTAGGACACTCTAAGATGGAGGCGTGACACAAGCTTAATTATTATTCTTAAATATATTTATTTAATATTTTGTTCACATCACTATTATATTATTCCACCATTTTTTTGCCCTCACTTGAGTTCTAAGTCTGCGCCACTAGACCCGGCAATTAGTATAATACAATTATCCTTTATAAACTCTATTAAAAGTAATAAGATCACCGATGTGGGCCCTACATATTTAAAAATAATAATAGCGCATAGAGTGATAATCATGCCGTATTTATTATCTTTTTTGTTAATCGCATTCCCTAAACTCAGTTCTCTCTCGCCTCCATTGCATATATCTTCGTGAAATCGGTAGAAATATTTCCTCCTTCTTCCTTTTCATTCTTTAATATTATATTCAGATATGTTTTTCTTATGAAGTGTAGACTGTAGATTTGTAACTTTTCTTTTGAATAGGTTTCAATCTTTATTTTGTGAGCATTGTTTGATGTTAGGTTCTTCTAATAACTAATTAAGGTTGTCATTATGTCATTAACCGGGATCATTCATTTGTTGCAAGAACTTTTTGCATAATCTTAGTTTGGTTTTTCTCAAGTCACCTATGTTTTAGTAAATAATTAGATGTTTGATTTTGGCTCCTAACTCCCTACACCTATGTTTAAGTGAATAATTTTAAGTTTGCTTACAAATTTGTGATTTGCGAACCAATTTTTTTGCAAGTTTGGTGATTTATCGTCTTGGATCCGGCAGGTCGGACCAGTTTGATAAGAACCAAAACAATAATAAGCTGAAAAACACAGTATCATTGAGAAACAATTTGAAAGAGAGCTTTATATTATGAATGAACAATGGAGTGAAAAGGTAAGGTCCCAACATTCTCCCTTATACTCCCTTGTGGTTGTGGAAGTAGTTATTTGCACTCTCCCTTATACTCCTTAGTCCTTAATGATGTAGGCTTTCCATAGAAGAAAAAAAAGTATGCTTACCTAATATTTTTTAGAAAAAAATATGAAGTATATATATTTGTTTTTCAATGGAAATTAATAATACTTTATATTTGCATTTCGTTAATAATAATGCTTTAAGTTGACAAATAAAATAACTTTTAACAACTAACATAATAATTAGTGCATTAACTCAATTCAACCGCCGCCACATACTCAATTCAACAGTTGCCGCTTATCAATTTTGTTTTTTTTTTATGGAGCCGCTTACCAATTTTGTTGTAGTGTTAATAATGTCAAAATAAATAATATACATTTTAATACCCATAATTAATTATTTTTATCAGAAATATTATTTCAATTTAACATTGTCCCAACTTACCAGGAAAGGAAGCTGTAACAATTTAAAAAAATATAATTCATAGTTACATAATTCACTACAACACTGGCGAACCGCAAATTGGTTCGCGCGTACCAGTTCGCGGTACTTTTACGTATTGGTTTGTTATAATTCGTGAACCAATTCGCAGAAACACACGTACCAAATAACAAAGAAATGACTCGATAAAAAAATAAGAAGAAAAAAATTACAAATTAAAAAAGAAGAAAAATAGAAGAAGATACAAAACATAAAAAAAGGAAAGAAAAAAGTGAAAATAAGTTTTTAGAAAAAAGTTAAAGTTGTTTGGTAATTGTTGTTTTTTTTAAGCTCAAAAGTCTTTTATCTAAGTATTATACTCATAAAAATTAAACAAATTATTTTCTATCAAGAGCTTCTTGAAAATTTGTTTGGCCCATCTTCTCATTTCATTGAGTAAGAAAGTCTAAAATAAGCAGTACCTAAGTTAAAGAAAATCTACGCATACAAATAGAAATAGAAATCATGATAAAATAATAACTCAATCTAACATATAACAACCAAAAATAAAAAAAAAAAATTATAACAACTTAAAAATATAAGAACCTAATAAAAGAAGTTGCGTTGGGAAAAAAGGAAAAAAATTAGGCAACTTATATAAAATAAATATGGACAAAATTTATGTGTATTTCTTTAGGTGTTTTTCATATGCTTCTTAACATAAAATTCATATTTTATTGATATAACAAACTTTGAGAAAATCATGAATTTGAGGAATACATAGTTTTTATGTTAAGAATCATGCAAAAAGCATCTAAAAAATGCACTAAGTTTTATCCAGAAAAGAAATCATATCTATAATAAAAGATTAAAAATAAATGTTAATATAATGACGAACTTAAATATCAAATAAAAATCGATAGATCCCGTGGTCTTTAAACTAATTTATTTTACAAACTCACAACTATGTTAATATTTTTCATCATATAATTTGTTTTTTGTTTTAACTAAATATGTTTTCTAATTTATAGTTTACCGACTAATATATTAGAACGTACCGCCAACCAAAATAGCATACCAACTATGTATACCCACTATGTACGTACCGGATTCTTGCAAAGTTATGTACGGCATATCCGAACTCGTACCACGTACCGAAGTGAATTGCGAACCAGATGAGATGATGAAACATCACACAACACCTATTTTTAAGTGTTCTTTATCTTTAGGATCATACTTAAGATCAATAAGTGAATAAAATGTTGCATGACCTGAAGAAACTCTTGAAGCTTCGGGTCATCAATGTCCTGAGAATTGTCATCAGTTATTTCTCCTTTCTGACAAAAGTCAGCCATAATAATTATGATATGTCAAAAATAAAATTGATAAAGCAAATTTCATATAACCAAATGGTCTTTTAATTTTTCATGTACTTGATAATAATTATGATATGTGTAGTTGCACTTGGCAAACCACTTTGCATACAAGCTGCAAATCCTAATAACATATATGATTCCTAGGAGAAAACATGAAAGACAACTAATTATTTATTGCTCCAATTGAAAGAAGACTTTCTTTGTAAATTCCTATTTGAAAACTATACATTTCCCCATTCACACCTATTCGATCAATTATCTGCGTGTTTAAATCAATCCAAATTAGCTCATCATTTTTTTTAAAGTAAATGCCCTTTTTCCCGATTCCAACGGGACATTCAATAGAAGGCATGGGCCCAACAATAAAGAGTTTGATCCATGATTCATTTACATCGAGTTCATCCAAAATTGAAATATGAAATGTTGTAGCCTTGAAACAATTTGAGATCAAAGCAACTGAATCATTTATGTTGGCTCATTGATAGCTCAGACCAAACGAACCCAACTGTTTCATCTGATTAAACCGTATAACCGAAATCCGATCAAACCGTTAGCTTAATTGAGTGAAATTGGGCTTTGGTTCCTCACCGGCCATGCATTTAATGGGGTTTGGCATTTTGGACCTGAACCCATCCATAACCGACCGATGTCCACCCCTATACACAGTGAGCAATATCACACATATCAATCTCAAGTATCCTCCAAGAATTATTTCTAAGACTATATTTCTCCAAAAAGGGGTCATAAGATCTGTCTTCCCATGGCACATCTTCATCTTCGTCGATTAATAGGTCTTTACCCCCTACAAAGTAGGTGAATTTTGTTTTATCCCCCTGTAATTATTTTTTTTTAAATTACCCCCCTGCAATTTTTTTTTTTTACCCCCTTGGATGCACTTTTTAAATCGGTTATTTTGTTTAACCGATTTAAAAGTTTTTTTTTCTGCCACGTCAGCAAAAGAGGAGTAAATAAAAAAAATATTTTGCAAGGGGGTAATCTCAAAAAATAAAATTACAGGGGGTAACGCAAAACTCGCCTACTTTGCAAAGGGTAAAAGCTTATTCCCAAAGATATATATCTAATCAGCTTATAATCATCTCTAATATGGTCATAACCAAATCCATGAAACACAAAATAAGGGTTTTGATAAGGAGGTACATACTCGTCAGGGCTGGGAGGAATGACCATGTATTCCGCAGTAGCCGGATTCCATAATACAGCTCGAAAGATACAGAGAATGCCATTAACACTAATTGAACTTAAAATATAAACAACACTATCACACCCTCTTGAATTGGAGGTGGCAAATTTAATTTGACCTTATTCGAAAACCTGTCATTGGAGAGCAAATAGAATGTGTCATGAACATCTGGTTCACTCTCCTGTAATAAAAGAATTGTAACACCGTAATTGGAATGATGATTATTAGATAAGAAATGGTTGCGGAGCATTTTCATGAAATTAGGATTTTCATATAATAGGGACCATGACTTGCTTACGCATTCAAAATGCTTTAGAAATTTAAGAGGTAGTTTTGATAAAATAAAGAAGGAAACATCATTAGGAACATGAAGATTGTTGTCTACCTTTACCTCTTCATCTCAACAACTTCAACAAATTTCTCCATTTCAAGACAAATAGAGTTGTTGATAGCGGAAGAGATTAGGGAGAGTGAGGGTTTTGTGGTTTTTATATTTTGAGAAGAGAGCTATTAGAGAAGAGGAGGGTTTTTAAGGGAAACTCTTAATTGGGCACATACTCAACACTTGTTATTTGGGCGGGCACACATAATATTAAAAAATTTAAATATAAAAGGATTGATTAATGATAGTTGATATGACTTTATTATTTATATTTTAATTTTTTTGTTTAATATGTGTACCTAAATATTATTGATTTAAGGTTTTACCTATGATAGAATTCCTCGTACCTTAAATTCACAAGTATAATTTGCAAGAAACAAGGACAAAAATGATGGTTTAATTCATTAGTGAACCCTCCAACTTTTTTGAGTGCCATCAAACTTCACAAGGTTTGTGCTTTGCTACTCTAGTAAGTCAGCTAGCATGAAACACTGAGGCGTGACACAAGCCTTAATTATTATTCTTAAATATATTTATTTAATTTTTTGTTCACATCACTAATATATTATTCCACCATTTTTTTGCCCTCACATGAGTCACAGGCTTACGCTACTAAAGCCCGGCGTTATTGAGAATTAACCTATATAAACTCTTTTAGAAGTTTTAAAGTAACCGATGTGGGCCCCAATTTTAAAATAATAAATTAATAATATAAAGTTTTAAAATGTCCGGTAATAATCACTATGCAATTTTAATTATTCATTAATAGCTTTTTATATTCTGATTCGTATCAATCAAACACGGTTTTGAATTAAATAAGCACTTATGCCTCCGTGATTGATTTTCGTTGCTAAGCAGGTTGATGATGGGCGGACACGGACCATAGCCGTTTACAAAACAAGCAGGATAAAACTAATTTGAGAGCAGTTCCTGAAATTAAATTCATACATTGTGCCTGACAAATTAAAAATCAAATTTTACATTTCTACTTTAGGTGCTTCAACCGAGGTATATAGGTAGAGAGCATTGTGCATAACCTTTTTCATGACAGATTACCGACGAATATTGCTTTGGTGAGAAGAAGCTTGCTTGCTGGATCCAAGACACAAGAGAGGTTTTGTGTCTTTTGTTTCGGACAAGAGATGATGAAACATCACACAACACCTATTTTTGAGTGCTCTTTATCTTTAGGATCATACTTAGATCAATAAGTGAATAAAATGTAAATAATTCCTCTGATTGCTTAAAACCTTGTTCAAAACAATTTCAATCCATATAATTTACAATTTAGAATGAAAATAAATCATGAAACAATGAGACTAACAAAACTCTAATTTAGCAGCTACTTGAAATTGCACCAAATACATGCTTTCTCTCATTCACCATCTTCAATAGGCAAGTATCACACTCTTTCAAGTCACAACCCTTTACAAATCAAGCCAAAAAAATATTTTTATATGAAAATAATGCAAGCTAGTAATAAATAAAACAATGGCAACTTGGCAAGTAAATAAATTACCTTGAAAATATGGAGCCCTCATGTCCTTTTCTAGAGAGAAAATAACAACTTGGAATGAAACTGTTCCTTTGCATTTGTTTAGCGTAAAAACACAAACATCACCAAATTTCAAATTATTGTCAGCACGAAATTTACTCCAACCACTAGTAAGTCTGAATTGTTTATTTATTGTGAGCTTTAAATCAACATTCCATGTTCTGTCTTGGTCAACAAAAAGTGTAACATTTCTTCCTTCCATTCTGTGTAGATGTGTATTAGAAAATTCATTTGGTATGGCCTGTTTTGGATTATTGTGATCACATTCACATAAAATACTTAGTAACACGACTTAGAACATATACAAAATAGATGTGTAACAATGGAATTTTCATGTTTCAAAGCATATCAATGAATAATTTAAGTTATACACCGATATCAACAGAAACCTGATAGCAAGTGGCTCAACATATTGTTGAAGAGACTCTGATACCATGGATCTTAGACTAACATGACAATTAATCTCATCATAGAATAGATGATGAAAATTAATTCCATGGCACTTTTATGACACTCACATCTATATATTAATAATGAATTATTACTAATGAAAGTGCTAAAATAAAATATAATTCGTTACCAGCATATCTCTCTCAATGTATGTCTTGTGTATCATACGTGCGAAGAAGTCCTTATCAGAGTGAAATTTTTTCTTCACTTTCTCATACAATACTATGCTTCTCTCCTTAAGATCTTTACAACTAAATCCTGCTAAAATTTTGAGTATTTCACCAGAAAAAACTTAAGTAGCAATACATAAAAACAAGAAAAACAATAGTAAAAAGAAACATAAAAAGATGATATAAGAAAACCAACCATTGTCGATATCCTTAAATTTAGGATATCTTGCTTGTGCTTGGACTTTTCTCTTCTCATGTTGATATTCTTTTTGTTCTTTTGAGTTGATTTTAATCTTCTTACAAATGTTATAAGACGGTGATGGCGATTTGAGTCTTTTACTCCGCAATGAGAAAGGATTCTCAATCATTTTCAAAGAACAATCGCTCTCTTCAAATTCTTCACTAGCTTCTCCTAAAGAGTATTTTATTTCTAATCCGCATTTTCCGAATACAATCACATTAAAAAGTGAGTTTCCTTTATATTGAAACACCAAAAATTGTGAATCACCCAAAGACAAATAATTTGCAAATTCTTTCCAACCATTGCAAAACCAAACATCATAATCACTAGTTTTCTCCCAAAAAACATTCTTTTCAGTCAAATTTGGAAGCCTTAGAGTAACTGGGTTTGTTATTCCTTTCCAATGCCTTCTCACAAAACTTATGGGCACTTTCTGTCACACACAAACAATCAATATCAATACAACCTTTTTATTTTAGAATCAAAATAATTTTTTTATCATTGCAAAAAAAATTTATGGGTGTTTGGTAACACAAATAAGCTAGCTTATAATTTATTATATTAGCTTATAAGCTTGTTTCATAAAATTAGAGATGCTTGGTAAAAAGCTTTTTCAGATGCTATTTCAAGTAAAGTTTGACCTTATAGCTTATAGTTTCTTACCTTTCATTCCAATTTTAACCCTATTATTTTAGTTTTATTACGAAACCACACATACAAAAGCTAAATTTACAAAACACTTTAATTTTATCCAACTAGTTTTTCAGTTATCAATTAGCTTTTCAACTATCAACTAATTTATAGCTTAAATTTATCAAACAGAACTTCGTTTCTGATTAAATGAAAAAAAAAAAAAAAACAATTTTTTTAGTATGAAAGTGAGAACTAAAAAAATAATGAAAAAAAAAGAAAGAAATTGTTACCAATTTTCCTTGTTGAATGGTAGATTGAAGAATAATCTTGAAAAAGTGGATGCCATTGGTCCCATGATCAAGTTCTTGAGAGGACATAGTTCTAAGTATATAGTGTGAATGCTTTAGTGAAGAAAAGGAAAAACTACTACGATATATTGATGCACAAATCAACGATTCTTACTTTTTTTGGTTATTACAAGCCTGTAACGATTTGATAAAAAACGAAAGTAAAATATGTAACCTAAAAACGAGATCGTAGTATAAGAAGGAAATTTTGGTTACGGATAGGGTCGAAAGTGAGTCAAATCGAAATTACAGACGAAAACTAGCTGAAATTTGGAACTGGACTAACCCAAAGTTTAATTATAGCACTCATATACTCCAGGTTTTAGAACCGAACCGGTAAGCTTATCGATTTAAGGTTCAATAATCGGACCTGGACCGAGGTCCGACTGAAATCGGACCGTTTTTAATTAAATATATATTTTAATTAATATATAAATTAATAATAATTCAATATTAAGCAGTTTTATGGGACACACATTTTTATACTATTAAAAATTACTTTTAAATTTCAATTTTTAAAATCCAATGAATTAGTATAATTAAAAACAGTATTAAAATGTATAATAGAAATATGTTGGTTAGTCAAAAAAATGAATAGAAATATGTTGGATTTAATCTTAATGTGAACTGTTTCATGTGTGAATATTTGGTCCAAACCCACTTGTTCTCCTAACCCTAAAATTCTAATAATAAAAAGAAATGAGAAACAAATCCTTATCAATAACAGCCACCAACAACAACATTCATATTCTCTCAAGTCTCATCTTCAATTTCTTTCTAATTTCTCTAAATAGTCATCTTTAATTTCTTTGATTGATAAAGTGCGTTGATATATGTTCGTTTATTCCAGACCACCAAACCGCTCGAACCGGCCGGTTTACCAGTTTTAACCAGTTTACACGTTTTTTTTTCGATTCGGTCGCGGACCGGTTTTGCACGCTAACCGGATGATATTAAGATCCGGTCCGGTTTTAACAACCTTGCTCCCTACATTCAAAAATTAATTGTCTTTTTTTACTACCCCGATACACAATTTTCACTATTAATAGTTTTTAGTTATTTACTATTAAAAATTTTGAAATTTTGATATTTTAAAACTATTTATTGAGATAAATTTATTGACATTTTATATAATAATATTTTTTATATTTTAGTAATAAAATATGATAAAAGTAGATTATATGAATATTACACACATAGTCAAATAGTAACAATTTTTTTGGAACGGATGAAGTAATTTAAACTTGTTGTAGAACTTTGTGTTCACTTTGATAACCATTCTTATTTTTGGAAGTAAGATTTTTAAAAATGTACACAGTTCAAACCCTCTTTTTATTATGTAAAATTTTGCTACTTCAAAGTTACAATAATATATTATCAATCGTTAGTTGGTTCAATGATAATTGCCGCTAAATTTGGTAGGAGGGGACTAGAAATGTCAGAACTGACCCCGAACCAGATTAAACTGGTGGTGATAAAAAAAAATTTACAATAATATATTAAATAATTTTGTACAAAAAAAACATATTAAATGATTTTAAGTTTGTGTTCAATTTTTTAGTTTAAAAAAAAAATTGTGTACAATTTTTACAAGTGATTTTCTACTATTTTATAGCAATTTACTTCTATTTATGTACTTTCTACTAAAACTTCAAATTATAGAATAGAGAAATTAAATTTCAATTTCAGTTTAAAATGACAAATTATTTTTATTTTGAAAAGTATAGTTTAAAATGACAAATTGACTACTTAATAAAATAAAATTTTATCTAATATCCTCTAAATAAAATGTTTTCAATAAATAAATTATCATATTTCTTGACCCAAAATAATAATTTTTATCATATTTCTATATCTATCTATAAATAATTATGAGTACTAAAATGGTGTTAAAATATTTATGATAAAGGAGTTTAGAATAATTTTTGGTGTGTATTATTATCAATCAACAGGGGTTGCCTTGTTGGTTTAGTTCAGAGATAACATTACATTACAGGAGACACACAACACAACAATTCTCTATTTTCAACTCCAAACTTCAAACTACTCATACCTTCCATTCTCGCTCCAAACTCAATTTCCATTTTTCATTAACTGGTACCTTTCCTAATTCCTATGTTATCTTCTTCATTTCATTTTTCCATTTTCAACTCCTTTGTTGCGCTTGAAGCTGGTTTTGCACCTTGTTTTCTTTCTGCACACCATGTGTTTGTTTATTTGTCTAAGTTGGTTACACGCTGTAGTATTTGTTGTTTTACATGTTCAAATTCAGTCATAGTAATGCAGTAATGTTAGATCTTTTGAGGGAGTGTTTTGCAGCCTATTTGTGGTCTTATCAGTAGTGTGAGAGGATACCTGGTTCACAAAAAAGTAAAATTGGTAGAGGGTCTTTTTGTTGTTGTTGGAGTGTGAAAAAGGAGGGTTTATGATTTGTGATATTTTCATTTTTAGTTTATCATAGTCATAACCTTTTAGTTTTGCTAAGTTGATAATAATCAGTTTCTTAATCATAATCTATGAACTCTGTCGCAAACACCAGACACACTTTTGATACTTAGACACCAACGATAATTTAATAAAATGGAAATGATTGAATGTAATAGCAAGTGTCAATCTGACACGTGTTAGACACTAAACACACCTTCCATTTGAAATGTCAACGCTACTTGAATTATAATATAGATAGGTTAGTGTAACAGCCCGAGCCTTCGGCGTTCCCGGCACTGCTACCTCACGATCTTCTCCAACCCCCTTCACTATTGGAGTTTTTGCCTTCCGTGGGAATCGAACCCATGTACCTGGGGATAAGTACATGTCCAATCCATTCCCACTACCAATTGAGCTAGTAGCTCAATTGGTAGTGGGAATGGATTGGACATGTACTTATCCCCAGGTACATGGGTTCGATTCCCACGGAAGGCAAAAACTCCAATAGTGAAGGGGGTTGGAGAAGATCGTGAGGTAGCAGTGCCGGGAATGCCGAAGGCTCGGGCTGTTACAGTTAGTACCTTGTTTATCTTAGGATGTGGAAACTTGAAACTAGGTAGTCATTTTGCATTTTATGTTATGATATTTGTTTTATGGCTGTTTGTTTTATTTGTGCCTATATATAATGCTGTTTAGAGATTGAACGATATTGGATTTTAATGTTATTAAGGTTGTTCCTGGCTAACCTGCAAAAGGGGGGACAGCAAAACTAATACATGCCTGATTCCATTGCCTCTACTTCCAGTTGGATCCATCAATTATGATTACTGAGTAACTCAATGTGTGGAAGCATATGAGCCTGATATCTCCTTTTGCATCTTTGGCTTTGTGATTTTCCTGCAGCCAGTGGCAAAGTTTTATGTAATACTGTCTTAATCAGTGATGGAAGCAGCAAAAGTTCTTTCACACACCAAAGCTGTACCTTTTGGTTTCTCTATTGTGAGCAACAATGTCTCTCTGAGTCCTTTCAACAAACAATTTCATGCTAATGTAGTTAATAACAGTCATCACCTCCACCCAAGACCCAAGCACGTTGAATTCCGATTGAATTGCACCTATAAAAACTCTTTTCCCTCCTTACTTAAACCGACAAGAAAAAGGCCTGATTTGTTACCTTTTCCCAGATGCTCAATATCCAATGAAGCCAGCACAGATTCTAGTAATCCAGTCCTAAAGTACTTCAAAAACCTATCATTTGATTCGATAAAAGCTACCGTTCTGCAGTTGACTCCGATTGATATAGTGAAATTAACGGGGATATTAGCTGTCATAACTACAGCTACGAAATGGACGATTAATATGCTCTTAAATCCTTTCTTCTGGATGTATTTTAGCTGGACTTGGATGTACTGGCCGTTGTTGGTGGCCATAGTGCTTGCAGTTTATGGGTTATACTGCTTTCGGAAACACATGCTTGGTGAAGCAAACATATTTGAGCAATTGACGATTGTTACATCAGCTTTTACATGGCTCACCCTTGTTCCACCAGCTTATTTCAATGGCTACCTTGAAGGCTGGCCTTTGGTTTTCTTTTTTGTATACCATTACTTTTTTTTCTTCAATGTTAGTGTCCGGAAGCGGTTATACGGAGATTATTATGCTCGGCGTCATGATCCCAAATGGGATGTGAACTTGCCAGCATGGTCTCGCCTTTTATTCAGTGCAGGAATCATGGTTGGCCACTGGCTTGCAGCATTTGAAGGGCCAGAGCTTAGCCTTATACACAGTGGATGGAGCAATCTTGGAATCTGGGCTTTGATTATTGTAACTCTACAATTTCATTATAATTCCACACTGTATCTTGCTAAGTATTCAGAAAATGTGGTGGTTCCACTTTCTGTTGTGCAATTTGGACCTTATCGCTTGTTGCGCCATCCAATATATTCATCGACGGTGCTTTTATTCGTGACTTATTGCGTTGCGCTTCGAGCACCCTTGAGTCTGCTCTTCATTGTAGCAGTTTGTTTGTTATATTATAAGCAGAAAGCAGATATGGAGGAGGCTTTGATGGTGGAGTCTTTTGGCCAGATATACACGGAATATGCAAGCAAAGTTAAGTATAAGTTTATTCCTTTTATCTATTAGTTAGTCTCTAGAACTGTAACTGTCAATTGTCAAAATTCCATTAGTGTGTCTGATTTAGGCAAAAGATAGTGTAACTTTGTTTACTCTTTATAATGTAATCTTTAGTGTGTTGAACTTAACCTTAATACTACGGTCTCAATGCACTTGTGGTGAATTTATAATTGACTTTCCAATGTTTTCCAATGTTTTGTTTCATATTTCTTAGTTGGTTTACTGTGTCTTTGTTTAGCATTTGAAACATTCTATTGGCTATTATTTCCTCTACTTATAGTATCTTTTAAGGTTTTTTTACACAAACTAAGAAACACTTTTGATTAATAATCAAATTTCAAACTTATTCTTACTTTTCATTAACCCACCCACCTATTTACACCCACTCTTCATTAATGTAATTTATGTAAGTATTAATTAATTCATAAGCGTATAATTGATATAAAAAAAAAGTAGCTAATATGACTTCAAAATTTGAAAATGACTGATAAATAAGAAGAATATTTTCCTAAAATCCCACAATTAAATGAATAGAAATTTGTTTTCATACCTGATGGTTGTTGCATTACAGTTTTATTTTTCTTTATTTTTATGCAAGAAAAATTAGGTTAGGTAACTAACTCTTTATAAGTAGAACTTAATAGATGTTATGGTCCTTTTCAAACTAGAATGAAATTCCCAAATAAGTTAAGGAAGAGAAGAGAAATTAAAGAAAATAAAATTGTTCAAATTCTTCTTATCCCATTCATCCATTTGTCAGATATATGTAGATGATTTAGTTGCCTAGATTGGTGCATCAGCAGGCAAGAGTAGGCAACTTAACATGTGAGGGAATATTCTAATAGAATATTGTATGCCTGTGACAATTTACATGTTTCGTGTGTTTT
This sequence comes from Trifolium repens, assembly GCA_030408175.1. Taxonomy (NCBI): domain Eukaryota; kingdom Viridiplantae; phylum Streptophyta; class Magnoliopsida; order Fabales; family Fabaceae; genus Trifolium; species Trifolium repens. The sequence goes on from CP125850.1 coordinate 12,879,041, forward strand.
TATTAAAATCAGGATTTGTATCCTCTCCTGTTGTTTGTGTCCACCCTTCTCTCCTTTTTCTATTTTGAGATGAGGGCAGAATAAAGGACGTGAGGGAAAGGGTTGGAGAGGATTCAAATTCGTAAAAGAAAAAAAAGTTCAATTGCTCTATGTGGATTTCACCCTCTGTGGAATAGTCCCATATTAAAGGGCAACCAAAAACGCAATTTGAGATTGAGTGAGGAAGAAGTAAAAGTACAATAGATAAAACTTATGTATAAAGAAAGAATTTGGAAAACAAATTCCGAAGACCACCAAGAGAAAAACCGAAAACATTTTTGTAATTTTTATTTCCTAGGGAAAATAGATTTTGAAATGTTTTGAGGGACAAAAATGGAAATTCGAAGGTTCTATGAGAAATATGGGGTTAAAGAAAATTTTTCATAAAGAATTGTGTCAGCCTATTTCAAACTTTTTCAATTATACAAATAATAATGTTGAGTTTAGAGTTAGTTATATTAGGGATTCAGATCATCTACTGTAGATAATCATGCGGTTTCATGTTGTTCTTAATCTCGGCCGTTGATTTCTAATCGGACGTCCCAAACTAAAAAAAGCACATCCATCAGATTGTGATCGAACGGTTCTGATGCATTACTGCAGGATTTTCTACTACTTGAAATTCAATTCCTTATATTAGTTATCATGTTGGTTGTGTTATTTTCTTCATTACCTATAAATGTGGTCAATGTATTCATTGTTAATCAGTTTGATCACGTTGTCAATAATATTTCTTCATTAGTTTTCTATTATTCTTTTTCATCTATGATTCTACCAAGTAATAAAACTGTAGCTGATGATCAACTAAACCATTTAACAAGTGCTTGTAAACATGATTTTAAATTGCGGTTGTGGCTACAGATGTCGTAATGCTTGCTGTTGTTGCAACTGTGGTCATTGCAGTTTTTGCAACGCACAATGCAACTGTTGCAGCGTCAAATCATTTTATAATTTCACAAACTATATAAAATAACACAACTATACTATGTCACTATACTATTTATCTACCATTGTAGAGTCTTAGTTTATTGCATAAGATTTTTCATATTTGACGCAAATTAGGATTGAAGGTTTGTAAAAAAAATGATTTAAGGTTCAAAATTTTTACTTTTTGGTGAGAAAATTTGAACGAACATGATTGAAATCGTCTGATACGACTTTTGATGTGGTTACGAAGTAGTCGTACATATTAATAAAAATACATCCCAATTGTAATGTGATGCAGTTACAGAGGCTACCGCATCAACAATATTCCAACCATAATTGTGAATGCGAACCACATTTTAAAACCAAAAATAATAAGTTTATGCCCTTTAGATAAGGTTGTATTGTACAAATACTTGAGTTCGATCTCTAATTGAGACAATCCTTGACCAAGTTTTAGTTGCCTCAAAAAACTAATACAATATGTCAAAATATATTTTTTCTTAGCCTACTCTTATATGAATATCGCATTATTTCTCAAGAACATGATATATCTATAATTGTTCCATTTCTCCAACTCCTTAACCAATGGTCAATGGAGAAAAACAAAACAAAGGAACAAACTAGTTTGCAAAGAAAAAAAACTTAAATATGGTTTATGCTCCTTTTTGGTGTCTACTAAAATCCAAACCTAAAATGAAAGACAAGAAAAATCTAAAACCAATTGTAACACTTTCACAATTCACCCAATCTTCACATCCATCTATCCACCAATCACAAACAACAAATCCAAACCAACAATTTCTAAACAAATTCTATTCCATGTAGCTTCATCCAAACATCACCTTGTGATCAAACACATCAAAATCAAATAGAATATTACAAAGAAAATGTAGTTGTTGAAGATGATGGTGAAGAAGATTCTAAAGATGATAGTTCCTTCTCTTTGTTGTTATCATCTCCGTTATTTAATAATCCTGCACAATCAATACCCTTCAAAACTTCACTGATATTGATATCACTTTCAACACCACCATAAGGTTCTTCTGTGTTGAACATTAAACCAATGTCTTCCACGAAACCCGAGCCATCAAATATGTCGATTAAATCTTCACCACCTTTGTTGAAATCCATGTTTGTGTCTTGAAACTCTAACAAACCATTATACATGCAGCTCCAATCTTGGTCAAAGTAAAGATCCATAACATTAACTTCCTCATGAACAATTGGAGGAACATGTTGTTGTTGAACTTGTTGATGCTGTGGTTCCATTTCTTGTAGAATTTCTTGTGGTGGTGGTGGTGGTGGCGGTGTTGTTTGTTCTTCTGAAAATTCTTCGGAATCAGATGAATTATTAGGAACAATTTCTGTTATTGTTTGTTGTGGTTCTGTTTGTTCTGTTTCATCATTTTTCTTATTCTTCAATTTGTCTATGTAGTTGCTTATGTCAAAATTTGTCACTGCATTCATTCCTCTGTACTCTATTGCTGCCCTATCATATGCCACTGCTGCCTCTTCTTGAGTTTCTTCAAAACAAAACCACAAATTTATATTATAAGATATTAATCTTTAAAAAAATGTTACTATTAATTGAAAATAAATTAAATAAAGACTAAGCACCAAAAGTGTATACAAATTTGCTCATATCTCTAACCATGGAGTTGGAATGTATGCATTCAAAATAATGTTCATTCACACGGTCGGCAGTGGCGGACCCAGGAATTTTTTTTCCGGGGGGCCACTAAAAAAATTATACTATATAGATTAATTAAATATAAAAGTTTGATTAACAATAAATTAAATCACTTTTTTTTTTTACAATCAAATTACATACTTTAAAGTAATACATATGTGTGACAAGTGACTCGAAATAATCAATAGTTGATTTTGAATTAATACTCGCACAAAGTTGATAATTAGAAAATCACATGTTTTATTATTATATTACACATATAGTAAAAAAATGGTGTCTATAATTTAAAATATATAGTTGTGTTTTTTTAAAATAAATAGAAATTGTTAATTTTTTACATTGATACATATATATATATATATAAATGTCATTGCTAATTTTTTGAGACAATATTTTCTCACCAAGTATTGATTTTGTTTAAAAAAAACAAAAAGAAAACCAGAAAATGCCCCCTCCAAGAGTTGAACCCATGTCCTCTTGGTAGGGAGCACAGCTTTGAACCAACAAGCCAGCCATCAACAATGTTACATTTACGCTGAAATAAATATATATAACATATACATTTGTAATTTTATAAAACTACCAAGGGTATAATAATAATTTTTTTTTATTTTTCGGGGGTGGCCGCGGCCACTCTCAGCCACCCCCTTGGGTCCGCCTCTGACGGTCGGCACATCATTTGATTTTGATCCAAGTCATCCAACACTAGTTGATGTGTTGACTGCGTGAATGTACAGGATTTTGAATGTATTCAATCTAATAATTCTAATAATTCAAACAGTCGGCATATCTTTGATTATGATCCAAGGTCATACTGATGTGCTGATTGCGTGAATGTACAAATTTTAACTGCATTCAATCCAAATCCTTCTAACCATTGGTTAGAATGCGTGTATTCAAAATCATGTTCTTTCACATGTTTGATATCAATTCAACGGTCACTAATATGCTGACTACGTAAATACATAGGATTTTGACTATATTCAGTCCATCTAACACTGATGACACATTTGTATATTACTACATAAAACACATCTTGAAATAATATTCTATATTTTTTTTAAAGTTAATTGAAAATTGGTTTCTCACTAATCAATTCATAAAAGAATAAAAGTTAGCATAAAGTTAACTTTATGACATAAAATCTTACAATGTTTATAAAAAAATATGTGAATCAAGAATCAGGGATCAGGATTACTATTCACGTGCCTACTGGATTTTTGGGTGGGAGAAGTTGTTAGTGTCTTGTGGATCTAGTTAACTTTTAAACTTGATCTTAGCTTTTTAATTTTTATACTTAAGATTAAGAATATAATAATATAGTAATAATTAAACATAATTTCATTTTTAATATGAGATTGGAACATTTTTTATTATAGCTTTTGACCGACATGTTGGCAGGGGATTGTGGATACTGCATGAGTCAAGGATCTGCTGTACCCTCCAACATGCTTATCTATAGGGTTTAAGGCTCTATAGTCAAATGTTAGATTGAACTTGGCCAACAAAACAAATTATGCATAGCAAAATAATACTCCCTCTGTTTCTTTTTAATTGTCTTTTTAGAATGATAACATCAAATTAAGGAAGTGCATTTTTGCACGTTATCTTCCTATTATACCCTCGTTTTAATCCCCCAATAAATTCCTATTTTTTTGCCTCCACTTTCTCTTTCCAATAAATTTAATATATTATATAAAAAAAAACAAAATTTAATATGTTATGTACCAACAAAAAAAAAATTTAAAAAAAAGATTTAGTTTTCTAAATATATAGCATTAATTGGTTTTATGAAAAAAGATAAGAGCAATTGACAAAGGGTATAATTGACAAATCATACACATAAAATACAAAAAGGACAATTAAATAGAAACGTTAAATATGATAATAAAAGACAATTAAAAAGAAACGGAAGGAGTACTATTATAACTATATTTAGACTTTTTTTATAAAAAAATAAAAATAAAAAATTTAATGTGTGACACATATACATCTATCTTATCTATCTAGTCATCATAAGTAAATTTCAATACATATACTGTATAACATAACAATACATAATAAGCACAAGCATAAATTAAATATGTTTAGGCACACATATATAATATTTTTTACATATGTTAAAGCACACATATATAATTTTAAAAACTTAAAAAAATAGAAGAATTGATTAATATTAGTTAATTGATTAATTGTTTATATTTTAATTTTCTCAATGAGATGTGCCCAAATATAATTGATTTGGAATTGCTCTCTATAACATGTGACAATTTATTGAACGTAAAATTGTTAGTATAGTTGTCAAGTACCTATTAGAGTTCATGGCATGGAAAAAACAAAACTCAAACTCTATATGCTGAGAACATTAATTTTTTATAAAGGGTACTTTAGTAAATTGAAATTTTGAAATTGTATTAAATAAATAAATAAATAAATAAATAAATAAAATTTGTCTTAGATGAAGTTGTTATCGACTAAAATTAAACTCATATAATTGTGAAATACTGTGTTCGAACCCGGGTCACGATGTTCGGCCTAACAATTTCAACATATTTTATTAGTTGAGCTAGGACTTATCGAACTAAATAAATAAAATTATACATTATTAATCCTACTAGAATTTTTGAATTAGTATTTATTTTATGGTAATAAATGCAAAGTAAAGAAAAGAAAATAACATTTGTAGCTATAGCTGTATGTGAGTGTCCTATGCTATGTGGTGAGACCAGAAATTGATGCATATTTCTGCAACTATAGGACAAGAATTCTGCAACAGCTACAGTTCATGCAACCAGCACAACTCACACAGATGGAGCCTAAACTGCAGCTTTAACTAAATTCATTCATGTTAATTATGAGAATTGTACTGTATTTACAAGCTGTAATTTTAATTTGAATAAAATATACAACTTCCAAGTGTATTTTTGTCTTTTACTTAAAATATCAAACTTTTGACCTAACCTAAGGGGGGTGAATCTATTGGTCAACAATTAAGTTTCTGATTGTCCGATTAAGATCAAACAATTATTAATGTTTTGATAATATAATTGGCGTGATTTAATTTCGATCCTATTGTATATATAATAATCAAATTATAAAGAACAAATTTTTTTGGTGTATGTTAATTTTTAAAAAAAATCTATTGAAAGAAAAATGTTAATTTAAAATAAAATTAGTAAACCAATGGGTGACAAAATGTAGAGGTGTGGGGCAATTTATGGATTTGAAAAAAGACCAGAATAAATTCTCTTTGCCATCATGGGACATAAATGGAAAATTAGTAGTACTTTGCATTGGACAATTGTACTTTCTTAATATATATTGTCACATGCCACGTGACCTCTTTTAAAGGCATGGTTTGCATAAGTAGACAGAAAAATTGGTTTGTAATAAGTTATTAAATTACACTAATATTTTCATTTTGATTAATTAGTTAGTTTAATTATAATTATTTTCCTATAATCCAAACGTTTGAAACAATTTTGATTAAAGAATAAAAATGAGAATTTGAACTTACTGTATGTGCCCAAGTAGAGGTATTTGTTACCACAAACTCTTCCAATGCGAGCTTCCCAGCGACCATTATGATGATGCCTATTCAAAATTATGTAACATTATTTCATAAATAAATTTTGCACAATTTAAGATAATTTAATTGCAAAGTAAATAATGACAACAACCATGCTATGCACATCTCATTAAAGTAATGTGGACATGACATTACTGAATTCTTGTTTAAAAAAATGGTAACCATACTTGCTAAAGTGGCACAAACAAACAACTAACAAATTGACCGTAGTTTCAATCTGGACCGTTCGTGAAAATTTCACCGGTCGCAACTGATTTGTGCAGTTTACGATATTAAACTTCTAACCAAAGTATTTCAATGAAATTCTGACACATATACAGATATCAGATACTGATACTTTATTAAAAAAAAAAATCAGACACAATGACACCGATAAATTGTGAAAGAAAGAATTAATTGAATATCATCATATGTATCGGTGTCATTTTAGTGTCTGACATCGACAAATGTTGACATCGAACATGTCTTCGGTCAGAAATTTTTGTGTTTCATGTGAAATGATATTTATAATTTTTGTTTGACAATGATGAATGTTTTGTATAAATTTGAATGTATCTATATATATAGCTTAAACCTACCTGGCAACTCCACGGTACTTAGAAATGCCTCTAGAAAAGCCACTGCTTTGCCGCCGCAAAGAAGCCAAATACTCTTCTTTTGAGGACTTGTCCATTTCTTCAAACTCTTTTGCATAAGTTTCTATCTGCATAGTTCTTCCACAAATTAGTATCACACAAATGATTTTTTTTCTTCTTAAAACATCAACATATACATACTCCTAAAAAATAAAAGTGTGCAAATCCTATTTGACACTCATAAGTTGAACCCATAATTTCTCTTTTTTTTTTATAATTTTTCCACAATTATTTAGTGTGTAATTTATTTGACCAAAGAAAATTTAAATTAAAAGAAACAATGGTCAAAATAGTCCTTTTTTTATCATGGCAAAATAACCATGAAAATTATCTTAAAAAAGAAAAATCTGACTTTACATTTGATATCTTGAGACCAAATTAATTTTTCTTATTTTTCCAAAACAAAATAGGACTCAATTTTTCATTGACCAATTTAGACCTTTTAGTTTAACTTATGAATAAAAAACAGTTAAATAAATATACCGGGAAATTCAAGGTTGCATCTTTTCCCCAATACTTAAGTGCTGCAAGATCATAGGTACGAGCTGCTGCTTCTTCAGTATCATAAGCACCTACATCAACATTAAAAAAAACAAAACACAATTAATTAATTAAAATTAAAATAATATAATTGGGTCCAAGTGAAGTGACCACATCATGATCCGAATCTTTATAAAAAATCAATAATAATTAATTAATATTAATAACTTATAAAATTAGAAAAGTTGACTAGGATTGTCTGAGATCAAAGTACATGAAAAAGATGACTTACCCAAATAAACTAAACATCCGCAAGTGTTTGTGAACGTTGCAATGACACAGATATTGCAAAGAATAAAACAAAGTCAGAAATAGATAATAATCACCATTAATTTAAATAATAAACAAAATATAATAGATCTCCTTGTTTTTCTCTCACTTGTCCTCCCTATTTTTTTAACATCAAGTTTTTTTCGCTTGAGCGACTAAAAGCTCGATACACAGAGTTTAACCTTATAACATCAAAGTATTGAGTTCAAATTTCCTCGAAACCATGTAAAATGGTTATGCCACTATAATTAATACAAATTTTTATTTGATTAAAAATATACCCCCCCACAAAAAAAAAAAAAAAAAACTAAATACTAGAAAAATATTTTTTAAAATCACCTTGTTTTCCCTTCTTGCTCTGAATGTTGTTCCAAGAACTCTTATCCCAAAGATGTGCTTCAAATCTCCCAGTCCACCTATGTCTAATTTGATCAAAGAAAATAAGTGACATGCAAATGAAACTAAAAACCCATTAAGAAAATTCAAAAGGGTAATTAAAAAAGTGATTAAATTTCAAACCTTGTAACTCCTCTATAAATGGAGCTTCTTCTGCTACCACCATTTGTTTGGTTCTTCTTCTGCTTGAAATTTTGTGACTTGAGATTGAGATTCTTTTTTGGATTCTTAGCAACTCTTTTTTTCTCTGATTGAATTGGATTCTCAAATCCAATTGAAGATGAAGATGATGAACTTGAAGATGGTGGAGACTTTTTCATTTGAAGCCTCAATTTATGAATGCTACAAAACAAAACAAGAACACCCTTTTGTCCTAATTAAGAAAGAACACAATGTGTGTGCTTTTGAGGTGAATTAGACAAAAATGGTCTTTGAATTTGATATCAAGTTTCAATCTTTCTTTCCTCTTTTGTTGATTTTCTTTGATACCATGTTTGTATTTGTAGTGTTTGTAATGGTGATGATAATTAATAATATATAATAGACTAATAATAGTACTAATTTGGGTTACCTAAAGTGGTTTACCAAAACATAGAGAAAAAGAGAGAATAACAAAGTGAAATAAGGAAAGGAAATTGGTGTGTGTTTGTGTTTTAAAATGAAACATAAAAATATTTAAATATATAGTATATAAATAAAATGTTTTAACCATGGTTTGGAAATTAACCATAGGCTATTTAAAATGGCTTGAATTTTTAACAACACTTGTCAAAGTGGCAGCCATGCTACCAATAAGAGAGTTTGTATTCTAAGCTGGCTTTCCTGGTTAAAGGAATCTCAAACTTTTTTTTTGTCAGCATATTAAATTTTGGTAAATTCTTATATATATAGAGTGGAATTTGATTGAATTTTGATACTATGTGAAAAGATTCATTAAAATTTAAATTTATTTTAAAATAAATTAATATAAAAATATAATATGATATTAAATTTTACTTATAAATATCGGTGTCTAGTCAAATTTTAAGGTACCGGAGTATTCACTTTAAATTTTATTTTACAATTTGCAAAATATAAAAAAAAAATAAGAAAAAAAGTTGAAACATACCTGATTATGGTGTCAAGTGTCTATGTCTCCTTTGGTCTATTTCTGAAACATATTGGTTGGGAACAAAGGCATATGAGAGAAGAGAAAAAAAATATAGTATCATAAATTAAATTAGTTGGGAATGTTAAGCAAAAGTCATAGAATAAATTTAACCAAATAATGAAAGAAAACAAAAAATTTCACAGAAATTGTGCAAGATTTGAAGACTCTTGCCATTAAGTTTTGTTTGTTTGCTTACTCTTTTGGCTATTTTGCATGAGTACATATATAAGCTAGTTTGTCAAATTTGTGTGTGCAATTTACTAGACAGTTAAAATAGTCAGTCACTTGGAAATTGAATCAATAGTCTATGTAGGAATAATTTGTTTCACAGATTCAAACATCAATAAAATTTGTTGTAAAAACCCAAACTAAATTCTTAGTTTGAATTCCATATTTAATTTAGGGTCTTGCTAACGAGTGTCCCCGGGGCACTCTTTAAGCATTCCATTTATAGAAGTTTTTTATTAAAAAAATTAAGCATTACAATTTCCAATGCATTGACTTTACGCATTCCCGTAAAAATTCTATAAAAACCTTACTATTTAAGGTCTTAAAGAATGCCCCGGGAGCACTCGTTAGCATTTGCCTTTAATTTATCTATGACTCTAACTAGGGGTGTAAGCGGATTAGAAAAATCCAATTGAACCGATGATCCAAACCAATCCAAACCGAAAAAAACCGATTTTTATGGTTCGGATCAAAAACCAAACCGAACCAATTGAAAACCGAAGTGGTTTGGTTCGGTTCTCGGATCCATTTTTCAGATCCAATGGATAAACCGAACCAAACCAATATATAGTATATATGTTAAATTATTTTTTTAGGCATGTCATATCTATTAAAAACTACAACTGGCCTAATTATTTCTAAAAATTAAAATAAAATTTGGCCTAACTTAAAAACGCAAACTTAGAAACACGTACAGCTGCAAACGCAAACTCAGAAGCGCTGTTCTCATCTCACATCACCCTCATCCTCAAGATGCTCTCATCTCACATCACCCCATCCGCAAGCTGCTCTCAACACTACGCAAACTCTCACGTCATGTTGATGCTCTCATCTCAAACCCTCATAACGGTAACTTCTCAAGCGTTGTTTTAATTTATTTTATTTTTTCCGATTTAAGTTGAAATATACTTGAAGTTTTATTTTTATTGCACTTTATAATTTGAAGAACTTATGAACTTAATTTCAATATATTTGTATTTTGTATTTGATGATCTTATGAACTTAATTTCAATATGGTTGTATTATGTATTTGACGAACTTATTCGATGAACTTGAGCGAAAAAAATTGCATTTTGTAGTTGATGAGCTTATGGGAAAAAAATATATCGGAAAAAAATAATAGCATGAAATACATCGGAAAAAATCGATTAAAGTATCCGAACCAAACCGAACCAAACCGATGAGTTTGGTTCGGATTCATTTTTGAAAAACACTAAAATCCAAACCAAACCGAACCAATCGAGGATTCATTGGTTCGGACATCAGATTCACTCAAAACCGATCCAAACCGGTCCAATTACACCCCTAACTCAAACTACGTGTTTTTACTTTTTATCAATTTGGTTAGACGAGTTACATACCCTTTTTAGCATAGCGGGGCCAATTTATTTTGGGGAAAATGCATTTAAAATTAACCGCAAAGGTAGTCCGTCAAAGGACATGTAACGGATCAATAATAATTACTCCCGCAATAATAATAATTACTTTAAAGTTCCGTAATACTTGAAAATCAGATAATTATTATTTATCTTGATTTTTAAATATTGCAGGACTTTAACATATAACCGAGCAATAATAGTTACAAAAAACATATGTTGGTTTTCAAATGTGACAAAGAGTTCCACATAGGATAGATGAGTGACAGTTAAGCATTATAAAAGTAAGACAATCCATAAAATTAAAGTTTTAAGGTTTTGAGTAAAAATATGATGTCTAATTCATTTGTGTGGTTTTAGTTCAAAGCTCAATGTTATGACCTCCTGGCACCCTGACACAATAGTTGTTTCAAAGTCTGGTTTGACTGCCTCCTTGTATCAAAAGTCTTCACCACAATGACACTCAGGTAGTGTATCCCATAAAAAAACTATAATTTGAGGGGAGCATACCCAAAAAAAAAATTAACTGAATCATTCTTGATGGACAAATTGTGGATGTTTCAATTATGAGTAAAAGTCTCACATTGAATGAAAAAATGGATGTTGAGCACTACATAAATGAGATGACTAATAAATCTAATGTTTTAAGATTTTGGATAAACATGTGATGTTCAATTCACTTGTGTGATTGCATAAAACTCAATCTGATTCTTAGAGTTAAATATAGGTCTAACTCATCCTTTACAAAATCGGTTTGTAAGGTGAGAGTTACCTCTTACTTATAAACATATATTAAAGTCATCTCACAACTGATGTGAGACTTCTTAACACACCCTCATACGCCTAATATTATTGGGCTTGGTGTGTGGATATAAATGGTGGTTACACCAATAACGGGTGGCCAAATGGATCTTGGAGAGGCTCTGATACCATCTTAGAATTAAGTATAAGTTTAACTCATCCTTACAAAACCGGCTTGTAAGGTGATGATAGCCTCTTACTTATAAACACATCTTCAATTACTTGATGATCCTAGTAGGAGATGAAAGATTCAATAAATATAATATTAATAATATTTATTTACTGAATATTTCTCTCTTATGATGAAATCATCCAATAATTGAAGAAGATCTTGACATATCATACATCATAAAATCAATATCGATCGATCAAAGAAAAACAATCGTACACATCATTAATTAAGCATCCATGTAATTCGTGACTCAATTTCATAGAAGTATTCATATTTAAAAATAAAAATCCCCAAATTGAAAAATTAGGTTTTTATCAAACATGTTAATTTGTACCCAGTAATCACTAAGTCGATCCCAAATCAAATTTCTCAGATAATTTATATCATCGAAGGAAACTAAAATTAATATTTACTCACCTCTTGTAGACTTCCTAAAGCCCCAATTGTTCTTGTCATTTACAGTAGTCGAGATCCGTCAAGTGCTCTCTACTTTGACCTTTCTACCACCAGTGACTTAGTATAAATTCTTAGATCCCTTTATAAACATCGTGCAGGAGTATTTTAGGGTTATTTGGATTTAATCTCGTTTCAGTCGGGTTTTATATTGAAGCCCAAAATGTTACTAAAGGGTTTTGAAGTAAAACCATGCATGTAAGATTGCTGACGTAGGAAAATCAATTATCATTGTAAAAAAAAAATTGTCGTAAAAATCATTTGAATTTTGGGATAAGTATTTATCACTCGTGATAGTCAATTAATAACAACATTTTGGACTTAGATTTGAATTTCTTTAGAAAATACTCAAATATAGTGCTATAAAATCACTTGCTCAAACTTGATACATGACTAAAACTATTTATGTGCTTAGTGTAGTATTTCTTTTTCTTCTTAAATTTGACATATTTTATTGGACCATTAGAAGAGCTCATAGCACATACATGTATTCTTAGGGTTTACTTGCGGTAATGTAGGATAAAGAGTACATAATTGCTCTGGAGAGACTCTTTACTAGTATTGGTAAAGTATTTGATCCCTAAGTGTTTCACGATTGTCATGTTTCTGTCATGTGAGTGATGCAATTCTTGTGCACACAGGTTTTGTGTCTTCATTCCGTACACACAGAACTGCACACACACGATCGCCTTGCTTTCTAGATATTTTGAAAATTTGTACTTCTAATTTTCCTATTTAAACTCAAGAAATCCATCATACTTTCATTTCTCCATTTTTCCTTAATCTCAAACCCTAATTTTTCATCAATTGTTCACTATGAATCCTTTGAAAGCCCAAATGCATCAATCATTCATCCACATAATCAAAATCATTTTGTTCGTTAGTCTTAGAGAGTCCTTTAGAATCTTGATCTATTTTAGTAACTACACTATTTTTCATTTTTTTTATTTTTGTTAGTAATATATGTATTGCCCTTTGACCATATCTTGAGATGTACTCATACAATGAAGTTAATTCTTGTACCCTTGGAAATCTACTTTCATGATCTACAACTTTCATATTAACTTTGAAGTTCCAATTCATCAATCGTCCATACTTAGAAGAACTTAGAAGATTCATCCACCTTGACCCTTAGCCACTCTTATATGTTGCTCTCTACTGATATATTATTCTAAATACTCTGAATTTGAGCTTTATTTATAAGATAATGGAAAACATTTCCTCGCTGGGCTAATACATTGTTGTCGGGAGACCATACTTTCTTTAGAGGAAGGAAAAGTTAGCTCATAGATATTTTGCCTTTTACCGCCCCTAGTTGCTCGGCAAGGATATTGGTCACTGGGCAACAACTATTGATTTCCAGAATTAGGACTCTCTAACATTGGTCGCTTGATGGTTGCTTATATGTAAAGTCTAATCATGCAAAACTGGAACTTTCTTATTGTGATCGCTCCATATATAGTTGCTTGAGCAAGGAGGTAACGAGCAAAAATTGGGACATTTTAACTTTTGGTCGCTCCTTACTATTTCAAACTAATATTTACAAATATTTAATTTTTTCATTGAATCACTTGCAAAGCAAAATAATAAGTGTCAGCTTGAATTATGCATATAATTACTTTTTAGCACTGATCACATATATTTTTTTAGCACTTATCACTTTTTATTTTGAATTAATTGGGCTGTGTATCTTGATATAAACAACCCAAACCTTTTTCTATACTTAAAACTATAATTATTGTTGAAATTCTTTGAAAACTTTTTTTTTTTATTGTTAAAACATATTTTCTTTATTCTACAATGATTGACAATATTCCACATATGTTACATGGAGTACATTACTACATTATAGCTATTTTTATGACTGAAGTTTGAACTCTGCTATACTAACTTTATTTTTTTGACACATTTATTTATTTTATAAGGTGAAATTTTATTTACAGGACTACTCTCTCCGTCCTAAATTATAAGGGAAAATTGATTAAAAAAGTTTGTGTATTTGATTACAAATTTGGATTAATATATTAATTTTATTAACCAATTTTTCTTTATATTTTGTGACAAAAGAAGTATTTTGATAAAAAAAAAAATCTTTTTTTGGTATATAGATAAAATGACAAAGTAATCATAAACTCATACACACAAGAATTTTTTTGTTTTATAAATACAGAAAAATGTTTTACCCATCATAATTTTTTATTGTCATTAATGCTGATGGTATTCTTCGCACCTTCTAAGAAAAAGATTGTTCAATGGATGAATTTATTATTAACGCAATCAATATACTCATTTTGGCCTATGAATTTGAAATTGAATGTCACACACATCTTCAATTGAGAATTATAGTTGCATTTATAAGCGTCAAAGAGGATTTGCATGGCCCTGGTTTCATAATATGGTGGCGGCGCATTGTGATATCAAACACTACGATTCAAACTACAACCAAGAAATATTAACAATGTTATCAATTAATCTTTAATATCACATATTTCTTCTCTTAACATAATCTTTAAGTGTAGTAGCAACTAGGGCTGCGAGTAAAGTAGCCGACTTAAGTCTCACTTTTTTTTTAAAGTCTATTTAATTAATACTGTAATATTAATCTTTTATGCCTCGGTATCAATTTCACTCAATAATTTTGTGAATGCAAATTTAATATTATAAAAAGTAATTTAGCATAATATACTTCTAATTTTATTGCTATTCAATTTTTTAATTACTTTTTGTGATCATTTTTTTCACATAAATCTGAATCTTCCGCGCGCAACTAAATAGACTAATCACTCGAGCTTTGTCACATTATAGAAATCAATCTTACAAAAGATTAATTCTTTTAAAACAAAGGATGAATTAAATATGAATTTTTTAATTTAACACTTAAAAATTCATATTTAATTAAACTTTTGTTAAGAAATTCTAATCTTTTGTGAAAAAGATTTTATAATATGATAATTATTAATACAAAAATTCGTTTAAAAATATGAAAAGTACTATAAGTTGATTTAAAATACATATTGAAATTTATGATGAAAAATATTTAAGAAATCAAAAGTTACTGAAAATTTTTAAGAGGACTGAAAATAAAATTTAAAATATTTATATTTAAAAAATCCATTGTTCGAGTTTTTTTGTACAGACCTTCAAACTTTGATTTAAACCTATTGATAAGTTGGGTAGTATGTGCCGGTAAACTAACAACATTCAATTTTAAGGTGTTGTGAAGTTGGTAATATCTCATTATTTTTCTACTCATTTAGTCCATCAAAATTTTCAATATTGTTGGAGAGAAGTCAAAGGAATTTTGTCTCAGTCTCCTCAACTCTCAAAGACATAGTTGCCAAAGAATAGTCCAGAATTTATGATAGTGTATCATTGTTGATATTTTATTTTGTCATTCTATCCATTTTTTCGCGCGTCGTATGATTTTATCAAAATATTTTTATCTGCTACTTAAATAGCAGAGGGATAAAATGAAAAACGCGTAAAACATTTGAGTAATTTGTAGGATAATAAAAATAAATTTCATCATTGTTACTTGTTAGCATCTAACCTGGGCCAGGGTACTCTAATTTGACGCCCAAATTAGTAGAGTAAAAATGTTACAAGGTCGATTTGATTGATGGTTATGTGGTAGACGAGTTGAGATAAAAAGATTTGTTGAAGATGTATGAATTTAAATTCTGAATTTTTAATCTCTCTACATGTATAATATGTGAGTCTAAACACCGGTTGAATCTTCACTGCAAAAATCATAATCATAATCTCTCTACATATGTGTTGAACTTAAAATCTTCATCGTTTGATATCAATCTAACACTATAAATGTAGTCACAGCTTGAATGTGTAAATTGGTCACTGCAACAAATATAAATCTTACTAACAATACAATTTGTTTGAAAAAAACCTAGATATTGTAGTGTGCCTCGACACGAGTTGTGTGAAGCTTTATAATACTACTTTCTCACGCGTCCCCTGAAATTCTAAAATATCCCCTCGAAAGATAGCTAGAAAGTCAGGGGGGCAAAATGAAACACTCATGTTTTATTGTCACATAAGTGTGATCAAAGGTATTATTCCATGATTGGTTTGTTAAGAAGTGCAGAAGGCCTAACAAAAGAAATGTCTGCCTACACTTGTGTGAGGAGAGAATTTCATTTTATGTCCCATATCTTTCTCGCACCCTTTCAATTTTACTCTTCTTGCATCTTAAGTAGCAAACGTTTTTAAAAACACACTTTAGTTAGCAAATCTTGTAAAGATTAAAGATTTGATCATTTTCCCCTCTCATTTCCATGAAAATATTTTAAATAAAATATTATTTCCAAGTTAAAATGAACATTCTTCCCTAACCTCCCCAGTGGCGGAGCTAGACGAAAAAGTTGGGGAGGGCCGTAACGGAGTTAAAAATGTATAAATCGTATAAAGTTTAAGAAAAACTAAATTTATAAATAATCATATAAAATTTAAGGAAAACGAAAATAATTTAATATTATTGAGATTCATTAAAATTAACAGTGTTCAATAAAAATGAAATAATAATAATAATAATATTATTATTACAACAAATATTCTTTTTGTAAGAAAAAATTAAATAAAAAGTAAAAAAAGCTGCCAGGAGGGCTTGAACCCAAGACAGTTAGATCACTGGGCGACCAATACTACCACCTGGCCAAGCGGAATCAAGTGACAACTAGCATGTCTTATAGATATATATAACTTAATGCCTATAAAAAAAAAAACTGGGGCGGGCCATAGCCCTGTCCAGCCCATTAAGGGCTCCGCCCCTGAACCTCCCATGAAAATATTTTGAGTGAAACACTGTATGAATGACTGAGTGATTGAAAAATGAAAAAAAGAGGTTTAAATTTATAGAATTGTATAGTGTGTGTGATTGGTCGATATTATATCACAACCGCGAAAAGAAACTCTCGTGTGAGAATGGGATTGACATACACATTTAAATTTAACATGCGCCTGAGCCTTTTGATTGAGGTTGATCCCATAACAATCATTAATCAATATTAATTAGGCCAGATGTATTATGGGTATTTTAAGTTTATGATTCGTAAAGCCATCAATTTTGGTCTAATAGTAAGGGATTTTGGTAGTATGTTAAAGGTCCTGAATTTTATCCTCAACTCTATTGTAAATCAATTTTTTTTTTTCAGATTTGTAATAAATTGGTTCTTTTAGTTTGTAATAGTCTAACAGATTACATTATCACTGAAATTTTACTCACTTAACAAGCTAACAGTGTAATCTGTTATACAAATTTAAATGATCAATTTGATACTTAAAAAATTAAAAGACTAATCTATTATTAACGTTAAATTTAAAGATTTTTGGATGCATTTGACTTATTAATTATTAACGGTTGTTTTTTAAAATAGAAAACATAATGTTTTAGACATAAGTATCACCAACAACAGCTTAAGAAAACAATAGTTTGAAATCAGCATGTATCAATAAAAGAGAGCAATCTCTGTAGCATGTTAAGAATTGTGAAACTATTTTAATTAAAGTAATTTATGCAGGCTAAGAAAGTTCCTGTCTTTGTTTTGGAAAAATATAATATTACGAATTATTTCTTTCTGTAGTTGTATGTTGGGTTCAATTATTTCATGTTACTTTTTCACTTATATAAATATATATGAATCAAATTTGAATCATTTAAAGTGAATAAGTGAAGAAAAAAAAAATCAAAATTTATAATTTTAACGAACAATTCACCTAAGAGGAAGATCCAAAAAAGTCATACACCATTTACTGATTAAGTTGGCTGTCAGAGACTACAAGATCCTACTCACCTAAGCTTTTTGTTAATAAAAAAAACAAAAAATAAAATAAAAAAACTAATGCTAATATAGAGAAAATGCAGGATGATATGAAAAGTATTTGTATCTTGCAAAAAGGTGTAATTAAAAATTAAAAAAAAAAGTGTTTCACTTTTAGGTGAATTGGAGGACAATGACATATTTAGGTGAATTGGAGATGGTCTCTAATTCATCCATCTTGAATAACCCATTTCATGTACAGAATGTTCTACTCAAAAAAATGTACAGAATGTTAACATTATTACAAGGCTTAAGACGACCAAAAGTTACCACCTCCACATAGTAAAAAACGACCAGAATCAATTCTATTTTTCAGAATCACCCTGTCAAACAACAAGCTCTCAGCTGATGTTTGAAAACTATAGTCACGCAGCTCGCCATAACTCGATCTCATAGTTGGCAACTTCGAAACATTTTTCTCAAACTTTTTTATGTATTGTTGGATATCTTGTTGAAGCATTGCGCCTTCGGATGGCTTCCGTGCAAAGGAGAAACAGGTTTTAGAATTAGAATCAGTTTCTTTGCTATCAGCAGTAGAGCTGACTTGACCATGACTAACTTCCTCAGAATCAATGCTGCCTTGTGGCTGCTGCAATGTGCCGTAATGGATATCATGGTATTGTTCTCGAGTGCCTGATTCCTGTAAAATGTAAACATGTATGATAAGTTTAGATGTTAATGGATTAAAAAACATATATTGATATATATTATGCAAGAAAAGAATAACAAGATGTACTAAGTAAATTAAAAACTGAAGAAGCATTTGAACTTGCCTCGGTTAAACGAGATGGAGTAGGTGGACCAACCATACTGAGCGGAGGATCCTCTTGGGATGAAAAGTCCGAGCTATCGAATGTTGATAGTGACACACACTCGTCAAAATAAGCCTTGGCATCTTCTGCAAGACGTTTTGACATCCTTTTTCTTTCAATACTTGACTGCCAACATATTTTTGGTTCGTTAGTATTGGAATAGAAACGAACATAACAAAAGTATGTACACCAGGACAGATAGTACGCAATTGTTTCCAAACATATATTGTAACAACATTAGCGTCATGAAATAAATGAGTTAATTAAAAATATATGTAATATTTTCGATAAAGTTCTATGCATCTTTGAACATCAAGCACTTGTTGAGAATATGGTCTATGAACAACACAGAAAACATACATGCTATATATGTTGTGGAGGCATATAGTATTGAAGATATCCACCGAAAAAAGTAGGAAAGGAAGAAATAGAGTAAATAAAATGTGAAAGGAGCCTACTTTTCTTGATGGACGAGACTTTGGTATATTAGGGATCATGGGATAAGGAAGAACTTCTCTCAAGATTCTATCCAGTTCTCGTACTCGATGTTCTTCAACTGCCAAATCTGCTCGGAGACGTCTAGCTCGCTCTTCGGCCTATAAGTACGACAAATTTTACTAAATAGAAAGCAATATAAAATAACGAAAAGTTAACCATATTTCATCTGCACCAGGGTTTACCTCTTCGAGCTTTTTGGTATACTCACTTCTAATCTCCAATGCTAATTCTACTGTACCAGGGTTCAGCAAGTCAGAATGAATATCAGCCATGTTGGTAACAGTAATGGCTGTAGGATTACTCCTTTGAATAGCCTAAATTTCCAGAAAGCCAAAAACAAGTCAAAGAATAGCATAGAATTTCGTATTACAATATTTTAATACCAAAATAAAAAACTAGGTATTCATGCAAAAACAAACAATAGCACCAAACTATGTGGACTTGATATGAGGAACTAGAAATTTGGAGTACATGTGAAGGCAAAAATCAAAATATACAATGAGTAAATGACCTGCAGTATGCATATTTCACAAAGAAAAAAAGAATCAAAAGATATTTATAAGAAATGCACACATTGCTAGAATTCGTGTAAAAAAATACAAAGTTGTATCTAAGTAATGGAACGGGGCCAGTGCACTTTCCAACTATGAAAATTTATCGAAAACCTGAAGAGTATTTTATCGGATGATTGTTAGCTAAAAGTTTGATGATTCATTCCCTGAGAATCAACTACTATGCAGCTTTATAGTTTTTAGGCTAAATGTAAAGCCTAAACCTAAACAATGGTTCTAAATTACCGTTGTGATGTGGTTATGAATGTAGTCATTGCGATTGCAGGTATTGTGACTGATGCAATGCAGATTGTAGTCATAGTAAAATAAAATCAATTTATATTTTGCACCAAAAAGAGAGATTGTTGCAGTGTGATGCATTCTATTGTATTGTGATCCATTTCATTTTGATGTGCCTGTCGATGGCATGATGCAGTTGCGGAAGTCTACAGCCCGTTCTTGTGATTTAAAACTATTCCACAATAGCATGATGCAGTTGCGGAAGTCTACTGTCCACATCAGCAGTGTTGTCGATGGTAGATGGCAGAGAGCCAAAACCCGCCATACCGGCCAACACGTGGCGCCGCCATATCTAAGTATAGCGTTGTGACAACACCATCCTTCACAAAATTGGCCATGGTGAAAAGCCAGAAACCGGCCCCTGATATCCGCCATGGGCAATATTTGACAACACTGCATATCAGTTGACGCGGTACAATTCAGAAATCAGAACCATGGCATGAAGCCTTGAACCTACTCAACCTCTGTCAGTCTGTTTTTTGTTTGAGAAAATAGTTAAAGAGATTACAGTTGGTAATAAATGCCAAATTTTCAAGGTCAAATTCTGTGCAGTTACTTGTGCATCTACCAATTATACAAAATTAAGTGGTCCTCTATTCTTCATTTTGTAATGGTGCTCAGCTAGTAGGTGCTTTATAATAATGATGAATATGTGTTGTTTTTAATGGCTTTCGACATATTTATAACATCAATACTCACACTTACACGCAGAGGTTTCCATTGAACAGTGTCAGTGACACTGTATAAATACCATTGGTTATATCAATTTAAATAAAGCCAGTTAACTTAATAATCTCATAAAACTTACAGTTTCGAGGTCAACCTGAATCTCAGAAATAGCTCGCCTCACTTCAGAACGAACTGTTTCATATATATCACTGCCTTCTGACTGATCCCTTTGTACTGACTGCAGAAGTCAAAACCCAAGTTTATACAAAAAGTTATCTACATATTGAAATTAACAATTATTTTGAAGAAAAAAAAAAGCGAATGTCATTTTTAAACATAAGTGGATATGAGTCATTTGACTAATAAAGACTACAAGATTTCCTATAGCAATATAACTTACCTTCTGTTCAGAAACTGCTCTGATAGTTTTCTCATCACAACCAAACCCAGAACTTGCTGTAGAAACCGCATCATCAGAGTTTCGAGTTTGCAAACGAGCCTGTGAGACAAACATGATTAGGATTGAACAATCAAGGAATCATTCCATTCCTCATCTCAATCATTTTAATATAAAGAACTTACCGGAGTTGCAGCAAAACAATCTGATACCTCAATAGCCGAATGCTGACTAGACCACCTGCGCAGATCTTTCTCTTGATCAATCACATCATTATCAGTTCGTCCGAACAAACCACCTTTTCTGTTACCCCCACCTAACTTCAGACCCTTCCGATCTTTACAATCAGCATCACTCTGCTCAAACAACAAAATTGCAATGTAAGTAGAATTCCTTCCATACTACCGTTTTCATGTTCCTCATCGAAAACAACAAATAAGAGTGCATTTGGTTAGTGAAATTGGAAACATTTTCTATTATTTGAAACAATCACGAAATGTTCTTTACTTTCACTTTATTCTCAGTTTTAACATATATTCCTGTATAGATCTTTTAAAAAGGAAATTTAAAAATAAAAGAATCTGAAATATATCATCATTAGTGAAAATATTTCCTGATATTTTAGTGTTTTAACTATAGAGTTTAACAAAAGGATTCAATGTCAGTATAAAAGCATTTTACACATGCATCCAATCACATCACCTTATTAGATTCATAAGTAAATTTATTTTACATTAACAGCATACAAATTAATTTCTTTTGAAAAAATTAGGAAAAAAATAAATTTGACATTTTCTTTCCAATTATCGGCAAATACATGAAATATATATATAGAAAATCATTCTCCAAACAGTGTGAACTAACATTCCAAATTCCGTAAAAACATAAACAAGCAAAACTTTGACGTGGATCACAATATGTATACTCAACATTTCCTCCATTTACCAGTCTCGCACAAATATATGTATACGTAAAGATTCACGTCAAACTCTCAAGCTTACACTGCGTATAGAAACTTTGTACCCCAATCCAACCAACAAATCATTGAATTGAAATTTCTTATGAAATAGATAAAAGTCATAAAACTAATAAAATACAAACCGAAAATCGTTTGGTACAAAAACCGTTTGATACTCCATCATATAATTTTACTTTTAAGATATTACTGGCACATTTTATGGTGGACCAGTACTCTAAAGTCATCCGAAACTCCATCGGTGATTGACGCCGGCCATTGGAAGTAGAAGTTCACGGTTTTTCTTATTATAACATCTAAGACAGCGACACGAGCCGTGTCAATTTAACAAAAACACAAGAATACATATACATGTGCCTCAAAATAAAACTCATTTATTTTCGTTTTTGTCAAACCGGCACTGATCACGTTGACGTCTTAGTCATAAGGAAGACGAGAATCGCGTGCTTCTACTTCCAAATAGTAACATTGTTGGTGTTTTAGATAATATTTACCTATCAAGATGGTCTCATGTAGAACTTACCTATAAGGTTTTAAATAGTGGTCACGGTAACATATTCGCGATTTCAGTTGTTACAAATGTTGTATTATGGATTGCGGCCGTCGTGGTGTGAATTAATCACGACGACATTGCACAAATCTTATTAAAATTATTTGTACTATCATATAATAATGTATATTGTATAATAACTTAATTTTCATTGTTTCATTATAATTTCATAACCTCTTTTCATAATTTTTCAATGAATTTGTTTCCTCTAAAATGGAGATAAAGTTGGTAAAAATGTGATTTATATCCATAAAAACGAGATTCTGTTATGCCGCGGCAGTTTGTACAGTAACCGCCGTTTTTTTAATAGATAGACGAAATAACAAGTCATTAAAAAAACTCATGCACACAATGGATGATGCAGAGTTCGAACTCTGGTCATAGTGTCTTATCTAACAATTTCGATAGTTTTCGATAGTTTTTGCTATTTAAGCTAGGATTTGTGGAACATTTTTTAAAACATTATATAAAAGATTAAATATACATTTTAATTAGATAATTGTAATCTAAAGACTATGAACAGAAAAAGCACATATACCTCAGAAGTGGAATAGTTAAATTGCCGCCGCGAAACCGGACACTGAGAAGCAGAACGGGTCGACCTTCGACCCGTATCCACTCTAGAAACACTCCGACCCGCATCCTTCCGACTCGGTTCACCATTTCGCACCGCAGAACGTCCTCTAACAGGCGCAGAACTTTCTAGAAGCGGAACATTTGCTTCATTGGATTTGGAAATTTGGTCAAAGAGAGGATTATCCCTTTTGTTAAGAAACTCAGTGGAAAAATCGAAAGTGTTGTTGGTTCTTGAAAACGCGCTTACGCTTCTTGACCTTCGAATTGGAGGAGCTCTGTTTGTGGTAGTGGTGGTGGTGGGAGTTGAAGTGGAAGAAGATGATGATGATTGATTTCCTCTTCGTGAAGAAGATTTGAAGGCTGAAACTGCCATCACGGGAAAATGAAGGAAAATGTGGGAAAATAATAATGGAGAATGTGTCTGTGAAGGAATGAGGTAGTTTGCATTTGCATCTTCGGTTGAATCGAATAACCAGCGAAATTTCTTTGTCTTGTCTTTGTTTATTATTTTTCTTTTTCGGTAAAAAGTTTTGTTTTTTATTTTATTTATTATTTTTAGTTTTTGAGTTTAATAGAGATATGATTGTGTAAAATAATTTTACATAATTGGGATGATCAGATTTAAATATTAATCTCCTGTATATATAATGCAACCAATTGAGCTAAGGTTATGGGACAAAAAAATATTAATTTATTATATTATACAATTAAGTTTAAAATTTCTATACAATTCGGCAGAAGAAAATAATATTACATTATTATTGAATAAAAAAATCATTAATTTATTATATTATATAATTAAATTTAAATTTCTATATAATTTGATAGAAGAAAATTTATTCATTGAATATCAGTGTAAATTATTTTATAGTATCGGTATATTTTCTATTTTCTTTAATTTTTTACAATCTTTGTGTGACCTTTTGGGATTGGATTGGATCTCAATTTGTTTAGAATTGTTTATTAATTATTATCATCATGGTCATATGATTTTGTAGCAATCAAAGGTTAAATAACTGTTGATTTTGTGAGATTTTTCAAGATTCTTTCTATGTTAGAAGCTTGGTTTTGTATGACAATTTTTATTTTGTTATGAATAATTAGTATAAGGTTAGTGGATGTCCATCCTATCCCTTCCTTTTCCTATAACTCCCACTAGTGAGTGGCATTCATTTCCTTTGTCCATTCACTTACTTCTATGTGTCCTATAAATAGGACTCTTGTTATGATGTAAGATACACAAGTGAAGAGTTGAATACAAACCTCTCATTCTCTCTATTTCTATGTTTTAGCTTTAGTAGTTTATTTCTAACACGTTATCAGCACGAAGCTCTAACAACACAACTTGAGGTAATATTGATTCCTACTTGTTCTTGATAATATTTGTAATGTTGTATGCTTGTTTGTAGAGAAAATATTAGTTTATGTTTGTTCTTGATATTACTTGTAATAGTACTTGTATGCTTATTTGTGACATAATCTAATGATTCTAAATCTTTCTTCCATGATAATGAATTTCAGTCTTTAAAATTTTAAATTCCTTACCTTGCGATTATTATGATCAAAATTCAAGTGCATTGTTTATCTTGGTCTGATCCAAGATCATTATCTTACGGTTACATTGTATTTTTCTTTTCTCATGATTTGAAAACTCTCATCTCAACCTTTTGTTTTTATTGGACCAAGTTTGTTATGGCTGACTTTTGTCCTAAGTTCTAGCTGACCACTATATTAGACATGCCTTGTATTTTTACAATATGCTTGTTGCTATGTATAATCCCATACCCCAATGGAATCAAATCTTTCGATTTATTTTGTTTTCACGTAACAATAACAATGTCTAATTGGGTTTATCCCTTTAGTAAAATATTCTATTCTAGTATTTCCCCTATAACAAAATTTGTAAGATTTAGAAGGTTGGAGTGAATGGTGACCATTACATGCTTACTGAAATAGATGGATAAGCTATCATGTTTTACAAATATATATTGCAAAAATTATAGTAAAATAGCTAAACTTCTTATGTTCATGAATCAGCTAAGAATTTCATAATATTCTGAGTAAATGTTATAGAACAATATTTTCTCTTATGCTTAAAAGGAGAAGTATTAATTAATGTAATATTCTTTGTTTAGAATTTTATAGATTTTTACCCTCTTGAAATACACAGTAATGTTTAAAAGGTGCCTTATCTCTTGTTGAAATTTCATGAAAGTGTCAATGCTCTACTGCTGTTATTGCAATTCAATGTGAAATAATAAGAAATTCTGCGTTTTTTGTTTGGAATTGATCCAAAAGATAATCTAGTATGCAATAGTGCTTTTGGTGAATACTAATGGTTTGAAGTTTGAAGGTAAGCCTATTTATTTATTTATTTATTCTTTTGGTTTGTATCTTTTAGTAGTGTGCCTTGTTTGGCCTTTGTTCCGTCTCCTGCTTTAGTTCTCATCCTTAGGCATGTCTTATGCTAAGTGTGATAACTTTTGTTTCTTAATAAGTTTGCAAACTGAAAATTATCTAATCTAAACTGAAAAAAAAAACAAAAAAAACCCAACCTTTGTTTCTAGGAATTCTATTGAATTTTGAAAGATATATTATAATATGTTATGAGAGATTATCATTAGTTTAGTGTTGATTATTATTCTTATATTTTTTTTCTCTTGATAGAGATTATTGTATGAATTCTTGAAGAATTCAAAAGTATAGTTCTTAAAAAACTCAAATTATTCTTTGAGAATTTCTGGAGAATTCAAAAGGCAGTTCCTGAAGAATTCAACATTATTTTATGTGAATTCTAGAAGAATTCAATAGTGTTAATCCCTGAAGGATTGATTAGAGAATTGATTTTATTGTTACAATATATTGCATAGTTATTGAAAAACACTTAAACTTTTGGTTTTATGAATTCCTAGAATTCAGTAGGATCGTACAAATAATTGATTATATTGGTTATATACTTTTTGAAAAACTAGACAAAAATTTATAAGATCTATTTCATCTTTATAGTTTGTATAAATTTGAAGAAAAAAAAAATCTTATTAAGGAAAATTAATTTTGAGTTCCTGGAGAACTACATTTATACCATGACAATAATATCGTTAGATATGAAGAAAAAAAATTTAGAGAAAATTAAGAGACAATATGTATATGTCTACACTACTCGAATATGCTTTTGAAGTAGCAAAACTGAAGATTAATCATATTTATAATTAAACATAGAGTGATTATTTGAATATCGTTCCCCGAAGTGAACAGTTCATACTATTTATTTTGTATAATCAATGTTATGGTTATGGTAATTGATTTATTGTCGATATGATAGATGTCAAATGTCATTACTATAAACTTAAAGAAGAGATGTGAAATTAGTTTTGATAAAAATTTATTTTATTCCATTATTTTATCAAAGAATTTTTTTATGCGGTAATATTTAAACTTCTATTATATCATTTATATGCTTTGTTTTCTTATACTGTGAAAATATATATTTGATTATGATTGTATTCTTTCTTATTCCACAAGATCTTTATCTCATAAATATTACACGGAAGATATGCATTTTTTTGTATATAAAAAAAAATAAATTTATTTGATTTTAATCTTACATATAATATAGACTTTGAAGATGTCAAAACTTCAAAAATAATTCTTATTGACAATTTGTGTTGTCTGATTACTGACCTTAAAAAAAAGTATGATTTATATTATCGTAAACTTGAAGGTTACAAATCATGTTTCAAATATTCTTTATTGAGTGTAGTAAACAATCCCTCGATGATTATTCAAATAATGATTTTATTTTTATCATTTGTGATATAGTTCCTGAAGAACTACAAAATTATCGAATGCTCCTGAAGAGCTAATATAACATGGAGGAACAAAGTTATCATACTTTTCCTCTAGATTGTACTACACTTATATATATTAGTGCAATTGAAGCACAAATTATTGTAAACTAGAAGTTTGCAAATAATATTAAGTTAGTAAGACCGGTTGGGTTATCCCGGATCTATTAGGATGCGAAGAATAATTATTATATTATTGGATATGTATTGAAGCCAGAAGTTTCTTCAATCCAATAATTTGTGTATTGCTTGTTCCCAAAGGAAGTTGAAAATTTGAAAAAGTATCTCACAAATTTTGAGAGTAGGTGATATTTGTAAATCAAATCGCCCATTACCATTTAGATATTATATGACTTTAATTGATGCATCAACTAAATCTTCACTCAACTCACAACCAGAAGTTTGTGAAATTAGTCGACCAAAATTGATTTGAATATCTTGTAGCATATGCTCATTAGAAAATATGGACCTGGAGATCCACTCTTTAGAAGTCTAAAGTTAAATGTGTGATTGATACTTATGAAATCAAAACTTCAAAATTTTACTTTGGGAACATACGATCATTTATATTGAGTTTTTGCTTCGCATCGAGCCAATAAGTTATTATATGGAAGTCATCCCCTTATTTTGCAATTCAGTTAAGTTTAAGTTTGTAATCTAATATTTTTCATTTAAGCATTTTTGGATGTGTTGTGTATATCATAGTTGCTCCAATATAATGCACTTAGATTGATCTTAAGAATATTGGGAAAATAGATTTGATATGAATCTTCATCTATTACAAATTGTATTGAGCCAACTTGTTTACATCCCAGTAGGATGATTATCCAGTGATGAATTAGTTTTCCCAATATTAGGGGGAGAGAAGAAGCAGCTGAAAAATATGAACCTGAAGTTCAAATGAATTATTTGTAAATAAATATTATTGTCTCATCTTGATCCTCAAAATATAACTCATTTGCAAAATTAAGAAATTAAAATAGAAGCTGCTAATGCTCCAAAGAAAATAGATATCCTTGTCGGATAATAATATATTGCAAATGAGTCTCAACCGCGCATGAAGCGTGGTAGACTAATTGGTTCCAAATATAAAAATCCTCAAACAAGAAAAGGAGCTAAAAGGAAAGATAACCCAAATGAGGATGTAGAAACTCTTGAAGAGTTGTCTGATTTGATTGATTTTTAAGTTCCAGAAGAACTAATCAGGTACCTGAAATTTATGAAATTAAAGAGATCTCGATAAGTTATGAATAAAACGAGATGGAACCAAGAATAAAAAATAAAAGTCAACGTTGACGATGTTTTTCTATAGATAAAGAAAATATCTGCAGATAGAAATAGACAATTTCAGTGAAATCAAACTCTATTCATATAACTGAACTGTTTGAACTTGCAGTCCACACACCTGAAGATGTGAAGTTAATTAGATATATATGAATTTTTACGCTAAAGAGAATTATATAGATATAATACATACTTATAGAGTTTGATATGTCCACCAAAAGTGGATGGTAAATGTATGGTAAATGTCTACAATTTATTTTGATGAGACATATTCACCTGAAGTGAATTCAAGAAATTTTTCTTGTTTGATAAAGTTTAATAGTACTTGAAAGACTAAATTTATAAGAAATATATGTTACAGTATATTTGTATGGCTCATTTGAATTGATAATTATGTGAAACTCTCTGAAGGAGTTAATTTTTATGATACATTGAAGAAATGACATCACATGTCCATTTTAAACATTTGGAAGTAAATTTATTATAAACTATTTTATGATGATATTAGTAGATCTCTATAAGAGATCCTGAAATATGTTGATTATAGAAATATTTGAAATTGCATATGACGCATGCAAAATGTTTGTTTGGATTTGCAAATTTATTATTTAAATGAGAAGCTTATAAAGAAACTTATATAGCAAATGTATTAAAATAATTTGATATGGAGAAAATCTAGTTGATTGTGTACCGGAATGATTGTGATGTCACTTGATGTTAGTATAGATCATGTCTTCAAGAAAATGATGGACAACTTGAATTGGTCCTGAAGTACCATATCTTAGTTCAAACGAGGATATTGATGTATTTTGTTAATTATATGTATCGTGTTATTTTGTTTTTGTCAATATTTTTAAATACAGGTATCAAAACAAAGGCAGACATATGTTTTGTATCTTGGAGAAACAACGTAATCAAGGAAACGGATAATGCTCTTTATTCAGGATTACGAGTTTAAACACACAAGGAAATTGTGGTTTATCTGCCGAAAGAATTAATGCAACAATCATTATGAAGAATGTGATATAAACATTCAGCAAATTCGTTCTTGTGATAATCTAGCAGGTTTTTTCACAAAGTCGCTCTCAAGTAGAACTTTTGGACAACTGATACAAAAGATTGATATTCCTCGTCTCAGAGATGGTTGTATAGTTGAGGGGGAGAAATAAATATATTATGTAAAAGGATTGTGTACTCTTTTTCCTTTACTGGAATTTTTTTCCCACTGGATTTTTTTCTAGTAAGGTTTTAACGAGGCACATCCTCGATGGACATCCAAGGGGGAGTGTTATGAATAATTAGTATAAGGTTAGTGGATGTCCATCCTATCCCTTCCTTTTCCTATAACTCCCACTAGTGAGTGGCATTCATTTCCTTTGTCCATTCACTTACTTCTATGTGTCCTATAAATAGGACTCTTGTTATGATGTAAGATACACAAGTGAAGAGTTGAATACAAACCTCTCATTCTCTCTATTTCTATGTTTTAGCTTTAGTAGTTTATTTCTAACATATTTAATATATTTTGGGGAAAAATTATATGGTTATATATATGTTTTTGTCAAAATTTTGTTTGTTTTTTATAAAAATGATAGAACTTTTACCAATTGCGATCTAATTTTTCTAACGAATGGCTCTTATAGTTGAGCGCCAATAAAAGTTATAGTTTTTTTCTTAGCAAGCACTACTTGACCGTCTATTTACGAGGGAGAATTTGGTTAAATGTGGGATAGGGATTGATGGGGCGGAAAATAATTTACTTATGTCTTGTCCAACGATGTCAGTAGTTTGGTCCAAGGTACATCGGTGGTTTGGTTTGACAACGGTATTGCCGGATTCCATTGGCTCACTATTTCGGTGCTTTCTTCAATCTATTCGTTGTCGGAATCATGCTTTAAAGTGGGTAATAATGGCTTGGCCTGCCGTCATTTGGGTGCTTTTAAGGGCGCGGAATGAAAGGATTTTTAGGGAGATAGTAATTGGTTTGGAGGAGATCTTTGACCGGATACAAGTAGTCACATGGAAATAGTTAATGGCTAAAAAGGTTTTCTCACCATGTTTATTTTATGAATTTTGTATTGAGCCTTTTGATTGTATAATTCGTTAGCTTATGGGTGGAAATATGAAATTAGATTGAACAAAGAAAATGTCTTTGTTCTGATTAGATTTTTTGAATTGGTTGGAGTACTATATATACTTCTCCTAATGGTGTAAAGTAGAGTATATCGATCTTTTACTTTTTTTTTCTTATTATATTAATACAATTCATTTTATCTTAAAAAAAGAACTTATTAATGAGACAACCCATCACAAGACAAAAATGCACTTTATGATATATTAAATACAAGATCATAATAGTGCAAATGACTTTTGAAATTATAGAAGAGAAGTGAATGTGAAACATTCTTTTTTGGAAAGCTTTAAGGAATTAATAATAAGTGATTATCTTGATGGATGTATTCCTTAAGGGAGCTTCTATGGTGAAGTTGCCCTTATGACTTTTTTGGTGAAGTTTGCTTACGTGGTCCAATAGGATTAAAGTATTTCTTTGTCCCCACCAAATCATTATTATATCATTATTATATGATGTGTGTTTTTCATTATGATACATGGTACACCTTCATAGATCAATGGTGTATATTAAAACTTCTTTATACAAAGATCGAGTTAGGCTCTGATACCAGAGTTTTGGGAGAATTATGGAAAAATTATCCTAGATGAATCTAGATTCTTTTATCCAATTTTTCGAGCTGTAAGGACAACCCTGCTACTGAGCTTTGTAGCTTATGTAGTTCCTTTTGTTCTGAGATTTCAAAATCTCTTTTGGGTGGTGTTATTCTAAGGCTTTGGCTTTTAAATAATGTTCTTTCTTCTGTTTCTTCAAACAAATTTTTATCAACCTCTATTAGAGAACAACTATTTCTTGCTGGATTTCTAAATATAGGTGATTCTAATGTTACTAGTGGTGTGAATAATTCATCAATATGAATAGTATCTTTTCCTGTAAATTCTATGCTGTGGTGTGAATTGCTTAGAGCATAATTAATCCTGTAGTAGATTGTAAAGGGATGGTTACCTTTTTTCATAAGGTTTGGGTTTTCCAGTTTATAGTGAAAAACTATAGATTGATCTAGATCTTTATCTTTTAGGGATAACCCCATTTGTAAGTTTATATCAAACTTAATTTTTCCATATTTCAAGTTGCATTTTCCTTGTGCAATTATTGATTGTCTTCTATCTAAAATTCTAGAATCTTCTAAAATTATTTCTAGGGGCGAGTCAATACCTTTCATGAAAGTACTTTTAATTAAAATCTGAATGGTTGATATGTGAATATAACCAATCTTAGTTCTTTCTTTTTCAGAAAGGTTTTCAATTCTTCTTCTAATTTGTGCCCTATCTATAGTAGATACGACTATATTTCCATAAGTAGAGTCAATTGGAATTGCTTCTTCTCCAGTCATTATTCCAAATTTCAAAATATTTTTTCTTGAGAAAAATTCCTTAAATCTATTATACTTTCGTTTAAAGTTTTCTTCTGCCGTTAAGGATAAATTTGTTTCTTCTATTTTATGATCTAATATGCCATTAGCAAAATAACTAGATTTGTTTTCTAAAAGAGAAATTTCAGTCATGATAATTTTTTAGAAAGGACTTGATAGTGTTTTCATGAAGTTTATGTCTTGGTTGTTCAAAACCATCTAACAACAAATATTCAGAGGTAATTGAATATTTGAATTGTTCTAAAAAATCTATACCAAACAAAAATTTATTTGGTTGTTCATCAATTAGTATTCTTAGTTGAAACTCTTCTAATTTTCTGAGTTTTAAACGAATAATAGTGCTTTGTGACATAATTTTTAAGGAACCATCAAATTTTAAAACAGTTCTTGGTTCTGATAATATTTCAAAATTTTCACAAATTTCTTTTGATACATGTGACCATGCAGCTCCTGTATCAATTAAAATTGGAACTATTTTTTCGTTTATCATACCGATAATATGATATTGAAATATAACTTTTGAATTTAAAAGAGATATAATCATACCTGATTGAATTCTCAGTTTGATGTCAATGGAATATTGTTGAAGATATTTGTGTTTTGAGATATAATCTGTTGATTATATTGTTGGTATGAGTGGTCCTTCCAGAGTATTACCTCAAGGATCTAGCTCCTCCAGAGTATTACCTCAAGAGCTACTTCTTAGAAATGATTCTAAGGACAGAAGAAATTTTTCTTCATAAAACTAGATAGTAGTTTCATATATTTTTCAACTGTATTTACAAATGAGCTGAATGTTCTTATTTATAGTGGAGAAGGGCTCACATAGGTAAGACGTCCCTTTCCATGACAGCACACTATAGTGTCATGCACTCAGAAAAGTAACATGCACTAACATAAAGTAATACGCACTAAAAGAAAAGCGACAAACAGTTATTTACATTATTTCAAAGCTTATCACTAAGTGGTTCCCATCTGACTCAGATGTGATAAGATACCACTGTACATTATGGTTTACATTGTGATGTGTTGCTTTGTGTTGTCAGCTTCTTTGTCTTCTTGTGCCGACGATTTTGGTGAACAATTTTTGCACATGTGTCCCTTGTAATACTGTGAAAAAATTCTACAGCATTCTTCTTGAATTACTCTAGGTAGTTTTTCATAATCTTCCTTGAGCTGGTCAACTCTTGCTTCAAGGTTTTTGACTGCATTGATGTCCTTTTCTTTTGCAGGCTTTCTTGAGTCGCTGTATACAATCATTGTTGAATCTTCATAAATAATTCTGTAGTTGTTTTGAGAGGATAATCTTGATACTTTTTGATGAAAGTTTTTGATTTGTGCAATGTAGCTATCAGGGTGTCATTCATTGCTTTCTTTGCTCATTGTTGGGTATTGTTTGTTTGAGATCCCAATTTTAATGAGGTATTGTGGTTTTGTAGTTAGTTCCAAGGTGTTTTCATCATACCAAGGATATGTTGAGTCTATCTGCAAGAATATCTCTTTTCCTTTTGCAAATAAATTGTTGAATTTTTGAGTTAAATTTTGGAGTTCTTTGGGAAGGTATTTAAGTTCTCCAAATGTCTTTCCTAGTTGCTCTTCCAAGTATATAGTGCTGATTAGTCCATTTTGAAAGAACGATAAACAGATTTGACTATCTATACCTGGGAGTAAAATTGCTCTAGTGCAGCCAAACTTGTTGACTGGATAGAAACATTCGGTGGTGAATATTTCGTTGTAGTGGTTTAACCATTTCCATCTGAGACTGAATTCCATGTAAGTTGGATCAGTTATCTGGAAATTTTTCTGATGTTCAAGCTGACGAATTTTGTCAATTGACAGCTTCTTTTTGGATTCCATTGTAGGTGATCTTTGAAGGTTTTTTGCAGTTGCAATTTCTCTGTATGATCCATAAAGAGCTATTTCTACTTCCTCCATAGTCTTGTAACCTTTGTGCCTTATGTTTTTACCAGTAACGTGCTGCTTTGCTATTGCCCAGCTTCGATAGATACCCTTAAATGGTCCTTCGAAGATGACATATGCTGCATATTTTCCCATCTGTTGATCAATAGGATCTACGAGAATGCTTTCTTGGAGGGTAGGTACACCATTTTTTCTTGCTTCGTCTTCTTCCTCAACTTCTTCAGCCCATGATTTTTTGCTGTCTGAAGTTGTTCCTGAGGATCCAGATTACTGTTCTTCAGTTGATTTCCATCCATTGGGTGTTATTGTCTCAATGGGAATTTCTGAATTTTCTGGGGCTGTATATTTTACATAATAATCATACTTTCCCGAAGGCTGTCCTAGCAAGTCCCAATTTTCTTCATTTTTGAGAACTTTGTCTAAGCTTGTTGTCATGTTTTGCAAGCTTTTGAGTGTTGTAATCATCTCCCCCCTCTCGTCGGAAATCTTTTTTCTTCTAGAATCAATGGCAGCGAGCTGCTCATCCTTCTGCTTTATGTTGTTTTGAAGTAGCTTTATTGCTTGCTCCATTCTCTTGTTAGTGTATCTGCAAAACTGTTTTGTTCAGATTTTATGTACTGAATATATGGCTCGAATTGTTGTAACTTCATCTGCCATCTTATTAGTCTGCCTTGTCTATGGTCTGCTTTAATTTTATATTTCCAAAATCCTGTAAGATATTTAGAGTCTGTTCGAAGAAGAAACCTTGATGGTAATAAATCAATTTTCCATTTTTCTAATATCTTTACACATGCCAGAGTTTCTAGTTCCTGAATATGGTATCTAGATTCTGTATCTGTAAATGTACCAGAAATATATTTACATAAATGTAATTTTTCAGTGTCCTTTATCAGGATTTTAGAAGCACTATAATCAATGCTTTTTATAGTATCTGTCCCTTCCCTCGAAGTTTCAGATTCTTTTGATTGAAGATCTTTAGATTCTTCAATTTTATATCCCTTCTCATTAAGAGAAAGTTTTGCTTTACCATTAGGTAAGGCTCTCATACAACCTGCCCAGGTTGTTTGCGATACATCTGTCTCTATAATTAAAAAATCTTCTTTCGTTGGATTGTAAAGTTCAGGCAAAACTTGAATTTTTTCTTTAATTGTTTTAACAATATCAGAATCAGTTTTGGTCCAAGACCATGAAATTTTTTCTGAAATTTTCTTTTGCAAATGTTTTCTTTCTTTTGCTAAGTCTTTGAAAAATCCTTCGTTAGCAATATAATTTAAACATCCAAGAAATCTTTGGATTTGCTTTTTGTCAGAAAGTTCATTTGGAAAAGCTTGTATTTTTTCTTGGGTATGAGGTGCTAAACTCAGTTCCCCGTTTTCTTTTAGGATCAAACCAAGGTATTCTATTTCTTTTTGTAAAAGTTTTGATTTCTTTTTTGAAATCACAATACCTTTTTCTTTAATTCTTAAAAGAACAGTTTCTATATCTTGAAGATGTTGTTCCCTACTTCCTTTTGTGAAAATAAGTATATCATCTATATATGCCAAACATATATGATTCAAACCTTCAAGAGATTTATCCATAAATCTTTGGTATATTGATGGTGCCTGTTTCAGTCCAAAAGGCAAAACATTCCATTCATAATGTTTTTGAGGTGGACATGAAAAAGCTGTTAATGGTTTTGTTTCTTCGGCTAGTCTTAGTTGATAATACCCAGACTTTGCATCTAAGGAAGAAAACCAATTGCATCCTTTTATTTTTTCTAAAATAAAATCTTTTCTTGGTAATTTATAAGAATCTCCAACAGTTGCTAAGTTGAGTTTCTTATAATTGATCACCATTCTTCTTTTACCTCTTTTTATTTCGTTGTGATTTTCGACATAAAAAGCTGGTGCAGAATGTGGGCTTGATGAGGGTCTAATAAGTTCCTTATCAAGTAGATCTTTACATTCTTGTTGAAATTCTTCAACATCCCTAATAGAATATGGAATCCTATTTGGAACATTTATCTCATCATTCGGGTTCTTGAGTTTAATGACTATAAGTTCATGATTAGTGTTTTTAAGACTGTCTAGAGAGTTATCTGAACAAACTTCATCTAATCTTTCTTCTATATTAATATGGAAGTTTCTTTCTTCCCACAACATTCTTAATTCTCTAAGGTTTCCCTTAATAAGATTTAAAATCTCATTTCTAGTAACTATTTTGGTAGTTACTATTTTGCTATTCTTTGGATTTCCCAAGTCCTTCCATTGAAGTGATATTGTATCCTTTCTTTGAGTAAAAGGTTCATATAACTTTAAAAAGTTATTTCCTATAATTAGATCTAATCCTGAATCATGGAGGTATATTGTTGGGATAAAAAACTTATACCCTTCAATTTCTATAGATACATCTCTAAGGTTAAACCATATCTGATGTTTTGATTTATCTGCAACTATTATTTCTTTTGGTTTGATTAATCTTTCCCAATTTCTAGAGATAGATTTTCTCCCAAAACAAAGAGTTGCACCTGTATCTATATAGGCTAAAAGATTTCTATTTTTTAGTACTATTTTAATAAATGTAGCACTTGGATTTCCCTTACCAAGTATCTTCTTCGACATCTGAATCTGTTTCTGTGCAGTATTCATAAATTTCTTCATCAGATTCTATATCTGATTCTATAGGTTCATATCTTATTGCATGTATTGCATGTAAGACATTTTTCTTAGGATTCTTCTTCTTAGGACACTCATTTGCATAGTGACCTTCTTCATGACATAGCCAACATGTACATGATTTTTTACCCTGTGGGCATGTTTTCTTCTTAGGGTAAGGTTGTTTTTTCCTAAAGAATTTTTTGTCTCCTTTTCTGAATTTTCTAAATGGGACCTTCTTGAATTTCTTTCTTTTATAGGGTTTTTGTGTTCTTGCCTTTCTAGGTTTCTTTCTAGAGTTACAACCATAGTTTCCTACTTTGTCTTGTAGCTTGTTACAACAAAGGGATACTTGAGCTTCTCTTTTGGCTATCTTCTGACTACACATTTCTTGAAGCCAAATTTTTAAAGAAGTTATTCTTCCTCCTAAAGTATCATCTACCTTTCCTTCTGCTAATGCTGAGGTAAAAAATGCCTTAACCTGAGCCGATACTTTTTCTGGTAACTTGTCATAAAATAGTTCTAACAAGTTTCTAGAGATTCTTGTACTATTATCTATATTATAGTAATAATCCTGAAATTCACAAATAAAATTATCTACATAGCACATATTGCAGATTTTTAGGTTGGTGATTTTCCAAAGGTTTTGGTCAGAAAATGCTATTTTTGATTGAATGGAATTTTTCCATCCTTTGAATTCTTTTATTAGTAAACCATAGACCCAGTCTACTACTAAGATTCCTGTTAGAGGTAATTCTCCCATAACTTCTGATGGCAGAGTAGAAATGTATTTGTAAGCATTTCCTCTAGTTTTATATTGAAGATAGTTGAAAACTTCAACTGCTCCTAAATGTTTAAGATCTTCGTTTAACTGGATTAACACGCTATTTGTATTATACCAATCCCTAAGATCTTTTGCTGCATCAACACTGCAGTCTATATCTAAAATTCCTTGTCCTTGAATTGGGTTTTGCGAAGGTACATAATAATGAGGTACTTTCTGGAATTTTTGTTTAGTGAATTCTCTTTCAAAATCTGCAGGTCTTTTAGTTCCCGAAGTTTCTCCTTGTTCTTCTATTTTTACATAATGAGGATTTTCGATCTCATTTTCATTAGCTTCTTCTTCTGAGCTAAAGTCATAAATAATCTGGTTATTATCTTCCGATTTGTTATCATAAGTTTCTTGACTTTTGCCACTAATATCTAGAGAGACCATTAGTCTTTCTAAATTTTCTAATTGCCTATTAAGGGCTTCTTCTGTGTTATCCATATCTAAAAGTAATTAGATGGTGGTTTAATTCTTAATTGTGTGGTCTCAGAAGTTTCTTCGAGATTAGAAATCTTTTCTTGAGGTTGGGTTTGTGATATTTTTAGGATTTCTATTTGTTTTCCCTTATCCTCCCCCTTCTTAAGAAATTGAGATAATTCATCCAGAAGAATTTCTAATTTAATGCAGATATTTTCTACATTTCTTTTTTGTTCTTCTTGAAATTCATCCATTCTTTGGTGAAAATTTTGATAGCAACAATTTTTTATTATATAGGTTAGCATACATGCTATATTGTTGAGTTGTGGATTTGTTGTATGAAAAATGTGAGGATATCTATGTAATTCATCCTTTTCATAACAGGCAAAGTTTTCTTCATGAAAGTTCCAGGTTTCATGAGGTTTATATTTACTTTCTTCAGATTGTAAGCTTTCTAAATATAATGTTTGTTTTTCTAAGTTATCTAAAACTTTTTGTAGAACACTTGTTATACTTTCTTCAGTCATCTTGCCATAGACTGAAGGTTTTTCCGAAGGCTTTTAGCTAGTTCCTTATATTCTCTAGCTAAATAGAAGTTTCCTGAGTTTCTAAACCAATAGTGTAGTCTTTCGAACCATTTAATTTGAATTTTGTATAGAGCGAGATCAGCCGGGTTAGGATTAAAGCTGATTATTGGATAAATTAATTTTCCGCATGGACTTCTTAGGAATTCATTCCCGTGTCGTTTTACTATCATATTATTCATTGAACTTGGATTATTTGCCATAAAATAGCTACCAAATTTGTGCTAATGGGCTACTTGGTTTCTGGCCATTAGATTTAAGATTTGCACATAGAAATTTTTGTGTCTTTGCCACACTAGATTTTGACTTTTTTGGTGAAGTCATTTTAATGACTGCTCGTTAGAATTCCCCATTCCTTAAATGGTACTTTGAGCTCCAATACATTTTTCAGAGTAAATCATTTGCCAATGAGATTGCAACAAAAAGATCTGTAGCAAAGAGAAATGGATTGGATCAAGTGCACATTCTTTACTTCTCTCACAAGTGAGCCATAAAGTGAAAGCATGACAAGTCTGCCAACATGTTTTACTATTCACCCTTCACGCTAGATTTTAAGAAAGGTCAAAGAAACAAAGAACAACCTAGATTGTCTTTCCAAAAAAAACTTAGATTATCATTACTCAAACATGCCGATTAAACTCTCAATTCAAAAAAATTGTAAACCTATTAACCGAGAACCCACGAATGATCTAATATAAGAAGTCTTAGATTGTCTGTTGGATTCATTCTGTTGAAGTGTAAAATTATCAAGTTAGTTGTAAAAAAAACTTAATCATAAAATAAATTAAAAATTAAGACACTATTATGAATCTTATGAGTTGCGATAATAATAAACATCACATGAAAATAAGTTTATGCACTGTATGAAAATATAACATATAAAGTATTAAATATACACACTAAGATTATTTTAATAAAGCGTTAAAGAATGAAGTCTTCGCGGGACGAATGATAAAATTTCATCCCCATCTTCAAACCTTCATTAGGGGAGGATTTTTTCCTTCATCCCCATCTTCGCGGGGGGAACTCCCCGTCTTCATATCTCTAAACGTAGCAATTCTTACGAAAATTTCCATTTACAGATCAAATTGACATCCCTACTTGATGCAACCCATTAGTGGTCTTATTTACAATAAATCAATAAATTCACGATAAAGTTTTCACTAGTGGAAAAAAGTCTTTTTAAGTCGGTTCCTAGACACTTCTTAGGTCGGTTCCGTGCGTGGCTTAAGTTTTCATGACATAACAAGTTTTGACTTGTTAGGATGGGTTGAGCCTGACTTAACAAACTACATTTTATGTCAGTTAAACTTTATGTGTCTTAAGAAGTCTATGTTGGAACAAAGTGGGTCCGACATGAACCTCTAATGTTTTAAGTGGTTTTGATGATAACAAAGTATTAAAATTACAATTGGTATTACTAATGATTATTCTAGTGTGCAGAATTACAAGTTAAAATTCATTCAGAAGCACTATGAATAGTAGCAGAGAAGCCAGTCAAAACAAGCTCTGAAAGAGTATCGCTGTTCATCAGAAGCTTAATTTTTGCGTGCTGAAGATAGCACTTCTGAAGACCAAAAGCTAGGCTCTGATGAAGTTCAGAAGCTGAAGATCTTAAGAAGCTATGACAAGAACATCAGAAGCAAAAGGAATTTACGTCACTCAAGAGCTGACCTATACAGAACCAATGATTGAAGAACAATCCACTTCAAGGCTCTGTCACATCCACAGGAAGGAATATTCGTTGGTACAACGTTAACCTTATCCATAAGTGGAGCGCATTTGAGGATTGTACTATCGTACTATTATTACTCAAAATAGATGAGTGATAAATTGAATAGCTAGGTAGTGGAATTGGAATTCCTTACCAAAGGAGGCAATATACAGCTATCAATTGTACGAGTAAATTCCAGCTGGCACCTCTCTCTCTGCAACGGTCATCATCTTCCTCCAAGTATAAATAGAAGACTCAAATGGAAGAAATGACAACCGTTACTGTTACTGTTCTAACGACTGTTCTATTACTACGTTCAAAGACTAAGAAGCATTCTGACATCATAATTTAAATCTGTCATTCTAAGTCTTAGAACAATTTGAGTTGTATTTTGTAAACACCTCTGATAGTATATCAAGTGTTCCTTAACATTCATTCTTATTCTTAAGTTTGTTTGAGAAGTCTCTTGTTAAGTTTAACTTGAGCATTTGAGAAGTCTCTTGTTTAGTGAAACTTGAGCACTTGAGAAGTCTCTTGCAAGTGTGCTTGAGCAATTTGTAATCTTTAGTAGATTATAGTGAAAATCTCTTGTTAGTAACAAGGGGACTGGAGTACTCTCGATTTGTGAGGGGAACCAGGATAAATTCTGTGTCTTTCTTTCTCTCTCTCAGCATCCTCTTTTATTTTGTGTTTTATCCGCTGCAAACTTGGTTTTATTTCGAAAAAGTTTTAATTCTAAAAACACAATTCAACCCCCCCCCCCCCCCCCCCCCCCCTTCTTGTGTTTTTCCACCTTCAATTGGTATCAGGAGCTGGGCTGTTGCCTAACTCTCACCTATCAGTGAAACAGTTAAGATTCAGGGAGGAAAAACATGTCTGCTGAGAAGAATCTCAATGAAGTTCCATTTGACTATGATTCTAATTCTAAAGACAGAAGGTCTTCTGACAAAATTCCCTTTTTCAATGGAACTGAGACTGGTTATCCATTCTGGAAAACCAAGATGTACAGTCACATCATGGCGATTGATTGTGATCTGTGGGACTTGGTAGAAGATGGAGTGAACTTTGAAAATATGGACTTAGAAGGCGTTGTTAGCTCTAAAGACAGAAAGGCTTTTACACCTACTCAAAAGCTGGAATATAAGAAGCACCACAGTGTAAAAGGGATGATGACAAATGCCATCTCTCATGATGAGTACTTGAAAATTGGAGATAAGAGAACGGCTAAGTCTATCTGGGATTCTCTTAAATCCAAGTATGAAGGAAATAAACAAGTTAAGGAGGCTAAGGCCAACTTGTTAGTACATCAGTATGAATTATTTAAAATGAAGGACGGAGAGGACATTGAGACAATGTTCTCTAGGTTTCAAATTCTTGTTTCTGGACTTCAAGTTTTAGATAAGAGCTATACTGAGGCTGATCATGTAAGGAAAGTACTCAGAAGCTTGCCGCCAAAGTGGAGACCAAAAGTGACAGCGTTTCAGGAATCTAAGGATTTAGATATTGTGTCTCTTGAAAGCTTGGTTAGTTCTCTAAAGAGTCATGAGATGGAACTCATGACTGATGAATCGACTAAGAAGCTAAAAGGGATAGCACTGAGCACCAAGAGTTCCTCTAAGGCTCTGAAGGCGAAGGTTATAGTATCTGATGAAGAAGCTTCTGAAGAAGGTCACGAGATGGACTCTGATGAAGAAGAAGAAATGGTTCTGATGGCTGCAAGAGTATCGCAATGGGCTAAGAGAAGCAAGAAGTATGCTGGTAAGTTTGGAGGTTCTTCCAAGAAGGTTGGTACTTCTAAGGATAAAAAGGAAGAACAAAACAAATGCTTTAAGTGCAACAAACCAGGACACTTCATTGCTGACTGCCCAGAGAACCTGAGTAAATCATCCAAGAGAACCTCTAACAAAGAAAGATACAAAAGTAAGCTCAAGAAGGGGTTCCTTGCCACTTGGGATGATTTGGATCAGGAATCAGATTCTGATGGGGAAGAAGAAGCAAATCTAGCCTTGATGGCAACCGCTTCTGACCAAGAGAACTCTGAGCACGAAGCTGACTCAGATTCAGAAGATGAAGATGAGGTACTTGCTAAACTTTCTCGTTCTGAATTAATAGATTCCTTAAAAGATGCCTTAAAACTTTTAACCAAAAAGGCAGGTGAGTGTAAGATCCTTAAAAAGGCCTATAACAACCTGACCGAAAAGGCAAATGAAATAATTGAACAAAATGAGTCTCTAAAATCAAGAAATGAATTTATGGAAACTCATTATGTTCTTGATGATAAGGTTCCTCCAGAACATGAATTTGCTCTTCAGGAATTCCTTATCAATGGAATGAAAAGAAGTAAAATAGCCTCTTTGATTTATCATGTAAGTAGAAATAGAGGAGAAGGTCTTGGATTCTCACGTTTTAAAGATAATCCATTATCTTCAAAGTCCTCTAATATAGATAAATCAAAACCTAAGGTTGTCTTTGTAAAGAGTCAATCAGAAGTTCTAAATGAGTCAGCTTCTAATAGAACATCAAAGCCAGAGGCTCAAAAGTCAAAGACTCTGAAGGATAAAACCTCAGAACCTAAGATTGTTAAGCCTCAAGCTAATGTTAAATCTAAAGAAGCTCTGACACATTCAAGAACAAAGCTCAAGAGCTATACTAAACCCAAAAACTTTTCAACAAGGGTGGTTAACTCTAGAAGCTCTGATAGGTCCTTCAAACAAAGACCACCTGGACCTGTGAAGACTAACACAAAAGGACCCATAAAGATATGGGTACCAAAATCTCAAATAATATTTGCTTCAGGTTTGCACACTAAGAAGGCCAAAGCAGCAATGCTGGTACCTGGACAGTGGCTGCTCACGACATATGACGGGAGAAAGGCATATGTTCCAAACCCTGACTCTGAAAGAGGGAGGTACTGTGGGGTTTGGAGGAAACCAAAAAGGGAAGATCATTGGTACAGGTATAGTTGGTAACTCTTCTCTTTCAATTAAAAATGTTTGGTTAGTTGATGGCCTCAAACATAATCTGCTTAGCATTAGTCAATTTTGTGATAGCGGATTTATTGTTAAATTTGATAAAGAGGCATGTACAGTAATCAATGATTCTGACAAGTCCATATTGTTTAAAGGATTAAGAAGAGGTAATGTTTATAAGGTGAATCTGTCAGAACTCACTGAGCAGAAGATAGTTTGTCTTCTATCTCTGAATGATGAAAAGTGGGTC
Source organism: Trifolium repens (assembly GCA_030408175.1). Taxonomy (NCBI): domain Eukaryota; kingdom Viridiplantae; phylum Streptophyta; class Magnoliopsida; order Fabales; family Fabaceae; genus Trifolium; species Trifolium repens. The sequence continues at coordinate 12,922,421 of CP125850.1, forward strand.
TGGCACCAACGCTTAGGTCATGCTAACTGGAGATTAATCTCTAAGCTTAGCAAACTAAAGTTGGTTGAAGGCCTGCCAAATCTTAAATATCATTCAGATGCTCTGTGTGGTCCTTGTCAGATTGGCAAAATTTCAAAAACTTCTTTTAAACCTAAAAACATTGTCTCTACCTCAAGACCCTTAGAACTACTTCACATTGATTTGTTTGGTCCAGTAAGTACTGCCTCAATCAATGGGAAGAAATATGGATTAGTCATTGTTGATGATTACAGTAGATGGACTTGGGTAAAGTTTATAAGAGTGAAAGATGATGCATATGATGTGTTCAGCATCTTCTGCACTCAAGTGCAAAATGAGAAAGGTCTCAAAATCTTAAAGGTTAGAAGTGATCATGGTGGTGAATTTGAAAACGAACCATTTGCAACTTTTTGTGAAGATCATGGCATTGTCCATGAGTTCTCTGCTCCTAGAACACCACAACAAAATGGTGTTGTAGAGAGAAAGAACAGGTCTTTACAAGAAATGGCAAGAACCATGATGCATGAGACAAAACTTGCTAAGCACTTCTGGGCAGAAGCTGTAAACACAGCTTGTTACATTCAAAATAGGATCTATATAAGATCTCTACTGAATCTAACAACATATGAACTCTTTAAAGGAAGAAAGCCCAACATCTCTTACTTTCATCAGTTTGGATGTACATGTTACATTCTAAACAACAAGGCCTACAAAAGAAAATTTGATGCCAAAGCTTGTAAGGGAATCTTTATAGGTTACTCTGAACGCTCAAAGGCATACAGAGTGTATAATTCTGAAACTAACACAGTGGAAGAATCTATACATGTTAAATTTGATGATAAAGAGCCTGACAGTAAAATGTCAGAGCAAGATAATAGTTATGCAGGTGTTCCATACCAATACATCGATTCAGAACCTGAAAAAGCATCAGAAGCTGTTGAAGCTTCAGAAGCTGTATTGGAAGAAGATGCTGAAGAAGCATCTCAATTAGAAGCATCACAAGAACATGATGACACTTCAGAAGAAGACACTCAACCAAGTGCTGATGTTGATGAAGCTCCAAGAAGGAAGTTCAAATATAGATCATCACATCCAGAAGATTTAATTCTTGGAAACAAAGAAAGTCCAAGAAAAACAAGATCAGACTATCAACAACTTGATTCACTTCTGGGACTAATCTCAATGATAGAACCAAAGAATGTTGATGAAGCACTTACTGACGATGGATGGATTGTAGCTATGCAAGATGAGCTCAATCAGTTTCAAAGAAATGATGTATGGGATTTAGTGCCAAGACCAGCACATAAGAACATCATTGGAACTAAGTGGGTATTTAGAAACAAGATGAATGAACAAGGTGAAGTGGTAAGAAATAAAGCTAGACTGGTAGCACAAGGCTACAGTCAGCAAGAAGGTATAGACTTCACTGAAACATTTGCTCCAGTAGCAAGACTGGAAGCAATCAGGTTACTTCTTTCATATGCTGTTAACAATGGAATCACATTGTACCAAATGGATGTTAAGAGCGCCTTTCTTAATGGTGTTATTTCTGAAGAAGTATATGTCAAACAACCCCCAGGTTTTGAGGATTTGAAAAATCCTAATTATGTTTATAAACTTAAGAAATCACTCTATGGTCTCAAACAAGCTCCAAGAGCTTGGTATGAAAGACTGAGTAATTTCCTTTTAGAAAATGGTTTTCAAAAAGGTCAAATTGACAATACATTATTCAGAAAGACATCTAAGAAAGATATCTTAATCATTCAAATATACGTTGATGATATTATTTTTGGTTCTACTAATGCTTCCTTGTGCAAGAGTTTTTCAAAGCTGATGCAGGATGAATTCGAGATGAGTATGATGGGTGAATTGAAGTTCTTCCTTGGAATCCAAATTAATCAAGGAAAAAATGGCACTTACATTCATCAAAGCAAGTATACAAAAGAGCTTCTGAAGAAGTTCAACCTTGATGACTGCAAGATAATGTCTACACCCATGCATCCTACCAGCAGCTTAAGCAAAGAAGAGATAGGAAGCAAAGTAGATCAGAAGCTGTATCGAGGTATGATTGGTTCTTTACTCTACCTTACAGCATCTAGACCTGATATTCTATATAGTGTATGCTTGTGTGCAAGATTCCAGTCAGATCCTAGAGAACCTCACTTAACTGCTGTTAAGAGGATCTTTAGATATCTGAAAGGAACTACTAATCTAGGACTTCTTTATAAAAAATCCCTAGATAGTAAGCTAGTTGGATTCTGTGATGCTGACTATGCTGGTGATAAGATTGAGAGGAAATCCACTAGTGGAAATTGCCAATTCATTGGTGAAAATCTCATATCTTGGGCCAGCAAGAGACAAACAACTATTGCTTTGTCTACAGCAGAAGCAGAATACATCTCAGCTGCTAAATGCTGCACACAGCTTCTCTGGATGAAATATCAGTTGGAAGATTATAACATAGCTGAAAGCAGTATTCCACTATATTGTGACAATACTGCTGCTATTCATTTGTCTAAGAACCCTATTCTACACTCAAGAGCTAAACATATTGAAATAAAACATCATTTTATAAGGGATCATGTTCAGAAAGGTACAATAGATATTCAATTCATTGATACTGAACATCAATGGGCTGACATATTTACTAAACCTTTAGCTATTGAAAGATTTGATTTTATCAAAAAGAATTTGAACATGCACTATATCTCTGAAGAAAATTAGCTCTGAGAAGTAGAATAGAATTAGCATCTGAAGCTCTATCAGAACCTCTTATAATTTAGAGTATCCCTTGGGAAGCTCTGAATAATTTAGGCTCTGAAGAGTAACAGGTTCTGATGAGGTGTCAGATACAAATGAGTGAGGCTCTGAACCTTTTGGAAATGAAACGTTCAGTACGAGTAAGTGTACAACAGTTGTCTATACACGCGTCAGCTATGATTAAACTTTTTCAACACGTGTCTAGATCCTGACGGGCAGAGAACAGTTAATGATGATTATGGCAGTTAAGTATATTATTTAATTTTTAAAACTGCTCGCGCTCCCTCCCAATGTTTATTTTCTCTGTGTATGTGTGCTAGTTACTATTTATAAGTCACTTCACTCACTTGCACAACTTTTTACACAAAATCACTACCTACACAACCCTAGACCTTACAGAAATTCCCAATCTTCATCTTCTTAATTCTCTGCAACTATGGCTGCTCGTTCATCAAACGAAATCGTTCAAGAACCCTTTAACCCTACGTTACCACCCATCATCGATCTTAATTCAAAAGATAATCTAGTCTACAAACATCATCAAACTGACGCTGGACCAGATGCTTATGATTTCTTCACTGAGAAGTTCGTGGATTTTGAAAGTTTGAAAGCGAATGGGATTGACATTCAATACTTGTTCTACAACCAACAATGGCAAAATTATTTTGAGATGCTTAATGGCTTCGTATACTACGACATAGTGAAGTATTTCTGGCAGAAGGCTAAAGTGTACGATAGAGCAAGTGCTGATAAAGAATACAAGGATATGGTTGAGAAGAACAAGGAATTACGAGGAAAAACAAGAAAGGAACTTGGTCTTAAACCTTATAGAGAAAGGGAAATTAGGTCAAATATTTTGGGAATCAATGTTGTGATAACTCAGGCACACATTGCTAAGATTCTGGGTTTAGACAACAAAGGAGAAGATATAGAAGTGTATGATAAGAAAAGCAAGCATTTGGATTCAATTCATCAGGACCTCTTTAAATCTGGATGCACCCAAAAGGATTTTGGAAAAGTAATGCACATGAAGCACACATTTGAATTTGCTTTCAGAATGTGTTTGTCTACCATCTTCACCAGAAAAGGTGGATTGGATACCATCTCCATTCCACACAAACATCTCATTTGGTTCTTATACAAGAGGGTGAAAGTTAATTTGGCTAAGATTCTTTTTGATCACATGTGCTTTACCATCAATGAGGGTAGAACTAAAATACCATCAGTCATTCATCACCCTAGGTTAATTTCAGAACTGATAAGGCAAACCAAACTCACAGATATTGTGAGTGCCAAAGAAAAACTTAGAGTTTTCCAAACCTCTAAGTATGATGCATCAGTTCTGGTCAATATGAAGAGAAAAACCAAGGAAGAAATCATTCAAGTGAAAACACCTCTACAGCAAGTGTACGAAAAGTACTTCTGGTGTGATGGGTTTCCCACCATATCAGAACATGATAATGAGGAGGTCATCAAGAACTTTCTTGAATCAGTAAGAAGAGATACTGGGGTTAGTGTGCCCAGGAAAATGGTTGTAAGTGTTCCTAATTGGGATATCTTCAAGGGACCAAGAGATATTACAAGGAACAGAAGAAAGCCAAGAACTACTGAGCTAGAAATGATCGATGAAGGCTCTGATGATCAAGGACATGCTAGTGCTGATGAGATTGAGGAAGGTGCTGAAAATATGATGACTGAACCTGTTCAGAAGGAAAAGCGGACAAAGAAAAGGCATGATAGGCCTTCAGCTTCTGAGGAAGATCAGAACCCTGCTAAACCTGCAAAGAGATTAAAGACCAGAGCTTCTAAACCAAAAGGTAAGATCTCTGAATCTAATACTTCTAGCATTCATGTAGCTCAGGTTATTGGTTCTGAACCTCAACCCTCTACTGCTAAACCATCTATTTCTCAACCTCCTTCATCTAACAATCAACCTCAACCCATAGACTTCACTGTACCTATTAGTGTAGTCTTACCTGATCATAAAGCTATATCATCATCATCTTCATCAGATACCAGCACTGCCTCGGATGAGTTAATTGCTACACTCATCAGAGAATCTAACCCAAAACAAAAGAAAACTCTTACACCAAAGAGAACCTCTTTCAAGAAAACCACCATAAAGCCCATTCATCTCTCTTCTGATGAAGAACCTACTATTTATGTAGACACAACCATTCTCAATCAAACCACAAATCAAGATTCTGTCATAGAACATCTTGAACAACACATGTGTGGTGTTGCATTTACCAACTCAAATCCAAATTCACCACGTCAATTTCCATCCATGAATCTCACAAATGATTCACCCGTCCATGAAACACAAAACACACAGGTCATTCACACACCCCCTCCCTCACTTGATCACATCTCACGAGTGAATCCACCTACATTCACCCCTGTTCAGAATGAGCCAATTGCTCATTCTGAAGAACAACAAAAATCACCTCACTCATCACCAATCAATGTCATGACTGAACAACAACATCAATCACCACAACCTGTCTCTGACCCACTCAACAAACCTCTAGTTTTAGAAGAGGTTCTTGAGCTTTACCAACACCTAACTAAAGCTGAACATCAAATATTCAAGGATTCCATCAATCTTGATGATAATATCATACCTCCAAATCTCAGCAAAATCAAAATCATTGAACTCAAAAGAAAGAAACCTGAACCAACCATTCCCTTTGACCCATCCTTACCCTTTTTCAATTCTGACTCTGAACCAAACCTTGAGCTGCTAAATAATGCTATAGGTATTAGACTTAAGAGGTTCAAACAAAGAGAGGAAGAAGCTCTTATCTTCCCTTCTGATATGGATGCTGATGTCAGGGAATTAGAGTACTTATTTGGTAAATCTTTAAGGATTCTCAGTACTCATCTGAAGGATAAGATTAAGGGTAGAGGAGCAAACACTGTACAGGAACTGTTTGAGATTGTTGAGAAGCTAAACGCTCCAAGGCTCACATCTTTCAACCATGAAGAAGAATGTCAGAGGTTAGCATTTTTAGCTGCTGTGAATGAAAGTATCACAAGATCTCTGGATGATGAGCAGGCTAGGATAACTGCTGAAATGGAACGTCAGAGGCTTGCTGAACAAGAAGCCTTCAAGTTATTGGTTGATAGAGCTGTTCACATTGCTGTCATTGAGACTAATAAGATTCTTGAGAATCAAGGAGCTGCAGAAGATATTGTTATGAATGATCAGAACCTTAGTGAACCAGATTCTGATAAAGGTAAAGCTCCCATTGTTGCTTCATCTCCTCCTAGATCTCCACCAGTACTTGTCCAAGGCTCTTCTTCATCTGCTATACCCTCTGTTATGCAAGAAGCTCTGGATGTAATCAAGCATGACTTAAGAGAGGAACTAAGAAATGAAATGGATGAATTCAGGGCCGATATAAGAGAAGACATGAACAGATCTGGTGAAGCTACTAACAAGAAGATAGATGCAATGATGGAACTTCTTCTAAAACTTACTCAACAGCAACCCAAACCTTAACCTTTATGTCTGTGCACTTATTTGTAATCATGTTTATGTACATCTTTTGGATAATTTTTCTTTTAAGTTAATTAAGCTTCTTATTATCCTCATATATGTGCTTGTGCTGGTGTGTTTATTTTACTTTGTCTTACAAAATGAAAATCATATACTCTGATAATGTCTGATATTCTTGTGGTTTCTGAACCTAGTGTAAGATGTTGGAGAACATCTTGTTTTTAAACTTATATAGGATTTTGAAAACCTAAGGTTCCCCCACATCAGTATTCCTGTTTACTCATGAAATAGCTTCTTAGTATTATAGCCTGTTTATAAGCGGGGCAACAATACCGTATGAGGCGTGTCTGGTAACTGGTTTTCTGACGTTTGACAAGAGTATATAAAAGAAACATGCTCCAAAAGAAAGAAATTTATAGCAGGAACATTTTTTTATTATTATAATTAAAAGGGAACTTTATTACATAAGATAGTGAAACTCTACTTAGATTTAGACTTGGACTCAGAAGCCTCTGCATCCAGTCTCTTATATTTCTTCCTAAGAACTGCGAGCAATTCTTCAGTAGCCTTCTGAACCTCAGCTCTATAATCTTCGTATGAAGTATCATCATCGTATGTCCATAAGAATTCCTCCAGATCAGAGCCCAACTCTTCTCTCTCTGCTTCTGTCAATCTAAGTTCTTGCTTGTTTCGCTCATAACGAAGCCTGTTTTCTTCGCAGCGCCAGGGCTCTGCTTCCTTCTTGCTCTCTCCTTTTGAGCCTGAAGCATCCTTGGTAACCTGCCTTTCCATTGTTTGTTTTTCTTTTGATGTTACTTGATTACTCTGGATGAGTAAAATGAGAGGAATCATCCCTTTTTATAGTGTCATCAAGCTCTCCTGTCAGGTCGTTATTCAACACAATTCATTAAATGAATTAGTTGTAACCACCTTTTTGACTTGACTGCCTTGTTATGACGAGTTTGACTGCTTGGTTTTCTGTGTCTTTTTGACTGATGCCAAAAGGGGGAGTAAGAGTAGCGTTAAAATTAATGTTGATTCATTCATATACTGCTCAATCTGAAACTGTAATGTTAAAAGCATTATGAATCAATATTTATCTCTTATGATTCTTTCTCATTCTGAACGATTATTGAAAGGGGAGAAAATTTAAGAACCTAAAATAAAATTCATAGACAATGTCAGAAGAGCTTGCAAACCGCTTCTGAGCATTATCAAACTCTAAGAAGCAAAGCTTGCAAAACTATGCTTCTGAGAGTTAAATATGAAAATTTATTTTAAGTTAATAAATCGACTCTTAAACTGTTTTAATTAATTATGGATAAAACTTAGGGGGAGCTTACAAACCTACCCTTATGGATTATCAGACTCAGGGGGAGATTGCAAACCTTTGAAACCTGAAGTCATCATAATTAAATTAAATCAACAACAATTGAATTTTAATGCTTTGGTTTGTCATCATCAAAAAGGGGGAGATTGTTGGAACAAAGTGGGTCCGACATGAACCTCTAATGTTTTAAGTGGTTTTGATGATAACAAAGTATTAAAATTACAATTGGTATTACTAATGATTATTCTAGTGTGCAGAATTACAAGTTAAAATTCATTCAGAAGCACTATGAATAGTAGCAGAGAAGCCAGTCAAAACAAGCTCTGAAAGAGTATCGCTGTTCATCAGAAGCTTAATTTTTGCGTGCTGAAGATAGCACTTCTGAAGACCAAAAGCTAGGCTCTGATGAAGTTCAGAAGCTGAAGATCTTAAGAAGCTATGACAAGAACATCAGAAGCAAAAGGAATTTACGTCACTCAAGAGCTGACCTATACAGAACCAATGATTGAAGAACAATCCACTTCAAGGCTCTGTCACATCCACAGGAAGGAATATTCGTTGGTACAACGTTAACCTTATCCATAAGTGGAGCGCATTTGAGGATTGTACTATCGTACTATTATTACTCAAAATAGATGAGTGATAAATTGAATAGCTAGGTAGTGGAATTGGAATTCCTTACCAAAGAAGGCAATATACAGCTATCAATTGTACGAGTAAATTCCAGCTGGCACCTCTCTCTCTGCAACGGTCATCATCTTCCTCCAAGTATAAATAGAAGACTCAAATGGAAGAAATGACAACCGTTACTGTTACTGTTCTAACGACTGTTCTATTACTACGTTCAAAGACTAAGAAGCATTCTGACATCATAATTTAAATCTGTCATTCTAAGTCTTAGAACAATTTGAGTTGTATTTTGTAAACACCTCTGATAGTATATCAAGTGTTCCTTAACATTCATTCTTATTCTTAAGTTTGTTTGAGAAGTCTCTTGTTAAGTTTAACTTGAGCATTTGAGAAGTCTCTTGTTTAGTGAAACTTGAGCACTTGAGAAGTCTCTTGCAAGTGTGCTTGAGCAATTTGTAATCTTTAGTAGATTATAGTGAAAATCTCTTGTTAGTAACAAGGGGACTGGAGTACTCTCGATTTGTGAGGGGAACCAGGATAAATTCTGTGTCTTTCTTTCTCTCTCTCAGCATCCTCTTTTATTTTGTGTTTTATCCGCTGCAAACTTGGTTTTATTTCGAAAAAGTTTTAATTCTAAAAACACAATTCAACCCCCCCCCCCCCCCCCCCCCCCCCCTTCTTGTGTTTTTCCACCTTCAGTCTAGGTTTTAGCAAGCGCTTGTGGCACGTATAGCCGACTTAAAAATGTTATTTTGTAAGTCGGCTATTAGTAACCGACCTATGAAAAAAAAAATTCTGCAGATTTTTGTTTCTATAATAGCACCTATTTCTCCTGTACAATATATATATATATATACTGCAACATCTATTCATCAATAGAAATATACGCCAATATCATATTATATTCCATTACCATATCTCAAAATAAAAGCGTGGAAGTAAAAATATTGTCATTTCAAATTAAAATATCATTGTAATCAAAATAAGTACACAACCACAATAAATATAACTAGTTTTATAAAAAAGTTAGCATAAACAAAGAGTAACTACCTAGGTGAAATAGCAACTACGTATTTATCAAAATACAATAAAAACTAGAAACCTTAAAGACCAGCCAATATCCAACACATAATTACACCTTAATTCATATCATTGTCCGTATTTGCTTCAATATGTTCCAATATCATGTTTGCACAGCGTTCTTGAACATTTTTAACTTCATCTTTTTGAAATGGCTTTGAATCCCTAAATATCTGTATAAATAAATGTTGACATAACATTAAATTACTATATCAACATAAAAAATTGTACTTAATTATTAAGTGATACATGCAACTTGTTAACACAATTCTATTACTTACTTGTGTCCATGAACCAACATGAGTCGCAGATACAATGTTCAACATGTGAATCATGCTGAAATAGCCGCACTCATAACTAGCGTTTTGCTTTTGACTCTAAAATTTAATATGATCAAATTAATGTGAACGTCACTTAGTCAGTAAATATCATTCAACAACTGTTATATATATAGAATTATTCATTTAAATATAAAGTTGACAACTTACGGTGGAAAATAATCAATCCACTTTCTTCTGCTTTCTTGCACGTTGTAACATATTATAAGCTACCAAAGTTCTACAAATTTTTTTTAGAATCAGAAAAATTTATTATTAATAGATATTCAAAAGCAAAAGTAATGGTCATGGACTAAAATGGTACAAAACCAAAACTACAAACACAGTGCATGAATAACAAAAATAAAAAATGCCAAACCATAACAGATACAAAGCCTACATCCAGAGACTCTATATGTCACATAGTTTATGTACGGTATATAAATTGAATACTTACGTGTCAAGAATTTCATAGATTTTTTTTATCCGGCCTTTTTCCCAATGAACATAGAAAGACTACTTCAAACTTCGTTAGATTAAGGATGAACAATTACCAATGATGACTACAAAGGCAACATACAATTTAATGTGTTAAATTAATTTCTATCAATCATAAATGATTGACTATAACAAGAAAAAATATTCTTACTTGTTAAAATAAGGAGCAAGGTAACATATTTTTCTATCATAATACATCTTTTGTATGTATGACTGAACACTACCACACTCATTTTGACTATGAGTGAAATGCGGATCAATAAATCCATAAACATTATGGTTGCCCAATTCCATACAATGGCAGTATAGATATCTACAACACATTGGAAGTTATTTACATTATAAATATAATTAAGTACATAATAAATTAATAAATTAAAAAATAAAATATACTCACAGGAGCCACACTTATAAAATAGTGATGTCTAATTCTTTTGTACCCATACATAAGTCTATAATATCTTCCCTTGGGAGCTCAATAAAGGCACATGCCCCACCGAATTCACAATTCAACTTCAAAGTTTGATCCATATACATATTGTTCTTTATGGTGTCTATTTGTTCTTTATTCATAACAGGCGGGGTGCCGGAATATATATATATATATATATATATATATATATATATATATATATATATATATATATATATATATATATAAGAATGAGATCCAAAGAATTATCGAATTTCCACACCTCCACCAACACCCCGAACACGACCATGGTGCTCACCTCCCCTTGTGGCTTCTGTCAAAATATCGCGTCGTCCTTGTTGGACAAAGGTCCCTTCTGACACCAGAGAATCCTACAAATATCACCAATTCGTCAACATGAATAATAAATAGTAAAAACCGGATCAATATGTCACCAAGACAACATCAGTTCAACACTCATAAAAACAATTCAACAAATAGCATCAGTTCAACATTAGTAATTAATATGGAGATTCTGAATATACTTAACAAGTGTCTAGAGTATATTTTAACATGATCCATTATATATTAGATGTTGGAATTGGATAGTGTGTTACTTGACTTATTTCTTTTAATATTTAGCATTTTACATTTGTTCTAAAACAAGGACATTGAACCAATTGTTAGTTGGTTCAGTGGTGATTGACGCTGAATTTGGTAGGAAGGACCACAATTCGATCCCCCGCAACTGCGATCGGGAGGGGGCTGAAGCCATTTGATGCCAGAACTGACCCCTAAATCAGATTCAACTAGTGGTGAAAGAAAAAAAAAGAACATTGAAAAAATTCAAGACTCATTTAAACATACTATAACAAATAATTAATTGAATATCAACCTAATAAAGAAGAAAAAAATACTTGACATTAATTATTTCACATGTTAAGAAACATCATTCGTGGAATTTCAAAACTAAGGAGTAAATATTTTGTACAAAAGCCATTGACATTAATTCTTCTAATTAACATCTAACTGAAACTAGTACTAATATAATTTACATATTGATAAAATTGCCAAAGGAGTTGAATTATTAAGTAAATGGATTTTTTTTAAGAGAATATATGGAACAAGATGTATTGCACAGAGATAATGAGGTATAATGTTAGCTTTGGTCGAGTTTGTTTTCCCGATTCATCAAGTCATGGTAGTATAGTAATAGTAGTACACACATAGGTTGACCAAGAATACTTAATGTGAACAAAAGAAAAAACATAACAAAAAACTATTATGAAATTAAAATTTAGAAATCCCTCTAGTTTATCCAATGTATGTATACTTATAGAACATTCAATTCATTCATACTTATGAAAATTAAAACTTAGATTTGTAGGTTACATACCTACTCAAGATTGAGAGTTCGATTTCTGAGATTGAAAACACCAAAAGCTGCAACGGTAAAGAGATTATAAAGGGTTCAAAGTTAGGGTTTTCAGTGAAGAAGAAGTTGCGACAGTGAAGATAGTTCAAAGGAATATGCAGTGAAGAAGAAGAAGGTTCCTGACGGTGAAAAAGAAAATTGTTCCATCGTGACAATGAAGTTCTTATGTTTTTTTTTTAATAAAGAATGGATCATATAAAAAAAAAAAGGAGGATTATACTTATCTTCCCCTGAAATTATTAAAAAACAAATCCGTATTTTACTTTTTATAATAAGATTTGGATTTAGTTTAAAAGATTTGATTTTTTCTTATCAAAGATTTGATTTTTCTTTTTATTTTTTTATCAATTATTTTATTTTATTTTTTTATCAAAGATTTAATTTTTCTTTAAAAAAATTAGGATTTGTTTTTTTTATAATAAGGGACTGTGTTCGATTCCCGTATGCTGCATATTATAATTTAGTTTAAAAGATTAAATTATACTTCTTAAGTCAGGTGAGAGACACCTGACTTAAGAAAAAATGTTTCTTATGTCAATCAAGAGACACCTGACTTAATAAAAAGGGTTTCTTAAGCCAAGTGAGCTACACGTGACTTAACAACAAGGTTTTGAATTTTATATTAATCGTTATTAAGTCGGTTGACAACGGAACTGTCTTAAGAAAGTTAAATTTATTTACGAAACTGCAACCGTGCATTTTCTTAAGTCAGGTGGAAGCATTAACTGACTTAAAAACTTTTCTATAAAGGTATTTTTGTACTAGTGTTTTCCTGTGTATATATAGCAAAAACTCAATAATTTTATTTTTTTGGCATAAGTTGGGTGCCCTTTGCATGCAACTGCAGAGACTAATTCCTCAAGCTTTGTGGGGCTCAAATGGATTGCAAACTTTCTCTAACACTGTTGCATGCCCAAGTCATGAATCGAGCCTATGACCTTGGTTAAGCTAGAAGAAACTCACGTCATCTCATATAAGTTCTATCGGGTCACTCAATAACAAAATATTGTTGTAATTAAACAATATATTAAGTTCAATTGGTTAATGAGTTTCGCTGGAACTGATCGTTCGGGAGAACTCGAGTTTGATTTATGGTGGGAACAACTTTAGGTTAGACTTTATTTACCTCACAGCCGAACACTGAATTACCAAAGTCCCCGTCGTCTAAGAACCAAATGGTTAATAACAAAAAAAAATTATTGTTGTCATTGAATTAAAAAATTACTCAAAAATCTTTTAAATTGAATTATATAAATTACAACCAAGTTATATAAGAGTTAAATAAGTTTTTGGTCCTTATAAATATCTCGAATTTTATTTTTAGTCCATATAAAGAATTTCAACAACTCGTGGTCCTCAAAATATTTTCTATCACCATTTTTGGTCTATATTTTTAATCAACTCTTTAGTACTTGTGCGTTTTTAAATGGTTGTGTATTTATTTTTATAATATTTTATGAACATCTCCCACAAATTAAGTTTTAGAATTTTTTTCTGATAAGATGGATTATTTATTAATTTTTAAGTTTAAAAAACTTAAAAGTTCATATTTAATTCATCCCCTATTAAAAAAAATTAAACTTAAAAAATTGAAAGTTTCTATACGACTATAATGTACTAAGCATGCTTGCGAAAAAATTCAAAAATTCGCATGATATATATTAGTTGGCTGAAAAATAATAACAAAAAATAGTTATAAAAAATATCTAAAGACGAAATATTTTATAATAAGATTAAAAACACGAAATTTAAAACAAATTTATAGGAACCATAGTCATATCTAACACGCTATTTAAATAATCGAACCTCAACAGAAATGTCAAAATTGTTAGCGTTGGACACCATCATGAATGTCGAACATATTCCTCCACGGTGGAGTATATGTGAGTTTCTCTTGGCTTACTATTTCGTACCAAAATGGGTTATGACAGCATAGCATATCACCCTACCGTCCGATCTCAATCAAACGGACCATATTTAATTGACTGCAGTGCAGTTATCTCTCTCCGACTGCACTGAATCTAGGTCCCCCCATTCGGAATTGGATCCTATGCAGTTGACTGCACTGCAGTTGGTGAATATATAGACCGCCCGATCATAATCGGACAGTTATGATTTAAAGAATAAATTTTAATTTGTTTTTTAAATATAAAATTGAGTTTTAATTATGATCGTCTGATCTAAAAATAAATGGTTTAGATCTGACTGCACTCAATCCTGGTCCCCCCAATCAGGATTCGGAAGATCCCGCTCGAGATTCTTTGTCGCTCAACAGAAGCTGTACCAACCTTCATGATACAAAGATGATACCACCTCTGTATTCAGACACAGGTAACTAATTTCATATAAACCTAACACTAATTAAGGATAAATTTTTATAATAGTTAGTGTTTGATCCTTATGAAATGTTTCTACTTTTGAAATTTTGATATCTATGTGTTGTTAGTATGATTGGATGGATTTGCATTTTCCCGTGACTTCCAATGATGATTCCATTCCCAAACTCACTCTGTTACATACTAGTGTTATTCCGTAAAATTCGTAGCAAAGATTTGGATTCTTTGTTGTTGTTCCTCTTCTTCTTCAACATAGAAAGGGGGAAAAACAAAGGGTTTATTATTATTATTATTGGTTGATCATATTTCTGCATTTTCCGTACACAACTATAAACAACTTGTTTGACATTTATTATTGGAGAATGAATAAGCTATGAAACACAGTCTGCCCCGGTGTGGGACACCGACACGACACCTACACTTATGATTATGTCATTTTCTCAAATTATTATTGGTGTCGACGTGTTAGTGTTGCGTGCGTGTCTGTGCTTCATAGTGAATAAATTTTGTTTGAAATTGTTTAGTTCTTATAGCTAAATAAAGTACTCTCTCTAGTCTTAAATATAAGTGAGGGTCCAAAAATATTTAGTTCAAATACATTTAGACCGTTGCATATATTTATCTAGGTACTCATGTTATGTTGGGTTTCAGGTGTTAGTGGTTTTGGTTAAGTCTCACACTGACTATGAATGAACAAACTGTTGGATGTATTAGAGAGATGATCCATATAGCTAATGACTAAAGATTTTGGATCTTAATCTTGTGGTCCTGGAACATCGGCCTGTTGTTTCTCCCGATGTTCATCCAGACTCCCAAACATGTTCATCAGGTCTCGCCCGTGAGACACGAACACGAGTTTCATAATATATAATGACCATTATCAAGTCCAAAATATTAAATGTTAGTCTCCCATTCATGTAATTTACAACTCAGTTCCTGTTGTTTCTTTCTTTTTGATTCAATTACAATGTCTAGTAGTGCCTAACTGCCTGATTTCACTAACATTAAAACATATCTGGTTAAATTATAGATGGTGCTTTTATTTGCATGTCTAGATTCCAAAAACACATGATACTGGATTCATCTAAACTAGTTTAAGGAGTAACAATACTTGAGAATCTAGTTTCACAAGTTGTACAACATTCAGTGACAAACACAATTCTGAATATTCTGATGAACATAGTGATAGAAACTAGTACCAAATGCAAATTTTTTATGAACTAACAACATAACATAGACACTGTTTACATAATGACACTGTTACAAAGGAAAGACAGAACAAGGACACATTAAACAATGACTAGGTTACCATGGTTCTCACAATAACCACTTAATTAACTTCACAATAACCAATTCCCCTTGTCTTTCCCTGTTTATTCTTAAAACATAAACACACTTAACTGTTACACATAACTGATACACATAATTTAAGAGTTCTGATAAGAGTTCTAACACATAGTTCCATTGTAGAGTAATGCTTAGTAACTAGTAAGTTCATACCAAAGTTGCAATAAACTTTCCCTAAGCCACTCCCTCCAATTTGTTCTGAACCTTTTCAAGTTTGAATGACTTGAGATCCTCAATTAGTTCCTTCAATTTGGTGTGAGAAGAACCACCAAACTCTATAGCTTTCTTTGCAGCACCACTAAGTGCTTTGGCTCTTCTCCTCATTTCCAAACACTCTTCTCCACTTCCCATCAATAAACCAATTGCTTTTCCTATATCCTCCCTCTTCACAACATCATCCCCAAACTCATTCCAGTTTCTCCATTCTTTTGCTCCAACTGCGACACCGATCCTCAACACATCAACTAACAACCTCTCATTGTAAAACTGTTCGGCGAAAAGAGGCCAAGTAGCCAATGGCAAACCTGCATTCACACTTTCCATAATAGTATTCCACCCACAATGAGTCACCACAGCTCCAACTGCAGCATGTTCTAGTATCAGAAGTTGTGGTGCCCAACCCCATATCAAATAGCCTTTGTTTCTCTCCTTCATTCGCTTCTCAAACTCCTTCAAAAAAACACTATGTTCACCATCTTCAATTTTCCTTACAACCCAAATGAAATCATTACCCGAATCTTCAAGTGCATGAGCTATTTCAACAAGTTGAGGACTAGGGAACTTGTTCATGCTACCAAAACTAACATAGAGAACAGAATCCTCTTGTTTAGAATCAAGCCACTTAAGAACCTCATCTTCTTCTGCATCTTGTTCTATACCATGCCCTCTACCAGCTTTATCCGAATTATCTTGGTTCACCCACAAAGAAACTGGTCCCACACCCCAACTCTTGGTTCCCATTGCGGTTTTGTAATGATCCTCATAAGTACCGTCAATCTCATAATAGCTATCAAACAGTGATCCATAGCTTTTTCTCTCTGATTCTTTAATCATCTTCATCAAATAAGTATAATCATTTGATGCTCGAAGCCAATCTGGAAGTTGCAAACGTGTCATTTCCACCTTGTGAGGCAACCCAGGAAGCAGAAAACTCTCGCTATTCGAATTAACTTTCGCATGAGGGGAAAATACCTCAACAGAGTTCATTGCAGAATGAGCAAAGTAACTTCCACCAATACAAATCAACCTTGGAATTCCCAACTCTTCAGCAATATCAACAGTCCAAGGATAAAACATGTCTGTGACTATGAAATCAGGTTTCATGTCGCGGAACAGTTGTTTGAATTGCTCTTGAAGAACCATCAATCCTTGATAGATTTTGGAACGTATTTCATTAGGAGTGTCAGCATTGAAGCTTTCCATTCCTTGTGGCAAACCAGGTACTTGTGGAAACTTGACAACATGAGTTCTAATGGAACAACCGCGACTCGAATCACGGTCAATGGAGGTTTGAAAAACGGCTGCATTTGATGGTGTGGTGATTATGGTAACATCCACACCATGAATGGCAAAGAGCCTTGCTATGTCTACTACGAAAATGAGGTGACTTTTTGATATGAAGGGGAGAAAAACAGCATTTAGCATTTTTTTAGCTTCAACTTGGACACCAAAGGATTCCATCAGATTCTAGCTTTGGTTTTAACTTTTAGTTATGCCAAAGGTTTTGATAGGAGGAGATAACGTTTTTCTTTCCTACTGATGAATTTATATTGGTATATTGGTTCATCTACTTCTACTTATCTACTTACAATATATTAAAAGAAACTACTATTAAAAATCCAATATATTAGGGTAATTTTGTCAACATAATAAATATGTTTTACCTCGCCTCCCCTCCTCCTCGGTTGAACCAAACAAGCCCTTAAGTTTTATATTAATATTTAGTTTGTTATTATCTTTTTTTTAAAAAAAATATTTTACCAAATAACTAAAAAACAATAACCAAACAACTTTATTTTTTTTAAAAAGTTATTATTTTGACTTTTAGTTTTGAGATAGTTTTTAAGACTTAAAAAAATCAGGTCAAATGGACCTTTAATATATTTTAAATGAGATTGAGACCAAAACTCAAAACTGTATTATTTTAAAATAAGGAATTAATTTTTATAAAAAAATAAAATAAAAAATAGCAAGTTAAAACTGGAAAATACTTATATAGGCACAAATATAAATAATAGTTGTTAGGCACTCTCACAAGAAGTGAAAAAATTTAAGAAAAAATGAATTGAAGTGATATAAATTGATGTGACAATTTTATTTATTTTTTAATTTTATTAATTTATATGAGTGTGCCTAAATTTTATGCCTAAATAGTTGTGCCTATGTAAGACTTTCTCGTCAAAACTATATGTAAGCACTATGAACAAGCATATACTCGTGTCTCGTGCTATGCGTGGGCTTTTAAATAGTAATATTTAATCGTGGTAACGTCCCACAAATCGCTTTCCAATCAATTAAAATTTATGACATGTTGATTTAAATGTCTTTTTTTTTTATGCAAGTTGAAATTCCTTTCCATTGAAGCATAAGGACCTATGAAGCCCCGATACTTTAAAATTGGTGAAGTATCGTGTCCGATATGCACCTAATACCGATATTCTTCTGATACGTTCCGATACTCGTATCGGAAAAGTATCAGTTAAATCTTTATTTTTAAATAAAAAAATAATATCTGATACGCGTCTGATACTTTCAGATACTCGTATCGGAAAAGTATCGGTTAAATATTTGTTTTTAAATAAAAAATAATATCAGATACAATCCGTGTTTCCTAATTCCTAGTGAATGTGAAACTATTATGTTGTTACACGGGTAACTAACTATGTCTTTTTTTGGATGGTACTAATGATGCTCTTTTTGTATAATACTTAACTTAAAATGTATAACTTAAAATATACTGGTGATCGTTATTTTTTAGGACAATATTAATGAAACACAAATACTTAACTTAGTATTAATGATCTTAATTTATTATAATTAGTATTTTTTGTCTTTGTCACTGTTATGAAGTCACTATTGTGTCCTACTATATAACAGTTTGTTAAGTATTTGAGATTGTCTCGAAATTCTAGTATAAGAATGAATGCTTTATGCTTTTAATTGGTCAGCTGCATGACCTATATAATTGTGTGATATTGCTACAAGATTGACTTGTTGAAGAGGTTTGATGTCATGACTATTATATTTTTTTGAGATATTATATGTCTTTAGTTGGGACTGAGAAGCCCTTGTATGTTGAACCTCAAACTATTTTGCTCTTGTGCAAGCTAATTGACTTGTGTGTACTCTTTGTACAATGAACTATTGTCGTTTATAATAATAATTATAATTATAATAATTTTTTGTCTTTCAAAAAAAATTATCATTATTAATATTATTGATTTTAGTCATGTTTATACATTGTGCATTTATATATTTAATTTTAAAATTAATTTTTAAATAACGTGTCGCGCCAGTATCGGATATGAATTTTTTAAAATTTTCATATATCGGTGTATCGGTATTGTATCGTATCCGTATCGTGTCGCGTATTGAACTTGGATTTTTCTTTTCCTTCACTTTCTCCCTCTCTCACGGCAAACACATCTCATAAGGACAAGGTAAGGACAAGGTTAGAAACCACATCTCATAAGTTCCTTATTCTTTTAATAACTAAAATTAACATTCAAATAGTGTAGGAAGCGGAATACATGTTAAATTATGAGACATCGAAAGAAAACTAGAAATACCATTTTTCTTGCTTATGGTAGTAATGTTGCAATGCTGATGTTGAACTAATAAATCCAAATGTTATGATAGTTGTAATCTTCTCCCCTTGTAATGATGTTGTACTAATAAGACAAAAATTGGGCATATACATTAGTTTTAAATTTGGGTGAAAATGCTTAAAATTGGGATTGGTTTGATGTATTTTTCTGCATAAAATGGGGCTGATTTACAATATTTTTCTGCATTAAAATGGGATTGGATTGCTGCATTTTCTGCATAAAAACAAGGGACTGGTTTACTTTATTTTCTGCATAAAGAATAGGACTGGTTGTTGTATTTTTCTGCATTAAAATAGGACTGGTTTTCTCTTATTTTCTGCATAATTCAGCATGTTTAATGCTGCTCCAACTCACTCTGTTTTGCGTCTTTTTCAGCGATTATAGGTGCTGTAGGTCCCCAAAATTATTAGTACAACATCATCAAATGATCTTCACCAAGTTGGAAACTTAGAACTTGGATGGACTAGGACAAAGTAAAAATTATTTAATTAGGTTCTAACTTAGAACTAACACTAAGTGCCCATATATAAAATGGGATGTGGTAAAATCTATATATCCATAATACTATCCGAATGTGTGTTTAATATGTATGTAAATAAGTTGATCGAGAATATATAATGGACTTGGGCCATGTTCAAGAATTAAAATGTTAAGTCATGGTTCATCAGGCACCAGACAAACTGCTCTAGATAGTAGTTTGGCGGTTGGTTGAAATTTCGAAAAAGAATTCCACATGACGATAAGATGAGTATGATCGCGCTATAGCCCTTTATAGGGAATTTAGCCGGCTAGCTAGACCTCTTGAGACTACTCACCTCAAGTTGTCTATAAAATGAATTTAGATAAATTATGTGTGTGACACCTTTATTTATGCTATGATATAACCTATAATTATGTTGAACGCAATAACAAATTAACTATTAAGTAATTTTCCCCATGATACTAACTTTTTAGGTAGGTGGAAACATTGAGACGAAGTTACTGTCTCACTTCTCACTATTTGTCTACAGATAAGCAGGTTGAGCAAGATAAGGGTAAGAAGAAAGCGGATGCTTGAAGTTGTGCATGAGTTTACCTATGCTAGCTTATTTTTTATTATTATTATTATTATTATTACTATTATTATTATTATTGTTATTATTATCTCTTTCGTCATGTTATAACTCGATGTTATTTGGAACTATGTTAAGACTATTTCCATCATGTATGCAACATTTCAGACTCTTGTACACTAGTGTTGGATTTCATGCACTTATGTATCGTCCAGACAAAATTCTATTGTTATTTTAATGTATCCAGTACCACTATGTTATGTCCATCTGAATTATTCTAGACAATTTTTTTTAGTATGGATGTTACAATTGGTATCAGAGCTTGGTACAATTTTTTTGAACAAGTTTTTTTTTTTAACAATCCAAAATGAGATGTATATATATATAAAAAGGAAAAAAATAGTCTCCCTAGTACAAGATGTGTCAAGCTAGACTACCAGAGTTTACAAAAAGTCACATAAAGATAACCAAAACATTTCATACAAGACCCAGAGACTAGACCACCAACTATGACAATTAGAAGCTAAAATAACACTTGTTGCTTTTAACCACCTAAAAGAATGGAGCTTGATCTTGTCCAACATCTGAGTAGGAGTGCTGGCTGAGCCTCGAAACAACCTATGATTTCTCTTCGTCCACACGACCCAGACGCAAGCAAGTCAAATGAGCTGCAAAAAGGAGCGACGTTCCCGAGAACCACCTGCTGAATAAGTAAACTGGACAAAGTGATCCCGTAATAAAGTGTACTCCACAACCGAGACGCCGAGCCACGAACAAACTAATGCCCACAGAGAGCCAAAAGTACCACAAGAGAGAAATAAATGGTGAGCTGACTCCATCTCCTCACAACTAGAAACGCACAGGTCGGCTGCAGGAGATAATATGCCTCGAGTGACCAGGTTTGCTTTTGTTGGCAACCTGTCCCGCAATAGACGTCATGCAAAAATGGAGACCTTCAACGGAACCTGAGAATGCCAAATGAGTTTTTCTGCGTCGTCCATGGAAGCCGAAACCTGAGAAGTCAAAAGTTGATATGCTCCTCGGACAGTGTAGCCTTTGTCAGGGTCAGGTTGTCACTGCCACCTATCTGAAAATTGATCCTGCAATGAACGGATTAGAAGTAAAGACTGACACTCCCTCAAATCCTCCTCCTCTCACCCCTTCAGCTGCCTCCGCCACACCCACGCGGCTCCCTCTGCTCCCCACGCTAACGGGAACATCTCGGCCACCGTACACCATCCGCCAAGTCAAACAAAACGCCCATACCTATCACACAAAGGAATCCCATCCAATCAGGGATCGGTCTAGAAAAAAGTATCTGACACGCTGATTAAAATTGCCGTCTTCGAAACTCCAAAGGTTTGGTCTAGTGGTAAAAAGACAAGTCTTGAATCGGAGAGATCCCGGGTTTGAGCCTCGCTGGTATCTTTGGAGGAAGGTAAACGTAATTATCTTTGTAAGTGTTCTTTGAGCCATAAGGTCTTATCTGCCTTGGATTGGGGCACCATCCCCTCACCCTAAATTTCTTTTATCAAAAAAATAAATTTGTCGTCTCCGTGTTACTCTATGTACCAAAATATAAGTCATTTTATCTATATTACACAAATTAAGACATGCAATTAATGTTGATTGGAAAAAAGATATTATAAGTTAGTTTATAAAATTCTCCTTCATTAATTATATGGAAAAAATAAAAGGTTAAATATTTTTTTAATTCCTACATTTTACGAAATTGTCAAGAATGGTCCCCACATTTTAAATATGGTAAAAAAATTCTCATAGTTTTTTCATTATCAAGAATTTCAAGGTCAACTAATAGAATGCTTATTGGTGCTTCCCACCATTTTAATTTTAGTCCCTATAATTTACAAAATACGCATAAATGATCCCTATATTTTAAAAAGTTATGGGTTTTTTATGACATTTTTAAAATATAGGGACTATTTTTGCTTATTTCACAAAATGTATAGACTAAAATTTAAATTGTGGGGTCTACTAATAATTATTATGTTAGCTGATATGAAAAAACCAGACGGAATGAACCTTGTTTATTTATGAAAAGTCAACTATAAATATATCTTTTTACAAAGAACAATTGAATAATTGTGATATCTAAAAAGTACACATTAATTATACTATCAACTTTTTTTAATACATGAAAAAAAATTCAATAGGGGCTTATGATAAAGGATTAGAGGAGTATGATTTAAAGTTTGAATTAAATTACAGATTAAATATAAAGTCAACTGTTTGATTTATGGGGGAAATAATTTTAGGCTAGACTTTATTTAACTCACGGCCAAACGCTGAATTACTAAAATCTTTGTCCTCTATGAACCAAAGGATTAATAAATAAATAAAAAATTGTTGTCATTTAATTAAAAATTACTCAAAAATCTTTTAAATTGAATTATATAAAAAAGTTAAATAAGTTATTTATCTTTATAAATATCTTGAATTTTATTTTTAGTAGTATGATCAGAATTCGAACCCAATTCCTTCACCGTATATGTGAGTTTATACTCCGTCTAAAAAAACACATTCAAATTTCAAAACATACCAAAATGGGTTACGATAACATACGACCCAATCAGGATTCGGAAGATCCCGCTTGAGATTCTTTGTCGCTCAACAGAAGCTGTACCAACCTTCATGATACAAAGATGATACCACCTCTGTATTCAGACACAGGTAACTAATTTCATCAAAACCTAGCACTAATTAATGATAAATTTTGATAATAGTATGAAATGTTTCTACTTTTAATTTTGATACCTATGTACTGTATTGTTTGTTGGATTGGATGAATATGCCTTTTTCCGTGACTTTGAATGATGATTCCATTCCCAAACTTACTCTGTTACATACTAGTATTATTTTCATAGGAAAGATTTGGATTCTTTGTTCTTCTTCTTCAACATAGAAAGGGGGAAGAACAAAGGGTTTTATTATTATTATTATTATTATTGATCATATTTCTGCATTTTCCGTGCACAACTATAAACAACTTGTTTGACATTTATTATTGGAGAATGAATAAGCTATGAAACTCAGACACTCCTCACATTAGGTGTGTCCCGGTGTCGGACACAGATAAGACACCGACACTTATGATTATACTAAATTATGTTATTTTCTCAAATTATTATCGGTGTCGACGTGTCAGTGTAGTATATGGTGTCCGTGTCTTTGTCCGTGCTTCATAGTGAATAAGTTTTGTTTGAAATTGTTTAGTTCTTTTAGATAAATAAAGTACTCTTTTTAGTCTTAAATATAAGTGAGTGTCAAAAGATATTTAGTTCAAATACGTTTAGATTTTTGCTTATATTTAAGATCGAAGAGAGTAGTTTGGTACTATGTTCTGTTGGGTTTCAAGTGTTAGTGGTTCGGGTTAAGTCTCACAGTCACATTAACTATGAATGAACAAAATGTTGAATATATAAGAGAGATGATCCATATAGCTAATGACTAATGATTTTGGATCTTGATCTTGTGGTCCCAGAACTTCGGCCTGATGTTTCTCGCGATGCTCCTCCAGACTCCCAAACATGTTCATCATGTCTCCCCCGTGAGACATGAACACGAGTTTCAAAATATATAATGACCATTATCAAGTGATGACTATTAAATGTTAGTCTCCCAATTCCTGTAATTTACAACCCAGCTCCTGTTGTTGCTTTTATATGCATGTCTAGATTCCAAAAACACATGATATTGGATTCATCTAGTTTCAAAAGTTGTACAACATTCAATGACAAACACAATTCTGAATATTCTGATGAACATAGTGATAGAAACTAGTACCAAATGTAAATTATTTATGAATCAACAACATAATATCATTGATCTAACCTCTGCAGAAGGAATTCTCAATCAGAGATTCATACAAATACAAACACAATGTTTACACAGACACTGTTACAAAGGAAAGACAGAACAAGGACACTAAACAATGACTAGGTTAGCATGGTTCTCTAAATAACCACTTAATTAACTTCACAATAACCAATTCCCCTTGTCTTTCCTTATTTATTCTAAAAACATAAACACACTTAACTGTTACACATAACTGATACACATAATTTCAAGGCTTAATCATCATTTTCATCCCCGTAAGTTCGCGATTTTTTTGTTTTAGTCCCTGTATTTTTTTTTTTGCAAATTAATCCCTATATGTTTAAATATTTTGGTTTTAGTCCCTTAAAACTAAAATCTGTAGGAAAATCCGTAGGAAACCAACGAATTTTCCTGCAGATTTTCTTGCGGATTTTAGCTTTAGGGACTAAAATAAAAAAGATTTACAAATGCAGAGACTAATTTGCAACAAAAAAAGATACAGTGACTAAAACCAAAAATTTATGAACTTACAGGGACGAAAATGATATTTAAGCCTAATTTCAATTAAAAAACATAACTGCATAACTAACTTTGCCCTCTCCTCTAATAAGAGTTCTAACACATAGTTCCATTGTAGAGTAATGCTTACTAAGTTCATACCAAAGTTGCAATAAACTGTCCCTAAGCCACTCCCTCCAATTTGTTCTTAACCTTTTCAAGTTTGAATGACTTGAGATCCTCAATCAGTTCCTTCAATTTGGTGTGAGAAGAACCACCAAACTCTATAGCTTTCTTTGCAGCACCACTAAGTGCTTTGGCTCTTTTCCTCATTTCCAAACACTCTTCTCCACTTCCCATCAACAAACCAATTGCTTTTCCTATATCCTCCCTCTTCACAACATCATCTCCAAACTCATTCCAGTTTCTCCATTCTTTTGCTCCAACTGCGACACCGATCCTCAACACATCAACTAACAACCTCTCATTGTAAAACTGTTCGGCGAAAAGAGGCCAAGTAGCCAATGGCAAACCTGCATTCACACTTTCCATAATAGTGTTCCACCCACAATGAGTCACCACAGCTCCAACTGCAGAATGTTCTAGTATCAGAAGTTGTGGTGCCCAACCCCATATCAAATAGCCCTTGTTTCTTTCCGTCATTCGCTTCTCAAACTCCTTAAAAAATTCACCATCTTCACCATCTTCAATTTTCCTTACAACCCAAATGAAATCATTACCAGAATCTTCAAGTGCATGAGCTATTTCAACAAGTTGAGGACTAGAGAACTTGTTCATGCTACCAAAACTAACATAGAGAACAGAATCCTCTTGTTTAGAATCAAGCCACTTAAGAACCTCATCTTCTTCTGCATCTTGTTCTATACCATGCCCTCTACCAGCTTTATCCGAATTATCTTGGTTCACCCACAAAGAAACTGGTCCCACACCCCAACTCTTGGTTCCCATTGCGGTTTTGTAATGATCCTCATAAGTACCGTCAATCTCATAATAGCTATCAAACAGTGATCCATAGCTTTTTCTCTCTGATTCTTTAATCATCTTCATCAAATAAGTATAATCATTCGGTGCTCGAAGCCAATCTGGAAGTTGCAAACGTGTCATTTCCACCTTGTGAGGCAACCCAGGAAGCAGAAAACTCTCGCTATTCGAATTAACTTTCGCATGAGGGGAAAATACCTCAACAGAGTTCATTGCAGAATGAGCAAAGTAACTTCCACCAATACAAATCAACCTTGGAATTCCCAACTCTTCAGCAATATCAACAGTCCAAGGATAAAACATGTCTGTGACTATGAAATCAGGTTTCATGTCGCGGAACAGTTGTTTGAATTGCTCTTGAAGAACCATCGATCCTTGATAGATTTTGGAACGTATTTCATTAGGAGTGTCAGCATTGAAGCTTTCCATTCCTTGTGGCAAACCAGGTACTTGTGGAAACTTGACAACATGAGTTCTAATGGAACAACCGCGACTCGAATCACGGTCAATGGAGGTTTGAAAAACGGCTGCATTTGATGGTGTGGTGATTATGGTAACATCCACACCATGAATGGCAAAGAGCCTTGCTATGTCTACTACGAAAATGAGGTGACTTTTTTATATGAAGGGGAGAAAAACAGCATTTAGCATTTTTTCAACTTCAACTTGGACACCAAAGGATTCCATCAGAATCTAGTTTTGGTTTTAATTATGCCAAAGGTTTTGATAGGAGGAGATAACGTTTTTCTTTCCTAATGATGAATTGATATTGGTTCTCTTATTATGAAATCTCAAAATTTTTAGCCCATATAATAATAATTATGTATTTTTTATATTGTGCATTAATAGATTTGTGGTAGGCTATAATTTTTTTTATTGTAAGGTCTTTGGATTCTTACGTGACATATTTTGTGCATAGTTTGACTCTAGTTATTTTAAATTATTTTATATTAAATTATTATTATTTTTTTAAAATATAAAATCTGATATAAAGACCAAAACTGAATTATTTTAAAATAAGGAATTAATTTTTATAAAAACATTAATAATAGGAAGTCAAAATCAAATCAAAACTATCATGCAAGTACACTGTGAATCAAGCATATACTCCGTACTCGTGCTATGCGTGGGCCTTTTTATAATCAATTTGGTAATGCCAGCCCCACAAATTGCTTTACAATCAATTTGGATTTACGTACACGTTGATTAAAATTGTTGTCTCCTTGTTACCTTGAAACGTTACAAGCGGTTCCAATAAATACAGTACTCCATTTGTCTCTCGTTATAAACACCATTTTAAAGATAAAATTTGTCTTTATTTTTAATTTCCTAAACATATTTATTACTTTTCCAAACGTAACTATACATGAATAATTATACATGAATAAAAGATAAACGGCCAATAAGTTGTAATGTTAAATTCTACTTTGAATTGAAATATGAAAAGTCAACTACAAATAGTATATTTTTCACCAAGGATACTATTAAATGATACTACTTTCACTTATTATGCTTTGATCATACTTTCTTAATAATATATAAATATAAGCATATAAGATCTTGTTTGATTTGTTTTGATGAGTATTTTCAAAATATCCAATTTTTATAATTTTTTTTTATAGAGAATTAAAGATATTAGTTATCAAAATCGTATATTGACATACGTGTAGTGGTCAAACTAGTTCTTTTATTTTGGGACGGAGGTAGTAATTGGGATATCCAAAAAGTATACATTAATTACATTAGAGTTTTTCTATCATGTGCAAATTTGCACATGTTAAGAAGTTTAAAAAAGTAAGTTTGCATGGGAACTTGTGCATTTTTTATTAAATGTGTAACTTTTGAATAAATAATTGGTGTTTTTCAATAAATAGTTACTATTTTTGGTTACCTTAACATGTGCAATCTTGCATATATTATACAAACTCATTACATTATAGGACTAGAGAGTATGATTTTAAAGTTTCAAACAAATTATATTTTATTGGTCATGCTAACTAGTGCCTCCGGGGCACTAGTTAAGAATACAAAAATAGTAATTTTTACATTAGAAACAACAATTTTCTTATTTTTCAAACATTAATTACACGCAATTTAATATATTATTACTATTTAAAATATCTTTAACTAGTGCCTTAGCATTTTCCATATTTTATTTGTAGACAGAATGATCATATCATATACAATTTGTACATAGATATAAGAGATTTCACGTTTAAACCCAAGACACACCATGTGTACCTGCTCTAATAATTTTAATAATTGTCGGTTAAATTAGTACTTACAAAACTTTTTTCTTTAGATTATATTTTCTCCGTTTTTTTTATTTGTCGTTTTAAGATAGTAACATTAAATTAAGAAAATGTATTTTTGCACTTTATCTTCATATTATACCCTAATTTTAATCTACTAATATATTTTTATTTTTTTCACACACTTTCTCTTTCCAATAAATTTTAATATATTAGTAAAAAAAAATTAAATATATTATGTAAAAAAAAATCAATATGCTTTGTACCAAAAAAAAATTAAAAAAAACTTTAGTTTTTCAAATATATAGCATTAATTAGTTTTATTGAAAAAGATAAGAGTAATTGACAATAGGTATAATCGACAAAATATATTCTTAAATTATCAAAACAACAAATAATTTAAAACAAAATTATTTTTCTAAAACGACAAATAAAAAGGAACGAAAAGTACTATCATATCATATAAATTTATTTTTTTGACGCACATCTGATCATCATATCATATACTAATCTATTAAAATTATATACTATGGAAATGTCAAAATTAGCCATCTTAAAACTAGACACATGGTAAATCTATTAAAATCATATACTATGGAAATGTTAAAATTAGCCATCTTTAAAACTAGACATATGGCTAAAATAAAATTATTTTTTCTCTTTAAACCTAAAAAAGTTATTAATATATATGCCTATTTTTCTAAAAAATTATACAGAGATCTATATTTTCATTCATATATTTTCTTATAATTTTTACGTGGACATTTATTTTTTACTCATATATTAATGGGTTAAATAAGTTTTTGGTCCCTATAAATATCTCGAAATTTGTTTTTAGTCCCTGTTAAAAAATTCATCAACGTTTGGTCCCTCATTTTATGTCACAATTTTGTATCCCTACTTTTAATCAAATTCTTGTTTATGTTCACATTTTTAAATTATTTTTTATATTGATGTTTATAATATTATAAGAACCTTTCCCACAAAAATTTATAATTTATTAACATGACATGAATTATTTATAAATTTTTATGCGCAAAAAAATAAAAAAATGCATATTTAATTCATTCCTTGTTAAAAAAATTTAAACTTTTGCAAGAGAGATTCTTATAAAGTACTAAACATAATCGCGAAAACAAATTTAAAATTTTGAATGATATACCTGAGTTGACTGAAAAATAGGGACCAAAAATCATGACAAGAAATATTTGATGGACAATAACTTGCTGAAATATCTTATAAGAACTAAAAACAAAATTTGAAATATTTACAGGGACTAAAAACATATTTAACTTTATATTAATACTAGTGTCCATACGGGCACTTCCGTCAGTCCGCTCATTTTGGTCATTTATCTTTTGTAATACGCATATATAAACTCTTTTTTTGTCTTATTTTTATTAAAAACAGCTGAATTTTTTTTAAAAATAATTTTTTATTAAAATTCAACACTATTTGGTCATACACACAGATATTTATAATTTTATCTTACATATATATCAAATATTTGTCTTTTTATCTTTTGATATGTATACAATATACTTGCATACATATCAAATAGCGGCATGTGCATATACACACGGATACTATACTAGTTAACAAATAAAATTAACACAAATTTGATATGTATGCATGTGTTCTTTATTGGATGCCTTTTTATCTTACATAGTCACCACTATTTGGTCATATTATTTGGACAAATTAACATTTTTAAAAAAATATCAAAAAAAGAAATCTATATATATATTATTTAGGAGCCTTTCCTCAAAGCATAACGTACACGTGGCAATCCCACAATGATTCTACTCTCACATTGTTTTGGCAATTAATGAATTAAATGATTTAGTTCAAAAAAAAAACAAGGATCAAAGTACAAGCATAATAAAAACGTGGTGTGCTCAAATTATGCAATTATTTCTCTAAGACAATCTATAAGCAATTAATTAATGAATTAAATGATTTAGTTAAAAAAAATATAAAAAAACAATCTCTAAGCAATTAATTAATACACTTTTTTTTGAACAAATCAGATCACATAAGCAAAGACAATATAAAAAAAATATTTCAAGCAAATCCTTAAAAAATAGCTATTTTGAATTTTGATCAAAACCTTAAAAAAATAGCTATTTTGAATTATGAATTATTATCAAAACCTTAAAAAAAGTAGCTATTTTGAATTTTGATAAAAGCTTTAAAAATGCTCTTCTTAGAATTATTTCCATATAGCTATTTTGAATTTTGATATGCTAACTATTTTGAATTTTGATCCGCAATTCTTAGAATTAAATGCTATTTATTTAATGTTCAAAGTCATTATACCTAAGCAATTGACTTATGTTCATGTGTTGTCATTATACCTACAAAAGGAAAGGCAATATTCATTTTTTTTCCACATAATCTCCCTATTAAAATCTGTGAATCCATATTAATGGCCCGAATATCTCCCCACGAAAAATATATTCTACCTAATTTAACTTTCACACATTTAATAATTAATAGAATATTCCTTAGGTTTATGCTTTATTTTGACCTATTTTACATCTATAAATAGTCTACACAATGTTATTTTCTATTCATCACACCCAATCTCAATACCAATTCTCTTATTTACAAATTACAAATTTACAAATTACAAATTCTAATGGCTCCAAAGTACGATTCAATTGCTTATTTGAATGCCTCAAAAGAAAACTGGAATGTGATGGTTAGGTTTGTGCTTAAAAAGAAACAATTCAAATAGTTACCTATTTTAGAATTTGAGAATTAATTCATATATACTATATAGTTAACCATATGCAAAACTTCAGAGATACTCCCTTAATTGTTGCTAGCCTCACAATTCTATATATACATGTGCGTTTCCATTTCAAAAAATATGGTAATGATACTATTATTTTATATTGGTTGAATAAAATTTTATTTCTTGAGTAGTTTTTCCTTTTTATTTCACTCTCACTAACTATTTCCTTTAATTTGTCATTTTTTTCTTAGTTTTGCAGGTTTAGTCTATTTTTATTTTTTTAATTGTTGGATATTTGCAGATTTTGCAGGTCTCTTGCTATTTTGTAATGCATTTCTAAAATATTAGTATCAAAGTTATTCTTGAATTTGTGAGTGAGTTTTATTCGTTACGGTATGTATTTACAAACTTTTGTTTGTTCTGAGATACGAGTCTATTTTTTATATACTGGACATGTCCTGTTTACATTTTTTTGTTTATTCTCATACTTCAATCTTCAAACTTATATTTATACTTTTTATTTGATTGTACATGTCAACTAAAGGGGCAAGTGACAAAGTAAACATTGATGCGGTTTGATTTTATTATGTTTGCTATATAGACCAATTTGTAGTTTTAGATTTAAAGATTGTATTTTATAATTTATATAATTTGAATGCAATATTGTAATATAGTTATATGGGGATTTATTTCAACCAACAAAAAACGAATATTGGTCTTTTTTCTATACTATAAAGTTGGTCTCTTAGTAATAGAAAATATATAGAATATGTTTTTTAGCAATAAAATTATGGGATGGTTCTTAATGATCAGCTAATGCGTTTTTAGGTAGGCAATACAAGACGATACATTAATTTATGAAATATTAGTCAAGAATTAGTTTAATAAATTAAATTTACGCATAATATTTTTGCACTATTATTTTTTTTGTTCAACATATATACATTAAGTTGATTTTATGTTTTTATAGATTATTGGTGGGAAAGATAGTGGGAGATATGATAAAAGTCATCACATTTTTATAAATTTGTTCGATCGCGCTCAATACTAAAATTTCTTTTTACATGGGAGGATTAATTCTTTATAAAATTTATCTAGATGATTTTCTATTGACGGGAAAGAAAGTGGGAGATATGATAAAAATGTCTTTTTACATGGGAGAGTTAATTCTTTATAAAATTCATATAAATGATTTTAAGATTTTATGGATTATTATTGACGGGAAAGAGAATGAGAGATATAATAAAAGTCATCACATTTTATAACTTTGTTCAATTGTGCTCAAAACTAAAGTGTCTTTTTTTTTTAGATATAAACAAAGTACTCTTTACATAATACCCTTTCCAAGATGTTTAACATAAAAATAAATTAATTAATATATAAACAACGGGAATATGTAAAATTAAAAGTTAAAAATTATTAAATTTGTTATTGTGGACTACACATATGAACACACAATTAAGTACTTGATTTCACAAAATACAATAATAAATTACTGTTAAAAAAAATTGGTATATTAGTACATTAATAATATATCATGAATCTCTCCATTTTCATTTATACCTAAAAATGAATCACTCAACATGTTTAAATTCTCTTGCTTGAAATGGAAAGTTTATATTATCAAATAATACATATAATTAAATTAAATGAATTATTAATAGATGGCAATGAAACTTGATGAATTAGTCCATATATAAAATAAAAAAACTTGATGAATTAAATTAAATGGAAAATAACCAATCAAATAATAATATGTACATGTTTTATTAATATAATAATAATTATAATATGCACGGTAGACAAATTTTTTACTATTTTAAATTATACCAGAGGACTAAAACTTTCAACAGTATTTGAGATCATCTTAAGAATGACGCAATGAAAAATTTCTTTTTAAAATATTAGTTTCTATTATTAGTTAATTTTAGTCTTTATTTACCTTTTTGTAACAAAAAAAAAGGACCAAAGTTCCAATTCAAACCTTCTCCGGCGGAAATTAACAATAATTTTTGTAACATTATATTTTTTACATGAGGCATTTTTATATAACATTTATATAAGATATTATATTTTTACTCATATATTAATATACAAAACTATTTTTTTGTAAATTATACAGGGTATTTTTTTTATTTATATGAGAACTATATTTATATTTATATTCATATATCAGTATGGAGAAATATTTTTGTTTATTTTGAAATTTATATTTCTCTTTTTTATTTATAATCTATAAGGGACTTATGTATTTATTTATATAATAATATGGGAACTATATTGTTTATTTTTTATATATTAATACAAGGACTTTTATATATAAATTATGCGAGGTTCATATTTATTTAATTTTTGAAGGAAATTATCTGAGCTTCTATATTTGTTTTATTTGAAGGTATTGATGTGGAAATGAAATAATAAAAGATATATTGGAATAATTTCTTTAGGTTTTCTGTTTTGTAATTGTTTTCTTTAGATATAGTGTCATTTTAATTATTTAAATTATATAAGATTGTAAATTATTATTTCATAATATAAATCATTTTCCATATGCAATAAAAAAAAAATTAAATTTTCAGTTTAAAGTAAAACATATTTTTTATAAGTCAATAAATCTACAACATATTTTTTATAGCCATTTATTAATACGGGGTCTTATTTGTAATTTAGACGGGACTTATATCTACTATATTCATATATTAATTTGAGAAATTTTTTCTAATTTTTATGGGGCATATATTTATTCCCACATTTTAATATGGGGCCTTTTTTGTTTTGTAATTTCTATAGGTACCTATATTTATAATCATATGTTAATATACATGGTCTATTTTTCTTCTTTTTCTTTTGTAATCTATAAGAGACCTATATTTATACTCACAAATTAATATATGTGGACTATTTCTTTCTAATTTATGAGTCCGTGAGTCTATATTCTTACTCATTTATATGAGGACTTATATTTATACGAGATTTATATTTTTAGTTATTTATTAATACAAGACTTTTTTATTTTGTTGTAGTTTTTTTATTTTGTTGTAGTTTATATGAGATCTATATTTATAGTTATATATTAGTAATCCGCTGTTCAAAAAAAAAAGTTATATATTAATAAGAAAAATGTCAATTATGGGGCCTATTTTTTTTGTAATTGCTACAGGGACCTATATTTATAATCTTATGTTAATATACAGGGTCTATTTTTTTTGTTTTTATTTTATAATCTATAAGAGACCAACATTTGTACTCACAAATTAATATGTGGCGTATTTCTTTCTAATTTAAGAGTCTGTGAGTATATATTCCTACTAATTAGTATGGGGAATGTCTTTTGTAATTTATATGAGACATATATTGCTATATTAATAGAGGAGTCTATTTTTTTATTTTTTTTTTATGATTTATATGTGACCTATATTTATACTTATGTATTAATATAAGAATCTATTTTATTGTAACTTATATGAGGGTCTTATATTGTAATTTATAAAAACCAATATTTTTTCTCATATATTTATACAATTTTATTTTTATTCAGAAATTAATATTTTTTGTCAAATATATAGTGTTTTCATAAATTAATAATAAATTTAAGTTTGCACTCTAAAGTAAAATATATTAAAATATTTTTTTTTATAAGTCAATAAATCTAAAAACGCATTTTTACCCGTGCTTGGCACGGGTCTGGATACTAGTTAATATATAATGTGTATTTTAAATTAAAATAATTAAATGATTGTGAATGTATCTAAATTTTGTGTCTATTTAATTGTGTCTACCTAATTTTTTGTGAATGTATCTAAATTACGTGTCTAAATATTTGTGCTTTCCAAAATTATGTGTCTAATTATATGGGGACAAGCCTAATTAATACGAGACATTCAATTTTAGCTTATGCGAAAATGTGTGTTGATGATAAAAGTATAAAACACATTGGATTTATACGGGGGCCAGTTGATTTTAACTTCTGCACAAGACATGTCAATGAAATAAACACGTTGCATTTACATGGGGGACAACCAATTTTAGCTTTTGCAAACATGTGTGTCAACGATAAAACGCATTGCATTTATACGATGCCAATTGGTTTTTATTTATGCAACAACACATGTCAATGAAATAAACACATTGCATTTACAAGGGGGGCAATCAATTTTTGCTTCTGCAACAATGTGTGTCAGTAATAAAACACATTGCATTTATACGTGGGTCAATTGATTTTAACTTCTGCAACAATACATGTCAATGAAATAAACACATTACATTTAGAAGGGGGACAATTAATTTTAGCTTATGCAAACATGCGTGTCAATGATAAAACACATTACATTTATACAGGGGCCAATTGATTTTAACTTCTGCAACAATGCATGTCAATGAGATAAACATACTGGATTTACACATGGGACATGTATAATGTTGAAATGAGTATGTAGGTGGTCAAATGGATGTTTGAAAGAAGGAAATCAAATGGATGCTTGGAGAAGAATTAATAGCCAAAGAAGAAAATGTAGTTTCTAAGAAAAAGGGGAATGCAAAGAGGAAAAGGAAGAAGGTGATACAAAAAAAGGAAGAACTAACATAAATGATGTTGAAGACTCTGATTAGTACTGATGATGAGGATGATGAAAGTGGTAAATTGGTATCTCCTCACTTTAACGAATCAGTTGGCTTTGGAGAAGTTCATTTGGAGGCTGGAATGAAATTTTATACTTTTCCCAAGTTTAAAGAAGTTGTTAGAGACTATACAATTCACATGGAAGATAGATAAAGTTAGTGAGAAATGAATCTTACAGAGCAAAGACTAAGTGTAAATTTAACGGTTGTCCATGAACAATTGTAACACTAGTACAAAGTTTTCAAATAAAGACATATTTAGAAGAACACTCATGTAACAGACCATTAAAAAACAACCATGCAAATAGGAAATTAAAATGGACATAAATGGAGAAAACAAAATTAGGTAAAAAAGGTCAAATAAATTTGGGAAAAAGTGAAAACAAAAATTAAAGTTCAATTATCTTTAGAAGTGGGCATGAAAAGAATTCTCTACCATAGTTAGTATCAATTTAAGCAACTCTAATGACAACAATTTTTTCACTGTGACATGTAAGAAAATTAGGATTTTTTTTGTACAAATATCTACTATTTTTTAGGGTTAAATACATTTTTGGCCTTTATAAATATCTCAAATTTCGTTTCTAGTCCTATAAAAACTTTCATTAAATTTTGGTCTATCAAATATTTCTTGTCATGATTTTTGATTTATGCTATTAACTAGGGATGAATTAAATATGTTTGTTTCCCTCTCCTATGTGTCTCTCTCTTTTCTTTTATCAATTTTCTAGAAGTCGGCCACTTTAGCTTTCCTCCTATGTTTTTTTTTTTAAAAAAAATATATATATGATTTATTGACATAAAAATTCATAAAATTCTAAATTTTTGTGAGAGATTTTTTTTTAATATTATAAATATGAATAAAAAAATATTCAATAATGCAATCTCACACAAGAGTTTGATTAAAGATAAAAGCCAAAAATTTGGACAGAAAATATTTAAGAAATAAAAAATTGCAAAGATTTTTTATAAGAACTAAAAAAAAATTCAATATATTTTTAGCACCAAAAACATATTTATCCTTTGTTTTGAAACAATAGTTTTATATGAAAAAAATAAAAATAAACAAGTCTGTTTCGAACTGCGCTGTCACAACATATCAAAGCGTCACTGTTCAATTCAGTTCAACTCCAACCTTCCGACATCGCCGATGACCGGAAACTCTTTACCACCGGTGAAGCTCACCGACAGTGGCCGACCAGTTCTGTTACCGAACGAGATCGAGTGCTTCTTCCTCTCCGGCGTCGACCTTCTCTGCGAAGATGAACCTAACACATGGTTCCCTCAC
Organism: Trifolium repens; assembly: GCA_030408175.1. Classification (NCBI taxonomy): domain Eukaryota; kingdom Viridiplantae; phylum Streptophyta; class Magnoliopsida; order Fabales; family Fabaceae; genus Trifolium; species Trifolium repens. The sequence goes on from CP125850.1 coordinate 12,959,199, forward strand.
CTAAAATCCGGCCTCCTCATCCTCACAACACACCGTCTCCTCTGGATTCCAGACGCCGCCGTTGCTGCCTCCACCTCCGCTTCTTCCGTCCCCCTTGCTTCGATCTCCCACATTTTCCCCCACAAGAAGTCCCTAAAATCGGTATTCGCCTCTCCAAGGGTTCGTTTCCAGGTGTCGCCATCGCCGGAGCGTGGAGTTGCTAAAGCGGGATCGAGATCGGTGGTTGTGACCGTTGTGGTGAGGGGAAAAGGGGACTGTGATGCTTTTGTGGCGAAGTTTTGGGAGAATTGGAGAGCCAGAGCGTGGGAGGAGTCAGAGAAGGCTACTAGTTCGAGCTCCAATGTGTCGGCTGTGGCAGGTTCTTCGTCGAGCGGGATTTATTCGAGTGATGGGACGGTGCGGATGGTGGGAGTTTCGGGGATATTGAGAAAAGAGCAGGAAATGTGGGAGAGTACTGATAAGAGTTTGCAAGATGCTTTTCAGGATTTGAATGCTCTTATGGTAATGTCTTTCTGTCTAATTTTATTTTTCTTTATCTTAATTTTTGTTAATTTGGTGTGGTTATATTGGAACAAAATGAGGATTATGCTTAGGCTTTGGTGGAAGGAGGAAATTTTTTTATGAAAATGATTTGATTTGAGTTGAGTTGAGTTGAATTCCATAGAGCACGGGCACTTCTATTTGAAAGCGTGTCCTAGTGTCGGACAAATGTGGTTCCATTCAATCATTTAGCTTTTCTCAAATAACAAGCAGTGTCTAAACCCGACTCAGGGCCTCGAAATGTGCTCCTCTCGAGGTCTCAAGATTGAATCCTTGTTGTGCCAATTTCTATGTTCGATCGGTCCATACATGGCTTTGCTTTGGCTTCAATTGTGGGCCCCCCGCTAGTAGACGGTGGGATTGGTCCCCCAAATTAGTCGGTTCTTGGACCGAATACCCAATTTCTAGAAACAAACAAGCAGTGTCCACCTGTTTGTGTGGATGTTATGTCATGTATATATTGTATCAATGCTTCATAGGTTGAATTGCATTCTTTTATTAATATTAGTCTAGTTGGTTTTGTGATTGATAAAGGGCCCGTTAGGATTGACTTATTTTTGAGCTTATGCGAAACAACTTATGCAAATAAATAAGCTTTTATGTATTATTATAAGTTTTTAAAGGTAGTTTAAGAGAAAACAACTTATAAAGATACACTTTTTGTTAGTGACAACTTATGAATTAACATACAAGTTTATTTATTTGCATAAGCTATTTCCTTAAACTCAAAACTAAGCCAAATCCAAACGGGCCCAAAGCTGTAACTATTATGGCTATAATAGGAATTTGTTCAGAATTCACTGGTGCAACATTTTCCATATATTCATGTTTTATCATGATTTCTCTTGGGCAGAAAATGATTTATTTGTTGTTATATTACTTGCTTTGGTCATGAGTTACAAGAAAATATTAGTCCCTGTTTACTTTGTGAAAACATTTTCTGTTTTCAGTTCATAAAATTTTGTGTTAGTTACTTGTTAACAAGGAGAAAAAAGACTATTGAAGTGAGCAATTGTCTTGCAATTCCAGAAACAACGCAAATGCCAAAAATAGTCATTTTCATTATTTCCTGAAATGTTTCATTCCTGGCTAAAATTTTATATTCTCTACATCACAGTGACTCAATTTAAAAGTATATTTTCTCTTTGTTAACAAATAAAACTAACAAATTTTAGGAAATGAAAATTGAAAATGTTTTCACAAAGTAAATGGGGCCTTAGGTGGCTGTTTCTATTTTTGTAGATATAAGCTGCAAGTTTCTCATGCTAGGAAAGGTATTTAAAACAATATTATCTCTGTAAACTCATAATGTGCATTTATGAAATTTTATTTTTGTTTGTCTTGAAGTTTACACTGTTAATTTGTGTACATGGAATAATTAATGGAAACTGTGTTTCCTTTACATTTTAGGTTTACTTAAATAAAGGTGAACATGGTCCAATTTGATTGATAAGGATTAATCATGCAAATGAAATCTGATGTAGTAAGTTTTGTAAGTTTAATGTTAAATTTATAGGTGAACTTGTAAGCTAAGTTTTGCCTTTATGATGTTCAAACAGATGTGAGCTCTTTGTTTCTCTGACTTGATTGTGAGAATTGTAGTTAGGTCTAGAAGAAATTTTGTAATATTTTAACTAGTTTTCTTTTTGGCTTGTGTTAAGCTTAAATTAATTTAAGTTTTGGATTAATGATGGATTTGCAGAGCAAGGCTAAAGAGATGGTGATGCTAGCGGAAAAAATGAGGCAAAAACTTTTGTCAGGCTCAAATTCTCAAACAAATACAACTAATGATGAGGAGATGGGTTCAAAGGAAGAGATGCAAGAATTGTTATTGAGTGTTGGTATAATATCCCCCGTTACAAAAGAGTCTGCTGGTGCTTTGTATCATCAACAGTTATCTCGCCAGGTTCTCACTTATCTCTGCTCCACAATCATTCACTATTGTTAGAATCAAGAAAATATGTAGATACTCCATGTTCTTTACATCTTCCTAGATAAGTAGCTAATAGTCCTAGTCACTACAACTTCCTAGGCTTCCATGTATTAATTTTTCTACTTTACAACTACCATGTATTTATTGAATCTACATTATAAATACACATAGTGTGATCTGAGTTAGACACAGATTTTACATATTCAATATGGTATCAATAGTGGTTCTTCCCAGGACCTAGAGTGTTACCGTTAACACACTTCATCTTTCCAACTGTGCTATATAACCAGTTGGCCTTGTTTCAGTGCGACCCACCACCGTGCGCCACCACATACCGCCGCGCAATCCTCCGGCGAGCACCACGGTCCCTTTCCCGCCGCCATACACCACCGCACGCGCCGCAAATTGTAACTTTGTCTTCCAAGGGACATGCTTTTAAGACAGTCTTCAGCATAGTTTTGGCCTTTTTGCCTTAACACATACAATACAACTGTTTTTATCTAAAGAATTCTCAGTTGAGGCTTTTGATTGTTCAATGATTAAATCGTGTTAAGGTTTCTGAGGTTCCTAGGGACATGAGTTTTGTTCGTTCCAAATTCCAAAGGAATATGAAACCACTCATGAAATTTGATTATATTGTTGGACCATATGTTGATGAACACGTTAATGATGAATGTCTCTTTGCTATTGGTGATTACAATTAAGGACTTACAGAGCTAATATCAGTGGCAGATGGTATTCGAGAGGAAAATATAAAATTCTAGAAACCAGGCTAAAAGGGATAACATAAGCTGAGCCAGTAGAAGATATTTATATTAGAATTAGAATACAGAAGATCTTCTCTATGTGCACTACATCAATATGCATGGAGAGGATATAAAGACAGGGTATCACTTTCTTTGCAGTGCAATATAAGATCTTTTGAGTTAATTGTTGTAGGAGAGTCTTAGATGAGCTCTCTTACTCATGCTCTCTCATTCCTAGGGAGAAAGATTTAAGTGTTTTCTATTTATTTATTTATTTATATTTTGCTATTTCTTCTACTCTCATTGATCTGCATTTCTGAAGTTATGGAGTTAATTAATGGTTGCTTGACTGATTACCATTTGTTGGTTTCTGTTTGTTAAAATTATTCTAATCTATCCTTTCTTATACTTAGTTGGCAGATTTTGTTAAAGTTCCACTTGATAGATCTGGAGGAATTATCAATTTAATTGACATTTATTGTCTCTTCAATCGTGCTCGTGGGACAGGTTTCAATACTTTGCCATCTGTGTTCCCTTAGAATTGATTACTTTTCAAGTTGTAGATTCTTTGAATTAATACTGTCCTTGTTTTGGTCGTATAATAAACAGAGTTGATCTCACCCGATGATTTGTTGCAAGCATGCTCTCTGTGGGAAAAGTTTGATGTGTATGTATGGCATTATTTTCTATTTCAATTATTTCTGCTACTGCATTGTTGTAAATTGTGGTCATAGCATAGAACCAATGAGTAGAGTACTTCAGTTCATTAGGATTCTAACTTGTTTAATCCTTTGATGCAACCCCCTTTGGGATTTGTTTTCCATGCATTGACTATGTTATTCGATTGTTTCAGCCCAATTGTTCTGCGGAAATTTGATAGTGGTGTCATGGTAATACAAAATAAGTCCCACAGTGATGAGGAGGTATGCTCATTTTCTCTTTTCATATACAACCATTTTTCTGTTAGGTTTTTTTTTATGCCATGCCCTAATTGTGACACTGTAAAATTGTGTAGAATAGCTTGTATTTAAACTAGTTATGTTCTCTTAGTAAGCCCTAAATGAAGGAGTTTTGCTGGGTATTTCCCGGACAGTGTAATAAGCCTGGTGGTTCCCACAGGCCACAAGTGAGAGCGGACAGTCACCTCCTAGGACTGTGATAAAGAGCAGTTGTATTTTAATGAGTTAATGTGACCTCAATTATGGTTGGCTTAAAATTTTGTGTTTTCTTGCAAAATTGGAATATGGTTGCTCTCTTTTTTCAGAAAAAGTTAACTGTCATCAGAGGACAAAACTGCCGGTTCTTTGTGCATAGGTTTGGTTGTTTTCTCTTTGTTTGCCCGGTTAGAGTGTTAGACTACTGTCTTTTTGGATATCCGCTCTAGATTATGCAAGACTCTTTAGCTTTTTCCATTTGTTTACGCGTAAAAGTAATTCGTCTGTTTTTCTTTTACCTAATGTATCATGTTAATATTTGAATTCGACATTCAAATCTCAGATTTCCCATCCGTGGTCTTGAGAAGATTTCTATATCTGTATCGGTCGGTCTACACAATTTTTGTCAAGTTTTACTGATTAGATTAACCGATTTTTCCATTTTCCATATAAACTTTTCGGGGTTATGATGTGTGTATTAATGAATATACCTTCAATAGTTTGCAACATTGACATGAAATCATATTTGAGATTAATTCTTCCCTCTGCCATATAAATTTCTTGGGTTAATCTATAACTGTGTTTATATATTGTAAGGTAAAAACTTTATTTTATTTTTAATTTTTGTAAACTTGTGGATCTTCATTTAAGTTTGTCTTGGTTTGACAGTAACTTCTTGTTATGTTGAAATTGAAGCTGGTTAAATACGATTTCATTAACTAACTGTTGTTTAATGTAGGTTTTCACTAAAATTAAGGTGCTTGTTATGAAGCCTGATGCTCTTCGATCTGGGATAAGTCCTAGTGATGCTGCAATGACACTAGGAGTTGCCCCGGCAATGGCAAAGGAACATCTCTTGTCTGCTGAGAGCAAGGGTACACTGTTGTACTACTTTCTTCAATACTTTTAGCAAAATATCTGTATTCTGATTTTGTCTTGTCTTTCCCAGGTATACTTTGCAGAGATGTAAGCCCTGATGGATTTCGCTTTTATATTAATTTGTTCTCAGAAATTGATCGAGATGATATGCATTTGTAAGTGAACTTTCTATACCTGATGATATGTAGTTTTGGCTTCATTTTTTTTTTTTGTTTTTATAAAAAAAAATTTTTCTTCGATTATTGATGTTTTGGTCAAATATGTTCCTTCTTGAGCTAAAATTAATACGCACTAAGACTGCTTTTTCAGTGTTTATTTAGTATTCCTTGTTCAGTTGCCCTATGTTCTGGTTTCTAGTTTGATATTTTTCAATGATAGAAGATGATTTTGTTCATGGATTGATTTCATATATGCACAAGTTGTTTTCTAATGAAGTTTTGCAAATGCCATTTTTGCAGAGTGAAAGATCATGGGATTTATGCCTCATGGGTAAGAGCAATCCCTGCCCATGGTTAGAGTGGCAAGCTCTCTCAATTAAAGGTATATTGGACAAATTTTGAGTGCCTAGAACTGGCCTCACTTGGTAGTTTGTGTAGATTATTCTCCTTTTAATCATTATTATATATGCATATTCGGCAAGAGCGTGATAGGAGGAAAAAAACGCACATATTTAACATGCTGCAATAATATTAGATATACATTGTAAAGAACATTTAACAAAATCACCATAAAGAATATGATTATAATGATTGAAAGAAGGCACACCATTTTATTCATATGAATTTGGCATAGCATTGTGAATTTGCCTCTTTGGCAAATGAAAACAAGAACTAAGGTCAAAGTTACATTACTTGACCTTGTTGTATTTTTAATCTTTAAATTTGACACACATATTTATGATACAAGCAAATAAAATGTGTTGCAAGAATATGAGAAATTGACTTGAAGTGATATTATTAGAACTCAAACTGCATGTTTGATGTGTATCCAAGTGCAGCAAGGTGAGTTCCTATGGCTTTATTCATAGGTGGTGGACCACACCTAAGTATCTGCATAATGGAACGATTTATTTTGTTCTTAAATTATTATTACTAGGTGGTGGTGATTTTTTTTACAAAAATAACATACCCCATCTAGTCTATATATAAGCAAAAATTGTTTTAGGTTCGTTGAATAACTGATGTATCAGTCTCATATTGAATTAGATACATCAGTTATTCAATAAATCCGGAAAAAGAATCTTTGCTTATATATGAGATTGGAGTATGTCAATATGAAAAAGAAAGAAAAATGATTAATTGCTAATTGGCAATTAAACCTGGATATCTGAGGAAGGTGCTGGACAATGGGATTCAATCATCTCCTTTGATACGTACCCAACTCCACCATTCCATTCATTTGGAGGCTGTCAAGTGTAGAAAATATATCAAACACTTTATTCTACATAATTTTATATATTGAGGTGTGGTCTCAAAACTCTTTATTTTTAATTTAATGCAACATAATTTTAAAACCTGTTGTTAGAGATCACACAAATGAGACAATAAGTTTAAATAATGGAGGAATATTCACAGAGAATAAGAATCCTTTAAAATGGTTTGTTGTTTTGGAGTGAATGGAGCAATGTACCTTATTAAGAACATGGTAGACATGGAATCTGTGAGGAAATGTGTTTGCAAAGCGATCTAGTTCTTCCTGCATCATCAATCATATTTTACTCAAGATTCAAACTAGCCAAATAATTAACTTTTTAATTTTAATTTAGTCTTCTTTAATGTTTGTACTAGGTTACCTTTAGTAAGATATCGTCCACTGTCACATTGGCGTAAATGAGGTACACCTTTGTTTTGTCCTTTGGGTTTTCTACTATGGCTCTTATGAGCTGCAACAAAAGATGAAAAAGAGAAAGAAAAAAAGAAGTCGAAGTCGAAGTCATTTTTATATACGTTCAAGTCGTTATGAGATGAATTTAATTACTTTAATACAGTGAAGCTGTTTTGATAAACAACATATTTACAGCTTATAGCACAATTGCTGATCAATAATTGTTTATGTACAAGTTTACATAAGCTATTTTTATGGAAAAAATTAAAATAAATATAACTTGTTCATATATATGTTACAAGTTTTTTTCATAAGTTATATTGTTGAACTTATGAAAATAACTTTAAAAAAACTCAAAATTGTCAAAAGTTATTTTAATAAGTCAGTCCAAATATGCCCTAAATACGTATTATTTTTTCAACGTTGTATATAAAATGTCTTCAGTATATTACATGGATCGGTTAATGTTACAAAGTATTCAAGTGCCTAAATAGCAAAACTTTACCTGAAACATTGGAGTAATGCCTGAAACTCCAGCAATCATTCCAAATGCCCTAACTTGGCCAGGCTTGTAGCTGAATCGTCCCTACAAGCTCCTTATATATCCATTATTACATTTTCAAGTATATACATCAATATGAAAACTATACACCATTTGGAGCTGCAATTTTTTTGGGGTTAACAATTTGTTATCTCAAATTATTTTTATTTTGCCTTAAAAGGTAAGTTAAGTACCTTGGGGCCCTTCACGGCCAAGTTGTCACCTTCCTTCATTTGTCTAAAATGGTGGGACATTTTTCCATTTGGGTACATCTGCTTGAGCACATAGTTGATGTACATGATTATTTTTACAAATAAAGTTTGATAGTATCAGTATGGTAAAGATAAATTCATTTATCATTTTTTCAAAATTTGTCCAGAAAAAAGAAAAAAACTGTACCTTCACAACTAATTCAAAATAGCCAATATCTGAATCCAATGTGATTGGAGTATATGATCTCATAACTTCCTCTCCTTGACTATCTCTTCCTCTGCTCAACATTTAAGGAAAATGTTAAAATCATTAGTGATTTTTTGCTTTTTTTCTCAATTTTTTTTTGGTATGGAAAGTGACACTCATCTCCTCCATGACATGTTTATATATGTGTGACACATACATTATATCTATTTTGTTAAAGAAATTCTTTTATTTTGTTACTCTCACCTTCCTTCCATTAATTTTGTAAAAATAGTGTATGTCAAACAAATAAACTTAAGGGGATTTGTGTGCAATTTTTCAACAAATATTTGTGATAGTTGTTTGCTTAAAAATAGAAGGAATGTATGCATAATTGAGTATCTTTTTCATCTAGCTGAGCATATGATTGAGAGTTCTTTCTTGAATGACACACCAGAGCAATATATGGGGAATCTTTTTCAAACCTGACAAGTATGTTTTTTCCAACAGGAAGGCCCAATATTGATTTTGGAGTAGGAAGGGCAAATTTGAATCTTGCAGCATTTGGGCTGATCTGTGTCTTCTTTACAAGTTTAAATTCTTTGAAATTTTTGGGGTCCAAGCAACCTGAAATTTTTTGTCGTTTAGATGGTCACACTGAGAGAACCTTATGCGCAATGGTAAAGACTATTTCCTCAAGCTGAATAAACGATATAAACAGTAAACTCTATAAGCTTAACAAGGAACTCAAGGCTAAGTTGGAAGTAATGTTTTAAAAATCAAGCCAAACCATAAAGTTCAAACAATTGAATCATGAACCGACATTGTTTACAATAATTTAGTTATTTGAGCGATTCAATTCATGTTTTGTCCTTGTTCGAGCGTGTAATACAATAGTGAAAAGAGATCTTTACCATCTCATATAAGTGCATATAAGCCTTTAGCTTATATAATTACAATTCAAAATTAATGAAATGAAATATTGAAAATGATAAATGACTTTGAAAAATGATCACATAAATTAACAAAATTTAGTAATTAAAGTAGTAGTGAATACACCTTTTGGATTCTTGCGATAGTAAATATAAGCAGCAGTTAGGCCAACAGCAACAAGAGCAATTGTGCCATTCAGAAATTCAGGCTCCAAGTTCTGAGCAAAAGGTAAGGACTCCAACATTATGTACAATGTAGGGATGCTAAGTGTCATATTGAATGGTAACTCCAACATTATGTACTAAAATTGGCTAAATTAATCAACCACACCCTGCTTTATATATATACATTTGTTGATGAACACTTCAAAACATATATTCCTTTAATACTTAATTATTCTTTACTCCTTCTAGCTACTATATTTTGAAGCAAAGAATAATCCCAAACGTCTCAAGAAGGACAACATATTCTACTATACTTTTACAATATTTGTTAGGCTAAATGCATCTAACAATCTTTTGAAATTCCAGGTTTATAACAGTTAAGTCGTTTAAGTTTTTTAATTAATAAATAAGTCTTTTAACTTTTTAATTTGTTGCAGTGTTATTCTTCCTGTTATACTTCGTTACAAAGACTTGTTGTACCGTTACTCTTAAAGTTAATCTCTTTCAACATATGTGTCTTTTTCATCAAAATATTCATCATGATAAAAGTCAACGTTAACCACCATATTACAACAAGGTAACAAAAATTAACCGGAAAAGTATCTGTGCAACCATTTAAAACATAAAAAAGCTATATGTTATCTAAAAAAATTTAAACATTTAACTATTACAAAGAAATTTGTCCTATTTCTTACATAAAATTGTGCATACATTCTACTGGTAGAAAATGATCATATACATAAAAGGTATCAGAAGCATATGTAGTTGGCAGTATTGGAAGATGAGTAAGCACTAGTCCATAAAAGCTCTTTTTTATGCAATTTATCCCATTATCTTTCTCCTTTACGTTACATGCATGTATGCATTTCTTAGTTCAGTAGCTCTAGAAACACTTTTGAGAGTAGTTAAGGAATTCATAACAAAGAGATGTGATTGTATTTGGGGCATTGGAGTGAGAACGAGAGAAGTTTATGTGTTATAAAAATTTATACATAGTGATAATTCTCTAATTGTCAATTTAGAGTTTAGACAACGGTCTTGATTTTTTCTTCAGTTTTATAATTTCTACGTTATATTCTTATGTTGTAATTATGTTTAATTTTTCTCCTTCAGCACTTTTATTTCTTAACGATTCCCAGTCCAACCCGTCGATAAGCACTGGCTGCATGAATTCATGGGTGCTGCTGACCGGATCTAATTCAGATCCCATGCTTGCTTACAATCTTTCATATTTGATTTTTCCTTTTTAGTTGTATTTTATTTCGTTTATTAATATATGTCACATCTCACTAATGCAAGGTTGGCGATTATAACCAAGGCCCCAAGAAAGCTTTTAAATATTTCTTCACTAAAATCTCATTTAGTTATGCTGGATTTGGATGGATTAGCTAGATGGATACATAGCGAACATATTATGGCTCTGTTTGGTAAAAATAGCGGTTGGCTGATAAGCTAGCTGATGGCTGATAGCTTATAGCTTATAGCTGATGGCTGATGACTTATGACTTATAGCTGATAAGCTAATAGAAGTGTTTGGTAAAATTAGCGGTCAACTAGCTGATAAATGTAAAATGACATAAAAGGACATTCTTAATTGATAATAAAATTTATATTTAAGATAATAATTTAAATTTATTAATGTAATATATTTTTTATATATTATTATCAAATTAATTTGTCTATCTTAAAATTGCACAAGTACAATTATATAAAAAATATTAGTAATTTATAATATTTTTTTAAGATAAATTTTTCTTTTGAATATCTTACATACATAGCCCATATATAATTAAGAATATCTAACACAAAAATGATTTTTTTTAAACAACATCCTACAAAAAGGAAAAAATAACTTACATACATATGGAGTATATGATACTCCGGATATGGATAACGAAATCATACGTACTGTGTATTACTTTTTTTTTTAAACAGAAACGTATTATATATTACATTAATACCGAATATATCCTACATATATATCAAACATCGCTTTTTTTATAAAAGAAATATAGATGGAGATAGTTTGTATTATTCTAAGCCCATAATTATTTTCTTTTAAATTAAAATAAATTATAAAGGGTAAAAGTGGATTTTAGTTAAGACAACAAGGGTAAAAATGGAAGAAAAAATGATAAGCTATAAGCTATAAGCTCATAAGCTACTTGAAATAGCTTATGAAAAATAAGCTATAAGTCAGTAAAATAAGCTATAAGTCAGTAAATAAAAACTGTTACCAAACAAGTCTTTTAGCTTATAAGCTATAAGACATAAGCTATAAGTCAGTTTTCTGACCTTGCCAAACAGACCCTATATATCGATTTTTAATAACGATGTGCCAAATAATGAAGAGTTTGATCTTTACTCTAACATTTTTTTTTCTTGGCTTAATTCAACATTTGGTCCCTTATGTTTATTTTAGGTTTCAATTTAATATCTTGTATTTTAAAAGTTTTAATTTGATCTTTTCCGTCAACTTTGTCACATGTGGCATACGGTAACGGTAGTATAAAAGAAAATAAAAGCTTCACATACATAGTTTGCTCTAGGCCTATGTATGTGTTTTGCCAACAATAATAACATTGTTAAGTATTTATTTTGGAGAGAGAAATAACTGAATTAACGATCATAAATTTTTAGATCTCTTACGGTGATACCATTTTAAATTTGTACATTCATAATAAGTGGTTCATACAATATCATATAATATTTTTACAACTCATACACATTTTATAAATAAGTTTAATACACAACAACATACATGTCATTTCACATGTTAGACAACTCCCCAAGAGTATCATCTTTAAAGTTGTTGTTGTTGTAGACTTTAATGTGTGTGGAGTGGGTACATAGTTGTTCAAAGAAGAGAGAAGGATAACATACTCTCTGATAGAGTTGTCTAACCTGTGAAATGACATGAATGTTGTTGTGTATTAGACTTGTGTGCAGATGATGCTGGAAGGTGGACAACAAACAATCTATTAAAATTTAGGAAGATCAATGGCTCCCTTATCAAAACGGTTTAATGGTTTTGATTCCCAACTTAGGAAATTCTAATATAACTTTGATTAAAGACCTGATTGCTGAAGGCTCTATTGTCTGGAATTATGAAGTCATCGATATCACTTTTCTTCACTTTGAAGGCAATCAAATTAAATAAATTCCTCACATACCTAAAGTTATTGAGGACAAGTTTATGGGGAGATATAAAAAAAGGGGCACAATATTGTAAAGTCAGGATACTAACAAATTATGGTAGAAAATTTTGGGCCTTAAACTCATCCCTCATCACCAAACATTGCTTTGGAGGATTCTCAATGAAAAGCTCTCCCAGTCAAAAGTGAACTTATCAAACGGGGGATTCACTACTCTATGCTTTGTCCTCGTTGGTATAATAAGATTGAGATCTTAAATCATGTACTACAGGAATGTCCTATAGGTACTAAAGTATGGTTTGAATCATAACTAAATATTAACCCACTAGCTATTCCTACCATTAATTTTTAGGATTGGCTATCTCGCATGAATAATATCAGTTTATTTTCAAAAAAAATAAAATGATTACATTTCAAGGATGAATCAAATCCATTTTTAGGAAGTATTAAGTTCTAGAATTTTAGTGGGATAATTTTCTAATTTCTGCTTCAAATAATTTTTTTAGGGTAATTAAAATCTTATTATGTCACCAATCGTTAGTTGCTTCAGTGGTGATTGGCGCTGAACTTGGTAGGGAGGACTACAGTTCGATCCCCCGCAACTGAGATCGGGAGAGGACTGGACCACTTGAAGCCAGAACTGACCCCCGAACCAGATTAAACTGGTGGTGAAAACCAAAAAAAAAATCTTATTATGTTGCCTTGATCATGAGGTATCATTTTCCATAATATATTAATTTTTTTAACCAAACAAACTTTCTGCATTTCCTTAATTACTAAAAATTCAATACATAAAGGAATAATTTCAAATCTTTGAAAACTAGTCAAAAAATTGACCGTCCTAACTAAAGTATGAACAACCAAATTCATTTGTCTCATAATATATATTAATTATCAAACATAAACCTTTATTTACATTCTAGATACGTATTTTTTTTAATTATATATATATATATTACTACATATAAAAAGGATATAAATTTTTGGGATGACTTTTTCATTATTCCTATTTTACCCTTAAAAAAAACTATAAAAAAAAAGTAACCACAATTTTACTATATATAAAAGGATACAAATTTTTTGATGGCTTTTTCATTATTATTCCTTAATAACTAAGCACAACTTCCACATGAAAGTAGGTTTTCAGTTTTTTTATAGTAAAAAAAAATCTTCATAATAACTAGCCACAACAAAAAAGAAGGTTAAGTAGTTGTCTAAGTCCAATAAAAAGGAGATTAAATAGTTATTTATATTGTTGTAAAAAAAGAAGTAATTATTTATATTTGCAAATAGAGTATACCAATCACACAAACGGGCACCCGTTTGACGGCTAGTATATATATAAAGGAAATAAAAGGAAAATGTAATATTGGAAACACAATTTGTTATACTTTCAAAATCTTAAATACACACATTTTAAGAAAAATAATTTTCCATTTTTAAAAACTAATTCTAAGTAATTTGAAATTATTTAAAGACATATTAAATAATTTTAAAATTTTATAAAAACTAACAACATATGATTTCCTTTAAAAAAAAACATGATTTCAAACTCAAAATCTTCAACTTGTGTGAGTGAATTTCTTATTGTGATCACAAATAGTAAAGTTAATCTACAAATAAGAATTTTTATACTCTTTTTAGTGAGTTAATAACTTTTAGCATACCATTAGATTAGTAAAATCATTATTAATGACGAGTTACTGTTAATCTTAGTTATTAGTCTAGCCACCTATTACTAATTGCCGTCATCTCTCTCTCTCTCTCTCTCTCTCTCTCTCTCAGACACACAGTACTATTGACCTTTGTGTCGTGCTCTCTCTCTCTCTTCTTCAGCCAAACAAAGCACAACCCTTTTCCCCAAAGTAACCAACCCATTTCTTCTGCCACCTTTCACCACTCTTTTCACTTCTCACCTCCAACATTTTCCACCTCACCAGATTCCAATTTCTGGGTTTCTTTTCTTTTCCATTTTTCCCCCTTCCCACTCTTGTCTTTTATTGTTTTAGAAACAACAAACTTGTGTGTTGTACAAACAACGTTGTAACATAACATAACATGTGGTCTGAGTGAAACTCATGTTTTTTCTTTAATGATTGGATCATGAATTTTAACGTTGTTTATTATGTTCTGATCCCATCTTTAGCAGCAACCCAAAACCTTAATAAAGGTTATAGTTGTAAAAATTTTAGCTTTTTCAAGATCTAGTTAACTCAAAGTCAACTATTGTTGAAAAACTATGATGGAAACAAAAAACCCATCTGGGAATTCTTCAAAGTTTGAAACTTTCATGCATAATTCATCATCAACAAGAAGTTTTGGTAGGAATTCAATAAGAGAAGTGACTTTTGGTCACTCTGAGTCAAAACCTTCTGTGAGGTATGGTTCAAAGGGTGCTGATTCTGAAGCTTTTAGTATGTCTCAGAAAGAAATCAGTGATGAAGATGCTAGGTTAATTTATGTTGATGATCCTGTTAAGACAAATGAGAGGTTTGAATTTGCAGGGAATTCGGTTCGAACCGGAAAGTACTCTTTTATAACTTTTCTTCCTAGGAATTTGTTTGAACAGTTTCATAGAGTTGCTTATATTTATTTCCTTATAATTGCTATTCTTAATCAGTTACCTCAACTAGCTGTTTTCGGAAGAGGTGTTTCGATTTTGCCATTGGCTTTTGTTCTTCTTGTTACTGCTGTGAAAGATGCATATGAGGATTGGAGGAGACATAGGTCTGATAAAGTTGAGAACAATAGGTTAGGATTGGTTTTGGTTAATGGTCAATTTATTGAGAAGAAATGGAAGGATATTAGAGTTGGTGAGATCATTAAAATCAATGCAAATGAACCGATTCCTTGTGATTTTGTTTTGTTGTCAACTAGTGACCCTACCGGTGTTGCTTATGTTCAGACACTTAATCTAGATGGTGAGTCTAATTTGAAGACTAGGTATGCCAAACAAGAGACTCAATTCAAGTTTCATGAAAAGGAGAGGTTTAATGGTTTGATTAAGTGTGAGAAACCGAATAGGAATATATATGGATTTCAGGCTACTATGGAGGTTGATGGAAAGAGATTGTCACTTGGTTCCTCGAATATTGTACTTAGAGGGTGTGAACTTAAGAACACTAATTGCGTGGTTGGTGTCGCGGTGTATTGTGGTCGTGAGACTAAAGCTATGCTCAACAACTCAGGAGCTCCGTCTAAGAGGAGTCGTCTCGAGACTCAAATGAACTCTGAGATCATCATGCTTTCTTTTTTCCTTGTAGCTTTGTGTATGGTCACTTCAGTTTGTGCTGCTGTTTGGTTGAAGCGAAACAAGAATGATTTGAATCTATTGCCTTATTATAGGAAATTGGATGTTTCAAAGGGAAAAGAGGAAAGTTATCAATATTATGGATGGGGAGCGGAAATGCTTTTCACGTTCCTCATGTCGGTTATAGTGTACCAGGTTATGATACCGATATCACTGTACATTTCTATGGAGCTTGTCCGTGTTGGTCAGGCTTACTTCATGATCAAAGATTCCAGATTGTACGACGAGGCAACAAATTCAAGATTTCAGTGTAGGGCCTTGAATATCAATGAAGATTTAGGGCAAATTAAATATGTCTTTTCGGACAAAACTGGTACTCTGACTGAGAACAAGATGGAGTTTCAATGCGCGAGTATTTGGGGTGTTGATTACAGTTCCGCAAAAGCCAACCTTGAGAATGAGCAACTTGAATACTCTCTTCAAGGTGCAATTTCTTCTTCAAATATGGTTGTCTGTTGTTTTATCATACTTTGAGCATTAAGTTTATTGCATTTGATATTATTTAATTAATGTCGCTGTTTATTTTTGTGTTGTTATTTGGTCTCAGTGGAAGGAAAGGTCTTGAAGCCAAAAATGAAGGTGAAAGTTAATCAAGAGCTTTTGAGATTAACAAAAAGTGGATTTACAAACAAAGATGGAAAACGGATTTATGATTTCTTTCTTGCATTGGCAGCATGCAATACTATTGTGCCTCTTGTTATTGACACATCTGACCCTACAGTCAAGCTGATAGATTATCAAGGGGAATCACCAGATGAACAAGCATTGACATATGCTGCCGCTGCCTACGGTTTTATGCTTATTGAACGTACCTCAGGTCACATAGTCATCGATATTCATGGAGAAAGACAAAGGTAATTTTATTTTTTTAATACTTACTTTTTGCTTCTTTTTCTTCCTCAAACATACTTTTTTATGTTGAAAGTTAAATGATGTTTAAGCAGATTGGAAGATTACTTGCAAATATTATTTCTTTGAATTTCCAATGTATGTTGTGTTTTTATGTATATACTCAATTTAAGTTAGTATATTAGTTGTTACATAGTAGTTGTCAAACATACTCAATTTAAGCCAAAATAACATGAAACTGCCTTGAATTTTTATTTATGGATAGGCAAATGTTAGTATATTAGTTGGTATATTAGTATTTCCTCCTTCATCGGGGTTTGAACTCTGATCCTTTAACTCTTTCAACTTCTTAACCCTTGAATTAGGTCATAGGGTAGTCTTCTTTTTAATAATGTTCCCATTATGGGCTATGCAGGTTCAATGTCTTGGGTTTACATGAATTTGATAGTGATCGGAAAAGGATGTCAGTTATATTGGGGTACAGCGACAATTCGGTTAAACTTTTTGTCAAAGGGGCAGATACATCCATGTTCAGTGTGATTAATAAATCATTGAACACAGACATAATACAAGCAACAGAAACCCATATTCACTCTTATTCATCGGTCGGTTTGAGGACGCTTGTTATTGGGATGCGGGACTTGAATGCTTCAGAGTTTGATCAATGGCACTTTGCCTTTGAGGCAGCAAGTACTTCTATGATCGGTAGGGCTGCTTTGCTTCGCAAAGTTGCTGCCAATGTTGAGAACAATGTTTGCATATTAGGCGCTACCGCTATTGAAGATAAATTGCAGCAAGGTGTGCCAGAATCTATCGAGTCTCTAAGGAAAGCCGGTATTAAAGTATGGGTATTGACTGGTGACAAACAGGAAACGGCCATATCAATAGGCTACTCCTCAAGGCTACTAACAAGCGGCATGACTCAATTTAGAATTAAGAGCAATAACAGAGAGTCGTGTCGAAGACGTTTACAAGATGCACTTCTCATGTCTAGGAAAAATATGGCTGCACCTGAGGTTGGCAACTATTTTGAAAGAAGTTCCGATGTTGTTTCAACTCCGATGGCTTTGATTATTGATGGTACCAGCCTTGTATATATTCTTGACAATGAACTTGAAGAAGAGGTATGTGCTGACAGATCTTAGATCAATGGTGTTTACAATTCATTTCATGCTTATCTGTTATCTCATATGCGCTGACTTTGGCAATTTCTTCGGATTCTAGCTCTTTGAACTTGCACAAAGATGTTCCGTTGTTCTTTGTTGTCGAGTGGCTCCATTGCAAAAGGCTGGGATTGTCTCTCTTGTGAAGAAAAGGACGGCTGACATGACTTTAGCCATTGGAGATGGTATGATATCTTCTGTTTACTTGTTTCACAGATTATCAATTCTCTTTGGGAAAAAAAAAGAAGAGAACAAAACACAAGGACAAAGAAAATGAAAAAGAAAGAAAAATCACTAGTTAAAAATAAAGATAAGATTTTCTTCACCCGATTTATGCCGGCTAATTAATCTTTTATCATTCATGTGTTGTAGGTGCCAATGATGTATCAATGATCCAAATGGCTGATGTTGGGGTCGGCATCAGTGGTCAGGAGGGTAGGCAAGCTGTAATGGCTTCAGATTTTGCAATGGGACAGTTTAGGTTTTTAGTACCTCTCTTATTTATACACGGACACTGGAATTACCAACGACTAGGCTACATGGTGTTATACAATTTTTACAGAAATGCCGTCTTTGTCTTAATTCTATTTTGGTAAGTTAAAGTTCAGCTTATGTATATATATCGATGCTTTCATCATGCAATTTTTAATTCTATTATGCTACAAGCATCACTTTAACCAATTTATTTCTAGATGTGCATGTGTTCGCACTTGCATTAATGCACTACTATATAGTTCTAGGTCAAATTTGTTTATAAACGCTCTTCTGCGTAAACTGTGAGTGTAGCTCTCTGTGGATTTTAAAATGCCAGGTTCCAAATTTTGACATGTTTCTATCTTGTGTTTTTCTACCAGGTATGTGCTTTTCACTGCCTTCACTTTGACAACTGCTATAAATGAATGGAGCAGCATGTTGTATTCAATAATCTACACTGCCGTGCCAACTATTGTTGTTGGTATTCTTGACAAGGATCTTAGTAAAAGGACTCTTCTTGATAATCCTCAACTTTATGGGGCTGGACAAAGACAGAAAGCCTACAACAAAAAATTGTTTTGGTTGACAATGGCTGATACGTTATGGCAAAGTATTGTTGTCTTCTTTGCTCCTCTCTTTGCGTATTGGGGAAGCACCGTAGATATAGCAAGCATAGGGGATCTTTGGACCCTTTCGGTAGTTATTTTGGTCAATTTGCACTTGGCCATGGATGTAATCAGGTGGACTTGGATTACTCATGCATCCATTTGGGGTTCTATCATTTCGACTTTCATATGTGTCATGATTATTGATGCATTACCATCACTCCGTGGTTACTGGTGTGTCCTATCTTTTTCCATTCTCTCTTCTTTCCTTTTTTAAATGTTTTTATACAAATGAATTTAATTCATCGCATTAGCATATATGGAAAGGATAGCTATGTTGCAATTACAAATGTTCGATGAATATGCTTGACTTTCATACATTGTGAATTAGTCATGCATGTTTAAGTCTGTTAATATGTTCAATTAGATTACTTATTTTTTAGGCCATTAAAAATTAGTCATTTTATTATGTTCTTGAATTGTTGAGAGTCACCAATATGTGATTGGTAAGGGGCTCAGGTTGCTTAATCAAGTGGTCAGGAGTTCGATTTCTAACTCTTGCATATTTAGAAAATCCGGTTGAGAGGGGAGGACCCACCTTGTGTGTCTAATAGGTTCCCTGAAGGAGATTAGCCACTGTTAAATGATGGTGGTTACTTCGTACTTATAACATGGTGTTAAACTCTTATCTTACAAGTTAGTTTTGTAGGGTTGAGTTAGAGTCAACTCAAATTCTAAGATGGTACTAGTGTTTATCCTAGACATGTTGGGCCACCGGAGGCACTTTCTATATGTCCAATCTTAGGCGAGAGGAATGCATTGAAAGTTCCAGATTGGACAGTGATATGATATGTCTTAAATAGTCGTTATAAGTGAACATTCCTAAGTTGTTTTGTAATTGTATGCATAAAATCTGATCTTTACATCATGCAAAACTTTGCAGGGCTATCTTTGATGCTGCAGGCACGGCATTGTTCTGGTTATGTTTGCTTGGAATACTAATAGCAGCATTACTTCCACGATTTGTTGTAAAATTTGTATATCAATATTATTCGCCCGATGATATTCAAATTTCAAGAGAAGTTGAGAAGGCTAGGAATCTAAGGATCAATGGAGATGCACAGATAGAAATGTTTCACATCTCAAATCCACAAAGATAACACTAGTGAGTGATTATTGATCTTGTTCCTTTTGTGTATTATTTCTTTTGTAAAGTTCTTCATTCTTTAGGCGCTACGTCAGAATATTATTGCTGTTGGTTGCCATGATTTCATTGTTTACTATCCAAAGGGTAGATAGAGTTTTTGTTTCATACAAAAGGTTGTTGTATTTTTATTCTTTTTGTATTGATAAATTAGCTTGTTGTAAATTTACATTGATTATATAGCAGAAAAAAATGAAAAGTTGATTACTTGTTACTAATCAAATTTTAATATGAAGTGTGTTCTTTTCTTGCCTCTTTGACGATTTTCATGTTTTTTGTTTGATGCAACTTTGATAGTTATGATGTGTTATTTTATTTTTCTGCATGAATCATTCAAGAAAGGTTGAAATATATCTGTCCTATGACGTATCATATGTAACTTGACTTGTGCTGTTATTAAAGCAAAGTTGAAGGAAGAGATAAAACATTAAAAAAGACAAATGCAATTTGTTAAGGAAAAGACCAAAACAAAAGGTCTCTAGAACAAAATAGTTTTATGTAAACTTTTTTTCTTTTGATAAATTAAAAAGTAGTTACTTTGCAATCTTTTAACTTTGCAATCTATAAACAGAACTTTTATAGCACTTGTATTACTTTTCACAAGGAATTTCTATCAAGAGTCACTAACAAAATTTAGTTTTGAAATATCAATAGTTTAATGATCAGAATTTCATCTCTTAAATGACAGTGTTAATACTACTAAATTTACTTTAATTTTAATAACAAATTAAAAAGAAATATTCACTTACACAGTTACACAAGTGTATGATTGTAAATTTAGCTGACCCAGCAGTAATTCAAATAAAGATATACATGTACCAAAAAAAGAAAAAGAAGTGAAGATATACATCCTTTAAGATGTGCATGAATGATATACATAAAACATCATTCTAGTGAAAATATACTGGCTATTATGCCTCTCCTCCTATCTCCTATTTAACTTTATAGTTAATAAAACAACTCCAATTTAATTAAATATTTATTACTATATATAAAAAGGATATAAATTTTTGGGATGACTTTTTCATTATTCCTATTTTACCCTTAAAAAATAATTTCTACATAAAAATAGATTTTCAGTTTTTTTTAGTAAATAATATATTTTTTCTTCTTAATAACTAAGCACAACTTCCACATAAAAGTATGTTTTCAGTTTTTTTATAGTAAAAAAAAATAAAATTTCTTCTTAATAACTAGCCACAAAAAAAAATGTTACGTAGTTATCAATTAACTAAGTCCAATAAAAAAGAGATTAAGTAGTTATTTATATTTGCACAATACAGAATATCGATCACAAAAAATAAAAATATCGATCACACAAACGGGCACGGAAGACGGCTAGTATAATGATAAGAAAAAGTAATTTTTGCAATAAAATTTTGTTTTTCTAAACTTAGCATCAAATTTATATTTAGACTATTAATTTTAAAATAAAATTCAATTTATTTTTTTTGACACAATTCAATTTAGGCTCCGTTTGACCCGGCTTATTTTTTACTTTTTATTTTAGCTTAAACGAAATAAAGAAGTATAAAATTATATTTGACACTATTTCTCCTTAAAAGTATTAGAGAAATAAAGTAAAGAAGTAAAACATAAAAAAAAATAAAGTCAAACACAATTTTTTCCTTCTTTACTATTTTTAAGGAGAAGAAAAAAAGAGGAAAATAAGCCGGGCCAAACGGGGCCTTACTTCAAAACTGAATTTTATCTAAAATAATTTATCTATCAAACGAATGTGTAAATTCATGGAATAAATTCTCTATGACAAGTAATTGTTCTTATGTCACCTGACAAGGGTCGGTGTGACTTTTTTTTGTATGATTTGTAGTAACTTTGTTTTGGAAAAAGAAGAAAGACTACACAAAAACCAAAAATGTCACAAGTGGTCCTTCCTTTTATTTTTGCCTGCATCACAAGTGGACTCTTCAAAAGAAGCAGAAAGTGTCTTTATATTTTCTGGAACCCTTTATGCCTCATTAGTGAATTATATTTTCTTTTGCTATATGCATTCCTGATTTAGGTGAATTAAAATGCAATGTAGAAGTTCAGTAAATGCATTTCAAGTCTTCAATGGATAGTTATGAGATATATTATATATTATTATTGTATTTTAATAAATAGTTATTACTATTAGTTGCTTTAATACGTGAAATATTGCATATATTAGATAAATCCTTTTTTTATTGGCTTTTGAGATTGTGCTGCGATATTTCATATAACAAAAAGGTTGTTGGTTGGAGCATTATATGTGCCCTCCATTGTCGGACCATCACCAATTTTGGAAGGAAATGGTACACAAACGCAGGAGGTTTTTTTTTTTTTTTTAAATGCATAACATAATTAACTATTTTTTTTGGCACATATTATACTTTTCTATCACCTTAATGCCCCCAACTTAGGTCACAAGCAAAGGTTACCAAGCTCAGCAATCACTCTAATTTGTCATCTCATTATAAAGAGTATAATTTACCATGAATTGTCCAATGTGGGACTTTATTCCTTTTTGTTAGTATTTAATTCCAATGTTGAAATAGCAAAACTTTGTGTCCAAACTATTGCAGCGAGGACACGGAAGAACCATGTCTGGCTTCTTGAATTGATTGTCAGTATCTCTTTTGGCAGTCATGTCATGTGTTCATTAGTTTGCTTTGCTAGAATCTTCACTCAAAGGAACACCAACATCAGCATTAGTTGATTCTTCTTCATGTCCATTCTGCAATTTAGTATCAAACTGTGTCAGTTGACATACATTGAATAGACAACTTGCATTAGGGTGTTCAAGAGGTGTTGACTTGGCAAATTATAGGGATGAAAAACAAAATTCATTCAAATTATAGAGACAAATATCAAAATTCGATTGATATTACAGGGACGAAAACTAAAATCGTCTCAAATTACAAGGACACATAACAAAATTCGCTCCAATAACAAGGACAAAATTTAAAATTAAGAAATGTGAAAATCGTTCTCTAATTCTTTAAGGCAAAAAAATATTTTCTTCCAAAGACAAATTTGCAAAACGTTAGTTTCAATACCAACATAATAATCAATCATTTTCAATATCCTACAAATTCAAATGAAAATTTCACATTTGTTTAGTACTTGAAAAAAGAATACGGATTTGACGATGATTCATTTCAATGTCATCATTTCAATGTTTCTTTGCTTAATATCTTGATGTTTAAAGTAGTATTTGATAGATCTATGCTTAGTTCTTTTGAATCTTAGTAGAAAAAGAGGTGGTTATAAAAGAAATATGAGAGCATCTCATGAACCATTTTGAAAATCATTTGAGGAAATTTTTTGAGTTTCTATGATAACTTTTACTCTATTAGCATTGACCAGATGATAGCAATTTCCTTCTCGCCGACTTCACTCACCTATCAGTATTCATTGTAGCATCTTAATCAAACCTAAAGGTAACATGTTCTATATAGAACAACTCTTAATGAAAACATCAATTGATATGACCTAAATATACGAGGAAAATTCAACTCAAAAGACTAATGTAATAGATGAAAGAACCTCATCACTTAAGTAGCACATTGAATAAAATACTATGTACACAATATGGGACTAACAAGCAATACTAATTTGATCTAGCAAACAAGATAATCCTCAAGAAGAAGCTAATTCTTTTCCAAACATGTACGAAACAATTGCACTTCGAAAGCAGTTCAAAGAACTAATGAATACAAGACTGCCAAAAGAGATAATGACAATCAAGAGAAAGCTTTCAAGAAGCCAGACAAGGTTCTTCCGTGTCCTCGGTGCAATAGTTTGGAGACAAAGTTTTGCTATTTCAACATTGGAATAAAATAACAAAAAAGAATAAAATAAGT
Organism: Trifolium repens; assembly: GCA_030408175.1. NCBI lineage: Eukaryota > Viridiplantae > Streptophyta > Magnoliopsida > Fabales > Fabaceae > Trifolium > Trifolium repens. The sequence continues at coordinate 12,982,914 of CP125850.1, forward strand.
CCCACATTGAACAATTCATGATAAATTATACTCTTTATAATAGGATGACAGATTAGAGTGTTTGCCGAGCTTGGTAACGCTTGCTTGTCACCTAAGTTGGGGGCATTAAGGTGTTGTAAAAGTATAATGTGTGCACAAAAAAATTGTATTAGTTGTTAATGTTAATGTTAGTTCTGTTATGCATTTAAAAAAAAAAGCCTCCTCGTTTGTGTACCGTTTCCTCTCAAACTTGGTGATGGTCCGACAATGGGGGGCACATATAATGCTCAAAAAACCAACAACCTTTTTGTCATTTCCTTTTATTTATTTTTTCATATGAAATATAGGGGCACAATCTCAAAAGCCAATAAAAAATATTATTATTGAGAAAAATATTTATAATTTTATTAAAATATATCATCATGGTGAGAAAGAAAGAAGGATTTTGGTTGGGGTTAAAAAAGTTCACAAGATACATGTAGTCATGGACATTGTCAATATCACCATTATTAATTTTTTACCGTATCACCATTAAATAACAATTTTGCACCATGCCATGAATTGGATACACCCATTATACCTAGGTAAAATTTAGCAAAATATATAAATTAAAATCAATTGACACATTTACACAATTACACACTATTTTAACTATTAAAATAATAAAATAATATAGAGTTACCAAAATATTTTCTCAATTTACACAATTGTAGTATCATGATTCATGATCACAACTAATCATGTTTTTCCAAAAAAAAAGTTTCATTCTCTCGACAAAATCCTCCCAAAGAGTGCAATGGATCTTATTGCCTCTGCAAAAAAAAAAATACCACTAATGTTAATGTGTGTAAAAATAAATATTTCGACATGTATATATAGAGAATTTTCTATGCTATTTAACTTATTCCAAGTTAGGTATGACAATGTGGTGGGGCAAAGAGTTTTGCCCTCTCCAAACTCAAGCCCATAAAATATGAGTATTCCCATACTTCCGTCCCAATATTCAACATGATTAAAAAGTAGAACCTCAAACTCATATTTAATGGGGTTCGAAATATTTTGAAAATGATTTGAGGAATTTTTTTTGAGTTTCTATGATAACTTTCACTCTATTTTAGCATTGACCAGATGGTAGCAATTTCCTTCTCACCGACTTCACTCACCTATCAGTATTCATTGGAGCATCTTAATCTGACCTATAGGTAACATGTTCTATATAGAACAACTTTTAATGAAAACATCAATCGAGTAATGACCTAAATATATGAGGAAATTTCAACTCAAAAGACTAATGTAATAGATGAAAAAGAACCCCATCAGTATTCACATTGACGAGATGTTAGCAATTTTCTTCTCACCGACTTCACTCACCAATCAGTATTCGTTGGAGCATCTTAATCAAACCTAAAGGTAACATGTTCTATATAGAAGAACTCTTAATGAAAACATCAATTGATATATGACCTAAATATATGACGAAAATTCAACTCAAAAGACTAATATAATAGATGAAAGAACCTCATCACTACATTGAATAGAATATTATGATGTACACAATATGGGACTCTAACATGCAATACTAATTTGATCGCAAACAAGCTAATACTCTCAAGAAGAAGCTAATTCTTTTCCAAACATGTACGAAACTGGCACTTCGAAAGCAGTTCATAGAATTAATGCCAAAAGAGATAATGACATTAATCAAGAGAAAGCTTTCAAGAAGCTAGACATGGTTCTTCCGTGTCCTCGCTGCAATAGTTTGGACACAAAGTTTTTCTATTTCAACATTGGAATAAAATAACATAGAATAAAATAACAATACCAAAAAGTCCCACATTGAATAATTCATGGTAAATTATACTCTTTATAATGAGATGACAAATTAGAGTGATCGCCGAGCTTGGTAACGCCTGCTTGTCACCTAAGTTGAGGGCATTAAGGTGTTGGAAAAGTATAATGTGTGCGCAAAAAAATATTTATAATTGTTACGCATTTAAAAAAAATTATAGTTATGTTACGCATTTAAAAAAAAGCCTCCTGTGTTTGTGTACCGTTTCCTCCCAAACTTGGTAATGGTCCGACAATAGAGGGCACATATAATACTTCAACCAACAACCTTTTTGTTAGTTCCTTTTATTTACTAGTACTAGTATTTTTTTTTTCATATGAAATATAGGGGTACAGTCTCAAAAGCCAATAAAAAAAATTATTATTGAGAAAAATATTTATACTTTTATTAAAATATATCATGGTGAGAAAGAAAGACTAAGAAAGCAAGGAAAGAAAGATTTTGGTTGGGGTTAAAAAAGTTCACAATATACATGTAGTCATCGACATTATCAATATCACCATTATTAATTTTTTACCGTATCACCATTAAATATCAATTTTGCACCATGCCATGAATTGGATCACCCATTATACCTAGGTAAAATTTAGCAAAATATATAAATTATAATATGTGTAAATATAAAGATTTCGACATGTATATTTAGAGATTTTTCTATCCTATTTAACTTACTCCAAGTTAGGTATGACAATATGGTAGGCTGGGACGAGTTTTGCCTTTCCAAAACTCAAGCCATAAAATATGAGTATTCCCATATTTCTGTTCCAATATTTAATAAGATCAAAAAGTAAAACCTCAAACTCATATCTAATGGGGTTTGAATATTCTAATAGGGATCGGGTTTTTCGGTTTCTCTCCACACACCATTTTGAAAATGATTTGAGGAAAATCTGTATTATTTGAATCTCCTTGAGAACCAAGGGTAAAAAATGTAGAAATAGACTATTTTACTTTTTTTTTTTTTTACAATTTCATTATTTACGCTACTATAATGATTTTTTTTTTAAGGAACACTACTATAATGATGTATTTTATTTCATTTGACTTTGTTATATTTCTTTTTTTTTTGGTACCAAAAAGAGGGCATAACCCGACTTTGTTATATTTGAATATTTCTATATACACAAAAATAATTGAAAATGATGTAGTACTCTCGCGGTCCCAAAATAAATAACTTGACTAACTTCTGCCCGCATTTGATTTGTTAAAATATGTCTTTTTTTTTTGGATTTCACCATGTTCCTAAGGAAGGGGGTCATAGTCGTCTAGAGTTAGGCAAGTTCTGACATCAAGTGTGGTTTCAGTCTCCTTCCAAGTACTCAAATATGTCATTTAAAATGAGACGGATGTAGTCGTAAAAGAAAATAATTAAAAAAGTATTTTGGTTCTTGTTATGGCAAGTAAACAGTTGATTTCCAATTCCCATGGTTTTGGGTTTCTTTCTTTGTTGCGCCATCTTTTCTTCTTTAGTCACTTTTTGCGGTCCTTTTCCTTTTTGTATCCTAAGTTAAGTAACTTACCAACTTCCATTTGAGGCATGTTCCAAGATCCTTCAATCAAGCTTTTTGGAAGTGATATTCAAATTCATATTCCCATTAACTCAACAGATTTACACTCTCAGATTCACTCTCTTCCACAACCCATCATTATCATGGTCATGCTTTTCCACTTTTTTTCTTTTCTTTTCTAATTTTTCACTAAACTTACTCATAAAGTTTGCATTTTTATTTTCAAAAATTAAAACCCTGAATTTTATTTTTCATATAGAATAGATATAGATGCTATTTATGATATAAAAATGTTATTTTTTTAGAAATTTTTATTATTCATATTCAAGCATGTTATACTTTATTTTATTTTTTGGACTAAATATTCAAGCATATATATACTTGTATAATGAATATTTATGCTATAGTTAGGTATCTGAACTTGTTTGAAAATTTGTTGTGAATGTAGTGAGACTTGAGTTTTGAGTGCTACTATGGAAAATAAGTGGTGGGGTTAAATTTTTAATTATTTGCATTTGAATCTGATTTTAATTTGGACTCAACTGTTTAACTAGTAATTAACATGAAATTAATTTTAATTAGACAAAATTAGTTGGTGTGTGTTTTATCTAATGTAGAGATGGCATAGGTTTTGTGAAAGAAGATTTTTTATCTTCTTTTGTTATGTTAGAAGTTTATGGAATTTCAACTTAGATTCTTAATGTCCAATTCTTTAATTTACTGTTTGATTACTTTGCTGGAGTAAAATAATGAGATATTGTTATGTGTTTAATCTGTGTGAGTATTTTATGTATGATTTTTGTGTGTAGAAATCAGTGTTGTTAAATAGTGGCTTTAGCGGCCAGTGAATCATGGACACACTTCAGATTAGACGTGTCTCGGTGTCGAACACGCTTTGATGTCCGGCAATGACAAATGATTATATTGAATTGTGATTTATTTTCAAATTATTATCGGTGTCGATGTGTCAGTTTTTGTGTCTGTGCTTCTTAGATAGCTGCTCTATAGCGTAGTGTAAATTGAACAAACCACTGATTTTCTATGATATGCTATTTATTCTTATTAGAAAATGCTGTCAAATAGTCGCTATAGAAGTACTGTAGCAATGTTTTCCGCGATACGCGATTGACTATACGGATAGAAATGCCTATTTTGTGCCACGTTGCGGTGCCACCCTTTGTATTCTATCAATTGGTTATAACTTTTGGTCCTAATGCAAGTTGTCTATTCAATGTATGTCAACTGACACAGTTTGGTACTCAATTGCAGAATGGACTTGAAGAAGAATCAACTAATGCTGATGTTGGTGTTCCTTTGAATGAAGTTTCTAGCAAACAAGCTAAACCTCAAGAAGATGCTAATGCTTTTCCAAACATGTACGAAACTGGCACTTCGAAACCGGCGACCAAAGCAGTTCATAGAACTAATGAACACACGACTGCCAAAAGAGATAATGACAATCAAGAGAAAGCTTTCAAGAAGCCAGACAAGGTTCTTCCGTGTCCTCGGTGCAATAGTTTGGAGACAAAGTTTTGCTATTTCAACAATTATAATGTTAACCAACCAAGACATTTCTGCAAAAAATGTCAGAGGTATTGGACAGCAGGGGGAGCAATTAGGAATGTTCCTATCGGAGCCGGTAAGCGTAGAAATAAACATCCACCTTTGCAGAATTGTCAAGTTCCTGTTACCCTTGATGTTGTACCTGTCATACACACAGATTCCAACACTACTAGTCTCAATGAGGAAGTTCCTCTTAGTGAATCACTAGAAGTGTTAAATCTCAAGGACCATCGAAATATTGAAATCGACTTGCCCACTGTCAAAGAGGATATTGATGAACCTTCTCGCACTTCCACGAGAGCTGCCGAATCCGGCGAAATGGAGCATTCGGAAAATGGAATAGAGCATGTTGGTTTGACACCACAATACAATGGCTTAATTCCTTTGCATTCACTTCATTATTATTCTGCTCCTCCTTGGACTTGTCAATGGAATCCATGTTGGAATCCTACGGCATTTAAGCCGGATAACATAACTTCAAATCCTGCAACCATGATGGCAGTAGAAATACCAATGGCACCTTCATCATATTGGGGTTGTATGCCAAATTGGGTTGGCCAAATGGAAGAATTTAATGGCATTCCATCACCTTCATCTTCGGTTAGCAGCGGCACTTGTTCCGGCAATAGGTCACCAACTTTAGGAAAACATTGTAGAGATGGAAGTACACAAGAAGAAGATACAATGAAGCCGAATATTTGGGTGCCTAAAACTATCAGAATTAACGATCCAGAAGAGGCTGCTAAGAGTTCTATATGGTCAACTTTAGCAACAAAATCTAAACAGAACAAACCTGTTATGAAAGGAAGTGTTTTTAAATCATTTGAACCAAGGTCAAATGCAAATTCTCGTGATTTAGACGATAATCAAATCCTTAGAGCAAACCCTGCTGCTTTCTCTCGCTCGGGATCTTTCCAGGAAAGCATGTAATATCCTAACTAAGTCGTAGCTAGTAGCATTTCTTGTTCGATGAGGCATTGAGGATTTCTACAAATCCATTGTTTTTTGTCACGGCTAATTCCATGTATTTGATGTTTAATAAGTTTGCTAATTCCATGTATTTGATGTTATCCGATCAATAAGAATTTCAACTTTGTGACAACAATCGCTTCATGGTAAAATAAGACATGTGTGTGCGTTTGCACACGAGTTCATTACAATAAAGAGAGACATGTAAGTTCATGAATCCTGGCTGAGGTATGATATTAACTCTTTTGACTTGTTTCTTTGTTTCATTTAATCTTCATTTGTTTCATCATTATCCATTCACGCATACGATCATTCGTGCGCATTAATCCCTCAACAATGAATAATTGCTGAAACACAAATTTTTTCGCCAAGAAACATTGCTCGTATGAAAATGCAGCTTTTTTTAATCCAAAATCATGTGTATATTTTATGCTCCCTCTGTTCCAAAATAATTATATCTTTTGAGTACTGCACACATGCTGATTCACAACTTTGACCATTAATATTTTTAGAACAAAAGTTAAATAAAAATCTGAACCCTCGATCGGATGGTTTTGGAATATTGACCGGACCCCCAACTGCATATCCGTTGTGACTATCTTTAATTTGATTTCCTTTTTGTCTTCACTCATTGCAACTCTGGCAGGCCAACATTTTTTCAGTAACAAGTGTTGAGTAGATTTGACAATGTTACCAAAGGGTAGAAATATAGCAATTCAAGAGTAATAAATAAGTCATAATAATTATTCCATGTGTGTGGAAGATGATCAGGTTTAAAGCATTCTTGCAACAGTGTGGTTAGAAGCTTGTCATGTCATATCTTTTTTGTTTTCATTAAATGCTTGTCATGCTATGTTTTTTTGACTAAAAAAGCTTGTCATGCTATTGTTCACAGACAAATTGTAAATAGGATTAAATAAATTTAAATTTCTATAAATATGTTAAATTTTAATTTTTAAAGTTTTATAGAAAGGGTTAAGCTAACTAGCTAGTGAACATTCAAGCTAGTGCGCCGAGGTAAAACCTAACCGGATGAGGTGAGCTAGCATGACTTGAACAATCAAACTTGGTTTGAGGTAAGGCCAGACTCGTCAAGATGAAACATTAAGAGCGACGTGGTGTGGTCGTCCATATCGGTCCAAAGTCTTATTCGAAACACTTTGTACTATGTTCACTTTGAAACAAGATTTTGAAAATTTTATGACATAATTTTCTCAAATTCCATCTTGTACAGCTCAACAGAGCAGTTGATTGAGCATAGCTGGAATGCTGCATGTGAATTTCCAAAACATTATAACATAATGTTCCTTTAAAAATAAAAAAATAACAAAACATAATGTTAATTGTTGGTAATAAAATACAAACTAATTTTATGCAAAAAAATAAAACTTAATAAAAGGGTGATTAATCATGCTCATACAATACAATCTATTACAAATTACAATCTGTATATATCAAATGAAACTTTTTGTACATAAACAGCATACACCATATCAGTTTCATGTTAACTTCATAGTAACCTTATGTGTCTCTTGAGGATAGTTTAGGTGAGTCTCTGTGATCACTTGTTTCTCTTTTCCATGAATTCTGAACTTGTGCTGCAAACTGCAAATTCCAAAGGATATCTTCCACAGAAGGTCTTTCATTTGGTTCACTAGAGAGACACCTTACACATATCTCCATCATTTTCATTAATGATTCATCTGAACATTCCTTATGAACAAATGGATCAACAATACTTCTTCTAGCTATATCGTCGGTTTTGATGCTTACATGTAACTGCAAAAGAATAACACATTGTTAGGATTAGCGGACATTTCGATATACAACATTAAGGGCGTGTGAAATAAGCATTTAGGGCCTGTTTAGATAAACAACTTAATAAACGCTTATATATAAGCTATTTCTATAGTAAAAAAGAGCCGCGCTAAATTTTTTTTCATCTAAGTTATGGATTGTTTTCATTAGCTATCGTGGAGAGCTTATCGCAATTAGCTGAAAACAATTTAAGAACGTGTCATAAGTTGTTTTCATTAGCTCTCTGAAACACCTTATTAAGTGTTTATGCTAGTAGATAAGTTGTTCATAAGCTAATCCAAACACAGTCATACTGTACAAAAATTTATTGTATAAGCTGCTTCTACCATCGAAAAGGAAATGATGATAATCTCTGCATAAGCTGAAAATTAGCGTACGACTTATGATATAAGCTCTGTCAAACAATTATAGAAATGCTTATGTTATAACTAGGCACATGCTTAGATAAATTTAACAAAATTGTATAGTGGAAAATGAGAAACTTGAAAATAATACTCACAAGATCTTTTAATATTCCCACTTCATTATGGAACATTATTGGTCGTCCCAGAATGATTTCTAGCAAGATTACTCCAATATCATACACATCATTCTTGTCTCCATCATTTATCCTGCACAAATAACGGACCATAGAGTTAAACGCACAAAAGAACATAACAATCGATCATAGAGTTTGACCAATTATGCCTACGTCTCTGACAGCGGAGTGTCTGCTATAGATTCATTTGCATACAATACTTATGAAGTATAAAACTTTGTTTAAAACTATGGTGCAGATTACAATTTTACCCCTCCTAATCATAACTTGTAAGCCAACAAGTTTATCCCTGAACCACGCTATGCGTGGCTACGCTCGAGGGTCTACCTAGTTATCGACGAATATGAGCGTTCTCTACACATCTCTCAACTAATGTTAAGAAAAAAGAACTAAATAAATATACGATATCACCAAGGCATCCCTTGCACAAGTATAGTAGCTAAGGTTAGGTATCATTGTAATATCAAGGAACCACATTTTTTGTACCTTGCTTGGAGATTTCCTTTTACTCCCACAGAAGTTCCATTGTTGACCTGAATATTTTGAACAAAACAATTATAAAGAGAAATTTCATAAAACAAGTGAAGATATATAGAAACTGATATTTTATCCATTTACCATTCTTTTGTTTTCAGCATAGATTGGCAGATTATAACTGCTTATTTTCACATTAAGATTGTTATCCAAAAGAATATCAGTTATCTTGAGATTATTTGAGTACAGTCCAGGCACTATCCCGGTATGCAAAAACTGAACGCCTTTCACTACTCCGATAGTGGCTGCTATTCTTTGTGTCCAACCAAGCTTTTCTCCATTTGATCCTATTGAAACAAAATGTTATTAGAGAACATGTTTTTTTGAGATTTATGGTACACAAGATAACTTAGAAAGAAGATTGTAGTGGAAAATTTTCATTACCGGAGACACGGCTTCTTAAACTTTTGTCTTGAACAAACTCAAATATGAGAAATATAGTGTTGACACTTGAATCTTCTTGGTTGCACTCAAAAGAATGTCCAAGTGAACTAACCAAGTGTGAATGCCTAAGTTTTGAAATCAACTCAACATGGTGCATATAGGCTTGAGGGCTGTGCTTCTTTCTTATCTTCATTCCTCTGATAGTAATATGCATCCCATCAGAGAGAACCCCTTTATATATCTGACATCAATAGTACAAGAAATTCAGTTTTTGCAATTCATAAAGGTAATGGATAAAAACTATATTGCAAACAAAATGAGTGGATGATGTTAGTTATGGACTAATTATAAGGGTAAGATTAGTCGATGCATCTGATGCGTTTCTTAAGGCGGTTACGATGCAGTAGTACACGTGATTGAAAATCACACTGCAATTGTGGTGCAGTGCAGTTTTGGTGGCTACTGCATCAGCAATACTGCAGCCGCAATTGAGGATGTGGAGCGCAATTTAAAGCCATGGTATGACATATTTAATTCTACAATTGAGTTTCTATATTTAAGTTTGGAGAAACCAAAATATGATTCTATACCTGACCAAGTGGACCTTCACTTATGAGACTTGATTCATCAAAATTATTTGTAGCTTCCTTAAGTTGGTCCAAAGCAAAAGTCCTATAAGCAGGAAGACCAGTTCCCATCTTCATTGTTTCAGATATACACCCTATTCACAAAGAATATATAGTGACTATATGTGATGTGTAATACTCAATAGAATGGAAAAGGTTTTGAATGACATGTTCTAATTCAATGAAGCACAAACACAGACATAGACACAAACATCGAACACGACACATCAAATAAACCAAAAAAAATACAAAAAAGGCAAAGGATATGTGTATTTACTTGCATCTGTTAGTAGCTTTGCAGTGTTTACTGATGATACATGTTCAATGATGGACCTCGAAGGCCTCCTCACATGGCGCCTATTACCGACTCGGCTAACTATTTGTTCCTTTATGGATTTTGTCAGTGTTTTCATAGCTTGTTTATCAGGAACCTTTTTGATAATATTCTCCACTATAGACCTTGCAGTAGTTTTCTCTTTATCTTCATTCTGTATAACATCCTCCAATGTAGACATTGAAGTTTTATTCATAACGTTTTTCTTATGAACTTCATTAACAACAAAAATAACAAGAGCAACAATAATTACTCCAATAACTCCTAAACTTGATGAAACAAGTACTGTTCTATTTGCTGTTCCTTTATGTTTCTGTTCTTGATGAGGTGTGATATTCACTGCTAAAGCTTCACTACTGCAAAAATTGTAACTATGTTGATCTTGTTTCACATTTGATAAACAATTTCCAGCATACAAAACAACTTTTGTTTTCTTTGGTCTCAAACAACTAGGTAGTTCACCTTTCAAATAATTTGAAGACAAATTCACAAATTTAAGATCATCATTGCATGAAAAATTCTTGAAAAGCATACCAGTGAACTTATTTGAAGAAACATCAAGGTAACTTATCGACGGTAATGACAATAAAGACGCCGGAAACGGTCCGACAAAACCGTTCAAAGAAAGGTCTAATTTTTGAAGTTGATAGAAAGAACTTATATTAGACGGTACACCGAGTCGAAAACTGTTGTTTCTAATCACAAGTGAAAGTAACTTTGTAGGAAGTGATGGAAAATGAGGTCCTAATGTGTTATTCTCTAAGTGAAGAACTTGAAGATTAACCAAATTATGAAGATGAGGTAATTCACCAAATAATTGATTATTTGATAGATCTAAAACTCTAAGAGTAACAAGATTATTCAATGAATTTGGTAAGTTACCACTAAGGTAATTTTTCTTCATACTAAGCACAACCAAACCTTGAAGTGAACCTAAATTTGGAATTTCACCATTGAAATTGTTATCATCAAGTACTAATGATTGAAGATTATTAAGATATGAAAGGTGAAATGGTATAACTCCACTGAAATAATTTGAAGTAATGTTAAGCATTTCCAATGAAGATAATTGAGCTATGGTTTCAGGTAAAGGACCCCATAAACCAAGAGAAACTAAAGAGAGAACTTTCAAACTTGAAATAGATGAAAGTGTTGCAAAAAGTGTGTATGAGTTGAAATTTTGAGGCAATGAAGTGAACTCATTTTTGTTTCCAACAACATGCAACTGTGTTAAATTGTCTTCATAACATACTAATGTTAAATAAGGTGTAGGTTCAATGTTGCAGAAATCATTGGTGTTGCTTAAGGTTGTTAATGTTGAAGGGTAACCAAGAAGTTGTTGAAGTTTGAGAAGTGTTTGAGATTGAGAATATTGTAATTGTTGTGAAAAATGGATGGTGGAAAGGAATAAGATTAGAAGGAGTAGGTGTTGTGAATGTGGAAGTTTTTTTGCCATTTTCTTTTCAAGTGAAGAAAAGAGATAGAGATTTGGATAAATAAGTACACTACAGAAGAGGTTATGAACTAAGGTTATAGGACTAGGAAGCAGTTTCTGCCATTCATTCAATATCAATGAACCAACTATCTGTTCACTCTTTGGTTCTTTCTTATGCATACATTTTGTAAGTATTGTTGTGAAATTATTTTTTCTTTTGGAGAATTAGGGTATCTTTGACCGGAAGTCTCAGACATATGAAGCACCGACACAAACACTAGACACGATACACGTCAACATTTGTCATATTTTTTAAAAATATAACAATTAAACGTAAGCACATGTATATATCAGTGTCAGATACTTAACATGCCTTCAATTTCAGCTGTCAGATGTATAAAGGGGTTCTTTATGATGGAATGAATATTACTAACAGCTGAAATGGAAGGGGATACTTTCGATAGAGATTAATCTTTCGAGATATTAAAATATTTTCATAGAGGTGACATCTTTCGACAAATATTGTTCTATACATATCGGTCGGCTCAAATTGAACTTTTGATCGGATGTTTAAGGAACTCGATTATTTGTCAATTGTGTTGCACTATATTGGTGGATTGTGATGGGATTTTACACAGCTTGCAATAGGGAATGAGAAACTATAAGCTTTTTACAGTAGGACCACATTCTCATCCCGGCCTTACCATTTTTTGCAATGTACTTTCTTTTGATCTTAAATATTTTCAATTATTTTGGTAGCACTTTTAAGAGTTATGGTGGAAAACATATTCAAGTTCTTAATTGTCAATTTTATATTCTAGAAAATATGGTGTACACTTTTGTTGTGTATCTCACTGAAATTTGTTTGCATCCATTACTCTCTTGTCTCCTTTAGAAACCTAATATAGTGGTCCATTTCAGTTATCTTACAAAAACTTGCAACATATTTACTTTTTCAGTTAACCTCCTCCGACATATGTGGATTTTTTATCAAAATATCCATCATGGTGAAAGTCAACGATAATGATCAGTGCAACAAGGTAACAAAAATTAATTGAAACAATATAACAAATTAGAAATGCAAGTACATACTACAAACATAATACTTCAAAGATTCATTTCCCCCAACACTTATTTTAAGTGATTCTAATTCTCAATATAGTAGTACAAATGAAGTGATAATTTAAATTTGAGAAAATATACTAGTGCAAAGTGAAAAGGTGGAATAGTAGTAAAATATTTGAGAATCTACATTCACGATGTTAACTACATCAATATATCATTAAATAATTGTGCAACACTTTACACTACCTGACACACATATAAAAGTTTTTTGTCAAGTACCAAAAATGTTGCATACTTGATGCCAAACCAAAAGTGTCATTTTAATTGAGTCATATCTGATTTTTTATGTTTTACACTTTCACTTACATAATTCTCCTAATTACTATTTTTTGATTAATTTATGTTATATTAATAGTGCAAACAATTCACAGGAAATTAGTCAACTTAAAACACAAAAAAGATTCATACAATTTAGTTGAATAGGACACCAATCCACTATAATTTTTTGTTTTTGTCAGGTTTAAAGTGGATAAATAGAACGTCCAGTGTTTGAATTCCGACCCCTATATATAAAATGTGATATCCATAACGACCGATTTAAGTTCACAAACAATAAGATTTTTTTCATGTAAAATAAATTAAGAATTTGGCCATATCCTATTATACCATTACTTGGAAATTCATAGCATCCACTCACGAGTGGAGAGAGTATCTTGTTAAAGCTCGTGACACATTTGTGAATTGCCAAAAAACAATGATGATGTATGTATTCCTTTATTAATGCATGATTAATGAAAGGACAATTTTATAAAAAAAAAAAATTAATGAAAGAGACAAATGACAAAAATGACAGTGGAATGGGACATCCTAAGTCACGGGTTGCTTCTGCAATGGTCTCGTGAAAAACAATACTCCATCCGACCCAATTTAATTGATATAGTTGATTGTTTCACGCATGTCAATGCATAACTTTGATGATTAATATTTTTAATTGCATAATAGTAAAAATTATAAAAATTTGATATTTTGAAAATACTCATCGAGACGAATCAAACAACATCTTATATGCTAATATTTATTTTTGTTTATTAGTAGAAAAATAAGGTCAAAGCAACATGTGTAAATACTCCCTCCGTTCCAAAATATAAGCAAAAATGGGTCAACAAAAGTTGATGTATTTGATTAAAGATTTGGACCAAATACATTCATTTTTATTGACCAACTTTTGCTTATATTTTGGGACGGAGGGAGTAGTACACAATAGTCAACTGTGTCAATTAAATTGGGACGAAGGGAGTACATAATAAGGATGAAAATATAGATTCCTATAAAAAAAAACTATTGCTCATGTGTATGAAAAAAATTCGATTGAAAAGGAAAAATCTACCTTGTATGTTCTACGAGTTCCCTAATAGAAATTAGTTATTGCTAACGGCGTTGAAAATTCTATGAGTAATTTTTTAAATCATTATTTAGGTAGCCATCAAATTACATGTCCAAAAACAGAAATTAAAGGAAGGCAACATCTCAATAATTGAGGAATCCTGAAATTTACCATAAAATAATATTCTCTATTGTTCCTTTTTTCATTTTACCCGTGACTTCCTTTTGAAGCTTTTCACTTCCATACACGTTTCAATAACAGTGAAACTGAATTGCATTATTAAAATGTATTTTGCAACATAAATCCAAAAAAAAAAATTGCAACATTTAATGAAAATTTCTCTTTATTCTTGCATTAGTTCATTTAATGAGTTGAGTTCGGTTCATTAGTGTAAAGAATCTTGTCACCACTTAGAGCAAATATTTTTCAACGAATAATAATAATAGTGACACTAATGATCATTTTACAATTGTCGTGACAGAATCAAAGGTTACAAGGCTAAACTCTTACTGCTGAGCATTGAGTTAGCACTTTCATTTCAGCTTTACCAAAAGGAGAAAATAAAAGAGAAAATCATAAAGGGGCAGATAAATATTGAACATGAAACCTATTTTTATGTTGTTCAATCTTCAATGATGTACCGGTTCCTCCTTGCCCCAAATGCAAATCTCTGTATGGTAATAGAAAAGAAGGCATTGAGTTATGAACATAATAGAAATGTTAGAGTATATTATGGAAGTATGAGATTTAGACTACTGAAAATTAGGCTTTTTCTTAACTGAAAATATTTGGGAATAGGCTTTCAATCCCGTAAGGAATCGGATGTATGTTGGCTTCATCGATCTGTTGGTAGGGATAGATCTAATGTTTGGAACTAAATATTCGGCAACCTGCAAATCATCAGACATGTTAGAAATGTAAGAATGTTTAAGCTTTTGAAAGAGTTGAATCATGCAGGTAATTGTGAAGAATTTCGCTTCAAATATTTTAAGGATCTCTACACTGTTCTTCCACTTGAGTTTATTTTCATGTAGTTATTCACAAAAGCTACAAATTTATGGAACATTAATGAACAATTCACTTGCTATGATGTTTGGTGGAAAAAATGATTTGATGGAATGCTATAGGACAAAAAATGTTATCGATCACCATTCCTTGCTACGAAAATCTTACCACTTCAGCTGGTTCAGCCAAGACATTAATGAAAAACTTCGCCTGCAACGAAGAAAGAAGTCAGTCAGTCCAAATAACTAAGCAGAAACTACTCCCTTTGGTCCTTATTATAAGAAAAAGTTTGCTTTTTAGGTTTCATAGAGAATGTTTGATGTATCTAGTGCATATCATGAACCAGATAAATCAAACATTCTATGAATCTAAAAAACAAACTTTTTCTTATAATAAGGACCAAAGGGATTATAAGATAGTTGCATATTTACCTGTTTTGTATTGGCGCCAGACATGAGAAGATCCGTTGTAACCATTCCTGGCTGCAACAACAAATTTATAGGGATAAAAAAGAGAAAAACAAGTCCTAACAGTTGAGATGAAACAACAGCGCATCAACCATTAAAGCTTAAGAGGAATTTCATCTTGATGTGCTTTGTTAAGTCGTCTTTAAGGCGAAACATGAAATAGCCTAAATATTAGAATAGACTAAACCGGCCATACATAAATAAGAAAACAATGCAAGTGACATCGGTTTAAGAAATTATAAGTTTTTCCAGCAATGGATTGCAGTTAGAAGTATTTGGTTTTGATAATTGTGCACGTTTTTAAGCTTCCACTAAGATCTAATACCATAATTTTCTTTAATGTAGCGAGAACAAGTTTTCTTCAAGGCTTTCTCCTTTTAAGAATTATATCAATCAAGCTCATGCACAAAAGGTATTTTCTTCCTCTAGATTTATTTTCTTTAACATTGCATCTATTGAGCTCACATGACAAATTAAAGTTACTAGTTAAGGGCAGTAAGCCACTCAACTTTTCAGGAAATCAAATTCATGTGTTTCCTCACATGATCTGCATATACAGCGCGTTATTCTCAAGTATGATCTGTTCTTTATAGTTTGAGTAAGACCCTAAAAAATTGTTCAAGGGATGAAAAATCTGCAACAGGATTGCCACCAAATAACACAATATAAAGGGCAACTTGGTATTACAAAGCTTGCACAATGATGTGCTCCAGTTCCACGGAAGGGTTGGCCACATTGTGAATCAATTCTAAATCTTCTAATAGATATAATTTAAATAAGTTTCTAAAATACCAGTACATAGTATCATTTTGATTTAGTATAAAATCAGCATATAATAGAGTAATATAGACTATGATTTATGTCACTAAATAATCCAACTATACCAGTGGTTCTTTGTAGATGGGTTTCCTTTCTATTGATCAGGGATCCAGAAGAACAACATCAATGTTTTCTATACGTCAGTACATACTTTTGGCCAAAAGTATTAAGCTTAATTTGCTAGTTTGGCTGACTCCACAATGGGGGATGTACTTTAGAGGGTACAGTTAGAGTTATTTATGACTGTTGATGAGATATCAACGGTTGAGATTTTAACAACGTCATAATTTTAATATCTGTGTGTATTTTGTCATAGTATTTGTCAATCATTGATTTTCCAATCAACAGCTAAAACTCTGTAATTTGTCTCCAAACGTGCACTCCTCACTTCAGATGGATCAAATCATAATTTGCATTACTAAGTTTTTTTTCAACATTAGAGTCTGTTAGGTTTGAGATAACATATTTTGTCAATGAGGTGTTAGCTTAGTAGTAGGAGTTTGACCGCGTAACTTCAAGGGACAGAGTTCAAATACCCTCGGGAGACAGTTATAAAATGGCTGATATTTCCGTTTAATAAATAATAATCTTCTCTCCCCATTTAAAAAGAAAAATTGTTTTCACTTATTTTCTTGTACAAATCTTTCAAAACAGGAAACAAATTGAAATAAGTTGGTGGCAGTGTTGTAATTAAAATTAAAAACAGAACATTTTATGATACCAAACAGGCCCTTAATGTTCTAATGGATGAGAACATAACTAGTTCACCTAGTAGGAAAATCATGGAGGTTTTTATCATTGCTAAAGCTAGCAAAATTTTGTTTAAAGTTCCCTCACTAACAAGTTTATTCAGAATGTATATGGTAATAAGTATGCATAAGCTCATTACAAATCGAGCAGAAAATGTGGCTATAAATGTGAAGGGGTTCATCGGTTCTAAATACAGTAATATGGACTGGAATCACTCAGCACAACAAAAAGCATGTCAAATTACTTATTCTATGCAGCCAGATTTATTAAATTTATTATATGAACAGATAACTATAACAAAGCTTATATTATAGAAGACACAAGTTTTAATATACAGGTGGATAAGCCTATGATATCAAAAGATAAATAAGTCAAAACATACCGAAAGATTGTGAACCATGACATTTTTAACATCTTGCATCTGCAATTCTGCCTGTCAAATTTCAAGAAAACTGTTTCACTAAAGATGCACACCAAACAAGAAAAACTATGAAATTCTGCTTGCAACTGGTATTCAATTCACCAAACATCTCATATGTGATACATCTAATATAAAGCTTTGACGAACGGCTAGAAATTTCAATCCACTATACAGAAAGAAGTAAAATAATTTTGTGGAAAATTGTGACATACTACACTGTTACATATATTGTCTGGCATTGCAGGTCAACTAAGTAGGCTTCCTAACACATAATTCCAATTATTGTTTAGTTTTTTTATTTACCATGTTATATGACTAAAGTATCTACTAGTTTTTTCTTATAGAATGACAATAAAGAAGGAAAAATAAGAAATTTTGTTGATGTCTCGCATTTATTATCACAGGTAGGGGTCAAAGAAACCAAGAATCAATAAGAAAATCAAAGAATTAGCAAGCTGACTTGATTAGTTAAAAAGATATGTTGAGATTTCCCTCACAGATTAGATGAATTTATGTAAATTAGGAAATGGATGCAGTTAGCTAATATTTTACATCTAAAAATCAACCTGTAAAGATTTTGTTAAATGCACCACACTTCTCTTTGTTGCTCCATATGCAGCAAACCTAAGAAAAAGGGAAGAAATCAAGGATTTTCCCAATGGAATATATAAGACAATTAATAAAGATTATAATATACAGTCACTATAGTGGAACCTAAGGTACATTAATGGATTTCATGCAAGAATAAACTACCTTTCAATTGACACCACCCACAAAATAACTACTGTTGGGCTTTGCAAGTAGTGGTAAAGAATATAAGAAGTTATTAAACTGAAGAAAGAACTCATGATCTATGACTTTCATCAAAATGGGAGTAAAATCATTTGGACCATAAAAGACCAATTCATGGTTAACCAGATGATCGACCAAAGATGATTTGGTATGCCAATAGTGACTGATTATTGAATTTTGCAAACTATTTTTTGTGATGTTGATAACTACATCATAGTGAAAACCAAATAGAAGTGAACCCATCATTCCTTCTAGATTTGTGGAGCACATGAAGCAGTTTACACTCATTAATATAAACGTCTAATTTGCCTCTCTATTGTAGATGACAATAACAGATAAACAGCAACAATCTAATACCTGGGAGTTGGTCTTCCATCTGAACCTGCTCCATCAATATTGAAAATATGACCTCCGCGAGGTTGGTTCACCATCAGCTTTATTGCCTAAATAGAAACTAAACATCCATGCATAACGGAGCACCTACTTTATTTACAGTGCTTCTTACGTGAGAATATATTTTACCTCTCGACAGCATATCATCAAGCCAAGTGTGTTTGTTGTAACCACCTCACTGCATGCACAGATTTGAGAATTTTAAAGAGAAATAAAATGTAAAAATGACATTTAAGGTGAAAGGTCTATTGTGGCTCACATAAGATCCTCATCTGATGCTTCAGCAAGTGGCTTGTAGCTATATGCATTCGATCCAGCATTATTGATCTACACCATTCTCAGCACAGGGAGAGAAATAAAGAGATCAGTACTATATATACTCTTTAACAAACACATTCAATAAAATGAAGGGGTTGAAACAAATAAAAAATTGATATAGTTATATGTTATTGATTGCAGATGGTGGCCATGGTGGAAAGCCAAAAGTTCACCATTATAAGCCCACCATATCCGCCATAAAACACCATGGTGCTGCAATCGTTCACAAATAAGCCATGATGGTTGTAAAAAATCAGCCACCATAATCGACAACAATGGTATAACTACAAGAAAATGTCGAATTTTAAATAATTGCAAAATAAACAATTGCAACGGGAAAGAGAAATCAGACATTAGTACCCATATGTCAATGTATTTAAGTTTTTCTTTAGCAAACAAAACCAAATTTTTCACATCCTCTCCGTTTTTGACATCACATGTAGTGCCCTGCAAGAAACCAAATGTGAGCATGAGAACACAAAAACCATCTATATATTGATTGATCATAGATGGGTTTCTACTAAGAAAGAAGTTCAAGAGGAGGTACCCACACATGTTGCTCCCCAAATTCTTCTCTCAAGCCCTTGACAGCAGTCTCTACCCTTTCATCTTTAAATGAGTACCAAGACATTTAGAAAGAAAAACAAAGCCATAGAAATCAGACAAATAAGACTGAAATCCCAGCCATAAGTAAATAGCATGAAATAAATAAACAGCAAAATTGAAACATATTGAAATTGCAAGAGTTTGTTTATCCACACCTGATCTAGAGCAAATCAAGACATTGTCCCCTGCTTTCAAAAACTCTTTTGCTAAAGCATACCCTATCCCTAAATCATAGAGAAAATTATTCAACCTAATATACGAACACCAGACACGACAGTGACACTGGAGAAATAAAAAATAGAAATAATAAAATTAGAATTAAAAAAGAAGACCTTTGGTTGAGCCAGTAATCAAAACATTGTAAGGAGGGAGCATGGGATGAGTTTTAGTAGAAGAAGCGGTTATTAAGAAGGATGATGAAGTTGGTTGTTGTTTTGTGAGAGAAAGAGAGAAGTTGTTTTTGTTGGGTATGCGGATAATTTGGCATGAAGTAACGGTTTGAGAAGTGTTGTTGGTGATGAAAGTGTAAGAAGAACAAGTGTTGAATTGGGTTAAACGAGAAAATGGAGTTAGGGAAAGTTGAGGAGAAGAGAGAGCCATTGATGACGATGACAAAGGTGTTATCCAACTTCACACTTTTGCATTCATCATTCAATGGTCATTATTATCCCGCAACTGCGATCGGAGGGGCTATAACCGCCAGAACTGACCCCGAATCAAATTAAACTGGTAGTGAAAAAAAGACACACATATAGATCAATTTTACATCGAGAACCAATGAAAAAATTTAACTTTTCATGTTATATGGGGGTGACGTGTCGGAAATATAGTTATGATTAGTTGGCAATGTATTTTACACTATCAATGTATATTTCTTTTTAGATAATTTAATATTTAAAATTTAACTTTTTTTTTTTAAATTGAACTGTAGAATGATTTTATCAATTACATGGTAAATTTCTTTTATCATTAAACATTCATTCAATTATTTTATTATCATTTATCTCAAAGTTGAAATGGTACATTTCGATGAAACCAAAGTAATTATTCTAACTCGTTTATATATAATTGCTCTCCGTAGAATTACAAAGAAATTTAAAATTAAATATATAACTCAAAACTTATTTTATTTATATCATAAAGACAAATATGTATGCAGATCTATCTTATACCGTGTTGTACACATGAAACCAAATATAAAAAGTACATCGCATCTCAAAAGATTCAAAAGATAAGACTAAAAAAAAGACATGGATGTGTCTAAGGTTTCAAACTAGATGCTTGGGTTACTTATGAGTGAAGTTTGAAATTTTCTTACTAGTTTTGAGCTTGAGTTGAGAAAAATATTCCATCTCTTATTATTTGAACAATTTTGAGGGGTCAAATGCAGTCACATCAAAAGAGGCTTGGGTTTCTCTTATGATGAAGTACTATACAATTAACAGAGAAAACTTAAAACTACAAAACATAGTTGATTGTATATTAAAATGTTTCTAGCTTCTTTTACATTAAAATGGTTGATTGCATACCAAAATCTCATTTTACTTTTGCATATTTTAAATTTAATGTTAAAAGTTCTTAAAATTTAATTCAATATTTCAATCATAGAAAATAGTTGCTATATATTAACAATGCAAATGGAACAATACAAAATCTATCAACTCTCACACAAAATGTTATAAATTGTATTGCACAAATAATTGAATTTAATCCTAAATCTCAAAGATGAAGTTAGATTCTTCAATCATTCTTTCCGATACATACGAACTAAATCATTGCACAAATTCGTCGAAGCTAACTGCGCTATAAGAATCCATGAATTTCTTCCTTGCTTCTAACTGCTTGGTCTCAAGATCATGAAGACATACTTGATGCTTCCTTTTCATTTCTCCAAGTCTTCTAAGATGTTTACTATTGGAATCATTGAGCACTTCTTTTGTCAGCACATAACACTTTTGATACATTAACAACTCTATTTTGTACCCTATTACAAAATCAACCTCTTTGGTCTTAATTTCTTTTTCCAAATCCAGTTTATCTTCAAGTTGCATATGAAGTAGTTTTCTCCACTGCCTTTCCCGCTTCTCACTTTCTTTAATTTTTCTAGAAATTTTTTTCTTGACTAATTCAACATCTCGTGCTATATTTTTGTTCGATTGAAACCAATTCGATGATTCATAAGCCTTTGGATAGCCAACGACATTAGAGTCTATGCTTGATGATACATTTCCTTGTAGATCAGACAACCATGCATTGACTTTATCAACCCTGCCTTTCAAATTCGGCTTTGCAAGAATCGTGGAAGCTTCGGTTTCAAGTTTAGCGCATGAATTTTCATCATTAGATTGATCAACACCATTGATCCACCTAAGGAAACCAGATCAAAGATTAAAAAAAATAAGCTTATGTGACAAAATCATCCAATGCAGTTAAAATGTATGAAGCACTACATCTGACACAAACACCAGACACAATATAGACACGATACATATTAATGGATTAATTTAAATAGATTATCTAATAATATAATTGAAAAATCAAAAGATAGAATCAACAACTTTAAAGATTACATTGATTAATTCCCTATAGTTTGCTTGCAAATAACAATTACCTTAGCCTTTTGGAAGGGTTGCTTGTATCCACCACTATGTTCCTTTTCCTTAATGATGTTCCTTTTATAGGCCCTCTCGGACTAGACTCCACCTTCATATCGGTCGCATTGACATCTTCAGATGGAAGAATACAATCGTCGGAAGTTGCAGCAACACTTAAACTATTCACTTCAAAGTGCTCATCAATCTTCCCTCCAACCATGTTGCTATCTTTCATGGTCAACCAATTCGTATTACTATTAATTGACTCCTCGTTGCAATCTGAAAATCGATAAAAAAAATAAAATTATCAATCAGATTAAGAATATCTTGCATAATATCACATTAAGAATGTTAATTAGATTTTATAATAATATCACATTAATAAATCAGAATTCAGAATATTTGCATAAAATTGATGTGAAGAGAAAAATAATGTTACCATTATCGGATGAAGAGCTTGAAACCATTCTTGGTAAAAATGGCAATGGAATTAATGTTGTGAGTGATGTTTGGAATTTGAAGAAACAAAAAACTCGAAACCTAATTTGCTGAACTTTGAGTTAAGAAAAATACTCCAACTCTCTTATTAATAATGCAACGCATATCTTGGGTGTCAAGTTACAAACAGAATCGTATCTAATCTAATCTTTTTTTTTGGGAAGCGAATCTATTATTTTATATCTTTTAAAAAAAAGATTTTATCTTTAAATAAATCTTAACAGATTAAATCTAAATTAAATATTTTTTGCAAAAAAAAAATCTAAATTAAATACTACAGTATGATTTTATTTGGAATAATAAATGTAGTGATAAAAAAATAAAATATTGTCTCTTCTTTTCCTATTGTTTTCTTTAAAATTATTTCTTTTCTAAATCTAGTGTTTTAAGGTTTATGAAACTTCTTCTTCTCTTCCAACCCTAGCCGTCACCACTTCTTTTTCTCTTCTTTTTAGTCCATTGAAGAGGGGTGATTTTAGGTCAATTTTGACCTAAAATCATCCCTCCAAATTGTTTTTCTTTCTCGTTATTATAATAAATAAGTGTGATTTTCACATATTTGCTTGTTTTGATTTCCCGTCTTTGTACGGTGTATTTGGTTGTCCCGTCTTTGTGCGGTGTTCATTTGTTTCAGGTTGAAGGAGTAGATCTGATCTAGTGCAGATCCAATCAATGTCGACTTTGGTGTCATCAACGCTACAGATCTGGGGACATGGATATTCCAGAGACTTCAATATAGTCATATTTGTAGGCATATGTAATTTGCCGTTTTATGCTATTAACATGGATACTGTGAGTTTGTTTGCAGATTTATCCTTTTTGTTTTTAGCGATTATGAATTTGTATTACATCGATGTACTCTTTTTATTTGAATGAATGAATATTGTTTATTTTGTCAAAAAAAATAAAATAAATGTAGTGATAAAATAAAATGGGTTAAATATATTTTTAGTATTTTCTAATAATTTTCTTCAAACTTTGGTTCCAAATTTTCAATTACTTATTTTTAATTTCTTCTTTTTCAAAAATAGTTTATTTAATAGTGATTTTTTTATAACATACTACCTCCTCTGTTCTTTTTTAAGTGTCTAAAAAGTCGAATTTAGCGTTTCTATTTAACTGTCAATTTGGTGCTTTAAGAGTACGATTTGTCAATTGTACGTTTCTCAATTACTCATATTTTTTTCAATAAAATTAATTAATGTTATATATTTGGAAAATTAAATATTTTAAAAAAATTGGTATATAACATATTAAATTTTGTTTTTTTGTACATAATATATTAAATTTAGGATTTAATTTGTATACATCGACGATGTAATAATTTTTTACACATGCATCCAATCAAATTACGACATATAGATATTTGTTGAGATATTTTAGGAACAAACTTATTAAAGTGGCACTATTAAGACCCACCCACACATAATCGAAAGTTCGAAACTATTGACCAATCGTTAGTTGATTCAGTGGTGATTGGCGCTGAACTTGTTAGGGAGGACCACGGTTCGAAACTATTGAGTCTAGAGAAATAACTATCTCAAGTAACCCACCCAAGTCTAAAGAGCGAATCTTGATAGAAAATTTTGATGTAATTGAAAGACAAAATCAATTAGTGGATAAGTCAATTGAAGAGCAAAAAACATGAGGTAAAATTGTAGGAAATCAACATATAGGTGAGATGAAAATATCGAAAAGAGAAAGAGAGAGGAACCTTATATCTCTCCACCATATAAACCACCTATAGCTTTCTCCCAAGGATTAATAAAATCCAAAACCAAGGAAATTAAGAATTTTTAGGATTATGAAACCTTTAAGAGAAATGCATTTTTCTTCCAAACAAAACCTTTCACAATTACCGTCAATTGTTAAGTTTTTAAAACAAGTCTGTTCATTTGACACTATAAGGTGCATGCTAAGACACTAAACCTACAATGCAGGTTCCAAAAGCCACTCTTCTTCAAATCAATGTAAATTTTGTATAAGTACACCCAACAATTTAAGTTGGACACTTAAGAATTTGCCAAAATAAAAATCGATCTACTATGTAATTGAAAAAAATACTATATTTCTGAGGAAGAAAAGGCATATACACAGAAACAAATCTTTTTATTCCATCCATAAAAAAGAGCTTTTTAATCAAAAATAGAAAATCTAATATTTTGGTCAAAAAAAATGAAAATAAAATTTTTTGGTCAAAACATTGAACATCAATTCTAAAAATAAATTAACTAATTTACTTGATAAAATGATTTGATATTTGATATATTAGGAAGAAAAGTTGGTCTAAACAATATCACTCTTCATATATAGATCAAATATTAGGAAGAAAACACATATACCATTAATATATCTTCTTATTCCACAAAAGAAAGATAACAAAATCTTTTAATTTTTTGGTCAAAAGAGAAACTCTTTAATTTTCAATTAAAGTCAAATAATGTTATTCTGCCATGTAGCTAGGTAAAGGAGATTCTAGTTTTCGTTATAAATAATACTCATGCTTATTCATTTTCTTATTCATTATTCACTCTATTTTCAAGCTCAGAAAATCAATCTCTTAAAAAAAAGTTCAGAAAATCAAAATCATGGCATCGACATCAGAGAAGAAGATCATTCTCAAGAGCAGTGACAATGTAACCTTTGAGGTGGAACATGCAATTGCATTGGAATGTAAAACGATAAAGCTTACGATCGAAGACAATTGTGCTGAAAAGACAGAAATCATCCCTATTCCAAATGTAACTGGGACAATCTTGTCAATGGTTATTGAGTACTTGAAGAAGCATGTTGAGGCTGGAAATTTTAAAGGTAAACACTCTAATAATGTTGAACTTAATAACTGGGATGCTGATTTTGTCAAGGTTGATGAAGCTATTCTAGTTGATCTCATATCAGCTGCACACTTTCTGAACATTGAGAGTCTATTGGACCTTACAAGTCAGGCTGTTGCTGATATGATGAAGAGTACGATGCCTGAGGAGATTCAAAATACTTTTAACATTGTCAATGATTCATCTACTAAGAATGAAAAGCAGGTTAATTTTGAAAATGAATGGTCTTTTGAATGATTATAGAATAAATTCTTCAATTTAATCTCTATTGTAGATTTAAATTGTTTAGAGATAGTTAAGAGATTAATGTTTTACTTTTCCTCAAAAACTAATGAATAAAAATCCATGTTTTATGTTATGCTTTGTATTATTCATGAAAGAACTATTTTATATGCTTAGTAATTGTTTTATGGTTTAAATATGCAAATTTTCCCTATAAATAAAAGTCATTTGAGGTTTGGTCCCAATGTTTCAAAAAAATTCATTTTGCCACTACAATTTGAAATTTCTTTTAATTTAGTCACTCATAAAGTGACATAATTTTGATGACATGGCACTGTTGATTGTGATTTCTAGGGATGTAATTGGACCGGTTTGGATCGGTTTTTGGTGAATCCAATGTCCGAACCAATGAGCTCTCAATTGGTTCGGTTTAGTTCGGTTTTTAGTGTTTTTCAAAAATGAATCCGAACCAAACTAATCGGTTTGGTTTGGTTCGGATACTTTGATCGATTTTTTCCGATATATTCTATACTATTATTTTTTTTCGATAACACTCATTCCTCTAATTAGATATGTTAGTGCAATATTATTAGCACTTGCCTTATCAACATTTGCACAACAAACTTTTTTAATCCCTCATTCTTTCAAGCATATCTCTAAACTCTTACCAATTGTTTCCCCTTGTGATCCGACATCAGATTTAAACTCAATGTTTTTTTTATTCAAAACCCACCTTTCATCCATGTAATGACAAGTTACAATCATATAATTTATATTTTATATTGATGTCCAACACTATTAAGAGAAACCATTTGTTTATTTACGGATAATTTGTTCTTTTACTTCTCTTTCTCATCATTATTTTTATATGATAAAATACTTCAATCACTACTCAAACATAGTGTTGTTTGCGGCTGTGAGGTGAGTGAGTCTGTCTAAGATCGTCTAAATTAGAGTTTGCTGCTCGAGTATATTTTTTTAGAAGTTGGTCAAAGTTGGGCCAATTTTAGTTTTTTAATATTGATTGACCTATAAAAAAAATATTAACTTAACAATATATACAGGGGCGGAGCCCTTTGTGGGCTGAACAGGGCCATGGCCCGCCCCAGAATTTTTAATTTTTTTTTCATGGGTAATCAATTAGCGGCGGTTATAAACCCCTGCAAAATAGTTTGTGTAATTTTATTACTTTCTGATTAAAACCCCCGCTATTTGGATCCAGAATTCTTTAATGCTTTCCAGTTTGCGGGGGTTTCAAACCGCCTCTATATGGAAGTTGAAATTTCTAACTTTTATTTAACTTTTTGAAGCATTTCTTCTAATGTTTTATTGTTAATAAATTTTAGATGTTTTAAAATGTATAATTTATTTTGTCAAAGTGTTTAAATATATATTTTTGAAAAAAAAGTATTCAAATTTTTATTTAAAATAGAATTTTGTGTATACAAAATTCATGTTTGATCAATCTTTTGTTAAAAAAAATTTTTGATATTCGATTTATAACTATAGCGGCCCTCCCCAACTTTTTGGACTTGCTCCGCCACTGAATATATATCTAATGGTTTGGTTCGGTTTTCATCGGTTCTTGAAAACTAAATCCGAGAACCGAACCAAACCACATCGGTTTTCAATTGGTTCGGTTTGGTTTTTGATCCGAATCATAAATGTCAATTTTTTTTGGTTTAGATTGGTTTGGATCGTCGGTTTAATTGGATTTTTTTATCCGCTTACACCCCTAGTGATTTCCACATAATGAGTTAGCATAATGCACAAGATTATGTGGTGCATAAAATGACAATAGAGACACCTTTCATTTTAACCTAGTTTTTCTTCACTTCATCAATTAAGGAAGGGTGGTTTTGGGTCAAACTTTGACCCAAAATTACCTCTCTAAATCGTTATTTCCTTTCCTTTACCTTTCCTTTATTCAAATAAGTAATTTTCACATATATTTAGTTTTTTAGTTTTGTAATTTCATCGTCTTATAGTGCGACATTGTGTTATTCTTCGTCTTGGTGCGGCATTGTTTTGTTTTCCCGTTTTGTGTGGTGCTTGTTCAGTTCAAATTGTAAGATTAGATTTGTTCCAGTGCAGATTCAAGCAATGATTTTGGTGTGGTGTGCTATTAACTTTAATTTCATCATATTTGTAGGCATTTTGTCGTAGTATGCTATTAACTTGGATCTTGTGAGTTTGTTTGCAGATTCATCTTTTATAGTTTTTTACGATATTAAATTTGGATTGTCCGATGTATTTTTATTCTACTATTTTGAATGAATGAATATCCTTTTTAGTCAATAAAAATAATGCACAAGAAAATGATCATTGTACCCTTGTCACTTACATAATTTAATATTTAAAAAATAAAAATAAAAACTGAACAAAATTTATGTTAAAAAAATAAAAAGCATGAATCTTCAATAAGAAGAAGACTATGGTTCTTGTTACCAATTTTGGCACCTCCCTTTTATTTTCTTTGGTTTTGGCTTTCACCATCAGTTTAATTTAGTTTGGGGGTCAGCACCTACCCAACAACAATTCCAAATTTCTTCTTTATCACCCAACAAGTTCACGTTTACCTAAAAAAAATTGATAACACAATGCCAGAAATCTAGCAACATCAAAAACTAAAGAAGAACAACCCATAAAAATGAAAGATATAGGCACTGTTTGGTAAGTCCAATAAGCTAGCTTATAGCTTATTGGACTAGTTTATAAGCTTGTTTGAAAAAAATAGAGGTGTTTGGCAATTAGCTTTTTTAATTAGCTTATGGCTTTTTTTGAGATGCTATTTCAAGTAGCGTTTGAGCTTATAACTTATAGCTTTTTATAGTTTTTTCCTTTTTTAACCTTTAATTTTATTTTATTATTTTTTATATAAAAAAAAAATATATCCAATAAAGAAAAAAAACTACCCACTAACATGTACCTTTTTGTCATTTTATATTTATCAACCACTTTAAAAGCTAATTTTACCAAACACTTTAATATCAATCAACTAGCTTTTCAGCTATCAGCTAGCTTATCAACTATAAGCTAGCTTATAGCTTAATTTTACCAAACAGACCCATAGGTAATTTTGGGTATATATAGATTTGGGTTTGAAGGTTGAACGATGTGGATATAAATTTTCATATTTTTATTAAATAATTTAAAAAGAAAGAATGGGGATAATTTTGTCATTACCCATTAGTGTATATTATGAGTCATGACACAAAAATTTTGAAAGTTTTTCATTCAATATACGCCAAAAAAATATATAACTTGTGTTGGGTAATTTAAATCTTGCTTCAATGATCATTAAATCCAATTAAACTAGATACACTAATATTTATATGTTGAGGTGATATATTAATAAGAAAAAATATTTGTTGTTATTGAGTTGATATGGTCATTTGGTCTCTTTGTGGAAAATTTGAACTTGTTTTTATTTCAATGCCCAACGAAGATGAGTCAACATTGTTAGATGCTCCATTTGTCTACATACCTTAACATTATGGGGTGTAGTATATTCTATGATGTTGGTTCTTGCAGATGTGAGGGGATGTGAGCAGCACTGCGGATGTTTGTGTTTACTGGATCAATGTCTTTGTATTGAATGGTTTACATATAATCTAGATCATTTTTAATTGTTGGTTTTGTGTCTTCGGTGTTTGTCTTTGTAGTTCCTATTTGACTTACTTATAAAGTTATAAGAGGGTATAGATGTGACTGTTATCCATGAATCTCATATGATTGATTGATATTGTGGTGACTATTTGAATTTATGCAAATTTGTTGCTTGAGTTACTTGTTAGATAAACAAATTGGGTTGGTCCCTTCTCGTAAAATTTGTGTATTGTAGTGCTGTGATTATAAAATTGATAGTTTTGAAGGATTTTATGGTCCAATTGTTATTTGAATATAATTTGTGTTGTTTTTTTACAGGCTGCGTTGAGAATTAGACCCGATGCAAGAGAAAAATTGCATAATTAACATTTGGTGAATGCAAACAATTCCTGATATCTGATTACATGCTAACTCAAGCTATGTCAAACAAATATAAGTAACTTGTACCTACGATATATAATAAAAACATATAAAACATTAGTGTACATAATGGTTACAAAAGATTTTGGATTTGGCTTGAAGGGGACTGCTAAAATATTCAATCAACCTTTCAAGTACAAACCAACTGCTAAAATTGGATACCTTAAATTAACTAAAGGTTCCTGAACAATTTTCAACCCCTCAAAAAAGGGAGAAAATGAGAAAACAAAGAAATCTAATATCACAAAGATAAATTAGGTGCCACCAAATAATGCTTGGGAGGAACTTATATGGGTCTCCTGAACGTCTTTGTTTCTTTCTTTCACCTATCATGCATTCAACAACAATGCGCTAAGTTATTTATCCGTCAAGATAAAAGAATATGATAAACTAACCTAAAAACCATCAAGGGATAACAAGTCAATCAAAACGCCGTTTTGATTTTCTACGGGTCCCTAGGAGTTTTAACATGTTGTCAGTAACATCAGGAGGAGATTTATCGTCTTCGAGTTGAGTATTGTCAGAGGTGTGAGTTAACCAAGCCAGTGCCTCTATGGCAGCATCCCTTTCTGCAAGCTGCTTATTCCTTTTCGGTTTGCCAACAAATTGCATTCCTTTAAACTCGACCAATGCCCTGAACTCATTTGTCTTGAGATGTTTTGTTTTGTATTTTGGTGGGGTGTGCCCTGCTCGCATCAAAAGTGTTTGAAGCAAGCTTTTGGGGTTTGTCCCATCTTTTGTGAATTTATTCTCGTCGTTAGAGGCCCTAGGCTTCCGGCTGTCACGGCCAAATACAAATCTTCCTTCACACTGATCCCCTGAAACCAACTCCTGAACAGCAAGCATCAAGTACTTCCCTTCCTTGTGAATGTCAATGCCAGGATCTTCTAGCTGCATTATTATAAATCGACTATCATTCAAAATTAAACAAAACAATAGCTCCTACTGGACACAGTTAAAGGTAACATCATGCAGGGATGCCTTTTATCGATAAGTAAACGAGGAATATCATTACAAATGAAAACATATGCTAACCTTCTTTTGGATAAGCTTATCTAGTTCATCCTTAAGCTTCAAATAGCAGTCAGCTAAATTAGGATCCAAAAAGAAGTCAACGTACCCATCTAACATTTTCAGATGCCCCGCCTAAACGCATCAGAGGGAAAAAATGGCATGTTATTGATACTGAAATAAATGAAGCCTTGTCTTTTTAGTGGAAGAAAAATATGTATTGACTAAGAAATCACCTGTATCCCATTACTTAGAACGCCACCAAATAGGATAAGTATTGAATCAGATACAGCCGTGGAATCACGGATGAAAACAGCATTGACCTTTACTTTCTCACCAAAAACCAACCATGGATAAGGAATAGTCTGGTAACGTGCGTTCACTGAATTCTGGTCAAAATCATATAAACTAATAAAATGGAAGAACATGAACAATATGGAAGCAGCGAAAATTATTCTCATAATATCAAAACCCTCTTTTAGAAGACATAATCAATGGCTTTGCAGAATTGGCACTCAACCAAACACAGTCATGGATAGAAATTGTTTATACCAGGTCGAGCATAGGACTACATACAATGCATATTGCCATAACAATTTCAGACTGCTTGTTGTACTACGATGAGCAAACAAAAACTGCACCACAACACCCACTCGAGAAGGAAACTACAGAAGTTTGGAAATATTATCTCAGGTAACATGACTTCAACCGTGAGCTCCAAGGATCAGTTACTCATTGCTCAAGTCTTTATGGTGTCCTAGGATACACTCATTTCTAACAAGGTGGTGCATATAATATACATGTTCCAACTAAATGAGTGCTGACTATAATTAATTGGTATTATTTCAATATATTGTTTCCATTCATTCCCTAACATGTTCCATAGTTTTGTCAGAAAATATAGACTAGTTAGGATTACCAATTACCTACACTTCATTCTCGAGGAATTGCTCATTTTAGTCTCTTTGTATTTAAATGTGTATGATTTTCATGTAATAGACATAGTTCAGTATTCAGTTTCAAATGAAATTTAGCTGCTCAACAATAATCTGAATTGCAAAATGGATATTTCATAAAATGTGAACCACATTAACACAGGATGGATGAAGTAATTCACTGGAGGTGATAGGAAAATTTTTGGTTTGTCACTTACTGCATATAATAAAACCTGGCCATCGTCCATTGTCTTAAATGACATGGATGTCTCCCTATGCTGTACATGGAAAGAAATGAATAAGTATATAAAACAATGAGGGCTCAACTAGTTAGATAAGCACATAGCTACTGAAATAACACTATAAGAAAGAAATAGCTTACCACCACCGATGCTATGCCAGGAAAGAGCCCAGAACATATGACTGCACGGACAAGAGATTGATTATGGCTCAATTTGTTATTAATGCTTGAATCTGTATCTACCAAGCCAGCTTCTTTCAAGATGAAGCTGAACTGTTTCCGAAGTGAATGAATTGCCTGAAGAGTTTGGGCAGAAAGAAAATTTCTCCAGCAGTATTCATATGCTGATCCTTCTCTTTCAGCATCTTTCCAACCTTCATATGCTCGAACAAGAGCCATATGATCACTGTAATCTTTAGCAGAAAACCTAGACTTTGCAGTCCCTGCTAACTGAACACAAGCAAAAGATGATTAGTTTTTTAACAGTATTGAACTTAATTTTATATTGGTACTCAAAAGGTGATTAAGTTCAAAGACTGGATTCTCATCAATGGTGCACCATCAGACCAGATTATTGCCATTATAGAACACAGGAAGCACAATTTCAGATACTGG
Source organism: Trifolium repens (assembly GCA_030408175.1). NCBI lineage: Eukaryota > Viridiplantae > Streptophyta > Magnoliopsida > Fabales > Fabaceae > Trifolium > Trifolium repens. The sequence continues at coordinate 13,015,450 of CP125850.1, forward strand.
GATAAAGGGGAAATTATATGTAGTACTAGTGTTCATACCTCCAAATTGGCATATACACACTCAACAAAAGGAAGTAAACAAATTAAAAGTTACTAGACTGAAAATCCACATTTATTTCAATATCAGTAACAATTACACTTTCTAATACATTCCATAGTGTTAAGAAGATATTTTATTTTAAATTTTAGAAATCTTGAAACCTCACAATACAGTATTAACCCGTTTTAAAGTTATAATGATGCCCCACTATTTTGATGATAACCATAAAGATGAGATTAGCCGTTCTTCATTAATAGGATTTTTAAATGACATTCAGAGCTTTCGAATTTATATTATCATTATCATATGAAACATTTACCAAAAGGATAGTATAAAAATTTACTCAAGAACAAGTTTGTATTACTGCCTTGCGACAAAACCAAATTCATATATACAAAGATTAGATTCAAATGGGCACCAAAAGGATGATAAGCTGACTTACATCTCTCTTGTCTTGGGGCAAAAGGAAAGGATCCCTGACACTAAGGCCAGCAACTATTGTAAGAACAGGATCAAAGCACCGAAATATAGCTCCCATTATCAGCATTTTTCCCAGCTTGGGATCAACAGGAAGTATCGAGAGAAATTTCCCTGATTGAAAGAAAATGAAAATAAATCAAGAAAACAACAAAAACCAACAAATAGCAATAGACTCATAAACAACCAACTGAATAGGACAGAAAAACAGACTCACCAAGATTGGTAAGATTTTCTTTTTCATCTAATGCTCCAATCATCGTGAGAAAATCAACAGCATTTTGGACCTGTTCCATAAAATTGTGAAGATATGGCCTCCGTCCCATATTATAAGGAAAATAAAAAATTTCAGTTATTAAGAAAAGTAAAATATGATAATTTGAAGTATGATTGTTTGTGTTTTCCTTGAAATAAGTTTCATGGGAAGATGTAAAAAGAATTTTCATTGGTTATTGATTATGGAAAAAAGGAGAGAGCAAATTAAATGCAATTTGCAATAAATTTCATGAGAATAAGTAAAAGTAAATCTTGAAAACGGTAAAAGTGAATTGCTTTTGCTTACAATTTGGGATAATAAAAAGTAATTTTTTTTGTTAATAATATGGGACGGAGGAAGTATTTTTTACATTGTCGAAATTATTTCCAATTAAAGAACATCTAATCTAACTACTCAAGCGGTTAATTAAGTCAATGACACTTTGATATATACATTTGTTTGACATATGTATATTTTTTTTTGTTACCATGGTATACGTACGAAATTGGTGATTACTAATCTCCGTTGGGGAACCTGTGAGGCACACAAGGTGGGTGGGTTCTCCCCTCACAACCGAATTCTTTCCATACACAAGAGCCAGGAAGACATGTATTTTTTATTACCAAGGAAGTCTTTTTTATTTAAGTTAATGAAATGACAATGAATTATTACAAAGGAAATCTTTGTAATTGAATTTTTACTATACAAATAGTTTTCCTTGACACTTTTGATGTCTACATTTCTTGACAGAAGATTGGCTTTTTAGTAGAACTTATAATTGGAACAAATATACAATTGAAGAGCAATGATACTTACGGTACGTGGCTTTGGTGCCTGCAAAGCTGATGATAGGAATTCTCCAATGCTCTCAACCTGCAAACTTTTTATTTGCAAGCAAAGAGAGTTCAAGGGTGTTCTCAAAAGTTCCGGAAGTTGATATTCAGAAAAGGCTTCATAAACACATTTGGGGTAAAGGTGGTAGCATTCTCCTGGCTGCACACGACCAGCCCTGCCTCTTCTCTGCAAACAAAGAAGCCAACACGAGGAAAGACAATTACTTGCATGTTAAATTTTATAATAAAAACAATGAACATGCAGCATAAAATAGAAACAAATGCAATTGAAGGCAATCTAAAATTTTCAAATTAAACAATTTCAGCATCTTCCAGCAATTCTAGAATACAAAAAAAAAAAAAAAAAAAGAAGAAGAAGAATCAATTTGTTATATAATGATGGAATATCTCCATCTCAAAGACGATTGAAAGGAGTAAGAAAGATGAGAGATCTTCCTTAGAAAAGAAAAAAGAATCAATTAAATAAAGGTTGTAAATTCCTCGAGATACTGTAAAACAGTAAAAGATAACCATCCCATCCCCAATATAGTACAGGAAGATTAGGACATGCATACTTGCCTGCCGTGCAGATGCTTGTGAAATCCAAGAAGGTAGTAGACATGGCGTGTTATTCAAAGCATCATAAGTGGTCTCTTTTGCTTTTCCACAGTCTATGACAAAAACTATGTCATTGATCGTAATACTTGCCTCTGCCATATTTGTAGCAAGTACTATTTTTCTTACATTTGGAGGTGGTTTATCAAAGATGAGTTTCTACAAAAAAAAAAATATAAAGCAAGAAATAGTAAATGAGATTTATCTAAATACAGCAAGATAAATTCAAATTAACATGAGAAAAGATATAATCATCAGTGCTCTAAGAAATTGAACAAGAAAATAAGGTTCTACCATCATTATAAAACCCAAGTCTTAGTAAGAGTAAAAATTTAACCATGGAATTATCTACCATTAACTACTTTAGACTATGAAAAAAAGTTTATTGAGAGAGATTTTTGTTTCTTATGTCAAAAAAAGAAAGAGGAAAAATAGGTGTTTTATTAATAAAATAAAATAAGAAATTCATATTCTTTAGCATTTTATATAATTCAGTAAAAATATAAATAAACATAAATTGATCTAACTACATGACTTGTTTCAATTTGTTGCTAGCAAAAAGATACAACAGGTTTATCAGAAAAACATATTACATGAAGGATAAACAACAACGGTTGTCGAGTACTTTTAATGCAATGACACACTCATAAATAAAAAATAAACCAAGAAAACGACCAACCTGTTCAGAAGTTGCCATTGAACCATGGCATGTTTGAAGCAGAACCCTGTTCGGATCTCCTAAAAGAGGGTGGGCTTTAAGTTGATCTCTTAAACAACTTATATCCTCCCACCCAGTCATAAATACTAAGACGGCACCTGGCCGTTCCTTCCGACATATATGGCATAGAACAGCCTCAATGAGATTAAATCCTATACAGTCAGGAGCCCATGAAGATAATGAATCGCGTGTCTTGGGACTATAGTTCTCAAAACTTGATTTAGAAAGAGCATCCTATTCAAAAGTAAGAAAGCAAAAAATTCTTTGTCAACATATCGTAATTAAAATAATCCAATTTCAGTTTATAAGCCAAACACATTTTAGACATTATAGTGAATTATAAGCCAATTTCAGTTTGTAAGAAAGTGACTATAGTGAAATGTAAATAATAATAATTATTATTATGATTGATTCTTGATTTATGATTGAGCCTATGTATATCCCTATAAATAGGGATTAGTACTGAGTCTTTTATATCATGCTACTATTCAGTCATTACCAATAATATTCAAGGTTCTTATTATCTTCTCTACCCCTTTTATCTAAAATCTCACAACTTCAATGTAAGGAGAATGAGACGATATGAGAGGCATATGTAGGAACCCTTGGGCGGTTGGGCCACCTACTATCAAACCACCCAGGTCACGCTCCAGGTGGTCTTAAGAGTCCCACATTGGATGAGATGAGACCTGAACATAACTTTATAATTGGGGGCATTTGTCACCTTAAAAGCCGGTTTTGTAAGGATGAGTTAATCTAATATAAAAAATTCTATTCTACTACAAGGTAGTGACAAGAGTAGGTGCAAAGTGTATTCTAAGTCATGGTTTTCAATTTTTCTGGTTGTTTTTCTAACAAAGCATAACTGTTAAAAGTAGCTAGTTAGTGGTGACCGCTATTCTATTTGTGTAATCTAGAAGCTTTTGCACTCTATAATATTCTTGTATCTTCGTAGAAAATAATCGTTCAGATTTAGATTCCTATCCATTCGCTGATTTTTTTCCCTCCTCACAAAAACTCAATAGGTACTTTCATCACTCAAAGGAAATATGCCATAGACCTCCTTAAGATAGATAAACTTTTTTAACAGATCAGCAAGTTATTTAGCCCATCCAAGTGTATCTAATTAAGATATATCAAGGGTTTTTATTCAGTTATAGATCCCCTTTGTTTCATGTGTAATTGAGACTTTAGACAGTTAAAAATATTGCGACTCTTGCCTCGTCGGGTAATTTTTAAGAATTGAGTCAAAGGAACACTCCATCCTAGAAGATCACCCCAGGTTTAACAGGGGACTATTTGCCAAGACAAAAACTCTGGGTCATTTACCGGAAATGTCTTTAAATATCATTTAAACTTTTAAGTAAATATTAAGACCAGATTTTTAATGCAGCTACATACCTCAACAAGAGCAGTGATCTGGTTTTTCCTCTTCCGTGGTGCAAGCTGCTTTTGTGTTTTCCACAATTTATCTTGACCATAATCATCAACTTGGTTGAAAGATGTCAACTTATATCCAGTAGTTTCCAAAACATCTTCTAAAAAGTGAGCTCTTACAGGATAGGTGAAACCCTGGACAACGAATAAATGCATTTAAAATACCTTGTTTATAAATAACATTACAAATACAGCCAAAGTAGCTTATATAATAAACAGATACAATCACACTGCTGTATTATGATGAGTTAGAAGTGTGTGCCAAATCTCCTAAATTTTAAATTGGACAGATATCAAATTAAAATGGCACGTACTGAACAATTCGATAAAATTTGGGAAGTTAGTATCAAGTATTTTACGATGAATTACAAATGACTTTGAATTGTGATGCATACATCAACCGATGCACTAGGCACCAGTATCACTGATACAAATCCCAAGTTTTAATTTATTCTCTATAGTTTACTGTTCTTTCATCAATTACATCAGAGAAAATGAAAAATCAAAAAAGTTTAATTGTTAAATGAAAAGGATAAAACGCATCCTATTTGGATGTGCTATCATTCTGTTTTCATTCCTCTGTAACAGAGGATTCACACATTGTTGTTAAACTCACAAACCAGCTCTTAAGACCACATGATTCTACAAATTTACGCTTGTTTTCTTGCCACATTCCTAGCCGAGAATGCAAAATTGACAGCTCATGTAGAATCACTCTGCCAATTTGAGAAAACCACAAGGATCAAGTGTGTCTGAAATAGTTTGCAAACTGCGAAAAAAACTGGCTGGGTTGCGGAAATAAACTTATTTCCTGCAGTTCACTTTGTTCAATTACTTAAATGCCCTACATCACTGCTTTGCAGCCCTTGATCCTCCTTCGTCACATATGTGAAACTTAAGTATTATTTGAGATTTTGCAGAAATCTTAATGTATAGGTGTTGAAGCTTGTATATCTAATAAACATTTCAAAAATTGAACTAGTGATTCCCAATACGATCCACAATTTGACAACTATGTTGTTAGCTGTTTGGGGTTGGGACCTTACAAAGCTAAGCTAAAAGACACTAATCTCTACATTAAGAATGGAATATTGAAAATAACTATATAGCAGCACATATCCAATCACTACCCTACCTTTCCACCATAAACTCATACACATACAATAGTTTAAGTTTGGACCCCCAAAACAATTTCAATATGAATGAACATAGAATTGCATTTAACATCTAACAGTTAGAATAATTGAAGTTCAGTTATCGACACAAATAAATGCTCAACTAAAACTAGAGGACCAACTTACCGGGATATGAAATGTCGGTGCACCTCCAAAATAATTTGAAAAAAGTTCAGCATTCAAAGTGGCACTCATCAATACCAATCTTAAATCACGACGACGTGGAAGAAGATCCTTCAACACAATCAGTAAGAAGTCTAAGAAGAACAAAAACCAATTATGTAAAGAATAAGTCTACTTGGTTGATTCTTTAGGATTACACAATGAACAAACTGGCGTTAGTAGAGAATATATACCTTCATTCATGCCTCGCTCGTGAATTTCATCCACAAACACATGGGTTATACCACTCAGGTTTCGATCACTCAGCAACCTTCGGAGTAATATACCGCTAGTACAAAACAGCAGATGGGTGTTTTTCCCTCTCATTCCTTCTAACCGAACTTTGAAACCAACCTATCAAAAAACCTCTGTTGTGGTATATAGCAGGAAGAACAAAGATATTCCCAATTTTAAAATCTCATTGAAAAGCAAAAAATATAACTTATGACTATTTTATTTTCTTATTGAATAATAATATTTGTATTCATGTTTTCTGCACAACTACATTTGTTTGTGTTTTGGTCCATTTCAAGAAAATACGGACTTACTGTTTCACCCAGAGACTCTCCTCTCTCTGCTGATACTCTCTCAGACACTGCCATAGCAGATATCCTTCGAGGCTGTGTGCAAATAATACTGCAAAATGCGCCGCGGCCGGATTCTATCTCTGACTCTAATATATACTGAGGAAGTTGAGTAGTTTTACCACATCCAGTCTCTCCAGATATAACTATAACCTAGATAAATATTCAAACAGATAAGGTGTCAATTATGAAAGCATAACCCGAACTAAGTTCATGACATTCAATTAAGTCTTATTGCAAATTCAGAAACAGAGATAACATGTTGGATCCAAATATCACAATAAAAATAAACTAGGGGATTTGGAAGTAATTAAATGACAGTAAAGATTCAATGAAAGGAAATATTATACTTATAGAAGAATGTGAAACTGTTAACTTGCTGCTCGTCACAAGGCTTCTTATCATGGGGAAAAATTATATTGAGTAAGAGCATCCATGAATTTTAAGTCAAATGAAAATACTGACTAAAGAATGAGTAAGGAAAAAATAAATCGAAATCAAATTGTTTTTTATATGTGCAAGATAATAATAATACATGCTCAAATAGAAAACAGAAATTGAAAACATGCTCTAATTTTGGCATGGAATGTCATTGCAATTTTCCCACAGGGTGTGGTATTTTAAGCACCTATTTTAAGTGTTAGTCCAGTCAAGTTCATCTGAATTTTTCCTTCTTCTTGGTTGCAGGTGTTCCTTTCTATTTGGAAGTAAAAACAACTAGCAATCATACCTGATTACGTGCTATAGCTTGAAGTAAACCATCCTTCTCCCTAAATGCTGGTAGAGACTTCCGGAATTCCAGCATCTTCTTGCCTTCAGGTGATTCCTATGTATAAAAGTATAATATATAAAGAAGCCAGAAAAAGTGAATATTATTTCAATAAGTTTCTACCTTTTAAAATAGAATTACAAAAGGAGTTCCTCTTGTAAAATAATTAGTTGGTATTGTTTTAAATATTATCCGTGAATATCAGTTCTGATAGAGACCCAAATTCAAAAGAAATAGAAAATGTATTATTGATTGAAATAAAAAGAACAATTACAGAGAATGATCCCTATAATCCCAAGAGCAAAAGCTCATCAGAGAAGAGATATTTCTCTTTCTGCCTAAATCCTAAGATTTGTAACTGAACAATTCTGAATGATCTACAACTACCAGCAGTTTCCCTTTTATTCACACACAAGACATAACTAACTTAATAACTACTTATTAAATAATAACTTAAACAATAACTGTCATAACTACTATTATAAAATATAATATTTTTTTAATAATAATAACAATAGTCTAACAAGTTCACTTCAAAATATTAGTGGGTAAGAAACAGATAGAATAAGAGGTACATAAAGGCTACACATTGGAAAATATAGAAACCAAGTCAAATGTACTCATATATGTAATATCAGAGTTGCTACTTGCCAGGCATACAAACTTTTTTCTGACAATAATACAAGCCTGTGTGCTTCTACCACCCTTTTTGCACTATTGCCTTTAGGATGTTTGATGACTTGAATAAATTTTATATTCTTATCTTCATCAAATTTATCAGTGTTTAGTGCAAATTTTGCAAACAAATCGTGCATATACAATGAGGGTTTAAAAACATATTAGCAATCTAAATTATTCTTTGCCTCCACACAACCTTGCAATAGGTGCTCTCATGGAGGAACGACAGTAGTATAAGTAACCAATTTTATTGTGTCAAATGAAAAGGAATATTGTTATTTTCCATACACAACAAAAATAAGACTAAAAAATAGATGCAATAAAGGGGACTGAACAACAAAAATCATAACTATCCTTTGCACTTATTCAACCAAAATAATTGAAACTAGCTGAGAGAGAGAATCTATAACAATGAGATAAAGTATATTCTCGTTTTAACATACAACTCGGATATGAAATTGCAACGGAAAAGTTTACAGCAATAAATTCAACTGTCATAGTCTTCGGATCATGACTTGCTAATTCCAGCATTTAATACAAAATGAGATATCCAACAACAAAAATCAAGAAAAACAAACCTGCCAAGATCTTTGCATATTACGCATCCTCAAACTCCTCTTCTGGAGAACCTTTTCCATAACAGATTCATCCACAAAAGAATTGGCATTTTCATCCATGTCTATATCTTTAACCTGATTTTTGGAATTCACATCATCCAGAGAGTCAATTGTCTTTTCAGAATTTAATTGTAGTCTATCAAGATACTCCTGCACCAAACCCTCAACCCTCCGTTGCAAACTAAGTGGAATCACCACCTGTGATAATAGAATCGACAAGCATTATTTGTCTAGGATGACAACAATCTCAGTATTAGACTATTAGTTGAAATTTCACACCCCACGAGTGCAACCCAAGCTCTTACCTCTCTTTGTGGACGTTTGTCATCCAAATCTGGTCGATAGTTAGGAAGAGGCACCTTGCTTGCAACAACTACTTTTCCAAACAGCTCACTGTGAATTAAGATAAATGATGAGAAAAAACAAGAATTCATTGAAGTAATCATTAAAGTAGATCAAAATTAAGATACTTCAAGCAAATAGACATTGTTTTCTTGTTCCATATGGCATACAAAAGTAAGTATCTTTTACCTGTAAAGTCCCATTCTTTTGGCAAGGTTAGCGATCTGTTCATAGTCTCTCCTATCTCTTTTGTCTCTAGATACAATCTCCTGATCCTTTTCGTTCCGTAACAACATACTGAGTTTCCATTTCCACTCATCCACATTGGCCACCGTAGATGATGCCTAAAATAATGGTCACATTTTCTTAAAACTACTGAAATGACAAATAGTAGCCTTATGACAGAACTGATAACAGATAGAATATTGAACTTAACTCAATATTTGATTCAAAATTTTCAAACAACCAATATTTACAGTGTCTGAAAATAATACAAATTGCAGAAAGTATATTCAACACTAGTTAAATTGACAACTGAATTCTATTCAAATACATTTTACTTTTAATTCAAGCAATTCAAAATTTTAAAATAATAAACAAATCACTAATCCAACATAAAATTAAAAAACCTAAACAAAAAAATCATTTCCACTGAATTCCAAATTTCTAATTCTAAATACACTAAACAAATACACAAATCATCAAACATAACATTTCTAGCAAAACCTAATATAAAAAAATATTAAAAATTGAATAACGAAAGGGAAAAACCTGATGATTCTCAAAATCACAGTCATATTCATCATCAGAGAACTGTTCGATATTGTAATGTCCAGAAAAGAAGCGCTTGGAGATAAACGGTGTGAATAAGAGTGAGCGAGAAGTTGAAGTGAGAAAGCGATAGTTATGGTGGTGAAGTTGAAGAGACTTGGCACGTGCTATGAGGAAAGACGCTGCAGATTTTGGATTATGCATTGTTGTGAAGTGTGAGGTTCAGGCATCGCGGTGGTGGTGATGCTTTGTTTTCGTTAATGGAAGAATGCGAAGATTGCTTCTGCCACGAGTTTTGTTGCTTTGTTTTTGTCAATGGAATCAATGAGAATCGTTTTGAACTGGGAATGAATGCTATTTCTACAGCAATAAGAAGTAAGAACCCGCACGAGAGTGAGAGGGGCACTAAAAAAACTGTATTTTTCAGAAGCTAATTTTTTCGTAAGGTTGTGTTTGGATCGGTGGTATGCAATGGAATGGAATGGAATGGAATGGTATGGGATGGAATAAGATTGTGTTCCATTGTTTGGATATTACAAAAATGAATGGAATGGGATGGAACATCATGGTATCTATTCCACCCTATTCCATTGTTTACTCTCATTTTGCTTCCCCTCCAATTTGGAAGGTATGGAATGGAATGACTCATTAATTCAATTTAATAATAATTTGTGTATTACTACTTTACTCCAAATGTTCTTACTCTTTCCAGTTTATTCTTTGCTGTTTGCTTCTTGTTAATCCTTTTTTTATTCCTTCACGTTTTAAACATTTTGACCCTTTCCTGTTTCTGTTTCACAAAATATTCCTATTCCTAATTCCTAATGTTAAATATGAATTGACACCAACATGTTAAACAATAAATTCGAATGAATGTTTCCAGTTTCAAATTTTTTATTGAATAATCACGTTTTATCAAATTTATTTCTAATCTCGTTGAATAATCCAGTTTCGATGCTTCATCATGTTTCAATATTAAGATCTCGATTACATTCGCAAAGAAAAAAATTCATTTACAAAATCATGTTTTATCATTTTTATTTTTAATTTTATATCATAATAGTATAATGAATTATATTAAATTAAGGGTAAGAAAAAAATAAAAATATTATAATTCATTCCACTCTATTCAATTCACAAACAATGGAATGGAAATCTTGTTCCGCTCCATCTTAAAATATCCAAACAATGGAATATGAATTTTGTTCCATTCCACTCCGTTCCGCTCCATTCCATTATATAATGTTCCGCTTCGTTCCATCTTATACCATCAATCCAAACATAGCCTAAGAGTTTATTCGAGACGCACTTGAGTCTTCTTTGGATTCGACTTATTTTTTAGGCAAAATTATACTAATGATCTTTTATTTTATTTTTTTATAACACTTTGATTCTTTATCTTTTTATTTTGTAACATTTGAGTCATTTATCTTATTGATTTGTAACATTTTAATCATTTATCTTCTTTTTTTTTCCATTTAAGTCCTTTATCTTTTATAATATGCACATATAAACCTTTTTCTTATTTTTTTAATTAAAAAATGCATAATTTAATTTTTTTAAAATATTTTTTATTAAAAGTAAACAAACCCAGAAATTGATGAACAATGTTCATCATCCAACATCATGAGAACATTTATGAAATGGAAGAGAAATCTCAAGATTTGGCATGAACATTGTAATTAAACACTTGATTGGAAAAAGAAAAAAAAAATCTTGAAGACAACAAGCTTCAATCCAAAACTAGCATAGAGAAAAATAACAAACAAAATCTGGAAAAATACCTCAACACAATTTGGAAAAAATTTCAAACCAAATTTATGAAAAACAAGATCTAAAAGCAACAAATACATATATAATTTCAGATCTTGTTATTTAAAATCCCTAAATTTATTAAACCTAAAAAATATCCCAAATTCAATCAAACGAGAAAGGGGTTAATTTAGGTGCATCAAGGGGAATAAATTGTATTGGGTAGGCTAGCTAGGAATAAGTTGCATCAGGGGGTTAATTTAGCTTTAATCCCAAAGTCAATTGAAGTTACTAGTTGTTAGAGTTAGATTGGATTGTGTAAGCCATCTACGAATAAGTTGTATTGTAATTTAATTTAATCCTTTTTTTTTTCAGAATTTTTGGGTTGAATTTTTTTTAAGGAAGAAGATGAAGATATTGATAAAGATGATGAACAATGTTCATTAAAATTTAGATTTGTTGAATTTTAATTTAAAAGTATTTAAAAAATAAAATTTCAGCATTTTTTAAATAAAAAATAAGAAAAAGGGGTTTATACGTGAATATTATAAAAGATAAAGGACCTAAATGAAAAAACAAAAAGATAAAGGACTAAAAGATTACAAATAAGTATTATAATGGACCTAAATCTACTTACAATATATTAAAAGGAACTACTACTAAAATACCAAATTTGTCCAATCAAGATTAATAATATTTCAGAGTTTATGCCCTTAAATGTAATTTTAACTCTAAACTTAAAAAAAGATACAAAAGAAAAATAGGAAGAAAAAAAAAAGATAAGCATAAAAAATCTTTCCATAAAAATAGCATCGGAAACTACCTCTAAAAAAAGATATTAATCAAATATATTTAACAAAATAATTAATTAAAAAAAATTTACGCATAAAAATAGGAACAAAAATCAATATAAGAGATACACATACAAAATAGTGCAATTTTTTTTTGAATGAAAAAATAGTAACCTTTTTTTTTAATGATAACTCAATCTAACATATTTATGAGCTTAAAAATAAAAGAACATAAAAATAGAAATAAAAACACAATGAACCCATTTGTATTGACTTATTATAAGTTTTATAATGTAGTTTATGAAAAAAATTTATAAAGATAAAATTTTTGTTAGTGAAAACTTATGAATTAACATGCGTAAAAAAAACTTACGAATTTACACGGGACAATTGCTTTTATAAAAAAATTTAATCATACACAGGACAATTGATTTAATAAAAAAGAGGAATTGAATAATAAATATTTATTAATTTTAATTTTAATTTTAATTTATTACACAAAAATCATACACGGGACTATTGTTTTAATCAAGAAATATTAATTTAATAAATCTTACAAGAATGAACACAATGACGTCACTTATATTTTAATAATATTTTATAACATTTTTCTAAATATTTTATTATAAATTAATTTTATACTTTAGTATAATATCAATCTTAAATATAAAAAAAAATAAATGGACATGAGCTTTAACAAATAGTTTTTTTTTAAACAACAAAAGAATGAATTCTCATCAATAATAAATATAAAAAAAAACAAGATAAAATATTTATCATTGATGCATAAAAGGAATTGAATCAAAAATTCATACACGGGACAATTGTTTTAATCAAAAAAATTTAATCATACACGGGACAATTGCTTTAATAAAAAAAGGAATTGAATAATAAATATTACTCAATTGCTTTAATGATACACGGGACAGTTGCTTTAATTCATACACGGGACAATTGCTTTAATCGAAAAAATTTAATCATACACGGGACAATTGCTTTAATAAAAAAAGGATTTAAATAATAAATATTTGTTATTATTAATTATAATTTATTACACAAAAATCATACACGGGACAATTACTTTAATAAAAAAATTATAAACTTAATAAATTTTTTTAAAAAAACACAATGACTTAACTTATATTTAAAAAATATTTTATTAATAAAAGTCAATAGACCCGTGCGATGCACGGGTCTCAAAAACTAGTGTTAAAAAAAAAAGAATAAAGGACCAAAGTGTTACAAAAAAATAAGATAAATGACTATTAGTGTAATTTTGCCTATTTTTTAACTTATGAAAATAACTTATACAAATAAATAAATATTTATATTAATTTACAAGTTTTCATTAATAAAAGTTATATTTTTATAAGGTATTTTTTCATAAACTATTTTGAAAAAGTTTATAATAATGCATAAAAATGTATTTATTTGCATAAGCTCAAAAATAAGTCAATTCAAACGGGTCAGGATATAAACAACCAATGAGAATGGTTTAACCTTCTATATTATACTAGCCGCCGTTCCGTGCCCGTTTGTGTGATTCGTCTTTTCTATTCTACTGAGGTATATAAATTGTAAAACTATATTTGTTGTAACTGGTTTTGTTATATAAGAACTTGTTAAAAAAAGAGTAAACCATAATTGGTGGTTACTTTTTTTGCTTGTAGTTTTATTGAAGGACAAAATAAGAATAATGAAAAAGTCATTGCAAAAATTTGTATCTTTTTTATATATAGTTAGTTACTTTTTTGTTGGTAGTTTTTTTAAGGGTAAGATAAGAATAATGAAAAAGTCATCCCAAAAATTTGTATCCTTTTTATATATAGTAATAGATTAAGAAAGTGAGTGATGTGGCGGAAAATATGTTTGCGATTGATTGACAGTGTAAAATTATTTTACACTATCAGTGCATATTATTTTTCTCTTTTCATAAATTAACTTGATAAACTTATAATAATGCATAACAACTAGTTTATTTATTCAAAAATAAGGTAACTAAAATGGGTCATGTTCTGGGTAAAATTATGGGGTATAATTTTCTCTTAGCCTTTGTTTGGCAGAGGAGAAATAGAAGAGAAATAGAGAGGAGAGAAAAAAAGCACAAAAATCAATGCATGAACTTAGACTAATGTTAATCTAAGTTCATGCATTGATTTTCGTGTTTTTTTTCTCTCCTATTTCTCCTCTGCCAAACAAACCCTTAGTGAAAATTGGCTAAATGAGTCTGAATGTCCTGTTTCTTACTCTCATTGTCTATTTATAGGTTTAGGGAGTGGCTTATGCTCAAGCTAGCAGCACGTATCTCCACGATTCTCCACTCCCCTTCTAGCTAGTGGGGAGGCGGTTGCGTTGCCAATTATGGGAATGATCCCACGTTCCAAAGATCATGGGGAGTGGACTCGCACTCAGTGGCGGAACCAGGAAATAGAATTCTGGGGGGCCGTTAAAAAATTATAATTATAATATAGAAACTAAACAAAAAATTATATTTTATACAAAAATTTAAATAATAAAAAGTACAAATTTGATCATAAAAATATTAAATTGCATATCCAAAATAATATTCTACGTGTGCTAAGTGATTTGAAATTATCAATAATAATTTACTTTAAACTATTATCAATGATTAAATTGCATTTTGTCACCAAAGTATTGATTTTCTTTTAAAAAAAACAAAGAAAAAAACAGAAAACATCCCCTCCAGGAATCGAACACGGGACCATGTGGAAGATGGGGGCTACTTATACCACTCGGCCACAGTTCTACAATGTTAGTTTTTCGCTGAAATTAATATATGTAACATACCTTTGTAATTTTATAATAAAAATATCAAGGATATACTAGTAATTTTTTATTTTTCCGGGGGTGGCCGAGGCCACCCTCAGCCACCCCCTTGGTTCCGCCACTGCTCGCACTGCCTTGCACGTGTGCGATACCGGTAATTTGGGCTTGCTTTATGCTTCTCTGCGAAAATTTCTTTTCCGACTCCGTGGTTCTTTTATACCCCCCTAAGGTACCTTTTTGCCCTTGCACGGTATCGTGGTTTATAGAAACCATGATTTAAGGTTTCCGCGGTTCGTAGAAACCGCGACGGGTTAAAATAGTAACACACTGCTTCTCTTATGTTAAAGACGTCGCGGTTTGTAGAAACCATGATAGTCTTTTATTTGTCATGGTTCTCAGAAACCATGACTTGGAAGATGTACCTTGCTAATTTAGAAACATCATAAATTAAACATGGTGAAAGTTGGAAGCATCTTCCTTGATTAAAAAAATAAAATTGTGGTAGATGAAATTTAATTAGGTTGTTGGATGTTTATCCGTTATAAAAGCGTTAGGTGAAAACGTATTAAAAAAAAATCACTCACATAAAAAAAGAACAAAGTTTATTAAATTCCAGAGATTTTAAACACGTACACTAACTGTAAATCACAACAACGTAATTGAAAATACGACAATTGCATAAAAACTTAATACAAACGTTAAATACTAGCTTGAACATTCAAGTTGTTCATCAGTTTGCAACAATCAAAGTAGCGTACAAACATGGATATTTGGGATCAATTAAAACGGAGTTGAACATAGATTCCACATCTTCATCGGATTTCAACTCTTTCCACTCGGACTTACGAGTTTGTCAATATGGATATGTCTGGCATATTTGAAATGGTACATAACTTGAATCTTGTCTTTGAGAGTAAAAAGACTCCTTAAATTGTCCTTCAATTCAACGCAGAACAGTTCATCGATACTGCGAAACCTGACAGTAAATGAATGAGATGTCACTGAACAATTACGATTGGAAGAGTTCATTTTCTAAAATTGTAAATAATCTTTTTGGGTGTATGAGAATATGGATTAAGGTTATGTATTTATACACGAATCCGAATAATTATAGCCACATAAATTTCCCGATGTTATCTCAACCACAGAAAAAAAAGGTAGAGGGTGCAATTTAAACCACATGCGAGTTTCGATGCAATCTCGACCACAAAAAAAAAAAAGTGTCGGTGCAACATCTGGAAAAAAAAAATTTGTCGGTGTATTGCCGATATATTAAAAATATGCATTGAATAACTATCTTTCTTTTTTCCCCCTCAGATCTCTTTTTATACCCCCTTGTTAAATTTTCAGTAAAATCTCGTCATGGTTCGCAGAAACCATGACAAACAAACATATGTCATGGTTTGTATAAACCGCGAAACCGTAATATACAAATGTCATGGTTCGCAGAAACCACGACAATTGTTGCAAAAAGTATACTGTTTTGGGGGCCAAAATTGGATTTTAGGGGGGTATAAAAGAACCATGGGGGGTCGGAAGAGAAATTTTCCTTCTCTGCTTGGTTTGGGCCGGATCACCATATGCTCTTTGGGCGGTTCGGGTAATAGGCGGATTGGGCCGTAGGCAGTTTTAGACCTTATTTACTCGCCCGTTAAAGAGTACTAAGTTTTTGACATAAATTAAAGTTAGAAAATTTATTTTCCCAACCCCCTTGTATCTTTTTAATCTTCCAAAAATCCAATTTTATCCTTAAAATTTCAAAAAAATTTAACTCAAAACTTCGGTTAAGGCGAACCGAATTTTACAAAACTTCGGTTAACGTTAACCGACCGCTTAAAATTTCGGGAAATAGAAACGAAGTTTAATGTTATAAACCAGACGATATATCCTTCTTCATTTATGCATCTTCACAAACAACACCTTATCAAAAGTTCTTTATGTGATGTTTGCGCGATTTCATTCATTGGTGGCTTGAAATCAGGTTTGGAACCTTGGCTACCTATATCTACACGCATTGATTCGTATTTACCGAAGTTTTCTTCCATTAAAAAGGGTGTAAGTGGATCATAATTTCAGTTCGTATTTACCGAAGGTTTTGTTCAGTGGCATAAACGGAAACTTGGGCGCTGAAAAAGAGACGTGGGGTGGGAAAAGAAATTTTCTTAAAGTTATAAGTACTTAATAAACAATGATAATTAACTAAACTCTTGGTCACTTGCAAGTTGCAAGGGATGAGTGAATTTTGAGGTACGATATTTTGGTATTTTTCTGGTTAAGCAAGAGGTAGCAAAATGAAATGAGGAGGTGGCAATATAACATTTGGCTAAGTCGAAATACCCATTGAATAATTGACTAGTGTTCACATGTGTCTGTGTTTACTCTACCAATATAATTGAAGTAAACAGCAGCCTCTTTTGAAATCTGAGACATTTGCATTCATCTCTTCCTTAGAAAAAAAAAACCATACATTTCATTCTACTTGTGCTTCACCAGCTGCAAACATAATGGCAATCCCTATAGGTTTATGCAAATCAGCTGCTAAGAAAATTCTTGAAGAACTTAGTACTATACTTACAAACCAGTATAATCTATACTATTCCTTCAAAGACGATTTCACCAAGCTAAAAAACGATATCTCAGCCATTTCAGCAGTTCTTCTAGATGCAGAAAAGAAGCAGGATAAGAGTCACTTGATTCAGGATTGGTTGATGAAGCTCCACGATGTGTTGTACGATGCAGAAGACTTGTTGGATGATACAACTGCTGAAGCTTTGAGGCAGAAAGTGGAGGCTGAATTGAAACTAGTTTCTTTGGTAAGAAACATGTTTTTCTTTTCTGATATGGATGATAGAATTAAGAAAATTATAGTGAGAGTTGATGAGATTGCGAATCGGATTAGTAGACTTAATTTGCTAGTACTTGATCAACAAGTTGCTGATCCAAATAGGCAGAGATTGAATAATACAATCTCATATATGAGATGCTGCACTGAGGTTGTTGGAAGAGATGAAGATAAGAAAAGGGTTATTGAAATGTTATTAGATGTTTGTAGTAATAGTAATAAGGTTGTTCCTATTGTGGGAATAGGAGGGTTAGGAAAGACATCACTTGTCAATTGGATTTTTGATGATGGGGTGAAAAATGATTTTGATTTGAGGATTTGGGTAGATGTTTCTGACGATTTGAATTCGAGGAGGATTTGGCAAAAGAAAGTTGTTCGAGCTGTCAATCGTTCTGATGAGAATATTCCGGATATAGATTTGTTGTCATCATGTCTTAGACTGAGTGGGAAGAAGTTTTTACTTGTTCTAGATGATGTTTGGAATTGTAACCGTGTTGATTGGCTTGATCTGAAGAAATTGTTGTTAGGGAATGATGCAAAAGGAAGCAGAATTATAGCGACGACGCGCTACAAAATTACTGCATCCGTCATGGGTGAAAATGGAAACGGTTTGTATCAGTTAGGTGCTTTGGCTGATGGTGATTGTCGGTCTTTGTTTGAGAAATGGGCGTTCGGAGAAGGAGAAAGTGTTCAGCATCCTAATCTTGTTAAAATTGGTGAAGAGATAGTGACAAAATGTGGTGGAGTGCCTTTAGCAGTACGCACGGTGGGAGGCTTACTTTCTGGAACCAAAGAGGAATCTTATTGGATGTCAGTGAAAAATAGCGATACTTGGAGTATGAGTCATTTGCCTGAAAAGGAAGACGGTATAATGTCAGTTCTTAAGTTAAGCTATGATCGATTACCGTCTCCTTTTAAAGAATGTTTTGCATATTGTTCTTTACTTCCTAAAGGCAAAGAATTTTATAAGCAAGACTTAATTCATTTATGGATGGCTCAAGGTTTCATTCAACCATCAAATAGTGATCAACAATTAGAAGATGTTGGAACTTGGTATATAAATGAATTTGTGTCAAGATCAATATTTGAAATAGTACATGAGAATCATAAAACAGAAATAGTAAAATGCAAAATGCATGATCTATTTCATGATCTTGCTAAATTAGTGGCAGGAAACTTGATGGTTAACTCTGATATTTCAAATATGTCTGAAAGCACAAGACATGTTTCATTAAGGGACAATCCAAGTTTTAATCTCACGTTACCGAAGTTGAGAACACTTCTTTTGTGTATCAAATTGAAACCTCATTTGAATGTCTTTCTCTCAAGTTCGACTTATTTACGCGCGTTGGATTTGAGCTACATGGGAATAACACATCTTCCAAATAGTATTGGTAACATGAAACATCTGAGGTATCTAAATCTAAACGGAAACATTGAACTTCGGTTCCTTCCCGATTCCATTTGTGGCCTGCATTTTCTACAAACATTGAAGCTATCAGGATGCAGAAATATCAGTACCTTCCCAAGAAATTTCAGCCACTTAGTTTCCCTTAGACATTTGGTCATAACCTCTCCAAATATTTTTGAAAAACAACTTGGAACTTTAACATCGCTTCGTTCATTAACAATTGAACATTGTAGATACCTTGTGTCTTTGACCGAAGTAACTCAGAACCTCACTTGCCTTCGAACGCTGCGAATCCACAACTGCGCTAAATTAACTTCATTGCCAAGTAGTTTGAAAAACTGCATAGCTCTTGAAAATTTGGAAGTTGTAAACTGTCCTAAGATGGAATCATTGGATGTGTGTATCGCAAATCTTTCTAGTCTTCACTCATTAACTATCAAAGGTTTACCCAAGCTAACAACTCTACCAATCAAGCCTGAATTCTATGCAAGCAGTCTTCAATATCTGTTTATCATAGATTGCATTTCTCTCATGACACTGCCTGATTGTATGAGGAATTTGTCATCACTGATGCGTGTACACATTCGGTATTGTCCCATACTTTTAAATTTACCGTGTGGATTTAGTCACCTTACTGCTTTACAAGCCTTGCAAATTGATGGATGTCCTCTTTTAAGCACACGATGTCGAAGGATTGCAGGCGAGGATTGGGAAAAGATAGCTCATGTACGCGAAATCTATGTTGACAATGTCAGAATGTAGTTCACAAGTGTTTTGATTTCTTCTTGGATTTTGACTTGCTGCAAGTTTAGTGGTGTTGGATGGAGATCGAACGGACCAAATTTATAGATCAGAATTTTAGAGTTTTTAAATCAAAATATGTCGAAATTTGGGCTATCTCATCTCATTCCAACTGTCACCATCTCTGAAGGCGTGAATGGAGAAAGGATTCTCTCCGATGTGTTTTCACCGAAAAGAGAGCAGTGTCAAATCTGACCATTAAAATCGTATCACTTTTTTTTATAATATTTTTTACACATTCTCTCTCCTGATGTGTAGTTGAGATTACACATGAATAACACTTTTTTTTTTACGCAACACAGGAGTAACACTTGAGAGTTTAAATTCAAGAAGAGTTTAACTTTCCCTCTTAACCTTTTTTTAGTAAATCCATATATGAAATTCATCTTTGGCACCTTGAACTATCCTTTAATTTCGTGCAATGAAGAATCATTATCATACAAGGTTTTCATAGAGTCCATATAACAACAAGATACATGAACTTCACAAGAACCTTTTTTTTCATCATCAAGTCAAACATACATTACATTGGACAACTGTTATAATTATTTTAGAACTTGTTTTATTCCAAATGCATATGGATTATATTATGCATAAGGTTTGATATTTGCACAAATAATTTACCCCTTATATAAGACAAAATACTTATGATTGATCTTTAACTCATCACAATTGAATATTGTCTTTCATTTCTTTGTTCTTACTCCAAAGCACTACATATAGGCCGCACACAATCAACATCGCTCCAAGAATACTACAAAAAAATATAATGAAACTATGTCATATTAAATCATGTTTTGAATTCATCATGCATATGAAATGTTGAAAAAGTTTGAATTGATAACGATATATTTTAAGAGCAAATAAGAATTTATAATCAATATACCTTCCTAAATATAGCTTCTCATCCAACATAAAATAAGCAGAGACAGCTATAAGTAAAAGTTGAAGAGGGTAGAAAACAGACGCAAAGAGAGGGCACCAATAGGGTTGGGAATAGGCCAGGCCGGCCTACAGGGGCCTACGGCCTAGCCTATATAGGCTCAGGCCAGGCCGGCCTATTTAGTTAAATAGAGTAGGCCAAGGCTTTGCTATAAGCCTATTTAGCTAAAAAGGTCAGGCTTCAAGCCATGAAAAAAGCCTTTTAGGCCTACTAGGCCGGCCTATTTAAGTAAATATGAATAATATTTTTACATTTATTATTATTATATATTAAAATTTGTACTTTGATTAAATTATAAATCTATTAAATTTTTCAGTAGTTTAAGTTTATTAATTTACATTAACTTTTGACATATATAAATGTATTATTATAAACTAAAATTAAAATATGATGTCATATATAGTCAAATTCTCTAAAATATCATGTTAAATATCAAAGGAAGTTTAATATCATTGATTTATTAATTCATTAGTATATTTAAAAAATAAATATAATTATTTATTTAAATATATTCATGTGAAATAAGCTTTTAAACAGGCTAATAGGCCATGTCAAGCTTTGAAAAGGCCAGGCCCAGACCTAAAAAATAAGCCTATGATAGGCCACAGGCCAGGCTTAGGCCTTCAATTTTTTGGCAGGCCAGGCTCAGGCTTGGCAAAGCCTAACTCGGCCTAGCCTATTCCCAACCCTAGGCACCAAGCAACAATAATGATATGCCTATCCTGTAATAGCTTGTACCACAAGTTAACTGGTTCTCTAGATTAGTTAGTTGTTGGTTATAAGTTGTTAAGAGTTAGTTATAACTCCTAGATCAAAATCAGTTATGACAAAACTCTATATAATGTGTAGCATAGCTATTGTATGATTAACTTGATGAATAAAAATTTCCTCTTTACAATTCTCTCTGTTACTCTTTCTTCTTCATCAAGCAACATTCAAGTTCTTCATCTTGTACCTTGCAAGATCATATCCATGGCATACTTTGCTCACATTGATCACTCTTTACAGCTATTCCTGAGGATACAATTCCCTGCATCAAAATTCATTAGAATGTGTTTGGATAGGGGAATATTTGGAGGTAAACTCATTTTTGAGGGAATTCAAATTCTTCAAGTTTTTCTATCTAAATTGGCCTGGATTAAACGCAATAATTGCGTGGCGCAGATATTGTGTGTAACCGTTCGATTTCAAATTGACGTTCGAGATCATTTATTGTTAATTTTATTAATATATGATCTGAGCCGTCCGATCCAAAATCGACAGTCGAGATTTAGAACAGCGTGCTGTTAAAACAACTGACAATCCAGGTCCCTAAATTTCCTTGTTTGGATAATTAATTTAGAAAATTATCAAAATGAATGAAATTTGTGGAGTATTTTGTCTAAAGCTAAATTTAAGGAATTTCAAATGACATCTAAAAGCTAGGAATTTGAAATTATTTCTTCATATATATATATATATATATATATAGGCTAAATTACATATTTGGTCCCTTACGTTTATTTTAGGTTTCAATTTGGTCCCTTACGTTTATTTTAGGTTTCAATTTGGTCCCTTACGTTTAAAAAGTTTCAATTTGGTCCCTTACGTTATCAACGTTTGCATTAGTTGGTCCCTTCCGTCAGATTCCACTGTTCCACTATTTCAATTGGACACGTGTCAATGTGTCCATGTGTCCACGTGTCAATCCACATGTGCAAACCGTCTGCCATGTAAGCAAACCGTCTGCCACATGTGCAAAAATTGACGGAAGGGACCAAATTGAAACCTAAAATAAACCTAAGGGACCAAATTGAAACGTTTTAAACGTAAGAGACCAAATTGAAACCTAAAATAAACGTAAGGGACCAAATATGTAGTTTATATATATATATATATATATCAAAATTACAAAATGACCCCTACATTTTTTCAAAATTTGCAAATTGGTCCCTAAAATTTTCAAATTGGTCCATTGAATGTTTGAAAATTGCAAATTAGTCCCTAATTTTCAAATTTAAAATTTGGCCGAAAACTTTTGAAATTTATAAAAATGGCTCAAAATGAAAATTTTCAATTACTCCATCCAGACACATAAATTTAAAAATGAAGTTAAAAAGTTAAAATTGTCATAAATGCTTAGTAAAACCATCATTACTTAAAATTATAGCACTCATCTTAAAAAAAATGAATTATCTTATTTAAAATATTGGGAGCATACCGAATAAGCTACCATGAGAAGCCTGATATTGTAACCTAGCTAACATGTCATGAATAATGGTTAAGTATAGAATTAAGTAGCTATGATGAGTCATGCTTTTTAGAATGATCTAGAGAGATCCAATTTGATGACTCATTATTAGTTTGTTAAGATACACTACAAGAAACTTGACTTATAGCAACGGCCAAATTCCGTGGGTAAAGGTCCAAAACCGTGGGTATAGGCCGCAAAACCTATACCCACGGACGTTTCTTTCCGTGGTCTTTATTTCGCTATACCCACGGATATTTTCCGTCACTAATAGCCTATAGCCACAGAATTTTTGGCGTTGGTGAAAATCTTAGAGTTATATCCACGGACATTAACCACTACTGTAAATCAATTTACCCACAGACGTGTCCGTTGGTATAGGTTTGGATTTTTTTTTTATTTTGCTGATTTTTTGGCAGATGGCCATCTTTTATAATAATAATAATAATAATAATAATAATAATAATAATAATAATAATAATAATAATAATAATTTGCCAATATGCATATTTTCAACACACCAAATCCACTGTAAAATATAAAAGATAATTTCAATTATATTAAGAAATTAATAAATGTTTCAAACATCTCAAACTAACGGGGTACATTTAAACATCAAAACAATGTCATCTTGCTAACAATGTACATTTAAAACACCAAAACAATGTCACCTAGCTAAATCTCCCAAAATGAAATTGCACCAAATAACTTAGAGAACCACCGATTACTTCTAAGCCATCCTAAAATTACCACTCTAAACTGAAGCAGCTTACATTGTTTACTTCTAATCTCTCTCTTCAATCTTCGCCGTGTATGGACTTGGAGAATCCGTTTAGTCGGGGCACTAGAAGCATTTGTAACCTATAGAAAACAAAAGAGATCAAATTACAAAACTCAATTAAATTGATGTTTTCATAATATTTGAAATATGAACTCGAAGAGTAAAATAAAATATACTTGTCTTGCAGCTCGTAAAATGTCATTCACATCTTCTCCAACAAATCGATTTTGAATCAATGACAACACATTTGCCAACACCGCATTTGTACTATCTTGTTTTCTTTCCATTTGCTTAAGTTTATCACGCAACTCTTGATTGATTTTCAGACAAAGAAGCTTTAAATTTTTTGGGTTTGGGAATCTTGCCAATACAACAAACACGTCCTCTCTGTTCACCTCTCTTGTCATATCCTTTTACTTTGGAATATATATCATTCTTCCAAGGCATATGACTTTGTATCTCTTCAACCTATTGAGATGTTTCAGCCTCATTATCATATTTGTTTAGTTCTTCGTGAAACATTAAAAATAGATGAAACAAAAACAAGCAATAACAATCCAATCGTGACACTAATTGCAAGACAACACAAACATTTACACTATTTTTTTTTGTTTTTCGAAACAGCAAAATAATATTAAAACCACTCTCTTATGTACATGAAATACTCAAGAGAGACACATAAATACAAGACCTGCAGCAAACAATAGGTAAACAAAAGTTCACAACCAAACCAATACAATATTGAGATAACAATCAATACTCCCACCCCAAAGCACAACAACATAGTAACCTCACATATAAAACACCAAAAAATAGCTCAAATCTTTACAAAAACGAAACATAAAATTCAATGCACTCTCAGCAATGCAGAGCACAGTAACAAAGAAAAAACACAGTCTGCCAAAGGTCAAAAAGGAGGCAATTCTCTAGCAGACAAAAATGCAGCATAAACGTAGCAAGGGCAGTCAGTTATGTATCAGAATTGAGCACCCAACCAAGCCAAGCATTTTAAGTTTAATAGAAAACATAAAAGGTTGCAAGGAAGCATGTTATTGAACTGAAAGTTTTTAATGAAGTATCATTAAAATTATCATATGGAGATGAACTCAGCAAATCAAATTTAATTAAGGCAACTTCAAGTATATCAGTAGTTAAAAAAGATAAGGGTTTACCTTTGGAACTCTCTGATTTCTTCTAGGACCTTCTCCTCATAAAGCAATGAGATCTTCTAGATCTTCCGATTCATGTGCTTAAAATTTTCCTTAACTTTATATTATGGTTTCAAACTCCTTGAATTCTTCCTAAAACTACCACATATCATTATCTAGCTCCTGTTACATATCATTCTGATCCCAACTAGATTAGTACCATTTTCTCTTATAAAAGTAAAATGAAAGGACATGACAACACACAAATTATGAAATAGCATAGCACAGAAAAATTGATTAGCCATAGAAACTACTATTTTCACCTAATAAGCTTCCAAAACCAGCCTTACGTTTCAGTTTATCCACCTGGCAATCTACTACTATACTTAAGTCCTGCTACAAGAAAAATAGAAAATCAATTGTAATAGAAATGAATAACAAATAAATCAAAGGTTATACGAATGTCAACAGCAAAAGAGATAACACTTATGGTGACAATGATATCTGCTATTTACTTTATAGAACTTATTCATCAAATTAAAAGTTCCAATTTCTCATTTTAAATTAGTTTAGAATCTTATTTCGATGAACTTAAAATATGCATTGACAATATAAACAGAGAAAAAGAATCCAACAACATTAAATGAAGAAAATAAATGAGGGAGAGAACCAACAAACAAGTAATTTGAAGTACTTTACAAGAGGTTGCTCTGATCTCTTTATATCGAGGCCTATACAAGCTTCCATAACATAATTTTTTTAAGCTAACTGAACATATTTCAGTCAGTGTGACAGACCCAATATATAATTTTCTCGCCTTGGCTTATACGGTACAACTCACTTTTTAATCAAAGTTATGACTATAAACTTTACTTAGCACTTTGAATACATGGATAGCAAGTAGGAAAAAATATCCTACACTCATGCAACAACAAACCGCTTTAGTTTGAACTTTAATATTACCTTTGTAGGTAGTATTTTTTTTCTATCCACGAAACCTATATATTTGCAAAATGGCAACAAAGTTATTATGAGAAACACACATGATTTAACTGCAATTATGGGATGAAGGGGAAAACTAGTAGCATAAATATAATATATAATATGAATCTAATGGAATTATATACTCCAAACTCGTGATGTTGAAATTTACACTACCTAATTTAGTTTGCACTTTGCAAGTTGTTAACAAGTATGACCCAAACAAACTGAAGCAATGTGGTTCTGCACAACAGGATTAGGAAAATAACTACTTCACCATTATAGACTCAACCAGGATCCATTAACATTAATTACCTCATTCTAAGATATGTTAATCAAAAGATTTATTTCAAAAATTCATGTTACCAACAATATAAGTAGGGAATTGAACGTAGCAGCAATAGAAGAACTACCTCACCAACTCTCTTTGCAATACTAGATTGGAGTGAATCCAGTCCCACCAACAGCTTTACAGAACAAAACAAAAACAACAGCAAAATCACAATCACCAACATTCAAATAAGCGCTTAAGTCAGAAATCAAAACATCTCTCTAGTCCATGAGCGATGGAGAATGAGAATCACGAAATTTAGATTTTGACTAAAGAGTGAGGGTGAGTGACAAACGAGTGAGGGTTCTCTCTAATTCATGAAAAAGAGAAGAAGTACTTTACCGTTTCTTTTCACTCATCAGCAGCTGGAGAATGAGAAGCACTTTGGACGAAGTGAGCTGACCGGAACTAGATTTTGTGAATGAAGATTGTGAAGATTTTGTGAATCGAACAAAAGGGTTAACAATTAGAGAATGAAGATTGTGAGATTAGAGATTTAGGATTTTGAAGGTGGAAATTTCAGTAAGCGTGAGAACAGAAGGGTTCCTTTTCCCTATATATTAATTAAATTTTATTTTTAATATTGTGGAAATTTTTATTTAAGTTGTATGAGAGCTATACCCACGGATCACCTGTACAATACCCATGGATTTATTGACTGTCACTAAATATGTCTGTGGGTATATGGCGAATTTGTTGTAGTGATACTAGTTCTATAAATAAGAGTATGAATAGTGTAATGCAGAAAGCAAAAAGAAATGAATGAAGTTTAGTTTTATAATTTGTTAGGAGTAGTTTTAGTCTTTTAGTTAATTAATTCATAATAAATGGTGCTTTTTCGTTGAGAGATGAATTTTATTGATATGAATTATCCTCTCTATCATCATCCCTATCACTATGATCCCACAATCATTAGTGTTCATACCATGTTAAACCCACAACAACCATATCAACAACCAACATCCATCACTCATATCAAAGCTCATTCTCCCTCTCCAACAGAGCAATATTGGACTTCACACACTCCCACTACATTGAGTCACCATCATCAATACCTTTACAATACACCACGTTTTCAACTAAATCCACCACCCTTCAACAATTCTCATACCATACCAACACAAAACTATGATTCACACCAGTACATCAAACAACAACATCCACCAACTTATAACACCAATTTCAAATCTACTCCCATTAACCCTTTCAGCCAACACTCAACACTCATAACTGAACCAACATTCAACACTATTCATGTGCCCCCATCTCTAGAAGTTAAAGAACCCATTCATACGGCTACATCACCAATTGGATTTGAGTTTCAATCTCCTGCAATCAAGGGAGAAAAGGAAATTGAGATTTCCTTAAAATCCATCGCCGGTGAGGGAACCTCCTCCATCACCGACCCTAGCATCACAACTGCAATCGATGATTTTACCATCACAGAAATTGATAGAAAATCAACGACACCGGAAGCGGCGAAGAACGAACAAGGTTCAGATGTTGAAATTAACTTAAACTTAATCATAGACATGCTCAATAACAAAGATTAAATCTATAATCTTACTTTAGTGCGGAAGCCAAAACTATATGAGTATGTATATATAAACTGGATCTACATCATGTTGATTTATTAAGAT
Organism: Trifolium repens; assembly: GCA_030408175.1. Classification (NCBI taxonomy): domain Eukaryota; kingdom Viridiplantae; phylum Streptophyta; class Magnoliopsida; order Fabales; family Fabaceae; genus Trifolium; species Trifolium repens. The sequence goes on from CP125850.1 coordinate 13,043,361, forward strand.
TATCGGATTTTAGGAATACCTGGATATATGAATATGAATAAACCATAGTCTTTTCCATAGCAATCCTGAAACGTGAAAGAGACGGACGACGAACATCCGTTGGCTTGTGGTTCTTCCTCAACCGGGACTCCTTATGCCCTAAGCGCTCTTCAGATGGGGAGAAGAGGCGATCTACTGTGTGTCCGGTATATTGGGGACCATAGCCTATATATAGTGTGATGACCCATTAGGGTTCCCATTATTCCTAAATGGGTCATCCCGACATCCACTCATATTGAGCCCATATCACTTAATTAAATAATTACCTAAATAGAAATCTAATTAGCTTTTTTACTTAATTGACCACTAATTAATTAAGGCTCTGAATTGATAAATAGCTAATATAATTAATAAACATATTTGTCCACCTTATATTATTGGAATATAATAAAATATTCCAACAATCTCCCACTTGGGCAATATATCGTAATAATTATATCATTAATCTTTAGATGCACATCTGAATGCTATTTATTTTTAGATTTCAACTTTACAATCTGGTCCCTCTCATACATCATTAATGGAACCACCGCGGCTGTCATCACTAACATATAACGTGACGGAACCTTCAATGACCACCACATCAATGTACTTGATGACATAGATCGATATGGATGAGTGGCATGGAAATTTCCTGCAATGTGATCTCTATATCATGCCTATTTCCAACTGGTCCAACTGAAGTCTTTAGTGAGATCAAACTGAAGTTTGCAAATTCATTATTTGCACAAATGATACAGAATCAGTTAGCATAATAACTTCAAACTTTATTTCTGCAGAAAACCGTAACCAAATATGTATCTGTATCAATATTAAAGTTAGAACATAACTGAAGAGAGACTCCCACTAATCCAAGACATCCTTAGTGACAACAACCAAATGAAAGACCTCATGTGTCAAGTCTATGATTACTGAATTAGCTAGCATAAAATTTATCTCTATATGTTCTATCATTCAACAACTTATAAATTAGTAAACTTTATAAAACAGTTGTTGAATCATTATCTGACTAATTTATGTCACAATATAACTTGAGTTAGTCTTTCAAAAATCTTTTACTTTATGCAACCAAATGACATAAATACTTACAGTCATTTCTTGAGTTAGGATGTCCATTATATGTAAACATCCAAAGGATCGGAGTCGAACATACTGATGATCTCCAAAATATTAGATCTCCGATATCTGAACACAAACTATTTTGTTCTCTATAACAATCTTTATGGTTGCTTAACTTCATTGATTCAAATTTTGAATTCTTCAAGTATCTGCCAAATGATTTTTATTATATACGCTATTTCCAGATGCGTATAATTAAGATCATACTTAAGTTTCTCAAAGCTGAAGCATATAGGGAAGTACTTTATTTTCTAAATTTCTAGATTTTCCTTTAGCAATTATTGAGACTTTTAAACAGTCTCCTTTATGATTAAAACATTCCTTTAGTTTATTGACTTTCATGTCGAGTTTACTTTCAACTTTACTGATATAACTCTTTTGTCATAACCGAATGATACATATGAAATAATCCTTGAATATCATATTTCCCAATACAAAAGAGATGTGCGCAAGAACTTTCGTCACTAAACTTTTGTTAGTGATTTCTTGATTTTGCACACCGACCATATATCACTGTTGACTTAATAAAGTAAAATCGACACATTAAACTAAGACTTAAACATACTCCCACTGAACATGTATAACCCAAAACTCTCCATAATATACATCTCAAAACCAAATGAGATAATTACCTAATGAGACTTTTGTGGTATCATTAACGAGACAATTTCCTTAACTCATAAATGGATTTCATCTGTTTGCAAACCATCTACTTTGTGTCTTTTGACATAAAGTTTTATCTGTTTGCACCTTATTGTGTTTCTTAATGTCACCATTAACAAATACTATCTTGATATCCATCTTATGAAACTCCAAAATTATAATAAATTACAAGTGTCTCGACTGTCCTAATAGAGTTATTACATCGAATGTAATTTCTCTCTCCAGTCAATACTTTATAACACTTGATGCTTTAGTTTCTTGAAAGTATTGAGTTTGATCCTCATGAATTAATTTCTTAACTTAGTTGAGAGGAAGAACACTGATGTCCTTATGAGGATCCAAATTTACTATATAAATAGTAACTATGTGAATTAGTTTAGAACCAATTCTTCCTCAATCAATTTTGTTCTTTTACCATATTTGTCCCCCAAACTCAATATCTTCAAATTTTAACTACAGTTCTTGTCTCAAAATGTTCATTAACTTGGGACCAAAGTTTTTATTTCTCAAAATTTTCAACAATTCAAGATTGTCACAAGTCATAACTAAATTGACTATGCTTATATTTAAATTTAAAAGACAAATCGAATCCCTCGTTTTGAGATAACAATAATGAACTTATAACATTAAAAACAAAAACTTAAATTCAAAAAATGATTCACCAAATTGTCTTTTAAATACAAATATTATTAGTAACAACAATCTAACAAATAATTGAAAAAATCATCAATCTTCACCAACTTATTTTCCCTCTAGATTGATGTGTCTTTCAACATCATTGAAATTTGTCGGTTTAGATCATATTTTCTTATTTTTCTTTATTTGCCCTTATCCTTTGAGGTATTTACCTAATGAGCACTATTTTATTTTCTCTTGCTTCAACATTTTCTTCATTGCACACTTTATGAAATGATCTTATTAAAGAATCATTTCCAACTTTGTCCGTCATAAAATTAATTAAGCAAAGAGAAAACTAAAGGCTATATTTTCGACCAAGTCACCTAATTGTCGAAACCACAACATTTTTAGCAAGATTAAATAGTTACATAGTGTGCTCCTAATATTTTCTTTGCTCAACAATCTTAATGAAAAGTCATCTCTCCAACGAGAGCTTGTTTTTCGCCTTATTGCTTTAGAAGCACTTTAATTTGAGCAAAGAAAAATATAACAAAATTATGTCATTTTAAATAACATCTCTGATGTCCCTGGAAATTAAAACTTTATGATCACACGACTTTGTGATTTAGAGTATACTCACTTTATAAACTTGATTCTCACTTTAAATTTACTGAATTGTGAGAGATTTGAGTTCCTTCATCCTTATCAAAGGTCTAGATCCAATAACGTAATGTTCTTCTTATTTTCCTGAGAGTTAGAATTTTAAGAATTAAAATTCTAACATGATTTTGCAGATACATAAACTATATTAATTTATAGAGAACAAAAAATATGCCGACCAAAATACGTAGTGCATCATCAATGTTAATCCCTTAAAGTTAACATCAATTGCTAGTGGTATTTTGTTACAATGATCAAACACTGACAATTAATATTGATAAACAATAGTCTTGATATTGTCACATGTTTACCATCATAGCTGCTAGTGTAATCCACTAAATACTTGCCTGGATTCACAATAGCACAACTTTATTATACATGTCAATGAGTTATTATAGAGACATGTAAAACTTTATTTGTAAATTTAAAGACTTAAACAAGATACCAAGCGCACCATCAATCCCCAATCTTTGGATTGTAAGAATTAACTGCAAGCGGTACTCTCAATGCAATGATCAAACATTGGTGATAAGTCATGTCAAATAATAGTCACGTTTGCGCATCCTATTATTCACATGGTAAATAACTTTATAATCACCACACATTTATCATCACAAGTGTGCAATTACCCGGTCAAATTGTGCCTTCCTTTGGACCGACGACAACTCACATGGATAATTTCACACTACATCATTTTGCAAGTTCAATTGAATCAAATCTATGCAACAGAGGTTACTTTTGCAACATGTTGTTTCAATCAACTCAATCGTCATTACTGGACAATTTAATAAATTGAATATATATGTATGTAATTATTCGGCCAAACTTTGTCAACCTTTTGGAAGACACAAATAGCTTGCATGAACAATTTTATACATCCCTTTTGTGATTTTAATTGAATTAAATCTAGACAACAGAGGTTACTTTGGTAACTTGTTGTTTCAATCAGCTCAATCAAAATCACCTGACAATTTATTAAATCAAATGGGAAAAGTCTTAATTTACAAGGCACTACTCACAAAATGTAGGCCGTATTCCTTTATGATGTCCCTTCATAATCATAAGATTAAATGACATCCCTTAATGTGAAAAGAAATTCTCACCACCAAACTAAAATTGGTATGAAATATAAACGAAGAGTATGACAAAAGAAATTATTGTAGAAACTTAATAACAATAAATTCAAACACCAAAATCATACTATAAACCAAATATTTAATTTAAATAAAATTAAATCTTTATATATACCAAAGAATCTTCATGCCACAATTGATTCACATATACCCGATGATTCTTTAAATAAATAATGGAATTCTATAAGTGTATTTTCAAAAATAGAAGGAAACCAAAAAACCCGTATATTCTATAAACAAATAATTATAGAATCTATATTTTTCCAAAGTTTAAAGAATCAAAACTTTAATTTTCGTACATACCGAATTAGATCAAAATATTTTGAGAATCATTATTAATTGCTATTTAATTACAATTGACCTTCTACAAAAATATATATAATAACTATAACTATATATATATACAAAATCTTTATATACCTTATTTCTCAAAATAAACCTTAAATACAAAATTAATGTGAATCAATCTATAATTTCAAATCAAATATAAATCCTTATTTTAAGCAACATACTTTATAACTAAAGTCAAATAAAAATTTGATTTGAAAACCGAATCATCAAATCAAAATCCTGATTTTAGAAACTAATCTTTATGAATAACTAAAACTAAAAATTTGATTTGAACACCGAAAATAAACCGAAATATTAACAAATAAATCAAGATCCAAATCCTTAGTTGCTAATAGCATTTTCCGGATAGGTACAACAATATACCAAATATAACTTTATGAGTAAATCAACCGAGAAATATTTGATTTGAAATCTTCAAAATTCTTATTTTAAGAAACAACTTGTTTAAATAAGTCATCTGAAAATATGATTTGAAAGATTATTGAATCACCAAAATTAAATCCAGATCATTAATGATTCATAATTTTCTTAACTGGAATATTCGTATGATGATCCCTAATTATTTGTTCAAGTTCCGTATCACACACCGACTGAATAAAAATCTAGAAACATTACCACATGTCCTTTCAAAGAAATTTATCACGTGTGTATATGTGCATACATACAATATAACAAATCAAAATATACTTGCGTTTTCAGCAATAAAAACAATAATTCTTTCAAATTTTCATGACTGCCCCCATTGATTATTTTGATTATTACTTGTTAAAAATATATAATCAAGGAAATGTCACCGCAATACTAAATGGTGTAGCCCAATAAACTATAATCTGGAGATGAATCACAAACAATAATCACCCAAATATAAATCCACCGAAAGTGGATATTACCAAATTCAATTAGGTTCACGCAAAAAAATTTGGGGCAAAACATAAAACCCAATCAGACGAATAACATAAGCAATTTCAATAAATCAAACATGAAGACTCGCTCTGATACCAATTGTTAAAATTAACTTAAACTTAATCATAGACATGCTCAATAACAAAGATTAAATCTATAATCTTACTTTAGTGCGGAAGCCAAAACTATATGAGCATGTATATATATAAACTGGATTTACATCATGTTGATTTATTAAGATTATCGGATTTTAGGAATACCTGGATATATGAATATGAACAAACCATAGTCTCTTCTGAAGGTGGAAAAACACAAGAAGGGGGGGGGGGGGGGGGGGTTGAATTGTGTTTTGGGAATTTAAAACTTTTTGGTTCTTAGGAATTAATTGCAGCGGATAAAACACAAAAACAAAGAGATGCTGAGAGAGAAAAATAGACACACAGATTTATCCTGGTTCCCTTCACAACTTGAAGGTACGTCCAGTCCCCTTGTTACTAACAAGAGCTTTTCACTATAATCTTCACAAGATTACAACTTGCTCAAGCACACTTGCAAGAGACTTCTCAAATGCTCAAGTTACACTTAACGAGAGACTTCACAAACAAACTTAAAATCTAAGAATGAATGTTTAGGAACACTTGATATACTATCAGAGGTGTTTACAAAATACAACGCAAATAGCTTTAAGACTTTGAATGACAGATTAAACAAATGATGTCAGAATACTTCAGAGCCTTAAACGCAGTAATAGAACAGTAGTCATTTCTTCCATTTGAGTCTTCTATTTATACTTGGAGGAAGATGATGACCGTTGCAGAGAGAGATGTGCCAGCTGGAATTTTACTCGTACAATTGTGATAGCTGTAGTTGCCTTCTTTGGCAAAAATATCCAATTCCACTACCTTGCTATTTGAATTATCACTCATCCATTTTGAGTAATAATAGTACAATAGTACGATCCTCAAATGCGCTCCACATATGGATAAGGTTAACGTTGTACTAACGAATATTCCTTCCTGTGGACGTGACAGAGCCTTGAAGTAGATTGTTCTTCAATCATTGGTTCTGAATATGTCAGTTCTTGAGTGACGTATATTCTCTTTGCTTCAGATGTTGTTGTCATGGCTTCTTGAGGTCTTTTAGCTTCTGAGTTAGTCAGAGCCTTGTTTTTGTCCTCAGAGGCACTTTCTTCAGCACGCAGAATTTAAGCTTCTGATGAACAGTGGTATGCTTTCAGAGCTTGTTTAGCTGGCTTCTCTGCTATTATTCATAGTGCTTCTGAATGAATTTTATCTTGTAATTCTGCACACCAGAATAATCATTAGTAATTTCAATTGCAATTTTAATACTTTGTTATCATCAAAACCACTTAAAACTTAGAGGTTCATATCAGACTCACTTTGTTCCAACAATCTCCCCCTTTTTGATGATGACAAACTAAAGCATTAAAATTCAATTGTTGTTGATTTAATTCAATTATGTTGACTTCAGGTTCCAAAGATTTGCAATCTCCCCCTGAGTCTGATAATCTATAAGGGTAGGTTTGTAAGCTCCCCCTAAGTCTTATCCATAATTAATTAAAACAGTTTAAGAGTCAATTTATTAACTTAAAATAAATTTTCATATTTTAACTCTCAGAGGCATAGTTTTGTAAGCTTTGCTTCTCAGAGTCTGATAATGCTCAGAAGAGGTTTGCAAGCTCTTCTGACATTGTCTATGAATTTTATTTTAGGTTCTTAAATTTTCTCCCCTTTCAATAACGTTCAGAATGAGAAAGAATCAGAAGGGATAAAAATTGATTCAGAATGCATTTAACATAGCAGTTTCAGATTTGAGCAGCACTAGTATCAATCAACATTAATTTTAACGCTACTCTTACTCCCCCTTTTGGCATCAGTCAAAAAGACACAGAAAACCAAGCAGTCAAAGTGCCATAACAATGCAGTCAAGTCAAAAATGTGATGACAACTAAATTCATTAAATGAATTGCATTGATTACCACACTGACAAGAGAGCTTGAGGACACTATAAAAGGAATGATTCATCTCATTTTACTCATCCAGAGTAATCAAGTAACATCAAAAAGAAAAACATACAATGGAAAGACAGGTTACCAAGGATGCTTCAGGCTCAAAAGACAAGAGCAAGAAGGGAGCAGAACTCTGGCACTGCGAAGAAAACAGGCTACGCTATGAGAGAAACAAGGAAGAACTAATTTTAACAGAATCAGAAGAGGAAGAATTGGGCTCTGATTTGGAAGAGTTCTTATGGACATATGAAGATAATCTAGCAGATTATCCAGCTGAGGTTCAGAAGCTTGCTGAGGAAGCACTATCTCTTCTCAATGAGAAACTGAAGAGTATAGAATCAGAAGCTTCTAAATCTAAGCCTTAGTCTAGATGTTATCATATGTAATAAAGAACCCTTTTTTTTAAAAAAAAAATAAAGTTGTTCCTCTACCTATCTCTCTCTTTTAAGCTTGCTTTCTTTTATATATCTCATTCCTATCGTCAGAAAACCAGTTACCAGACACGCCTCATTCGGTATCGTTGCCCCGCTTTTAAACAGGCTTTAATACTAAGAAGCTATTTCATGAGTAAACAGGAGTACTGATGAGAGGGGCTCTTAGGTTTTGAAAATCCTAGGCTTATTAGTTTAAAATAATAAACTAAGATGCTCTCCAGCACCTCTCACTAGAGCCAGAATTCTCAAGAGTACCAGACAATATCATGGTATATAGAGAAGTTAAATTTTGAAAAACAAAAATAAAACAAACACATAAGCAAATAACAAACACACAAATAGGGATAATCAAACTTTAATTAAAAAGGCAAAGAGATAAAATTATCCAAAAGGTACATAGGAGCCATTAACAAAACAATTAAAAAAATAAGGACAAGTGCTCAATTAAGGGTTTAGGGCTTCTTAATGTCTGCAATGGCCTTCAGAAGGGTTTCCATCATTGCATCCATCCTTTGACGAGTAGCTTCCTCAGATGCAGTAATATCAGCCCTGAAATCAGTTCTTAGATCAGCCCTGAGTTCATCTATTTCATCTTTGAAGTCTTCAGCCAACTCAGTTCTGATGGTATCTAAGGCCCTTTGAACAGCTGGAGGTATATCTGAAGATGGAGAACCTTTTTCTATCTTTGGAGAGGCAGGAGGAGTTTTGTCAACAATAGCAGCTTTTCCCTTATCAGGGGTTTCAACCACTGGGCTTTGATCAGGCATTGCAATATCTTCTTGTTCATATTGAATTAACTCAGTCAATGCAATATGTTCTGCCACAGCTTGATCTGCCAGAATTTTATTGGTTTCAATGGTAGCAATGTGTGTACCCCTGCTCACCAACAACTTGAGAGCTTCTTGATCAGCCAGCCTTTTGTGTTCAATCTCAGCTTGCCTCTTTTGCTCAGCTTCATCAGCTATCCTAGCTTGCTCAGCTTCATGATTGAAGAAAGTTATTCTTGGAGCACGTGACCTCTCAGCAATCTCAAACAACTCCCTTACTGTATTCATTCCCCTACCCTGTGTCTTGTTCTTCAGATGAGTACTTAGAATCTTTAATGATTGACTAAACAGGTACTCCATCTCTATGACTTCAGCATCAAAATCAGAAGGGAAGACAAGAGCTTCTTCATCCATTTGTTTGAATTTCTTGAGCCTAAGACCAATAGCATTATTCAATAGCTCAAGATTGGGGTCAGAATCAGAGTTGAAGAAGGGTTTGGATGGGTCAAAGGGAATGGTTGGCTCAGGTTTCTTTCTTTTGAGATTGATGATTTTGATTTTGCTTAGATCATAGGGAATGGGTGGTTCATCATCAATATCTATGGCATCTTTCAATATTTTCTCTTCCACCTTAAAGATATGCTCATAAAGCTCAGAAATCTCTTCTGCATCTAAAGGTCTATTTAGTGGGCCATAGATAGGTTCTGGGGAAGGTTTAGGAGATGGTTCAGGGGTGGAGAATTCAGGTTGAGGTGATGGAGGTTGTTGTTCAGCAATGACATTATCTGGTGAATGATGAGGTGATTCTTGTTGTGCTTCAGAATGAGCAATTGTCTCATCCTGAATAGGTGTGAAAGTGGGTGGATTTTCTTGTGAAATATGATCAAGGGATGAAGGTGGAGTTTGAATGGCTTGAATAGTAGGTGGTTCTTGGGCAATTGAATCAGCAGTAGTATTGATAAAGGAAAAATGATGTGGTGAATTTGGATTGGAGTGTGTAATTGCATCTCCAGATAGATGTTGTTGAAGATGGTCAAGAACAGATTCAGTATTGGCTGGTTGGTTAAGGATGGTAGTGTCAATGATGATGGTGGGTTCTTCATCAGAAGAGATTTGAATTAGCTTCTTAATGGTTCTCTTGGTGGTTCTTTTGAGATGTATTTTCTTTTGTTTCTCTTTCACTTCTTTGGTAAGCTTAGCAATGAGCTCTTCAGAGTCAGTGCTAGTGTCAGATGATGATGATGTTGATATAGGATTAGAATCAGGCAAGACTACACTAAGGGGTACAGTGAAGTCTATGGGATTTGGTTTATCAGAAGGTTGAGAAGTAGAGGTTTGAGCATTAGAAGGTTGAGGTTGAGAATTGACATCTTGAGCTACAGGAATGCTATAAGTATTAGACTTAGAAAGTTTACCTTGAGGTTTAGAGGCTCTAGTCTTGAATCTCTTTGCAGGCTTGGCAGGATTCTGATCCTCCTCAGATGTTGGAGGCCTGTCATTCCTTTTCTTGGATCTTATCTCCTTCTCCTATTGTAAGGCTCTCTCAGCAGCTTCTTCCTTCATTCTAGCCTTATTCTCAGCAGTTGATTCTTCAGCACCACTATCCACTTGATCAGCAGTACCATCAACATTGTCATCTTCAGACTTATCATTGTTGCTTTGCTCAGAGTCCTCAAGTAGTGCTTGCTCTACTAATCTAGGCTTCTTCCTAGACTTAGTGCTATCCTTGGGTCCTTTGAAAATATCCCAATCAGGTACACCCACAACCATGCTTCTAGGCACTCTTACGCCTGTTTCCAATCTTACCATGATTAGAAAATTTTTAATGACCTCTTCATTGTCATGCTCTGAGATAGTAGGAAAACCATCACACCAAAAGTAAGTCTCATAGATGGTTTTGAGAGGATTTTCTGCCTTGATAATCTCATCGTCAGTTTTCTTTTTCATGTTCACCAGAATGGTAGCATCAAGCTTAGCAGTTTGAAAGACTCTTAGCCTTTCCTTTTGTCTAATAATCTCAATAAGTTTGGTTTGGCGGATGATCTCAGAAATCAGTCTGGGGTGATGCAGAGTTGCTATGGCCTTGTGTTGATTTTCAATGATACTTGAGCAGAGATGCTCAAACAACAGACTTGCAAGGTTTATCTTCACTCTCTTATGCATAAACCATAAGAAGTGCTGGTGAGGAATTGATACAGTGTCTTTACCTCCTTTTCTGGGAATAATGGAACCAAGAAGAACTCTGAAAGCCAAGTCAAACTCTGGCTTCATTAACTTTGCCTTGCCAAATGATGTGGTTCCAGCAGGATAAAGATCAGTTCTGATGGAGTCACTATACATACTATTCTTATTGTATGAATTCACATCTTGACCTTGATTGTCTAAACTCAGAATCTTAGCCACATGTTCTTGTGTTATCAACACATCAATTCCTAGCAGATTAGACCTTATTTCTTTGCCTCTGAAAGGTCTCAATCCTAGTTGGGCTCTGGTCTTTCCTTTTAGAGCCTTGTTCTCTTTAACCATTTTTCTAACTTCTTCTTCAGCAGCAGATTTATCAAAAACGTAAGCTTTATGCCAGAAGTTCTTTACAATGTCGTAGTATACAAACCCATTCAGCATATTGAAGTAGTTTTCCCACTTTTGATCAAAGAATAAATCCTGTATATCAACTCCATTAAGTTTCAAACTTTCAAAGTCCACAAACTTCTCCGTAAGAAATTCCATTGCATCTCTCCCACAATCCGTTGAGGGAGGACGATCAACAAACGAAACCTTAGACGTTAAGTCAATTACTGGAACAAGTTCGGGATTGAACGGTTCTTGAACGATGATGGGATTAGGTTGAGCAGACATGATTGAAAAGTAGAGAGAATTTGGGAATTTTTCTGTAAGGTTTTAGGGTTCGTGTAGGTAGTGATTATGTGTAAAAGTTGTGCAATGTGAGTGAAGTGACTTATAAATAGTAACTAGCACACATAATCAGAGAAAGCGAACATTGGGAGGGTGCGCGAGCAGTTTTTAAAAATTAAATAATAGACTTAACTGCCATAATCATCATTAACCGTTCTCTGCCCGTCAGGATCTAGACACGTGTTGGAAGGACTTAATCATAGCTGACGCGTGTACAGACAACTGTTGTACACTTACTAGTACTAAACGTTTCATTTCCATTTAGTTCAGAGCCAAATTCATTTGTATCTGACACCTCATCAGAACCTGTTACTCTTCAGAACCCAAATTATTCAGAGCTTCCCAAAGGAGACTCTAAATTATAAGAGGCTCTGATAGAGCTTCAGATGCTAATTCTATCTTGCACCTCAGAGCTAATTCTCTTCAGAAATATAGTGCATGTTCAAATTCTTTTTAATAAAATCAAACCTTTCAATAGCTAAAGGTTTAGTAAATATGCCAGCCCATTGATGTTCAGTATCAATGAATTGAATATCTATTGTACCTTTTTGAACATGATCTCTTATAAAATGATGTTTTATTTCAATATGTTTAGCTCTGGAGTGTAAGATAGGGTTCTTAGATAAATGAATAGCAGCAGTATTGTCACAATATAGTGGAATACTACTCTCAGCTATGTTATAATCCTCTAACTGATATTTCATCCAGAGAAGCTGTGTGCAGCATTTAGCAGCTGAGATGTATTCTGCTTCTGCTGTAGACAAAGCAATAGTTGTTTGTCTCTTGCTAGCCCAAGATATGAGATTCTCACCAATAAATTGGCAATTTCCACTAGTGGATTTTCTCTCAATCTTGTCACCAGCATAGTCAGCATCACAGAATCCAACTAGCTTACTATCTAGGGATTTTTTATAAAGAAGTCCTAGATTAGTAGTTCCTTTCAGATATCTAAAGATCCTCTTAACAGCAGTTAAGTGAGGTTCCCTAGGATCTGACTGGAATCTTGCACACAAGCATACACTATATAAAATATCAGGTCTAGATGCTGTTAGGTAGAGTAAGGAACCAATCATACCTCGATACAGCTTCTGATCTACTTTGCTTCCTATCTCTTCCTTGCTTAGGCTGCTGGTAGGATGCATGGGAGTTGTCATAGTCTTACAATCCTCAAGATTGAACTTCTTCAGAAGCTCTTTCGTATACTTGCTTTGGTGGATGTAAGTGCCATCTTTTCCTTGATTGATCTGAATCCCCAAGAAAAACTTTAACTCTCCCATCATGCTCATTTCGAATTCATCCTGCATGAGCTTAGAAAAATTCTTGCAAAGAGAAGCATTAGTAGATCCAAAAATAACATCATCAACATATATTTGAATAATCAAAATATCCTTCTTGGTTGTCTTTCTGAAAAGTGTGTTGTCAATTTGACCTTTTTCAAAACCATTTTCTAACAAGAAGTTACTCAATCTCTCATACCAAGCTCTTGGAGCTTGTTTAAGACCATAGAGTGACTTCTTAAGTTTATACACATACTCAGGATTTTTTAGATCTTCAAATCCTGGTGGTTGTTTGACATACACCTCTTCAGAAATGAGACCATTTAGGAAAGCACTCTTAACATCCATTTGATAAAGAGTGATTCCATTGTTAACAGCATAGGATAACAATAGCCTTATTGCTTCCAGTCTAGCTACTGGAGCAAATGTCTCTGTGAAGTCGATTCCTTCTTGCTGATTGTAGCCTTGTGCTACAAGTCTAGCTTTATTCCTTACCACTTCACCTTGCTCATTCAGCTTGTTTCTGAACACCCACTTAGTTCCAATGATGTTCTTGTGTGTTGGTCTTGGTACCAGATCCCACACATCATTCCTTTGAAATTGATTGAGCTCATCTTGCATAGCTATAATCCATCCATCATCAGTAAGTGCTTCATCAATATTCTTGGGTTCTATCATTGAGATTAGTCCCAGAAGCGAATCAAGTTGTTGATAGTCTGATCTCGTCTTTCTTCGAATTTCTTTGTTTCCAAGAATCAGATCTTCTGGATGTGATGATCTATATTTGAACTTCCTTCTTGGAGCTTCATCAACATCAGCACTTGTTTGAGTGTCTTCTTCTGAAGTATCATCATGTTCTTCAGATGCTTCTATTTGAGATGCTCCTTCAGCATCTTCTTCCAATACAGCTTCTGAAGCTTCAACAGCTTCTGATGCTTTTTCAGGTTCTGAATTGATGTATTGGTATGGAATACCTGCATAGCTATCATCTTGCTCTGACATTTTACTGGCAGGCTCTTTATCATCAAATCTAACGTGTATAGATTCTTCCACTGTATTAGTTTCAGAATTATACACTCTGTATGCCTTTGAGCGTTCAGAGTAACCTATAAAGATTCCCTTACAAGCTTTGGCATCAAATTTTCTTTTGTAGGCCTTGTTGTTTAGAATGTAACAGGTACATCCAAACTGATGAAAATAAGAGATGTTGGGCTTTCTTCCTTTGAAGAGTTCATATGTTGTTAGATTCAATAGAGGTCTAATATAGATCCTATTTTGAATATAACAAGCTGTGTTTACAGCTTCTGCCCAAAAGTGCTTAGCAAGTTTAGTCTCATGCATCATGGTTCTTGCCATCTCTTGTAAAGACTTGTTCTTTCTCTCTACAACATCATTTTGTTGTGGTGTTCTAGGAGCAGAGAACTCATGGACAATGCCATGGTCTTCACAGAAAGTTGCAAATGGTTCGTTTACAAATTCACCACCATGATCACTTCTTACCTTTAAGATTTTGAGACCTTTCTCGCTTTGCACTTGAGTGCAGAAGATGCTGAACACATCATATGCATCATCTTTCACTCTTAGAAACTTTACCCAAGTCCATCTACTGTAATCATCAACAATAACCAATCCATATTTCTTCCCATTGATTGAGGCAGTACTTACTGGGCCGAACAAATCAATGTGAAGTAGTTCTAAAGGTCTTGAAGTAGAGACAATGTTTTTCGGTTTAAAAGAAGTTTTTGAAATTTTGCCAATCTGACAAGGACCACACAGAGCATCTGAATGATATTTAAGATTGGGCAGGCCTTTAACCAAGCTTAGTTTGCTAAGTTTAGAGATTAATCTCCAGTTAGCATGTCCTAAGCGTTGGTGCCAGACCCACTTCTCATCATTCAGAGATAGAAGACAAACTATCTTCTGCTCAGTGAGTTCTGACAGATTGACCTTATAAACATTGCCTCTTCTTAAGCCTTTAAACAATATAGACTTGTCAGAGTCATTGATTACTATACATGCCTCTTTATCAAATTTAACAACGAATCCACTATCGCAAAATTGACTAATGCTAAGCAGATTGTGTTTAAGGCCATCAACTAGCCAAACATTATTAATTGAAAGAGAAGAATTACCAACTATACCTGTACCAATGATCTTCCCTTTTTGATTGCCTCCAAACCCCACAGTGCCTCCCTCTTTCAGAGTTAGGGTTTGGAACATATGCCTTTCTCCGGTCATATGTCGTGAGCAGCCACTGTCCAGGTACCAACATTGCTGCTTTGGCCTTCTTGGTGTGCAAACCTGAAACAAATATAATTTCAGATTTTGGTACCCATATCTTTATGGGTCCTTTTGTGTTAGTCTTCACAGGCCTAGGTGGTCTTTGTTTGAAGGACCTATCAGAGCCTCTAGAGTTATCTACCCTGTTTGTAAAAGTTTTGGGTTTAGGATAGCTCTTGGGCTTTGTTCTTGAATGTGACAGAACTTCTTTAGTTATAACATTAGCTTGAGGTTTGAAAGTCTTAGGTTCTGAGGTTTTAACCTTCAGAGTCTTTGACTTTGGAGCCTCTGGCTTTGATGTTCTATCAGAAGCTGACTCATTCAGAACTTCTGATTGGCTCTTTACAAAGACAACCTTAGGTTTTGTTTTATCAATGTTAGAGGGTTTTGAGAATAATGGATTGTCTTTAAATCGTGAGAATCCAAGACCCTCACCTCTATTTCTACTCACATGATAAATCAAAGAGGCTATCTTGCTTCTTTTCATTCCATTGATAAGGAATTCCTGAAGAACAAATTCATGTTCTGGAGGAACCTTATCATCAAGAACATAATGAGTTTCCATAAATTCATTTCTTGATTTTAGAGACTCATTTTGTTCAATTATTTCATTTGCCTTTTCGGTCAGGTTGTTATAGGCCTTTTTAAGGACCTTACACTCACCTGCCTTTTTGGTTAAAAGTTTTAAGGCATCTTTCAAGGAATCTATTAATTCAGAACGAGAAAGTTTAGCAAGTACCTCATCTTCATCTTCTGAATCTGAGTCAGCTTCGTGCTCAGAGTTCTCTTGGTCAGAAGTGGTTGCCATCAAGGCTAGGTTTGCTTCTTCTTCCCCATCAGAATCCGATTCCAGATCCAAATCATCCCAAGTAGCAAGGAACCCCTTCTTAAGCTTACTCTTGTATCTCTCTTTGTTAGAGGTTCTCTTGGAGATTTTACTCAGGTTCTCTGGGCAGTCAGCAATGAAGTGTCCTGGCTTGTTGCATTTAAAGCATTTGCTTTGTTCTTCCTTCTTGTCCTTAGAGACACCAACTTTCTTGGAAGAACCTCCAAACTTACCAGCATACTTCTTGCTCCTCTTGGCCCATTGAGATACTCTTGCAGCCATCAGAACCATTTCTTCTTCTTCATCAGAGTCCATCTCATGACCTTCTTCAGGAGCTTCTTCATCAGATGCTATAACCTTAGCCTTTAGAGCCTTTGAAGAACTCTTGGAGCTTAGGGCTATCCCTTTTAGCTTCTTAGTTGATTCATCAGTCATGAGCTCCATCTCATGACTCTTTAGAGAACTAACCAAGCTTTCAAGAGACACAGTATCTAAATCTTTAGATTCCTGAAAAGCTGTCACTTTTGGTCTCCACTTTGGCGGCAAGCTTCTGAGTACTTTCCTGACATGATCAGCCTCAGTATAGCTCTTGTCTAAAACTTGAAGTCCAGAAACAAGGATTTAAAACCTACAGAACATAGTCTCAATGTCCTCTCCGTCCTTCATTTTAAACAATTCATACTGATGTACTAACAAGTTGGCCTTAGCCTCCTTAACTTGTGTATTTCCTTCATACTTGGATTTAAGAGAATCCCAAATAGACTTTGCAGTTCTCTTATCTCCAATTTTCAGGTACTCATCATGAGAGATGGCATTTGTCATCATTCCTTTTACATTATGATGCTTCTTATACTCTAGCTTTTGAGTAAGTGTAAAAGCCTTTCTGTCCTTAGAGCTGACTATTCCTTCCAAATCCATATTTTCAAAGTTAACCCCATCTTCTACCAAGTCCCACAAATCACAATCAATACCCATGATGTGACTGTACATCTTGGTTTTCCAGAAAGGGTAACCAGTCTCAGTTCCATTGAAAAAGGGAACTTTATTAGAAGACCTTCTGTCTTTAGCATTTGAATCATAGTCATAGTTCACGTTGTTGTTGTTGCTATTGTTTCCTTTCTCAGCAGACATGTTTTTCCTCCTGGATCTTTACTGTTTCACTATTAGGTGAGTTAGGCAACAACCAGGCTCTGATACCAATTGAAGGTGGAAAAACACAAGAAGAGGGGGGTTGAATTGTGTTTTGGGAATTTAAAACTTTTTGGTTCTTAGGAATTAATTGCAGCGGATAAAACACAAAAACAAAGAGATGCTGAGAGAGAGAAAAATAGACACACAGATTTATCCTGGTTCCCTTCACAACTTGAAGGTACGTCCAGTCCCCTTGTTACTAACAAGAGCTTTTCACTATAATCTTCACAAGATTACAACTTGCTCAAGCACACTTGCAAGAGACTTCTCAAATGCTCAAGTTACACTTAACGAGAGACTTCACAAACAAACTTAAAATCTAAGAATGAATGTTTAGGAACACTTGATATACTATCAGAGGTGTTTACAAAATACAACGCAAATAGCTTTAAGACTTTGAATGACAGATTAAACAAATGATGTCAGAATACTTCAGAGCCTTAAACGCAGTAATAGAACAGTAGTCATTTCTTCCATTTGAGTCTTCTATTTATACTTGGAGGAAGATGATGACCGTTGCAGAGAGAGATGTGCCAGCTGGAATTTTACTCGTACAATTGTGATAGCTGTAGTTGCCTTCTTTGGCAAAGATATCCAATTCCACTACCTTGCTATTTGAATTATCACTCATCCATTTTGAGTAATAATAGTACAATAGTACGATCCTCAAATGCGCTCCACATATGGATAAGGTTAACGTTGTACTAACGAATATTCCTTCCTGTGGACGTGACAGAGCCTTGAAGTAGATTGTTCATCAATCATTGGTTCTGAATATGTCAGTTCTTGAGTGACGTATATTCTCTTTGCTTCAGATGCTGTTGTCATGGCTTCTTGAGGTCTTTTAGCTTCTGAGTTAGTCAGAGCCTTGTTTTTGTCCTCAGAGGCACTTTCTTCAGCACGCAGAATTTAAGCTTCTGATGAACAGTGGTGTGCTTTCAGAGCTTGTTTAGCTGGCTTCTCTGCTAT
The DNA here is from genome assembly GCA_030408175.1 of Trifolium repens. Classification (NCBI taxonomy): domain Eukaryota; kingdom Viridiplantae; phylum Streptophyta; class Magnoliopsida; order Fabales; family Fabaceae; genus Trifolium; species Trifolium repens. Next base: position 13,061,533 of record CP125850.1, read on the forward strand.
TATTCATAGTGCTTCTGAATGAATTTTATCTTGTAATTCTGCACACTAGAATAATCATTAGTAATTTCGATTGCAATTTTAATACTTTGTTATCATCAAAACCACTTAAAACTTAAGAGGTTCATATCAGACTCACTTTGTTCCAACATCTTCCATAGCAATCCTGAAACGTGAAAGAGACGGACGACGAACATCCGTTGGCTTGTGGTTCTTCCTCAACCGGAACTCCTTATGCCCTGAGCGCTCTTCAGATGGGGAGAAGAGGCGATCTACTGTGTGTCCGGTATATTGGGGACCATAGCCTATATATAGTGTGATGACCCATTAGGGTTTCCATTATTCCTAAATGGGTCATCCCGACATCCACTCATATTGAGCCCATATCACTTAATTAAATAATTACCTAAATAGAAATCTAATTAGTCTTTTTACTTAATTGACCACTAATTAATTAAGACTCCGAATTGATAAATAGCTAATATAATTAATAAACATATTTGTCCACCTTATATTATTGGAATATAATAAAATATTCCAACATCAAAACCTCATCACGATCCTCTATCAACTCCAAAGTTGCAACCGATGTTTGATTTTCCGGTTTGCAATCTAGTTTCCTTCAACGATTTTAGATCTGAAACTCTTGTGTTCACCCCGGTTGTGGCTCCGACGAACGATAGTTATGCTTCAACGATTTTATCACCACCGCATTGGCCGTCGATCGCAACCAATACACCGAAAAGCTTCGTTTCCAATTCCATCAAGGCTTCAGAACGCCCATTAAAGAGAAAGACGTTGGTCGTGTGCCGCTTCACTAGGCTCAGCAAACTCCACCACATCTGTTTCGATCCCGGAGGATCTCTCGAAGTCGACGTATACCCCGCCGTTCGCCGCCATTTCCAAATCAATAATTTGAGAAGCTTCACTTCTTTTCGCGATTGCGACATCATATTTGTTTTCGATCCCGGCGGGACTCTTACAAATGCCATCGTTGTCATCTCGTGGTCCTCAGTTACGCGCACACCCACTTTCTTTAACTCTGTTTAACATTCTCTGGTTTCATCAGGCATGTCCGTCAAGCACACACAGAAAAGTTTACGGACTTGGTGTTTGCAACACAAGTGTTTAGGCTCAATTAGTTTTGGGCTTTTGAAGAGGCCAACTCTACCTTGAATCCATAGTGCAAAAAAAGAAAGAAAAAAAAAGAATGCCACTGTCTCACTGATTTTATTTTAAATTTTTTGGGCTTTGATTGTGGATTTTGCTAGAGTACACCTTGAGGACAAGGTGTTTCCGCAACACCAATGGAATGTCATGAATAATGGTTAAGTATAGAATTAAGTAGCTATGATGAGTCATGCTTTTTAGAATGATCTAGAGAGATCCAATTTGATGACTCATTATTAGTTTGTTAAGATACTAGTTCTATAAATAAGAGTATGAATAGTGTAATGAAGGAAGCAAAAAGAAATGAATGAAGTTTAGTTTTATAATTTGTTAGGAGTAGTTTTAGTCTTTTAGTTAATTAATTCATAACATTCCATCTGGTCCAATCTCTGTCAACACAGAGAGCAAAAACAATGGCTTGTATTGTAACCTAGCTTCCTTATGTTGTGGTTCCATATGCCCATTTTGGTTGTGATGTGCATGCAAAAGGTTGATATTGGATGATCGAATTTTTGCTCCTTTGTAAAATGTCATGATCATCGCCCCACCAATCCTTCTTATATATAATATCACTAATTATGCAGCCATAATAACCCTAATTTGCAGCCACCTAACCCTAATTTTTCCCTCCTAATCTCTCTATTAATTACCATCCAACTACCAACTCATTTACCACATATTCAAATTTGAATTTCAAAATCTGCTAATAAAAAAAGGTGTTGGGTTAAGCTTGCATTGGAAATAAAACATGCATTTAACTTTCCACTTACTAACTAACCATCATTAGTTGCTATGCATTGAAAATAATCCATCTCACCTAAAAAATAGCACAATAGAATATTATATGCCTAAAAATGTGGCATCTCTTTATTACCTAGAGGTCTCTCTCTGTTATCATTATACGCCCGATTCTTTTTCTCTCCTTACTCCTTAGTCATTCTCTCTCTCTCTCTCTCTCACTGCACGTATACTCCTGTTTCTATTTTAATTTTTTTTTTATTATTCTCTCTTCCACACAGATTAGTCTTTCCCTCTTCCATCTCTCACCGGAGATTCTCCGTCCATGTCTTCCCCCGGCCGCCATTCTTCTCTCTTACAATTGTCTCTCTCTCTCTCTCTCTCTCTCTAAAAATCAAACATAACTCATTTGTTCCATATCTATCTCTTCCTTCAGATTCATTTCCGGCCACCACGAACTTCATCAAAGAAAACGATTTGGTTTCACGATCTATGCATCTTTATAGGACTACCATTCATTCCGCCATTTTCGACCAAATGGGTCATGACCCTATTGTTTCTGCCTTTGTTTATTTTTGACACCTAATCTTTTTTCTCATCTTTTCCTCTATTTTCCTTTATTATTATTCTTCTCCAAACAGAGATAGATTTCAATGAGAAACAGCACCTCCGAGACTATTTCAGGATGAGTATGAGTGGCCATGAAGTTGATAGGAAGTAAGTTGGTGAGTATGTTAACTCAAAAGTGAATGACAATGAAGAAGGTGAGGTAGATTTTTAGTTTTATTGATTATTTGATTTTGGAAATTATGATTGGAATCTTTTAGTTTAAGTACTTTGATTGAACTCATTGTTTCAACTTTTCCTATACACAAATCCCTTTTTATTTTTCAATTTTTTTGGATATTTGTTCTTAATTTGTGATTGAATTAAATTTGTCTTTGTGTTGTGGATTGATAGAACTGAGACGTGGACATGGCTTTTTTTTTTTTTTCTGAGGCAAGACATGACTCTTTCATTGTCAACTCCAATTGGTTTTATACTAGCAATCTGAACGGCTTACAAAACAATGACTTAAAAATTGTGAAATTTAAAATTTGACATTTTTACCACTTATTATTTTCACCAGAGGTTATTATCACATTGATTTATTTTTTTGTTCATGGTAGGTTGCATGAAGGTAGTGTTCTGGTGATAGTGTGATACCAATGATAGAGAATGAAGAATGAAGGCCCGATGAATTTTATTTTTAATTACAATTGAGTTTGAAGCTATGTTTCCTTCACTTCAAATTTTTTGTTAGAAATTGAACAATGTTTGTTTCAGAAAAATGTCAGTTTTTTTATCTTTGAAATTGTCTATGAATCGATTTATTTGCATAACAAAGTTTGCTAATTTATGTATCTTGCAATAAATTATAGGTAAAAGCTTTCAATTTTGACTATGGTCCAAGAAGCAATGATCTAGAGAAGGAACGGATCATAGATTTAGAAGCGAAGTTTTGATACGATGTAAAGGAACTTACAAGTGTGAGAAGAAGTATCTGAGGTAAGAATAACAAACATCTATAACAATTCCTTGAGGTTCTTATCTATATATTTAATGGCCACTATATTTTTTCATTGATTTCTTACCTTTGTTTTCATAGAATGAGTATAAAGATTTGAAGTCTATGTGAGAGATTGAACAATGGAGACCAAACAAATGGAGTTTAGATTTTTAAAGTAATGGTGACAAGTGATACTCAAGATGCTGATTAAAGTTATGCTTAAGAAATAACAAGTGATATTTGATGGAGTTGTACAACTCAAGAGCTATATATTAATCCAATTTCATTTTGATTACTCATTTTTGTTTCTAATTATTTTGTGATCATAGTGCTATTTCATGTAGATCTCAGCATTTGGAGCAAAATATCAATCTTTTTCTTCCATTTAGTTTGAAAGAGCTCCATGTTGTGTACCTTCTTTAATTTATGTTACTCTATTTTTTAGGGTAGTTTAAAGTAATTTATTTAGAGTTGAAGATGTAATTAAGTTGTGTTCAAGGCAAATTACTTTTCACACGACAACTAAGATGTAGTTTAAAGTAATTTATTGTTTTGGCTATGGTTTTGATTGCCCTTCTATAGTCATCATAACTTAGATTAGTGATCAAGCCATATATAATTTAGACATAATTATGCACATGAAGAGTCTTTGGAACACTTATTTTTTGCCTTTTTTGGGTAGCAAAATTGTTATGGAAAAACTTTATAGTAACATCAATATCTTGAAAATAAAATTATTTTTCTCATATATTAAATATTAAAACATTGTGAATTTAAGTGATTGTGTTAAATCTTTGTTTGTGAATTATTCATTTACTAATTTGAATTTGATATATATATGGCGTTCTGAAAAAGTCCAAGTTAACCCTAATTAGTTATCCCTATCCCTATTAAATCCAAATCGGCCCCAAATAATTTATTTTGCATTTTTTTGTATAACTTTAGTATTCATTAATTATTTTAAATATTTTTTATAGTTCCATATGTACGACCTACTTTTAATTTTAATATATTTATATTTTGATTTCATTTTATTTTTTAACTGTAATTTTCATTATAACATACTAGCCGCCGTTTGTGTGATCAATATTCTTTTTTTTTTGTGATCGATATTCTCTATTGTGCAAATATAAATAACTACTTAATCTCCTTTTTTATTGGACTTAGTTACATCATTTTTTGTTGTAGCTAGTTATTAAGAAGAAAATAATATATTTTTTTTGTTTTTATAAAAAAACTGAAAACTTATTTTTATGTGGAAGTTGTGCTTAGTTATTAAGAAGAAAAAAAATATTATTTACTAAAAAAACTGAAAATCGATTTTTATGTGAAAGTTATTTTTTAAGGGTAAAATAGGAATAATGAAAAAGTCATCCCAAAAATTTATATCCCCTTTATATATTAGTGTAGATTAAATTGTATATTTGTCGTTGCTCCATACAACCTGTGCAATGCACGGGTCAGAGTCTAGAGAGATTAGCAGCCAAACATTATTTTCCAAATTGGTTGATGAATTTTTTTCTAAAAAAAAAAATGTGTGGACTGTACGTATAACAATATCTCCTTAATTATTGGGTCACAAAAAAAATCCTTAATTATAGGACTTAAAGAACTTATAGAATATTGTACCAAAAAAAAAAGAACTTATAGGATATAGTATATATATATATATATATATATATATATATATATATATATATATATATATATATATTAATTTGTGATTTTCCAATATATTTTATGAAAAAAGCATGTACCTAAAGTGAAAAATTTCAATACCATAAATTTTATTTCCAAGCATTCATGATTTAAGGATTTTATGCGTATTATTTTCAAGCATACAACTTCAAATGTAGTTTATCAAGAAATCTTTTGGAATTTGTAGAATTTTATGTAGTTTCAATGGTTTTTTAAATTTATGGACATGTGCTTGACATCATCAACTATTTACTATCATATGTTATTATATGTTTCAATCGCACCTTCTAAATGATTTATCACATCATATTATATTTCTTTACATCTTATACTTTTTATTTATGTTCAAATAATTTGTTGATTTATATGCGGTGTCAATATTGTCTGATTATATATGTCCCGTGCAAGTGCACGGGTAAGGTATCTAGTTCCTATTAATGTTCCTATCATTTTAGCTTTTCCTTCTACCACACTCCAATTTAGTTTTTCCAATCTATATATGCAAAATCAAAATAATAATAATAAAGCATTTAATTAATCAGTGTAATTATTTGCACTATGAGTTAGAGAGTGAGTTGGATCCCTTATGAAGATGAAAGTGGTTGAATTGGCCCCCTTTTTGTGAATGTGTGAATTACTAAATCACAGTTAACATTGAAAAGTGGTGCAATGAAGTCACACACATTTACTCAGATCAAAATAAATGTTTGTCAAATTATGAGTTTGTGACACGCAAATAATAATTTTGGTCAAACTGTGACACATATCTCACCTACAGTATTTATTATAATTTGATGAATTCTTCGGATGTGTGCCGGTATATTTGTTGAGGTGAGTGATTTTGATTGGTCTGTAAATACTAGTATTTATACCTTTTTCTATATTAAATATTATTTATGGACCAATCACAATCATTCACATAAGTGTGTATCATTCATAATGTTTACCTTAAAATTATATTGCAATGGCTAGGATTGGAACTCTAATCTCTCTAATAGCATGCGTACTATAGCTATGTGCTTAAAAATACTGATGCAGGAAAAGCTAAAGAACCGTTAACATACCCAAACAATCCAGATAAAAACCCCAAATATAACACCTTCCAAGTAATCTTTGGTCTTTGTTTTCTGCATAACAGGATGAAAAAAAAATCAACAAAACAAATTTAGCTTAGTTAATCTAATGCACGAGGCGAAGCAAAAATGGAGGTGTAAAAGAGGATGAATACAGATATACCTATGGAAAATAAGAGCAACCGGAATAGTGAAAGCCGACGCAAAAATGAAATGGTAAGCGGTAGCCACTCTCATGCTCATACCATCATTTATAGCAAGCTTGGATATGATATTTGTAGCAGCTAATGCAATCTGAGAAATCAACATTAGCATGATTGGCATTAGTCCTTCCAATGAATTGCATATCCCCTTCATGGTTTTGAGACAAAAGAAATTTGAATGAGGATGATAGAATATGTAGCACATATTATATACTGGGTTATTTATATATTTATTTTTTTCAAGAAAATAAAATTATAGTACAATAATTGTTATTCCCTCCATATCTCAAATTCGATTATCTCTAGTGTCAATTTGGATAGACTAATTTAACTTCTCCAACCAAGTTTACCTCTTTTGAGTTTTAGTGGTAAAGTTTTTAATGAAAAATGTGTTGTCGGTCCTTTGATATGTACACTTGGCTATTGAACTACCAAGTCTCTTTATCTTCTTTTTATTTTGGTATAAAGACTCACAAATTTTTTTGACAAAGAGTAGACTAACATATATTTTAGGTACTAGACTAACATTTTAAATATAAAGAAATATGAAATTTTATATTCGAGTCTCTGAACCATTACATAACAACATTCATGCAACTATCAATTGAATTATACTTATAAAATCCTTTTTTTTAGAAGACTTACGAGATCTCTTTATCTTTATTTATTTAAGGGAAGTACTAACGAGTATCTTGGGGCACTATTTAAACATTCTATTTTAAAAAAAAATTACTTATTCAAAAAGTTAAATATTCAAATAAAATGAAATTATCGCAGTTATTAGACATTCATATTTCAAATATTTTAAAATTCTCAAAGAAAATTATAATAAAAAAAAAAGACTTTGCTATGTGGCTTGCCAACTTATAATTTTTTAAATAAAAAAAGGTTAACTCTGGCACATTTACAAAGATAAAAAACCAATATGAAAAATAAAATAAAAATAAAGGACTAATGTATTATGACAAATAAATAATAGTATAAGGATTCTTAATATAATTTTGCCTAAATTTTATTATTCATTAAAAATATTATTTTATATTATTTTACTTATATGGGATAGTTGAACCACAAATTTCACCAAATAATTCAATACGGGAAATTATTTCTTCTACCCCAACATTTAGCTCTTTACTCCAACAAATTATTTTATTTTTCAATTTTACCCTTACTTCACCCAACAAAATATTTTTGGTACGTAAAATTTTTTTTGTATTGAATAAAGTTTTCTAAAACTTAAGTTTTCCGGTAACCAAATCTAAAATGAATCTCAAATTGAAAAATCTAGAAAATGTTTTCTGGAAATCCAATTCATTTCAATTATGAATTGAAGTATTGAACCTCTCAACCGCCAAACTCATTGCCCCTCAGGCCCTCACCCTATATGAGGTCAAGGCCCACGTGGCCCAATCGCTTCGAACTCAACTCAATGTGATTCCCTCACGAAAACTAATTGAAAATAGTTGAAGAAAATTGCTATTTAGGCCCCCTGCGTTGCTATCAGGCCCCCCTAAAATCCCAAAATACCCCTAATTTACAGTTGAAAAATTATCGTCACGTAGGGTACGAAATCTAAAAAATTTCGTCTCGTAAATGACGAAACCTTGGTACCACGCTATACTACGTCGGATTTGGGGCTGATCTAACCAAAGTGCACCATTTTTTCGTCACCTAGACAACGAAATCCTATTTCCTCATTTACGAGATGAACGCACTGGTTTTCGTCGTCTGCGAGACGAATATGATGTATATGAGGACAAATTTTCAATTTCGCTATCACTTTGATTCAAAACCAAAATCAGAGAGATTAAAAGCGATTTCTAGGGTTCCAAGGAGTGGTTTTGATCAAGCATCATACCCAATCAATAACCATCGCTTTTAATCAATTAGAAGTCCTGTTATCCATTTCATTCAAGAGAAAGAGGAATTTGTCACGTACAAACCGAAATTTCAAGTAAGTTTTCTATCAAATTTATAATTGTTCATGAATTTGCGGATGATTTGCCATTGTTTACAGTCGCTTTAGTTGTTTGATTTTGATTTTCAAACCCAATTGCATGCTATAAACTGTTTAGGTTTAAGTTTGAAATTGATTTGGGGATTTAGGTTTAGGGTTTGATTATGATTGTTATAGATTGAAAATAGATGACCTGTGTTAACGGAAATAGCGGTTGCTTCATCAATGGCAGGCGCAACAGCAACAGCTTGTGTGACAACCACTTCTTGACCAATGTCGGGATCATCACTTTGTTCATTCAATTGAGTCGGAGGTTCGGCCATGGCAACACCTTCACCTACACAAAACAATAAATATACTTAACACCAAAACAACAAAAAACGAAAATGCTAAACAAATGACGAATATGATGCATCTGTTGCAAATAACCTAAATTCGTCACTTGCGAGACGAAAAGCAAAAATTCGTCACACAGGTGACGAAGACAGCTACCAGATCAAAGTATAAAATAAAAAAATAAACCGATTGAAGTATTTCTTACCTGTTATATTTCTTCAAATCAGTGTGAGTAACTTCTTTGAGTGCATCAACGTGGAGATCAAGCCTTCCTAAGTCAAAAATCGCCCCAGATCTATTTTTTGGTGTTTAATGGTAAAGGTGATTATGATAGGACAGATACATATTCTGTCACCTATATCAGGTAAATTCGTCGCCTAGATGACAAAAACCAGCGTGTTCGTTTCGTAGGTGACGAAATCAGTTTTCATCAACCACGAGGCGAAAGATTGTGCTCCCAGAAAAACGAGGCTTGACTAGCCTGCCCATTTGTAAACTATTCATTGTTTCGTCACCTGCGAGACGAAAATGGTTTCCATCGTTTTTTCAAGAACGAAATGGCTTAATAGGGGTATTTTCGTCATGACGGTGGGCCTATGAGCAAAAGCGAGGGGCCTAAATAGCAATTTTCATAGTTGAATGGTACTCCCTCCTTCCCAAAATATAAACGAAAGTTGGTCAACAAAAGTGAATGTATTTCGTCCAAATCTTTAACCAAATACATCAAATTTCTTTGATTTATTGTTGCTTATATTTTGAGACGAATAGAGTATATTTTATTCCCTAAAGTTTGATGAAATTTCCACAGACTTGTACTAGCAGATACATTGGTTTTTGTGATTTATAGAATACAACTTGAACAATTGACTTTTTGAATTTGGTTAAAATCAAATGAATAAAACAGGGAAAATGCTAACTAGTGTCTCAGTCCAAGGTACTCCTAGTTAAGGATACCTATTAGTATAGTATAACTACATTGAAAATTGTGTAGTTAATATTTTTTAAATATAAAACTATTATTTTTAATGCAGAATTTACCTTTTTGAATCCTTAACTAATATCTTGAGCATTAGTCAGCATCACCCATAAAACTAATGTAACTAATGTAGAAGCATCAAAATGTTTCAAAATGTTTTGTTGAGTTTTTTGTCAATAAAAATTATAATAAGAGTAATATTAGAATTTTATAATAAATTTAAATTAAATTCTCTAAGTAGCAGATTTTGCATCCCTTCCCTTTACTCCTAAAAATTAAACCAAACATATAAAATTATAAATATTCTGTCTCCTTACCTTCCCTCCCTTCTAACTACTCCGAACCAAACATACCTTAAATAAGAAACTACTTACCCACAGTGAGTAGGTCCCGTTTGGCCTAGCTTATTTTTTGCTTTTTATTTTAGCTTAAACGAAATAAAGAAGTATAAAATTATATTTGACACTATTTCTCCTTAAAAGTATTAGAGAAATAAAGTAAAGAAGTAAAAAATAAAAAAAAAGTGAAGTCAAATACAATTTTTTCCTTCTTTACTATTTTTAAGGAGAAGAAAAAAAGTAGAAAATAAGCCGGGCCAAACGGGGCTAACTTGTTATATTTCTTACCTTTCTGCTTCCCACTCTCTCCTTTTCTTCTCAACTGCATCCCCTTTCTTCTTTCCATAATTTCCAACGCTTCAAGTTTCTTGAAACGATGAACACATCCATAATCGGTTAGTTCTCTACTCTTCGTTCGATTTCACTATCTTCCTTTTCCTTCACTTCACTCTCTTCATAAATTTATTACGATAATAACCTCATTTTTACTGTTTATTTAGGTCACTTTAATTTGCTACACAACTTTTCGTTTCTTAAACGCGCATTTAATTACACTAATGTTTATTTATTTATGTCACTTTAATTTTTACTATTCTAAGTTCTGACTTGAACATTATGCTGTTTTATATTGAAGATCCGTTGCAGGGTGATTTTCCTGAAGTGATAGAAGAGTATCTTGAACATGGGATTATGAAATGTATCGCTTTCAATCGTCGCGGTACCCTTCTTGCTGGTAACTACCACTTACCCTATTTTTTTATGCAAATAAATAACAATGTTTTGACGAAATTGTGTATCTTAATGACCGAATTACATTACCTGTAGTTAGTTGATTAGAAAATAAATAGGTTTAGTAGTATGTAGTAGTAATGCACAATTTAAAGGGTTTTGCCAAGGTTTTATATTGCCGTCGTGTTGCAATTTTTAATATTGTAAAAGAATTAGGGCAAATCATGTGGCTGCGATTGTAGAGGCATAAAAATTCTCTGGGTTGTTCCAATGATGATGAGACTATGTTTAAAATTCTAGAAGTTTGACTTGGTTTGAACTTTGAAGTTAATTTTTATTGTATTTTGCTTTCCTGTTCTGGCAAATAGAGCAACCTGGTATGTTTTATTTGTGGTGAATGTATGATTTTTTGTGGTTTTGTAAATTTTTATTGCCTAATTTTTGGAAAAGAATTGTGTGAATGATGTAATTTGTTGACCTATCTTTAGCTATGTAGTATATAGTGGCTGTAGCGTCCACTAGCGGCATTGTGTAGCGTTTTTGAGCAACGACCAAATAGCATAGTAGACGAATAACAGTTGTTGCGGTTGCTACTGTGAAGTTCTAGAGAACACCCAAATATGCCCTCATATTATTGCTATTCACACTGTTTTTATTTGGACTTATTGGCCCTTTTACCCGAAAACGTTTTTACTTTATAATGGATTTGAATATTGATAATAATGAACTTTGATTATTAGTTATGAATGTCTTTAATTGTGTATTCTTATATTTTTGAGTTTTCATGTGTGTTCCAACAGTATAAATTTCTTGTATTGTTTCCTTAAATTTCAAAGTAGCGGCCATACTGCTACCCACTATACAGCTATAGCATTTTGGTGGTTGCTGTTACACTCCACTATCCCTCATTGATTACATAGATCTAAGAATGTTTGGGTATTTAAGTAATTTGGATATGTAAGGTCGATTGGTTGCCCCAATTCGGAACAATGTTAGGAAAAGATTGCCTATGGCAGATTAATACTCTTGTAGTTAATGGCTATAATTGATGCCGGATTAAGCACACTTTCAGTTTTCATGATGAATTAGGCTTGTTTCCACCCAGAAATCTCTAATCCTCTCTGCCCTGAATCCAATTTCCCTGTAAGGTCTCAATTTCTGGCTACCACGAGTCAATATTTGATCACAAAACAACCAGAATCATAACTGGAACTTCTCAAACTGGCCAGTCCCTGAAGCAGTACATCTAGATTGCTGTCGACTTCATCATTATTTTTATATATTATAATTGATGTTATTCATATATTAAGGTGAAGAAAGAAACGGGTGAACCAGTATCAATTATTTAAGCAGATTTTTGTGCAAGTGATAATATTTTAATTTATCTGCAACAAAAACAAAGCTTTCCAACTAAGGGGATTGGCTATATGGAGGCCACCGTGTGATGTCAAAGACCACGTGTTCTAAATGGCCATTTAGATTGAAACTGTTTGATGAAGTAGAAGAAGAGGAGGAAATTCTTCCATGTGGGTAGTGCAAAGGTGGAGTACAGGCGACGAAGGAAAAATAGGGAGGGATCTTTTGGTTTGAATAGTATGCATAAGGAAGGAGAGTTTAGATCTCCCGGATATATCCAGGGTATGGGATAAATTGTTTCTGTATTGATATCCACTCTATATCACATTGATACTAGGACAGAGATTGATTGTTTAGCAATAAAGATTATACCTTTATCCGGTTTTCTGGTCCAGTTGCTAAAGCATGTGATTCTTTGCTTTCTTCTTTCTACCTTTGCTGTTTTGCAACTTGCGAGAAACTCAACACTGATGTGATGAAGCTTTCGTTATTTAAATTTGTCTTATGAAGCTCATATGTCTGGACTTATTGGTCGATGTTAAACATAATGGATAAGTTATCTTGTGCAACAGGCGATCTTCTTGAAAGGAGTTATAATACATCACACTGTTTTGGGAGATCATGTATGGGGTTCCATGTTCTCACTCTCTTGGTTTCAACCTTTAGTTTGTGATGGTATCATGGCATAGCTTTATACGTGACATTCATACTTTTAGTTGTCCGTTCTTTTGCTGAGGGTAAATTTGGTTTGACTTTAATTTGTGCTTGCTGTAACATTTATACTTCTTATCATTTTCCTCTTGCTTTATTGTCAACTAACTAACTCTCTTTGGATGAGTTCGGTCAACATGTATTTGTGCTGCATGTAATCTAATTGTAAAAGGAAAATTCAATACTTTCAAGTATCTATCATTAAAAAAATTGAGTGTATTTTATTTATGTTTCTTCTGGGATTAGATTTCAGGAGTTATTGTTTGTGTATTTCTTTCTGGTTTATATTACAGTTATTTTATATATGCATTTGAAGCATAATAACCTTTATTTTTTTTATATTTTTTGAAACTATAGTAGGTATTGATCTTTTATGAATTATTCATTTTGAGATATTTTACATTATCAACTTTCTCACTCGTGATACTTGTTTTGATAAATTGAATCAGCTGGCTGCAATGATGGAAGTTGTGTTATCTGGGATTTTGAAACCAGGGGCATTGCCAAAGAGCTTCGAGATAATGATTGCTCTTCTCCCATTACTAGTATATGTTGGTCAAAGTGTGGTAATCGAATTCTGGTATCTGCTGCTGACAAGTCGTTATCCCTGTGGGATGTTTCGAGTGGTAAGAGGATAACAAGAATAGTTTTGCAGCAAACCCCTTTACAAGCTCGTCTTCATCCAGGGTCCTCCAAATCATCTCTCTGCTTGGCATGTCCTCTCTCATGTACTCCGATGATTGTTGACTTAAACACCGAAGATACAACTTATCTTCAAGTTTCTGTCTCTGAGAAACCAACTGAACCAAACCCTGCCTCACGTAACAAGTGTTCTGACGGAAGTACATCTTTCACGCCTACTGCCGCATGTTTTAGTAAGTATGGAAACCTGGTTTACGTGGGAAACTCAAAAGGGGAAATTCTTGTAATTGACAGTAAAGATGGTGAGGTGCGTGCCATGGTTCCCATCTCTGGTGGCTCAGTAGTGAAGAACATTGTATTCAGCAGGAACGGACAGTATCTTCTAACGAACTCAAATGATCGAGTAATCAGGATCTATGAAAATCTTCTTCCCCTGAAAGATGAAATTGGAGCACTAAATGAACTGAATGAGAGCCTCAGTGATCTAAATGGTGTTGAGAAGTTGAAGGCTCTAGGATCAAAATGTTTAACTTTGTTCCGTGAGTTTCAAGATACAATCACAAAGGTGCACTGGAAAGCACCCTGTTTCAGTGGCGATGGTGAGTGGGTTGTTGGTGGTTCTGCTAGCAAAGGAGAGCACAAAATTTACATATGGGATAGAGCTGGACATCTTGTGAAAATCCTTGAAGGGCCTAAGGAAGCCCTTATTGATTTAGCATGGCATCCTGTACGTCCAATTGTTGTATCTGTTTCTTTGAATGGCATAGTTTATATCTGGGCCAAAGATTACACTGAGAACTGGAGTGCTTTTGCTCCTGATTTCAAAGAGCTTGAGGAAAATGAGGAGTATGTGGAGCGAGAAGATGAATTTGATTTGATTCCCGAGTCTGAGAAGGTATGCTAGTGTTATATGGTCATGCAGGTTTTATTATTTTTTCCTTTTCCATTTTATGATCCCAAGTTCATATCCTTGCAGGTAAAAGGATCTGATGTCAATGAAGATGAGGAAATTGACATTGTGACATTGGAAAAGGATCCCGCTTTCAGTGACTCTGATATGTCTCAGGAAGAGTTACGTTTCCTGCCAGCATCTCCCTGTCATGATGTTCCTGAACAGCAAGACAAATTCTTAGAAAGTTCTTCAAAGCTGATGGACAGCAATAACTCTGAATCAACATTTTCAGAAGAAACTGGAGCAAATGGACATATGATGAATCATGCCTCAAGTCCAGTTGAAGGTAATGTCACTCCTTGCGACATATGCTTGTAACAGAGTATTTGCGTTCTTAAGAATCCCAATTTTTAAAATGAACTACTGAATACCTCAGTGAGCCTTTATGAGTGTATTTTCTTCCTCATGTTCTCAGAAGTTGCATCTCTTAAATACATTGATTCTGTTATTTTAAAAACATTATATAGTGTTTGCATTTTTGACATTTTACCTTCAACATCATTTACAGATGATGCTGTGGGAACACGAATTAAAAGAAAGCGGAAACCATCAGAGAAGGTGTTGGAGTTGCAGGCAGAAAAAGTCAAGAAACCCTCAAAATCCAGCAAATCATCAAAAACCAAAAATAAATCTTTGTTTGATGAGAGTAATGGTAATGGCTTTTATTATGACGAGCTTTCTGACGACTAATGGTAGTTTGTAAATTACCTTATCAAAAAATACATTTTACTAATTTCTTTATCTTTTTATTACTTTTGTTTATTCTTGCCTTTGCACGACACTGTCGTTCCCTGCCACGCTCCTCCCTCTCTTCCCCTGCCTCAATTTTTAAAGTTCGAATTGCTTTGCGAATTTTAATCAGTTGGGTTCGAGCGCTGTACAAATATGATTAATCTGGTCATGCTAGGAAACGTTTCGTTGTTTAAATAGATCGAATTCCACCCAAAGTTAACAATTTGCTGAGCTACGTGTCTTTCAACATTGAATAAGTTTTCAATGTGTATGATATGGTAGAGTTAGGCCAGTGGCACAAATTTTCCACACATTTGTAATTTGTTACACTTATTGAGGGGTATAACTTTAGAATGGAAAAGTCTTGCATCACAGAGAGACACAATATTTGCTAGCTTGCACTCATCCAGTAATGTGTGTGAAGAATGTATCTAAGTTATATATTTAGTTAGGATCTGTTGATAGCAGTGTGTAAGTGTATACTTATAAGTTATGTATGAATTATCGTTATTTTGAAAGTTTATTTACATAAGTTGAAAATAACTTGAGTCATGGTACCTCATGCATTGATATTTGATCAAGCCAACAAAATGAAGGATATTATAGATACATCTCAATTTGTCGCGCATAGATACTATTAGTATTATTTTGAAATTTAGGCCACAAATGATCTTGGAAAGTATCTCGACATTTTTGTTATTACTGGTAGAAAAGAGAAGAGTTCTTACGCTTTCATCGTGGACAAGGTTAATGATCTTAGGAAGTATCTCGGCATTCTTGTTATTACTGGTAAAAAAGAAATGAGTTCTTACGCTTTCATCGTGGACAAGGTTAAAAATAAACTTTCAGGTTGGAAATCCATTAGTACTTTGTCATTGCTGGCAGAATCACTTTAGCTCAAAGTTGTCATTTGTGATTAAGTGGAACGACTTTGGAGAAATTTTATATGTAGATCTACTTCGAACACTAAGAAATGTCATTTAATCTCTTGGGATACTAATCTCAAGGAATTAACATTAGACTTACTCATTGGCATCGACCTCTTTTATTCAGTACAATGACTAATATGTTATGGTTTGATTGAAACTAATTGAATTTCTCAGGACATCCTACGATCCTGAGCAATTCATAAACTCCACTTATAGACAACTCACTTTCCTCTATACATTGATGGTTGCAGAATCGATTATTGGTTGCCGACAACCTCCCCTTCCAACCTCTCTCAAGCTCAACGTTGATGATTCTTGCATTAGTAGCACCGATCTCTTAGCTTGCTGTGGTCTTATTAGGAACTCTATAGAGGTGGTTTTGTTAGTGGTTTCTTTTGTAACTTGCATCGAACCAACTCTGTATGTCTATTAGAGACAAAAAAACAAAGCAGAAAATTTTGGGAGACGAAAAATTCTATTTTTATTTGTAATAACTAAAATCAAATTTTTCTATAATTTTAAAGACAAAATACTAATTTGACGGAAAAAAGTCTAGAATTTGACTGCAAGATAAATAAAACTTAATAAAGAATAATTTTGAAACTCTGGCTCTCGTGAACGAATGGAAAAACTCATTAATCACTCGAGTACAATCAATCAATTGATTTTTTTTTTTTAATTTGATATTGTTCTTGAAGAAAAATTATATATATATATTTTTATAATTACAAAGTTATTTTTTGGTCTAACAAACAAATTGAATAACATAAAAAAAACACTCATAGAAATTTATGGGATACTAAGAGCATCACCAATAAGAGTATCTAAGAGAGTTTCATAGATTAATAATACGGTACCTTATCTTTTTTATTATTGGAGTTTCATGACGTGGCAGAGAGGGTATCAAAATTGGTGATACCGGTACCTTAAATAAGATACCGTATCATCAATTTAATGTTACCATATTTTTTTGTTTAGTCATTAAATGATCATTTGATCTTTTTTTTAACAATATTTTATCATATTTCATATTTTTCTATATTACACAATTTCTATTTGTTTTGTTCTCAACTCATATTTTATTTTTTATTTTTTTTTGTTTTTGGTAGTGTATTTTATTTATTTTCTATTAAATGGATCATAAATTCATAATATGTATAATAATAATAATATTAAAGCTTAAATGAATATGTTCCAAAACAATCTCTTACCGGTAAAACTTCCAAAATCATCTTTATTTTATTTATCCATATATCACCACCACTCAATACCCCTTTGGTTAACGCTCCAAGTGCCACAATTATCAACTAAAAGTGGTCTAAAAAGATATTAATAGGCTTGACGAAGAAGCATGTACTTCATAGAAAAAAATCGTGTTACTTTCTCGCCACAAGAGAACACATTTGAGAGCGTTTCAAACAAGAGAATAATCAAAATTAATTATTATATTTTTATTATATATTTTCCATCATATTTATGTATTTTTCACCATTTTTTATTTATTATCTTGTATTTCTCATTAAATAAAAATTTAGTTTTAATTAGACAAAGTAAAAAAAAAAATAGAAGGGACCGCTTGTTAATAATGTATGATACTCAAATTAGTATCACCACTAGAGCAAAATATGTATTAGTTGCATAAGTATTATATATATTATATGTACCATTTGTTAGTAATATTTGATATTCAAAGTGGTATCACTATAGGAGATGCTCTAAATACTAATCCCAAGCCCAATCAACTTCCATAAAGATAAAATCCGCTTTGCCATGTATCTATCTGAAAGAAGTGAGAGTCACACTCAATTCAACCGCCGGAAAACGCAGCCGGAGTTGCTCTTCGTCGGAAGGAAAGCCAACAGTAACGGTAATAAACTCGTTCACCTTTTTCCTTTTTTCATATATTTAATATTCAATATTCTCCCTCCTTTTCCACTCTGCTTCGCGATTGCGCGCGAATGCAAGCGCCACAATTGAAAACATAGTTCTGCATATATATTACGGTTGGGGTTGGAAAAAATCAATTCGAATTTCAATTTAGAGATAGGGATTTAATAATGATATACATGCTCTAGTTGATTAATTGTTCAACTTAGCTTTTGTTATAGCTATCAATGTTTTCAAACAGTGGTTATTTGTTGTGGCGCTATAGGTAGCGGAATTTGACCAAATCCCTATTGTTCCGTAATTCGCTGTTTAATGCAAACTATTGTTAAGTAGATTATTCTATTGTGGTGCTATAGCATTGTAATGCAGTGAAATTTGAATAAACTGCTATTTTCCGCGATCAGCGATTGACAACACTGATAGCTATACAAATTTGTCTTGTGTTTTGCTCTGTTCTGTTATGTGATAAGTTCGTTTTTTGTTTAACATGGATAATTTCAGGTTCATCTGTTTTTCTTATCCTAATTCAGCGTGAGCAAGCTATTCTTGGAAACAAATAGCTTTGGATGATTTGAAGTTATTGGGTGCGTTCACATTGTAGTTATTTGCTTTTAAATAATTCATATCTTTTATTCGAATTTTATTTTCAATCGATTATTTAACGAGCCTTGCTGACTGTTATATTGATTTGATTGTCTTTTTTCTTCCAATGTTGTCCCCAAATCAAATCTCAGGTGTAACATGTCTGAGAATCCGGTACAGGCGTTATTTCATAACTTTGAGCAAGTCGCAAATTTTGTTCAACAGCATGTATCTAATTTTATAGGCAATCTCCAATCATCAGGACCCTCTGGTAGAGGCTCCGTTAATGCCTCCATCAAAGTTCCATTTGCAAAAACTACATCTTCTGTACAACCTATTGATCCTGTTATCAAGGTATCCATCATCAATGGCTTGTAAACTTAAGTTTTCAATACTTTTTTTTAATCATAAATGGTGTTAGGTGATGTTTGGCATTCTGGTTTTCATGTTTGCATCTATATAGCTTGCTATGATGTTGGGTTTCATTTATTGGTTATGGACGACAATTGATTGTTGTACCAAAGGATATTTAATGTGTGTGAGTAAGTATTATGGATATGTTGAGTATGGCGTTGGTTAGGGGCTATATGATTGTCTTTTAGAAAGGATGTGTTAAGTGAGGTTCATCTTTGCAAAAACAAAATAAAATATGCTGGCGTTATTGTAGGAAGTTTTAATCCATTTACCCCAGTACATGTACTGTTTGTTTTCTATCATTACTTGGTTTTTTTTCTACAAAATCAAACAATAGATTAGTCTTTTATATTTTTTCTTTTTATGTTCCTTTTATGCATACTGGTAATCTAAATGATTTGCAGTAATCTGAATTATCAAGATTAAGTTGTATGTAGAGAAGGATATCTTGACAGTTTTAGTTGAGGGAAGAATGCTGCAGCATATCCTAGAGTTACAAAATTTATAAATGTTTCAATGCTTTTATGCATTTTACTATATTTTACATATATTATCTGTGAACCATTTAGAGAATTTCTATTGAGTCAAATACTTTATTAATCAAGGATTCAGATGTGCAGTATATATTTATGCATATGAATTTTTTAACTAGTTTATTTTCATCATTTTGTTTTTGTAGGGTAAATCCTCTTCCCCAGTGACTAAAGAAGATCTTGGAAGGTCAACATGGACTTTTCTTCACACTCTTGCTGCTCAGGTTTTGTTATTGCTATTGTTCTGATTCTTCTCTCATTCTTTTCAATCACTTTGTTTTGCCATTACTTTATCTGAGAAGTGGACATATTTTAGTGAGTAGTGACCATTTTGTCGCATTCTTGTTGATGCTATTGCCTGTTAACTGCTTTAGATGAGATTGGGATGTTCTTTCAGCAAATTTAACTTTGGATTTGTAATACTCTTTCACATGTTTAATCACTAGACAATGATTGTGGTGTAGCATTCGATAATAAAATTCCCCCATTAGAAAAATTGTATCAGGAGCCATTTCTCGTTATCATGGTGTTCTACCATTTCTTTACTAAAGTTGCAATATCCACGTTAATGGATTACTAGTTGTTCTTAGTTGATGGCTTTCAACTTCCAACTCTTTACATGCTGTTACTTTCATCTACAAAGTTGATGTGTTTTATGTTGCACATAATAAATATTATTTTTTCACTTTTGTACACGTTGATGTTCTGAAGGGAAAATATAGTTAATCTTTTCCTTGTTTATGTGGTCAACAAGTTTGATTTTGATGTGCTAACCCAACTAAAACAACAAAATGAAAATTGACATTTTTAAATACACCGAGTTTTGAAGAACCTATTTTCTATTTTCAGTATCCAGATAATCCTACAAGACAACAGAAGAAGGATGTTAAAGAACTGGTATTTTCTCTCCTTCTTGTTTCCCTTGTTATAAATATTAAAATTTCATATATATTGCCTTACGAAACTATGATGCCTGATTTATGATTTATCATGTTGACAAGACTACAACCTATATATACTTACAATAAGTGTTGGAGAAATGATCAAGTTTTTTTTTTTTTTTTAACCTTTCCTTAAATTAAGCTTCTTGGCCCATTTAGGTCTAAAACTCTAAATACAGTTTTGGGGTTAAGATGTGTTAAGTGGGCTAAATAAATCTTGCTGACTTTATTTTGTATTACCATGGTTGGCTTTATTTTGTATTATGGCTGGCCTTCTTTTGTCTCACCATGAATTATTATGTTACTGGTTTACTAATGCCTTACATGAACCTCATGTTACTGGTTTAATACATTCTGTTTTCTGTTGTATTCATTCTGTTTTCACAATTTTCTGGATTATACACAAGTTTCTAGTTTGTACATTAGTATATTTTTTTGTTTATACACAAATTTCACTTTATAAGAATAGAGTATGATGCAGATTCAGGACACGTATAACTATATGTATTCAGGACACCATTACATTCTGGTTTATTAGAATGGAATGCGTTGCAGATTCAGGACACATGTTTGTGTTATATGTGTCGTACTTTTTGGTTGAAACACAAGTTTCTGTTTGAATACTATTAGCACAACATCATCGTCATCATCATTTCCTTAAAAATAACATACTTTGCGACACCATTACAAATATTACAACAATACCCTAAACATGAATACCCATAAATTTAATCTTCATCTTCAGCACATCCTCAATTTTATACATATCATTAAGTCATGTGCCAGTCATAAAATACATTGAGTCATGCTCTAAACATCTGATGTGGCAGTTTCTAACAATTGATGACATTGAAGAATATAATATACTGTGTCGAAATTTTCTCCATTTAATAGTAGTACTATATGCATTGTGTTATCCTTGTGGAATATAAAATACTTGTATTTGCACCACAGGTACAAATTTTGTCTCGAATGTACCCTTGCAAGGAATGTGCAGATCATTTTAAAGAAGTTCTTAGGTATATTAATCTTTCACCTTTTGATCAATCAGAAATTGTTTGTGCTGGTTTTTCTCCTTTTTTTATCTATCTAAATTGTCATTTTTGTTTAGACCGTCAAACTATCATTTTATATAAATTTTAATTTAGTATGAATTGACAATAAATGAATATCATTGATTCAGTGGTTGGAATAGGATTAAATCCCTAGCTTCATTGGTGAAAGTGAAGCCTTTACCCGCAATATGACGAGTCTTCCCAATTATAAATTGAAAATGATTGTTAATTTTTTTTATGAGTTTGTTATATGTCCCCCATGTTTTGTATTCTTTTTCTATTTTTAATGTAAAGCTTTTGTATACCACACATAATTGATAGGGTCTAAGGTGCCAACATAGTTAGGATACTTTCTACATGATGTTTTTGCATGCCATTTCTTTCTATGAAGCACAGACACAACATGGAGATTGGCGCGTCAACACCGATAATAAATTGAGATGTGTCGGTGTCGGACACCGACCCGTGTCCAACACTAGGACATACCTAATCTGAGGCGTCTCCGTGCTTCATAGATTTCTTTTTCTTAAAAAACAGCAACGGTTGAGGTTGTTGCTTCTGTGTGACTAGAATATTACGGATTAAAGTTGCGAAATCAATCTCTTGCAAATCCAAGGCCAAGATAAGGTTGGCTACAATAGACCCACAATGGGTCCCACCCTTCCTTGGACCTTGTCATGACAGAACATTTTAGCATTGCTTATGATTAATTGCGTCAACTTTGTAAAGTAATGAGGGAAGTTATTGAAAATTGTCCAGAAGTTTGACTTATGACTAATTGCGTCAACTATATGATTAATTCACGGCGGTGTTAAATTAACATGTATGATTTCTCTTTTGGAATGACAATCTGTTTCTCAACAACAGCATCTAAATTTCTTTTGTATGCTTTCAACAGAATAAAATCTATCATTGCCAATAAAATTGATTTTATTTCATCATGATTTTCCTATAATTTTCGCAATGTACAATTTCAGTCTTACATTTTTGTTGCTGAACAAGATATATTTGGAATTATACAAGTGTGAGATAGATTGATGAAAGCATTTTAAATTTGCATCCACAAATCCATGCCTTATTTGCAAAACATTAGACCAAGAAAAGTTGTGGTGACAGTTTTGTTTCATTAGTATTGTTTGAGTTGGCATAACTTCTAATTGTTTTACTAATAGGTTGTGACCTTAATTGTCTTTGCCCTAGAATATTGTAGCTTTTATGGATCTTAAATATAGTAGCATGTATCACTTGTTACACTGCTATGTTACAAGAACAACAACCAAACCTATTTTCACTAGGTTAGGTTGGCTTGTCACACTGCTATGTTTGTTATCTAAAATTTCTAATATAGATGAGCTCTTACATGAGTGCTCCTTGATATGTTTGGCAGATCTAATCCTGTTCAGGCTGGGTCACATGCTGAATTTTCGCAATGGCTATGTCATGTGCATAATGTTGTCAATAGAAGGTAAGTTCTCTCCCATTTTCTTTCTACCGTGTTAATGCAGACTATAATTGCTGTTATCTTTTGAGATATATCTCAAACCTCTTTTTGATCTTCGAGTTTGTCCGCCACGTTTAGTATTTTAATGGACATGTCTTGGTAAAACTGGTGGTATGATTTTCTAGCTTATAGACAAATATCTATCTCAAAAGGTGAAATCTTTTTCAAATTATAGTCTGCTACTGGTTTAGACATGTTTGTTGCACTTTAAAGAAGATAATATATATAAAAACATATGCATGGGTTTCCACTCTCCACCTAACCCACTTTCCAAACTGGTCTCCACTCTCCTAACAACAAATTTGATGTGGATAGAATTAAATTTTTAAATGGATTTGGTGAAAATTGTGTTTAAAGTGAAGTGATTTGTATTTTGACTATTTTACTCTGAAACCAAGTTTGAAATAAAAATTTGTGTTAATTTTTCAACAAAAATCAAAAGTTATTGTTGATAACTACTAGTAAAACTAAGATTTGGAGGCAAAATCAATTTTTTTTGTTGGTATTCAACGGGGCCTAGGCCCAAAGAGGAAAAAATTACACGGAAATTAAACGGGGGAAAGAGACACCCCTAACATCATCATCTACAAATAACAACACCTTAGACGGAGGACTACCAAAAAACTCAATTCCACTAACCAAACATCTTTATTTATTTTCACTAAAATCATGTTGGTAGAAGGAAAAGTCAATTATAATACAATTTGTCATAAAACTAAACATACAGTTTCCATAAAAAATAAATAAAACTAAACCTACTCTTTTGTTGAATGGGCTCGTTTGTTGTCCACACAATTGTGCATTAAACCCAAATGGCTCTTATACGAGTGTATAAATATATAAAATTTTAATGAGCCTCTACTTTACAACCTGCATTTAGGGGTTGGTTTCTATGTAGCAAACACGGAAACAAAAGCCGGACACGACACTACGTCGTAACTGATAATAGTTTGCAAAAATGAAATAAATATAATCATATGTAATAGTTTGATCTAAAGTGTTAGTCCTACCTACGTAGATTGTTGTTTCTTGTAGTTCATATTTGAGTAGCTGGTTCTAAAGAGATTTAGCAAACAAACGTGTAATAATAATTTGCCGTAATTCCGGTTCTATAACACTTTTTTTTTTGGACAGCATTGGCAAACCAGTATTCCCATGTGAACGAGTTGATGCAAGGTGGGGAAAACTGGAGTGTGAGCAGAAAGCATGCGAAATTGTTGGAAGTACATCAATTTTTGGAAAGATATGGTAGAAATTTATTTTAACGAAATAATAGGAACTAATAGTTATTTATACCATAGAAGCTATGTATTGAAGTGAAATTGTTTAAGAATTATAAATTTTTTCGTCTATAAAATGAAGTGGTTACTATTGAAACTCATGCACTTTAAGAATTATTTTTTATAGATAACGACTGTTATCTAGTGATTTTGTACCAAAGTAAATGACGTATGTGTTATTTCGAAATTAAACTATTTTTCAAAATTTTTTTTTTGGATGTTCCGAGGAAACGTTCCTCGGAAATGCCTATCATATCAGATGTGTTATCGGAAATTTTTTCTAAAAGTAATATGTCAATTTTTATGTCGGTGTGTCAAGTCAAGCATGTGGTTTTTGAGTGAATATTTCCTCGAAAAATGTTTCCTTGAAAAATGATACTAACCTTTTTCTTCAGAAAAATGCGACTTCGGATATATAACATTTTGCATAGGAAATTTTTTCCTTTTTCTTCTTAGAAATTAGTTGTATTCTTGTAGTGAAAATCAATGTGGGTTAATGGAGGAATAGGAGAGGAACTCATGTTACGATGTTGCAATGTGTTTATGGAGAAGAATCTAGGGTTTGAAGAAAAAGGAAAATAAAATAATATTATTACTATTATTAATATTATTATTAATATTACAAATAAAAAAGAGAATAAATTATGGCGTCATATCGAGGGTTTCTAATTTTTGACCTTTCCACTTGCCACATCAGCTGATTTGAAGGAGTTAGCATCGATAATGATCCTTCCGCAGGTTCATTTATGGAAACCTTGTTACGACTTTTCTTTCCTCTAAATGATAAGGTTCAGTAGACTTCTCACAATGTCGCAGACAGCGAACCGCACACGTTGCCGCAATCCGAACACTTCACCGGATCGCTGATGACTCGCGCTTACTATAATAGGTAACACTTTCAAGAATGCAAATGGCAAATTGTCCAATTGTTTTGACCATATTAACATTTCCTAATGGATAAAGTTTTCTCAGATTTTCTTAATAACTCGTATTTGAATTGTTAGAATCTTGTGTGTGACATAGAGATATGGAATAGAGTGATGAAAAATGGAGAAGTGAAAGTGAAAGAGAAAGAGAGAATGATTAAGAGATAGTTTCTTAGGGAGGAAGTAAAATTTCATTCAACAAGCTTAATGTGTTACAAGCACCTCATGGTGTTTATATAACAAACTCTCAACTTCCTAGCCAAGTTACTCAACTAACTTTTGTAACTAACTAATTGATACAAATCAGTTACTTGTTTTACAAGTAACAAACTATATTTGAATTACATCACAATACACCCTCTTAATTCAAACTATCTAAGCTATGCATGTTGAGCAACTTTCTCATTACTTTGAATCTTTCAATCTTCAATGGCTTGGTAAGTACATCTGCAATCTGGTCTTCAGTTTTGCAGTAGATAAGCTTGATCCTCCCTTTAGATACTTGGTCTCTTAGGAAATGGAACTTAGTTTCAATATGCTTACTTCTCCCATGAGCTATGAGATTTTTAGCTAGGTTTATGGCTGATTTGTTGTCAACCGTCAGCTCCACTTCATCATCTATATCAATCTTCATTTCATGTAGCAGGGATTGTAGACATATCCCTTGGCAGGCAGCATAGCAAGCTGATATATACTCAGCTTCACATGTAGATAAGGCCACAACAGTTTGTTTTTTAGAGCTCCATGATATGGGACAATTGAACACAGTGAAGATATATCCCATTGTGCTCTTCCTCTCTACTTTATCTCCACTCCAGTCAGAGTCACAATACCCAACCAACTTGCCTTTTCTTCCATCTGTGTTAGGATACAAAACACCAAAGTCACTTGTACCTTAAATGTACCTTAGTATTCTTTTGACTGCTTGCATATGTGATAGTTTAGGTTTTTGCATGAATCTGCTGACAATGCCTACACTATGACACACATCAGGCCTAGAGTTGCAGGCATATCTTATGCTGCCTACTATCTGCTTGTATAGGGTACCATTCACTTCCTTGCCTTCATCATCACTGCTCAAGCTAGAGCCAGTCTCCATTGGTGTGTTGGCTGGATTGCAGTTCATCATGTTGAATCTTTTCAATATGTCTGAGACATATTTACTTTGATGTAAGAATACTCCACTGCTAGTCTTTGTGAATTCTAATCCTAGAAAGTACCTCAGTCCTCCCAAATTAGTCATTTCAAATTATGAGCTCAATTGTATTGTTAGCCTTTCAATCTCATCATTGTTGCTGCCAGTTATCAATAGATCATCCACATATAGACACACTATGCATAAGCTATCCTGTGATGACCCTTTGATATAGATTGCATGTTCCACAGTGCATTTCACATAACCATTCTGACTTAGGAAATCATTCATTCTTATATTCCAAGCTCTTGGAGCTTGTTTCAATCCATACAAGGCCTTGTGTAGTTTCAACACATGATCTTCCTTACCATTGACTGTGAAACCCTGAGGCTGTTCAACATATACTTCCTCCTCAAGTTTGCCTTTCAAAAAGGCAGACTTGACATCAAGTTGAACAAAATCCCACTTAAGATGATTTGTAATAGCTATTACTAATCTGACTGTCTCAAGCCTAGCTACTGGTGTAAAAACCTCAGTGTAGTCAATGCCTTGCTTCTGTAAGAAACCCTTAGCCACCAATCTTGCCTTGTACTTAGCTATGCTTCCATCTGGCTTGTGTTTGATCCTGTAAATCCACTTTACACCAATTGCTTTCTTGTGTGGAGGTAGCTTAACTAATTCCCATGTGTGATTTCTTTCTATTGCCTCTATTTCATCTTGCATAGCTTCTCTCCATTCATGATGGTTTGAAGCTTCAACATATGATATTGGCTCTGTGTCAACAAACAGTGCCAAGTGTACTATATCACCATCTGGTGTCACCATGGTGTCAGAAATCATATCATAGTCTTGTAGATTTCTATTGGGAATTGTTGTTCTAGCTGATCTTCTAGGCTCATTGTGGAGTGTATCAACCTGCTGGGGTGTTGGAACTTCATCTTCTGTTGTGCCTTATTCATCAAGTAATTCAATTTGAATATACTTTTCACCATGTGACTCTTCATTATTCCATTCCCAGCACTTGTCTTCAGCAAAAGTTACATCTCTGCCGGTGGTAATCTTCTGATTCATTGGATTATACAACTTGTAAGACCCTGCAGTGTGTTAACCAACTAAGATCATAGGTTCACTTTTGTCATCTAGCTTTTTCCTCTTCTGATCAGGCACATGTTTGTAGCATAGACAACCAAAAACTCTGAGATGCTTAACTGATGGAGTGTGACCAGACCATATAGCTTCTGGTACCTTATTCAACTCTTAGCTTTATCAAACTGCACATCTCTACATGTAACCTTCTTGTTTCTTGTTGGAGAATACAATTTATAAGCTCCAGTTGTGTGATAACCAAGGAAAATCATTGCTTGACTTCTGTCATCTAACTTCTTTGAGTTCCTTCTACGATGTGTTGGCACATGTATTAAACATAGTGACCCAAACACCTTAAAGTGACCTACACTAGGCCTCACACTAGTCCATGGTCTCACACCAGTCCATGCTTTATGTGGTGTCTTGTCCAATAACTTCTTTGTTGGCTTGGCTATGCAACACTCTTTGCACAGTTGCTTTTGAACTTTAATTTGAGGAAGACCATTCACAATCTTCTTCAAATTCAACAGGTTCAAACTTCTGAAATGGAAATGACCAAACCTGTGATGCCAAATCCAGTTCTGATTTTCATTCACAGCTGGAACAACGCATTGATGTTCCAACACGTTGTTCGACATCTTGGAGGTTTTGTTGTTGGACATTGGAGCTTTCAGGATCTCTCTATCCTTTGCATCAACCAGCTTCAGCTCCTTATCATGCATTTTCACTGAGTAGTTCTTCTTTAGTAATTGACCTATGCTTATTAAATTACTCTTCATTGGGAGAACATTCAACTCATCTGTGATAGTTGCTTCTTGTCTATCCTTTCTCTTCACCAAGATACTTCCAATCCCTTCAGAAATTCCTTGACTGTTATCAACAGTTGCAGCAGCTCCATTGGCCTTAAATTGATTCTTGTAGGTCCTGTTCTTGCTCTGAGCTGTCTTGAGGATCAGTCTCTTCTTAGAGTCAAAGAGTTGTAGTGTCTCATGTTCACTACCTTGAAACCCTTTGAAATCAATTTTCCTACACTCAACAAATTACACTGCATTCCAGGCACATAAAGAACCTTTCGAATCACAGCTTTCTTGCCATTTGACATATGAATCATAACATTCCCCATACCTTCAACTTTGATGGATTCATTTTTGGCAAGCTTGATCTTTGTGTTGAGACATTCATCAAAGTCAGTCAAAATGCTTCTATTACCTGTCATATGGTTAGAACATCCTGAGTCAAAGTACCACTCCATAGAATCTGCTGTTTCATCAGCATCTATCACCATGAAGCTTGTTTCATCTTTTGAACTCGAGCCATCATGTGCTACTTTTGCTTCTTCTCCACTGTCTTGGCCTTTCTTCTTTTTTGAATTCTTGCACTCATTAGCATAGTGACCATATTTATCACAGTTGTAGCACTGAATCTTACTTTTGTCCACCTTCTTTGACTTATTTTTCTGTTTCCCTCCTCCATCAGAGGATTCAGACAATGTCTCAACATCATCTTCAACGTGATCTTTGCCTTTCTTGGAATGTTTCTTGCCTTTGTACTTGTTCCCTCCATGTTGTTTCCCTGTGTGTGCCTGCAATGCCTGATCCACACTTCTTTCTTTGGATCTTTCATTCACTCTCTGCTCATGAGCTTCAAGTGAGCATTGCAATTCCTCGACTTTCATTGTAGATAAGTCCTTTGATTCCTCTATAACTACAACAATAACATCAAATTTGTAAGATAAGGTTCTCATAATCTTACTTACAATATGTTGATCTGTAACTACATCACCACAAGCCTTCATAGCATTTGAAACTTGAGTTATCCGATTGAAGTAATCAGAAACCGTCTCATTTGATTCCATTTGCAGCAGTTCAAATTGTCTTTTCGAGGTTTGAAGCCTTACTTGCTTTAATTTCTCATTTCCTGCATAACCCTTCTCAAGAATCTCCCAACATTCCTTTGCTGTTGCAGCATTTTCAATCTTCTGGAAATTAACAAGATCCACACATTAATGTATGAAGAACATAGCTTTGAAATCCTTCTTCTTCATTGCCCTATGTTCCAATCTCTGAGCTTCTGTTGCGTTGTCCGATAATGGAGTCACACCATCTTCTACAACTTCTTGCACTTCTTGAAACCCAAAGATGACCTTCATCTGTTTATTCCACCGATCCCAATTAGAACTATCAAGAATTGAGAGTTTTCCTCCAAAACTATTGCTGAGATTCTCCAATGAGCTAGTCATCTTCCACACAATGATCTAATCATTGAAACACTGAATCTTGCACCCAAGAACCGTTTGAGGCTAACTGATACCAGTTGTTAGAGTTTGAGAGTAAGAGAAGAGAGAGACGATTGAGAAAATGAGAGAAATGAAGGGAAAGGCTTATGATTATTGTATTGATAATTGGAGGATTACAAATGTATTTATACACAATACTGTGTTACTTATATTCTAAGCAACTAACTAACCGCCTACAGCTGTACTGAACAGAAACTAACAAACTCTCCAGTTATTTCACAACTGTCATAACTGACAGCAGATGACACTACTCTAAACTAACTCAGAGTATACAATGTTCCAACATTGTATCCAACATCTGTCAAAACTATATGAGACTAGTAAACAACAACGTGATATTTGAATTATACTTCAACAAAAACAATGTGTTATTGTATGCTACTTTTATGGTACCAAATCCAATTCCGATATTATGTACTAGTACTTTATATCATTGTCTAAGACAATGATATTGCCTTGGAGATAGGTAATTTTTGTGGCCGGAGATAACTAAAACATGTGGTAGGGAAAGGGATTTTTTTGTTTTTTAACAATGGTAGGGAAAGGGAATATATATTATGTAGTCATACGTTATATCATTGTCTAAGATAAGAATTGGTAATCCTATGTACCCGTCTTTGGAGGCAAGGGTGGGTCTATAACTTAAATGACATTATGATGTGCTGTTTGTGGATCAAGATTTCGTGTTTTTATAAAATTACGCAGTTACACACAGTAGCAGATCTCGACCAATGACCATCCATATATTATAGATCGGTCGATTCAAATTGTATCTTAATAAAATCAGTATAAAATAATCTCAACCATTAATTTTAGATCGGACGATCCTAATTGAAAATTATGTGAAAAGTTTACTGCATCCAGCTGTTTGTGGACTTGTTATGATATATAAGTTCATTTGTAATGAATTGTCATGTTAATTTTTATATTTCGTCGTATCAATTGTAGGCTTAAGAATAAAGTTATTTTATGCTATTAACTTAAATGTTGTGAGCTTGTTTGTAGATTTATCCTTTTTAGTTTTAAGTGATTTTGAAAATACAATGATTTTGATTGATATCTATCAATTTGAATGAATGAGTATTGTTGTTTTTGTTAGTAAAAAAAATAGAATTTCCCTGCTATAATGTTGAGTCCAAAGTGTGTTTATTGTAAGTGTTGAAGTATCTCGTATCCTTCATGCTTTGTTTATTCCCATATATCTTATCTTTTCCTCACCATACAATTTGTTTCTTTTATTTTTCACTCTAGAGTCACACTCTATTTCATCTTCATCTTCATCTCATCTATTAATAATGTGAATTTTTTTTATTATCAACTTTTGTTAAATATATTGACCGTATCGCATCTTTATAGCTCCAATTGTTAAAAAAAAATTGTTTATATTTTAAAAAAATATTATGGTCGATTTTAAGATACTATTTTTTAGTG
This sequence comes from Trifolium repens, assembly GCA_030408175.1. Classification (NCBI taxonomy): domain Eukaryota; kingdom Viridiplantae; phylum Streptophyta; class Magnoliopsida; order Fabales; family Fabaceae; genus Trifolium; species Trifolium repens. Next base: position 13,092,686 of record CP125850.1, read on the forward strand.
GTTCATGTTAGACGCATCATATATGAGTTTCACTAATAATATATGCACCAATAGTATATATTATTTGTCGGAAAAGTAATCAGAAAAAATCTCGACACATTATGTATAAATATACAAAATCTTCATATAATAAATAAAACAAAATAAAACCAACTCACAATAACATTTTACTACCAAATCTGCAATAATACTAACAATTTTTACAAGGCAAAAATTAAACTCTTATACAATTGTAATTTTTGGCACAAGTTAAATACCCCAAATTGCTTAGCGCACCCCCTGGTTTTTAGGGGGTGCACTAGAAATCCGGGGGGTGCGCTAGAAATCCGGGAAATGCATTAAGCAATTTTCATTATTTATGCATGGTGCATAAGAAAAAAACTTATGCACCATAACCACTCCCGTAATTTTTTACAAAGACTAATATTGCAAACCATCTCAACTACAATTTTTGCACGAAAAAATTGAAAACCCTCTTCTCATGACTCACAACTATCATAGGTCTAAATCTATAAGATTAAAATTGTTGTAGTGAACAAAACTCAATATAAATCTCCACATATTTACAGTAATCTTCTACCTCTTTAAAACTCAAATATCCATTTATTTATTGATTTGCATTACACAATTCAAGTCACACACACTTCAACCGACACATTTATTCCATACAAACGAAACATCAAAAGCAACAAATATGCATATTCAACAATAATATGCCAATACAAACATCACACTAATTTTAAATATGAACCAACCACATGCATGAATTAAGCCATTACATTACTATATATCCTTATTAATCCTTATTATGAATTAATGAGCAACACTTGCAACCTCCTTGACAAGATGAGCATCAATATCTCGAGTGCATTTGCCAACATATTCCAACCAACCATATGGAGGGTTAATATCCTCATTGATCTTTTCATATTCAACAGTCCATTTAACATTAGCACTACCATCATCTTTATCAAATACTTCAATTATGAGCTTAAAGATCTTATAGTCTTTATCAATATCTGGACCGAAGATCTTGTGAACGATTTTTTTGTTCTTTTCATCAATTTCTTCAAAACTCTCATGACATGATTGTACTTTACCATCTGTTGTGATGTCAAAGACAAATTAATACCAAAAAAATAAATTAAAAGGGTTAAAATGTTTATAAAAATATTTAATTGTACACTTTTATATTGTTTTTATTTTTCAAATAAAATATTTTCTAATTAAAAGAATAATAATAAATGTCCCTAAACTTAATTCAGTTGTTAGAATATCATATTTTATATGCATTGCAAGAGTTTGAGTCTCAAACACTTCACTTATTTACCAAGTTTAATTGCTTTTTCAAATCTATAGTTTAGACTCCTACCTAATCAAATGCTTCGTAAAAAAAAAAACTACATCAAATGCTAGCTGGGAGAATTATTATTGATTGATTTGGTTAATAAAACTTTTGAGAAAGTTTTTTTGACACAATGTGACATCAACAATTCAACATCATAAAGTTATATTTTTTAGACTTTTATATTATTTTTCTCTCTTATGAAGTCCAACATCGTACTCATTATTATACGATGTTAAATGTTCATTTTTTATCCTTATTCCTTTTTTTTGGATTAATTCTTTTTGTAAACTTAAATCTCAAATTCTACATTACAAATATTTTACTTTTTATAATATTTTAATGGAATATATAAATCATTAGTAAAATGAAGTTAATCTTTGTAATTGCATATAGTATATGATTTACCTAGGATATGTGTCCAGTGTTTAACCGAATCAGAATGATGCCATTCATCACCTTCATGAAGTTTGGTTTCATGAACACTTCCACAAATGTTTTGCAATTCATGAATTTCTGATGCGAATTGTTTGAAGAATTTGTCACCAGATGTTCTGATCGCAACTTCAGTACTAAGTTTACCAACAAGCACCATTTTTTAATAGAAAAGCAAAAAGAAGAAACAAAATTGATTGATATGAGAAAAATGTATGCAACCCCAATGGCTTAAATAATAAGTGGATTACGTATTGTCGCTTTCAAGTTAACACCACACTAATTAATCACGTTACTATAATCACGTTAAAAATATTGTTCATTTAGTTGGGTATAAAAACTTCGGCAACAAATTTTCTGCTGTAACTGCATTGACATTAATGTAATTACAGTATCAACTGTCCGATTGTATTTAATGGCTAAGATTAAAACAATGCATATGTAAAATAAACTATTTGTTATGAAATCAATGGCCGAGATCAATTACAATATGTAATTGCATGCTTTTTCTACAATAGCAAATCCGGATCCAAAAACTTCTAATAGCACTTCTTTTTTCCCTATATTTATTTGGCAAACTATTTTTTAAAAACTTATTTAGAATCATGAATTTTTAAGTTTAACTTTTTTTTAAAAAAATTATTAACATTTAGTGCCTATTTGCATTATATATAACTATTTTGAAAGACTAAAAAATTTATTTTTTGTAAATTTTGAAAAAAATAGAGACTATATATTCTTGCAAACTACAATATTATAGATGACTAAAATGACACAAGTTATAATGTTTGTGCACCGTGCATAAATATCCAAAATTGCTTAGCGCACCCCCAATACTTCTAGCGCACCCCTAGATTGCTTAGGCACCCCCAGATTTTTTAGGGGTGCGCTAACCAATGTAGGGCGTGCATTAAGAAATTTTCATTATTTATGCATGGTGTATAAGGAAAAAACTTATGCACCATAACCACTTCCAACTAAAATTATCAATAAAATTTAAAAATTTGATTTTTTTTGGTACAAAAAAAATTTGATTTTATAGAGGACTAAAATTACCAATATGATTTTTTTTCTTAGAGTTTCAAAAGTTTCTTCTTCACAATATATGTTCAAGGGAGCTAACTTTTATTTCTTACCACTACTTTTAACCAACTTTAATTTCACATACATATAGTTTGTACTTATTGGTTAATGGATAAATAACCACAAATTATCAAAAGTAAATTAGAAAGATATTCTCTTTTTAATAAAATTAATATTTCTTTGAAATTCAATTATTAGATTCACACATAAAATGTCTATGAAAAACAAATATCAATTTATTGATTTACATCGCATAGTAAATATACCATTTCAAACATCATACCAATTATAAAGATAAACATTTTACACAACCCAATGCTTTATTAACCTATCACATAACTTATTTATACTTCTTTCATCCTAAGATAAAAACAAAAATTGGTCAATAAAAATAAATGTATTTGATGTAAACTTAATTTAAACCAAATACATTAACTTTAACCGAATATTTTTGCTTATATTTCAAGATGAAAGGAATATTATTTAATACAACCCAATGCATGTATTCTTAACCTATTACAACTTATTTGTTATTTTCTTCATTCTTTATGACTTATATAGAGCTACCTTGGGCCTTTAATAATGTGAGCATCGACATCTCGAGTGAGTTGGTTAAGGTAGTCCATCCAGCCATTTGGAGGATCAATATCCTCATTGATTTTCTCATATTCAATAGTCCATTTAACAGTAGCACTACCATCACTTTTATCGATTACTTCAACGATGAGCTTAAAGACCTTATAGTGCTCATCAATATCTCCACCGAAGAGCTTAAAAGTGGATTTTTTGTTTTGTTCATCAACTTCTTCAATAATCTCATAACATGTGTGCACCTTACCATCTGTTGTTATGTGATCAAAGGCAAAATTAATAACATTAAAAATTAAAGAGTTTAATTAAAATACTCCAACAGGGTAAAATGGTTTTACACTATTAATCAATTAAAATCATTATTTTCGACACATCAACAAAAGTTAAAAATAGAAAGAATCAATAAAAATCTTTCATACATATAAGCAGGGTTTTAAATAAAGTTCCGCGACCGCGAAAACGACCGCGACAAAATAGTTTTTGTAGGTGCCGATACCGTTACTGTGTATCACCGTTTTTATTTTAAAAAACAAATTGTGATTAATTCACACCGCGACGACCGCAATTAGTGTCGTAGCACCTGTACCGACCGAAATCGCAAAAACCTTTACGTAACCGAGACGCGACCGCGACCGTTTTTTAAAACCTTGCATATAAGATGCATTTGTTTTGGAATTTTTTAAAAAAAATCATTTTTAGGGTGCGTTTATCGGTGCGTTTGTTTTAGATTTTAAAAAATAGATATTTTCTTTGTATTTTTGAAAATGGATTTTGTAAAACCGTTTTTCAAAATATTATAAGTTTTTTTATATTCATTTTTTCTAAATTGAAATACTAATTTTGACATCATATACCATAAACATACATTATTGAAGAACAAAACATAGTCAAAATCACAATTTTTTGAAAAAGTTGTATTTCAAAAATGATTTTTATGAAAATCTATTTGAAATAGCTTCAAATTAAATGATTTTTTCGAAATTTTGATATCCAATTTTTTTTTCAATAAAATGTTGAAATGCCTAAAATCACATTTTAAGAATAACTATTCAAACCAAATTTTCATTTGAAGCTTTTATAAAAAGTTTCTTTGTAAATTTTTTTTACACAAAATTATGTAACACTACAAAATCTATTTTCAAAAAAATCCAAAACAAACTCACCCTATTAAAGCTTTGAAAAATGATTTTTTAAGACAATGATTTTTAAAGTGCAATTTGGGTGCGTTTGTTTTAGATTTTTTTAAGAAAGAATCTATTTAGTAATGTTGATAATGTTTGTTATAGATTTTATAAAAAATCATTTTTTTAAAAAAAATCATTTTTAGCCCCAAAATGAAAAGCTATTTCTAATAGCTTTTCAAGAATCTATTTTTTTAAAACTAAGGAATCTAAGTGTATGAATTTTCTTTTTTTTAAAAAATAGATTTTTATAATTGTAAACAAACATAAAATAGTTTTAGATTTTTTTCAAATTTTCTAAAAAAATCTCTAGATTTTTTTTTACGAAAAATCAATTTTTAAAGCTTAAACAAACGCACCCTTTATCTTTCTAGCTCTTTATAAATTTTAGAACAAATCATGGTTGTCATGATAATTGAATCAGAAATAAAATTAATTAGCAATACCAAAAAAAAAGAAGTTAATTACCTATGACATAAGTCCAATGTAAAACCTTATCTGTGTCATGCCAGTGATCACCCCGATGCAGCTTCGTTTCATGAACTCTTTCACATGCGTTTTGCATTTCGTGAATTTCTGATGAGCATAGTTTGAAGAATTTTTCAGCACTTGTTTTAATCCCAAGTTCAGTAATAAGTTTACCAGCGAGAACCATTTTTGGGTAAGAAATTATATGGTATGAGGAAATTGTGTGCAAACTCCATTCCTTAAATAGAAATTAGATTATGTTAATTATACGTAGAATAAGACGAAATTAATTAATTTCTGCTTACCACCGATTGATGCGTGCTCTCAAATCGTGCCATGCAATATAGTAACATATATGTCACAACATGTTTTAATTTTTTCTAGCTATTAATAGAAAACAATATTCATTATAATCGATATAGTACACCGAAAACACAAATATAAATTCAACATCTTAAAAGACAAAATTGATTAAACTAATAACAAATCACATCATCCAAAAAACAAAATCATGTTTAGAGGGGAAGTAATTAATGTATGGAACGCTCAAAATTAAATAATATCATGCTTAGAGGGAATGTAACTAATTATTAGATCAAATTATTTATGCAATATTGATGATCATTTGTTGAATATGCAATTGATTGATGTTGATTTGAATAAAACGAACATCCACAAGATAAATAATTGAATCTAGCTATGTGAAAAAAACATATTCAAATTAAAAGAGGAAATAAAAATATACAAAAAGGTAATTTCCGGTGAATTAAGAAGAAGGTAGAGAATAATTAGAAAGAATGTTGAGCTTATCGACCATATTTTACCACAATTTAAGTGTGTCAAATCTTAGTTGTAGAACACAAAAGTTGATTTCTCTCCTCAAACTGAATTATTTTCATTCACAAAAATGAGGTTATCTCTTTGAATAAAGAAAAAGGTAGAGAAAATAGATCACATCATATAAATAATAAATTTTTCTAAAATTGGATTACTTATCCTCTCTTGGCCGTCTGCCTTCTCATATAATGGTTGGATAAATGATAATTACCCGATAGATAGATAGATGTTAGAATAATATAAAATTATTGATATACTCTATCCTAACAACTTAATCTTTTGGGATAATTGGTTATTTGACATGGTATTAGAGCCTCTATGAATAAGTGGTCTAGAGTTCGATCCACGCTCCCTTTACTTTCTAATTAAAATGTGAAATTTAAGCATGTGGTAGGTGGACCTATGCATTATCCACGCTTCAAGCCCAAATGAGCTCTTGCGTGAGGGGGCGTGTTAGAATAATATAAAACCATTGATATGCCCTATCCTAACAGCTCAAGCTTTTGGGATAATCGGTTATTTGACAATAGAAACATGACAAAATCGCTCAATTTTCAATGTTTTGGTTGGGTCGAGCCGGGTGTCGGGTATCAAAGATAAAATTGTCGCAAATGGTCTGCTCATAGTGTTTCGGTCTGCTAATTAAGTTTGATGCTTATCTGAAACCCGCCCGAAATTTCAACATTCCAAGGGATATAGATAGAAAATTATACTTTACTTTAGTTTTACTCTACGGTATGTACTCTCTTATCTTGCATACAAATATTTGTCATCTTTTGCAGATTTTAGTGAAAATTCCGCTGGAAACTGCCTTCCGGAGGCAGGTAATACCTTAGTGGATATGTAATTTTTTGCCGAGGATTTTAGGATCTACAGAAAAGTTTTAACACATGTAAACCCACAACAAATGACCAAGGAAAATTTGCATAATATTGTTTTCCGTTGGTATAAAACCTTAGGAAATCTCGGTTGGTAAATCTGTAGGAAAGTCCACATAAAGTTGGTTTTTACATGGAATATTAAACTTTTTGGTCATCTATTTTTACATTGGTAAATCCGTAGGAAAGTCCACATAAAAGTTTATTTTATCAAATCCACGAAAATAGTTCTACTATTTTAATATTAAACTTTTTGGTACTCCATTTTTATATTTGTTGCTATTTTGATTCCAATCCATATTTTTCTTCCTAAAATGGTGATTTTTGGTATCCTTAAAGGTGATTTATTAACTTCAAAATTAAATCTAAAGATGAAATATTACATTTAAGACCTAAATTCACCTCTTTTGGCATTGAAATTTGCCACTTTTACGGCAAACATGTGTTAGGACTAAAATTACAACAAATGTGAAAAGTGGCGAATTTTAGTCATAACACTATATATTTTTTTTTACACAGATTCAAATATATGTTGAAAAATAACGACTACACAAAAGTAGGTTTTCAATTTATTTTTTCTTAATAATTAAACACAACTAAAAAGGAGGTTAATTAGTTATCAATTAATTAAGCACAACAGAAAATAAGGTTAAATAGATATCTACATTAGCACAATAGAGAATGTCAACCACACAGACGGGCACAAAAGACCGCAAAGTATACCTTTAAGTCACTACAAGAAAACCTGGATTTTGTGACGAAATCAAACTCTAAATTAGTGACGGACTGGGCCGTCTGTAAATTAGTGACGACCAGGTCCGTCAATAACTATACAAAGTCGTCACAAACTTGGAAAAAAAAAAGAAAAATTAAAAAAAAAATCTTTCAAAGACTTACTGACGGAAAATTCCGTCACAAAATATTACATTACTGACGGAATAATCCGTCACAAAGTTTGGACGAAATTAATCTGTCAGTTCAAAGACTTACTGACGGAAAATTCCGTCACAAAATATTACATTACTGACGGAATAATCCGTCACAAAGTGTGGACGAAATTAATCTGTCACTTTTGAAGGTTTCAATACATTTATTGTTTTGTTTTTCACTATCCATATATTCTTCCATTTCCATTTCATTTCCACAAATCCACCACTTCATTTCTTTCTCTAGTTCTTCATCATATACAATTTCTCCAACATCTCACTAGAATTTTCCAAGTTTTTTTCTCTAGTTCTTCATCATATATAATATTTTTATTAGTTTGATGTCTTAATAAAAATGTAATTGTTTTCTATTTGTTCAAATTTAAAAGTTTATTTTTTTATGTTTATATTTGAATGATATTGTATATTTATATTAATTGTTACTTTTTAAATTTGAATTAATAAAAATGTAAGTGTTTTCTAGAATTTTCCAAGTTTTTTTCTGTAGTTCTTCATCATATATAATATTTTTATTAGCTTGATGTCTTAATACTTTTATTTTAATTTGAATTAGAAATTAAAACTTTGAATGTTATGTAGTTAAAATTTTGTATCTAATATAAAATTTATTTGTCACATAGTTAAAACTTTGTATGTCATATAGTTATAGCTTTATAAGTTTTTTTACACTGTTTTTTTTAAACTTTGGTGTTGTTTTTTTTAAAAATTTTAATTAACATTTGTTCTTTTACACTTTAAAATAATAAACTTGTTTGTAAACTACTAATAAATTATTTTCGAAATGAAATTATTTATATGATAATTAAACAAGTATATGATAATTAGTAAACTGCCATATTTATTACTAAACTACCAGAGTGTAAAAAAAAAAAATTACCATATTGTAAAAAAATTAATCTAGTGAATTATTTAAAAAAAAATTGTAGGTTTCGAAGTTATTTAAAAAAAATACCATATTGTAAAAAAAAAAATACCATATTTAAAAAAATACCATATTAAAAATAATTAATAAAACAATTAAAATAATTATTTTTTTAAAAAATTTTGTGACGGATTTTGTGACGACCTAAGCCGTCACTAAATATTCAAAAACTTTGTGACAAACCTGGTACAGAATTTTGTGACGACCTGACCCGCCACTAATTCAAATTTTGTGACGACCTAAGCCGTCACTAAATTGGTGTCAGAAAAGTGACTGTTCCCACTTTGTGATGACCTGAGCCATCACAAAGTTTTGTCACTAAGTTTGTGACGACCTGAGCCGTCAAAAACTTTTCCACGAGCTATTTACTGACGGATTTTGGCCGTCACTAAATTTTAACTTTGTGACGAATTTTTCCACTTAGTGAGGGCTTTTGGCCGTCACAAAATGGCTAAATTTTTGTAGTGAGTAGGAAATTTATATGTATAATAAATTAAATGCACAACTTTTGAAACAAAAATTACTATATAAATTTCCTTAATCATATGCGCTTAAAGTACATGCTAACATTCTCAAAAGTCTCTCCAACTCCAAAATTTCCCTAATTCCATTTTCATTTCCCCCATCCTCCCTAATACCATTCTCAAAAGGCCCTAACTTTATTTTCATGTTCCCCTCGTGTCTATTGTTCGATTTTGCTCCTGAGATCCCAACACAGCTTCAAGTTGCAGCTTTAGATAAGGATCTAACAACTACGTACGTACCCCCACCTTCACTGAAAGGAGCACAAACTTTCTTCAAAGTAACAATCACTATTTGGTAGAGTAGAGTATATCTTTTAAAAATAGAAATTGTGAATACAGTAACTATTGTGAAGAGGTAACCCTTGAGCCGAGGTGATATATTCGGTACTATTATTTTAATAAAATTATAATTTATTTGAAACTCAATTTGTGGCTTCGACCATATAAATAACACTACTAGAAAACTTTTAAATATCAATGGACAAAATCTGTCTCTAAAATGTAAATATTCTGTCACTAAGCATGTTAGAGACGGATTTGATGCCGTCGGTAGTTTTCTCGTCTCTAAACTATTAGAAACAGACAAAATCTATCTCTAAAATGAAAATATCTGTTTCTAAAATAAATATATCTGTCTCTAACTGCTTTTTCTGTCTCTAATTCTATCTCTATTAGAGAAGAAATATATTTTGTCTCTAAATTCCGTCGGTATTTCAACTTTTTCTAGTAGTGTAAGTCTATAGTGAAAGACTTCATCGTGAATAAGTCTTAAATATTATTATAACGAATTTTAATAAATACATTGTTGGATTGAAAATTTATATTATATTGATTTTTCAAATTTTTTTTTTTTAAAAATAAAATAATTTGATATATTTGTTGTGATTTTATTTACGACTCGTGCACATAGAAGATACAAATATAACCTATAAAGCACAAATATTCATTTATTGATTTGCATCACATAGTTTAAGTCTTTAAGACTCACTCCTAAAGTGATATCACACACACACACACTGCACATAAACGAATTATAGATGTCATTACAAGCATCATACTTATTAATATATATAAAGATGAACACTTAATCCAACCCATGCATTAACCCATTACAACTTTTTGGTTACTTTCTTTAAGTCTTATGTAGAGCTTTCCCTTGCAACTTTGACAAGATGAGCATCAATATCTCGAGTGCATTTGTTAAGGCAGTCCATCCAGCCATTTGGAGGATCAATATCTTCATTGATTTTCTCATATTCAATGGTCCATTTAACAGCAGCACTACCATCACTTTTATCGAGTACTTCAAGGATGAGTTTAAAGACCTTATAGTGCTCATCAATATCTCCACCAAATAGCTTAAAAGTGGATTTTTTGTTTTGTTCATCAACTTCTTCAATACTCTCATGACATGTTTGCACCTTACCATCTATTGTGATGTCAAGCCAAATTAATACCGATTAAAATGAAAACGGTGTATATTAGAATGATAGAAAAATATATAAGGACATGTTTAATTGATTTAATTGGAATAATATTGGGAAATAAATTGATTTGTTTAGAATAATAGTTGGGTGTGGAGGAATAATCTGCAAGCTTCTTACCATTTTTTTTGTAAAATTACAAAATCTTTTAATTTTATCCTTAACCTTTTTATTGCAAAATCTTTTAAAAAATTAAAGCTCGTGAATAACAATGTGGAAAACATTTTATGAGAAACAAAATGCATGTAGGGCAAAAAATTAGGTTTTAAGTTGCAGTTAAATTCACAGTCGCGTTGAAGATTTCACGATTTTCGCTGTTACGGATATTGCATCGCAGATTGCAGATGTCACGGTGTGAATGAAGCACAACTTTGCACAAATAACAATATTATCTATACTATTATTATGTTTAATAACTTAAATTAGAGATTGAACAAAATTTATAATTAAACAAGAGAAGGCTCACAAGGAAGTATAGTGATGATTTGGCAAGCAGTTGTTTGGGTTATCTGGAGAATTAGGAATGATGCTATTTTTGCCAACAAGAGGCGGTCGAGAAGATTAAACGGATCTCTTGGCAATGACTATTGCCAAAGAAATCTTGTTCCCCCGTGTTTATATTATGAGTTGTGTACGTGTTAATTAATCCTCAAGACTGTATGTTAGATAACAACTTTAGTGGTTAGTCTTGGGGGTCTTTTTGTTTCTTTTGATTTAGAGGTTTTTTCCCTTTATTTTTTCCGATTGGTAGAGTACTTTTTGTACTTACCTGACAGGTGTGGGTTTAAGTACCCGCTTGTATTTTGTTTCAATCTCTCTATCATTATATTCATCTTTTACTTCACGGTTAAAAAAAGAGTAGATAATATTATATAATTTATTATAGATTTGAATTAAAATGTGATTTTTATCCATATCAATTGAAAAAATGAAGTTCTCTATCTATTTGCATGTTAATTTTTTTTGGGTTGGGTATTATAGTGGATAAAAATTTCACCCTCTATCTAGTTGAATGTTATCACGGCCATAATTGCAATTTTCCGCGGCCTGTTTTAGCATGATTTTCGTACACTAGGTATAAACATGAGAAAACGGTAACAACTATTGTCGATACTGTTTTTTTGAACTTGGTAAAAAAAATATTTACTTCTTTTTTTTATATTCTGAAAATATAAGTCAATTTAATTTTTTTGAAAGACAATACTCGCAAATAACAAATAAGGATAATGTTTAAAAAATATAAGTCAAACAAGATTATTTTGTTGATGTTAATTAATGAATTAAAAATTACCTATGACATAAGTCCAATGTTTGACAGTTTCAGTGTCATGCCACTTATCACCTTGATGCAGTTTGGTTTCATGAACCCTTTCACAAAGGTTTTGCATTTCATGAAGTTCTGATGTGTATAGTTTGAAAAATCTTTCAGCAGGTGTCTTAATCCCAAGTTCAGTAATAAGTTTACCGGCAAGAACCATTTTTGAAAAAAAACCAAAAAGAGAAAAGAAATTGTTTTTTGACAAAAAAAGAAGAAATTAACAAGGGATGATATGATGAAAATGTATGCAACCCCATGCCTTAAATAGAAATTAGATTACGTTACTATTTATAGAATAGATGAAATAAATTAAATTTTGCAGTCAACCGATTTAAGGGTATACTTAAATCGTGACAAAATGCTACATCATGTTTTGATTTTTCTTTTCCTAATCAAAAGAACACAATATTCGGGCATATCTAAAATTAGGGATGGACAACGGGCCGATTTGGGTCGTATGGGCCTAAAACCTCAAACGTCCGGCCCAATCCATGGATGGAGAAAGCAGCCCAATTCAAATTGTTTTTAGGTTTTGGTTCAGGCTGGATCGGGTCAAACGGGTCACATGTTAAATGAGTCGTTTTTTGCAGGTTGGGTTGGTAACAATCCAATTAATTTTTGAAAATTACTTTTGTCACCTTATCGGTTACTCGTGCGTCTTACGCCTTTTCAATTTTATCTGTCTGCTACTTAGATTGTTGGCTTTCTGGACTTTTGGTCGGTCCTAAATAATTCAAAATTTAAATGTTTTCCTTCTCTCGGTGAATTTGAAAATTCCTTTGGAAAATTGCATGATCAGGCACTACATGCCTTTAAAAATTTTAGCTAAGGAGAGTTATTCTCATATTGGAAGGTGAAGTTTCTAGGCTTATCTATGAAATTTTGAAACTCAAAACCTAGAATCTTTGAAATGATAATTTTGATTCACCTAAGAAAAAAGTGAACTTTATGGAATATGTTTGATCGGTTAGGTTTCTACCGGTTTTTAGTAAAAAAAAAAGTCCAAACCCGTTTGAATTGTTCAAAAATTCTATTTCCATAAGTTGTTATATATAATGAACTATATTATTTCATCTAACATTTATAAAAATAGTATTAGTAAGTGGTTCGGTTCATCGTTTTATAAAATTGAAATCCATAAACTAAACCAAACTAGTTCGATTAATTTTCAATATTAGTTTGGTTTGTCAATTTAATAGATTTTTTTATCTTACATCCTAAATATAGAAAAAACTGTAAAGAAAAACTTATTTAAGTAAGTGACTTATTGCAATTTTGTCCAAAAAGTTAGTTGATCCCCATAGATTTAAACAAAGTAAAGAAAATATTATTGACGCTGCTTATGGTCCGAAATAGCTCTAAAAAGATGAGTGGGCAAAATTACACAATTTAAAAAATTGCGAACTAAAAACATAATTAAGCCTAAAAATAATAATTTTGCAAATGTTTTATAAGTAAAAGTTTTATTGATAAGCAGAAAAAATGAATAATCATCTTTCCTTTTCTTGTTACATCGCACATACGCATATAAACTAATTTGCATAACATAACATAATTTAAAACACACTCTTCAACCGATCAATCACACATAAAAAGATCAACATGAAGCAAATATGGCTTTGCAGCAACATGTGCCATTACAAACACCACATTATATTTATTACAATGAACACTTAAGCCAACCCAATGCATTAAGCGCGCCATTACAACTTATTTATTAATTTCTTTATATATAACTTATATGGTAACCCTTGTGTCTTTGACAAGATGAGCATCAAGATCTTTAGTGAGTGTGGTAAGGTATTCCATCCAGCCATTTGGAGGATGAATATCTTCATTGATCTTCTCATAATCAATAGTCCATTTAAGAGCACCAATACCATCACTTTTATCAATTATTTCAATGATCAGCTTAAATACCTTATAGTGCTTATCAATATCTCCACCCCAAAGCCTGTAATTGAGCTTTTTGTTCTTTTCATCAACTTCCTCAACACTCTCATGGCATGTGTGTACCTCGCCATCTATAATCATGTCACCCGCAATAATTAAAATACACTCTTAAGTCTTAAATAATTAGATATTGGGCCTAATTCAAAAACTTACCAATTATTTTGGACGGTTGAGTTAGACTTAATATATAATTCTAAGACGAATGATTTTTTTCTTCTTCTTTCTTTTCTCTTGTATCTTATGTACGTCTTTTCCCTAGATACACATTTATCTTAAGTGATTTTTAATATATTTTATTTGATATTTTAAAAAAGATGATTAATTAATAATTTAATACAATATATATGTCGACAATAGTTATGTACGTAGTGATAGGTGAGTCATCTTATTTTGATTGAGTGGTTTCTAAAGTCATCTTATATATACGATTTTTTCTTTCATAACAATTGTTACATCAACTTATTTATTTGTTTTATATCGATGCCTTAACTAATTTACTTTACAAATTTGTTTCTTAATTTTAATTTTATTTGTCATATTATATTTGTTAGTTTTTTTATTTATTTTAAGAAATCGTTAACTTTGCTTTCTATTATCCATCGTAAATATGTATACATAATTTATTTATGAGTAATATTGTTAGGAATGCTAAGAAATATGATTATGAATGTAGTTAGTTTATAGAATAATATAAAATCAATAAATAAGTTAAGAGATCAATTGTTTAATTTAGTTTATACGATGTACGACATGTTTTTGGTTTTTGTGTGTCTAATTAATACAACATAAAACTTGTATCTTTTATGGAAAAAATATTCTTTTCAAAATTAAATCACAAAATTATATTTTCGAAAAAGCCTATTTATAAAAGCTTTCAATTTTAGTTAATATTTTCTAAACAAAGCTAAATTTTAAATAGTACTCTGTATTACTATTATAATATTTTATTGACAAAAATGAAATTAAAAGATATGGTTAACATGTTAATTGAATTAGAAATATAAATATTACCTATGACATAAGTCCAGTGTTTAATCGTCTCAGTGTCATGCCAATCTTCACCTTCATGAAGCTTAGTTGCATGAATTCTTTCACAAATGTTTTGCATTTCGTGAAGTTCGGATGAGAATAGTTTGAAGAACCTGTCAGTGGGAGTTTTGATCCCTAGCTCGGTACTAAGTTTTCCAGCGAGCACCATTTTTGCAAATGAGAAATTCACAAGATTAATTAACAAAAAGAATCAATGGTAGATATGAGGTCTCAAGGATGGTGATATACAGAGAAGATTCTAGAGAACTCATGATAGAGGAAACAAATCTAAAGAGATTGAAATTTGATATATGATGTGGTATCTGTTACAAAGAAACCGTAACTAACTTCTATAGATGGCACAAATAGAAAGTAAGCTATGCTAATCTATGGATAGACTACTATAAGCTAAGGTGTATCCAGTTCAAGTTCTGCACTAGTTTGCAATAGCCTCCCACAAGCTGCAGCGTGGTATATGTTAACCATGCTCAGCTTGGATAAGAAAGAGCTAAACAGCTTGGGTGGTAGAGCCTTGGTGAAGAAATCTGCAACCTGAGACTTGGTAGAAAGAGGCAACAACTTGAAGATCCCTTCTTGAACCTTGTCACGAACAAAATGGCAATCGATTTCTAGGTGTTTCGTACGTTCATGGAAGACGGGATTTGAAGCAATATGAATCGCACTGTGGTTGTCACAATAAAGTACTGCCGGTTTAAAACAAGTGACATTCAAATCCTTCAAGACGAAAAGTAACCACTGTAGCTCGCAGGAAGCAAAAGATAAAGCACGATACTCAGCCTCAGTTGAGCTTCTAGAGACAGTATTTTGCTTCTTTGATCTCCATGAAATAAGGGACTAACCAAGGAAGAAGCAATAGCCAGAAGTGGATCTTCGAGTATCACTACAATTTGCCCAATCAGCATCAGAAAAACCCAAAATCTGTAAGGTAGAAGACCTTGGAAAGAGTAACCCTTTACCAGGTGAACCTTTCAAATACCTAACCACCCTACAAGCAGTCTCATAATGTACAATGGTAGGTTTTGATAGAAATTGACTTAATTGCTGAACAGCAAAGGCAATATCAGGTCTAGTGGTTGTAAGATACAACAATTTACCAATAAGCCTTCTATATCCAGCTATGTCATCATATGCTGCACTATCTTCATGATGTAGCTTGACGGAAGGATCAAGTGAAGTGGGAGCAGGCTTAGAACCAAGTAGACCTGTGTCTGTCAATAAATCAAGGCAATACTTTCTTTGACAGATAATAACACCAGTGGAAGCATGTGCTACTTCAATGCCAAGGAAATATCGAAGTTGTCCCAAATCCTTGATTTTGAACTCTTGATGCATGGTGCGTTTAATTCTATCAAATTCTTCCATGGAATTGCCAGCTAGAATTATGTCATCAACATAAACCAATAGGGCAGTGAAGTTATCCCCATTAGTCAGAGTGAAGAGAGAGTAATCTGAGCTGGATTGTGTGTAACCTTGCTTGACAAGCAATCCTGTAAGACGTTCATACCACTTTCTACTGGCTTGTTTCAAGCCATATAAAGACTTCAGCAACTTACAAACTTGGTTAGGTTTGGGACTAGTCACACCCTGAGGTACACACATATACACATCCTCTTGCAACTCTCCATGAAGAAACGCATTATTGACATCCATTTGATGCAAAAACCATGACTTAATAGCTGCTAGAGCAATAAGAGTTCTGACAGTAGTTATCTTTGCCACAGGAGAAAAAGTATCAAAGAAGTCTAAACCTTCAATTTGATTATATCCTTTGGCTACCAAACGTGCCTTGTACCTTTCTATGGAGCCATCTGCCCTATGTTTGACTTTGTAAACCCATTTATTACCAATAGGAGTGATGTGGGCAGGCTTGTCAACATAAATCCAAGTCTTATTTTGATTGAGAGCCTTCAACTCAGCATACATGGCCTCTAACCAACATTTATGTTGACTAGCTTCTTGATAATTCTTAGGCTCAGTACAAGCAACAATAGACATAGCAAATTTCTCAAGTGCAGTAGAAATATTTGAATAAGAATGAAAGTTAGATATAGGATAGATTATACCTGCTGATGAATATCCAGATGAACTACTAGGGAGATTGTATATGTAGTCTGATAAATGGGAAGGTCTGGTGGAAATTCTAGTGGATCTTCTGAGTTGGACAGGTTCAATAGTATTATTTGAGTTAGTTGAGTTGTCAATGGTGATGTCAGGAAGGGTAACGTTTGGGTTAGTCTGGTTAGGTGAATTGTTAGGAGTAGTGGTAGATGAGAATGGAGGATCTGAAGCTAAAGAATCATCAGCAGAAGATGTTTCTTCTTGCTCAACTAATTCACTATGATCCATGTCACTCATGTTGTGAATGGTGATAGTAGGAGGTTGAGGGAGATCAGAATCAGAATTTATTTTGTAGCTGGTATGTGGAGTGTGAGGTGAATAATAAGACCATGTAACTGTGTCTGAAGTTGTAGGATAAGGAAGTATGTGGTCATAGTGTTTCACATTTCTAGACACAAAGATAGATCGATTCTTGAGATCAAGTAACACAACTCCTTTCATGCCAGCACTAGTACAAAAAAGCCTTCTTAGGTCGGTTAAAATTGACTTCTTAGGTCGGTTCCGAGCCCGTCTTAACTTTTCCCGACATAACAAGTTTTGACTTGTTAAGTCGGGTTTAAACTGACTTAACAAACTACATATTAGGTCGGTTAACCTGCATACGTCTTAAGAAGCTAAGGTTTTAGAAAGCGCTGGTAGCACGTGCAACCGACTTAAGAAGCTAAGGTTTCTTAAGTCGGCTGTATTTAACTGACCTAAGAAGTTGGTCTTCCTTTTTTTTTTCTACACAGCTTTTATTTTATTTTATTTTAATAAGAGCACGTTTTTTTCCCTGCACTTATGCGCTAAATATACTGCAACATCATATTATGTTCCATATCTCACCCAAATTTCAAAATAAAACAATAGAAGTAAAAATAATGTTATGCTAAATTAAAGTATAGCATTGTGATCAAAATAGATAAACAACCACTGCACTACAGGGTAATCAGTTACACTAAGATAAACATCAGTCTTATCAAAAGAGCATAAACAATGCATACATAATTAAAATTAACATATCTATGATAAATTAAAGTTACAACGCATTAAAAATAAGACTAATTTTGTACCCTTGAATAGCCATTTGGCATATCTTTAATGACATAACCAGAAGACCTTCTGCAAGCAATATTTGAAAATTTTGTTGTAAACTGTCAACAGGAAAATCTACAATGGCCCATGTTCCTTCCTCGGCATTTTGCTTACAATACCAAAGAAAATGAGTCTCTAGTTGACACCAGTGGAGAAAGAACTTGGAATTCTGCATGCATCTGTTTTAAAAAATATGCAAGTATTAGTGTTCATTCAATATTCAAGTACATAGTGGTTTTTTCAAAACCAAAATAATATGAAAAAAACATCACAAAGTCAAGGAGAAGGATATGAAACACTAACACAAACACAAACATCAGACACAAAATAGACATTGACATGTAAACACTAATAATCACGTGTCAGACACTCAGACATGTCCTTAATCTGAAGAGTCGGCATTATAGCAAGTACCAAATAAAAGAAAAAAGCGGTTAATATCAAAAGAAGCATGCTTATGATGAGAACAACAATTTCTCGAATAATAAGCAAAAATCTAAACTGCATGACCAGAAGTACAAGAAGCTATAATTTGAACAGTTCTTGCTCTAGCAAAAGTTGTTGGAAACAATTCCATCCAATTTTCCTAAAATTCACAAAATTCATAAGGAAAAAAAAATGCAAAATCATAGAGAAGGAAATAAAACAATGCTTAAAAGTTTAATAAAAAGGAAGAAAAAAAATTACAGCATCAAGAAAAGCATCAACAAGAGTTAACACCATTTTTCAATTGGTCTCTTTAAGAATCAATTTCAACTGTGGAAGTTGCTTTGGTTGAAAAGGGTTGTCCTACTCACTCACCTTTGTGCTTCTATTGTCAATCTCACCAAAGAGTAATTAAAGTGGTAAACAAAGCATGTATGAATAAAATATAAGTTATAATTTTAGCTTAATAAAGGAACATCAACACAATAATTGTTAGTACTATATCATGAAAAATAAGCATCTTACTTATTCTAGCACTTGGAATAAACAAAACATCAACAAAAGTGATTCATATTTAAGATCCTAACTAGTAATTCAGATCAAGATCATCGAGCAAGCAACTTCGAGAAAATATTAACTATTAATCAGTTATAGGCATGAATTGAACTAAAGACTCTACTAGATAGATGTTCCCTTTCAATAACTTACTTTGAGTAATTTAGTTATCTGCAGCAGCTCGAAAGATCTCGGAAATTTTGTCTGGTGTCTTGCCTTTTATCATGCCATCTATTTTACTCCAAGTGAGCTTCATCAGACTATCAACTTTCATGTAGCATGCTCATCAAAATAATTGTTAGCTAATTTTAGCATGCTCATCAAAGCAGTCCATTCATTTGACACATCTTAACAAGTTCATTCATTTGAAACATCTTAACTTCCCTTTCATTCTCACTGTTACGAATCCAAAGCAGTTCATTCATTTGACACATCTTAACAAGTTCAGACATGGAAGAAGCTGCAAGTTCCATTGCAAGTGATTTCTCATCTTCCAATAATAAGAGACCACCCTCTTGAAAATGTGAAGGTTTAAGTGGTAACATAGGGACATGAATCATTTTTGTGCATGGCGTGATGATTTGATCAGAAAAGTGTCTATTGAGTATATGTTCATGTCTAAGTCCAATGATGGTTGCATACGAGATTGAGGTGGTGCCATTATTTGGGTTTGGCGACCAGTGTATCTTGATGTCATACAACACACAAGTTCTAGCTGCAAAATAATCACTTTCTTAGAATCAATTCATTGTCGATTAACTCAAAAATGTTGAAATAACTACAATTTTGAAACGGAAATAACGGCGATACTGTACTTTTTCTACTCTTGTGGACAGAGTTCCACTTGTACTTTTTCCGTAAAAAAACCCATACTTCACTGATTGAGAACCCAGATATTTCACCGATTTAATGCATGTATACATTCTCAACAGCTCAAGTTTTTTATATTACAAAACCAACTACCAAATGTCACAAAATCAAAACATTAACCACAACAGAACAAAATCCAAACAGCCCAGGATGCAAAAAGAAACAATAAAAAGAAGCAAGCTTGTTGAATTTTGAGGGGATTTGAATTTGAACCATATCACTCTTTTTAATTTCAGTTAGTGATTAATTAATTAATTAATTTGAAGCACTATTCCCCACAAGTACAATAATATTGAACTGAATTATCTCAAAAGGATGCTTCCTAGAAACTGCCAAGTTAGTAGGGCCTCCAAGAATAGGCATATAAATAAGTTGCTCAGATCAATTCTTTCAACATATACCAATCAATTAAAAGCTCCATCTCAAATATCATATCACATTAATCACAAATACTACTAACAAATTATCAATGGCAAACGTTTATCCTAATCAAGAATCCACAACATCC
Source organism: Trifolium repens (assembly GCA_030408175.1). Classification (NCBI taxonomy): domain Eukaryota; kingdom Viridiplantae; phylum Streptophyta; class Magnoliopsida; order Fabales; family Fabaceae; genus Trifolium; species Trifolium repens. Next base: position 13,113,253 of record CP125850.1, read on the forward strand.
TCTTAGTGTGACAATCAGTACTGTCTTAGCTCCAAAAGAGAAACATATACCTTATAGATGAAATCAGTTGTTCTCCACTCTAATGGTTGGACTGTCTATGATTCAAATGGTAAAATTGTTTATAGAGTTGCTAACTATGACATGTCTGAATTTGATTTATGTAATTATAAATCAAGTCGTACGATTCGAATGAAAAAATTCCACTTATGTAATCTAATTTTTTATTCGATTAAAATTTTAGCTCCACACAAAGCATCACAGTATATTGAGTCAATTAAAACTTCATTCAAATACTTATGTAATCTAATATTTGATTCTATTCAAGTAAACCAAATACACATAAATAGAAACAATATCAATAGAAACAGAAATTGAAATATCACAAAAAGAAAAAAGAATTAAAAGTTAGGGTTTACAAATTACATACATATGAAGTTAGGGTTCCCAGTGACGAAGGATTTCCGGGTTTGCAGTGAAAAGAAGGATTCGACTGGTTTCCCAATGAAGGATTGGAGGAGTTTTCTGTGAAGGATTCGAAGTATTTATGGGCGCAGAGAAAGAAGAGTTTCTAGTGAGTTTTCTGTGATGGGTTCGAATGGGTTAGGCGTTCGCTTAGGGTCTGTTTGGTTCAATTGAGAAGGAGGGGAGGGGAGGGGAGGGGAGGTGAGGGGAGGGATTTATTATGTTGACAAAATTACCCTCATTTTTTTACTAAAATTCAAAATTATCCTTGTTGGAATATTAAAATTCTAGGTTTTATTTTTTTTTTACAAAAAAAAAATTAGGTTTTCTACTCATTAGATTTTTTTTTGTTATATATCCATTAAAAAAAATTTTTGACGTAATATATCCATTATAATTTAATCTTTATTTTGAGTTTACAAGATTAAGAGTAAAAAAGTAAATTACTTCTCCAAAATTTAAAATATTCCCTCACCTCCCCTCCCTTCCCCTTCAAAAACTTCGAACCAAACGGACCCTTAATGGATACGAAGGATGAGAAGGTTAGGCGTTTGCAGAACTTCTCTTCTTCTTGTAGAGATAGAAGCAAACGAAGATAAGAGAAGAATTTTTTTTTTTTTGTTTTAGTAAAGGTCTTTGTTTTTTAATTATTTATTTTATTTTTGACAAATTTAATTTGTTAGGTTTTCTGAAGGTACTGGGTTCGAATCTCTCCTGGTATACATTGGTATTTATTCTGTTAAATGTAAATTAAACTTCTTAAGTCTGGTGGGCGACACCTGACTTAACAAGTAGACTTCTTAAGTCAGTTAGATTATACAGGTGACTTAAGAAATTTAAATATGAATTACATATTTTTTAATTTATTCTTTATTAAGTCGGTTTTTCAGAAAACCGACTTAAAAGAGTTACAAATATTTACAAAATTGCCACCGCATTACTTGTTAAGTCAAGTGGCTATGCTAACTGACTTAAGAACTTTTCTACAAATGTATTTTTGTACTAGTGCAGGCTTATAACCAAGGAAAAGACATTTTCTAGCTCTTGGTTCAAGTTTAGTTCTATGACAATCAAGTGTAGAAGCAAAACAAAGTGAACCAAAAAATTTGAGGTGTTCCAGATCTGGTGGTGAATTATACAAAAGATGAAATGGTGACTTGTTTTTAAGTAAGGGTGTGGTGACTCTGTTTATGATAAAAGTGGCATGCAAAATGGCATAAGACCAATAAGACTTTGGTAATTTTGACTGAAAAAGTAAGGATCTTTCAACATTCAACAAGTGTTGATGTTCCTCTCCACTCTCCCATTTTGTTGGGGAGTAGCAACACAACTTGTTTGGTGAACAATACCCTTAGAGGCATAGAATTTTGGAATGAGAAACTCTGGACCATTATCAGTCCTGACAATTTTAACAACTGTGTTAAACTGTTTTTCTATCATGGCAATAAATTGCTGAACAAGTAAACTAACTTCTGACTTGGCTTTAAGTAAAATAATCCATGTAAAACGGCTATAATCATCAACAACAGTAAGAAAGTATTTATGCCCATGAACAGAAGCAATATAAGTTGGTCCCCATATATCGAAATGAATCAATTCTCCACATTTTGTGGCTTTATTTACACTGGAAACAAAAGGTAGTTTTCTATGTCTAGCTAAATGACATATATCACAAACAGACTCATTGTCAACAGTTACAATGGGAAAATCATGCTTCATATGTTGTAATCTTTTATTTGATAAATGGCCTAAACGAAAATGCCACAAGGCTAAACTAGGAATATAAGTGTCAGAAGCACAATGGATGTGGTTAATGGTTGAATTACTGGGACAAATGGGTATAGTCTTGGCTTTAGTCTTAGAGTTAAGGTAGTACAATCCTCCATGTAATTCACCCGAACCAATCATCCTCAAGCTCCTCTTTTCCTGTATAAAACAATGCAAACCATCAAATATAACTAAGCATTGAGAGTTTTGAACTAGTCTAGGGACAGATATGAGATTGAATGCAAAGCTAGTAACTAATAACACATCATGCACAAGAAGTGATTCTGATAACTTCACAGTGCCTGCAATCTTTGCATAAGATATAGAACCATTGGCAGTTTTACCTTGTATAGGTTCAATCTCATGATAACTGTCAAAAAGTGTGATGCTATAGCAAATGTGATCACTAGCTCCTGAGTCTACAATCCACCCTCCATGTGTTGAGTTACTTAAAGAGTAAGTTAAACAGCTTATACCTGAGTGGTGATGTTGAGCAACATTCACCTGAGGAGCATTAGAAGTGCTGCTACCAATGGAGTTAGATTGAAGAAGATTGATCAATCTCTCATATTGATCTCTAGTGAAACTGAAATTTTCACTTCCTTTGGAGCTCTTAGCATCATCAACATCAAGCTGGTCTTCCACCACAGTACCATTGGCACTAGTATTCCTCCCATAGTTGGGTGGAAATCCATGTTTCTTATAGCAATTATCAACGATGTGATTATCCTTTCCACAAAATGTGCAATATCTGTTTGACTTCTTGCCATAGTTTGGTGCATAACCTCGACCTCGACCTTGAGATCTTCTAGCATCAGAAGCATTGGCTAAGACCTTGTCTTCAACCTCTAAACCAGTATTAGGAGCCACAAATTGTCTTTCATATTGAATCACCATTGAAAATACCTTATTAATAGGTGGCAAGGGATCCATCAACAGAATTTGTGAACGAACTAAATCAAAAGTATCATTGAGACCAGTAAGAAATATAATTTTCCTAATCAAATCATGCTGAGATCTAGCATTCATCATTCCAGTTATGCAAACACATTTATGAGGACAATTACAAACAGGAGTAGGGAGATAAGCCTCCAATTCCTCCCAAAGTATCTTCAATGCTGTGAAAAACTCTGAAACGGATCTGTTTCCCTGCTTAAGACTATAGATCTCAACATGTAATTATGAAATTCTAATAGAATCACCACGAGAAAAACGCTCTTTCAACTCGTTCCAAACATCAATCGCGTTTTCGAGATAAACAATACTTTTCGCTATGGATTCCTCTACTGAATTCATAATCCACGAGTGAACTAACATATTACAACGGCACCACGCTTTGTAACTAGGATCGAACGGAATTGGTACCTGAATTGTGCCGTCGACGAAATCGAATTTGTTTTTGGCTCCAAGAGCTCTCCGCATCAACCGCGCCCATGCGTGGTAGTTCAAATGTGTCAAGACCGGCGTAACAGAAACGGAAGAAGGTCCGTCGGAAGGATGAACATAATACACATTTCCCGGAGTTTGCGATGGATCTGGCGGTGGTTGCTGTGACGGTGCCATAGTTAAAAAACGGAAGCAGCAAGAAAACAGAACAAACGGATCGAAGTAGATGAAGCGCAGCAGAGCCTCAGAGAAGCTCTGATACCATCTCAAGGATGGTGATATACAGAGAAGATTCTAGAGAACTCATGATAGAGGAAACAAATCTAAAGAGATTGAAATTTGATATATGATGTGGTATCTGTTACAAAGAACTTATATACTAGCTAGAAACCGTAACTAACTTCTATAGATGGCACAAATAGAAAGTAAGCTATGCTAATCTATGGATAGACTACTATAAGCTAAGGTGTATCCAGTTCAAGTTCTGCACTAGTTTGCAATATGAGGAATGTGTATGCAACCCTTGTCTTAAATAGGAATCAGATTACATTGTTTTTAGACATCAATTTGAATTACAATTTTTATTTTTTCGATGTGATCCATTCATTATATTAAATTTTGCTATCCACTTTCACATGTTATCCCATTCATACCGCCACAACTAAGTATGTCTTTGGTTTGGCGGCGGCAAGAATTGAGTTTGATAGAATTGATTTTGAGAGAATCGATTTTGATTAAAAGTGAATTGAAACTAAATTGATTTATGTTTGGATGATTTGAATTAAAATTGCTTTTACATGTATAATTACCAAAATGGGTTTTAGTGTATTTTTTTATAAGGTTTTTAGTGTACTTAAATTTAGATTTGTTCCTTTAATTATTTTATTTCTGTCTTGATTTAGTAATTTTGGTAATAGCAATTTTTGCCAAAATAAAATAAGTATTTTAAAACTAAATAAATAAGGAGCATCTTATTTTTTTGACCCAGATAAAGAGCATCTTATTAAAAAAAAATAAGGAGCGAAAAAGAAAAAGAAACTTATGGATCTTTTTAATACATTGTTTTTGTTTAAACGTTTATGTTTATTTTTTAAAATTAAATTCGTCCACTCAAGTTTGTACCAGAGAGTAAAATCTAAAAACTAAAAGATGAACGCACACACTCGTAAGTCCCAAACTAATATCACCGGATCAACTCAAGTGGGTTACGTTTACAAAATTATTAAATTCATCTTTCCGGCCTTCGCCGGTGGCAGAACCAACAAGGGGATTAGGAGTGGTTATAGTCCACCCACACCTTTTTGAATTTTATAGGGTAAATAGATCTTTACCCTCTACAAAGTAGACAACTTTTGTTTTACCCTTTGTAATATTTTTTTTAGGATTACCCCCTTCCAATGTGAAGATTCTATGCATTTACCCCATGATTTGCATAATATGGCAGCTGATTGGGACATATGCTCTGTTTGGTAAGCAAAATAAGCTAGCTTATAACTTATAAGCTAAAAACTCAGTTTGGTAACAATTTTAAAAAAAGAGCTTATAGTTTATTTTTCAAATGCTATTTCAAGTAGCTTATGAGCTTATAACTTATTAACCTTTCTACCAATTTTACCCTATCATCTTACTTGAAAAAAATTAAATATTAATTAAATATATCTTTTTTAAGTCATTTCATACTTATAAACTAGTTCAACAGCTAATTTTACTAAACACTACAAATTCAATCAGCTAGCTTATTCGCTATAAGTTCATCTGCTATAAGCTAGTTTATCAGCTATCCGCTATTTAGGCCCCGTTTGGCCCGACTTATTTTCCTCTTTTTTTCTTCTCCTTAAAAATAGTAACTAAGGAAAAAATTGTGTTTGACTTAATTTTTTTTATTTTTTACTTCTTTACTTTATTTCTCTAATACTTTTAAGGAGAAATAGTGTCAAATATAATTTTATACTTCTTTATTTCGTTTAAGCTAAAATAAAAAGTAAAAAATAAGCCGGGCCAAACGGGGCCTTATTACCAAACAAAGCCATAATTTTGATTGATTTTTTTTTATTTTTTATTTCCACGTCAGTTAAAAAAAGGAATTTTTTTATTCAAAATTTTATTAAAAAAAATTGTTAAAAATATAATGATTAAATAAGGTTTTTATATATTTTTTTATTTTAAAAAACAAATTTGATTTTTTTTTATAAAAATAAATTTTCTTAATTAAGATGGCAATAAAAAATAAACTAATATTTAAAAGTGTCTTAAAAAAAATTATTTATTTTTTACATATTTTTGTTAAAAAAACTCTTAATTTTTTTTGTTTATTTTTTTTAAAAAAATAATTTTTTGTAAACTTTTTCCTTTTTTTAAAAAATATTATTTTTTAATTGATGAGGCCATAAAAAATAGATTAAAATTTTAAAAGTTCACGTGTATGTGCCACGTCATCATTATGTGTCAGTCAGATGCCAAATTATGTAAGCATGAGACAAATGTAGAGAATCTTTATACTGCAATGGGGGAATCCTAAAAAAAATATGCAAAATTACATATTTGGTCATTTATCTTATTTTTTTTATAACATTTTGGTCCTTTATATGTTATTTGTAACACTTTACTCCTTTATCTTATATATTTGTAACACTTTGGTTCTTTGTATTTTATTTGTAACAGTTTAGTCCTTTATGTTTTATAACATTCACAAATAAATCATTTTTTTCATATTTTTTTTATTAAAAAAATGCTGAATTTTATTTGTTAAGATACCTTTTTATTAAATTTAAATAAAACTCATAATTTTGATGAATATGTTCATCATCTTCATCAATTCTTTCATATTTTTATGTTCTTTAAAGGACCAAAGTGTTACAAATAAAATATCAGAGTGTTACAAAAAGATAAAATAAATGACCAAAATGGTACAAATGAATGATAAATGACCAAAGTGTTATAAAAAAAAATAAGATAAAGGACCAAACATGTAATTTTGCCAAAAAAATATTACAATGGGTAAAATAAAACTCACCTACATTGCAGGGGGTAAAATCTATTTACCCATTTTCTTATAGTGCTATAATACTTCTGTTCCTTTTTCTAATTGACAATTGAGTCAATAAAAGTTGATATATTTGGTTCATAATATAGTCGAGATGTCAATGGGTTCCTAAGATCAAAGGCTCATATTCCACCTTAGGCTATGTTTGGATTAATGAATATAGATGCAATGGAATGGAATAGAATAATGTTCCAATGTTTGGATTCGACAAATAATAATGGAATGGAATAGGATAAAATGAATTTCATCTCATACTACCACTTACCTTTAATTTTGTTCCTCTCATTTTTAAAATATTTAAACAATGGAATGAAATATTTATTCTATTCCACTTCATCTCATTCCACTACACTCTATCCCGCTCCGCTCCATTCTGTTATATTCCATAACTCATATATATATATTTTGAATATTACATATATGTTCTTAAATTTCTTATACATGCAGTAATTTTTATAGGAAAGAAATACATTTTGTGTATACTAAATTATATTTTTTAGACTTGTCCTCCTACATGTTTGATTCCTGGCTCCACCTCTGATTTATACGTAGTACCTGAAGCATTATTGAGGCTCATGCATCATGGTAACCTGTTGCCCTCTGGATATTTTGGATCTTTGGTCAGTCTGAAACAGTTATGACCATACATCACAGTTATGACCATACATTTCAAATCACGTGATATACATTTTAATGGGTCATGGTAATTAGTTCCCTGTCGGGGCACTATAGTTAAAAAAAATTACATTAAAAAGAGCCTTTATTTACACCTTTAAGATATTGATTACACAAATTTTGATATTTTTTATTTTATTTGAATTAGTTAACTAATTAATATCCCATATACACTATTTAGAATTCTCCTATTTTTATTTATCAAAGCAAATCATGCAACGTGAGATCCAAGAACATAGTCGGCAGTTTTGTCAAAAAAAAGAAAAATAAGAATATACTTTTACTGTCTCAAAATATAAAGGAAAATTGGTCAAACAAAGTTAATATATCTAGTCCAAATTTGTAACCTAATACATCAACTTTTTTTGACCTTTTTCCCTTATATTATAGAACGGAAGGAGTAGTTGGTATAATATCGCACAAAGTAAATCATGTTTTCTTTTTCCGAATAAATAAAATACAGAAATAGGCAAGCAAAATAAATGAAGGGAATTCATCAATCCACACAAAATCATCATTGTGGATTGTTGAGCTAGACAATGGGCTAATTTCTTGATATAGTATTTAACGCCAATTTAATCGAAAATGATTTGATATATTATTTAAACTTATTGAGATTAACGGTATTTAATAAATTCATAAACCGTTAATCAATAACATATGAGATGACTCTCAATTTTCTATATTTTTTTATGAATGATCTATATGATATAAACTTTCAACCCAACAATGAATTTTGTGAAATTCATATTCATTATAATGTTATTTGTGATTGTTTTGGATTTAGTGCATATAAATAGTGCATTTAGTTAAAGATGTTCTTATTAAATAGAACATAGATAGTAGTTTAAGAATTATTTAGACTTGTGGTTGCTCATTATGATCAACGGTACGAAGTGTGTTGGGTTAATAGCATTGGTTGCCATATTATGTTAGTTGAGATAACAAATGCACATTATTGAGGCCCCATTGCTATATATGATGATCAAATGAGCAATGTCAAAATGCCGAGGTCTTTCTAGTTATTTCCTTATTATAATGTTTCATTTAGTTAGTACAGTGAACGTTTATAGAAATGTTACTATTCCTTTTGTCAATTGGTTGTTTTACACTTTGTTGTGTTTACGAAGTGGAACATGCATGTATTTGCCGGAGAAGTGTTAAATGGTGCGATATTCTCCGGTGCGAATTTTCACGACGCGTGTAAATGCTACTTTCCACGTGCTAAGCTTCAACTCCATTTTTATTAATTAAATAATTAAAAAGTGAAATAATCAAAGAGTTAAATGCCCTTTGTAGAACTGATCAAAAAGTAAAAACATAAATTAAATGCCCAATTTCTGTCACAACCCCTTAAACTATTTTTATAGTGAGAGATTAAATTATGTTACACCGCTCAATAACGCTTTAACGAATACAATTTTTACAAAATTCATTGTTGGACTAAAAAGTTTATATCATATAGATCTTCTATGTTGAGTTTTACAAAAATCAAAAATTGTTTGAGATGTTATCGAGACACATAAATATTAATGGTATTTAATAAAAACGCATAAACCGTTAATCTTTTTGTGTCTCGATAACATGTCAAACGATTTTAGATTTTTGTAAAACTCAATATAGATGATCTATATGGTATAAACTTTCAATTCAACGGTGGATTTTGTAAAAATTGTATTCGTTAAAGCATTAATGCTTTATTGTGCGGTGTAACATTATTCAAATTTTACATCGATGTAATTTTTAATATAAAAATTACAATTTTAAATATGGATATCCAAAAACCAGTCGAAATTAAACCGCGTAAAATTGGATCAGATCGGACTGGATCAATTTTTTTATATTTTTCATCCAAAACTGAACCGCAAATAATTTTAATTTTGAATCGGATAAGTTTTTTTCTCAAAACCGATCCAAACCGAACTACAAGCATCTCTACTCCAAGTTAGCGGTGAAATCCTAAATTTGAGTAAATGAGTTACAAAGGCTTTGCTCAAGCTTCAGATATGAGCATATTCCCTATTTACAGAGAGTAACAACTAACAAGCATGAGTCAGATAATCTTTTCCAAATATGCTGGTTACCATGAGTCGGTCGGTGAAACAATCATGAAAGTAATTGGCCTTTGGAAAGTGAAACATTATAGTATTACACTTAATTTTATGGCAAGTTCTATGGTCGGTGAAACAATCATGAAAGTAATTGGCGTTTTGGAAAGTGAAACAATATAGTATTAACTTAATTTTATGGCAAGTTCCATGGTACATTAGACAATTTCTAATATACCGGTACATGGTTATCAAATTAATAAATAAAATAAATATTTTTTTAAGAAAAATTATTTTTCTATCATTAAAAACATTATAATAATCAATTATCATTAACCAAAGTTGTCAAAAATAAAATTTTTGATATTTTTTAAATTTTTATTCTTCATAATAGTCAATATTCAATTTTTTATTGAAAAAATATTAAAATATTAGTATAATCATTATAAACAATAAAATTGTATTTTTTCTTGTGCTATTATTATATCTAAAATACAATAATTAACTAATAGTATTTTTAATCCATAAAAATAATCATTAATTTATTAATTTGTGATGTCATGTATTATTCAAGTGTACAGTAGAAGCTTCCTAATTTTATTTGAGTAAAAAACTCACAAAAAAGGGAAAGTAAAATGAAGCCACGTTTTGTCAACAAAAAAAAATGAAGCCACGTCATTTGCACGGTTTCGCATAAATTTCTGTCGCACCATTAATCATTTTTCGTATTTGTCGGTACATAAAGGGTGCAGCTCGAAGGTTTGCAAGAGATGGCTTAATTGGTAGTTGTTGAGTTGTGATTGGTGATTGTCAATTAATTAAGGGTGCAAGTATGCACGGTGGCAGAATCAGGAAAGAAAAAATACGGGCTATTAATATAAACTAATTCGAAAATTATATTGCATATAAAAATTTAAATTGTATTAAACATAAAGTTAAATACTGAAAAATTAAACTACATACTTTAAAGGATTTGTAATTTGATGTTGGTCGTTGTCGCAAATGTGAATAATCCTAATTAGGAAGAGGGTGTCGTCACGTTTCATAGAGGGAAGATGAGAGTGATTTCTGATTATAAGTGTCTTAAACTAGAGCTGTCAAACGGGCCAACCCAGCCCACCTCGACCCAAAGGGCCAGAACATATAAAAGTGTTCAAGTGGGTCGGTACGTTAAACTTCATGGGCCGACTGACTTAGTCCGACCGATAAGCAAAGGGTTACATAGCGCGACGGGCCGACCCGACTAATTTTTTATTTATTTTTTTTATTTTAAAAAACAAATTCAACTAAATCTAGATTATATTTCTTTACTTAATCCAAGAACGTAATTTGTATCCCTATATTTTCTCACATAATCCCCCAAACAACAATACTTTCCTCTTTATCCTCATCAAACAAACAAATCTTTAACAAATAATCTCATCCTAATCCAATAAGGTTTTTTGTCATATCATTATCTTTATTATTATTATTATTATTATTATTATTATTATTATTATTATTATTATTATTTCCAGCTCATATAAAATATTAATTTATGAGGTGGAAATAATCATTTTCCAAGTTACTAATCTTGGAATATTTATCGTTATTATCATTAGTAGGTTTAACCATATTCCAAATTTTATATCTTTTATCGTAATTTAACTAAAAAAATGTTTAAAAAAATTGCAAGTTTTATATCCTTTATTGTAATTTAACTAAAAAATAGGCCAGAGAGGTAGCCCAATAAGGCCCAATCACTTTTTTTGAAGCCCAACCTGTGTAAAAATATAGGGCTAATAGGTCGGTCTGATAATCCGACCCATTTTTACAGCTCTTGCGAAAACCTTACTCCCTCCGTCCTAAAATATAAGCAAAAAAGTGGTCAATAAAAATGAATGTATTTGGTCCAAATCTTTAACCAAATACATCAACTTTTGTTGACTTACTTTTGCTTATATTTTGAGACGGAGGGAGTATATAAGAAGGGGGAGAGAGAGAGAAAGAGAGAGAGAGAGGGGGGGGGGGGGGGGGGGGAGGGAGATAGAGAGAGAGTGTTAATTCAGCTATACAGACTACATTTTGTTGCTTCTGTTGAACTCGATTTTAAAACATAAATTTTGTCTCCTGAAACTACAAATGTTAGATGATTAATTTTTCTTAATTTTTTTTTGTTTCATTTTAATCAACATATGTATTTAAAATGTTCTTACTTTTTTATTTAAATTGATGTGTTTTATTGTCGGTTTCTCTTACACTAAAACTATGTTTGGTTGTAAGTTGCAAAAAAGAGTGAAAGAAAATAAAGAGATGAGAAATATAATAGATTTGATGTATTATTTGGTTTAAGAGAAAAATAAAAGAGAAAGAGATATTAATATATTTTAAACGAGAAAAACATCCTTGAGTTAAAGCCAACATATATATAATTTATACGGAGTAATTAATTAAATATATAAATTTATTAGTGTAATATAATTTAATTATTTTTAATTATTTATCTAAATTATTAATATATTTAATTCAACATGTCTCTCCAATCTCTATTTCATCAACGTCTCCCTCTTCTATTTCACTAATACCAAACATAGGGTTAAAGTGATAATTCAATAAGAAGAGTTTAGTCTTTTAACTTCAAAGTTTCAAGTTCAAATTCCTGGAACAATGATTAAACAAATGTTTTGCTCTCTCCAATTGAAAAAAATAAAAAATTCTTATATTATTTTCTTTATTTTAAATCTTTGGTCCTTTTATATATTTACACATTGATTAATAAATAAAAATATATTGAGACGTTAAATCATATTTACCCAAAAACTAATGAAAGTATTACAAAAACCAATAAAAAGAAATCATATTTACCGGTGTTTATTAAGAAAGAGAAAAAAATTTGTCAAAAAAAAAAGAAGAGAAAAATTGAATTAATGAATTATTTTAGTTTTTATAAGTGTATAAATTAATGTTAGAATATCATTAATTGTATAAATTGGTTTCTTAAAAGAAACAAAGTTTTGAGAATAAAAATAAAGTTATTGTTGTGTAAAATATGAAGTGAGTTAACATTTTATAAGTGAGATCACCTATAAACTTAGTGCCTTAAGTATTTTGGGTAAAAGTATGGTGTCTAACTCACTTGTATCGTTATTCGTAAATTCAAGGATGATTCCACCTCCCTTATGTGACCCAATAAACAAGACCAAAGATTATGCAAGAACAGGGCCGGTCCCAAGATTTTAGAGGCCCGGAACAAATAATAAAATATGGCTCGCGTGTGTTTGGGTCGTGTGGAATGAAAGAAATCTCCGGGTCTTCAGAAATTCGGCGCACTCGGTGCATCAGCTTCTGGACAAAGTCAAGCTCTTCTCCTTTCGGTGGCTGCGTACAACGGATGTTACCTTAGCTACCAATTATCATTCCTGGTGGTCGAGCCCATTGCTTTGTTTGGGCATCGACTGATGTTTATTTCACTCATGTTGTTACTTGGACCTTTTTGTAAACTTTTGTAGAGCTCCTTGGCACGCCTTGTGCTGAGGGGTCTACTACTTTTTCGTGATTTATATATATTCCATTTTCGCGTGTTCAAAAAAAAAAATTGGACCCCTAATAATTTTTTTATTTTTTTAAAAAGATTATTTATTAAAATTGTAAATAGGTATTAACAACATCAAAAATAGTTATTTATCCGTGTAACTAACATAAAGTAAAAATCATTCCACAGTGTTGAAATTGAATCGATAAATAAAAAATTAAGCGATATATCAATAAAAATGAACCGATAATTTTTAAAAAAGAGTAATTAAAAAATAATCATATTCAAGTTGATATTAATAAAATTTGATAGTGATTTTAACAAAATTATAACTTAAATTTAGTAAATTAATTCTTTGTTTTCAAAGAGATAACAAAATGTAGTTTAAAAAAAAATAAATTAAAATAGTGAAGTTATTTATGTATTATAGAGTAATTTTATTTTAAAAAAAAAAAAATTATCCTTTTGTGAAAGGGAATCATTTTCGGAATAGTTTATGTAAGGGAAATTATAATTGAATATGTCATATGGATGTCTCAATGATCAATTGTCATATACAATGAGACTTAATCTATTAAAACAAAATAAAAGAAAACAATGCACCACATGGGATTCGAACCCGCGACCCTATGTTGCAGAAAACATGATACACGCGCGCGCACCACTAGGCCATTTGTTATCTGATGTTAGAGTGTCTCAACAAATATACTTAACCATTTGTTTAATTTATGGGCCAAAAAAAAAAAAAGAGGCCCCAAAAATCTTGAGGCCCTGAGCTGTTGGGCTGCTTGCACTTGCTCAGGGCCGGCCCTGTGCAAGAAGACTGTAAAGAGTTGAATAGATTATGCAAGAAGATCAAGGATGATTCCACCTCCCTTATTTGATACTTGATTCACCGACCGTTTTTTCAAATCTGTTGAGATTTGCAAGATTCTATTTGAGTCGCTGAGGGGTTTCCAAATCTGTTGAGATTTGCAAGTTTCTGGTATCTGGTTGAACTCTACCGCATCGACGTCGACTGTCATTTTTCTACCAACGTCTACCAACTTTCGACTTATAGAGCTGCTGTTTGGATTCTGATGGGCCGAGTGTAACACCCCGTTTTCATAACGCAAAAAGGACATTATTTTTTTTTTTTTTAACAAACGCTCAGAGTGCGCAAAACATTTTTAATTGAGCCGACATTAAATATTACAAACGAACCATATATATATCACACCATATATATATTGTATTCGAAAATGCTAAGTGTAATATTTAATGTCGGCTCAATTAAAAATGTTTTGCGCACTCTGAGCGTTTGTTAAAAAAAAAAATAAAAAATAATGCCCTTTTTGCGTTATGAAAACGGGGTGTTACATTTGTGGTATCAGAGCCCGGCTTTAAATCTTCAAAGGGAAAGTGTATACTTGAGTCGTTAGTTCAGAGTCGGTTAGAACGTAACTAGTGTGGGGTTAGTTCTAGTGTTTGTTCTGTGTCGGGTTATGGGTTAGTAATCCGTTGAGTGAGGTTTTCTGTTGGAATTCAGAAATGTTTGGATAAGGGTCTAATCGAAGAGAATTGGTATGTGCAGGAAACGATGCCTCCAAGAAGGGCACCTGCTAGAGATGATGATGATGTGGACATCCATCAGATGGCTTATGCCATGAATACAATGGCAGCAGCGGTAACTGCGCAAACTCATGCTAAGGCGCAGAGAGACCTTGAAAAGCGCGACAGGGAGATCCTGGCCGCTGGGTCTAGGGTTCTCGCAAGTTTTAATCAGCAGGCCCCTCCAAAGTTTAATGGGGAGGGAGGTCCAGAAACAGCGGATCTATGGCTCCATGCTATGGAAAGGATATTTGGGGCAATTCATTGTCCGGAGGGGGAGAAGGTAGTTCTAGCTACCTATCAGCTGCTTGGGGGTTCCGAATTTTGGTGGAGGAACACCCGTCTGATTATGGAAAATGCATATGAGGAGATTAACTGGGAGAACTTCAAGAGGAGGTTCCTGGCTAAGTATTTCCCTGAGACTGCAAGGGAAAGGTATGGTGAGGAGTTTCTGAGACTACGACAGGGGAGTATGAATGTGGAGGCATATTCCAAGAAGTTTGAATCATTATCCCGTTTCTTCCGCTTCTTTAGGGATGGGATAGATGAGGTCTATATGTGTCGTCGCTTCCAAGATGGGCTGAGGTACGAACTGCAGGATGCAGTTGTGCCATTGGGTATTCGACAATTTCAAGTCTTGGTTGAAAAGTGCCAAGAGGTTGAAGATATGAGAAACAAAAGGGTGAACCGTCAGGGTGGTTTTAGTGCTGGGGGACCAAGTCGTTCTGGTGGTCCGAATCAAAGTCAGAACCGTGGAAAACAAGGCAGTAAGCCATATGACCGTCCACAGTATAACAAGGGACAGGGTCGATCGGTGAATCAGGACAGTCAGAATACCGGGAAGCAGGGCTGTTTTAAGTATGGTGAAGTGGGCCACTATGCGAATGAATGCCGGAATCAGGGGCATGTTTGTTTTAATTGCAAGAAGCCGGGACACTTTGCTAGAGATTGCAAAGCCCCGAAGGCCGGGCCGTCGGCTAATGTGGCACAAGGCTCACAAGGTACCAGACCTGCGGCAAAGGCACGTGCTTACTGTATGGGCACAAAAGTGAGTGGGCAGGCTAGCAATGCCATTCACGAGAGCTGTCACATTGCAGGTAATTCTTTAACTGCTTTGATTGACACGGGGGCAACCCACTCATTCATTTCTTTGGCTTGTGCAAATCGGTTGAGTTTGAATGTTTCTGTTCTTCCATTTGATTTGAATGTTTTGACTCCTGCTAAGGATTTGGTAGTGAATACTGCATGTTTGCATTGTTTAGTAGTAATTCAGAATAGGGAGTTCCTGGTCAACTTGGTGTGTTTACCGCTTACATCTCTCGAGATCATTCTCGGGATGGATTGGCTATCTTATCATTATGTTATACTAGATTGTGCTCGGAAATTGGTTTTCTTTCCCGAGCCAGGTGTGCGGAGATACCTGTCGGCCAATCAGCTTACAATGATTATGTGTAATGGAGAGCCGGAGATAGTGTCACTTGCTAGCTTAGGAGTGACGTCGGAGATCCGAATTGAGGAAATTCGAGTAGTTCAAAATTTCCAAGACGTGTTTCCGTCGGAGATTCCAGCTTTTCCTCCGTGTAGAGAGGTGGAATTCTTTATTGATTTACAACCGGGTACGGGTCCGATTTCGGAATCAGCTTATCGGATGGCTCCGGCCGAGTTGGTAGAGTTGAAAGGTCAGATCGAGGACTTGTTAGAGAAGGGTTTCATAAGGCCTAGTGTGTCGCCTTGGGGAGCACCGGTCTTATTGGTTAAGAAGAAGGATGGGAAATCTCGTCTATGCGTGGATTATCGGAAGCTTAATAAGGTGACTATCAAGAACCGATATCCATTGCCACGGATTGATGATTTGATGGATCAGTTGAGGGGAGCCTCAGTGTTTTCAAAGATTGACTTGAAATCTGGTTATCACCAGATAAGAGTACGAGATGAGGATATTCAGAAAACGGCGTTTAGGACGCGGTATGGGCATTATGAGTACTTGGTGATGCCGTTTGGAGTGACGAATGCACCTGCGATCTTCATGGCCTACATGAATCGGATATTCCATTCGTTTTTGGACAAGTTCGTGGTTGTGTTCATTGATGATATTCTCGTGTATTCGAAGAGCGAAGAGGAGCATGAAGAGCATCTTCGTATGGTTTTGCAAGTGTTGCGGGAAAGAAAGTTGTATGCGAATCCGTCGAAGTGTGATTTTTGGTTGGAAGAGGTGAATTTCCTTGGCCATGTTATATCAAAAGAGGGAATAGCCGTGGATCCAGCCAAGATTGATACGGTACTTTCATGGAAGCAGCCTCAAACCGTGACTGATGTGAGGAGTTTTGTTGGTTTAGCCGGTTATTACCGGAGGTTCATAGAAGGATTCGCTAAGATTGTGGCACCAATGACGCAACTTACGCGAAAAGATCAACCGTTTGCGTGGACTGAGCAGTGTGAACTTAGTTTTCAATTGTTGAAGGAGCGGTTGACGACTTCACCGGTGTTGGTGTTACCTCAGTCAGATGAACCTTATGAGGTTTATTGTGATGCGTCTCATCAGGGTTTGGGTTGTGTGTTGATGCAGCACAAGAGAGCAGTGGCTTATGCATCACGGCAGTTGAAGGTGCATGAGAAGAATTATCCGACGCACGATTTGGAGCTTGCGGCCGTGGTTTTTGCATTGAAGATTTGGAGACACTATCTTTATGGTTGCACTTTCGTTGTGTTTAGTGACCATAAAAGCCTCAAGTATCTGTTCGACCAGAAGGAGTTGAATATGAGGCAAAGGAGGTGGATGGAAACATTGAAAGACTTTGACTTTACCTTAGAATACCATCCGGGGAAGGCTAATGTGGTAGCCGATGCTTTGAGTAGAAAGAGTGTGTCAGCGTGTTCGGCACAAATGGCTAGTCAACAAGAGTTGTTGAAAGAATTTCGAGACTTGCACCTGGAAGTGGAGTTTGCGTTAGGGAATATGAGATTGGGTATGATCACCATCTCGAATGGTTTGTTAGAGGACATTGCTAATTGTCAAGGTGACGAGTTCCTTATGGGGAAAAGAGCTTTGATTGTTCGGGAAACCAACCGAGATTTCAAGGTGGGACCGGACAACATTTTGAGATGTAATGGTAGGGTGTGTGTGCCCGATGCGATGGACTTGAGAAACACCATTCTAGGGGAGGCACACAAGAGTAAGCTTAGTATGCATCCCGGGGCAACAAAAATGTATCAAGACCTGAGGCAAGATTTTTGGTGGCCGGGTATGAAGAGGGATGTGGCCGAGTTTGTGGCGTCGTGTTTGACTTGTCAGAAGGCGAAGGTTGAGCACCAGAGACCCGCAGGGATGCTGCAGTCTTTGGATATCCCCGAGTGGAAGTGGGATAGCATTTCTATGGATTTCATCACTGGTTTACCCAAGACCAGGAGGAAGCATGATTCCATTTGGGTGATAGTGGATCGTTTGACGAAGTCCGCTCATTTTCTACCGGTAAGGATTACGGATACGGCGGCAAAGTTGACCGATGTGTATATTGCTGAGATTGTGAGGTTACATGGGATTCCGTCAAGTATAGTGTCGGATAGAGATCCAAAGTTCACTTCACATTTTTGGAAGACTTTGCATGAGGCGTTGGGGACGAAACTGAGGTTGAGTTCTGCCTATCATCCCCAGACCGATGGGCAAACTGAGAGAACAAATCAGTCACTAGAGGATTTATTGAGAGCATGTGTGCTGGATGATCGTGGGAGTTGGGACGACGTGTTGCCGTTGATAGAGTTCACGTACAACAATAGTTACCATTCGACTATCGGAATGGCACCATACGAGGCTTTGTATGGGAGAAGATGTCAGACTCCTTTGTGTTGGTACCAAGATGGGGAAAGCACCATAGTAGGGCCGGAAATGGTACAACAAACGACGGACAAGGTCCGAAAGATAAGGGCAAGGATGAAAGTTGCTCAAGATCGTCAAAAGAGTTATGCGGATAGGCGTCGGAGGCCTTTAGAGTTTGAGGAGGGAGACCATGTATTTCTCCGAGTTACCCCAACAACTGGTGTTGGAAGGGCTTTGAAAGCAAAGAAGTTGACTCCGAAGTTTATAGGGCCTTATCAGATTTTGGAACGGGTTGGGAAGGTAGCATATCGGATCGCGTTGCCACCGGTACTATCTTTGATTCATGACGTGTTCCATGTGTCGCAATTGCGGAAGTATACACCGGATCCATCACATGTGATCACACCAGATGACATCCAGCTGAGGGATAACTTGTCATTTGAGGTTCCGCCAATTAAGATTGCGGATAGGAAGATGAAGCGTCTGAGGACGAAAGAGATACCTTTGGTGAAGGTAATATGGAACGAAGCTACGGGAGATGCCACCTGGGAGCTCGAGAGTAAGATGAAGGAATTATACCCCAGTTTGTTCGACGATGTCTAAGTTTCGAGGACGAAACTTCTTTTAGGGGGGTAGTATTGTAAGACCCAAGATTTCATTGTATAGTTGGTTTAAGGAATATTAGGGTTTCGATGTGTTCGTGTGATGAAACATCGTGTAATTATAGGAGTTTGCTGTAATTGAGTCTGTTTTGTGCTCGTGCACTGTAATTGTACAGACTTTTGTCTTGTGATCCTGTTTCTTGTATAAGAAGTTATTTGTGGTTTCAGAATAACGAGTTTTGGATTATTCTTGTTTTTGGAAAAACGAGTAGGATTTTACCCGCGGATGGAAAATTTTACTGCGTCTGTTTTAAGTGAGGTTTCGGATGGGAGTTTAATATATCTGCACGAGTTAAGATATATTCTGAGAATAATTTTCCAAGGTATGGAAGAAAATTACAGTCGCGGAAAAAGATTCGGCGATAAGTTTTGGAAATGTTAAACGTTAGACGTTCTTTCCGTAGGTTTTATGTTTTTGTGGTTTTCGTTCGTCGCGTCGCGCGAGAGCTGAGTACGAGACTTGTTATGGGAGAGTTGTTTAAATCTTGTGACTTTCTCATAAAGTAAAGTGATCCAATGGCTAGGGTTAAGCTTGGACTTTTGACTTTGATCCAATGGTGGTTTGGCTATCAAGAGCTTTGTAATAGTAAGGAGGTTTGTGACTATTGTGGACTTAGAAAACATCACAAAACATCTCCATTCTTCCTCTCTTTCACGTGGAACTTCATTGCTCATTTCCAACCTTCACAAATTTTCATTTCCTCACCATTTCACTCCATTTCAAGCTTGGAAGCTTAGTGGAAAGTTGTAGAGAATCACTTCCTTAAGGTAACCCTCTCTTCTCATCTCCTAGGTTGGTAGATTTTTAGAGTTGTGAAGTTTTTGGGTTTATGTTCTTAAGAGGGTTTGGTGAGAAAGGTTGTTCTTGCTAGTTCTTGTTTCATGAAAGTTGTTCATGAGAGTTTAGTAAGCATGCTAGGCTTTGTTGTTTTTGTTTTCCATGAGTTGGTGAAAAATCTCATGAGAAAAGTTAGGGTTTTGGTTTGGTTATGTATTGATCAATAACATGTGGTTAAGTTGTAAGGTTTTGAAAAGAAAAGTTGTCTTTGAACCTTTGGGCGAAAGGGAAATGCGTTGTATGGTTTTGTTTTGGAAAAATCCGATGAAAAATATTTTGAGGTTTATGAAAATATTTCCTAAGTGTTTTTGGGTAGTGTTTTGAGGTCAAAATGGTTTAAAACTATTGTGACATGTGGTGTCGCTTTTTACCTTGAAAACATGTTTGAAAATGATTACCGGACGGTTAAGGCCCGTAATAAAACTTGTGCTTGGATTTGGTTTTGATTTTGGAAATGAAGATCAAATAACTTGCACTCGAAGCAACCAACATGCTTTCGGAAATGTGTTGCTTGCTTATGGAAATGGTTTGCTTTTATGCCTTGAAAAAGTGTTGGGAACTAAT
Source organism: Trifolium repens (assembly GCA_030408175.1). NCBI lineage: Eukaryota > Viridiplantae > Streptophyta > Magnoliopsida > Fabales > Fabaceae > Trifolium > Trifolium repens. The sequence goes on from CP125850.1 coordinate 13,133,613, forward strand.
AGAATCAAACTAGGCTTGGGTGGAAAAAGGTGGTGTGAGTTGCTGTCTTTTGCTGTCATGACAGTTGAAACTCGCTGAGCGAGTGGTTACTCGCCAGGGCGAGTGTCACAGGTCATGACAACACGCCAGAGCGAGCTCCAGGGCGAGTAAGACCAGTACTCCCTGCCTTCACTCGCCACCAACTCGCCAGGGCGAGCTCTGGGAGTTGAGATTTTGGATTCTGATTTCTAAAACTTGGTTTTTAACTTCTAATCCCTTTTTATTTATTTATGGAAGTGGTTGGGATTGGAAACGAGTTTTTCGGGTACTCGGAAAGTACGTAACTTATAACGCAAGAAAACGGCCATTTTGCATTTCAAATTATTTAAGACTTTTGACAATTGTTTTGGGTCCTAAAAATAGTACAAATAACTCATGGTGGTTGATCAATACGGTAGTTTTTGGTTCGATGTCCGAAAGAGTGGTTTTCCTTAGGAACCTTTAGGTTTTTGGGGTTTTGGTGTAGTTTCAATACGATTGGTTAGAGAACAATGTATTGATTGTTACGTTGCTTGTTTTAGGAAGCGCGTTGTGTAGTCTAAGCGTGTGTTGTTGACAGGAGTTTGCCGAGGTAAGGGCTCCACTTTAATTCTGTCTTTTAAAACGGTTTGACATGTTTGTGTTATGTATGCCCGTTGATGGGAACGTGTTTACATTACTTGTGCAATTTACATAAGATTTTGAAAATATATGTATGAATTGCTATGAATTAGTTACATATGCTTGAGAGGTATGTATGTGTGGCATTAGCATATGTAGGGAATCGTATGCTCATGCATTCATTGTGCGTAGTTGCGTGAGTGGACTACGGGGTGTTGGTTGCGTGAGTGGACCCACCCAAAATCCTACGGGATCTTATTGAGTACAATAAGTGGTTGCGTGAGTGGACCACGGAGTGTGATTGCGTGAGTGGATCCACCTTAACCCTTTGCGGTTTTATTGGTTATGATTAGTAATTCCGGAATTCATTTGCATGTGGTAGCTCTGGTAGTACCACACCCATTGTAGAAGTCTGCATTAGGCTTGTTGTGCACTATATATATAAGCCCGTTGGCGGGAATTGTTGAATGTTTTAAGAGCTTTCTCTTGTGCTTTGTGGTAATATTTGTTATGTGTATAATCTCTGCACCGGTTATATATATATACTTTTATATTTGTGGTGACCCTTTCTTTCATTTGCGGGCTCATCCCACCCCAGATGACGATGTAGGTCGAGAGGATGGTGTTGGCAGCTCTAGGCCTTAGTGAGCTCGTGTTGGAGCGGGAGTGGTAGTTTTAGTTAGACTATGCGCCGGTGTGGTTGTGCACTGTGCTTTTTGTTTAGCATAGGACTTTCTAACTTCCTTTGGTTAGTTAGTGCTTGTAAGCACATAGACTTATGGATTGTAATTATTCAGGTTTACACTTAGCATTTTCGAATACAATATATATATGGTGTGATATATATATGGTTCGTTTGTAATATTTAATGTCGGCTCAATTAAAAATGTTTTGCGCACTCTGAGCGTTTGTTAAAAAAAAAAATAATGCCCTTTTTGCGTTATGAAAACGGGGTGTTACACCGAGTAATTTTGATTCGAGTTCGGAAGTTGGTGTCTAGCGACGTCTCTATGGGTTGGGTTGGGGGTCTTTGGTGTATTTCAATTGGTGTACTGTAAGAGCATCTCCAATGGAGAGTTCTTATGATTTAAGAACTAGTACCTATTAAGTACCTTCATTGGAGCAAAAATAAAATGGTACTTATATAATTACTTATTCCTATTTAAGCACTTTCTCTCTCCGGTTCTTATAATTTTCTTTCTTTTTTTCCACCATAATTAAAAATTATCAACCAATTATAAATGATATAGGGTTATTAGCGGGACCCATTAAGAACTTTTGAAAGAAGTACTTGGTTGGAAGAATTGAGTGCTTAAAAAATTCTAAATGATGTGTACACATGGGACCCAGTTAAAAGGTGATGTGTACATTTAAATACTAAAAAATGGGGAGCTCCATTGTGGATGCTCTAATGGGCGGATAGGGGTGCTGTTTGATGTACTTTTTGATTGGTCAAAGTGTTTTTATCACTTTGCCTCTTGATGTATGTTTCAACAATTCTCTATTCTTCTTGTTTAGAGAATTGTTCATTAATAATATTTAGCTGATTAAAAAAAAAAAAAGAGGAATAGTCTCTACTAATATTGAATTTGTAAAATCTATTGGAAAAGCCATAGAGGCTACATTTTCTCGCTTCTGTTGATTTGACTTTACAAATCCAAACAACATATGAACATGCTCAAATCTCGTTCATAAATGGGTAACATCCATTTATCCCTTCCTAATGCTCAACCAAAAATAGGCTTTGAAGTTAGATCCGTAAATGAAAAATGTGTCTAGTTAATTAACAGCATTGGTTGTCATATTGTGTTAGTTGAGATAACAAATGCTCATTTATTGAGGGCCCATTGCTATATATCATGATCAAATGATCAATGTTAAAATGTCAGGGTCCTTCTAGTTATTTCTTTCTTATAAGAGTAGTGATATTTGTACAACCAAAATAGTTGTCAAAGTGGACAACTTAGGCAAAATATGTTAAACAATAAAATAATAAAAAATTAAGTTGTGGAAGGATAGTATAAAAATAGTTGTTGGACAACCAAAATGATGTCAAAATAACATTTCTCTTCTCCTTCTTATAATTATGTGACCATTTCATTTACTTAGTACCGTGGACGTTTATAGATATATTTCTCTCATATTGTTTAGCCATGAGTGGTTGATTTGCGATTGTCAAATTAATGCATGGAGTGCAGTACTGCAGTTTTATTGATGGTGTATTTTTCTTTAGCAAATGGACCATATCATTGTGATCAGGGTGTGTGTGCATGTTACCTTGACATCAGGAGTTGTATTAATGCATGTCTGGTTGATATTATTTATATCACTTGTTGTAATTTTATTAAATATTTTATTATTTCAAAAGTTTCTTAAAATTATTCCTTATTTTTCTATGTGACAATTACTTGATCAATCCTCATTTATAAATTATTAAGTGGACAAACCGTTTTTCTTTATGAATTAAAGATTGCTTAATAATTGATTTATTACCAATTATTTCATTTTAATGGTCATTTAATGGTCATATAATGCTTGAATGGTCACATGAGGAATGGATTTGATTTAACACATAATTGGTGTATATATATCCAAATATGATTAGCACAAACAACACCTTTGGTATATATACGAAGAAGAAAGAGACTTATATGCATATATGCTTTTCAATGATAAGACACGATTTTGAACAAAAGTATTTTCCCCTCACATAAAATTGAGTTTATCTTCCTGAGTTACATTGCCAGCACTTAGTGAATTCAAGTTGTTCTGTCACCTCGAGTATGATTCATACTCGGGAAGGACCTGTTGAATCCTGGAGGATTTGCGCAAATATACAGCGGATAAATTCTTAAGGACAGTGACTTTGTCACGCCTCAGGTTATGATCTATTTTGCAGGATATCCGCAATTTATGAGTTTAGGCTTTCATCAAAAGATAAGTTCATCGTCTCTATTTTATTTGATTCTCATATTTATTTGATGATTATATTCTTACATGTTTATTACTCTGATAATTTCAGGTGTCAATTCTACGACAATATTGAGGAATAAATTGAGAAATATAAGTTTATATGATATCTCTATATTCGTATCTTATTATCGGATTTTATTGGATGTTTATATTCTTATATTTTTATTTATTATTATGATTTGTAGGTCAATTTTACAACATCACTGACTTCGAGATTATTTTTTGCCGGAGATAATCATAGTTTTAAATTGTGGTTGTAGTACGTAGTAGTTGTGAATTGTGGTTGGTGCGATATGTAATGCGGCTCTTGTGAATTGTGATGATAAATCATTTTTAATTTTTATAAATATATAAAGGACTCGACTATGTCACTGCATTATTAACCACAAATATGGAGAAAAGGATTTCATGCTGTAAAGTTTTCACGCGGTTTCACGCTGTTTTTATTCAGAACCGTTCGATTTAATATTAATGGTTGAGATTGATTTATACTGATTTTACTAAGATGTAATATAAACCGACCGATCTGATTTGTACGACCGTGGTCATCTGCTGCGTGTAACCGCGTGAGGCAGTTAAAGCAGGTAACCTTAATCCCAAATATGGAACCTTATTTTGGTTCATAATTATGTGCTGATTTGAAGGTGTTTATTATGATTTGAGTTTGATAAATTTTAATTTTTTATGATAAAATTTGAAAGACCATAGTTGGAATCGCGTTTGATGTAGCTTCTGATACGATTACGATGCAATTGTACACCTAAAATTGCGGTGTGATATTTTTTTTATAAGTACCAACCACATCGACAATACTCTGCAATTAGTGGACTGCAATTTAAAACCTGGAGACATCTGCAAAATGTGGTAGGGAACTGTGTAATTTTCATTGTAGAAATAACAATTTAGTTGGTACAATAAGGATCTGATTTTAGTTGGATTTGGATCCTCTTTACCCTGTCTATGAAAGCAGGGGCTGGTCTAACTTAAAATGGCATAAAGATGTGATGTTTGTGGTGGTGTTAATTTTTGTATTTTTGTTTATTGCCTCACTTAGATATTCATATTTGTTATTGTAGATTGTGTTGAATTTTAACGTTCATAGTTATTGTATAACACGCAGTTAGGGACGGATTCAGAGATTTTGACCAGTGGGGTCAAAAGATATGATAAATATTTATTAAATAAGTTAATAAGTAATAAAATAATATCATTATTCTGAAGAGAAAAAAAAACATCATTATTATTAACCAAGAATCATATATTACAAAAACTATGTAATTGTATATCTAAAAAAATTAAGAAATTCTTTATCGAGCTAAAATGATTAATTATAGCTTCCTCTAAATACACTTCACCTATTTTATTTTATTTTTAATCACTATAAAATATACGTGTGTGAGCTAGATAGTCATTTAATTTTTTTTTTTGAACAAGCGAAAATGGAATATATATATATATACCACGAGAACGTAGCATACCCCTCAGCACAAGACGTGCCAAGAAACTCTACAAAAGTTTACAAAAAGTCATTTAAATTATTATGAAATACTAGGAGAAAACTCTTAACTTGGTCTAAATTGATATGTCATGTGGGGGTAAGAAAGATTTTTATGTGAAAGATGGTTAATTAAAGTATCAAATTATAAGTAACATAAGCTATTTGTAAAAGAAGAGTGGGGGCAGCTGCATCCAATTAGTTAGCTGTGCATCCGTGCCTGCATGCAGCCAAGTGTTTGCGAAAAACATTTATTGCGTATTTTGAAACACTTTTAAAGGAAAACTTTGGTGTTCTCACACCAAGTATTTGCAAAAACACTTGGTGTGAAACACCATCAGAATTTGGTTTCTTATTTGCAACATTGAAAATTCGAACAATATGCAAAAGCATAGTTTTCTCTATACCACTTAGTTGAAAACTTGTTTTAACTTTGCAATTCATACGATTTAGGCGATTGCCAAATTAATTGATTAATTTCTCTCGAAATTAATCAATTGAAAACTTCGGCAAACTTTTTTATAAATCGAATTTCATAATTTTCCGTGTAACATATTACTTTTCTCTACAATATGTTCGCAATAGACATTTTGATCCTCGAGAGCTTCCGCACGTAACTCAATTTTTTAAAAGTTCGAAGTTGAATAGTGAACACCAACGACTTATTCATCCCCTCTAAGTCCGTGCCATATATCTAACAACCTTCAACTAAATATTTATGCCGTTTATTCTATAGACTAATCCAATAATTATAAAATTTCGGCCACTCTTTAGTTGACTTCCCACGCATAACCCTATATGTTGGATGCCATTCCACAATGGCAAACCATACCAATGACACCCATGCATGAACATTAATGTCTGGGACATCCACATTAAACAACCTCCTCATTTATGGTAGATGATATAGTCTTCATATAAATTGCACCAGATTATACAATTGCCTTATTTCTAGTATAGTATTTTTTATTTGAAAGTGAGTAAATATATTAAATATAAAAAATGGACCATGGTAATCTATCGAATTTCATCAACAGCACAAACGGAAGCTAAGAAAACTAACAAAACAAGATGAAACTTGTAATGCAAGCAAGATGAACTACTATGAATGAATAAGAAAAACAACTAGTTTTATTCATCCACCTTGGGGTAATGGAACTTAAAAATTTACAAGCACTAATACAAGTATATATAATACTTGAGACACTTAACTTCTAAAACAAGTAATCTAACTAACTAGTAACTTGTAAAGCAAGTTAACTAACTAACTAACTTTTACAAGAGCTAACAACCTAACTAACTTGAAACATATCACAAAACAGTTACAAAACTTAGTTTGAATTACTATATTTAACACTCCACCATAATTCAAACTTGTTTCAAGCTAAAAATCCCAAGTTGTCTCCTCAGAAATTCAAATCTCTCAAGTTTGAGAGCCTTAGTAAATCCATCTGCTAGCTGCAGTTCAGTAGGGCAATATTGTACTTCAATTACTCCATTTGAAACTTGTTCTCTGATGAAATGGTACTTGGTCTCTATATGCTTGCTTCTTCCATGAGAAATTGGATTCTTTGCTAAGCTTATAGCAGACTTGTTGTCAATTCTGAGTAGTAAAGGCTTGTTTGCTTCACACTTCAATTCTTTCATCACTGAATCAAGCCATAATGCCTGACATGCTGCAAATGTGCCTGCTATGTATTCTTCCTCACATGATGAGAGAGCAGTCACAACTTGTTTCTTTGTGCACCAAGATATTGCAACATTGTTGAATTTGAAAACATAACCAGATGTGCTTTTCCTATCAGTTATGTCTCCACACCAATCACTATCTGAGTAACCAATTAAGACACTCCCCTTACTGTTTGTGTCAATTGGAAAATGTAAGCCAAAATCAAGAGTACCTCTAATATACCTAAAAATCCTCTTTGCAGCAATTAAATGAGGTTTTCTAGGATCATGCATATATCTACTAATCATGCTAACTGAGTAACATATATCAGGCCTGCTGTTGCATAGCCAACCATTTGTCTGGATAAAGTTGGATCAACTTTCTCCATTTCACTACATTCACTTAGCTTTGAGTTGGTTTCAGAAGGGTTTGTAACTGAATTGCAATTATTCAGTTCAAACTTTTCAAGCAGCTCACATATGTACTTCAGTTGATGCATCACAATACCATTCTTGACCTTTACAAATTCCATTCCTAAGAAGAATGAAAGCTCACCTAGGTCTGTCATCTCAAATTCAGCTATTCAATTTGCATTTCAACTTCTCAATTTCTAATTTTTGACTACCAGTTATGAGAAGATCATCAACATATAAGCATATAATGACTAATTCTTCTTTTGAGTTTTGCACATACACACCAAATTCAGCTGCACATTTCTTAAATCCAATTTGGATAAGAAATTGACCAATCCTCTTATTCCAAGCTCTAGGTGTCTGCTTTAAACCATATAGTGCTTTATATAGCCTAAGCACCATTTTTTCTTTACCTTCAATTTCAAAACCTGGTGGTTGTGACACATACACCTCCTCATCTAAAGGACCATTTAAGAATGCTGACTTAACATCTAAATGGTACATCAACCAGTTATTTTTACAAGCTAGTGCTACAACTAATCTGACAGTTTCTATTCTTGCTACTGGGGCAAATACTTCATTGTGATCAATACCATGTTTCTGCAGAAATCCTCTAGCTACTAACCTTGCTTTGTGTTTTGAAATTGTGCCATCAGGGTTTAGCTTTACTTTGAACACCCATTTCACATCAATCTTTCTTTTCTTGTCTGGCAAGTTAACTAGCTTTCCAGGTCTGATTCTTCTCTATATAGTGAAGTTCATCCTCCATAGCTTTCTTCCACACTCTATTTTTCAAGGCATCTTTGTAATCAATAGGTTCAGAACCTGCTAAGAGGGCAAAGTGAATTAGGTCACCATCATCATTCACTGCACTATCTGAAGTTACTATGTGATCATTCAATCTGCTTGAAACACTTCTATTTCTCTGAGGTAATTGCCTTATCACTGGTGGAGATGTGACTTCCTCATTCTCATCATCATCACTATCAGGAATCACATCATTGTTAATACCATCGTTCACATTTCCAGCTGCTTCATTGTCAGATTCATCACTTGAATCAGGAAATATATAGCTACTTTCATTGTTATAAGTAGTTTCAACCTCTCATTTCCATTGTTCAGCTTCATTTACAATCACATATCTGCTAATATGCACTTTATTAGTCATAGGATCAAGTAATTTATAAGCACAAGTTGGATGATAACCAATCAAGATCATTATTTCACTCTTGTCTTCAAGTTTGGTTCTTCTAGCATCTGGCACATGCTTATAGCATAATGAGCCAAACACTCTCAGATGCTTCACACTAGGCTTCCTTCCACACCAAGCTTCTTCTGGTACCATTTTTAACTTCTTTGTAGGGCATTTGTTAAGAATGTAAGCAGCAGTTGTAACTGCTTCACCCCAGAATTTGTGAGGAAGTGATTTCTGCTTGATCATACTCCTAGCCATATTCAATAAGGTCCTGTTTCTTCTCTTAGATAGACCATTATGTTGTGGAGTATAAGGTGGTGTAACTTCATGAGCTATGTCTTCATTCTTGCAGAAATCTTCAAAATCTTTTGAGGTATATTCTCCTCCACCATCAGTTCTTAAAATTTTAATTGATTTCTCACTCTCCTTCTCAATTAAAACTTTAAGATTTTTAAACACTAAAAAAGCTTCACTCTTAAGCTTTATAGTGAATAACCAGATCATCCTAGTAAATTCATCAACAAAAGTGATGAAGTACTTGCTTCCACCAAGTGATGGTACCTCAAAAGGGCCACATACATCTGAGTGTATCACTTCTAGAGCAGCACAAGCTCTCTTACTTGTCTCCTTCACAAATGGTAACCTACTCTGCTTGCCCTTCATACATATATCACATAATGCATGCTTGACTTTGATCTTAGGTATACCATATACTAGCTCCTTAGAATTCAAATCACTTAAATTTCTAAAGTTCAAGTGACCATACCTTTTGTGCCATAGTGCTTCAATATCATCAGTTATTGTTGTAGACATGCACATCATATCCACACTAGAGATTTTACACTTGTAAGTTCTGTTTTTGACAATTGACACATCAACACCAAATTTTTCATTTTATCAAACAACTTCAGTGCAATATCTTCCATGTTAACTGAGAAACCTTTCTCCACCAATTGACTCAAACTAAGTAGATTACAACTCATATCAGACACATAAAATACTTCAGAGATGATTACTTTACCTCCTTTCTTGCTTTTGATCACTATGTTACCAATACCTTCAGCAGCAAGTTTTCTTCCATCAGCTAGTTTGATATTTGACTTCTTGCTTGCATCAAAACTGTTAACCATTCTCTATGTGATGTCATATGATTTGAACAACCTGAATCCAAATACCAATCTTCATTTTGAGCATTTTCATCACAGGTTGTGGCCAACATAAGCACAGCATTAGCATCATTGCTGTCTTCAGCCATGTTTGCATCTTGTTGATCTTTATTGAACCTACATTCATTTGCAAAATGACCAAGCTTGCTACAGTTATAACACTTGATCTTGCTCTTATCAAACTTCTTCTTGCCTTGATTCTTGTCATAACCTCCTCCTTTTGAGGATTCAACTTTGTCTTCAGTCTTGAATTTTGAATCTTTTGACCAATTTGCTTTACCTTTGCCCTTGTTTTTGTGATTCTTGCTATCTTTCCCACCACATTGAGCCTGCATTGCTTGTTGAGTTGTTCTTTCAGAATTTCTATTGACCACCATCAACTCATGTGCTTCTAAGGAGCTTTGTAGTGCTTCAATCTTCATTTCACTTATGTCATGTGATTCTTGAATAGCCACCACGATGAAATCAAATTTCTGATTCAAAGATCTAAGAACTTTTTCTACAACCATTTTATCTGTAATGTTTTCTCCACAAGTTTGCATTTGATGAACAACTGCAAGTAGTTTAGAGAAATAATCACTCACCTTTTGATCATCTTCCATCTGCATCATTTCATAGTTCTTTCTATATGATTGCAACTTCACCTGCTTAACCTTTTCACCACCATCATGATAGGCTTGCAGAATATCCCATGCTTCCTCTGATGTTGTAGCTTTTGCAATCTTCTCAAAGTGTTGAGCATCAACATTCTGTTGAATATAGAACAAAGCCTTATAATATTTCTTTTTGATTTCTTTGAATGCATTTCTCTTCGCATCATTTGGATTCTCTGCTAACTCTTCATAGCCATTCATCACCACATCATAGCAATCTTGAGCTCCAAACAATGACTTCATTACTGCACTCCACCTATCCCAATTCTTTCCATCAAGAATCAAGATATTCATACCAAAACTGTTTGTGTTCATCTTTGCTTTGAAGAAATTCACTCAATTTCTTGAAGAAATTCACACTCCTCACTCAAGTGTTTCCCTTTGATGAATTCGGTGCTCTAGATACCACTTGTTAGATCACAAGCACAAACGGAAGCTAAGAAAACTAACAAAACAAGATGAAACTTGTAATGCAAGCAAGATGAACTACTATGAATGAATAAGAAAAACAACTAGTTTTATTCATCCACCTTGGGGTAATGGAACTTAAAAATTTACAAGCACTAATACAAGTATAGATAATACTTGAGACACTTAACTTCTAAAACAAGTAATCTAACTAACTAGTAACTTGTAAAGCAAGTTAACTAACTAACTAACTTTTACAAGAGCTAACAACCTAACTAACTTGAAACATATCACAAAACAGTTGCAAAACTTAGTTTGAATTAGAAGATTTAACACATTTATCATGTGAAAATCTTCATTTTTAAGATGTAGAGATAACAATTTATGTTATGGATCCACAAATACAGGGAGTAAGGAAGGGAATGAGGTTTGTACCAAAAAAAAAAGGAAGGGAATGAGGCCTCATATTCCATCATGCAAATTGAAGGATTGTTATACGTGCCTTAGGATTGAGAGTGTGAGTGAAATGATTTTGAGAAATTCTCTTCTTTCTGCTTATAGAGTTCGGTCCTATTTCTTATTAGTTTTAAATATCATTTTTCGTTTCTATATGTTTGTGAATTTTTCGTTTTAATCTTTGTATTTTTTTTTGTTACAAATGCATCCTTGAATGTGAAAAATGTAATATTCATACACTGGAAGTTGTAATTGAGTGATAGAATCTTTCCATTTTCCCCAATTGTTAATCCCTTACAGGGTGTATTATAAAGTATATGATAAAGAGTAAAAATGAAATTGTTTAATCAATAAAGTATAAATTTAATTATTATTTCTTATAAAAATAAACAAATTTTTTTTCTTCTAAATTGTTTCTTATAAAAAGAAACGGAAGAAATATTATACAAGACTTTTTAAAATTATAAAAAAGAATCAAAGAATTTCTGGTATGCGGTTAACACGGAAGTATACTAATCTATATATATATATATTATTTGGGAGCCTTTCCTCAAAGCCTATGGTACACGTGGCAATCCCACAATGATTCTTCTCCCATATTGTTTTGGCAATTAATGAATTAAATGATTTAGTTAAAAAAAAAAAACAAGGATCAAAATACAAGCATAATAAAAACATGGTGCTCAAATTATGCAATCAATTCTCTAAGGCAATCTCTAAGCAATTAATTCTCGGCAATTATTAATTCTCTAAGGTTATCAAGAAAAATTCACGTTTATATGAATAGAACATGTAAACAAAATTCACGTTTATTTGTCTACATATCACATAGGCCAAGTCAATAAATTCACTTTTTTTTTGTACAAATCACACCGCAAAGGCAAATAATACACTTTTTTCTTGGTACAGATCACACCACATAAGCAAAGACAATATAAAAAAAAATATTTCAAGCAAATCCTTAAAAAAATAGCTATTTTGAATTTTGATCAAAACCTTAAAAGAATAGCTATTTTGAATTATGAATTATGATCACAACCTTAAAAAAGTAGCTATTTTGAATTTTGATAAAAGCTTTAAAAAAATATCATATTCAGTTATTTCTCTCCATTAAATGCTATTTATTTATTGTCCAAAGTCATTATACCTAAGCAATTAACTTATGTTCATGTGTTGTCATTATACCTACAAAAGGAAAGGCAATATTCATTTTTTTTTCAACATAATCTCCCCATTAAAATCTGCACTGTGAATCCGTATTAATGGCCCAAATACTCTCAGTAAAACTTTATACTTAATCACAAAAAATATACTCTACCTAATTTGACTTTCACACATTTAATAATTAATAGAATATTCCTTAGGTTTATGCTTTATTTTGACCTATTTTACATCTATAAATAGTCTACACAATGTTATTTTCTATTCATCACATCCAATCTTAATATCAATTCTCTTATTTACAAATTTACAAATTCTAATTATATTTCTAATGGCTCCAAAGTACGATTCAATTGCTTCTAATTATATTTCTAATACCAATTCTCTTATTACTATGGCTCTAATTTTTTATTGTAAAATTCTTGATTGTCTTTTTTCCTCTTTTGATTCATTTATTTCCTTTCACTTTTCATTGCTAATATATATAAGTTTTAATATGTTTTTTTCCTTTACTATTAATTTTCCGGTTACATTTTCACCTATCTTTTATTCATGAGAATTTTCTTATGTACGTTCTCTTATTTTCCCCTTTTCTATGTTTCTTTGATAGTTCTTAACATTATTTATATATATTTTTTTGTTGCAGTTGATTGAGTGAGAATATGTATAATACAAAAGAACAAGTTAATTTCATTTATTTGAGTAATGTTTATTTATTTATTGCTGTATATATAACGTCAAATCAACTCACATGTGTTACCCGTAGCTTTTTGTGCTTTGCTTTTAACAAATTGGTTTCAATTTTTAATATTTTTTTTATGTGAATATTAAATTCTCATTAACAATGATGAAATTGAAATGTAGAATTTCTACTATTTGTGATCTTCATAGTATTTTTCTATTTTTGGATTTCTCTTTTCTTATATGTAATAAAATTGACTTGATACCATATTCATTAATATATTACAAGAATATATTAACACATATTTGGTATAAATAAGCAATCGTGATGATTTTTTTTTTTACAGAAATTAAACACGGGGGATGGGGGGAATTAAAGTTTATGTTTGCATTTTTTTTGGGTACGTGTAGTTTTATTTAGAAATTTCATTGGCACTCAATTATTCATGCCAAATTTAGAAACAATATATATTGTATTAATTTTACTACAACACAAAATTGATCACAAATAACAAACACATTTTTTTTAACAAAACAAAATAACGAAGTCCAAAAAAATGCGCTCAACTTTTAAAAGTTGTGCTTCCGAATCCTCATTTCTTTATTTTTTTTAGATAATGACAAATCTTCAATTCTTTAAACTAATACATCAATGGTAATAATACAGAGAATAATTAGTAATTAGTTTTCAATAGTAATTAATATTTTAATATGCATTATGACCCCAAAAAAAAATTAATATGCATTAATTATGACAGCAAAGAAATTATGCCTATAAATATGTCGCATCCCTTTTTTTTTAATACAAGAGCCTATTTTTTTTGTTACTCCGGACCTAAGTTATTTTTATGTAATTTATATGGGACTTAATTTTTAAATTTATATGGGACTATATTTATATTTTATGTAATTTATACGGGCTTATTTTACCATTTATATTTTATTTGCAGATGTGTAGAAAGACTATGAAAGGAATGAATTAAGACTGAGATGGTTGCAATTGAACTTGACGGATCAATGATATTCTCTTCTTATTCCCAAACATTTAGTGGTTTTTTGCAGAGCTTTGAAGCATTTGTATGTATTGTTGCCGACTATGTTATAGTTTTTCAATAAGTACAGTTGAATCTCTTTTTCAAACTTTTTGTCCCTAAAATTGTAATTAAATTTAAGTATTTGTTAATGATTGATTTTATTTTCGAGGGACAAAAATACGGGATCCATTTCATTTTTGTATTTTTATTCATACATTAATACGGGATCCATTTCATTTTTGTATTTCTATTCATTAATACGGGATCCATTTCATTTTTCTAATTTATATTATAGCTTATATTTCTACTCATGTTAATACGAAGACATATTTTTTTTTTATTTCTACGAACTCTATATTTCTACTCATACATCAATACAGATGCCTATTTTTTATTAAAAATGTCTAGGTACATATATTTCTACTCACATACTAATACGAAAGACTTTTTTTTTGTAATTTTTACGAGAACTTATATATCTATTAATTTAAAAACCCATCTTTTATTTTTTTTGTAATTTTTACGAAATTTAAATTTGTACTCATATTAATACGAGGACTCTTCCCAAAAAATATTAATACGAGGACTATTTTTTTTAATTACTATAAAATTATATTTTTTCATATATTAATACGGGTCTATTTTAATTTTGTAATTTATGCTTTAGTTTATATTTTTACTCATATATTAATATGAAAGTCTTTTTTATTTTATTTTATTTCTACGTGTCCTATATTTCAACTCATACATGAATACAGGGGCCTATTTTTTATTGTAATTTCTATGGGAACATATATTTCTACTTATGCATTAATACAAATAACTCTTTTTTCTTTTTTATAATTTCTATTCAGATCTATATTTTTACTCATATATTAATATGTATTAATATGAAGACCTATTTATATTATAATTTTTACAGAAACTGTATTTTTAGTCATATATTAATAGGGAGACTATTTTTTTAAAATTTCAACGGGAACCTATATTTCTGCTTAAATATTAATACGGGAATCAATTTTATTTTGTTAATTACTATATTGTAGTCTATATTTCTACTATACACTGACATTTTTTTTTGTAATTCATATCCACCTCAAGCCTTTTTATGAAACCTAAAAGTCTCTTCCATATATTCCATAGAAAATTATTTTCCATCAACTTTATAATTTTTTTAGCGGAGAATAATAGAAACAACAACTATGATACATTTTTAATATGATAAAAAAACTACGAACTATACGAATCTTCCGTAAAAAAATCTTTGACACTTTACATAAATTTTACAATTTTATCACAGAATATTATTTTAATTATTAAATTATAAAAGATTGTAAATATTTACGTAGTTTTTATTAATTATTTTTCATTAGCAATTAAAATTTTAAATTTTTGCTTAAAGTAAAATATATTAAAATATATTATTTATAATTCAACAAATTTACAAACGCATTTCTACCCGTGCTTGGCACGGATCTGGATACTAGTTATACATAATATATGAGGTACAATCTTTAAGATATATCTGACACATTTATTCAATACAATCAAAGGATCGAGATTCAAGAGAAGCAAAATCAAACAAAATCAAACCCCAATAATATATGATACATTTCATTAAAAGCATCACATCACATCACATCACATTATTATAAAGATGAACACTTAATTAAATCCACAAAATCAAACCCCAATATATTGTACTCTCCTTATTTAATTATATAATGTCTAAGAGTTTGTTTAGTATAATAGAAAGAAAATATAAGGAAAAAATTATTAAAAAAGATGAATGAACTTATATAAACTTTATTCCAAGTTTTTATTCATCAATTTCCATAATTTATTTCTTTTCTCTTTCTTTCAATCGTACCAAATGAATCTTAAATTTATGACTTAGAGGACCGGGATCACCTTTTCGCCCTTGAAAAGATGATCATCAATATCTCTACTGCCTTTGTTAAGGTAGTCCATCCAGCCATTTGGAGGATCAATTTCCTCAGTGATTTTCTCATATTCAATAGTCCATTTAACAGCAGCTTGATCACCCTTATCAATTACTTCAAGGATAACCTTAAATAGCTTATAGTGATTATCAATATCATCAGTACCAAAAACCTTGTAAATGATTTTTTTGTTCTCATTATCAACTTCTTCAATACTCTCTAGATATGTCTGTACCTTGCCATCTGTTGTTATATCACAGATTAAAACCAATAACAATAACAATAAAAAAGTATTAATTAAGGACGGAATATATATATTTTTTTATTAGAAAATATTATCACCACACAGTTCTTTCATTCTTTATTTTAATATTTTTTTAATTAAGAAAATCTAAAAATTAATTAATTAAATTTGTACATGCAATAGGATAATTATATACTCCCTCCGTTTCTTTTTAATTGTCTTTTATTATCTTATTTAGCGTTTCTATTTAATTGTCCTTTTTGTATTTTATGGGTATGATTTGTCAATTATACCCTTTGTCAATTGCTCTTATCTTTTTCCATAAAACCAATTAATGCTATATATTTGGAAAATTAAATTTTTTTTTTTAATTTTTGTTGGTACATACCATATAATTTTATTTTTTTTGTACATAATATATTAAATTTATTGGAAAGAGAAAATGTGGGCAAAAAAATAGGAATTTATTGGTGGATTAAAACGAGGGTATAATAGGAAGATAACGTGCAAAAATACACTTCCTTAATTTGATGTTATCATTCTAAAAAGACAATTAAAAAGAAACGGAGGGAGTATGATATATGGATGAGAGGTAAACTGACAACAAGTTACGGCGCTAATCTTTTTTGGATGGAAAAATTTATTCACATAAAAATAATATTTGTAGTTTTAAGGGATACAAAAGTGTTATTTATAACCTTTTGAACCCCTTACAGAAGACTCACAACCTTTGGTGCTAGGAAGTCAAAACTATCAAATGCAAATAGTATGAAAGCATGTTGATTGTCATAACATATTTTTCTCATGTTTGGTTACTTTACTTGAGTATATCTATTAAATTTTTTTTTTTTCATTTTACTCAACAATTGAAAAACAATATTAAACGAAATCGGTCATATTAGTATTACAAAATACATGATATTATATTCAGCTGGTGGACTCCGTGCTCGGCTCTTCTTTTTGCAGCTCGTTTGGCTGTTTTGTGTTTGGGTAGTGTGGAATGAGAGAAATCTTCGGGTCTTCAGGAATGCAACGAACTCTATGCATCAGCTTCTAGACAAAGTCAAAATTTTCTCCTATCGGTGGATGCGGACGACGGATATTACTCTAGTTACCAATTTAATTATTGATGGTCGAACTCTTTGCTCTGTATCGACTAATTGTATTTTTATTATGTTGGTTGATTGGATTCGCTTGTAGACTTTTGTATTATAAACTTTTAAATTGTATTTTTATTATAATTTTACTAAAATGTTATTATAAACTTTTAAATAGTCTCATAATTTTTGTAATAAAAATATTTCAAATTCAAACTCACCTTAAGGCTTCTAATTTATAGGACCGATCTTGATAGTTTTTAGTATAGAATAAGTTTTATAAGATTCAATTAAACCAAACTCAAATTTTAAAATACTCTTTTGATTAATTTTATGTTATTTGTGTCTTCTTTATAATGGGCCACAGTACACTATGTAAATCAAAAAGAAAAATCAATTGAATTAGAAACATATATTTACCTATGACATGAGTCCAGTGTTTAACCGTCTCAGTGTCATGCCAATCTTCACCTTCATGAATCTTAGTACCATGGACTCCATCACAAATGTTTTGGACATGGTGAAGTTGTGATGCAAAGAGATTGTAGAACTTGTCAGCGGATGATTTGATTCCAAGTTCAGTGGTAAGTTTACCAACGAGCACCATTTTTGGGAAGAAAGAAAGAAGGGATGATACGATATGAGGACAATGCCTTTAGATAGAAAATGGATTATACTAGTCACTCACTCTACAATAAAGAATGGAGACCGGGTAATTTTGAATTCACTCGAGAAATAAATAAAGCCCAACTAAAAATTGTTCTTCTCGGAAATTAAAACTAAATTCTTCTTGATAGTTTGTTCTATTAAAAAGAACTTATAAACTAATTAAGTCTAATCACTTGATTATTATGTAAAAGAAATGTTATGCATTGGAATTGCGTTGTTTAACTAATGTTTCAAAAATCAAACGAAAGATCAAACATGTACCACATCTAGGGATGGCAAAACGAGTCATGTCCGTCAGGTCGGTCCGTTTGACCCACATTTTTTGTGGGGTGGGTTGACTTTTTCAATCCGCATAAGTAGTAAGTCCCGCCCCGCCTAACCCACAAAAAAGGATTGGTGACGAGGTGGGGTGGATTGGCCCGTTGGGTCTAACGATTTTTTTTATAAAAAAAAACTCGGCTAGTTATACATAAATCTTCTATTTTTGGCCCATTTAGAAAATAAAACTCAACTCACCGAATCTATAGTTTAGAGTTTAATAAAATACAGTATAACTTAAATTATTCTGTTCAATTTTTTATTTTTTAGCAGATCAAATGCATTCTTAAAGACAAAAGGAAGACCTTAGATAAACACCTAGCATCAAATATAGGAACTCTGAGTTTGAACCAATCAACCAAACATAACGTTACATACCATCAATTTTGACCTATTTATGTCTACTTTTCACAATTTATCTTATGCGACAACATATTTCTCCGCATCAAGATAAATGGCGTGTAAAAGGATAAGGAAAATATTATATTGGTCCATTTTATAAGAACTACTTTGACTAAATGCACTATTTATATATTTTGTTTTGATCGAATATTTCTAAAAATATATAAATGTAAAAACATTATCATATATAAGATCTTATTAGATTTGTTTCGATGAATATTTTTAAAATATCAAATTTATATTATGTTTACTAATAAACAATTAAAGATTTTCATAATCAAAATTATATATTGAGATACATATAATGGTCAATAAACTTTTATATTTTAGGACGGAAAATGAAGAAAGTACTAAATGAGAGTGGATTCTCTCAAGTTCAAAAATAAATTGAGGAGATAATGTGAGAAATGAGCCATTAGATTACAAATATAAAACAATATTTAAATATAAGAGAAATGGAGAAAAGTTAATTGAAGGTTAAGATATAAAAATTGAAAAAAATTGAGGAAAAAGAAATTAAGAGGATTCATTCTCATCCTAAATATATTCAATGATTTGCTTTTGCGATTCTATGCCAACTACCCAATATATTATTGGATAGCTAACATTCCATTATTTGCTTTGTGAAGTTAAAATATATATCACGTGATTTTAAATTCCAAAAACTTGAGATGTCTTGACATTTTAGTTTTAGTAGACAATGTTTGCAAATTCTACGAGGATTAGACATAGAATTATTTCCATTAAAAAATAAAATTACGTAGAAATAAAGGAAAGTGATACCGACTAAATGAAGAGAAATATAGAATATAGAAAATACTTCAATCCATTTATATATTGAAATTTAACATAGATGATTTATATGATATATAAAATTTTAATCCAACAGAGTATTTTGTAAAATTAATATTCGCTAAAGCGTTATTTAGCGGTGTAGCATTACTCAAATATTATACTAGTGTAATTTGATCTCCTCCTCTATATATATAAGATTGTTAATTTAAATCCACCTAAAAATATGAAGGTCTAAATTAGTAAGGTGCACATTTTCTATTATGACAAAAAATACCCTTCTTCCACTATTTCAAATAAGTTCAAAGTAAAGGGCAATTTTGAAGTTTTATAAAAAAACAGCAAAACATGTTTTATCCTTCCTTAAAATTCTCAAACAACATTTTTCTAATAAAAAAACATAAAATTGTTTTATAAAATTGAGTGCAAATTAGCAAATGGGAGCACAACATTTAATAAAATTTACCTAATTAATCCTCAATTTTCTAGTGTAAAATAATTAAATGTCGAGTGTTTTCTGTCTAAAGTGAAAAGGTGCACCTTGCTAGTTTAGACCTTCATGTTTTTAAGTGGGTCTAAATTAACAAACCTTATATATATATATATATATATAAGAACTGGTATACCAAAACATTGCGCAAAAGGGAGCACAAGAAGTACCGAATCTCAAAGTAAAGAGAAAATACAAAGAACTTATCGATAGAAAACTCCTAAACGTGCGATGATCAAGAAAAAAAAAAATCAAAAAGAAAAAACAAAAAGAAACATGGTTATAATATGATTTATTTACCTTTTAATTGAACCAATATTTAAAATTTAGGAAAAATAAATGTAGTTAAGTAATCCTAATTCGCATATTCCATTTGTGTTGTATCACGTTACAAAAAATTATAATCGTAAAAATTAAAGGACTTATCTAAAAACATCAAACAAATATAAACTGCAAAGCACAAATATCCATTTATTTGCAATATATATGTAATATGAGACACAATATTCAAGACATGTCTTGAAGATTTATTCAATACAAACAAAGCATCAAGAGAAGCAAATATAAATATATATGCATGCATACTCATATACATGCTACATGCCATTACAAACATCACACTAATTATAATGCTGAACACATAATTATATCCACAAAAGCCAACCCCATTAGATGTCTTTATGACTTATAGGGCCACCTTTTCCCCCTTGACAAGATGACCATCAATGTCTCTTGTGCTCTTGCTAAGGTAGTCCATCCAGCCATTTGGAGGATCAACATCTTCATTGACTTTCTCAAATTCAATAGTCCAATTAACAGAACCATGGGAACCCTTGTCAACTACTTCAAGGATGAGCTTAAATTGCTTATAGTGAGTATCAATATCATCAGTACCAAAGAGCTTGTAAACAATTTTTTTCTTCTCATCGTCAACTTCTTCAATAGTCTCTAGGCAAGTGTGTACCTTGCCATCTGATGTTATATGACAATAACAATAAGGAAATATAAAAAAAAAAAAACTGTATATTAAATAATGAAAAGATAAAGATAGGATGCAAATATAAAAGATTTGTACATTACTAAAGTTTTGTTATAGACTTGGTCTCATTATTTTTGTAAAAAAATGCCTCAAATTTAAATCATGTTAAATCTTTTAATGCGTTGAACCGACCCTAATAATTGTTAGTATTTTATAAGTCAGTATTATAAAATTAAGTTAGACCAAAATACGTTTTTAAAATTTTATCAAAATTATCCGAGATCCACAATTTTTTTTTATTAATCAAGATCCACAATTCTACAAATTAGACTCAAATTAGATCCAAAATACGTCTTTAATTTATTTATCAATATCTTAACTTTTGGATTGTAAAGTAAGCAATACCTAGTGTTAATTAACAAATTATAGATTCCATTAAAAAAATTAATAAATTAAAGATAGAAATTATAGATAGATCATAATAAAACATAAAACTGTTACAACTACAACTATTAATCCTTTCATTTTATACTTTGTTCACTTTAGAGAATTTAAATCTTAACTTTTGAATATTTATAATTTTTCTAAATTCATCAATTTTTTACGTGACTAAACTCGTCATTTTCAAGACCAGTTATCTTTTAATAAATAATAATTTAGAGGGAAATATGGATAAATTAAAACTGCTGATAGAATCATATTTTATTGTTTTTAAAATCAAGAACTAAGATATTTTAGATTTTTTTTTTATCAAAATCACAACATATTTCAAAAGTATAATTTTTCTTTGGGAATTGTTAAAATTTCAGTTCATTATTTGTCATGTACTTCAGTCTCAATGAATCAAATCTTAAACCTTCTACAAGTACTCCTTGTACGGCATAAGTTATGGTGCATAAGCCATCTTTATGCACCGTGCATAAAATACCTAAAATTGCTTAGCACACCCCCCAGATTTCTAGTGCACCCCCCAAATTACTTAGCGCACCCCCCAGATTTTTAGGGGGTGCATTAGAAATTTGGGGGGTGCGCTAGAAATATGGGGGTGCGCTAAGTAATCTGGGGGGTGTGCTAAGCAATCTGGGGGGTACATTAAGTAATTTTCATTATTTATGCACGGTGCATAAGAAAAAAGCTTATGCACCATAACCACTCCCCTCCTTGTACTTGTGTTCAATAATACTAGCCTTTTTTTAAAAAAAAAAAAAAAAAAAAACTTAAACCTTCTGCATAGAATTAATTCATTGTCCTCTAATTCACCAAACAAACTACGACTTAGGTCTATTAAAATAAAACATAAACACCAAAAAAACATTTTCAAATCAAACAAGTTGATGATTTGGTTATAAGATCAATGGAATCGAGTCTTCTTACACTTTTTATGAGTGCATAGTGAATAGAAAAGGTTTTCCTGCTGTAACTGAACCGTTCGATCTGATAGACAGCTCAAATTGTTTTATTGTATGATTGATCTAGACCATCTGATTTTAAATGAACAGTCCAAATTTATTATTGCGTGAAATTAACAACATGAATATAGGACAGCAGACAATCCTAGTCCATGAACCCTCCATTTCTCTTGTTATGTATTATTTTGATTTTATATCTTTTACGCAGTCTTCTGTATAATGATTTAGAATATACTCTTTATAATTTCTGCTTTCATTTGCCATAAATTAAAAAAAAATCTCAATAGAAATAGAAACATAAATATTACCTATGACATAAGTCCAGTGCTTAACAGTCTCAGTGTCATGCCAATCTTCACCTTCATGAACCTTTGCATGATGAACTCTATCACAAAGGGTATGGACATCGTGAAGCTGTGATGCAAAGAGATTGTAGAACTTTTCAGCAGGTGATTTGATTCCAAGTTCAGTGGTAAGTTTACCAAGGAGCACCATTTTTGGGAAAAAACAAAAATATACAATAATAATAGAAGAAAGAGAAGAAAGAAACAAGGGATGATATGATATGATATGATATGATATGATGATATCAGGAAATTTCCTTTAAATAGAAAATGGATTGCACTAGCCAACTACTATACAATAAAGGAAATGTTTTTTTTACCCTCTCTTTCATTGAAAATAGTCTTGAATCTTGATAATTTCGGAATTCCATCGTGAGATATATGTAAAACTTTATTAAGAATTGTAATTTAATTAAGAATTGTTTTTTGCAAAAATGAAATTAGTATTTTTTCGAATGATTCATTCTACTAAAAAGTTTTTTTTTTAAAGATTAAATTGGTGTATAAATAACTTATATACTTCCCTATATATGAACGACTATCCTTAATCACGCTCATCCTATACCCATAAAAGAAATGTTAGCGGTGTTATTGAACATTAAAAAATAGTATGTTTTATTTTAAAATGTACATCCTTTAGTTTTATAAACAATGGCCTAATATCTGGTACAAATATGATTTTTACTAAGACGGATTTTAATAAAATAAGAGCTGACGTGTAATTTTAGGACACATGTTAATAATTCAAAAATAAAAATATTGTATATTAATCAATTTTACATTTTTCACAAATTAGTTGCATAATGTTTAACATAATAATTCTACTTTTTGACACATGTTAGCAAGACCCTTTTAATAAATATTATATATGTTCACTATATTTTAATTTTAAAAAAATTATATTTTATAAAAAATATTGTGTTAATAGATTTTATTAAAAATGTCAAAGAACCAACCTGAAAACATGGTTTACTGGTCCATATACATCATTATTATTATTTAACTTTTTAGTTGAATAATTCTCTATTTGGAGTCGTTATATATTACCTAAGACTGTTTGTAACTTGATTTTTGGAAAGTTTTGGAATGATTTTTTGATGTCTAAGTCTATATTTCGATGTGTACTTAATATTTTTTAAAAGTATAAAATAAATTATTACATAAAATACTTCAATCATATTAAAATCATTTTAAAATGCAACTTATAATATTTTCAATTAGAAAATAAAATGTATATATATTCCTCTCCTTCCAAAGACCAAGTCTAAAACTCAAGAGCGTTTAGATGAGATGACACGAGTCTCTTCTAACTTAACCAAGATCATGAGTTCGATCTCCTACTTGGGCATGCAACAATATTAAAACTCTTAAAAAATGTTTACTGCCCATTTAAATCCTACAATACTCGAGAGATTAGTCTCTACAATTACATGCAGAGTACACCCAATTTAAACCAATAAAAAAGACCAAGTCTAAAACAATGTCTTAGATACTTGAAAGCACGACCTGTACAACAAGCAAACTAATATTTTTTTTTTTTGAAATTGCAAACTCATTTTATTAAAAACACACAATCAAGGCACAAGATGGGCCAAGAGAGGTAAAAGAGCAATACAAATCAAGGCTGGGAAAAAGAAATGACCGCACGCCCCCAAAGAACAACAAGACAGAAATAAAGCACAGGAAACCAAAACAACAAAACAGACCCCTGTTTACAACACAACACCGAAACAGCAGCAGCAAAGAACAACCCCCCTCCTATCCTATCTTTTAAAGCAATCGCCCGGATCCCAGCACCACTCATAAAACAAGCACGGGGGAATTTTCAAACAATCCAAACTCCACTTCCAAGATAAAACTTTGATCTCCTCAACCACCTCCATCGGCTCCTTTGTGATTCCGTTAAAAATCACGTCATTTCTAGTTCGCCAAAGAACCCAAATCACCGTATGCCAAACTAAAAGAAAACCCTTTTTGATTTTTTTATTTCTAACCACCCCATTGAAACAATCAAAGAGGGTCATGATATCCGGCGGCATAACCATCAACACACCTAACCACTTACACACCTCATACCAAACACGAATAGACTTGTTACAATGAAGAAACAAATGTTTGGACGTCTCCGAAGCAAGCCCACACCAAGCGCAATTCAAGTCCGAGACATGTTGGATCACACCTCTAGAATGGAGATTATCCTTCGTCGGTAGGCGGTCATAGAGAAGTTGCCAAGAGAAAGCAACTACCTTAGCCGGGGCCGGACTAATCCAAATGCTCGAGAAGATCTTCAACTCCCACTCGCTAAGATTTGTAATATCACCCATCCCCGATAGCGAGTCATAAGCGGACTTTACCGAGAAACCTTCTTCCGGGTTTAAATTCCAAACCCACTCATCTTGATCATTTGAGAGGCTAACATTGACAAGAAGATCTAAAAGGAGGTTGACACTATCGGCCTCCCATTGAAAAAGATTCCGCCTCCAAACAAAATCCCACCTACCTTCGCTCCACAAATTTCCCACAAAAAAGTCTTTTTGCAAAGATAAAGAAAACAATCGCGGGAATTTGAGATAAAGAGGTTCACCCCCAATCCACACATCTCTCCAAAACCGGGTAGACATACCATTTCCAAGCCTCCGAGACAAAACTTCATTCAACCAACTAGATGACCCAACACACACGTCAATATTACAAGCATCTTTCCACCAAAGAGATGCATAGTAAGGCAAAGGTGCGTTAGATAGATCAACATTATTCAAAATGTGATTTCCATACTTAGCAACAAGAACCTCTTTCCAAAGCGCCAGACCATCTTTAACAAGTCTCCACCTCCATTTTAAAAGGAGGCTTGTATTCACCATCTCCAAATCTCTCACACCAAGACCACCCTTCTTTTTCTCCCTACAAACCACCTTCCACTTCACCCAACTCAACTTCTTACTACCATGCACTCCACCCCAAAGAAAGTCGCGTTGAATTCGGACCACCTCTTTCCGAACTTGAACCGACATTTTGAAAAGGGACATATAAAAGATTGGAATTGAATTTAAAACCGAGTTAATAAGCACTAACCTTCCACCAAAACTTATATGCCTATTGCCCCAAGAATTTAATTTACTCCGGATTTTCTCCACCATCGGCGCCCAAGTTGACATCTTACGCGGACTCGCTCCAACCGGTAGCCCAAGGTACTTGAAAGGAATACCACCTCGAATACAATTGAGGAAGTTACTAGCCAACTCCATAAACTCATTAACGACATTAACCCCCATGATGTTACTTTTCCAAAAATTCACCTTCAACCCGGACGCTCTTTCAAATCCTCTAAGAATAGCTTTTAAGGACCAAAGATTCTCCACCGACGCTTCACCTATGCAAAGGGTATCGTCCGCATATTGGAGGTGTGAGATTAAAGGACCATCACCCCCAATATTGAACCCTTTAAACAACCCAAGATCACCCGCTCTCTTCATTGCTCCACCGAAACCTTCCGCCACCAACAAAAATAAGAATGGTGCTAAAGGATCACTTGGAGGATGTGGAGTTGATAGACCTTCCGCTTCTTGGGAGAAGATTCACTTGGTGTCATGCTAACGGTGTTGCCATGAGTAGAATTGATAGAATTTGGGTGTCTCCCGAATGGCTTCATGATTGGGGGGATTGCTCGGTGTGGGTTTGTTCGAGGGATATTTCGGACCATAGCCCATTGGTGTTGAAATATGCCGACAATGATTGGGGTCCGAAACCGTTTAGATTCAACAATTATTGGTTATCCTACCGTTTAGATTCAACAAGCAAACTAATTTAAATCATTCAATTTTAAATCGTTGTTTGAAATTGTTTTGCGGTGCAAAACTAAGTTTATAATCAGAGCCTTCCATTTTACAATTAATGGTTGAAATCTAATATAGTGTTATGAATATTATTAGTGGATGTTCATATAGGTCATTGACCCATATAATTATATTAGTTTATAACATATAGCATAAAATGTAATCTCTACAAACAAAAAATTCAAATCCTATCATAACTTTATAAGCCAACAGCAAATTAAATATGTGGCCCACTATTGATCTGTGCTGCCCCACCCATGCCATTCCATGATCCAATATTGATTGATATCCTACCAAATCATATATGAATATTTATTTATTTTTTGATTGCAATCAAATATGAATATTTATATTCAATTCAATTTTTATGTTTTTTTAAAGAAATAGATTTAATTTATTTCATAATATAAATAATACAGGTTAGAATAAAATCATAAACTTGAGAACTAGCTAGCGTAATTCTTTAACACTAGCTCTTGTTAATTATAGTATTAACCAACGTTTTTAAAATTGGACCGGCCTGTTCAACCGATCGAACCGTGAACCGGGTATGTCGCCGATCCGATTCACCCTCAAAACCGCTCTGTCAATAAACCGCTCAAAAAACGGTTAAACCGGTAAAAAATTGGAAACCAAACACAAAAACTGACGGTTTAGTGGTTTGAAGCGGTTTAGAAGATGTTATTTTTCAAAAAAAAATAATCACAAATTGATCTAAGCTACCATGAAAAGTCAAGTTGAAGCTTAAAGAAAAAACTGAGTGAGTAGAACAAAACAAAAGAAAACAGAAAAAGAAAAATTGAAGGAAAGTGAAGCATAAATGAAAGCAAATGAGTAGTCAAATGGTAGAAGAAAATGGATCCTCTCATAGTAGCAGCTAGCCGATGCAAGAAGATAAAATAGAGCAGTGTGACTATTTATTATTTTTAGGCTTAAACATCATTTTCGTCTCCGTAAGTTCGTGTTTTTTTGGTTTTAGTCCCAGTAGCTTTTTTGTTGCAAATTAGTCCTTGTATGTTCAAATCTTTTGGTTTTAGTCCCTTAAAACTAAAATTTATAGGAAACCAACGAATTTTCCTGCAGATTTTCCTGCGGATTTTAGCTTTATAGACTAAATTCAAAATGATTTGCACATGCAGGGACTAATTTGCAATAAAAAAAGATACAGAAACTAAAACAAAAAAATTATAAACTTACAGAGACAAAAATGATGTTTAAGCCTTATTTTTACATTGAAATCTAGTTTTCTTTTGTTGGAAGCTTGCAAACTACTGTATCTACTATTATGGTGTTAATTGCTTTATGTTAGTGTGTTTCCAATGTAGTACTCTCTTCGGTCCTATATATAAGAAAACTTTTACTTTTTAGGTTCATCGTAAAATGGATGTATGTAGACTATATTATTGTCTAGATTCATCCATTTTATAATGAATCTAAAAAGTAAAAGTTTTCTTATATATAGGACCGGAGGGAGTACTAATAAAAGACAAAAGTAAATTGTTACTGCATAAATTAGGTATAGGCTTCACATTAATCAAAGTTGGGGTAGTATTAAAAAGACCAATATTGCTTCAAAAAATAAAACGAATTTGTCTATAAAAAAAGAAAATATTGTTATAAAAAATCTGACGCAATATTTTAATATCGTACTGTATAAAATTAGAAAGTTGTTATTATATTTAATTACTACCGGTTGAACCCGGTCCAACCCCAGTTGAACCTTTAAACTTTGAACCGATAACTACTCCGGTTTAATATCCGGTCCGGTTTTGATTATCTTGATATAAACTGCAAGATTTGGTTATCTCCTTGTTATAGTTTAATTAGTATTCAAGAAAATATTTTTGTAACAGAGAATAACTTACAGGATAACGGTATAATAAATTAGAAACTTAAAAAATCTATTTATCATTTACAAATTTAAGAGACATATCTCACTATAAACACAATACTTAAAAACCTCTTTGATACATTTCAAATCATTTTTGTTACAATACAATGAGTCGAGTCAATGACTACTTTTCACAATTTATTTTATGCGACAACATATTAATTCCCTACATCAACATAAATTTAATGACATGAAAAAGGATAAGGAAAATAGTAAATGCTAGCTATATCATTTTGCTTGCCTATTTATGTATCTCATTTATTTGAGAAAAAAAATGATTTACTTTATCCCAACTACCGACTATGCTATTGGATCTCACGTTCCATGATTTGCTTTGATTAATTAAAATATATATCACGTGATTTTAAATTCCAAATAATCTAAAATGTCTTGTCATTTTAGTTTTTTTCAATATATAAACAAATGATTGAATTATAAAGAATAGGCTAAATTGCACTTTTGGCCCCCTAAATTTCTAAAACTTGCAATTTTAGCCACCTAAATTTCAAAATAGCATTTTTAGCCCTCTATCTTTATACTCTCTCTGTCCCAAAATAAATGACATGTTTGACCACTGACATGTTTGTCAATGCACAACTTTAATCGTTAATATATCTAATTATATATTATTAAAAATTATAAAAATGATATATTTTGAAAGTACTCGTCAAGACAAATCAAACAACATCTCATATGCTAATATTTGCATGTATATATTAGTAGAAAAATAAGGTCAAAGTAGGTCAAATGAATAGTATACTAAGTCAAAAAAAGATCATTTAAAATGGAACGGAGGGAGTATCATTTTGCAAAAGGTCAATTTTGACCAAATCAATGCACATGTGGCAGCAAGTCACTTAAGTGACTAAGTCCCACCTCAACTTTTATTTTGCCATCTAATAATTAAGGAAAAATAAAAAAAAAATAAAAACGAATGGAAGAATCACAATACTCCATATTCATCCGTAACATCATCTTCATCTTCCTCCTATTGAGGTACCACTTTTTTTTTTTTTGAGTTAACAATTGATAGAAGCATTCATCCGTAACAATTGATAGGAGTATTCTTTTAATTTTGCCGCTTTCTGTTATCCTATAATTAGTTGATTGTTTGTAAATTTGGGAGGATGTTTTTATTTCATATTGCAGTAGTTAGTTATAGCATATGGTACATTAAATTTTCCAATTTCTGGTGCATTGGTGAAGAATATTATGCATTCGAAGATGAATGGAATGAAGTATTCATTAGCACTTCATAGGAGGAATGGAGTATCAAGTGACTTCCTCCGTTCCTTTTTTTTTTTTAAATTTAAATGGCAAAAAAAAAAGTTGAGGTGGAGCTTAGTCACTTAAGTGACTTGCAACATATTGGGCATTGACTTGATCAAAATTGACCTTTTGCAAAATGATGTAAAGATAGGGGGATAAAAATACTATTTTGAAACTTAGGGGGTCAAAATTGTAAGTTTCAAAAATTTAAAAGGCCAAAAGTGTAATTTAGCCAAAAAAAATATAAAGCATACTCAACAGTCAACACTTACAATTCAAAAATAATCTTCTTAGAATAATTAAAAACAAGCTAAATAATTATTATATCAATCAGAAAAATATGCATTAACATTTTTGTGTTATTGTTTGTTTGTTCCATAAAATAAAAAATGTTTGGTAACAAGTTTTCTTACTAGTTTACAGTTTATTTTTAAATACTATATATTTCAAGTAGTGTTTGAATTTAAAGTTTATAGGCTTTTATATATTTTTTATGTTTATCATGATAATATATCCACACACTCAAATTATAACTATCTACAAACTCAGTGAATTAATTTTTTCTAAACTATCTACGATCATGACATTAAATCTTGTTGATCGTTCAATTATTTATTTGTATGATATTCTTGTGTTTTAGTCAAAGTGAATAAATGTTACTTCCGACCGACTTTGTCATCTTAGACATGGATCATATGAAGATGCTGAAATTCATCTTCATATTGGAAGACCATTCTTGGTCATCAATCGAGCTTTAATTGATGAAAAACAAGGTGATCTGATGTTGAGAATCCATGACAAGTAGGTAACCTTTAATGTTTTTGAAGATATGCGTCATAGAAGTTGGTTTTTGACACAATTAAAAGTTGGTTTTTGCTCTTCAAAATGCTGATAATCCTTACGAGAAGGATATTAGAAAAGTAAAAGGAGAAATATTTCTGAATATACCTCATGGGTTTTCATTGATAATTTGTGAATGTTACAACTTACTCATTGAAGAAGAAGACTCAATGATCTATTTATACAATAGGAAACCCAAGGAAAACCTTAACAAACTAAACCAAAAATCTAGGAAAAAGTCCCAATTAACTAACTAAACAATGACTCCTAATTAACCAAATAATAAACCACAAAATACAATTATATTGAAAATAATACTGAATTATTTTATTACTCCCCCTCAAGCTGGACGATGCAGATTGATGAGGCCAAGCTTGGAAACTAGATGTTGGAAGGCTGGTTTGGCTAGAGGTTTAGTTAATAAATCGGCAAGTTGTGCAGAAGATGAAATTGGGAATAATTTAATGATGCCTTTTTCCAGTTTTTCTCGTATGAGGTGGCAGTCAATTTCAATGTGCTTGGTGCGCTCATGGAAGGTAGGATTATGAGCTAAGTGGACTGCAGACTGGTTATCACAATATACAGAGGGAGGTTTGGAAAAATGGATGTTCAAATCTTTGAAAATGTAGAGCAGCCATTGTAATTCACAAGTTAAGCTGGCCAAAGCCCTATACTCAGCTTCTGAGCTTGATCTTGACACTGTAGACTGCTTCTTTGACTTCCAAGAGATTAAAGAGTCTCCTAAAAATACAGTAAATCCTGTAACTGATCTCCTTGTTGTGGGACAAGTTGCCCAATCACTATCTGCAAAACCAGAAAGACAAATTTTAGAATTTGATGGATAAAATAAACCTTGAGCAGGGCATGATTTTAAGTATTGAAGGATGCGAGTTGCAGCCTTGTAGTGAACATGTCTTGGTTTAGAGACATGTTGACTTAATTGTTGCACAGCAAAGGCTATGTCAGGCCTTGTTGTGGTTAAATAAATAAGTCTACCTACTAGTCTCCTATATTGAGTTACATCATCAAAATATTCAGATTCAGTACAATGCAACATCAAAGATAAATCATAAGGTGTCAAAGACGGTTTAGCAGCTAACATACCTGTGTCACTTAACAGTTCAAGAGTGTAATTTCTTTGATTTAACATAATACCAGAAGTAGAACGAGCAACCTCTAGACCAAGAAAATATCTAAGTTGTCCTAAATCTTTAATTTTGAATTTGTCATTCAAAAAAGATTTTACAAGTTGAATCTCACTAAAATCATTACCTGTAAGTACTATGTCATCAACATATATCAATAAAGCAGTAAATTTATTGTTGCAGGTCTTAGTAAAAAGGGAATAATCAGCATTAGAATGGGAATAACCAAGAGAAATAAGGGAATCGGAAAGTTTGGAATACCATTGTCGGCTTGCTTGTTTAAGCCCATAAATGGACTTATTAAGCTTGCAAACTTTTGTAGAGCTAGAAGCAGAATGAGCAAGTTTATAGCCGGGAGGAATGGTCATATAAACTTCTTCATTCAAGTCACCATGCAAAAACGCATTGTTGACATCCAATTGTTCTAAAAACCAATTATTAATAGAAGATAAAGCAAGTAGAGTTCTTACAGTGGTTAATTTGGCAACGGGCGAAAAAGTTTCAAAATAATCAACTCCTTCAAGTTGAGTATACCCTTTAGCCACCAATCGTGCCTTGTATCTTTCTATAGTACCATCAGCATTGTACTTAACCTTATATACCCATTTGCAACCAATGGGAATCTTACCATGTGGAAGATCAACAATGGACCAAGTGTGAGTAGATTCAAGAGCTTGTAATTCAAGATGCATTGCATTTGACCAACATTCATGTTTACTAGCTTGACTATAAGAACTAGGTTCAGTTATTGAAGAAACATTTAGACAAAAAGTTTTATAAGAATCAGCACATTTATCATAAGATAAAACAGAACATAAGGGAAATCCAGAAACAAAAGAATTTTGGGGAGGATTTTGTTGAAACTTGAGAAGATCGCAGTGAAAATTTCTAAGATAAGAAGGTATGTTAGTTGTCCTAGTTGATTTTCTAAGAATTTGAGTAGGTACAGAATGTGGTGAAGGTGAGGCAGATTCTGGAGATTGTTGATTAGGTGATGCAGATTCTGAGGAATTATCAGGGGATGAAGGGTCAGAAGGTGGTGGGTTATTATAGTGGATAGGAGCCGAATGAAGAGGTTCAAGGTCAGTAGAGTCGACATGAATTTGAGGTATGGGAGGAATAGGGTGATGATCATGACTTTGAGAAAAAGGATAAATGTGCTCAAAAAATACTACATTTCTAGAAACAAAGAACTCATTAGTGTGTAAATCATATAAAAAATATCCCTTAGTCCCATTTCTATACCCCAAAAAAACAGATTTTCTAGAACGAGCATCAAATTTTGTACGATGATTATGTAAAGTTGAAGCATAAGCAAGACAACCAAAGCATTTTAAATGAAGAAGAGTAGGATGCTGATCATGCAACATGAAATAAGGGGTTTTGTTATGAAGAAAAGGAGATGGCAATCTATTGATTAAATGAATAGCATGTTGTATAGAAAAATGCCAAAAGTTATTAGGTAAATGAGCTTGAAAAGATAGGGATCTAGCTACATTAAGAATGTGTTGGTGTTTTCGTTCAACAATACCATTTTGTTGCGGGCACTCAACACATGATCTTTGATGTAGAATTCCTTTTGAATTGTAAAAATCATGCATCAAAAATTCAATACCATTGTCACTCCTCAAACACTTTAATTTTGTTGAAAATTGAGTTTCAATGTAGGAAAGAAAGTTAACAATGTGACCTCTAGTTTCACTTTTATTTTTCATTAAAATAACCCAAGTAAACCTACTATAATCATCAACAAGAGTTAAAAAATACTTATGACCTGAAATAGAAGGAATATAATAGGGACCCCAAATATCAACATGCAAGATTTCAAAAATTTTAGAAGATTGAGTAGTACTAATACTATAGGGTAATCTCTTTTGTTTAGAAAAATGACAGGTATCACAAGGTAAATCTTTATTAAACTTGTAAGTAATAAAAGGGAATTGAGAAGCAATACACTTGTGAACATTATCAGAGATGTGGCCTAATCTATGATGCCAAAGAGTGGCAGTATCAGTCAATGAAAAAGCATTATTACAAGAAAAATTTACTAAAGGTTCAAAAAGAGTGGCCTGAGCTCGGAAGACATAGAGATCTCCATGCCTATCAGCTGTACCAATCATTCTCTTGGGGGAATTCTGCAAAATAAAACAGCCAACATTAGTAAAATTTAAATGACAATTTGAGGAATCAATTAATTTTGTGACAGAAATTAAATTAACATTGAAAGCAGGAATATAATAAACATCTTTCAAAATAATTAAATCTGAAAGTTGAACAGTTCCTGAAATAGTAGTATTAATGGTTTGACCATTAGGCAATCTCATAGTTATAGGTGAAACCGTAGAAACAGATGTAAAATTTTTAAAATTAGAAGTGATATGATGAGTGGCACCTGTGTCTATTACCCAGTAGACAGGTGACTTACCCATTACAGGAGAAGAAATAGAATTGATGTGAGGAACTTGAGTAATGGCATTGGTAGAAGCTGTAGATTGAGCAGAATTCGATGTTGAAGCAAGATTTGTTTGAAGTAATTGAAGAATTTGATTATACTGTTCTTGAATTGCAGCCAGAGAGGGTTGATTAGCATCTTGTTCATCATTTGTGGAATGGGGAGAATCTGATCCAGTAGCATTATTTAGAGAAGGTTTGGAACTTTTATAGTGATAACCGGGTGGATATCCATGTTTCACGAAACAATTTTCCACAATATGATTATTCCTACCACAATGAGTACAGACCCTATTTGATTGTTGACCACGACCAGACCCATAATTTGAACGGCCCCGACCACGATTACCAGAGGAATTTGAGCCTCTGCCGCCTCCAAAACCATTATGATTTTGAACTTGCATTGCTAAGGTTTGATTTTCAGGTGAAATTTCAACAGAATTATGATTACCCAATTGTCTTTCTTGACCAAGAACTAAAGAAAAAGTTTTGTCTATGGGAGGTAAAGGGTCAAGCAGCATAATTTGCGAACGAACATGAGAAAATTGGTCGTTAAGACCTTTGAGAAATTTAATCACTCTATCTTGATCCTTATATTTTCTAAGGTCTGTGGCAGCACCGCAAGTGCATTGAATTGCACATGTACAGTCACGAATAGGACGAAAAGAGTCGATTTGCTCCCATAAAGATGTTAATTTTGTAAAATAAGTGGAGATATCAAGATTACCTTGCTGAAGCTTAGCTAAATCATCTTGAATATCAGAAATCTTGAAAAGATCTCCCTCTGAAAAACGATTCTCCAAATTTTTCCAGACAAGATGTGCATTATCGATCCAGAGAATAGATTGAGCAATACCTTCAGAAATTGATCTCTGTAGCCAAGAAAGCACCATGTTGTTGCAGCGGATCCAAGGATCGTGAAGAACATGAGCAGGAGCTGGTTGAACGAAAGTTCCATCAACAAATTTCAATTTATTTTTGGAAATCAAAGCAACTTTCATGGCACGAGACCAAGAATTGTAGTTTTTGCTATTAAGCAAAGGTGTAACAAGGATCAACGAAGGATTCTCGTTAGGATGAACATAATACGGATTCGAGGGATTGGTTGCATAATCTGAAAATTGGTTGTCACCCATGGCTGAAATTGGGAAAAAGATAAGGGAAAAGAAAATTGGTAATAATCAACAAAGATGAAAGAATTTCTGGAACGGTGTCGAAAACGAAAATCAAATCAACGAAGAGGATGAGGAGAAAGTTGCAGAATTTGATAGAATAAGAAAGGGGAATTAGGGTTCTTGGTAAAAATTCAAAAAATGGACGGTATAGAAAAAGAAAGGAAGAAGGAATTGGATTTGAGAATCTTTCTCTAAGAAAGAAAAAAGAAATTGAAGGCTGATACCATATTAGAAAAGTAAAAGGAGAAATATTTCTGAATATACCTCATGGGTTTTCATTGATAATTTGTGAATGTTACAACTTACTCATTGAAGAAGAAGACTCAATGATCTATTTATACAATAGGAAACCCAAGGAAAACCTTAACAAACTAAACCAAAAATCTAGGAAAAAGTCCCAATTAACTAACTAAACAATGACTCCTAATTAACCAAATAATAAACCACAAAATACAATTATATTGAAAATAATACTGAATTATTTTATTAAAGGAGAGAAAGAAGACTAAGGTTAAAATAACTTCCAAGTATCCACCGTAACTTGGGTGTTTGGTTCGTCAAGCTCAGAATATTAAACATGCACTTAATGGAAGCTAAGGTAACCTATCATTATTTAATTTTTTTGAAAATTTTAATTTTCGCAATTTTTTTCTTGTTTTTGTCTTATGGATACAATCCCGCATTTTGAATATCTGATTTTTATTATTAAGGCTCATACTTTTTGTCTCTCTACAAAATTTTCAAGTTGGTAATATCTGAGAGTTTGAATGATCTAGATCATTGAAGTGTAATTGCTCATAAAAGCACGAGAAAGTTCAGGAGACACACAGAGACAAGTAGGAAAAATAATGTTTTTTGAGGTGTAACAACTCAACTTCTAGTTACCGCAGCTAGTGAGAAATTTAAGCCTAAATCTTTTTTTTTGTCAAATAGTCTAATGGCTTGAAATTCCACTTTTAAGATGAATAAGTGGGATGACCGGAATTCGAACCCCGATCCCCAATATAATAATGCAAATGTCCACCAATTTAAATCTAAATTTTACGATAGTATAATTTTTATTCTATATTATATGAGAGTATCCGGTGTAATTTCTTATTTTATAAAACTTGCATATTTATTCTATATAATGGATCGGTTTGAACATTTATTCATATTAAGGCAATATCTATTGATACTTTGAGTCTTCTCAAGCCACCCTGAATATATTTATTTTTGCTAAATCCCTTTGAGCCATAAAAAAGTTGTTGACTATTTGATGTTGGCTGCATTTTGGTAAAACAATATTTAGGCAGGATGTGGTATGTAATGTTACAACATCATGACCTGACGTGAGCGCGCCAGCTGGCGGCAGCATTTAATGCGCGCGGGTTTTATTTTTAGAGAAGATCTTTTCTCTTACATATCAGTTCTTGGCTTGTGCATCAAGGAAGTTTTATTTCCTAAACAGATCTTTTGCTCAGAGATTGGTTTGGGAATTATTATGAAGAATTATATTTTCTAAACGTATCTTTTTAAGATATGGTTTTATTTTATATTTGTGAGCTGGATCTTTCTCATGGGCAAAGCTACTGAAGCCCAAATTTAATCAGCTTTATATTGAAGAATCAAAACCTAATTTAGGCAGTTGTTCAAGCGATATTGTTGAGTCTAGCCGTATTAGGATTCGTGTGTGTGCTTGTGTTTTGTGAGCCTTTCTTGTATCTCTTTGATGCAAGCTTAGGACTGTGTGTTCTATTGAGTTGTAATCACAATTGTCTCTGAAGCTTTTAAGCAAGGAGATAGTTGTTGTGTGTGTGTCCACTCCAAAGCTTTTAAGCAAGGAGTTTGGATCTTAGTGCGTGTGTATCACTTGAAGCCTTTAGGTAAAAGTGATCTAGTGTCTAGGAGAGTGTCTCCATCACAGTGGTTGAATTAACAATAGTGCTGTCTGTACTATTGAGCTTAAGGAGTGAGTTGGGAACTCATACCTAGGAGTTCCTAGGTAGAAGGACATAAGGATAGTTGCTAGGTGATAAGTTGTAAACGAGGAGTTTGCTGTAAGACTTTGAACTAGGGCTATTAGTGGAATTCCTCCTGGATTGGTATCCCCCAGACGTAGGTGCGCCGAACTGGGTCAACAAATCTCTGTGTGTTTATTTATTTCTGCACTATTTACTATTTTACGATTTGTCTATTAAAGCTGGTAAAAGTGTTGTAACATCGTGTACAACATCTTGTACTGGTGTGCCAGAATTTTCAATTGGTATCAGAGCAAACAGTTAGTGAAGTGGCTAGTGGTAGCATTGCAAGAAGGTTAAGAAACAGAAAAGGGAAAGTTGCTGATGTGGTAACTGAGGTTGTGCCTAAGGCAACCCCATCCAAGAAGAAAAAGGTGATTGGCCCTAGCAGAAAGCCTAGCAAAGTTGAAATTGCTAGTGAAAAGAAGAAAGCTAGTGGGAAAAGAAAGCATGTTGAAGCTGGAGACTCTGACTATGAAGTGGAAGAGGATGTGCCACACATTGCATCCAACATTGTGTCCTCTGCTAAGAAGACAAGTCAGAAGAAATTTCGCAGAGCTGCTATACCAGAACTTGATGTGGTACATGATGTGCCAAACCTTCTGTCTACTGGTAAGAAGAAAATTGGTGGAAGGATTATTCCCCAAAATGTTCCTGATGTCCCCATGGACAACATTTCATTCCATTTCATTGAGAGTGCTCAGAAGTGGAAGTTTGTGGCTAATAGAAGGTTGGCTTTGGAGAGGGAGCTGAGTGCTGAAGCCTTGGAGCAAAAGGAGATTATTGCTCTCATTGAGAAGGCTGGGTTGATGAAGACTGTGTCTGGCATTGGTGAATGCTATGAGAAATTGGTCAAGGAATTCTTGGTCAATATACCTGAAGACTGTGATAATCCTCTGAGCAAAGAGCACCATAAAGTGTATGTGCGAGGTAAATGTGTTCATTTTTCTCCTGCTATTATCAACAAATTTCTGGGGAACAAAGAAGATGGCTATGCTGAATTGGAGGTCACCAACACTCAGGTCTGCAAGACCATCACAGCTAATCAGGTCAAGGTTTGGCCAATGAAAGGTAAAGTGCCCTCTGTCATGCTCTCGGTTAAATATGCCATCCTTAATAGGATTGGCACTGTAAATTGGGTTCCCACTACCCACACCTCTGATATTGCTACTAGCCTAGCTAGGTTTGTATATGCTGTTGGTACTGGTACTGAGTTCAACTATGGGGCTCATATTTTTGAGGAAACTGTGCAACATGCTAAGTCATGGGCTGTTAGAATGCCTATAGCTTATCCATCTCTTATCTGTGGAATCATTTTAACTCAACACCCCACTATTATAACTGCTGATGATGAGGTGAGTAAGAGGGAATCTCCTCTTGATTTTCACCCTAGACTGTTTGAAGGAACACATGCTGCAGATATTGAGATTACAGGCCCTTCTGTTGCTGCCCCTACTGGTTCTGGTTCTATGAGCAGGAAGGAGATGATAGCTTCTTTGGAAGCAGCTTGCAGAGCTCTAGATGAAAAGAAAAAGAGCCTTGAGCAAGTGATTGTGGCTCTTAAGCAAGAAGAAGCTGCTGAAGAGGGTGAGCAGGTGCAGGTTGGACAAGAAGGAGGTGATCAAAGTGAGGATGGAGGCACTGAGGAGCTGGAGCTCTCAGATGCTAGTGCTGATTTTTAGTGGTTGTATTCCACCTTTATGTGTACTTTTTTAAAGTTGTTTATGTTTCTGGCTGTAATTCTGGTACTTATGTTCTTCTGTTGGGCTATGCCCTGGATATTTTAAGCACTCCCTAGTGCATTTGGATGTAATAGTACTTAGTACTCTGTGATCTGTGCTGCTACTACTCTATTTTGGCTCCCAACAGCATCTTTGTCAAATTTGTGGTAAAAAGGGGGAGTAGAAAGTTACAACATTTGTTTCCACATGTTCTCTGGTAGTAGTTTAGTTGTATGTGGTAGCTGGTAGTAGATGTATGGTACTCTGGTAGTGGTAGATGTTCTGTGCTGAAATGATCTGTCATGATATGCCTATGTGTTAGTACCTGATTGATATGCATGATCCTATGTGTTAGTCTACTATGCACCATTTCAGGGGGAGTACTATGTATGTGATGCAGGGGGAGATGTTGTATGTGATGTTGGAACATTCTGTTCGTGTAATCCATGCTTATGTTTGTGATCACTTAAGGCGATGTAGTTTTCTGTGCTTCTGCTGTTGTATGCCTCTGATATGCTCTAAAGATACGACTGAATTCTGATCTAATGTTTTCCATGAAGGAGTAAGGTTGGAAATTATTTTTGAAGATGTGCTACGCTTCTCTTCTTTTGTGTGTTTATGTTGATGTGAAGAAGTGTTAGTGATGTATGTATCTTTGTTGCTTCTCTGTGTGATCCCAAGTTGTTTTAGCCAAAAATTTGCCAAAGGGGGAGTTTGTTGACTATTTGATGTTGGCTGCATTTTGGTAAAACAATATTTAGGCAGGATGTGGTATGTAATGTTACAACATCATGACCTGACGTGAGCGCGCCAGCTGGCGGCAGCATTTAATGCGCGCGGGTTTTATTTTTAGAGAAGATCTTTTCTCTTACATATCAGTTCTTGGCTTGTGCATCAAGGAAGTTTTATTTCCTAAACAGATCTTTTGCTCAGAGATTGGTTTGGGAATTATTATGAAGAATTATATTTTCTAAACGTATCTTTTTAAGATATGGTTTTATTTTATATTTGTGAGCTGGATCTTTCTCATGGGCAAAGCTACTGAAGCCCAAATTTAATCAGCTTTATATTGAAGAATCAAAACCTAATTTAGGCAGTTGTTCAAGCGATATTGTTGAGTCTAGCCGTATTAGGATTCGTGTGTGTGCTTGTGTTTTGTGAGCCTTTCTTGTATCTCTTTGATGCAAGCTTAGGACTGTGTGTTCTATTGAGTTGTAATCACAATTGTCTCTGAAGCTTTTAAGCAAGGAGATAGTTGTTGTGTGTGTGTCCACTCCAAAGCTTTTAAGCAAGGAGTTTGGATCTTAGTGCGTGTGTATCACTTGAAGCCTTTAGGTAAAAGTGATCTAGTGTCTAGGAGAGTGTCTCCATCACAGTGGTTGAATTAACAATAGTGCTGTCTGTACTATTGAGCTTAAGGAGTGAGTTGGGAACTCATACCTAGGAGTTCCTAGGTAGAAGGACATAAGGATAGTTGCTAGGTGATAAGTTGTAAACGAGGAGTTTGCTGTAAGACTTTGAACTAGGGCTATTAGTGGAATTCCTCCTGGATTGGTATCCCCCAGACGTAGGTGCGCCGAACTGGGTCAACAAATCTCTGTGTGTTTATGTATTTCTGCACTATTTACTATTTTACGATTTGTCTATTAAAGCTGGTAAAAGTGTTGTAACATCGTGTACAACATCTTGTACTGGTGTGCCAGAATTTTCAAAAGTATTCATTTTATTTCGGTGAAATCATATTATAAGCTTTATAGACCTGAATAATTAATTTGCTTACCCTCTTGTTTTGGAAACTTTTTTTTTTTGAAAAGGCCAATTTTTTTTATTAAAGTGGCATAAGACATGCCACAAACAAAGCAACGATAAACTAGCAACCTATTAAATTTGGGTAGAGGTACAAGAGAATTTACTTTCTTTTTTTGACAAAAGGTACAAGAGAATTTATTTTTTTTTTTGGTAGATAGCCTAGTGGCTTTGAAAATCCACCTTAAAGATGGATAAGTGGAGTGTTTGGGGTTCGAACCCCGGCTCCTGCACATATAGTGCGATGTCCCAACCAATTGAGCTAAGCTCATGGGGAGAATTTATTTAATTATCACAAATGAGTAAAATTCTTTTTTTTTTTTTTGGGTACAACAAATGAGTAAAATTCTAAATTTTATTAATATAAAACCTCAACCACAAATATTGTAAATGTGAAGGAAATATTATCATCGATATTGAAGTTTGAACAAAGGCTTCAATTCTATGACTGATATTATCTCTAATCATTATTCATTATTTAAGATAAATTATTAAACAAATAGAATTTCAATCTTCCTCATTTTTTTTTGTGTGAATGGATCTTACTCAATTTGAAGTTCTGAACCAGAAAACTCATAAATCCATGAACCCAGAATTTCAATCTTACTCATTTTAGTTTTTGGAATAATTATAAGTCATCTCTTTTACATAATAAAATCATAAGTGTTTACCTAATTATAGGTCATCTCAAATATTTGACAAAAATTGGCTTATAATTAAAAAGAGG
This sequence comes from Trifolium repens, assembly GCA_030408175.1. Taxonomy (NCBI): domain Eukaryota; kingdom Viridiplantae; phylum Streptophyta; class Magnoliopsida; order Fabales; family Fabaceae; genus Trifolium; species Trifolium repens. The sequence continues at coordinate 13,175,101 of CP125850.1, forward strand.
AAAATGCTAAACAATGCCCCCGGGGCAATGGTTAAACATATTAAAATAGAAATTTTATTTTGAAATGTGTGCATTCAACACTTTGAAAATGTAAAAAGTTATCCGGAGGCACTGTTTAGCATGACCCTTAAAAAGATCATGTTTATTTTCGAAATAATCTTCTTAAACTACACATTCTAACCAATGCTTTAGTACCACAATGGATGAACATTTGGTAAATTAACCAATCTTTTTTTTTTTTTTTTGGGTACACAAATCTCTTTTTATTTGCATATATATAATATATAAGGCACAACCTTCAATACAGAACCGACACATTTATTCGACACAAACAAATTAAGGATGAAGAGAAGCAAATATACATGCTTGATACATGCCAATACAAACAAACATCACACTAAATATAAAGATTAACACATAATTTTTTCCACATAAGCCAACCCCATTAGACCATAAGTCTTTATTTAAGATATTTTCTTTATGATTTATAGAGCCACTTTTTCCCCTTTGAGAAGATGAGCATCAATATCTCTAGTGCATTTGCTAAGATAGTCCATCCAGCCATTTGGAGCATCAATATCTTCATTGATCTTCTCATATTCAATAGTCCATTTAACACCAGCATGGTCACCCTTATCAATTACTTGAACGATAAGCTTAAAGACTTTATAGTGCTTATCAATATCTCCACCGAATAACTTGAATCTGAGCTTTTTGTTCTGTTCATCAACTTCTTCAAGATTATCATAACATGTGTGTACCTCACCATCTAATATGATTTCACCCCAATTAATAATAATAATAACAATAATAATAATAATAATAATAATAATAGAATAATAGTATAGGAATATATAGAAAACACAATTACCTATGACATAAGTCCAGTGTTTAACCGAATCAGTGTCATGCCAGTCTTCACCTTCATGAAGCTTGGTATGATGAATTCTTTCACAAGCGTTTTGCAATTCATGAAGTTCTGATGAGAATAGTTTGAAGAATCTTTCAGCGGGTGTTTTGACTCCAAGTTCAGAAGTAAGTTTACCAGCAAGCACCATTTTTGGAAAGATAATAGAATTAAGAGATGTTATGTATGATATGAAGAAAGTGTATACAACCGCATGCCTTTATATAGCAATTGGATTAGACTATATACAATAAAGCCAACAACTAAATCATAACAAATCATAAATACAAACAATCAATTTCTCTTATTTATTTATTTTTGGTATGGAGAGAAGCATAGTCACATAATTCTTCTCAAAGGTGACGAACTGCGAATTGGTTCGCGCGTACCAATTCAAGGTACTTTTGCGAATTGGTTCGTCGTAATTCTCTTCGAATTCTTTAAAACCTAAGTACCGACGAATCAACTAAAATCAAATAAGAACAAAATATAAAATGTTGAGATTGATTTAGACTTAGCTGTAAATATGATGGTTACAAGTATAACATCATTTTTTTTTTACAGCAAGTATAACATCACTTGTACAATGCATTTTGTACAATGTATATTGGATTTGAGTTATATATTGGAACATCTAACAAATTGTTTATTTCCAACTTTGATTACCTCTCAATATTAGTTACACTTCTTGGTGTGTGACTTGTTTTCCCTCTATGATACACGAAACACATGTGCTATCACTATCAGCATACATTCAAGTTTTATTTGATGGAAATTTGATTCTCAATTTTAAGATTAATATAAACTTTAGATTAATATTATTAATTAACTAAATTTAATACTAATTAATATTTTCATCAAATATTTTATTTAATTTTTTATTAACAATGTACCGATTAGCGTACCGACTATGTATACCCCTGACGTATCGAATTCTTTAAAGGTAGCATATCGCGTACCGAAACAAATTACGATACGAATTGTGTGACTATGAGACGAAGTGACATACACACACAACTGTGAGTAATGTTATCAAATTACGTATTAATTACACGAAGACACGTACAAGTCTATATTTTCCAATTCGGTTTATTCTCCAATTCGAGTTTTCATGTGTTCACCACCATCTTCTTCCTCCTCTGTAGGTAATTCCTCATTGGCGCTACCTCCTTCCTTCGACGGCCTAATGATTCTAATGTCTTTGGTTTTGCAATTTTACGTCGATTCAGTTTGTTGTTGTTTGAGGTCACCAATTTCGCATCTCTAGCCACTATATATTATAATATTATTTTAGTAAACTAAACCCACTATATTATTGGATCTCATACGTGCAATATGATTCTTTGTGCAATTAAAATATATATCACGTTTTCAAGTTTATATACTAAAAAGAAAATTAATACAATAATAAGAGAAATGGATCTCTTTATTTTGTTCTTTAATATTTTTTCAAGTTTTCAATCCCAACTATTAACAAATTTTATTTTCGTTTTCGTATATTCTAAAAGAGAAATTATATTAGAATACATCTAATATATACACATTGTACTATTTACATTTTTTTAAAATTTATATGAGAAGTAAAAATTTTATTTGTCAACCTATTTCTTCGTGTCTGTTGGGCATTCTTGTTCTCAAATTCTCTTATTATTTTCGAAACATTTGTAGGTTTCAAGGTTTGTCTCCAACTCAAAGATGGTTCCAGTGAATATTGGTCCACAAGATTGATTTTAGAGTGTTTATATAAACTCGTCATCACTCTCTTGACGTTGAATTGTATGGCTCAAAGGAGTCTTTGAATCGGTCAGTGTCGTTGGTGGTCGGTTCTTTCAGCATCTTTAAATGTAAAGGTTTATACAACACTTTTTTCTATACAGTTTCACATCAATATGTAGGTTCGCTAGATAGTGCCTATGTGTTAATGTTGCTAAGGTTTTTACTAGACCACTTTTGTTATATTTGAATTGTCCGTATATCTGCTTTGGTTGATTTGTAACTTGATTGTTTTCATTTTAATCTATCAAAAGTGTTGTAGAAGGTTTCTCATGTGCAACCCATTTGCTAAATATGTCAAACAAGTGATTAACATGGGAAGCGAAATTCTATACGGTACATTAGATAATTTCTAATGTACCGGTACATTAGGATATTAAATTAATAGTTAAATAGATGTTTTATAAAATAAATTATTTATCAATACTGTCAACAATATAAAATTTGATATTTTTTAAAATTTTATTCACCATAATAGTCAATATTGAATTTTTTAAATTAGTGTGATGCTTATAAACAATGAAATTGTATTTTTTTCATGTGATATTATTATCTCTAAAATACAATAAACGACTAATACACCCCCCCCCAAATTGTAACTTTCCTGTTTCAGGACTTACTTTCTTAAATAATATTCAGCTTTTATTCAAAAAAATAAAATAAACGACTAATAGTTATTTAATTCATAAAAATAATCTTTATTTTATTAATTTATAACATAATGTACCGGTATTCTAATGTACCATAAAAATTCCCTAACAATATACATTTTTATAATTAAAGAACCAATTGGTTATCTCCACTTTGTATTACAAAAGTTCTTCTCTATTAAAAAATGTTTTATAAAAAGTATGATTTTTGGAAGAAAAAAAAGTTAACAAAAATCATATCATTAGGATGAACATTACCTGATGCATCTATTAAATTTATAAAGTGGCGTGCAAAAACTCTCCCCTCCTCTCCTTTTCAAGTCCAACATTAATAAGATGTTTCACATCATTTTCTCATATTTCTTTTACAATGATGAGAGGATCCTATATAGTCCGACAATAAGATTACCATTTCACCTAATTAGTTGTTTTTTCCGGTGGTCATTTCAATTAGTTGTTCCCACTAATCCAAAGGTGGCAAATCATGAGTGTAAATTTATTATATAAAACAAAAGATTAAAAAAATAAAAAAATATATATAAACTGTGAGATATACTCTATCCATTCATAATTTAAAAGATATTTATCTAGAAGTTAATAAGAACAATCTATATAAATAGATTTACATGTAAAACACACAACTAACCTGTAATCATATTTTATTTTACACATATGAATTGTTCTCGTTAGCTGAAAAAGATAGTTTAAAAAATTTAAATAAAAACTTAAATTAAACAAAAAATTGTGTAAACCCATACATATGATGAAAGCTGTCAAAACTAATAAAAGTATAACTTGAGTGCCCTCACGTGTAGCATCTGAAATTATTTTCATTTTTAAAACATTAAAATTTACTCAAGTTTGAATATTTGTTTTTTAATTGAACAAACAACTTTGTTGATGCAATTATCATGCAATGTAGTTGAGAGTTAGATGGTTGAGGTTGAGGTTGAGGTTGAGGTTGAGGTTGAGGAAAATTTTTTAAGTGCTCAAAAATATAGGTTGAAAATTTACTTTTATAGTAGAAATCTGCATCTGAGAGATATACTGAAAACACTATAAAAGTCAAACTCTAAAGGTTAAAATAAATTCTAACAACTAATAAGTTCTGAAGAGCTTCTGAAAAGCTTCTAAGCAAGTCAACAAAAGCCAATGCCATGAGCAAGGCCATCAATAAAAATCAAGAGATATCATTTAGATCCGAAAATGAGTCCTGAAGTTGAATCCAAATATTGAAGAGAGCATGCTTCATCGAAATTCTAAAGTGACAGTGACAAGCATTGTACTTCTCTGAAGAGCCTGCTCCTAGGATTGAATTTTTTTTCCTTTTTTCACTACAAAAAAAAAAGAATAATTTAGTGGCTACCAAAATCGTCTGGGAAGTGTAAAAAACGGCCGGAAAGTTAAAAAAACAACAGATTTAGCGGCGGCCAAAATCGGCCAGTAAATTTGCCCCTAGTATCACTTACCGGCGGCCACTCCCGCTGCAAAATAAAGGCGTCACAGCTGGCAGGTTTGAGCTACATTTACCGGCGGCCACAGCCGCCGCAAACTCACCATTTTATTTTAAAAAAATATATATTTTATTTAAATTTATGTTTATTAAAATTATTTAAATTTATAAATTTATGTTTATTTAAATTATATCCAACCTCATTTCTTTATTTTTTATTTTTTATTTTGTATGCTTATCTCTGTTGAGATGTTAATCCATAGTCTAAGAGTGTTAGTTAGCTAAGTGGTTAGTTAGTTAACAAATTAGTTGGTTGTTTTGTTAGTTACAAGTTAGTTACTTGTGCTGCAAGTAAGTGTATATAAACTAGTTGTAATCTTTGTTTTTTTCATAACTAATGAATAAGTGATTGCAACAAAACACTCCTCTCTAGTTTCTCTCTAATTCCTTTCATCATTTTCTGTTATACTTAGAAATTGAAAGTGTTTCAATTTCAAGAGTGTGTGTGTGTGATCATTGGATCAACCTCATGTGTTTGTGTGTGTACATTGTTGCGCTAATAATTGGTATCAGAGCTCCGGTTGGGTTTAGGGAAACACGAGAGTTATTGTGAGGAAAACACTGGGAAACACGAGAGATTTGTGTGTGTTCTTGAAGGTTTTGTGATCTGCAATCATGAATACGAATGGTAATGGGTTTCCATCAGCACATTTCTTGATTCTTGATGCAAAGAATTGGGAAAGATGGAGTGCTATGATGAAATCGTTGTTTGGATCTCAAGATGTGTTTGAGATAGTGCAAAACGGTTATGAAGATCTTGCTGCAAATGCCACAGATGCTCAAAGAACTGCATTCAAGGATGCAAAGAAGAAGGATTGTAAGGAATTGTTCTACATACAACAATATGTTGATACTCAGAATTTTGAAAGAATCTCAAAAGCAACAAAGTCAAAGGAAGCATGGGATATCTTGGTGAAATATCATGATGGTGGTGATAAAGTGAAACAAGTCAAGCTGCAATCTTTAAGGAGAAAATAAGAATTGATGCTGATGGAAGAAGATCAGAAAATTGCAGATTATTTCTCAAAATTGATGATGGTGGTGAATCAAATGAGGACTTGTGGTGAAACTTTCACAGATCAACAGATTGTAGAAAAGGTATTGAGAACCTTAACCCCCAAATTTGACTTTATAGTGGTAGCAATTCAAGAGTCTCATGATACTAGAGATATGAAAGTAGAGGATCTGCAAAGTTCATTAGAAGCTCATGAGATTTTGGTTCTTGATAGAGGCTCAGAAAGAACAATGCAACAAGCTTTATATGTGCAATCAAAGAATGGTGGTAAAGATAAGAACAAATGGAAGAAGGGAAAAGAGAAATGGCTCAAATCAAAAGGAAAGATTGATGACAAGACTGAATCTAGTAAAGGAGGAGGTTCTGTGAACAATCAAAAGAAGAAATTTGATAAGAGCAAGATTAAGTGCTATAATTGTGAGAAATTAGGGCATTTTGCAGATGAATGTAGATCTGGAAAGGGTGGTAAGCAGCTCAAAAGTGATGAAGAAGCCAAGATAGCACAAAGTGATGATCAAGTGAAAGAGAATGTGCTGTTAATGATGGCTACAACATGTGAGAATAATCCACTGTATCAAGAATGGTACTTGGATTCAGGGTGCTCCAATCATATGACAGGTAACAAATGATGGCTCTCTGAATTTGACTCAAACAAGAGGACAAGTGTGAAGCTTGCTGATTGCAGTAACCTTAAAGCTGAAGGTATTGGCAATATTGTTATCAAGAGAGATGATGGCAAGAAAGCAGTCATTGAGAATGTATTATATGTGCCTGGTATGAAATGCAACCTGATGAGCATTGGTCAATTAATGGAGAAAGGTTTTTCTATCAACATCAACAAGGAATCACTGAAGCTATTTGATCCAGAAGGCAAATTGATTCTAGTCTCTGCATTGTCAAAGAATAGAGTGTATAAGTGCAATATTCTTGTTGATAAAGTCATGTGTATGTCATCTACCACCAATGAAGACTCTGACTGGCTATGGCATATGAGGTATGGTCATCTTAATTTTAGAAGCTTAAGTCAATTAAATTCTAAAAATTTAGTGATTGGCCTGCTTAAGATAGAATCATCTGCAAAGAATTGTGAAGTTTGCTTGAAGGGCAAGCAAAGTAGACTACCATTTGTATCTGAATTACCTATGAGAGCTAGTGATGCTCTAGGAGTGATACATTCAGATATATGTGGACCATTTGAAGTAGCAACTCTATCTGGCAACAAGTATTTCATCACCTTTGTTGATGAATATACAAGAATGATCTGGCTATACACAATTAAGTTGAAAAGTGAAGCTTTAGAGGTGTTTAAAATGTTCAAGCTCTTAGTTGAAAAGGAGAGTGGAAAATCCATAAAGATACTTAGAACAGATGGTGGAGGTGAATATACTTCTAAAGACTTTGAATCATTTTGTGTAAGTCATGGAATCAAGCATGAAGTCACTGCACCCTATACTCCTCAACATAATGGGCTGGCAGAGAGGAGAAACAGGACTATACTTGATATGGCTAGAAGCATGATCAAACAAAAGAAGATGCCTCATAAGTTCTGGGGTGAAGCAGTCAACACTGCAGTGTACATTTTGAATAAATGTCCAACTAAGAGGTTGAAATTGAAAGTACCAGAAGAAGCTTGGAGTGGAAGAAAGCCTAATGTGAAGCATTTGAAGGTGTTTGGCTCAATCTGCTACAAGCATATTCCTGATGCTAAGAGAGGTAAACTTGATGATAGAATAGAAACTATGATTTTCATAGGTTATCACTCTACTGGTGCATACAAGTTATATAACCCCAGAAATAATAAAGTTACAATGAGCAGAGATGTGAAAGTGGTTGAAAGTGAATTCTGGGATTGGGAAATTTCTAAAGACTCTAGCATTGATCATAGTCACATTCTTACTGATGTTGATATCATGGATTGGCCTGACAGTGATGGTGATATAAATGAGAATGGTGGGAATGATGTAGTGCCAGATAGTGATGAATAAAATGAGGGAGTAGCAACACCACCAGTTATTAGACAATTGCCTCAGAGAAATAGACAATTGCCTAGTAGACTTGCTGATTGTGAACTATTGACTGATAGTGCAGTTAACAATGAAGGAGAGTTACTTCATTTTGCATTACTAGCTGATGCAGAGCCAGTGAACATCAAAGATGCATTACAGTCAAGTGTATGGAAAGCAGCTATGATAGATGAGCTAAAATCAATTGAGAAGAACCAGACATGGGAGTTAGTGAAACTACCTAATGGTAAGAAGACAATTGATTTGAAATGGGTGTATAAAACAAAGTTGAATCCTGATGGAAGTATTTCAAAGCACAAAGCCAGATTAGTAGCTAGAGGGTTTCTTCAGAAATAAGAAATTGACTACAATGAGGTTTTTGCACCTGTAGCCAGACATGAGACTATAAGACTAGTAGTGACACTTGTTAATCTTAGAGGTTGGGGTCTATACCATTTAGATGTGAAATCTGCCTTTCTAAATGGTCCATTAGAAGAAAACGTGTATGTTAAGCAACCTCCAAGCTTTGAAATAGCAGGCAAGGAAGATAGAGTGTACAAGCTTCACAAGGCTCTATATGGCTTGAAACAGGCACCTAGAGCTTGGAATAAAAGAATTGATCAATTTTTGAGTCAAATTGGATTCAAAAAGTGCACAGTGGAATATGGAGTATATGTGAAGTGTTTAGAAAATTCAAATTCTCTAATCATTTGCTTATATGTTGATGACCTATTAGTGACTGGCAGTGATTCAAATGAGATAGAGAAGTTCAAGCTCACTATGAACAAAGAGTTTGAAATGACTGATTTGGGGGTATTGTCTTACTTTCTAGGAATGGAGTTTGTGAAAACTAGCAAAGGAATGATGATGCATCAGCACAAGTATGCATCAGAGCTACTTGAAAGATTTGAAATGGATAGTTGCAATCCAGTTTCAAATCCTTGTGACACAAATTCAAAGCTGGAAGAATGCAGTGAAGAAGAGGTAGTTGACTCAACTATGTTCAAGCAAATAGTAGGATCACTGAGATACCTATGCAATAGCAGGCCAGACATAAGCTATGCAGTAGGTGTTATTAGTAGATTCATGAATATGCCTAGGAAATCTCACTTGATAGCTGCTAAAAGAGTATTAAGATATGTGAAGGGCACTATCAACTATGGTTTGTTATTTCCTAAAAGTGATGCTGCAGCTCAAGTGGAGCTTATTGGTTATACCGACTCTGATTGGTGTGGAGATAGGATTGATAGAAGAAGCACATCAGGTTATGTGTGTATGCTGAATGGTGCATCAATTTGTTGGTCATTAAAGAAGCAACCAGTGACTGCTTTATCTTCATGTGAAGCAGAATATATAGCCAGTACATATGCAGCTTGTCAGCTGATATGGTTAGAATCCCTGATGAGGGAGCTAAAGTGCCAGCTGAAGCTACCTCTGAAGCTATTGATAGACAACAAATCTGCAATCAACTTAGCCAGAAATCCTGTATCACATGGCAGGTCAAAACACATTGAAACTAGGTTTCATTTCATCATAGAACAGGTCTTGAATGGAAAGATTGAAGTAGTGCATTGTCCCACTCATGATCAGATTGCAGATGCACTCACAAAGGCAATAAAGCTAGACAGGTTTGAAGCTTTGAGGGAAAGCTTAGGAGTTGTGAAGATTATGGATTAAGGGAGGGTGTTGAGATGTTAATCCATAGTCTAAGAGTGTTAGTTAGCTAAGTGGTTAGTTAGTTAACAAATTAGTTGGTTGTTTTGTTAGTTACAAGTTAGTTACTTGTGCTGCAAGTAAGTGTATATAAACTAGTTGTAATCTTTGTTTTTTTCATAACTACCGAATAAGTGATTGCAACAAAACACTCCTCTCTAGTTTCTCTCTAATTCCTTTCATCATTTTCTGTTATACTTAGAAATTGAAAGTGTTTCAATTTCAAGTGTGTGTGTGATCATTGGATCAACCTCATGTGTTTGTGTGTGTACATTGCTGCGCTAATAATCTCAACCTCATCATAAGCAACTACGTTGTTTTTTTATGATGCTTAATTAATCAAAAAAAAAATTAGATCTAAATAAAACAACAACAACATCATCATGTGCTTCATATGCAGATTTGTTGGGTCAAATTCAAACAGCAAAAACGCAGATTCAAACAACAATAAACAACAAACGCAGATTCGAGATTCAAACAAAATAAGCAACAACATCATCGATCATCAACAACAACAGAATAGAGAGAGAGAGAGAGAGAGAGAAAGAGAGAGGGGGAGAGATCTGAACAACAAAAGCGCAGATAAAAAACAACATCATCATATTCGATCGAGAGATATTAGAGAGATGAGATAGAGAGAGAGAGAGAGAGAGAGAGAGAGAGAGATTTTGTGAGAGTGATGAACCAATAGTTGTTGTTGTTGTGATTTTGTGAAAGTGAAGAAGTTGTTGTTGTAGATTTGGAGAGAGTGATTTTTTTTTCCAATAAGGGTGAGAGAGTGATTTTGAGATAGTGATTTGGAGAGAAAGAGAGATTTTGTGAGAGAAAAAGAAAGAGTGATTTGGTGTTGTTGTTGTTGTGATTTTTTAGTGAGAGAAAAAGAAATAAGGTGTAGAAAAAAAAATAACCGGTAAGTTCAAGGCTACCATTTTTTTTTAATTTCGTGTTACTTTGAGGCGGCCTAGGCCACCGATAAGTTCAAAGCTGATTTTGCAGCGGCCTAGACCACCGATAAATGGCTACGTTTTTTCAAAAATATTATTTTTTTGATTTTTTAGCTGCTTTGTGGCGGCTTAGGCGGCCGATATAAGTTATTGGCTGCCTAAGCGGCCGGTAAATTAATGTTTAATCCGTTGAAAAATTGGTGTTTTCTTGTAGTGTTTCTCTGTTGTATTAAATGGGCTTTGCGAGTATGTTCACAGTCAACGATGTTCTTAGACTTCATTTCCAAGAAATCTACAACAAATCTTAGCTTTCCAAGCTACAAAAAAGGATTTTCTTTACTAAGGAAATGGTCTAATCAATTGAAGAAAGAACTACGGTTCTATTCATGCAGGCAAAAGTCTTCGTCAACATCCTTATTCATTTCTCTTATTTATAGGGGACTTCGAGCAACGTGAAGACTTGCAATACTACTTTACAACTTCTGAACTCTAAAAAACTGACAAACACCGTAAAATCTATGAAGCAAAAACACTTAGATTGTATTCTTACAAACTTGTAATCTTAGAATATCTAAGTTATTTAGAATCAATTATGTGCTTATTTTCAGGGGCGGTGCTCTATGTTAGTGAGGGCTAATAAGTTTATGTGTTTTGCATTTTGCACTCCCTGGTTTTTTTTGTTTTGCACCACTTATTTAAAAATTCAAAATACTTTTTATTGCTCTCATTCTTATCTTCCAACTTCTTTCTAAAACTAAATTCTTTCAAACAAAACATCAAACCAAATACATACAATAGTGATAAATCCTCCAACATCCTTAAAACAACATTAAGGTAATCAATAAAAAAATCTATGGTTTAATGTTTGGGATTTTTTCAATAACTTCAATATTGATAGATTAGTTGATTGATTATTTAATTGAGGTTCTAATAACATATATGTGTGCTTTATTGGTTGTTTGTTTGTAGTTTGTAATTTAGTCCAAATACATCTTTGGATTTATGTTTTACGATTTCTATTTAAACCATCTAGAAATTAGTTCCAATTTAGGCATTTCGAAATCACAGTTTTCATGAAGATAATTTTTGTGTTGGTTATTGGTCTGTATATACTCAAGTGATAGATAAAAAGAATCGACGAACATCGAACAATGAAAAAATTAACCTTAAAATTGTGTATTTTTGTTGTTACTATATCAATACTTATGCACTATTTTATAGTTTTATTTTTTTATTTGATATATTTCTCTTTTTTTTTTACTTATTGATATATTTCTCATGCAATCAATACTTTTGTTATTTTAAAAGCAATGTTTATGTTGAAAGGTATTTGTTCAACAACATATATAAATAAATAATTAGTTAATTATTAAGCGAATTAAAAATATGAAACCGCGTAACGAATATAATTATTAAAATATTAAATAAAATTTTGCACCCCCTAAATCAGGGTCCGAGCACCGCCACTGCTTATTGTAAGCTTAGCACACAAATTATCTTTATATAAATCTGATCGAAAGTTGTAAGGCACTAGAAATCTTTTGATTAGTACATGCAGGGACGAACCTATGCCTAGGCCTAGTAATCTTTTGATTTCAACTTCTTATATATATATATATATATATATATATGGGGAATGTTAATGCACACCCACTCTTTTTTATGAAGGTGTGCATTAGCAACATACACCTTAGAATGTTGATGACAGGAATTTCTACGGTATTTTTAGCATTATTATTAGTAGTAAAACGACTAAGACAGACCCAAATACGAAGGAAAACCTACAAAAGCAGGAAAAAGCATCAAGACAGAGTCCAAGATGCAAAAAGACAAGAAAAAGCCCAAAAAGTGAAGAAATACAGCATTCCATCGCAGCACGATGTGTGCCATCGTGCCACGATGGCAGCTGCTTGCTTGCCAAGAAATCAGAAGCAATAAATCTGAAGAAAATCTTTCCATCGCACCACGATGCCCTATATCGCAGCACGATGGAGTAACTTGGCGTCCAAGCTGATGAAATGCACAGGATCAGTTATAAAATTGAACTGAATCTTCCCATCGCAGCACGATGCCTTGCTGAGGCCCATTACGAAAACTATAAATAGAGCCTTCCTCCTTCACAATTATCCATTCAGAAATAGTAGAACACTCTCTACTATAAGGAGAGGTTCATAGGAGCTTTATTGGGCATAGTTTTCTCCCCTTACGGGAAAACTAACTCAGCAAGGTATGATTTCTTTAGGCTTTTGTATTTAGGTTATAATTTCTTTATTGTAATTTAAATATGTAGTCTTTATTATTTATGCCTTAGGTTGTGGTGGAGAAGATGAACTCCCCAATGAATATTTGGAGTCTGTGATTGAGTCTAAGTTATAATAAATGATATTCAGTAATTATGTTTGTTATTTACTTTCATGCACTTTAAATAACGTATTCTCGTAATCTGGCCGGATAAGAGGGAGCGCCCATAGAATTGATATCAAGTTTCGACTTGGTATGGTCCGGATCTTGTAAGACCCGTAGAATTTCAATAGCAGAAATTAGAATTGAGATATATTAAATGATATTCTGCTATTTGTTTTATCGGCTTTCTGTTTGATTGTCTGTTTTGACAGCATTTTTGCTGAGATTGTGCCTGCGCGTTAGTTTAACATTTCAAAAATTGGCACAATGGTTTTATGAGCTTTAAATGATTTTAGAAATATTTTTGTCTCGTCGAAATGTTGAAAATAGTTTTCTAGTGGTTTTTGAGAAAACGGACAAAATATACCCGCTGTTTGAAAATTTTACAGTTTCTGATTTCCGTCAAAATTTAAATGGAGACTTTATATATCGACTGTGATGAGAATTTGATCTCATTATATTTTTCCGAGTTATGGAGCGAAAATTTATTCGGAATAAAATTTATTCGAAATTTTGTGAATTGTTTTAATTAAGTGGTTTACGGTAGAATTTTCTGTTTCCGTAAAGTTTATCGGTACCCGAGATACGATTCGTTTGAGCGCGGGGACTGAGCGAGATGAGGTGGCGCTAGATCACAAAATATCTAGATATTTATGGTAAGTTACTTGGTGACCAAGATTTGATCAATGGTTAGGAGTTAATCTTGCAACTTTATACTATGCAATCCAATGGCTAGGATTAAATGAGAAGATCTATAAGCCAAAGTCATGAGACTTTCCATTCCTTTTCTTTCATCACGTGAACTCCCTCTTTCTCTTGATCATCACAAAGACATTTCTTCTTAAGATTAGTAAGCTTAAAAATCCATTTTGTGGGAGATCTAGAAGGAATTAGGAGAAAAGCTTGGAATCAATATTAATCCTTGTAACTTGGAGGTGCTTATGAGCTAAGTTTTATGGTAAGAAAAATTCTCCTTTCTCATTTTCTCTCTTTGGCCGTGAGGCCTTGTTGATTGTTGGGAGGAAGTTTTAAATTTTTCCTTGGTTAATAACATTAGATCCATGAGAGTTAGTAACTATCCTTGCTAATTAGAGATAGATTTCATGTGTGAGTGCTACAAGATCCATGAGAGTTAGTAGCTAGGGTTTTTGAGGAAAAAATCTTAATTGATCAAGAACATGGATTTTTGCTTGGTGTTTGTGTTAATGATTTTGTTTTTGAGCTTTTAAGTAAAATGGATATGTGATAAATGGTTTGATTTTGAGAAACAAGAGAAAAATATTTGTTGTGTTCATGAGAAATTAGGGAAAAACATTTTGATTTTTGGATTGTGTTTGTAAATGTTTTGTTTGATCAAATGAATGATTTTGTGAACAAGAGAGTAGATGTTATGCTTTTGGAAATGAAACTTTTGAAACTTTGTTTTGGCCGTGGCATATTTAGTGGCTTTGTGTACATGATGTTGTCAAATTTTTAAGTCCTATGGGAAGGCATGATCATGGTTTTATAAGGAATGATTGAATGTGGTTTTGTTTGGAAACGAAAGTTTGTAATTTGTGTTTTGGGAGAACAAGTTAAATTGTAAAATTTTGTAAAGTTTTGTGCTTTGAATTGAAATGGTTTAGATTGTTCAGATAAGTGATTTTGGGGATTAAGTCAATAATACTATGCTTTTGAAAATGGAAAATTTTGAGTGCTAGCATGTTTTGTGGTTTTTGGCCGTGGCATATATAGGTATATGGCCATGACATTTCAAAATTTCTAAGTCCAAAATGATGAGTGAATGATCATTGCATTGGTGGATGATCATAGCTTTTGAAAGGATTGATTGTGGGGTTTTATTTGAAAATAAAACTTGTAACTTGTGGCTAGTAAACTTTTATTTTTGTGAGATTGTTTGAAGAGGTTATGTGTTGATTTCAAATGGTTTTAGTGTATGACTTTGATCATTTGGAGTTAGAAATAAAAGTATTTCTTGATTATGTTTTGAAACGAAACTATTTTCGTGAAACGAGAAAAATGTATTTAACTTCATGAATTTTTAATCACTATGGGGAGGTCTCAAGATCACAATCCGAGAGTGTTAGAAAGTACCTTAAACCTCTCTAGAATTTTGGGTTTGGGTTTCGTTTCGATAGGATACAGTGAGAGTATTTTATTGATATTACGCTGCTTATATTTTAGGAAGCGCGATTTGTAGAGTTGAGCGAGAAATAGTTGTGGAAGCTTGCCGAGGTAAGGGCACCTTTCTTTTTGTATTATTTCCGTTAATAGCATGTTTGTATGCTTTGTTTGTGGTGTGTTTTGAGTGCTTGGCATGTATATGTGTGATGTATTCTCGGGATGAGAAATTGTTTATAATACGTGCGTTGTTTACATATGATTATGAGAATATATGTATGAACATGTGTTTGATTTACATATGATTGAGAATCTATGTATGATTGTTGTGATTGTATACTTATGATTGTGAGAATATATGTATAAACATATGATTGATGTACATATGATTGTGAGAATATATGTATGAACATGTGATTGGCGTGCATATGATTTTGAGAATATATGTACATATTGTGATTGGTTTACATACGCTTGAGAGGTATGTATTTGTTGCATTAGCATATAAGGGGAATCGTATGCTCATGCATTCATAGTAAGTGGTTATCGAGAATGGACCACGAGGTGCGATTATCGGGAATGGATCCACCTTAATCCTGCGGGATTTATTGAGTCCAATACGTGGTTATCGGGAATGGACCACGGGGTGTGATTATCGGGAATGATCCACTCTAATCCTACATGGTGACCGTGATGGGCCACAGGGTTTTATTGACGCCCTGCGGGGTATAGTAGGGGTTGGACCTACGACTCTCTGCGGAGAGGTTAAATTCCGGAATTCATGCATGTGAAACAGTCCCGGGTAGGGTGATCATAATCATTGTAGAGTCTGCATTGATAGGCTAAGTGCACATTTGAATTATGATGCTTGTTGAGAAGGAAATGCTAAAAGTTTATTTTCTTTCCGTATTTTGGTATATGCGTATTTGGTATATGTGTATTTGGTATGTATGCTTTGTTGTGTATTCGTTTGTATATGTATACGTGTGGTGACCCTTACAATGAATATTGCGGGCTCCTCCCACCCAAGACGACGGACCTTTACACGCTGTCGTGGGTCGTGAGGACGACGGTGAGTTCGTGGGATTTCAGTGATCGAGGAGCTGTACTTCTTAAGTTAGGCTGTGCGCCGATGTGGTTTGTACACCGTGCTCTTTTTGGATTAGGCATATGATCTGGCTCTTTTGGATGACTGTATTCTGAATATTTACTTTTGTAGTTGTTAGACCCTTTGTCTTTGGGGTTGTAAATATTCAGGTATTACACTTTGCTTCTCTGAAGCACTATTATGTATATATAGTCATCTTGTATGTTTAACGCCGGCTCTCACAGTTTGTATGGGTGCTCTGTTTTGTTTAAAAAAAAAAAATGCCCCTTTTTAGTCTTTGAAAATCGGGGTGTTACAGATCTCGTAGTAAATAACCCTAGGTGAATAGAGACGGTAACGTCCTGAACTAGTCGTGAATTGAGCGGTTAGAGGAGGAATCATGCACTAGGTGTGATCTGAGCACTTAGAAGATGAACAGTCTGATACTAGGACCTAGAGGTTAATTGGTGAAGGTTATAATGCATGTTTATAAACAACTCACTTAGTAATTAGGGTATGTGACACATCGAGGTTAGGCTCTCGTAGGTACCTTAGTTGTTAATGTAGGGAAACTTTAATAAACATAGTGTAATAGTAAGGTATTACTACAACAAGGATAATTCACCACCGAACATAATCTAAATAACTATGTTATATACCTGTCATGCCAAATATGAAGAAGGGAGGGAGTCCAGCCACCACACCTAGCCTCTATATTTCTTGAATCTATATATTTATACATTCAGCATTTATATTTCAGCAAACATTACGCTATTTTTATAAAAACCTTTTTCAAAAGCCAAAGCGAATGCAAACTATCACAAACTTAAATAACGCTAGTGAAGCTTCGGCACGATCCCTGTGGATACGAACTCATTCTATACACTAGAGTGTGAATTATTACTCGACGATAGACTGGTGCACTTGCCAGACCCTAGTCAGGTGTATTTAATAAATTTTTAGTTATCTTTTGCTAACACACACCTTCTGAAAAATAAGTTGGTGGATTATAGCAAATGCCTATAGGAGTTGCTAACGTACACCGACTTATTTTTTAGAAGGAGTGTTTTAGCAACATACACCTGAAGGTGTATTTATCTATTTTTTAGTTATAACTTGCTAATGCACACCTTCATAAAATTGAGTGGCTGTGTTATAGCATATCCTATATATATAAGTGTCATTTCACTCTTGAATTTCTTGCTTTGTTTTGTCCGTAAAAAATAACATTTTTCATGTTTAAAATGGGATTTAATCACAACATTAATTTTGATCCGATGGTCATTATTTTACCCTCTCATCTCTCACAATAACATATCCTCTCATTTGAAACATCCAATATATATATATATATATATATATATATATATATATCTCTTTTTATGAAGTTGTGAAAAACACAAGAAGGGGAAGTTGAATTGTGTTTTGGGTTGTTTGTAAATTTCTTCTAAGTTATAAAATTTATCAGAGTTTGTAGCGGTTTAAAACAAAACACAATCAAACGATAACTAAAAAGGAGTAAGAGAGTGAGAGAAAGATGGAGACAGAGATTTGATACTGGTTCCTCTCACAAACCGAGAGTACGTCCAGTCCCCTTGCACTTCCAAGGGAGTTCACTAATAATCACTAAAGATTACAATGCTCAAGCACACAGCAAGAGACTTCCAATGCTCAAGTAACACTTACAAGAGACTTCCAATGCTCAAGTACGCAGGCAAGAGACTTCAAACAACTTACAATAAAAAAACAGAGTATAAGAACACTGATTTACAAATCAATGTTCAAAAAGAATAAATAAATACAACTCAATGACAAGACTTTAACTTAGAATCCTAACAAAAGAAATCTAAGGTTCAACTAATGTATGATTCAGAAGCTGAAGCTTGAGTCTTGGATAATCAAATGAGTTCAAGTTGTATTCAAATTGTTTTTGTGCTTAGGATGATTTTGGCAGAGTAACAGCTCGTTCAATATTGTTCAATAATGTTGTGCACAAAAACTTCAATTCCACTCCTATTTATAGTGAAGGGTGGAGCGTCTTGAATTTGAATTCATTGCTGTGAGATTGCGCCAGCTGGGAATAGTACGATCTTTTAACCATATCAAGCAACCTTTGAGTACGAACAAACTTGAGAATGAAGATTCGCCCAAATCTGGTAATAAGTTCGTACAATAGTACTAACGTCACTATTCTGAAGATAAGGTTGATTCTCCAGCTTTTTGGGTTGTCAGAAAATGATGAATTTCAATCAATGTAGCAGAGAATGTTCTTCTGACAAAACGGCTTTCACTGCAAGTATCAAAACCTGATGTATTAGAAACACAGCTTCTGATAGTGTAGCTTCTGATATGCAGCTTCTGACGAGACTTGATCTTGCATCTTCTGATGTACATGTTCTGGTCAGAATTTGCTTCCCATATTCAGAGCTTCAAATGTGTTGGATATGCCTTGAAATCTCAGTTACAAGAAGTCGGAAATTCTGAAGAACATCTGCCAGCTAGCGCGCGGCGCCAGGAGAGGCCTCGTTTGGCCTGTGGGTTCTGTTGTCTAGCGCGGGGCGCGGGCGGGCTGGCGCGGGGCGCGGCTCGTGTTGGTTTGGAGTTTTTTATGGAAAATATCTTTTCTTGGAGGATACTCTGACTTGGATTTGTTTTGTTTTAAAATAGATTGTGTTTGTTTTTTAAATAATAGGCATATATTTTTCTATAAATAGAGGTTGTTTATTCATAGAAAAAGAAGAGAGCAAGAGAGCAAAGAGAAACAAGATGTAGGGAATTAGGGTTTGCCACCACACAAGGCTAGGGTCTTAGGATCCTAGGGGTTTGGGCAAATCATTCTTGGGATCATCTTGTGGGATCACCTTGGGTAGACTAGGAAAAATTGAGTCTCTTGGCCACGGGAAGAGATTCGGGATTTTGGGTAGAATTAGGATTAATTCTTGTAACCCAATTGGGAATTTCTTGTAAAGTGACTTCTTTGATCTAGTGGAACGGAGAGTTGCTCTCTCCCCCAGACGTAGGTTAATTAACACCGAACTGGGTAAACAATATTATTGTGTTCTTCTCTTTTGTTCTTGAATTATTTACTTTCATCATCTCTATCAACTTTAATTTGGTTACTTGGTTAATTTGCTCCACACATCAAATTTCATTGGTGTGATTTTATCGTCGAATTCACAACAATTGGCGCCCACCGTGGGGCAAGGATCAAATCGATAATCAGGTACCATGGGTTCTAAGTTTGATATTGAGAAGTTCACCGGGAGTAACGACTACGGGTTGTGGAAGGTGAAGATGAGTGCGGTATTAATTCAAAACGTGTTGAGGCGTTGAAGGGAGAAGCACGGCCTGGAGAGGCGGTGGAATAATACTCGGGTGACTGTTGAAAGAACAACTTTGTTATAAGAATCTGAAGATGCTAGTGAAAGTTGGGAAGCGGTGGAGTATTAAGTCATGGACTTTGGATGCTCCTATCACATGTGTTTGAAGAAGGAATACCGTGAAAAATCCGAGAGCTAGTTGAAGGTGGATTTTTTTTCATCTTGAAGACGGGAAAGCTTGAAAGGTTTGAGGTATGGTTTTGGTTTGTCTTACGATGTTTGACAAATCATGTGTTTTCTTTTACATGATGTGAGGTATGTTCCTAAACTTTGATGCATGAATAGTTGGTCTACTATTGATTATGCATTTGTTACTAGTGGTGATTCTCATATGGTTGAGTTGTGAAACTTTGGTTGATTCTTGTTAGTGACATAGGTTTAGTTGAACTAGTGAAACGAGGTTTACTAGGTGTTGGAACTAAACTGGAATTGTTGGATACTAACAATGGCCTGAAGTTTGTTTCAGAGCAGTTTGACAGTTTTGCAGGTTACAAGGTGGGAACATAGTGGAAATACCGGTTTGTGGCTTTGGTGGAGGAATCTCAGATTGAGGTGGAGTTTGTTACTAGTTGGACTAGAGGAAGACAAACATTCAACAATGGCTCTTGGCTATCTAATGAGAGGTAGGGAAGAGAGTGGAATTGTTGCACCAAAGTGGTATGACTATGAAGACCTTGTGGGTTATGTTTCAATTGTGGCTGAAGAAGTGCAAAACTTGGAAGATCTTCAGGGAGGCAATTGAAAGCAACAGTGATCAGACTTGGTAACTTGTGAGACTGCTGGAGGTAGTTGGATACAAGGAGAGTTTGATGTTGCAGCTTGTGGAACCGCCTAAAATTCCAAGGTTGGTTCGGAGCCAAGCAATACTTCGAGAGGACGGAGGGCACTCCGGGGGTCGAAGGGTGGTGAGGCTTGTAGGGCTGTCCTAAAAATCCATGGATAGTCGGAGGCAAGCAATTCTTCAGGAGGACGGACAGGTTCAATCCGGGGGCTGAAGAGGGTAAGGTGGAGCTTGTAGGACTATCTAAAATTCCGGTGATAGTTGGGATGCAAGCGTTTCTTCGAGAGTACGGAACTGAACACTCCGGGGGTCGAAGAGGTAGCGGTGAATCTTGTGGGTGCTACCAAACATCCTATGGTAGTGGGAGACAAGATCTTCATGAGGGCGGAAGGCATTCCGAGGGATGAAGAGGAGGTACAGCTTGTGGGAAGCAAGTGGAGGATGGTGCCTATGTCGAGGTTCAAGTGGGACTTGGCCGGTGATCTTGGATAGAAGATTCAAGATGGAGAGAGCAACACGGTGGTTGATTGGATCACCATCGATTTAAAGGCAAGGTGGAGAATTGTTGGATATGCCTTGAAATCTCAGTTACAAGAAGTCGGAAATTCTGAAGAACATCTGCCAGCTAGCGCGCGGCGCCAGGAGAGGCCTCGTTTGGCCTGTGGGTTCTGTTGTCTGGCGCGGGGCGCGGGCGGGCTGGCGCGGGGCGCGGCTCGTGTTGGTTTGGAGTTTTTTATGGAAAATATCTTTTCTTGGAGGATACTCTGACTTGGATTTGTTTTGTTTTAAAATAGATTGTTTGTTTTTTAAATAATAGGCATATATTTTTCTATAAATAGAGGTTGTTTATTCATAGAAAAAGAAGAGAGCAAGAGAGCAAAGAGAAACAAGATGTAGGGAATTAGGGTTTGCCACCACACAAGGCTAGGGTCTTAGGATCCTAGGGGTTTGGGCAAATCATTCTTGGGATCATCTTGTGGGATCACCTTGGGTAGACTAGGAAAAATTGAGTCTCTTGGCCACGGGAAGAGATTCGGGATTTTGGGTAGAATTAGGATTAATTCTTGTAACCCAATTGGGAATTTCTTGTAAAGTGACTTCTTTGATCTAGTGGAACGGAGAGTTGCTCTCTCCCCCAGACGTAGGTTCATTAACACCGAACTGGGTAAACAATATTATTGTGTTCTTCTCTTTTGTTCTTGAATTATTTACTTTCATCATCTCTATCAACTTTAATTTGGTTACTTGGTTAATTTGCTCCACACATCAAATTTCATTGGTGTGATTTTATCGTCGAATTCACAACAAAATGTACTCAAAGTGAATATAAAATTTTAGCTTATATATCTGCACACTTAGAGTAAATAATCAATATACCCTATTGTATATTAATACCTTTGTTATCATCAAAACTTAATTGAGTCATGTCAGAACCTCTTTTGTTCCAACATTTTATAGTTAAATTTGTTTTGTTCTCGTAAGCTTAACTCAGTTGGTTGGGACATCGCATATATTATGCAGGAGCTAGTGTTTGAACCCCGGACACTCAACTTATTCACCTTTAAGGTGAAGTTTCTAGCAACTAGGCTAAGAGACAAAAAAAGTTAAATGTGTTTTTGTTCTCTATAAAATAGTGACATTTTAAATTTAGTCTTTACCTAATTTATATTAAATTGTTAATCCCTACAAAATTATCATGCACTCAATTTTGGCCTCTACTGTTAATAAAATTCGTATTTTTTTAATGATTATTTCATAGGTATATTTACAAAACAATTAAGCTAAAAAAAAAATTATTTCTGGGTCATAATTTTCATTATTTTTATCTTGAATTTTTGTCATTTTAAAAAGTCCTATTTAAATACATATCATGTCAAAAAAAAATATAAATAAAAGAGAAAGTACAATTATTTAGTGTTGTAAATATCCACTTGCATGAGTTTAATGTTAAATAAATATGGTGAAGACAATACTAAACTTTTAATATTCCCTTTGTCGCTAATTTTTTGTTTTTTTAGCTTTTTATTTTTTTTGCAAAATTTTAGATCTTTTAAAAAACCAAAGTACAGTTAATGATATGTTATTCTTTGTTCCCTTATTTTTTTTATCCTTAATTTGTACCCTTATAAAATCTAAAAACATCTATTAAATGATTTTTTAATAATAAGTTAGAGTAAAAATAACATAACATAACATTTCAATATTTATTATTTCTTAATCTATGTGCAAAACTCTAAAATGACCAAAGATTTGAGACATATAGAGTATATGTTTCATGCTTGAATTCAACATTATCATTTAAATTTTTTTATGCTAATAAATTTTGGCCACACCAAAAATGTAATCCTAGATCCGTCCCTGAGTACATGGTGGATAAATTAAAGTTATCGACAGAAAGTACCTTAATCGAAGTTAGAATAGTGTATGAAAGACAAGTTGAGATATAAGAGAAGGAGAATGACACAAAGCTTTTATACTGGTTCATCCATTAACTATGGTTATTTATCCAATCCTCTCACACTTGAGAGCTTAACATTATAATCACAAAAAATACAATGACTTGGACACCAAGTCGACTCTCTGCCTAAGATACTACTGATCCCTAGACTTCCTTGAATAAGATACCACTAATCTTAAGACTCACTTGCTTAAGCCAATACTAGTCTTAGTTTGACACCACATTTTCACAACTATACCAGTGTTCAATTCTCCAAGGTAACGTGCTTTTGTTTGTTCATCCCTTTCATGAATATCACACTTCAACATCAACTATTCAAACTCTCTAATGTATTCTTCCACCGTTGAATTATTTTGGCGAAGATTTTGTAGTTGAATGAAGTCATCTTGGTAGTAACGGGCAGGAAAAAACTTGTTTGTTGCCACATTTTCTCCCAACTCTTGATCTTGCTTTATACTTCACATTCATAGTTCCTAATTCCTATTAAGATTCTCACACCTTATGGAGGAATGCTTCTATAATTTGACTGCAATGATCTTTACCTTCTTCTTTTTAGGTACTTCCTTGTACTGAAACAACACCGTTCAACCGTTTGAAGTCAATCTATAAACTCATCCAATAGAAATAGTTGAGGAAAAAGTCACTACATTAGATCTATCGACTTCCGATTGTTTAGTATTCACCATTAATTTTTTTAATAATGTAGATTTAGCTACTTCAAATAACTTTGTAAAAAATTAGTAAATATATGAAAGACATAAAAAATATCATTTAATCGATAAGTTATTCTTTTTGTTTTAACTTTTTTTTTTGCTTTCGCACCGGTTTCCAATTCATCAAAGGTGGACGACTAATTCAGCTCGTATGTAGAGGCATGCGATAACTACACAAAAAATCTTATAAATAAGAAAAAAAATTAAAACAAGACTAATAAAATAAGAGGAAGATTCATTGATTCCAGAAATAATTAATGGCCATGATTAATTGGAACTAATTTCCAATCCACATGGGGTTGGTCTAATGGTGTTGGCTTGGGTCTTTGGAGTTTGCTTCTCTCAAGGTTTCAAGTTTGATTCCCACTTGTGTCAATTTCGGTGGGCTAGCTAGTCCATAAGTAAAAAACTCTGGCTTTAAACAGAACCCCTGCAAGTGGACGGTGGGATTGGTCCCCTCGAAGTAGTCGGTATTTCCACGGGATACTGAGTTTTCAAAAAAAAAATTGGAACTAATTTCCACTGTAATTTTTTTTTACTGCTTCCATCGAATTCCAAACCGCCGTAGTCTTTGATTGATCACAGATAATCATCGATTGACACCTACCAAATACGAACCCTTGCATGCAGATTATGCTTGCCTTCAACACCAAAGAATTGGTTAATATCTAATCTAATTCAATGTCTTTCTCATTTATTCAATACCTTTTAAGCATTTTAAAATTCTTCTTGGATTATCGCTAAGAATGAAAAATACATGATTCAATTAACATTTTTTATCCCACTTCTTTAATTATTGCAACCTCCCTTCTCAACCACTTTTTATATACATTCATTCCCACTAATCATGCCAACAAATGCACCACGTAAGAAACCAGCACCAACCCTTTTTTATTCCTATCACCAATTTTCAATACTTTCTTTTGAACCACATTTTTGGCCTCCATGCCCTACCACTGCTCCTTCTGGCTTGTGGGCTCTGGTCTTGTCTTGTATTTAAGCCCCCAAAAAAAATGCATACACCTCCCCTCGAAGAAAGTTGTTCGACTGCTTTTAATTAACGCTTAAACATCATTTTCGTCTCTATATGTTTATAAATTTTTGGTTTTAGTCCATGTATAATTTTTTGTTGCAAACTAGTCCTTGCATGTGCAAATCATTTTGATTTTAGTCCCTAAAGCTAAAATCCGCAGGAAAATCTGCAGGAAATTCGCTGGTTTCCTGCATATTTTCCTGTGGATTTTAGTTCAATGGACTAAAACCAAAAGATTTAAACATACAGAAACTAATTTGCAACAAAAAAAAATACAAGAATTAAAATAAATAAAAAAAAAAAGCGAACTTACATGAACAAAAATGATATTTAAGACTATAATTAACGAAAGAAACAATGAGAAAAATATTAGCATGAGTCTTTTATTGTACTACAGTGGCCATTTATTAATGTACAAAACGCTAAAAAATTTGTATCTGAAATTGTGATTTCCATTTTTTTATTTTTGGGGTTTAGGGTTCTAGAGTGAAAGAGATGGTATAGAATGAATTGATCTGGTAAAGATTAACGGTATTTAATAAAAACCCTTATATCGTTAATCTTAATAACTCTCAATAACATATCAAATGATTTTCAATTTCTCGAAATATTTTTACGGATGATCTATTTGATATAAATTTTCAATTTAACGGTAAACTTTGTAAAAATTGGAAACAAAATAATGAGATTCATCCTCACAAATTTACCCTCCTTTTTCCTTTTATACCCTTTGCACATAATGTTTACTATGTGCAACGATATTATAAGTTTAGCACACTGCCCAACACTATCACAATAACCCATAGTTTTTCTACTTTAATTCATAAAATTCCATCTATATATTCAGAGATTTATACAATATCTTTCATTTCAATTTACAAATTTACTTTCACCTTCTTTCGCACTGTTTTTTTTCATCTTCTCACATTTTCTAATCTTTATATTCTTTTTTCTCATTTTGCGGAAAAGAAGAGCAATTAAGTTGTCTTAGATAAACATGTGAGTAAGTAAACATTCTCTCTCTTATTTCTCTTACACAAATTATGCTATGCATTCTTATTTTGAGTTCATCTGCAACATATTAATTTACATCTTGATTTGTAAAACTTCAAATGTTAATTTGATCTTGAAATATACAACTTCTAAATAAATAAATAATCGGAGTACTAATTTTTCCACATCTTAAAAATATATAGATCAGAAGTTATAAATACACCACTTATATATGATAAAAAAATTAAGTAACTTGAAATACTTCTTTTTTACCACAAAGTTTTTATTTTTATTTATTTTGATGAATATATATATGAAATATGATTTTGTTATTAACATAGTTTGAGAAGAATAAAGAAAATTATATAAATTGTGAAAGATACAATCAAAGAGAAACGTAACATTTTCCTTGGTCTTAATTTGCTTTTAAAACTAGTCCCCATGTTTTTCTACGCATTACCAAAGTACATTGGCTGGCCATATAGTTTTATTTGGAATACATTGATAATATTCTTATACATAAAAGACTAACAAATGTGCAAATCTTCTAAATTACACAAGGATGGCCATTAGACTCACTCACATCATATCATCATTAGGCACCCAAGCCACAGCCTTATTACCAATAAAATGACAAACAGGAATAGTTCCAGGCTTCACTTTGAGTACTTCATAAAGCATTTTAGGATCCATACCTCTTGTATCATGGTGGCAAATAGTTAGTGCCTTAGATTTAGTTCCATCATAAGACACCAATGGAACCATGTAAGTTGTTGTTGCATTCACTTGGTGACAATAAAATACAACTTTTTTAAAATTCAATCTATGACACATCACTGCTTTGTCACCTAATTTTTTCACTTCCTCTACCACATATTGGTCCTGATTTTGAGCAAAAGAACTTGACTTCACTTTGATATTCTTCCCAAGCTTTGAAATGGCAAAATCCATCATTGATTCTAGTGATGATGCACAATGTTTTTCTTCCCCTATTGCTGATGTTCTCCCACAATAATCATGAATAATGTGTCTCTCTTTTTCATCTAATGTGTGTTCTTCAAAAAGTTTTCTTGGTTTTGCATTTTCTACTTTAATTAAAGTATTGTCATGCCATAAGATGAATCCAAAAGGTTGATTTTCTTTTTCACTAGTTTTTCCATCCCACCATATGTTAATTCCAAAAGGTTGGCTTGCTTTTTCGACAAGTAACTCTGCCTTTGATCGTGTTAGATGAATATCCGAATGTTTGTGGACTCCCAAACTCATTCGTTTGCCAGGATATAGGTCATGTTCGAAAAAGACAGTCCGATATTGTTTCTCTTCTTGGCCATTAATAGGCAAACCGGTTCCACTTTCTACATCATCAAAAACCAAACCAAATTCAGAATTCATGAAAGTCCTATATAAAACTCACATCCTAGATTTGAATCCGAATGAAAATGTTCAACCTAATATAATAATATTAACATCGTCAATTAAACTATATCGTTAGGGACAATGATTTTCGCTATAAATGGACTAACCGGATATCAGTAGTTCTGAAAGGGCTTTAGGCATAGGAGTGTTCGGCCAAACTGATTTCCAATATTCTTCTCCTGATTTAGATCCATGGATTCCTACTATGAGAGTCAGCTGCAAAATAAATTTAAGTTAATTAGGATGTTAAACATACTGTTTAATTATCTGTTATAGCTAATAGAAAATATTGAAGGAAAGTTGATACAATGATAAGTGATCACAAGCAAAACAGAAAACATAAAACTTACAAAAATTAGAGCTAAAACAGATAGATGTGTAAACTCCATTTCAGCTGTGCATGTGAATTGGTAGAAACTCAGTGAGTGTCTGAGTTCATATAGTGTATTTGTCGTTAAGCAACCCAATGGATGTCTTAAAATAATATTCTGAGTCTATATACATCTATTCTATTAAAAAAATACCAACACCTAATTAAAATATACAATCTTGGAAAAATGACAATAAGATTTGAAAATAACTTTAATTTAGTCAAATTCATACAACTAATTATTAGACAAAAATACTAGTTGTAATAAAATATGGCAAATGCTAACTAGTGTCCCTGGGGCACTAGTTAAGATAGTAAAAATAGAAATATATTGTTGGAAAACGTGCATTTAATTTTTTAAAAGTCAAAAAACTATTGATTTCAATGCAAAGTTGCTTCTTTTAGGTTCCTTAACCAGTGCCCCGGGGGCACCAGTTAGCAAGACCCATAAAATAATCATAAGTGTATTATTTCCATCGATCATATACAAATAGTTCAAAAGAAAATTTAAAGGATTTATTTGACATCTGAAAAATTTAAAGACTCGTGAATGCATTTGATTTTAGGCAAAAATATATCAAGAGTCCTTTATCTTATTTATTTTTTTGATAAACAAAAAATATTATTTGAAGGAGTACAAAAGGTACTTCAACCCATATATAAAGAGAGCTGGCTCAAACTCAGCATCATAGCAAAGAAACTATCCACATTCTATGAAGGGTTGCAGAGTTCCACCTTATCATGTGCTCGAAAGTTAGACAAAAATACAATACCACATACCAAACAAACGTACATGGAGCAAGCACTACCAATTTAAAGGACCTTCCTGCTATTATAATGACTCTCCTAACAACAAAAATCAGCTTCCTTCTACCAATACATAATAAAACAAGTAATGTTAGCCTTCATTGCATTACTGCCACTCATAAACAGCCCCTCCAAAACAAGAGAACGACACCTTCACACTGCTAAACCTTGACACACTAACCATAGGAGCTGAGTAACTCCAAAGGTGCTTAAACAGTCTGCCGGACAGAATATCGCGCTGATCTTGTTTCATCAACTTCTGCAGATGATTGTACGTTGTCCTTACGGTGGAATCTGATGTTTTATCAATTGTTAAAGTGACATCCTTCAATAACTCTAGTAAATCCTTCAATTGTTCGTCCTCCCATGCGAAAAGAGGTCTACCCCAATTTCACAACCACTCCCTTCTATTTCCATTGGTCTTAAGTATGTCCAAAATCATTGCATTTTTGTTAATTGTAACAAAGAGTCTGCAAAATCTGTCCTTCAATAGGGTGCGTCCTGCCCACCTTTGCAACCAAAATGTCGAGCTTTCACAGTTACCAATTTTCCTGGCCACAACATCCTCAAATCAGTTAACACACGAAGGATGAAATTTATCGACTTCCACTAAATCTCTCCACCATATAGAGTGTCACTGCTACTGCATATATACTGCCAGTGATTCAATATCCAAACTTCCAGACCTCCAGCCGTACCTGAAACGTAACAAAGGTTGCCAAGAAGCACTACTATCCGAACACACGAATCAAAATGGAAAAAACCAAACAAAATTGAACACACGCCATATTCAAATAGAACATGGGCGGAGAACAAACCAAATAGTGATGAAGAACAATGAAAAAAAAACAAAAATTACTTGGAGTTAATTAGAGTTTCATAATAATATTAAAAATCAATTGGAAAGCCAGCCCATAACAATAGAGTTAATTAGAGTTTCAAAATAATATTACAAATAATATTAAGAGTTTCATAATATATTACAAATAACACATCATAATAAAAGTTACAAGCAAATACGGTACTGCAAAACCTGTTGAATAAACTTTAATGCTATGTTAAGTGGGTTTCTATTAATAAGTTAGTGGAAAGACAATGAGTCTGTTGTAGTTGGAAGGCCAAGAGAAAGTGGGCTATTATTAGTATTTACTTGTTTTATTAGAACAACAGAAACTGATCTATATAAAGATCAGAGTTGTATTTTCATTTCAACAGAACATAATATATAAAAGTAGTATTTCTGTTCACAAATTGGCATCAGAGCAAATGGCAAACGTGTTGAATCAAGTGCCGTTGCCGCGACTGACGAAGTCAAATTACGATAACTGGAGTGTCCAAATGACAGCTCTTCTTGGAGCTCTAGAGGCGTGGGAGGTGACCAGAGATGGGTTTGAAGAACCAACAGATATTGCGGGATATACGGCAACTCAAAACAAGGCGTTGAAAGAGACGCGATCAAAGGATAAGACGGCACTGTACATGCTGTTCCGAGTAGTTGACGAATCAGGCTTTGAGAAAATTGCTAGTTCGACTACGTCGAAAGAAGCATGGGACACGTTAAAAAAGGCGTATGAAGGAGCAGATCGAGTGAAGCAAGTTCGACTCCAAACTCTTCGTGGTGAATTTGAGAGGATGCAGATGAAGGAGTCAGAAATTGTATCTGACTACATCACGCGTTTACAAACAGTGGTGAATCAACTCAATAGAAATGGCGAAACAGTGACTGATGCATGAGTTGTTGAAAAGATTCTGAGATCCTTAACAGATAAATTTGAGAATATTGTGTGTGCAATAGAAGAGTCGAAGGACCTTTCGACACTCTCAGTCGAAGAGCTCGCTGGATCTCTTGAAGCACACGAACAACGTAAAATGAAAAAGAAGGAGGAAGCAATCGAGGAAGCACATCAAGCCAAGGAGTCAATCAAAGACGAAAAGGTACTCTTTTCTCAAAACTTTCGAGGAAGAGGACGTGGCCGTGGAGGTCGTGACAGTGGTCGAGGCAGCAACTTTGAGAGAGGGCAGCCGAGCCAGCAAAATTGGCGCGGCAGAGGACGTGGTCAAAGAGGTGGTCGGTCGAACTACTCCAACTTCGAATGCTACAAGTGTGGGAAGAATGGTCATTACGCGAAGGATTGCAATTCCTACAGATGCTACAACTGTGATAAAGTGGGACATCTTGCAAAAGATTGTCGAGCCGAAAAGAAAGTAGAAGAAACAAACAATCTGTTTTTGGAAGCCGATGCAAATGAAGGTTTCCTCTTGATGGCTCAAAATGAAGTGAATACAAATGATGACAATCTGTGGTACCTCGATTCAGGAGCAAGTAATCATATGTGTGATCACAAACACATGTTGAAAGAAATGCAAAAGATTGAAGATGGACATGTGTCTTTCGGAGATGCATCGAAGGTGAAGGTCGCAGGCAAGGGTAAAATCTGTTACTCACAGAAGGATGGCCTGATTGGATCAATCCAAGATGTCTATTATATACCAGATCTCAAGACCAACATCTTGAGTTTGGGGCAACTTACAGAAAAAGGTTATTCGATACTTATAAAAGATCGGATATTGCATTTGAAGGACAAGCTAGGGCATCTGATTGCTCATGTCGAAATGGAAAGCAATCGAATGTACAAACTGAATCTGAGTAACGTTGGAGAAAAATGTTTGCAAGTCAACGTCGAAGACAAAGCGTCACTATGGCATCTATGCTTTGGTCATCTACATTATGCTGGTCTTAGAAGGTTAGCGAAGAGGAACATGGTGCACGGGCTACCAGACATGGACTATGAAGGAAAATTTTGTGAAGAATGTGTGCTTAGCAAACAAACAAGAACCGCATTTCAAAAGAAGGCAGAATATCAAGCTAAACATATTCTCGAACTGATTCATACCGACATATGTGGGCCAATCACTCCGGAATCTTTCAATGGCAAAATGTATTTCATTTCCTTTATTGACGATTTCTCACGGAAGACCTGGGTTTATTTCTTGAAAGAAAAATCTGAAGCATTCGAGGTGTTCAAAAAATTCAAAGTAATGGTGGAGAAGGCAGCTGACAGACACATCAAAGATGTTCGATCTGACAGAGGTGGTGAGTATACTTCGACAGCCTTTATGAAATATTGTGAAGAGCAGGGCATAAGGAGATTCCTAACTGCACCATATTCACCTCAACAAAATGGTGTGGCTGAAAGGAAGAATCGAACAGTTCTCGACATGGTTCGATCAATGCTTAAGAGCAAGAACATGTCGAAGGAATTCTGGGCAGAAGCTGCACAATGTGCCATTTATGTTCAGAATCGATGTCCACATTCGAAGTTAGAAGATCAAACACCACAAGAAGCATGGAGTGGTCAAAAGCCAACAGTTTCTCATCTCAAAGTATTTGGTAGTGTGGATTATGCGCACGTACCAGATCAACGAAGAACTAAGCTCGAAGACAAAAGTCAGGAGTACATATTCATTGGGTATGATGAGAAAACAAAAGGGTACAGGCTATTCGATCCCACGAGCAAGAAGGTGATAGTGAGTAGAGACGTTCAAATAAACGTAGCGAGCAAATGGGACTGGAACAATTCGGCAGAGGTCATTGTCGAAGTTGGAGAATCATCAGTCGCTGTACCAACAAGCATTTCAACAGACCTTGAAGATTCTGACAATGAAGATGAACCTCTACAACCCAGAATGTGAAGTCTGCAAGATTTGTATGATACGACAAAAGAGGTACACCTTGTATGTCTTTTGGCAGATACAGAAAATATTAGCCCCGAAGAAGCGTTGCGAGACGAAAAATAGAAAACTGCCATGAACGAAAAGATTAAGGCCATTGAACGTAAAACACATGGGAAATAGCAGAATTACCTAAAGGAAGTCAACACATTGGTGTGAAGTGGGTATTCAAGAAAAAGATGAACGCTCAAGGCGAAATAGAACGGTATAAGGCGCGACTTGTTGCGAAGGGATACAAACAGAAAGCAGGAATTGACTATGACGAAGTATTTGCACCTGTTGCAAGAATGGAGACAATTCGATTGCTCATTTCTCAAGCTGCTCAATTCAAATGGCCAATATTTCAAATGGATGTCAAGTCCGCATTTTTAAATGGTGTGCTCGAAGAAGATGTCTACATCGAACAACCACACGGATACATGAATGTCGGAAAAGAAGAAAAAGTGCTAAAATTGAAGAAGGTGCTTTATGGGTTGAAGCAAGCACCGCGAGCATGGAATACACGCATCGACACATATTTCAAAGAGAATGATTTCAAGCAATGTCCCTACGAACATGCTCTGTATGTAAAGAAGAATGGAAGTAATATGTTACTTGTTGCTCTCTATGTCGATGATCTAATCTTCTTGGGTAACAATGGTCAGATGATAGAAGAATTCAAGGGCACAATGACACGTGAATTCGAGATGACAGACTTAGGTCTGATGAAATTCTTTCCTGGTCTGGAGGTTCGACAAGAAGTAGCAGGAATCTTCATATCACAGGAGACATATGCAAAGGAAATCCTAAAAAGATTCAAAATGAAAGATTGTAATCCAGTTTCGACACCAATGGAATTAGGTGCAAAGCTGTCGAAATTTGATGGAGGAAAACGTGTCGAAGCAAGCAAATATCGAAGCTTGGTAGGTAGTCTTCGCTATCTCACCTGTACAAGGCCGGATATTTCATTAAGTGTCGGCATTGTAAGTCGATTCATGGAGGAGCCATTATATTCACATTGGAAGGCATTGAAACAAATCCTAAGGTACATCCAAGGAACAGTGTCATTTGGAATGTTTTACTCAAGAACAGAAGATTACAAGTTGGTTGGTTATTCCGACAGTGACTGGTGCAGAGATATAGACGATCGGAAAAGCACTTCAGGATATGTGTTCTTCATGGGAAATATTGTATTTACTTGGCTTTCTAAGAAGCAATCGATAGTAGCGCTCTCGACATGTGAAGCTGAATATGTGGCAGCATCTTGGTGTGTTTGTCATGCAATATGGCTTAGAAGATTGTTGAGCAAAATGGAGCTAAAACAGGAAGGTGCAACAGTAATACAAGTGGACAACAAATCAGCAATTGAGTTGGCAAAGAATCCTGTAAACCATGAAAGAAGCAAACACATCGACGTTCGCTTCCACTTTATTCGAGAACATGTGAAGGAAGGAAGTGTCGAATTGAGGCATGTAGCAAGCAAGGATCAAGCAGCAGATATTTTCACAAAACCATTATCAAAAGAAATTTTCGACAGAGGCAAGAAATTGATAGGCATGATAGATAGAAGGAGCATTTAAGTTTACAGGGGAGTTTTATTGAATAAACTTTAATGCTATGTTAAGTGGGTTTCTATTAATAAGTTAGTGGAAAGATAATGAGTCTGTTGTAGTTGGAAGGCTAGTATTTACTTGTTTTATTAGAACAGCAGAAACTGATATATATAGAGATCAGAGTTGTATTTTCATTTCAACAGAACAGAATATATAAAAGTAGTGCTTCTATTCACAAAACCTTAATAGCCTAATAACTTATAAACATAGCGTAAATTTAAAAGCACTAGAACTATATGAAATCACTTTTTGGTTCATGATGGTGGCACAGGGAGAGGGTTTGCTAGAGTATATATTTTCTAATGATTTGTGTTGGCACCGCCAAGTTTGACTCGGTAAGACCGACCTCGACTCAGTACACACTGTGATGGATTTCTGTTAATAAATCAATTTCATTGGCCAGGTGTGCGGTTCGTGAATTTTCGTTATAAAATGTGTCGCGAGATATAGCATTACTCAAAATATTATTATTATATGGAAGGGTTCTTAGTCAGGTTTGAACTATATTTTCTTAACTCATTGTTACAAAAAGAGTGAAATTGTAATCTAAGGCCGGATTTATCAAATTGTGATAAAGAAAGGATTCAAATTAAGAATCTGATCATCTTTAATCTAATTGAAAATGACCAATATTTACTTTCTTGTCTGAAAACAAACTTATCCAAAGCATACCACTTGTGGATACAAATCTTTATAAATGTTAACTAGCATTACCAAATTTGTCATCACGTACCAACAATAATCATAACTCAATTTTCAACCGTACGTCGAACTATTTGATTAGCAAAAAACATTGAAGTACGTACTACCATTAATTTAAAACTCAAACAAACACAGTTCATTGATCTTGGTTTTTACTTAGAAATACAAAAACCAGAAACACGCGCGCACACAGACACAGACACAAACATGCATGGTGTCTTATTTAGCAATACTAGTTATGTTATGATAAGCTCCATCTCCATGCATTAATGCATAGCCATAGATATATGACTTAAAAGCTTGCAATATTGGCTGAGCCGGTGGTTGTGTTGTCCAAGTAAGAGTTAAAAGACCATGAATGGATGTGGTGTAGTTGACGGGCTTCCTTTGTTGTGGCCGCAGAAAAACCAATCCTTACAGTGGCCGGAAGCACTTCTTTCAAATCAATGACTTGAGCAATAGTTGAAAATGTACCATCTGGATAAGATACAACAACATTCAATATCTTAGAGCTAGAGTCATAGGAGATATTAACATCAACCAATGAGCCACTCACTCTATTCCATTTCACTGTCTTTGATGAAATCAAAGAGTTAACATCAATTCCAACATGGTTGTATTTTGGATCCCATGAAAATTGACTCGGTGTATCAAACTCCACACCAACAAATTGATTGTCTGCACTGTTTGAGTTAACAACACCAAGGTATCCACCAACTGAGTTGCTAGGAATATTGGCTCTATCTGTTGGTACAAGAATGAAGACAAATCCACTCGCTGGCTTCAAATTTTTGTAGTCTACAACTTTGAATCTGAAGGTGGTTATGAAGCTCGCAACGTTGCCGGTGTTATTATCCCAAATGGGAACCGGTGTTAAATACAGGAGTCGACCCACAACATGGTTAGGGTCTCCAGGGTTGGTTAGTGACACGATTCCATCGGATAAAATCGCCGAAGCTCCTTGCAGGGAAACACTGGATTTACTAGTAGTGAAGTTGGTGATGTTAAAGGAAACTGTTTTTTGGGAGTTCACTAGTTCTGTTGCTAACAACAGAAAAGTTGTGAAGATGACTAATACAACAGAAAAAAGGTATTGATTTTTTGGAAAGAAAGCCATGGTATATATTGAAGTTTTACTTTTGATATGTAGTTGATTAGTTGTTAATGACTATTGTAGGTTTGTATCATGTATTTATACACGCATGCTAGGGCTAGGTTTGGTTTTTCACATACCACATGTAAGTATATATTAATGGAACTAAATACACATGTGTGGTAAACATTATTCTTTCTATATATATAATCGCCATTCCCAATCGTGCAAATGCTTTAGCTGTATTTAATTGTGCAAATGAATAGGTTTGATTTATCAAAAGCAGTGTCTTTCTACTTAAAAGAAGATATATATATATATATATATATATATATATATATATATATATATATATATATATATATATAGTCTGCTTTAGAGTTTAGACGTACGGGCGGAGATGCTTTTGAAAAAGAAAAAAAGAAATAAGTGGAAGTAATAATTTAGGAGTTTGGAGTATTTTTTTTTTGTATCTTAAAAACTCTTTATTTAGTGGAATTCAAAAATTATATTGGAGAAGATTTTTTCTAATGGATTCTGAAAGGTTGATATGAATTAAAATTAAAATTATCATATATGTGTTATGCTAAAGAGTTATTGTGGTTATAGACATCAAGTCAGCATAGGGATGACAACGGGTGCCCACAGGTGCGGGTTTGACACAACCCAAATCCACACCCGAAATATCAGGTGGCACCCGAACCCAAACTCAAAGTCTATTCGGGTGGCAAATTGACACCCACGCCCACACCCATTGGGTTCGGGTTTTTTCACCCAAACCCGAACCCGCAGCAAAAACACAAAATTCAACATAATTAACACTCAGACCCACACCCGTTGGGTTCGGGTTTTTTCACCCAAAGCATGAACACACAAAATTCAACAACATTAATTAATATTGAAACACAAATTTTCACAAGCATTCCAGCAAGGTTCTCAAAGGAATTAAATTACAACTTTTCATCAAGTTTGGTAACATTACAATTAAAATTAAGGTCTTCAACATGGTAACATTATAATTAAAATTAAGTTCTACAATAGTACAATTAAATTACAATTTTCCAAAAGCAACATTGTAATTTATGTAATTTTACACTTATATATAATTAGGGACACTTATGTAATTTCGTGTATAAGCGGGTGTGGTTTCGGGTTTCGGGTGCGGGTTTGAGTAATCTCAAACCCGCACCCGAAATATCGGGTGTCACCCGAACCCGAACTCAAATCCAGTCAACTCGGATTTCACCCGTTGACTCGGGTTCGGGTGCGGGTGGGCCCCGCGGGTTTGGGTTTGGCTGCCATCCCTATTCAAAAGCTCAAGTCGTTGTGATCGATCAAAAGAGTAATGAAAATGAAAAATGATTAAGTAGTTTATTTTGGCGGCAAACTTTAGCTTTATATAGGGAGAGAGAGAGTTACAACCATCTATGCCAAGCTAACAACAACTATCATTAGAGATGATGGTCGTTGAAATGAACCTACCAGCTTTGTGAGTGTATATATATAAAGACATTGTATTCCCTACATAAAGAGTACAATAGTTGTTTGTAAAAAAAAAGACAAAAAAAAAGTATAGTAGTTATCATACGTGTTACCGTTGACTTGCATGAGAAGCCTTTGTGAAGGAGTAATTTTGGGCTGATCTTAAAGCACTTGGGTCGTGAATATTGAGCCTTGGCCTAGTTGTATTTATTTATCATTCTCTCTTAAAAAATATACTCCCTCCGTTTCTTTTTATCTTTATCTTTATTATCTTTATCTTAATCTTAATATAATAAAACGAGAGTAACTAGAGGCACTCTAAACCCTAACTCTAATATGAATCTTATCTTAATATAATAAAACGAGAGTAGCTAGAGGCACCCTAAACCCTAACCCTAATATGAATGGTCTATATTTTGACACGTAGAAAAAAAAATATTATATTAACGGCTACGATAAAGTCTTGAATAATATGTTGCCACATCAATTAATGAATGTGACACGTCGTGTGTTTAAACACACAATAGATGATGTGTCAATATATGATTGGATGTGTGTGTAAAATAATTTTATACAAATCCCTAATTTTGTTATTATCTACTAATCCATAATTATATGCTTTCATTTAATCCCTAATGTTGTTATCTACTAATCCCTAATTATATGTTTTCATTTGATTATTTCATATACTCTATGAAATCTATTTTATTTATAGCCTTAAATTATGCATCTTTTACGATAAATAGAAACCTTTTTATTTCTTTCTCCCAAGACCATGAGTGTATCTTTCACATTAATTATAACCTTAAAATTATGCATCTATTTTCACGTTTTCGCAACTATTTACTTTAGTCCCTTACGTTTATTTTAGGTTTGAATCAAGTCCCTTATGTTTTAAAAGTTTGAATTTGGCCCCTCACGTTATCAACGTTTGCATTAGTTAGTCCCTTCCGTCAAATTTTTCACTAATTTCGTTTAATCTTTACATGTGGCTGACGATTTGGATAGGTGGAAGTGATTTTGGACACGTTGACAGCCATATAATAAACAGAACCTTCACAAATAGAAAAAACAGTTAGTGTTTGCAAAGGTCTTTGTCATATTTTTTTTTTCTATTTGCGAAGGTTATGTTTATTATACGGCATTCCAGGTGTCCAAAATCATTTCCACATGTGTAAACTGTCAGCCATGTGTAAGGATCAAACAAAGTTAGTGAAAAATTTGACGGAAGGGAGTAACTAATGCAAATGTTGATAACGTGAGGGACCAAATTCAAACTTTTAAAACGTAAGGGACCTGATTCAAACCTAAAATAAACGTAAGGGACCAAATGAACAGTTTAGCCTTTTTTTTATTTGATGCAGATTTGACTTTGAGGTTCTATAAAGGTATGAATTGTTATAGATATTTTAGGTGTTTAAATTCTGATTATAGTTTATAGTGTTACATATTGATTATCTATTCCTTTTGAATTTGATTTTTATTCGAATAGGTATAGATTTCTAAAGGTATGGATTTCATCTTTTTTTGTTGTTGTTTGTAGAGTT
The DNA here is from genome assembly GCA_030408175.1 of Trifolium repens. NCBI lineage: Eukaryota > Viridiplantae > Streptophyta > Magnoliopsida > Fabales > Fabaceae > Trifolium > Trifolium repens. The sequence goes on from CP125850.1 coordinate 13,213,329, forward strand.
TGATATTAATTATGATTCTTCCATTTAAGAAAAACAATTTTTATTAAGTTTCATAAATTTTATATTGGATGCAGGTTTTGCTTTGGGGTTCAATAAAGGTACATACTCCTATGAATATTTTTAGGTGTTTGATGTAACACCCGTATCTAATTAAATAGGATTTTTATATGTTTATTTGTCTATTTACTTAATTTCTTGAATAAGTGTATTTTCTTAATTTTTATCATTAGTTATGCATTAGCTAAGTGTAGGGTATTTTAGTAATCCCCTAGGATCATTAATTCTATTGAGAACCTTTTATTATGATTAGATGAATTAATTGATTAATTATGAGAAGTAGTAGAATAATGGTTTATGTCACTTAGTAAGATATTAAGTAATTGTACTTGTTGTTAGTAAGTGGGCTAGGCCCAATAGAGAAGGATAAGATATAAAAGGGTATAAGTGGTAATCTAATTGTCATTAGGTTAAGATAAGAAAGATAGAAACATTCATTTTGAAGAAAAGGAGGTAGAAAGAGAATAGAGAGAAAGAGACCTTTTCTTTGAAGAAGAAGATAGAACAAGAGGAAGAGCTAGAGATAGAAGGACTAGAGAATTCAGAATTTCTCAAGGTAAGAGAGTAGTGTTTCATTCTAAGAGTGATCAAGAGGAAGGGAGAAAATCTATTTCTCCAACCCCAACTTCTCTCACTCTTTTCTCTTTTGGGTGGGATAATTTTGATTAAGGAAAAATGATAACTTTAGGGTTGTTAGAAGCTATTATTGATAATTGAATCATACTACACGAATTTGGGAATTAAAATGGGAATGTGTAGATGTTTGTTAGGGATTTTGTGTTGTTATGAAACTTTTGAAGTAATGTATGAAAATCCATGATTTTTACCGAGTATGATATCTCTTATGAAGATGTTGAACAAGGGGAGATAGGCCTAGCAGAATTAAAATCTAGTCCTCCTTATACTTGTAAACTTTTGAAACCTTCAAATGGGAAAAATCCTGTTGAACCAAAAAATGATAAATATGTGTCGAAAACTTACACTTTTGATATAACAAAATGTAATGAGATTTTTGATTTGTTGGTTACTGATGGCCAAATTATGGTTCCTAAGGGTGTTAAAATTCCCCCTTTAGATATGAGAAAGAAAAGAGGTTGTTGTAAGTATCATAATTTTCTTGGACATAGATCCTCACAATGTGTACTTTTCAGGTACTTGGTCCAAAAGGCTTTGAATGAGGGAAGACTCAAATTTGGTGAAAAACCCAAAGCCGTGAAGGTGGATGTTGAGCCTTTGCAAAATGCTAATACTCTCTATGCTGAACCACAAGAGATAATGATGGTCGAAGCCATGGAGATTACAGAGGTGCAGGCAGAACAGATCCCTGAAGAAGAGTACTTCGAGAAGATGAAAGTGGTTTAACCTCGTGCTGAAGAGGATTTAATTGACTTTATAAACAGGTGCAAACTGGAGAACAAAGGGGTGATGCTTTGTCCCCGTTGCAGTGCTGTTTGTGATAAAGAGGCTACTGCAAGCCTCATGAAATTCCAACCTGTGGCAAATAGGCAGGGGGCAAAGTCAAAACAATACCAGGACAAGGGAAAGGGTATCCTGACTCGACCAAATAATCTTATCCAAATTGATCGAAGGCCCACTTTCCGTCCATCTGGTTCGATCCTTGTGGAACGCAAGATGCACCAAGGAACTATAAGATTCAACAAAGGTGCAATGGAAGTTGGTGGCTCCAGTGGTACCAAATTAAGCTATTCAGAGGATGTCAACAAATACTCTTACAGAAATAATTATAAGGGTAAACATCCAATGACAAGAACTCAATGGCGTAGATTCCAACGCCAACAGAAATTGGCTGCAAAAAATCCTCAAGCAAGCCAATACAAAGAAGTGGCTAGAAGGCCAGCTAAAGAAAGGATCTCTCCTCCAATAGATGAAAATAAAATGGAAGATGATGATCTGCTGGATTCTGAGCCAGATTTTGATGTAATATGTGTGGTTTCCATATTACCATCAGAATATGATGTTCAATCAGAAATAACTGAGATTGAAACTGATTTCGACCAGTTGGAAATGGCTGATCCAAAGCCAATGTGCTATTATATCATGAATAATGGCTGTATCGAAGAGCAACAAGCTACATTCGAAAGGTCAGACTTAGGCATGAAAAGCCATCTCAAACCCCTTTTCATCAGAGCAAATGTTGAAGGAGTTGGAATTAACATAGTGCTGATAGATGGAGGTGCTGCTGTTAATTTAATGCATTTATCTATGCTTCCAGAAATAGGCAAGTATGAATGTGATTTAACTGCTCATAACATTATTTTGTCAAACTATGAAGGCAAGACAAGATATTCTAGGGGGCAATCCAAGTGGATGTTGCTGTTGGCAGTATAGTTCGACCAACTCTGTTCTTGGTAGTTGAATCCAAGGCGAACTTCAACTTGCTATTGGGAAGGGAGTGGATTCATGGAGTGGGTGCTGTCCCTTCGACCCTTCACCAAAAGTTGATAATCTGGAGAGAGGATGGTTGTGTAGAAAATATCGAAGCTGACCAAAGCTTCTACATGTCAGAGGTAGATACCATATCTAAGCAAACCTTTGACAAGAATTTGGCGAATATAGAGCCATGCTATGACAGAGAGAATGCTTTCAAGCCTTCTGACAATGTCATACATTCTGTTAAACTCCACCCAACCCAGGAATTCATATGGGAAAGAGAGGAGATAGATGCTGCATCCTCAGAAGATGGAGTGATACCACCATCTGGGTGGAATATCTACGAAGATTACTATGACTGAGTCCAATGCATGGGCCAGAATTACGGCTTATATGGCCGAAAGTAGATTAAATACGGCTTTGGAAGCTAATATCCAACAAAATATGGCTACAGAAGCCAAGGTCGAAAGTGATGGCAGTCTCATGCCACACACCCAAAGACTTGATTGCATCTATGATGAAGAATCCCTGGGGTTCGAAAGGGATCCACTGAATGAAACCCCAAAAATGCAAGCTCAAAACCCTTTGGAGGAAATTGACATTGGAAATGGCTCAGTGAAAAGGCCAACTTATATTAGTGCTAATATTAATCCTGATCTGAAAGGAAAATTGGTGCTACTTCTCAAGGAATTTAGTGATTGTTTTGCTTGGGATTACAATGAGATGTCTGGACTCAGTAGAGAAATGGTCGAACTTAAACTACCAATCAAGGCAGGTAAAAAACTAGTGAAACAATTGCCAAGAAGATTTGCACCAGAAATTATGTCCAAGATCAAGGAAGAGATCGAAAGGCTGCTGAAGAGTAAATTCATCAGAACTGCCAGGTATGTAGAATTGTTAGCAAACATAGTTATTGTTATTAAAAAGAATGGTACACTTAGAGTATGCGTAGATTTTAGGGACTTAAATAATGCTACACCTAAATATGAATATGACATGCCTGTAGCAGAAATGTTAATAGATTCAGCAGCAGGTTTCGAATTTCTAAGCATGTTAGATGGTTATTCTGGCTATAACCAAATATTTATTGCTGAAGAGGATGTATCTAAAACAGCATTTAGATGCCCTGGTGCTTTAGGCACTTATGAATGGGTTGTTATGCCTTTTGGGTTAAAGAATGCTGGGGCCACTTATCAAAGGGCCATGAATTCTATGTTTCATGATTTTATAGGTACATTCATGCAAGTTTATATTGATGATATCATCATTAAATCCTCTTCTGAAGATAGCCATTTGCTATACCTTAGGCAATCTTTCAAAAGAATGAGGAAACATGGATTAAAAATGAATCCATTAAAGTGTGCTTTTTGTGTACATGCAGGAGATTTCCTTGGTTTTGTGGTGCATAAAAAAGGCATTGAAATAAACCAAAACAAGACAAAGGCTATTTTAGAGACAAAGCCTCCTTCGACCAAAAAACAACTTCAGTCTCTGCTTGGAAAAATCAAATTTTTGAGGAGATTCATTTCGAATCTAAGTGGAAAGGCTCAAGCTTTCTCACCACTACTTCGACTCAAGAAGGATGGTCTATTCAGATGGAATGAAGAGCATCAAAAGGCTTTTGATGATATTAAAGATTATTTGATAAAGCCTCCAGTCTTAATGCCTCCTAGCAGAAATAAAGCAATGAAGTTGTATATTGCTGCGTCTGATAAGACAATAGGAAGCATGTTGGCTCAAGAAGATGATAATGGCATAGAAAATGCAGTTTATTACCTTAGTAGAGTTTTAAATGATGCGGAAACTAGATACACTGCCATAGAAAAACTTTGTCTTTGTTTGTATTTCTCTTGTACAAAACTTAAGCATTATATAAAGCCTATTGATGTTTATGTCTATTCCCATTTTGATGTTATTAAGCATATGTTAACTAAACCTATATTACATAGTAGAATTGGAAAATGGGCATTAGCATTAACTGAATATTCACTTACTTATAAACCTTTGAAGGCTGTTAAAGGTCAAATTGAGGCTGATTTTATAGTTGATCACTCTTTGGTCGAAATGCAACAAGAATATGTGGATATTCAACCATGGATTCTCTACTTTGATGGATCCAAACATAAACATGGAACTGGAATTGGAATCCTAATAATTTCACCTACTAAAGTTCCAACGAAATTTAAATATAAAATCAATGGACTTTGCTCTAACAATGAAGCTGAGTATGAAGCCTTAATTACAGGTTTAGAAATATTAAAAGACTTGGGGGCAAAGAACATTAAAATAAGAGGTGATTCTGAATTAGTATTGAAACAGCTAACACAAGAATATAAATGTGTTAAAGAACACTTAGCAAAGTATTTTTATATAGCTAGTTCTTTGTTAGATTGTTTCGATCATGTGGACATTGAACATGTACCTCGATTAGAAAATCAAGAAGCAAATGATTTAACTCAAATTGCTTCAGGATATAAGATGTCAAAGGAAAAATTGACACAATTGATCGAAATCAAAGAAAAAATGGTTTTACAAGAACCAATTTCTGACCAATTGTCAATGCCAAAACTTATGGGGGCAGATACTATACCACAAATCAATGATGAGGTTGAAAATCCCCTTGAAAATTTTGAAATTTTTGCCATTGACAATCTTTCAGATGGTGATTGGAGAAAGCCTATTGTGGAATATCTTAGAAATCCAACAGGAAATGTGGATCGAAAGATAAAATATAGGGCTTTAAGCTATATAATTTTTGAAAATGATCTTTTCAAAAAGACTTCTGAAGGAATTTTGTTAAAATGCCTTAATGAAACAAAAGCATATATAGCAATCTCTGATGTTCATAGTGGCACTTGTGGTTCTCATCAAGCAGGACACAAGATGAAATGGCTTTTGTTTCGACAAGGCCTATATTGGCCTTCTATGCTGAAAGACTGTATAGAATATGCCAAGCGTTGCCAAGAATGCCAAAGGCATTCAGGAATACAACATGTGCCTGCAAGTGAACTACATTTAATAGTAAAACCATGGCCCTTTAGGGGTTGGGCTATAGATTTGATTGGTGAAATTAAACCTGCTTCATCAAATAATCAACGTTACATTTTAGTTGGAATAGATTATTTCACAAAATGGATTAAAGTCATTCCTTTGCCAAATGTTGATCAAGAGGCAGTAATTAATTTTATACAAAATCATATAATCTATAGATTTGGAATTCCTGAAACAATTACAACTGATCAAGGTTCAGTGTTCACTGGACGAAAGATGCAGGAATTTGCCCAAGAAATTGGCTTTAGACTTTTGACTTCAACACCATATTATGCACAAGCAAATGGTCAAGTTGAAGCAGCCAACAAAATCATTATCAATTTGATAAAAAAACATATAGAGCCAAGAAATTGGCATAAAACTTTAGACCAAGTGTTGTGGGCTTGCAGAAATTCTCCTAAGGAATCGACTAATACCACCCCATTTCGACTAACTTGTGGTCATGATGTTGTCTTACCAGTCGAAATACACTTGCAATCAGCAAGGGTGCAAAGACAAATGGAAATACCTTTAGACCATTATTGGCAAATGATGTCAGATGAATTAGTTGATTTAGATGAAGAAAGACTTAACGCTTTGGAAGTTTTAACAAAACAAAAAGAGAGAGTGTCTAAAGCTTACAACAAGAAAGTTAAGTCTAAGTCTTTTATTATTGGAGAATTAGTTTGGAAAGTAATTTTGCCTATGGATAAGAAAGATAGACTCTTAGGCAAATGGTCCCCAAATTGGGAAGGACCATTTGAAATTGTTCAAGTTTATTCAAATGGTGCTTATGAAATTGAGGAGTTAACTCCTGAAAAACGTACTTTGGGTATAAATGGAAAATATTTGAAAAAGTATAAACCTGTTTTACTCGAAGTAAAAATAAGCACGGAATAATATTGGAACGTGAAAGCAAAATGGCAATTATAAATTAAAAGTTGCCACAAAATGGGACTTTGTTCAAAGTTACAAATAATACCCAAACAGGATTGAACACCAAAATATTGTTCGAAAGGACATAGAAAATAAAAATGGAAAACTATAAGTCTTTGGTACAATCAACATAAATCTTCTTCAAAGTGGCCAACTCCCTTTCGACCACAAGATTGGAGCTTTCCAAAGATTTTATCTCCTCAGCTACTACCTCTGCTGAACTAAAGGCTTGGAGGCCTTCCCTGCCCTTTTCATCAATAAGCTCTTGAGTTGAAGTTTTGGCTTCATGTTCAATTCGAGCTTTTTCAGTTTCCTCTTCAATGATCTTACGGCTATACCCCACAATCTGGTCCTCCAGGAGCTTAATTTGTTGCTTATAGTAAGCAATGTTCTTGTCGCAGTTTTCGACCCCTGGATTACCTTCTTTCATTTGGGAAGATAACTTGTCCACTTCAGCTTGTGCTTTTTGAGCTTTCTCAAAGAACATGGCTTGGGCTTGCTGTTGGGTAGCCAGCCTTGTGTCGTTATCGAGCTTTTTCTGCATTGCTTTGGCATATTGGTCTACGATCGAGCTAAGTTGAATAACCTTCCCTAGAGTTTCCTCACTGGTCATAGGGTTATGCAGTTTCTTCAAAAATGCCAAGTGGCTATAGGCACAAGCTGGGTTTTCTTCGTTTTTCTTCAATACATCTTTGTGGACAAAGGTCGTTGTAAGCTTCAATAGCAGGGAATCTTGACGCACCATCGAGTTTATATCTGAATTTGAAGGCGCAGAGTCAGTGGTAGTACGCTCACTCGAAGTAGTGGTTTGACTTTGTTTCCTTGAGAGCAAGAGTCGAAAGGTACCAGCAGGATCAGATTTCTGCATAGTAGTGAACTCTTCTTCTTGCACACCAAGACTTGCAGAAAGCCTTGAGGTTGAGGAAACGGAAGCAAGATCTGGCCCACCAATTTCAGCTTCAGGAATGCCATCAGAGTCATGCAAAGACTCTTGGGTCGAACTAGCTTGACCTGATGCTGTAGAAGTGTTAGGAGGAGTATATTTGATGCTTGATTGGGTGGGAAAAACTTGAGTGTCATCATCATCAGTATTTGCTTTGTGTCCTTATCCTTCCTTTGGCTCTTCACTAGAGTTCCCTAGGTCGACCTTTTCACCATCAACTTTGCTGGTGCCATCATCCTTGGAGCTTTGGTCACCATTAGTTTTGTCTGTGCCTGGCATCTCTTCAAGAGCTGGTTGTTTGTTTTCTTCAAAAGTCTTTTCTTTCGATTCATCCTACAAACATTAAGAAAAGTGAATTTAAAATGATGGATGTTTTCAAAAGAAAATAGACTTAGAAATTTAATCGAAGTATACCTCTTTATCTTCAACCTCAGGGTTGGTAAGAGCATCATTTTTCTCCTCAGAGTTGGGGGCATTTGGCATCAAATTTGTGTCATCCTTCTGCACATGCTCTTGTTGTTCCTCATTTGAGGCATCTTGTCCTTCGACCATTGGCTCTGGCTGTGGTTTAGGAGTATCCTAAGGCCCATAAACCTTTTCTGCAACTTTAATATTCTGGTCCTTTTCGACCGCTATCTCTTTTTCTTATGCAGGGTTCTCTTTGGGTTTAGGAATATCACCACTATCACTGGGGGTATGGATTTTGAGTGCCTTGTGCACTTTAGTCTTCTTTGTGGCTGATTTCTCCCACACAATAGCCTTAGGTTTTGGATCCTCATTTTTCTTCTTCTTCCTTCGTTCATCCTTCTCCCCTTGATCCTTCTTTGGGGTTCCTTGAGCAGCAGGCTCTTGTTTCTTCATTTTCTTTTTGGCTTTTTCAGCCTTATCATCCTCAGCAGATGGTCTTCCTTCACCTCCAGCTGAGATCGAAGCAGTGGGTTGCTTCCTTTTTCTGACAAGAGGAACCTCCTCCTCTTCCTCATCATCATCATCCTAAAAAAAATGATGATGAGTATTATAAAATTTGGCTAAAAATAGTGTTAAGAGCCAAAAGAATTGATAATTCTTACCTCTATATCAACAACAACGATGTCTTTCGACTTCTTCGAACTAGCAGACACGGTCTCAGTGCTACCTTTTCTTTTTCCACTCTGAATATGTAGAAACAGGTTAAAATGAAAAATTCGAAAAAGTGAAGCTAGAAAACATGTGAAATAAAAGCTTAAGTTACCTTTGGCTTAGGAGGTTCGACCTCCGTTTTGATCTTCACTCCTTTGGGTTTCTTTACTTCGATTGAAGTTTAAGAAGACCCAGCATCCTTCTTCACAGCTTTGCCTGCAAAATATCCTACTAATTAGTATGAAAGGCACAAAGTGTTAAGAGTGTTCTATTAATAAAGGAAATTGGGAGGTAAAATTTTACCTCGACCTGAGACAGCAAGTTTCTTTCCTAGAGCTGGCACTATGAAGCCACTCTCCACCATTCCCAACAGGTGCTCTGCATTACCAACGGATGAGCGCGAATAATAATCTTTCCACCAAACACTAAATTCGTCAGTGCAGTAGAAAGAGGGTTTGAACTCGAAAGGTTTCAAGGTGAATTCATAGGTTTCTATCATCCTGAGGTACTTCTTGTAGATTTTTTCAGTAATACCCGTACCTAACACCATTCGATCCGCCTTCTCAAAGAAACTCTTTGGCCTGATCTGAGACATGCCAAATTGCCTAGCAACGCAATTAGGATGGTACCCAACCAGTCCATATTGGTTTGCATTGGTTCCAATCCTGCAAGATAACACTGTTTGCTCCAAGTAAGCTCTCCAAATCTCATTGACCTCATCTTCGTTGTATGGGTCGAACGCAGGGAAATCTTCAATGAACCATGCAACACCATATTTGCGCTCGACAAAAGGGGCATGGCGTGGTAAGAACTTATCAAAATTCAAAAACATTTTCATATGCCTTATGAAAAGCCTTCTGGTGTCTTGGTCTAGAGATCGAGGGGCTAACCTAACCAACCTTTGCCCTTCGACCTCCCTTGCATCTACCTCTTGCTGATAATCAGAAGGGACTATCAAGCATAATTCAGTTTCAAAATTGGCATTAAGCCATAGTTGTAGCAACCATATGGGTCCAGCAACAGAGAATTTCGACCCATCCTTTGATGCCTTGATTGCATCACTAGCATTGCCCATAGCCTCATATAAACTTGCCAGCAACAAGCGCCCTAGGCTGAAGAGCCTGCCTTCATTTATCTGCTGAGCCATTGGAATGAACATCCACACCACTTGTAGGGATTTCGAGCAGAAAACAAAATGGGATAACCATAATGTCAGGAAAGCCACATGCTCCTCAATGGACACTTCCTCCCCCTCCTTGCCCATGTTTTCTGCAATATACTTGGAGAAAGTATTCTCCTTGTAATTCAGTTTGACCTTGTCTCCAGTCTTAGTAGGGTCGAAATGATCTCCATTAGGCCTAAGGCCTGTAATAGCAGCTACGTCCAAGAGGGTAGGGGTTAACATGCCACATTTGAATTGGAAGGTGTTGGTAGACTTTTCATAGAAGTGAAGGGCAGCTATAAGTAGCTCAGGTTTATATTTGGGTCTGGTTCGTCTAAACTGGATTAAGGGATAAATCTCATAAGATTCCCAAGTTCCCTTAAATTCCTTTTCGACCCTATCTAACCAAGGAATATAGTCTTTGTGAGCAGTATAAGGGGCAGCTCAAAATAACTTTATAGAATTTTTGAGATACCCAAAATTATAAGGGTCAAATTCAAAAATTCTAGGACCACATGTCACATATTTAGGAAAGAGATCATTTACCTCTTTCGATATGACTTCAGAGTGTGGTGGGTAAGGGCCACAGAAGGCGTGGTTTTCTTTCTTCAATGAAAAGGGTATCATGAGTTGAGCAGTCCAAACTTTTCTCTCAGCTTCAGTACCAGATGGCTCAGGAACTACTTCTTCACCGTCTTCGAGTATCATTAGGTCTTTCCACTTCCCAGAAATTGGAATCTCATAATTTAGTTCGAAGCCATGGATGAACAGTTGCAAGGTCAGAAGTTAAAATGGGTTTTTCTGCGAAATCTGTAAAAAACACTGGTTGTTTTGGTTGAATCAAGGATGAATCAACGCGGAATCTAATGTAGATTCGTACGAACGGTTTCAAATCACTGTTTTTTAAAGATCAAAGCTTGATTATGCAGAAAATCAAGAATGGAGTTTTTTCGCAAAAGGCTCTGAGTTTGGAAGTTGGTAAAAAGTGTTTCTTTGTTTCTTCACTTCTATTTATAGGGAAATGTGTCTGTTTCTTAAAAAATAAATCAAAAAGAAATTCAAACAATTTCTCTTCAACTTCTACGAACGCCACGTCACCCACTATGCCTAAAACCTAGGAGCAATGATGGATTGTGGGGATCCAGGTGACAGTTACTTCTGTACGTGACATAAGCGCCGTCATTGGTAACGGTGTCAAGCACGTGGGTTTGAAAATGCCTTTTCCTTTCTCGTTCGACATACTCGATCGAAACAGTCATTTTGGGGGCAATTTGTTAGCCCATATTTTTACTAAGTAAAAATATGTTCTAAATGCATGATTAAAATAATTCTATTTAGTTATGTCAATATTATAAAACGTCATTAAAGATGTTTGGTTTTCAGAGCCAATGAATTTAATGATTAATCATGCATGAACATGTAATAAATGCTCTATTTTAAGCATTATTCCTCGATTGTGTATCTTCTTCAGGATCCTTTCGATTTGGTCGAAGCGTCAGTAGGGTCGAAGCATTCAATGGTGTAGAAGAAAGCATGGACTTAGCAAATATTCAAAGAAAAGCATTGTTATTTCGACTTCGATGGATACAACGGCTAAATAAGAAGATAAGAAGAAATTCAAATTCAAAATACGTGTCAAGACACGCGTCCTCTTTGTAGTTACTTATGCGTTATTAGCAGTTAGGAATTAGTGTCTATAAATAGTTTAGTTCTATGATCGAGCCAAGGGTCACAATCATTATACAAAAATCCTGTCAAAACTCAAAGTACCCATGTCAACGCGAGAAACGAGTTCGAAAGGAGAAATGTATGCAATGTGTACCATTTACTCTTCTGTAAACATTTATCTTTAAATGCAATTTACAATCTTTCATTTTTATCCAATTGTCTCTTTTACTTCGACTCATCTTTCCCTCTGTTTATTCATTTGAATAAACATTCTTCCTTGCATTTCAAGTAACATAAAACATAAAAACTACAATTTATAAACACAAGAACAATAATGAACATTATTTCCTTTGAAAATATAAACAAAGCACTATGTCCCGAGATTTACTAGTTGATCTCTCTTGTAATAATCAAACTAGCGATTGTTTACTAAATTTCACAGTAAACACCATGATAGCTTTTGTCTTGTTCTGATTGATTTCTATGCCCTTTTTATGCACAAAAAAGCCAAGGAAATCTCTTGCATGTACACAAAAAGCACATTTTAGTGGATTCATTTTTAATCCACATTTCCTCATTCTTTCGAATGATCTTTTAAGGTGACTTAAATGATCATCAGAAGATGAAGATTTGACAACAATGTCATCTATGTAAATTTGCATAAATACTTCAATAAAATCATGAAAAATCGAATTCATTGCCCTTTGGTATGTTGCCCCTGCATTTTTTAATCCAAAGGGAATCACTACCCATTCATAAGTGCCTAAGGCACCAGGACAACAAAATGCAGTTTTTGAAATATCATCTTCAGCTATAAAAATTTGATTATAGCTAGAATAGCCATCTAACACGCTTAAATATTCATGGCCTGCTGCTGAATCAATTAGCATTTCTGCTACAGGCATTGAATATTCATCCTTTGGTGTAGCATTATTTAAATCCCTAAAGTCTATACAAACTCTAAGTGATCCATTCTTTTTAATAACAGGGACAACATTAGCTAACCATTCTGCATACCTGGTTGTTCTAATGAACTTGCACTTGAGCAACCTTTCCATTTCTGTCTTGATCTTTGTCATGATTTCTGGAGAAAACCTCCTTGGAGCTGCTTCACAGGCTTTTTGTCTGGTCGAAGGGGTAACCTATGTTCCACCAGATCTTTGCTTAATCCTGGCATTTCATTGTAATCCCAAGAAAAGCAATCCTTGTACTCTTTTAACAACTCAATTACCTTTAACTTTAAATTTGGGTCGATATTAGCACTGATGTAAGTTGGCCTTTTAATTGGGCCATCTCCAATATCAATCTCCTGTAAAGGATCTTGGGCTTGCATCTTTTGATTCGAACTGATTGGATCTTTTTCGAAACCCAAAGGTTCATCATCATAAATGCAATTCAGCCTTTGATTATTACCAGTGATCGAAGCATTGACACTTGTTGCCAATTTATTTGGCACTATGTTAGTGGCTTCGAAAGCCACATTTTCACTAGATTCAATAGCTTCAATAGCCATTTTAATTCTATTCTCGGCAGCATAAGCCGTAATCCTGCTCCATTATGGGGACTCAATCATAATAACCTTCAAAATCTCCCCACCCTGAAGCTGGTGGATAAACATCCTTACTGCAGGATCCATCAATAGGCTCCCTTTCCCAACAGAAACCATGGGTTGGATGTAATTTTACAGAGTGGTAAACAACCTCAGAGTTTGCCACATTTGGATCGAAGGCAGCATCTTGCTCTCCACAAGGAGCAATGTTTGCCAAGTTTTTGTCAAAATTCTGAAGGGTCACAGTGCTAGAATCAGCTAGATAAGCACTCTGATCTGCCTCCACATTCTCCACAAGGCCATCATCTCTCCAAAGAGTTAGCCTCTGGTGCAAGGAAGAAGGAACAACATCAACCCCGTGAATCCATTCCCTACCCAACAACAAGTTGTAATTGGGCCTAGCAGCAATGACCATGAACAAGGTCTTTCGAACTGTGCTACCTACACAAACTTTCAATTGCACAGCCCCAAGGGAATGGCCAGTCTTACCTTCATAGTTTGCCAAAACCACATTGTGGGAATGCAAATCAATGTCATATAAGCCTAACTTCTTCAACATGAAATGAGGCATTATATTAACCACTGCTCCACCATCAACTAGAATTTTGTTAACTCTCACATCATTCACTTTGGCCTTTAAAAATAAAGCCTTTAAGTGGTTTTTCATCCCTCCACCTGGTCTTTCGAATACAGCATTTTGTGCTTCGACACAGCCATTTTCCATTACATAATAACACACTAGCTTGTGATTAGCCAATTCCAGAGCCTCGAAATCTTCTTCTACCTCATTGATTTTAGTTGGAACATCATATTCCAAAGGCAGAACAGACACTACATTTACCAGCACATCAAAATCAGATTCTTCATCGAGGAGATCATCATCATCCATGAAATCTTCCTCGTCCTCAGCATCTTTATTATCTTCAGCTTCAGATTCCTAGATAGGAGCAAGCCTTTCTTTCACTGGTCTTTTGACCATTTCAACTTTCTCCATATCACTTGTGTTGCCCCCAGCCTTAGTTTGTTGAGCAGCAAGCTTTTTCTTGCGCTGGAATCTGCGCCATTGAGTGCGAGTCATAGCATTTTTACCCTTATAATTATTCCTGTAGCCATATTTGTTGGCTTCCTGTTTCCATTGAGAACTCTGTGGCTCAGCAACCACTTTCGAACCAGTACTTGGCTTCGATTCAGTAACCACTTTGGATTCATCAATCATTTTCGAATTTGAAGCTCCAGAAATGAACTTCACATTAACATTGCTAGAGCTCCCTTTCTCCATCCACTTCTTATCGAAAGCCACATATTGGCCACTGACCCATTGATTCACCGGTGCTTTGCTGGATGGTTTGAAAGTTCTTTGAGGTCCTAGCCTCTGATGTACTGAAAGCCCTTTGTTTTGGGACTTGCTCCAATCAATTTTCTGATATGGCCAACCCCTTTGATTTGGTTTGGAACTTGGCCATTTTCTTTTGTTATCAGCATAAGGCATCACACTTTTCAGATTTGTGACAGCCTCTTTGTCACACACAACACTGCACCTAGGACACATCATAACCTCAGAGTTGTTCAATTTGCATCTGTTTAGGAAATCTACCAATTGTTCCTCAGCAGCAGGATACACTTCTTGAACCTTCGTTTCATACTCCCCTTCAGGTACAACCTTAACTACAGCAGCAACATCAGCTTCAGTGACTTCGACCATGTTGCAATCTAAGATTTCAACATAGGTTGCATCAGCAGTTGAGACTGGGTTAGCATCCACTTTCATTGGAAGCTTAGTTTTCTCAGCAAACTTGAGTCTTCCTTCATTCAGAGCACGTTGAACCAGATCCCTAAAAAGAACACATTGGTAAGTTTTATGGCCCAAATAGTTATGAAATTTACAATAACCACTTTTCTTTCTTTGTTCCATTGGAGGTATTTTCAAATCTTTTTGTACCACTATTTGACCATCAGAGACTAACAAGTCAAAAAGTTCATCACATTTAGTAATATCAAATGTGTAAGTCGTAGTAGCATATTTTTCATTTTTTGGTTCGACTGGATTTTTTCCATTCGAATGCCTCAATAGTTTACAAGTATAAGGAGGCCCTGGCTTTAATTCTGCCACATTGATATCAATATCATCAATATCTACATACTCTACTCATCTTCAATTTCATAATCATATTCATTATCATAAGAATTTAAAAAAGCAACATCTTTCTTTTTCTGAAACTTAGAATTTCTGCCTTTTTCAGCTTTCAATCTTTCGATTTTCCTAACTCTATCAGCCAATTGTGACATGTCTCGAAGATATTGAGTATCTAGTTTTTTCCTAATCGAATAGTCTAGACCACCTGCAGCCATTTCGACTAATTCATGCTCAGGTACTGAAGTGAAACACCTAGCTTTTAATAATCTGAACCTATTCAAATAATCATCAACAGACTCTTGTGTTTTTCTCTTAACACTAGCCAATTCTTTAAAACTTATCTTAGTTTGGCCCATATAAAACTGTTCATGGAACAATCTTTCTAGTTGAGTCCAGTTATGAATTGAATTAGGAGGCAAAGTTGTAAACCAAGTAAAAGCATTTTTGGTTAGAGAATTAGGAAAATATTTCATTCTCAAATCCTCATTATTTGCCAAATTTCCAGATTCTGCCAAGTATCTAGCAATGTGTTCAACAGTTGACTCGTTAGTATCCCCTGCAAACTTAGTATACTTAGGGACTTTCCAACCTCTAGGTAACTCTGTTTGTAGCACATATTCAGACAGTGCAGAGACAAAGTTTGGCCTTCGAGTACCAGTATTAAGGCAATTTTGGTTCAAAATGGTTTCGACTAAAGTTGCTAAGTTATTATGTCCAGCCAAATTATTATTCTGAACATTTCGAACCACTTCATCAGGGTCTTGGTTCCTTTGAACCATAACTACTGGAGGGTTTTGGTTAACCTCATTTTGGTATTGGTATTCCTCTCGAGCCATTGGTATTGGCTCTTGGTTTGGTGTAACCTGTGGAGCCACATATGCTGGCCTTGGGTTAAGGGGAGTGGCAGACATAACAGGTAGAATCATTTGTGGTGCCACATGATTAATCCTAGGTTGGGTTTGAGGGGAATAGGTACCAAAAAAGTAAGCAATTCGACCCATTTGATAGGCCAGCATTTGGTAACTGTCATTGGTATTTTGAATTAAAGGGTTAAAAACTGTACCAATTTGCTGTGTTAAAAGATTAATCATATCATGGTTGCTCTTATCCATCTGTTGTCTCAAAAATAAGACAAATGCAGTGGTTAAAGGTGTAGGAGTTACCCTAGGGGAGGTATATCTCTCAGGTTCAGAAGTTGGTATCGACTGAAAACTCATTGTAGGTGTTGGTACATAACCATATAAAGGGTTCGTGACCATAGGAGGTAGTCTATAACCTGAAGAGACGGAATGAAATGCCATAGTTGTTATTGGCATTATAGTTCCTGGAATAAACCCAGAATTACTTATACTAGGAATTGGCGAAGTAGATGTTATACACTACAAGAAATTACTCATTTTCTGACGGCCAAAAGCCCTCACTAAGTGAGAAAATCGGTCACAAAGTCATAATTTAGTGATGACTTTGTGACAGCCACAATCCGTCAATAAATGGCTCCTAGAAAAGTTTGTGACGGTTCAGGTCGTCACAAAACTTAGTGACGACGCTTTGTGACGGCTCAGGTCGTCAATGATTGGGAACATCAACTTTTCTGTCAACAAATTAATGACGGCTTAGGTCGTCACAAAATTCAAATTAGTGACGGCTCAGGTCATCACAAATTTATGTGCCAGGTTCGTCACAAAGTTTTGGATTATTTTGTGACGGCTTAGGTCGTCACAAAATTCGTCACTAAGTTTTTTTAAAAAATAATTATTTTAATTGTTTTATTAATTATTTTTCAAAAATAAATTAACTAATTATTTTTAAAAAACATAAAAAACGTTTTTTTTTACATATATTAAAAAATAATAAATCATCATTTTTAATTTTAAATATATAATAAAACATATATTAAATTTTTAACACAATAATAATATAAATTAAAAATTCAATAATGAACAATGACATACATACGATAATTAGATGAAATTAAACAGTACGATAATTGTTTTAATAATACAAACAAAGTACGATAATTGTCATAAAATTACATACAAAGTTTTAACTATGTGATATACAAAGTTTATATTACATACAACGTTTTAACTACATGACATACAAAGTTTTAATTTTTAATTCAAATTAAAAAAAAAAAAAACAACAGTAGTGAATAAATTAATTTATATACAGCAGTAGTGTCTAAATGAATGGTTGGTCACAAAATAAAAACAGCAGTAGTGTCTAAAAAAATTAAAAACAGCAGTATTGTCTAAAAAATAAAAACATATTCTAATTTATACACAAATATTTATTACTCTAAATTATATTACTTACTTGGTATGCAGAGTAGTGTCTGACCTCAAGTTTACAAGACTAAACTCCGAATAATACCAACCAATGAATCAACCGTCGAATCAAACAGAATATCTAAGTCAAAATTAACAAAAAAAAAAAGTTTCAGATATATAAAAATAATTTTGGACGGAAAAAAAAAGTTTCAAAAAATATAAAATCAAACAATTTTTTTGGACGAAAATAAATAAAAATAAAAAACATTTATGATTATAAAATAATACAATTAAACTTAACAAAATAAAATTATACTTACTAATTATGTCAAGCAATGTCAACATATTCAACTCCCAACAGCAGCAAGATGAAAAAAACTACATTTTCTACATTAAAATTTAAAAGTAACAATTAAAATAAATACACAATATCATTCAAATATTAACACAAACAAATATCAAAGAGGAGAAAACACTTACATTTTATTACTTATCAAAACTTTGAAGAAGAACAAAAATGTAAGAAAAATGTAGAAGTTTTAGTGAGATGTTGGAGAAATTTTAGTGAGAGTAGAAATTTTAGTAGAGATGTTACAAATGAAATGGGAAGCAATGAAGGAAATATAATGAATCTGAAACAAAACATGACCGTTGGAGCTTTACATGGGAGACCGCGCGTGATTATTTTTTGACCAACACTTAGTGACGAAAATTCCCGTCACAAAGTGATGCGCGCTGCCCAACGCCTACAGCTGGCAGAGCCTGTCCAACGGCTCTTTTTTTTTTTTGAACTCGTCAACATTTTGTGACGGAAGTTTCCGTCAGTAACTTCGTCAACACTTTGTGACGGCTTACGTCGTCAGTAACTTAATATTTTGTGACGGATATTTCCATCAGTAACGCTTTGACGGATTTTTTTTAATTTTTGTTTTT
The DNA here is from genome assembly GCA_030408175.1 of Trifolium repens. Classification (NCBI taxonomy): domain Eukaryota; kingdom Viridiplantae; phylum Streptophyta; class Magnoliopsida; order Fabales; family Fabaceae; genus Trifolium; species Trifolium repens. Next base: position 13,231,521 of record CP125850.1, read on the forward strand.
TTTTTTAAAATTTGTGACGACTTTGGTTATTTATTGACGGACCTGGCCGTCACTAATTTAAAGACGGAGGCCGTCACTAATGGATACACTAATTTCGTCAAAAAATTAAGGTTTTCTTGTAGTGATACTCGTCGCGTTCGAATCTGGAGGGGGAGGACTTCCCTCACCACTTGTCGAACTCGAAGATTGACTGGTAGTAGACCCATGCATTTGATGAGTCCTAGCCATAACTGTAAATGGCAGTTACTGACACAGAAAAATCTTATTTCTAAAGAAACAAAGCACAAAACCAGTCCCACTGGGCGTGCCAATTTGTTTACAGTGAAAATTCGTAAACAAGCGCTAGTTTTACGTTTTAAACTTGCGAGATCAAACTATGAATCTCAGGACAATTTTATGCTTGTTTTTTTTGAGGAACTGGTTTCAATGTTCATTAAAGTTTAACAAACATTTATAATTTTAGTTTTCCTAATGAAACAGAAAAGATATGTTGATTCGAATCGCCTCGTGATCAACAAACTTTAAGCAGAAATGGAAATAAATTGCAATAAACTGCTGGAAATTAAACTTGCATTAATTGTAAAAGCAAATACAGTGGAAATGGTTCACAAACCGTACATGTTTCACTTTCGAATTCCTTTCTTTCTTCGCTGAGTACTTAGAATTTCAGAGAAACTATGTAAGAAACGGTTTTGCGACCTCGATTCCTTCTAAGGAATTTCTATTTATACTTCGATGGAAACTCAACTGCTTCAGATTATCTTGACGGTCCAGATTTGATCTTCGTACCCACGTTCTTTCCTTCGAAATCTTCTCTTTTGGCGCTTTCGCACTTTGGGCTTAGCTCTGAATCCTTTTGGGCCTTAACCATTTGGCCCACATTCCAGTTTTTCTTCGATTCGAGTCTCAAATAAAACTCTTGGCTTCGATGAAAGTTGCACAAAAGCTTCAATGATCGAATTCGCTTATGGCAATTCGAAGCCATTTATTCGAAACAAAACTTTGATAACATTTTCAGCAATAATTGAATGACACCTGTCATTTTAAAATTAATTCATTATTTTGTTGGACCAACATTTCTTATTAAAATTATTAAATTAAAAATGCGACCCAACAATATGATACAGATATGTTATCATGTTTCTTATCCTGACCATCAAACGGGCCCTAATATTCTATGTCCAAGTCCGCCCCTGTATCACTGTATGGAAAACAGAGGCACTCAAGTGTGCGTTGCTAATTTAATTTATATATAATTAAATACTCCATCCGTTTCTTTTTAATTGTCTTTTATTATCATATTTAGCGTTTCTATTTAATTGTCCTTTTTGTATTTTGTGGGTATGATTTGTCTATTATACCCTTTGTTAATTGTTCTTATCTTTTTCCATAAAACCAATTAATGCTATTTATTTTGAAAACTAAATCTTTTTTTTTAAAAAATTTTTGTTGGTACATAACATATTAAATTTTGTTTTTTTTTTTTATATAATATATTAAATTTATTGGAAAGAGAAAGTGTGAGAAAAAAATAGGAATTTATTGGGGATTAAAACGAGGGTATAATAGCAACGTGCAAAAATACATTTCCTTAATTTGGAGGGAGATTAAATTGAAATTATTGAATGTGCATCGAAAGAGCAACGTCACAGGACACTTGTTACTTAGAGATAAGAAAAATTATTGTAGTGAAACCAAGAGTCCCTGAACGACATTGGTGGTTAGGAAGATGAGGTGTACCAAAGAGGAGTTGAGATCCACTCCAGTTGGTTATGCTCCATTTGCTCCTGTCCTTTGCTTAGATGTGTGACATTTGGAAAAACAAAAATCTAATGGTCTAAATTTCCAACATCACTGCGCCTATTTCTCAACTGCAACTCTCTTCTTCCTTGCAGATAACATGTTTCACTTTTTCAATTTTTATGAACGCCAAAACAGTGTCGTTCCCAATACAGTCTCGATGCTCCGCCGTATTTACCCGCCATGCTCCGCCGCGCACAGCCTTGAGGCCCTCCTCTCTGTCACTATTTTCCTCGATTACAGCTTCTTTATAATTTTTCTAAGGAACAACTAAAACCCAACAAGCAGTAAGAATCACATGACATAGAGAATGCAGTGGTTGTCGTTAAAATAGACGGCGACACTGATGTTGAATATCAACGAGGTGTGTGAGATGCCAACGTAGAGGCGGCAGACAGAGAGACAGTAAGGCGGAAATACAACAAGATGGCGAGGTGGTGAGTGGTGACAGCGTGAAAGTGAGGTCGTCGGCGAACCGGAGTTTGCAAGGCGGCGAGACTATGACAGAAGCAGACGATTGGATCTGGAAGTAGGAGACGAGTAGAAGACAATATTTTGTTTTGTTTAGAAAATAAACTGTTTTACATAGTCTAAATCAGAACCTTTGAAATTAATAATTGCCACGTGGCAGAGATCCGTTAAAGATCTGGATTGACTGGAGGATAAAGAAATGGAGGTGATCTGAACTCACCAAAGAGAACACTTAGATCTTGTCCACAACACATTTCCAATAATATTTTTACGCGACTTATTGATAACGGAATCAGTTTGAAACAGTAGTCATCGAACTTTCACCAAGAAGAGTCTCCATCATTACAACCAAGACTTTGTCGAAGACAAAGTTAGGTGTTCCATCAAATATCACATTTAATTGAATCGTGATTCTCGGCCATTAATTTATACCATATTATGTTTTTCAAAAAAAAAAAAATTATACCATATTACTCATCCATCTTCCATTTTCAGTGCCCATAAAATGGAATAGACAGCGGTTTTTAGTGCATTGCATAGTTTCCATACCAACAGTCATTAAATCATTCTTGAACACAGTGTAACCGTTCCTCAAAGTCTAAAAACCGTTGTCACTAAACCACAACAAACCGCTGCCATTTACAAGTTTATGCAACAATTGTATAGGATTGTGGACGAAACTCAAAAAACTATTGTCTATAGAAAAGGTCACGGCCATATAGAGCGCACTTGCAAAAGCAACTATTTCCTTTAGATACAAGTACAATTTTTTGGTTTTAAGCAATGGTTTTTTATTGTTGCTTAAACATCAAAATGTTGCAGTGTGACCCCTTTAAATTGGCGGCATAATTTCTTTCAAACGTATTATAAGATGGTCTATGTAAAAGATGATTATCATGTGTGCACTTTAATTTAAAATAATGTAAGTGGCTAATATAAAAAGGTCTAAAAAATTAAAGATTGAGATGTTATTTGTTAAGAATGATTCAAGAGAAGAAATGCAAGAATAATATATGATAATATCTTAAAAGATAGTGTAATTTTATTTGTGGAAATCAAAATCATAAATATAAATAAAGGTGGAGATTTATGTTTGCAATTCTTCTATTTAGATTTTCTTACTAAAAAGCTTTTCCTGGGTAGATTATAACATGTGCAACATTTTTCAATAAGATAAGAAAAGATGCTTTAGTGACTAATTGGAATATTTAATACCATGCTGACTCATTTAACACTAAATTGGCCAATTGGGGTAAGATATTCCTTATATAAAGAATCTCCAATGGTGTTAAAAAGTAAGGGAGTACATGGGTTGGGCAAACCCAATTGATTCGGTCAAATCCATCCAATTCAACCTAAAAAAGTAGGTTGAGTCGGGTAAATGGGTGGATATAGATTTTAAAATGAAAAATCCATAAAAAAACGGGTATCGGACAAAACCCAACCCAAAGCCAAACTCAAAAAATTCACTGACCCACTAAATCGGCAGTACCATGGTTTTTTAAAATAATTTTCATATTAATATTAAAGATGTTCCATCATTAAAAGATAAAAGCCATAAGTTCAATACTCAAATTTCCAAAATAAATTGTACTTGAGTTTATTATTACAAACGACAAACGATTACTCCTCCGTATATCATAATTTTAACGCATTTCTGATCAACTCTTTCGAGTCTCCACTCTTCGACTTTTTTTTGTCATTTAAAAGTAGTGGTGTTAAAAATATTATTATTTGCAAATAGTGAAAATATGTTATTTTTATAAAAATATGTTATTTTTATATAAAAAAGTAATAAAAATCGGTTATACTATTTTTTAAGAAAATAAAAAGTAGAATAATTTTTATAGAAAAAAATGATGATTCGCGATTTAGTCATTTAATATTAAAAAAAATAAAAAATTTAAATTTGGACAACCCACCTAACTCAACCCAGAAATAAGTAGATTTATCCAACCCGGCCCAATATTAAAGTGGGTGGTTGATTTGCTCAACCCAATCCAGAATACCATATATAGTTCGGATTGTGATTTTGCTTAAACCCAACCTAAATCGGCCCATGTACACCTCTACTAAAAAATAATCTCTATAATATTATGTAATGCATATACAACTTTTTCTTTAAGGGTCTGTTTGGTTCGGGAGTTTTGGAGGGGAGGGGAGGGGAGGTGAGGTGATATTTTAAATTTTTATGTTTGGTTCAACTTTTTAACGAGGGGAGGGGAGGGAAGGGGAGAAGTAATTTATTTTTTTACCCTTAACCTTATAAACTCAAAATAAGGATTAAATTATAATGAATATATTACGTAAAAAAAAATCTAATTGATATATACAAAAAAAAATAAAATCTAATGAGTAGAAAACCTAAATTTTTTTGTTGTAAAAAAAAATCTAGAATTTAATATTCCAACAAGGATAATTTAGAATTTTAATAAAAAAGTGATGGTAATTTTGTCAACATAATAAATTCTGTTTTATCTCGCCTCCCCTCCTTAAAAATCCCTCCCCTCCCCTCCCCTCACCTCCTTAAAAATCCCTTCCCTCCCCTCCCCTCACCTCCCCTCCCCCTAGATTGAACCAAACAAAGCCTAAATGATATATTAACGTGGGTGGCTCATAATAATTAAGGTGGTCATATGAAAAAGTAGATAACATCCGCATTCTTTTTCTTTTGTTTTTTATAAAAGCACATGCGCTATTCTATATAAAATAATGTAAGTGGCTATTATAAAAATATGATTTCTTTTGAGCGGAAAAAAAAGATGTGATTGTTTTTGAGCGAAAAAATTGAAAAAGAAAAATTAAAAGTTGAGCTAAACTGATAAAGTTTTTTTTTTTTGAAAAAATGAAAAAAAAATATATATATTGAAAAGGTAGTCGTCTCAGCATAAGGTATGCCAAGAACACCTACAAAAAATTACAAAGGTATCTGAACAAAAGGAACATAAAGCATATAAAGAATTAGTTGATCTCCAAGCAAAGCAAAGGATTCAACCACTAACTATAATAATTTGAAGCAAGAGTCACATTTGTCATTTTCAGTCATCGGAAAGAGAACAACTTGATCTTGTCCATTTTTAAATAATAGTAATATATATTTTATTATTAAATTTTTAAATTTACTTTTTAATAGGTAAATATTACTAGTTGTTAATACATGTTAAAAGCAAAGGAGAAATGTTAGTTGTTAAAATGATCACCTTAACTCTTTCGGCAGCTCAACCTTTTAACATAGAGAAATGATATTTGTATAATCAAAACATGGACAACTTTGGACAACTCTCTCTCTCATACTCTCATTATATTCTTACTCTCTCTCTCTCTCCTCCTCTCACTTTTTTTTTTTGTTGCAAAAGAGAAAAGTGGGTTGTCCCAAAAGTTGTCCACTTTTAAATATACAAATAACATCACTCTTTAACATAAGACTATACCTTCTAAAACAAAAGTATCTTGCATTTAATTTTGGGGAAACGTAGCATGAAGTAAATAGGGTAAAATAATTGATACCCCCTGTAATATAGGCGTGTTTTGCTTTTTCCCCCTATAAAATTTTTCTTTGCAACTCGCCCCGTGCCAAATATTGACTCATTGCATTTGCCCCCTATTACCAAAAGCTGGCAGCTGACTGTGCACTTTTGCCACGTGGCAAATCCACATGTATTTATTTTATTTTTTATTAAAATTTAATGCCACGAACTGACACGTGTCAAACTAATTTTTTTTTTTTTTTTTTTTGACAAAATTAATTATATTTTTTTTTAATAAACTGAATTTAAAAATCAAAAAAAATGGTGGAAATGTCCACACAGAGGTTCGAACCCGCGACCTCGTCTATCCAGGACTCGCCTCTCAACCAACCAAACTACGTGCGCGCATGTGACCTAGTAGCAGCGTAAAGTTTATTTGAATAGAGGCAGGATCCGCAAGGGCCAAGTAGCAGCATTTGCCACTGGTTCTGCACACAGAGAGAGAGAGAGAGAGACATGGATTTACCCCATGGTATCTAATGGAAAAGACAATGAAATGCATTGCAATGACTTATTCCATGAACCTCATCCCTCGTTTTCAATTTTAATTTGCTTCATTTTGTTCCTACTTCATTTAAACCATAATGAGCTTCTTGTTTCTTCCATTTTTCTGGCCCTAGGCTCCCTGCAAAATTTTGTTGTCTTCAAGAGGTTATACTAATAATATGTAGAAATACTTCTTCGTATACTACTGCATGAGCCATATACTAGTACTAGATATAAATAAGAACATCGATATGTTCTCTTTACTATGTTTTCATTTTAAATAAGATGTTGATAGACTACATTGTATTATTATTGGCTAACTAATCGTGTTTTATGGTTAATCTTGTTGATTTTTGTTTGTGATTTTATTTTAACAGGTGGTTTGGAATACAATTAAATCCTCATTTCATGAGTATTGACCTCAAGTATGTGATCTATTCATCGTGGTTCCTTGCTTGTTCTCATTTAAAACAACTGTTTATTAGTTGCAAGTTGTGGGAAAATAATACTATCTTACCTTACCAAAGCTCTCAAAAAACATGTATTTGCATTAATTTGTGTACCTCCTCTTAATATTATCAAAGCTCTCATAAAATTCAGGTAGAATGAGGATCCTCTCACAATGAGATTTATCCTTTAATGTATCAATCTTTGCCGCTGTAATTGCTTTAACGCTAATAGCTCCGACGAAGACGATTTCGATCTCAACGGTACTACACATGAATCAGCCACCGATTCTACTGAATCGCTCAAGGTAATAAAATTAAAATTCAGTTTCAGAATTTCAATTTCAATTTTAGTTTTACTTTCAATTTGAACTCTATTTTGATTTTCATTTTGTGGAATTTTGTAGAGTTTGATTCCTTGTGCAAGTGCTGAAGAGAGAAATTTATTAGCAGATGCGGGGAAGATTGTTGAAAAGAATAGCAAGGTTTACAAGAGGAAAGAAGATTTGATTAAGATGGTTTGGTATGGAGTTACTAGAGTAATGGAAGATTGATTATGGTGTTTATGGATTGATGGTGGTTTAGATGGTGGTGGCTGCTGCTCTGTTTTTTTATTTTTTCGATCCTGTCTTTATTCAAATAAATTTTAAGCTGCTACTAGATCACATGCGCGCACGTAGTTTGGTTGGTTGAGAGGCGAGTCTTGGAGAGAGATGGCGCCGGTTCGAACCTCTGTGTGGACATTTCCACCATTTTTTTAATTTTTAAATTCAGTTTATTAAAAAAAAATATAATTAATTTTGTCAAAAAAAATAATAATAATAATTAGTTTGACACGTGTCAGTGACACGTGGCATTAAATTTAAATAAAAAATAAAATAAATACACGTGGATTTGCCACGTGGCAAAAGTGCACAGTCAGCTGTCAGCTTTTGGTAATAGGAGGCAAATGCAATGAGTCAATATTTGGCAAGGGGCGAGTTGCAAAGAAAAATTTTATAGGGGGGAAAAGCAAAACACGCCTATATTACATGGGGGTATCAGTTATTTTACCCAAGTAAATATTTTAACTTTATTAAAAAAAGTTTACCATGGCTGTCGAGTTGGGATCCTCTCCATTTCTAATATTTTCCATTTCTTCCATTACTAAAGTTTTTAAATGTTTTGGGATGTATAAAAGATATTTGGACCCACTTAATATCACACTTTTACATTTATATTTCCAAAACTATATAATAATAGAGGAAATGGAAAGAATGAGAAATGGAGAGGATCCTAACTCATGGCTGTCAACCATCAAATATATCAACAAAACTTTTAAATCCACCACTTATCAAGAAATTGGAGAAGAATGGAATTGGAGAAGAAGACAAAAATAAATAGTTCAAGCTTCTAAAAGAGATACACGTCGGGGAAAAGAGCGTTGCCTATTCATACATGTTCAGGTACGGAGTCTGAGTTCTGAAAAAACGGATAAATAAACTTGGCCAGAATAGTAATGGACTCGGTTTTGTAATTGGGAGAAGAGAAAACAATTAAGTTTTACTACTCAATTTATTTTATTTTATTTTATTCTATTATTTCTTTTGTACTTCACATGGTTAAAAGGTTTTTTTACCAGAAAACACAAAGCGCAATACTTAAATATGCATAATACTGATACTATTAATAAAAATTGAAAAAGCTTGGGGGAACCGCAGCCACCCCTTGCCTCCCCTCTCCTTCCGCCTCTGCCAAAATTGAAAAAATTGGGGGCACCGCAGCCACCCCTTTCCAAAATATTTGTATTAAATCCGTTAATCTTTATGTGTTTCAAAAATGTGTCACACGATTTTAGATTTTTATAAAACTCGACATAGAGAAGATCTATATGATACAATCTTCCAATCCAATTGTGAATTTTGTAAAATTTGAATTCGTTAAAGATTTATTGAACAGTGTAACATTACTCAAGTGTTACACCGGTGTAATTTAATATCTCCCTATATATATTTATTTGCCATTAAAAAAAGAGACCTTTGAAAAAATAATGGAAGTAGTGAACAAATATTTCAAGCTACATAAGAAAGCAAACCAAACTGATTACGCCAATTTCAGAAACCAATTGCAAAGTCATAACAATATAGAGATAACTAAAGACACCGGTGAATGATGCTTGATTACCATAACATAATAAAAATTACAAACAAATATAGTAAAAGTTAATTGACTAGACTAATAACTTCAAAACTTAAAAGTTCCAATAGCATAAGTACAATAACTTATTAAACAAAAATGTGTTTGAACATGAGTGGCCCACAAAGGTGCAAATCCTCAACTATTGTGCTTAATTTTGGCTTCCTTCCAATAAGTATTATTAACAAAAAGAATTTTTTATATTCATTGAAGAACTAATTTATTTGGTCTACATTGCAAATATATTAGTTTTTCAATGAACTTAACAGTAAATTTTTGTTTATAATAGTAACAAGAAGAATTACCTACTATAATATGCATTTAGCACCGGATGAAGTCTATACACTACAAAAAACGCGCCAGATAGCAGTGGTTTTTTAGCGGAGGTTGGTGTAACCCCCTAATTATTGTGTTAAAGAGGAATATTTGAGAAAATACTTTATTATTTAGCGGGGGTTTGAAACTCCCTGAATTTACTGATTTAATTTTCCTTATTTTCACTTTGCGCAACGCTTTTTTAATTCCCTCAATTTTTTCTTATCTCAAATTTCAATTCTCTACAGAAAATTCATGGATCATTATTCACTAACTTTTTGGAGGGAAAGGTAGGTAACTTTCTCTCTTTTATGACCGTTTGATCCATCAAATGATTCAGAGCATGCCACGTGTTGCACTATTCATCTTCTTTCTCACTAAATCTTAAATTATATCTCGTTAAATTAAATTCAACAAAAACTGAAACAAAGCACTATTCATCTTCTTTGCTGTCTGCCAAGCTTTGCTGCCGACGTTCTTCGGCTGTGTGGTCACGTCACCGCCGTTTCGACCGCCATGTGGAGTTGGATTTCATTTTCTTAATACCATGCTGCAGCAAGCTTACACCCCTTAGCTTCCCTTTTTGACCACAAAATTATCCTCAACCAAAACCCAATTTTCTGCTCGAATCGTAACGCCGGCAGCAAGGAAACGACCGGAGGCGTCGGAAAGGAACCGGAGAGTGTCGCGGCAACAGAGTGAAGGCAGCAAAGCACCGCAGCAAATTTCTTCTCTGTCACATGTTTAAGCTTTGTTTGATTTCATAAAAGATAAAGACTTCCACGTGTCAAGTGTTGGGCCATGTTGATAGATCCAACGGACAAAAAATAAGAAAAGTCACCTGCCTTTCCCGCAAAAAGGTTAGAGAATACTGGTCCAAAATTCATTCTCTTCAATGTTTCAGAAATTCAGAAACGCTAAATCGCTTAATCTCGTTCAATCACTCTCAAATTTCAATCTCACTATCAAATCGCTCTCACAATTCAGAAATCCGTTCTATGAATCTTGCTCAATCGCTCTCAAAATTTCAATCTCACTCTCTATTCACAACTTAATTTTAGTGATTCTCTCTTATTTTTTCGCCGTGTAATGGTATTTAATCAATCTTCTCAGATCGGTGAGTTCGTAAACCCTAACCAGCCTCGTTCTTCTCCAATTTCCTCGTTTTTCTTAGATCGGTGATTTAATCTCCATCGAAGCTTGTTCCCGTTGGTTCAATTGATCTCTATGATGAACAAGGTATGTATCATTCATGCAAAAACTGTTCGATTGTGAATGTAGTTATGATGTTGTTTCATCTGTTTTTTGTAGGAATGGTTGATTGAATAAGTGTCAGTTGATTGAAGGTTGATTGTCAGATGAATGGAGTAACAAGCAAGAATCATTTGAGGTAAGCATTCTGCACGTAAACTGTTTGATAAAAGTTCTTAATGGTTGTTAGCTCATAGATTATGTTAGCATCCAGACGCATGCGTTTCAGGTAGATGGAGAACCTAATTTTGATTTCGGTCCATTGGAAGACGCATGGGAATATCTTAGGCATGTCAGGTATTGTTGTAACTCTCACCTACCAATTGATGGTCCTTTGGCTGATCATATTTATTCCAAAAGTTAGATATTGGTTCCCTTAAGATTAGAGATTATCTAGGTACATATGTATAGTTATGTACTAACTTTTTATAGTTTTATGTAACTTATAAATAAAAGATCTTGATGCTAGTTAAAAGAGAAAAAAAATTATAAGCAAATTGTGGTATTAAATTTGTTAACAAATTATATAGTTTTTACAATTTTATCAAGGTATTTGTGAATGCATCAATCCTCTTTCCTTAAATCTTTATATGTGCAAATGTCTAATGGCTTTATACCATTTTTGCATAAATTTTCATACATGTTGTTGACCTGCTTGCACCATACCAAAGGGGAGGAAAGATCAGGTTGTTTGGTGGTGCCGGTGTAGGAAAGATTGTGCTCATTATGGAGCTTATCAACAATGTTGCTAAGGCCCATGGTATATGCTAACTTAGTTTACTTATTCTTGTTGAGATGCTATTTTTCTGTGATGTATGCTGATTGTTTCTATTTATTAGGTGGTTTCTCTGTGTTTTCTGGTGTTTGAGAACGAACCTGAGAGGGTAACGACTTGTACAGAGAAATGATTGAGAGTGGTGTCATTAAGTTAGGTGATAAGCAGGTAACACAATGATAATTTTCATGATACACATTAAATAATACTATTCATAATATTTTCATTTATCAAAGTTGTTAACTATGGTTATTTCGTTATCAGAGTGAAAACAAATGTGCCCTTGTGTACGGTCAAATGAACGAGCCCCCTGGTTCTCATGTCCGTGTTGGTCTTACTGGACTTACTGTTGCTGAACATTTCCGTGGTGCTGAAGGACAAGATGTGCTTCTTTTTGTTGACAACATTTTCCGCTTTACTCAAGTAAGCACCAATGGATTGTTTATGATATTGGCTGAATTCTTACTCTCTCCCTCTAGCTTTGATAAACTCAGTGATTCAAGAAATTAAGGTTATGCATGTATTCTCAAGCATCTCCAATGGGTTATGCAGCAAACAATTTTGAGGTATGATTAAGGTTTATATTCCTCTTCTCTTTGCTCAAGATTCAATCCTAAACATCCAATCCTTATATCCACCCTTTTCTGGTGCTGCATGTGTGTTTATACCTTCATGGATGGCTTGAGAGGTGCTTGTGAAATTAGGATGAAGGTTGGGTTTGTAGCAGCAATTCATGAAACCAATTTTCACTTGAATCTGTTCACTCGCCTAGCGAGCCAAGCTTCTCACCCAGCGAGGATTGCAGAGTAATTCGGCAGCTACTTGTTGTTGATCTTATCACTACCAAACAACTCTTGATTAATGGTAAGAAAACCTCAACCTCATTTCCTTATATCCAATCCTTATATCACCCTGTTCATTGGTAGAGCCTCATGAAATTACTTACTTCTATGTTATATTTGGATATGAGGATTAATGGTTCAAGAAGCATTGGATGCCACTGTGGTAGCACAGAAAGGCAGAATTAGAAACTTAGAGTTAAGGGGCTGAAACTCAAAGAGGAGTTCGAAATGGATTTAGCATAAGCTCAAGCTCGTCATCATGTACAATTAATTTTTGTATATGATAGTTCTTATACATATCTATTATTTTAATTAATTTTTGTCTTCTAAAATTTTTTACTCATTGTAAGACTTTTGTTGCACTGATTCTATATAAAATCGTGGCGGTTTTTTATTTTATTTTATTTTAAAATATTTTAACCATTTTGCGGGGGTTTACAACCCCCACAAAACAACCGCCCTAGTTTTAGAGTAGGATACCGGCGGTTCAATAAAACCCCCGCAGTTAATTTATGGGAACCTATTCCTCAGAAGTTTTCAGAAATCCCGCAAAACATTCTGCGGGGGTTTAAAACCCCCACTAAGTGGGAAATAAACCGCCGCAAATTAGCTTTTTTTTTTTTTTTAGTGATATAACACAAGGATGGTCATATGGCTCACTTACAACATCATGATTGGGTACCCAAGCAACAGCCTTATTTCCAATAAAATGACATATTGGAATTGTTCCGCGTTTCACTTTGAGAACTTGATGAAGCACTTTAGGATCCATACCTCTTGTATCATGGTGGCATATTGTTAGTGCCTTAGCTTTAGTTCCATCAAAAGCCACTAATGGAACTATGTAAGTTGTTGTTGCATTGACTTCATGACAATAAAATACAACTTTTTTAAAATTTAATCTATGACACATCACTGCTTTGTCTCCTATTTTCTTCACTTCCTCTACCACATATTGATCTTGATTTTGGGCAAAGGAACTTGAAATCACCTTAATATTTTTCCCAAGCTTTGAAATTGAATAATCCATCATTAATTTTAGGGATGGTGCGCAATACTTGTCTTCTCCTATAGCTGATGGGGTAGCACAAAAGCTTTCAATGCTATGTCTTTCACTCCATATCCATGTTCCTAAAGGTTGCTTTACTTCTTCATCTCGTTTGTGAGATCGAAAAAGTTGACTTGTTTTTCTGATAGGTAGCCGTTCCAATTTTGATTGTAACGGTTTCCTATCAGAATGCTTATCGACGCCTAAGATCATTTTTTTTCCAGGATAGAGGTCATGTTCAAAAAAGGCCGTCCAATCTTCCTTCTCTTCTTGATCTCTAATGGCTGCAGTAGTTCCACTCTCTGCACCTTTAAAATGTAAAAGTACAAATTCCGGATTAAGACATATACAATAATCTTGAATATGAAACAATAAATGAGGAGACGTGAAAGTGCAAAACAAACTTCACCATTGAATATTATCGATTTTATGTGTCAAGGTTATGGCAAAATTTAAATTATGATATCACAACTAATTTTGTGAATCTCACATTATTTTAACGGAGATTCGTCATTAATATTAAACAGTAGTAAAAATATTGTAAATGTAATAATAATAATAATAATAATAATAATAATAATAATAATAATAATAATAATAATAATAATAATAATAATAATAATAATAATAAACAAAGATTCTAACCGGACACAATTTGCCAATCTAAAAGAGTCTTTGGCATAGGAGTGTTTGGCCAAATTGATTTCCAATATTCTTCACCCGATTGGGAAGCATTAATTTTTATAAGAGTAAGCTGCACCAAATATAAAATAAATAAGCATATGAGACGAAAAGATAAATCAACCTTTTGGAGATTATTCAAAAAATAAAAATAATCAACCTTTTGGAGGCACCCATAAGTGGTGAAAAAGATAATCAACTAAAGACATATATCTACAAATAAAGTTTTACCAAAAAAAAGAAAAACAAAACATATGCATTCTATCAATAAAAGGGATTTAGATCATCTCCAATTTTTTCTCTCACGTTCTCTCCCATTTTCTTGATCTAATGGTTAGTAATCCACTAAAAGCAAAAGATACTTAAGTGGAGAGAGAAAAAAATGAATAAATGGCTAAGATGGTTGCACATGACCAAACATGAGATGAAAAATTGGAGAGGATCCAAAATGCAATAAAAGACAAGTGTGCATGGATTTTAAAGAATGTTCAGGAGGTGCAACCTCTATTGTGCTTGTCCCGTAAGGGGAGATGAGGATATGATGCTTGGATTGTTCAGGTTCTGGTTGAGTGGTATCTCTATGGATGCTCTCTTATAACTGATTTTTCTTCTCCCTCTTTTTGATGGCTATTATGGGTGGTTGTAGCGGTTTCTAGCATTTGAGAGTTCTTTTATATTGTTTTTATTTTGTATCTTTGTTCTTATTTAACCGGTTAGTACTTCTGGTACTCCTAATTTGTATTTTGATTCCCTCTATTTATATTTATATATATATAAATTGTGTAAAAATAATCACTGAATTGTGTAAAAGAAACCTACTTAAATGTGATTCATTATAAGAATAGAAAATTTAAAATCAGTGATGACTAATTGGACTATTGACATTTCGATTATAAAAAGAAAAAAAATTAAGGAGGATGATATTCAAAGATTAATAGTTGTAGTTTGCAGCTAATGTGAGAATTTAAATACTACTAATACATGTTTGGGTTGATAGATAATTATATTGTATAATATAATTACTTTTGTTATGATTTTATTGTAGTTTTCATTTAGTGCAAACTTTGTAATTTTTTTAACCTTTTTTACTATATATATATATATATATATATATATATATATATATATATATATATATGATTTATAAATCCGATAAAAATAACATTATAAAGTTATGACTTTTAAAAAAATTAATAGGATATCAAATTCACTCTTTTGATAGAGGACTCAAAATGTCAGGAACGATCCATCAAACATGTAAAATAAATATTGTCTCTCCTAAATTTATGGATGTGGTGTTAAGAATTGACAGACAATATTGTTATGCTAAGAGGTTAAAACCATCAGTTGATTTGTATCAAAATTAAATTGATTTTTGATATGAAGTGGTGTTTCATTTCATGATTAATAATTTATATTGAAAAGCCGTTCAAAATATTAAAAAAAAAATGAATAAAAAATAAATTATAATAAACAAAGTAAGGTAGTAAGTAATTCGTGACAAAAAAACAAAATATGCAAGCAAATCACACAAACTAATGAAAAAGTAATTCGTGACAAAAAAAAAACGAAATATGCAAGCAAATCACATAAACTAATGAAAAACGCCAAGACAATAAAAGGAGAAAAATAAAGATGAAAATATATAGCTTACACATAGTAAAATTAAACAAGATATTTGTTTAAACTCCATTAAGCTCTAATGGTGATGGTAGAAGTTATATGTGTGTCTGTCTACTATGCAAGTGTCCTATATATATATACTGATTTCATGGCCTCCCCTCATAATGGTGGTGTAAGGTGTTGTCGTTTTGGAATCTAATTGATCAGAAGAAATTATATTTTGATCAATTCTATCTAAATCAATAAGCAATCAAATTGTTATTATAATTCAAATTGGTTAATGCATTCTATTTTTATTTAATAAATGTTTGTAATTATTGTTAGATTAATATTTTCTCTTTTTTATTTTATAAAATATAAATTTCAATTCTCAATTGTAAAAAAAATTATATAAATTTATCAACTCTTTAAAAACCAAGAATGATATCTTTTCAAAAAAAAAAAAAAAATCAAAAATGATATTTAAATTCTGCAAAGCTTGTTATTATTAAAACGTCAAACTTAAGAATGCATTTTGGGAAGAAATTGAGGAGGAGAAAATATTTAAAAGAAAAATAATTTCTATTACTAGTTGAAAGGATAATTCAAATTGTTTTCACACTTAAATAACACTTTCGTTTCTATATGTACGCGATTTTTTTGTTTTAGTTCGTGTATCATTTTTTGTTCTAAATATATTCTTGAATGTGCAAATCATTTTTTGTTTTAGTCCGTTTCAAAAACGATGACATGACAATCAGTGACTGACGTGGCAAACGGAGGCTGACGTGTCAAAGATGATGTTTAGTCATTCACTTAGAGGGACTAAATCCAAAAATGAAATTGCAGAGAAGGGCAAAAATTTGTGTTAAATAGAGATTTTTTTTTTTTAAATGGCCGTGTTAAATGTAGTAAAACAATATTTTCTTCTTCCTCCTTCCTATAAGCATCCTTCTTCAATTTTCTTTCTTCTCTCCAACCTAAAATCTCATAAAACTGTTCAACCAATAAAAAATTGATTTTGCTGATACATCACCAATTATTTTGATTTAATCAAAAGACCATATTAATTCCATTAATCACCATATTCAAAATTTGCCATGATTTTCGAATCAAACAAATTTTTATATTGCAAAATATAAAAATGAGAAGGAGAGATGATTCAAGTCTCTGATGTTATGTATAAAACATTTATTTTTAACATTACCAAATTCAAACATACATCATTTTACTCTTCATAGGAAATCACCAACATGCACAAAGACACACCCATAGTTCTAACTAGTATAGAACTAGATTTATTTCAACTACATTGATGACACAATATATAAGGTCCAATATTTGCACATCACATTTCTCCATATTCATCACCTTAAAACAATGTGCATATATAACCAAATAGCATCTAGATAGCACAAGGACGATCATCAGACTCACCCAAAACAGGAATAGGTAGCCAAGCAACAGCTTTGTTACCAACAAAATGACACACAGGGATGGTTCCGGGCTTCACATTGAGAACTTCGTCGAGCAAATTCGGATTCATACCTCGTGTATCGTGGTGGCAAGCTGCCAATGCATTAACTTTGGTTCCATCGGAAGCAACCAATGGAACCATATAAGTTGTTGATGCATTGACTTGGTGACAATAAAATACAACTTTCTCGAAATTCATTCTATGACACATCACGCCTTTGTCTGCAATTTTCTTTACTTCTTCCACTACATATTGGTCCTGATTTTTCGCGAAATAACCTGAATATGACTTAATTTTCGTCCCAAGCTTAGAAATGGCAAAATCCTTCATTGATTCTAAGGATGTTGCACAAAATTTGTCTTCTCCAATAGCAGCTGGGCCTCCACAAATCTCATCAAGACTATAACTCTCTTTTTCAACGACATTTCCTGATTGTTGAGTTGATTTTTCGATCGGTAACCATCCTATTGTTCGAAAAGGTAGAACATTGGAAAGCTTTTGGAGGCCGCTCATTTTCTTGCCAGGATATAGATCATTTTCCAAAAAGAGTAGTTTTCCTTCAATGTCTGCACCATTAAAAATTAGATAGGAGGGTAAAAAAGTTTGAAACATAAATAAATGTATTATTTTTGTCAAATTGGTATTCATCCAAATTAACTATAGTGTGTATATTATATCTATAAATTATAGGGTTAAATATGTTTTTAGTCTCTACATTTTGCGTTATAGTAAAAAATAGTCCTATAAATTATAGGGTTAAATATGTTGTGTTGGGAGTGGCATATATTAGTTTAGATTCATTACAGGTTCAACCAATGATATACAAATTCGAAAGCATAGGTACTATATCTCAAGTAAGAGCTTATGTCTGCTTTCACTAATGCTTTGTTTGCGAGTTTGGAGGGAAAGGGAAGGGAAGAAAAAGCTAAAAAGAAAGAAACAAGTGGAAGGAGTAGAGAAGTTTGGGAGGGAAGGAGTTTGAAGGGTTATTTTTTCTTCATAACACAAAAACCCCCCAATTTGGGGGAACTCAAAAATTGTATTAGATCGGGGTTTGGAGGGGGTTTGGAGGGTTTATATGAATTCTTCAAATTTAATTAATGTTGTTATAATATTCTTAAATTCATAATATATTAATCATAAGTATTTATTTGTCATTCTCTATAAAAAATACTTTCTCAAAAAATGTAAAATATTTCTCTAATTTTTTTCTCTATTTCCCTCCCTCCAAAGCCCTCTCCTCCCCTCCCCTCCAAACTCGCAAACAAAGCCTAAGGTTACTTGACAAATATCTTGTCAATATGTGACAGAATCAATCATCTCAGAGATTACATATAGTCGTTCTTTGTGTGAACACATACAAATGTTGTTTTTCCTAAGTTGGATGCCATCAAAGACTCTTAATCTCAAATTATTATTAATATTTGGTCATATGAGGAAGAACTTAGTTTGGTTGTTAAGATTTGAACTTTGGTTCGTTAACGTTATTATATTGTCTACTGAAAAATTTATATGTATATCTTTATTGAGTATTTGGCTATCTTCATATCATTTATTGTTGTTATTTTAGTATTTAAGTTTATTTTATTGTACTGTACCAAAAAAAAAGTTTATTTTATTGTCAAAAAAAAGAAGAGAAATATTGCTAATCATAGAGAATTACTAACCAGAATGAGATGCAACGATTCCCGCAAGAGCCAACTGTAAAAAATGTTGTTAGGTCTTGCTTAACTGTAATTTTGTATTTTCAAACAAATCATAAACTATTTCTAACTACTTAACTAATATTCAAAGATCATTAGTTAATATTTTGCATACATCTAATAAATTAAAATGGGACATATAAATGTTTCCTTTGACTTAAATTTGAATATATTTTGGATAAAATTGCTTTTTTTCCGTACAATACTGGATATAATTCCTTTTTAGGTACTTACTTAACTTTTAACTAATTTACATTTAAAGTGATAACAAATTTAACATTATAGTTGAAACCCTCTCATGATTAGTAGTTTTGCAACTTCAAGTGAAGAAACAAAATCAGAAAGCGTTTTCTTAAACTAAATAGATTTTTTTTACTAAAGATATTTTATTGTTGTTTATTCAATCCACTATGATGGAAAACAGACATTAATTCCTGAACAAAACATTTATTCACCATAGCAATAAAACTCTGGTCATTAAACTACTTAAAAAAAATCTTACAAAATGATTATGGAATAAACTTGAGGGAAAAAGCTGAAATAATTAAATAGCTTACGCAAAATAGAATTAAAACGGATAGATGTGTAAACCCCATTTAAGCTATTGGAGATCGTAGAAACTTAATATGTTGAGTGTGTATGGAGGAGTGATACAATTATGTTACCAATATTTATAGTGAATTAGATGGCGCTTCTCATGATGCATGCATTATCGTTTTATTAATTTATTATATCCAGTTCATAATTCAATATGTTATGTTATGAAACCTTTTGTGATAATTCCACTAAAAAAACTACCAACAATTATTAGAAATAAATTCAACGAACTCTAAAAAAATAAATAATGATAAAATTTAAGTAATTTATTATTAATAAATCTAATTTATTTAATTACTATCAAGTAATCTAATTTATCCTCGTCCATTTTAATAATATTTCAAATCTTTTATTTTTATTTTTTGAAGAAAATCTTCTATATAATTTTACTCTTAAAATTCGTAATTAAGAAAATTGACACATAAGCAAAAGAAGAAAAAAAAGGTCAATATAACTCGACTAGATGTGTAGTGAATTCTTCTCAATTTTAACAAAAAAAAAAAATTCACTTTTTTATTTTTCACTCAATTTTACGAAATTTATTTTTATTTTTATCGAATAATACAGAATAAATATATTGATTAATATAAAAATAATACTACAGATTAATGTTTTCATACATGGGAAAAATATTTGTCAATGATTTATATTAAAAATAAAAAAATAAAAGATACTCAATTTAATATTAAAAATAAAAAATTATAAATATTGTCATTGATAATTATAATTATACTTTAATATAAAAATATACATGGGACATATGTTTAAACTAATCAATAAGTTAAATTTTTTAAGTTTTTATTTTTTCTAAATAAAAATTGAATTATTAGAACATATTTATTATAATTTATTTAAAAATATACTCAATTTTCATGAGCATAATTCAGTTGGTAGGAATATCGCATTTATATATGTAGAGGTCAGGGTCCGAATTCGGCATCTCCCACTTATGACAATATATATATATATACACACTTGAGACATTAGTTTTAATAAAATAAGTTTATTGATTTAATAAGTCTTACATGAAAGAGTTAGTTTCACTTATATTTTAATAATATTTTATAACAAATTTTAAAATACTTTATATTAATAAATTTTTTAACTTAATATAACAACAAATTTAGATATCAAATACAATTCAATAGATATGATAAACTTAAATATCAAATAAAAGTCGATAAATATTTATCAATGCACGGGTATTTTATTAGTATAAAAACCAAGGTATTTTGTTAGTATATTCATAATAATAAATATAAATTATGCTCCAACAATTTTTATTATTTTCGGTCATTAATTTAAGATCAAACATTTTGAATTAAAAATTATTTAAATTGGTTAAAATTCATCACATCCACTAATTGAAATCCATTGTCATTTTGTGCACACTCTTTTAATTTGGTGTTGGGTGAGTTTCCATATAGGCAAACTTGTATGCGCCAAATAAGGAAAATGCTTATAAAAATTCTTATGGTCTGTTTGATTAACAAAAGGATGATTAGTGGATAATAATACTAAACAAAATAGTAGAGGATAAATATTAAAATACTTTACATTTTTATACCATTATTTTAGTATTTTAGAAAGCTTGTTAGAAAGATAAAATGTTATCATGTGATTTAGTGAGAACAAAAATTTTAATATTTTTTCAATCTCTTGATCCTAGTTTGTCCGGTCCAAAAAATAATTTTAAAATTAAAATTAATCCAACTGATATTGTCTTGTTCAGTTTTTTTTTATCAAATTAAACGCACTCTTATAGAGATTTAAATATAGTAACAATGTATTGGAATTTGCACGGTTAATATTATAACTAATCACAGTTAAAAAAAAACCAAAGGAAAAAAATACAAACTTCGTTTTTTTTTAATCTCTTTAACAGGTTTTTTTCAAGCATAACCATTTCATTAATTTGTTTTGATTTATTAATTTAGTGGTTAGACTTGCACATTATAAATATAGAGAAGTACGATATTTGAGAAACACTGACTCCTCTAATAATGTTTTTAAAACCTGTCAACTTTAATTCAGGATTTTCTGTCTTTATTTTAAAATAATATTTTACATTTATTTTTAAAAAAAAATAGATTTATTTTTGTATTAGCTATTTGATCTCAAAGAAATGGGGTTCAATAAATAAAAATTTAATCGTAAGATAAGTAAAGTCTGATCGAAAATTATTTTTAGCAAAGAATCAAACTCAAATTAAAATAAATAAATATTTCTGACAATAATGTTATGGATAGTTTTTTTTTTAACAACAATGTTATGGATAGTTGACTTTCTAAAATTGATTGAGCAGCCTCCATGTGCTACTGCTTACCATTTTTCTCTCGACACGGTTGCTGGATTCTCTCCAATGCCTACAATTTTTTAGTGAAGTCCAATTTTTATCATCACATAAATTATAGAACTTAGTACATTTTAATATTGTAACGAGTACTCGACGCTGAATTTTTTTTAAAAGGACGGTGAATTTTATTATTATTAGTCTATGAAGTACGGATACTCTATTTTAGGGAGAGTACCGGTACCCGATACTCTTATGGTACTCTTTGGATACGCATCGATGGCGTACCTATTTAATTTTTATTTTTTTGCAACGGGTACACGTGTGGTACTCCTATGGTACGCATGTGGTACACAACTTAAAAAAAACGCAAATCTTTTTCCTTTTTCTGTTATTCTCTTTTTTTATTTATAGAAAGATTTATGTTTTTTATTTATAAACTCAATCTAATTTTATTCAAATAAATCTTCATTTGCTCTCTCGAGAGAGAAATATAGTAATACTTATAATGAAAGAACAACAAAAACATGTAATATTGGTATGTAGATGGTATTCTTGAAGTTACAGGTCTTTCTCGCGAAGAACCTGAGTTAGACGCCATTTTTTTAATGATGATGGAGAGGGAAACAATTTGACTTTTTTTAGCCAATTGCTTTTTACTTGTTTAATTATTTGTTTTAACAATATTGTTCTATTATTTTATTTATATAATTATATTAAAAAAAATTATATATATATGTACCCATACCTTAATTTTTCTAAAATTGTCGTACCCCGTACCAGTACCGGATACCGGTACCGTACCCGCACCTAGGCATCATAGTTATTAGTATATATATGTTAGTAAAATATTAAATTTATTTTCCTTTTTTTATACTAATAACATTATCAAAAATTGTAAGATGTGGTGTTTTTTTTAAACGGCAGAAGATTATAATTAATAGTAAGTATTAGAATTTTTTTTACTTTAGATCAGCGAAATTCAATATAGACATCAGTATTCAATAACTTTTTGTTGTATATATTATGAAGTTTGAATTTTAAAAGTTTATATAAAATGTATCATAATCGTAAATTTTTACACCAATTTAAACTCATGGATATGTAACTGAGATGCATCAAAAATAGCAAATTAAATGTGTAATGTAGAACATTTATGAGCCAACAATTCAAATTAATAACGGAGCCAGTACTCTGATTCAGAGATACGGAATATTACAATTTAGTTATAGTTAATGCAAATATAGTAATATTTCTTTGTAACTTGTGCATTTTACCTTTTAAACATTAATTTGTCTTAAATAATTAAATGTAAATTTCTACTTTTAGATACTTTATCATATGCCCTAAGGGCACATGTTAACATGACCCTAATCATATTTATAAAATGAGTAATCGAAAGATGTTTGAGTTAAAGTGTGTAACAAGTCGGTTTAGTTTGACTTTTTGAAAGAATTCCCAATGTCATCAGTTACTTGTTAACCTGCATATTTTAACCAGCAATTTGATCAAAGGGGTATCCCAATGTTATAAGAAGGTTTCATAGAGTAGGAAAACAGCAATTCATTTTCTTAGTGAAGAGATGCACATGAAAATGAGCGGTTGAATGATCCCTTGTCCGAGTTGTCCTTGATCTGAGATTTCATTTCTTGAATTTTGAATTGGGGATACCGATAAGGTAGTGAGGAGGAGGGGAATGATAGATTACTCTATTAAGGATAGGATCTAACAAAATAGTTTTCTATCAATTAAAGTTGCTTGTTTTCTATCGATGAAAGATTACTCAATTGAGTATAAGATCTAGCAAAATAGTTTTCGTTCAATGAAAGATTATTCTGTTCAGGATAAAGTTTAGGTGAGTTAAATTTCGGAGACTCATGAATCACAGGAAAGTTCAAAGAGCGCTTTTTGTCTGAATATATTCATGCTCGTTTCCATTTCTTTCATATATATATATATATATATGAAATGGTACTCAGATATTATTTATTTATATGTATCATTATTGTTTTTTTTAGTTTAAAGTTCTTATTCATAGGTGATCCAACTTTTCTGCATTTTGAGTTGGTTTGGGTATGGTTTACACGCTAAAGTGCGAACTAGTTAGGGGTTTTCGCACTTTAACATGAAAATAGTTCTATTATAAAATTTATAGAAATTAAACAAAAAAAGGCAAATGGAAATTGAATTTAAAAAGACTATTTTTATTATTTTTAATAAAATTGAAAGCAAAATTACACTAGAATATGTTTATTGCAAGGTAAGCAAACTAACATAAAATATTAGATGGAAAATGATATTAGAATCAATATAAAAAATCCCAAGAAAAACGTATCCACCATCGACATTCCCCTCTTAGGATAAAAGTGAGGTGAAATAGCCTATCACTTTTGGGGAACAGTTTGCCACAATGAGGGCTCGTGAAATCCCCATTTGTGTTACAGCCATAAAATTCAATGTTTATAGTCTCGAAAAGTCCCTCATTTAATATCAAAAAGTTCTCAATCACCACCTTCATCAAATAACATCGATGGCATCATTATAACTAATCGACGACAAATTATGTGGTTGTTTACACCTGATATAACAAAAATAATAAAAAGCAAGAAAAAATAATGAGAGAAAACAAAATTTTCA
Source organism: Trifolium repens (assembly GCA_030408175.1). Lineage (NCBI taxonomy): Eukaryota > Viridiplantae > Streptophyta > Magnoliopsida > Fabales > Fabaceae > Trifolium > Trifolium repens. Next base: position 13,255,647 of record CP125850.1, read on the forward strand.
AATCATAGACTTCAATGAGGCGTGCATTGGGTCAAAAATTGGCCACCTTCAAAGACTATTTAACTGTGACCACCGTTGAAAAATCTAACCACCAACCACGTTCGCACGTTATGTAACAAACGGTATTTTTGCAGATTTTACGTTTTTCCACTCTTGTTGTCTATCTTGAAAGGGAAGCATTTATACCAAACCGGAGTCCAGATCCTCTCCATTTCTAGAGGAAATGGCAATCTCAATTTCCTTTCATGTCCTTATGACACGTGAAAACAAACCTTATCAATGGTTTAGATTAATTTAACTTATATCAACGTAATTAAATAAATAAAAAACAAAGAGAAATTTTAGATCCAAATAATATTGTTCCCTTCTAAGTTCACGATGCTTAGGTTAATGCTCAGATCTCGTCAGCCGTCTCTCCGCCCTCCGTCGGAGCCATAAAATATCACGACGGAGTTGTTGGCTCTCATTAGAGAATCCGTTTTGTCGGTGGATTCTACGGTTGTTGATGGTGTTGCGGATTTAATCGTGACTGCGGGAATAGTTAACACAATGGGTCGTTGAGCCACTAAGTGTGAACAAAGAACAGTTCTGCGGCGATGGAATGAGTGTCCGATGGAGCTTCTGGTGTTGCATGTGTGGATCTCATTTTTTATTTCTTCTTGTTATTCCTCTATGTTGTTCACCTCTCTCGATTTTTCTCTGTTTTATCCCATTGTTCCTCACACTTGTTTTGATAATGGAGATTGTTTGTGGGTGAAAACTGTTAATGTTGAGGAGACGGCCATGTGATATATTGGTAGCTTTGTTGCCTTTAATTGCTTCATTTGAAAATAGAGGAATATAAAAAATTGATGAGTTTTGGAAAGAAGGATTGGAAGTTTGGAACTTGACAGTTGACAGAGATGAAGAAAACTAGTGCGCCTTTTCATTTTCTTTTTTATTAATAAAAAATTAGTACTAAAAATTAATCTAAACCATTGATAAGATTTGTTTCCACGTGTCATAAGGACATGAAAGGAAATTGAGATTGCCATTTTCTCTAGAAATGGAGAGGATCTGGACTCACCAAACCGGGGGTGCACGGGAAACATGAGAGGTGAAAAAATAAATTCCCCTCCAGTGATTCACACTAATAGTCCCTCATTTATTCGGGCTGCATTTTGCAACATTTATTCTTGATATGAGGTATGAGATAGTGAAAAAATCTCCTCCCACCCCAACATCTAACCCTACAAACCACCTAATATTCTCATTTTACTCTTTTTCTACTATTTAATCTATTTGATCAATTGTAATAAGGGCTTTTCTAACCTGTGCAATTTTGCACAGGATAAGGGGATGATAAAATAAGTGGTTATTCATATAAGTTTGTTTATTCGTTTTTTAAGTTTTCGCCGTCTTAGTGCGGCATTGTGTTTGTTCGTTATTTTGTGCGGTGTTGTGTTTGTTCATCGTCTTATGCGGTGTTATGTTTGTTCGTCGTCTTGTGCAGCATTGTGTTTATTCGTTATTTTGTGCGGCGTTTGTTGGTTTTTCGTCTTAGTACGAGATTCCTTCGTTCAAATTGACATATTTGCATTGTCTTAAAAATCGGACCGGTCAGACTGCGAACCAGAGGAGCGACCGGTCTGGTTCAAATGTTGGATCGGCCATGCAATTAGACCGGTGCGAACCGCTCAAAACCGGACAAATCGGTGAACCGGCGGTTTCTCCAAACCGCCAGTTCGATTGCACGCGCTTTTTTTTCCGCCAAAAGTCCCAAAACTACGTCGTTTTGTATTTTTAAAAAAAATAAATGAAACAAAAGAAATTAAAGAGAGCCCAACATTGAAACAACTATGCCTCCTTGGTTTTAAATTTATTAGACACTTTGTTATTCCATTTATGTTGCAATTAAATTTTGTTTAAAACTTATTTGAGTTTGTATTTTGTACTATTTTATTATTTGTGATGACAACGTTTAGGATTTGAATAACTTATGACATTGTGGAATTTTCGAATTTTTCAAAAAATTTAGGTGTCATGTCATGATTTTTCTAGAGACCGAGTCATCTGATTCGACCGGTTTAATACCTATATAGTTTTATTTGGTTATTTGGTTATTCGGTTAATCTGGTTTAGTCATGTGATTCGACCAGTGATCCGGTGGTTCGACCAATGAACCAGTGACCCAATACCCATATTTGCTTCAACTCATTACAGATTTGATGAAGACTTGGATGTTAATGTTGCAGATTCGGGAGTATGGTTGTCGTTGTATGCTATTAACCTATGTGCTGCAAGATTGTATGCAGATTCATATTTTTCAGTTTTTAGCAATCTTGAATTTGTAATAATCTATGTATTTTTCAATTTGAACGAATACATTACTTTTTCAGTCAAAATAAAAATATTCCCATAAAATACTACATTAAATGGGTTAGAAAAACCCTTGTAATAATCTATGAAAGGAATTTTTTGTTCCTTGTGATTAATTTAAACATAATTCTCCAAGCACTGGTCATAAATCGTGGTCTGCTAACCAAATGAGTATCACATAAATAAATGTGCAATGGAACGCACCAAAGTGTTTATGATTTAGCTTGTTAGGATGTTTTGCATAAACAAAAGCACTTTAAAATATCAAAGGTCATTGAATGCAAAATCTATCATAAACCTTTATGATTGAATTAATTAGATTATATTGTACATCATTATAATTATAAATCTTCTTTTTGAGAGGGAGAATCTTAAGATCGGACTTTGTATCACATTGATACAAACTCAAACTTTCTATGACCCATTAGTAGTGGCAACAACTAGTCTCAGACGACAAAGTACTCTCATGTAAGGCAGTAAATCCTAATGTGGTCACTAGTTGAAAATTCTATTATCCTAGTTATTGCAATAAGGTGATTCTAATTATTATAGCCCTTCTAATGTAGACTGAATTAGTTTATCCTTATGAAAATATCTTATTTTACACGGCCACATGTTAAAATACTCCATTGGAATCATTGCAATAGAAACTAGTGTTACATTACAACTTGAACAAAAATTGGATACAAATCGACACAAGACATACTCAAACAACTAGTTTAAAAAACTGCCCAAACAAGAGGGAATGAAAATGCAGGCATTATCTTCCCACTTTTTAAATTTCATAAGTATTTTTTTGGGGAAAAAAAACAATTTACATAAAAGGACCAATAAAAAATTTATTTTCCAAAAACTTGTAAAGTTGCTAAACACAACTTGATCGATACATATCATTAGCGAGGCACATATGTGAACAGTATAAAAGGACCAGAATTGGAAGAGAAAAAACAAAGGATGATATCAACATAGTTTTGGAATTACTAATGATGTTTTTCAAACATAAACAGATGAATGCAAAACAGGGAATATTCAATTCATAACTAAGGCAACAAAATAAAGGATTTGAAATAAATGTTTTAAGACAGTTCATATAACCAAGACAAATATTCAAGAAATTCAAGATTGGTTCAAGAAACTTCAAATAATAATTGACAAAACTTGATAATTGTTGTTTCAACTAGCCTAAGTAACTAAACAATTGCTTGTGACTTGTTGAGGATCACACCTTCATATTTCACCTGGAACCACTTCATAGCATCATCCTTTGTGACACGATGTTGGATACCAACACGAGCCTTGCACCTACGACGACGTCCCACCCTGTAACCAGGGCGCTCCAGAACAACAAAGAAGTCCATCCCATAGATACCGGTAGAAGGATCATACCTAGAAAGAAACAGTGTTCAATAACGATATTTAAAAAGTTGACGACAATACAGTATCATTTGTAGATGAATTTATCAGAAGGATAAAAATTGCAAAACATCATATGCAAATAGAAAGCAACAAATGGAATTCAACTGATGTAGACAGAAAAACGATAACAGTTAAAGCAAATTTTTAAACAAATTTAATCATAACACCCTTACATGACATATAATTACTTTAAAACAAGTAACATTTAATTATTTCGGTTACAGATACAAGAGGTTTTGAACTTACTTGATTCCTAAATCAATATGCTCCTGAATACCAAATCCAAAACATCCGGTATCACTAAAGTTTCTTCTCAGCAATTCATATTCCTTCACCTTCAAACCACTCTCCAAAAGCTGCATTGCCTTGTCACCTCTAACAGTGACATAGCATGCGATCTTCTCATTTCTTCTAATACCAAAAGAACGGACAGTGTATCTTGCTGTCAATAAGAAGAAAAGAATAATAAACAATCAGTGAAGTATTTTTAGCATGGAAAATATTTCAAAGGAAATTGCAACTAGACAACTAAATTTTTAGCATGGAGACAACATGACTTAAACACAAACTATTTCAACTCAAAAATGTGGCACAAAATCAGATAATTTGTGTCTTGAAAACAATTTGACCTATAATATATGGTCAAATATGTTTACAAAAAGAAAAATGGATACTTTTAGTCCTCATAATGAAAATAGGACTAAAAGTAAATTTTTTTTTCGATGCACTAAACTTGAAAACTTGTGATTTTGCAGGACTAAAAACATATTTTATCCTATATAGTACATGGATTATGAGATTCAACAATTTCACCAGATAATTGTGTCTTGAAAACAACCAAAAAGGTTTCAAGGGTCTTCGTCCGGTATTTTCATTTAGGCTCCAAGCGGCAGTCAGGTCGTCATTAAACTGACCCCTGCTGGTGACTCAATTATAATAGAGCCCTTAAATTTTATTCTCATTATAAACAAAACATAATTGGATCAAACTCATGAACTTATGAACAGTCATATATAAATTAGGATATTTGATTTTCATAACTTGTTACTAAATTATGCAGCAATATCAATCGACAACGCATCATTAAACATCAATGTAATGAAAAACAATGCAGCAAAATATACACAGTCACACACATAAATCAAATACAAATGAAAATAAACAAATTAAAGCATTAATCCAATACAAAACAAAACATTTATTTATTTATTTGAGGTAGAAAATCAAATTAATGAGCTATAATATAAAATAAAATTAACCTTTAGAAAACACTGGAGTTTGACCACTTAGTTGTTCCAACACCTGTTAGATAGAAAAATGAGCATGTTAGAATAATAAGATTCATAACAAAAAAAGTAAAAATAAATAAAATAAATAAAAAACCTTAGCGGCTCTGGTGAGACGATCGCCACTTTCACCAACAGAGATATTGAGAACGAGTTTCTGAACCTTGATTTCCCTCATGGGGTTCGAGAGTTTCTTCTCGGAAGCCTGTTACAGATTGCATTTCGATTCAGAATAGGATAATAATAACAACAATAGATTGAGATTCAGAGTGAAAGAGAAGAAAGAAGTACCATTTGGGATTGGAAATTGAAGAGAGGTTGTGTTGTGTTGTGATGCGGTGCGGCAGTGATGCAAAGGAGAAAGAACGAGAATTAATACGACTGGAGAAGCATACTAGGGTTTTGATGGATGTGTATGGACTATAATGCCCCTCTCTTGTTTATTTCATTTTTTAGATAAGATGTTTTGATGAAAGAAAAATTATTATTATTAGCCGCCAAACGGGCACGTGCCCGTTTGTGTGATGAATATTCTCTTCTTCTTTTTTTGTGATCGATATTCTCTATTTTACAAATATAAATAACTACTTAATCTCATTTTTTTATTGGACTTAGTTAATTGATAACTACGTAACATCATTTTTTGTTGTGGTTAGTTATTAAGAAGAAAAATATTATTTTTTTTACTATAAAAAAACTGAAAATCTACTTTTATGTGGAAGTTGTGCTTAGTTATTAAGAAAAAAAAATATTATTTACTAAAAAAAACTGAAAATCTATTTTTATGTTGAAGTTATTTTTTAAGGGTATAATAGGAATAATGAAAAAGCCATTCCAAAAATTTGTATCCCCTTTATATATTAGTATAGATAACTACTTAATCTCCTTTTTTTATTGGACTTAGTTAATTGATAACTACGGAACATCATTTTTTGTTGTGGCTAGTTATTAAGAAGAAAAATATTATTTTTTTTACTATAAAAAACTGAAAACCTACTTTTATGTGGAAGTTGTGCTTAGTTATTAAGAAGAAAAAAAATATTATTTACTAAAAAAAACTGAAAATCTATTTTTATGTGGAAATTATTTTTTAAGGGTATAATAGGAATAATGAAAAAGTCATCCCAAAAATTTGTATCCCCTTTATATATTAGTATAGACTAGTATTTTCTTTTCTTTTTATATATATTTATTATTATTACTAGTAAGAACTAACTAGAGTTTTACTTTTGTTATCCTATCTAGGGTGGGATGACGGGCAATGAAGCACGGACAATTAGATATGTTTATGGACACGTGTTGGTATTGGACACCGATATGACACCTATATTTTTTATTATATTGAATTATGTTGTTTTCTCAAATTATTATTAGTGGTGATGTGTCCGGTGTCTGTGCTTCAAAGATGGCAGGTATGCCCAAATCCAAACTTTGGTCAACAAGTAAAAACACGAGTTGATTGGGTTTGGGTTCAATGACACCCGAAACTCGAAACTACATCAGGTTCAATTTTAAATTACTTAATTACCCTTTAATTTTAATTGTAATTTAATTTCTTCAAAGTTTGTTGAAGACTATGTTGCCAAACTATGTTATTATTGTATTGTCATTTGCAAAATATGTTATTAATACTCTAGCTTTTATACAAAATTTGTATTTTATTTAGTGTCTGTTTGACCTAGCTTACTTTTGAGCTTATGCATTTTTTATGTATTATTATAAGTTTTTTAAGGTAGTTTATAATAAAATAGCTTATAAAAATTCAACTTTTACTAGTTTGAACTTATAAAATAGCATAAAATTTAATTTATATTGTATAAGTCATTTGCGTAAGCTCAAAAATAAGCTAGGTCAAACGGACCCTTAGAATTTTACGGTGTTTTTGTTGCAAAAAATATTTGAATGTTGGAATCTTGTCATGAAAAGGGAAAAGGTCCATGAATTCGGGTTGGGTTTGGGCATGTAATTAATTTTACGAGTTCTTGGTACGAATTCAAGTTTGGGCGGAAAAATCTGAACCCAAGGGCGTGTAGGTGTGGGTATTGTAATCTTATACTTAACTTGTGATGTCAATAGCGTTGCCTTAAATTCTTTTCTTTTTTTGACATACGTTGTCTTCTTTTTTCTTTTTAGTTTAAATATTTGTTCGAGAGGGATGTCTTGAATCTTGATTGTCTTATGTTCTTTCTTATCACTATGTATTTGTCTTTATTTTAGTTTTAATGTGTTTTTTTTGTTCATTAGCTCGGGTGAATAAAATATATGCTTATCATTTAGTTGTGCCGAATGTCATCCCCTCAATCAAATGATGCATACTATCTGCCTTTGTTTTGTAGGTATAGATCTTTGTGTGTACAGTGTGTATTTACCAATTTATAAAATAATATTGTCCTACAATAAACAATCATTGTAATTTTTAATATAAAATTAGTTACTCTGTTTTTATAGTTATATTATCTAATTAACATTATCTACGTACTCCAAATTTATATCTTTAATTTTACCAATTTTGTTAATTTGCTTGATTTAGTTAAAAGGATATTATATTACTTTTAGGGTCCGTTTGATGGCCAGGATATGATAGATACATGATATGATATGGAGTTGGATAAAGTTAGGATATGATATTAACATGATAACATTTATCTTATTATGTGTTTGATGCGGATATGATAACAAACAAGATATCATTATTTATATTTCAATTAAATATAATTAAATAACAAGTTTCTATTGTATGTGGTTTTATTTTTGGCAAATAAAGATTTACTTTCTTAATAACACAACAGGATAATTTTTAACCCAGCCTAAACATAGGATAGGAATTACAAAGGAGTGATCGAATATGATTAAAAAAGGGAATAATTTATCATATCCTATTGGTGCATCAAACAAAAAATTAAAACATGATATGATATAATTATCATATCCTACTCACTATTCTGGCCATCAAACGGGCCCTTATGCTTGATTTAGTTAAAAGGATATTATATTACTTTTAAAATTTAAAATGTCAATTTTTTAAAATAGATTTCTTTGCATATGTATTAATTAATTATTGAGACATATGGGTAATATTTTAATCAAATCCAAACCTGGTCGTCAATTATATTAGTTCAGGTCGGCACATCAATAAGAAAAAAAAGTCCATAATATATGTATTAAAAAAATTAATAATGGAATACATTGACTTAATGGTCTGTTTGATTTGTAAAAATTTAATAATGGGCAAATTAACATGATACAAAACAACACATGACAAATTTTATTAGTATTGAACAATTATTTTTCTTATACGATGATGGTGAAGAAATTTTTTTTTTGTTATTTTAAACTTATCTTCCATGATTGCCGTACTTGTCAAAGAAAATAATAATTTGATTGCCGGAAGTTCCATTCCAAACCTGTACTAGTTGGTCATATATAAATATAGAAAATGCTAAATAGCGTATCTAGTGCACTAGTTAAGCCTATTAATATAGAAATATTTTTTTAGAACTTGTGTATTTAATATATTAAAGATGTAAAAAGTTATCTTTCTATATTAATTTTATTTTTTAAATTTTATTTTGGGTATGCTTAACTAGTACACCGAGTGCACTGTTCAGCATGAACCTATAAATATACATATTGAGTTCTTCATGAAACAAACTCACCACATTACATGTTTGATATATCTCTCTGTTTTTGCTCCATCAAAATATCAAAAAAATGGTTTTGATACAAAGTTCCGCACTTTCCTACCTATATTTCACATTATCTCTATTTCTCCTTGCAAGATTTCTCATCTCAACAAAAAAAATTAATAAAAAAAATCACTCCAAACTTCCACCAGGTCCTTCACCACTTCCCATAATAGGTAACCTTCTAAACCTAGGCAACAAACCACACCATTCTTTAGCTACCCTTTCCAACATTCATGGCCCAATAATGACACTAAAATTTGGCCAAATAACAACCATAGTAGTTTCCTCATCAGACATAGCAAAAGAAATTCTCCAAACACATGACAACTTACTCTCAAACCGAACCGTACCGGACGCACTATCCGTTCTCAATCATGACCAATATAGTTTATCTTTTATGCGTGTTTCGCCTCGTTGGCGTGACCTTAGAAAAATTTGCAATAACCAGTTGTTTTCGAGTAAAACACTCGATTTGAGCCAAGCGCTAAGGCGTAGGAAATTACAAGATCTTCTTGATGATATCGAAAAGTGTAGCGAAAATGAGGAAGCTGTGGATATTGGAAGAGTTGCTTTTAAGACGACGGTTAATTTGTTGTCGAATACTTTTTTCTCAGCGGATTTTGTGCATTCAGCCGAGGAGGCTGGAGAGTATAAGAAGAATGTTGTGAGTATATTGAAGGAAGTTGGAACGCCGAATTTGTCGGATTTTTTTCCTATGTTGAAGGTTTTTGATTTGCAAGGTATTAGAAGGCGTTCAGTTATTTCTGTTAATAAGGTTTTGAGTATTTTTAGGAGATTTGTTGGGGAAAGGTTGAAGTTGAGGGATGGTACTGGTTCTATTGAAAATGATGATGTGCTTGATGCTTTGCTTAATGGGAAGATTGAGATGGATAAAGATGAGATTGAACATTTGTTGCTGGTATGTTTTCTCTGATATCTTCTTAATATATTGAATTTAATTTGGATTTACATTGTTAATCAATCACGATCATCATGTTATTGAAATTTTCTACTTTAACTATAACTACTTTTAAAGTTATACATATGAGTGGGAGTAATTTATCTTACATCGACAGTTTATGAAAATTTATCTCTATTATATTTAATCGTGGTCCATTTCTTCCATGGACTAGTACTTGAAAATTGGCTAAATCATATGTGATAAGAGGTGTTGTACGTCTTTTAGAAGCATTAAGTTTACGCTTAGGGCTTGTTTGGTTCAACCGATGAGGAGGGGAGGTGAGAGGAGGGATTTTTAAGGAGGGAAGGCGAGGTAAAACATAATTTATTATGTTGACAAAATTACCCTCACTTTTTTTATTAAAATTCTAAACTATCCTTGTTGGAATATTAAAATTCTATGTTTTTTTTTTTTTACAACAAAAAAAATTAGATTTTCTACTCATTAGATTTTTTTTTTTGTATATATCCATTAGATTTTGTTTTGACGTAATATATCCATTATAATTTAATCCTTATTTAGAGTTTATAAAGTTAAGGGTAAAAAAATAAATTACTTCTCCTCTTCCCTCCCCTCGTTAAAAAGTTGAACCAAACATAAAAATTAAAAATATCACCTCCCCTCCCCTCCCCTCCCATCCAAAACTCCCGAACCAAACAGACCCTTATTTTTATAGTTAAAATTGAGGCGATGACTTGATTGATATGAGTTTAACAAAAAAAAAAACTAAATTTTGAGGCCTCACACTAGTCAATTTTGTTTTTTTTTTTTTAAATTAATAAAGATTAGGTCGTTAGCAATCGTTAGTTGGTTTAGTGGTGATTGACGCTGAACTTGATAGGGAGGATCACGGTTCGATCTCCCACAACTGCGATCGGGAGGGGGTTGGAACCACTTGATGCCAGAACTGACCCCCGAACTAGATTCAACTGGTGATGAAAAAAAATTAGGTTGTTGTCGAATTTACAACAAGTACAACCCTAAACTTCTATTTTCTGAGAGCGACATAAGTTATCATTGAAGGATAGTTTCAAACAGTTTTCATGTAGAAATCTTTAGTAAACCTGGAATGAAATTGATCGGAGATTATCAATAAAGGCTAAAATGGATTTTTCCTAAGCTCAACCCCAAAAAAAATTTATCTACCATGTAACTTTCGGAGCATCTACTTGTAGAACTTGCATATATTTAAATACTAATTTTCTATTAGAGTCTTACAATTTGTGAGACCAAATTACAAATTTAGTAAAAGAAAATAATTCTAAATTTGCTACTATAAATTTTGGTGTACACCAGAACTTATTTGTTGCAGGAACAGACACAACAACTTACACACTAGAGTGGGCAATGGCGGAGTTAATGCACAATTCAGAAATCATGTCAAAAGTGAAAAATGAACTCGAACAAGCTGTTGGGAAAGGTATTCCAATACAAGAAACGGACATACCTAAACTACCTTACATGCAAGCAGTTATAAAAGAGACATTTCGGTTACATCCGGCTGTTCCTTTATTACTTCCTCGTAAAGCCGAAATCAATGTCCAAATTGGAGACTACATTATTCCAAAAGATGCACAAGTTTTGGTCAATGCTTGGGTTATTGGTAGAGATCCAAATAAATGGGATAATCCTAATGTTTTTTTACCAGAGAGATTTTTGGATTCTGAAATTGATGTTAAGGGACATCATTTTGAGCTTATTCCATTTGGATCTGGTAGAAGAATTTGTCCTGGTTTGCCTTTGGCTATTAGAATGTTGCCTTTGATGTTGGGATCTTTGATTAATTGCTTTAATTGGAAACTTGAAGATGGAATTAATGCTGATGACTTGAATAAGGAAGATGAATATGGGATTACTTTGGAAAAATCTCAACCGGTCAGAATTGTTCCAATCAAATTGACTAAGTAATGATTAAGCATATATGCACGAGACTTCTCTTACAATGGCGCGGTGCAGCAAATAGATATTTTTTGTTGTGTTACTTGAAAAATATTTTACTGCACCGCGACATTGTGAGAGAGGATCCGAGTCATGTATGCATGTGTTTGTTTTTATTATAAAGTAAACAATTGGGGTGAGATCCAAGTGTTAGTTAGTGGTAATAAACCCCTTTTGTAACCATTTTGTCTTAGTGTTGTAAGTGTCCTTGGGTTATGTCTAGAGAATAAACAAAAATATTTGAATTTTTAGCTATAAAGAATGTGTAGTTTTGTTGGCTTCAATATGATGAATGGATTATGGATCTGGTTTTCTTTGTTGAGTTGCAAGCTTGATTTTGGAAGTCAGTGTTTGTATAATATAGGAAGATTTTGGCTTGTGCTCTAGTTTTTAAGCTTTGTTCTACTTTAATTATTTTTTTCAGACATTTTACACAATTGAAGACACTTAACCAGGATTGTTGTTAATTTGCTATATTTTTTTTTATTTTTTTATTTTGATGATTTAATACATTAAAACTTCAACTATAGTAAAAAATATCTTTGACATTCTTTCAACTTTATATTTAAACACCTTAAGCTGAGTTTACAAAGCAAATTGAAACTCTACTATAGCGTATATAAATATATATATTCTGACCAACCCTTTTAAAGTTTTGTGGTGTGTTTGATATGATGGAAAGAAAGAGCGGGGAAAGAAAATTACGAAAATTAATGAATGAATAAGAACTAGTAGTAAAATATTAATAACCATGCAGTTGGGCAAAACTAAGAACAATTATCTTCTTGGGTAAATGAAGAAGTTATACCTTATATCTAGCTCATAGTTTTCCTTAAAAACCAAAATATACATAAAGAATAATCTAGATGACAAGAAAACCAATTTATACATAATCTAGTGTTCATATAAATACACAAACAATGAAAACATATAACCCAAACTAGTATCCAAATCAAAATCATTTATATTACCACAGTTTGGTGAGGTGCAAAACGTAATAATATTAAGCTCATATATCGAAAAGGTTATATTATTAAGTTATGGCTTTCAATCCACCACGTTCATTTAGAACCCCAACTTTCCGGTCACAACTTTCAGTTCGTCGTGTGTATGAGACTTTCCAGCCTCGATCAGAGATGAAGGAAACTCTTGAAGCTCATCTTCTACATCTTTATCTTCCTGGTGCGCACTTAAGCTTACTCTGTTTGATAAAAATAGTCGATAGTTGATAAGATATATGATAACGTATTGCTTTTAATTTATCTCGTTACGCATAATTTTCAAATAAGTTATTATAAAAAATCATCATGCCTATACGTTTTAATTTTCAATTAAATTTAATTGATATAGACTATCAATGTAATAGTTGTGCACCGTCAATCAATTATAACTTTAAAAGTTTTAAAAATTATTGACTTTCATCTTTTTTGTTAATAAAGTACGCATTTAGTTGCATATGTGATACGTCATTTTACACCGACAAAAGGGGTTGCCATGGTTTGGTTTGAGACGAAAATTTAATTGAACTGAATTGTTTTTAAAATTGTTAGTAATCAAATCGAACCGATTTGAACCATTAAACAAAATCAAACTGATAATCATGAACCGAACAAAACCAAATTGTTCCAGTTCAATTTCAAAACTATTAATTATATTTCAATTTTTTTTTATAATAGTTTGGTTCGGTTCGACTTTTCAATTCAATTTTTGGGTTTTTTTACCACCTCTACCAACAATGTATGAAAGTTAAACTAGTATTTTATAAGCTATTTTTTTATGCATGTATCATGTACTATTTTTTTTATCGTCTTTTGTTTTATGTGTGAATTAGTGAATAATAAAGTAATTTTATCTCTATCAAATTATTAAAATCTCATCTAATTTATGAGATTCACTATGCATGATGAGACTCACATAATGTAATGATGTTCATTTGAATTTTAATAAACCCAAAATTATATTTTTCGTGTCGCATTTTAAGGTTTTGCAAAAGATCAAATGAAGATTGAATTTCTGGACACATCAAGAATGTTAAGGATTACAGGTGAACGACCAATTCAAGGAAACAAATGGAGAAAATTTGACCAAACATATCCTGTTCCACAAAATAGTGAGGCAGAAAAACTTGAAGCTAAGTTTGAACAAGGAATTCTCATCCTTAAAATGCAAAAGAAAACCATATCACAATCACAAGCAGCTCCTAAACAAGAAGTTGAAAAAAGTCTACAAGATTCTTCAAATAATAAAGCAAATTTTGATGAAACAAAGGTTGAAAAAGTCAAAGAAACAATTCCACCATCACAATCTACTAAATTGGAAGAATCAACTAAAGACATGAAAAGTGATTCACCACAAATTCAAAAACTTGAAGAAAAGACACAAAATGATGATGACACATTATCATCTCATATTCCTAAAGAAACAATTAGCAACAATAATCCTCAAAATGGTCAACAAGAATTTGAGCAAAAACCAACATCGAAAGAGACAACTAAAAACCAAATAGATGAAAAGTCTCAAAAGGGTCAAGAAGAATTTGAACCAAAAATAACATCTATAGAGACAAACAAAACACAAATAGATGAAAAGGCTCTAAAGGGTCAAGAGGAATTTGAGCCAAAACCAACATCCATAGACAAAGCCAATGAAAAGACTCAAAAGGGTCATGAGGAATTTGAGCCAAAACCAACATCCATAGACAAAGCCAATGAAAAGACTCAAAAGGGTCATGAGGAATTTGAGCCAAAACCAACATCAATAGAGAAAACAAATGAAAAGATTCAAAAGGGTCAAGAAGAAGTAGAGCCAAAACCTATTGTAAGAATGGTTACCAAAGAAAAAATAAAGGAAAAGATGGTAACAAAGAATGATGAAGATGTTGAGAAGGAAGTTAAAGAGAAAAATGAGATGCCTTATGAGTCAAGCAAGACTATGAAAGATGAAAAGAATCAAAATTTAAAAGAAAATGAAATTGAAAAAGCAGAACCTTCTGCTCCAAATATTTCTACCAATCAAGAAGGGAATATGAATGGAATCAGAAAATTAGCTGCTGCTTCTTCTCAATTTGTAACAAGATTAGCAGAAGGGAAATGGAGTGGTGAAGAGAGACATTTAGTTGAAAATGTAGGTGCTGCATTTCTAGTGATTGCTGCATTTGGAGCCTATGTATCATATAGGTTTTCCTCTTGAGGGAGAACTATTATTAACTAACTAGTTCTACTTGTACATGAAGAAATAATGAACTATAAATCATGTGGCTTAAGAACATCTCAATCCATGATTTTTAGTTTATACTTTTATCCTAATACCAAATTCAAAGCTTTATATTGTTTATTTGTAAATAATTGCTTCTCGCACTAGTTATGGTGTTTGACTATTTCACACAAATTAAAAAAATATGATAAATGAAATAAAGTGATTATTCCCAATTCCTATTGTCTCTTATTGTACGAGCCTTCAATAAAAATCAGATGTGTATTAAGAAAAATTGTTGGAGTAATATGGTTTTGTTTGGACTGGTTTATTTTAAGTTTATGTGGATTTTTCTATTGATATATATATAAGTCATTGTATTAGTGTCTGGATAAAATAATGTAAAGTGTTTATCACAATTTCATAAGTTACTTATGCAATATTTTATTAAGCTCCATAATATGCTTATGGTCGGTCATAACATGAAGCTTATGAAAAAGGATCACGCTTTGAAATTCGCATGTCTCATTCCACACAATGTTAGCATATTTTTTAAGTCAATCTTAAATTTATCTTCTTTTTAGGCAATTATTTTTTTCTTCTTCATACTCTTCTTTTTTTAAAGTATCCCACTTATCTTTTTTTAAACTTATCTTTTTGAGTTGATCTTAAATTCATAATTGCTTATGTAATGACACATCCAAACATTTCAATTTACGCATTTTTAAGGTTAAGGCTTTGACAAAGGATCAACAGTTGGAGACTATTAAAATAATTTCTACTGGTGGCTTATAGCTAGGAAAAAAGATTTTCACTATGATTGTAATCGCTTGTATATAGTGTGTTGAGAAGGGATCATCTATCGAATAAGTCATTCGTTAAGTAATAAAAAGTAATATCACAAGAACCTCTAATTATAGTTTCTTCTCTTTAACTTATTTTTTTGGTACAACTTGAAGGTGTCTTGGGAAGTTCTATTGTAACACTCAAACCCTTTATTTAATAAAATACTATTCTTTATAAAATTTGATTCAAAGTGCACAACGAAAATAAATTATATTATATAAAAATTGATGGTTCAAGTATTACATTCTTCAACAATTATAATTACTAATAACTTAATTAGCAAAATATCGTTTATTACAAAAGTATGCCTAAAATGATACATCATTAAATAAATTAAAATAAGAGAGACAAAGACTTTATTTACATATATACATATATATAAACCCTTTCCCCGTGTCATGATCAGAGCGGATCCGTCAACCTGATAATCTGAACCCCAAAGTTCAGAAATTAACACAAAATAAGAGAGTTAGATCATTTAATCCACAAAATCATAAGTATAAGGTACACTTACTACTCCAATGAAATTATAATCATAATTCAACTCTAACTCATCAACATAATCTTAACACATATACAAGTATTCAAAATTCACCACATAAGCACAATCAATCACTTAACACATAAATGCACATTCTCCTAATGCATCTAATGTCACAACCAATGTCATGTCACCCTAGACACAACTAATGCATGTGGTACCATTCGTCTTTATTAGAGTATCTCACCTCTAATATTCTCCATTATCAGTTACATATAACCCGATAATTCTCCATTTTTAGAATATATAATTCTAACTCCATATACAATTCATGAATGCATGTATGCTCATGAATACTCACACATAGTCAATACACTAGGTATTAGACTTCTCCATAAATTAAGTAGAACACAATCCACTTACTCCATCATCAAGATAATTTGCAATCTAGATACACATATTCAATACTCCAATTAAACATCAACGCCAACAATTAACCATTGCATAAGAATACCAATAAACATGTTATCATACTCCAATCACACATGAACACCAACAATTAATCATTGCAAAAGAATATCAATGAAACATGTTATCATACTCCAATCACATGTAAAACTTAAAGAAAATAAAATAAGTGCAGTAAAATTCGCCCGGCTAAGT
This sequence comes from Trifolium repens, assembly GCA_030408175.1. Classification (NCBI taxonomy): domain Eukaryota; kingdom Viridiplantae; phylum Streptophyta; class Magnoliopsida; order Fabales; family Fabaceae; genus Trifolium; species Trifolium repens. The sequence goes on from CP125850.1 coordinate 13,272,474, forward strand.
TTGGCTAACTTTTCGCTAAACCTCGCCTGGCGAAGTTTGGCGAAACAGAGTCAGTAAGAAATGCCATTCGGGCGAAGTCTGGCGAACTTTTCGCTGAAACTCGCCCGGCGAACCTTGTAGCGAAATTCACGAACCCAGGTCTTGCTGGGCAGCTCGCCCGGCGAATAGTACCTGTTCTTGAACCCCAGCTAACGGGTTAAGTTCCAAAATCACTTAAAAATCTCATTTTTCATGTTATAAATCATAAATGAGCTTCATTTAAGTTAACACATATGATTATACACATAAAAACACCATTAACTTCACAGATCTACACCATTTCATACCATAAAGTAAGAATTTACACATTTACTCAAAAACTCATAAAACTCAAGAAATTCAATTCAAACATCTACAAATTCCCATTTTTCCCTTTAAATTCGTATACACATCATAATATAGGTTCATTAAACATATTAGGAACAACAAAATCAACTTTCTTTAAGAAAATATCTCACCCCAAAAACGAAAATGAGTGGAGAAAGTTTGGGAACGGAGAAATCGACATTCTCCCCTTTCTCGGATCACTCATGATTAAGAATCTACTCTCTTACCTTAGATCGGTTGAAAACTTTAGTCCTTCCTCTTGAAATCTCTTCCCTTTCTCTTGCCCTAGCTCTCCAAATGCTCTCCCTTCTCTCTAACTTCTTCCAAGAACAAGAGAAAATGAACTTCTCTCTCTAACTAAGCCACTAAATGGCGCCCCACTCCCTTGGTCTTAGGCCCAATGGGCTTAAGGCCCATTAACACTGTACACTCGCTTGTTAACTAATATTTCGAGGTAAAACTAATTATTCTACACTATCGTCTAATAAAATATTCTACCTCACTTAAACACAAATAATTAAACTTAAAATGACAAAAAAATAAAATGGGATGTTACATCTATCTTCGGTGCTCTCAATTTTGGTGCGAAGAAATTGGTGTCTTCTATTTCTTCACAAATCAAGATATTTTGTGGCACCTTCAGTGATTTTTGATAAATTCTCTTATCTCCTTCCTTTTTAAGAATTTGTATTGTTTTGACTTGTGATACGGTTTGAATTAAAAGTGTGTAATCTCTCTTACGACGTATTTTATACCTATTTTTTAATGTTATTCTTTGACTTCTTACAAAAATATTATCAACTAGTATAACGCATAAAACATAAACTATAACCTATCGGTTAACTTTTCATCTAGCACTACCAAACTATAATTCTGTCACTCCTTTGGTCAATTATCATACTCCTTCCGTCTTAAAATAAGTAACATAATTTTGACTTAGTGTACTATTCATTTGACCTACTTTGACCTTATTTTTCTACTTATATATACTTGTAAATATTAGTATATAAGAACTTGTTTGATTTGTCTCGACGAGTATTTTCAAAATATACAATTTTTATAATTTTTAATATTAGATAATTAAAGAAATCGGCGATCAAAATTTGACATTGGTAAGCATAAACGAAATCAAACAGGTCATTTATTTTGGAACGGAGGGAGTAATAAACACATTCAGACGTGCATTCAACGGAACAAAAATAATTGTCAAAATAAAAATAAAAAACAGACTAAAAATAAACACCGAAATACGAAAACCTTAGACCATGTACAATGGTCATCAACTCTCAACACCCTCAACACCCACTTTTTACACTCCACATCATCTTCTCTCTCTTCCACCTAATCATTCAACACTCCATTCAACTTTTACCTCTCCAATAGTTTTTTCATTCAACACCCTACCCCACCACATTCTCTACCCCACCACTTTTTATTTCATATTCTTATTTAAATTTTTATTTTTATTTTTTATGATTAAATAAAATTATAATTATCGATTAAAAATAAATTAAAATAATAAACACTTAACAAAAAAAATTTTAAATAATTTTTTTTATTATATTATTAATTTAAAATGTAATACATCACACAAGTAACATAATTAATACGATGTAAATTAACTTAAAATGCAAAACAACACACAAACATAATTAATACGAAACAAATCATCTTCAATTCGGATACATTCCAAACTTTGTCCATATGTGTTTCACTAGATCTGCTTGCAATTCATGATGAACTTTTTTATCACGAAGTTCGGACCTAGCACGCACATGATTTGCAAAAGCGGGTAATACATCGGTTGAATATGGTTGCGGCGCACTAGATCCACTTTCCTCAGATTGCTCAAAATCGGTCCAACGTTGAGAATATGAATCTCGTTCATCCTCAACAATCATATTATGTAATATGATGCAAGACCTCATGATGATACTCAAATCGCCTATGTCCCACAAGCGAGCTGGTTCACGGATGATTTTAAATCGAGCTTGAAGCACTCCAAATGCACGTTCGATGTCCTTTCGACATCCCTCCTGATATTTTGCAAATAACTTATCGGGTTCACTTTGAGGAAGTCTAATGGATTTGACGAAAGTTGGATACGAAGGGTAGATACCATCAGCTAGATAGTATGTCATATCATAGGAACGTTGATTCACACAGAAATTCACACTTGGAGTCTTTCCCTGTTCCACGTCATCAAAAACAGGTGAACGGTCTAGAACGTTTATGTCGTTCAACGTTCCCGGACATCCAAAAAATGCATGCCAGATCCATAGATCATGAGTTGAAACCGCTTCAAGAATAACTGTGGTGGTTCCCTTATCCCCCCTAGTAAATTGACCTTCCCATCCTTTAGGACAATTTTTCCACTCCCAGTGCATGCAGTCAATACTCCCAATCATCCCTGGGAACCCCCGTAGTTCACTAACATGTAGTATTTTTTGCAGGTCATCTTGGGTTGGTGCTCTGAGATACACTTGCTCATATAATCGTATGATTCCTTTACAGAATCTACGTAAGCACTCTAATGCTGTAGTACCTCCTATTTTGATGTACTCATCGACCGCACCTGCTGCCATACCGTATGCTAACATTCGCATTGCTGTGGTACATTTTGCTAAAGGTGATATACCTTCTTTCCTTGTAGCATCAACTCGCTGGGTGAAGTAGTTATCACTACTTGAAAGGTCCTCAACGATTCGAAGGAAAAGATGTTTCTGCATGCGGTACCGACGACGAAACATTGCATCGTCATATGTAGGCTCATTGGCGAAGTAGTCGTCAATTAGTCTTTGGTTTGCAGCTGTATGATCTCTATTGAGATATTTTCTACTACGACGTGCACCATCTTCCAATATTTTCTTTCGACGCTCTCTAAATAGATTGCGTACATAAACATCTTCAATTTCACGATTTTTAGCGTAGGCAGCGACATCAAAATCATCTTCTGATGAATCCATTGTTTGTGTTATTGGAAGTATATTGGATGAGATTTAGGATATTGGAATTAGATTGGATGAGATTTGGGATATTGGTACATAAATGGATGAGTCCCTATATATAGATTCAATTTAGTCTACCGACGGATTTGAAATAATTATTGTATAGAGTTAATTATCAGATAAGGATTGAGTGGTGGACTGAATAATTAAAGCAAGTTGGGTGGTTGACACAATTATTAAAGCACAACACTGACATATTCGAATTGGATGGTGGATAGCTTGCGGATTTCAAATAATTATTGTATAAAGTTAATTATCAGAAAAGGATTGAGTGGTGGACTGAATAATTAAAGCAAGTTGGGTGGTTGACACAATTATTAAAACACAACACTGACATATTCGAATTGGATGGTGGATAGCTTGCGGATTTCAAATAATTATTGTATAGAGTTAATTATCAGATAAGAATTGGACACAATTATTCAAACAAACATGTAGTAAAGACTACACTGATTTATTCAATCACAATAATTAATGGAAACACTACATGCAAATACTTGATTGAAATTAAGGAAACAGTTCTTGGGCCAACGAGTCCAACAGGGCTTTCTTCCGGTCATCCAGATTCTCATCGGAAGTTAACTTCAGATACAAACTCATTTTCTTAAGTCTGATTTTCTCTTCTTGATTGGAAGCTATCCTTGCCAAATGTTCCACCTCTTTTTCTCTCATTATTTGGTATTTATCCCAATCTTTCTCCACCCCCTCCATGCCAGATTTCTTTTTACCCTTCTTTTTGGCTGCCTCTCTACCTATAGGACGAACACTAGATCCTACAATGTTTGAGCCAGAAGCATCATCGTGAGATCTCTTAGATCCACTACATCCCGACCCAATAGTTTGTCCTACTTGACTTGAATAACGTGGTTGTTCACGGAGAGCGTCTCATTCTACCATTAAATTAAATTTAACATTCTTCCCACCCGCGTATATTTCCTGCGCTTTTAACAAAACATCATTGTCCGACCAACCACTTCCTTTCAAACGCATAGCTTTATCATAATCACCAACCCATTTACCAATCATTTTGTTCATATAATTAAAACGGTTTCGGCATGCAGATGCATCACGCGGAGGATCGAATGAGCAATGCTCATTACAATACTCAGCAATTTTACCCCAAAATGTTTCACCTTTCTGGTTGTTACCGACAATACTGTCACTTCCAAATTTAATCCACCCACTAATTAACACCAAATTTTGTTCAGTGTTCCATGCTGGTTGCGAGTTTCTTCGGCTCTTAGGAGTTGATTCCTCTGAACTTGGAGTGACTTCATTAGCATATGTCATTCCACCAATGGTCATTTGTGTTGAAAACCCGGGAAATTCAGGTGCACCACTACTCGGAAAATTTTCATTAACCATCGGCATATAACCATGAAACGGGGGTGCTTGAGATGAATTTCCCGTCATAGATCCATAATATGGATGAAAGTTTGGAGGATGTTGGTTGGAAAATTGATTTGGATTTTGATAATAGTTGGGATTTTGATAATAGTTGGGATTTTGATAATAATTTGGATTTTGATAATTGTTGGGATTTTGGAAATTGTTGGGATTTTGATAATTCATTGGATTATTAGAAGAATTTTGGGTGTTGAAATTATTATTGGGATCCATTTCATTAAACAGAGACTAAAACTTAAAAATAAACACTAATAGAAGTATAATAATAAGATTAAGAGAGTGAAAAATGTGTTTTTTTTTCTGTGTCCAAATCAAATGAACCAAGTCTCTATTTATAGAGAAAAAAAATTATGAATTTTGGTGTAAAAATAAAAAAATAAAAAATTAATTTGCAATGAAATAATTGAGTTTAAAGATAAAAATGAGATAAAAATCCGCCCAGCCAATCAGAACAAGCCACCTGTCCAGCCATCATCTTCTCTCTCCGTCTCCCTTGCCCATCACGCGCCCTGTCTGGCAGTGGCTTTCACGCGCGCGAACGAACGAATCTGAGCGTGCCACGCGTCCCCTGCGGTCAGGCTTCAACACAGTTGAAAGTTTTCAACTCCTCACTCCTCCAACTCACCTTCAACACTCCCATTGCAGTGCATTGCTATGTTGAACTGATTTTCAACACCCTTTCAACTCTTGCCTTGTACATGGTCTTATTGGTTAACAAACTCAAGTGGGTCCCATTTACATCCACGATGGATGATCCACCTCATCACACCTATATAGATAAACCCATCTCTATCCCCACCGACCAAACCATCCCACGTTTTCTTACTCGTTAATCGTCCTCAATTTTTATTTTTATAAATATGTGGTGCTAGGTTGACTTTAGACACATATGGGCAATTAGCCCATATAAAATGAATTACCATTTCCATTTAAAATCAATATGTTTAAAGCATTTGCATTTAGATTAGTCTCTAATGGAGTATTTTTATGAGAATATAAGAAAAGATTTTATGATTTGTTTTAAATTTATAATTGAGTTTATGCATGATGTATGTATCTCTGTAAATTTAGACTAGGATTAATGTTTTGTATGTCATGTCTTTATATCGAGGGAATGAGACTGTTTGAAATTAAATTTATTAAAGTATTCGGTAAAATTAACTTTTAAAATAATTGATAAATATAAAAAGATATGTATGTGAGTAGTTTTCTCTTTAGTGAATAGTTTTTATTTTATAAAAATTAATATAATTAAATTAAGGCTCCGTTTGGATTGATGGAATGTAATAAAATGGAATAGAGTGGAATGGAATAGGATGAAGCGGAATAGAATAAATATTCCGTTCCATTGTTTGAATATTTTAAAAAGGAGATGAACAAAACTGAAGGTAAGTGGTGGTATGACATTAAATTCATTTCATCATATTTCATTATTATTTTTCAAGTCTAAACAATGGAACATTATTATATTCAATTCCGTTCCGCTTCATTTCATTATATTCCATCAATCCAAACGGAGCCTAAGGGTTAATAGGCTTTTACCCTCTGCAAAGTAGACGAGTTTTGCGTTACTCCCTGTAATTTTTTTTTTAGATTACTCCCTGCAAAATTTTTTTTTTTATTTACCCATTTTGCTGACGTGGCAGGCAAAATAACCGATTTAAAAAGTGCATCCAAAGGGGTAAATAAAAAAAAAATTGTAGGGGTAATCTCAAAAAATATAACTACAAGAGGTAAAACAAAACTCGCTTACTTTGCAGGGAATAAAAATCTATTAACCTTTAAATTAATATAATAAAAAAACTTGTTATCAAACACCTCTAGTTTTATAAAACAAATTTATAAACTAATATAATATAATAAACAGAAATGTTATATAGACATCTTTTAAGTTGTTCGACAACCCAAAAAAGTGGGACCCCAGCTTTTCTATTTTTTTTATTATTTTTAATTTGTCTCGTTTTGCATGCAGAAAAATTTAAGTTGTCCACCCGGGACAACTTTTGGTGGTGTTCAAATAACACACATCTAAAATAAATTATAAAGTACTAGTTTATTTGTCTTAAACTATTTAAATAAAAGAAAATCTAATTCATTGTGTTATCTTTTACAGTATTTTGTAGCCTGAACGGAATATTCCAAACTCCGTCGTTCCCACGTTACCAACAGTTCACACAATATATCTCTCAGTTTTGCTTCACTCTAACGTCACGTCACGACTCACACGCCCTCTCGTCGAAACCAAACGTTGAGACGAAAGAGTTGTTAATACTATTCACCAGGAAAAGAAAAGCATTTTTCAATTCTCACTTCCTCTTATTTTCTTCACAAATTCCTTTTAAATTCTCCCATCTTTTTCACCCATCATTCATTTTCCACAATGACAATTCCTCTCTTAAACCTCTTCCTCTTCCTTCTCTTTTCTTTCTTCACATTTTCCTTCTCTCACGAAACTCCAAATCCTCAAAACAACCACCACTCGTTTCCGAGACCGTTGATTCTAGAATACTCTGAACTCGAAGAAGATGTGAAGCTGAGATGCACCAGTTGGAGATTCGCCGGTGAAGCTAACAACCTCAGTCCATGGAAAACGGTGCCGAAAGAATGTGCTGAATATGTGAAGGAATATATGACCGGAAAAGGATATGTTTATGACCTAGAAATTGTTTCTAAGGAAGCTGGTGATTTTGCTAAGAGTATTCAACTCAAAGAGGATGGATTAGATGCTTGGATTTTCGATATTGATGAGACTTTGCTCTCTAATTTACCCTATTATTCTGCACATGGTTACGGGTAATAATAATACAATTTCACAATTTTTATTTTTATTTTTTAGTTTTTGATAAATTAGGAGGTTAATTTAGTAATGATATAAAAGTATGATTATCTATTATATCTAATTTGACATGTGTATTTTCAAAATGTGAAAATTATAATGCAGTGTTGGTGGTGGTTTTTGTGTTGAAAAAAAAAAAAACCATGAATTGTAATTTTAATTTCTCTAATTATAGGATTGTAGGAACAAAAATTTTCAAAAAATTAACTAAATTCTTAAATGGTTCGGTAGAACGAGGTTCGATTCCTGAGAATAACAATTCTTGGTCAGACTTTACTTACCTCCCGGATGAAGTCCGGATTACCATAGCCTAAGAATTGGAGGCGGAGGGTTAACACAATTTTATTTTATATATTTTTAACTAAATTCCTAAATTAAATTAGTATATTAGAAACAATTAAGGATGTATTTTTTGTTTATTTTTCATCATGGAATGTATATCATTAGTCTTCTAATAACTTCAGTTATTTCACTTTCCTCTTTTCATTAAGGTCTTTATATGTGCTTGCAGGTTCGAGGTTTTTGACCATGGAAAGTTTGATGCTTGGGTGGAAAAGGGTGTAGCCCCAGCAATAGAACCCAGTTTAAAACTCTATGAAGATGTTTTGAATCTGGGGTATAAGGTCATTCTACTTACAGGGCGGAAAGAAAGTCACAGGGCTGTTACTGTTGATAATTTGATAAACGCTGGTTTTCGGGATTGGCACCAGCTCATATTAAGGTAATTCCTACAAAGCTTGTTTATTTCATAACTGCTTTTGTGATGTTTGTAGATAAAGTTGGTTATTGTGTTTAAACGAAATCATTTACATATCATATATTGTGCAAAATTTACCAGTCTCTTCAAATCTTAGTGCTATTAGCTTTTATCAGTTTTGTTGTTATCATATGGTATTTCTAACCGTGTAAGATATGGCATGTTTCGGTGAAGAACAACTTGAAATAGTGCCACAAATATTTCCATTTCCCTTATATGCTTGAATGATTTTTTAACTATAAATATTATATAATGATTTCAGTCAACTGTTTTGTGTCCTAGTGTATATAGATAGAAAAGCAATGTTAGATAAACCAGTACATTGGAGAAAAGTAAACTCTGTTTTGGGTCATTTTAGGAGGGGCATGGACAAGATCTATCGACTAAAGGGACAATAGAGTGGTTACCTGAAATCATTTTGCACTTAGTATGAGAATTTTAGAAAACTTATACAACAAAAGTTGACCATTTTCTTTTTTTATGGTGATGAATTGAACTAGAAGCAATTAAAGGGACTCCAGTATTGTAAGACTAGCAATCATGAAATGAGTTTTGAATTGAAGATATTTTAGTGTATGAGACAACGCTAGACAAGGTTAAACGGAGGGTGAGGAGTATTTTTTGTCAATCTTTTAACAAAGATTGCATAAAGATTTCAAGCAGCCTTGTTAAAAGTTTATTTAATATAGTTGTAAAAAATGATTGATACATATCAGAACTCCTGGCTTTAATGATACAATTTATGCTTTATGATACAATTTTAGGATCATTTTACTTGTATTTTGCACCCTGATGATATGTTTCTTTTATGCTGATTTTTCTGAATCTGTTCTGTTAAATTTTTCAGATCCTCAGATGATAAAGGAAAACTAGCTGTAATTTACAAATCAGAGAAGAGAAGTGAGATGGAGAAAGATGGATACAGGATTCTTGGAAATTCTGGTGATCAGTGGAGTGATTTATTAGGTTCTTCAGTATCTGTTAGGTCTTTCAAGCTTCCAAATCCGATGTATTACATTGCTTAGCAATAATGCTCATTCATTTACAAATAATTAATCTCAAAATTTCTGAGTTGTACATAATGGAATTTACTAATTCATGATTGCACATGCGATTGAAACTCCAATATAAACACACTATTAATTGAACTTTAGTTGTTAAGCACTTGTAATTGTCAGCACCAAACACAAAACTTGTATACTTTATGTTGGGATAATTCAGCCAGATATTTGATATTTAATATGCAGATATTTCAAATATGGATCCGGATTACAGTAGAAATTAAGAAATATACAGTTAAGTTAATAAACCAAAGGTGAAAGATATAATAGGTATATCGTAAGAGTCCCTCTTCATTAGAATTGGATTTGGAGGGTTAACCCAAAAAAAAATACCCTCGTCCTTAATTAATAGACCCTTTTGAGATTTTTTTTGGGGCCAAACAGGTGTTTTTTATTCTTTCAAATGTACGTACTTTTTGTAACACCCTAATTTTTGGACATAGTTTTATTAGAAAATAGTTTTACGAAGAAAATAGAAAATTAGAACGAATTGGGATAAGAGGGTGTGAATAATAAACAGGTGCAGAAAAGAGGGTATAATATAGTAAAACTGTAGTGGGCTAGTGGAAAAGAAATGGACTGTGTAGCCATTAGTAAAAACTGGGGGTATGTTTTAGAAATTCTGTCTAAAATGATTTTTATGAAAAAGAAAAGTGTATCAAAATATAAGATACTTTGGGGAATTAATGATGAAACTAGGGCTGGAAATGAGTCGAGCTGAGTCGAACTCGCCTGAGTTCGACTCGACTCGATAGGAAATGGTTTAGCTCAAAACTCAGCTCAAGTTCGACACGAACTCTTTTTTCAGCTCGAGTTCGGCTCGTTTAAAGTTCACGAACTGTTCGGTTCGGCTCGTTAGGTTCAACTCGTTACGTCAAATCACATGATTATAAAGCCAATTTTTTTGTCAAAATTTCAAAATTTGATATTTAACCTTTTAAACTATTTTTTAAAAGAAAAAAACATATATTCAATTAAAATAAAAATCATCCCAAGTGTATAATGAATAAACGAGTACAAAATTCAAACGGACATCAACTGATACAAGTAACAATGAAAGTATTTTGAGAAAGAGAGAGTTTAAAGGATTAAAATTGTTTTTTTGGCAAAGGGAGTGGGTAGTAGCCGTACATAGGGAACTAAAAAGTTTATTGATGTGTACAGTTAAAAAAATTTGGAAAATTATATATATATATATATATATATATATATATATATATATATATATATATATATATATATATATATATATATATATATATATAGCATGTATCTTATGAGAATGACAATTTTATGTGAGAATATGAGAATGAATATGGACCATTGGATCAAAACTCACGGTTTAGATTAAAAAAATCACGGTTTATTGTATCATGTGCAAGTGTTTCATCTTCCCAATGACACAGCCACACCCACCGCCATTTGTGGTGCCGTCGGCTGCCAAACCCACCACCGCTGAAGAATCATTCCCAATCAAGACCACCACCATCGATTTGTCAACTCTGCATCAAACAATTCTAGTCTGAAGTGGATAAAAATCATTCATATCCAAAATCTCTTCTCTACCTCTGTCGCCGTCGAAATAATTTTAGATTCTCAGTTTGATACCATTCTTGAATTTCTCAGTTAGCATAAAAAAAAATCTTAAATTAAGAGTAATATCTATTCAATATAAATGTGTTTTAAGTTTTCTCAATATTCATTGTCAAAAAGAGTTTTCTCCATATATATTCCAAATCTCATCTTGGTTTGTTGTGATGAAATTCAAATCGAGGAGAGGGACCAGGTGATGCCTTCATTGGAAGTTGGTGTGGTGGTAATGGTAGTGTTACTGTAATTGGAGAATTCAAGATGAAATGATTGAAATAGATGAGATGATTGAAATAGAAACATATAAAAAAGAGATCTTTGCGAGAAAAATTGAAAGAGGAACAAATGGAGAATATGAACAGAGGTTGTAGAGAGATGGCCGCCGGAAGGAGAGATGGCCGTCGGGGACAGAGTTTGTCGTAAGGGAGAGAGTGAGAAAATGAACAGCCGCTTGGAAGAGAGAAAGTTGAATTGAAATGAAAATAACATACAACCATGGTACATGGTTATGTTTTAATCTCAACCATTGTTTTTAATCTCATGGCTCATATTCATTCTTATATTCTCATATAACATTGTCATTCTCATATGATATATTCCCTATATATATATATATATATATATATATATATATATATATAACCGAGCTAGTTCATGAACCAAACGAGTCGAACTATATATAGTTTATGTTCAGCTCATTTATTTGACGAACTTAATTTTTAACTCAAGTTCAGCTCATTTGGTTCATGAACCAAGTTCACGAGTCAATTATCGAATCGAGCTTCGAACTATTCACGAGTTGGCTCGGGTCATTGCCATCCCTAGATGAAACAAATCTACTAGGATTTCCTTGACTTTAAAAGAAAGAAACCTAATTAATGACTAATCACTTATAAATAGATCAAGGTGAGCAGAAAATTAAGATTCACAACATTCACAAAAACCAGAAACAAAGAGAAGAAAGGGTTACAAAGAGTTCATCAAAAGAAAGAGCAAGAGCTTTAGGAGAAGAAAGAAAGAACAAAACCTAAGGAATTCAACTAGAACTTTGGAACATTTTACAAAAACTAAGATAAGGGGTGAGTATGGTTACTCTAAGCTAAAGGCACATTTTAATACTCTAGGAACAGAAATTGTTCTCCAAAAAAGAGAAAGCATGACTATGTGACTCTCCTTAAGGAGTGTAGTTCAGGTTCCCTCCATTTATTATCTATCCATTTATTCTCCATTTGGAGAGAGATAGACACAAGAAAAAATTAGTGGGGTCCACAAATTAGTGGGACCCACTTTTAATGGGTCCCACTAATTTTTAATGTGTCTATCTCTCTCCAAATGGAGAATAAATGGAAGGATAATAAATGGAGGGAGCCCAAGCTCCTCAAGGAGCGTTGGTGTGCGGAGCATCACTAATTAGTATAGTAACACCGAACAATAACCAATTATCCGATATATCCTAACAAGAAGTGTCGGTTATAAGTAAAACACGATATTTCAAGCGAGTTCAAATCCACTCCATTTCTTTATGCTCCATTTACTCCAGTTCCTCCTCTGATGAATGACACGTGGCAGTGAAAAACATCAATGGTTGAGATTTAAATCCTCGACTTATGCAAGCCATACATAAACATAAAACTCCTGCAAACCAACAACAACCAACGTGGTTTCCATCTTCTTGCTTCATCCTTCTTTGGCTTCATGTCGTCGTTATAGCGCCACCGCCGTAGCAATTTTCAAAACTGCAATTTTTGTTTTTAATTCTTCAAAAAAAAAAATCCAGCTTTAAATTGCAACTTTGAATAACTGATTTTGTGGTGGCGAAGGGTGATGCAGGGACAAACGGAGAGGCAGTTCTGGCTCACCGCCTGTCATCGCCGCTCACTGCAATCATTCCTCTTCATAACTTTTTGTTCCACCATCTCTTCTTTATCTTATTTTTGTTTTCCAGTTAAAATTACAAACATAATCCCTAAAATTAAAACTTAAAATTACAGCCTAAAGTTGATTAAAATCAAACAATTCCAAAATCGAAACTTAATTGCTCACGACGCTACGTTTGTTCTAAAAACAACGAAAACGGCGGCGAACATCTGCGGTGTTGGGACGAATAGAAAGGGAAACGGCGGCAAAAGAGCGGTGGCGAGCGGCGCCGGAACGATGAGAAGAGGAGTGAAAGTTGTATCGTATGAGGATCAGTTGATTGTTTCGTGCAAGGAAGAATGAACTCAAGGAAGAAGATGAAGCGTGTGTTTTTTATTATTAAGCAAACGCATCTAGCCGTTGAAATTGTTTTATGCCACATGTTATGCATCTGAGCAATGGACAGGACAAAATGAAGCATAACAAACTGGAGGTGATCTGGACTCATTTCAAGCACCGATAATTATACTATAACAATAATAAGAGAAAATTATTTATTTATTAACGTCCAATAAATTAAAAGACAATTTAACTATTTAAAAAAAAAATTACAAACAAATTTAGGGTCTGTTTGGTAAAATTAAGCTATAAACTAGCTTATAGCTGAAAAGCTAGTTGATTGAAATTAAAGTGTTTGGTAAAATTAGCTTTTAAAGTGGTTGATAAATATAAAATGACAAAAAAGTACATGTTAGTGGGTAGTTTTTTTTCTTTAGTGGATAGTTTTTTTTATATAAAAAATAATAAAATAAAATTGAAGGTTAAAAAAGGAAAAAATTATAAAAAGCTATAAGCTATAAGCTCAAACACTACTTGAAATAGCATCTAAAAAAAAGCTATAAGCTAATTAAAAAAGCTAATTGCCAAACAGCTATAAGCTAATTAAAAAAGCTATAAGCTAATTAAAAAAACTAACACCTTTATTTTTTTAAACAAGCTTATAAGCTACTCCAATCTTATAGCTTATTGGACTTACCAAACAGTGCCTTAATTGATGAGTAAAAATTCAGAAACAAATTAAAACATGTTTGTGTGGCAAATGAGTACTTTCACAAACAATAATACAGACACAACAGTGAAATATAGATAAAATATCACATGCGTTAGATCTATCTATATTCCATTTTTCTTTATAGTCAATTCCATCAACGCCGTCACCACCACCGCCACTATGGAAGGTGGAAACAGAGCCGAAGCTGAGCGGTGGCTTTACACCGCAAACAAGCTCCTTAGCGCACGTGATCTACACGGTGCACGTTCCTTCGCGATCCGTGCTAGAGAATCTGACCCTACTTTCGACGCATCTGAGCTTCTACTTGCTGTAATCGACACTCTCCTCGCCGGAGAAGCGAGAATCAACGATCACCACACCGATTGGTATGGAATTCTTCAAATCCTTCGTTACACAACAAATATCGACCACATCGCTAATCAGTATCGTCGTCTCGCTCTTTTACTCGACCCTAATCGGAACCCTTTCGCTTTCTCCGGTCACGCTTTTTCCCTTGTTCATGATGCTTGGTCTGTTCTATCTAATCCTGCTAAGAAGGCTATGTACGATAGTGACCTAAGATTGCATACTACTCCGCCGGTTCCGCCGCAGCCTCAGCCGCAGTCTCTTCCGCAGCATCAATCGGTGCTGCCTCAGTATCAGCAGCATCAGACACATAACCCTACGCCGAAGAAAAACCCTAGATCGAGGGAGGGTGTTGCTGAGCCGCCGATTCGGCAGAATCGGAACCCTAGCGAGTCTGCTGAGCCGACTCGGCAGACACGGATGGCGAGTGCTGCTGAAACGGACGGTAAGATTAGCTTCTGGACTTTGTGCCCTTACTGTTACGTTTATTATGAGTATCCGAAAGTGTATGAAGAGTGTACTTTAAGGTGCCAGAGTTGTAGGAGGGGGTTTCATGCGGTGGTGATACGTTCGCCGCCGTTGAATGAGATAGATTCTTCGTTTTGTACTTGGGGATTTTTTCCTTTAGGGTTTTCTGGTGATTCAAAAGATGTGAATGGTGCTTCTTCTAATTGGAACCCTATTGCACCTTTATTTCCCTCTTCCATGAAAGGATCTTCCAATAGGAAAAAGAATTGGGTTTACTATGATGAAGAGCAAACTGCTGCATTTATCGATATTTCTGATCCGAGTGATGATGATTCTGATGACGGGGATTGGAGGGGTGGTATTGGTAAGAGGAAAGGGGGGAAGAGGTCTGGGGTTAGTACTAGCAAAAAGATTAGGAAAGATTCTGGTAATGCTGGTGGCAGGGAAGCTGTGGAGAGACCTAGGAGGAGTGCTATTGGTGCTGCTGCAGGGAATGTGAATGAGAAGAATGTTGGGGCTGTTGACGCTGCTGGTGTGAAGGCAGATACTAATACTAGTAAGAAAGCTGTACCGAGTAGTTCTAGGAGAAGGGGTGCTGGAAATTTGGATTTGAATGTAGAGTTCAGTAATGATGTGGAGGAACCTTCCCGTGTAGTGCGTGCCCGTGAAGGAAATGCAACTGGCAATGCTGAGGATAATATTGAAGGGATTGGATTTTTTGAAGGCCTTGATGAGTTCCTCAGTAGTTTGCCAATTCTCAATGTGGTGGGAGATGATAAGGTTAAGGGCCATTAGCCATTTTTCAATTTAGATGCTTTTAATTTTTATTTCCGTAGACTATAGATGTTATTACTTGTATGTTTGCAATGATCGCACAAAATATTGCTGAGCTATTGTGAATTCTTGTCATTGTTAGATTATATTTATGGCTGCAAGTACACTATAGTTTTTGAAGTATTTGAGGATTACTTCGTATCATGTAGATTATTGTTGTACCATTGAGGAAGGATATATAGATTTGTGTTTTAAAATGTCAAAAAAAAAATAACATGTTCTTTGTCCTATTTCATTTTCAAAATATTAAATTTTTACAACAAAATTAAATTCTTTCAACCTTTCTCATGAGATCCAGATCCTAATTTTCACTATCTTCCAACCCCATTTACTCACACACACAAAAAGATTAGATTTTTAAGAAAAATAAAAATACCCTCATGCTGATATTAGTTCTAGGACTAATTTCAGCTACTTTGTTAGTGATTGTTGCAATTTATGGCTTTTGTCATTTGAAAAGATCATCAAAACATGATACTGAAGACATAGAAGACACTTTATAAGGCTTTGTTGCAAAGAAGTAACAAAGTGAGGATGTTGAGGTTTTTGAGACCTGTTTGTACTACATGAGGTGAAGAATTGGATGAGATGATTTTGTTTCTTGGAAGATTAAAACATCCTAATTTGGTTCCTCTTTTGGGATTTTATACTGGACCAAGAGGTGAGAAGCTTCTTGTTCATCCATTTTATAGACATGGGAATCTTACTCAATTCATAAGAGGTAATTATTCTCTTGCCAATTGCTGTTTTGATTCTAATTTTTTGGTACATTAAGAAATTTGTGTTTTGTTTCTTTGTGAAATTGAGTTCTTTTTGTGCTGTGTCCTATTTTTATTTTTTATTTTTTTTTAAGATAGTGATTTAGATTTAGAAGTCACGTTAAAGCTTGATCTTAGATAAATTTGAAAACCATACACTTAATCTTTGTTAGTTAGGTGTTTCTTAGGAGATGGAAAATGTTGAATTTTGGATTTGAAATTTTGAGAAGAAACATTGATGAAGAAGCATTAGATTTTGTGTTTAATGTTAATCCATATTAGTTAAGACATACACGAATATAATTAGGCACACAAAAGTTACATCATTTTTACATAAAAGAGAGAATGTTTTTTGGTATATGTCTATTGGTGGTGGTTTTTGTGTTGAATAACCATGAATTGTAATTTTAATTTCTCTAATAATAGGATTGTAGGAACAAAAATTTTCAAAAAATTAACTAAATTCTTAAATGGTCCGGTGGAACGAAGTTCGATTCCTGAGAATAACAATTCTCGGCCAAACTTTACTTACCTCCCGGATGAAGTCTGGATTTCCGTAGCCTATTTCCCTTAAGAATTGGAGGCGGAGGTTAACACAAACCTTAAGCATGTTGTTAGGGAAACGAATCCTAATTCTTATGTTTAGAGAAATATTGGAATGCTTAATGGGACTAATGAGATAACAGAATTTTCCATTTTAGAATTATTGTATAAATATATGGTCTGATTTGATTATATGCATTGCATTGAAATTAATCTCTGTTAATTTTAAGAACTAAATTTCTAACCTAGAATTTCAAGAACCAATACGTAGGGAAAAATGTTAAGTCATAGGAAACACTAAAAAGTAATACAGTTTTAAACAGAAATTATTATTATTGTACCAAAATGATTGTCTTGAATGTGTTATAATAATGTTGGAACTTAAATCATGTATTTGATCATTTGAATGCTGGGTTCCACCCTCCTTCTGTCTTTGGTCAATAAGCAGATTTCGTTCTTTGTTTATTTTTCATCATGGAATGTATATATGTGCTTGCAGGTTCGAGGTTTTTGACCATGGAAAGTTTGATGCTTGGGTGGAAAAGGGTGTAACCCCAGCAATAGAACCCAGTTTAAAACTCAATGAAGATGTTTTGAATCTAGGGTATAAGGTCATTCTACTTACAGGGCGGAAAGAAAGTCATTGGGCTGTTACTGTTGATAATTTGATAAACGCTGGTTTTCGGGATTGGCACCAACTCATATTAAGGTAATTCCTACAAAGTTTGTTTATTTCATAACTGCAAATGAAAGTCTACTATATGTTAAATTCTCAGAGATTTGAATGCATTTGTGTAATGCTTTTGTGATGTAGATAAAGTTGGTTATTGTGTTTAAACGAAATCATTTACATATATTGTGCAAAATTTACCGGTCTCTTCGAATCTTATTGCTATTATCATTTACATATGATATCTCTGACCGTGTAAGATACAGCATGTTTTGGTGAAGAACAAATTGAACTAGTGGCAAAAATATTTCCATTTCCCTTTTTGTGGGCAATAAAGTGCTTACCTGAAATCATTTTAATACTTAGTAGTTAGTATTAGAATATTAGAAAACTTATACAAAAGTTTTCTCTTTTTATGGTGAGGGACTCCAGTATTGTAGCAATGATGAAATAAGACTTTAATTGAAGATATTTTAGTGTATGGCACAACGCTAGACAAGGTTAAATGGAGGGTGAGGAATATTTTTTGTTAATCTTTTAACAGAGATTGCGTAAAGATTTTAAAAGCAGGGTTAAGTGAGCATGTTAGGATTATGTAATGTCCATAGCAGGGAAAATGGAGTATAGTGCTTGCCTTCCCACAAGAAGCAAAAATCGAGGGATCTGTAAACTTTGGGCAGTCGAAAAGCAGAAGTGTATCAGGTGTTATTTACGACTGAAAAGTGCATCTAACCTTTAAAAAATTATTACATATTGTTAAGACCAGTGATAATTTGGTTGAGAGAAGAAGATCTTTACGACTGAAAAGTGCACCGAACCCTTAAAAAATTATTGCATATTTTTACGACCAGTGATTATTTGGTTATGACAGAAGACCAATAGAAGCCCCAATTAGAAGATTATATTGATGAAAAATAGACATATAGTTTAAGGTATAGGAGGACTATAAGAATATGTGGATGTTTTTTAGGTCTAGTTCATGTGAATATGCGACGACCCTTGATCTGGTAGTGAATAGTAGGGAATGCTTTGGTTGTTGTTTTGTACATGTTTTATAGGATTCTAATCTCTTCTTTGGCATTCACCAATGCTTTTTAGCATGAAATATTCTTGCCATGACATCTTATCTCTCTACTATGTTTTCATGTAATTGGTTTATCTCTGTAGCTTAATTTTGTCATAAAAATAATTTTCTTATCATATATCACTACTCTTAGTGATTATACCAGTACTGTTGATTTTCACTCTTTTTCAATCTTTATGCTTTATGATACAATTTTAGGATCATTTTACTTGTATTTTGCACCCTGATGATATGTTTCTTTTATGCTGATTTTTCTGAATCTGTTCTGTTAAATTTTTCACATCCTCAGATGATAAAGGAAAACTAGCTGCAATTTACAAATCAGAGAAGAGAAGTGAGATGGAGAAAGATGGATACAGGATTCTTGGAAATTCTGGTGATCTGTGGAGTGATTTATTAGGTTCTTCAGTATCTGTTCTTTCAAGGAGTAGGGCGGATCTAGTGTGCAACTAGTGGAATTGACTCGACTCGAGTGGTTAATGAGTTCATTCAAATCAATATTTTTTTTAAAGGACATACACGCGCACACACAAAGTGAGTGGGCTGCATAGCTGTTGGTAAAAACTGGGCGTATGTTTAGAAATTTTGTCTAAAACGATTTTTATGAAAAATAAAAGTGTATCAAATATAAGATACTTCGGGGAATTAATGCTGAAACAAATATGTTAGGATTTTCTTGACTTTTAGTGAAAGAAACCTAATTAATGATTAATCACTTATAATAGATCAAGGTGAGCAGAAAATTAGGATTTACAACATTCACAAAAAGCTAGAAACAAAGAGAAGAAGGGTTACATAGAGTCCATCAAAAGAAAGAGCGAGAGGAAAGAAAGAAAGAACAAAACCTAAGGATTTAACTAGAACTTCAGTAACATTCTGCAGAAACTAAGGTAGGGGTTAGTGTGATGACTCTAAGAGCCTATGATGCCCAGATACGTCGCACAATATCGATACGATACAATACCGATATGGTGATATGAGATAATTTTCTAAATTTCCGATACGATACGGTCACGATACGTTATTTAAAAAATTAAATTTAGAATTAAATATATAAATGCACAATATATAATATAACTAAATTCGATAATGATAATAAATTAACATTCAAATTACTCAAAATAAACAAACAAATAACCATAACAATTATATATTTTAAGTTAAGTACTACCCAAAAAAAATATAATTAGTATTATTTAAAAAAACATCTTAGTACTATCTAAAAAAGACATAATTGATTATCAACAAAGAACATCATAATTTAACATTCACTACTCAAGAGGATACACGAATTATATCAGTCTCTTCTCCTTTGTTTTCATCATCAAAGAATATTAATTGTTTGATACTCTTTGATATGCGTATCGGAGAAGTATCTAATACGTATCAGTCATTTATTTTTTTAAAATATAATATTAATTATCTGATACTTTTCCGATACTTGTATCGAAATATATCGGCAAGTATCAGTATCAGATACGTATTGGATATGATACTTGACCATTTTTGGAGTATCGGAGCTTCATATCTAAGAGCGCATTTTAATACTCTAGGAATAGAAATTGTTCTCTAAAAAAAAACTCTATTATTAATAATTCAAATATCTTTTCTAATTTATTTTTTGAAGCCTTCCTTTTAATGTTTTATTGTTTAATATATGTTGTAAAATTTATAATTTATTTTGTCAAAGTATTCAAATATATTTTTTAAGAAAAAATTATTAATTAATTTTAGTCCAAATTTATTCATTGAAATTCATATTTTTTTCTCTTTTCTATTTTTTTCTCTTAAATCAAACACACTCTTAACGAGATTTATGTTGATACCTCTCTTCCTTAGAGCATAAGCATCGGTTAACTTTGGGGGTGATATTTGCCAAGTGTAACACCTTTATCAGAGGAGCAAGGATGTTTGGATACCCATGGGGGTTCCATGCCTTACCATCGTTGCCAAAGATGGCACTATCTTTTGCTAGCTTTTGATTTTTTTAATAGTTTTAAAATGGTGTGATATCTGTAGCTTTTAATCCAACAACTATTTGAAATGGTTCTTTGCCTACACATGACCCAATCAAGTTAATTTTTTATTTTAATATTTATGATTTTTATTTTTTATATTTTCGTATAACTTATTTGTGATGTAGTATATTATTTATTTATTTTGAAAATTTTAATTTATTTTATATATGTTATTTTTTTTATGCATTTTGATATAATTATTTAATTTGTTTCAATTATACATTTTGTATATAAATATTAAATATAAATTGAAATTATATTGTGAATTTTGTGGGGCATCTTGTTAAAATTTTGGATGAGTGGTATGAATATTTAGGAAATATGGTTGAGTGGTTTAAATAGTTGAAAAGTGTAAAATAGTACTTCCTCCGACCATTATTATAAACAAATTTTACTCTTTTGATACATTGTAAAAGTGGTGTATGTGGTTCATAAATATGAACCAAGTACATCACTTTTTCAATATATCAAAAAAGTTAAATTTGCATATAATAATGACCGGAGAGAATAGTATAAAATATTATATGGGATCCATTTATACCACCCACATGAGTGGCATGGATGTAGGTACTCTTATGCAGTTAATGTACGTAGTACTTGTTACATCAGTTGTATACTCCAACTCCAATTATGGAAGAGGACCACACTATGCTGCGGCTGCCATATTAGCACTACACACTCTCAATAATAATACATTCTGATAACTATTTATTACTTTTATTTCCTATACAATTGAAACATGGAGGTAGTAAATGGTAATTTTGGAAGTTAGTAGTAATTTTTATATTATATAAAAAAATAAAAAATTTAACTACATTTTTTAATTTGTGTTTTCAATGTTGTATATGAATATTGGTCCTTATCTTTAATGGAGAAAAAGTTACTCCAGTCATTTTCAGCTATTGAAGTGGAAGTATCTTTTGCACACCTATGATTCAGATCTGCTTCCAATCTTGACTAAGTTCCATGATCTCTTTCCCTTTGCTTTCTTTATAGGGATTCTAACCTCGTTTTTCTGTTTGAAAACAAAGACAAATCTTATGTCATATAGTATTCTTTCCGGTCTTATATATAAGCAACTTTTTACTTTTTATATTCATTCAATAACAGTTGTATTTAGTCTATAATACTGACTAGATTCATCAGTTATTGAATGAATCTAAAAAGTAAAAAATTGCTTATATAAAAAACCAGAGGAGTAGTATTTAATATAAGAGCAATTACAAGAATTTAGACACCTCTTTTGGTTACACTTTTTTTTTGAATTGGCTAAATTTTATTAATGGATAAATTCCTTTAACAAGAAGTATAAGAGATTGTCGGGAACATACAACAAAAGGCAGTTACACATTAAACTTTTGTGACCATATAAGTATTATTCTTAACGTAAACAATGTGCATTATGTAAAAATCCTCCAAAACATTAAATAACTTCATTTACAAGTAAGATTGGTAACACCGCTAAATTAAATTTCATTTATTTGTTGTTAAGTAGCCTAATAGTTATAAATTCATCTATTGATATGAATAATAGGAAATCCAGAATTCAAACTTTAATCATATGAATAAAATATAATATATCTATCAATTGAAATATGTTTATAGAGACCACTAAACTTCTAACTTTAGTCTCACCAACAAAAATTCATTTTTTTAAAATTAGATTTCATCCGGAAAAAAACATGACACATGCATTAAAATTCATTTTAAATATATATTGTGTCGGAATTATATGAATTTGGTGTCCTGTGCCACCACTCCTCCCGAATACTTTCTGCAACGTAACCCCCGTAAGTATATAATAATCCTTTCGGCTTTGGTTTTATATTCTCTAAAGTCTAATCTTATCTTTGTTTAAATTTATGTGATATAATTCTTAATACTTTGAGTATATTTATCCAACAATCAACAAAATCAAGTTACATAAATAGATATTACATGTGGTATCAATAACTAAAATTTTCATATGCCGGCATACTAATTCTTAATACTTAGAGTATATTTACCGAACAATCAATAAAATCAAGTTACATAAATAGATATTACATGTGGTATCAATTATTTTCACTCACTATTAATTAAAGGGTCATGCTAAACAGTTCCCCGAGGCACTTGTTAAACATACTAAAAAGGGAAATAAAAAATAAAAGTAATATCTCAAAGACAACTTTTTATGCTTTGAGGTATTGAATGCAAGAAATTTGAGACAAAATTTCTATTTTAATATGCTTAACTAATGCCCCGAAGACACTGTTTAGTATTTTCCTTACTAAAATATATCCTCAAAATTATCAAGGAATAGTGAAAAAAAAACCTTAAATTTATTTTCAGGGTTTGTTTGCTTTTTTAAGGGAGAGTTTGTTACTGTTTGATTAAAGTCAAGACAATCATTATTTCAATCAAGCTGGAATATTATATATCCAAGCAATTTGATATTTCTTTTAGTCTTATATATATAAGAAAATGTTGACTTTTTAGATTCATTATAAAATTAATGTATCTAGACAATAATATAGTCTAAATACATCAATTCTACAATGTATCTAAAAAGTGAAATATTTCTTATATATAAGATCGGAGGGAGTATTACCTATTAGTTATCTGAAATTAAACACTTGATCAATATTATATATGTATTATTCTGTAAAATTTATTACATAATCCTTCCATAGAGAAGAAGATGAAGGTATAGTGTGAAAGCGGAGATGGATATTTTGGGTGGTAATTAGAACTGTTAAATGGGCCGGCTCAGCTCGGCCCAGGCCCATAGGGCCAAGACATCTATTGAGCTTAAGTGGATCGGCCCATTAAGGTCTAAGATCCGGTCCGCTTAGCCCAGCCCAATAAGCAAGGGTCTATATGGCCCGATGCACCGGGCCGATAAATTCAGCGCCAATCACAACTAAACCAAATTCAGCGCTAATCACAATTAAACCAACTAACGATTGGTAATTAAGAAACGATTTTGTTTATTTATTCTTATTTTTCTAATATAAAGACACAACATTATCTCTTTAGTACACATTCCTTAAATTCACTCCATCGTAGATACAACATCATCCCGCAATTCACTCCATCATTCAATCTCATTAAACTAGCAGCATCTACTTCAATTTTTTTTTTTTGGTATTCAACGGGGCCTAAGCCCAAAGCATCTACTTCAATTTTGCATGTCTCACAAAATTCCAAATATCTCTCTCTCACACACAAACTTGGAAGGAAAAAAAAAATGTTTGTGTGGCAAATGAGTACTTTCACAAACAATAACACAGACACAACAGTGAAATATAGATAAAACATCACATGCCTTAGATCTATCTATGTCACATTGTATTCACATTCCAACGTGTATTATGCTCTAACTCTTCCAACTCTTCTTCTTTGCATCTATTCCTTCCTTTCTTCTACTCCAATAATTGATAATCTCTTGCCACCTCACAACAAAATTCCCACCACCTTCAATTTTACACCACAAGGTTTCTTTCAACATGTTCCTTCTTTGTCCTATTTTATTTTCAAAATATTAAATTTTTTCCAACAAAATTAACTGCTTTCAACCTTTATCATGAGACCCAGATCCTAATTTTCACTATCTTCCAACCCCATTTTCTCAAATTCTCATTTTTCTACACTCTTTGAGTTCACCTTGTTACTCACATATACAAAAAGATTAGATTTTTATAAAAAATAAAAATACCCTCATGCTGATATTAGTTCTAGGACTAATTTCAGCTACTTTGTTAGTGATTGTTGCAATTTATGGCTTTTGTTATATGAAAAGATCATCAAAACATGATATTGAAGACATAGAAAATTCAGAACAAAAGCATGAAGAGGTGAAAGAGGATTTGATCATTTTTCAAGGTGGAGAGGATTTGACAATATGTGATATATTGGATGCACCAGGGGAAGTAATTGGAAAATCAAATTATGGAACACTTTATAAGGCTTTGTTGCAAAGAAGTAACAAAGTGAGGTTGTTGAGGTTTTTGAGACCTGTTTGTACTTCAAGAGGTGAAGAATTGGATGAAATGATTTTGTTTCTTGGAAGATTAAAACATCCTAATTTGGTTCCTCTTTTGGGATTTTATACTGGACCAAGAGGTGAGAAGCTTCTTGTTCATCCATTTTACAGACATGGGAATCTTACTCAATTCATAAGAGGTAATTATTCTCTAGCCAATTGCTGTTTTGATTCTAATTTTTTGGTCCATTAAGAAATTTGTGTTTTGTTTCTTTGTTAAATTGAGTTCTTTTTGTGTTGTGTCCTATTTTTTTTTTTAAGATAGTGATTTAGATTTAGAAGTCATGTTAAAGCTTGATCTTAGATAATTTGAAAACCATACACTTAATCTTTGTTAGTAATTAGGTGTTTCTTAGGAGATGGAAAATGTTGAATTTTGGATTTGAAATTTTGAGAAGAAACATTGATGAAGAAGCATTAGATTTTGTGGTTAATGTTAATCTATATATTAGTTAAGACATAAATGAATCATATTTAGGCACACAAAAATTACATCATTTAACATAGAAGAGAGAATGTTTTTTGGTATATGTCTATTATGGTCAAAGTTTTTCTGTACAAATATTATTTTTGGCTTTCCAATGTTTAATATTTATTTAAAGTAAACTTTTATGAAATGGATACAAACTACTCTTTATTTTTTTGAAGCAAAGATACAAACTACTCTTCCTTCCTTTGTTCTTGTACTTTTTCCAATTTCAGGGATGAGATATTACTACCCAATTTTTCATTTACTTATTAGAATAAGTGATTAATAAATTTTAGTTAAATTCAAATCAATCATAAGTACTTGAGTTCGATCCTTGGCCAAAACAATCTTGTTAAGAATTATCTCCTGACCAAACTCTGGATTACTAAGACACATTTCCTCAGAACCCCAATTGTTAAACCAATTTTTTCTACTTATGAAATTGCATTATTTTTCATTCATATTTTAATTTTAATATTTCTTAAATTGGACTAGGAAAAATTGAAATCTCCATTAAAGTGTGATCAAATATAGCTAGAAATCGGATTTGGATTCAACGCAGTCGACTGTTCGGTGCAGTCGTTTTATGGCCGTCCGATCTTGATCGGACGGTTTAAATAAATTCAGTCATTAATACAGTTTTAAATTTTGACCGTCTGATCTTGATCATACGGCTATCAATTGATCGACTGCGCGACTGCATTCAAACAACGACTGCATGGAATCCGGATCCCTAGAAATCAGATCTCAAAAACCTATCTATTTAAAGCATTAGTCAATAATCATATTATTTCTACCTAACATTTTGTCTTGTATTTTCATTTTAATTTAAAGTTACATTTATTGATCAAAGATATATGTTTATTTACTTATCAGATGGAAATGGTGAGAGTTATAAATGGTCAAATATATACACAATATCAATTGGTATAGCAAAAGGATTAGAACATCTTCACACAGAATATGAAAAGCCAATTATTCATGGAAACCTAAAGTCGAAAAATATCCTTTTAGATAGTTTCTATCAACCACACATCTCAGATTCAGGTCTTCATCTTTTGTTGAATCCAACTGCTGGCCAAGAAATGCTTGAAAGTTCATCTGCTCAAGGCTATAAAGCACCTGAACTCATCAAAATGAAGGATGCTAGCGAAGAAACCGATATATATAGCCTCGGTGTAGTCTTGCTTGAATTGCTTTCAGGAAAGGAACCTATCAATGAACATCCGACTCCTGATGAGGATTTCTATTTGCCGAATTTTATGAGAAATGCGGTTCTTGGACATAGAATTTCCGATTTATATCATCCCGCTATTCTTCACAGAAACGGCATGGACGATGAAATTCAAGTTACGGAAGAACGTGTTCTTAAATTTTTTCAACTTGCTATGGCTTGTTGTTCTCCTTCACCTTCAATTAGACCTAACATAAGGCAAGTTATTAGGAAACTTGAAGAAATTGTACACTAAAAGATGCCATATTAGAAATTGTTCTTCAAATTCATCTTTAACTAAGATGTGGTTAAACACAATTCTCATTTATATATTAGAAATTGGAGGGAAAAATGTAAGTGAATTGCTTACAAAAGGTGGAATTGGATATCAAACTAAGACTTCACGAACTACTGAAGTCTAGCATAAGTGGTTGGTGCGCAGGATATGAGATAGTTGTATACTCTGGAGTACCGGATTTGATTCCTAATCATGACAGTTGGTATTGATGTTGTTAAGTATTAAAGTCAATTGAGGAATTATAACATGAAACTCATGCTTCCTATTTCTATATGTAAAATTTTGGCTCTCAATATTTTTTAATTTGATATTATTTGGTAAAATGAAGGAATATGTGACATGCACATTGCAGAGTGGCAAACAAATTTCTATGTTGTCACCCATCTGAATACTACTCTCACCGTACCTCGCTTATCTGCAGAGTTTTTAAGAATAATATAAAAGATCCATGTACTTTCAAGAATGTGCTGCCAAATAATTTGTATCTACTCTATGAATTTTGCTGTTGTGGAAAGACAGAGAATCTGTGACAGAAAATTGTTTTTTTTATCAACGGTTGCCCCCATCAAATTCCATGTTATTGCTTTTGATTTGGAACTGTAAAGTTGCAAAGGAATCTCAATAATAGTGTAAGCCAGATAGTGGGATCATTTGGTCTTTGAACATGGGTCTTATGCACTTTACATGTGTAATGTGTCCCAAACTATAGTAGATTTCAAAACCTCACCAAGAAGAATAATTATGTCATTTTTTTCAAATTATTATCTGTGTCAACGTGTCAGTATCTATGTCGTATTTGGTATCTGTGTTCGTGTCACTGCTTCATAGATCCCTTGCATTTACGCAATCAACAACTTGCACCGTTCGAGCTTTTTGAAATATTTTATAACCCAATTTTATGCTTATAAAATCTGAGTCGCTCGATCTTAATTAGACAATGTTGATTTGCTAATTGCATCAATGCATGGGAATCCCGCAACCCTAGGTTTTTCGATCATATTTAAGCATGTTTCTTTATTTACTTGAGATAATTTTCAAGTTTTTAGTTTACTTTAACCTAAAGTTTTTTAGTATAGAATTGTATTCTTCATTTGATAATTTTCAATTATGGACCTTATAGTCTAAGTAATCTTATTATTATTCCCTTTGAATTTAAAGGATTCTGATTTTGCAAGTTTATCCAATAAATAATTGCATTAACAACTACCATTTTAAATTTTTAATTGAGAAGTTGAGACAGGTTGGAAGTGGTAGTTGGGAAGGTAGCTAGGTGATGGAGGGTATGATAATTCATTGCTGGTACATCACTATCTAGTTTAACAAACAAAATAAAGTTAGTTTATAATTTTGGTTGTTATATCTTAAAGACCACATTAACAGTTACTACTATATCACTTTAGTCAAATCTATATATTATTTTTAGAACGTGGTTGTCACCTTGATGAAGGACCAATTAACCGTGATTTCTCCAAACAAATTGGGGACATGTGAGGGCATATATAACACTAGGTGGGGTAACATACATGATGCAGGCAATACTCTGCTTCCCACGAATTTCTTTTATATTTTTTCTGTTTAATATTAAGTGTTATGTTTTTTTTTTCTTTTGACAAGATATTAAGTGTTATGTTTAAAATAGTATTATTTTGAATCAAATTATTATTATTATTATTATTATTATTATTATTATTATTATTTTTTGCTAATGTCTCACATTATTTATTATTAGTGTATAGATAGAAATTGTATACCCAAAAGAGTGTTTTAGATGAGATGACACAGATTGAAGTTTGATCCGAATTTTAACCTCATACAATAATAATAAAAAATTTAAAAAGCAGTTGTCATTCATTTGAATATCACAAGATTTAGCGAACTAATCTCCGTAATTACGCATAGAGAAAGTCAAAGAATACACAATATGAAAAAAAAATACAGACTAAAGTCAGCCTTCATGGATATTAAACATGGAGTTTTGAATGAAATTTTAGCATTTAATATTGTTTTAATTATAAAATTATTTTAATTACAATATTCTTAATTTAAAGGTGATCTAGAATGGTGAAGCGGATAACCAATCATTAGTTAGTTTAGTGGTGATTGATATTGAACTTGGTCGGGAGGATCACGGTTCGATCCTCCGCAACTGCGATCGGGAGAGAGCTGAAACCACTTGATGTCAGAACTGACCTCCGAACCAGATTAAACTAATGGTGAAAGCAAAAAAAAAAAAAGAATGGTGAAGCGGATTGTACAAAAAAAAAGAAAAGAATGGTGAAACTGTAACTAGAAAAATTAGGTAGGGAACTCACATTTTTCCTTACCTTTTGATGCTTTGCATGGGGAGGCATGTTCTCGATTGGGCCTAACTCCAATATATGATGAGTTAGCTCGCTTTTACGTCGAGCTCGGTCCAATGTGGTGTTTTCCTGTCTAACAGTTACATAAGTCAACCTTTTATAATGACCGACAGCAGAATGATTGACCATTAAGGGGGAGGACGACGTCGTATCCGTCATCACATTTATAGTTTTGCCTCCGTGCTGGGAATTATATATATCCTTCTCATATAGAAGGCACAAGTATACTATTCTTAGTCTCTAAAATTTTCACTTCATGTAAACATTGACTTGAGTGTCTCCAAATAAGCTCATCTCCCAGCAATCTGATTTGTGAAACCACCTTCGAAATTCTGTCAGAAAATTCTCTAACAGTTTCAGTTTCTTTCATTTTTAGTGCTTCAAACTCTCTTCTCAAGTTCAACACTTGCATCTTCTTTGTTCTTTCACTTTCACTTCCTTGGAACTCCTCCTTCAACTTGTCCCAAACTTCTTTTGCATTCTCAAGATTCTCCCTCCCCCTTCGCCACCACCGTACCGAAGAGGAGCACCATGGACCACATCAATTCTGATTAGGTATGGTCAAGGCTCTCTCACATCTTATTAACAAGTTTGTTAGATAAGGTACGTTGTGTCATCACTTACATGGCACTTCTTCCGGTCACTATTATAAGTAAAAAACTATTTTTTAGGTTCATTGGAAATTCAATGTATCTAGTCTATATTATAGATTATATACATTAGTTTTTCAATAAATCTAAAAAGTGTTTTTAATTTGCTTATGAAATTTTTGCCTCTTCAAATTTTTTTTGCTTATAATAGTAACTGAAGGGAGTATTTTTTTTTTTTTTGACACAAGAGGGAATATGTTGTTAAAAATTAGAATAATATTTATAATAATCTCATTGGGCTTATGAGTATTGGTGTGGGTTAGTTTTTGTGATGATAATTGGATTTTAAAGGTATTTGTCTAAAAAATAAGATGATTTCTCTTCCAGTCGCCCAAGTTTTATTTTTCATCTCTTGGATTTTCTTTTTTGGCATTAACTAAAAAATTCGGTTTTTATAAATGATTTTTTTTGCCTTGAAATACAACTTTGGTTTCTAAAAACCGAAATTTTCCTGAAATTTGAACTAGAAAAATTTTGGTTTCTGCGAACCGAATTTTTTTATCAAGGGCAAAATCGGATTTTTGGGGGTTAAAAAAGAATCGTGGGGAGCTGGAAGAGAAATTTTCAAAAATAATTGTGTTCATCCTCCCGTTTATATTGATAGTTTTTTTTTTTTGAAATAAGGGTGCTTATAGCATTTCATTAGCAATATAATGTTCAATACAATAGGGTACATCAATATAAATAGTGGGACTAGCAGAGAAAGGGGCAACCCGCGCTAAGACGTGAGCTACCTCATTGGCTTGTCTCCTGTTAAACTCAACCCGAGAGTTTGTGAAAGATGAAGGAAAGAGTCCTCTAGTCGCAGACATTAATTGACCAAATTTTGTGATATCCGGTCGCTGACGATGAAAAGCTTCAGTAACAATTTGAGAATCTAAGGCAAAGTCCACATGATCAATGCTCAAGTCACGAAGCCATTGAACCGCATGGAACCACACAAGGATAGTTCAAATTGACACTAGCCGGAACCACACAAGGAGCAATTCTTTCAATCACCATGTTGTAATTATCGAAGAGCCAAAGTCCTTCATCGAGTACCTTAGCCGCGTCCAGACGGTGGTTGAACTGAAAAAGGAAGCGACCATTGTCAGCCTGCAGTATCAAGACCTTCTTCCCTGGTTTCCAGAAGTGACCCAAACGTTCCTTGAAGTATGCAAAGCGAATTTGTTTATCAATGAGGACTCGACCAATCAGACAGTGATCGAGGATTTGAATGGTCGTAGGATCGGAGCTGAGATTCAAGGTGATGCCCTCTTCTGATAGAGAGAGACCATCAAGGGAGATGTTGGGTTCAGACATGATGATGGGAAAAGTTGATAACAGAAGCAGAATGATTGTTGAGAGGCAGCGTTGAATCACGATTTGCATCAAAGTGAAATCGGGAAGCAGGTTTGTGTGTATTACCGTCGTGGAAGAATCATAAATAAATAGGGATGCATCTAGGTATGTTGCACACACCAGATGAGATCGAACAACACTCACATGGGTGAAGGCCCAGATTGGGCGCGACGACCCATTATAACAAGGCGGCAGCGCTGACAAACCCTAGGAGAGCAACTTCTTTCTTTTTTATTCGTAATGCTTTGTTCTCTGATGTACCCGAAACTATATTTCCATTAAACCTTTAAGAAAATGTTTTTATAGTTTTGTTCGCGTCAAGATTGATATAAAATATACAATTAAGCCCCCTACAATTAAGCCCCCTACAAAAAAAATATACAATTAAGCCTATAACTTTTTTAAAAAAGCCTTCTTGATTGACAAGTTACTACTATTATTACTTTTTTTTTTATTTATATTTTTTTTTCTAAAACAACCCACTCTTCTTCCTAATCAAGTAATCGATTTTGTTGTATAAAACCACAAAAAGGTATAATGCAAACAAAAACCCTCCATTCTCTATCTCACACCTCTCTTAAACCCTAAAAAAAACAACCAAACCTCCAAAATGGGTAGCAACCAAGCCACAGTCTCCATCCTAACAAACCTCGCCCGTGCCGCCATCGGCTTCGGCGCCGCAGCCACCGCTCTCAATTCATCTCTCTACACCGTCGACGGTGGCCAACGCGCTGTCCTCTTCGACCGTTTTCGCGGCATCCTCGATCAATCAATCGGCGAAGGAACTCACTTCCTCATCCCATGGGTTCAAAAACCCTACATCTTCGATATCAAAACTCGTCCCCACACTTTCTCATCAACCTCCGGTACCAAAGATCTTCAAATGGTTAACCTATCTCTCCGTGTCCTCTCTCGTCCTGATACTGAAAAACTCTCCACCATTGTTCAAAATCTCGGTCTCGAATACGACGAAAAGGTTCTCCCTTCGATTGGTAACGAGGTTTTGAAATCCGTTGTGGCGCAATTCAATGCGGACCAGTTACTCACCGAACGACCACAGGTGTCTGCGCTCGTTCGGGAGAGCCTGGTCCGACGTGCTAAGGATTTCAACATTCTTCTTGATGATGTGGCAATCACGCATTTGTCTTATGGTCCTGATTTTTCGCGTGCTGTTGAGCAGAAGCAGGTTGCTCAACAGGAAGCTGAGAGATCTAAATTTGTTGTTATGAAAGCCGAGCAGGAGCGTCGTGCTGCGATTATTCGTGCTGAAGGTGAGAGTGAAGCTGCTAAGTTGATTTCTGATGCTACTAAGGCTGCTGGGAATGGGTTGATTGAACTTAGAAGGATTGAAGCTTCTAGGGAAGTTGCTGGAACACTTGCGAAATCGCCTAATGTTTCTTATCTTCCTGGTGGAAATAACTTGATGATGGCTCTTAATACTGCTCGTTGATCGTTGATTTTGTTATTGGTAATTTTTTATTTTTATGTTTTGTTTTTCATTGCTAGGTTTTGTTTGAATTGTGGTAATAGTCATGGATTTAGCCTGCATTTAGGTGGCATTGTGGATATACCAAAAACTTTAATGTCACAGTTTAGAATATGGTTGCAGATGTTTTTTTTTTAAAAAACTCGGGTTCATTGCTACATTACAATCTGCATGAGTATGTGTTCTTATATATGGTTGCCATTGGATATTGGAAGATAATTAATAGTTAGTAAGTTGCATTTAATTTCAACTGTATTAGTTGTCATTGCTATTCCAATTGTGGTTAAGTAGTTTGTAAATGTGTCACGGTAATCGTGGTTGCGCTGTGGAGATATATTGTGGCTGTAGTTTATGGTTGCTAAATACAATTTTTTAGACACCGATGTTGTCTAATTGCGTTGAATGAGGCATGTTGCTTTGTTTGGTGTACAGTAGTTTTAGAGGGAGTAGAGTGTTGCTTCTTGGCTTTCCAGTTGAATTAATGGATTTTATAGCTGATTCTAGTGACTGTGGTTGTTTGTTTTGGTTCTCGGTAGGTTGTTCTGATAGTTTCTAGGCGGATTAGACTTTGATAAAGTGCTTATAGGGCTGTTCTTACTTTTCTTCTTATAAAGGAACCTTTATTTTTTTTTTTTGAAGAGGTAGTTTTTCACACTTGTTGGAGATAGATATATTGTCTTTTTATTGAGAAAGTTCTGTCCTTTTAGTTCTCAAGT
The DNA here is from genome assembly GCA_030408175.1 of Trifolium repens. NCBI lineage: Eukaryota > Viridiplantae > Streptophyta > Magnoliopsida > Fabales > Fabaceae > Trifolium > Trifolium repens. Next base: position 13,305,705 of record CP125850.1, read on the forward strand.
ATACAGCCACAAAACCATTAGACTGTTTGCATGATGGAAATGCGGTGGATTTAGCACTCTCTAGGCAGAAAAAATTACCATGCTATCGATCCCTTTTAATGAATTCTCAGCCCTTAAAATAACCATTGTAGTTGTGGTTATGCGGTCCAATTGTAAAAAAATATGGCCAATAGAGTTTCAATTGCAGTTATTGGGTCCCTAAAACCCTTAATGTTACGGACACAATTGGAGTTGAGGATTACAATTTAAAACTATTCTACTTGATAATTCATTGTTTATATTAAATACAGTGCTAATGGTAAACTATTAAATGCATCTTGATATTTTCACAAGGTATTTTAACTTCCTCTACAAATAATTATAATTCATCTACAGCAATATGGTGTAGATGATCCCTCGGTAGAAATTATCATATATTTAAAAGAAAATTGTTTTCTATATGTTGCCATTTTCTTATTTAGAGTTCAGACACTATCTAGATTCAAGACAAGAATGTTATTTAACTTTTTCTGAATGTGTCCAACTTACTATCCAAATAAGGTGGTTATGATCTATCAAAAAGTTGTTTACTTTGCATATGACAATATCCAGTTACTAGTTAGTTAATGAAATGGTATAGGTTGGTAGTAATATACCATTTCTCTTGACATGGTATGCTTTAAATAGTTTGATCTAGTACCTTCAATGGTTAGAGACCGTAGAAAAGGTTGAGGATGATCAGACATCTTCATGTAGCAGATAAAATAAGAATCTACTCAGAAACAGAAATTGAGTTCCATTTCATGTAAGATGATGCCTTGAAAGTTGAAAGAAGCTGATATATCTATAGGGATATGAACTAATTAAAAATCTTGGCATTACATTTTTCATTTAATATATGCACAAGACACCAGTCGAAAGAACATAGTTTCTGACATGTTACTTTATTCTTGTTTTTACCCTTTATAATTTATCTTGAAATTGAGTAGAGGAAAAAAGCTCATTAGGTGAACATCATCTCATTCCCCAAATGACATACTCATCATCTGTAAAGCTCCTACCCAGTACAAGCATGAACACTGGTTTCTTAGCATTTGTATTTTTAATAAAATCTAGAAGTAGTATAGTAGCATAAACCATAGTAGCTACTATGATAGTATAGGCACATTTGTTTCTTAACATAAACTATTATAGTATTTTTATTCAGTATCTGCATTGAAAGTTAATACGAAATCTTTAACATTCCGAGAAACTAGCCATTTATTTAAGAAAAGAAGCTCCTGAATCTGAATTGTGAAGTAATACATTTACACACACACGCGCGCACACACACACTTGAAGTTTGAATCTGTGATCTTAGTCACTTTTCCAATCTATGATATGATAGAACTTTGAATCTGTGAAGCAACTATAATTTAATTTGCTGATATGTAATGTTAAGTCAGGGCTAGACTAGCATGTAGGATCTTTCTCTTTTGATATAATGCACATGATTGGTAAATTTTGAGTGCATGTGCTAACTGTTTAACTATTTTAACTCAAGTGTTCTGAGTTAGTTTGGTGTTATATGTTAGGAGAATTCTTGAGTGCTTTCATATCTCATTTGGTTGCAACTTTTCCTTTCCTCATTTCAGGGCTCAATGATCTGATTAGGGTTGGAATTGGAATGATTCTTGAGGATTGCTGAAAGGAAACTTTTCTTTTGTTGTAACCCAATCTCATCTGAGCACAATTTCATTGAAATTATTTTAAGTAGAAATAATTTTGGATCTTCCCATTTAAGGATAATAACTGGGTTTTTAAACTTGTACAATGGTGACTATGATGTTGAGTACTATGCTTTGGTGTCTTGTCTTTTTTATTTTATTTTATTTTAATTATAGGTTTATTAGGTTTTTAGATACCTACTAGTAATATGTGACCTTTTAACATTAGTCTTATTTTAATTTTTATAAATATTAATCCCCATAATTTTGTCCTTTTGCAAGTTTAGGTTAATTTTTTTTGGTGACTAAGATAATTAAAGTGCCACGTGTCTTGTTACATCATCTTGAAACATGTCAACTCACTAAAAAAAATAAATTCAAAAAACATTATCCTTTATTTTGATATAATTATTACTTCATTTGTCTTAAAATAAGTGTCTCACTTTGATCATGTGTATTATTTACGTAATGTATTTAAACTATTTTTTTTATTAATATATAAATATAAATGTTCGTATAAAAGATGGTGATGAGAAGCATCCTTTAAAAGCAACAATCCCAAATCCTGGGTTGCACCAATCTAGAAATATATTGGGGGATATAGAATAGAAGATCGATGGATAAATTTTGAGAGGGGAAAATGTACATTGACCCTTCAATTTTTTTGAATCATTAATCTGCTGCTAAAAAAAGAAAAAATTGATTTAGATTCAACTGGACTCTTATCCAGCATGGGAGGATTCAGTCTCAGATTATTGTATGGGGTGGTTGGAGCCTTGGAGGTTGCTAAAAATGAAGATATTAGATTTTGGTAGATTGTGTTTTGAGAGGAAAGAGATACTCTAGACTAATATGACACATTAATTTTGATTTATCTTGCTCACTTGAGTACATGTATGCGCTGAGAGTGGAGATTGAACTCTCAATATCCTTATCACTTTACTCCTTAAGTCCACCACATCATCAACATAAACCAAAGAATCACATAAATTAAATAATATATTAAGTTGCAACATCTCCTTAGTAAAGAAAGCACACGCAAACAATTGAAGCTTTATTTTTTTTAACACAAATATATTATTAATGAAAACTAGATTTCTGCACAAGAGGAACGGGAGACCGGTAAGAGAGGAGTTATAAAACAAAGACGTTGTATATAAGTGGAACACTAATGAAAATACAAAAACAGATACCATTTAATAGAGGTTCACTTCTAATCTCATTATTAGAAAAACACTCTTCAGCTTCCAGACTACCAAAAAAGACATCAACCCAACTCATAAAGACGCAACTAGACTCATAAACAATTGAAGCTTTATTATATGACATGATACATGTAACTCTCTTTTTGCCATTATAATTAAAATGAGAGATAGCTTCATATTTATTGGTAAACAAGAAAGCAACAAGAGTAAGCACGTAAACAAACCACATAAATAAACATTCACAGTCCTAATTATTCTTTCTGGAATACAATTGGAAGGGCACCACCATCGAGAGCCAACAAATTCTTCCCATTCTCGCGAATAACACCAACAGTTCCACATTCAAACTTACAAGTGGAGCACACCTCCGTAGGGCACCATTGGATGTTATATACACCAACTGTTTTTGTCTGCACAATTCTAAAGAAGTTCCCATATGATCCAGCTGTACTATCATCTCTTCCGGTGATAATTAGTCTCCTTCCACTTGTAGCGTCCTTCTCACCCAATCTCCATTCTGCTGTCGTTGCACAACTTATGGGAACCTCAAATATTATTCTCAAGTCTCTGTTTAACCTCAGTTCATCGTCATCATGATGGGGAGCGAAAGGAATAAATATCACACGTAAACCGTGTGACGACTCAGCATTGTCAAGACCAACATGTAGAGGGCATGGAGAATTTCCGGTGACGAAAGTGGCACCTCCTCCATTGTTTGAGATAGCAGGCCTGATGAAGTAATCCTCATCATCCTCAACGGGTTCGCCACTTGTGTCGATGACAAATTGAGCTATTGACGTTGTTGCCATCAAAAGCCACATATGAGCAAGGATAAATATGGTGAAGGATGTAGTTGACATGGCTAATTAATTAATTATCGATTAATGTAATAATCTTGCTTGCTTAAACTCAAAGACTATATATGAGTATTTAGAAGTTCTCTGCTTTTGTTGTTGGTTTGGCAGGCAAGGTATATATAGGACTGATCATGTTACCATGCAATGTACAAAGTGATCAATTAATTAATTAATTACTACATGGATTTTCTAAATACTAGCTTGGTTTGTAACTTCTACTAGGACAAATAAACGAATCAATCTACCGCGGGCATGGATAAATAAAAGTAAGCATTATTACTATAAGGTACTTTGTTTTGATCGCACGATTTTGATAGGGTGGAAAATGGTGAAATTTTTCATAGTTAAAATCATCAATTTAATTAAATATGTGTAGTTGCGTACTGAGATCAAATTGCACAAGCAGGCTAAATCACTTTTGCCTCTTTCATTTTCCCCCACCTTTCTGCCCGTAAATTAGTATTAGTATATAAAAAAATGTTGCATTTCTTGCATTGGGATGCGTCCTTAATTAAATTAGGGATGAATTATTGTATTGAGGTAGTGCTTGAAATTCCACATTTCTAAGGCTATGTTAGGAAATTAGAATGGGAGGAGATAGGGCGGAATCAGAAAAATTAGTTTGGGGAGTTACAATATATATGTTTTTTGAATTTATAAATTAAATATGAAAATTATATTACATATAAAAATATAATTCGTAAAAAACACAAAGTTACTGTTTGATAATTTTAAATTTTAAATTTACAGTTTATAAATTCATATTAAGAAGACTAATTCTTGTAATCTAATTGGAATCTTTTATATAAAGTTACTCGTTTGATTATAGTGGAATGAAGGGCTGCTATTTCCTTTAGAGTAAGTCATTGTTGGACCAAACTGGGTAAACAAATTATCGCATATTTTTCTTTTAACATTTTGAGTGGATTCATCCAATGATAAAGTTGTACCTATAATGTTAGAATATTTTCTAATATTTTGTGGGCTGCAATCAATTGTGGATTTTGGTTTTAATAAAAACGGGTTGATGTTGTTGTGATCCATTTGATGATGCTTAGACCCATTAATTGTGATCAGTAATAATGAGCTTTGAACACTAATTCTGATTTATGTAGAAACAAAGTGTAGGCTCAACCTCTAGTACATGATGGGAAGTACTTGACTAGGGTTGTTATCTTATAAATAGATATGCTAGGTCCCCTTTATCGGCAAAAGTTATTGTCCCTTATGGATGGTGCATAAGCCAATAAAAACACAACAACTTTACTCATGCGCCCCCCATTTTACTCGCGCGCCCCCATATTACTCATGCACTCCCCAAATTTCTCGCGCACCCCCAACTGACTAGCGCACCCCCAAATTTCTCGTGCACCCCCAAAATTACTCGCGCGCCCCCAACTGTCTAGCGCGCTCCCAGTAGCGCGCCCCCCAAATCAAGCTAAAACCATTTTGCATTGGGAATGGTTTCAGATATTTGCACTCTAAAACCATTAAGTGCATAAAATGGTTTTGGAGTACAATGCTATAATTATGCACTTAACATTTTTTTTCCCTCCCCACAGATTTCTAGCCAAAACCATTTTATGCACTTAACACTTACAATACTAGCCTTGACCCTTTCCAATAATTTTCAACTGGACAAAATTATAAGTGCATAATTATAGCGCTGTACTCCAAAACCATTTTATGCACTTAATGGTTTTGGAGTACAACTCCTGGAAACCATTCCAACAGCAAAATGGTTTTGGCTAGAAATCTGGGGGAGGAAGGAACAAAAAAATAATATAAAATTGGGGGGCGCATGACATTTGGGGGGCGCACGAGTTACTTGGGGGGCGCGTGATAAATTTTCCTTCACTTATGGATGGTACATAAGCTTGGCTTATGGACAATAACCACACCCCCCTTTGTCGTCACAAATATAAACGTTTGTTTGATGTTTGCTGTAACACCCCAAAATTTAGAAATAGTTATTTATTTAGAATATTTAGTGAGAACGTGAGAATTATTTGAAAAATAGAATTAATTAAGATATATTTAGAATCATATTTTAGAGATATAATTTTAAAATATATTTTAGGAATATATTTATGAAAATAAAAGATTAGATTTTATGAGAAATAAGAGGAGAGTTTTTAGGGAATTAAGATAGAAACAAACCTATTGGGAATCTTACTTGTTTTTAGGAAAATATACTGGAAACAAATAGGAAAAAAAATCTAATTAGTTGCTTATAAATAGACTAAAGTGAGAAGAAACTAGTAGAGCAAAATCAAATGGAAACATGAGAAGGCGTTGGAGAGGGGACCGGTTATCCTGCATAAGCATTTTATATGCAGCGTGCATAAACCTGTTATTTGCACCCCTTCCATTCCGTTATACACCCCCCACCCAGTCCACTTAAATCCGGTTACTGTGCACAGCCCAAAGACAGTTGCTTAGCGCACCCTCCAGTTGCTTCGCGCGCCCCCATATACTACCCCATTATTTGTGCACCCCCCATTTGCTTAGCGCACCCCCAGTTGTTTTTTTTTCCTTTTTCTCCCTAGATTTTCTTGTGAGCCACCCCCAATTTTTTTTCGCGCGCCCCCAATTTTTTTTCCCTCCTCCAAACTTCTAGCGCACCCCCACCCAAATTTCTAGCGCGCCCCCAATTTTTTTTCCCTCCTCCAAACTTCTAGCGCACCCCCACCCAAATTTCTAGCGCGCCCCCCATTTCCAATTAAATAATAACTTTTGTTCCTTTGAGGTATATATTATAAGAATCCATTTTTTTCGTCATACACCCCCTCGAAGCCCAACATAATAATCAATGGTTCATGTATAACATCTTGAAACCAAATAACAAGACTAATGGTTTCAATGTATAACGCTATGAAACCATTTAACTAGAATAATGGTTTCAGTGCATAACGCTATGAAACCATTTAACTAGACTAATGGTTTCAGTGTATAACATCTTGAAACCAAAGTAGCCCTCTTATGGTTTCTAATAAAATATCCATATTTAGTGGCTTAATGGTTTCACTAGTGTTGTATGTGAAACCAAAGTAGCTCTCTTATGGTTTTCAATAAAATATTCATATTTAATTTAACATAAATATTATAACTGAAACTTTAAGTGTGGCTTAATGGTTTCACTAGTGTTGTATGTGAAACCACAGTAGCTCTCTTATGATTTACAATAAAATGATTTTCAAAATAACATAATGATTTTCAAAATAACATTGCATAAATAATCAATGAAGTAGTAGCTCTCTTATGGTTTCCAATAAAATGATTTTCAAAATAACATAATGATTTTCAAAATAACATTGCATAAATAACCAATGATTTTGTAACAAAGTAATATGGGTAAAAATTCGTGGGGGTGCGCAAAGTACTATGGAGGGTGCGTAAAGTAATATGGAGGGTGCGTAAAGTAATCTGGGTGCACAAAGCAACTCGGGGGGTGCGTTGGAAAATTTGGGTGCAAACATAAAAAACTAGGTGTAAGTGTAAAACTGTGTCAAAAACAAAACCAACAAAAAAAAAAGGAACTGGGCTTTCAGGCCCAGTAGGCTGAAAATAAAAACAGAATGCGTGTGCCATCAGCAGAAAGAGGTGTGTGGATAGCGAGTCATTGGGGGGCTGGGGGCGCGCGCGAGAAACTTCTGGGGGGCGCACGAGAAATTCTGGTGCTTATGCACCATGCATAAGGGGGGCCTTATGCATAATAACCTTGGCCGTTGGAGAGCTAGGCATAGCAAAAGGAATCACCAACAACAAATCCTTAAGAATTTCTGCTTAATCGAGTTAAAGGGGGAGATTGTTCCAGGGATAGTGTTAACCATAAGAGTAGTCGAGGGGACCTTGTCCTCCTTCCCTTTTCTTTTTCTTTTCTTTTGATGTTCTTGATTTTCTACGGTTTTTTTTTTGTTTGTAATTATTGTTTGGTCTGAAATTTTTATATAAAAATATAGGATTGAAAATTAGGATTAAACTTGTTTGTTTATAAGTACCATCGATAAGTGATTTTGTGTAAGGGCAGATGATTATCGTATGAAAAGAATACTAGCTGCGTGGGAAAATTAGGATATATTAGCATATACTTAGTTTAAAATAAGGTAGAGGCTGGTTAGTGTGGTGACAGGGTATGCCTATATGTTAACGTGACAAGCTACAATTGAGTAACTAAGCATGATAGTTCTTAAAGCCTTATAAGATCCGAACTAGAAATTTATATTAGTTGACCTTGTACCTATGACCCATACAAATAACCTTGTCTTAATATTCTCATGTTTTTCTTTATTCACTATTTGTTCGATCTTTGAAATTTAGCATGTGAACTATATATTTGAAACCAAAATTTAAGTAGTAATGATGTAGTTAAAGCAATGAAGTAGCAATATTAAATATTAATGAAGTTGTTGTTGTTGTTGAGTCATGTATTCATTCATGTGTCAGTTTGGGTGTTGATAATTCGGTGTTTACTCAGTGTTGAATTGGTACCGCATGCATTTAAAGAGTCTAGGTCACATTGCATCCATTGTCTAATTGGGTTGAATTTAAATGGTTTAATTTTAGTTTTGGTCCCCCTATTTTATTTTATTTTTTCACAGTTTTGATCCCCTATTTTAATTTTAATCAGTTTTAATCCCCCTTATACAATTTTGGTGTTATGTGTCATATTTTTAATGACATGACAAACATAGTGCTGATGTGCCAGAGTCCACATGTATTAGCACTTTTTATGTCACTAATTACATTTATTTTAATTAATAATAAAAATACCAAAATTAAAATAATAAAATAGCAATTATTATAAAACAAAAAATAAAATAGAAAATTATATTGTTATTATTTTATTCCATAAATAAGAATCAAGAACCCTAAAATAGAAACAATCAACCCCAAATTTCTCAAATCTCATTCTCTCCATTGAAGTACTGAAGCAAGTGCTTTTGTATTTTGCAGTTGTGCATATCAGGATAAGTTTTAATGAAAATTTAATTGGAATTAATTTGGAACTTGCAAATAACAATCTTGTTTCTTATTTATAGAATCAAACAGTAACAATTTTATTTTTATTTTGTAATTATTATTATTTTGTTATTTTAATTTTTGTGTTTTTATTATAAATTAAAAAATATATATAATTAGTGACATGGAAAATGTTAATACATGTTGATTATGACACATCAGCACTATGTTTGTCACGTCATTGAAAATATGACACAGCAAAATTGTATAAAGGGGACTAAAACTGATTGAAATTAAAATAGGGGGCCAAAACTGTAATTAAGCCATTTAAATTGATTGAGTTGCTATGTTTATGATGTTGTGTTTGCTTATGTGTTTGATCGCCCCAAAGGACGATATTTTGTGTTTTATGTTTTCTCTATTCTTGTGTGTTAATACACCGATGCCTTGTGTGAATATAATCGCATCCCTTGCTTTTGTCTTGTCTGGCTTGGTCCTGTGATTCTAAAATCACAGTATCTACAGATTGTCGAGTTTCGAGTTCGAGTCAAGGGAAGCCCGCTCTGATTGTGACACTTGAGAAGAAGTCTTAGAGTTTAGGATGTTTTGCTACTTTATTTTAAACACTAATGTATTTTATTTGAAAAGAAGTTACTATGTCTCTCCTTTATAACAATTTTTAAATAATTTCGATATTGGTCCAATTTTCTAGTTCTTTTATCCGTTGCATGTGGTGTTTTAAAAGAAATTCTCGAAAAAGCATCTTAAAAATTAGATTATTATTAGTCTCAGGTTCGGGGCGTTACATTTGCCCCATTGAGAACCTCAAATCCTAGAGCATGTGATCAGGCAGAGGAAGACCTTGCCTTATATATCGGGATTCCGATATTACTTATTACGGAAAACATGATTGTCGTTTCGAAAAGTAAGTTTGTTCTAAATTCAAATAATATATATCGATCTCTAATTTTTAATTCTTAGGTATAACATTTACAATTTCAAAAAACGTTCGATGCCTCTAATATGTGATTTGCCTATATTGTGATTTACTTATTACTTCATTGGCCTTAAAATATGTGTCTCACTTACTTAACCTATTTAAATTATATTTTTCTACTAATATATAAAGACAAAACTGTTAGTATAAATATGTTTTTTGTCCCTATAAAATTATCGAATTTTGGTTTTTGTTACTATGAAAAAAATCACTTGTTCAACTTGCAAAATTTTTTGACATTTTTTTTAACATAATATGGACTTATATAAGTTTAACATGATATGTAGACATAATATAAACACATTTTGAGCATATAAAATATTATAATATTGACATTAAAGTGAAAATAAAATTAGCCACTAGCAACTAAAAACAAAAGAATTTTTTTGTACAGATCGAAACAAGTGTTGTTTTTTATAGGGACACAAATTAAAATTCGCTAATTTTGTAGGAACGAAAAACATATTTTATCCTAAATTAAATAATATATTAAATAAAAAGACAACAACACCTTAGTAAATTAGTAAAAAAAAAACACCTTAATAAATTAAAGAAAGTATACGCAAACAATTGAAACTTTATTTTATAACCACATGATACAGTTGAACGATAGCTCCATAATTATTGGTAAATAAGAAAGCAACAAGAGTACATAAACAAACCACATAAATAAACTTTCACAATCTTAATTATTCTTGCTGGAATACAATTGGAAGGGCACCACCATCAAGGGCCAACGAAATCTTCCCATTCTCACGAATAACACCAACAGTTCCACATTCAAACTTACAAGTTGAACACACTTCTGTAGGGCACCATTGGATGTTATAGACACCAATTGTTTGTGTCTGGACAATTCTAAAGAAGTTACCATATGATCCAAATGTACCATCAATTCCGGTGATAATTAGTCTCCTTCCACTAGTAGCATCCTTCTCACCCACTAGCCATTGTGTTGATTGTCCACAACTTGAAGAAGCCACAAATGCTATTCTCAAGTCTCTGTTAAACCTCACTTCATCGTCATCATGATGTGAAAAAGGAACGAATACCACAGGCAAACCATGTGTTAGCTCAGCATTGCTAAGACCAACATGTAGAGGGCATGGCGCATTTCCGGTCACCAAAGTGGCACCTCCTCCATTTCCTGTGATAGCAGGTCTGATGAAGTATTCCTCATCATCTTCAACAACTTCGCCACTTGTGTCGATGACAAACTGAGCTATCGATGTTGTAGCCATTAAAAGCCACAGGTTAGCAAGGATGAATATGGTAAAGGATGTAGTTGACATGGTTAATTAATTAATTAATTATGGATTAATGTTACTTGCTCAAACTCAAAGGCTATATATAAGAGTATTTAGAAGTTTTGTGCTTTTTCTGTTGCTTGGCAGGCAAGGTATATATAGGACTGATCATGTTACCATGCAATGTACATAATGATTAATGAATGTTAAAAAAAGTAAAAACGGCCAATTAATTAATAACATGAATTTTCTAATTGCTAGCTTGCTTTGTAACTTCTACTAGGACAAATTAATGAATCAATATACCATGGGAATGGAATAATAGTATAAGGTACTTTGTTTTGATCGCACGGTTTTGATAGAAATAATGGTGAATTGTTTCCTAGTTCAAATCATCCAATTAATTAAATATACGTATTGAGATCAAATTGCACAAGCAGGCTAAACCACTTTTGTCTCTTTCATTTTGCTCTGAAGTTGCCCGTAAATTAATAAATAATTATATAAATATGTTGCATTTCATGCATAGGTGTTGTATCCTTAATTAATTAAGGATAAATTGTTGTGTTGAGTATTAGTGCTTGAAATTATTCTACGCTTTTAAGGTGAATAAATTTAGTGTTTAAGATCGATTCTTGCCTCTAAATATATAATTAGATGTTTTTATAACAATGGAACTAAGCGTACCTTTTACCTTAAAGGTATGCTAGAAATAAAACTTTTGTCTATATTAAAAAAAAAAAATTGATTCAACGTCACACGATTTCATCAAAACACATATTATTTTACCCAAACCCAATCAACTTCAAATCCAATATGAACTAACATGTTTAAACTGAAGTGCTTCGATACAATGTGAGTTTGATATAAAAAAATATACATGTTTACACCAAACACGTTGAATTTGATTGCTTAACATATTGGTTAAACATGATTTAACCCGATTTCCGATCGAAACCCCAACATAAATATATAGATGTGTTAACACATACAGAAAGTTGTTATAATTAAAATGTCTTCACTCTTTTAATATTTACTATCGACCAACATTCAACATTTTTATAAGAGACAAATGGTTTAACCAAAATTGATGTATTGTCTAATACAATTAACTAAATACGTTAATTGTTACTGATCCATTAGTTACTTATAAAAATGATGGGAGGTATAGAGTACTTCTCTTGTGAGTCAAAAACAAATACTGGTCTTGTATTTCTATTTTATTTTATATTTATCATTGAAAAATAATTGTCTAATGTTGTTTTATTATATATTTGTCAATAAAAAAATATTTATGTGTATTATTTATTTATCGGTACGTAGCAAATTTTTGTCCTGTTGTATTCTTCAAATATTTTTATTTATCACTAGAAGGTGTTTTTTATTTTGTATGGTGAATTAAGAGTATTAATAACCTCAAAAAGAATAAAAGATATTCCAATTAAGTTCACATCATTTGTAATCTTTAATCCTATGCCAAGTGGGGGAGCCAAACAGAACCCACAGAAAAGGAACTAAAAAGATAAGAAGGGAAGGGAAGGAAAAAAAAGAAAAAAAAAAAAGGCAAAAGAAAACAAAAAATCAAGTTCTCCTAAAATTACAAAGACCAAGTCTATCATGAGAGAAAGCATATCCCTCAAGAAGCGAGGCTATGTCCATGATTTGCCTTTTTGTCTGTATCCGTCGCGATACACATGAGAAAACATAGATGCAAAGAATGAGAAAAATAATTACTCCATCTTTTTTTTTTTTGGTCAAGTAGCCTAATGGCTTGAAATTCCACCCATAAGGTGAATAAGTGGGATGACCGGGGTTCGAACCCCGATCCCCTGCATAATAATGCAAATGTCCACCAATTGAGCTAAGCTCATGGGACAAATAATTACTCCATCTATTCCTGAATAAACAAAGTATGCTCTTCTGAGGCCGAACATATTTTGATTTTGAATTACAATGATAAGTGTTGAGTATGGTTTAAAATCTCAGAATATATCTTTTGTTGATTTTGTGGAAAAATTAGTTTTTTGAAAGATATCTGATTTGGATTCGTTTTGTTTTTAAATTGGATATATTTAAAAACAAAGTGAGATTTGATTTGATTTTATAACGATTTGTTTTAAAATAAACTAGGCTTTGACCCCGTGCAATGCACGGGTACAGATATTTTAATATTACAATAATTTTTAGTACTGATGATAATTTTAATTTCTATATATATAAAAAAGAGATAATTTTATTTTTATTAAACATAACATATAAACAATAAATATTATATAAATATATTTTGTTAATATTAGTAATTCTAAATTACGAAAAAAATTAATCATAACAGAAGTTATATTAGTATAATATGAACTTAAATGGTACCTATTTTTTAGACAATATTTACTTATTATATTTTATTCGACGCACATCTTGTAAAAAAATTGTTATATATTTTTCAAGCATATCCTTATTGCTTCCATAAAAAAAGTATATATGTACTGCTGATTTTCAAACCATATTCGTAAGGAAATATAAATCTGTTAATACGTATTTGTACTTATTTTTAATTAAAATAAGTCATTATTAATTTAATCGACAAAAAATTAGACATATTTTTAAGTCAACCTTTATTTTATTATTGGACACATCTTGTAAAAAAAAAAATTCAATTGTTATGTCTTTTTCATGTATATCGCTATTGCATTATTAAAAAAATTTCTCTTTGTGAGCGTTTTTAAGATATATTTTTTAAGTATATATCTTAATTTCTCAAGGTTAAATCCTATTTTTAAGGGAAAAAAATATTGATTGGTATTAGTATGTAACGATAAATGACAACTATTTTCATTCATTCGATTTTATATACTTTTAATTTATTTATTTCAATATAATAAAGGTGATTACTACTAAGTTTACTATTTTTTTCCTTTAAGTTTTATATTCTTCATTGTAATTCACCAAATAAATTATAGAAAATATTTAGAAAGAATAAGTTAAATACAAAAAAAAAAAACAAATAATATATGAATCTATACATAAAAATAAGATAATATTCTAAAATTTATATTTATCTTTGTAATTTCACTAAAAAATTATAGGAGAAATAAGATATATACAATAAAACAATTATACATGAATCTATGCATAACATATAAGAACAAAAAAAATAGAAATACAGATTATAGTTAAATTTATTCATAAAAATAGGATAATATTCTAAATTGTGTATCCTTCATTGTAATTTCACTAAAAAAATATAGAAAAAGTATAGAAAGAATAAAATAAAAATATTATATACAAATCTATGCATAAATATAAAAACAAAAGAAAACCAATAATTTGTTTTACAAAAAAGATAAATACACGCATAAAATAAATCTACTAATCTTTATATAAAAAGAAACTACTACTAAAAAACCTAATTTCTCCTCATATATTTTAATAATATTTCAAATCTTCTGCCCTTAAATACAATTTTACATGTAAATATAAAAAATACCAGACATAAAAATAAGAGAGAGAAAAAAAAAATAGTTAGAAGAAATCTATGCATTGACCACTATCTGAATTAGCATAAAAAATGAATGATTATTAAACACATAATTAGTGAAAGAATACTATAATTATACTAAAAACATAAACAAAAAAAGAAATAAAAATCAAATCAAAACATATAAAAAAGAGAACAATAAATCATTAAGTAGAGGAGTGAAACAAAAAATATATAAATAAACAAATAAATAAGGTTGCATAAAGTTTAAAACTTACTCGATAATAAGAACTTCATGGTAATAGAGGTTGGGTAACAATAGCAACTTCATGATGATAGAACCGTAACAAAATCTCTAGATTATCAATAATACTGTAACAAAACGAACAAAAAAAATCTGCAAATCAAACATAGACAAACGATTTTAGATTTGACATACAAATTAGAAATTCAAAATAAATATAGAAACAAAATAAATTATATGAAGACAAATATATAAATTATAACAAAAAAATATAGTGAGAGAAAAATACTTTGAGGGTGCTTGTATTTATAACCCTCAATTAAGTTGAATATATACATAATTTTTGTAACTGATTATTAGTTTTTTTTGTTTTATTAATGTTTATCCCTTTTCTACAGATCAAATCTATACATAATTTTCATAACTGATTATTAGTCTTTTTTTGTTTTATTAATGTTTATCCCTTTTGTCTTTTCTTTTTTGGCAGATCTCAATTTGTTTTTTGTTTTTTTTTAATGTTTATCTCTTTTTTTTATCGTAGCCGTTGATTTTATTTTTTCTAAATGTCAAAATCTAAACCAACAAAATTAAATAGTACTAAAAATTGATCATTTATATTTTTATCGTAGCCATTGATATAATATTTTTTTCCACATGTCAAAATCTAGACCATTCATATTAGGGTTAGGGTTTAGTGGTACCTCTAGTTACTCTCCTTTTATTATATTAAGATAAGATAGGCATATAAATAGGGAGTGCTTTATTCATAGAAGAATGAGAGAGCAAATAGAGCAAACATGTAAAGGGTTTATAATACACATTGGGTAGACTAGGTCAAATTGAGTCTCTTGGCCATGGGAAGAGATTCAGATTCAGGACTATGGTAGAAATATGATTGATTCTTCTAACCCTTGTTTGGGAATTTCTTGTGTAAAGTTTCTCTTTGATCATAGTAGAACGAATAATTGCTCTCTCCCCCAGATGTATGTTAAATAACACCGAACTGGGTAAACAAATTGCTTGTGTAAAGTTTCTTCCATTGTTTTATTGCTTGGATTATTGCATCATCATCTCTATCCCGCTTATTATTTGGTTGTTTGTTACGCTTGCCCCACACATCAGTTTATCATTGGTGTGAGTTTATCGTCGAATTCACAACAATAAGTTCATCATAATTTACAATTTTTATTCTAGAAAAGTTTTTAGGATTAAAATTAATCAAGAGAAATCAATTAAGCAAAAATTTAATCAAGAATAAATTTTAAAATCCAAAGTTAAACCAAACTAGACATAATATCAAACATCTTCAATGCAATATCTAATTCTTGTTTCTTCTCTCTATAATTGAGTTAATTGAAGCTGCTAACACAATCATTCAAGAACCTAATTACATTTAAACAATAAAATCACATTAAAAAAGAGAAGAATAAAAAAAATGAAATTCATATGAACAAACTAAATAGAGCAAAGTTTTATAAATTAAACCTCAATAATATCTACACCCAATGATTGATTAAAAGAAAATTAATTTTCCATTGAGATGATTGGAACTCAAAGAATATAAAATTACAAAAGAAAGATCGTAGAAGAAAACCTAAAATTGAAATAGGCAAAATGAGAAAGCTTCCACCTAAAATTGAATTAAGACTCTTCATTCTTAATGACACCAGCTGCTGCTCTCTCTCTTTTAATTAAGCGGCAATCACAAAACAAAAAGGCATAGACAAAATGACATTGCTCTATCACAACTGTTGTCACAGACAGTTATTATTGTCTTCCCTATATAAAGTTCCCTATATAAAGTCATGACTTTGGTGTCAAGGTACACACTGCAATAACTTTTTCACTTCACTCCCCCTTAATCACACACTCAAACAATTATAGGGTACAATTGAAAGTGAAGTAATAATTTTACTTTGAAAAATAGTGCGAGTGACTTTCATTTTGAAAAACAAAAATCTTCCTAAAGTGATATTCATTTTGAAGCGGTGGAATTATTAAATTAAGTACATTGAAATTAAGTGACTTTGCTTAAGTGGTAAATGAATTACCTATATAATGAATTGTTCTTATCTTCCGATTTATGAAATAAATAATTTTTTATCAAAATTTTCTTATCTTTCGATGAAACTTCAGATTATCAAGGTCTCCTTCATTCTAAGAACGATGGTTAACCCCTAACAAAAATCAAGTACATAAAGCTACAATAAACTAGATTGACTTTGTATAACAACATACACAAACTCAAACTTTTTCTTTTATAAGTACACAAACTCAAACCTTTGCAAATGGCATGATATAGGGTGCGTTTGTTTTGGATTATTTTGAAAAAAAAAATTTTTTTTTCTTAAAAAATCCATTTTATAATTTTGATAATGTTTGTTATAGATTTTTTTAAAAATCATTTTCTAAAAAACATCAATTTTAACCCCAAAATGAAAAACTATGGGTGCGTTTGTTTCAGCTTTAGAAAAATGGATTTTTTCTTTGTATTTTTGAAAATAGATTTTGTAAAATCGTTTTTCAAAATATTACAAGATTTTTTATATTGATTTTTTTCTAAATTGAAACACTAATTTTGACATTATATAACATAAACATACACTACAAGAAATATGATTTTTGGCAAAAAAATTTTTTGTTACATGTCGCTGGCAAAACTATCTTGGGTAGTTTTGCCAGCGACTTGTAACAACTTTTAACAAAAAAAGTTGTTGCAAAAAATCATATTTCTTGTAGTGATACATTTTTGAAGAACAAAATATAGTCAAAATCTCAATTTTTTGAAAAATTTATATTTCAAAAATGATTTTTGTGAAAATCTATTTGAAATAGCTTCAAACTAATTGATTTTTTTTGAAATTTTGATATAAAAAAAAATCAATAAAATGATGAAATGCCTAAAATGACATTTTAAGAATAATTATTCAAACCAAATTTTCTTTTGAAGCTTTTATAAAAAGTTTTTTTGTAAATTTTTTTTACACAAAATTATGGGTGCGTTTGTTTGGGATTTTTTTGAAAATAGATTTTGTAGTGTTATATAATTTTGTGTAAAAAAAATTTACAAAGAAACTTTTTATAAAAGCTTAAAATGAAAATTTGGTTTGAATAGTTATTCTTAAAATGTGATTTTAAGCATTTCATCATTTTATTGAAATTTTTTTTTGTATATCAAAATTTCGAAAAAATCATTTAGTTTGAAGCTATTTCAAATATATTTTAATAAAAATCATTTTTGAAATACAACTTTTCAAAAAATTGTGATTTTGACTATGTTTTGTTCTTCAATAATGTATGTTTATTTTATATGATGTTAAAATTAGTGTTTCAATTTAGAAAATATGAATATAAAAAATCTATAAAATCCGTTTTCAAAAATACAAAGAAAAAATCTATTTTTTTTAAAGCTAAAACAAACGCACCATATGTAACACTATAAAATCTATTTTAAAAAAAAAAAAAACAAACGGGCGCTATTTCTTATAGCTTTTCAAGAATCTATTTTTTTAAAACTAAGAAACCTAAATGTAGATACTTCCTATTTTTAAAACTAGATTTTAATAATTGTAAACAAATACAAAATAGCTTTAAATTTTCTACTTAAAAATCTCTAAATTTTTTTTAAAAAATCACTTTTTTTAAAATCTTAAATCAACACACCCATATAGTAGCGACAAATTTATACGACTTTCGGTTGCTTGGAGAGGCATTGATAATACCCGGGTTGATTCAATGAGACTAATTAGAAACATAGTCTATTGGGAATCGATCAAAATCACACATGATTTGGTGGAACTTTCATTTGGCTATCTTAACATACAAATATATACTCTTCTAATAGATAAATAAATATTTGAAAAAGAATATAACTAAACATAATTCAAAACAAGAATCAATATCCTTCAATTTAAGTGATATGACTTATTAAATATTTATCCGCAAAAATAAACTTGTGTGCATGACACAAAATCTACTTCACTTGGGTTTATTTATTTTTGACATAATATTTGTAGTTGTCTAAGAAAACAAAGAATTACAAAAGCGGACGAAAGGCAAAAATCACAAATGTAAAACAGCAAAGTAATATAAAGAAAGCACCAATGAAGAGGGATTTTTCAGCATTTCCAGTATTGTAATGTTTTTGACCTTGCATGTCCATATCCACAATGTGATTTTCAGGTGTGGATGAACTCCCAATAACTGATAACAAGAGAATTCAATTGTTTCAATACTTATAGCTAGTGAACATATATATATATATATATATTAGGAAAAGCAAGATATTTAATATCAAAACATCTTAAATTTGAGAAATGAATGTAAAAAAACTTACCCTCATTTGATAAAGATAGAGTACGAAAGCCCTTAATAATCTTGGGAGATTCCAAAGGCTCAATCCACCAAGGACAAACCCTTTCAAGTTGTGTAAAAGTATTTGGTGGTATGGAATCCCATTGCACCTAATTAGAGGATAGATGTACTTAAATTTCTTTCAATCAATCATAATATAAGAAAATTGTATTAATAAAAAAAAAGAGGGGTGAAATGCATTATATATGCAGGGGACCGGGTTCGAACCTCAGTCATCACACTTATTCACTTTAAGGGTGAAATTTCAAACCACTAGGTTAGTTGACCAAAAAAAAAAAAATAAATAATAAAATCTTCAAGTTAATTGTAAAGTTTAATTAGGTATTTGATTTTACCTTGATACATCTCCATTCAGATCCAGGCCATCTAATAGGATCAAAATCTTCATTCCCAACAATTGTACCATATCTAAATACTCAAAACAAGAAAAAAAAGTTAAAATAATGGTTATTGCAAATAGTTTTCATATAGACAACCAAATATCATAAACAATTTTAGGTTAGATGTATCTATCACCAAATAAAGTAAGAAAATTGATAGCAATACAATATTGTTTTCTTAGAAAAAATAAAAATTATAAGTCCCGCCGAAATCCACATTATTTTTGCTGCAATAAAATTTATAAACCCCGCCGCATTATGTGAAATCCCATTTAAATTTTAACTACATAAGAAGAGATTGAGTTTTGTTGCTGTAAATAAGCACAAATTTTTAATTTTGAGCCAATAAATATTGATCGCATGGTTCATATGATAAAGTTAATTAAAATGATATCAATAACACATTTTAGATCAGGCGGTCCTAAATTACAACTATATGAAAATAGTGTTAAACTTTATAGCATGAAAATCTAAGTCCCAGATGAAGGTTAATTTAAAAAGTTGTAATGTCAGCGCTTCTCATAAACTAGCTCATGACTCAGCCAAACTAATTTCAAATTATGATTTACCTGCTGGAAGATCCTTCGACTTTGGATAGCATACGCACCCTCATTCCAATGAAGTAGTCTCTTTCAACGGACTCAAGATAAGTTTTCAGAGGGATTATAAACTCAAAAGGAGCAATCCTACATAAGATATATGTGTTAATAAAATTCTGTTCATAAACTCATTTTTCTCCCTCAATTTTTTTCCAGCCTAATTTAATCTATGACAAAAAGATACCAAATTTGTCTCTAATATTTTCATGCATGCATGGCATAAATTAGTCCTCATATATTATAATATAGAAACTGAATTTGGTCTCTTGTGAAAATATTAGTTAATAATTTAGAAATTATTTTTATTAGGTACTGAATTGAATCGCAAGAAAATTGTGACAACATCTTTATTCTTCATTAAAATTTCAAACAAAAATATCAAAAACTCACCAAGGGTAATACTGGACAAGGAACATAGTTCCTGTAGAGACAGCATGAGAAGCAACACACATTGCTCCAAGTGGAGACAATGTTTTCCCTATATCACTATGTTGTTTCATTGCTCGAAGAATCCCAATACCAATTTCACCATTCTCTCCTCTGCAATAAAATTAATTTATACAAAACTAGTAATTTTTAAAAAAAAAAAATCCATATCTAATCTAAAGACCAACTAATTTGAAAGATTAATTCAATTTCACCATTCATTTGCGGGGGGAGGGGGTGAAACCTTGAGAGGCGCGACTCTAAGGTTTAAAGCTAACATTACTACTAGGCCAACTCAAATAAGTTACAAAATAAGTAATATATAACTAGATACATAAAATTATCAATTATAGGAGAATTTATAGATTGAATACATTATCAAATAATTCAAAAATTTGTAATTGAACAAGAATTATTAATTTAAAGGAATCAGTACGAAAGAATTGGATTTTTATTTTTATTTTTTTTATACATAAAGAACTTGATTTCATAATTTCAAACTATGGTGTTCCTATCTCATATAATATAGTTGTAAAATTGACATCAATATCATCTTTTATTATTAAAAAAGTTGATTTATCAAACAAAACATGTAGATAAAGAAAGAACCTGGCAAAAATGCACGAATCTCCAGGAACAAGTTTTTTAGAATTTACGAACGTGCTCCAACCATTTGTAAGGAAGTGAGCTTTCTGATGATCTGCATTTCATGATAATGAAAAATGTTAAGAGTATAAATGTAACAATATTCTCTTGTTAGTTGTGGTTTATACTTTTTTGTAGTATATATTTTTTGTAGTGTTAATTTTTTTTAATACATAAACTTAGAATTATTTTTAATTATTTCAATTATGGCATGAAAAAGTAGGTTTAAACATCAATATTTGCAATTGTACACAAATAGTAGTTACAGTTACAGAGGCCAATCATAAACTCTAAAACATAGTTATAAGACACATTATAATTCAAACTATTAAAATATACTTAAAATTTACGATAATTATGATTGTCCCTTTTGTGTTGATGTCTTAAAAAAAATGTTGTGTTAATAAAAGGAGGTAAATATTTGAAATAAAATGACTTAAACTTACCACAGTAAATGTGTCGAAAATTCCACTCAATTCCATGCAAGTCCTTGACCACTAGATCTTGCATTGGTGCTTGAACAGCCATATCCTAAGTTATGAAATAAAACAAACCAAATTTTTTAAGAAAATAAAGGACATATTCTTGGTGAAAATCTAAACTAATACAAACAGTATAAGTTAAATTTATCCCTATAGAATTCCGGAAGGTCATTCTTTATATAATTTTTGTACAATTTTACTCTTTATTTTGCTATATATATATATATATATATATATATATATTGATAATAATAATATTTTATGGTTGAAAAAAAAACTAGGACTAAAGACATATTTTTTTTTAAAAAAAACAGTGAAACATGAATTCAACATAAAAGTTCTAATATTTATAAGGATTCATTGTATACATTGATAGTGCATAGTATACTATTAAAAAAAATTGTTATATAAATTTTTTAATACATGCATCCAATCTTAAATCATACCATGTGAATATTTGTAGATATAATTTTTATTAAATTAACCTATAAAAATAGCACTATATGATGTAATTTAGTGTGATGCATGTGTAAAAAAAAAAAAATAACATTGTCAAATTAAAGATCAAAATGAGACAAAATCAACCAAAACAAACCAGTGGGGGGAAGCATCTTTCTGCATGTTCCTTTGGAATATAAAGTGCAGCAGCATGTGTACTTGCTTCCAGCATCTTAGTGAAAGAGTATATTTGGCTAGGACTAGCATCAATAGGCTGATTTTCCTCTACCATTAACTCTTGTTGCTGTAATTATTCAGAGCAATAATCATAAAAATAATAAAAAAAAATTCATTTTCATACAATAAATTACAAATATTTTAAGTTTAGTGCTAATTCACTAATTCCTATAAAAGTTCCGACCATATTTATGATTTACTTTCTACAAAAGTTAATGTATTTGTTATTACAGAAAATGAGTAGTTATGGTGCATAAGCTTTTTTCTTATGCACCATGCATAAATAATGAAAATTGCTTAATGCACCCCCTAGATTGCTTAGCGCACTCCAGATTTCTAGCGCACCTCCCAAATTTCTAGCGCACTCGCTTATAAATCTGGAATGCGCTACGCAATGTGGGGGTGCACTAGAAATCAAGAGGTGCGCTAAGTAATTTTGGGTATTTATGCATGGTGCATAAACATGGCTTATGCACCATAACTTTTGCCGGCCTTAATACATAAAAATTAATAATTAATTAAAAAAATGATAAAATTCAATTTTATATGTATTAATGTTGTGTTTGACATCGACGCATATTCCACACTTAAATACATTTAACATGTGTTTGTAGTTCATAGGATTTTATATAAATTGATAGTGACAAAAAGAATTTATAAAGATAGAAAAACATATTTAACTCATTGAAAAGTTCTTACCTGCAACGGGATTAATGTCGGTATAGCGAAAACCTCATCTGTGTTATGTACCTATAATGCCAAATATAAGTAAAAACAATAAAAACAATAACCTTATACAAAGATGACACTACGTACCTTTAACTGAACACCAATAGTAGTACATAAAACTTTAAATGGAAGATAAAAGTTTGGTATTTCCTCCAGCTCTTGTTGATGGTATATTGCGACCTATTCCAGAGTTACATCATTAGGACCATGAATTTGGTTAAAGCCAATATTCTTTTTAATCTTTAATATAAAAAAAATTGCTTTTTAAATTCATTATAAGATTAATATATCTTATCTATATCATAGATTTGATACATCGATTTTTCAATAAATCTAAAATATAATTTTTTATTTTTTTTTATTTTTATGTTTAGACTTGAGAGAATACCATACAATGACCAAATACTCGGTTAATAATAGAAAATAATGCAAACCAGAAAATTAGAGTAAGAAAAATGTTAACATGTGTTTTAGAGACACATGTTAAGGAAGTGTTGTGTACAACTACTAACAAAAGAAAATAATAATGAAAGCAAACAATGATGAACACACAAGATGTTTGATAACAAGGTTTTTTCTATATGTACGTCTCTGACTGTAGAATTCGCTACAACTCATTTTATTAGATGAATAAATGAATAGGATTTCAGTGTTACAAGCGGTATTTATATATGTAAATCTATTTTAAAAAATACAACATTATTATAATATTACACATTTGTAATAAAAATGTTTATTCATAACATAATGAAAATATGTCAACAAAGAAATGAACTTTAACATGATATTACTAATACTTTTGTTTATAATATTCATGAGTCAGATTAAAATCTTTGAATTTTTTTTAATTATATTAAAATGATATGATATTTTTTAATTGATCAATTTATTTTTAGCGGAAATACGGATAACGTATACATGTATGTGTACTTAGGTACCCATATGATATATGGGGACGAGGACAAAGATTGTCACCTACACGAATATATAGATAGGTACAAATATTTTTACAGACTACGGGTATGAACATAGGAACTATTGTATCCTACTCATACTCTACACATTATCATTCCTATCTTATTCAAAACGTGTATACAATTGGTACATATTAAATAATTTATGTACAATTTTGGTCCAAAAAGATAATAATTTTTGACAAATACATTTATATCATAAAATAAATGCCTTATCAGCACAAAAGGGAAATAATGCTTATATATTAGTTTAATAATTTTCAATATAATTTCTAAAAACCTATTTTTTTTAAGTATTCAAAAGTCATATAATTGTCCAATATTTAATGAATAGTAGATAAATATTGCACCTTTCAAAATAATACTCCTTCTAATCCTATATATAAGAAAAAATTGACTTTTTAGATTCATTATAAAATTAATGTATCTAAACAATAAAATAGTCTAAATACATTAATTTTATAATGAATCTAAAAAATGAAATTGTTTTTTACGTATAAGACCGGAGAAAACATATAAAATATTATAGTTGTTGTATTTATTGATTTGACTGGAGTTAATGTACTTTTTTGATGTATTAAATAGGTTTACCATAAAAGTCAACTGAATCGTACAACATACATTTTTTTTGCAATAAAAAAAAAGAGTCTTTTTTTTTAGCAGATATTGGTACGAAGTTTCCAACGTCGTAAACGATGACTAATCTCCGTCGGGGAATTTATGAGACACAAAAGGTGGGTTCTCTCATCTTAACCAAATTTTTTCCATAAGCATGAGTCAGGAATCTTTGACCACATGCTTAAGGGGATCAAAACTCTTACCACTTGGAACAATTCATTGTTGGTTAGTTTTTATAAAACAAAAAATAAAATAAAATGAATTGACCAAAGCCTTATTATTGTAATAGTTCTTTGAATAATATATAAAAAAAGTATAAAATATTTAAATACATTAAAAAAATTGGCATAAATTTTTTGACCAAAGTTTTATTTAAAATCACAATTCAATTTCTTCTTTTTTTTATGTTAAAAAAAATCCCAATATTCATTTTCAATGTGACTAGTTTACAGTGAATATATTTTAAATTTTATCAACAATTTGGTGAATTTTATTTCTCTCACTAACAACACTATGGAGAATCAAGAGTATGTGGTAAATGAATCTTGTAATTGATATTCAAATAAGACAAATCTGAACATATTATAATTATTTAGACAATATTTAACTTTTTAAAATCCAATTTGTTTTTATTTGTTGATATTTTAAAAACTATTAAAATTACACAAACACAAATTTGATTTTTTATGATATATAATAAAGAAATCATATTATGTATGTTAAGCCCTCATTTTTTCAATAAAAATGATATGACAACTATAGGAGAATTAACATGTTTTTTTAAACATATAAAAGATCCTCACACTGAAAAAACATGCAAGAGTTCAGAATCTAAAAGATGGAAAAAAAGATAGAACCTGCTCCATGTGTCCTTGAGGGAAGTACACAACATCCTCCCCAATCTTAGGGATGAATATATTATCAGCACATTTAAACCAAAGATGGGTGAATATATCATCTTTCACAACTACATTAACAAGACCAAAAGAAAGAAAATTAAAAGACAAACAAGATGGAGAAAATAAATAAATAAATAAATAAATAAAGGATGAGCATAGGAGAAGATAATTCAAAATAAAAATATTGAAAATGAATTTATGACGATTATTATAAGTGGCTAAGCCAGAAGTACCATCTCTGCCTGCATAATCCATTTCTCTCCTTTGTCGCTCTTCAAAGGTTTCAAAGGCGGTGGAGAAACAAAAATGATATAATATAGAGAGAACAAATGAAATCTACGATATATAGAAGAATAAAATGTATTAAAAAATAAAAAGAAACGGAATATAGTCAAAATCGAGCAAAAATGGACAAATGATACAAACGAGCCACGTATCTCCTAAGTAGGAAAAAACCGAAAATGTTTCGCACAATGAGACATAAGTTTGTGTGGACCCACCCTTCCTCGACAACAAATAAAAGTCTCATTTACCCTCTCCTGTTATCAGTTCAACTTTGCGTAACAGTTGAACATATTGTTTTAAAGTATTGTGTGTGATAAGAAAGTTGAAATTAATAGAATTTATGTGTAGACCGAAATTTATGTGTACCTTACGATCTTCTCTACTTCTCTGTGGTAGAGTTTTTGCCTCTTGTGGAAAACGAATTATGCATGTACCATGGAGTTCAAGTACATGTTCAAGTCCTATTAATTGGTGCTTTTATTGAGAGTTGAGTCACAAAAAGAACTATCTATAAATTGGATTAAGGTATCTCATCAAATGTTGATAAGCAAATGAAGGTGCCAAAAAAAAAAGTGTTCAATATACTACTTATTGAATTAGTCTTTTAAGTTATGCTCTCTTCATATGCTAAGTCCAAACACTAAACCTAACATTTTTTTTTGTTGTTTAGGAAGTACTATGTAGAGTACGTAGATACTCGAAGATTTGTTTTGGCAAAGGCTAGTTTTTCGCAAGATCATCTCTGCACGTGCTAGGGTGTAAATTGAGTTGGTTATGTTAACACTAGAAGGCTCTGAAGCCCGATACTCTAAAATTGGTGAAGTACCGTGTCCAATACGCACCCGATACCGATACTCTTCTGATACGTCCCGATACTCGTATCGGAAGAGTATCGGTTAAATCTTTATTTTTAAATAAAAAAATAATATCCGATACGCGTCCGATACTTCCCGATACTCGTATCGGAAAAGTATCGGTTAAATATTTATTTTTAAATAAAAAATAATATCCGATAGAATCCGTGTTTCCTAGTGAATGTCAAACTATTATGTTGTTATACGGGTAACTAACAATGTCTTTTTTTGGATAGTACTAATGATGTTGTATAATACTTAACTTAAGATGTATAACTTATGTACTAGTGATCATTATTTTTTAGGACAATATTAATGAAACACAAATACTTAACTTAGTATTAATGATTTTAATTTATTATAATTAATATTTTTTGTCTTTGTCACAATTCTGAAGTCACTATGATGTCCTACTATATAACAGGTTGTTTAAGTATTTGAGTTTGTCCCAAAATTCTAGTATAAGAATGAATGCTTTATGTTTTTAATTGGTCAGCTGCAGGACCTATATAATTGTCTGATATTGCTACAAGATGAACTTGTTGAAGAGGCTTGATATCATGACTATTATATGTTTTTGAGCTATTATATGTCTTTAGTTAGGACTGATGAGCCCTTGTATGTTGAGCCTCAAACTGTTTTGCTCTTGTGCAAGCTAATTGGCTTGTGTGTACTCTTTGTACAATGAACTATTGACGTTTATAATAATAATAATTATAATAATTTTTTGTCTTTCAAAAAAATTTTATCATTATTAATATTATTGTGCATTTATATATTTAATTTTAAAATTAA
The DNA here is from genome assembly GCA_030408175.1 of Trifolium repens. NCBI lineage: Eukaryota > Viridiplantae > Streptophyta > Magnoliopsida > Fabales > Fabaceae > Trifolium > Trifolium repens. The sequence goes on from CP125850.1 coordinate 13,333,112, forward strand.
TTTTTAAATAACGTATCGCGACAGTATCGGATATGAATTTTTTAAAATTTTCACGTATCGGCGTATCGGTATCGTATCCGTATCGTGTCGCGTATCGGGGCTTCATAGCTAGAAGGGCTCGTTACTGGGTTATAAACATAAAAATTTATTTATTTTCATAAAATATTTTCATAAGTTCAAAAATAAGTCAAATCTAAATAGGTCTTATATGACTTCAAGATAAAAAAAAAACACAGTTCTTGTGTTATATTGTGACAACCGAGATGCTCTTTGTAACATCCAAACTTTAATTAATAGAAGAATATCAATTAGAAAAAATTATTGGAGATTAATTGGAAATAAGTGAACAAAAATAAAAGGAGAATTAGGGGACACAAGGTGATAAAGGGAAGGACAAGCTTGTAATAACTCGCTCAACTCTATTTACGGAACTAATAATATCGATTTTGAGGCACAAGTTATGTTGCATAAGTCATGCTTATGCATCGTGCATAAATACCCCAGATTGCTTAGCGCACCCCCCATATTGCTTGGTGCGCTAGAAATTTTGGGTGGTTCGCTAAGTAATCTGCGGGTGCATTAAACAATTTTCATTATTTATTCATGGTGCATAAGGAAAAAGCTTATGCACCATAACCAATTTGGATTCTCTAAATTTAAAAATCTTATATTTACCGATATTTATTTAGTTTATTTTTAAAGATAATATTGTTATTATCACCTCCCATATTATCTCTCTTCATTCTTTCTTCAAACATTTTTGCACTAAAATTAGTGAATCTAATTATGTATGTGAGCTTCAGCGGTGCGACCTACATTTGTTATTGCAAGAGACGGACATGTCAGGCCTTTGAGACCGGCTCCCCTCATAGTCTTTGAATTTATTTTAAAACGAACAAGAGTTTAACTAATTTGTGTTACACTATTTATTTATTATGTTAGAGATTGACAAATCAGGTACTCTGGTGTAGTCACCTTAGTCGGATAGTAGGAATTCGTTGAGGCTTAGTAGTCTCATCTCATCCCACACCTTTAATTTTTTCAGATGGATAGGATGATCGAGGTATCGAGGTCTTGAAGCATGAAGTTCATATCATTGAATTATGTTATTGAGTCAACGATATGTTATCTTATACTATGTATAAGAATCAGTTTTAGTTTATGTTTATCGGTGGTTGGCTCAATGTTTAGTTATTCTTGAAATAAATGTAATGCAATTTTATGTATTTGGACGAAATGTGTTGTAATTTTAATATATCCAGATTCAATTATTTTCTCTCTTATCAATATTCTATATAAATCGATATGGGGTGTTATACTCTTCACATAGTTCCATCCCTATGTTCCATGGAAGGACTAAACATCTTGAAATAGATTGTCATTTTGTTCGAGACAAAGTCCAAGAAGGTAAAGTTAGCTTGACTGTTGCTATTTTCAAGCATTGAGCAAGAAGCTAACTTCTTCACAATCCAATTCATCCTAAGCAAGCTCCAGCTTGTAGGGGACAGTTCAGAAAGACTGAAGATGTTACTTGAGATACAAGTAACGTGCTTAGGAAGCTTTGGTTTGTATAAGACCAAGAAATTCATAATCAAATTTTCAGTTTTCTCTTCATATTTTTCTTCTCAATTTAGTTTCTTATTAAGTATGAGTATAAATTTTCAAAATTGTTGCATACAAGAAGGAGATTAGCAATTTACCATCAATATCTCCAATGGCATTATATGTAATCTGTGTGTACCTGAATATTACAAGCTAGTTTTCAATGTAAACTATTAGCTCAAAAATTCATTGTCGCTGCAATGGAAAAACAGATGGTCACCATCTCGAATGACAAACAAGTCATCTATCTCTGCATTATCTGCGTTCGTTATTTTGTTAGGTTTTGGCCCTCCAAACTTTTCTCCTGAAATTTCACAAATTGACAATTAGAAAGTGAAAATAACATAAATTGACCGTGGAAAACGTTCTCTAATTTTATGTTTAGATTCTAAGTGAGTTTGACAAAATCATGATGTTGTTGAAGTTTCACAATGCAATTTTTAACAAATTCAAAGTGATTCATCGTGATTTTGTTAATCTCATTGCCAATCCAAATTAACATGCACAAACTTTTAATATTTTACACATAAATACAAGCAATTATTTCCAACACATGCACTTGAAATTGCAAAATATTTAAGTGAATACTTACCAACAATCTTGAGAAGCTCTTCCAATGAATCAGGTAGAATTATCAACTTTCCATGTTGACCTTGGCCTAGATAGTGAATGGTAACTCTCTTATTGACAAAAAATTCTTTTTTTCTCTCAATTGGATGATTATTACTTCTTCCTAATGAAATTTGGCCACTCCTAACATCTGTCTCCATAAACTCTATTATATGTTCATCTAATTTCTTTCCATTTTCATAACTCTTGTTTTGTTGCTTTTCTTCTATTTCTTTCTGTTTCCATCTAACAGGACTTAGGTTCTTTTCATTTTCTTCTTGTTCTGGCTGGTTTTCATCCTTGTTAGGCATCATATCATATAATAATCTATGTGAATTTTTTGTACATTCAAGACATGAATTTCCAATTGTGTTGCTCACAACATGCATGCCATGAAGAGCCAATTTAGTGTCTTTAGGTGGATATTCAAAACTCAATCCTTCTTGTCCATTTAACCTCTGTAAAATAAACAACAAATTATCAATAAGAAAAAGAAAAGGCTCGATGCCCGAACTGACTCCCGAACCAGATTCAACTGGTGGTGCAAACCAAAAAAAAAAAGCTTTTTTATCTAAACAAATTATAAATTAATCAGTGTTGTTAAATAGCGACTCTAGCATATTGAAATTTTAAGAAATTGCAATATGTTAAGAAGTCTCACATCAGTTGCGAGATGACTTGAACATGTGTTTATAAAAATAGAGGCAATCCTCATCTTACAAGTCGGTTTTGTAGAGTTGATTAGACCCAACTCACAATTCTAAGATGGTATCAGGGCCTCTCCAAGATCCGTTGGGTCACCCGCCATTTATATTTACACATCAAGCCCAATAATATTGGGCGTGAGCCACTCACAGAGTGAGGGGGTGTGTGCATCTATTGTGAGATAGCCCGAATATGTGTTTATAAAATAGAGGCAATTCCCGACCTTACATGTCGGTTTTGTAGGGTTGAGTTACTCCCAACTCACAATTCTAAGACAATTGTTTTAGCAACCATAGCGCAGCATAATTTGAACAAACTGCTATTTTTTGCGATCCGCAATTGACAACAATAAAATTAATATAAATAAATAAATTTTGTGAGATGGGGTGATGTGATAATTAAGTCTACAAAAGTGTGATATGTATATTACCATAAAAAGATTTGTCATTATAATTGGTGCTGCTTCTGGATTTGCATGAAGGGCATTCATCAATGAAGTTCTGCTAAGTCTTAAAATTTGTGAAAGGTTTTTGGTCCTAACAGTGAAAGGTTGTGGTCTATTGTATAAGACTCCAATCTCTCCAATTGTATCTCCTGCACCTACTTCCGTCTGCAAAACCTGAATATTTTATGTTCATTAGCTTCATATTGTACAATATAACGATAGAGAGAATTTAATAACTATGCATTTACAGTGTAAAATTGGTGAAATACGATTGAATACATGTGTAAAATATTTTACACTGTCAGTGCATAATCTTTAAACTCATACAAAAAATGTAAACATGGAAATATTTGAGTATTATGACATACTTGATCCCGACCATCGACATTGTGAATGAGTTCCTGCACAGATTAAATTGATCATTAGAAATGCATACTTTTAAATTATATGAAATTCATTAATATTTTCATTTAATGTTTGGTTTTAAAATAAGATTACGACATTGCAATATCGCAATGCGGTTTTTATTGTGATTTACAATCACACTGCAATTGAGGTCTGATGCGGTTGCACACACTTCCAAAACTGCAATATTGCTGCCGAATCACGTGATGCGGTAACAAATTGAAATTCTAATTTAATGGTTAATTTATTAAATATGCTTTAGCTCACTCACCACTGCTCCTGAAACCAACATGTAAAGATCTGTTGGAGACTCATTTTGTAACATAACATCTTCTTTTGGTGGAAAATATTCAGCTTCCATTTCTGTAACCTATTATTACAAAGTTAATTATAATTAGAATTTGTCATAATGAATAAAATAACTTAATATAAAGACAAAATAAAGCATTTGAAGTGTTACCAGTTGAAAAAGAAAGTCAGGTGAAACTCTTTGGAAGAGGTATGAATTCTGAACAATAGGAAAAAACAAATGGTGTGTAATGTTTGCGCGAATTGCTTTCGGCATGCAATTTATTGTTTCTTGCTGTTTTAATCCTTCTGTTTTGAACCTTAAACATAAATATGATAATATTTGATCTTGTTTATCATGAGGAAGATGATTTCTTTTTGCAAATTCTGAAGCTGCTCTGACTGTATCTCTCTGTAACATCAAAACCAATGTTGCTTTCATTAGAAAGAAGAAATATAGTTCAAAAGGTTAAATGGAGTTCATTATTTTTCTACTAGTTTACTTTGATGCAATAGTGATGAATGAGTTCTTACATAACAAACATGAATCAATTCAAATATGAGATTTATTGTGATTTTTTTTTACCATATCATAGCTACGAAATTTTCATCGTTGTTTACCAATGACTAATCTTCGTCAGATAACCTGTGGGGCATACAACATGGGTTTTACCCTTTCCAATTGAATTTTTTCGTACAATTGTTTGTGGATCCATGACCGTGTCTACTTAAGGGGACAATTGTTTTTTTTTTTAGCTTTTACCAATTACCACTAGTATCCGGCCTACTGGACCGCTTAATTTGGTTTGTGGGTCAGTTCTAGCATCAAGTGATTGCGGCCCCCTTCAATCGCAGTTGCGGAGTATCAAACTGTGGTTTTCCTTATTAAGTATAATGCCAATGACCACTAAATCAACTAACAATTGCCGAGGATAAAAACTTTACTTCTTGGTCAGATCATTGTTGGTATATTGGTGAGATCTTTAATTAATAGCGGTGTTTATGGAGTTCTTAAACCCATTTGGTAAATAAACACAATTGTCAATTACATAATTTTTCCATCATTGAGCTAAAATATTTTGAGTAATAATTACTTAACTATGATATGATGTGGTACTGGAGAGCTCTCTTAATAAGGTTAAGACCTAACCTTTTAAAAGATCACATGATGCTCTTAAATTAAGCTTAATAGTAGCTTTAATATGGCTCCCACATATTTTTGTGACAAAAACATACACCAATGGTTATTATGGACTAATAGTATATGGGCCACATTCCCCCAAATTGAATTAAATTTTGGACCAATATAAGTGGGTATAATATGGGACACATCACATCCTTAACCATTTAATAATTTTCAAGTTACATCATCTTTATTAATTGTTAGTTAGTTTAATTATGATTGATGTTAAATTTGATAGGGAAGACCACAATTCAATTCTCGCAACTGCAATTGAAGGGGACAAGAATCATTTGATACCATAAATGACCCCAAACCAGATAAATTTAGTAGTGAAAGAAAAAAACAAAAAAAAAAAACCGCCACTAATTTCGCCTTGCCACCACTACACGACAAAAAAGATTGCATTTTTTTTGGTGGACATATAGTTGGCTTTCTAACTTTTTTATTTTTATATTTTTCTTCTTGATATTCTTCACATGAATCCTATTAATTGCAGGACTAATTTTGGCTTGACAAGTACTGGTTTGGTCACAGTCATAAAGTTTGACAAAATTAGATTCGATGCTTAGGATACACAAAAATTTAAAAATATATGTAAGATTCACGCGGAACAAATGATTCTTTGGTTTCCATCAAACACAAAAAATAAAGATTCTATGGTTATTTTTTATTTTTTTAAAGGAGATTTTTTGGTTATATTTATTAATTTGTAAACTACCTATTTTTGGAAAATACACATGATCTATTCAACTTGATGACCCAAACCAATTCAATCTGCATTTTATCCGAATAAGTTTAAGTTTTAGTACAATTCAAACCAATCCGTTCATATGCGAAGTGGTTTGGTTTAGATAACGATTTTATGATTCTAAAGCTATGAACTAGTGAATCCAATTCATTAAATATTGTTAGATTTTTTATTTTTGATTATATAATTGAAAACTTTTATTGTATCAAAATCTTAAATTTTGATATTATATTTGAAGTATTTCATGTAAATTCAAGTGTATAAAATGTTTGGTTACCCAACTCAAACCAACTCACTCACCACTCATTTGGATCGATTTGAATTTGACATAAAAAATACAAGTTTTAAACTCAAACCAAACCAATAAAATTTGATTTGATTGAGTAATGTATTTGACCAAAACTAACCAAACTCGATCCATTACTCAATCAAATCAAATTAATTAAATGTGAAAAACAATATCTTAGAAGTAAACTCACATAATTGTGAGATTCCGGGTTCGAACCCGGTTACGACGTCCGACCTAACAATTTCGGCATATTTTACCAGTTGAGTTAGGACTCATGGGACAATGTGAAAACACATTTACCTTTGGAAGTAAATGTGAAAACATTATCTTTAGAAGTAAATGTGTATTCAATTCCTTAATTTTTTTTATTTGTTTGTTATCTTATTATGATCAATAAATAGCTTTCATTTCATTTTTTTTTAAGATTTGATATTGGACTTAAGAATCAACTTATATGAGGGACACTAATATTCCACTAGTAGAGGTCCATTTAAAGTTTAAGTTTTGTTCTATATAGTCTAGTTAAGTTTAAATATAAATTTCACACTTTAGATATTTGTATAAATATATTAGAAGCTGATATAAAGCATAAGTTTGAGAAAACATACAAAATTTCTGGTGTGACTTGTCCATTGAACAACAAGATTTGTCATGTTTCCAATGATATAAGCTGTTAATCCCAAGTTGAACAACATATAGAAAATGTCAAACAGCATCTCTCTAGTGTTATTAGCATGCAAATCTCCATATCCAGTTGTAGTTAGTGTCACAATTGACCAATACATTGATGTCACATATCTATCCCAAAGACTCATTTCTTTAAAATTTGGGTACACAGAACCAATCCATGTCCTTTTGGAATCAGGGTAACTATCTGCAATTAAATAGTTAACGCATCCAGCACAGTGTACTGCAAACAAGGTCACCTGAAAATTTCATCAAAAGTGACACACACAACCTTAATTTAAATAATTGGTCAAAACATTTTTGTAGAATCACACCTTTTTAAAGATGAATAACTGAATAAGGAAAGTGTCTGAGGTTCGAACCCCGACTTCTGCATATAAAATGTGATGTCCCTATCAACAGAACTAAGCTCACAGGGACATCGGTGAAAACATTTTATACTATACTTTGAAATAATTATAAAAATTATTACAGAAAAAATGATTTAGAAGCTTACAGCAACGAGCTTCGAGCACCTAGTCCAAAAGTAATTGAAGTGAATGTTTTTCTCAAGTCTGAAAGAAGAAAATTAGCATAGCTAATAAGTATCTTGATATTACACGTCATGTATTTAGAGATAATAAAAAAAGTATCTTGATATTTGAAAAAAGGGCTTTAAATAAAGTTATGCGACCGTTATTTGGGTCGCGATATAAATATTTTGATGTTTCTAATGCAATTGAGTTTAAAATTGCATTTGCGTTTGTTTCATCGCAATATTAAAAATTGCGAAGAGACATGTGGTTTATAACTTGCTTATAAGAAATTGAGAAGCAAGAGACTGACCTTGCAAACAGAGAACTGACTCGCCAGAGACGCCATAACCGAAGCATGTTAAGAGCTTTGTATCCAATATCATTGCTACTATTGGTGAATAAGGAGCTAATAGATTGAAAAGGTGCAGTTGAACAAACATCAAAGATAAACCAGGTAGATAAGTACCTGAAATCAAAAAGAAAAAACAATAATTTTAGTCTTTTTATTTTTATTTTTTGAGGATTCAAAATTTATATTACATTAGTTTTAGAAGGAAGAAAACATTAACAAAGTAATAATAATTCTAGTCAAATGAAGAGTCAAACTTTATTTTATTAATTCTAGAATAATGAAAAAATCATAGGCTAAGAGTTAGATATGTTACCTGATTGCAATTTTCTTACGATCATCAACAAGTTGGTAAGAATGGTTATCAAGATATGCAACAAAGAATGTCATCAATATGTCAATGGCAAAGAAACCATTCACAATGTTATCTATGATGAATAGTGTGTTAATCTTATAAGGTAGAAATGCAAATTGAAATGGGTATATCCATGCAGAGTAAATCACAAGAACTATCAACCACGTCTCCCAAATCCTACAATAAATTATATAACGGCCGTTAGAGTCCATCAGATGTCAGCTCAGTGGTACTAACATCAGGGGACGGAAGTTCAAATTTCATTAGAAAATAGTTATAAAATGGTTATTAGTACAAATTTTATGTACAATATTTCGCCGCATTACGAAAAAAAATTAAATTAAAGAGATATGATGATTACCTATACTTTGGATTGAAGGGGGAGATTATGTATCTTTTGAGTTCAGTTTCTTGGTTGATTCTTGCTCCAAGAGATGGCAAGAGATCAATTTGGAATTCATCAACCCAAAGCCTCTTGAAAAAATTCTTGACGCATAAAAATGACATGATAGGATTGAATGAATCCTTTAGGGTAAAGAGTGAACGAGATGTAGTTGTTATAATGTTTTTATGATGATGTGGTTGAATTGAATTGATCAACTAGAAAAGAAAATGAGCATATTTATAGTAAAGCCGGTTTGACTTAGATGCGCTGGATTTAGTCCACTTTTTCCTTTCCCTTTTTGGTGAGATGCCTGTGATATTAAGGCCCCGTTTGACCCGGCTTATTTTTTACTTTTTATTTTAGCTTAAACGAAATAAAGAAGTATAAAATTATATTTGACACTATTTCTCCTTAAAAGTATTAGAGAAATAAAGTAAAAAAGTAAAAAAATAAAAAAAAGTAAAGCCAAACACAATTTTTTCTTTCTTTACTATTTTTAAGGAGAAGAAAAAAAGAGGAAAATAAGCCGGGCCAAACGGGGCCTAAATATTCACTTTAGAGAAATAAATAAATAAATAAGAACCTTTTTTGACACAAAATAAATAAGAACCTTATGCACCTAATTTTATACAAAAATAAAAAAATAAATATATGATAAAAATTTAGTTTTATAATTTTATTAAAAAAAAATGTCTTGCGTCAAAAATCAAAATCATGTCTTACAAGTGTAACTGAGTCACGAGAGACAACATTTGTAGGGGTCGGATTTGATTTTCCGATTCTCTTAACCATTAAGTTATTTGGCAAAAAAAAATTATTTAAGGAAGATTTTGGTCAAAATATGATTAAAAGTTAGTTTTATAATTTTATATATATAAAAAAAAAATTATGTCCCGTAATTGATCAAAATATAATTAGAAGTTAGTTTTAAGAATTTTGTTCAAAAAAAACAAGTTGGTTTTATGATTGTGGTGATAAACTGCTCCATGTTGTATCAACAATAAAGTTACAATAAAATGTGGAATAAAATGTTACAAGACTTGTATATATGCTAAAATGTTAGAGATGATTCTGTGTGTGACTTGACTTGTGTTTATACCTAAATTTCTTTCACATGAACCAAATCTTTATCCAATTTAAAATTACTATTTCAAGTACAGTAACTTATGATTGTTCTGAAACCAAGATTTTGACTCAACTAATATAAAGTATTTTCCATTAAAAATTTAAGGATAGTCTAAAAAGCTATAGTGGAATTGCATTGAAACAGATTCTATTTAGGAGACATTTATACCAATAATCTTTATCATTTATTTGTACTTACCCTTTTATGAGAGATTCCCCAAGATCAAAAAACAATGTTTGGCTACTCTGTTTGTGATGGTGTTAATTTGAGTTAGGGAGGTGTAAGAAGCAACATATAATATTGAATACAAGGGTAATGCTCCAAACTAGTTGGGTTGATCGACGTTGTTCCACACATTTTAGTTTAGTACCTATAATGACACCATGATGTTTAAGAGAGACGATAAATTTAACAAGATTTAGAGGGAGAGTTTATATAAGATTCATGTTGGTGCTATGACTTTATATAAGATTCATTAAAAAAAATCGTGGAAGTCAATAGTAGGAGCAAGGTTTTAAATAAAGGTCCGCGACTGTGAAAACGGCCGCGATAAAACAGTTTTGGGAAGTGCCGATACCGTTACCGTTATTACCGTTTTTTATATTAAAGAACAAATTGTGATTAACTCACACCGCGACGACCGCAATTAGTGTGGTAACACCTGTACCGACCGAAATCGCGAAAACCTTTACGTAACCGAGACGCGACCGCGACCTTTTTTAAAACCTTGAGTAGGAGTGTGTAGGACCAAATCTAATCTAAAGACTCGTTCCAATCTAATAAAAAAATTAAATATGATCCGATTAAAAATTAAAACGAAGATTAGGGTTACTCCTAATTAATAGTCACATGTGTAAAACACACAAAGAATCAACTAGGATCATTGAACATACTATGTTACTAATTCATGTCGGTCAAAAAAAACATGACGTTTGGAATTTGGAATTAGGTTTTAAGTATTTCATATTTTTATTAGTGAGACATATCACCTTGTCAAAGTTATTTTCTTTAGTAAATTAATAATTATTCTTTTTCTTATAGTTTTATATACTCTTGGGACTTTTATAAAATCTTAACCATATTTTATTAAATTGAAACGATTGTGTAGTGGTTGTATGCATATGTAGATTGTGAGTTCAAGTCTCATAGTAACTTGTTTTTTGTAATTTGTAGACCAAAATATTGTCTCAAACCAAGTAAAAATATTGTTTTAAAAAATATTAATTTACATAGATATATATTAATATAAAAGAACAATTTCTATTTTTTTTTTCAAAATATATATTCTTTTATACAATTTAATTTTTAACAATCCACCTCCAACCCATAGTTTAAAACACCCCTACAATTTGCACTCCACTCTAGAATATTTTATTATTTATGGAGAACTAGGTGGACCATTAAGTCAATTACAACCCCATTTTCTTTGTTTAGCTTTGGGTCTATTTCTTGTTATTTTAACAAAGAATTTTGTTTGGTCCATTTTTCGAAGAAGATTAATCCTATTTGAGTTGGAAGACATTTTCTTTTTAATCGCGGCTGATTCATTCCTACAGACATTTTGTGTGTGGTCAGGAACAAATTCCCTTCCATGCAAAATTTATTGCATGGAGTCCAGTCCTACTATCCACCATTGATTTAATTGTTAATCAATATAAGTTACTGTTTATTGTACAAATGGATGGCCAAGATTCTACTTATAAAAAAATTGACAGGAGGATCCCCTCTTGTGTGTGGTCCACTCTTGATGATTAGTTTATACATGATAACCATCTTGCTTGTAGAATCAAATAGTTTGAGAAACTTTGGAGAAATAAATTGCGGAATATTGTGAAAGTACTAGTACGAATTAACGCCTTATTTGGATTCTTCACTAGGCTTGTCATTTTTTATTTTTCTTTTGACAATTTGTTGTCTTTGTCATTTATTCTTTGTTATCTTTAATTTCAAAGAAAGTATATTTATTAAGTTAATAGGCTCAAGCAAGACGATCCAAAATAAATAAATTCTTTCATAATTGATAAAAAAAATTAAATAGGCTAAATTTTATTCTATTAAAGAGAAAGTAATAAGTACAAGAACAAGATGTACTAGTACAAGCAAAACAAGATTCAAAAGACAAGCACTAACACATGTTACAAAATCGAAATAGCAAGAAACACAAAAATAACCAAGAACCAATAACAAGTTATAAGGCTCACGGGTCACCAAAACTAAGATGCAAAAAACTCAACTAGCCTTTCCAACGCCTAAAGGCCACGCCATCTACCAAAAAAAAAAAATCATTCCCACACAGCCACAAGGAAACGGCAACAAACTGCAGCACAACAAAAACAGCCTCCACCACTAGTGGCACCGACAATTGGATCCGAATTCTTTGTGATCGGAAAAAAGATGTGATTGCACTGCAATCGGAAATAATTGAATTGTGTGAAGTGTGATTAATATTAGATGGTTTAAATTTTTAGCTTAAAATTTATATTTGAAAAAAATTAAAATCTGATCTTAAAATATAGACTGTCTAATATTTATTGGACAATTCAAATGTGTCGACTGCATGTAGAGATAATGCACTGAATCCAATTCCCCGACAAACATACTGTTCGATCATATTATCTTAACAAACAATTTCTGAGGTCCCAACACCATTTGTAAAACAAACAAAGCGGGATCTTCCTCCGACTCAATCCCCAACGCCACGATAACAAAAATTACCCCTAGAACAAATGGTAAGAAGGGGCGCATTTTCCTCGCTAATTTTTTAGTCTTTGTTCTTCGCAAAATCCATTGTTTTCTAAGGTGGTGACTCATTCCACCGAGGGGATTATCTTTCTTCGGGATGATTCACTAGGCGGGATGGTCGTTTGGGAGAGTCTCGTTTCCTTCTTTTATCTTCGCTTCTACTCCTCTGTGATTATCTTCCTTCTTGTATCTTTTTAGTTTCCCTTTCTTAATGGGTTCCTTGATTGCATCCTTAAGTTAGATACAATTGTTCGTGTCATGTCCATAGCTTCCGTGGAAACAATAATTCTTGGAATAGTTTACATAAGAACACTTGGATGGGATGATAAGGGGTCTCTACCAACTTAATTAAGTAGTGGTTTTGGGTTCAAATCTAGCCTTGTGAATGCAATAGTGTTAAATTCTCTCGAGGAAGAGATTTGCCACCCTTGGAAATTCTATCCGGCGCGAGAGATTATTATCTGTAGTTGCACACAAAGGATACCCATTTCATACCAAAAAAATTATTAATTATTTTAATTAAGATAATGATGGTTAAAATTGAGATAAAATATGATAATGTTTTAAACCCTATGAGCTTAAAGCGGAACGTTAGAAAACACTAAAATTAAGCTCATAAGAAAGTATCATCACCTCGAAAGAGAAATTTTTTACCAAAAAATTCCATTTCGATATTACGAACTTATTGTTCCGGGTTAGCTAAAACCCATTATGTTGAAAGTGCACCACACCTTGAGGTCGAAGGCAGCTCATCATAGCTAAAATGGCTTTCGAATCATATATGTTATGTACTGATACAATAATTTGTTTATATGTATCAAAGGAGTATGTGATTTATTAAATTTTTGTTTTCTTAAGCTCATAAAAAAGTTTATCGATTAAATTTTTGTTTTCTTAATATGAACTTATAAACTATAAATTTAAAATTTGGAATCGCCAGATAATATCTTTTTATTTTTTACGACTTATATTTTTATATGTAATTTTTTTTATTTAATTTATATATTAAAAAAATTCATGCTCCCCTCCCCCCACCCCCAAATTATTTTTTCTGGTTCCACCATTGATCATATCATATCCTTATTAAATTTCTTATCATATCGTATCCAATTTAATAAAATTTTAAAAGTTTTGAAGTTTTTCTCCTTAAAGTTCATTATAAACTTCTTATAAACTTAATGTGCTGCATTTTGAAGTTGATTCATGTGTGTGACTAAATCAGCTTTATAATGAAATATTAAGTTTTGAAGTTTATAATAAAGTTTATAATAAGAACTTCAAAACTTCTTATCATATCGTATCAAGAACAAAATTATAAACTAATACAATATCGTGAGATTTTGTGACTATTTTGTGACTATTTGATAAGTTCAATATGTTATCAAAATTATAAGCTAGATTATTGAATTTATCAAATAGTCACAAAATCTCAAAATTAACCTCTAAAATTATTTAATATCAACTTAATATTTCTTTTACAATATCGCATTTCATTTTATAAATAAATCCATGTAAATGTTATTCAAAATGATCTTGATTGTGATTTTGATTGTGAAATTTCATTGAGGTTGCGAAAAGGAATAGTTGCCAAAAGAAGCTTTTTCTATGATATAGAAGAATATAAATTCCGGAGGAAATTAAAATGGCATAAAATAGAAAGTTTTGAATTTTATTTAATTTGAAAAGGTCATATTTGTTTGTTTGGTGTGTGAATTAAAAGTAGTCACAGTCTCTCCCATCACCCATACGAGTATATATACTATACTACTATACAAGTATGAGAGAATGCGTTAAAAAGCAGAAAATGTGCCAACCATACAGAACTTTTGTCCTAGCTCTTACAACCATTATCCATTCTCTCCTTTTTTTATTATGCTCAAGTACCACAACCCCACCTTAAATTCTCAAAAAAAGTAGCACTGTACCTGGTTGCTTAATCTCCAAATCAACTTCTTTAGAGACACTTTTTAAATGGATCCTAGAGCTTATAAAGAAGTAGGCATAACTCTTGTTTTTGTCAAAGAGTTTAAAGGCTAAAAAATCTTTTAAGATGAATAAATAAAAAATTATGGGCTTAAACTCTGGTCCTACATATAATCCTTATTAATTGAACTATGCGTATGAGGACGAAGTAGACATGCCTCTAAATTTGGTTTTAAATTTTAATTACCTTTCAAATATTTTTACATGTTATATATGTTACATTTAATATTAAATATAAACTCTTAGTAAAAAAATATTAAATATAGACGTAATAAAAAAAAATATTAAATATAGACTCTATCTGTGAAGGACCAGAACTGTATGCTATAACTGCTTCACGCAATAAGTGATCTCGGCCATAAAATAACAATGTAACAATTCCGATTTATGTAGTACAAGTTTAACCAACTTCACACAATTTCAATCTTAGTTGTTATTTTCTGATCAATTGGTCAACATCGGTTACTATACTAAACTAGTAATTGTGTGAAACTCGATCTTTTCCATATTTGAACTTCAAAGCAAGACAAAGTATCAATATGTCTAGTAGTATTTTTGTGTCTCCCTAACCCCACATTTTAAAAATAAGCTACATAGTGTGCGCCTTTTTCTAGATTGACTTTTTCATCTGTTGCATTCTAATTGTGGTGCTTTGTCTTTTATTTTCTAATTTAACACTCGTTGTGTTTCAAGGACATCGGTTGAGAATTTCTCTACACAAAATTAACTCACCATTATGTCTGACTATTATTTTTATAGATGTCATTTCCTCCTTCATGGTAATCTTTGCCACGCATTCTCCCTCTCTTTTTTGTATAAAGGTTCCTCATTAATATGGGGTACGTCGGTTGTTCGATAATCAAATTGCTTTCCTGATCTTGCCCTAAGTTATATCTTGAAACATTATTTTATGCATCAAGATATCTGGTTGCAACGTAGTGTCTCCGGTGACAATTAATTTCATTAAAGAGAATAAAGTTTGAAACAGAAAAAATGAATGGTTAAGATTACAATTGGAGATGGAGACAATCTCTTTCGAATATTGATTCACTATTGTAGCATAACCACACAGTTTGACGCTGTAAGTAATTACGATCATTGATCACAGATCGGACGGTTCTGATTTAAATATCTGTTTTAAATTATATAGTAAAAAAGATATCAACCATTAATTAAAAATCGGACAACCCAAATCAATTACCCCATCCTACTGTTATTTTGTTCTCGAAAGGTCAAGAAAATACTTCAAAACACGTTCACAAAGAGAAAGAGATATGGACCATCATTTCAATTAAGCAGTAATCCATCACTTCAGTTAAACCATGAACACACTGTACTGGTCCAACTATAAAGTTTTAGCTTAACTTATCCTTCGGTAGTTCCATTAAAGGAAAAAGTGAAGATGGGGCATGAGTTATGTGATAAAGTGAATAAATAATGTACCCCACCAATTTGATTTTTGTGGTTATGGCTTTTTTACAAGTCAAATACGAAAAAATTTCCATGAAAATTGGAGGGTTTTAGAGAAACTTGCTTTATTAGAAGCATATACCACGTGAATGGTTGTTTGATCATGTTCTTGAAAAGACTACGTTCAAAGAAATTTCTAGACCGAAACTGAATTTGTAGTAGGATCACTTCGGATCTTCAATATGAAATATTATCAAAATGCTCTAACAAATGGAGAAACATTTCATTTTTTAGTTTTTTTGGTGGATGAAACATTTCATATTTAAATGTATGAAATGTTGTCAATAGTCAATACAATCTATAAGGTTTAGTATTTTTATAATTTCTATAATTATGTTTTTTTTAAGTTTAATCACTATTAAACTTTTAATAGTAGTTTTAGTTTTTTATAATCAAAGACGTAGTCAGAATCTCAGGTGCAAACGTTTGAGGTTCAAACAACTGAAATCACACACTACGATGTTAATGAGCTCTAATCAATATTAATTGAATTAGCTAACGTGTTAATTAGTGAGTAAATCAAAATTATTGAGTGAGAGAGAGTTGAGTAAAAAGATAAATAAAATCTAACAATTCATTTGGAGAAATTCACTTATCACTTTAGCACAATCACTTAACTTAATTGGTATAATTATTTAATTTGGTGTAATTGTAGAAATAATATTAATAACTAGAGAATATATTAAAATATAGTGTGTGGTATCTGTATGTATGTTATTTTTAGTTTTCACTACTAATTTAATCTGGTTTGAGGGTCAGTTTTGTCATTAAGTGATTTCAGCTTCCTCCCGATCGCAATTGTGGAGGATCGAACCGATTTGTATATATGTTACGTTAAAAAAATGATTTGTTATTCAAAAAAAAAAAGTTATTATCAACAAAAAAAATATTGGACCGACATAAAAAAATGAATGGCACTCATGTGTCCAATTAAAGTAGTGCGTCTGGTAGGACATAGAAACATAAGGCCCAAGCCCACGAATAAAATATAGGGTAAATAGGATGATATCACCTGTAATGTGGGTGAGTTTTGTTTTTTTCTCCTGTCATTTTTTTTTTTTGACTCGCCCCTTGCAATGTTGAATTTTTTGGACTCGCCCCTTGGGTGCACTTTTTAAATCGGTTATTTTGTTCAAACCGATTTAAAAAGTGATGTTTTTTAAATCGGTTAATTTGTTCAACCGATTTAAAAAGTGCAAATTCTTTGCAGCCAATGGGGGAAACCAAAAAAGTTTACTTCACAAGGGGCAAATCAAAAGAAAAAAATTACAAGGGGAAAAACAAAACTCGTCCACATTACAGGGGTATCAATCTATTTATCTTAAAATATATTTGACCTTAAATCAATGGTTATCCTTAATATATTAATTAATTAAAACACAAACTTAACAACCCTAAATCAAGACTTGGAGAAAAACTATGAATCAAAGCAATTGCTCTCTAAAGACGGTACAATTTATATTAAAACTAATTTATACTATTATAAATAGTGTTTTTACCTTTTCAAAAGGTTATTATAAACAAGTTTCAAAGTCATTTTACTATATTTCATTCTTTAATTAGTACTCCAGATGCATGGTTAGCGTTTTCATTTTTTATCAAGTGTAAAGTGGTCAATTATAACACTTAATTTGAAATGAATGGAGATGTACGAAATATCATAACGCTCTAAGTAGCGTACAACAAAGGGTAAAAATTGCATAATCAAACACCAATAAAAAAGTGTACTCATGAGAATTAATTATACAACAAGTTCTCAAACATACATACTCAATTAATTTATCAATACATACATTCCTTGGATTTGATCACCCCTTGTGATTTTCAAAGGTAAAATAACAATTTACACGTTGAAATAACTTTGACAATTTTACACCAACCTCTATGTAGATGTCTCCAAACAATCACAAATCCCCACAAAGTGTTACCAATGAAACATATAGTTTCCGCAAGCAACGGAAGCATGCATCTTCAATGTCCCTAATATGTTATTACTATTTTTGTTTCTACTCCTTGACTACTTGAAACCATAACAATTAATCAAAGGTTTGGTTATAAATTAAGGGTCCTACTCCTATATCCTAAGTTTAGAAATAAACATCATAGTAGACAATAAAGGTGATATTCTTTCACTTTTAATCTTATTTTATATTATCCATGATCTAGTCAATCTTATATTTCTAAAAATTCAAAGTTTTTTCCATCCTCAATCACACAACCAAGTAAAGTTGTCATTATTCTTCTATTATATTTAGGGACCCAAATCTAACTTTGTTAGAAAAACATACTTTCAGACAGCTAGAAAGGAATTCAAAGTTTTACAAACTATTTAACTATTTCAAAATATCATCTTACTATATAAGATTATATTAAGGTTGCATATCTCTAGTTTTTACCTCATTGATTCCTTTAGTTTTTTTTTTATACATTTAACATCACCTTCTTCCATTGTTCTAATATCTAATAACCCTCCCTCAAAGCTTATGAGAAATTAAATTAAATGTACTTCACGTTGTTCCTTTTTATTTTGTTCCTTTCCTTGAATGTGTGCATTTCTCGCACTCTTGTAGCTGTTGAAGAGCCAACTAGGCAGATCAAAATCTCTGAAAAGGTTAGTGTCAATTAATTCATCAATGTATACATATTCATCAATAATAAGTTTAATATTTTTGAAGGGTTAGGTAACTTAATTGATTTGAGTTAAGAGTTAAATGAATTGGAGGACTCTAGAAAAGAAAAAAAATTATAACTAACTAATTACTAATTTTGTTCATTTTATTCTCAAAAAAGTGTTGTGAAAGATTCTAAAGGAAAATTTGGTTTGAAAAAAAAAATTCTAAATTCTATGTTCAATTTCCACTTACAAGATATGTATCAAACTGAAACTCATAGCAAATTTCCATCATATTCCATAACTTGTGCTTGTAACTTTTGTTGAACAAGTGGAAGACATGCATTGCAATTGACCGCAAAAATTAAAGTTTAGGCCAAATGCATTTAGAGTTTCTTTAAAAGAATTTGTTTCTAACAGTTAGTCTCTTTTTAAGTTTTTTTTTTTATAATATTTAAGTATTTATAATTTTTAAGTAACAAATAGGTTTTTTATATTTCTAACTTTTTGCACTAATACCCTTCCAGCTAAACCTTCACCATCTTGTTGCACCGTGGCCGTTAATGTGGATTTCCATCATGGTGGATATTTTGATGAAAATGGAACAAATGTCAAAGGAAATTAACCGGAAGAGTAACAGTAGAATAAATAAATTTTTGTAATGGAGGATATATAACGGTGTTAATAAGTCTCGCACGGGATGTGAGATTACCTTTACATGAGTTTATAAAGTAGAGACAATCCTCACCGTACAAGCTGATTGACCTTTACACGATTGCGGGTGGACCAACAGATTTTGGAGAGCTCTAATACCACCTTAAACCTTAAATTTTGAAGTTGAGTCTACTCAACTCTACAAGAGTTTATACGGTAGAGGCAATCTTCACATACAAGCTGATTTTATAAGATTGACTTAGGTCTAACTCCCAATTTTAAAAAGACAGAAAGGGTAATAGTGTAACAAGATAAAAATTTAAAGAACTTATTTTTCACTTAATAAATTTAAAAGACCTAATTGTTACGAACGTAAAACTTAATATCTATATTCTCTACTTTTAATCAGCATTCAAGACTTACTAGTTGCTAACATATTTATTTTTTTATTCCTAATTGTTTCAATGATTTATTTATGAATAGGTGTTAAAGAATGGGCAGAAAGAACCTTTGAAATCAAATGGAGCAACAAAAACAGAAGACATTAAGGTCAAGAACATGAAGCAAGTGCAACACATGAAGCAAGAGATTTCAAAACATGTTCCAAGAAAATCAGGTGTTTCAGTTTATTGGTCAGTGCCTAGTAAACATGGTAAAAATCCAGGATTTTACTCGGATTATTCTAGACCAAAGACAAGACCTCCCTCCCACAACTGATTATTCTTTGCCATATCTTTCTTATCTACCATTTATTTTTCATCTAAATCTCGGTATCAGGTTCAAAGACCAAGTATTTCGGAGGACCAATCTCGCCATTCATTATCTAGAGCTTCAATTGAAGTCAAATCAAAGTCAAACAATCCAAAAAAAAAAAAATTGACATCGAAAAAATTCGAACATGATATCTAACTAAGAGTATACTTTGAGGTCTCAAGTCAACAAAATCGGAGTTAATATCTATCAATTAACATCTTGAATCCTCTTAGATTGTAGTATATGTTTAAATATAGCTGATAATTAGCCCAAAACATCCTCAAAATTTATGGATGTAACTATATCTAATTTTATTTCATTTTTATTGAATGCATTTATTTAAACCATCTATAATTTTATATAGTTTATAATTTATATGGATGACAAGCTATGATATTTGAAAAAAGTTTAGTTTGTATTTGTTGACGGTGGTTTATTAACACTAAGAAGTGGTATTTGTTTTTTTGCATCGAACTAACACTACAGCATTTTTCCTTTTTAGCAACATTTGAAAAGTGTTACCAGAACCGTGAAAAACGTCCCCTAAAAGTTTAGGGGACGTTTTTCAGGTGTCTTCTATGCGAGCGTTGCTTATAAGAAGTGTATTTATTTTACACTCTAACAGAATGAATCCAACGATTATAATAGTTAGCTATTTTAGTGAAACCATTTAGTGGCAAAATCTTTATTGTTCAATCAATCTTATTTTTCTTGGTGTAAAGTCGTTGACAAGGAGTTAGCAGTGAGAGAACAAGGAAATAGATATTGAGAGAGTATAGGTAGGGTAGGTACTTTCTGTTTTAATGAGAAGTAGTACGTGTTTGTATATAATTTTGTGATAAATAATATTGAGACGAGTCACCTAGCTCATGAGAAGAAAAAGTAGTACTCGAGTGATACTTTGTTTATGACACCTAGTTCCTCTGGTGTTCCTTTTAGGTTCCAATTGAAATGTGTATGTGTACTTAGTCGTGGGGTGGAGTGAGGCAAAGATGGTCCTCATTTGTGAATTAGTGTTTTGGGGAAACATCCTTGTGTGATGTTATATTTGTCGTGTGTTTTTTTATTCACTTCTCTTGTTATATCAATTAATATGAAATTTGCTTAAAGCTTAGGAGGAATAAACAACATTGAAAACAATAATTTTTTTAAAGTCTAACTGTCATATGCACCGGTGCATAAGAGAGGCATGCACCGGGTCATTTAAAAGTTTGAAAACAAGAAAGCAAAAGAACCCGTGTTTGAGTCGATGCAACCATGTTTGAGTCGGCTCAAAAATTCCATAAAAAATCATGTATCGATACAAAGTATTATATACAAGAACGCTTCTATTTTGATACGAGGTAGGTTTGAACCAGTTTAACCATGTTTTACACCGGTTCAAAGAATTATAGGAATCTTGCATCGATGCATACCTTGTATGCACCAATTCAAAGGAACCTTAATTTCAAAATTGCAAGTTCAAGTGCATATTTTGCAAAAATAACTTTAAAAAAAACATAGTTTAGTTTTCTTGATCACAACTGTTGAGTATACCTTGAAATCTCGGTCACATGATTCAAATTTTTGCAGTCAAAGAAGTTGTGGCCTGCGAGAGGCGCAATGCTCGTTTGGTTTCGACTTTCGCTTTTGCTCCCTGCACGAGGCGCAAACGCGTATGTGGTGGTTTTGGCAGTTTCACGATTTTTGTAGAAAAATTAGTTTTGGTGCATATCTGACTTGGATTGTGTTAGTTTAAAAACAATGTGAAATTTGGTTTTATTTTAAAAGATTTATTTTAAAGTAATAGGCATATATTTTTCTATAAATATGAAGTGTTTTATTCATAGAAAAATAAGATAGCGACAAGATGTACGGAATTGGCGTTTACCATCACCATCACACAAGACTAGGGTTTTAAAGAGAAACAAACAGATTGTTTCTTGGTATAATCCTAGGTGTATGGGCAAATTGTTCTTGGGATCATTTTGTGGGATCACCTTGGGTAGACAAGATCAAATTGAGTCTCTTGGTCATGGGAAGAGATTTGGGTGTTGGGTAGAATTAGGTCATAATTCTTGTCCCTCAATTGGGATCCTTTTGTAAAGAACTTATTTGATTATAGCGGAACGCAGCGATGCTCTCTCTCCCATGGTAGGTCATTGTTGGACCGAAGTGGGTAAAAAAACCATCGCGTCTCTTTATCGTTTTCATCGCATTTATTATTATTGTTTAATCCTCTTATTTATTGGTTGTCGTTTCTTTTGCTTTACACATCAAGTTTTTATTGGTGTGATACTTAGACGAATTCACAACGACAACACATTATTTCTACCCTATTTTTGATATCAATCAAACCAAAACGCACATGTGCACTTACACTAATGCCTCTTCTTTATTGGATAACGTAAAAGCTATATCTTGGTTTTGGTTCAGTGGTCGGTCTTGACGCCATTCCTCTTTGTCTTTTTCTAATTCTTTTATTGATTTTCTTGTATATCGTCAAAGCATATAATTATGTTTTGTATTGTAAGGGATTGAGTACTCTTTGTACGTCGGCATTACAATAATATTTTGCTTATAAAAAAAAGGTTTAATTACTCATTTGGTCTCTTATCTTTAATTTAGTTCTCAATTTGGTTCATTATCTTTTAAACGTCTCAATTTGGTCCTTTATCTTTTAAAAGTCTCAATTTGGTCCCTTATCTTTTCTGCAGGTCTCAATTTGATCCCTTATCTTTTCTGCAGTTCTCAATTTGGTCTCTTGTCTTTTAAAATTTTGGACACGTGGCACACTTGGACAGATGACACGTGTCCAAATTTAATGGTAATAGTGAAAAATTTGACGGGAGGGACCAAATTGAGAACTTCAGAAAAAATAAGGGACCAAATTGAGACGTGTAAAATATAAGGGACCAAATTGAGAACTAAATTAAAGATAAGGGACCAAATTAGTAATTAAGCCAAAAAAAAAAAAGACCAATTTCAACTACTTTTCACATTTAATTTTCCTATTTTAATTCAACCTCCTTCTCCCCAACTTGAATCAAACCCTAAGACAATAGTGTTGAAGTGTGTTTGAAGTCTCACATTGCTTAGGTTCCCGGGCTGTTGGGTGTATAAATATGTGAGGACAACCTCACCCCTTGAACTAGTTTTGGGGTTGAGATCCGAACATATTTAACATGGTATCAGAGCTATTATCGGGCTTTTACGGTAGTTAGATTAGTCTATTAGGTATTATTATATATTCGCTTTGTAATCCTTATTTTGTAAGCAATGTCATTCCGATATTATTGGAACCCTAGCTGTCTTTATATTTCTCTTATTTTGTATCTCTGATTCTAACATGGTATCAGAGTCGGGTTAAGGACTGCAATGTGGGCATTTGACCTAGGACCACGCTTGGCGTGAGGGTGGGTGTTGAAGTGTGTTTGAAGTCCCACATTGCTTAAGTTCCCGGGCTGTTGGGTGTATAAATATGTGAGGACAACCTCACCCCTTGAGCTAGCTTTTGGGGTTGAGATTCGAACATATTTAACAAATAGGACATGAAATTTGTTTTTCTTTTATTGGCTAAGGGTTATAATTTAAAAAAAAAAACAAATTTCAGCTCAAAGGGGTTATCAAAAGATTGTTATCTCACAAGGTAGGTTAAATTTGGCCATATAGTTATCGCTGAAAAAGAAACATGGTGTTGATCCTTTCCATAACTTCATACACATAAACATTCATGCAAAATCAACATAGTTATTTCCAATTGTCAAAACTTGATATATGTAAAACATGGAGGGGCACACAACTAACCTACTAGGTCTAAATTGATTATGAATCAATCAACTTATGTTCAAAAAACAGGTGAAATCAAACTTTAATATAACAACCACTACTACAAAATGTGGAATAGACAGCGCACTTTAGACAGCGCTTATTTACAAAAGCGCTGTTAAAAATAACACGGAACCTTTAGACAACCCTTATTGTAAAAAGCGCTCTCTAAAGTATTGCCATTTTACAGCGCTTTTATGTAAAAGCGATTTTATAAAGTTTAAAAAAAAAGTTAAAATCTAAAAAAAATGTATCTTTCACGTTAGACAACGCTTTGTAAGAAAGCGCTGTCTAAGATTTATCATTAGACAACACTTCGGACTTGATAAAAAGCGCTATCTAAAGTCTAGCATCAAACAACGCTTGTGAATTAATAAAAAGCGCTATCTATATACAATTTTTTTAATAAAAAATAAATTAAAAATTACATTAATAATAAAAACATAATTAAAATTAAAGATTAAAGATATACACAATTATAAAAAAAATAATTTATAAACAACTGTTTATGGCAATACCGAAAGAAAAAAAACACTTATCATAAAAAACAAATTATATCATCCTTTCTCACATCTTATTGTAAACGAAACCTCATCATCTTCACGCAAACGAAACCATGGAAACCAAGGATCAACCATGGAACCCATCACGCCGTTTCTTGAACCCTTCCGTTGTCTTCCTCTTGGAATCAGAGAAACCCTTCACTAAAACCCTTAATTGAAACCCAGAGAACGTTCTTCTCTTGAAACCCTTCACCGTCAATTGAATCGGAGAAACCCTTCAGCAAAACCCTTCATCTCTTCACAAAAACTCAGAGAAACCTTCATCATCTCTAATCACACAAAAGCCTTTCACCATCTTCCTCTCGAAACACAGAGCAACCCCATGTGTGGTCTTGAACCCTTCGTTATCTCGCCGCCATCTTGAACCACAACAGAGGCACAGAGCAGGTATTCCTATTAATCGTTAGTTTTTTTTTATTCGATTTGAATACTTTTTGTACAAGCCGTAATTGTAGATTGGTAGATGCATGGATGTGAAAGTATGGTTTGTGAGCGGTGGGTTCCTATTATTATTCTTTTTTATTTGTGTGGAGAATGTAGCTAATGGCGTGGTCTTTCTAGTGTAAATCATCTGATTTGCACACAAAATTATAATAATGATTAGGAGTCCCTATTCTAATCTAAAACCCTTCCCACAAAGTTATCATATAGACTACATTTTTCCAATTAAAATATAGGACTTGATTGACTTGAAAAATTGTAACAATGAAATCTCATGTATCCTGTACCAAAGGAACAAAAGTGTGTTCGTTAATTAGGGATTGGTGTTCAGCCCCGTTCCGAACATGTAGGTAATAGAAAAGCAATTGCAATTGCCGGCGAAACTATTAATGTCGGGACCGTAGTAAGAAGTGTCATTCCATAAGTGTATAATCAAAGCATTGAGAAGCTTATACATCGAAATAAAATTATTTATCGAGATCAAATAGGTTTATAGAGTTATCTCCCTATAGTAGATATTTATCCAAATGATTAAGAATCTACTAAAAATGCAATCTCTCATATGACTATGCTTATACTATTCAATTTACTCTCACTAGTGTATCTTTCTTAAAATGTTGTTTCTAATTTGCTAACCTGCTGTAGTGATAAAACTGAAACAACAAATATTGCAAAAATGTGTCATTAGTCATTGACTCAATGCACATTTTTCTATCTGAAGATAGTTTCCTGATCATATGGTTTCATATGTTGGCCTAATTGTTATATGCAATTATAGGACTATCTTTAATTTATTGGGTAGCTACTGCCGACCTGATTTATCTTTGCAATCATATACCCTTGTGTAGGTGATTTCCTCTTTTATTGATTGCCTAATGCATGTTGGTGATTGGAAGGAGTATTGATTACTATTGATTACTACGGTCTTATTCTACTAGTGATTGTAATCTATGCACAAGATTCATTCAAATAAGTTACATAATTTGTGATACTTTTATTGGGCAGGAATGTGGAAATTCTTAAATATGTGACTCGGGTCAATCAGTAAAAGGAACGAGGTATGTGTCTTTTTCAGAAACTCAAAGTAGCATAATTATATATGGCAAGGTTTTGTTCTTCTTATACTATGTTGATAGACATTGAAGATCATTTATACTAGCACCTTTATGATTGAAATTGTTGTTCAGGCCATCCAAGGTAAAAATTGTTGTTCACTACGTAATTAAAATTTTATGGCATATGTTGATGGTCAATTAAAACTTTGTTTTCTTATATGCAGGGCACATGTGAATGAAGAAGAGTTAAAAGAAGACATTATTGAGGTAATTAATTGAATATAGTTCTTATCCAAATAGACACTTGATCTAGCCTAGAATTGTAAGCATAATGTGAGTTTTATCTTTCTAATTTACTCTTGAGTTATTACCTTTCTCCTCTTGTATGATAAAATTTACATACAAGTGCTCATATCACTCTTAGTATTTTATGCATCAAGCAATCTCATTTGTTCACTCAAATTGCATGTGACTATGAATAAGTTTTGGGTAGACACTACTTTTTTTTTGCCGGTAATTATAATGAAGTGTTAATGACGCAATCATCCAAAAGGTGCAGAATTTTTCTAAATAAAGAAAATTATCGAAAACATATGCTATAAATTAAATTTGAATGAGCCACATGCCATCCTATGTTGTCCAATTTTACAACAATGATTAATGTTCTTTATTCTTTTGAATTTTGAGATATTCTCATGTCTTTTCAGGCACTAAAATGAGGAGAACAAAGATTTCATATTGGAATGACAAAGCAAAATTATACATAGATTAAAGTATATGACAATCTGGGCATAATTGAGTTGGGTGGAGCAACATTACTGAAGTAATTATTGTCTTTAGTTCATATATGTACACTTTAAAATTTTAGAGTTATGAATTTTGGATATGTAGTTGTGAACATGTATTATGGATTATCACATTATATGTAAATTTTTTCTGTATTATTTATACAAGTTGCTTTGAAGTTCTATTCATTAATTTATACGATATTTGATTTGTTTAAGGTTTCTGAAACAGTGAAAGAAGAAAATAATAAGAAACACATTTTGTACTTTTTCAAGGTGACATATAACAGCACTTATTGTAGAAAAGCGTTGTCTAAATTAAAGGGCGCTATAACAGCGCTTATTGTAGAAAAGTGTTGTCTAAAGGGTACTATAACAGCACTTAGGTTGGTAAAACGCTGTCTAAAGAGAACTATAACAGCACTTAGGTTGGCAAAACGCTGTCTTAAACTAACCTATAGACAGCGCTTTAAACAAAAACCGTTGTCTAAAGAATACATTAGACAGCGCTTTCAATGAAAAGAGCTGTCTAAAGATGACATTAGACAGCGCTTTGCATAAAAAGCGCTGTCTAAAGATGATATTAGACATCGCTTTTAACCAAAACCACTGTCTAAAGGTGATATTAGATAGCGCTTTTACTTGATTACTAAGCGCTGTCTATACTTTTAACAGCGCCAGAATAGACAGCGCTTTATAAGCGCTATCTATGGCAAAAAAAAGCGCTGTCTAAAGTCTTTTTTGGCATAGTGAACCATTGTATTTTCATGCTAACATTTAAATATAATTACAAAATTCAATTTTGAATGAAACTTTTACTAGAATTGCATTTTCGTGGTAATTGAAAACTAATCACAAACCAAGACTTTTTAAATGATATGGACATAGTATTCAAATATCAATAAATGAAAACTAAAATTTATTCAATTTATATTTTATTACAAATATTTATAGTTCATAAAATAAATTACTGAGTTATAAAAATTAGACAACACAATATAAAAATTACTAGTGATCAATAATTTCATTTTTTTTGTAAGCTCTAATAACTCTAATTAAAATTGAATTAAAAAAACTTAATTAAAATTCAATACTTGATTTTAATAAAAATAGATTAAAAAGATAATTAAAATAAGAGAAACTGTAAAAAAAATTAAAGTGAAACTGTAGAGAAATATTCATCATAATATTTACAATTTCTACACATAAAAGATTATATTTTTTTTATTTCCTCTCATTTTTTTTTTTGACAAAATAAACGATATTCATTCAATCAAATAAAAAAAGTACATCGATGCAATATAAATTCATAATCGCTAAAAACAAAAAGGATAAATCTGCGAACAAACTCACAGCATCCATGTTAATAGCATAAAACGGAAAATTATATATGCCTACTAATATGACTATATTGAAGTGTCCGGAATATTCATGCATCCGGATCTGTAGCGTTGATGACACCAAAGTTGACATTGATTGAATCTGCACTAGAACAGATCTATTCCTCGCATTGTTTTGAAATTTAATACAATAGACTTTATTTGACACTCATACTATTTTTCATGTTGCTCTAACTATGAGGTAAAAAGGAAACATAATTTTCGGACAAGATAAACTAAAATACTATTATAATTATATAAATAATCAACATTATTTTTCGTTCCTTTTCTTTGACTTGGGTTTTTAATTCCAAATAATTGGTTCTTTTGCAAGAAGTAGCATAGACTTTGATATATCTAAATCACAAATACGTGATTTTATCATATCCTTAAGCTCAATAAATGACTCCTTAAGTTGAGCGAGTTGCACCACCTTCTTGTACTCTTTAAGGATCTCATCATGGAGCTTAGCTCCCTTTTCAGCTTCATCTATTTTGGCCAAAACATCACCAAGTTGTTGGCTCAAATCGTCGATGTCAGAAGATGAGTTTTCTATGCCATTATTTGGATTCGGCTTTTGTTCAACAATCTTGGATGCAATAGCTTCAACGCACGGGTGCCCAAAAGAATAAGGCCTATTTCCCGGCGAGAACACAATAATGGCAATTTCTGCTCCGCACAAGGTTACAAGTTCATTTGCTTTGTTGAATAACCCTGTTCGACGCTTGGAGAATGTAACTTGCCTCGCGGCGGAGTTTTTCACCCTAGCAATCGGAATTTTACGACGGCCCATAATTCCCTCACCCACTACACAGTACACACTATTTGTTTACTACAGAAAAAGGAGAGATTGGAAATGAGATGTTATTGTGAAGGTTGTTGTTGCATTATAATCGATAGCCCTATTTATAACAATTTTCAAAAGAGGTTTATTGTATCTAATATTTATTAAACTACTTTTTTATGAACAATTTCCTAATAGTATTGGAGTTTTTTAATGTATTTTTTTTTTATTTTATAAACATGTTCATAAATATTCAATGTATAATGCTCTTACGTTTTTATTAATTTATTTCAATTATGCTAAAAACAACCGTAAGAAAATAAGGAATGTACA
Source organism: Trifolium repens (assembly GCA_030408175.1). Classification (NCBI taxonomy): domain Eukaryota; kingdom Viridiplantae; phylum Streptophyta; class Magnoliopsida; order Fabales; family Fabaceae; genus Trifolium; species Trifolium repens. Next base: position 13,362,163 of record CP125850.1, read on the forward strand.
TCTTATATTTAATAGATACATGCATTATAAGAATTAAATGCATTCACACGGTGGTAGGTGGAAATGAGTTTTATACCGTCAATCGTTTCTTTCTAAACTTGAGGCCTAATATGAGTGGCCCAATTGCAGTTATTTTAAGTCCGCTCATATATCCACACCACTTAAATGTTTTTCCCCACAATAACTTATACAACACACAAAAGATTCCTTACTCCCTTCGAGGCTACTATTAGAGATCATGGGAAACCATTTGACCTCAATTCCAAATTGGGCACTACTAAATGAGCTATAACTGATATGCAGCTGACAGAGTGAGGCGCCCTACTAGAGTTTCTGAAGCAGGATTCCATCAACAAGGATACTGCTCTGGTGAAAAGCATGTTGCATGACTACAGTTCCTTAAAGAAAGAGTATGCCTAAATTTTTGACGATTCGTTGAGTGTAGGTGCTACAGGCTTTGAGACTGCGCGCCCTCGTCCAATGGGAGTTTTGGAAGGGCATCCAGATCTCTCGCGAGGTGGTGCGGCTTGGGCAAGAGGTAAAAGATGGGAAACTGGACCCTATTTAGTTTTGACTTTTCTTCTCTGTGATTTGTTGGCCCTTCGTGGCGCCGTTTGAGTTGTGTAATTTTGTTTGTCATTTTCTGACCTTAGTGCCTTAACATTTCTACTTTGGGGCTTTTATGAACGTACTTGTAATATATCATTGTTTTTTTATCCATTGCACTCTACCTTTATAGGTGTTTGACTAGTAGTAGCGGTGTTTATATTTGCGTGCATACAGCTCCTTGAAGAAATAGTATGCCGAAAGTCTTGATGATTCGTTGAGTGTAGGTGCTACAGCCTTTAACATTGCCCTCGTCCAATTGGAGTTTGGGAAGGGCATCTAGATCTCTCGCAAGGTGGTGCACCCTGGGCAAGAGGTAAAAGATGGGAAACTGGGCCCTATTTAGTTTTGACTTTTCTTCTCTGTGATTTGTTGGGTGCTACAACATTTGACATTGCCCTCGTCCAATTGGAGTTTGGGAAGGGCATCTAGATCTCCCGCGAGGTGGTGCACCCTGGGCAAGAGGTAAAAGATGAGAAAATGGACCCTATTTAGTTTTGACTTTTCTTCTCTTTGATTTGTTGGCCCTTCGTGGCGTCGTTTGAGACGTGTATTTTTGTTTGTCATTTTCTAACCTTAGTGCCTTAACATTTCTACTTTAGGGCTTTTACGAACGTACTTGTAATATACTGTTGTTTGTTTTATCCATTACACTCTGCCTTTATAGGTGTTTGACTAGGACTAGTGGTGTTTATATTTGCGTGCATGTAGTTGTTTCTATTCTAGCACCTGCCTTTAGCGTTTTCTACGTAGTACTAGTGCATTTCATCTGCATCCGATAGCAAGAGAAAATAATTTGATTTGTGTTGATTTTCCTTAACTAAACAATTCTGGGAGTATTATTCTATTTATGTGTCTTACTATGTTTACACCGAATTTATGAAATGAAACATTGTCCAAGGAGTTTTGGAAAGTCAACTAATGAAAAAAGCTCATTTCTATCAATTTTAACTCAAACGTTGAAATCTATGCCCAGGCGCACTTAACATACAAAATTTACATGATTCAATTCACTTAACTTAGGAAGTGTATGATGATTCCCTTCGAATTTATCTGAATCATATAACTACGTGTTTTATTCGATTCAATGCAAAATTATAATTATTCAGTTAATTCTGTATTTTTCTTTTTAATAATATTGAGGGCTTAGCCCAAGTTAATTTTGTATTTTAATGCGTTTTTTATTCTTAATCACTTTCAAAATAGATTTTAAGAACACAAGAGTTGCCCTCTTGAAAGGTGTGATCAATGTTGACCCTCCATTCCCTAGCTATAATGTTCTTGATATTGAGGAGGATGGCTGCATAATGATGCCACTCGTCAACAGGTTTCCAAATCAGCTTAATAGCGGTTTCGGAATCCGAGTAGCACCACAACTCTTTTATGTTAAGCTGCCAAGCGTTTTCTGTTATGGCCAGTCCACCTGTTGGTTTAAACTTGCTCTTGTTTGCTGATGCAAGTGAGACTTGGTTTCCCAGATAGTTGTTCTTTCTTTTGTGTTTTTTTTAAATTTTATTTTCTCTCTTTGTACCAAAAAATAGATTTTAAGAAGTAGGCCACTACTAACCCCATGATTTATATCTGAAACCAAATTAACTCTATGCCAATTATAATTGTCATGGCGATATATGATTAGCTAGTATGATATACAATTTATAGCACATTCCTCCTTTTTATAATATCAATTTCGCCTAAGTGATTAAGGCTATGTTTGGATTGGTGGTATGTGGTGGAATGAAATGGAATGGAAAGGTAAATAATAAGATTCCATTGTTTGGATTTGTAAAAAGCTAATGGAATGGAGTGGAACCCAATGGAACCAATTTCATTCCATACCACTCAATCCTTCAATTTTTCATTCCCCCCAATTTGGGATGTATCTAATGGAATGAAACTTTATATTTTTAATATTACTCTTTTACCTTTATTTTATTTTTCTCTTTCTCTTCTCAAATACTTATATTTCACACGAGAGACTCTTTGTCTCACTTCTTCTTCACAAAATTCTCTAGCTCACTTCTTCTTCTATGCGCTAACTGCTAATTTTTCATTATATGCCATGTGTTTATTGACCATTGTTTGCCCAAAAAATGAAAATAGTATATTATTATATTATTATTACTACTTTATCTTTATTCTCTTATTTCATTGAACAGTATATCATTTGCATCTTAATTAAGTTCAATTTGGCAACAACGGTGAAGCATGTGTCTTTGTGGATTCTGAGTGCTTTTTAAATGGGGTGCAAATGCGAGTGTACTTATTTAAAATGAAAAGAGTAAATTGTGGCTACTTATTTTTATGAGAATTTTATTATGAGATTTTTTTGTATAAGATTATTATGAGAATTTTAAAACTTAGCTATCGGTTGGAGATGATATATTTGTTTTAATAATATTTTATTTGTGTTATTTTTTATAATTATGTTTTAAATAAGGGTAAAATTGGAATAAAGTTGTTATAATTCATTCTATTCTATTCACTTTCCAAATGATGAAGTGATATTTTTGTTTCATTTCATCGCTAAATATCCAAACAATTGAGCGGAATTTGTGTTCCATTCCGTTCCACTCCGCTCCGCTCCATTCTATTCAATTATATTATGTACCATCAATCCAAACATAGCTTAAAGTTCAATATTAGATAAACCGGACATATGAACCAATTAAATTTTGTCTTATTGTTTCATTTCTAGAGTAAGCATCTAAAAACCTTCCAAATTTTTACCACCAAAAAAAAACTTTCAATTTAAATTCTCTTGCAATTTATTTGTTAATATTAATATCATCAAACTTTACGGTAAAAAAAATTAATATCCTCAAACAAACTAAAATCCCCCAATTTTACTGTTTCAATTCTAATTTCTCACTCGCCGTCTTCCTTCCGTCGTGCTGCCCCATAGTTGGTGTGAATTTTTTAGATAAATTTGAGCAGGATAAAATTCAAATAAGAATATGGCAATACTTATGTATTTGTTGATAATGATCATGCAAGTTCAAATGACAATGCCGATATTGTTAGACTGGACACCTTCACCTGGTTCAAACCCGAGACCTTGTAATTGTGTGCGCGTGTTCGTCACTTAGTCTACTGACCAAAAATAAAATTTTGTAGAAACCAAACATCATTTTCAATCACTGTGAAAAAAAATTGCAAAATAAATCAATATATCCTGTCCAGGTTTTACGTATTGTTTCATTCTGATTCCTGAACACAATACATTTATTCTGTATTTCACAAACACAACTATTCTGATATATATATATACCATGTCCAGGTTTTACGTTTTAATTCTTTATTTCACAAATGCAACTATTTACATGTTGTTAGATGGTTCTCAATATTTTGATACAAATGTCCTTGGAAACAAATTCAAGTATTTGAGGAATTAATTCTATTTGATGTTTAACATTTGAGTTCTGCTTTAAGATAGATACAAATTCTGATTTGATAAAAAGAATAAATTCTAAGTTGTTTTGAATGATATTAGAATAGTTTATTGCTATTAAAAGAGGTATATTTTTCACAGTATATGTTTAGGATCATATTTTTGTGTTAAGTATTGATATTGGAGTTTAGGATCACAAAAAGAAAAATCGTTGTATATCTGTAGGGGAAACCCATTTATTAATTCAACAAAGAAGCATGTCCTGGAAACGGAAAACGTATAATTACTTCATGTTGAAATCCCTAATCTCGTCGCCGTTTGCAATCTGTTGCCGGCTCCCTCCTGCCGGTCATCCTTCTAAATGCCACGACCGCTACATGTTTGGGATTTTGCTTTTTGATGTTACCTGATTTCTGAACTCTAATGTGGATGTTATTATTGCTTGATTTTGAAGTGTTCCTTATCATCATTATTCTGCTATGGTATTCTCTGTCTGTTAATTTTTTATTCCTTAGTTTTATGTTATCCTCTTAAGTCTCTACTTCTTGTTTTGATATATTTCTAGTCTCTATTTCTAGTTTGACAACAGTTATACTTATTGAAATAAAATAACTATAACATTAATTTGTTTTTCATTAGCTAGTACTTGTGAATTTTCATTTGCTACTACTACTAAATTTTTGTTAACTTGTACCTTTTAGCTTCTCTAGCTATTTACATTTCTGGGTTTTTATATAATTTTTTAGTATATATACGAGTTCCACTATTGACTGATTAACCTAGTGTTGTATTTTGATTGAGTTGATGATTGGTGTGAGTTTTATAACATTGTGGCCATATCAACTGTAGGTATTGGCAATTGAAGAAAGTTCCGTCGCCATTGCTCCATGCGTTTAGTGTTTTCTACCTTCAAAGCTGAGATCATAAGGCAAGCCTCAGACATTTCTCAAATTGTTTGCATTGTTGGTTCTTTTAATCTTTTGTTTTTCATTTGGTTTGTGTTTTCTTTAATGAGAAAATGGTAATTATTAGCTGTTATTTTTGTTAGTGGGTGGAGTTGAAGTCATAACCTTCTTATCACTTCAACCCGTGTCCTTCCCCCCAAACCACCAAATTCTCATTCTATTCATTTTGTTTGTGTTTAAAACATGGAATGGGTGATGAAAATTGTTAGATTTCACTTTTTCATGTTATTATTTATTCATATAAAATTTTGGGGGTATGTATTTTATTGGGTTTTGTAATCACTTTGATCTTAGTTGTGAAGAACATTGTTACCTATCTGTGATAAACCTGGCAGCTATCGTCTTTTTTTGAATAATCTTCTTCAAAGAAGTTTTGTTATTTTAATAATGAATAATGGTAGGTGTATACTGAAGTGTACAATATATTCAGGGTATACATATTGATAATAAAATCTCTGAGGGCATTTAAGCCAGAATCCCAGTAGAGTAAAGAATTGTTGGATTTGTTTATTTCAGGATGGTTGAATTCTCAATAAGTAATGCTAGATATACTTATGTGCACGATGAGAAATACCCCTCTGAAAATGCTGACATACACCATATAATTCTGAGGAGGAGTGGTTCAAAATATTTTTTTGTGTATGCCTCAGCACTTCTTGTATTAGCATGTGCCATCTATCTGTATTTTCTTGAGGTTTGTCTTCAAACAAATTTTATTTGTCACTGACTTTTGAGGATTTTGAAAATTCTCTGACTTTTTCCTTGTTTCTTTGCTTTCATTTTTGGTTGGTTATATCCCTTCTATTAACAGGAAAAATCGATTAGTCTTGTATATTACAGCTTGCTTTTTGACATATTTCTTGTCAAGTTTTTACTTCGGAAGCCTGTTAATAAAGGTGAGTACTTGACTTACACGGCATGTGATGTTCTGAAAGTTATTTGTTATTTTAATTGTAGACCAGGGAAAATAAATATTTAGTGTATGTTTTATTATTCTAGTCATTTTGAGAATGTTAGCCTTTGCTTGCAGAGTCTGTTGTGATTATGCCAGCTTTTGGAGTACAGCTTGAGACTCACTATATGAGGTAATAGTTTTGTAAATCAGTTATTCAGTCAACAACCAACATTATGCTAGGAAACATGAAAAGCTGAGTGTACTTTGGAATCAGTTATTTTGTCAACAATAAGCTTGAGTCCGTTTATAGCTTTTTTGTAAACAATTTAGTCTGTTTGAGGAAATGGTTGGGACATTGGAATGCTGTTTCTTTAGTCTGTTTGTAGGATGTTAGTCCGTTTTCAGACATTCAACATAACCAAAGGTCCACTTCATTTCTTTTTCACTTCACAGTCTTAAACCCCAAAATAGTCGTTTGATTTACTCACATGCACCCTTTTCCCTCCAACCCGCAAGGCCATGTCAAGGCCAACTCAAGGATTTGATAATGTTCAGTCGTACAACAGCAGCACCTTTTGAGAACACCTTGCATTTCCAGTAGTGGTCTTTCCCGGAAGATCCAATATATAGTTATGGATTCCATCATCGTCCATGTTAGAGTATAGAAGGAACCTATACTCCAGCATTTGGGACGGACTACACCAAGGCAACAAGGTATTTGCATGGACTCAAGTTTCTGCTTGATACATTTGGAATGATTCAGGATTTGTGCTTTGTGGTTTTATTAGAAAGTAACTTATGCTTGAATAGTAAATTGTGCTTTTGGATTCAGTGGGATTTCAGATTCAAGACCATGGTTTCAGTGGGATAAATTGTGCTCTCTGCTTTGGGGTTTCAGTGGATAAATTTGCCACATGAAGCACTAGGATCCCATTTTCACAGGAGAAAGCAACTGCTATAACAACACTTGTAGCTCAAACTGTATCAGATTTGTGTCTTTAAATTGTATCAAATTTATGTTCCTGTCTGTCTCCTTAGAAATCAAGGACATAGTAGTACGATCCTATAGAACAAATCATGTTCAAGTAAGGTCGTAGATTGTATCAGATTTGTTTATGTTAAATTGCATCAATTTGTTCATTCCCATTAATTCTATCAGATTTGTCAATTGTAACTGTATCCTTGCTCAACCTGGGTCTTCATTAAATTTGACAGTGCTTTTTCGGCTCAAAACTGAGAAGGAGTTGATATGGGCCTTTGGATGTACCTTGACTATAGAGAATTCACATCCATATGTTGTCATGAAAAAAAAAGTCTAGGTTTTTTAGCTCATTTAACTAGTTATCTTGCTTGGCTTTCATAGTGACACTTCTAACTCCACTTTGTACTTATTTGTCGTTGATAATTTGTTACAGTGGAAAAGTCGTCCGATGCTTTGTTCCCATTGACAAGATTCTAAAACCTGTTTTACTAGAATGTGTGACTCCAGTGACTTGCTACTGGACTCTATCTCTGATTGTTCGCGACGAATCCGAAACGGTGTTAGTTTTCAAGGTAAATCTATATTTTTGTTTACATTAGGTTTCATTCTAAGCGTCTTTTTGCTTGATACTGGAATACTATTGCATATTATTGGAAGTCTAAATGGATTAAAGAGTTCATGGTAACATGATAAGGCATTCATTTAACTGGGATACCAGTCAGACAATTGTTTTATGTTTTTTACCTATTAATATTTAATGGAGAATCTCTAAATTTGTTTTCTAGAATTTGCGACCACCAATTAAAATGCTGGTTCATGTTTGGAAGGCCTTGTGTGCTGCAACTGATAATAAAGAAGAGACTTCTGCATATGCAATGTAGGTGGTAGATAGCTATGAGTTCCTTATACTCCCGGACTCGCAAAAAATAACAGGTATGATTATACTGGTTCTGGACTCGCTGATATGATCTCAAGTTGATAATTTGGAATGTAATGGCCAATTGACTATAGTACTGTTATATAGTGTTTTCTGTTTTGTAACTAAGATATACTACAGATTCATACATGATAGTGGCCATATCCTACATCGGTGACAATACCGTTCTGAATTCCTTGCTATGAGTGGGTCTTTGTTTTGAAAAAGAATTTCATAAAGTAAAGATATTTATATGAATTTGATTTCATAGTGCAAGATAAACATTAAATGAGTTTTAGAGTTGAAGAAAAGGTTGCTGAGGACTAAAGATGAAAGGCGTGTATTTTTAAGTACTATTAACCAAAATTGAATTATGATTTGGACGTGTATGTAATTCTAAACTACCTTGTGCTGTTGGTTTCTTTTAAGTGTTTATTTTTTGGGTTAATATACATGTTTTCCCCGCCGTTAGAGATGATTAATCTCCGTCGAGGAATTTGTGGGACATACAAGGTGGATATTCTCCCTTCCAATTGAATTACATGTGGATTCAATGGTGGTAGTTCACAATTTGAAGAACAATTCAGGAGCTAGTAAGGGCTGGGTTGAATTACATGTGGATTCTATGGTGGTAGTTCACAATTTGAAGTACAATTCAGGAGCTAGTAATTTGTGGTGAAGGCTCTTGCACCAAATTTGTCATTTAATGGAGCTTGATTTGGAAGTGAAGATTCGTGACACTTATTGTGAAGTCAATTCGTGTCCGTATGATTTAACAAATCTAGGTTGTGATAGTGGTGTTCTCCTTTACATATCTATGAGCTCCTCGTACTCATGTTAGTTTATTGTTAGTTGCTGATAGTTTTGAGGTGACTTTTTCCCGTAGGATAGTAGTTTAGTTGATAGCTACTAGAAAGATAATATTGGAAACGTCGGAGTTTGAATATCATATGCTACTAGACCAGAAAAATATATTACGTGATATTTCGATTGAATGAAATATTGGATTGATTAATTAAAATTAATATATTGTTATAATAAAAAAATATTTTAATCATGTAAGGTAATGTTATATGGAAATTGCTATTAATTTGAATATATATAGATGATTAGCATGTGTTTGGTTTCAATTCTAGAGGGTCAAAAGTGATTTTAGAGATTGTAGAAGTGATTTTAACATGTTTGGATGATTTAAAGGAGAATTGATTTTGCTTGTAGAATTTATTCTACTTGAAGCTACAATTTGTAGCTTTTGGCTTCTACAATTCATTTTACCCTTAAATTTATTGTTAAATACACTTCTACATAAATATATCCAAATATAAATCACTTCATATTCAACTTACTTTTATCCGGAATCAATTCACTCAAAATCAATTCTTGTCACCACAAAACCAAATCTTGTTACTGAATTGATAAAACTAATTAGAAGAATCAATATATTTTATTAGACAATATGAAGTGGTTTCTTAAGTTCAATATATATACAACATAAAATTAAAGATAAGGGAGGCAACAATAAAATCTCAAATATAATAGAAATAAATTTTATGGTATTCATCAATAGATAGAAGAAACAAAAATAAAGCATGAATTTATGTCATTTTCATAAAATATATGATTTGTTCGGATCGATGATAGTGCACTAAGGGAATTGATCACTTTCAAGTAGTAATCACTGTAGAAGAAAGTGTAAGAGAAATTAATTGACTTCATTCAATCACTTAAAAAAAACTTCATTCAATCTACACAAAAAAAATTAAAATTGCAATGATAAAAAAAATTATTATTGACAACAAAAATTAGAATCTAAAAAGATGAACAAAACATAAATTGAGATTTGCTTTGATCTTTGTGAATCTTCTAGAACAACACACAATCCTTCATCCAATTAGGAATCTTTCTTATCCTTGTTGATCTTTTTCTTGTGATGGGTTCGTCGTTCTTTGTTGGTCTATTTATTTCTTGTGGTGCAATTACACTTTCCACTTTCATATCAACATGGTCGCCATCTTGAATATAATTTGGTAAGACAACTTGAGTAGTCATTATAGGTTGTATGTGATTTGTTCCGAACATTGTTTGCATGATTCTAGGGTTTATATAATTTGTTGCGAACATTATTCTTGAAAGAGGTGTGTGATTGTAAGAAATTGGAACTATATCAAAAGCATCCATGGTATCGAGATCATCTATAACAATTTCGTTGATATAATCACCATTGTTATGACTCCAGGGCTCTAGTGTGACTTCCATGGGTGTTAATCTTCTTGCATGATGTTGTTGTTGCTCCATCACTCTTGGTTGAAACAAATTATCAAAAAAAGAATAGAGTTGGGAAGGAAAACAAAAACTACAAGTGCAATGAAAAATAAAGAATTTTCTTTGGGGGCTGCAATGGAATGAATGCACAAATGTATTTATAAGTCAAGTGCTTTAAGAATTTAATTGAACAATCTTTTTTGACGAAATTAACCGAATCTTATGAAATATTGTGCATTTATTAAGTGAATCTTATTTTATGCTTCCTAATCGTTAGCGGGTATGAGCTTTCAAAGCTAATCTTTATTATTTTATTTTTTTACAAAATCTTTGTGTATATATTAAATGATTTTTTTATTTTAGGTTAAAATCTTATGCGATCTCATACTTAAACAAAAATTTTATCCATTATTTTATAATTTGGTATCTCTCAACTGTGGAGACTAATTTTTTTAGTTTTGTGGAACTCAAATAAGTGACAAACTCTCTTGTAAAAATTTTAACATTGTTGCATGTCCAACCCATAAATAGAACTCGAGATATTGATTAAGTTGGGTACTTTAAAATTTACAAAATTCAAATTAACCTATAATATTTTCATCCTTAAAACAAAGTTGTCTCTAGCACGTTATAATAAATTGACTAACTTGTGAACATTATTTAAATATTAAAAATTAATTTGGATTATTTTTTTGTGGTACATCAATTAATTTAAATTTTACTTTTGTTAACGGTTATAAAATTCTAAGTGATTGAAATGAGTTGCACTCTAACATAAAGAAAATTATTACATAATCTAAATAATAAAATAGATAAGATTTGTGTTAAATTTAGTTCAAAAATAAGATTTAAGCCTAAAATAATTCATTAATAAATGCAGGAAAAAACTATTATTACTGTTGAAACATAATCTAAACAATAAACTACCTTTGATATATCCAATAATATTATTATTGCTTAAATAAATCCACTTCTAACTTGGTTTTTTTTTTATTTGATATCAAATCCACTTCTAACTTGATCATCAAGATTGTTCACTTAGTAATAAATGTGGTACAAATCACACTCTATAAATACCAACCACATCTTGTTTCTATTCTTACATTATTTCCTACTCTTCAATAACTCTCTTTCTCTTTCGCTCTATTTGCCCTTTTGAGAGAAAGCTCTTACTTTTTCTCAATCTTTTTTCATATCTCAAAATTAAAGTAAGCAATGAAGCAACAACAATCACTCCTTCCTCTTTATCACACTCTTACTAGAAATCCCTCAAGAAGGTTTGCAAGAAATTACATTCAACCTAGAATGAATGATGGTAGAACAACATCATTCAATCAAATCAATGAAGTTCAGGCTAGTAGAACAAATGTTGAAACAAACAAAGGACAACCGTTTTATTCTGAGCTTGAAAGGATCAAAATTGAAGAAGGAACTGAGTCTAAGGCCATGGAGTGTTCTGTCTGTATTGTGGAGCTTTTGGTTGGGTTGAAAGAAATTCGATAGTCTTGTTCGCATGTCTAGCTACCACGAAGAATGCATTATGAGCTGGCTAGATAGATCAAATGCATTCGATCGTCTTGTTCGTGTCTTAGTCCTATTTCTGATGTTCACTCTTACATGTTGCATCCGGCATTATTCTAGTTACATATGTCAAAAAAAATTTAAACCCTCTCGTTGCTAGGGGAGGTTACCTATGTCGAATTTGTTCGTAATAGTTTCTTTACATTTTTTTTTATTTCATCTATTTTTTTGTGAATATAAAATTTTCTTTCTATTATATTTGTGTTTTATATTTTTGTATCATTCTATCTTTCCATTTTTGCTAACATATATTAGTACGAAAAATCTTGTTTATCACGAGCAATAAAACGTTGTGCGAAAAATAAAAAAATTGCATTATTAGTTACTTTCACTCACATTCTTTCTGGATTTCTATTAACCAACAAGTTGAAATGTTATCCAACTTTTATACAACCAATTGAAGTTGCCCCTTTGTTCAATGTATTTACACTCAAAATACAATCCTTTTAAGTACTCCCTCCGTCTGAAATTATTTATTATTTTAAAGTTCTACACATGAATTAAGAAATAATAAATACTCTCTCCGTTTCTTTTTAAGTGTCAAAAAACGTTGAATTTAGCGTTTCTATTTAACTGTCCATTCGGTATTTTAAGGATACGATTTAGCAATTATACCCTTTGTCAATTACTCATATATTTTTCAATAAAACTAATTAATGCTACATATTTGGAAAATTAAATCTTTTTCTTTTTTTTTTGGTACATCACATATTAAATTTTTTTTTGATAATATATTAAATTTATTGGAAAGAGAAAGTGTGTGCAAAAAAAATAAGATTTTATTGATGAATTAAAATTAGGGTATAATAGAAAGATAAAGTGCAAAAATACACTTTCTTAATTTGGTGTTACTTTTCAAAACGACACTTAAAAAGAAACGAAGGGAGTATTAATAAGCAAAATAATTTATTGAATATATAGAATAGAGATTACTAGGATACTCTGCCAACTTGAAGGTACCACTAGAATAACAATCTACAAAAGCACCAAAACCTTAAATAATACAAAGAGAGTAAAAAGGAATCCTAAAATATATAATAACCACACCCAAGAGAAGCGGTGAAATCTTCTTCCCACCAATTCCGCAGGGTACCCTGTGTCTACTTTACTCTTGTCTTTGCGCCAAATAGCAAGTAGATGTAGAAATTAATGTAGAGACATCAAAGTGTATATGATCTCCTAATAATCGGTTTTTTTCAATATGACAACTTGACAAGTAATCACTTATGGCCAATAAATAAATGTAGAAACATAGCTCAACATGAGAACGGAAATGTTAATTCTACTAGTATGGTTTTTTAGGCTGGATATCAAAAAAAATTTAAAAAAATACTAGTACATTTTTTTGTATTGAATTCTACTATACTATAGATTTCATTCAGCAATTTTAATTTGACGGCAACTTTAAAGTTTTTTAACTATTTTCATTTTATATTTGTTTTGCCATCTGTCCTTTTACTATAACAATTTGGTTTGTGACAAGAGGTAAATTAGCACGTTGTTGTACTTAAAAGACATTTTGTTAAAATTATACTTTTGTAATTGGTTTTTTACAATTTCATAACTGTAAAAAGCTATTGAGTCCATATTAATAAAGCATGGGGTTTTTTACTAATAAAACAATCAAATAATTTTCTGTTTTTTACATGTAAAGGAGAAAAACATGGTAAAAATTCTCAAAGGTGTTCAATGTGTGATTATCTTTCTTTCCTTAATTTTTCTTGTTATCGGCGAAGGCAAGTCATTTCTTACTCTAATATCATTTAATATATATATATATAGGGGAGGGATCAAATTACACCGATGTAACACTTGAGTAATGTTACACCGCTCAATAACGCTTTAACGAATTCAAATTTTACAAAATCCACCGTTGGATTGGAAGATTATATCATATAGATCATCTATGTTGAGTTTTACAAAAATCTAAAATCGTTTGATATGTTATTGAAACACATAAAGATTAACGGTTTATGCGTTTTTATTGAATACCGTTAATCTTTATGTGTTTCAAAAGCATGTCAAACGATTTTAGATTTTTATAAAACTCAACATAAATGATCTATATGATATAATCTTCCAATCCAACGGTGGATTTTGTAAAATTTGAATTCGTCAAAGCGTTATTGAGCGGTGTAACATTACTCAAGTGTTACACCGGTGTAATTTGATCCCTCCTCATATATATATATATATATATATATATATATATATATATATATATATATAGGGATATGCTATAACACACCCACTCAATTTTATGAAGGTGTGCATTAGCAAGTTATAACTAAAAAATAGATAAATACACCTTCAGGTGTATGTTGCTAAAACACTCATTCTAAAAAATAAGTGGGTGTACGTTAGCAACTCCTATAGGCATTTGCTATAATCCACCAACTTATTTTTCAGAAGGTGTGTGTTAGCAAAAGATAACTAAAAAGTTATTAAATACACCCTAAGGTGTATGTTGCTAATGCACACCTTCATAAAAATGAGTGGGTGTGCATTAGCATTTCCCATATATATATATATATGCACAAAATTTTATCCCCTTTTAATAATATTATTATATTCATTTTTGACATTATAGATCTTGTCCCCATCATTTCTGACAACGGTCATCATGTTCCCTGCAATTCCTTCAACGATTGTCCAACCGATAAATGTCAAGATCCTTTTGTTTTGTGGTGTGTTAGCAAAAAATGTTATTGCTCATAAGCATGATAATTAAGCTTATCTTTTTTAAGAAACAAAAATGGGATATATTAAAACCAACAAACTCAAGTTGAGTAATAATTATATGTTAATGTACTTTTAAGTGTGAAGTTTTATTTGTATGTCTTAAAGTTGGTACCTCTATATAATTTATCTCACAATTTTATTCCTATGTTATGACATGAGTACTTCTATAATTTATGTCAAACTTTGATTTAAGTTTTTGGCACCTTTCAATGTCCTGTATTCCACAGAATCACAAGAATGAATTTATAAATGAATTTTAATTTGCACCGAAAATTAGATATATATTATAAACATAACGATATAGATAAATAGGAGTGTTATTAAATTGGTTTGAATCAATTTTTGTTGAATCCAATAAACTCTTAATAAATAAACAAATATTTTCCACAACCAAAGAAGTACTACTAAATCACAAATCACGATCCAATATTATCATTTTTCTTCTTACCATAAAAAAAAAATCATTTTTTTTTAAATAAATAAAATATCAAATAATTTTTATTTTTTCTAAAAATATTTAAAGATAATCTATATAATATAAATTTTCAATAAAACAATAAATTTTGTAAAATTCATATTACTTATATTATTATTTATTACTGATCCACCATGAACCAATTACAAACACCATGAACCACTTAAATATTAGAATTTGCGTATATTCAAGTTCAAATATGACAACAAGGATATCCCCATATTACCCCTCTAAATCTTCTCAAGAAAGCTTTTCACAAAACATTTCAAAATCACACGCGTTGTTTCCAATTTCCATCTTCTCCCGCACGCTTTTCCGAAACCAAAAAACCCCCAAATTTTCAAATTCACCCGCTCCTTATTTTCACTCACAAAATATCTATTTAAACCTTTCACTGCTTCATTCTTCTTCACACTTCAACCTAAAATCCCTTTCTCCCTTTCATCTCAATTAATTAATCACTTTTCTCCATTTTTTCATTCCCCCAAACAATGCCTTCTTTTCAAGAAGAACCGCTTCTCATCCCAAACCCTGACCGTTTCTGTATGTTCCCAATTCAATACCCTAAAATCTGGGAAATGTACAAAAAAGCCGAAGCTTCATTCTGGACCGCCGAAGAAGTCGATTTATCCGAAGATCTTAATCACTGGAACAACCTAACCGACGGCGAACGCCATTTTATCTCACACGTTCTTGCCTTCTTTGCCGCTTCTGACGGTATCGTTTTGGAGAATCTTGCAGGAAGATTCATGAAAGAAGTTCAAGTCTCAGAAGCGCGTGCTTTCTACGGATTCCAGATCGCGATTGAGAATATTCATTCTGAAATGTATAGTCTCTTGATTGAAACTTATATCAATGATTCTATTGAGAAGAATCGTTTGTTTCATGCAATTGAGACGATTCCTTGTATTACGAAAAAAGCTGATTGGGCTATGAAATGGATCGATTCATCTGATTCATTTGCTGAAAGAATCGTTGCTTTTGCTTGTGTTGAAGGTATATTTTTCTCTGGAAGTTTCTGTGCAATTTTTTGGCTTAAAAAACGTGGTTTAATGCCTGGTTTAACTTTTTCAAACGAGCTTATTTCGCGTGACGAAGGACTTCATTGTGATTTTGCTTGTTTGATTTATTCGCTTTTAACGAAAAAACTTAGCCAAGAGCGTGTGAAGATGATTGTTCGTGACGCGGTTGAAATCGAGAGGGAATTTGTTTGCGAAGCGCTTCCTTGCGCTTTGGTTGGAATGAATGGTGATTTGATGAGTCAGTATATTGAGTTTGTTGCTGATAGGTTGTTGTGTGAGCTTGGTTGTGGAAAAATATATAATGTTCAGAATCCTTTTGATTGGATGGATTTGATTTCGCTTCAAGGGAAAACTAACTTTTTTGAGAAGCGCGTTGGGGAATATCAGAAAGCTTCTGTTATGAATAGCTTAACTGCAAATGGTGGTGCTCATGTGTTTAAGTTGGATGAGGATTTTTAGATCAAGAAATTAGGGTTATCTATCTACTAGTTTTATTTTAATTTCCTAATCTTGTTTAATTTATAATGTATTAAGAATGAAATTGTATGATCAAACGCAAAAATTTGAAAATAGGCATGAATTTTCAAATATTTATCATACCGATATTGATTTTATTATATCGAGACAAAAAATATTTATGCAAATAGATATATATAAGCATATGAAATCTACAACCGATACCTCCGAATGCTCCTGCATTTTATGTTTATGATGTATTTTGACAAAGTTGCTACTTCAGATTTTATGATGAAAGTTGAAGATGCTACTTGTCAATTTCCAACAAAATTGGATCAATGGTTTGATTGATGTTTCTGCGGTTGTAATTGTATCATGTTTCCATAAGGTTCGCTACCAATGGCAACTATAACCACAAACCTTAATTAAATACATAACCATTGCAAGAATTGAATTTAAAGACGAACCAAAAAAATTGATTATAAGCTAAGCTACTGAGTTCAAATTTAAAACTGGACAGTTAAAGGTTTAAATTATCAAGATAATGTGAAGGTTTAAGAGTACGAGTTATGCACTATTGAAGATCAATACGATGAAAGATTGAGAGTTGAGACAATGGAAACTATTTTTTGACCATGGTGAATGCCATATTGACCCCTATCATTTTGTAAATTGTCATCAATTTCATGACAGAGTAGTTCAGATGAATCAATGTTTTCCCTTTCATCAAATGCAATAAAACATTCGTGCTACATAACTCTCCAGCCGTGAATAATAAACTTAGATGGTGCTGAACAGTTCCATAACTGCTTAAATGTTAAATGCATTATATGCAGATTTAACAGAAAACGCAGTAGCTACGTCGTATTTCCAAACCCTCTGTCATCAGCTGAACCTCCTCCCAATCGAATAAGCTTCTCCAGCAACACCAACTCCATTATTAATGTCAGCATATGTGGCATGTTATGCTAAGGTGGCATATGAGTCATCGTCTGTGTGGCAAGACATGTTAACGTGTCACACAAGTTATTTTCCACATGTGTGTTGATATGGTCAACATCGGTTAGAGTGATCCTTTTAATTTGCAAAAGGAATTAAAGTAAAGGGGCCAAGTTCAATTATGAAAGTTAACAAGTCAAAATCGTAAGTTTGTGAAAGTTAGGGGTCTAAAAATACAATTTAGACTAAAAAATGTCTTCACTTGTTAAAGTATTAAAAAGTATCTTCAGTATTATTGCTAAGATATATAATCTACATTTTAAAAAATAAATTAGATAAACAAAAATGTAGTGTCTGATTGGTAGTTAGGATAAAAACCAGGATAATATGATAAAAATATAATTTATTGATTTATCTTATAAAATATATTTTAAAATGAAATAAAAATTAAATTAATAGAATATATATAATAAAACTATATGGTTCTTAACTAGCACTAAATACTAAGGATACTCCTTTATTTGAAATTCAAGATATTTCTTCTTTCTCACCAAACACCCAGATTTGTAGTAACTAGTGATAAGAGACACTTAGATCTTCTTCTATCGTTAATCATGATGTGATTTTAATGTGAGATATTATTTGGTAAATCAAAAACAATTGGGAATAATCTCAAGCCATGATGTGGGAATAATCTCAGGATATGAGGAAAGGAAAAATTCAATAAAAAATTCAGAAGAAATTGTTGGGAAAAATCGGCATAGATAAAATAAAAGAACACAATCAACAATACAAGAATATAAAGTGGAAACTTCAAAATTGAAGAAAAAATCACGGCCGTTGTCTAAACCGATAACTAGAGATTAGACACTATATGAAAATTGTTACAACATATAGACTTCACTCTCAACCACCCCATGACCACAATATACCCACACTCTCCAAAGTAAATATTTGAACTACATCTCAAATATTCTAAAACAATAGCATAAGAGAAAAATAAACAAACACAAATATAAATTTAAAGTATTTACAAGTGCTACTGTTTGGTGTGTTGAAACAAGAAAATTGAGATCTCTTTATATAGCATGGAGCTTCCCCCCTCTTCACTTCTCTAAGCAATGTGGTACTTCTCCTATACAATTTTCTTGACTTTTTTTTTCCTTCCTTAACAATGTAAGACTTACATTGGAATCAACCTCAACTGAAATAAAACTCAACTAAATATACGTATTGGTTTGAAATAGTAAAACTGTCATTTTTGTACATTCCTACCTATAATTCCCACCATTTTTGTCGGAAAATAGGAATTTGAAAGACTTAGAGCAAAAAGAATATGAAAATCAGGACAAGTCCCTTCGCCCAACGAGCAAGAAGCAACCAAGTCAGAAGATAGCCATTTCGACTTGCCAGAATTCACTCAAACAACTACCAAGCGAACCAAGTTAGAAAGTCTCAAGTCGACGAATCAAATGGTCTTCGCTCAGTGAGCACAGCTCCTGGTCGAGCAACCAAGGGCGGAAAAAAATGCAAGTTGCCAAGTTGGTTGTGTGTTGGCTTTTCCCTCCACCGAAGAAAGCTAGTTCGTTGAGCAATATTCACGCTCACGTAACGAGAAAATGTTTTTCCTTACGTATAGAGACTCAAACTAATTTATTTTTGGCAAAATTACACGTTTGGTCCTTTATCTTATTTTTTTTGTAACACTTTGGTCCTTTATCTTTCATTTGTAACATTTTGGTCATTTATTTTATCTTTTTGTAACATTCTGGTCCTTTATCTTTTATTTGTAACATTTTGGTCCTTTATTTTATCTTTTTGTAACATTCTGATCCTTTATATTTTATTTGTAACATTTTGATCTTTTAAAGAACATAAAAATATGAAAGAATTGATGAAAATGATGAACATATTCATCAAAATCATGAGTTTTATTTAATTTTAATAAAAAGAAATCTTAACAAATAAAATTCAATATTTTTTTAATAAAAAAAATATGAAAAAAAGGGTTTATATGTGAATGTTATAAAAAAAAAGGATTAAAATGTTACAAATAAAAGATAAAGGATTAAAGTGTTACAAATATATAAGATAAAGAACCAAAGTGTTATAAATAAAAGATAAAGGATTAAAATGTTATAAAAAAATAAGATAAATGACCAAACGTATAATTTTATCTTTATTTTTCATTCACTTTTGTGAAGAGCCACAAAGTACACTAGGGAGAAGATGAATGAGTGGTTTTCCACCATTGGAAGCTTTGAAGTTTTACTTTCAAAAATATCCTCTATTTCTTTATCATTTGTAAGTTATTCTCATGAACATGAATAGTTAAACTCTCTTGTGTTGGAATTAAGTTGGTTATTTATGTGTGTGTATGAGAATAGGTGAGTAATATTATACCGCTTAATAACGTTTTAATGTATACAAATTTTTTTGATTTTAATTTAAGTTTTTTTTAAGTTTGACATCTATACTAATATATAAAGGGGATACAAATTTTTGGGATGACTTTTTCAATATTCCTAATTTATCCTTAAAAAACTACAAAAAAAACTAAGCACAACTTCCACATAAAAGTAGGTTTTTAGTTTTTATATAGTAAAAAAAAATATAATTTTTTTTTAATAAGTAGCCACAACAAAAAAGGAGGTTAAGTAGTTATCAATTAACTAAATCCAATAAAAAAGGAGATTAAGTAGTTATTTATATTTGCACAATACAAAATATCGATTACAACAAACAAACAAAAAATATCGATCACACAGTATATTAATAATTGATAGTTCACAAAATCATAGATTCAAAGTTTAAAATGCATATTCAATATAAAAATTGACTAAAATATTATAAAAATAAAGAATTAAATCGTTTTGTGAAAAACTAAATAAACTTTTATAAAAAACAAAAACAAAAAAATTCCAAAACAGGAATTGTAGTCCATAGTTTTGTGAAAAGATGACACGCAGACAGACATAGATAGAATCAAAGCAAATGGTGCCGCGTGTCAAATAAATAAGTCATCAACATTAACAAATTTCAGATTCAACTTAATCAATTAATCACTTATTTACACACAGAGATCAACAATGGGAGTGGTGATAATAGACGGCACAACCGTGAGAGACTTCATCAACGACGACGCGAGTTTCACAAATAGCGTCAACGAACAATTTCAATCTCTCGATCTCAACAACGACGGCGTTTTAACACGCGCAGAACTCCGAACAGCTTTCGAATCCATGAGATTAATCGAAGCACACTTCGGCATCGACGTAACAACTCCGCCGGAGCAACTCACCCGTCTCTATGACTCCGTTTTTGATACTTTTGACGTAGACGGAAGCGGCACCGTTGATCGTGAGGAGTTTAAATCTGAGATGAAGAAGATTATGCTTGCTATTGCTGATGGATTGGGATCTTCTCCTATTCAAATGGTTCTTGAAGATGATTCTCAGAGTCTTCTTCAGAAAGCTGCTGATCTTGAAGCTTCTAAGTACGCTGCCGTTTAATTCACTGTCGTTTTGTTTTGGTGGTTTTTATGTGTTTTGTTGGTATACTTGTAGTTTTTGTAACCTTTGTTGAGAGAAAATAAAATAAAATAAAATTAAACACTGTGAAATGAAATTATTAAAATTTTCATGCCAAATATAAGGTTTCAATATGATTTTAGTCACTTCAAATAGTGTTTTTTATTTTAGTCGTGTAAATTGTTTTGTTTGAATTCAATTCCTACAAATTTAGAAATTGTTGCTTTTAGTTCTCGACTTATATCATTACAACATAAAAATGGAATTTGAATGTATTTGATTTGTTATGCATATGTTTTCTTTTGGATATTTTTTCTTTATATGCTTTAATTTTTTTTATACTCAAGCTTTTCCTGTTATTTAGCTACTACAATTACAATTATTCACCTTAGCGACGAGGGAAGCTATTGGATCATTTGATGAGAATGTAGCGATGATTCGAAACTTTTAATTTCTTAGTTATAAAATGTGGAATTATTGTTTGAAATATGTGAATACAATAATGCACAGTTAAGCGACTTGATGTTTGGTGAGGATGGGGCAGGGGCGGAGCTCCCTTAGGGCCAGGGAGGGCTGTGGCCCGTCCCAAAATTTTCGATTTTAATAGGCATATATGTGTAAATAATTTTGTCAGTTGTTATGGAGAGACCTTTAGATGTTGGTCTCTTGAGATTTGCAGATACTTGGATGCATATCTTCCATTAAAGATGGGGATAACAATATGGCGAATGTTTCAAAATAAAATTCCATTGAAGGACGATTTACTTAAGAGAGGAGTTTTGATCAAATTACAAACAAATTGTGCTTATGGATGCAGAGTAACAGAGATAGCATCACATATTTTCTTTGAATGTAGCTAACACTTGCAGGTATGCTACAAGATCCTTCATTCAAGGTTCTGCATAATGATGCATTGTCAAATTTTCATCAGATGGTAGGGTTGTGGTAAGGTTTGCTTTTCTATGGGTTCCTTGGAAAAGACGGAATGAGAAAATATTTAGAGATAAAGAAAGATATAGCCGGATCATATGTTAGAACTCAACCTTGTTTATTAGGCCTAGAGGGGAAATTAGGGCAACCGGTCCAACAAGTAACTAATGGGCCTAAGAATGTGTACTCACACAAGAGAAAAAAGAATGTTGAAGGGAAAATAAGTTGAGTGATACGCTCGCAAGTGCACAAGTATATCATCGTCATAAAAAGAATATCGTTCACATGGACTAATCAGCAACAAGGTATAATTCGTTTCAAGTAAATTTCTATGAAATATGTATGAAAGAATTATAGTGATGATTATAATGGTTAGGATGGTGATGATGATTATATTGAATTTTTATGATAAAAGCAAACAAATGAATGATGATTTGTTTTTCTTATATTTTTAAAGACCCCAAGATCATGGATTTCACCTATAATATGAATTTCTAATTCTACTTTGAACATGCATTTGTCATGTGAAAACCTTATTTTTAAAAGTAAGTTATACGTTGTAAAGATCTTTCCTCCAAACTACTCTTTGTCACAACAGTTGTCAGTCTCCCCAAGTGCTTGAATTCGACACCTGCACATCCCCAAGCGCATGGTGTGCCCATTACGCTTGGTCATGGAAGATAAAGGATCGAGGTATTGGCTCAACCTCTCGATTCTCAACAATACCTTGAGACTTTCATGACACGTATCTATCTTCTATGATTTCTTATTGGTAATCACAATCAGCATCAACACATGAAGAAAAGAACCTTATAAGACATTACGTTACCACATAATTTCGGAATCTAGCTTCCAAAATTAAAATAGCATCAAAAGAAACTATTAGTTCGAAACCGATTCTAAAATTATGCGTATTCGAAACCTAAATTACAAAGTTTGAAGAGTTTGGGAGCAATATAGGAAGTCAGGAGCGGAATTTTCAAATGTAAAATGAAAGTGAAAATAGAAAGAAATGAAATAATCCTCTAATATTTGTTACCGACTTGAAGCATGAATTGCTAACTTGCTATGTGAACCATGTTTTACTTTATGTAATAAAACATGTATTTAGACAATAAATAGTTTAAATATATATTTTATGTAATCAACCAAGAAATGTTTTATTTTATTTTCTTATATTTAGAATGATATGATGTCGATCAAACTATGAAAGAACCTTTGGGATTTTATGTGAAGTCATTAGAATGTCTAATATGATGTCATTTTTTCTTGCCACTTGTCTTCCATAGATTCCACGGGAAGCCAGAATTATCCTTTTCCAATGTCCATCATTTGCTCTGCCCTCCGTTTCTGTTAGTGGGTTGATAAAGTGTTCCACTAAGTTAGCACTTTTCTATTCTTGTTCACACCATTATTTTCTTGCCTTTTTCCATTTCAAGTTGAAAAGCCCTTCAATTCATAATTCAGTGAAATTTGCAAATTAATTTGGATCGATTTTAAAAATTTATTCGATCTAAAGATAAAGTTATACACAATTCAATTTAATTTTGAATGATTAATTTAATTTATTTTTGGTAGACATGGACAAATATGAGACAGCTATATCTTTTTTTTGGTTAAGCAGTCTATTGCCTAGAAATTTCACCTTTAAAGTGGATAAGTGAGATGATCGAAGTTCAAACTCTAACTCCTTACATGTATAATGCATTGTCCCTGTCAACTGAACTAAGCTCATAGAATACTAATTTACATACCTTTTAGTCCATAAATAAACTATATAATTTAGACAAGATATGATAAATAACATTCTTCACCAACAACATACTACTATACCAATATTTATTTAAGTACTTTCAATCTCTCATTACATTCAACAAATTCACTTTCCTACTTTCTCAACACCACACAAAAAAAAAAATGCTCTACCAAAACAACACAAAAGCCATGATTCATTTCTTGCTACTAGCATCAATGATAGTTGGGATTGGAATGGCAGATTCATCCAAAGATAAAGATGAATGCACAGCACAATTAACAGGGCTAGCATCATGTATCCCTTATGTTGAAGGTCAAGCAAAAACACCAGCACCAGATTGTTGTGGTGGTCTCAAGACATTACTTAAGACCAACAAAAAGTGTTTGTGTCTAATAATTAAAGATCGTAATGATCCTGATTTGGGTGGTTTTGTAATTAATGTTACTCTGGCTTTGAATCTTCCAACTGTTTGTGATTCCCCTGTCAATATCTCAAAATGTCCTGGTAAAGTTTTTATTATGAAATTTTGCAATTTTTTATTCAAGTTACTATATATTACTGCCTCCGATCATTTTTATAAATGATTATGAGTTTAAAGGACATGCACTGTCAATGAAAACAACTACGGTAATAAGAATAGATCAATATGTCATGCCATATTAAGAAAGTGGGGTTAAGTGGGACGAACAAAAATTATGGTGCATAAGCCATGTTTATGCACCGTGCATAAATACTCAAAATTGTTTACCGCACCCCCCAGTTTGCTTAGTGCACCCCCCAGATTTTTAGAAGGTGCCCTAGAAATTTGGGTGATGCGCTAGAAATCTGGGGGTGCGCTAAGCAATATGGGGTGCATTAAGCAATTTTCATTATTTATGCATGGTGCATAAGAAAAAAGCTTATGCACCATAACCACTCCCAGTGGGATGATATGACAGAAAATATGGTTGTTATTGATTGATAATGTAAAATTATTTTATGTTGTGAATGCATATTTTTTTTTGCAAAGAGTATTCAATTTTTAGAAATATTGAGACATTCACTTAAATATTATTATTTCTGATCATTTTTATATGAGAGATTCACTTTTCAAATATATTGATTAATTGAAATATCTAGCTTAAAATATAAACAAAAATATTTAAGTTATTTAATAAATATAAAAAGAATTGGAAATATTATTTTGTTTCATACTCTTATTATATAGAAATAGGTCAATTGATTGTGGGATGTAAAATAACCTTGAGTATTTTTAATTTTTTTTAATGGAATTAGAGCTGCTGCACATGGATCCAAAATCAAAAGAGGCTCAAGTTTTTTATCAATTGAACAATGGCTCCAGCAATATGGCCCCAATCGCTGCACCTAGTCCTTCAGGTAATGATGACAATATTGCTATTAAACTTTGCTTATTATATAGTATGTTCAAGTTTTTAAAATTGTGGTTTCCATTCAAAAAAAAAAATGGTTCCCATTCATTGTGGTTAAAAAAATATAATGTATTTAGTGAAAATTTTGAACAAAAATACGTCACTTTTTTTACTCATTTTTGTTTAGATTTAGGATTAGGAATAGATTGATCATGGCGGTTTGGTTCGATTTTAAGATAAAAAATTATTCGATTCAGAAATGGAATTACATGTGGTTCGATTTTATTTTGGATGACTCATTAAAAAAATACATAATCGCTATTGGAACAAAAAGCGGTTCAATACCGTATGCGACATCACCTTTGGATAAGGAGATATGGTGGCATGGAAATTGAGGCAAGCCAATAAATATTAAACAATTTAAAAAGTATCACAGACAGTATTGTTATTATTATATGCGATTTTGTTTGATTTTGAAAATAATGGAACCTGAAATATTAATTTGATTTTAGCAGTTTTCACAAAAGCATATTTGAATATATCTAATAAAATTCAATTTTAGTCGATTTTCAATTTTTTTTAAAGGAAAAACTTTTTGTTAAGAAAATTTAAGGAGAAGAATTGCAAAAATAAATCTCAACCCTTGTTTACATCAACCATCACCCATGATTTCCACAAAAGAAGAAGATTAAATAACATCATCCTTTAAAATTTTACCATGTGTCGATTCTTGCATTTCTTGTGTAAAAATTTCTTACTAAATAACAATGTTCTTCAAAATATTAATTAAGTACAATCCCATTCAAATGCATTTGATGTTCGGGACATTGCCAATATCTAGGGAAATGGATTTACGGCGATCAACTTTGATGTAGTCAAGATGCAGTTAGTGCATCAAAGTCTTCATATTAAAATTTAACAGTTTAGATTTAAATACAATCTTAATTTTTTAAAACACTAAATTCCAATCTTTAAATTTAAATTGTTCAATCTTGATCGGTTTGTCTTAATTTCATTGACTGTATACAGTCATAGGTTCTGATAATTCATGTTCAGAAACTAGAGATAGTATCATATACTATTAGAGCCTGTTTGATGCGCATGATAGGATAACTGTATCATATCTTGTCTTAATCCAGTGTTTGGTGAACCAACATAATATGATAAGTTAATCATGCAACTTATCAAATTAGGAAAAATTAATAAATAAAAAATCAAAATCTACCGTGGTTGATATAACTTTGTGTATCAAAATAGTACTGCCTTTATTTTCTATATTATAAGAAAAAAATTATTTTTTAAATTTATTAAATAATGATGTATGGTTTTGTTTGAATATTGTTACTAACTACTGAGTTTTTGCTAATAAGAAAGCATGTGTCATTGATTTCTATATTATGTGACTGCAGATGGAGCAAGCAACCAAGCAAGGAGTACTACACAAAAGAATGGTGCATTCAGCAAAGACAAGAGATTGTTTGGGTTAGATGTTTTGGTTATTGGGCTTTCAGTTTGGTTTTTGTTGGTGTCTACGGCTGGGAACTTTTTTATTTAGATGCCAGTGTGAATATTTTGATTCTCTTTTCAAATCTCTTCCCTCTTGAGGAAAAGTTTCATTTCTTGGTACTTACCATTGAAGTTATTGTTTTGTAAGAGTATCCCTAGTATGGTGTAATTTCGTTTTTATTTTACTAAATTATTGTCAAAAAGCGAGGAAATGGAGGTAAAATATGCATGTCTTGTTATTAGTTCATTTGTGTATTTAAAATTAAATATAATTATTTATTGAAATATATGTTAATGTGAAATAGGTTTTTAAACAGACTAATAAGTCATATCAGACTTTTAAAAGACCATATTTAAGTCTAAAAAATAAGTCTATGACAGATCGTAAGCTAAGTTCGGGCCTTCAATTTTTTGACAGATCAGAATCAAACTTGACATATTCTAGCTCGGTCTAACCTATTTTTAGATCTAATAATTATTCGACACTTTTAAACGGAAAGAAGCACACATTTTTTGAGCAAATTAAACTCCAGCAATACAAAAGTGGTATGTGAAGGTTAACCATCTCAAAGTGATCTCTTACAAAATCTTCGAAGACCAAGTTCGCCTCTGATAAGAAAAAATATTCACTATAATTATAATCCTTTGTATAAATAAATAATATAGGATATTGAAACAAAAAAATCAGGATATGAGGTGGACAGTGGGCGGGTTTGGGTCTAAATTTGTCATCCGAGTCAAACCACATAGTCCCGGCCCGCCCATAAAATAGAGTCGTTTTTATGAGTTTGCGGTTTAAATGGGTTATTGAGTGGTTTGATTCGGTTAGAAATAAAAAAATTCAAAAAATAGATAAAATTTAGATTTCGGGAATATGCAACCAGAAATGAGATAATCATGAAACAAACACAAAAGGAAAGTGTTACAAACCCTAAATCAACATAAAAAGTAAGGAAAAAAAACAAAAATCTAAAATAAAATTAAAAATATAACATTTGATTTCAGCGAAGTTAGACAAACAAGATGGAAAAAGATCAAGTTTTGGGTTTCAAAATGATCCATGGTTGTTTCAGTCTCCATGGATTTGAGGTGAAGTGAGAAAGTGTAAAGAGGAGGCAAGAGAAGAGCTTAAAAGTGTGTATATCGCAAAAGGAAAGTGTTAAATGCGGAATTTTGATTTACTAATACGGACGGGTTTCGGGCACCGCCGATCTAGTTTCCTCTACCCGGAGTCGCCCATAACAACTCAGTTCAAACCGAATTTTTCAACCCGCTAACCCGTGTTCCATTATAAACTATTCAAATCTCTATATTTTTTGTAGGTTTTTTTGGATTGAGACGGATTTCGATTTTTTTTGCTTGGCCTTATTCCTAAATAGTATAGGCCACGCTTTTTGGCTAGTAGGACTAGTGTTAGTATAGAAATATGACGCCTGTATATTTTATTCAACACACACGATCAAACAAAATATTATTTTGCAATTAATCTCTTTATCTTCCTACTTTACTTTTCATTAATCCATTAGTTTGTTTAGAAGCTCTCAAAAACATCAAACTTCGTATTGGACAATGGACATTCTTCGAAGGAGTTAAAGAACGCATAAATTTATTCCTCAGCTAAAGTATAAATGTAAATCAAAACCCTCTGCACGAGGTGGTGGATTTGAATACTAATTTGCGTATTCAATCTTTGCATATTTGAATACTAAAAACTATGTATATTTGCATGTCACCATTAGACTATTACCGGATACGAATACGATAATCACAAAATACATATACCCGAAAGTTTCGGTGGAAGTTTAAGAATCATTGTCCAACAATATACATTAGTATTCTTGATTGATATTGGATTAAAATATGGGATCCAAAAAGGTACGTAATCACTACTTATCCGATTTTAGACTCCATGTATCATTAATCCAGGTACATTGTAAATCTTCCTAAGATAAAAAATCAAATTTATGGAATATTTACCAAGTGAAACCATCCTCAACTTGCAAAAAGGCTTCCAAGATTTCTATAGCTTTTCATGAAGAATAGGCTAATCTTACAATGAAAGTTCTTTTTGAAAATTACTAGACCATAGTATGAATACTTTTTGACAAGGTTTAGGTTACTAGCTAGCTTAATGGGATATTTGTAACCAATTTTGGATTACCTTGATGGAAGCAATGCAAGTTAACATAGCTATGACACAAAACAGCAATTATATGTTTGCTAGTAAATAAGTAAAATCAATCAAAGAAAAATGATCTTTAGAGAAAGAGAAGGGAGGTGGAGGATCGTAAAGAATTGTTCAATGAAGAAGATTGGAAGGTGTTGTATAGCGGAAGTGAGCAATGAAACCCTATGTATAAGCGATATTCCATAAATGAAAATTGAAAAGAAACTTAGTGATCATATTAAGAGGGAAAAAAGTTCATTACTAGCTAGTTTTCTCGTTGCTATATTTAGTAAGAGAATTAGAGAGAAATTTCATTTTTTTGTTGATTAAATTTTTTGACATAGTATCTAAAACCACTCCAACATATACTTCACATTAATTCATTTGATTTCCACTTTCTTGTCACGCACAATATTTTAAAACAATATGTTCAACTGTTATTCAAAGTTGGACTCATAACAGGGGAGGGTAAATGAGACTTTTCTTTCTTGTCGAGAAAGGGTAGGTCCACATAAATTTAGGTCTCATTGTGGGAAACATTTTCGGTTTTTTGCCTGCTAAGAAAATACGCGGCTCGTTTGTATCATTTGTCCTTTTTTGCTCTATTATTCTTATATTTCGGTTTTTTTTCTTTTTTAATTACATTTTATTTCTATATATCGTAGATTTCATTTGTTCTCTCTCTATATATATTATATCGTTTTATTGTATCCGCCTCCTTTAAAACCCTTTGAAGGGCGACAAAGGAGAGAAATGGATTACGCAGCTATGGACAGTGCTTCTGGCTTAGACTCCGGTAATCGCCATAAATTCATTTTCAATAATTTTATTTTGATTATGTATCTCCTTGTCCATTTCTTCTCCATCTTGTTTGTCTTCTAATTTTCTTTCTTTTGGTAGTTGTGAAAGATAATCTATCCGCCCAACTTTGGTGTATATGTAGCGGATCTGTATACATCCCTGAGATTGGGGAGAAAGTTTTATACTTCCCTCAAGGACACATGGAGCAGGTTCTATCTTCTTTTTAATTTTTTATATTATGAACTTATCATGTTTTTCAGTGTGAAGATCGTTATATCATTTTACTGAAAAAATAAGGGCTTAAAATACATAAGTGGCTATTAGTTGGTTCAATCGTGATTAGCGCTGAACTTGATAGGGAGGATCATAGTTCGATCCCCGCAATTGAGATCGGGCGGGGCTGGAACCACTTGATGCCAAAACCGACCTCCAAACCAGATTAAACTGGTGGTAAAAGAAAAAAAAATCCAATTTGTGTTTGTATAATTTTAATATTTGTTAAAATATCAACAAATAAAAAATAAATTGGATTTCAAAAAGTTAAATATTGTCTAAATAATTCTAATATGTGTAGATTTATTTTATTTGAATATCAATTTCAAGATTCTCAATAACAATACACTGGTGATTGTAATTGTTCAGCTTGTGTTCTAGCACGCCTTGTGCCTAGATCACTGTTAATAAATTTTTGCCGCTCCAAAAAAAAACACACTCCTAAAACATATTCATTGTACATTAGTCACATTGAAAATGAATTGTTATTTTCTTTTTTAACATAAAAAATATATTGAATTTTGATTTTATATTAAAATTTGGTCAATTTTTTATGCCAAAATTTTAATGTACATAGCTGTTTTTATCTATTATTCAAAGAAAAATTAAAATATTAAAGATTTGGTCATCAATTCTTTTTATTTTATCGTTTTTTTATTGAAAAAATAGTGTATTTGTACAGTCTAGTTGACTTTTATGGTATACTTTTAAATACATGAAGAAAAAAAATAACCCAGTCAAATCAATTAATACAACAACTATAACATTTTTTTTAATCTATAAATTTAGAGAAACTATAATATTTTATCTATTATTTTTAGAGGTCAAATTTTATCACCTTTTTTATTTAACGTTTTACTATTATAAATGAATTTTTAATACTTATAAAAAATTAATATTTCCCTTTTGAGCTAATGATGCATTTATTTTATGTTATAAACTGTATTTGTATGCATAATTATTATTCTTTTTGGACAAAATATTTGTACATTAATTTTTTAATAAGTACCAAGTTTACGTATACACATTTTGAATAGGATTACCTCAAGTAAAGAGAACTTATAAAATTTGTACCAAAAATTAAAGAGAACTTATAAAAAAAATCAGAAACCAAATATAAATATATATTTTCCTTCAAAGATCTAGAAAAGACTAAAAATGGTTCAATGAATTAGTAAAAAAAAACCATTTGTAAGAATAAAATATTCAATGAATAGTACATTAATAAAAATATTCAATGTATCTTTCTTGTTTTATCTCTCTTTTTATCTATTATAGGGAGTATCAAAGTTTTTTATCGTATTTCTCCTCTAATTTTAACTTTTAAATTATTTTCTTTACAAATTTATTATTATTTATCTAAATAATTAAATTTTATGATTTATTACCAAGTTTAATTTTATTTTAAATTTAAGTTTAATCATTATTCAATATTTAAATCAAATCTGAGTCAAAAAAATATTTAAGTCAAATCTAATATAGTCCTTAATCAGTAATAAACTTATCTTAATTCAATTACACATAAAAAAAATTGTAATTAAAATAAAATTAAAATACTAAAAAATATCATAAATTTTTATTCAAACTTTATGATTAATTTTCACGAAGGTTGCCTGTGATATTTGTTAAAGAAAAGATAGTGTCCACAAGTCTAATTTTAGAGAGATTATCGGTCGGCCTTCCCAATGGCAAAACCAGCAAAGTCATACAAGGCGGCCAAATATAAATAAAATAGAAAATATTTTTTATTAACTATATTTTTACGATTTTTGTTTTGTTGGCAAAATTTTATGTGTAGTTACAATAAATATCAAAAATATTAAAATAAGATGAATAAATTATCTGTCAAATATTTTTTTTATCTTTCATATTTCTACCTTTTGTCTACACCAACCTTTGCCTCGGCCCTAGGACTTCCAACCTTTTTGTCAGCGAAACATAAAATAAAATAAAAAAATAAAAAAGGAAAAATTATATTAAAATATTACATGACTTTTTTATATTTATTTTAATATTATCTGCCAATCTATAGTTTTTAAGAAAAGGAGGTTTTAATAATTTCAATATCATTAAAATATAAATACAAAGTCTAATTAAGAATTATTTTTAAAAATTCGATTGTAAGGGGAGATTATAAACCACAAAGCTTCAATACTCAAAACTTTTCCGTTGCCCTTTTGGAGATTTTTTTTGTTTGACTGTTGTTTGTGCCCATTTCCTTGGTTTAGTTACTTTTACTCTAGACTAGATTTTATGGTTTGCTTTATTTTCTATTATTGAATTAGTATTTGATTGCATAGCATTCTTTATGTTCTTTAATATTAGAAAAAAAATACATTTTAGATTAAAAAATTGTTGTATTTGATCTATAATGTAGACTATATATATTTTATAATAAAATCAAAAAAATATTATATTAAAGACTAATGAGAATATTGGCTTTGCCGAATTTATAATTAGTTTTAGCATCTCTTATACTCTATTTATTTTTAAATCAATATTTTTCCGTTAATTAATAAAATGTTATGAAAAGGAATGGCTATTTGCTGTTATATATGATCATGTATATATATTATACTATTGTATAAAATGTTACCAATTACTACTATTTTATGGTCTAATCTATTTTACTTTTATGTGCCTAATGATGGAAATTTGGAATAGGTCGCACTGTACCACACTACTAAAAATATGTTATTTTCCTGCGGATTTTGTTGCAGAAAAAAATCCGCAGGTATTCCTAAGGAATTTCCTGCGGATTATGTGACTAAGAAACATTTCCTGCGGATTCTGTATTTTCAGGAAAATCCGCAGGTATTCCTAAGGAATTTCCTGCGGATTATGTGACTAAGAAACATTTCCTGCGGATTTTGTATTTTCAGGAAAATCCGCAGGTATTCCTGAGGATTTTCCTGCGGATTTTGGCACTAAGAAGAATTTCCTGCGGATTTCTTTTTTTTAAAATCTTTTTATTAGCTATAATTTTTTTATTAGCTATAATAATAATAATATAATAATAATAAAATGATAAAATAAAATTTATTTAAATTCAGATCAATGCCTTTCAAGTTTCAAACAAAATTAAAATAACTTCTTAATTCTTTTCATCAAGCAGAAACCTTTTCATCCTGAAAATTCAAAATCTCATCAACTACCTCAACCTCACTCTCATCGCGAAACTCTTCAAAACTATGAAAATCTCATCAACGATTTCAACCTCGATTTCAATCGCGAAACCCTAGCACGACCTCAATCTCACCGCGAAACCAAATCCTTCTCCGGTGAAACTCATCTCCGTCATCAGAAGCACATCGAGAAAGTCGAAATCACCAATCAGCGCCGCCGTCGACCTTTTTATCACCGCCATGTGGAGTACCTCTATTTCTAGGGTTCGGTCTCCTTCTCTATTGTGGTACGATTTCGTTTTGTTTCCCTTTTCCGAATTCCAGATCTGAATTTCTGGTTTCACTACAAGATTTTCTGGTTCCGTATCTGAAATTTTAAAACCTTCTATCTCACTTTTAAATTTAACAATAATCGCTTTTGACTACAATCGTTGAAAGATAACTCTGATTTGCTCGATTGTGTGCATATTGAGATTTGAGAGCATAGATGATGAAAAATTATTAGGTTTTATTGTTGCTTTCTTTCATTCATCTGAATCTTACCCTAGTTCAGTCATGAAACAATTGATTCATAGAAATGTTAGTTTACATGATTGTTAGTTCGTACAATTTTCTGGTTATTCATAGCTTTTTCAATTAGTATCTGTCCTTTTTTTTTTAATTACAGTAGTTTTTTTCTTTCTCCTACGTCATGAATGTGGAAAAGAAACTGATATTGTTGCAGCAGAACAAATATATACTAGCTATTATTCTCCATTCATATCATAATTAATTTATCCTTTATTAAGATGTTGTCTCTTTTACATGTTGTTTTCCCTGTAATGTTTGTGGCTCATTTTAGTTATACTATCTGTTTGTGTAGTGGATTCATAAAAGTGCAAATCCTATTCCTGCAAATGCCAGACATTAATCGAGGGTATTTCCTAAATGAATGCCTTTATGTTTCATAGTTAGTATATCTATTCAATTTTGGTATAGTATTCATTGTTTTCCTTGTTTTGGCTTGTAGCAGCTGAAAATATAGGTTTTGATAATCTGAAATCACCAATGGTTATACCTTCACCTACCGTTAGAGACCGTGTGCTGAAAGAACTGTTTATTGAAGGTACATAGATCTTCAACTATGTGTGACTTTAAGTGTAGTTACACTGATCATATATATGAATTAAATCATTCCCTTAATGCGCTTCGTATTTTAACATTACAAAGCTATGGCATTTAATTCTTCTGCTTATATATGTTCCACAATGAATGAATGTTCCACAATGCATATATGTCTCAGAATGACTGTTTCTGCTATATGAATGAATGAATGCATTCACCAGATTTAGCTTTGTTATTTATAGTTTTATAATTGACATTTCATTTTTAAATATTGATCCCTTGTAAGAATGTAGGAACTGTGTATGGAGGATCAAAGAAAAGGCTTATGTTAATGAGTAAGTTATCTTTCTCTTACTTCTTATATGCTTCCAAAGAGCAAACTCACTGATACAATTATTCTCTTGATAATATATTTTGATGTAGGTCTGGCTTTCTAGAATAGCATGAATACCTAGGGTAAGTAAAATTGATACCTTCGTGGCTCTAGTTCTGTTGTTGCCTTGTATGCATGTATTCATGTATTTGCTATCTTCCTTGTTGAAGCCGATGGAGTTGGTGATTTGAAGCTGATGAAGCTTCACTTTTCTCTTTTTAGAAACAGCAACAAGTGCAATCTCTCTAATTTGTGGATAGGGTATGTTTTTTTAGGTGAATGGTCTTTTCTATTATTGCAATATGCAACTGATACATATAGTTGCATTGTATTTTTAATGCTAATCATGGTCATGTGATGAAATCTTATTTTCTAATGACTCTATGCAGATGGCTAACTTTCACAAATAGTAAGTAAAACTACAATTTAGTTGGGCATCTCTTTTCCTCGTCATTAATTGATTTTCAATATCCTTGGATTTGTCTTTATGATGTACATTTGGTGTGTTTATGCAGGTGGATATCATATACAGTTGCAATGAAACACGGACACGGATCATATAGTTAAGCATCTCTTTTCCTCATCATTAATTGAGTCAAGTAACAAAGTAGTTAGTCATATATTGTGTTCCATAATTAATAATTTAATGTTATTTGAGATGTGAACTTCATGGATTGATTCCCTAAACAAACTTTTACTTCATGAATAGGGCTTATTACTTGCTGGTAGCTTATGTGATGCAGTGGAAAAATAAGTTGGATGCTGCTTCAATTGCTTCAATAGGACAACGAGGAATTCCGCGTTATGTACCTTGAAAGACCAATGGGAACTCTCTAGTAGACGGAACCGTTTAGTTTCATTGTTTTATGAATTTCCCTGTTTGAAAATGTAATTTTTCTTGCTTGAAAATGCTATTGCATTTGAGGCAATTTGCTTGAAGGAGCTAAAGAAGTTTAGCCTAAGTTACAGATGTAATTTTGTTACAAGCTTTCGGTATTTGATGGACTTGTAGATGTAAGGGATACTTACTATTGATTGAGTTTTTGTTATAGAATTGTCTTGGTTTATTAAAATAGATCCAATTTTATTAGTTTTTATTAACTTTGGATCTCACAAAACTAATCTAGGTGATTCCCAATCAGCAGAATTTCGTAAAAAAAATAATAAAAAATCAGTAGAATTTACTGCGGATTTTCCTGCGGAAATATGCTTCCTGCGGAATTTCCTGCGGGTTTTACTGCGGAAACAGATTTTCTTGCGAAATACCCTGCCGAATTACCTGCGGATTATTGCAGGAATGTTTGCTGCGGTTTTTTTCTCATTTTCTGCAGAAAATTCCGTAGGAAAGTTTCCTGCGGATTTGAAAACCGCAGCAAACAATTACCTACGAAGGTTTTAGCTGGGAACCAAAATCCGCAGGAAACACGTTTCCTGCGGATTTTTTGCCCAAATCCGCAGGAAATAGGCAGATTTCTAGTAGTGCCATCAACAAGAATCCAACTTTGGATTGCCCTGGAAACTTTTATGCCTTGTCATTAATGTTCAGTTAAAGGTAGTGTCATCTTTATATAAGGGTATTGTTTTTATCAACTAAAAATGTTTAACTAATGTTACAAATATATAACATTAGTTGGTTTTATTGGTATTGGTATTGTAGGTGCTTGGTAACATAGATGAGCTTTTCCCTCTGGTAACATTAATTCCGTTGCAGGTTAGAACTTTTCAATGAGTTAAATTATTTTAGCCACTATCTATTCATATAAGCAAGTATGCAATGATGTCCTACACAATATTGATAGTTAGAATTACATTGAATTTTATTATTTTTTAAATTAAATTATTATTAATTTTAATATATCAGTGTTTGTGTTGTACTTTCGTGAGCTATATATGTTATATGAACAATTTTTTATAAACAAAAATACGACACTCGTATTCAGCCTCTCTCTATTAAAAAGTATTAAAAAAATTAAAAAAGTGGTGTTCAAATAACATTTTTCATAAAAATATATGTTTTTAGTCTATACAACTACTTTTAATATTTTGGTAATGATAAAAACACTCATTTTTGTAGAAAGCAAGTACTAAAAATGGTCGAAACATTTATAGGAATTAGCACTAAACCTAAAATATTTGTAATTTTATTGGATAAAAATGAAATATTTTTTTAAATATTTTTATGATTATTGCTCTGAATGATATATTACAGCAACAAGAGCTTATGGTAGAGGACAATCATCCACGTGATGATAGTCTTAATGAAGTCTATTCTTTTTCAAAGATGTTGACTTCAACAGAAGCAAGTACACATGCTGCTGGACTTTATATTCCAAAGGAACATGCAGATAGATGCTTCCCCTCACTGGTTTGTTTTGGTTGATTGTGTCTCAATTCGACCTTTAGAGTAGAGTCCTATGAAGCACCGACACCTCTAGGAGGTGGCGTGTCGCGGTGTCCGACACGCGTCGGTGTCGACACTTGTATGACACTCATACGACACCTGTCGGAATAGTCAACCAAGTTTCACCAAAAAAATAATTTCGTTTTCTTGCTTTGACACTCTAAAAAAGTTAAATATGTATTGAAACAATATTATCAATGAAGAATTAAACATATTAATTTTGATTAGAATATTTTTAATTTTTTTTACTAAAAAATCGATAAATAAAATCAAATTTTATCCTATATATAGCGGTGTCGGTGTCCTTTGTTTTTTACATTATCGGTGTCGGAGTGTCGCGGTGTCCGTGTCAGAGTCCGTGCTTCATAGGTAGAGTCTGTTTGATTTTATGGGAAAAAAGTGGAAAGAAAGAAAATTACGCAAATCAACTAATGAATTTGAAGTAACTCTAATCCAAGTTCATTTATTGGTTTGCGTAATTTTTCCTCCCTCTTTATTCCATCGTACCAAACGGACTATTAATTTGACAATGTTATTCTATTTATATATAGATAAGACATTAATTGTTATTATCAACCGTATTTTTTACACATGTATCCAACTAAATTCCATCATAGTGTCATATGATGCGATTCAATTAAAATATCTCTACAAATATTGATTTGAGATTGGATACATATGTAAAAAAAAAAATAATAATTATACTAACAATGTTTGTTAAATATACACCATCAGAGTTTAGATTTTCACCAAGAATTTGTCCTTTTTCTGTATGAATTTTTGGTTTGTTTTAA
This sequence comes from Trifolium repens, assembly GCA_030408175.1. NCBI lineage: Eukaryota > Viridiplantae > Streptophyta > Magnoliopsida > Fabales > Fabaceae > Trifolium > Trifolium repens. Next base: position 13,399,522 of record CP125850.1, read on the forward strand.
TTCGTTACTTTGTTATAGGATATGACTGTTCAACCACCAATGCAAGATCTAGTGGTGAAGGACTTGCATGGAATTGAGTGGAATTTTCGACACATTTACTGTGGTAAGTTTTAAGTTATTTTATTTCAAATATTTACCTACTTTTGTTAACATAGTAGTTTTTTTAAGGCATCAACACAAAAGGGTCTATCATAATTATAGTAAATTTTGAGTATATTTTTGTTGAAGTGTGTTTGATGTCTGTCCCACATTGCAATCATGTGTCTTATAATTATATTTTAGAGTCTATGATTGGCCTCTGTAACTGTAACTACCATTCATACACAATTGCAACTATATCAATATCAATGTTTTTTTTTACCGTAACAACTATATCGATGATTAAACATACTATTTCATCCCATAATTGAAATCAATAAAAAAATTCTAAGTTATGTATTCCTTATCATGAAATACAGATCATCAGAGAGCTCATTTCCTTACAAGTGGTTGGAGCACGTTCGTAAATTCTAAAAAACTTGTTCCTGGAGATTCATGCATTTTCGTCAGGTTCTCTCTTTATCTTCTTGTTTTGTTTCTTGATAAAGCAATTTTGATAGTAATACCGCTCGCTAACATTAATGTCTATTTTATAATAACTCTGTTGTGAGATATGAACATTACAACTTGACATCACAAAATCAAGTTCTTTCCATTGAACATCGAAAAATAATTCTTGTTCAATTACGAACATCAAGTTTTTAAATTATTTGATTATGTATCTCAAACTATAAATTCTTTGTGATTAACAATTTTATGTATCTAGCAATAACATTACCAATTTTGTATACATTAAGTTCATATCATAGCTAGAAATTAGCAATAACTTGGACAATATATACTTATTATATGCTATTGCAGAGGAGAGAATGGTGAAATTGGTATTGGGATTCGTCGAGCAATGAAACAACATAGTGATATAGGGAAAACATTGTCTCCACTTGGAGCAATGTGTGTTGCTTCTCATGCTGTCACTACAGGAACTATGTTCCTTGTCCAGTACTACCCTTGGTGAGTTATTGATATTTTTGTTTGAAATTTTAATGAAACCTAATAAAAATAATTTTTAAATTATTCACTAATTATATTTTCATAAGAGACCAAATTCAGTTTCTATATTGTAATATATGAGGACTAATTTATGCCATGTATGAAAATATTAGAGACAAATTTGGTATTACTTTATGTCATAGATTAAATTAGGCCGGAAAAAAATTGTGAGGGAGAAAAATGAGTTTATGAACAGAATTTTATTAACACATATATCTCATGTAGGATTGCTCCCTTTGAGTTTATGATCCCTCTGAAAACTTATGTTGAGTCTGTTGAAAGAGACTACTTCATTGGAGCGAGAGTTCGCAATTTGTACGAAGTTGAAGGATATGCAAAAAGGTAAACCACACTACCAAATTATTTTGGCTGAGTCATGAACTATTTTATGAAAAGCTCTGACAATACATTTTTTAAATATACCTTAAAAAAAATAAACCTTCTTTTGGTATGCAGATTTCATGTTATAAATTGTAACACTGTTTCACACAATTTGTATTTAGGACGGCCTAATCTAAAATGTGTAGCTAAAATCCTTTTAAGTGACTTTTTAACTTTACCAATATGACAAGTCCGATCAATATTTAATGGCCCAAATTTAAAACTATGTGAAAATTTTATGCTTTTTTACTGCAGCAAAACTCAATCCCTTATTCTGCAACTGAAATTTAAATTGAATCCACTAAATAATGTGGATTTCACATAAATTTGGCGGGGCTTATAAATTTTATCTAATAAAAAACAATAGTGTAATGCTATCAATTTTATTATTTTATTTGGTAATAGATACATCTATGCCCAAAATTGTTTATGATATTTGGTTGTCTATATGAAACTATTTATAATAATATATCTTTTTTTTTATTATTTTTTTTTAATATTTAGATATGGTACAATTGTTGGTAGTGAAGATATTGATCCCATTAGGTGGCCTGGATCTGAATGGAGATGTATCAAGGTAAAATCAAATACCTTACTAACCATTAGAAGTAGCCTGAAGATTTTATTAATACATTTTATTTTATCTTGATTGATTTATATAAATTTAATTACTTCTCCTCTTAGGTGCAATGGGATTCCATACCACCAAATACTTCTACACAACTTGAAAGGGTTTGTCCTTGGTGGATTGAGCCTTTAATCAAATTGAGTCTCTTGGCCACGGGAAGAGATTCGGGATTTTGGGTAGGATTAGGATTAATTCTTGTAACCCAATTGAGAATTTCTTGTAAAGTGACTTCTTTGATCTAGTGGAACGGAGAGTTGCTCTCTCCCCCAGACGTAGGTTAATTAACACCGAACTGGGTAAACAATATTATTGTGTTCTTTTCTTCTTGTCGTGTTTATTGTTTGGATTATTGCATCATCATCTCTATCGTCCTTATATTTGGTTGCTTGTTTCGCTTGCCCCACACATCAATTTTATTATTGGTGTGAGTTTTTCGTCGAATTCACAACAATTGGCGCCCACCGTGGGGCAAGGGGATCAGTCGATTCAAGTACCATCGGTTTGAAGGGAGATACTGAGAGGTTCACCGGGAGTAACGACTACAGGTTGTGGAAGGTGAAGATGAGGGCGGTTTTAATTCAAAACAAGTGTTGAGGCGTTGAAGGGAGAAACACGATTGGATAGGTCTTGCTTATCACAAGGGGATGGTTGGTGTACTTTGGTGGAAACTCAGTTTGAGGTGGAGTCTTCTAAGAGTGGGAGGCTGTCAACATTGACTCTCAGGTATCTAATCGGAGATAGGGATGAGAGTGGTTGTGTTGAACCAAAGGGGTGTAACCATGGAGACCTTGTGGGAAACGTTTCAATTGTGGCTGAAGAAGTGCAAGACCTTGAGAGGATCTTCAGGAGGCAATTGAAAGCAACCTTGATCAAACTTGAGAACTTGTGAGACTGCTGGAGGTAGTTGGATACAAGGGGAGTTTGATGTTGCAGCTTGTGGAACCACCTAAAATTCCAAGGTTGGTTTGGAGCCAAGTAAAACTTCGAGAGTACGGAAGGCATTCCGGGGGGTCGAAGGGTGGTGAGGCTTGTAGGGCTATCCTAAAAATCCGTGGATAGTCGGAGGCAAGCAATTCTTCAGGAGGACGGAAAAGGCATAATCCGGGGGCTGAAGAGGGTACGGTGGAGCTTGTAGGGTTGTCCTAAAATTCCATGGACAATTGGAGGCAAGCGTTTCTTCGAGAGGACGGAACTGATCACTCCGGGGGTCGAAGAGGGGGTGGTGAAGCTTGTTAGCTATCTAAAATCCGATGATAGTGGGGAGCAAGCGTTTCTTCAGGGGGTTACGGACTTGACCGGTCCGGAGTCTGAAGAGGGAGGCGGTGAATCTTGTGGCTACCAAAAATCCTATGGTAGTGGGAGGCAAGATCTTCATGAGAGCGGAAGGCATTCCGAGGATGAAGAAAAAGGAGGTAATGCTTGCGGGAAGCAAGTGGAGGCTAACGCCTAGGTCATGGACTTGGCCGGTGATCTTGGATGGAGGTTCAAGATGGAGAGAGCACGGTGGTTGATTGGATCACCATCGATTTGAAGGCAAGGTGGAGAATTGTTGGATATGCCTTAAAATCTCAGTAACAAGAAGTCAGAAAATCCTGGAAAAATCTGTGGAGATTTTTGTGGAAAATATATTTTCTTGGAGGATACTCTGACTTGGATTTGTTTTGTTTTAAAATAGATTGTGTTTGTTTTTAAATAGGATATATTTAAAAATAATGTGAGATTTGGTTTTATTTTAAAAGATTGCTTTTAAAATAATAGGCATATATTTTTCTATAAATAGAGAGTGCTTTGTTCATAGAAAAATAAGAGAGCAAACATGTAAGGGGTTTGTGATACACCTTGGGTAGACTAGGTCAAATTGAGTCTCTTGGCCACGGGAAGAGATTCGGGATTTTGGGTAGGATTAGGATTAATTCTTGTAACCCAATTGAGAATTTCTTGTAAAGTGACTTCTTTGATCTAGTGGAACGGAGAGTTGCTCTCTCCCCCAGACGTAGGTTAATTAACACCGAACTGGGTAAACAATATTATTGTGTTCTTTTCTTCTTGTCGTGTTTATTGTTTGGATTATTGCATCATCATCTCTATCGTCCTTATATTTGGTTGCTTGTTTCGCTTGCCCCACACATCAATTTTATTATTGGTGTGAGTTTTTCGTCGAATTCACAACAGGATCTTCCAAGATTAAGGGCTTTTCTAAGGGTAAGTTTTTTTATATTCATTTCTCAAATTTTAGATGTTTTGATGTTAAATTTCTTGTTTTTGCTAATAAATATGCTATGTTTACTATAAGTATTGAAATAGTTGAATTCTCTTATTGTTATCAGATATTGGGAGTTCAACCAAGGCTGACTATCACTTAGTTGATATGGAAGTGCAAGGTCAAAAACATTACAATACTAGAAATGTTGAAAATTCAATTTTCTTCATTTTTGCTTTCTTTATATTACTTTGTTTTTTTATGTTTGTGATTTTTGTTTTTCATCCTCTTCTGTAATTCTTTATTTTATTAGACAAGCCTGGATATTATGTTAAAAATAAATTAAAAGAAGAAAGGTGGAAAGGATTGAGTGATGAAACAAGGATTAGTTCTATGCTACACAAACAAAAGTAGATTTTGTGTCATGCACAAGTTTACTTTTGTGGATAAACTAATAAGTCTCAACTTTTAAATTGAAGGATATTGATTTGTGTTTTGAATTATGTTTAGTTATAATGATCTTTTTCAAAATTTTATTAATTAGAAGTGTATATTTGTGTTTCGTGAGTTTAGCTCAGTTAGCAGATATATTATATTATATATGTAGGGAATCGGAATTCGAACTTCGGTCATTCCACTTATCCATATCTTAAGGGTGGAATTTCTCATCAAACTATGTTTTTTAATCGTCGTTGAATCCACCCGAGTATTATCGATGCTTGAGCTATCGAAAGTCTCTCTTAAGAATTCCTCAAGATATGCTTCACTCACCTCCTCAAACAATTAATTTAGCATACATTTGTCACTACTATATATAATGCCATTTTATAAAGGTTTGAGTTTGGGTATGTTGTGATACAAAGTCAATCTACATAATTGTAGCTTTATGTACTTGATATTTATTGGGCGTTAACCCTCGTTCTTAGAATGAAGGGGCCTTGAAATAATCTTTTTTTTATAAGTGGCTTTGAAATAATCTAAAGTTTGATAAGGAGATAAGTAAATTAAAGTCTGATAAAAAATCATTTTTTTCAAAAATAGAACTCAATTTTTTTCAAATTTCATCGTATAAAAAATTTATTAACCATTTGAGCGCAATTACTTAATTTTTAATAATTCATCATCCTCTTTAAAATAGTGCCACTTTAGGAAGATTTTTTTTTTCAAAATGAATATTCAAGGTAAAATTATTATTTTACTTTCGATTGTACCCTCTAATTAATTGAGTTTATACTACTTCCAAAACATTAGTTTAATAAAATTGTCATGTCTTTTGACAACTGTGTTGCATTCTTAATTTGTAGGTAAAAACCTTGAACGATGCTCATTTTAAAACGGAAGAAGTAATAATACAAATCTTTAATGTTTTAAAAAAAGTTAATTATTATTTCTAAATTTATAAAAATTAATTTTTAAAAGTTTTAAAAATATCAAACAAATAGGACTAATATAAACCTACACGTTTTTCATCTATTTAGTTTGACACTAACTTTAGGAAGAATATTATAAAAACAAAACTAATCTATTTATTTGTGAGGAAAAGTCTATTCTGCAAGAATAATAGTGCTTATAACTTATAGTTTCCTATGACAAAGAAAAAAACTGTGACAGCTAACATAGCAATGGGAGACGTCGGGATAAACTAGCTTATATTTTAACTATCATTAGTATATTTTTTTGACAAAAATGATTAGTATATTTAAACGAAAATGCTAAATAGTGCTTCTAGGGGCATTAGTTAAAAAAACAAATATAGTAAAGTTTCCTTGAAACTTGTGTAATCAACCTCTAAAAAATATAAAGTATTATTTTTTATGCAAAATTTTCTCTTTTTGGTATGCTTAACTAGTGCCCGAGCATGACCCATATTTAAATATAAATATAATTACTTATTTGATTAATATGTTCTTATGAAGTATATTTTTAATTAGCTAATAAGTCATGACAGACTTTCAAAAAACCAAACACAACCTTTCAATATTGCTCTTTTGGCTCCCAAGGCTTGCAAACTAATGAAATTACCCTAGGGTATTTCGGAACCTAGGGTCCAAAATTAAGTAATTTCAAAATGTAAATTTCGAAGTTAGATTTTTTTATTTTATTCATATTTTGTGTCTCAAATATTCAACCGTTTTGGAATCCAGTATATCCCACTCTACAGAGCAGGGCCTCTGACCTCGACATATCTGTTTCATAGGCCCAGGGCACCCCTACAGAGCAGGGCCTCTATTTTACAGGGACCTCAATATTTCTGTTTCAGGCCCACAATCCATTCAACAACAAACAAAACCAATGTTAGTAATGTGGCTCTATTTTTTGGTTTACGTTTGTAGTAATGTGCTGAATAATATAATATATACACTTGCTTTAAGCTTTCTTTCTATTTCTATTTTTTTTTCTCAAAGAAATACACTTGGCTTAAGCTTTCTTTTTTTTCTTTTTGTTTTTTTTTTTATAAAAAAATGGTATATTAAATGTAGCCCTTAAGTGATATATCTTGTACACACTTAAGCTTTATACTTTATTTTTTTTCTTCTTGTGTTTTATTAATATTAAGTACTAATATTAAAGAAAGAGACTTTGTTGATTCATTTTTTTTATATGGAAATTTTAGTAAGAAAGGAATATAGATTCTTTTAAATGATTCATCATTATTAGAACTCATGATCTATTTGAATGTATATATATTTTGAGATATTTATTTGAAAATATTTCAATTTTTTTTTAAAAGTTTTTTTTATTACACATGAAGAAGAGTTAAGATAAGAGACTTGTACAATACTAACAGTGTGATAATTTTTTTTAAGTAGCTAAAAGATTCAGTGTTATAAAAATTAGACTGGACATTGAACCAATGATAGTATTGGATTACTGGTTCATTAGTTAAACCACAATAGCGCAGGTTGGTTATCTCAAAATTCTTTATAATTGACGTTAGCAATAATAAAGAATCTTGCTTTGCACTTGGTATGAGGTGGCAATTGATTCACTAAAATTTAGTTGCCGTGCTCTATAGAACCAACGTTGGCTAACTTTAACTCACATTTATTATACTATTATTTTATATCTACAACCACCATATTATATAATTACAAATAAAAAAATATAAATATGTAAGGTCAAGATTTGATTTTTATAATCAACCACCATTAAAGTAAGAACTATAAATTCCTTAAATCCTACAAATCACTTTGGACCCACAAAAAGTTATTTAATTTACTCACTTAGTATACTCGCACTAAAGATGCTCTAAGTCAATACTCAAATTGTATGACTAAACAAGATAGTTACTTTTCATATTTTTTTAAATAAAAGAATTTGTCAACGCCAAGAGTGAAACTTTACTTGAAGTCAACGCCCATACTTATCTTAGACGAAGAAAGCTAAATAATTTTTTATACTAGTTACTCAAAAGCTTTACATGAAGTTGACTTTATAGAAATATATGTTATTTTTTTTGTATCTTTAAAGGCACTAGTAAGTATGACCTTTTTTATTGTATTTTTCTCCAAATTAAATATTATCTTCATATTGAATTGTTGCAGTAACTTCTTTAAAAATAAAATCCACAAGTTTTTTTATATGTGTAGAATCACACTTCTTTCCAATATCTTTAAGTTTTTTGATATAAACAAGAATGAAATACCACAACATCTATAACTAGCAAAATACATTAATGTCTTTAACTTAAGATATGATTTTTCATGACCTTGTTCCTAATTTTCTCTAGGCATGATAAATGACATGATCTATGCTCACATAAAGTGGCATCTCAACCATTTTAGTACATAACAAATCAAATTGTTTTAATACATGTATTTAAGTCTCCTAATGCACACAATCTTTTTTAAATAATACATTTGCAATTTCAAACAAACTTTGCACATCAAACACATAAAATTGGTATGATATTTCTTAGGAAAAATTACTTTTTTTAATAAAAATAATTAATTTGAAAAAATGAAAAATGTTAAAAAAAATAAATGTTACAAACTTTGTACATCTAACAATTGATGTTTTTTTATTCGATGATATTGTAAACCTTTGTAGTTTTTTTTTTTTTGCACTTTTTGTGCAGAAGAGACTTCGGCTCTGTTTGGTAAAAATAGCGGTTGGCTGATAAGCTAGCTTATGGCTGATGGCTGATAGCTTATAGCTGATAGCTTATGGCTGATGACTTATGGCTGATAAGCTAATTGAAGTGTTTGGTAAAATTAGCGGTTAACTAGTTGATAAGTGTAAAATGACATAAAAGGGTATTGTTATTTCATAATAAAATTTATATCAAATTCATATTTAATATGCTTAAAAGAATTTTTAAAAAATTATAATAGAATTTTAAAATTAAATTTACTAATAGAATATTTTTTTATTATTAAATTAATTTTTAGTTCCTTGAAATTTAATTTTCTAAAATCATGGTTTTTCTAAAAATTAACAGTAAAATATTGAATGTTTATTATTATTTTTTAGGAAACAATAATAATAAGGGTATATTATTTTATTTTATTTTTGAATCAAGGGTGTACTATAATTATTTTTTGAAGCAAGGGTATATTATAATGAAAAACAATAAAGAATAAGTGTGTATTATATAATTGAAACACCCAACAAAGGAAAAAAAGAATTCCGGAAGTGGCCAACGTAAATTTAAAACTTAATTATTCACCTTATAAAAAAAACCTCAACTATTCACGTAATAACGATACTAATCAATAATCTAAGTTTATTAAAAAAAATGGGATGGTTAATTTGTATTAATATAAAATGTACTATTATAATTTTATTTTAAATCATAATAAACTATAAAGGGTAAAATTGAATTTTGATAAAATAATAAGGGTATAAATGGAAGAAAAAATGATAAGCTATAAGCTATAAGCTCATAAGCTACTTGAAATAGCTTATGAAAAATAAGCTATAAGTCAGTAAAATAAGCTATAAGCTCTTTCTAAAAAACTGTTACCAAACAGGTCTTTTAGCTTATAAGCTATAAGACATAAGCTATAAGTCAGTTTTTCTAGTTTACCAAACAGACCCTTCTAGTTAATTAATATAAGGCTGAATATATTTTTGGTCCCTATAGTTTCTCTGAATTTCGTTTTTAGTCCCTGAAATATGTTTTTGCACTTTTTAGCCCATGAAGTTTTTTCTGTCAAGATTTTTAGTCTCTACTTTTCATTCAATTTGTTCATATCATTCGAAATTTTCAATTTTTTTCTGCGGTCATATTTAGTATATTATATGAATCTTTCTTACAAAAGTTTAAATTTTTTTTAAGAAGAAATGAATTAAATATGAATTTTTAGTTTGTTGCACATAAAAATTCATAAAAAATTCATCTTATGTAAAAAAATTCTAAATTTTTATCAGAAATTTTTATAATAATAAAAACATGAATACAAAAAATCATTCAAAAATGTGAAACTATACAAAAGTTTAATTAAAAGTATGGACAAAAAACACTGACCAAAAAAACGTCAGAGACTAAAAAGTACAAAAAAAATCTTCAAAAACTAAAAACAAATTTAGAAAAACTATAGGGATAATTTAACCCATTAATATATATTTATTTTTTCTTGTTAAAAAAATGTAATAAAAATGAATTTATTATCATTATTTAATTTCTGAATAATTTGTTTGTGGGTTTAGCTTGTGAGTGAAAACAAGCAACAAGAAGAAGAAGAAGAAGAAAAGAGTGAGTGAGCGATTCTTTGATTCATTCAACAAACCCTTTCTCATTCATTCATTCCATGCACATTGCTTCTCATTCACTTTCTTCATTCATTCATTCATTCATTCATATTCCCCCATTACCAATTAAGCTTTCTCATTTTTCTCGCTTCTTTACCATTTTTTTCACAACCCATTTTTCATTTTCTTCTAAAGTTTCGTTTTTTTGCTGTTCTGCATTCTTATGTAATGTCATTGCCCTTTGTCTATTTTATTATCATCTTATTGTTATAACTGTTCATCTTTCTTTTGTTGTTATTGTTTCAGTTTTATTAGAGAACTAACTTAACTTTAAGGTGGATCTCAGAAATTAACAACTTTTAGGGTCTTTTGTCAGTTTCTTATTTTTTTGAATTTTTTTCTAGGAAATGTTGTATGTTTTTCAAAAAGGTTAAAAGTATATAATTTTTTATTATAAGTGAATTTTTGTTTAGACCCTTTTTGGATAAACTAATTAATTAAGCGCTTATATAGGCTTATAGCATAACCACTTATCATATAATGTATAAGCTATTTCTATAACAAAAGATAAAATAAAGTCAAACTTTTTTATAAGTTGTTTTCATAAGCTACTGTAGTAGAGCTTATGAAAATAAGTTGAAAATAGGTTAAAGATATGTCATAACTTGTTTCTGTAAGCTCTCGCAAACAGTCTCACAAGTGCTTATACTAGTAGATAAGTTCAAATAAGTCAATTTGAAAAGGCCTTGTACTATAAGGAAATGATTTGAAGTAAGATAAAGGAATGTAGTGATGAAACTATATCAGTGTGTCTTAGTTTAATGCTGTTTTTGTAATGACACTGGTATATGATTTTGTGCATATGTTATCTAGGATAAGCAGCTGAAGAAGACTTGTTTGGAGTAAATAAATCGAGGAAAAATGAAGTACGTTTTGGTGACGGGTGGAGTTGTTAGTGGACTTGGGAAAGGAGTTACTGCTAGCAGCATTGGAGTACTCCTTCAGGCCTGTGGCTTTCGAGTTACTTCGATCAAAATTGGTATTTTCCCTTTTGTAAAATTGAATTCTCACTCTTTACTTTGCTCCTTTTAAATAAACATTTGAATGAATTCAATGCAGATTTTTAGAGGTGGTTACATTTTTATGTATTTGTTGATACGAAGGAGATGATTAGTTTACTCTATTGGAATTTGGAATTGATAGAGCCAGTTCTAAATTGCGGCTGTGGTTAAGCAACAAACCTTATTGCAGAAAAATGTGTCCGCAATTGCATTTGCAATGCTGTTGTGGAGACCTGTAAAACCTTTGTACTGTGGTTGTGGTCTACAATTTAGAACTATAAGAAATGTTGCCTATTTGGTTTAACGAAACCTGTTATATTTTAATTTTTTTGTTTTTTCTTTTGATAACGAAAGTTCCACATTGTTTTCAGTCTGTTCCCTATTTTCAAATGTTTATAGTGAAACAAACATATTGTACACAGTTTTGAAAACAAGTAACCAAGTGATGTCAAATAGCGGCTATAGTGTGACAGAATTTTAACAAACTACTATTGTTCTGCGATAAGTGATTTAGTACATAGCATTATCAAGTAGCTGGTATAGAAGGCTCTTTAGAACTCCAACGTAGCGAAAATTTGAACAAACCACTATTTTCTGCGATCTACCATTGGTAATACTGCAAAAAAACATTGAAAATAAGGTGACAGATTCATGATTTTGAAATTAAAAGCAAAAACAGAATATTTTTGAATCATGCAAGTCTTTTTTCTTCCGTGAAACTAATCTTCTGATGTTGTGAATATTGCAGTTTATTTGTAATTATTTTAGTTGCATTTAAACTTTCTATTACTTGCAGATCCCTACCTGAACACTGATGCAGGGACAATGTCTCCTTTTGAGCATGGTGAAGTGTTTGTCTTAGATGATGGTGGTGAGGTAAATAAAATTAGTCAATCTTCTATTTTTTTGTCATGCTTCTCCTTTTAGGCACTAAATTGGTGGTTTGAGATTGTATCAATTACATTTTTAAAACACGGCATCAGTCATTTTAATGTGAATCTTACTTATGTGGTGTGCATCCTTTAAGGTCACATGAGTCATTTTTCAATTTTCGACTATCATAATACACTAATAGCATTTCCGTGTCACTCATGTTCTATTTTCATTCTTCTTTTCTTGGTTGAAGGTTGACCTTGATCTTGGAAACTATGAACGTTTCTTGGACACCAAATTAACTCGTGACAATAATATCACAACCGGAAAAATTTATCAGGTGAACATAATGTTTGTTTCTTCTTTTTAAATGTCTAGATTTTATTTTGTTTTTGTTTACTTTGAGTGACCGTGGTTTCTTAATATTTGTTTTGTTTTGAATGCTTAATAGTCTGTTATTGAGAAAGAAAGAAGAGGAGATTATCTCGGTAAAACTGTTCAGGTATGTTTAGCCATTCTTAATCTTCCTTTAAAATCTATTGTTATGGTTGATTGTCTCTTGGTTTTGATTTTAGATTCGCTATATTTGTAGGTTGTTCCACATGTTACAGATGCTATCCAAGAGTGGATAGAACGTGTAGCACAGGTACCTGTTGATGGAAAAGAAGGCCCTGCTGATGTTTGTGTCATTGAATTGGGTGGAACTATAGGTAAATTGTTGTTTTTTGCACAGATTCTAATTAATACTAAAGTAGAATTTGATTTTCAGTACTTATATAATTTTCTATAAAACACTAATATAAAATTACTTTACTTTGATGTAGGGGATATTGAATCTATGCCTTTTATTGAAGCGCTTGGCCAGTTTTCGTACCGTGTAGGTAATGTTTGTCATGAACGAGACCTTATAGTATACTGAATTATTTAAACATATTTTGGTTGGATGTTCTTTGGCGAAGGAGTCGTATCTCATGTTGTTTTTTTAGGCCCTAGCAACTTCTGTTTGGTTCACGTCAGCCTGGTGCCTGTTCTCAATGTTGTCGGTGAACAGGTATGCTGCAAACAGTATCTAATTAATACAAATTGAAATTTCATAGTATATTTTTACTTGATGGAAGTTTTAATCTACAGAAAACAAAACCAACCCAACACAGTGTCCGTCAACTAAGAGGATTAGGGTTGATCCCAAATCTTCTTGCTTGTCGCAGTTCAAAGGTCTGTCTCTTTCTCTTTGCTTTTTCTTTTCATCCCCAATGGTTTTCGGCTAATAATGATTGAATGTTTTTATGTTGTCCTTACCAGGAACTTGATGAAAATGTCAAGGCAAAACTGTCTCAATTTTGTCACGTGCCGGTAACTGACACAAAAGAACTCTCTAACACTTTTTCACTTCACTTATCCTTGAAGTCTTACATATATATAATCTCAAAGCAAACCTGTGAATCTGCTGCAGTTATCAAACATACTCACACTCTGTGATGTTCCAAATATTTGGCACATTCCTTTGCTGTTACGAGTAAGTAATTCTATGATATTTTATGAAACTTGTTTCTAATATACTTTTCCCTTGATAGTTCAATTGCATTATTTTTCTGTTATGTGATTCGTATATTAACTAGAAATTTTTCTTTTCATACTGTTATGTTACAAATAGGACCAGAAGGCACACGAAGCAATCCTGAAAACATTAAACTTGCAAGGGTTTGTTTGACTAACTCATTCTTGTGTTGGTGTAATCTTCACCCCTATCCCCAGAAAGAATCGTTATCCTGTTGTGTTGATTTTTTGAGAATTTATTGTTAGCTATGGTACAATAGTGTCGTCAAAATGATTGTCTTTGAACTGATTTTGTTATTATTTTCAGTGTTGCTAGAGAGCCTGATTTTAAGGAGTGGATCACTAGAACAAAAGTTTATGACAAATTTCCTGAATCTGTGCGTTTCTATATTTCTGATAAATCACAAAAATTATAATAATCCGGGACTAGTTAGTTACCTCCCTGAATTGTGTCAAGTATTGACCTCACACATATTATGCTGTTCACAGGTTAGAATTGCAATGGTGGGAAAATATACAGGCCTTTCAGATGCATATCTTTCTGTACTGAAGGTGCATTACTTTTCAATAATTCTCTCTCCCTCCCCCCCAACTGTACAGCCATTTTGTTATCTGTGCTTCTTTGCCATTTTCGTGCAACAAAATTTATTGTTTGTTGTAAGGATAAGCCAGTGAGATGCTGTTCTTTAAAATGCATGTAGTAATTCACAAATGATTGATATCAATAGCTTTCGGTGTGTATCGTGTGTTATCTCCTTTTCAGTTCCCAATATGAACTGCTATATCGAACCTTTCTTTCTTCTTGTGCCACTTTTTGTGCTGTTAAATAGAGGCTATTTAACGCTATAGCATAGCAAAATTTGAACAAATCACTATTGTTCCACAATATGCTATTTAGTACGAAATGTTGTCAAATAGCGGCGCTATAGCACTGTTGTGTGGAGAAGCTTGAACACACCACTATTATCCGTTATCTGCGATTAACGACACTGGCCACTGTATGGAACCTGTGTACTGTGATATGCTTAAAGGAAAAATCTTATATAATTGGTCCTGTGCAGGCACTTCTGCACGCTTCTGTTGCTTGCAACCGCAAGTTGGTTGTGGACTGGGTTCCTGCTGGGGATCTAGAAGACGATACCTTTAAAGAGGTGATTATTGATCTTTCTACTTTTGCTATATATGTTAGTTAAACTGTTTTGTTTTGCTTTATTGCCAAGCTCTGATGGTTAATTTACTGTTTGCAGGATCCCAGTGCATATAAAGCTGCTTGGAGTCTTTTAGAGGTTTTTTTATTGTTTCTACCATTTGCACTTTTATGCACTAAATGCATTTCTTTAACATAAATGTATTCAAATTTCAAATTATCTTCAATCGTTACCTAAATTTTTGTTGTTGCAGGGTGCTAATGGGATTCTAGTTCCGGGAGGTTTTGGTGATAGAGGAGTGCAAGGGAAAACTCTTGCTGTTAAGTATGCTCGTGAACATAGTGTTCCGTTTCTCGGCATTTGTTTGGG
This sequence comes from Trifolium repens, assembly GCA_030408175.1. NCBI lineage: Eukaryota > Viridiplantae > Streptophyta > Magnoliopsida > Fabales > Fabaceae > Trifolium > Trifolium repens. The sequence continues at coordinate 13,414,522 of CP125850.1, forward strand.
GATGCAAATTGCTGTCGTTGAATTTGCAAGATCTGTTCTAGGTCTTCATGATGCTAATAGCACAGAATTTGATCCTAAAACCAAAAATCCTTGTGTCATATTTATGCCAGAAGTATGTTCGCATTGATACTCCCATTTTTCTGTAGTTATGTTATGTCAAGATAATATTATTCCTTTTAGAATTTAGTTAACCTGGTTTTCTACTGATAGGGTTCGAAGACTCACATGGGCGGAACTATGCGTCTTGGTTCAAGGAGAACTTACTTCCATGTTGCTGACTGCAAATCAGCCAAGTTGTAAGGATTAATAAACCAAACTTCTGTTTATTGATATTACAAACATGTTGCGTGACCTAAATTTTTTTCTTCATCTTTAATTTAATCCAACTAGATAATTTATCTTAACATGTCTAATAAAAGTAATTCAAAATGGATGTTGTGTATCTTAACCAAACATTTATATCTCATTTGTGATATCTATATTTTTATTTTGTGTAGGTATGGCAATGCAAGCTTTATCGATGAGCGGCATCGCCATAGATACGAGGTAAGTAAGAAGTTGTGTTTGCATGCGAAAAAGCATTGCTTTTTGAGGAAAAAAAATCAACGTTATTTATGTACAAAAGTGGTTGAACTATACAGGTTAATCCTGACATGATATCACAACTTGAGACTGCTGGTCTATCTTTTGTTGGCAAAGATGAAACTGGGAGGCGTATGGAGGTGTGTATTTGCAAGAAAGTGAAAATCTTTAATCTTATAGCGTCTGAAAGTTTATAACTGCATTTGTTTTTATTGTAATTATGTTATTATGATACAATTGCAGATAGTTGAAATGCCTGGTCATCCTTTCTTTATTGGTGCTCAGTTTCACCCTGAGTTTAAGTCGAGGCCAGGGAAACCTTCTCCGCTATTCTCAGGTATGTTTCTTTCAAAGTTATTCCATTACCGGTTTTGTTCTCCCCATACCTAGGTCATGCCTTTCTTGCATATCCCTACATGTATCTTTTGTGCTATCTTCTCTAGTTTGATGGAATGATCAACGAATTAACATAGGGTCGTTTGTGATTTTGATATTCAATAATCTATACATTACTCCCTCTGTGACAAAATGTAAGCAAAATTCACCTTTTTAGGTTCTTCGCATATTTAATGTATCTAGACTATATACATCAATTATGCGATGATCATAAAAATGTGAGTTTTGCTTATATTGTCACATAGGGAGGGAGTATGTTTTAGAGATTTTTAAGAAAAGCGAAGGTTATTTTGTGTTTGCTTGCCGTAATGAAAATCACTTCCTTTTTGTTTTAGAAAAACATTTATCAAAAATGATTTTTAAGAGAAGCTATTCAAAACAACTTGTCATTTGAAGTAATTTTTAAATTGTTTTTCAGATTCTTTTTTTTTTCCGACATTTTTTTTAAAAACTTGAAACAAATGGATGAAAACCACAATATTTTTTTAATTTATTTTAAAAATAAAAACTCTTAAAAATATATCTCCTTTCTCACTGAAATGAGTTTCTTGGGAATAGATCCTGATGAGGTCATTTAAAAATTGTAATGTTTAATGCCTGAGATAGAAATTTTCACATGCTTCTGTCACATAAATATGTAACATGAGAGAATGCATTCCCTAGGTTTGGATGGTTGTTCAGTTCTCTTTAGTTAATAATGATGCAGAGTATTAAACTATGTCCATTAAAGTGCAATTGTTAATATTTCCTTGAATACCTTTCATGTGCTCCATTTAATGGATAATATTTTTTTGATATTTTAATTCGTTTCATCAATGCGACACTGTAACAACAGGATTAATAGAAGCAGCATGTGAGAGAACAGTAGTGTCAAAAAGCAAGGAAAATGCAAACTTAACCAATGGGATACATGAACCACACTCGCCAACATCGAAAGCACAAAATGGAAATGGGTTGAAATCTTCCAATGGTTCCTTAAACGTTGTATGTCCCAATAGTTCCTTAAATATGGAAGAGGGAGTTTAGTCGAACTTTTTTAGCTTACAATTGTGCTTTGGTTTTCTCCGAACACATTTTTGTTCTTAGTTAGCTTGTACAGTTTTGAGTGGTTTGGTTAGAGATAAGTTTCGAGCGCTACCTATAGCTTTTGTTTCTAGCATGAAGCAAATTTTGGGTGTAACAACTTTTGTTTCCAAGCATATAGGTGAAGCTTATGGATGTTATTAATGTTTTGCTTTTCACAATGGTTCGAAATAGTGGTTTTTTCCTTGTAAGGAATAATCTGATGAGTTTTAGAAACCTTTTCTCCTTTACTTCTTTTCTAGTTTTTCTTTTTTCGGAATATTTTGGTTGATTATTGAAACCCAAGTTTCAAGCTTCTCTCTTAACAATCTTTGGTAAGATATGTGAAACCATTAGCACAACTTGAAATAGGTGCATGGGTGAATGCAATGTCAGATTTGTGTGTATGAAAGGTAAGCGGCTTTGCCGGGACTGGGAAGAATATTAACTCAACAACTGAGAGACAAACTTTGGCTTAACTATTATCTACTTGATTAGTTTGTTTTAAACATGGTTAGTAGGACTATGACCATTTGTTTAATGATGGTTGATTCAAGGAATCATTTTATTTAGACTATAGGACTATGGCCACTGTCACTGAGTTTGACATTAGGATGCCATGAGCTCAATAATCTAATCCTATCTGGGACATGCCAATGTCAAGTTAAAGGAAAAACAACACTTTGAATCTGATATGCAGCCCCAACTAGGGATGGGCATGATTTGGTTTTGGAGGAAAACAGAACCGAACTGAACCAAATTATTTTAAAAAAATTTAATAATTGAACTGTTTGTCTTTAAAATCGAACCAAACTGTTAAAGTGGTTTGATTTTATGGTTTTAAACCAAACCATAACTAACTTTTCACCAAAAAAACTGAGCTGAAATGTTTCAGTTTGGTTTCAACACTGTTGGTTATGATTCAGGTTTTTTTGATTCGGTTTGTTTTTTTGCCCTCCCTAGCCGCAACAGAACCAAGAGCTTTGGTTGTAGAGAAAAATCTCCATCAAGAGTTTAATCAAGCATTAGGAGGGTTAGCTCCAATGATATCAATAATTCGTTGATGCAGCAGACTTATTACAAGACTTGAGCCCAATTTCTATAATTCGAAATTTTCTTTTCGTGCCCCTCGTGTTTCTTGTGCTCTCCTTGTATTTTGATTTTCACCCCTTCCGCTGCTTAAGTAGTGGTTGTAAAAATAAAAAATAAAAATTGAAAAAACACTTTGTAACCTATCATGCAAGTGGAACTTGTAAAAATAAGAAAAGTTGGAAAAACATTATTCAAGACATAACTTTCATAGATCAAATAAATAAGCACTGGTGCCAATCCAGAGATAAATTTGTCATTACAATAAGTAAATCAGGTCTTCTGCTAAAGCTATTCAAGACATGACATGAAATAAAACAAGGTGACTTGGAAATAGAGTGAAATTTCAAGCATGATCTTTATTGTTCCGGAGCAGAACCAGAGACATCTGCGTTGGTCTCTGTTTCTCCTCCATTGGTTGTAGAAGTTCCTTGCGTCTTGGCTATCTCCATCACTTCTCCTGGTGGTGGATGATCAAACTTGCATGTTGCACCAAACTTGCAAGTGGCAGTTTTCAAATAATATGGGCAAATCTCAGTACCCTTCAAGACACCATACAAAAAAGTTATGATATGCCAATAGATTTATACATCACTTAATATTGAATATGAAATTCACTAGTATCATGAATCTCTGCTAGAAATTTGAAGCTAGTTAAGTTATTGCTACTAAAAACTGAAGTTAATGGTTACAAGGACAATGCACAAGTGTCACTTCCTTGGACACATTACTCGTGCGGTCCAATAATGAGCATCTACTGAGAATGACTTGAAACTTTTCCGTGACATGCAAGACGACGTAACAATTGAAGTAATTGTGCACTTTTTTGACAATATTCTATTTACCAAGAGAAACATGAATGAATGTGAAAACAAGCAAACATACCTCTCTTCTGGGTAACCCTGCAGCAGTAAGTTTAACATTTGATGGCAGTTTTGACTGTGATGCTGTTGAGCGGTCGATTGGGTGATGATACTTGCATCTTTCCCCAAATTTACATATGCCAGATTTCATATAGTACTGCATGGAAAATCATTAAATAGAAATGTAAAGAAAATTAGATGTTTTATTCGGCAACTATGGTTTTGCATGCAGAGTTAAACAGCAAATAATATAACCTTGCATAAAGTTTGAACAGTAGTCTTATTTTGTAAGAATCAAATATTTTTGAAACCAGATCAGTTATTGAATTTATAAGGGGAGAAGTACAAAATTTTGAGGAAAGACTAGTAACGGAATGAGCCCCTAGCAACCTAAAGTATGTTACTAGTCATCATTCAACAAAAACTGAGCCCTTAGCCCTCAATATTTTTACCTAATACTAAATTGTCCTAAGCAGAACAAGAAAACAAACAAATGCAAGGTACCCCTGATAGATATTGGTGGAAGATGTATAATAATATCAATTCTTACATCACATTCAATCTGTCCAAGACGCTGAGGATAGATAGTCCCTGTTACTCCCACCTGGGTCTGGAAAACAAATAGCCACATGAGATGCATTAAACTTCAAGTATGTTCAAATGGATGATACCTCTTGTGAATATAATTTACAATGACACAAGAATAGCAACTTTTCTAAACTGATAACACTTCTAAGTAAAGCCACGACAAAAGTAGTACACCAATAAAACAATAACTTCGAGGTCACCTGTAAATTTTACGATTAAGCAACTGAAACATTCATTTGTTTGAAATAACCACTCCCATAACCCACAAGAATGAGCAACAGGTTTTTGTTAACATCATTTGCAATTTGCATCAGTCTATTCTCTACGAGATGAAGTACATTAAAAACTTCCATATTACCATTGGATTTGAGATCCTGGGGTCAAAAGCTTGATAAAAAGATGCAGCTGGATTAATAACTCCAATGTTATGATTAGCTGCCGAGGATCCCAAAAGAGAAGGGGCCAAAGCAGAAATTGGTGGATTAATTGCTGCACCAAAGTACAAACATGTGAGATTATTGTTTAAGAACATGAAAAAAGTGTTAACATCCAACGCCATACATACCATTCATGTCAGGATGATTGTAGCGGCAACTGGCACCGTACTTGCAACTGATGTATATATGAATGGTAAAAAAAAAATAGGACATTTAATTAGCCAATTAACCAACATAACTAATAACCAATTAAACAGAAATCAATATTTCCACTTCAAGAAAAATCAATATTTACCTTCCAGTTTTCATGTAGAACGGACAATCCACTTCCCCCTGTCAGCAGAGATTTGCACAGTGAAAAACAAGGCAATGTTGTGGTTATGCGTTTTAGCAATTATGCAACAGAGAATGAACACCAAAAACATTACGAGAAAATTAATACCAGTCTAACAGGAAGCCCTTTGCTATTATGCAACAGTGGAGATATAAGAGGCTTAGTTTGTTGTGTATCTCCTATTGCCCCATCAAAGATAGAAGAATTTGTTTGTGTCTGCTCAACGGTACGGCTCGATTCATCAGAGAATTGAATCTGGATATCCTTGGGGTGATGGAATTTGCATGCAACACCATATTTACATTTTCCAGTTTTCAAGTAGAACTGCATAAATATAAAAAATATGTAAGCCATTTATAAATGATGTCTCAAGTATTCATGCCAAAGATGAATATCTAACCGCACAAGGGGGCTCTTGTGGCCTCTCTGGTAAGCCAGAAACATCGGGATTTTCTGAGGGTACATTTGGATGATTAAATTTGCACCTTGAACCAAACTTGCATTTTTGAGTTTTCAGAAAGAACTGCAATGTATTTAACTCAATGAGTTAGGAAATGATCAAAAATGCATCTGAAGGAAAAAGATAATTTCAAATTCTACTCACTGGACAATCTGGTTCTCCAGGTCTCTCAGGAAGAGTTTCACTTGGAACAACATTTGGAACCTGAATCAGTTACGAATAAACTGTGTATCATAATTCATAACAAATCAGTAAAACCGTTTTCTATTTAAGAATTTAAATTTGTAGTTGATTTGTGACCAAAACCAATTTCCAACAGACATTAATCAGGAAACATAAGAATGACAAGAAACATAGGTAAACATATTTAGTTGATTATATCGATCAACTAGAACAGAATGATCCTAGCATACAATTTAACACAACCTCACATGCACACTCTAAATTTCACTGGGCACTGGATACTACTAGAATAAAAATTGATTGACGAGTTGACAACATAGTAAAATATCTTTCTAATACAGCTATGCAGTTGACTACATTCACACCATTAAATGGACAGATATATACCAAGTTACTCAACTTCAAATTAGTGAAATAGTTGTAAACAACCATGTGCACGATAAAAAAAACATCTTGGTTAATATAAAATCTTTAACAAAAGAGAACAGATAAAAAGTAGCATTATGACAGAATTTAAATAGTATCACTCATAGCTCATGAATCATATGCTCTTATTCCAAATTGATAGCAACACAGAAATCAGAATATGTTATGTTGAATTTGGAAATACAAAGACCCTTCACTTCCGCTGATATATCTGAAATATCAACTCAGTTCCTCATAGTCACCAAGCTGGTTAAATGCTTAAATCATTAACAAGTTTGATGCATATGATATATATGCTCCATCTCGGGGTAAAACGTTGAGATATTAGAATTAGGTATTAGTCTTTCATATTGTTAGTTTGTATATTGTTTTGCTACAAGTACTATTGTACTTGGCATATCTGTGCTACATTTTATTCTATTAAAATCCATTTATACCTCTACAGTATTGGACACTGACATGCATCGAAATCAATGATTTTACTACAAATATAATACATATAAACTGTAAGAGATAGAATTGATTAAACTAGTATATAATTGACCGTACCATTATATATATTCATATATACTTTCTATAAATATAGAATCATAAAATACATCATTTTGCATTAGCCAATAATAGATGTATTATACAATAAAATATAATTTTCATATAGGCATAAATAATAACAATAGTCACCTCTTTCCAATCTGGAATTCCACCCTCAGGAACCCAAATAGGATGATCAAACTTGCAGCTCTCTCCAAATTTACAGGTTCTTGTTAGCATATAGTGGGCACAATCCTTCTCTCCTGGCCTCTGTGGATAAATAGGCAAAGTGCTTCCGGTTTCATATCTAGGGCGCTTGGCCAATGAGTTTGTAGTATACCAAGCTTCGTTTTGCCCGATTGTATTCAAAATGGTTGGATGGTAGAGCGCTATAGTACATAATAGAAGTGTATATACAGGGAAACCAAAACAAATGTATAATGTTACTTTATAAGTTTGACTTAGAAAATAATTTTAACAAAGAGCATAAGCTTTAGTAACTATAAAGAATACATTTCATCTAGAATATTCATTAAGATTGTATAAAAGCTTTAAGTATATGTTTATCAGAATTATATCAAAATAACATATATAAATCTGGGGTATTAAAATAGCAACACTGTGCCCTCTGTTTGAACTCAAATTGTCAAATTCACTTGGTTAGTAAGTAGTGAAACACTCAAATAAGAAGTTAACTCTAGAGGTTTTATCTTACTTTTTTCTGTCGCTATTAGTATTAATTGTTATGGTTCACAACTTCACATCACCTAGCTCACATTAGTGTTGTCAAATAGCCGCTATAGTGGCTCGCTAGTCTTATAGAGTAGCAAAATTTAAACAAAAGTATTTGTTATGTAATATGCTGTTTAGTAAAAGTATTGTCCAATAGCAACTATAGCGCTATAGTACTGTAAAAGCAGAGTTTGAACAAATTGTTATTTATAGCGATCTGCAATTGACAACAGTGCTAAAACTACATAAATCCCACCTAAGCCAATGCCACTAGAGTCATAATCGCGTAAAATTAAATTAGAAAACATTGAAGTACATATAAAAATGAAAAGGTAAACTACTAAATATGCAATAACCAATGCACAAACGAGAATGTTGAGATTTACATGTAGCACCAGTGGCAGAACGTTCTAACCTGTCTCTCCCATTATTGTGAAACAAAATAACACCCAAAACCAAGGAGCCAGACTCGAACCCCTAAGTGCATCTCCAATAAAGATATCTAAGTGGGTTTCATAGAAGGATGAACTCGTTCCTTATTTCTTCTCTTCATTGGAGGAATTTGACGTAACAAAGTGGTAGGGACCACTTATCAGTAGTGTACCAAACTCAAAGTAGGTTCCTTAAAAATAACAAGCTCTAGCCTCGCAATAAAACTTAATAACACTACAACATCGTCACTAACCAATTAATTTGTTGGTGACAAAATAAATGATACTTAATGTGGCTACCTTAAAAATCTAACTAAGCTCAGCCACTATGTAACACTGACACTTCAGATACAAATATGACACTGACACATATGGTTGCATTAAATCACTTTAATTTTCTTCAATTGTCATTAGTGTCTATGTGTCAATGTCAATCTTGTGTTCGGTATCTGTGTATGCTATGCAGCACGGACACAGGCACATACACTACACTATACACAACATTGTTGACAATATGAGAAAATGACATAATTTAATGTAATCATACATGTCAGTATCGGACACTGAAACTCGTCCGACATCATGACACGCATTATCTGAGGAGTGTCTCTACTTCGTAGGATTTACATATTCACTCACAGACTAACACAAATCTCAAACACAAACATAACCATTCTACAAAACTGAACAAAGCAAGCATTTATTTTGCTAATTATAAATAAACATATAACACTAATACTATTACTACGTACTTCATTTCATTTATTAATTCATTTACTTCATTCAATATTTTTTATTTCAACTTCATTCAATTTCAAAACAAGATCCAACTCCAAACCCGCTCCAACAATCAATCAATCATCAAATAAATTTTAAAAATAAAAAAAATAAAAAGGGAAAAACTATAAATCATAATTTCATAATAATCCACATAACTCAAGTTTTAATTATAAAAACAAATCACTAACCGTCAGAAGAGCGTTTAAGTTCAAGTGAAGCAGAGGCAACATTTGCAGCGGTGTTATTGAAAGCGTTAGCCCAAGGATTAGAAGAAGAGGAGATTCTAGAAGAAACTCCAGGAGGACAAATGTCGACATCAGAAAGAGAAGAAGAGTAACGGATAGCGGAAGCAGCGGCGGCAGCTTCGGCGGTGCGGCGATAATGAGCGAGGAACATTGTATTCGGGTCGTAAAATCGGGTCGGGGATATTGTTGATGAAGTGTAGATTCGATTTTCCATTTTGATTGATTAGATTAATTTTGAAGAAAAATGAGAAAAGGATGTTACTGTCACATGAAATAGGTTCGTTTTCGTTCGTTCGTTCGTTCAGTCAAAACTAAACTCATTGGAGAAATATGAGAATGATTGAAGCATATAATGCATTTTTATTTGAGGCTACTATTATTGTTTGGCTAGTGAATGAACTATATCCATTTTTATTTAAGATTTTATTACAATTATTACCATCTTGCCTTTTTTTTTTTTTTTCTTTTTTTTTTAATTTCAATTTTTTTTTTATTGTCAAATTGTTCTGTGGCTAGAAGTTTCACCTTAAGCTAGATAAATGAAATGGCGGGGTTTGAACTCCGCTTCCCTGCATATATAATGCAATGTCTCAACCAAATAAGTTAAGCTTACGATATCCCAACCAAGCGAACTAAGCTCACGACCGTGTTTTTACTTTTTAATTTAGAAAAGAGATACTTAAAAGTTAGCAAAAAAAAATACTTAAAAGTTATTGCTAATAAAAAGGGGTTTAGAAATAAAGTAATTTATTTTTGGCAATTTTAATTTATCTTTGCTTAAACATTACTTATTTTGATTAAATATATTTAGCAAAATAGGTATTTTAGTTTTTTTTAAAGCAATTTTAGTTTTTTTAACGAGAGGAATTTTAGTTATTTATTCATTATAACTATATTTTTATAAATAAAAAATTTTGTGTTATATTTGTAATTTATTTTCAATTATCTTTAGATGTTTACCTTTCATTGATTTTTTTTTTAATTTGTCAATTTTTTGGGAAAGGTCTTGGTAATTGAATTTCTTAGGATGATCATTGACCGCTTGACTTTTAGACATTTATATCTCTAGTGAATATTTAATGATTTTAAAATTAAATTAACATATGAGTAAATTTGACAGAAAATATATAAGCTACTCGAAGCTTATAAAAAATGCCATAATTTAATAAAATTTTGTGAGAATCAAAAAGTAACTTAAATTTTAATATCACTATTACTATTTTGTATTAGAACATTTTCATCTCAAGCGAGACTCTTAGAAGTATATTATTTTTTAATTAGAAAATTTAAGATGAGAAGATAATGTCTTAGTTTGAAGTAAAAAAAGACATTAAAATAAAAAATATTTATATTTGATTTTAAAAAAAATATATATACTAGCAAGACTCAAATTCATGTTCTCCTAAATTCAATACCTCATTTTTACCACTAGAGCATACTCTTAAAATTATATATTGAAAATTCCATTTGCATTTTCTAAAAAATATGACCTCAAAAGAGAAATTAATTAAATTAGTACTAGTACTTATCTTATTATTATTATTGAAAACCCGACCCGCAAAAAAAAGAAACTCCAAACACATTGACTTGATATGAGTAGACATGTCATCCATTGTTGCCACATTGTTTTTTAACTATCAAGTACAAGTACGACAAAAATAGAAAATTGTGTGTTCCAAGTTTAAACTACTTACCCTAACAAATAAAATCATGTCCCTCCCAATTGGACCTATATTCTGTACATTTTGAAAAATGGTATAGTTATGCAGCCAATAACTTTAAATTTGTATCGTCAAAAAAAAAAACTTTAAATTTGTCTAATTTTGATTGGACGATCAATATATTATCTTTGAATTTAATTTATTTAAATAAAAAAAGTTTTAAGATCTAAATCATTTGATATTAGCATGGCGGTTTTGAATTTCCGACTATACCACATAATCCAATTTATCAATGTATGGATATTCTGTTCTATTGAGTGGAATATGATGGAACAGAATAAAATAAATATTCTGTTATATTGTTTGAATATTTTAAAAAGGAGATGAACAAAATTGAAGATAAGTGGTGGTATGATATTAAATTCATTCTATCCTATTCAATTCTGCTCAACATTCACGCGGAGTCACATATCATACTTTTCCTAACTACGTACCGATCATAGGGTCATAAGGTAATGGACGGTGTAGCTATTTTTCCTCCGCCTCTGTATACTATTCTCCCCAAAACATTGAATATATAGATCACTCCCTCTCATATATCTAACATTTAACTCATTCATATTCATGATCAATCTAGAACTAAACACTCATAGTTAAATCCAACACATATATATGTATAAACTACAAGTCACAACACATGCAGGCGAAATCACTGCCTAATAAACACCAACTAAAAGTTGGTAACCAAACAAATTAACTGATATGGTGTATCCCCACAACAAGAAGTTGGTGCATCAAACAAATTATTTGATATGCTGTACACACACACAAGTTGGTAAAAACAACGATTTTAGATACCTATTTTGAAGGACTATAAATAGGTTAACATGGATTTCATTAAATATTAATACAACTTAAGTAACCTATTGGTTTTCCTTAAATATTAATATGGTATAGTTAACATAAGTAACTGGAAGAACCTATTTAGATAGCTTCTAACATGTTTAGAATTTGAAAAAACATTTCATATTAATATGGTATAGTTAACATAAGTAACTGGAAGAACCTATTTAGATAGCTTCTAACATGCTTAGAATTTGAAAAAACATTTCATATTAATATGGTATAGTTGCTTGTACAGAATATTGCAGGCCTCAAAGCACTTGATGACTTTGAGTCCTCATTCATTCAAACAGCCTGGTAGAAGGGAAGACATGAAACAACCTAAGGAGATTGAAGACACAGCTTTGGATACTCTGGTTGTGTAGGATAAGGAAAACCAAGAAATTCCAAAAGCGTTGGAAGCAAGGTTAGTAGCTTTGTTTCATCAAATTGTGCTGGAGTCACTGAGAAAAAAGGGATTACAAATACATTCGCTTACAATACTTGCGTATCCAAAGTAACCTATTGGTTTTTTCCTTAAATATTAATATGGTATAGTTAACATAAGTAACTGGAAGAACCTATTTAGATAGCTTTTAACATGTTTAGAATTTGAAAAAACATTTCATATTAATATGGTATAGTTAACATAAGTAACTGGAAGAACCTATTTAGATAGCTTCTAACATGTTTAGAATTTGAAAAAACATTTCATATTAATATGGTATAGTTAACATAAGTAACTGAAAGAACCTATTTAGATAGCTTCTAACATGCTTAGAATTTGAAAAAACATTTCATATTAATATGGTATAGTTGCTTGTACAGAATATTGCAGGCCTCAAAGCACTTGATGACTTTGAGTCCTCATTCATTCAAACAGCCTGGTAGAAGGGAAGACATGAAACAACCTAAGGAGATTGAAGACACAGCTTTGGATACTCTGGTTGTGTAGGATAAGGAAAACCAAGAAATTCCAAAAGCGTTGGAAGCAAGGTTAGTAGCTTTGTTTCATCAAATTGTGCTGGAGTCACTGAGAAAAAAGGGATTACAAATACATTCGCTTACAATACTTGCGTATCCAAAGTAACCTATTGGTTTTCCTTAAATATTAATATGGTATAGTTAACATAAGTAACTGGAAGAACCTATTTAGATAACTTTTAACATGTTTAGAATTTGAAAAAACATTTCATATTAATATGGTATAGTTAACATAAGTAACTGGAAGAACCTATTTAGATAGCTTCTAACATGTTTAGAATTTGAAAAAACATTTCATATTATTATGGTATAGTTAACATAAGTAACTGGAAGAACCTATTTAGATAGCTTCTAACATGCTTAGAATTTGAAAAAACATTTCATATTAATATGGTATAGTTGCTTGTACAGAATATTGCAGGCCTCAAAGCACTTGAGGACTTTGAGTCCTCATTCATTCAAACAGCCTGGTAGAAGGGAAGACAGGAAACAACCTAAGGAGATTGAAAACACAACTTTGGATACTCTGGTTGTGTGGGATAAGGAAAACCAGGAAATTCCAAAAGCGTTGGAACCAAGGTTAGTAGCTTTGTTTCATCAAATTGTGCTGGAGACACTGAGAAAAAGGGATTACAAATACATTCGCTTACAATACTTGCGTATCCAAAGTAATCTATTGGTTTTCCTTAAATATTAATATGGTATAGTTAACATAACTAACTGGAAGAACCTATTTAGATAGCTTCTAACATGTTTAGAATTTGAAAAAACATTTCATATTAATATGGTATAGTTAACATAAGTAACTGGAAGAACCTATTTAGATAGCTTCTAACATGCTTAGAATTTGAAAAAACATTTCATATTAATATGGTATAGTTGCTTGTACGTCCTCATTCATTCAAACAGCCTGGTAGAAGGGAAGACATAAACAACCTAAGGAGATTGAAAACACAGCTTTGGATACTCTGGTTGTGTGGGATAAGGAAAACCAGGAAATTCCAAAAGCGTTGGAACCAAGGTTAGTAGCTTTGTTTCATCAAATTGTGCTGGAGACACTGAGAAAAAAGGGATTACAAATACATTCGCTTACAATACTTGCGTATCCAAAGTAACCCATTGGTTTTCCTTAAATATTAATATGGTATAGTTAACATAAGTAACTGGAAGACCCTATTTAGATAGCTTCTAACATGTTTAGAATTTGAAAAAACATTTCATATTAATATGGTATAGTTAACATAAGTAACTGGAAGTTCCAAGAACATAATCAAGCCTGCAATATTCTGTACAAGCAACTATACCATATTAATATGAAATGTTTTTTCAAATTCTAAGCATGTTAGAAGCTATCTAAATAGGAAGAAACTGAACCGGTGCAAAAAATTTCAATAGAAGATATCCTCATTGAAATATAATAAGTGTTATCTCTTCTTCCTTACAATTCTGCTCCGCTCCATTCCATTATTATTTTTCAAATCCAAACAATTAAACATTATTATATTTCATTCTGTTCCGCTTCATTCCATTGTATTTCATCAATCCAAACAGAGCCTAAAATTAATAGAAATATGGGTTTATAAGATACGATGGATAATTGATTGGAGAAACACCGGTTTTGACAAAGGCATACCAATAGGTTACTTCTAACTACTTTAGAACTATTTTTTATTTAGAATCATATTTTTACAAGTGCATGAGTATATCGTCATGATAAAAGAGTATCAAATCCACAATAACTAATGAGTAATATGGAAAAAAATTATTCTAAGAAAATACTATGATTATATGATGTGATTGTCAAATAACCAATTATCCCAAAAGCTTAAGCTGTTAGGATTTGGCACATCAATGGTTTTATATTATTTCTAACACGCCCCCTCACGCAAGAGCCCACTTGGGCTTGAAGCGTGGATAATGCATAGGTCCACCTACCATATGCTTAAATTCCACTTTTAATTAGAAAGTGAGGGGAGCGGAAATCAAACCCTAGACCACTTAGTCATAGAGGCTCTGATACCATGTCAAAACCGATTATCCCAAAAGCTTAGAGAAATGGTTATCAAGATTTAATTGGATTTTTTTTTGTTGTTTTCGCACCGGTTCCGACCCACCAAAGATGAGCGACTAATCCGGCTCGTGCGTAGAGGCATGCGCACTGGCCAAGCGTTGTTCAAACAAGTAAGCAACAATGATTATTTAACTTAAAGTACCTCAGTCAGTTAAAAAAAAACTTAAAGTACCTCAAGGTTATGGATTTCACCAATAACACAAACGCTCAATCCATTCCGAACATACCTTTGTCATGTGAAAACTTTCTTTTAAAAGCAAACTATATATAGGTGTGTGAATTTGATGTCGCAACCACCCATTGTCACAACAGTTGTCAATTGCTCTAGATGACTACTAATTCAACAACCCACACTTACCCCAAAACGCACGGTGAGCGTAATACGCCGGCCATAAACTATAGAGGATTGCGAATATCGGCTTCACTCATCATACTTCCCAAATACCCTCGATATAAACATTAAATAAACTACAATTTACGGTATACTTGCTAGTAAACACAATCAACTTTGATTCATGAGAAGGGAATCAAGAACATATGCTTTGTATTACTTTCTATAACCTCAAGATGCGGGTGAACTACTCAAACCTTGACATGATGAACACTAAACTATGAATAAAAGCAAGAACAAAACAGAAAATGAACAAGGAAACTTTATTCGATTTATGCAAAGTGTTACAAGCTTGGATGATGATGATACATAAGTGCTCAGACGAGCCTTAAAAGGGCATAATTCCACTTGGTTATGCATTTAGACTTACAAAAGATAAAATAAAGGAAATATAGTAAGAAAGCACTAGTAACTTGACTTACAAGCAAGCTTTATTTAATAAAA
Source organism: Trifolium repens (assembly GCA_030408175.1). Lineage (NCBI taxonomy): Eukaryota > Viridiplantae > Streptophyta > Magnoliopsida > Fabales > Fabaceae > Trifolium > Trifolium repens. The sequence goes on from CP125850.1 coordinate 13,430,094, forward strand.
CTACTACTAGAAAGTGTGCATATGTTAGAGCTATCAAATTCCCACGTATCTGAACCATTACTTATCCTCAAGCAATTGAGCTAAGATAGAAAGAATTAGGAAAAGTTTTTAAGACAGAGAACTTAGACCATAGATCAATCAAAACATGAACAAGAGTGGAATTTAGGCAATAGTCAAAGTTTATGAAATCATCAACTAGGTTCTAAGTTAGAGTCTTAAGCTTTCTTTTACATCTTACCTCCTAGAAACTTTTCAAAAGTTTTGATAGTTGTCTTTCTTTCATTCACACACACATTTCACAATACATAATCTTTTACTCAAGGATCATCACTACACAAAATCAATAAAGGACTTAAAGATAAAAGAGTGCCGATAATTTCAATTATATTTCATAAGTCAAAAAGTTTCAAACATGGTCTTAAAGTTCAAGTTTTTAAATTTTCAAGCATAGAAAAGAAATGAGAAAGAGAAGAGCATAGACTTAAAGCCTATTTGCAAGCTCTCATGATAAAAAAACTAAATTATTCATTGTAAGAAGCAAGAGATAAAAGAAAAATTGCTAACTTTATCAAACCTTTGAACTTAAGTTTTGAAATTTACATGACTCTGTATACAATGTTTAGATGCCTTTCAAAATCTTCTTATAAGAAGAAAACACTCAAAACTAAATATACCTATATTATATATATACCTCTAAAAATACTCAAAATCTTCATAAGAAGAATCATGTTTCACCTTACTATTATTTTTATCACTCACAATATCAACAATCTTCTTATCAGCAATTGTTTCCTTACTAACATACTGACTAAAATCAAATGGTTCTGGTATAATAGGAGGAGTAGCACTTCGAATCAAAGCCCAATTAACACCTTCGAAAAACGGATGTTGTTTAATCTCGGTAGCACCTCTTTTATAAGCAAATCTTTTTTGAGGTTCTTTAACCAACAATCCTCTAATAAGATCTCTAGCAACAGGACTACATGAGGGATGGTCAGGAAACCTTAAAGGTTGTCCTACAACATTGAAAAGCGTAGCGCGGTTTCCGTTACCTTTAAACGGTGTTGTTCCGGTTAAAAGCTCGTATAAAAATATCCCAAATGTCCACCAATCAACAGCACTACCGTGCCCTTCACCACGGACTATTTCAGGTGCAAGATATTCGTGTGTTCCAACGAACGACATTGATCGCACGTTTGTTGGTTCTGCCATTAATTCTGGAAGACGGATGAGACCGAAATCTGATTTTGATTTTCGGTTTTTTTTAGATGGGAGGATTTTTGGAAAGAAGTAACTTGATGGTTGCATACAACCTTGTACGGCATGATCATCATCAAGGATTCCAATGGATGTCGTGGTGGTGGTTATGTGTACGGAGGAGGACTTGACGAGTGTAGGGTTAACCGAACATCGAAGGGATAAGTCGAAATCTGATAGCATTATGTGGCCTTCGTCACGGACTAGAACATTTTCTGGTTTTAAGTCTCTGTATACTATTCCTAACATGTGGAGGTACTCCAATGCTAATAGAATCTCTGAACAATAAAACCTGCATGTCACAACAAATTAATTAGTTAAGACAGTGAAATTTGTAAAACCAATTGTAGTTGTAATGTCGTTGCGGAGACCTCTAAAATATTTATTGAGTACTTCAATTTCGAACTATGGTAGGTCTATTATCTTACACCAGGAGTCTTTTAACTTAATTTGAAGTTTCACAATGTTGGACTAAAAAATGTAACTTACATCTCAAATTCATCAAAAGATAACATTTAAATTACACCATAATGATCATTAAAATATATAATTCATCAAAATTAATATGATCTTTATAGTATATTCAATGATCATGTATGTACACAAATGATAGCAAAGATGGACTAAGAATGAAAGTTAGGTCAAGGGTGAAAATATTTTTAACTATAAAGGACTAATTAGATACGAAAAAAGATTCATGATGTGGGACTTCTTAAGACACCCCTCACGCCGCACGGATATAAATGATAGATGGCCCGATCAGAAATCTGATAGCAAGCGACCCAGCGGATCGTGGAGAGGATCTGATACAAACTTATAAATGGGATTTGAGCCTAACTCAACCATACAAAACCGGCTTGTGAGGTGAAGATTATTCTACTTTATAAACACATATTCAGGTCATCTCGCAAACGATGTGAGACTTCTTAACACATAACATGTTTGAAACTTGAAATTAAGTTAAAGGATCAAACCTAGCTAGCTATATATGTTATTGAACTGAAATAAAAGTAACTAACCTTGCAGCATTTTCAGTGAAATGTTTGTTTGGTTGCTTCATTCTGAGATTATGCAAACTACCACAACTACAAAACTCCATAACCAAACAATAATACTTGTCATTTTCGAAATGAGAATACAAAGTTGGCAAGAAAGGGTGATCAAGAAGTCCAAGAATCTCTCTTTCAGTTTGTGCTCTAAGAAGTTTGTTTCGACTAACAAGTGAAGCCTTATCCATTACTTTCATGGCATAAAATGTTCCTGTCCCTTTAAGTTCAACAAGATAAACACTTCCGATGTCACCATAACCGACACGCTTCAAAAGCCGAAAATGACCAAAGTTGAGATTACAATGTGACTCTCTTGAAACCAAGTTGATTGCATCCCATCTCACATCACCTCCTGTATGTGGCTTATATATTGGTGTACTTGTGCTTTCTAAACTATCACTACGTGAACTCGATCCGCTCTTTGAAATCATTCTTGGACTTGATCTTGCTCTAGGAATAGTTGAAAATTCTGAGATATTCCTCATGTGTGATTCTAACTTTTGAGGCCTAGATGATGAAAATGATGGTGATGTTGCTGGTTTATTTCTATTGTTTTCATTTGTGAAACCATCTTTTATTTCTTGGTTATTCACATTTCTAATATCTTCATTTTCTCTATTTCCATTTGCACAACTTTGTTCTATTTTGTGACCTTCTCCTGATACACTATTGTTACTCATCTGCATTAAAAATACAAGGTTTTGAATTTTGATACTCAATTACTACAATTTCATAATTCATAAATAATTATTTTGTCTTTTGTCAAAAAAAAAAAAAATAATTATTTTGTCAGTTACAAAACAAGATTATACAAATTTTAAGTCTTAGGACCAAATTATGGCCATTTATCAAATTAATTACTTACAACTACATGAGGTAAATCAGGCATTTTCATAGGCTTTGACGCAATCAACAACACAATAACACCCCTCGGGAGAAATTTCTGCAACAACATATGAAAATAAGTTAATATAATAAATAGGAAATGTGACATTCAATGCACACTCGAATTGATAGGATTTGCTGCTATAACTGCGTTGACGCTATTAGAGTGTGAACCGTCCAATTTTAATGGATGGTTGAGATCATTTTAATTAACCGTAGCAAATTTGAATCAACCTCAGTCCCTGCATATAAAACAAGATGTCCCTATCAACTGAGTTAAGTTTACGCACGGGACACAATGTTTCGAATGTTAATCCATATGTAAAATTATTTATAGCATGAAGCCCGGTTACCAAATGGGGATCACATTCTTTGCTGTAACAGAATCTCATTGTTATACGCAGTAGTAGATCCCAACCATCTACTTTAAATCGGTCGGCTCATATCGCATCTTTTAACAAAATCAGTACAAAACAATCTCAACCACTTATTTTAGATCGGACGGTCATAATTAACAATCGCGTCAAAACAGTGTGAATTTTTACAGCATAAAATCCTGTTCTACCAAATGTTATTGTAACCGTAATCGGGACCATGCACATAGGCAACATTTGCCTAAGATTTTTTACAGCACACCAAAATCACATCAAATAAATAATTTTAACCATTTTAATTTTGTATTTTTAAGGGTTTTTAACCCATTTCTTGAATGACATGAAAAATTATTGTGGAATATTATATGTTTAGTACATTATAGTGATAAGAAAATGAGATAATACAACCCCTCAAGATGTTAATAATAGAATGCAGGTCAAACCTGAAAGTAAAAACAATATCAGCAATATTTGATATCTTCTTAAGATCTCTGAGAATGATCATTAGAGAATTTAATGATAATTTTTTTTTCCTTTGCATGTGGTCAATATTGAAGAGGCATCTCCCTTTTGTTTGAATTTTGCAACATTAAAAAATGAACAAATTAAGAAAGAAAGAATAGAGAGATATGAATAAATTAATGTTGATAGTTCTTGATTAGGCCTATCAAACATCATAAAAGCAATGGAAGGAAGTAGTAATTGAGAGGAAATTGTGGATTGAAAAGGTAGAAGATCATAACAAAAACAAAAAAAATTGAGAAATGCACATTTATATATTGTATATAAATAGAAAATTAAAACTATATGATATTATTATCAATGTGTTATTTTATGAGCATACTACATAAAATTGAAAGAAGGATGCATGAAAAGGGAGGGAGAGGAAATGGTCATGAAGATATGGATGGATAGGCGTCATTCTCTATGAAAAATAGTAACTATATCACAACCAAAACTTAACTCTAGTCATAATTTTAAACAAATATATGCATTTTAAACAGTTAAAAATTAATCGTTCCAGAATTTTTTTTGTGTTAATTTTCTAAATTTTAGAAAAATGAGCCATGATAATTTAGAGTTCGATCATAAACATTGACAAAACTATGTATATGAAAAATGTGGCGGTCGCCACCCTTAAATTATCCTAATACTAGTATACATGTGTTGGCCTCTCTACATTTATCAACAAAAATATATATTCGCCACTTCCAATAAATTACCACACCTTTTAGTAGTATATATGCATACTAATATATGTATTATATAAATATAATATTGGTTGATTCCTTACCTTTATTTTATGTTTTTTAAGCTTGTACACTATGTTTGAAAAGTTTTAAGTTACACTGATCCATTATATTACTGATGTACAATATAAGTCCGTCTTTTTATTAAACTTTGAGTTAATTTCGTTATGAACAACTGAGTAAAGTCCTAACTATGGCGATTTCTTACTCTTTTACAGTTTTTTCCTATTATGAACAACCTTACATTTATTGTTCCATTAATACATTTTAAATACTCTTGTCTAGAAAGTCACTCACTATAATGACTTATTATATCGGCAACCTCTTGATCAATTCCAAGTACTTCTTTTCATGTGGAAGTGATAATAGCCACAAGTTTCATAAGAAGCCTTAAATTAATCTTTGAAGGTTGAAAAGCAACTAATAGTAGAAGATAAAGTTTCAAAATAGTTGTTTATTCTCTTTATAGTGGAAGAGAACTATTTCTATCAAGAAAAAAGAGTAGCACATGGTAGAATATATACTTATCTTGTTAAAATCTTTTCAAATGCATTAGTGATCTAGTAATAATCATATATACTTACACAAGCACATGACAAGTGTATTAAAAGCCACTCAAAAGATCCCCACACAAATTCCAAAACTTAATATTGTGGGACAATATTCACCTAAACCAAAGAGTTAGAGATACTCCAATATTACTAATTTACTATGCCATAAACAAAGCAACAGAATGAAAATGTAAGGAGGGGTATATGGTCCTACACCTCCCCTCTACAAGTATTCACACAGGCTGTTAAAGGGAACATATAGTGCAACTAAAAGCAAACTGACACTACACATGTCCTTGCCTCACAATTGTACATGCACATGGTCACTGGCCCCTAATGTTTCCACCACTTAAGCTCATGAAATGAATGCACTTTTGGAAGAGGAAAAAATATATCTAAAGAATTGAAATTGATTTTTATGCATTTTAAAATTCTTTCTTAAAATTATCAATCGTTAGTTGGTTCAATGGTAATTGACGTTAAACTTGATAGGGAGGACCACGGTTCGATCCCGCAACTGCGGTCGAAAGGGAGCTGGAATCACTTGATGCCATAACTGACATCCGAACCAGATTAAATTGGTGATACAAGCCAAAAAAAAATCTTTCTTAAAATTAATTTTATTTCTAGAATTAATTCTAACTTTAATTAAAAATTTGCATATTTTGTTTTCAAATGTAATTTTTATAATCGAAATTTCAGGTTTAATACAACTTTAACTAAAACCAATTTTATAAAATCAATTCAATCAAAATTAATTTTCGCCACCAATAGAACAAAACACACACATATACTACACAATCCTAAACCTTTTTCTTGTTCTAATTAATAATCAATTTCACCTCTCAACTATCAATTACAAACCACACTCAAACTATCATTGAAAACTCCTCTCACATCTCATAACTAAGAAAACCATTTTTTTTGGTTCCTATCTAAAGTTATACACAAAACATTAATTAAAAGTGAACTATATAGTTAGGACATTAAACATCAGCATTGCAAGTGCCTGTGGCAAGTGGCTAAGTGGTCATTGGTGAGGCCAGCTGCTTGCATAAAGGAATGTACCACTGTTGGGCCTACAAACCTAAAGCCTCTTCTAATCATGTCTTTGCTTATGCTCTCTGATTTTGATGTCTTCACTGGAATCTTATGCCCAAACTTGTATTGTGTTGAAATGGGTTTATGGTTCACAAAACCCCATATGTATTTGTCAAATGAACCAAAGTGCTTGTTCACCTGTAAAAGTTAAATTAACTAATTTATATAAGAAAATATTAAAAACCTTTTTACTAGAGAATATCATCAAATTTAAAAAGAGATTTTAAATCATAACTATAAAATAACTAAGATGATTTTAAATAAAGATCTGTGACTATAATTGGTGGTATCGCGACATTAAGTTTTTGGTCATTTTGGACCTCTACAACCATATTGCAACCACAATTGTGACGACATTAGTCGCATCACATCACATTTGTTAACAATCATAATCTTTGTCAGGACTTAAACTCTGAACCTCCAACTTTTTAACTCTTAGCTCAATCAGCTTAACTAGTTGAGCTACTTACCTAGGTGACTAAAATTGTGCAAATATGTATTGATATAGAGATCAAACAGAACATATGGGGTCAGGTATCAAAATTTCCATCCTGTCGGGAGCTGGATATGTATGAAAAGTGCAGACTTTCTTTTCATGGTTGAAGTACACAAAAAATATTAAAATGAAGTTTTTTATAGAACACTTTAGTGTACTTTTCATCATTGATAACTAATCTATTATTTTCTTTAGAATATACACTAAAAAAAGAAGAAGTTAACCTAGTGTTTTGGTGGACATTAGTTCTGAATAGGTCCGCAACCACAATTGCGACCGCACCATAAAGGTTTTATAGGTCTCTAGAATGATATTGCAACCGTATCAAGGTTCGCAGTATAACTACAACAACAACAAAGATGAAGTTTATGAGTCTGTTTACCTCTAAAATTCGATTAGCATTATCAACAACTCCTCGAACTCGGCTTATATCAATGCCATATTCCAAACTAATAGACATCATTTGCTTATCAGTCAAGTTAGCCAAAGTTGCTGGATTAAATTCTGAAAATGCAGTCCTGTAAATAATTTAATGTTCATTAGCTCTCATTACAAAAAAAGGTACATACATGTATGCATATGCAATTATGCATCTAGAAGTGACACACACAACATTGGACACTACAGAGAGACACTGACACATAAATATCTGTAATAATTTGATTGGATAAAAGTTATTTTACACTGTCTAGCCTAAAAAAAATTGATGTATTTGATCCAAAAATAAAACCACATAAATCAATTGTTTTTAACCTATTTTCACTTATGGTTAAGGTCGGAAGGAGAATATAATTATTACACGTGTCAATGTCGTGGTAGACACATAACACGTGTTAGACATTTAGATACATCTTTAATATAAAGTGTCTGTGCCATGTGAGTAATTACAACATAATAATCCAACCTAAAATCTTGACGTTTCTTTAAGATTGATGTCCAATCAGATCCAACTTGAGCACCACTTAAAACTAGAAGTTCAAACAACATCCTGCATGTGCAAAATCATCATCATCATCTGGTCTTAACATTTTTTTGTTTAATCTTCATTGTATGATTTGTGTGATGATAGAAAAAAATGGGAACTTACTTGTCATCATGAACTGGAACTCCCCATTCCTCATCATGATAAGCAATATATATTGGATCTATTTATTAAAAGAAAAACACTGAAATTAGTATACTCCATAACTATAGATAAAACACACACAACTATGTACAAAAAAGAGGGTTCTACAACAATTCCATAACTATAGATTCAAAAATATTTAATTGATATAAAAAAAAAATACTATTATCATATGAACTAATTAAAGTACTCTTTATTTAATCCTAAGTACTAGTCTATCATGGATGGTGAAAATCAAAGATCATTATGTCTGTAAAGCAATTAATTTGTTAAATTATTGTTTATGTAATTGTTAATTTAAATTATAGCTAACAAAAATAATGACTCCCTCCGGTTACTATTATAAACAAAAAAAAACTATCTTTTAAGTTATTGGAAAATTGAATTATTTAGTGTATAATATAGGCCAAATACATCAGTTTTTCTAGTTTTTTCAATAAACCTAAAATATTTGATTATGATAGTAGGGAGTAATCATTTAGACTTCTATAGGATACTGATGTTAAAATTTAAATTCTCAATGGAAAAAAGACAGGATAATAAATAAGACAAAAAATAATACTAAATATTTTATATATATATATATATATATATATATATATATATATATATATATATATATATATATATATATATATCTTAAAACAACTTATAATTTGAAATAATTTTTTTTGGTTAAAGTGACTTATAATTTGCGACGGAAAGTACCTGAATTGGGTGTGATAAAGCTGCATCTTTTCTCCTCCTCCTCCTCCTCACTTGTTTTTGAAGTAATATTGCTAAAAGAATCAAGAGGAACACTTTCAAATTTTGCAGACTTTGATCTTCCATAATGAGCAATCTTCATTTTCCTTTGAGCATTCTGCATTGCCATTTGTTCTCTTCTCAATCCAGCAATACTCCCTGGTGAATCAGTTATCATACTTGAAGAGTAACTCAATGATGCTTCAATAGAACCTTCTTTAAAGCTCTTTGAATTTTTCCTCTCTAAAGTTGGAATTATCTTAGTTGATTTTTTTGGTGTTATAATCTTTTCAGAACTTGTGTTCAATCCATTAGTTTCATTGATTCTCTTTGTTGATGGAAGCCTTGGTGATAGTGACTTTAACAACTTTGGTGAAAGTGGTGGTGTTGATGAAGTTTTGTTTGGTGGAAGGGGTGTAGAAAGTGATTTTGGTTGGACTTTTTTAATTGAATTTCTTCTTTCAAGAATTGGAAATCTGTTACAAGTTGGTTGAAGAACTGGTCTTCCATTGATTTTGGCAACAGGTGATGTAGCTGTGGTTGTTATTTCTATGCCTACAACAGTTGCTTTGGTTTTGGAGCTACACATTTTGTTGAAAGAGTGTTGGAGGAATGAATAGCAAAAGGGGAGGTAAGAAATGAAATGAAGGATGTGTGAGGAGTTAGAAGGGAAGGAAGTTGGGTTTTATAAAATGTGTGGATGGTTGGTGGGGGCAGGACAGATGAAGGAGAACTTGTAACATGGGGAGGTTGGAATCTGTCATACAACCTCTTCTAAAGGGTATCTATCACTTTTTGTTTTTTGATAAATATAAATTTTAATCTTATAAAATAATCAATTTAGGATTCTTTAACATTCCTTTAATCGGTACTCCTCTAGTCTTGTATGTAAGCAAAAATAAAATAAAAAACACATACTTTAAAAAAATGGATAAAGTTTATTATTTGAGTTTGTTTATGACATTAGTAGTTGCATTGATTGGTTGGAATAGAGTAAAGTTATGTTGGAAACCGCACAAAATAATGTAGTTATTATATGTTTATAATAAATGTTATAACTTTTGCTTATATTTGAGACTTTTAATTTTTTGTTTTGTTGCTTATATTCAAAACCGGGGGGGCAAAGATGGGAGCTCTCTCTATCTCTCATTTGGTGAAGATCGATACACCCGTAGGAGCTGCTCAGCCCACTCTCTGCTGATGCGTAGGGAGTTGTGTTCATTAGGGAGTGATTTCTTTTGTTGATTTTCTTTTATTAGCTTTTCTCGCATGTAACAAAAAAAAAAACCAGGGGAGTAGTATTGAGTTTGGTGTATAGATTTTAATGAAGAGTCATTTAATAGTAGAAATGTGATAACATATAGTTAAATGGATCTTTGACATATATTGATCTCATCTTTGATTGTGTGATTGAACATAACTCAATTTTATAAAGTTAATTTAAGATGAGAATTGTTCTTACTTATAAATATATATATTTTTAGATTATTTTTCAACTAATATAGAGTTTATGTATAATAACTTACTATCTAACTGCAAAATTATATATTTGAATTTTAAGTCGATGTAATGTGAGCAAAAGATTCAACCATTTAAACTAAACCCAATAAATGACCGACAAATATCAAGTTTTTAAAAACTAAATCATAATTTTCATGTTGGTGTCAAAGAGTCTGTTACTGGTATTTTGCAATGGTTATTTTTTTTTGGTACAATTGCAATGGTTATTTTTATTAATTGTTGTTGATACTATGTGAGAAAATATGATTAACCATTTTATGGCATATTTTTAGGAGAATACTGACATGCATCGTAAGAGCACAAAAAATATAATATAAAATTATTTATCTTAAAATCTGTACATTCCATCTTTTAAAAGTCAAAATAATATTTGTTTAAAGCAAATTTTTATACTTTTTAGTTCTTTAACATATGTCCTAATAGCACATATTAGTAAGACCTTTATTCTTATACTACATACTGGTAATAGAATAGCATTAAACTTATCCCAATAAACATAACTCACTTGCTAGACATTGCTCGTAATATGTAGTATTCGAATTTTGGTACTCTTATTTATTCACTTTAAAAAGGTAAAATTTTAACCATTTGACTATTTAAAAAAAATTCTTGCTAACGAGTGTCTCCGGAACACTCTTTAGAGATTCAAATTAAAGAAACTATTTATTTAAAAAAATTGAACATTTTAATTCTCAATGTATTAAGTTTAAGCATTTTAATAAAATTTTCATAAGAAATTTACTATTTAAAGTTCTTAAAAAGTGCCCCGCACTTGACAAAAAAAAAGTGTCCCGCAAACACTCGCTAGCATTTTCTAAAAAAACTTTAAAAAATGTTAAATAGTGCTCTGTCATTAGTTAAGGAACTAAATATCGTTAAAAACACTTGAATTATGTGTATTCTATTTTTTAAATATATAAAAAATGATATTTTCAATAAAAATCTTGTTTTAGTTATCTTAACAAATATTTTGAGGCACCAGCAGAGGCGGACCCAAGGGGGTGGCTGAGAGTGGCCGCGACCACCCTCAAAAAATAAAAAATTACTAGTATATCCTTGATAGTTATATATATATATATATATATATATTTCAGCATAAAACTAATAATATATTGATTGTTGGCTTGATGGTTTAAAGTTGCACCCCGTACCGAGAGAACATGGGTTCAACTCTTGGAGGGGGGTGGGGCATTTTCTTGTTTTTTTTTTTTAAACAAAATCAATACTTGGTGACAAAACATTGTCTCAAACAATTAGCAATGATATTTTTCTAAATAAAATTAATTTATATATATATATATATATATATGTATCACTGCAAAAAATGAACAATTTTTATTTATTTTATTTAAATAAAAACACAACTATATATTTTAAATTATAGACACCATTTTTTTTTTACTATATGTGTAATATAATAATAAAATACTATGATTTTCTAATTATCAACTTTGTGAGAGTATTAATTCAAAGTTAACTATTGATTATTTCAAGTCACTTGTCATATATATGTATTACCTAAAGTATGTAATTTGATTGTAAAAAAAAAGTATGTGATTTAATTTATTGTTAATCAAATATTTATATTTAATTTATATACTATAATTTTTTTAGTGGCCCCCCGAAAAAAATAATTATGGATCCGCCACTAGGCACTTGTTAACATGACACCTAAATTTTTTTTTTTTAGTTTATGGTGTAGCTGAATATCGAACTTAAACTTTGATTAAAAGAGAGGCCCCTTCTAGGGTGGGAGAGGCTAGTAGGTCTCCCATGGTGGGTAAGTATTTTTATCCGTTAGATTATATAGATCATCATAGACATTTTACACCATATAATTTTTTAATTATGTTTATCTTAATATCTCTCTTTGGTTCTGTCTCTTCAACTGTCATGACCTTTTACTACCACCCACTTCTTGCCATCTCTATTTCCATATTGTCCAGATTCAGTTTTCCATCAATATCTTTTCTTTCTTTTTTTGTGGGTTTGAAATTTTTTAAATTTTTGGATTTATGATAGCAAGTTTATGAACTCTGTTGAAACAAACAACCCTGGATCCAAAAGAAAATTGAACAAATCTGATGAAATCCCTTTGAAAAGGAGTATTGTTGTGATACAAACATAATAAAGCATTTGAATTTGAGTTTGTATGCAAGTCGAAAATAAAAAAATCACAAAATAAGAGAGAAAGGAAGAGGTAAAAAACAAATAGGTGAGTGAATATTGAAAACCCAATAAATGCAAGATAGGAAAAAGAGAATTAAAGAAATTGAATTAACACACTTTGACATCAGATTGAAGAATGATAGAATAATTGCTTTCATCAATATGTTAACAAAGTATAGATACAGATTCGTCAGTATATATGGAAGAAATGGAGATCCACAATCTTAGCCTAAAATGGAGGAGATGAGAAAGAGAAAGTTCAAACAAATATTAATTACAAAATATTCAACAATTTAGTGTTATCCCTCTATTAGAAATCTGATGGACCTTACTTCTTCATAGTTTTCTGAATTTTCATTTGAAACAAGGTGGTGGTGATGTGAGGCAAAGGCGGAGAGAGAAAACGAAAAGTGGAAGAAAGAGAATGCATAAGGTGTTGGTGGTGTATCATAACATCTATGACACCTCACAATCGGACGGTTAATAATATTCACCCACGGTGGGAGACCTAGGTTACTCTCCCACCCTAGACTTCGCCTAAAAGAGAATCAAGAAAGCTTATGGGTTGATTCGTTGAGTTGGATATTGTGCTGTGCTGGAGTCATGAACCGTGTTTTTATTACATGTAGTGGAAGTATGGAACTTTCCCATTTCCACCATGTTGTGGTAATGTGCTTCTCTTCCCAAGGATTTTTTAGGCTGGAGTGAGGGGCAAGGAAGGTAAAAATGCAAGAAGAAAAACAACAACAATCATTAATTGGTCTATTCTTTTTAGCTGTATCGAATCGAATCTCATTCTATTCTCCGTCACTATCTCATTCTCTTACCGGTACATTCGTTCCAAAATATAATAACTAGTTTGATTATTGCATGTATGTCAATACACAATTTTAATCACTAATATTTTTAATTTTCTATTAGTAAAAATTATAAAAATTAGATATTATGAAAATATTCATCAAAACAAATCAAACAAGATCTTATATGATTATATTTACATCTATATATTATTAAAAAGTATGGTCAAAGCATGATAAGTGAATAGTACCATTTAATCAAAATGGTTCTAATAAAATGAGACAGAGGTAGTATATTCATGAGAGGGGATCCCCAGTCTATTTTTTACCAGAGGATGTTCAATGTTAATCTTTGCCATTCAATTGAGATTTTATAATATTAGTGAGACTAATTGATTCAAATAGAGGGATGTAATTTCACTGAACTCTGCAGTACGGCAGAGGATCCATTCCTATATTCATATATGTAAACGGTTTAAGAGTAGAAAAAAATTACTCATGTCTTATATATAATCAAATTCTACTTTTTTAGTTCATTTAATTATTAATATATATGATCTAAAATATGAATCAGATACATTTATAATTGAATGAACCTAAGAAGTAGAAATTTGTTTATATATAAGACCGATGGAAGTATGGATCATTAAAAAAGTCACTGCAATCATGCAGTTGAACATTATTGACCGTCTGATTAAAATCAAATTGTTCTGATTTAAGCACAAATTTTTAGAATTCTTAAATGAAAAAAAGTTATTTATTTTATAACATTATTTTACGAATAATTCACTAAGTATTAAATTGAGGTTGTGCTAACTAATGCCCCGGGACACTAATTAAAGATATAAATAAAATAAAATAAAAAACATTTGCATTAAAAATAATATTTTTTATACTTTACAAATATTGACTACATAAATTTTAATGTAGTTTTATTATATTAATATTAAATATATTTAACTAGTATCCTAGAAATACACTACTTAGCATTTTCAATTAAACATATGACTATATAAACAGCATTACAGAGTTGGCACAAGGACTGAATTAATTGGTGTTGTAAGCTGCAGTTAGTAAAATAATTGGGACTTTTGATGGTGTTTTATGACACTTATCTTTTCTTTTCTTCTTCATGAATTTTTGTTAGTATTTTTGTTCAACTTTGTCTTTGTATACTTTCCACTTTCCAGGTAAACTTAGTTGCATTGCTGTTTTCAATTTTAATTGAGCTTAACAGATTAAGTCTTAATCCTTACAGGTTGGCTGAATGACTTGTTCACTTAAATACAAGACATGTTATGCCCCAAAGTGTAGGCCCCTGCTCAAATTAATTCTTACACTTTTTCTTCTTCTAGTGACAATTTGCTGTCTATAACACATACATGACAAGACATCATTTCAACAAAACCATGAAACCAAGATCACATGCATTTGTAGCTCACCTAATTGAAACTAATTCCTCCAGTTTGTGAAACTTGAAAGAAATAAAGAAGAAAGCATTCACTCTCATTTCAAATTGTATATGTATACAAGGAAAAATTGAACATCAAATAGGACTTGTGAAATGCAAATGAGTGGTGGATTTAATGGATAATTGAAAAAAAATTATTACAGATAAAAATAATTATAGTAGGTGTTTTAAGTATGAGCAGTTACATGGTTGATCTAGGAGTCGGACAACTAAGTAAGGGTTTTAGGCCCTGAAAAAGAAAAAAAAAAATCTATTAAAAAAAAAATGTCTCTTATAAGTTCATTAGTTTATGGTAGGAAAAGGTCTTGGAGAAAAACAAAGGTCTCTAAGAAAATAAATAATAAAAATGAAACAATAATTTTACAACTTTTCAAAAATTTATGCAACTATTTTTGAATTCATTTCAAAATTTATTTTAGGCCTCATTTAATGTTAGACAGACCTTAAGTAGATAAATTTTACGTTGACTATAAATGAGAAAAATATTACATTTATAAAAGAAATAATTTATGAAAAAGAATTTCTGAGAAATATCAACAAATCGGAAATGTTAACAAAAGTTTTATGGTAAAATTTCTCCACTGGACCTCAATGTGTTCCGGTAATCCGGTTTTTTTTATTTCTTTTTGCATATTAGAATACTTTTTGAGGTTGAAGTAAAGTGATGAAAAGCATAAAATCAAAAATTATTTTTATTTATAGGGGTGAAAGTATAAATGTAGGGGTGGAAGAGAAATTTTTTATGATTATTATTTTTGCCACCATATGGTTTATGAGGAGCGCCCTACGAAATGATCAAAATACTCCTAGTCGTGGCTTGTGCTACGGATACCCCCAAAAATATCCTACAATTATAACATTCGTGATTTAAGTCACGGATGTTATTTTTCAAAATTACTCATTTTTTCTACATATGTGGCTTAAGCCATGGAATGGTATTTTAGTCTGTTCAGATCCGACCTCAAGTCCACATCTCCGAGAAATTGTCCGCTTTGGGGTTGACCCGTCACGGTTTTGTCCTTTGTAGAAAAGGCGCCTCGGTTGGTTTGGGTGTGGGTGTTGTATATAAACTACCCTTTGCCTCGAGTACCAAGCGATGTTGGACTATTTTGGTGTATCCAGAACAGAAGCCCCCCAGTCGAGGCTAAGGGGCTAAAGGGTTCAAGAACGAATTTTATCGTTCCCACAGACGGCGCCACTGTTCAGATCCGACATCAAGTCCACATCTCCGAGAGATTGTCCGCTTTGGGGTTGACCCGTCACGGTTTTGTTCTTTGTAGAAAAGGCGCATCGGTTGGTTTGGGTGTGAGTGTTGTATATAAACTACCCTTTGCCTCGAGTACCAAGCGATGTGGGCGCCAAATGTTACTGATAGAACACTAGGGGATGTATATTTGCTAAGGGTTAAGCTTATGCAATGGTGTAAAATGGTGATATTGCTTAAGTTTTCAATTTGCATTGGGGGTTATATTTATAGAGCTAGGAAACAATCCTAGCTCACTCTCACGATCCCACGATCTCCATATAGGTGGAGTGGGGTGTTTGACGGTTACTTTGAGCTCCATGATCCCTAACGAGGGAGTGGGGTTGTATTTGGCGTCACTCCTCCCACCTGTCACCCGCGCACGTGTTTTGCATGTTATGCTGAGTCATGGGGGGCAATTGTGGGTCACGAGGGGATTGGGTCAAAATGAATTGGGTCTTCCACCAATTGGGCCTAAATTATTTTATCTGATACATAGTCATTTTGTAAGACGCGCGAGTAACTTATAGGATGACAAAAGGAAAAGTGATTTTTCATATGCTAGTAGGCTCAGTCCAAACAATTACTCTGTTCCAAAAATAAATAAAAAATGGAAAAGCCCATTCCCAATCAACTGCACGCGCGCTCAGTTCGTCCTAACACTCTCTTCTGTTCTCCCACTCACCGCCACCGCGCCTCCGCATCCCATCACCGGTCCATCGGAGACTTTCAACTCTTCCAAAACCAATTTTCTCCTATTTAGAGGTGAAAATTACTTGTTTATTATCAAATTGCTCTTTTCTTGTTTTTTCTTCTTCCTAATTGCATGTAAAGGTCTTGAATTTTATTATTCCCTTAGGGTTTAGGGTTATAAATGTGGTATCAACTAAGAAGGATACATCACTATTTTGAGAATTTAACGTGTTAAATTTGTTGCCTAATTGTGCTTCTGATAAGAATAGAGAAAGGAGGCATGTGCTTCTGATATTGTGAATGAAGAGAGATCCTTTTTGTCAAAAGGATTAGTTTTGCCATCCAAAAAGGGTTAGCGGCGCAACTTGTTGCCCGTTTACCTTCCATTAAAGTGTAATTACCTCTATTTATATGATACAATTTCTTTGATTCCTTACAAACCATGACAACTGGTTGTGGCTGAACACAGATTACAAAACTCCACTATCTTATTTTCATTTCAGAGTTCATATCTTATATGAAGTAAATGATGTGTAGTTAAACTTAGGTAACATAAATTATAAACTGCTGTATTTTGCTCTGAGGCAATTAAGGAACTCCAATAATCAATGAATGGGTCGGAGTACACCTTGTATTGAAATGTCATCAGTTGGACCAACAATTTTCATGTTTTGATAAATCATCAAATGTTGAACATTGAGTTTAGGTGAAAGCAAGCTCCCTATATCGTGAAGGGGTTTTGTACATATTTTTCTTATGACATGACATTTGGTTTTTGTTTATTTAGTATTTTATTTGTTGTTTGATGTTGTATATATAACTCAATGTTTGCATGAGTTTCATCATGCCTTATGTATCTAACTATAAGAAGCTGTATTCAGTTTCATCAAAATCACTAGTATAACTTTTAGATGGTGTATCTGCCTATATTGAGTTAATTTATTTGTTGATTATACTGATTTGCATTAACCCCTAAGCTATTGTAAAATGGAGAGGGTAAAAAACTAAAACAAGCTATTCACATATAGCCAACAGGCCCAACACAAAATGTGCAGTTATACTAATCCATGTCAAAATAGGTAGCACTTCATTGCATTTTTTTTGGATAATCTCCTCAGCGAGATTTCAAAAGAGAATAAGTGATTATTTTCATGAAAGTAATGTTTCCCAAAACTGGCTAAATTACATGAATGTCTTCATCTTCTTCAGTGGAGATGATGGTTTCCTTTTATCTAGTAGTTGAGAAGTGTTTTATCTATCACATGGATCTATATATTAGTATCTTTATCTCCATCCATATCTTTATTTGCTTATTAATATTTAGTTCGGATGATTATGATTTTGTCATAGTGCTTCTATGAAGAGGATCAAGCTATTAAATCTTCCATTTGAATTATTTGCTCTTCTGATTTTGTTTTAGTTTTTGGCTTTTTTCCCTTAAGTTGTCTCTCTTTCAATTTTTCAAGCAGCAATGGGAAAGATGTACAAGAAGAAACAAGATGAGAAACATGGATCTCGAAAAGAATATACCAATAAACAGGAAGATGAAATGGATATAAGGAAGATTATGAAAGACGTTGAAAACTTCAGTATGTTCTTGTTTTTTTATTTATTTATTTTCCCTTTGAATGTAGTCTATCTTCTAAACTTCTAATTGAATCTGCTTTCTGTTTTTGTTGCGCTTGGAATATATGATCAATGATTGTTTTTATAAAAAATGCATTGCATTATGATTTTGCTTGTAATCTGTGTAATGATAAGAAAAAGAGTTGAATTGGATTTGCATTACATTTGTTCCATTCATTATTTTAAATTGAGGGTGTTGGATTGGAGGTAAATATATTATGTTACCTTCTTTCGTATAATGGCTACTTATTGCAATATTTCGTAGGCAACTCACATATGACATGGAAAGAACGCAAAAAGATTGAAGATAGGAAGGTTGTTTCCCTTGGCGGGAAGGTGGGGTATATTTGTTGATCATCTATATCTATATCTTGCTCTATTTGCAAATATTATTCGTATTACCAAAATGCTCAGTGCACCGAGTTCACCGTGTTTCATTTGCTCATATGCAGCCCCTCAAGAATCAGAGATTACCTTTAAGTGTGGCGCGGCCAATGATGAAGAAACAAAAGCAAAGAGAAGAAAAAATGCTTCAAGAGGTAACTTATTACTATCATTCTCATCTTTATTTGTTTGTATAACACTTGCCTTATTATTGCTTATATATGTATCGCGTGTGGCTTTTAGCGTATGATTCTAGGACGATTTGGGGGAAAGATTGGCGGTAGCAGTAGCAGCAGTAAAAAACCAACTGGAAAACACAAACCTGAGGACAGGGGTTTGAAATTAAGCGAAGGCCGATTTAGAAATGGCATACTTGATGTGAAGCATTTGTTGAAGTCAACACCCACAAGAGGTAATGATACTGGAAAAAACACGTCGAATACAGGAAAAAGACAAGGAGGCAACTGGAAACATGATAAAAGAGGTGGTGGTAAAAAGCATGAAATGTTTTAGAAAATGAGATGAGTCATTTGTCAAAATATGTATTAGCATTATCCTTATGGTATTCAACTTCTTTATGGGTAGCTGGTCAATTTTTCAAGTTATTTATTATGTTGTTCTATTGTTGCTTATTCCTTAAGGGGTTGCTTGTAACCTAGAGGTTACAAGACAAATTTTGGAAACAACCTCTCTGCTTGTGGGGTGGTTGCATACACAGCCCTTCCCAAAGGAAATGTATCCTCTCATTCTTTTTTGGTCCATTCATCTCTCAATTTTATTTTTTTTGAAGCAAAAAAAAAAAATGATGTTGGCGCTATAACAAAAGACAAACCCCCACAAACAAAGATAAATGAATGAAACTTTACTTTATTGTGCTTTTAGTCAGATTGATGCTTTCGTAGTTCATACCTCTTAACATACCACACACTTAAGAGCATGTGTTATTTAAAATTTAATGAGTTTAATATGAGTAAATAAATAACTTTACACTTTATTTTGAGGTAAACCAAGAAACAGCCAAAGCTAATATTTTATGCCTCAAAATTTTGGACTAAAATAAAAAATTTGTAAATATTCAATATATATTTGCATAACTCAATTAGTCCAGATGAAGACTTCATATTTTCCATGAACCATTGAGTCTGAACTCAACTTTTTTGTAAGTCTTGTGGTATATATATATATTTTTTCTTAAATTTAAAACACCGCATCGCTATAAAATTTGTTTTGTACCCTTAAATTTAGAGATTTTCGTTTAACATTCTCCGTGTTTATTTTAAGCTTTACATGTTTTCTTTTTTATTATTTTGCTATTTAAGTAGCGGACGTTATAAAAATAAATAAATTTTTAAAAAATTTGTCAGTGTCGTATGCTACTTAAGTAGCGGACCAGTCGGTGGTCAAATTTTTTGTTTCAGTTTACTCTTTTAATCGGTTGATTACACAAATTTCAAGACATTTATATTATTCTTAGCTTTCTTAACTAGTGTCCCGGAGGCACTATTTAGCATTTTCCAATCTTATATGCATACAAAAATACAGTTTCGTTATCATTAACGAACATGCAAGAAACAAAGCACAGTTCTTTCATCATTAGCTTACGCATAGAAAGACAAAGCAGAGTTCTCATTTCGAGTCTTGCTTCTGTTATGAGGGCTAAGACCATTTACAATGGTGTTGAATGATGGTGTTGAATGAGTGTTGAATCATTGGGGAGGGGTGTTGAAAATCACTGTTGAATGATGTGGATGAGAGAGGTGTTGAAAGGTTTCAACATAGTTGAATGCTGCAAACAGGGACACATGACACGTTACGGTTCGTTCAGCTGAGCGCGTGCACATCACGCTCCCTCAAGGCACGTTAAAAGAAATTCACATAGAGAGAGAAACCTGACGCAGACAAGTGGCTCTCTATGATTGGCTGGCTGAATTTTTATCACATTAATACTTTAAACTCAATTATTTCATTGCAAATTAATTTTTTATTTTTTTATTTTTATACCAAAATTCATGATTTTTTTTCCTCTATAAATAGAGACTTGGTTCATTTGATTTGGACACAGGAAAAAAAACAAGTTTTTCACTCTCTTAATCTTATTATTATCTTTCTATTAGTGTTTATTTTTAAGTTTCAGTCTTTGTTTAGTGAAATGGATCCCAATAATAATCTTATTATTACCTTTATGTTTTTTCCCAAGTTTTAGTCTTTCTATTGCATGTTAAATTATTTGTATCGTTTTAACTATTTTTGTGTCGTATTTTAATTTCAAGTTAAGATGATTGTATCGTATCAATTATTTAAATAAATTTTGTTTTTATTATAATTGCAATCTGGAGTATAATTTAATTTTTATCGATAATTTTTATTATAATTTTAATCGATGATTTGTATCGTATAATTTAAATTTAAATTTTAATCGATAATTGTATTTTTATGTAATCATAAAAATTTAAATTTAAATAAGAATATGAAAAAAAGTAGTGGGGTAGAGTGTAAGTGTTGAATGAAAAAACCATTGGAGAGGGTAGAGTGTTGAATGAGTAGGTGGAAAAAAGAGAAGATAATATGGAGTGTAAAAAGTGAATAAAGTAGGTGTTGAGTTTTGTGATCATTGTAGATGGTCTAATGACACTCACTTTGAGTCTTGCTTTTGTTAGTCAATTGTGGGATTATGGTTGCTCAGTTTCCACTCATTGTCATGAGTAGGATGAGCTGAAAGTTCTAGATTCTACAACCTCAACTTTTCCTTCCACTATTGATTAATCATCTTTTCATTTGAATTAATCATCTTCTAAATTTTATTTGTGGCATTCTCGTCTTGATCATTCACATGTTTGAAAAAGTTTTTGTATTTATGTTCATAATATTATGAGAATAGTCTAGTGGAGATGCATTGACGGTGTAAAATAGTTTTACGCAATCATCCAATAAAAATCACCAATTTATCATGTCATATCTTAAGTTGAGCGATATAGCAGAAAACATGATTGTTATTTCTTGATAGTGTAAAATTATTTTATAGTGTTGGTGCGTATTCCTTTTTCTTTTAATCTCTCACACAAAAATTTAGAATCTTGTAAAAAATATGAATTTTTAACCGCCATAAACTTAAAAATCATATTTAATTCATCTTACTAAAAAAATTAACCTTTTTAAAGATAGATTACAATAATGTACTAAAAATATTGTAGAGAAAAATTCAAAATTTCGAAGGATAGACCTGAGTTGATTAAAAGTATGAATCAAAAGTTATGAATGAAAATATTTCGGAGACAAAAATTTATTGAAATTTTTATATAGACAAAACGAAAATCAGAGATATTTATAAAAACAAAAAAATTATTTAACTCTTAAAATATAAAAATTAAAATTTAATAAATATAATGCTCAAATCTCGACTATGAAAGCAACCATATTTAATATCAAACAAGTATCAAATTTAATAAATCTATATAAAAAAAAATTAAACAATAGGGTGCCAAGAAATATCATCTCCATGACATTTCAATTATGTTGACACCTTATAATATTATATATTATTTACATCATCATAAATAAATTTGTTAAAGGAGAAAAATAATCGAGTTTAATGGAGATGCACTGACGGTGTAAAATAGTTTTACACGATCAGCCAATAAAAATCCATCATTTTGTCATGTCATATTAAGAAGATGAGGTGTAGTGGGGTGACGTGGCGGAAAACATGTTTGATATTGGTTGATTGTGTAAAATTATTTTACACTGCCAATGCATATATATTTTTCTCAAAATAATCCTATAAAAATAAAGAAAAAACAAATCACAAAATTGCCTAGTGTCATGTGTGCAACGTGCGCATCATCCTCCAAATTCCAATCCAACAAGTCATCGAACCATGACCAATCAAAACCCAAATAATGAATGAATACAATAAATAAATTGTCAAAGAAACGGATATAGAAGAAAAAACCAAAAAAAAAAACTCATTATTGCAAACGAAAATAGAAGTTTTATTACATTTATTACAATTAAAAAAACCGAAAAATAATAATAATAATAATAATAATAAATTCACAACATGATAATAGAATGCTCTGTTTCAATCAATCAATCAAATTGAAAGCTAAAAAAGAAAGCTAAGAAAAAAGAGTCAAGTAAGATCCAAAAATGGCGAAAAAAGCTGTGTTGATTGGAATCAATTATCCTGGAACAAAAGCAGAGTTAAGAGGATGTGTTAACGATGTTTGGAGGATGCACAAATGTTTGATAGAACGATACGGTTTTTCTGAAAATGATGTAACCGTTTTGATCGACACAGATTCATCGTACACGGAGCCGACAGGGAAGAATATACGAAGTGCGCTGTCGGATTTGGTTGGATCGGCGGAGGAAGGAGATGTTTTGTTCGTTCATTACAGTGGACATGGGACTCGTCTTCCTGCTGAAACTGGAGAAGATGATGATACTGGTTACGATGAATGTATCGTTCCTTCTGATATGAATCTCATCACTGGTTCGTACCAAAATAAATCAATTTTTCTTTTCTTTTCTTCTTTTTTTTTTTTTCTCTCTGTTTTTGTTAATTAAATTGTTGGATAATTTAAACGTGATTTTTTTTTATGCTTTTTGATGTTTTGTGTTCAAGATTTCTAGAGATTCATCTAGAAGGTGTTTGACTAAGTGTTTTAAGAGTTGAGAAAATATTTTATAGCTTATGTTTGGTTTGGTTTGGTTTGATTTGATGATATGATAAGGAATCACCAGATACAGAATCCCAATGCTTATTTTAATATGATACTAGTATATCGTGGGATTCGGATTTCCTACGGTAATTATTTGCCATAGTTTTCCGCTAAAGTTAATCTGAGCTGTTGATCATCAAACAGTTGGTCAATTTTGTGTAACATTTGATAAATCATATTGATAGTAGGTTATGATAAACCAAAAAAAAAAAACAAAAAATGAAAATAGCTCATAGATGTCTTTGATCGGTAAAATTGTATTGATAGTTTTTGATTCATGATTGTTAATTGTCATTATTCTTTGTTTTAGTGTAATTCTGATGTTATTAGTGAATAGTAGTAGTAGTAGTATTGTGTATTTTCTTTAGGTAGAACAATGTTGCATTGATGTGATGAATTTTGTGTGTAAACAGATGATGATTTCAAGGAATTTGTGAATGGGGTTCCTAGAGGATGTAGGTTGACAATTGTATCTGATTCATGCCATAGTGGTGGCTTGATTGAAGAAGCTAAGGAGCAGATAGGAGAGAGCACAAAGGGAGAAGAGGAACATTCTGGATCCGGCGGTTTTGGATTGTCAGGTTTTCTGCATAGGAAAGTGGAAGATGCTATTGAGTCGCGAGGATTTCATGTCCCTTCAGGATTGCGCAGTCATCCACACAGGAATGAAGAAGAAAATGAAGATAGGGATATTGAACTCCCACATGGGGTTAAGAATAGGTCTCTACCACTTTCAACCCTCATTGATATACTTAAGCAGAAAACTGGAAAAGAAGATATCAACGTTGGTCAACTGAGACCCACACTTTTCGATGTTTTTGGGGAAGATGCTAGCCCAAAAGTCAAGAAGTTTATGAACGTTATCTTGAACAAACTCCAACATGGAGGTGGTGAAGGTGAACAAGGTGGGATACTTGGAATGGTGGGTAGTCTTGCTCAAGAGTTTCTCAAGGCAAAGCTGGATGGTAATGATGAGGGATATGCAAAACCTGCCATGGAGACAAAAGTTGAAAATAAGCATGAAGTGTATGCTGGATCATCAAAGCGTGGTCTTCCGAGTGGTGGGATTCTAATGAGCGGTTGCCAGACAGACCAGACATCAGCAGATGCTTGTCCTTCAGGAAATCCAGCTAATGCTTATGGAGCTTTCAGCAATGCAATACAGGCTATAATTCAAGAGTCTGATGGTGCAATTACATATTCAGAGCTTATTCTCAAGGCTAGGCAGAAGCTACAGAAGGATGGTTTCACTCAAAAGCCTGGACTCTATTGCAGTGATCACCATGTTGATGAACCTTTCGTGTGCTGATATGTTCTCAGACATAGAGAACAATGCGTTTTCATTCCTGCTGCTGCAAAATTTTCATTTTTTTTCTATTTATTTTTTGAACAATTTGGCAATGGTGATGCAGTTGAACAATTACCATCAGTGTGTTTCAGCATGGTCTTGTTATCTGTTATTGTGTGTTTGGAACAATCAATGTTGCTCTAAAGTAATATATAAATACTTCTATTATAAAAAAAAATGAACATTTGCTTCAATAATCGTCTCAATAATCATTGATGATATCTGTGATACAAATACAAACTGGTTTAAATTCAGATTGGACTATGTGATACAGCCTATTCGGACTTGACTATTTGATACAGCCTAGCCATCTACTGTATGTCTCGGTGAATTATCTTTACAAATATACAAAATCGAATTATATGCTAAAATGGTAGATAAAAAAATTGATAACTAAATGAGACTGCACAATTGTGTCGAATGGCACAGAGGATGAGTCATCCCTCCCAAAAAATTCAGTATCAAGGTTGAGCCTTTTTACTTTAATAATTTGCTTGTTGACGTACAGAGGACACCGAATATTGGAGATGTCAAGCAACTTTCAAAAGGCTTTGTTAAAAAGAAAAGATGAGCAAAGTCTACAATACTATCACAGGTCAATCATCAATTTCTTGAACCCATGCTAAACCTGCGAATGATGTCAATAGGTTAGTTTCTTGATTGAATGATGTCAATAGGTTAGTTTCTTGATTGTGATTACAAAAAAAATGAAAGAGATCAAAATTCTGAGGAAAAAAATCATCTATTAATTATATCCATTTTCTATCTATTATGAAAGCAAATTATTGATGAATATATTATTCACAAATGTAAATGTGTGTGTGTATGAGAGAGAGAGAGAGAGGAACCTTGAAGAACAGTTTCAACAGCTGCATTTGGAACAAGAAGCCCAACAATTCGTTTGCTATCCACAGTAGTTTCTATGCGTACAACACGTAGCCTCCTATGGCTTAGGCGGGCCTGTACATATTTGATTTACAGTTTAGCTATTTTCTAAGAGATATATTTAAGTAACTTATGAAACCACTATCAACAAAAAGATATCAAATAATCAGTCGCCGGTGAAGTCGTGAAGTATAATGGTCTAACGACTAAATAACGAACAAGAGCCAGCCGCCTGATAAAGAAAACCTTTTCAAGCAGATATAACCTCCATCAAGTTGAAAGTTATTCTACAATGCAAACTCGGTTGTGTTGAAAGTTACTATAATATAATGTTTTGGTTTTTCTTGTCATAATGATGAAGAAATACCTGCTTAGAAAGGGCTTTTTCTATGGTTCCCCAAACAGGAAGAATGAGGCCACCCAAGACATTTACTTCCTGTAGTCTTCTGCCCACTGTACAGAAGTTGCCAATCTTACATTTGGGACCATGCATGCACTGCCAAAAAAGGTAAAGATAAGTCAATGTCAGACAACGTGGAGTAATGCAGGGATTGCAATTTTTTTCATCTCACTTCTAATGTATCTTGCAAGTATTACCATTCATGCATCATCCATAGCTATATATTGATCGATGCTGTTATAGATAGTATGGGTAATACTTAAAAATACACATGTCCAAGCGTATAACTAAGTTATAAATGAAAACTGTCCAAGAAATTGATGACAAACAAAGAGAACAATAGCATATCAGAACCCCAACTCAGTTCAGTATGTATGACAAATGTTGAATCCTACAGGAAAATATCTTCCGTGAATGGGAGGATTTCTGAGCAATTCATAGGAGCAGAAAAGCAATTACCCAAGATTTAAATATTTCATTTCAATAAAATTTGGTTCCATATTCCTATCTTCTAAAGAAATATACCTGTTTAGATGAGACTTCATATTCCTCTTCCCAACCAGTTTGAGCCTTTTCTAAGGATGAAACTTTTCTGTATTTACTTTTTAATTCAGATAGAGGCATCTCCCTGAATGATTGAGAGGAAACCATGTTTAAAATACAATAAAACTGAAATGCCAACAAAGCCTAATTGCTAGAATACATACCGGTTTGATTCCCCAACGGGAGGACGAACTATCTTATACATACCCGAAGCAGAACTATAACAGATCAAAGAACAAAATTAATGAAATGCAAATCAATAAGATTGTGTAGAACAGAACGAAGAAAAAAATGACATAATCAATAATGAGATCATGTGTGTGTGTGTGAGTCACATTTGGCAACTCCATGTCATGATCTGTACATGATCATGTTTAATATTATAACAATATTAAAAATTGGAAGCATGCAATAGATTCTCCTAAAATTCTCTGCTCCTAAAAGTACATTTAGAAGGATGTAACATATCCTGAACTGGGCATCAGACGTTGAGTAAAAACTAGTGCAGAAATCAAGTTTATTAATTACGGCAACCTAACTCAGCAGAGAGAAACGCTTGATGATTCGAATCAACTTCAAGTTTATATTCAATATTCAATGAAATCAAAATTGAACTAAGGAAACAGGAACACATAATGAAAACCAAGAATAATACCTTTCAAATGCTAAAATGAAATGACGTTTTCCCAACCACTCCCTCTTCGATTCATAGAAGCCATCATTGGCTGAGCCAAGCCCATCCTTCTGCTTTTCATTCAGCATGCTACTTGCTGACTGAGATATAAATAATAAGAAAGTCAGTATTTTACATTTGTTTGAGTAATGCACACCGTTAGTTGGGTCAAAGCAAAAAACAAGTACCTCCCATGTGATCCCACGATCCAAGATGAACGTAAACAGAACGGTTGAAGCTGCAGTCAATTGATCAACATGAACCGTCTGCATGTAAATGAAAAGTTATCTAGTACATATTAGCAATATAACAAATTCATCTAAAAGAACAAAAACTCTAAATTATTTTTATTGTTTGATGATTAAAAGTGAAGGAATGCAGTTCATAATAAAGGAGCAGAATTGGCTCTAAACAAGGAAATGATTCTGCAGGCGTAAAAAAAAAATATCCTAAGATCTGCTGAAATATCAATAACAATATTTGGAGCAGATTTAGTATACAAATATTTTTAGAGCCACGCTATTCATTACGAATAGCAAGCAACAAGAAACACACGAACAAAAAAGTGGCAGTATGCAATTGGCTTTTAAATAAAATAATATTTTAAAATGGAAATAATATGAATTTGGTTTGTCTGGAAATCACCACGTCATGTAAAATAGAGCATTTCTCTTGTAATTAATACTAAGGAAAGAAATAAATAACAAATAAATGAGCAGGCACAAGTCTAGCAAACAAACCTTTGGAGTACCCTGTAGTTCAATGACATTAGCTTTCAAGTCAACAATGCCCGTGTCGAGGTTACCTTCAATGCGAGCATTCCGAACAAGAAGATCCAATATACTCACAAATAATTCAAATAGCCTGTTGATAAAGTGGTATTTATCATATTGTATCCTAGTACTAAAACTTATAAACATCAAGTAATTTGTTATACAAAGGACACACCCATTCTGAATATCAGGAGGTAGTCCCAAAAGCCGATTGAGGAATCGTCCAACTTCGTGCATATCTGAATCAATAATTCGCCCAGATAACTTTCCCGGATCTTTACCATTTCCTACAAAATAGGAAACACGTGTTTAGTTAAAAGTTTAGGTAGTGCAATATGTGGTATCACAGCAATAGTTCAACTATAAACAAAACCACTCAATAGAAAGTTTAGTTGAGAGTAGTAATGAATTACCAAGAGTTGAATCCCTAACTATCCCAACAGATACAAGAGCAGCTTTTGCCTGAATAATGAAATCTTGAATAGTATCTGGTCTGTCAGATGAACATCCCGGAGGTACAACAGGTAGAGAATCCTAGAAAATGATTTGTCATTAGATGGATTTGACAACTCCTTTCATACCGGGCATTATATATATATAGACAAATCATTTTATTACCTGCTCCATTATTCCTTTGTACATAATCATTAGAGCTCTCTTTCCATAAGCGCTATCGTAATTATAAGCACTTAATGAAGGCCCAGCCCTGTAAGCCATGAAGGAATTCAGGAACATAGACAAATATGTAAAAACTCATTGATGCCAATTCATTTAAAATACAAAACTGATAAATCCAACATGCCTGCGGTCCCCCTGAGTCAAAGCACCAAGAGATTCTAATCTCTTCGCAACAATTGATGCAAATCGTCGTTCTCCACCAAGATTAGTAAAGAGTATCCTGATGCATTTATGATAATAGAGATCAGGTAAACTGGTGTAGCCTGGCGAGGCAATATCAAAAAAACTATCGCTGCGATCATTTGATATCCAGTCTAAGGAGCTTACATCTTAACTTCTATAGGATTTCATGAAACAGTGAACAATATACAACAGCAATATAGAATTTTGATAAAGCAAGATAACAACTTATGTCTTGGGTATGAAACAATTGAAATATCTGGTTACAGTAGGATGGAGAAAAAGAAAGATGTGAAACCCAAACTATATATATATATAAAATGGAAAAATGTGGAAAACAAGACAAAAACTCTTCAGTGACACTGGAAACCGATGTAAAGGAATGTAGCACAGCTTGGTAGCGCGTTTGTTTTGGGTACAAAATGTCCCACAGGTTCAAAACCTGTCATCCCTATCCAACTATTAGTTATCCTATCAGCAGTAACACGGGATCAATTGCGACCAATTCAAATTAGACATACATACTCAATGAATAATTCTCAATGTCTATGAAACATAGTAGTATCGGAGTTTTGGACACCTTTGACACTGATACTTCTTCAACAAGTGTCGAACACTACTCACTAACTCAATAGGTGTCGAGTTAAAAAATTAAGTTTTTATTGCCTTGGACAGGGACCAAACAAGTTTATCCAACCATTGCTTAACTGCTTAAGCCATTGTGAACTTTATTGACTCAAACAGAATACTTTGGCTTCAGGCTTCGGTTCTAAGTTAAATACTTTCTCTACACATTTTCTCGTTCTCCAAACACCAACCAAAACCTTTTCCTCCAGGCTATAGTTCTAAGTTAAATACTTTGCAGATATTAAACCAGCAAGACAGTAAGTTAACTAATTAACTTGGTTAACAGAAATAACAATATGTAAAGCAAGCAAAGAGATAGAAGGAAAGTCATTTTAATCAATAACCTGTATTCTGGTGCTGAAGCTTGATTTGATCTATGAGTTCTTCCAAACTGCTGAATTGCACGGTCAGCACTCCAAGGAAGCTCTAGCGTTAAATGAACTCTTCTTTTCTGTTGTATAAAAGTCACGAAGCACATAATGGGGAAAACAGCACAGACAACAAAGAATAAAACAGATCATAAGTTCAATCAAGGAGAAATTCTAACCCACTCCAAATCATAAACATAGGACAGACAAGACAATGATATCAGGGACAACAATACTTCAAGTCAGTTTGAAATACCTGATTTGCAGCTCTCCTATCCGCCTGCAAAGAAACACCAGCTGATCCAGCTTCAGAGATAATAGCAACAAACTTTTTACCGTCCATAAAAAGCTGCTTTTCGTGCATGTTAACCATTTCCATAGTGATATCCTTCCTATACAGATACACAAAAATTGGCATGATGCAGCTACTATGAAATTCTGTTTGTTAATCAGTAAGATGTGGAGACACTACAACTTACGTATTACGAGCCTGATAAGTTACACCCTTTCCAGTAGGGCCCCTCACAAGCATTCCTCTCCTTCCTGTAATTTCTGCAACTTTGTCGGGGCCCCCTAGCTGTATATATATAAAATTTATTACCAGAAATATTAGTAATTTTAATATATAGATATATTATCATGTGGAAAAAGGATATGGTATTCTCACAAGATGATAACCAGATAAGAAGAACTAGAACCTATGAGATTTCAAGATGCAACAGAGCATGCTTAATATCTCTGAATGTTTTGCATATAAACACCTATAAAAAAATCATTAATATGGGATAGAGAAAGATGACTCCCAACTCAGTAAGTAAAGACTGGATCTACAACAGCTCAAAGGTGGCCAAGACAAGGCTTCTGTACTCTGCCTCAGTGCTAGATGGAAAGATCACTGCTGCTTCTTGGCCCACCATGAAATAAGATTGTTTCCAAGAAAGAGAAATTATCATCTAATACTATCGTCTCGGGCCACCCACCAAATTATTCACACATCAAGCCCTATAGTG
The DNA here is from genome assembly GCA_030408175.1 of Trifolium repens. Classification (NCBI taxonomy): domain Eukaryota; kingdom Viridiplantae; phylum Streptophyta; class Magnoliopsida; order Fabales; family Fabaceae; genus Trifolium; species Trifolium repens. The sequence goes on from CP125850.1 coordinate 13,461,037, forward strand.
TTGGGCATGACGGGTGTATTGGGAAATGAGGGGTGTATGAGATTTCCATAGTGATACAAATATTAAATTGACAATATAAAGCAATGTAGTAGATTAAACAAGAAAATCTTCAAAGGCAAAGTTTTCAATCACACAATATGGATGCAGAATAACTTCCCGATCCCTGATATCATGCATCATTAAGAAAAAAGTGTAACTATTCTGCCTACACATGTGGATAAATTCAATAATTTGCATTGGATGCTTGACACATTTTTCCTATAAATGGGATGTTAAATATTTCAAATAAAGAGAGATATCAAATTATTAATACAAGAGCGAAAACTGGAAGTTTACACAACAGCAATTGTGATAGAGGAAAAGGTTAGCATCTTTATTTTACTTCCCTCTTGCATCTATGTAGACATGTTAAAATAACCTTTATATAATTAAACTGTATCTGAGCGCATTTAAGCAAATGATCTTCATAGCAAGGGGGTAATAAAACATGTGATCACTACCTGGTCAGTAATATCATCCAGAGGGTTGTTTGGAAGATCCAAAGAACGAATAATCTCTAATATTTTTGTCTTACGCTCCAAGGCTGCATCATACCTGTCATAATTTCATAAAACAATTACAATTTTTCTTTGTTTTATTTTATTTTTCCCCTAATTTTGGTTCATAAAGATAACGTGTCTTGCAGTTTCTTTTGTAAATAAACAGTTATTAAACATAAAACAACGATTAAGACCATTAAAGTCAGACCCCAATAACTTGAGAACTGTTTAAATTGTATACCTCTTCTGGAGTTCAGCTATGTAGGCCTGCCTTGCTATAAGATATTCATCTGTTTTTTCCTTACACAAATGGCACGACCACTCTTCAGGAACTACATCACCAATTGGTGGCATCAAGCATGCAGAATGGACTAATTTACCACAGCACGAACACTGTAGCAATTTTTTCCTTTCCTGCAGTGAAAACTATGTAACTACTACATCTCTAGCATAGCATCGAAACAATTCAAGAGATTCAAAAATAAAATAAAGAAAAACTACCTCCTCAGTGGTGCAAATTTCACATATCTGAAACTCCTCATCTGAGTCATTAGATTCAATGCCAGAATCAGCTGCATCAAGCAAGAGGAATCATGATAAAAGTCAAACATATCTTGATAAAATTCACACATCCATTTTCAAAGGTTTTGTAAAGAAATAAAAATTGTTGTAAAGTGTTGCTTAAGGGATTTTGTGATTGTGGCTGGGAAGTGGGAAAGGGCTGACAGCGTCTTCACAGATTTCTTTCTGCCTCTGATCTTGTCATGGTGCTACTGGTGTATCATTTCATATTATGTTTCTTATTTCGATTCATTCAATATCCTCCGCTATATTAGTTTTATCCTCATCATAAATTCTTATTGAAAAGAGCAATAAGCTCTTACAATAAATTTGTTATCACTTTTTTTTGTAGAATAACTAACTCTCAGTTTGCAGGGAATTAGTATGTCCCCGTGTGATTAATGGCCAAAATTAAACCCATTCATGGCCTCTTCTCAACCCCTACTATAACAAATTTCTTAGCCTCTGACTTATGAATGTCTTTAAGTTTTTGGTAAATTTATGTTGTTTTGATGATTTTAGTGGTCATCCCACTATCTACTCTGTACCATTATCCAAGATTGATTACTATGATCCTAGTGAGTATCAGATTCAGACATGGAGGCTAGAAAAATGAAATCATAAATCAAAACAGGAAATGAAAGACCCTACCTCTATTGTGAATTATATTAAAAAATACATATATACATAAATTAATTAAATATAATACAAATGGTAGAATAACTATGAGTTCACATTATCACCGCAAAAAGTAAACCCTAATTTCAATACATTATAGGTCTTTTTCATTTCTGTTTTTTTGTTATGTCTTCAATCCTAGTATGCTTGTTATTATAATTAGTATAGTAACTAATTTGTATGGCACATGGTCTCATATCCCAGAAAAAAGAGATAACAAGAGCATACAACAGTGTGTTTTATTGGCCAGGGTTTGTTAGGCCCTTGGCTAATACTAGTGGGCCTGTGGGCCAACCTACTACTTGGAAGGTGTACACACGTAGGAAATGGGAATAGAAACGATTGAGGAAATGGTTGCACAAGCTCATATATAGTGGTTTGGATATGTTAAAAGAGAAGACCAACATTTCTAGAATAAACTGTGGATGAAATGGTAGTTCGTTAGGTTAAAATGTAGATGAAAACTAAAAAAGTATAAACAAACAAAAAGAAAAATGTCCTCATCTAAATGGTTTGTTTCTGAACCGTTGACATTTAAAATATACCACAATGGCTTCATTGTTCAGTTTAGGTGACCCAACATAGTGAGATGAGGCATGGATGTAGATAATTGGAAAAATGGCTTCAACCATATACAGCTAAAGCAAAGAACAGAAAATGGTATGTATTCAAAAGATTCATCAACTTTGCTTCAGGGAGACTCACTTTCAGATTCTTCATCACTTTCTTCATCACTGGGAGGTTGCCACTTGGCTGCTTTTCTGACCCTTCCTTTTAATGAAACACCAGGAGTTGCAGAGTGCCGCTTCCTTTGGAGCTCCTTAACACCATCCTCCCCTATAATATGTAAATGAAAATATATATAATAAGTGCACAATAATGAAAACAAAATGAAAATCATTTGGCAAAAAAATCTTAAACCTGGAAGGAGTTCAGGTTTTTCTGGTAACGGATAATTTTCTTCCACAAATTTAAGCAGCAATTCCCGAGGTCCAGAAACAAAGTCATCAAGTTCAGAACCCTTTACAAAAAATAAATAAACCAAGTGAAAAAACTAAATTGCAGAAAAAAAATTGTTTATATGGAAATGAATACATAATCCAAATACACACATATTTTGTCACAGCTTCTTCTGTCCTTGCTTCACCAGTACTCTGGAGACCAATGACTACACATTTTTCATCAACTAGTGCTTGCTTTGCTAGTCTTACAGTAGCAGGGACTTTAGCAGACATACACATGTGTCTGAAGAAACGCTACAGAGACAATAACATATTTAGTATATATACAAGTGACTCATCAAAATAGAGCTTGTCTTCAGACATCACTTAAATATTAATACCTGGTGGCTTGCCCAGTATAATCGCCATAGCTGACTAGTGTTAGGTTTATCATTTAGAAAGGCACTAGCTGACAGCAATTCTACTCGTAATTCTGCCCAAAATTCTGCTGCTTTTTTGTACATTTCCTAAGAAGTTTGATATGAAGAATAAGGTCATCAGAAGAAAATAATGAACTCGAAGGATAAATAAATGCAACTTCAGATAACATAGAAGATGACATAGATAATACATGTTTCAAATTTTTAATTATATGAAAACAAAAATTGAACAATATGCAGCCAGGAGATGTGTCTAGTTTTCTACAACATCAACCCCTTTCTTACCATACATAAAGTGAAGCAAAAGGAATTAAAGTACACAAAATGAAATGGAAAAGTACGTCCCTAATTTGATTCTTACCATCATTTTATCTTCTAGCGGCGCTTCAATAACTTCAAACTCAGCACCCTCGTAGCTAAGTGTCCGACATAAATACATCCCCCTACAGTGAGAAAAGTGAAGCAAAAGAATATTCCTTCATATCAATACATGTTCTTAAGGCTAAGTGTTCATCTATAATTGAAAATATTATAACCTTGCTTTCATGTCCATGGCAACTAATTCTAGAGCTCCAACACCCCCTCTATCAAGAGCACCTGGATGTATAAATTCAAATAGTTAACTTAACTTTACACATTAATGGGATGGGCCCATGGGGAAAACACATGTAAAAAGCAACCTGGATGTATAAATTCAAATAGTTAACTTAGCTTTACCAATTAAGGAGATGGGCCCATGGGGAAAACACATGTAGAAAGCAAGCATATAAGAAATTCTACAACATTTTATATTATGTAGCTATAGTAAGTTGAAATTAAAAAAAATTGTAAGATATTAATTATCTAGTAATACAAAGTTATAATATAGTCAAAAAATGGTTATAAGAAAACAGCAGTATTTTCATGAACAAAAATACATCATAACTGCAGCAGCAAGTATTGCAAAAGAAGGGCAAAAGTTAATTTATCCACAAAATATTTAATGAAGAAGATCACTAACAAGAAAAGGAAAGGAAAGAGTAAAGAACAGATAAGAACGCTACCAAGAAATTCACGGAAATCTGAGAAAGAAGTTCCATCTCCCCAAAGACCAAGTCTAACCATATAACCCATATTGCGGGGTTCAGATGCACCAGTTGCCGAGCAATAAACAACGCGGGCTTCAGGTAGTTTATCCTGTAAAATTATATTGCAATAACTGAAACCATGCTTTCCATCCACCATTTCAATGCCAAATTTTGCAAAGTAATTTAACTTCAACATACATAAATGTGGACAGAGCATGGGAGCAATAGACTTTTGGGTACCCGCAAAATAATACCCATTGTAAGTAGGTAAAACCGCAGTAAGTGTTCAGGCATAGGCACGAGTAATTATCCACAAAATTGATCAGAAACAGATGCAGATACAGGTATCTTTACTAGGCACCATGCTCTGCACTAGAATAGTATTTATTTATTTATAAATATTAATGTACACACTTATATAAAATTCAAAAAAAAAATTCCTTATCTAACACTTATTTAGTGTTCATAGCATTTATATTTAAGAAATAGTTTTTGGTTGAAGATATTGGTTTTGCAAGGGGTTGAGTCTTAAATTTAGAATTAAATAGTTTGTCATGTGTATTTGAAGTTATTTTTTATGATTCAGGAAAAGATGATCCACTGCAGCTTAATAATGAAGTGACTGCTAAAGAGACTTGAGGTGGTAATAAAACTTATTTGTAACCTGATAATAAGGAAGAGTTTGACATCTTTCCTAAATGAGTTCAGAGATTGTGTTTGGAAACGCAGTGGGTACTCATTCACTGTTTGGTAGCCCTTAACACGTCAAAGTGCTGCTTTGGTTCAACTGCGAGATTTATTTTCCAAACACACTGAGTTTGTTATTTTTAAATCATTGTTGCTAAAAACGTTATTTATCAATTTATTATGGTGAAAGTGGAGTTAACGAGTACGGATTTGGGTACTTAGCTGCAGGAACAGATAATGAAATTCTTAACCACACAGATACAGTTATTTTTTTCTAACTGAGTATAGTAAAGGGTACTTTAGTACGCTACCTAGATCTATCCATTGTCATCCCTATCAGAGATTCTTGTAAAATAATCCAAAAAATAGTAGTTAATTGTTCAGAGCTAATTCTTGTATTAAAACTCAAAACAAAAATATTACTCTTTAAAAGTAAAAAATCATCAGAAATTCTAACAATCGACAATACTCATAAAAAATATAAATCGAAAATTATTTACGTAATTGGAAGTAACCAATTAGGTTTACAGCGAAACCTATCGATCACGGATCCAATTTGAGTACCTCTACAGGATAGACTTCAACAGAAAACTGAAGAGTAACAGAAGAAGCAAGTGATTGAGTTCAATAGTTCCGCATATAAAATATTGACCCTAGAAAAGACAATTGTTTCACGCACCAACAAAATACGAAGCACTCCTGGTTTCAAAATGGGGAAGACACGGGTTATTCACATTTCATTTGATGGTCAGAAGCAAATGGAAAGCTAAGCAGTGGTAATTCCAAGGATTCCCCGGGCAAAAATAGAATTGTCTCCTACCGTCCTACGTTACCCATACTATGTGTAAGTAGCAACGAAATTTAATAGAGTCATTTGGTCTTTAAGAAATCTCACATCGGATGTGAGATGGCATAAACATGGGTTTATAAGTTAGGCCTAAATCTCAATTCTAAGAAGTCTGAATGCTACATGAAGAACATAAGCCGGATGAAGGAATAGAAAGACCTAGGATGTAGAAGATCATAACATGAGTGATGCGGCAGATTAAGATTCCTATATTATATATATATATATATATATATATATATATATATATGGGGATGTTTCAAGTGAGAGGAGTGTTTATTGTGAGAGATGAGAGGAATGAATAATGGCCTTTTGATCAAAATCAACGGATCATATTAAAAGGTGCACTTTAAACTGCACATGCTTTTATTACTTCTCTCCATGCGCTTCCTTCATCCCAATCTCTTCACCTTCTTCGTTTTTTCTCTCTCTCAAACAAATACCAACAGTCATGATTCTTCTTCTTTGTTGGTACTAATTATAATTTTCAGCTTAATTTGTACCCAACTTAATCCAATTAAAAATTATAACTATAGTTTTTCTTGGTTAATTCTTTCTCAGTACTATGCTTGTTTCTCATTCACGCGATCATCTTTCATGCTCTTTCCCATTCTGAAGAACTGCAATTGGGTTTCAATTTGGGGATAAAGCTTTTGGACAAAGTTAATGGTTTCAGTCTGAATCGTCGGCATAGTGGAATCGGTGTCGGTTGTTGATAAAAATAGTGGTTTCAAAGAGACGTCAATGGAGATTGTTGCCCCGACGTGGGTGTCGACGGAGACAGTGGTCTCGACAATATCACTGTAATAAACGTCATCGCCGTCAAACCCCACAACTACAGTGACGAAGAGGTCGAGCACTTCTCCGTTGGTAAAAAAAATTATTCTGGAAAATGGAAACTTACCCCATCTTTGTTTTTTTCTTTTTAATTTTAAAATGAAATCAATCTGTTTATTTAGAAATAATTCCTACTGTAATTTCATTTTTGTTATTACAAATTAGAATTGTTACAACAAACTTGCACCAGATCTGAAATGTTAGATTGAAAAGAATAGGAAAAAGAAACAAAAGAAGAAGAAGAATAGTAACACGCAAGGTGGCAGATGAAGGAGATAGAAAATAATAGGGTGTTGTTTAAAAAATTAAATTTCACAGTAAGGATTGATCTAAGGGCTATAATTTAACCCTCTCACCCTCTCATTTTTAAGTCTCTCTCACTTGAAAGTTCCCCTATATATATATATATATATATATATATATATATATATATATATATATATATATATCCACTCATGTGGTACTTCATTATGTCCGATCTATAAAGAGGTCTCTGGGAAGACAAATAGTTTATGAAAACAGACGTCACACTAATGTTGTTGCATATACAGATGTGGATTGGGCTGGATGTCCAAGTAATCGACATGCAACCTCTGCTTAGTGTTCTTATTGCAGGTAAATCTTATTTCTTGGAAACGCAAAAAGCAAAGTTTTGTTGCTAGATTCAGGGCATATGTTGAATACCGAGCTATGGCTCTCACTACATGTTTAATTAATTTGGTTAAAACAACTTCTTGATGAGTTAACGTTTTGGAAGTCTGAGTCAATGAGTGTCATTTGTGATAATCAGGCAGCTTTACATATTGCATACAATCCAGTATTCCATGAGCTACGTAGTACATATAGATTGATTGTCACTTCATTGGCTAGAAGATTCTTTTCAGGCAGATAGTTAGTTCCTTTGTACTCTAATGATTAGATGACTGATATCTTTACCAAATCTCTCAAGAGCCTATCTTATATGTATCAAGCTTGATGCATATGCACTTAGTTAAGTTACAATCTGTTGAGTTAACTTCTGCATAAGATTAGATTTATTAGTTTATTTATCCCTATAATCAAGGAATTTGAATGTATTCACTTAGTTATAAATAATCACAGACTGAGAGTATTTTCCTCTCAAGCAATTCAAACCATTTAAATCAACCGACACAACACTCTCTCTAGACTTGGTTTATGTGCATACAAATTTGCGGCTCTTGGTTGGGAAAGTGAAGAATACAAGGAAGGGAGTACTAAGATGTGCAACATTAGTGATGTATGGGATAGCTTTGATAGTGCTGGAAATCTTGAAGTGGCATAACTAGATGAACCAAACATACAAGTTGTCCTATTTACGGATGATGCTCCAGGAGGGGATGAAGTTGATACCATTCCTAATTCTAAGTTTGGATTTTCAAAAGACAATTATTTCCAATTTCTGTTTTAAATTTACTAATGTTTTAAGAGCTTTTTGTTTCCGTTTTCATTTTTTTGGAAATTACAATAATATATTTGTTATATTTTGTGATTTTTTTTTATTTTATATATTTATATCCTAAACATAACAGATCCTAAGTTTTCAAAAATCAACTTATTACCGCCGTATCGGATAAATATTATATCTGATTCTCATACCACATACTTGAGTACAAATCTAACAAGCACTGCAACTGAAATTAGTTCATAGAGGTCAATCCACACGGATGTTTCAATTACATCACTTGATTCAAAATTTGTTTTTGTTACAAGATTAAATTTGAGAATCTTTGTTTTGCCCCTGGACCTACGCTACAAGTTGCGTCTATTGGGCAAGGCTAAAACCAGGCCTTTATATCTTTCTTTCTGATACGGTATCTCCTATTCTCTAAACTGTTCATTTAATTTCACCTTTTGGAAATATAGTCCAAAATATATATTACATATAAAGAAAAAATAAAGAATGAGGATTAAAAAGAGAATCTAAATTATCCAAAAAGAAAACAAAAATATATCTCTCCCAAGATTTACACCCACCTCAACATAAAATCAAAGTAGAAAATATCAAAACTCTTTGTTTACTGTTCCAAGAGATTGAAAATTAAGAACAAAACCTGAATTTCGAGCACTGCTTCTCCAGTGCGTGTTGGCTGACTACCAGCTTCAGGGACCAAATTTTTTGCTTTGTGACACTACAATGAACCATCAATCCTTAGTAACAAAAGGTAAAGAAATAAAATTGAATCCAAGAAGCACTTGAATCATTAATTTTATCCTTCAAAAAAAAACATTGGAAATAATAATTTATACTAGAAAATGTTAGCATACCTCATCAAAAATTACTAAGCCATCAAACCCTGGTCCACACCACTGCACAAGCTGCTGGAGACGAGACCTACCTTTTTCTGAAGATGCTATAAGGCTATTGTATGTCAAGAAAACAACTCCCTCCTTGATTCCAACAGACTTTGAATCAAGCTTAGAATACGGCAGTTTGTTCAAAGCATGCACTGGGTTAAAGGAAAAAGAAAAGGAAGACAAAAAACTTATCAGAACATTGATTGAAATATAGATGAAATGAATAAAAACACCTGAAATGGGCTAAAGATGATATTTCTCCAATGAAGATGACAAATAAACAGAAAATTTCCATTCTTTGGACAAAAGAAGCATAATTAGAATTGAGAAGCCAGAAAAGATGACAATGATAACAAGTAACATGTGATAATGTGGCTAGTTCATATGACCAAACACAGAAGCAAGATATGAAGGGACTATTACCAGTAAAAACTAGCCATTTAACACCAATAATGTAACACGACTCGTGCATTAATAAGAATCCTAATATTTTAGCAATGTTTATCTTATTGAGAACCACTGGCCATGAATCACCCTGTGAACCACCTATATATATATATATATATATATATATATATATATATCCAAAATCTTAGTTCGATATGTGATATTATAAAACTACTCCATAAAATATCCATACAAATCCTAAAATTTGAAGAGTGGAAAATAATAGGAGGAAATAAATCCCATAGTTAGAACTATTTTTGCACCAGTTATGTATTTAACGAGTGTGTAACAGGTTAGTATATAACCACGCAGTGCTTAAGTATGTAACACAACTTAATCCATATAATATCACCAAAGGAAATACCTTCAATACATGTTGCACCGGCATCATCCAAGTCTCTTCTAGCATCAAACTTCAAGTCTGAACCAACAGAAATCCACCTGTGTAAGATCGTTGAAAACATGACAAAAGCATCAAAACAAGTAAACTCTAAGAGTATAGCCAGGCATCGAGTTCAAATTACAATCATGCATGGTCATTTGTTTAAGTAATTGTGTTCAAATCAAATGTGCATCCAAAGCATGAAGTTGCTTTTAACTCAATTTTGAATAACACACAAGTATCACTGCAAGCAAAGACAGTATAACTTAAACTTACAATGCCTTTCTCCTTCCATGGTGCCAGTTCTCCCAAATTAGACCTGCAATTGTCCGACCTTTACCTACACCAGCTCCATCTCCAATAAAAAATCCTGCCCTAGCTCCATTGGGGAGGTGATGAAGGTGTCTCTGTCAAAAAAAACTACATTATACACAAGAAAGGCAAAGTAAATCATAATCTATAATGTCCATTATGTCAAAGAAGAAACCTGACAAGCATAGACCACGGTCTCAATTTGCAAGCATGACAAAGCTTTTGAACTTTCCAAATTATCTTTAGTTTTTGGATCATATGTAGGATCAGGTGGCTGCACTGCAGACAAGGAAGATGTCTCCACAACAGGATCTGGATGTGGAGGTCCAATAGATACTTTTGGTGGTCGCTGCATACGGAGACAGTTTAACATCACAATAGTGCGCTTGTGTTACTTGAAATAACAAATGAACTGTTGATAACAAACTGTTAATGTACAATGCTGTAGGAAATAATTAGTAACTCACATAATCTGTAAATGTTTCTCCAACCATGCCGCCTTCATCTTCATCCCGCTCGACTTCAACAGCAACCTGATTTAATTTAATGCAGAATAAAAGTAAAAATATAGACATAAGAAGGTTAGCAAAACATAATAAAAGAAAAAATTCAAATAATTAACAGAAAACCAATAAGTTAATAAAAGGAGGGAAATATGACTGGACAACTAGACATAATAATTTAATGAAGCATCGAAAAGGTAGAGAGTAGATCATCCAATCTCTTTTGCCTCTAGGGGGTTTTATGTTCACAAATTCATTTTATTATTCAAAAAAAAAAACACACATATATATATATATCCATATACTCGAACAAAACTGTACACAGGTCACAGAGACAAGGAAAAACAGCAATTCAAAAGAGCAACCAATTCCCTAGGCATGTCCTTTCTTTATACAAGGCCTGATCATCAGATTTCATGATTCATGACAATCTCAATTTTATACAAATGATCTGGGGTCTATTTATTTGAGTGGGTTAAACGGGGGAAGTATAAAATTTATTTTGGACTGAAGTTTTGGTCCAGAGTGAACGATGAGTACACTGTAATATTCGCCCTTCATTTCTGTTGCACCATGCAAGCGTGAAGTTATTTTCATTAAAGATTTTCCACTTTCCCAATTCTTATTTATACTAAATATAAAAGATATTTACATATTCTAATAGAGGATTCCGGTGGAAAGGTTAAACTTCTGTATCTAAATTGAGAAAGTTATAAAATGTTTGTAAAGATGAATAAGGGATGGTTGAGCAAGGTATTGCTTCCATTATACAAAATCCTCAAAAAACGAAAAAATGTTTAATCAAAAGGGAAAATTACACTCCCTTCCTTTACCGGCAAATCCCTCCATCCAAATAATACGGGATCCAACACAGAAGGCTAGTTTTGCCATATGAACAATTTAATTCTTGTAGACCGAGGGCCACTTAATTGAAAAAATTTAAGATCTTCAATCAATTTCACTTATTTGGGGAATAACTCCTATTCCAAGTTTACAATGCATGAAACTTCTATTAATAGCAGTTCCGATCTCATCAAGGTCAACTGGATATTTTCATCCTAGAATGACAGCAAAAATTCATGCACGAACGACCGAGAAGGAAATAACCCGATAATATAAAAAAACGTAATCAGTATGAATTCCCTCTCCTCTCATTGATAAACTATTTATCTTAATCTTAAAAAACTAACATAGCATATTCTACTTCCTCTTCACAATGCTTGTCCCCCCACCCTTATTAACACATTAACTTTATCAACTATCAAGCTGTACTACCAAATATCGGTTGCAGGATTACGGTAGTGCAACAGCGCCATACTCGGATATGGCAGCACCACGTGTTGGCCAATACATTGTGTCCGATTTCAAATTTCACATTATAATAAATAACACACAGATGCAAATTCAAAGTGGAAGTAACAATTTATCGTTACAATTCCACATCAATTCAAGTGTATTAACCGTCACACACTAAACTACTACATTTCCACATTTGTCAATCACGAAATGCTAGATGAAATAAATTACACACAGAAATCAGAATTGAATTATTCAATGTACAGTTGTACACAGTAAAGCAGAGAAGAGACAAAAAACTTCACAATTCCAAAATCACCAAAAAAAAGCGATTAAGCAAAATTGAAGTAACGAAACCAAACCTCGTTAACTTCTTCAAGCGGAGGCGGAGCAAAAAACTGTTTAACCTTAGAGAGATCGACGGCGAGGTCAACTTTACATTGAGGACAAGAGAATCGCGATAGACCATGAGGAACATTGAGAATCGCCTTACAGGAAGCGCAAGGAAGTTGAATCTTAGTTGGATCAATGCCGTGCGCCGGCAAATTCTGTGAAGGCGGAGTTAACGGCGACGTTGACGGTGCCGTTTGTTGGACCCTAGCCATGAGTTCTGGCGGAAGCATCTGCGGCATTCGACAGGTCGGACAAGCGAATTCAGTCAGTCCAGGTGCTACGGTTAAGATCATACGACAACCAGCACAGCGAACGCGAACGCCATCGGAAGGTTGTGACGGTGGTGCGGTTGGTGGTGGAGGTGGTGGTTGTAGAGGCGGAGGAGGAGACGGTACCGGTGGTTGTGTCATTTTGATTTTGTTCCTTTCGAGCGAGAAAGCGCGAAAGAGAAGGGAATTTTTTTTTTTTTTTTATGCTCTAATTTGTGTAACTTTCTTCTTTGTTTCTTTGTTCTTTCTTCCGTTTCTGTGCTCGGAATTGAGCCCAACGGAATTGTTTGTGGGGTGAATGGATGGAGAGTGTGAGATTGGGAATTAGGGAAGTTGGACTCACTTTCTTTCGCAAGCTGGGAAATGGGCACGTGACATAACCACGTGACAAAAATCGTGTCTTATTTATTTTTACTCCTCCAATTTTGAATAAAAAAAAAAAATTAGGTTTATTGAATAAAGTATGTATTAAAAAAATTAATTTTTGCTTACATTTAACGAGTCCAAAATAGTAGTTATTGTCAACACTCTTTATTTTTAAGGAAATGAGTCTCGTAATCATAGTTTTCGGTGGTCATGTGATAAGTAAGATTCAATTTAAAATTATTTCTTTTAAAAATTATGATTAGAAGTCATGTTTAAAATGTTGTGATGAATTAGGAATGAATGGATGGTGTTATTTTCGTTTTGAACTTAAAAAATGTAGATTTTCTAACTTTTATATTGCATGAATCGATTTTTGTTGTCTGTTATATGCTATGAATCGATTCGTATACCTTAGATACTGAAAAATTGAATTTTTGCACCCTTGAATCGATTCATGGGAACTCTCTGGTCTTGTGAATCGATTCATACTGTACACGGGGTAGAAAAATTGTTGTGGATTAATTTGCAGCATTCACCTGGATGCTTGAATCGATTCATGCTATATAAACTTGATAAAAACACCCTTTTTTAAGTCTTAATTGATTACTAATAAGTTGAGAAAAAGCTTTATGACTTCCATTATGATATTGACATGAAATACATCTAATTTTATTTAATTAAGTGCACTAGACATGGACTTTAACGCATAACCTATAACTATTATGTGTAACTATAGATATGGTTCACAAGGGAAGTGTAGTTAGATTTTACGATATTTGACGAATAAGCATATAATTAAAGAGAAATTATAATTTACAATAACGTGATGCCCTTAAGAGGTTCAGGATTACTATGCAATTAAGATAATTTAATCGGTTGATCACATGAAATGTTTCGGTGGGCTTTTGACCATATTTATAAATAGAATGTTCAGATAAATATGGTAATTCCACCGAAACATTTCATGTGATCAACCGATTAAATTATCTTAATTGCATAGTAATCCTGAACCTCTTAAGGGCATCACGTTATTGTAAATTATAATTTCTCTTTAATTATATGCTTATTCGTCAAATATCGTAAATTATCATAAAATGGAAATTCCACATGACTACTAACATGGCAGGTGTAGTAGGAACTCACTAAGACTTATAGTCTCACCTTACCCCTTTATTTATTTTTCTCAAATAAACGGTTTGAACAAAAGAAGAAGTTGATGACTGAAGCTTAGTTTGAAGAATCTATATAATTATGTTATTAAATGTTTTTTTATATGGATTTATGCTATGTACTGGTAGTTTCAGTTCCTTGTACCCGATGTTTGAATTTAAGTGAACAAAGTATTATTCGAACAAAGTTATCCTGTAACTTTAAATATATATAAATTCAATTATGTATGTTCAACTAAATATTCCAGATAAACTTAATTGAGCGTTATAAAAGGAGTATTGTCTGCTGAAAAAATGTAATCGAAAATGAATTGGGAATGAATTCTTGAGCCTTATATATCAATTTGTGGATATTTACTTCTTTACACCTCTTAACTTATTCTCAACTTTATTATGACTTGTTTGTTGCTGCTGCTACTACGTTATTTTTTATTATTTTTTTGTAAGTTGTTACAGAAATAATTAATTTATTTTAATTAATAAATGAATCTCTTTAAAAAAATAGTATCAAACTCAATTACATATTTGCAAAATTGTTCTTCTTGAAAAACCTTTTACAAATGAAATGTAATTTCTAAAACAAGGAAACAAAATACACAGCACGCTCAAGGGTCGAAAAATCTATTTAATACTAGCGGGTCAAATAGGCACGTTTCGTGTCCATTTGTGTGATACACATTTTCTATTATGCTAATTTAAATGTTGAAGAGATGATCTATATAATAGTATTTTTCAATCGAACAGTCAATTTTGTAAGACGATTATCCAGTAAAGATTTATCGGAGGTATCATATATTAAGTTTGACACATTGGTGTCATTTGATTATCTGACGGTCGTATATTTCAATATAACAGTCAATTTTGTAAATAGTGTGAAGTTGGTGAGAGTATTATGGGTCGTCGCAAAATTGAGATTGTGAGAGTGAAAAACCCTGCTGTGAGGCAAGTTACATTCTCTAAGCGTTGAACAGGGTTATTTAATAAAGCAAATGAAATTGTGATCTTAACTGGGGCTGAAATTGCTATTATTGTGTTCTCCCCGGGGAATAAGCCTTACTCTTTTGGACACCCGAGTGTGGATGCTATTGCATCCAATTTTCTCGAAGAAAATCCAGATCATGTTCTAGGAACCATCTCTTCTAATATAGAAGATATCAATCAACAACTCCAAGAAGTACTGAAAGAATTAGACGAGGTTGAAAAGGAAGCTAAGGTTCATGATGAGATTATTAAAGAATACAAAGCAACCCAATTCACTCAATTTAATGAATTGAAAGATTCATTTATCGAGTTTAAGGGCATGATAAAATCTCGTATTTGTGATTTATATATATCACAATGTATGATTCTTCTTGCAAGGGAACCAGTGACTGGAATTAAAAACCAATCCACAGAAGAAAAAGAAAAAAATTTTAATGTTTTAGTTTATATAATTATTATAATTATATCATGCAAACTATGTTTATTTTTAATTTTTGTTGTCCTAAAATCTTGTTGCTTGTTTGCCTCTTGTTGTATTGAATGTGAAACAAATTTAGTGAAAAAACCATAATTAACATTTTATGCTTGAAATTATAAACATAGTGATAAATATTTTTGTTTTTTTTTTAATTTTTTTTATTGTTTCTCTTATTTTAATTAGGGTTCTTACTTTTTTTTGTTAGACTTTATTTGTAACTTTTCTTGTTTCTTGTGTTTGTTCCTTTGCACACGTTACATCAATGATTGCGTATTTTTACTATATTTCATTCAACCATTTTAAAAAAAATTACTCACCAAATTTTTCAGTCATATATTTTACTAAAATTAACTATTGAGTTTTAATTAGAGAATTTGTTTACGGTGAATTTTATTTAGAGTTATTATTCACCAAGTTTTATTTTTTAATACGGGATTGTATAGTATGAACCTTTCAAAAAAGACTAAAGATTTTTTAATGAATTTTATAAACATTAAGATGAATATTTCTCTTATTTCAATATTATAAGTTAAAAATTATTCTTGCTTCCTTCTTTGATCACCACAAAAATTCAAATCAATCTTCATAATCATTTCTCTAATCATCTTATTAAATAATTGTAGTATTTCATTGATTATAATTACGACGATATACCTCTTCACTTGCAAATATATCAATTATGCCAACAAAGTAATTAGAAAGAATTTAAGAAGAAAGAAAAACAATAAAATTAATGCAGGGGGATTACATATTGAGTTTATTCGCAAAATAACATATGAAAAAGTAGTTGAAAAATCAAAATGAGAAAGACGGTTAGGTTATTTCGAATCCCCTCACTATTCCTATTTAATAATCTGACGTTATACATTTCAATTTACTTTTATTACCACTACGAATTAACTCTAAAATAGTAATAAGCAATTTATTGTCAATTATTACCCTTTTCAATTAATAACACCACTACTTTCATAGATGAGTAGAGAAATTATGAAAACATTAATTCTTGTCTTGTGAATGTTAATTTTTAAACATCACAATCTCAAGTTCAATATTTCTATTATACATAATGTTAGTTGATTAATTATATTAGATTGAGCTTAAAAGCTGGTGTTAATAATCAATTAATTCTTGGTGAACAATCGTTAGATACTCCAAATCTGGTGTGGAGGAAGGTTATTGTATGGTTTCAATTTAGGGATGAAGAAGATAAGAAATTGGAAAATTAGGGTTAAAGTTGGGAATTTTATATAATTTTATGTTTTTTTTAATTTAATTTTAAATAACATCATAACTTTGCCACATGCCCACATGTGCAAGTCACGTCGGATTCCGTTAAGGAGAGTTAACAGTGGGGACTAATTTTGGAGACGAAATATTTTAGAGGGAGCATTATTCGATGAAAAAATTTAAAGTGATAGTTGAAATATTTATTAGGACTAAAAACATATTTAACCCTATAAAATATAATGATGTAGAGTTATCGATAAGATTCATTTAAAAGTTTTAAAAGAAGTACATGGAGGAGGCAACTATTTTGTTTGATAAAGAGTTGCGTGCGGCAGTTGAAGACATTGTGGTTGGTGAAGGTCCTTTCTTTTGAGACCTTCAATGGAGGGTAGCTTCCTTACCTATGAAGGTTGGAGGATTGGGTTTGTACTTTGCAGTAGAGGCTGCCTCATATGCTTATGTGGCTTCAAGGGCACAATTTTGGGTGTTACAAGATCATACTCTGAGAGATAGTGGAATATGTGGTATGGACTCTGCTTTTAATAGTGCTTTGGATGGTCTTCATGAAACGATTCCTAGTTTTTATTTGAGCAATTTTACTAGGAAGGACACTGTCCCCCTTAAAGCCCAACATGTTTTGGCATGTGTTTTGTTTGGTAAAATTGTTCAGGACATGAGAGTTAAGTTTAATATGACCACAAGAGAGAAAGCCGTATTTGGGTGTTTGCGTGCAACACATGCTCAATATTTTCTTCTTGCTATTCCTATTGATGGATTAGGCTAGTATATGTCACCAATTGAGTATCGTACCATCCTTAAATATTGCCTCATGATTCCTTTATTTCCTATTGATGAGGTTTGCCCTGTTTGTCGCAAAGCGTGTCTGGATAACTTTGGAGAGCACGCCGTACATTGTAGAGAGCTTCCAGGCTTCAAATACAGGCACAACTTTGTCCGAGATGTCTTTTTGATGTTTTTAGGTGTGCGGGAATATCTGCAAAAAAAGAGGCGCCTGTGAACTTTTTGACCGACCCACAGGAAGGACGATCAACTCTCCGACCGACGGATATTATGGTGTATGGGTGGGTAGGTGGGAAGCATGCATGTGTGGATTTGACTGGAGTTTCGCCACTTGTTGGTTTAAGGGCCAGGACTTTTACTGTGGGACAAACAGCCCTCAAAGCTGCTTCAAGTAAAGTGGCCAAACATGAGAAAGCATGTTTTGACAATCAACATGCTTTCATACCATTTGCTTTTGACACTTTTGGTTTCCTAGCACCAGAGGCTGCGAGTCTTTTGCAAAGAGTTCAAAAGGTTATGAATAGCAATGTTGTGTCCCCTAGAGCTAAAAATTTATTTTTACGCGAATTGGTTTTGCTATTCAAGAAGGGTTAGCGGCGCAGCTTGTTGCCCGTTTGCCTTTAATTCATATGTAATTACCTATATTTATTAATGGAAAATGCTCATTTATAATAATAATAATAATAATAATAATAATAATAAAAAGTACCGACTTGGAGAAATTTAGTACTTATTATATACTATTACTAAGAAAAATCATAAATGAATGTTATGAATAAATAATACTTCGTGAAGTACTCAAATGACCTGTTTGGCAAAATCACCAAACTGATTTGTAGCTTATGTCTTATATAGCTTATAAGCTAAAAAATCTGCTTGGTAACAATTTTTTAACACGGCTTTATAGCTTATTTTACCGACTTATAACTTATTTTTTTAGACGCTATTTTAAGTAGCTTATGAGTTTACAACTTCATATTTTCTTCCATTTTTACCTTTATTATTTTGTCTAAATCCAATTTTATCTTTATTATTTTTATTTATTACCATTTAAAATAAAATAGGTAAATGTTTGTTTTACCCTTACAACTTTAAGAATCTAGCATAAAATATGTAGCTTATTATAATTTACCTTTTATCAATTTATTATTATTAATTTTTTTTATCAATTGAATTTATAGCATAAAATAGGCTTTAAGTAGATTATGAGTTAATAGTTAAAATAAAATTTCAATATAATAATAATATATACAAGATGGAGAGATTACACCGGTGTAACATTTGAGTAATGTTACAACGCTCAATAATGTTTTAATGAATTCAAATTTTACAGAATCCACCGTTGGATTGGAAGATTATATCATACAAATCATATATTTTAAATTTTATAAAAATCTAAAATCATTTGATATGATATTGAGACTTGTCAAGATTAAAAGTTTCCAATAAACGGTTAATCCTGATGAATCTCAATAACATATTAAACAATTTTAGATTTTTATAAAATTTAACACGAATAATCTATATAATATAATCGTCGAATCCAACAGTTGATTTTGTAAAATTTGAATTCGTTAAAGCGTTATTGACAGTGTAACATTACTCAAATGTTACACCAGTGTAATTTGATCTCTCCCCTTAAAAGATATATTACATTAATAAATTTAAATTATTATTTCAAATATAAATTTTATTATCAATTATAAGTGCTTTTTTATGTCATTTTTATTCATCAGCTAGTTAAAGTCATATGGAACGGACTCTGATACGGACACCTGACACGACGACATCGAAATAGACACGTTGATATTGATAATTAAAAAATATAAGACACCAACACTGTACATATATTAGTTTATTTATTAGTTCTTATAGTGAAGTAAAATAGTAATATTATTATTATTTATAAAAGATCTAAATTGATCAATTTACTTTATAAAAAAGCTATACAATGAGATATGATAATATTTAACCTTTATTTATCTATCTATACTGTAATAAAATTTAATGCCTTTAACAACCCCCTCAATGATCCGCTTTCAAAAATCACATCACATTATTGATCAATATTGTTTTGATGTAATCTGAATGTGTCCAATGATGTCTAAGGTGTGTTTAAGCAAATAAATTGTTTTGGAACACTTGTCTGAATCGTCTGACGCATATTGTATAAATATTTTACGAGCGTCACATATCAGTCCAAAGAATGTCCAAGCCAAATTTTTTTTTGTTTTAAGACACTTGTCTAAGTCTTTTAACACGTGTCATACAAATATTTCATAAATATCGAACACCCCAACACACTTAAATTTAAAAGTGTCCATAGTTCATATTTTTTTAATGAGTTCATATTTCATAGAGTTAAACGGCTAATTTTACCAAAATACTTCGATTAACTTATCAAAAACGATAAACTTATAGTCATTGGCTATTTTTACCAAACTGCAGCCAAAATTTGGGGAGACCAATTGTCGACGCTGTCTGTCATAGTCATAGTCATTACACTCAACTGAGTTTGCTTTTTCACAAATCTTTGAGTTTGCTTTATTCCTTTTATTTTATTAAGTTTGAGTAACGTTTTTGGTGAAGATACGATGGGAAACTCGCAGACAAAAAAGGGTGACACTCAATTTTCAGGAAACGTTGATGATTCACCAAGAATCACATCCACCATAAACAGATCTCAACAACATTTTTCTTCAACAAGTTCAGGGAAGCTCTCTACTAAGAAGAAATATGCTCTAATTCCTGATAACTTCACTACTCTTCAACAGGTTACTTGCGCTTAATCTTGTTTCTATTTTTTCTTTGTTAGCTTTGTTTACCAATTCATGAATAGTATTTTTTTTTTTTTTTCATTTTTGTTGTTTTTTATGGATAATGTTTAAAGGGAATATAAGACCAAAAAAAAAAAATGTTTAAAGGGAATAGTAGTTGTAATTGAAGAGTTGACTTAAAAGGATTAGTTAGCATGGGGAAGACTTGAAGAAGATACTAGCTACACCCTCGGTCCACAATAATTGTTTTTTTAAAGTATCCAAGTTTTATCCAAAAAAATAAATACATGTAGAGTTGGTTTGGATTAGCTTATTTATGAGCATATGCAAATAAATAAGGTATTATGTTAATTTATAAGTTTTTTTTGAAGGAGTGTTAATTTATAAGTTATCACCGATGAAAATTGTATTTTTATAAGCTATTTATTCGTAAACTACTTTGACAAACTTATAATAATACATAAAAACTTATTTATTTGCATAAACTATTTTACATAAACTCAAAAATAAGCTGAATCCAAACGAGGCTTTAGTAATTTGAAATTCCACCTATTTTTTTTTAAGAAAAATTCCACCTATATTTTTAGAGACAATTTTTGGATTAAACTACAAAAAAGTTGTCCTCGGCTTTGTAACTCATTCTCAAATGGGTTACAAGGACATTGTAGTAAATCATGGCCGTCCGATTATGATCCAATGGTCGAGATCAATTTTGATGAATAGACAGATAAAAGTAGCGATTGAATTTATATTTTTTGTTTAACCAAGGAAAAGGTTAATTGAAATGATTTTTTATGAGTGTTGCTATTTGTTTGTAACAAGACTTTAAAATAAACTACTAATAGCCAATCACAGAGAGTTGAAAATAAAGACAAGCCAATTAAAATAACACAAGTGGCATTCTTGCATTTCTTCACCTACTTTTGTATTATTTATTCCAATCCTCTAATATTAAAGGCCCGTTTGGATTCGGCTTATTTTTTAGCTTATCAAAATAGCTTATGCAAATAAATAAAGTTTTATGTTAATTCATAAGTTTTTACCAGCAAAAATTGTATATTTATTAGTTGTTTTTTCATAAACTACTTTAAAAAAACATATAATAATACATAAAATCTTATTTATTTGCATAAGCTGTTTCGCAAGAACTCAAAATTAAGTGTCAGTGTGTCCAGTGGCGACTCTAGAAATCCTAGAGAGCCTGGGCAAAATTTTGGATGAAATTTATCAACCAAATTTTCGAATACCGTAATAATTTAAATTCTATTTCCAATATTTAAACAAGAAACAACAAGAAAGAGTACAACCCTGTTTTCAATATAATTAAGGCTCAAAGAAATAAAAGGCTACACAAACTCATTGACCACATTAGGTGGTGGTTTTTCTATTTCGGCTTCCGATTGCACAAGAAGAGTGTTAATTTATAGCTTATACTCCCTCCGGCCACAATTATAAGTAAAATTGCACTTTTTAAATTATTGAATAATTCATGTATCTGAACTGTAGTATAGACCAGATATATCTGTAATCAAATGAATCTAAAATATACACTTTTGATTATATTTGTGGCCGAAAAGAGTTTTACTTTTCTATCTTGATTGAGACAAACAAGGCAATAATGAACATTCATGTTGGATGAATTTGGACCAGATTAAGTATGTGTTTGGTTCTGCGTTGAAAAAATTGAGTTTGACAAAATTAATTTTAATTAAAAGTGAGTTAAATAAAATTGATTTATGTTTAGATATATTATCTAAAACTGATTCTCAACATTCGATGTTGTTTGACTAATATGAAATCAAAATTGCTTTTAAATGTGTAAATTACCAAAAAGGATATAATATAAATTCATAATCAATTAATTAAAATCAATTTAAAAAAGGAATAAGAATTCTCTAGAACCCATTATCCAAAAGTAAAAAGAATTCTCTAGAGCTCAATACAAAAGATAAGGAGAGACTATTCTGTCTTTAATCATTTTTACTTCTACCTACTACTCTATCTCTAAAATTAATCTCATACAAAGATGAAGAAAACTATTCTCTATTTCTAAAATTCTATTGCAAAAGTTCATCTCCTCCATTTTCAATTGCTTATTTTTTCAGTCATGTTTGTTGGTTGAACAACCACTAGGCACATCAACATCCATTGATTTCATGGCATCATCATTTCTTCTTTTTCAAAAATCAACATCGATGTTTCTACAATGGGAGAGAGGTGTGGTTGTTGATTTCATAGGAGAAATGCAACATGCAGTAGGAAGAGTACAGATCTGGTCTGGGAAGAGTGGTAGCTGTGAAGGGTAATGAATAATTGATTTTGCATTCAACGTGGAAGCCAGAATCGATTTTTGACTTTGGGTAGAATCGATTTTAGAAGCCAGAATCAATTGTGGAATTGAAAGAGACGAAGTGAAGCTGT
The DNA here is from genome assembly GCA_030408175.1 of Trifolium repens. NCBI lineage: Eukaryota > Viridiplantae > Streptophyta > Magnoliopsida > Fabales > Fabaceae > Trifolium > Trifolium repens. Next base: position 13,483,772 of record CP125850.1, read on the forward strand.
TTCCTTTATTTATTTTATAAAAAAAAAAAAAAAAAAATTGGGTGGGCAGCCCGGGCATGTGCCCAGGCAAGCCGTGCGGTGGAATCGCCACTGAGTGTGTCACAGGCTAAACACAGTTTATAAACTCTCAAAACATAAATATGACTATTGTAGAACTTTGAGTGGTAGGTCAATATTACTAGTCACTCTCAAAACATAAGATCTTGAAATGAAAATATACTATGAAATGATTCACAAAAGGGAGTAAACAAAAAGCGAAATGATGTTTGGACATCAGAAATTTGTTGTCAAATACAGTATCAAGTGTTTTTGAAATTTGTTGTACATTTCTTAGCTTCGGGAGATTCACAGTTAGGAATTAAGGATGCCAGAAATGAAATTCTGTCGCAGTTCCTAGCAAGCATTAAATTAATTTTCCATGTCGGAACTGACTTTATGGTTGAATACAAGATTTGATATTGGCTTATTGAGCTGCCGAAAAAGAAAAATACTTGAATAAATTAGCCCAAGCCAAGCTTGAATCTTTTTCCCTTATACAGGTTACAAGTGCCTTGAGGAATGAAGGTTTAGAATCCTCAAATCTTATCCTTGGAATCGATTTTACGAAAAGTAATGAATGGACTGGTAAGTAGTACATTTACAACATTAAACTGATTAGTTCAATGATCCGTTGAGGTGGATATAGGATTAAGTGCATTCGTAATTGAGATTAAAAATGAAAAGTATTTCTGGTTCATCATTAAAATAGAGATTTTAGTCGTTATTATTTCCTTTGAAATGATTGTATACCTATTTAAGAAGCCAATGCATCGATGTTGTTATTGAAGGAAGAAACTCATTCAATAATAGAAGCCTGCATGCTATTGGAGATACACCTAACCCTTATGAGAAAGCCATTTCAATTATTGGCAAGACTTTGGCTCCTTTTGATGATGACAACTTGATTCCTTGTTTTGGCTTTGGTGATGGTAAGATATACTAATACATAAAGAAATTAAGAAAGTCGTTTTTTTCAGCATTATTATATTTGATCAATTTCTGTTACAATACAGCTACGACTCATGATCACGAAGTGTTTAACTTTCATGCTGATAACTCATCTTGCCATGGATTTGAGGAAGTTTTGGCTTGCTATCAAAAAGTCGTTCCAAACTTGAGTCTTTCGGGTAACTATGATCTTAGTTTATCATGTTTTTTTTGCACTCACATAGCTCTTTATGCTGTATTTTCTAGTTATAGATCGATTACACCGTGCATTTTGATATCAGCACATTTATAGAGAAAGCAAAAAATATACAACTTCCTCAATTCATTCCAAAACCTTACATGGGATCGAGTATTATGAATGGAAAAATAGGTGTTGGGAAGAGCTTAGCCTCCTGTATGGCTGTATGTATACACTCAGCTTGGCTTTCGGATTAGTCAAAGTCCAATATGATTTTGAATGTTGAGGGTATAGTAAAAACTAAAAAAAGCAACGATGATTCCTAGTTATATAGAATACAACTATACAAGGCCATAAGGCATGGAATATAAATTCCATTCCACATTCATCCTCATTTTAAGGAATGATTGAGCAATGCTATATTGCAATTGCACGACACATTGCCCCCACAAATTGAAGGAATGCATGAAAAAAGGCACTACCATGAAACTAATTTTATTTTGTTGATTACAAATAATACTTTTCCTGTCCTTTAGAACTTCCTAGAAAAAGAAGTGAATAGAAAAACTAAAACCTGCTTTGCTCATAGCCCAGTGCCAAAAGTCGGTAACAAAAGAACATAGCCAACATTGTCAATCATTGAAGATATCCCAAAAGTTGGTAACAAAAGAACATAGCCAACATAACAAATAAAGCACAGATTTTAACCCACTACAAAACTGAGTTTAAAACTTCAATTAACAGTGAACAAAGAAAAAAGCCTTCAGGTCCAATAATATAGAGAACATTGGGCTTTACCATGGTGTTAGGACAATTAAAACAGATAGAGATAGAAACAAAAACACAAAAGAAAGAAATAGAGTGAGTGAGATTTGTGACAGAGTAAGGAGAAAGCAAAATGGCAGAAGAAGGCTGAACGGTCTTAAGAATCACAAATAAATGTCAGTTGGTGAGCACCATCATAGAGATTGTTTTTCCTATTTCTTTCTGAAAGTCTAATTTGCCTTGATGCATCATACTGGAACATTCGTGGGATTTACATGAACTTCTTTTTTCTTTAAGGAATAAATTATAGGAAGGAATCACAATTAATTTCCCTTGCCGAACATTAGTAAACTTAAGATTCGTGGCTTAATAAATAGTTGTTTTTTTGTTTGTAGGACCAACTTCATATGCTCCGGTGATTGAGGCTGCAATAGACATAGTTGAGAAAACTCATGGTCAATTCCATGTTTTAGTTATTGTTGCAGATGGCCAGGTATATAATTTTACTTACATGTGATTCCTTATTGATATTAGTGAGTGGAATCATTTGAGACTTGTGGCGAGGGAGAGTACGTGCTCACGATATCTTGTAACATTTTTCATGAGAGTTGCAATTGAAGGCTTTATTAGACCTCACACACTCTAAGCTAGCTGTATATTAAGACTAATAGATTTTCCATCTTTCTCAGAGTTGTATAATTTTGTTTGATTTGAACTTCCAAGGTTACAACAAATGGAAACAACGAAGATGGAAAACTAAGTCCTCAAGAAGAGAGGACAATAAAAGCAATCGCTGATGCAAGGTAAACATGGAAAATTCATAATTTTAACCAACCTTAAACGCTAATCAAGATCATTTGCGATAAAATGAATGCTCCTTGGCAATAATCGAAGTTAACCTTAGCTATAACTATAACAGAAGTATCATTAAATTTATAAAATAAACCACACGCCAGTTTCTTAATCAAACGTTACTTTTCTGTTTCATACTTTTTCTGCTTCCAGTTCATATCCTCTTTCTATTGTTCTGGTTGGAGTTGGTGATGGACCTTGGGAAGATATGAAAAAGTTTGATGACAAATTACCTGCACGTGATTTTGACAATTTTCAGGTACAGAAAATTAGCAGTAGTACTGTGACAATACCGAGTTATGTTGTTTGCAATCACTTTGTTATATTAAACCATCTTTCTTGTTTTATGCAGTTTGTTAACTTAACAGACATTATGTCTAAAAAAATTAGCACGTCTGCGAAAGAAGCTGCTTTTGCTCTGGCCGCACTTATGGAGATACCTTTCCAATATAAAGCAGCCCTTGAGCTAGGATTACTTGGGTGAGTTTCTATTACACTCACTAGCTTTTCATTAGGTGTTTATCTTTCAAGTGACTATTTGTTAAATTTTTTTGGTATGATGATTAATTACTCGGTTTTTAATGTCTTCTGTCTTTGCTCTATGGACAAAAGTCGTGCAACAGGAAGGGCAAAGAAAATGGTTCCAAGACCACCTCCGGCTCCTTATTCTCGACCAATGCCACCAGAACATTTTCTGAGGAACATGTCAACATCATCAATCGATGACGAGCAAAATCAAATGGTAACTTTCAATAAGTTTTCAAAGATACAAAATTGAATCATTGTAATGAATCCTGATTTTGTGGGATATCCATGATATAGCCACCAGTGATAACTTTCAATAATTATAAAACTAACCAATCCTTCGCTTCGTGACGAATTATTTTATGTTTTAATAACTAATGATTTGTGCAGGTATGCGCTATATGTCTCACCAATAGAAAGGATTTGGCCTTTGGATGTGGTCATATGGTAAGCCTCATTAAACTAATGATTTCCTGTCAATCCTGTTTGTTAGTCAGTCAGTGTCAAGATATTTACATTCAAAGAAGAGTTTATTTATATAGTTAATTTAAACTTATGATATGATACAGTAAACATATTAGTGTTTGGATACATCAATATCATTTATGATATGTTCATCAATTTTGGAATGCAGACCTGCAGAGATTGTGGTTCTAGATTAAGCAATTGTCATATATGCCGCCAGAGGATCACCAATCGTTTAAGGGTGTATACTGGATGATCGCAGAACGAAAACGAAAAATGAAAAAAAATGTACATTAATTAAGTGTATCATGTTTATGTGTGTTGGTGTGTGTTGTGTTTGCTTTTAAGAGTGGTAAAAAATGGCCATGCTCTTGCAATAATATGATAGTTGCTAGCTTGGATTTGTAGGAATGGTTTAGGAGTGTAGAAAATAACTGGAATTTGAAAAAATTTCATATTAATCTCTGGCTGTAAAATACTGTACATACTGTTTTTTTTTGGATAAATACTGTACATACTGTTAAATGAGCTTCTTATGTTGTATCACTTGTATGTATTCTCTGTCAAAGTTTAATTGCTATGGGAACATAGTTCAATTGGTAGGAACATTTTAAAAATATAAGCAAATACTCGTGATTTTTTATTTATTTATTTATTCTATCCTGGAAGGTCGATAAAATTGCTTACACTTCTATGAATTATATAAATTGAGCAAAACCAGTTTTCAGAGTATTTTTAATTTAATTGAAGCAATTGGCATATAGATATAGAGTCTGTATGTTCTTATTTTATAACAAAACTATTTAAAAAAAATCACATTTAAAAGTTTTTATTTTGAACCTACCATCACTCTGGAGGCATAATACCACTGAAACTGCTCAAACCTCACTATCAGATTCAACCAGTTATGATTATATTCGATCAGAGTAATACCCAATGTAAACTTTATAATAAATTTTAACTTTATAATAATATTCTTGTTTATAGGAAAGAAATACCAAGAAATTGCAAATTTGGAATGACAGATGGGCAAAACTTATGTTTCTGTTTAAATTAAAAAAATATTAATATTAAAAATGATTTAAAATTAAATTATTATATAATATTTATCATGTTCCTATTTTTTAATTTTTTTAAGAAAAATTAAAATATGGACTTTATGTTCCTATTTACTTGTGCTCATCCTTCAAAATACATTTCCTAAATATACCTTCAAAGATCAAAAACCTGCTTTCTTTTAGTTAAAGAGGGGGCAAAACGAAGGATTTTATGCTCCTCCTTACTTGTCATTTTAGAGAAATACAATAATTTTAGAATAGCTATCATTTTATTGTTTTAATGCAATATCATTTTTTTTTCTCCAATTAAGTAAGTACTATGTGCTCCTTTTTTTTTAATAAAAAAAAGTACTTTGTGCATCACTTTCAAGCCATTATGTTCTTTTATACTTTTATGATAATAGTCAATACCCCCAATAGTGTGTTAATAAGGAAATTTCGAATAAGTTAATATTGAAATTTATGAAATTATTTCTTAATTTCAGCCACCAAAAAATTGTTTCTTTCACAAGGTTTTATGTCTTAACCATTTTTTTTAAAAAAAATCTTAATAAACTATTCTCTCTGATTTTTTATTCTATTTTTATAAAAGACAATTCACATTTTTAAACTCATTAAATAATTAATATATTTGATTTTTTTTGACAAAATTAATATATTTGATTCATAATATAAATTAAATACATCAATAATTAATGAATTTTAAAAAGTAAATTGTCTTTTATAAAAAATGTCTGGAAAAAATAATAATTTGAAATAGAAGCTATGATGCCTAGGTGCGGGTACGGTACCGATATCCAGTACATGTATGGGCAGTGGCGGTACTAGGGGAGGGCTGAGAGTGGCCACGGCCCTCCCCCGCTCAAAAATAATAATTTTTTTTATAGATAGAATATTAGTATAATTATATTATAAATTATTTTAAGCAATTTTGTATACATATTTGTACAAATATTAATGTAAATATTAATTTAGAGTTTATTATTGATGACTATATAGAACTTGGCACACATATTAGTTCAAGTATTAGTACAAATATTAGTTTATAGTCTATTATTGATGATTTCAAGTTACTCAGTATATATACATAAAATATTACTTTAAGTTATACAGTCTAATTTTATAATAATGAACTTTGACTTTGTTTGTCAAAAAATAATAGATAATTGAATTTATATTATTGGGTAAAATTAGCAATTGACGTAACATATGACATAAAGGAATATTTTTTAGTGAGGTAATAGGGGGAAATATAATAAACTATAATAAGTTATAAGCTAATTGAATTAACTTATCAAAATAAATTATAAGCTAAAATTAGAATAAAATCTTTGTTTTGACACAAGTTATATCATTTTAAATTATACAGTCTAATTTTATAAATAAACTATAAGCTCATAAAAAAATTACTAGATAGATTTTTGTGCTTTACATTGACATATATATTTATTAAAAAAAAATTGTGGCCCTCCCACACAATTTTTCCTGGTTCCGCCACTGATATGGGGTACGACAATTTTAGAAAAATTAAGATACGGGTATGTATGTATAATTTTTTTTTAATATAATTATATAAATAAAATAATAGAACTATATTGTTAAAACAAATAATTAAACAAGTAAAAAACAATTAAAAAGCAATTAGCTAAAAAAAGTCAAATTGTTTCCCTCTCCATCATCATTAAAAAAATGGCGTCTAACTCAGGTTCTTCGCGAGAAAGACTTGCAACTTCAAGAATACCATCTACATACCAATATCGCATGTTGTTGTTGTTCCTTCATTATAAGTATTACTATTTCTCACTCAAGAGAGTAGATAAAGATTTGTTTGAATAAAATTAGATTGAGCATATTTCTTTTCAATGAATGAGTGAATAAATTCGGCTACTAGTTTGTTATTGATTTGGTAGAGCTGCTACCTTTATATGATAAACAATAAAAAAAACATAAATCTTCCTATAAATAAAAAAAGCGAATAAAAAAAAAAGAAAAAAAAATTGCGTTTTTTTAGATTTATATACCAAGCACATACCATTGGGGTACCACATGTGTACTCATTGCAAAAAAAATAAAAATAAAATAAATACGCTATCGGTACGTACCCAAATAATACCATAAGAGTATCGGATACCGATACATACTCGGTACCGATACTATTTCTAAAATGGAGTACCCTTCTTCATAGAATAGAAGGATATGCCTTCCGTTTGAATTTTCCACTTAGTTTCCAAACCCATTGAAAAGGCACATAATTTTAGATTTGTGGTCACCCACATGCCACAACCATATAAATCTCTACTTAACACTTCAAATTCAACTATAGAGGCCCTACTTCTAGGAAAATACACATAAACACTATTTTATTCTTAGATTTCATAATCTCACTTGACATGTTCTCAATTTTGTTTCTTCTAAGTAATTACAGTACTTAATTAAAAAATTAAACAAATAATTGACCGAAACAACAAGGAAAATCACTCAGGTAAAAAATGTCCAATACTATTTATACCAACTTTAGATCATATCATATCTCTCCCCTCTCTCTCAATCTCTCTCTCCCTCTCTCTTCAAATTTTGTACTGCCTAGATGCATGTTTATGTGCCAACATCATTACTGGACCTAAATTGGTTTCTTGAGTTGTTTGGTTCTTCAGCCAAGAAAGTACACATTTCTGATCATAGTACAAAAATTGATGAACCTTTGTCCCAAGCAAGGTGCATATTGTTGGCAATTGTGATTGGTGTTGTGTTGTTGTACTTGTACCGGTCCAGAGAAAGCAAAGAACGTAATTTCAATTATACCAATAAGGTTGACGAAGAGGAGCCGGAGGAGGAACTTGTCGATGAATCAGACTGTTGTTTTGATTGGGATCAGCAGTTTCGTCATTCGAACACCGAGCACGGTGGTGCGTTAAGAAGCCATGTTCCGTGTGCTTTCTGTGGTGATCAAAGCACCACTAGGTGCGCTCGCTGCAAGGTTGCAAGATATTGGTAAGTACTACAATATAATCAAATAGTTCTATTATGTATGCGTATGAAAATTGAATACTACATGAAAATTTAAAAGTAAAAAAAAATGCTAACTAGCGTCATTAAAACATTAGTTAAAGAACTTTAGATAATAAAATGATATTAGAATTTGTGTAATTAACTTTTTTTTTGTCAAGTGCAATTAACCGTTTAAAAATATAAAAAAAATTATTTTTAATACATAATTTATTTGTTTTGGTTTGTTAACTCGTGCACCGGGAATACTAGTTATCACTCTTTAAAAATTGATGAAAAAAATTAAACTTCAATATTTTTCTACACTTTATTTCATTGATAGTACTTTTTGTGAGTATTGCCGATAAAGATTAGCCCATTCAGTAAGAAATTCACAAGAGTATGAGTTCAAATTTGTTGTTGGCCGAGAATTTTATGAATAAACTCTCATTTAGTCCTTTATCACTCTCTTATCAATTTTTTATTTTTAGAAAAAAGGAACTAACGGAAATTTCCTTAAATTATTAATATACATCTTTCTTTCTTTTTAAAAAAAATGGTAAATACATTCTCTTTTCTAATATGTTATGTTTAAGCTTATATAACCAAAATATTCACTCAAAGAGCTTTTAATTGATGTATATTTCTCATTATGTAAGTCGTAATTTCTTTAAGAAGCATCTTTAAATTAGGAAGTTTTTCGGTGAACTTACTAATTTTTTCATGAAAAATATCACGGTTAAATGGATATATGTATTTTCATAGTTTAAAAACTATTAAACTTAGTATGTGTCTTAAACGATGAATTAAATAGTTATATGAGTTAATAGTCTAGAAATCTTAATTTTAATTGGTTTTTACTTTTTACCGTTTAAGGACTAAATAGTTGTATGAGAGACAATAATTAAGACCTTTTAGTTTGATTTTAATAGTTTAAAGACTATTTGTCAAAAAAAAACAAAATAGTTTAAAGACTAAATTGGTAATAGAGTGATAGTTTAGGGACTTAATATTTATTCAGATTTCATTGGTTGATAATTATAAGTGCATCCTAAAGAGAATTGGAACCCAACTAGCCTATTTTTTTTTTATTTGAAATAAAAGAATCAAAAGTATTTTTTCTTTGAGTTTAATTAATTTTACACGACAACCAATAGAATTCATGTATTTCATATCATACAATTAAGTGAGATGAGTTATAAAAATTCACGGTTATTATTGGATGTGCAATTCTATATTTACAATATTTTTTTAAAAGTTAATTCTATTCACTAGTATGTTTTTTTGGTACAAAACTATTCACGAGTATTTTTGTTGGGCTAATGATTAAACATGAATTCCAAACAATTATATGAAATATTAATTAGAAACTTGTGTATTATGGATAAATGATTTATAAATACTGCAGCAAAGTTTAATAAAATTTACATTCTTGGTCAAAATAAATAAAATGTATTTTTAATATAAGAGGAACCTAGTGATTTGATAGTTCAATTGATTTAAAATTTAAAGGAGTTGAAAGAGTTAAAGGAGGAACAGAAAACATTAGCATAATAACAACTTACATACAAATTAACATTTATATATATTGAGAATAAACTTTGGTGTACTATAGATACTTTTTTTGTTCTCTAATCACAACATGCCTTTTAGACTATTTATTAATTACTGATACCACCACCGAATATTTTTTTCAAGTGTTTATGTCATCATACTAATTACATGATTGGAATATTTATACTTCACCTAGTTTTCTTCTTTCAATATTTTTTTTAACAAGCCCAAAATCGGATATGTTGTGAATTCGACGATAAAATCGCACCAATGAAATTTAATGTGTGGAGCAAATTAACCAAGTAACCAAATTAAAGCTGATAGAGATGATGAAAGTAAATAATCCAAACAAAGAGAAGAACACAATAATATTGTTTACCCAGTTCGGTGTTAATGAACCTACGTCTGGGGAGAGAGCAGCTCTCTGTTCCACTATGATCAAATAAGAATCTTTACACAAAGTGATCCCAATTGGGTTACAAGAATTAATCATAATTCTACCCAAATCCCGAATTCCTTCCCGTGATGAAGAGACTCAATTTTGACCTAGCTACCCAAGGTGAACCAATGATGATTCGCCCAAACCCCTAGAATTATACCAATAATGAATTCTCTAAAACTCTAGTGTGACAAACCCTAATCCTAACCTCTGCTCTCCTATTTTTCTATGAATAAAGAGTCCCCTATTTATAGAAAAATATATACCTAAGTAACAGAAACAAATCTATCTTATAAAATAAAACAGAATCCAAGTCAGATATTCTCCGAAACAAATTTTTCCACAAAATCTGCACAAAAATGAATCTGGCCAGTTGGCCTGCGCCCCGACGCGGAGGTCAGTAGCTACTGCCTCCCTTCAACGAATTGCGCCCAGGCGCCACCCAGGCCCGCGCCCCGTCGCCAGACAGTTCCAAAACTTGATTTTCTATGACTTCTTGTAACTGAGATTTCATGGCATATCCAACAGGATATATATTAAAAATAAGTAGTCGTCTCAACACAAGGTGTGTTAAGGAGAACTACGATAGTTTTACAAATGTACCAAAACAGAAGAAACATCATAAAACAAAACATTAGCCGATGCCCAAACAAAACAATAAATCCGACCACCACTACGATAATTTGAGACAAGAATAACAATTGTCGTCTTCAGCCACCTAAAAGAGAACAACTTAACTTTGTTCAACAAAGGATGCATGGGGCTTGCCTGCAGGTTCTGAACAAGCAATAGTTTCTTTCTTTGAATAAATTATTTTTATCTTTTATCTAGGCATGTTTGTTTTTCAACAAATGTAATAATTCCAATAATGTTTATTATAGTTCATGTCCATGGTGAAACTTGGATTTGTTTTGTTGGTTTTATTAGCTCGGCGGAATGCCAAATTAAGCATTGGAGGTCGTGGCACAGACATGAATGCTTTAGAAGAGAGACGGAAGAAGGTGAAGCAAGAGATGTTCATGATCACCAAAACCCCATGCTTGTCGAGAATTATGATAATGTAAGGTTTCAATCATGCATTCACAAGGAATATTCGTGCAATTAATTTTGAAAAAAATTTATTTTATTATCAAATTAATATATTTATTCGTGTACAAAGAATTTAGATTTATTATTTGCGAGTATAGGAATTATCCTATGATTACACACGAATTATCCTATGATTTGTTTATGATGTTGATTTTGTCACATGTCCAAGTTGAACTCACTAGGTCAAAACTAGGTTGATGTCATATATTACCATGTTGGGGTCATTAACAAATTAATTTTGGAACAATCTTAGATGAACTCACCAGGTCAGAACTAGGTTGATGTCATATATAGGAGTATTTGTTGGGATTATTAACAAATGAGAAATGTCATTTGTATTATCCCATTTCAAAATAAAAGGATTAGTTTGACTATTGCACATATGCCAACACACAATTTTGATCACTAATATTTTTAATTCTCTATTAGTAAAAATTATAAAAATTAGATATTTTGAAAATACTCATCAAAACAAATCAAACAAGATCTTATATGCTTATATTTATATTTATATATTATTAAAAAAATATGATCAAAGCAAGTGAATAGTATCATTTAATCAAAAGAGGTCTAACAAAATGGGACGAAAATAATAATTTTTTGGATTACTCTCTTTCGCATAGTTACATTATATTTTTACTCTCTTGTTCTATCTCATTTTATTGTTTTGGTCCTAAATGAAGAAGGGACAAAAAGTTGACCCAAAAAGTTGTAGGAAAGTAATTGTACAAATGACACTACTCTAAACAAATACTCCATTCCATTTTTTATAAGTAAACTTTAGTTTTTTTAATTGAGATATTTAATTTATATCTTATTTACAAAACTATTTCTAAATGATAAAATATTTTATATTTCCACTATTTGGTTATAAAACATTATCTCATTTTTTTTGAGCTTGTTCGTTTGTTTGTGTGTATTTTTGGTTAATTTTATGTTTGTTTGTAGGTTTAATTGCAGTTTTGGTCCCCCTATTTTCAACTTTTTGTAGTTTTGGTCCCCCTATTTTAAAATTCGACAGTTTTGGTCCCCCTAACACATATTTTGTCTAAAATATGATGATACAACATGTTTCAAATCAATTTTATAAAAGATTTTTCTTACAATTACATCGATGTTGGTATTTTTTCATCATCGAATCATATACCACGCCGTTTAAATCATATCATGTCGTCAATTTATAGTTAAAAATTATGATAGGGGGACCAAAACTGTCGAGTTTTAAAATAGGGGGATCAAAACTGCAAAAAATTGAAAATAGGGGGACCAAAACTGCAATTAAGCCTTGTTTGTACCGTGTGTCATTTTTTTGTTCTTGTTCACAAGTATGATATTTTAAAAAATAAAAATGTTACTTGCATACTTTTTGTTGAAAATTGACCTTGTTGATAGTTGCTTTGCTCCCACCAATATCATCATGCCTTTGTCTAATATGGAAGACTTTCCCAAGTCTTTCATGATGCACAAATTGCAAATATTATAATAACAAATATAAATTTTATAAAATCCATCGTTTAATTGAAATTTTATATTATATAGATCATCCACAATTTTTTTAAAGAAATTGAAAATCATTTAATATGTCATTCAGACCCATCAAAGTTAACGGTATTTAACAAAAATCCATAAACCGTTAACTTTGATCAGTCTCAATAAAATATCAAATAATATTTAATTTCTTTAAAAAAATTATGAGTGGTCTATATGATATAAACTTTTAATCCAACAGTAAATTTTGTACGGTGAAGTCTTTCACCATAGACTTCGCCCAATATCATTATATGCAATGAAAAAACTTAATTGCATTTCATTATAGGCTTCCTGGTGATGATCACTAGTAATAAAAGTTTGTGTTTTGTGACAGAAGAGTATCTCAAATGGGTCACATGGTAATGAAGTGGAATTGATGAGTTCAAATGTGGGAATAATGGATGGATCAAGTAGTAGTGATGTGAACAACTCTCATGTTGGTTGTGAACAATGTGGTAGCCCAAGTACCACCAGATGTTCACGATGCAAAGCCGTCAGATACTGGTTAGTACTTTCGAAAATCTTACTAATTCTTATTATAAATATTTGATGATTACGGTAAAAAAAATTATAATAACTTTCAATAATATTATTTCAAGAATTTAATGTGAAGCCTTTTTACTCGTACATTCAATCATATTTCACAATTATGTCAATTTTTCTAGGAAATATGAGCTTTTGCAATGTTCCGAGAGATTAATATTTAAGTGATGTAAAAAGATTTTTCACATCGATTGTTTACCTAATGTGAAAACTGAAAAGTGCACACATACTATAGTATCCACACATTGGCTTGGGAGCCGATTTTGAATACTCAAACTTATTACATTGGTGTCATTCTGCACCATATAGCTACAAAGATTTGATATGATTGAAGATTTTCTCAATATCTTTATCTTTCTTTTTCAGTTCTACAATGTGTTTGATTATGAACTGGAAATGGCATAAATATAATTGCATTCCCGGGGATGCGAGTTCTTCTCCAACAGAAAGACCTAATAGAAATGAAGAGGAAGAAAATATTCATTCATCTACTCCCCTCTATTTGGAGCTTCATCCAGGTATCTTTTATTTTTGGTTTTCATCACCAGTATCCGGCTCACAGGACCGTCTAATCTGGTTCGGGGGTTAGTTCTGACATAAAGTGGTTCCAGCCCCCTCCTAGTCGCAGTTGCGGGGATCGAACCATGGTTCTCCCGATCACAGTTGCAAAGTATTTATTCCAACATTTCAAATTAATTGTTAGTATTCTTTCTCTTTATTTGTTGTAGAAGGAACATCAAACTTCAAGTCTCCAACTAAAGTATCACAGGTATGGTTGACATAATTTTGACATAACATGATAAAATATTAGCTGTGACAAAAAAACATGTTTTAATGAAGATTACTACCACCGAGGAAAACGATAAAACTCGATGGGTGAAACACCTTGAAGATGAACTAGTAAAGTCTAGGTAAATAATTTTCTTGTCAATTGTTCTTAATGTATTGTATGTGTTGCCTATATGAAAACATCAAACTTAGTATTTTCATTCTATTGTTAATGTAAGGAAAGAGATTTTTGCAATACAATCAGAGCGTGATGAGTGGAAGAAGGCAGCAAATATTGCTAGAGAAAGGTTTCAAAGCTTCAAAGAAGAATCTGAAAAACATGTAACTGATCAAATGACATACTCCAAAACAACTGAATTAATTATACTCCCTCTAGTCTCATATATAAGCAAAAATTCATTTTTCAGATTCATTGAATAACTGATGTATTTGGTTCATATTATGGACTAGATACATCGGCTATTCAATAAACCTGAAAAATGAATCTTTTCTTATATATGAAACCGGAGGAAGTATATTTTATTTTATGACAAATTTTACATATTATCTGCTTTTATAGTTGTCTGCGTTGAGAAATGAAAATGAATCAATATCGAATGCAGAGAAGAAAGCTTGCGATGTAATTCGTAGTTTACAGTTGCAGGTTGTGAATATGACTAAAGTTTTTATTTTTATGATAATTCTGTAATTCTTTTGTATCAATCCTTGTTGGTTAATTTAGTTACCACATAGATTGCAGCACAAGAAAACATTGCAGAGAAAAGAAGACTAGAAGAACATATACAAATGCTAGAGGTATGTTTTGTTTTTTGTGGATAAAACTATGTATTTTCTTTTGCTATGAGACTTGGCTCATTATCTATATTCAATTATTTATTTGTTTATCTAGATTGAATGTGCTAAGCTGAAGAAAGAACTACAAGAAGAGCACAAACATGCTCAATATCTTACACTAGAGTTTAACAAGAACCATGAGACTACACTTATTGCCATAAGAGAAGTTGAAGCGGTAAAACAAGAGCTCCTAGAAGAGCGCGAACATGTCCAACGAGTTAAAGATAATTTTATTAGGGACGTTGCAATCGCTGAATCAAGAGCTATTTTTGCTGAGGTATACTTTTTGGTGTCTCAATTATTTTCTAGTTTGTTTTAAATATATATATTTAGATGAAAATTTTCTAAGTTTTGTAGTTTTTGTTCTTGATTTTAATGGTTAGGCAAAATTCAGTGATCTTCAGAGGAAAATCAAACTGACAGATTATAAGGTGAGTTAACTATGTCCTCTCTTGATAAATATTTAACTTATTAACTTCATTCCTTTTGATAATTTTATACTTCATTTCTACATTTGAAGCATTTTCATTTATTTGTTTGTTCTACTTAGGTTCTTGTCAAGACAGACAGTTTGGGCAAACCTTCTATTGTAAGCTTTTTTAGTTTTCTTATAAACAAACTGTCACTTTATTTAAGAAGGAATGAAGAAAACCTAAACTTATGATTTCGACGGAATTCAATCTCTATAGAAAATGTCGAGTAGTTATTTGTATAGGAGGTCTTGAAATTTAGGTTGGGCATAAAACCTAAAACCATTTGTTATGTATTGTAGGCATGCACTATATGTCTCACCAATGAAAAGGACATGGCCTTTGGGTGTGGACACATGGTAAGCTCGTCTAACTAAACGCTCACTTTTAATTTTTTTTCCGATCTTTCTCTACTGGTGATAACTATAAAGAAATTCTTCTGTAGACTTGCAGAGACTGCGGATCACAATTATCAAAGTGTCCAATATGCCGCGAGCCGATCACTAGTCAAATTAAGTTGTTTCCTGGGTGACTAACTATTTGAGTGCTCATATATTATTTCCTGATGGACACCAAATATATTTTGTACATAGATTGTCATAGTGTTACTCTTGTGTTTCATAATTTTTACTTATTGTTGCATTATCAACTAAATAGTCAGTTATATAGTATCACAAAGCAACATGTAAGTATATAAATAATGTAATATATTTGTAGTATATATAATTGTAGTATGCAGTTAATTAAAGCATCTAAGCTGTTCCCTAGCTGTTGTATATTTGTAGTATAAGTTTAATACTTCAGCTTGTCTTTTTTATCCATAATAGAAGGAACTATTACAACTAATGAATTTGTCCAAGTGGTAAGGGTCTTAGTCCCCTTAAGCATATTGTCAGGGGTTCGATTTCTGGCTCATACGTATGGATAAATTCGGTTGGGAGGGGAGAATCCACCTTGTGTGCCCCACAGGTTCCTCGACGGAGATTAGTCATCGCTAATGGCGGTGGAAAATTCATACCAATATCATGGTAACCCGAAAAAGAAGAAGGGAACTATTGCAGAATGATGACATTAATTGAACTTATAGCATGTCAGTTTAATTTGGAACAAATTCATTAGAGAATTTTTTTTTGGCGTAAACCAGGTATCTCTGTGCGCAACTCTAGAGACCGATTCTTCGAGTCTTGTGAGACCATGCTCTCAAGGCAGGATCGAACCAAGAACCTTGGTTAACTTCCCCCTAATTAATTAGGGATTTTGAATGAAGTACATCATATTGAATATTAAAAGCAAGTAAAACATAGAATGAGAAAATTAAAATTGGTTGAAAAGGAAAGCAGAAGAAAGAAAGTACCTTGATCTAGACGTCGCTCTATTGCGATGCCAGGTTGCAACTCAGTGGTGTTTCATAATAATAATGACAGAATTTCTGCTCCATCAATGGTAGTAAATCAATAGAAGAAACTCAGCTGTTTTATATACCACTTTTGAGTTTTGACCTACTCGTCTTGCTCCAATGCAAGGATCACACAATTGTTAGGGAGAGGTGCGGTTGTGAGGGGGATTAGACAGAATTTGCAAGTGCTGACAGAAGTGCTCTCAATTTTTTTTACAGAGAGTAAAACAAAATACGCCTACATTACACGGGTATTAACCTATTTATCCTTTTCAAAATTAGAAGTAGAAGTTGTAATTACTCAAAAAATATTATTTTAGGACCATCCAATAAATCATTTCTCACCAAACATATCATATTCAGAGTATAAAAAGAAGCAAACATATTATTCAAAAAGTTAAATCAAAATAATACAATCCAAATATTATTATTTCATTATTGTCTAGGATAGTACTATTGAAACAAAACTACTAAACTTAATGTACCCCTTAAAACATGCATGGCCTTTTGAGGTCACTAACTTAGTGTAATCCATAAGCCTCTTTTGGTAACCTTGGCTTTGCCACAGCCACAAGTGGCTTAGCTTTTGTGGTACCTCCATGAGACTCAGAAAGATCAATGCAAGATTGGTTGGGTGGCACACTCCAAGTAAATCCATGAAGCAACCTTGCAAATAGCATAATAGTCATTGAAGATCCAAGCATGACACCCGAACACCCACGCCTTCCGGTGCTAAATGTTACCAAATTATAACTCGATTCTGTCAAACTCAAATTTGACCCATCTGTCTTAAGATGTCGTTCCGGCTTGAACATGAGTGGTTCTTCCCATACATTAGGGTTTAAGCCAAGTCCTTGTCTCATTAAATAGACATGGCTACCTTTTGGTATAAAGTAATCAGCAACAACTGTGTCTTTCATCGCGACATGGGGAAGGTTGAAATCACAAATTGGATGAAGGCGAAAAGCTTCTCTAGCACAAGCTTTCACATAGTTGAGCTTTGGAAAATCATATTCTTGTACCAATCTTTCTTTTCCAACTACACTGTCTAATTCTTCTATAGCTTTTTTAAGTAGCTCAGGTTGATTTATCATTTCAGCAAGTCCCCATTCAACTGCATTTGATGGATTATCAACTGCTGCAAGTGTCAACTCCTGTAAAATTTATCTCCACGATCATTCTCAAGACAATAATACAAATATCAATATTGTTGATCAAGAGAAATTTTTGTAAACAATTATTTAAAATACTATAACAATATTTTGTTATAACAAATTACATAAAATTATATATTAATTTAGAAAAAAAACATGTTCCTTACTCAAATGGTGTAATAATAATAATTATAATAATAATAAAAAAAATAAAATTGATTTAGTCAAAATATTGACTTCAACATGGGTTTGACGCAGGACATTTTGACTCGAAAGAGTCTTGTATGCTTGTGTGATTTCTTGCAAGAATTTTACTTTTGCCACTCTACTGGCTACTCGCGTGCCCTATGCCTTTCCCATTTTACATTTCCGCTACTTAAGTAACAGATGTTATAAAAATGAGAAATTTTGAAAAATATCGTATGCTGTTTAAATAGCGGATGTTATAATGGTAGAGTGTATCCTCTACTTAAGTAGTGGACAAGAGTATTTTAGTCAATTCGTAGGGGGCACGAGAAAATGGGTAGGGTGGCAAAAATATTTTTCTTCTTGCAAAGGTTGTTAGTACATGAATCAGTCCGTATTGACAGCCAATTCATTCGCCAACCTTGTTTGGTGCTTGCATATTTTCACTAGTATTTGGTGATAGTTTGTTACGATTGATTAGGTTGATTAAGTTTGTGTTGATTTATTTATCAATATCACCTGTTTGGGTTGACATGCACTTTTTTGAGGTTTTACTGAGTCAGATTTGTGCCCCCAGTTTTTATTTTTCTAATAATTTTTTCAATTTTTAAATATATATTATTATAAGAATATGATAGACGATGAAGGTTTTTGGGCTTACCCACCTATTTAATATTCCTAAAAGATCCTTCTATACCAGCTATTATCTTAATGGGTTAATATACTTTTACCCCCTGCAAAGTAGGTGAGTTTTGCATTACCCCCTATAATTTTCTTTTTTAGATTACCCCCTTGTAATTTTGCAGAATTTTTTTTCTAATTCATTTTACCCCCTTAATGTTGTTTTGTTTTAACCCAAATGGGGTAAAATGAGCTAGAAAAAAAATTCTGCAACATTACAAGGAGGTAACGCAAAACTCGCATACTTTGCATGAGGTAAAAACCTATTAACCCTATCTTAATTTATCTAAAAAAGACTACTACATGACCTAATAAATAAATAAATTGCTAACAAAGAAGAAGGTAAGATATATAGTATATACCAAAACATTAGATTTAATCTCCTGCTCTGTCAAAAGGTCATTGTTGTCAGCATCTTTGAGTGAGATGAGAACATCAAGCAAATCTTCTTTATAAGTCCTTTTCCCATTCTTCCATTCCTTAATTCTATCTTCAATTATAGGGTCATGATGTTTCTTCATGATCTTACAAGCCTTCTTAAGAATCTTCTCATGACCATCCAAATCCAAACCCCTCAAACATGGCATAAAATCAGAAACAGAGAAAGCAAAAAGGTATTGCAAAACAGTAAAAACAGCTTCAACATATTCAACTTCCTCAAAACCAGGTCCAAAATCTTCACTACCATTTCCAAAATACCTAGTATTCAAAAGCAACCTCCTAATAACATTCCCTGTATAATGTTGTGCAGTAACACTAACATTAACAATTCCATCACCACCAATTTTAGTACATTGATTATAAACATACCTAACAATATTATCAGCTTCATCCACTCTCTTATCATGAAGCCATTGATGTCTAAGAGGTGAAACTAATTCATTACTAATTAATTTCTTAATTTTCTTCCATTGTTCTCCAAATGGAGTTAATGCTGTTGTTAAATATCCAGTAGTAACATATTCATTTGACCAACTACTTGGTCTTGAAGCAAAAATTGCATCTTGTTTAATACATATTTCACGTGCAATTTCAGGATCACTAACTGTAATGACATGAACATTACCTAAACGTATGCATGCAATTTTTGTATTCATGTCATTCATCATTTTTTGTATCCATCTAAATGTTGGTCTATTTGCAAGCATTTCAGGTAGGTTACCTACAATAGGCCATGGTGTAGGACCAGGGGGTAGTTTAGGTTTTTTAGATTTTTGGATACTACGTTGATGTTTGATGAGAAGTGTAGAAACAAAAAATATGAGAATGAAACACCAAAATGATGGCAACAATTGGTGATCAGAGAAAATCAGAGAATATTCCATGAGACTTAGTAATTTTGTTCAAGCTACTTTGGTTTTTTTGTTTTTATGTGTCAATTCAATGTATTCTTTGTTATATATATACACTAGATATTTAATGAGTGCTTTAATATATGAAGTATAATACTACCTCCGGCCACAAATATAACAAAAAATGTATTTTCTAGATTCATTGAATAACAGATGTACCTAGACTGTATTAAAGTCCAGATACATCAATTATTCAATAAATCTAAAAAGTGGTCAGAGGGAGTACTCTATTAGTCAAATCAATTAAAATATTACATTTTTAACTTTTTTTTTGGTATATTAAATTTTTAACTTTGAAAAAATTATTTTGACTAAATCAGAAGATAAGCTTCCTAAATTAAAATTAAAAGCATTGTATTAATTTTTTTTGACACATTGTATGTAAAGGATAAGAATAAGCTCATTTGGTAAAACTTAACTTCATTATGGAGATGTGTATATTGTTTCGTTAATTGTATATATAAAATCTGAAACATTTTTAATTTTTAGACTAATTGATCACGTTGTATTAATAATAATATGACTAGGTTCATATGTTCCTAGATCAACCAGGAGAAAGTGACGGTAGAGAGAAGGGTATTGGACACGCGTGCCAATGTACGAGGTTTTGAATCCTCAGCTAATTGTGTTCGAAGTCAACAGGGAGGTGTGGGGCCCGTTTCAGTGGTGTCGGCCCCACTTGTCCAACCTAGTGTTCTGGTGGGTGATGTTGGGCTTGATGGGCTGGTTTCAGGAGTTGGGTCGGATCCTATTATGGAGGAGGATTGTGCTTTGTTGGATAGTGGTTTGCGGGCTCCCAAGCCCAATACTCTGGATTCTGTTTTGCCTTTGGAACCAAGTCCACCTATACCCAGTAATTTTAATGAGGCAGGTAAATCATTAGGTGGGGCTATTATTGAAAAATTTGATCTCCTCCTAAACAAGTCACGTGGCAAGAATGTCAGACGGGTTTCGTCTAGTTTGTCTGAAGAGGATCAAAACATTTCTTCATCTCCACCTCTTTCTATGCCTGATTTTAATCCATCAATCTCTACTATGGAGATGCCTAAAAGGGTTAGACGTTCTCAACCTCCTATTCAATCCCTTTTGGGTCCAAAATGCCTCCGTCTGGCTGGGATTATACAGAATGGGTGTTTGGCGGTGAGTCGGCGAAGAGTCTCCGAGGTGTCATCTCCTTCTCGGCGGAGTGCTGATGATGTTGAGTCCAATTGTTCGGTGCGGCAGGTTAATACGGAAGTGGTGCAGAATTCTCAAGGTTTGGATCTTGAAGTGGTACTTCCTTTTGCAACGGGTACAACTTCAGGAGTTCACCACCTGATGGGTGAGGATTCGTTAGGGGATTTAGAAGGCTTTGTTGCTGCAAGAGACAATCCTATGGTTCAAGAGAAGGAAGCCGAGGTTTTGCTGAAGGAACAAAAGGATCTTGGGATGATTTTTGATTAGAGAACAGATAACCCGGTATCTAGAATGGTGACAATGGAGGTACGTGACAGAGGCCAGGTTCAGGTTGTCCAGGAGCAAATGGTTTCCAATGATAATTAGCTCTTTCAATATAAGAGGTATCGGGGGGGCGGTAAAAAAGGCTGCTGTTAAAGATCTTGTTAGAACAGAACGGGTTGATTTCCTAGCTTTGCAAGAAACCAAGCTGGAAAACATTTCTGCGTCTCTTTGTTATAGTATTTGGGGTGATGAAGATTGTGATTGGGCCTATCTCCCATCGATTGGCAACAGCGGCGGTATCCTGTCTATATGGAGAGCTTCTGTTGGGTCTTTGGTTTTTTCTTTTATTGGCGACGGTTTTGTGGGTGTTTGCTTGGAATGGGGGATTCACAAGAAGAGGTGCTTTGTCGTTAATGTGTACTCTAAGTGTGACCTTGGGAGTAAACGTTCGTTATGGGAAACTCTTGTGATGTCAAAAAATGGTTTTGGAGGTGGAGCTTGGTGTGTCGTCGGTGACTTTAATGCGGTGCTGTACCGGGAAGAACGAAAAGGTATGTCTCTTTCCGGCCTTTCTAGTTCTTCTCCGGAGTTGATTGATTTTGGGAAGTTTGTTAGAGATATGGAGCTAGTAGATTTACCGATCTTGGGGCGGAAGTTCACTTGGTTCCACCCTAACGGAGTCTCCATGAGTAGAATTGATAGGGTGATGTTGTCGGAAGATTGGGTTATTTCGTGGAATTACCCTTCTTTGTGGGTACTCCCTCGGTCGGTGTCGGATCATTGCCCCCTTGTGTTGCGCTATAATTGTGTCGATTGGGGCCCCAAGCCCTTCCGGTTCAATAACCATTGGTTGCTCCATAAAGACTTCAACGGGGTGGTGGAGGAGTTTTGGAGATCTAGTAATCAAACGGGTTGGATGGCTTATATCTTAAAAGAAAAGCTCAAGGGGTTGAATGGGCATATTAGAGTGTGGAATAGGGAGACTTATGGCACGGTTGACCTCAAGATCAATAAGTTGATTCATGACATTAATGAGTTGGATACCCGTAGTGAAGTGGTTGGGCTCTCGGAGGAAGAAATTATTTTGCGGAAGTTGTTCTCGGATATGTGGCACTTACACAATAGTAAGGTGTCGGTTCTTGCACAAAGAGCTCGCCTCAAATGGTTACGAGAAGGAGATGCTAATACTCGTTACTTTCATGCCACCATCAAATCTAGAGGTAAAAGAAATTTCATTCGAGCTATCCAGGTGGGGGAGGTTTGGTTGGAGTCACCGTCGGAGATCCGCCTTGCAACGGTTAATTACTTCAAATATCATTTTTGCTCGGAAAGTTGGTCTAGGCCTAATCTTGATGGGATTTTGTTTCCGGTTTTATTGGATGAGGATAATTCTTTCTTGACGCGTCCGTTTAATTTGTTGGAAATTGAGACGGTGGTTAAGAATAGCGATGGGAATAAAAGTCCGGGCCCCGACGGA
This sequence comes from Trifolium repens, assembly GCA_030408175.1. Taxonomy (NCBI): domain Eukaryota; kingdom Viridiplantae; phylum Streptophyta; class Magnoliopsida; order Fabales; family Fabaceae; genus Trifolium; species Trifolium repens. Next base: position 13,506,521 of record CP125850.1, read on the forward strand.
TTTAACTTTGCTTTTGTTAAGGCTTTTTGGAGTATTCTAAAGGATGAAGTTCGCTTTTTATTTGATCAATTCCATGGGATCGGTTCTCTTCCTAGAAGCTTCTCTTCATATTTCGTGGCATTGATTCCCAAGACAAATTCTTCTTTTGCTCTCGGGGATTTCCGCCCCATCTCTCTTATAGGTAGCCTTTACAAACTAATTGCCAAAGTCTTGACGGCTCGTTTGGCTAGTGTGATGGATCGGTTGGTCACCCCGACTCAATCGGCTTTTATTAAGGGTCGTCAACTTGTTGATGGTGTTGTGGTGATAAATGAAGTGGTAGACTTTGCTAAAAGAACCGGTCAAAGTTGTTTGATTTTCAAAGTGGATTTCGAAAAGGCTTACGACTCCGTCGAGTGGAGTTTTTTAGATTACATGCTTGGAAGATTTGGTTTTTGTTCCCAATGGCGGGGTTGGATTAAGGCATGTGTGTGCTCCGGGAACATGTCGGTGCTTATTAACGGAAGTCCTTCGGAGGAGATAAACATACAACGTGGTTTGAAGCAAGGAGATCCCTTGGCTCCGTTTCTCTTCCTTTTGGTGGCGGAAGGCCTAGGGGGTCTTATGAAGAAGGCGGTAGATCTCAATCGTTTCCGTGGGTTCAAAGTGGGGAATGGTGGTGTGAGTGTCTCCCACCTCCAATATGCGGATGACACCATTTGTGTGGGAGAGGCTTCGATTGCAAATCTTTGGTCCTTAAAGGCCATCCTCCGAGGATTTGAGATGGTGTCCGGCTTAAAAGTAAATTTTTGGAAGAGTAGCTTGATGGGTGTAAATGTTTCTCCGGATTTTATGCGTGTGGCTTCTACCTTTCTAAATTGTAGAGTGGGCTCTCTACCTTTTATTTATCTTGGCCTCCCAGTTGGTGCCAATCCCCGTCGCGCGTCTACTTGGGAACCTCTCCTTTTGTCCCTTCGAAAAAGGTTAGGATTGTGGAGTAATAAATATGTTAGCCTTGGGGGTCGGATTGTCCTTCTTAATTCGGTTCTCAACGCTATCCCAATTTTCTATCTCTCATTCTTGAAAATTCCGGTGCAAGTTTGGAAGAAAGTTCGTCGTATTCAACGGGAGTTCCTTTGGGGGTGTCGTCGTGGTCAAAAACGCATAAATTGGATTAAGTGGGATATTATTTGTCTTCCCAAAAAGAAGGGTGGCCTTGGGGTGCGGGATGTGCGGGTTGTGAATATTAGCTTGTTGGCTAAGTGGCGGTGGCGTCTTCTTTCTAATGAACAAGCGGTTTGGAAAGATGTTCTTTGTAGTAAATATGGTAGTTTGGCGATTGGCCACCCGGTGTTGGGGGAAGGGGTTAGGCCGTGGTTTGCGTCGTTATGGTGGAAGGATATTTGTTCAATTGGGTCAAACCTCAATAACAATTGGTTTATTCATGGGGCTGTCAAAAAATTGGGGAATGGCCTTGCTACAAATTTTTGGTGTGATAGGTGGTTAGGGGATGCTCCGTTACGGGATCTCTTCCCTCGATTATTTTTTATTTCCTTGCAACAGGACTTGTCGATAGCCGCGGTGAGAAGGAGTATTAATGGCATAGCTACTTGGAACCTTGTTTGGCGCCGAAGGTTCTTTGAGTGGGAACAAGCGCTGCTAGTTGAGTTGATGGAGTTAATCAATCCGGTTATATTGTCTGATGCTGATGATGACTGGGGCTGGAGACCGGAAGGTGGCGCGGCATTTATGGTAAAATCTACTTACAATTTGGTGTCTTCTTTGACAGTTCCGGATGCCTTGTTTGCTCAATGGCAAGCGCATACCTTTTCCTCTGTTTGGAAATGTTTTGCGCCTTCTAAAGTGCGCGGTTTCGCTTGGCAATTGCTGCATGGTCGGATCCCAACTAGACAAAACCTTGTCGCCCGACATGTTATTCCTGATGGTGAGGATAACTCGTGTGTCCTCTGTGGTGAGGGTATTGAAACTGAATTGCATTTGTTTCTTTACTGTGAGATTGCATTATTAGTGTGGATGGAAATTTTTGATTGGCTCCAGGTCCCCTTTTCTCTCCCTCATAATTTGTTTTCGGTTTTCAATTGTTTGCTGGGTGTGAGCAACCGAAAACTAGAAAAAAATGGGTTGACTATGATTGGGTGTGCGGTTGTTTGGAACCTTTGGAGGCGCCGTAATAAGATCTTGTTCGATGAAGGTGGCGGTAACGTGGAGGAATTGGTGGAGGCAATTAAGGTGTCTTCTTGGAAATGGTGGACGAAGGAATCCCATTCCCAGCTATGTCTTTTCTATGAATGGAGGTCGGAACCACGGCTTTGCCTGCGGCGGTAGAGCTGTTTCTGTTCGGCTGGGTTTTTTCTGGTTTTTTTTCCTTTGTTGTTGCCTGGATCTGCTTGTTTTGTTGTTTCCAGTTTTTTCCTTCTGTATTTTTTCTTGCTTTTATTTCTTGTAACTGTTTCGATGGGGTCTGGCATACCTTATGCTAGTCCATCTTTTCTATTAATAAAAGTTTAGCAGTTTTCAAAAATATACATTGTTTAATTAATTATAGAAATAGAAAATTAAACTTTCTAAATTTTAGATTAATCGATAAGATTTTATCCATCAACTTTATTTAATAATTTATTTTTATTATTCGATGATTGATTTGGTATTAATTAATGGATTATTTATTTTATTTCAAATGTGTGTTGACTTATTTACTATTTTAATTATTTTAATTTTTTAAGACAGTTTTTCTAAATTTGAATAAAATACATTGTATTAGTGTTTTTGGCACATTGTATCAAAATATGGCTAAGTTCATATGTTGTTTCTTTTTACTAACTAAATTCATGTTGTAATAGTTATATTCATCATGTAGCACAAATATTTCATTATATATGCAGGGGTTGAGGTTTGAACTACGATAATTTCATTTATCCACTGTACGGGTGAGATTTTTATAGTCACTAGGTTACATGACAAAAAAAACAAACCAAATATTATATATACATCTTATATGAATCTAACTATTACAACACGAATTTAGTTAGTAGAAAAATAACAACATGAACTTAGTGATATTTGATACAATGGGTAAAAAACACTAATACAATGTATTGATTAAATTTAGAAATCTTATCCTAGTGTTTTTGACACCTTAAATAAAAAATTGAACATTCGATATACTGTACTTTTTATTTGGATATGTACCAATACACAGATAAACTGAACATTCTAACAGGTGCATAAATAATATTTAATATGAAGTGAACAATTCTAGTGTTTTGGACATGTATCTATAATATTTAATACTTAATACCGATACATTTTTTCTGCTGTAATATTTATTATTTAGGTGTTTTTACATTTTTAGATTAATTGATAAGATTTGTACACATCGAATTTGCTTAAGACCGATAGAATAGACAATTAATTATAAGGAAAACTTTTATTAGTGGCAAGATTAATTTTTTTGTTTTGATATATAAATGAAATGGCAAAGCCATTATAAATTCACACACACAAAGTGGGGTGACTAGGAATCGAACCTCGGTTATAGATATCCGATCTAACAATTTCGCTATTTTCTGCCAGTTGAGCTAAGACTTCTGGATGACAAGATTAATTTTCTAGTTATGTAGATATAGCACCATCTGTTTTTAATTGATTAATACATCTTAGATATTTTTTTGTCTATACAATTAAATATTCCAAATTTTATTTTTTTTAATTAAATTTTGGTCTTCCAAGTATTTTTCGTCACAACTTTTATTTCAAATATTTAAGTTAATATTTTAGAGACTAAAAATTGATGATAATAATAATTATTATTATTATTACTAGCCGCCAAACGGGCACATTCCGTGCCCGTTTGTGTGATCAATATTCTCTATTGTGCAAGTTATTTTTCAACATATACAAATATTTAAATAGAGTGAAGGGCAAAAATGACAATAAGAAAAGTCCATGCGAAAGGGGTATTCTCTTTATATATTGGTATAGATAATAGTAATAGATAATAGATAACAAATCATCTCTATTAATTTGGTGATTTTATTCATCAATTGTGCTAATAATTTGGAAATGTGGTTACTTTTTTTTTGTAGTTTTTTTTAAGGGTAAAATAGGAATAATGAAAAAGTCATCCCAAAAATTTGTATCTTTTTATATATAGTAATAGATAAAGACTAAACACAAAATTTGAAATAATTATAAAAAAGTTAAAAAAAATTATCCATTATGTTGGATTATATGGCTCTCATTTGTAAAGATTTCTCTAGCAATATACAGGATTACAGCACCTCTTTCTTTGTGATTAAGAGATTGCCTGACATGTCACACATGTTGCATGTTTCCCACCTCATTTTTTTTCTCATTCGCATCGGTTTTCGACCCATCAAAGATAGATGACTAATTCGGCTTATGTGTCCCACCTCCTACTTATTTTGCTTCACAATTAAGAATTGAGGAATAAAGGCTATATATACAACACGAATTTGACATCGAGAAATAATTGCTTTTCTATTTGATGAGTCGAAATGAGGGCCGTTACTCGGAACGGATTAAAGAAAGCTTAAGATGGAAAGATGAAGAAACCAACTTCCATGATCGACAAGTCCACTGTACATCATTAGTAAGCACTTTGGATTCATCAATAGAACAAAATTCCCTTGTCTTTCATGTGGAGAACCATAGAGAAGATCTTGGTCATGGGATTAAGCAGAAGAATTTGAGACTTGAAACCAAGCTAAAGTTCTCATCAAAACTAGTTGAGAACCTAATTACATAAAGGAGTGAGTGAAGACTAACGTCTCGACCCGTATGAGATTCAAATTGGCTGCAAAATTTTCTTGACGATTAGTTTTTATGAGATTTGTGACATCTCATCTAAGTGCTCTTAGGTATACTTCTAAAAGCAATAAATTTATGTTGTTTTTATTATTTTTTTCACATTTTTCACATATTTATATTCATATTTAATATTAACCCTTTAATTCAAAGGAAGGGGCTCTAGTGATCTTGAAATTGTCGTGAGGTAAGTAAAGTAAGTCTATGAATTATTTCACTCACTTGGAAACTCTTGAATAATTGATAGTATAATTTTACATGTCGGTCAAATGAGAGAATGAGTTAATTTTCTTAATTACCATAGTATTTGTTATAAGTTGTAAAAAAAGATGCAATATAATTAGAAGAATTTTGTAACAAAATAAATACATACATAGTTGGAAAATGAAAAAAGATACAAATACAAGAAATATGATTTTTTGCAGCGATTTTTTTGGTTAAAAGTTGTTACAAGTCGCTGGTAGTTTTGTCAGCGACTTGTAACAACTTTTAACAAAACAATCGCTGCAAAAAATCATATTTCTTGCTGTAGAGTCATAAAAGAGACAAAGAAAAATTACAAAAGAGGATAATATATTTTAGGGCAAAGATAATATTTATTACTACCTCCGATCCGAAATACTCACTCCATTTCATATTATAAGGAAAAAAAAATCATTTTTAAGTGTCCCAAATTATAAGAAAAACAACTAATTAATTTTTATCATTCTCAAGATTTAATTTTACTTATTCTCATGAAACTTAATACAATTTTTTTTAAAACTCGGCATCCGCCTAAGGATCGACTAATCCGAGAGAACCAATCCAACCGCCCACTTGCAAGGGTCTCGTTTAAAATCAGAGTTTTTTTTTTTTACAATTTAATGCAAATTACATTTAACTTTTTTTTTGGTCCAGCAAATTGCATTTACTTTACTCCCTTTATTTTCTCCCATAATCAATAATCAATAGAATTTTTTTTACATCTTCCCATAAAATTTATTTAAAGAAAAATACAAAAAGTCATACTTATATTATATTTTACTTTTCTTAATAAGTAATTTTTTTTTGCTTATAATATGATATAAAAGAATTATAAAATAAATTTGAATAACATAAATTGATGTATCTAGTCTATATTTTGGTCAACATAATATTTATTGTCACACATGACATAATACTATAATAGTATTTATTATCATACTTGACTCAAAATTTTGTTGACCCCAAATTTGTTAACTATATACTTCCTTCGGCCTTATTTATAAATAAAAATTGTTTTTTAGGTTTATTCAATAACTAATGTATTTAGCTTAAATATAGACTAAATACATTATTTCTCCAATAAATCTAAAAAATAACTTTTACTTATAAATAAGGCCGGAGGGAGTATATGTTAGCATGTGGATATTTGCCTCATCGTTTATGTTTAAATCAACTTTAAAAATCTCAAACTTTAAACTTTCAAAAATGTTAGCTAAATGGTATGTACCTCTAATATTCCTTGTTCTTATATCATCATTTCTATGTAATGCTTCAAGTGATGTCAACAGTGACTTCTCCAATATCGTTAAAATTTTTGCTGCATTCCCTATAAATTCAGAATCGTTGCACTTTTATTGTGACCGTGCATGGGGAGAGTTTGAAATGAAGCCAGGAGAAACTCATGAACAACGTGCTTCTGATATTGGAGTGGCATGTAAAGTGACTAGGGGTAATTTAGTGGCTGTTTTTGTTGCGAGAAATGGAGAATTTTGGATAATAAAATTCGATGGGTTTTACCGTTCTTTGAATCATATCAACTGGGTGAAAGAGGAGATTTGGCATAATAATACTAGTATTTGATTTGTAATATTTCTTATCTCAAAATTAATTTTAATAAATGGATTCTCGTATCCTAAGTTTTTTGTTATTTTGCTCCATTTCATTTGCTTAACATTTTTTATTTCTCCATTTCATCTTTTAAAATTATATACTCCTTCCATCTTTAATTATAAGCAAAAATTTACTTTTTAAATTCATTGAATAGTTGATATATTTGACAAATTCATCGGTTATTCAATGAATTTGAAAATTTGATTTTTCCTAATAATTAAGAATAAAAGATGTATACCCGAACCCACTACTCAATGTATTAATCACATAAGATTGACGACATCGAGTTTTTCATCATATTTCCCATATCTTTCTGCTACCTTAGATAGTGATATATATTCATTATCATTATTATTTGGGTCAACATAAAAGAGATGAAAAGTTTTGTGATAATATTTTGGCTTAATTAGTACTCTGTATTCATTATCAGTATTAAAGATATTTTTTGGTTTTATATTAATTCTTAAAGAAAAAAAGTTCCGCTTTAGTTCCTTAAAGAAATTTCCGTTAGCCAAAAATGTCATTTATGTTAAATTTTAACTCCAAATATATAAAGTGGACCAACACTGTAAATGGTCCACCGTAGACCTCATTAAATTTTTTTAACTACAAATTATAATCATTGATCTTTTTTAGGGATGTCAATGGATATCCATGGACGCGGATAGTGAGATATTCGTGTCCGCTCCGCCATACAAATATGATATCCGTGTCCGCTAAGCGGGTAATCCGCGGATATTGAAGTATCCGCGGATATTAACAGATATCTATGGATGATATTTTTTTATTAAAAAAATAATAATTATTAAAAAAATAATAATTTTTTTTAAAGACAAAACATTAACATATAATATTCATAAATTTTGCTCTCTATTTGTAATGAAAACACCCAATCTACAAACAAAAATCACCTCACAAAATTACAAAAAAGCCAAACAAAGCTATAATTTATATAAAATAGCCAATCTGCAAAAGATAAAATATAAAAATACAATTTTTTTATATAAAATTCTAGAATTTATATGTAAATAGAGATATTTAAGTAAGTTTACTAATTATTTAGCGGGTATGGATATCCGCGGACGCGGATAGTATTAAACCCGCATCCGTATCCATTAAATGCGGATAATTGAAATATCCATTTATTTTATCCATATGGATATCCATTAAGCTATCCGCTCTCTATCCGTGGCGGATTTTATCCGCAGTTATCCGTGGATATGGATATTTTTGACATCCCTAATATTTTTCTTAAAATTTATACCTTTTAATATTACAAATCTATGATATCTAATAATGAACCACCAACACTTGATTAATTTTATTTTTCTTCATCTTCTTTCCTCTTCTCCTAACTTCTTCATCTTCATGATATTCACAAAAAATCTAGATTTTATTTTCTTCAAAATCTAAAAAATCATAATCAACAAATTTTGAAAAAATAACAAAAAAATATAATCATAAAACAACTCAGAAATTCATAAAAATAAAATATAATAAAATTCCCACAAACTCATCTTCAAACATTCAATCCATATTTAGTCAAAAAAAATAAAAAAATTCAACCCATATCTTCATCAACAAAATCCACAATTCCCAAATTTGCTTCCACGTCTTTCCCTCAACTTTCTTTGTGGCTCTTCCTCCTCTATTTCCATTTCACCTTCCCTGCCCCCAACAGCAACAACAACAGTGATCCATGAAGAGAAAGAAGAACTAAAGAGTTTTGGATGATGGTTATGGTTGGTGATGATGATAGACTGTGTTGAAGCCTTGAAGGTGAGATCTGAATTTTATTTTTGGGGGTTTGATTGAAGATTTGGATTTTTTTTAAGAAGTTTATGAAGATGATGGAGAAGGAAAAGGAAGAAGATGAAGGAAAGTAAAATAAATTAGGTGTTAATGGTTCACTTTAAGATGCAATAGACTTGTAAGGCCCCGTTTGGCCCGGCTTATTTTCCTTTTTTTTCTTCTCCTTAAAAATAGTAAAGAAGGAAAAAATTGTGTTTGACTTTACTTTTTTTAATTTTTTACTTATTTACTTTATTTCTCTAATACTTTTAAGGAGAAATAGTGTCAAATATAATTTTATACTTGTTTATTTCGTTTAAGCTAAAATAAAAAATAAAAAATAAGCCGGGTCAAACGGGGCCTAGATCTAAAGACTTCCTTTCAAGCAAAAAAAATCAAATGGTTAAAATTTAAAAAATTAATAAGGTCTATGGTGGACCACTTAAACGGTATGCCATTCAAAATGACACATCAAACCAACAACAAAAATTAACTATTTTTTATATAAAAATTGATGGAAATTAAAAGACCTTTTTGGCTAACAGATATGTTTTTAAAAGATCGAAGCGAAACTTTTTTTTCTTCAAGAGATCAATGTGAAATAAAAAATATCTAGGAGTGTACGCGGGTTGGGTTGGACCGAATTTGACCTAATACTTTACCCAACTCGTTCAATATTTATTGGGTTGGGTTCATCATCAAAACCGCACTTTCATTATCAAACCCGAACCGAACCAACCCGGTTATTAATGGGTTGGATTGAGTTGGGTTCATGGGTTGTTCGTAAAATTAAAGATAATTTTTTGATAGACAAAAAACTCATTTTATAAAAACTTCTAAAAAAACCTATAACAATTTGACACAATTGTGATACATTTTTAGTTAAATTGAGTAAAATACACTCATTTAACTTCAAATAAAAATTCATCCAAAATCATTACCCTTAATAAACTAAATAAGAGTAGAAAATTCACACAAAATACATCATTTTCAACAAAAGCAAAATGTATAGTATTGTATGAGAACACCTATCAAATATACATTTAATGAGCGGGTTGAGTTCGCGGGTAGATGAATTCAAAAACTCAAATTCAATACCCAAACCGATTACTTGTGGATTTGGCGGGTTACACCGGCCGGGTTCTACCCGCAAGTGAAAGGGTTCGGGTAAACAATAGGTTGAGTTGGATTGGGTTGGCGGATTCGTGGATTGACCCGTACCTATAAAACCCTTAAAATATCTTTAAAAGGATTAAAATACTAATTAAACCTAATATTTATTACTACCTCCAATACTTATATTCTATTTTACTTTTCTTAATAAATAAGTTTTTTTTTCTTATAATATTAGATGGAAGAAATATAAAATATATTTGGGTTAACATAAATTGATGTATCTCATACATATTTAGGTCAACATAATATTTATTATCACACTTGATTCAAAATTTTGTTGACCCCAAATTTTGTAACTATATATATGTATGTATGTGCACATTTGCCTCATCGTTTATGTTTTAATAAATAAACTTAGAAAATCTTAAACATTGAGCTTTTAAAAATGTTAGCTAAATTGTATGTGCCTCTAATATTCCTTGTTCTTACATCTTTTCTATGTAATGCTTCAAGTGATGTCAAACTCATGAATAACAACAACAATGACTTCCTCAGTACCGTTAAAGTCTTTGCTGCATTGCCTCTAAATTCAGAATCATTGCACTGAAACCAGGACAAACTCGTGAACGGCATGTTACTGATGTTGGAGTTTCATGTAGAACTACTTGGGGTCATTTAGTGGCGGTTTTCCTTGCAAGAAATGGAGAATTTTGGATAATAAGATTCGATGGATTTTTTCGTTCTTTTGACCATATCCATTGGGAAAAAGAGCAGCATTGGTTTAATGATACTAGTATTTGATTTGTAATATTTCTTATCTCAAAATTAATAGTAATAAATGGATTCCCGTATACTCCCTCCGTTCCTTTTTATAAGAAACAATTCACTTTTTAGATTCATTCAATAATTGATGTATTTGGTCTATATTATAGCTTAAATACATTCATTATTGAATGAATCTAAAAAGTCAAATGTCTCTTATAATTAAAAAGGAACGGAGGGAGTACTTATTTTTTATGTTCATCGCTCCGTTTTTTTTGTTAGATAGGCTAATGGTCAGAAATTTTACTTATAATTAATTAAGTGAATAAGTAGAATGTCTGATATTCGAACCCTGGTCTCTGCATATAAAATAGTCATAGTGACCATTGCTCCGTTTGAATTGCCTAAATTTTTTAATTTCTCCATTTCATCTTTTAAAATGATAGGCTCTCTCCATTATAAGCAAAATACTCTAATTAATGTTCTTTTTTTTTTTTTGGGCAAACAGAATTTAAAGATAGGAGATGGTATTCACTCTTAAGTAAAAAATGTTAGAATATCTTCTAATATTTTGTGGACTATAAAATCAATTGTAGATTTTGATTTTAATAAAAATGAGTTGATGTTGTGTTCTAATTGATGATGCTTAATTAGGCCCAAATTGTGATCAGTAATAATAGATTTTGAACACTAATTTTGATTTGTGTAGAAACAAATTGTTGGCCCAACCTCTAGTGTACATGATCGGTAGTATGACCAGGGTTGTTATCTTATAAATAGATAGGCTATGTCTCCTTTACCGTCACACTGAGAATGTTCACTCGTTTGTAGTTTGCCCCATTGAGAACCTCATACCCTGAAGCATATGATTAGGCAAATGAAGACTTTAGTCTAATATATCGGGATTCCGATATCAACTATTCCGGTAAACATGATTGTTGCTTCAACAATTAGGTATGTTCTAATTTCATCTAATATCTCGATCTCTAAATTTTTAATCTAACAAAAAAGTCTTTTGCCCATAAGAATAAAGAAAAAAGTCTTTAAGACAAAAAAAATTTATTATAAATGTATTTATATTTATCTTATTTTCAAAATATTTATGGGCGTTTAACCGAGATCTTTTTATTTAAGAGGTGTCTTTTTGTCACTAGATTAAGCTTTTGAGGTTATCTAAGGTTGAAGTTTAGGTCAATGGTACCGTTTTAATTTATGTGTTCTCTATAATTATTTGCAATAGCTAGTGTTCTCTATAATTTTAATTAATGCAATCAATTTTTCACTTTTGACTAGTTCTCATTTTATGTCCAGCTTGTTTGTTTTCCCCTTAAAATAATGAAAGTATCACAATCATGGAAGAAGACATGGAATTTCCAAGAACAAATGGGCGACTAACTTAATATCTATATAACCAATTATATATTTATTCTAAAGAACTATATATATAATCATTATATGTAAGAGTTCTCTTTCTTCCTTAGCCATTCTTAGCTATAATATCTGAGTGGCAATCATTTCAAACATTATAGATCATGATTACTAATAGGAAAATCATGGATCTAAATTATTTCCTCAAATTTGAATTCATATTGGTAATTATTTTACTTCTCCTAGGGTTTCTTGCTTGGCTAGAAAACAAAGTAAAAAACTCAAATAACAAAAGGGAAGAGGTGGTGCAAGTTAGTGATGAAATAAATCAATTGTTTGAACAACATCATGAGGACAACATAATCTCCAATGGCTTAAGTGAATATTGTGTTTGCTCTTTTTGTAGCAAATTAAGCAACATAATCACAAGATGCTCTCGATGCAAAAATTATACATATTGGTTAGTTTCCAAAATTTCATTTCATTCTCCTCCCTTTCACTATCATTTTTGCTATATATTTTTTTTCTTCACATATATAGTTTTAATTAATATATGCACTATCTTGTTTTGATCTTGATTTTGTTGTAATTTGAATCAGCTCAAAAGCATGCCATGTGAGGCACTGGAGATATTGTGAGCATAGAGATGAATGTGCTGAAGTAATGTCCACAGAAGATCATGAGGAATCATCTTTTCATGGAGCTCAATGCTTTCTTTTGGAGCCTAGAAACGTAATGTTACTAATTAATTGAAATTTTTAATAATTAGTTTGAGTCATTTTTTATAGGATATAGTGTGATTCCTTTTGTTTATAGATGCAGATTAATTATTGTGGTGGAATGATAGTTTTTTCACTTCCTAAACAAAGTCGCCATTTCTAAAAATAAAAACAAAAAACTTCTTTAACAAAGTCAATGAAAGACCGACCGCAATTTAATGTTACAATATGCTTAACAAAAATTCCACGTCGGTTTTCAGTTAAAGATTATAGTCAAGTCAACTGCTCCCTAGATTTTAAATATGAAAAATAAATGTTAATTTGGTAGTTCAAACTCTTCTTAGTAAAAATTAATTTTACTGTTTTAATAATATTAATTGTGAAATATATTCATTAATTATTTAAAATTGAAATATAAAAATAATTTTTATTATCGTGAAATAAGATTTTATATCATAAAAAATAATTTAAAAGGTGCATCTAAGATATAAAATTTCTTCTCGAAACATGATTTTTTTTCTCTTAAAATTATTGTCATTTTAAATAAAATATTATATTTCTTTCTCTATTTAATTATTATAAAATTGACTATCTTGCCAAATTAATAAATGATAGAAGTCTATCTTTAAACTGTTTTTGAGATATCCAAGAAAATAAAAATAAATAAGTTACTAATATTGATAACTAGTATTTTTAATTATTTTTACTTTGGGACTAAAGAGTAAGTTGATGTTGACTTATATTATCAAAAGAAAATTTGATTGTGATGTTGATCTATTTTATTATACAAACGCGTTGTGTGTGAAAGAAAGATATGAAGTCATTAAAAAAAAAATAGAAAAATAGAAAAAGAAAGAGATATGGCTTAGGTGGTAATTATAAAATTAATGATATAATGTGAGATAAATGCTTAAAAATTTAACAATGTGCAGGAAACCACTAATTACTCATTCAATGATGATGATGATATGCAAAACACATATGAAGGAGATGTTTACTATATTGAAGGAGGAGAAGATAGTGATGAGTTAATTAAAGAAACAACAAGGAGGCTAATTCAACATGATGGCATTGTCAGTAATTACAATGATAATAATAACTGTGCAGTTTGTGGTAATCCATGCTCCAAAAAATGCTCAAGATGCAAAGCTATAAAATACTGGTAAATTGTTTCATATTTTTTTTTATTAAACTAATCTAAATTACTATGTTTTTATTTTTTTGACAAATATGTTTTTTTTCTTTCTTTCTAACAAACACTAAAATATTACTTCCTCAATCTAGTTCTTTCACAATAGACTACACCGTAAGTGGTTATGGTGCGTAAACTTTTTCCCTATGCACCGTGCATAAATAATGTAAATTGCTTAATGCACTCTCCAGATTGCTTAGCGCACTCCTCAGATTGCTTAGCGCACCTTCCATATTTCTAGCGCACCCCTAAAAATCTGGGGGTGCACTAAGCAATTTGGGGGGTGCAAAAAATCTAAGGGGTGCGCTAAATAATTTTGAGTATTTATGCATGGTGCGTAAACATGACTTATGCACCATAACTTGTGCTGACTACATCCACACTCTTTATAAAGATGTGTATCAACAACATGCACCTTAGAATATCTATAGAAATTGTTAACTTACATCTACTTATTTTTTTTAAAAGGTATGGTTTAGGAATATACACCTCAAAATATATTTAACTACTTTTTAATTATATCTTATTAATATACATCTTTAAAAAATAAGTGAGTGTATGTTATCAAAACCTTATATATATATATATATATATATATATATATATAGTTCGTCCAACTTGTATGAAGTCAATGCCCCTTTCATGTTTTTGTGTCTTTTTCTGTAGTATTTCGTTCCACCAAGACTTGAAGAGTACAAAGTCTTAAGATTGTAACAAATAATCTAAGGTATAATTAGTTAGTTGGACGCCGACAAGTGTTGTTTTTTTGGTAAGGACCGACAAGTGGTGTTGATGATATACTTTTAAACATACACACTTATTTGAATTTGAATATTCTTTTGTAAATAAAAATCAATGATACTTGAGTTTATTATTAACCCTTAATGGTATCACTTCATGAATATGCTATCCCTTAAATTTCTGTCACCACTTCACTAAAATATTAGGTAATTATATGTACCCAAAAAAAAATGTCCGGTAACTTATACTACGTATACAAGTTGAAAATGAAAGGTAGTGTTGAAAAATTATAAGTAATCTAAAATTAAAAGCAAAAGATGAGATGACTATTTTATTTATTTTATTTTTCACTACTAGAAAATTCGCTTTTAGCAACCGATTTAGAGACCGAAATTTTTCGGTCGCTTTAGCAACCGATTTAGAGACCGATTTTTTAATTGTCAAAGTAAAAAAAAATCGGTTGCTATATCGGTCGCTACTTAATTATAGAGACCGAATTAGAGACCGATAATTAGCAACCATTAAATCGGTCGCTTTAGAGACCAAATTAGAGACTATTATTTGGAGTTCAAAGTCAAAAAATATTTGGTCACTATATCGGTTGCTATAGCGACCGAATTAGAGACCGATAATTAGCAACCAAATAATCCGCCGCAAATTTTTTTTTTGTACCTATCACTAAAAAAAATTAATCAAATCAAAATATTACTATTTTTTTTTCCAGCAAAAACATTAATAAAAAAGTGTTTTCTCCTTCACAAATTAATTTTTTGTTATTTGTTATACAATCCACTCCTCTTCTTCTCAGCACGACCCACACCTCTTATTATTTCAACCAACGATCTTCACCCTTCTCAACTCTTCAACCAACAATCTTCTTTCAGTTCCTTCTTCTCTCAATTTCAGTAATCGCTTCAAACAACTACGCAAAACAACCAGCTAAATTCACCAAACAATTAAGAGTTCCAAAAATCAAAGAAAAAAAATCGTGAAAGAAAGAAACAAAGGAACGTCAAATTGAAGGTAAGAAGCAAACCCTAACTGTGCAGACCCTCCGTATTCTCTCAATTTCCCTCCAATTGAATAGTTACATACCACAAAAACCCTGAATCCCTCGTCGCAGATCTTACTGTGTTCTCCTAAATCCCCTTTTCAATTCATTCATTCATTCTTCTTCTTTTTCTCGATTATGAACCAATTCCCTAAAACCCTCAAATCAAAATCTCAAAAACGTATTCTTTTTTCGGTTTTGAGTGTTCCCTAATTAGAATCTCTTTAGGGTTGAAGGCTAGCACCATGCTATACAGCGGTGGATGCGATTTTGGAGATGAAGGAGATGGACCAGGGTCGTGGTGTAGTCACATGTTGCCGGCTGTGCCGGCAGTGGGAGAGGAAGGAACGGCGGATACATTGAGGTCGATGCTGATTTTGTTTGTTGGTGCAACTGCGCTTGATTTTTTTTTTCTTCGTTATTTTGCTTAAAACAGCTAGTCACATAGATGTAGAGTGTTTTGGAACTGATATATATATATATATATATATATATATATATATATATATATATATATATATATATAGTTTGAAAAAAATTTGAAAATCGAAAAATATGCAATAAACTTTGTATGCTTGATTGGTTTCTTGTAAGGCATAGTTTAATTTATCTATACACGTGGGATTTTGTTTTTTGCATAGTTATTGTTGATAAATGCAAAGTCCCCAATTACAGGGATGGTTTTCCAAGCTTATTAAACTTACAATGTTACAATGAAACCATGCCCTATACTGTTGTGAAAGTGACATAGTAACACTGATAATGGTATGATCTTTTATTGAAATTTTTATCATATTATCATGAAGGTTTGATTTAATCAAATGGTTTATGTAATGAAGCGAGCTATTGATATTGGGAGGGCATTAGGTGGGTGGTTAAATTTTTTGTTTCAAAAGGTAGTCTATTAACTTAATAATGGGAGAAATGAGTTGCTCTTTTTAATTTTCTTCTTGTTATATTTTTACCTTATTCTTGCAATTCTGGTGTTGAATTGAGTGTTAAAATTCAATTACTTACTTTTGCAGGGGCTAGAGAGTAGAAAGAGTCATTATAATTTATATAAGGGGTACTTCACATATGCTATCAATTGCTAAATCAAGTGGAATGAACAAAGAAAATAGGCAAATCACTTACATAGCACAATTGAAGGTAAAATAAAAATGAAGATAGGATGTTGCATCTTATATGATATTGTATTTAGTCTTCATTATCGAGATATTTATTCATGTATTTAGTTCATGCCTGTCTAATAGATATGTTGTGGTTGTGAATTGTGATAATGCTTTCTAGGTGTACATTAAAAAGTATAAATTTTGTTTCTTCAATTTCTCAGTCAGACTTTAGTATGCTTTTGTTAAATTTCACTATGTCTTTTATTAAACTTATTATGATATGAGACACTAATATATGAAGCTAATGGATTATTTGCTAGTGTGGTTGCAGGTTTGAAACATGAACAGTTTTAATCTTGTTGCACAGAAAATAAATAACAAGGAGCCTGCATTTATTTATATCAAAAAGTTTACCAAGACCAAAGAACTTTGACAATCTGAACAAATAATAGCTCTATGAATTTGAGGCATAATAAAATATAAGTAATATTCACTTCTTTTTTTCATTTTTGTCATATGTACTTAACAATGTGATATGTTTCTCATCTATATATTTTGCCTAATATTTGCAAGAGACGAACAAAGAAAAAAGGAAAATGATAACTTCTCTATGACATGTTTGTTTTCTAGGATATCATGTTGATTAGCTTATGTAATTATTATATGAATGCATGAGTTGATGACTTGACTAATGAATGTATAATTATCTTCCATTTTTCTATATCTTTGTCATTTAATTATTTTTATATCTCTTGCATACCTTCTTTATGTTTGTCATTTAATATCCTTGTGTGTGCTGGAATCAGAGGTGGAGTGTTCGATTGCAGATGGTATTTTCTGTTATTGCAGGTCCTTTATCACTTTTGCTCGGAGTTACGGTTGCAGTTCGGTCGCATCTCTAAAATCTGTGTCCGCTTGGTTGCAGGTACAAGGATTGAGAGCTGTTTAAGTGCTTTCATTTCCTTGTGCCGCAGTTCCCCTTGTATGAACTATTTTAAAACCAACTATTCTACTTTGATTAACAAGTTTTATGGTTGTCGTTGAGATTTTGTTGCGTGGTGTTAGGGAATAAAGCAGCCATACTGATGCAGATAGTGCAAGTAAGAGTGACGATAGCTCCATTGGCAAAGGTCTTTGATACTCAAGGGAGAATTCAGAAGCATAAAGATCATTTTTAGAAAGATGATAATTTTGAAGTCCTTCACTTTTTTGTTTTTTTCGTGTGTAATTTGTTTTATCCTCTGTTTTGGAGATTGGAGAAAGAATGGCCTCCCATGAGTCATAAAAGGAGGGAGGTGGATGACATGTTAGAGAATTGCCTTCTTTTTGTCTTTCATGCTGCATATAACTTACGAAGCTTATTCAATGGTAGAACTTTGAGCTGTAGATATTTAACAAGTACTGGATTATATATTGGAAAGTCTGCTATCATTCAAAGGAAGAAGGTAAGGACTGTTATTTATGAATCATCTTTTGCTTATGGTTTGATTTATGCAAATTCATATGTAGTGTCAATATGTCAATTTTGATTTGCATAATGATCTATGAATTTAATTTGTGTGAAGATAATTGTTTTACATTTATACTCAGGCTCTATCAAAATTACACACAACTGTTAGCAAAGTTTGTGCATCCAGAACGAAAGGTGTGTAATTTATTATTTATTATAAAGAATAAATTACTTTTGCCTCTTTTAAGTTTTACTTTTTCAATGAAAGAATAAGGTTTACAAACCTTTGTTGATTAACTGCACCTACAATGCTTGCTATACAGAGTGTTCAATTAGACATAAATGATTTTATTGTGGCTGATGTTATGGACAATATGTCTAATGTACCAAAATACTTGTAATATTGACATTTAGTAGTTTATAAATTTGAGTGATTGGTCAATCACATATTTTATGAGCTTAACTGCATCAGCCCTGATTTGTAATGAAAATGATATTGATGGCAGTGATGGTAACTGAGGTTTTGGCCTATGGTCATTGCGAAAATCACTAGAAATATAGTGTTACTCAAGTACATAATTTATTTAGATATGAATACACTTTGCGGAATTTAAAAACAAAAGAGAAGTGGGCCAACCATACTATATGTTGGTAGTATAACTTTATGCTCATGTGATGTGAATTATACATGATTCAGATTTATGCTACAAGTTGGAAGGAGCTGTTGGGTCAATGGATGAAGTTGTGATAACCGAAGGATGCGAAGATATACACTAAAGAAGGATGCGAAGATATACACTAAAGAAGCCATTGATAACGATTGGCACCTTACAATGAGTTTAGGTTGGGTACATAGCTGTAATACATGTACATAAACCTTTGATCTAGTTAAGCATAACTTGTTTAATATTATGCTAACTTAGGCTAGGTATAGATTTAATGTAACAATGGATACTTTTTTATATACTTTGTGACTGATTTTATATATATATATATACACTTTTTTATTTATGATTTTATTATGATATTTATATTAATTTTTAGTTCAAAAATTATATTTTTTATTAATTTTTTTTTAGCCATAAACCAAGTTAGCAACTGATTTAGTGACCAAATTTTTAATAACTTGATAAAATCGGTTGCTATATCAGTCGCTAAAATCAGTCACAAAATCGGTTGCTATAATCAGTCACAAAATCAGTCGCTATAGCGTCGGACTGAGCATCGCAAACCTCATCGCAAACTCAGTCTCTAAACCAGTCGCTAAATTCGGTTGCTATTACGGTTGCTGAATTCAGTCGCTAATTCAGTTGCTAAGAAATTGGTTGCTAATTAGGTTGCTACAGATCAGCGACCAGGGCTTTAGCTACTTTTTTAAATCGGTTGCTATATCGGTCGCTAATACGATTAGCGACCGATTTTTGATTAAAATCGGTCGCCAAATCGGTTGCTAAACGCGAGTTTTTTAGTAGTGTTTCTTAAATTTATAAACTTTGGTTTTAATGTTTTTAAATTTTATTTTCTTTGTAGATAAATGAAATTATAAAGTCATTATAATCTTACATAGACAAATTGAGGAGTTGGGATTAAATACGATTATAAAATCTTATCTAACAAATTTTAGTTGAGTTAGCACTTATAAATTTTAATTTTTTTTAGTCTCATAAAAAAATGCATTCTTAGTCCTTTAAAATATATATATTTCAATATATATTATATACGAGTGATCCTTGCTGTTTTATATACAAGTAATCACTGCCACATTAGGCATTTTTAATGATTTGGAAGCCAACTTAGTTAGTATATAAAAATTATTTATTTATTTATTTTATTAAGGTGAATACTTGATACACATTTTAATCGAATATGTATTGATATACACCGCTGAATGTAAATAAAAGTTAGGCTAGAATGTACTTTTAGTCTCTTACGTTTATTTTAAGTTTAAATCAGATCCCTTACGTTTTAAAAGTTTTAATTTGATCCCTCATGTTATCAATGTTTGCATTAGTTAGTTCCTTCCGTCAAATTTTTCACTAATTCCGTTTGATCCTTACACGTGACTGACGGTTTAGACATGTGGACACTATTTTCGACACGTTCAGTGCCATGTGGGGTGCTGACTAAGTAAAAAAAAATAATTAAAAATAATATATAATACTTATAATAATGAAATTGACCCCAAAAAAGTGTTCAAAGTAGTGTTCACGTGTCCAAAATAACGTTCACGTGTCAAAACCGTCAACCACGTGTAAAAATCAAACGGGGTTAGTGAAATATTTGACAGAATGGACTAACTAATGCAAATGTTGATAACGTGAGGGACCAAATTGAAACTTTTAAAACGTAAGGGACCTAATTCAAACCTAAAATAAACGTATGAGATACAAAATTATTAATCCACATGTTTTGTGTTATTAATCTGAAATTTAATAAAAAAAAAATTCAATAATTAAATTTGAATTCTTTTAAACAATTATTCTTTAAGTGAATATCATAAACTAGTTGAGATCACTTTGAGTTACCTGGATTTTGATATTTGACTTTTAGTTAATTAAGTATTTAAAACCACGTCAACTGAATAAATCTCTATTTATCATCATCACATGGTCACCTTCAAAATTTGATACGACCAAGTTAATTTTTTAGAAGTGAAAGTGCCTCAAATTATTTGCATTCACATTATAAGATTCATAAAATATATGTATGTCAATGTGAGAATATGTTAAAAGAAAGTGCATGGAGAGTAATTAATGTGTAAAGATATTATTTTCAAACAGTAATGTATACGTCAAGATGTTAACCTTCAAAACTCTACTTTCTTCTTCTTTCTTTTTGTCAAATCTTACAAGTCAAAAGAAAAAACAAACTGAATTACCGTGATTTTCCATAGAAGTTACAATGGAAGTTTCTTGTATGACTTGTTTGACGTTAAAATATACCACTCAATTTTTGAATCATTTGATACTAGAACTGATCTCAGATCAAATTTAACTCGTGCTAATACTCAATTTAGAGAATAATGATGAGTAATATATCAATCATTAATGTATAAATAAGTAGTGGTCTTTTTACATTTATAATTTAAGGTAATCATAACAAACAACCAATAAAAACAAGAGTAAAAGATTGTTAAAAATTAGTTGTGAGTATCAATTTATGTGATTTGCTCTTAGTTATTGTTGGATAAATATCTTTAAATTTTAAGGAGTAGAATACGTCTCATAGTTGAAATTTTTGTAGGCACAAATATTACGATTTAAATATCATTTTACTACTGCAATTATATACAAAAATTGTTGATTTTAGGATGCATTTGATCCACTAAAAAATAAGAGATTGGACAAGACAATTTTAGTTGTGTTATGTTTGATTTTAAAATTATTCCTGAGATTTGACAAACCGAGTGTCATTATATATTTTGAATATCAAAGGGACTCTTAGGCTTTGTTTGGTTTGAAGGAAAGAAAATTACAAAAAATCGATGGATTAACTTAATTAGATTAACTCTAATCCAAATTCATTCATAATTTCCGTAATTTTCTTTCCTTTCATTTTTTGTCCTTCACAAAACCAAATTCACCCTTTATTTCTGACGTAATAGCAGCTCAATATAATGACAATATGTGGTGCTAATTAAGTGTCCCAATATGTGGTGCTAAGACAATAATTTTTTGTGCCATTTTCTTTTGCAGCTCACAAACATGTCAACATTTTGATTGGAAATCAGGGCATAAATTTCAATGTTGTGTTAAGATGAAAAGTTCAACTCAAGTAGCAACAACCAATCAAGAATGGCCTGCTAGTGAAATTGTAATTATTATTTTCTTAAATTCATAAAAATGCCAAAGTTCAATATTTACCAAAATCAATAATGTTTTTTTTAATGTATAACAAATCACGAGTGAATTAAAATATATGCCTTATTGAAATGTTTATTTTTTTGAGTATTGAAAATGTTGAATTTTGCATTATCTCCCATGTTATAAAATAAATAAATTGGGACTTTTAATCCAAACATTTATAATTTTTCTTTTTCACTCTTTTTTCACAGGTTGTAATGCCTCCAATTCTAGATGAGGTGGCAGATACTGATCATTCAAATGACCCTCTTCGATTGGAATTTTATTCAGGTCTCAAATATATCATTTAGTACCGATGAGCTACACATTTATAATATTTTGATTTTATTTTTATTTATTCATTTTGTCAGGCCTAAAGCAAGTTTTAAAATAAATAAATCCATTTAGTACTGATGAGTGTTGTTTTATTTATTCATAAATGAGGTCTAAAGCAAGTTTTAAAATACAAAAATATTATTCAAACAACTATTTTCAAATAATTTTTTTTTGTTTTATGTTTTTAATATTTTTTTTATATGTCTTGAATTATGTATTGAGTAGTATAAAGAAACAAGACTTAATCATCATTTTCGTCCCTGCAAGTTCTTGATTTTTTGGTTTTAGTCTCTGTATCTTTTTTTGTTGCAAACTAGTTCCTATATGTTCAAATCTTTTGTTTTTAGTCCCTTAAAACAAAAATCCGCAAGAAACCGACAAATTTTCCTGCAGATTTTGCTACGGATTTTAGCTATAGGGACAAAAATAAAAAAAGATTTTCACATGCATGGACTACTTTATAACAAAAAAGATACAGGGACTAAAACAAAAAATTTATAAACTTACAAGAACGAAAATGATGTTTAAGCCAAGAAATAATTCTATATGTTGCCGTATTTTTGTCAACAAAAAAAAAAGTTGTTCCATTAACATATCTCTTTAAAATATATGGTCTTTTTGCTTATAATATCTAATGAAAAAGGAAAAAAAATATTGTTGGCAGGCCTAAAATGAGGAATTTAGTAGACTTACCCTTGAATTGGCCCTATACTTCATAAAACCTAAATCATAATAATTAATTGTAATATGGTTTCATTAACTTTTACTTTTTATTCATTTTTTCTTTGTTGGTGCAGAAGAAAACACCATGGCTCTCATTTTAAGTTCACAGGTATGAATATTTATATGATTGACTTTGAATTGTACATAAAGAAACATTTTAGTTTTTGTTACTTTAACTTGTGTTGCAATGCAGGAAGCTAACAATAAAGTAGAAGAGGTTGAAGAAAAAATGAGAAACTTAAAAGAAGAATTGGAAATGATCAGGTATAAAAAACAATGTGTTTTGCTCCGCCTCGTGTTATCGGCTTATGCTTATCACCACATGTAATTGTCGGTTTGCAGCAATTAATAATGTCAAAATATTCTCTGGAACCAGATTAGGCGATCCAGTGGACCGGATACTGGTCATGAAAACAAAAACAAAAAATTAATGTCAAAATATTTTGATGATTTTTTCAGAAATGAAAATATAACACTTCAATCAAAGCTTAATTATTGGGAACTTAGAGCAAAGTATTCTGCTGAAAAACTTTACAGTTTCAAGAAAGAAAATGAGCACCAGGTAATTATTATTTGAAAGAAATTTCAAAATTAAAGTGAGCTTGTAAATGATTCTAATTTTTTTTTTCCAGTTGTTTATATTGAATCATGAAATTGAGTCGACATCAAATGCTGAGAAACAAGCGCGTCAAATGGTTACTAATTTATCGAAGAGGATAAACTTTCTGCAGGTTTAGGCAACTTTCATTGAATCTCATTTAAAATGAGTACATTAATTAAAACTAATCATATAATGTGGCAAATCATGCAGATTTCAATTGAAACTGAAGTAGCAGAGAGAAAAAAACAAGAAGAATTTATATATATGCTGCAGGTATATATTTTTTACATAATTGGAACCTTGTCAATTTGAAAGATATATAGTTTTTGAAGCTATGTAGCTCCGGCACATTGAATTGAAGGCGTAGACGGTGTCAATGTCCGACATCATTGACACAATACTAACTTATGTCTTATTACAAGTTTCTCCGTGTTTGTTTCCTGTGTCTGTAGCGGTGCTTCATAGGTTTGAAGGCACACTAGAGTCGCATTCTAAATTTTCTTACTTCAAGTTTCCACTCATTGATATTTGTTAATTTACAGAATGAAAGTACAAAGGCTAAGAGAGAAGTTCAAGAACAAAACAAGTATATTGAAAGGCTTAGACAGAAGCTTGATGATGCAACTCAATTTCCTATGGGAATAGGTGAAGAGACAAGACAAAAATTAGTTATTACTTCCAATGCAATTTTGGCTAATGAATTCAAGCCTGCTTTTGAGGTATTTGTTGGTGTTTGTGTCAATTTCTTTACATCCCTTTGTTGGATTATGTTAGAAAATCACCTATTACTATGCTAAATGTATATTAGGAAATTGTTAGTTGTTAATTTTTTAGGGAGACGTAGAATTTGTTACCAGCATGATTGAGTTATAGTTCAATTGGTAGTGAGATTCTAAGAATCAATTTGTACATAAACTACACGTATATGATTAGAATTTTACAGAAGGCAAAAACTCGCATGAGGTGAAAATCATGAATAATAGTAGTTATGGTAGCCTATCCCCGTGGTCAAGTTTGAACTCGGTGGAGGATTACAAAAATAATTGAAACTATATCTATGTATTGTTTTTTTTCCCCTTGTTTTAGTTCAAATTTGCAAGTTTTAATTTATTTATTTTTATATTCAAATTCTATTTAGGTGTCCAAGACAATCAGTTTAAGCAGAAATCCAACCTTGACTAGTCAGGTAACTTAAGAAATGTTCATTCATAACAATTATAATTAAAAATTAATCATATATCATGGATTTAATATAGATTCTGTTATGAATGGCTTACCAAGGAACTAAAGTTACTTTCACACAATTGCAGAGTTGTACAATTTGCTTAAGCAATGAGAAGGACTTGGCCTTTGGTTGTGGGCACATGGTAAAGTCTAAAAATCCTAACAAATTTTTGCTACTTCACTTACATTCAATGATTAAAACAAGTTATTGAAATGCAGACTTGCAGAGAGTGCGGGTTGAAAATTCGCAAGTGCCATATATGTCGAAAGAAGATCGTTAATCGTATCAAGTTGTTCCCTGGCTAAATGACAATGGAGTTTATAGCCACTTTCTGAGAATGGCATTATATATGTTCATGTTTTGCAACTGATGAGACATAATTTCTCATCAGTGATACATATGCTTAGTAATATGATAAAATCTTGACAATTACATATTACAATAATTAGTCAAGATAAAATATTACACATACTATGATCACATAACTATGAGGTCGTATCATATGTATTCGAGTTTGATTGTATGTGAGTATTGGTATGTAAATATGAATGTAAATTATGTTTTGGTAAAGCTTTCATATTGAATAATACTATGTATAACCTATCCTTTTTTGCTGATGTAAATATATGCACAAATGCTACAATTATACAACTACATGAAACATCAAGAAAGAAAAGATTCTTAACTAAGAAACTGTAACTGGAATCTTAAAAAGATTCTTAAATAAGAATACTCCCTCCGGTCCTATATATAAGAAAAGTTGTACTTTTTAGGTTCATTGTAAAATGAATGTATCTAGACAATAATATAGTCCAGATACATTGATTTTACAATGAACCTAAAAAGTAAAACTTTTCTTATATATAGGACCGGAGGTAGTACTAACAAATTCAGAAAGCCACAAGCTTTCAAACATCATTAGTTTAGATTTCTGTAATATTTAAAATTAGATTATGATCAGATGAGCTTGTATTTTATTACAATATTAATGTTTCTCTAAAATAATATTAATGATCAAGTAGAAAAAAACGATATTATTACAATGTAAATATACTGTTTTATTTCAGGCCAGTGCAAGTACAACAGTTACACTCATAAATTCAAATTAAGCAAAAAAACAAACAAACAGTTCAGTACAAAAGCATAAATCCTATAAAATGTTTGAATTCCAAAGAGAATACTAGACCTCTTCTATGAAAAATTGACATGAAATATAACTAGTGGATGTCTGGATGGAACCATGAGCACTCAATTTCCATGGAACCACTCCTGCTCCCCAAGAACAGGATTGCTTAAATAAATGCATTCAGGGATTAAAAGAGAGATATAAAACAAAAAAACAGCATTGCGTTGATATTGAACTTAAAAGAGCACATATTCACAATAACTGGAGATCAGCAACTTATTCAATTTTTCTGCTCCTTTCCTGTTTGCTCTGGAATTGGTTGAATTCTCACGTAAGGCTTTCTTGTTAAAGTCTCTCCTCTTAGAGCAGCAACATAGCGGTCATTGGTATTCTCCTTTCGCTGCAGCTCTCCAAGGTACTCTGCCAGTCTCTCTTTGTTCACTTGACCCATCATCTGTAACGTAATAAAAGCAACGAGATTGTTATTTGTTAAGATAGAGGATTTTCGCCAGAGGAAAGAAATCACCTCAAAGAAGTGCATATATGACATTGACATGTTTATTCCAATAAAAACAGTAGCTTAACCTCTATGACAAATTATTATTCTATTTGAATACAAATCCAATCTTTATGTGATTTAAAATTATCACATATTTGCATCCGATGAGAAATATAGGAAATTGAATAGAGTAAAAACACTGAAACAAGTGGAATCATTGTCAAAGAAAAATATAAGATTTTGTTTCTGATTAAAAGATATATGATGTTATTTAACCTCTGAATAGAAGGAAACTTTGATCCCAAATTATTAACTTAAGTGCAGATTTGATCCCTCTATTTTGTGCCATTCATAAATTGGGTCCACATATTTCTAACTCCATGATTTTGTCACGAGTATCTCACTTGTCAAATCCTCAAAAATCAATCCCAAATCATTGGTGGGGGGAAAATGACATATATTATGAAAACTGGGGGACCAAATTGGTTAATTTATAAATGGAGGGGCTAATCGTAAATGAAGGGGGACCAAAACTACATTTAATCCAATTATTTTATATGTAGGATCAATGGTACTTTAACCACTAAACCATTAGTTCTGTACTGTTTAGGATTTAACATCTACACGGCCCACATACATTTAAGATTTTTTTTTTGGTCAAGACATTTAAGGTTATACGTGACGGTTATACGTGACCTTATTGAAAGAATACAGTTCATTTTGCATAGCTGAAATACCATTATAACACACTTCATTCTAAGCATCACAGTGAAGACTGCCAAAATTGATGCAAAGTGTAAACTAATGTATAGTTATGGAAACTTTGAATTCTCTGGGATCTGGAAACTTGTGTTTTGAGCTAGTGTTGGGTAAAGGCCTCTTAAGAAAAACAGTGATATGTCTATTAGTTGACAGAACTAGGATGATAGAAACCAAATGCAATTATCAAGAAATTAGAGAATATCCTGTTCACAGAATGATTCCTAGAGTACTCGAGTGACTCTAGACTATCCCAATGCTAAAGGGTGCCAAGTCTATACAAATTGCAAAATAGATCATTCTCTAAGGATATGTTTGGATGGACAGTTTCAGAGGATTAAGTCTATATTTTGGTATATATTTGAGAACTTAACAAAAAATTGAAGAGTATCATATAGAAGACTGTATAACATTTTAATTTTAATAACACTTGATTTATTTTTAAAAACATTTATAACTTTTTTAATTTAGAAAAGAAAAATAATTCCTCCCTCCCCTCCAAAATCCTCAATCCAAACATACCCTAAGGCACCCCTCTTATATATAGGCAACATGCCTTCCTAATTATGTTACTAAGTAACTCTTAACAAACAGTAACACAGAATTAGCAAATTAACCTCTTAAAAAACAGTAACAGACCTATCAGAGGGTTAGTGGTAGATTATGTTATATATAAATATTAGGACTCGACTTGAGAGAGAATTAGGGCATTTGGCCATAGGAAAATGCAGACCATAAAAATTCTTTAGTGTTGTTGTGTTCAAGGGGATTTTCCCTATTCATTACTACGATATCGGTTTCTATTAATTAGGAACATGGAATAGAGGTATACACCTCCAGACGGCGCTAAACAACACAAACAGAAATGCAGGGAGGGAGACTTCTAAACATGGAGAAACAAGAAAACAGAATAGAGAATATACACTCCTCTCAAAAAGAATTATGAGCCTTCTAGTATCTACCACACAATCCAATAGATCCTCCATGCCTTCTATATGTCAATCACCTATTTGTATTATCCATAACTAGAGCTATTGGGGGCCAAAAGTAGAACTTCTGTAACATAACTATGACAGTGTGTGTTTAATTACGAGCAACGAAACATTGAATTCAAGTAGGTCAGATGGATTTCTTCAGATCTAGGAGCTAAAAATGAACTAGAAGAAACCACAAACATGGAATTAGACCATTTTTAATTATCTAACTATAATTCAATTTTCTAAGTGACAAAACTACCATAGCCGCAATTTCACACCTGCGGCCAGCTGTGATCAGCGCTAATCAAAAACACAATTTGACGAACTTAGAATAACAGCAGTCAGTTCAGCCAATGTACTGACAAACTAAAAGCATGATCAGCAACTATCAGTACTATGCCTAACAGCCTAAGAGATTAGGAACCTCCTCATCATGTCTTAATAATGTCTATCCTCCATACTAATGCCACCCCATTCCCCACCATCTCTTCCTATTGCATTCAATAATGATAGCAAAACACATCTTCTAACATAAAAGCCTCACAAACATCTCTTTCAACTGCTGGAATCTCTCCATGGTCTCTATGTTCATTTCCTGAAATCCCCTTTCTATTTCCTCTCTTCCAACCTTCTATATCTTTGATCGCCCCATTCAGCACTGCTGCGAACGAGAGCTCTGATACCAAAATGATATGTACATGCAGTGTTGTCAATCACGGAAAATAGCTGTTTCTTCAAACCCCACTAAGCTATGGCCTCTATTTGATAGCATTTAATACTAAATAGTGTATCAGGGAACAATAGCGATTCATTCAAATTCCGGTATACTATTGCACCACAGTGCACTGTGTACAGGTGCCGACTAAGAAAAATATAAACATAGAACAGAGGCAAAAACACTTCCTGATAGCACTAAACACTAGAAACACAATTGCAGACCTCTTAATAAATAAATAAAAAAAAAAAAAAACACACAAACTCTAATAATAACCTCCAAAATCCAAATGATTGTTCACACCTTCTCTCTTCCACTTCTCTATTGTTCGTAGGCCTAAAACTCCTCCTACTGTGAAGCATGGACACAGACACCGGACACGACACTGACACACTGATAATAATTTTAGAAAATGACATAATTCAATGTAATCATAAGTGTCGGTGTCCACTGACACTAGACACGCCAAATCATTTTTGTTAATTCTCAAACACTAAGCATATGTTTGGATGGGTGATTATGTAAGGAAGGACTTATTTATTTATTTTTTTTCTAAATTAAGGAAGCTATAAAATAATTTGATAACTGAATTATTTCTAATCGAAATATTATATGATCATATATCATGCTATTCATTCAATTATTTTAAAGTAACTAAATATAAAAATAAAATTGTCCAAACGAATATGAAAAGAATACTTGCCAGTGATTCAGGGCGAGCCTTAGAACGGAGTTTGGATTCGAGTTGATCGCTGCGAGTATTGGTGGCCGTCATAACGCCGTAACCAATAACTCCGGGAACGATGCCGCATATGGTAGCGAATGCAAAGAAGAAAGGTTTAGATTCGCGAGTTCTTCGCACCAGCCATTTCCACGCCATCACTAACACAAGTCACTATTCTTCTAAACGCAAACCTCGATTTGTTAATTGTTATTTTCTTTTGCAGAATCTCAATTTTCCAGGGTTTTCAAAACCCTGGTTCGGTCTGTTGAACCGGAAATAAATGGGGTTGCTTCGTGGATTATTGGTTCAGATTAGTTTGAACCGGAGTCTGGATAAACAACTGCTAGTAAATTTTGGATTTTTTGTGATTAAATATTTATTCCAAAAATATTTATTTTTTGTATTTTTTGTTTTTTATTTTAATTGTATAATTTTTTTTAAAAAAAAACGAGGGAATATTTTTTATTTTATTCTTTTTTTTTTTTGACAAATTTATTTTATTCTTTTAAAGAGACTAAAATTGCATTTAGTTCTATAACTAACTAGTATAATACTCCACGTGTCGCAGCGTTGCCGCAATTCTTTTTATGGTAGAACGATATTGTCATAAGTAGAAATAATGATGAATATTACGTTTATATATAATTTAATTCTTATTTACATTTTCTATTAAGATAAAGCAAAAAAACATTAATTAAATATTTTATTATATAGAAATGAATGTATATTAATAGAGTAAATTATAATAGATTTAAGATTGTATAAATCAAAAGTATATTCATTCATTGATACTCATATGCTTTTAACTTATCGAAATGAAAACATTCTATTTGGATAAATATATTTTTGTTATAGAGTAGAAATACAATCCAGAAAAATATGATGGTACTATGAGACTTGTACTCATATAAGTAGCTCATATGTGCTGCGTTATAAGTATGAGTGGTTAAGTCTCATTGATAGATATGTTTACCCTGAAACATAGTGATTTATTCAAATTCATTTAAATTTTGAATTTATTTTAGTATAAATTAATATAAAATATGACATGGCCAGTATTGAATTTTGTCTATGCGAGTATCGGTATCCAATTAAACTCTGGAGTATCATTAATCCATTTATTAAGGAATCCATTATTGCAGTTTCAATTTCCTGTTGTCCAATTAAAAAATAAGTCTGGCTTCCGACCAACCCAATCCCCCAAATTACTAAGCAATTCTTTGTAACCTTGTACGCCATCTTTGGTAACATTCCAGTCACAAAAAAATCTACACCTTCTACCTGGTTCTCGTGCATCCCTTTTTTGCTTGTAAAAATCATCTGTTAGTTCACCTCCTGCCCATGATATATGACAAAAGAATAAAGTTGATCGAAAAAAATTAGGGCGAAATTTCCACTGATAAAATTCATTCTTGTGAATCACATGATATCCTAGATTATCGTCTTTAGATTTACAATGAACATTAAAATCATCACCCCCTAAACCGTTGAAAATGCGCACACGTGTTCTTTGTTGATTATTCCATCCTCGTACACCGTTTTGTTTGATAGCAAATGTGAATATGAGAACAATGACCATCAAGAAATATTGCAAGAACAAAAGTTTGATGCTAAATGAAGCCATTTTAATTGTTTGAGGATATGCAGTATATTTTAGTGCTAGATTATACAAGTTATTATATTATATATAGTCCATAACTTGATCGTTTCACATTAAAATATGGCATGCAAAATTTGTGTGGTATGAAAAAAGGAGCTTATAAATCGGTTTCAGTTAAATGAAAAAACGTATAAAACTAATGCATCCAATTGAAAACACAAGATAAGGTAGATTTTATTGCGGACCATGAGCAACATATGTATTTCATGATGGTGAGCATTGATTCATGGTTAGATCTTGTTTTTCTTTCAAAACAAGCAAAGAAAATTTAAAATAATGGTATAAAAAATAGAAGACTAATTGATTGATATATGTTTTAGGAAAAATTACACCGCAGGTCCTCTAGGAAATTTACTATTTCACAAATTTGAGACACCGATGAACGACTCGTATGATTTTTCTAATGTTATAACATTGTACGGGAGCTAATACTTTATTTAATTGAATCGGGAATTGATCAGCTCGTCAGTGGATTCAATCTCATTTGAATTTAAGTCTGCTTAAATATAATTGAATCAAAATTGAACCTGTGTTGGTTCAATTAATCTTTTTTTGTTTGCATTTTATTTATTTAGATTTAGTCCTTAAAATTTCATTAATTCATGATTTTTGTCTTTCAATTTTCAAAATTTCTTACAATTTATTTCGTCATTTAATTTGGGGCTTAATTTTTGTATATGTAACATATTGAATTATGAGTTGGTGAGTCATTGAACGATATATTTTTGTCTTAGATAAAGTACTAGTGACAAATATCACCGAATTTCATAAATAGAATTGTGAACTTTCGGATTCGAACATAGGTGTAGACGTCCGATCTAAAAATATCAACATTTGTAAGTTGAGGTAGTGGACAGACGATCTAGCAATGTATTTTATTCATTTTGTTAACACAATACTCCATGAACCAGTGCTCCAACGAACTTAGACTATCTCTTTCAAAATCTTTAGTGCAAATGTTTACAATTTTATAATGGAAAACATCGAGAGATTCGGATTTGGTTTAAAAAGCAATTATGAAAAATGACTAGACACACATTTTCCTTGATTCTACTACCTAATAATAACAATTTGTTTAGTCTTCATTTTCCTCTGGTTTTACAAAGAATTCAATATGAGCTATTCGACCAGGTTGTTGATAGCCAGCAGAATCGACATAAGAGTGTGAGATAGGTTTCGAAATTGAAACCAGATGTTGCACTTTTAACATTCCACCTCTCCCAATGCTTAACTTGCTTCCTCTATTTTCTTTAATAACACTACTTGGCATATTAGAAGTCGATGCTCTGAGGAACTTATATTTGTACCTGTTTACCATAAGCAAAGAAATTACAAATAAGTTGGTGGTGGGGAAATTGATACCTTACATCTAAGTAATAAACTTTTTTTAAATAAAAATAATACTTGAAAGAAACCCGGCGGTCACACAGAAATGCTACCAAGAGATCCGAATTCGCACAATACATGAAATCTATCTGAAAATAGATAAAATAAAAGAAAAGAAAAAGAGAGAGCGTGAGTTTAATGAACTCAAGTTACAGGGCAAAAAAAAGCATGTAGACATTTCAGTCAAAAACAATAGAAACCTGTAAGTCACCATGTCCTTCAGCTCTCAACGTAACAGAAGGAGGATCTGGCTCCATAGTTATCTGGATGCTTGATCCAGGCCATTCAAGATCCTCAATAGCTTCCTTTAGCGCTGCAGACTAAGGCCAGTTTGGATTAAATTTCAACTTAGGAGCTTCCCAATTAAACTGATTTTATGGTTCTTCACATGCAAAAAAAAATCCTCATAAATTTATGGATGTTCATGAAGAAGTTAGAAGAGAGGGCTTCAAAATAATTTAAGATTTAGAAGCTAATTTCAACTTATATGAGAAGCTATTGTTTAAAAAACTTAAATATCATAAGATTCTTTTAATATTTCCTTTTCCATGAGTGTCTCTTCAATAGCTTACGCAAACTAGTTCTAGGTGTAGGGAAACATGTACGTACACCCATATAATCTAGATTAAAAAAATCAGAAACATGTAGCTTAGTATATTAAAAACAGAAGCATAAAACCTAACTTATAATATTAAAAGATTCATTGACACCTCCAATTTTTTTACTGGACATTGCACAATTCTTGATCAATAATTATGTATCATTTTACTAATGTGCTGTGTATTACTCAAAGATTAACTAGTAACTAGAAATAAAACGGTCGAATGATAGGTAACTCCTTTTATAAACACCACTTTCTTTTATATTTTTTTTATCTAATTTCCATCATCGAATTATAAGATTAAACCAAAAATTTCTTAAATGGCCCTCGAGGTGGCAGGGATCAGTAACCACATTAAAAATATCCAAGGACATCCAAAGAATAGTATCTCATCAACCAAGTTGCACATGCAAGTGATACAAGAAATTTATATCATACCTTAACAGTAAAGGTTAAAGGGTTTGTCCCAGCAGGTTCAAAATTGTAGTCCCATGCAATAGTATCAGGAATCCTTGTTCTGATCTCTGCACAAATACTGGCATCCAGCGAATCTACAGATCTAAAGATGTGGAGGCAGCATATTAAGACACGGATAAGACAGTTCTATAAAGTTGTTTGATGTAGAATTCTAAAATGGTAAATGATCAAGAATCCTATTCAATAAACTACCATTATGGCTATCACTCAGATAGGAATATCATCTTCAACCAAAAGTTATTAATTCACAAAGGAATTTCCATTCTGTAGAACTTTTGTTTATAAAAAATAAATATTAAGAAATAAATGGTCCTAACAATATAATTGGCTGTCAATAATCTAATATTTTGTTTCTATTCATCAATTATCTATGAAAATTTTGGTTCTATGAATAACCTTATCAGGTGTGGAAGGCTTAGAAGCTGTTGGAATTTGATGTCAACTATTACAGGCCTGTTGTTATTTATGACTCATATGTGGGAATGATTACTCAATAGCATGGTGACTTTCACTGGTAAGTATATCAATCATGCTTAGTTAGTTTTACTCAAGCATGATTTTTCAACTACTTATGCATGAAGCACATATAAAGCTCACTTACTATTAAAGAATGGTATAAAGCATTATAGCACCTTGTTTAATTGTCTAATGTACAAGAAGTGAGAAAGACAATGGTGATGTCTATCGATTAATAGAAGTTTCTATAAGAGGCTTTGGGACTGGATTCGGATTATCCACACCTAGTTCTGTTTGTGCTGTTTCTTTATTCAAAGTAAATTGTTTTGATTCTCTGGGTGGATATAGGATTGTGATTTGCCCAAACCTCAAACTTGAAGTTCCGCAAAACTCGTGAAGCATTCATAAACTCAACTTATAGACTCAACTCATACCAGTTTACTCAATACAAAAACATATATTAGAAACCTATCACAGTAGCAAAACAGAATTTGGTTCCACATTCATGATGAATATTTAACATTTCAACTTCATAACAAAGAAAATCATCATAAAACAAATATGATATAGGGCCTAACTCATACATAAGTGCCCACTATAAACTTGATGCATCAATGGCAGAAAGCCAAAAGAGGGTCGTTTTGGAGCTTGAGCAAACTTAGGGACAGATACCAGGTTGTATTTCACACTCATTCACTCAAACAACGAACTCACAAGTCACAATTATGTGAAAGTTTGCACTAAGTCACCAAGTGTACACATAAACGACATTGAATACCATTCGACTTGTTTTTCCTACCTGAATGGTATCAACACGCGGACTAGAGAGATCGAAAACCATAAATCCATAATGTTTAAGTCACATGTGTGCACTCGAGAGATGTATTTCTTATATTTTCAAGGCATGCTATTAACACGATACCATCATTTATGTTAGAAGACGCATATATAATACCAAAAATACAATGTACTTTTCATCCCTGAACTTGCTAACGGAAGAGCACAAAGTGCCATCCTTAAATTTGTTATCAGAAAATTGATTTCAATTAAAACTAAGTTTAAGGCAAAATTATTTGCATTTGGATGTTTACGTGAAAGTGAGTTGAACACTACATTTGAAGACAAAAACTACAGATCTCAGCTTCAAGTTATATGTGTATGTTTGGTTTTGCAGTGAGAAAAATTGATTTTGACAAAATTGATTCTGTAAATTGATTCTGGCCAAAATTGATTTTAAGTTAAAGTGGTTTATGTTTGGATATATTCATGGAAAAGTGAGTTGAACAAAAAATTTGAGTGTAAAAATCAATTCTAGAATCAGAAGCTACGATTTCTAGCTTCAAGTATAATCAATTATGAACGCAGAATCAATTCTACTTTTGAAAAACCAAACAAGCCATAATCAATTCTACACGTCCAGAATCAATTCTGGCTGCTCCAGAATTGAAATCAAACATACACAATTTTACTGCCAAAACTAATTCTAATAAAAAAACCCCTAAACATACCAAAATCGATTTTAAGTGTTCAGAATCACTTTTTGAGTCACTTATATATATTTGCAATGTTTGATGTAGCAAAATAAAAAATTGTACATGTTACATTTTGTGTATCTAAATTGAAAAAGAAACAGAAAAAAATTGGCAGTTACATACTTGAGAAGAACCTGCATATCAGGACCAGGATACTGAATCTGAATCAAACCAGAGTGACCAGGAACCGAAAACGCGTTCAAACAATCAACAAAAAGCCCTAAACTCACACCAAAACGAGGTCGTCCTTCAGCATTATAATCATATCGAATGAATAGCTACAGAAAAAATCACAGAAATTCAGTAACAAAAAATGAGAATCGTAAAAAAAAAATTGAAGAAAATGTAAATTTGATTCTACCTCTTTTTTGAGATAAACTTTGGCTTGGAGACAACCGCTTTCTTCAACGATCAAAACGATGCCGTGTTCTGATAACTCCAACACTGCGTCTTGATGGCGTTTCCATCTAACGGCAGTTAGTGCGTCGACTAAACCTTGGACGTTTTCCAGTTCGCATATAACGTCTGCTGCTTCTTCATCCATTTCTGACATTGCCTGCTCTCTACAAACTTCACTCACATTAGTTGAAAGAAATTATTTTAACTTGTTTGTTGGTATAAATTGGCGGAATCAGTTAATTGATATACACCGACAGTGTAAAATATTTTTAGACATGCATCCAATCAAATTAGATTTAGTGTCATTTTAATAGATTTGTTTCTAACATATCTCAACAAATATGTGATTTGATTGGATGTGCGTGTAAAACATATACACAAATTAAATCATTGTGAAAATGTAAAGTAAATTTACACTAACTATTCCTCTTAAAATTCCCAAATATATATATATATTTTATAAATTCTAAATATTTTGGGGTTCTATTTAAAAATGAGGAGAGTAATTTTTTTTTTTATAATCGAAGAGAGAGTAAAAGATGGATTATAAAGCGGTTGTATCTGAGGTGAACAGAAGTTCTCTCTTTCTCGTGTAAATGCGGATTTGGATCCTGTTCAATTTTTTCTCAATGTTTTCTCTCCTTTTCTTAATTCAATGGTAGTTAAATTATAAAGAATTAAAAAAATACTTGAGAAGAGAGAGAAAATAAGTAAATGAATGATTATGATCTACTACATGACCAAAATGAGAAGAAAAAATTGGAGATGATCCAAATTTTGTAAGTACAAACTCATGTTTTGTTTAGTTAATTGGTTTTTTATTTCTATTTTCTTTTTATGCAGGAGAAAAAATGAACAGCGAAATTATTGATAAAATAGAAGGCAACAAAATCCCTTACTCTTCCTCAAATATATTATTTGAGTCTTAATTCATTATTTCAGGCACACATCATGATGATAGTGAATCTTCCTCAAAGAGTCAATTTGAATTTGATTTTTTTGGCACAAATAATTAGACCAAAATTGGCTATTGATGCTTATCATTGATCAAATTAGAATAATCAAATTTAAACACAAAATTGAACCACTGGTTAGAGGGTTAATTATCATAATGTGTGCTTAAAATAGTGAATTAAAAAGAAGTTAGGAATAAAAAACCAATTAGGTAAAAAGTAGAGACATGAATTTAGACTTTTTTACATGAAAAGGAGAAATTCTATTCACTCAGATACAACTACTTCACAATCACACTTACACTCTCTTCTCATATTTAAAGAGGGTTCTTGATCTCAAAATCAAGGGTGTGTATTGTGTTTATCATAAGAGAATTGGTGAAGAGAGGGTTGGAGAGGAATGAAATGCAGTTTTAGGTTTGAAATAGGGAAGATAGAAAAAAAAGATGCGTACTCTACTGCTTTTTGTAAGAGGGGTAAATGTTGTCGTTTTATAAAGGACAACTGTTTTTCCTCTGTCACACAAAACCATGGGCAAATTTATCTAATTACGTTACCATCGACAAAACCATGAGCAGATTTATCTAATTACGTTACCATCAACAAAACCATTTGCAAAAATCATTCACGTTTTATCTGACTGTAGAAACAAAACAAAATATGTGATGACAGAAGGAACATTGATACGTTGGAGTTTGTTAGATAGCTTATTTAATATTTTTATTTTACTTTTTGTAATAATTTACTCTACCTTTTAATTTATTATGAGAAGTGATGGAATGCGTGAATAAACTCGTGAAAAATAATAAGTATTTTTATATGGTCCACTATGGTTGCAGATTGCACCAATAATAAGTAGCAAAATTACACGCAAAGAAAATTTCTGACCTACAATAGTAATTATTACGGTCATACTTTATGGGTTTTGAAACAAAGAAGATTGTCGTTTTATAAAGGACAACTATTTTTCCTCTGTCACACAAAACCATGGGCAAATTTATCTAATTACGTTACCAACGACAAAACCATGAGCAGATTTATCTAATTACGTTACCATCAACAAAACCATTTGCAAAAATCATCCACGTCTTATCTGACTGTAGAAACAACACAAAATATGTGATGACAGAAGGAACATTGATACATTGGATTTTGTTAGATAGCTTATTTAATATTTTTATTTTACTTTTTGTATTAATTTACTCTACCTTTTAATTTATTATGAGAAGTAATTGAATGCGTGAATAAACTCGTGAAAAATAATAAGTTATTATATATGGTCCACTACAGTTGGAGATTGCACCAATAATAAGTAATAAAATTACACACAAATAAAATTATTGACCTACAATAGTAATTATTACGGTCATACTTTGTGGGTTTTGAAACAAAGAAGATTACGGTCTACTGCTAATTATAACCCCCTCAAGTAGTTATCATTATGTTCGTAATCATCCATACACTTATATATTTTGAGGAATTTCTTATTATTGTTGTAAAGGAATTTAGTCATACTGGGCTTTAGCCCTCTTTGTAATCAAAAAAAAAAAAAGGAATTTAGTCATACTTTACTTAAGTCACGATCAAACTTTAGATTATAAGGGCCACCTTCTCATAAAAAAACACACACACACACAAACAAAAAAAGGACGCAAAAAATAAGTATCACTCACTTTTTCTTGTCCAAAACTAAAATAATTTTTTCAAGAGACAACAAAAAGTTTACTTATAGGGGATGCAATGGACACAATCCAGTTTACCTCCAATAGATGTTCATGATTTTTCTCCATAATGTTTGTTGGTTAAGCATTGATCTGCATTTTATAATTTTGGTTTAGATTCATTCTCATACTTTGTGTTGCATCAGAACTAATGGAAAACATGAAAATCAAAAGAAACATTCTTATACTTCAATGTTGCAAAATACGCTAGCATGCTGCTGTAAACTAGTAGAGACAAGCATCATATCACAATTTGATTTAATCAGTACATAGTGGCGATCTGGTATCCAAAAACACGATTTGAAGTAAGGAAAACCTCTTTTCTTTTCTATTTATTTAATAAGTTGTAGGATTGAGAAACAATCATCTTCTAAATTAGCTGCTTGATCATTGCTCAGTTTGAAGTTGAACCGTTGAGAATGTAGGGTTGTCGGCTTAGCTTTAGACATTTCAAACCTATCCAACACTTTCCTAAAGTATGTCTCTTGAGATAGGAACAAGTACTTATTTCTGTCCCTTTTGATCTCAATGGGCTTTTTGAGGCTCGAAGTCGTTACACACTCGGCACATACTTTGGGTTGGGCCTACAAGGCTGCAAACAATCAACTAGAAAATGGTAAAATGTGTTTTTCGTCCCTATATGTTATGGGGAAATTTGAGTTTTGGTCCAACGAAAAAAACTCCTTTTGTTTTACCATTGTAATATCAAATTCCTTTCATATTATTCCCTCGTTTGAATATATCACTCAAAAATACTGGCGTGGCCAAAATTTGCTGACTAGATCAT
This sequence comes from Trifolium repens, assembly GCA_030408175.1. NCBI lineage: Eukaryota > Viridiplantae > Streptophyta > Magnoliopsida > Fabales > Fabaceae > Trifolium > Trifolium repens. The sequence goes on from CP125850.1 coordinate 13,546,003, forward strand.
TGTCACATGTATAAGGAACACTGACTTAACATTTTTTTTGGTTTAACTCATACAATAAAAAAAAATTAAACAGTGCGAAAAGACATAGATGCCCATGGACTAATTTTTAATTACATAAATGTAAAACTTTTCATTATCTTCAAGAAGGAAAAAAAAAAACCCAGCAAAAATATTTGAAGTTCAAACCCAACAATTTGCATCTCTTCATTTCAAACCAAATATGTTTCAACACGAAATTAATCCTGCAACCTAAAAAAATTATTAAAGAAAACAAAACAAAATCATGCTTAATAAAAAAAAAAAATCAAACATATTTCACAAGAATGAGTGCCGCCTACACAGTCAAAGAAAATCCACCTTCGTCTGCCAAAAAAAAAAATCAACAAAATCACAAAATATTTCCTTCACAACTCTTTACACACCAACCAAACAATCTTTCATTCAATTTTTTTCCATCACCATTACAGAAATTTCTCCTTCATCTCTCATTACAAAAATTTCTCCCTTCTTGTAAACAGCCGCCGACAACCTCTTAAGCCCCACCACCACCACATATATGATATATCCTTCATTCCTCTCATTTTTTTTGGTTTAACTCATACAAAAAAAAAATAGTGTGAAAAGACATAAATGCCCATGGACTAATTTTTAATTAAATAAAGTCAAACTTTTCATTTTCTTCAAGAAAGAAAGAAAAAATCCCAGCAAAAATATTTGAAGTTCAAATTCAACCATTTGCATCTCTTCATTTCAAACCAAATAAGTTTCAACACGGAATTAGTCATTCAATCTAAAAAATCATTAAAGAAAACAAAACAAAATCATGCTTCAAAAAAAAAATCAAGCATATTTCACAAGAATGAGTGCCACCTACACTGTCCAAAAAATTCCACCTCCGTCTGGCCAAAAACAAATTAACAAAATCACAAAATCTTTCGTTCACAACTCTTTACACACCAACCAAACAATCTTTCATTCAACTTTTTTTCCATCACCGGAGAATTTCTCCTACATCTCTCATTACTGAAATTCTTCCCTTCCTGTAAACTGCCACCGACAACCTCTTAAGCCCCACCGCCACCGCATATATCCTTCATTCCCCTCACTTTGCTTTCTTTGTCTCTCTCACAACGCGATGTTAGCCTATCTTTTCTCTCTCGCGGGACCTCGCTCTTCTACTTGTTACGCAAACCGTCTTCTCCATCCAACACCACGCCTTCAAGCCTCTAATTTTTCATTATCTCAGTTTGACTTCCAGTAAAAAGTTATAGAACAACAATGATATGAATAAAAAAAATGCATATATTTTTTACCTTTCGTTTTAGTCCCTCTAAAAAATTATTAAAAAACATAAAAAATAAGACATAAAAAATGTCAAATCTACATCAAAATCCTATGTAATAATGGTTTAGTATAAAAATCAAATATCATGTCATTTTTTTGTGTCATGTGTCAAAATAAATGACTAAAATCATAAAAATATAATATTATAGGGCAATATTATTTTTTTCAAGAATGAAAACTCAAATTCTAAAACACACATTTTGTCTGTAAAAATAGATCTAATGCTCTATTAAAATTTTTTTTTTTTAGTTCCAAGAAATTTAGGGTGAGGGATGATGCCCCAGTCCAAGGCAGGGAAGACCTTATGACTTAAAGAACACTTATAAAGATAATTACTACATTTACCACCCCGCGGAGCTTGAACTCGAGACCTCTCAAATTTAAAATATGTCGTTTTAGCACTAGACCAAACCTTTGGAATTATGCTCTATTGAAAACTGAAATGGTCATAAATGATTTTATTTTATTTTTTGAAGTAAAGTTATTTTGAGAAGGAGCCATGTGTAATTTTCATTCCAAGAAAATATAAAATGTTAGCAAAATTTTGAATTCAAACAAAAAAAAACGCCGTTGTAAATAACTGTCGGAGGAGAAATGAATTTGTAGCAAAGAAAACAAACACAAACACAGTTTCAAAATTCAAACCATACTCTTCTCATGAGTTCCAAAGAAAGTTGCAGAAGCGAACTTCGCATCGCTATTCGTCAACTCACCGATCGATGTCTCCATTCTTCTTCCAAATGGTACTAACTCTAACTTCCCTAAACCCTAATCTCTCTCTCTCTCTCTCTCTCTCTCTCTCTCTCTCTCGTTTTCATTTTCATTCAATTTCAGGGCGGCGGAGCAATTGGTCGGAATCGAGCAAGATCCGTCGAAGTTTACTCCGTCAAACACGAGGTTTCAGCGTGGAAGTTCAAGTATTCGACGGAAGTACCGAACGCATGAGATTACATCGACTCCAATTGCCGGTGTTTCGTATGTTGCTACTCCGGTTATGGAAGAGGATGAACTTGTTGACGGTGATTTTTACCTTTCGGCTAGATCTTATTTCGATTGCCGTGAGTATAAGAGAGCTGCTCATGTTCTTCGTGATCAAATCGGTCGAAAATCGCTTTTCTTGAGATTTTATGCTCTCTATCTGGTTAGTTTTGATTTTTTCTCATGTGCTTTGTTTAGGTTTTTATTTATGTTAATCCGTGGGGTATTGTTTGTTCAATTTCAAAATGCATTGGAGATTTTTTATTTTCTGTGGATGTAGTAGCATTATTATGATTTATGAAGGGTTTAGTAGTTTATGTCGGTGCGTATGTTTTGCTGATGGCGCATTCTTGACTTTAAGGACGAGATGATAATGTGAATGTAGGGGAGGGTTAGAAACATGACATTTATGCTCGTGTTTAATTCAATTTTCGTGGGAAAGTCAGTTTTGGATTAGAGGATGTTTGTGCTTTTCTGCTAAATAGTTTGTGATTAATTATGCTGATTTTGTTGGATTCCATGTTTGGGGGATTTTTGCATTGATGTCAGTCCCGAATAGCACAGCTGATGGGTCGACCCCAAAATTATTATACATTTAATACTAACAAACACATAACTGCTGAAAAATGAACCAAATTACTCATAGACCGTTTAAATGGGAAAAGATCTTGTGAATGCGGCCACGACGTAGACGGCTGTTACTCAATTCTGGGATGCTATGGCGCGTGTGGGGGTGGCTACTCAGCTTGACATGATGCGCTGCCTCGTTAGCAGCGCTAACTGCCGCTATTGACAACGTAGGACTTATATTATGGCCCCGTTTGGCCCGGCTTATTTTCCTCTTTTTTTCTTCTCCTTAAAAATAGTAAAGAAGGAAAAAATTGTGTTTGACTTTACTTTTTTTTATTTTTTACTTCTTTACTTTATTTCTCTAATACTTTTAAGAAGAAATAGTGTCAAATATAATTTTATACTTCTTTATTTCGTTTAAGCTAAAATAAAAAGTAAAAAATAAGCCGGGCCAAACAGGGCCATATATACTGTTGTGAATTGTAATTGTAATTGAAGCTAAATTCCTATAATTGTTTAAGTGGGGGTGTTGCCAAGTTTACTGAACATATAGCAACATTATAGGGCAAAAATAGTGGGCAGTCTATGTTGTCTTTTATTTGATTTGGGCACAGTTACAACGAACAAAGCACACCAGCTGATTGATGTGTGATCTCTTCATGGTTCCCTCGTGTTAAGTTAAGATGTCTAGAGTATCTATTTCATTATGTTACAATTTTCTATGCTGCCCTCAAATTAAGGAGGACATGCCTGATATCAATTTCTAGAGCTATCTTTGAAATCTGATAATTGCTGTTGGAAAGTAAGTGGGATGTGTAATTACTGGTTACTGATTAGAGATATAAGGCATGCTTATATTAAATGTCACAGCTCAGTAAAAGTTAAAACTCTGGCTATTGGCCTCAGTTTGTGTTTGTAATTAATTTATCTTATTAACATTTTGATTAAAAAAGAAATAGTTTCTGAATTACATCGTAAGAATAAGAAATACTTTTATACCGGAAACAAAAAAAGAAAGAACGAGAGGTTAAAAGTATATCAGCAAGTTAAAGCATGAAGCTTCTTTTCAGTTATTTTTGAACTCTTGCTTTCTTCAACAGAAAAATTGCAATTTTATTCTGTAATATTCGAAGTTAAGCTCAATACCAAAATCAGTAATTTCTTGTTGTTACTTGTCTGTTATTCATGTAGTGTTCTTTCTGTTTCTCAAACAGTCTTCAGGTCTTTCTTTTAGACATTGTCAATTGTCATCTAAACCTTTTCCAAGAGAATATTTTCTGCCACAGATGTTAACTTTTGTCAATCTCTAGTCTTCATGCTTATAGAATTGTAATAATGTGTAGAACTGCATTTTTTTAGTTTAAGGAGTTTCACATGTTTATAACATCTTTGTTCATGCTTTGTGCTTCCTACAGGCGGGAGAAAAGCGTAAAGAGGAAGAGATGATAGAACTTGACGGGCCTTTGGGTAAGAGTGATGCTGTGAATCAGGAATTGGTTTCTTTAGAGAGGGAGCTGTCTACACTTCGGAAGAATGGCACAGTTGATCCCTTTTGTTTGTACTTATATGGTCTGATACTGAAACAGAAAGGCAATGAAACTTTGGCACGTACGGTACTTGTGGAATCTGTAAATAGCTACCCTTGGAACTGGAATGCCTGGACTGAGCTGCAATCCTTATGCACTACAGTTGATATATTGAATAGTCTTAATCTCAGTAGTCATTGGATGAAGGACTTTTTTCTTGCCAGTGTCTATCAAGAATTAAGGATGCATAATGAGTCTCTGTCAAAATATGAATATCTACTTGGAACTTTTGGTTTTAGCAATTACATCCAAGCTCAAATTGCTAAAGCTCAGTACAGTTTGAGAGAATTTGATCAAGTTGAAGCTATATTTGAAGAACTGCTGAGGACTGATCCTTACAGAGTGGAAGACATGGATATGTACTCTAATGTGCTATATGCTAAGGAATGCTTTTCTGCTTTGAGTCACCTTGCTCATAGAGTATTCATGACTGATAAATACAGACCCGAATCTTGTTGTATTATTGGGAATTATTACAGTTTAAAGGGGCAACATGAAAAAGCAGTTGTATATTTTAGGAGAGCCCTTAAACTGAACAAAAATTATCTCTCTGCTTGGACACTAATGGGTCATGAGTTTGTAGAGATGAAAAACACTCCCGCTGCTGTGGATGCCTATCGTCGGGCTGTTGATGTAGACCCGCGTGATTATCGTGCTTGGTATGGACTAGGACAAGCTTATGAGATGATGGGTATGCCTTTCTATGCGCTTCACTACTTCAAAGAAGCTGTATTCTTGCAGGCAAAAGATTCCCGGTTGTGGATTGCAATGGCTCAATGCTATGAAACTGACCAGCTCCGCATGCTTGATGAGGCAATAAAGTGTTACAGAAGAGCAGCAAATTGTAATGACAATGAAGCAATTGCTCTGCATCAACTAGCAAAGCTTCATTCCGAGTTGGGACGCCCCGAAGAGGCAGCTTTTTACTACAAAAAAGATTTAGAGAGGATGGAATCTGAAGAGAGGGACGGACCTAACATGGTTGAAGCTTTGTCATATCTTGCAAAATATTACAAATCGACAAAAAGATTCGAAGAAGCAGAGGTTTATTGTACTCGTCTCCTTGATTATACTGGCCCGGTGAGTCTAAACTATTTAACTACACTTTCAATTTATTTAATAACTATGCTTTCAATTTCAACAATTTGTTCACACCAAATCTTTTAACTATCAAACTCATTCTTTTAGGAGAGGGAGAAAGCCAAAAGTTTACTTAGAGGGATGCGATCGACACAATCTAGCTTCCCTCCATCGGATGTTGATCATTTTCCTCCCTAATTTCTCTTGATGAAGCACTGGTTTTATGTGCTGCATTTTCCAATTTTGGTTGCAATTTATTATCATACTTTGTACCAAAACAAAGAGCTAATGGAAAACAAGAAAATGCACTATAGCATGCTGCTGTAATCTAGTAGAGGCATCATAGCACATTTTAAGTCCAAAGTGGCTATCTGGTTTCCAAAACCACGAGTCTGGATGAACCCAGAAAAACATTTCTTCTTTTCTATGACTGTGTAAACAAATTAGGGTCGCATGTTTTCGATTTAATAATAGTTGTAGATAGGAAAAAAAAACAAGGAAAACTATCTCATTTGCAAACTACTCCCTATAAGGGAAAAATATTAAAAAAAAAAAAATCGACATAATTTTTGGAATTTTTTACGAAAAAATAGTCTTAAAAAATAGATGCTTGAATAAAATAAAATTAATGATACAATGAGACTCATAATTAGGGGACCTTTGATATTTGGGTTTTTTTAAAACCTCTCCCTTCGTCGTATATTAATTGTTGTATTTTACCATTTCACATCATCAGAATCTCTGTCCAACTATTTCCCTCTCAAAGCTAAACTATATTCAACATAAAACCTCAAATCTATTTGTAAAGGTCTTACTTTCAAAATTGGGATTCATTTGTACCAACCATTTCATTGTTGCATAGAGATGAATAAACTCATTTTGCAAACTGGAAACCGAAAACGTAGAAAATATCATTTCAAATTTGAATTTCCCTCCTAAATTCTATTAGAGTGTGTTTGGATGAGTCATTTTAAAATTTAAGGGATTTTGAGATTTCATGGAATTCAAATGCTTTCATTTGAATTCCCTTCATTTCAAATTTTTTTGTTTGGATGATACATTTGAATTCCCTTCATTTCAAAATTCTTTATTTGGAAAAAGTAATGAATTACAAAGTAATTCATTTTCAAAATTGTCATTTTTTTTTTCAATTTTGATAAAAATGTACTCGATTTTTTTTCAATTTCGAGAATAAAAGATAAAACATTCTTCCTATTTCAAATAATGAATTTCGCTAACATCGCCCGAAAACACAAAAAATCGGTCGAAAAACCTAAAATTGGCCAAAAACCCTAAAATCGACAAAAAAATCTAAAATCGGCCAAAAACCCTAAAATCGACCGAAAACACAAAAAATCGGCGGAAAATCCAAAAAAACAGCCGAAAAACCTAAAATCGGCCAAAAACCCTAAAATCGACTCTAAACCCTAAATCGTCTGATTATAGGGTTTTTGGCCGATTTTAGATTTTTCTGCCGATTTTATGGATTTTCGGCCGATTTTTTGTGTTTTCGACCGATTTTAGGTTTTTGTCCGATTGTATGTTTTTCAGTCGTGTTTTTGGATTTTCAGCCGATTTTTTATGTTTTCGGTCGATTTTATGGTTTTTGGCCGATTTTAGATTTTTCAGCTGATTTTAGGGTTTTTGGCCGATTTTAGGTTTTTGCCCGTTTTTAGATTTTTCAGCCCATTTTAGTTTTTCGGCCAATTTTTTGGGTTTTCAGCCGTTTTTTGGGTTAATATTTGATTTTAGGGTTTTTGGCCGATTTTAGGATTTTCGGCCAATTTTAGGTTTCTTGGTCGATTTTTGGGGTTTTCGTCCGATTTGACGGTTTTTGCCCGACTTTAGTTTTTCAGCCGATTTTGGGTTTACAGCCGGTTTATAGTTGATTTCAAGGTTTTTGGCCGATTTTACGATTTTTGGCCGATTTTAGGTTTTTCAGTCGATTTTTGGCCGATTTTAGGTTTTCGGCCGATTTTTTGGGTTTACAGCCGATTTTTTGGGTTTATAGTTGATTTTAAGGTTTTTGGCCGATTTTTTGCGTTTTCGGGCGACTTTAGGGTTTTTGGCCAATTTTAGGTTTTTCGGCCGATTTTAGTTTTTCGGCGATTTTTTGGGTTTTCAGCCGATTTTTTTGGGTTTATTGTCGATTTTAGTTTTTCGGCTAATTTTAGGTTTTTTGATCAATTAGTAATTTTTATAAGTTGCTAGAGAAGAAGGAATTTCAAATTCTTAGCTTTTAGATGTCATTTGAAATTCCTTAAATTTAGTTTAGACAAAATACTCCACAAATCCCTTTCATTTTTAAAATTCTCCAAATTAATTATTCAAACAAGAAATTTGGATCAAAGCATTTGAATTCCCTCAAAAAATTACATTACCTCAAAATATTCCCTTATCCAAACACACTCTTAGGGTACATGTTATATAGTTTTTCAAGTTCTATATTAAGATTCTATTTGTAGTCTAAGCCTTAGATTTCCGTAGCTACCCACATTCATTGGAGTTTTATTACAAATGATGAACGTTAAAAAGGGAAATAAAAGAAAAAAATTGCCAATATGCACTGTTGGATTTGCCACGACTGTGGTTGAGCTAACACAAGTTGTGGCAGTGCTTTACAGAAAAGTCAGTTCTTTGAAATTTGTTGTTAATCATACTATTTTCTTCAAATAATTACACATGCATTGCACACTCCAGAATGACATCAAACACATGATACTCATGTCTCAATTCAAGGGAACTTACACTAACCTAACTAACAATTCGTGGGAGTGAGAGAGAAAAGAGGAATGAATAATGAATTGATGCAAAATAAAAAGAGAAATGACTTTTTTGAAGCACTTTATATCCCTATTACTATAAGTGTGGGTTGTTACACGATTAGAAGTAACAACCGTTGGTCTTACATTAGTGTAGAAATATTCGTGTTCTTGTTTTTTTATTTCATTTTATATTTTTAGTTTTTTTATTTATTTTATAAACAAAAGATAAATTATAAAGAGTACAAATGATACTCAATCCTTACAATTCACAAAAACACCATTAAATGCTTTGTATGCAAACTAATGAGTCATTACACCAATCAAAAAATACAAAAGTACAGGAATTACTTGTGCGTCCTATAAACCAAAACCAAAAAATAAATATGATTTGCTCTACTAAAGAATCATCAACAGTCTCTTCTCTAAATATGATGTTGTTACGTGCCCGCCATAAACTCCATGATTGCTAACCGAATTTTATATTTTTGCTATTTACTTTTAATGTCTTTAAAATGTTTTTGGTAGTTCTCTTTTAAACTAAGGATTGATAAAATGTTTTAGAAATAAGTTTTAAAAACGGTAAAGACAATTCAAACACTTCTTGTGTTTTTGCAACTTCAGGAGAGAAATTAAAAAAAAAAAAAAGTAATAAATGATTAAGGATTAAGGATTTTGTAGGAAAAAAGTAATGATATTGAAAACTAATTTTTTTTATTCAATTCAATCGTCTTAATTTAATTCATTGTACATTTTCTTGACCAAAAAAAACAATTCATTGTACCTAATAAACATTCCACCAGAACAAGCTAAATTCATTATAATTTCCACACAATTTTTCCTTGACAAATATATGAATATATTAACTTACATCTTAATGGTGTGCTAATTAAGTTCTAAGCCAATATGTCAGAACCTTTGTTTTCTTCTTCATCCATTGTATCAAAAAGTACTCTCCCTTTTGTCTCTGGCAAGAACACTCCAAAAACACCACTAAAACCTATAGCCAACCCAAAAACTCCATAACAAAGAAACTTTTGTTCTCTACCAGCACTAACCAACAATGGACTAAAAGCTCCTCCAATCACCATAGAAAGTCTAGCCATTGATAAAGCTGAATTCCTCACACAAGTTGGAAACAATTCAGTTGTGTATATTAGGTAAATATTTAAGGAAGTGCAAGCACTAAAAAATGATATCAACTCAAACCAAATTTGTATCTTGCTCCATATCTTCCCTTCAATACTTGACATTATACTCAAAACACCACTTAAGATGCAAAACATTGGCAATGCAATTCTCCTTCTAACCTTGTCTATGGAAAAAAATGTAACCAATGAAGATGGTAGTTCACTTAAGGCATTAAAAGTGACACTCAAGTAAATATTAAAGGATAAGTTTCCAAGCCCTAGAGGCATACCATAGTAAACCACTCCAATTCCAAAACCCAATGCCATAATCAACAATATTCTCCTTGAGGACCATTTTTTTTGCAACAAATTTTTTAGGGCATAGAATAAATCCACATTCAAATTATTGTTTTCTTCCTCATGTGAAGACATATTATTGATGGCTAAATTTAGGTTACTTTGAGTGATTGAGGTTATGTATTTTAGTGTAGTTATTGCTTCTTCCTTTTTTCCTCTCACTAGAAGCCACCTAGGTGATTCTTGAACAAAACATTTCACCAATATACAATAGAAAATAGTTGGAATAGATGTCCACAAGTAAAGGTTCCTCCATGAGGAAGCTTTGTTTGCATAAGCAATAGCTGGAAGGGACAAAAAGCCTATAGTGAAACAAAAGAAGCCAATGACACCAATCTTACCTCGCCATCTTTTTCCGACGAGCTCTGATGCCAGAACGAGCGATGAAGTTCCGATGGTTGCACGACCAATTCCGGTTAAGAATTTGAGTGATGAGTAGATCCAAATGTTGGGAGAGAATGTGGTGAGGAAAGAGGAAAGAGCCATTAAGAGAGTTGAGAACAAGAGCATATTCTTACGACCAAGTGATGAGGAGTCAGCAAGTGTGGACAAAAAAAGCCCACCAACCAAGCAGCCCATGAAGAATGTTGAAGCCGGAAGGCCCGTGATGAGAGAGTTCTCACACTCCAAAGCCCATTCTGAAATGATAGAGGTGTGTGCCGGCCCATTCCAAGCCCACGAGGCTTTGGGAAGGTTGCACACATCATTAAACGACATGGATGAGTAGCAATCGTTCCAAATCTCAGGTGTTGGCCCCGATTGCAATACTGATCCAGCATTTGAGATTTGATATGAACTCTGATGTTCACCGGTGCAGTGCCATGATGGCATTGCATCGGTGAAGACAGTGATGAATGTTTGTTGGGCATCAAAAAGCCAAGATAAGGAGATTAAAACACCTTGGAGAAATTGACTCCAATTGAATTCACTTATGCACTTTTCTATGGTGGAACCAAGAGAAGGAAGGTTTTTATTTGGTACTGTTTCAGTGTCACAAGTTGTGTTGTTGGGTTGGCTTAGAAGAGGGGTTGGATCAGCCATATAGAGCCTATATATTTTGTACAATTATTGCTTTAATGATGATGATGATGATGATGATTATTATGAAGAGGGAATTATATAGTGTCATATAGTATTGGACAATGAATAAGCGTACATAGCTAGAACTAGAATCCTCCAGATTCTTAGTTGTAATTTATTTTTTAGATAGAATGAAATTAATACCCAAAATTGTACCAAAAAGATAATAAGAATAATTAAAACCCACAAATAAAGATATTTCTATAAAAAAATATATAAAAAAGGATATGTTTATTGAGCTAATCGCTAATGACATGGCAAAGCGTCATATTTTAACAAACACATGCAAGTTTTAAAAGAATTTCCAAAATAGAGTTTATTGAAAAATAAGTTGCCATTTATTAAATCTATACTAATATATAAAAGGGATACAAATTTTTGGGATGACTTTTTTATTATTTAAATTTTACCCTTAAAAAATAACTTCCACATAAAAATAGATTTTCACTTTTTTTTAGTAAATAATTTTTTTTCTTCTTCTTAATAACTAAGCACAACTTCCACATAAAAGTAGGTTTTCAGTTTTTTTATAGTAAAAAAATAATATTTTTTTCTTCTTAATAACTAACCACAACAAAAAAAGGAGGTTACGTAGTTATCAATTAACAAAGTCCAATAAAAAATGAGACTAAGTAGTTATTTATATTTGGACAATACAGAGTATCGATCACACACGAAAAAAAAGAAAGAATATTGATTACACAAACGGGCACGTTTGGCGGCTAGTTATTATTGTTTGTCTATCATATTGTATGGTCTTGTGATAATTCGATTAATTTTTAATTTCTTTAACCATCTTTCTAAATATGGAAAAGGGTGGCATTATATTATACAATGTACTCGTCGAGTTAACATTAATTTTCTATCATAATAAAAAAAAAAACAATAATACAATAGAAAGTCAAAATTACAAATTTATAATTTTTTTTTGACATGATACAAATTTATAATAAATTTTCCATATTCACATTTTTATGAATTGCATGGCAAATCAAATTTATATATTAAAAAACAAAAAAGTACTAAAAATATAATTTTTTTAATCAATAGTAGCTATAATTCCACCTTTAAGGCCAAAATTACTTTACTAATACAAAAACAAAAGACTGGATTACACTTTTGACCCTTGATTTTAACAAGCCTGCAATTTTGACATCATAATTTTCAAAATTGCACTTTTGGCATTTTCACTTTCATAAACTTGCAATTTTACGGTTTAGGTACGGTCACTTACCCACTCATCTTTTGACTGGTAATGCTCTATCAAATGGTGCAAATACATCTATATGGTGGCGAGATATTGTAGGTTTGGAAAGAGGTTATGTGGATGGTTGTTCTATGTCCAATATAGGATGTTGTGTGGGTGATGGCAAAAAATATTGGTTTTTGGAGATTCAAATGGTTAGGGAACCAACCGTTTAGTGTTTTATTTCCCGATTTGTTTGCTAAAGAGGCCGTAAAAAATGCTATGGTTTGTGAGAGATTGCAAGGCGCAAGGGTGTTGCTCGGTCATGGTCAAGGAATTGGCTTCAACATTTATCGAATGTAGAGGCGCAACAACTGGAAGCTCTTAAGGTGCTTTTGCTTGATTTCTCTTTTAGCCCGGACTGTATCGATAGGTGGCGATGGAAATCTGGTTCTTTGGGTGGCATTAGATAATAATGTGCTGGTAGCCATCAACAAATTATGGAAAATCGACGTTCCGTCCAAAATTCATGTCTTTGGTTGGCGTCTTTTATTGGATAGACTTCCCACGAGATCTGCTCTTAATCATAGAGGTATTTTACTTAATTCTGACGACTTGCCTTGCATTTTCTATTTGTCACATGTTGAGGACAGGGGTCATCTTTTCTTCTCATGTTCTTTTAGTAAAGGGATATGGGAAGCATTTTACAATTGGTTAGGCAAAAGTTTTTCAACAGGTGTGGAGGGATGGAATAATTATTCACGGTTTGGTGATTTGGTTAAAGTAAAAAAAGGGGGAGGGCGTGTTAGTCACTTGATTTGTTTGGCAACCTCATGGAGTAGGGCTGAGCAAATAAATTCGACCCGACCGAAACCCGAGTAACCCGTCAGAAAATGTAGGTAACGGGTCGGATTTAAACGGTTTGCGGGTCAAAGAGTTTTATTTCTCAGTTTCACTTGAGTATCAATGGGCGGGTGCGGGTGTGAAATAATCAACCCATCAAAAGTCAGGCCCGACCGAAAAGATATTAATATACTCAAATATAGTCATACTTCAATGGTATGTCTTGTTCTGTCTTATCCAATCACAACTTTTAGCCTACACATAGTCACATGCCTACTAATTTTACAGTAAAAAAACAGAAGCTACATGTACTTGAGCCCACAAAAGCACTCCATTATACTATTTCCAAGAACAAGATATGTTCAACTTTCACGCGTCAAATTGAAACATCACATATCATTAATTATTTTCACTTACCAAATACTCCTCTTATATTTTTATATTTTTAAGAAACTAAAAAACATCTCACACCTTCAAAAGTTCAAAATCGTTTTCTACTCTTCTGGTAAAACTCCTTCATGCCTCCACCATCAAAATTTGCCTCTCACTAGAGAACCACCACTGGTTGACATCTCTATTCTTTAAAACTACTAAACTCAAAGGTCTTCTTCTCTCTTTTGTTGTCATTTTTGTATAAAATACTCAGCATATGATTTAGAGAAACTATATTTCTTCTTCTTTCATTTTATTCATAGATCTCTTTAAAGCACCAAGTTATTTAGTCATACCCGATGATATCCATCCGATCTAACCGCCACCCGATATGTCCGCCACTCGACTAAACCGCACAAGTAAGTGGTCGGAGATGGGTTGTATTTTGCCTTATACGGTTATTTTCGATTTTGATTTTTTAGGTCCGAACCCGCCCGAACCCGACCCGTGATCACCCCTATCATGGAGTATATTGAAGCTTAGAAATAATGTGATTTTCACCAGTGTTCTCCCGGATGCGTCAATCTTGTTGAACGATATCAAATATTTTGCTTGGCTTTCTAGTCGGTATGGCCGTAAAAAATTTCGGATTGGTGTTCAGACCCTTTGGGTTGTTTCAGAGGCATACTATAATTTTCTTTTTTTGTAAGGGATTGAGTACCCCTTTTACTCCTTTATAATACATCTTTGCTTATAAAAAAACAAACTTGCGATTTTAATTTGGTCCCCTTACCAAGTCAATGCACACGTGGCAAGTTTGGGGGCAAAATGCAAGTTTGTGAAAGTTAGGATGCCAAAATTGCTATTTTAAAAGTTAACGGGCAAAAATCGCAAGTTTGTAAAAGTTAGGGGGCGAAAAATACAATTTAGCCAAAACAAAAATAAATCCTCATGATTCAAATAATGATTCTATTCATAAGTTAGAAGGCTTTTTCATGATTCTCTTCACAAATTTTATTTTTGGCCTATCAGCATCATGGTTTTATTCACGAGTCAAAGACTGAAGCCATAATTCGAATCACGAGACTCAAAATCAGATTTTTCACAAACAAATTGTATCATTCAAATAATGAACCAGAGGGCAGTTTCATAATTCGAATCGTAGGTTCCAAAATCGAAAAATAACCTAATAAGACCATTTTCAAAATACCTAAGGAATGAAGTTACTTGAAGAAGAAGCAAGAGTTGGAAGAAATTACACAAAATGACAAAAATATAAGAAAAATCATATCTGAAGACATGTGCTACAATTAGGAAATTAAAATTAAAAAAAAATCTACATCTTTAATTTCACGGTGCCACGATGGGAAAATTGTGAAGGATCGTGGCACGATGGCGCACAAATTATTTAGAGCACAAGAAACTCGATAAATAGAGCTCCTAGCCACCACAATTCACATCATCTCAGAAAGCAAGCAACAAGTGAATTTGAGAGATCAAGGAGTACTCCAGGAAGGCAAAATCCCACCATTGGGATTAATTTTTTCAACACTTGATCGAGGTTACTTTTATGTAAATTTTTCTAAACTCTTTGTTATGATGATTACAAATATGAGTAGCTAAATTCCTTAGATTAGATTGAGTAGATGCATTCCCTTAGAATTATTTGATTCATGTAAATTGTTGTTATTCATTGCAATTCAGATTATTATTTAGTTATTACTATGCTTTAATTTATGTTATATTCATAGGTAAACGTATTTTATAGATTGTTTTCAAGAATTTAACTGGCTATAAGAGTAGCTTTTAAAACTCGATCTATGATAATTATTCAACTAACATAGTGATCCTTGAGACACTGGAGGTTGTGATGAAGTTAAAAGGAAATGTCATTTTTCTTGATTTCACCGAATTATCAACCACTAAATTAATATTTTCATAAAAATGCTGATACTATATATTTTAGTTGACTCATTACTACTTTAGGATTAGTTCGTCGTAATAATACGAGATTATCAAATAGGTCCAGGGGAAGGATTCGAAATAGGCTAACCATTTTTCTCAATATTTATCTTTTCAATATTTAAAATTACTTTTAATTTCAAAACAAAATGAAAAACTCCCGCCAATTTATGTTCGGTTAACTAATTCCTAAATTAACTTTAATTACTTTGTTACCCAATTTTTATGAAGACAAATCTTTATAAATATTATTACTTGACAATTATTACTTGACAATAAAGTTGTTACACTTGTCGATCTTCCATCAAAAATTTATATTATACACCAAATACATCAGTTAAGCTACAATATTTACATGAGTATTTCTTCTTATAAAAAGAAAGAACCCTGAGTATACAATATTTACTTGTGCGATGCACATGTAACACTAGTTAAGCTCAAGCCAATATATCACATGAAACTTTTCCTTTGCTTTCTTCTTCATCCATTGTATCACAAAGTGCTCTCCCTTTTGTCTCTGGCAAGAACACTCCAAATACACCACTAAAAGCTATAGCCAATCCAAACACCCCATAACAAAGAAACTTATATTCTCTACCAGCACCCACCAACAATGGACTAAAAACACCACCAAACACCACAGCAAGCCTAGCCATTGACAAAGCTGAATTCCTCACACAAGTTGGGAACAACTCAGTTGTAAAAATTAGGTAAATACCAAAAGAAGTGCAAGCACTAAAAAATGATATCAACTCAAACCAAATTTGCATCTTACTCCATATTTCCCCTTCCATAGTTGACATCACACTGAAAACACCACTAATTATACAAAACACAAGCAATGCAATTCTCCTTCTAAACTTGTCTATGAAGAAAAATATGACCAAAGAAGATGGTAGCTCACTTAATGCATTAAAAGTTACACTTAAGTAAAGATTAAAGGACAAGTTTCCAAGGCCTAGTGGCATACCATAATAGACAACTCCAACACCAAAACCTATTGCCATAACAAACAATAGTCTCCTTGATGACCATTTCTCTTGCAACAAAATCTTGAGGGCATAGAATAAATCCACATTCAAATTATTTTCTTCCTCATGTGAAGACAAATTGTTGATTGCTAAATTTAGGTTACTTTGAGTGATTGAGGTTATGTATTTTAGTGTAGCAATAGCTTCTTCTTTTTGTCCTCTTACTAAAAGCCATCTAGGTGATTCTTGAACGAATATTTTCACCAACATGCAATAGAAAAGTGTTGGAACTGATGTCAGCAAGTAAAGATTCCTCCATGAGGAAGCTTTGTTTACGTAAGCAATAGCTGGAAGTGATAAGAAGCCTATAGTGAAACAAAAGAAGCCAATGACACTAATCTTACCTCGCCAACGCTTTCCAACTAGCTCGGATGCCAATACAAGCGATGAAGTTCCGATGGTAGCGCGGCTAAATCCGGTTAAAAATTTGAGTGATGAGTAGATCCAAATGTTGGGAGAGAAGGTGGTGAGGAAAGAGGAGAGAGCCATCAAGAGAGTTGAGTAGAAGAGCATGTTTTTGCGACCAAGTGATGATGAGTCAGCAAGTGTGGACAAAAAAAGCCCACCAACTAAGCAACCCACAAAGAACATTGAAGCCGGAAGGCCCGTGATGATAGAGTTCTCACACTCCAAAGCCCATTCCGATATCATAGAGGCTTGTGCCGGCCCATCCCAAGCCCATGAGCCTTTAGGAAGGTTGCACATATCATTAAATGATGTGGCTGAGTAGCAATCATTCGAAATATTGACCGTTGGACCAAATTGTAAGTTGGATCTAACATCTGCAATTTGGTTTAAATTTTGGTATTCGCCGGTGCAGTGCCATGATGGCATTGCATCGGTGAAAACAGTAATGAATGTTTGTTGAGCATCAAAGATCCAAGCAAAGGAGACAAGAAGAGCTTGGAGTAATTGACTCCAATTGAATTCACCTATGCACTTTTCTATTGTGGAACCAAGAGAAGGAAGGTGTTCATTTGTTTGTGTTGTTGTATCACAAGGAGCAGTGTTGTTGGTTTGGCTAAGAAGAGGAGTTGGATCCGCCATATAGTGAATTTAATTATATATATTTTTATACAACTCTTGCTTTATTAATGATGAGTTTGAAGAGGGAGTTATATAGCTATATATTATTGGGGAAAATGCATGCATTGCTAGAGTCCTCTAGATTTTTGGTTGTTGTAATTTGGTTAACATTAAAATAACACCCTCGTGTCCAATATCTTTTTTTTTTGGATAATTAATACTATATGATATATCTATTCATTTATTTGTATCCTCTTGTCCATATAAATAGAGATATAACGGTAAAAATAAATATATAAAAAAGGATATATTATTATTTATTTTTTTTGAAACAGGGATATATTATTAATTTATTCTTCCACTTGTTCTCTTATTTTATAACGATTCATCCACTTGTTCTCTGTTCTTAACTTTGTCCAGCACACAGACAGGGAGGATCATTAACGGACGGGTAAGTGCGCCACAACATCTCTTGGATACTTCTGTCCAAAAAACAAATCTCTTGGATACTATATTAGTGGTATAATAATATGATTGTTTTTGGCTAAAATTTCCACCCTTAAAATCGATAAATAAAATAATTGGAACTCACAGTCTCTTCTCTTGCATATATATATATATATATATATATATATATATATATATATATATATAATGTTTTATCAGTTGAACTAAAAATAATATTAGGCGTACATTTTTATAATAATTGTATATGTTTTAATGGATAAAGAGATTTTTTTTTTCAACACAAGTTCGTTTGTTTAATTCCTTATAGCTAGAGCTGTAAAAATGGGCCGGGATATCGGGCCGGCCCATTAGCCCTATAGTTTTATACAGACTGAGCCGGGCTCCAAAAAAATGTATTTTTGACCTAATTGGGTTGGGCCCCAGGCCTATTTTTTAATGGACCATCACGGGCTTTTGGGCCGGCCCCTTAAAAAATTAAAAAAAAAATCTAAAAATAAGGAATTTTAGTTAGCATAAAAGCTTTAGATAAAATAAGTAACAAAAGATGAGATTTGTTAGATAAAAATATACAAATTTGTTATGATTATCTTTATTTGAAAAAAAAATAAATTTGTTATGATTACCTTTACTTGAAAAAAAAATAATAACAACTAGTTTGTGTAGATATATATATATATAGCACATATGTAGTTTTATTGTCCACTGAATTAAAAAAAAAATATGAAAATTTGTTGGGCCGGCCCACCGGGCCATGTAAGCCCTTGCTTATCGGGTCGGGCTAGGTGGGCTGGGCATTAATGGGTCGGCCCACTTAAGCCCCTTTATATGTCTTAGCCCTCTGGGCCAGGCTGGCCCCTTTGACAGCTCTACTTATAGCCCCTTTTTTTATTTTTAAGGTATTTTTATTTAAATAAATTGATTTGGCATGTCCAGAACAAGGTATTTAATATAAAAACATTGGTTACTAGACCAGATTTATGTCTATCATTTGATACAATTTTATATACACACATATTATCAACTACCGAGTAATAAGTTATATTATATTAATATTATTTTATTTTTCTACTATTTTTATATATAAATTATTTTTTGGTCAAATATAAATTATAATTTTTTGACACTCACAATAAAATCATTCAAGATTCATAGCTGAAGACAGCTATTGATAAACAAAAGGTTTTTGCTTAAGCTAATCTTTTATGACATGGCAAAGTGTCATATTTTAACAAATACTTATTTTACTTTGTAAAAAAAAATTGTTTTGAGGATATTTGTTATTTTGTACTGCTAGTTCTGCCATATTTTATGTTGTTTTGTCTTGTATTGTATGTTTAGTATTTACTTTTTAACAGATCAAACATATCCATAGAGGTTTGTTTTAGACAATTTAAAATTAAAAGATGTGAAAATAAGTTAGATTGGCTAATATAGGTCTAACTCACTGAATCATAATATGATATTATCTTAAAATTTAAGTTAGGTTGAACTCAACACTATAAAATTGACTTGTAATATGAGAATTATTTCTACAAATTCGATGTGAAACTCTTAACAAAAAGCTTTTTTTTTTTTTTAAAGTTACTTAGCTAAAAACATCAGACCACATACCATAAAATTATATATATAATTTTGCATTGTGGATAAAATTATAATTAAGTTTACCAATCTTTTTCCATACTTTTTATGTAAATTAATTAAGGGATTTTCCGTGCGCAATTGCATTGAATATAATTGAAAAATAGAAGAATTTTTTTGAAAAAACTAAAATAAAAGTTGATATACTTTATAGAGATCAAAAATATATTTAACCTAAAGACCCGTTTGGTGGCTAGTGACAAGTATATATAAAGCAGAATAATGATATGATAAATATAATTAGCATGAGAGTTATCATAACATGTAATTGATGCACAAAGAATAACAAACATTATAAACTATGATATCATATTTTTTTATACATATACATATACCTCATAATAACATATATCTAAATTATTTTGTAATACTAAATTTTTTTTTAAAAAAATTAAATAAGTAATCAAATAATTTTATATAATTCTAAATCAAAAGCATAGGCAGACAAGCAAGTTACAAAATTTATAAAATAACTCAATTATATATGTTATATAAGTTAAATAAATATATGATATATCTTATATGTAAATTTTGAATTAGTAGAATTTTGATTTTTTAGATTATCTATCTTATATGTAAATTTTGAATTAGTAGAATTTTTATTTTTTAGATTATCTAAATTACAAAATTATCCTTGTGAGAAAACCGTACATATATTTAAAAATTAATTATTTTATTTTTTATTTAATATCAAAAATTTTATTATTTATATTTTATCATTTATATATTTTGTTAATTATCATTTTTTTATTTGTAATTATATTTTACAAAATAATATCAAATTTAGGATAAATATTTTAACTAAAGAGAAATAATATTGTTCTGAACAAGACTTTTGGACTTAATCAAACCCAATGTCACATCCATCGCCCCAATGCCACATCTATTGTCCTATATATACAACCTTCACAAACCTCACAAGGTATATGCATTATTTTAACCTCTACCTCAAGCTTATACTAACTTGGTCGTCAGAGCGTTATCTGCAGGTACCCCCCCCCCCCCCCCCCCCGTTTTTGCATTGTCGGTCATCTCAATGCTCGGAATCCGACCTCCAGCTCGGAGCATTTCTTCCACAGATCCACCAATGTGAGTTCTCTAGCTCTTTTTTTTATCTCTTCAGATAAAACTTGAGTTCTGTTGCAAACAAATATGATAAATTAAATTTGGGTTTGTCTAACATGTGCAATGTTGCACATGTTAAGATAACTAAAAGTATCAACTTGTTATTAAAAAACAATAATTATTTAATAAAATATTATACATTTAATATAAAATGCACAAGTTCCAATACAAATTTACTATTTTAAACTTTTTAACATGTGCAAATTTGCACATGATAGAAAAACTCATTAAATTTTATGATTAACTTATCTTACTGCTTCATCAAATATTAGATTGTGACAGAATATGATACAATTATTATATTTTGGCTCTGTTTGGGAAGACAAATAAGCTAGCTTTTAGCTTATATAAGCTGTGTTTGGTAACGGTTTTATAAAAAGAGCTTATAGTTTATTTTTCAAACGCTATTTCAAGTAGCTTATGAGATTATAGTTTATTTTCTTTTCTTCCAATTTTACCTCTATCATCTTACTTAAAAAATATTAAGTATTAATTAACATATCTTTTTGATGTCATTTGATATTTATAAATTAGTTCAACCGCTACAAATTATATCAGCTTGCTTATTTGCTATAAGCTAAAAGCTAGTTTATATAAAATATCTGATATCAGTTCATCCATCCATTATAAGCTAGAGTTTATTAGTTATCCTCTATTTTTTACCAAACAGAGCATTCGTCTATCTTTGTCTCTTATTATTCGCACCCAAGAGTAAAAGTTAACCATCTTTTTAAGTACTTAAATCATAAAAGGGATCTTTTTGACCCAAATTATATGCGTTCCAAGCTTTATTTCCTGTTTTTGTTTTCACATATGATCAAATGTGAATACAGCCTTTTGGTTTTGGCCATGTTTTTCATGTAAACTAAATGCGCATATAGTATTCGCCTTGTTCACCAAAAATAAGAAGGATATACTCTAACACAAGATTTAAATTATCATCATGATTTCCTTACACTCAAAAAAATAAAACATGACTTCCATCTGCAGTGGCGGAGCCACACTTAACAACTGAAATCCAACGGTACCGAACTGAGCTTAAGAAAAAAATTGTACATATATTACTATCTCCTATCCTTTTTTATACGGAATAATTTGAAAAATCGCATATACCAAATGAAGTACATTGTAAATAATTCTTTTCATTTAATATTTTTATAAATTTAAAGTTATTTCATATATATCCCTCTTTACTTACTCTTAACTTACTTATTTTTAATATTCGTTTGATCTGATGTTAACGGCTCAGATAAAAATCTGCGTGTAATAGTTACTGCAAGGAATTAACATCCATGAGAGACAATATTAACAATGAGTTGATTATTCAAATATTTCAAAACATAAAATTATGTAAAAGCTAGAAAATTAAAATGGTAAAAATAATGCAATTAACAAATAAAAAGTAGAATTTTTTAGCGTAAACCAAATATCCGCTTTGCACAATTACATAGACTAATCTCTAAGTTCTATGTTTAGAAGTCCTAACTCAACTGACAAATGCCAAAATTGCTAAACGAACGTCATGACCCGTGTTCAAACCCGGGACCTCACAGTTGTGTGTGAGTTTAATTTTAGTGGATTACCACTTCATCTAAGACAAAAAAAAATCTCTAAGTTATATAAATCTAAAAGTTTTAAGGACGCTACATGATTTTTTTTACATATTACTAGTATTAATTAAAATTTTGAAAGTTGAAAATCCCTTTACAAGAATTGTGGAAACGGCTGTCGTCCATCTGTGATCTATACTAATATATAAAGGGGATACAAATTTTTGGATGGCTTATTCATTATTCCTATTTTACCCTTAAAAAATAACTTCCACATAAAAATAGATTTTCAATTTTTTTAGTAAATAATATTTTTTTTCTTCTCAATAACTAAGCACAACTTCCACATAAAAGTAGGTTTTTAGTTTTTTTATAGTAAAAAAAAAAAAAAGATGTTACATAGTTATCAATATTAACTAAGTCCAATAAAAAAAGGAGATTAAGTAGTTATTTATATTTGTACAGTAGAGAATATCAATCACAAAAAAGAAGAAGAAAATTTCGGCCAGTTGCAATAATGTGAATTGAAGAATTATTTAATGTTATTTCGGTAGTCATTTCAAATTAACAAACAGCTTGGAAAAGTTGTACCGTTGAATTGAAGATCAATATGTGCCAATGTAGTAGTTGGATAATTGACGGAAACAGCGTCTCTTTGATTTTGTTTTTGTTATAGAATCTCTTATAATAATATATGCCAAACCATTTACTGTTCCGTCCATAATCATGAAAAATCCTAGTGAGCTCCCCTAAATTGAATTGTCTTGTATAGAATTTTTAGTAGGAACTTTTGTTTAACTTTGAATTAGTAAAAGAAATCCTGAAAACAAGGGAATTAATAAACAAAGAATAGTAATAAAATGCTAGTGGTCTTATCAAAAACAAAAGAAAAAGGGAGTAATTTCTTAGATTTGGGCCTAATTATTTTTACAAAATCGGTTTGTAAAGTGAGGATTGCCTCTTGTACTTATAAACACACATTTATGTCATCTTGTAACCGGTGTGAGACTTCTTAGCAAACCCTCTCACGCCCAGCATTATTGGGCTTGATACGTGGATATAAACGGTGGGTGACGCCCGATAACGGAAACCTGATAACAGGTGGCCCAATAGATCATAGAGAGGCTCTGATACCATCTTAGATTTGGGTCTAACTCATCCTTACAAAACCCGCTTGTAAGGTGAGGATTGCCTCTGTTACTTATAAACACACATTCAGGTCATCTCGCAACCGATGTGGGATTTCTTAACATGTCAAATAACTCATTATCCCAAAAACTTAAGTTGTTAGGATAGACAACATCAATAGTTTTATATTATTTCTAACACACCCCCTCACGCAAGAGCTCATTTGGACTTTAATCTTGGATAATGCATAGGCACATCTACCATATGCTTAAATTCCACTTTTTAATTAGAAAGTGAGGGAAGCGGGGATCGAACTTTAGACTATTTAGTCATAGAAGCTCTGATATCATGTCAAATAACTAATCATCCCAAAAGCTTAAGTTGTTAGAATAGACCATATCAATAATTTTATATTATTTCTAACATAATTTTTTTCAGTACACTTATTTTTCCAAAACATGTCTCATAATACATAGATATATATTCAACATCTCCTTTATTTATAGTTTATATTATATCCATTTGGACAAATATACGTATAACTACTAAATTTCTCTGGGTAAATTTTGTTCTCCACTTAATAATATATTAATTCTCTTGGAACTTCTCTTGGAACTTTTAATAATTTTATCTTACCAAAAATAATTAAAATAATTCATGCAGATAACATTTACCAATCAATCATATTAAAGCTCTATGTATATTAAGTCGTTAATAGAAATAATAATTGTCAATCTCTATGTAAAAAAAGCAGGTGAACACTTCGGTACACATATTATGTGGCGGTGTACCGGTACATTACTGATATGTATTATTATGATTGGTTTACATAAAGGGAAATTTTTTGGTAATTGTTGACATGGTTAACAAATGACAAGTAATAAATGCAGATTTCATTTCTTTTATTGATTTTCTATTTTAAACGCTACCTTTTAATATTTGCAAATGTATCCTTGGCATAAATATAACCATCAATAATGTTCCACAATAAATCAAAGCATCAATCAAATCTTTTAACCTAGTTTTTTTTTTCTTTTAACAAGATTCAAATAGTTTTTTTGGTAGAAAAATATTGTAATTTATAAATTATTAAAATGTGAATCCTAAATTTTTTTACCGTTTGATTAAAATATTCACCCTTATAGCACCAAAAATAAAATATTGTTCGCCCTTATGGATCCTTCAAATATTTTAATTTTTTTTTTTTTTGTACTCTTCAAATATTTTAATTTTTAAGTTAATAAAATGTGTATCCTTATGTAGCCTTCAAACTTATTTTTTAAATATTATTAGTTTAAAAATTTTAAATTTTTTTTACCATTTAACCATAAATTTTTTATTTTATTTTTTACATTTTTTTAAAAGAAAACATAGCAGCTTTTGCTAGGAGTGTCATCTTTGACGTAAAGGAACATTCTCCTTCCTCCATTTAGTGGCGATTTGAATAGAAGAAAATACACCGTATTTTGTTGTGTGAATTTGCAAGAATGATACATGACTATATATAGAAGGGTTATATTTTTGAAGAACATCAAAATCGAAAGATTTTATCAATTTTAATTTAGAGAGGTAGTATTTTTGAAGAAATCAAAGTAGAAAGATCTTGTTGATTTCTGTTTACAAGAGAATTATTTTTGAAGAAAATCGAAGTTGGAGATCTTGTTGATTTTTGTTTAGAAGAGTAGTATTTTTGAAGAAAATCAAGTTGAAAGATCGTGTTTTCCAACTCACTGTGCGCGACGGCGGAATTAGGTTAGGGAAGATTCAGTGTATGCTCAATTTTTTTTATTAACAATATAAAATAAAAGATTAATTTAAAATAATATCAAACAATTTCAATTAACAAAAGGATCGCTAGTCTTGTTGGTATGTTGTATGCTTTGTTAAAGGTCATGGGTTCAACTCTCTAATGTGTAAATTTTTATATTTTACATTTTTTTTAATAAATTTTTAATATTTACAAAATGATTTTTTAAGGACAAGTTTGAATTAACTTATTTTTGAACTTATAAAAAATAACTTATGCAAGTAAATAATGAATAAATCTCATGGATTAATTTTTATATTTTACCTTTTTTTTAATAAATTTCTAATCTTTACACAATGATCTTTTAAGGGCATGTTTGGATTAACTTATTTTTGAACTTATAAAAAATAACTTATGCATGTATATAATGATTAAATATTAACTAATTGAACTAACAGTTACTGAATAATCCTTCACGAACCAAATTCTATTTTTTTTAGCTTATACTTATCCAAACAATTAACTTATTTCTGATAATCTAATGGTAACTGAACTTTTTAATTAAGAATCTTAATTCCTATGAAAGGACAATTAAGTTTCAAATAATTCTACCGATCGTGATTTCTTAAAACAATAGTTTTCCTGATTATGACAAAGGAAACCAAATTTTCTCTCAAACAATTCAATACCACTTAATTGGAATGACGCACATACTCAAAAACCTAGTTATCATAAACGAATTACCAAGTCTCTACCAATTCTCCCGATAAGAACCAAGGAAATAAATTGAGCAAATTAAATAGAAAACACTTTACAGTTTAAATGTCGACAATCTAACAGTTCAACGTCAACTAATTAGATTAATTACGACTATGAGAATCAACTAATTTTCTCAATTGTGACTATGAGAATCAATTCATCTCGGTTATTCTACTTTACTTGACCTAATTGGAATAATAAACACTTAAGAAGCTGAATTTCAACAGTCTAATGGTTCAATCTAATTATTATGAAATTATTGTTAACTCACAAACCAACTAGATTGAAATGGATTAAGAAGATCAAATATCCTCAGTCTAACTGTTCAACTTGACCAAATTAAAATGAGAAACACTTAAGAATTCAAATTTCGACAATCAAACAGTTAAGTCTGAACTCACTATATTAAATATGAAACCAGTTCATAAGAAAACCTAGTTAAATCTCAAGTAATAATGTCAATTGTGACTAAAGAAATCAAAATTTCTAGATCAAACCCAAATAATGCTCTATACATATTTGCAAAATAATCATAAATACACATCAACTTAATAACATGACTAAAATTGCTGCATAAAAATTTAGTACGAATGAAAAAACTTAAGAAGATGGAAAATTAAATTTAGTACTTTTGCAGAGATAAATCACTTATTTAACTCTATAAAATATTACGAATCACTAAAAATTAACAATATTATGATAAAATATATACACATATTAAAATTTTTTTTTTTTTTAAAATGTACAAAAAAATCAATTTATGGTTAAATGGTAAATAAATTTTAAACTTTTTAAATAATAATATTTAAAAAATAAATTTGAAGGATACATAATGATACACATTTTATTAACTTAAAAATTAAAATATTTGAAGAGTACAAAAAAAAAAAAGAAACGAATTAAAATATTTGAAGGATCCATAAGGGCGAACAATATTTTATTTTTGGTGCTATAAGGGTGAATATTTTAATCAAACGGTAAAAAATTTTAGGATTCACATTTTAATAATTTATGAATTACAATATTTTTCTACCAAAAAACTATTTGAATCTTGTTAAAAGAAAAAAAAAAACTAGTTTAAAAGATTTGATTGATGCTTTGATTTATTGTGGAACATTATTGATGGTTATATTTATGTCAATGATACATTTGCAAATATTAAAAAGTAGCGTTTAAAATAGAAAATCAATAAAAGAAACAAAATCTGCATTTATTACTTATCATTTGTTAACCATGCCAACAATGTACCGATACAATGCCACATAATATGTGTACCAAAGAATTTCCCAAAAAAGCAAAGAAGCTAAAAAATATATCGATAGTATCTTAAAATAGTGAAATCAAAGAAACCGAACAATTCTCACTTGTATTGTATCCAAGCCACGGATTGGAGATGATATCCATGTTTCTTAGTTGTTTTTAATTCTATTGATAATGATAATTTTAGTGGCGGCAAAAGTGTTCATATAATAATCATATGGATTATCTAATAATTAATGCTCATTGTATCATTGTTCTGCTAGTTTCTTTTTTCGTTTGCCAAATTTTGCGCTAATAGTAATTCTATGAACTTTTTTCGTTTGTAAATGAATAATTGTTATACACAACCATCAACAAACTTGGTAAAACTGATTAACTGAGTTTGAATACAAGAAATTCCAACAAAGAAAAAATAAGATAGATTTAAGTTGTGCATTGATTTGCCAAACAACATTTGTTTTGCCTTTTATGAAAGCTTTTGAATTTTAACTGTGTGTTTGGTAATAGAAATTTGTTAGTTTATGTTGAGAGATAATCCATTGTTGGTTAGTTAGTTTGTTAAACCACATGGAGTTAGTTATGTAACCATGCGTGTTAGTTAAAGTAGCTATAGTTAGTTACTTGTCATGCAAGGTATTGCATTTGTAAACTCTATAAATTGCACTTGTGTGAATAATAAAGATCAACCATTATTGATCCATTTTAATCTCTTAATTCTCTCCCTTAATCTCACAATCAAACTCTAACAAGTGGTATCTAGAGCCCTTTTGGTTCGATCTTAGCATTCTTCATCACCTTCATCTTCAAATTTTGTTTCAAGAACCCATCTTTCTGTTTTCTTTTCTCACATATTTATCATCATGAACCCATCAAACAACTCTTTTCCATCAAATCTTCCAATTTTAGATAATAAAAATTGGGATCAGTGGTGTATTCGCATGAATGTGATCTTTGGATTCCAAGAAGTTGAAGACTTGGTTGTAAATGGATATGAAGCACTTGCAGAGAATGCTACAGAGGCACAACAAACAACTTTCAAAGAGGCAAAGAAGAAAGATTGTAAGGCTTTGTTTTTGATTCATCAGTGTGTGGATTCAGCAAATTTTGAAAAGATTTCTTCTGCAACAAGTTCTAAGCAAGCATGGGAGATACTCAATAATGCACATGGAGGTGGTGATAAGGTGAAAAAGGTTAGGCTTCAGGCACTTAGAAGACAATATGAGTTGTTAGGCATGATGGACAAGGAGTCCATTGGTGATTTCTTCACAAGGTTGCAGACACTAGATAATACAATGAAGAATCTAGGAGAACAGATTTCAGATCAGCAGATAATTGAGAAGGTTTTGAGGACTTTAAACCCTCAATTTGATCACATTGTGGTGTTAATTGAAGAATCAAAAGACCTGTCAACAATGTCAGTGAATGAGCTTCAAAGTTCACTTGAGGCACATGAACAAAGATTGAAGGAGAGAAAAGAAACAAAGAATCAGCAAGAACAAGCTCTTTATGTGAAGAATGGTGGAAAGAATGGTAAGGACAAAGGTAAATGGAAGAATGATAAATACAAGGGAAAGAATGAGTCAAGTTATGATCAAGATTATCATAATGGTGATCACAGTCGAGCTGATTCATCAACTAAAGGTAAAGATGGTTATGGAAAGAACAAGAATCAAAGCAAGAAGGATAAAAGCAAGATTCAGTGCTTTTGTTGTAACAAATGGGGTCACTATGCTTCAGAATGTCAGAACAAAGGGAAGAAGAAGCAAGACAATGAAGCACATCATGCCAGGCACAATGATTCAGACTCTGATGGTGTTCTCCTCATGGTAACCACTAATACTGCTGATGATCATTCTAAATTGTGGTATCTTGACACAGGGTGCTCCAATCATATGACTGGACACAGAGAATGGCTTTTGGAATTTGATGAGAAATTCAAAAGCACAGTCAAATTTGCAGACAATAGCACAGTTTCAGTTGAAGGAAAGGGCAAAGTTATGGTTCAAAGGAAGAATGGAAATCATGCTTTTGTCACTGATGTGCTATATATGCCAACAATGAAGCACAATTTGCTAAGTCTTGGCCAATTAATTGAGAAAGGGTTTGCACTGTCAACAAGAGATAAGTATATTGAAGTGCATGATCCAAACAGCAAATTAGTGTTACAAGCACCACTATCAAAGAATAGGACATTCAAAGTCAATTTGCAAGAATCAGAAATACAGTGTTTTTCAAGTTTGATCACTGAAGATAAGAGGTGGTTATGGCATTACAGGTATGGACATTTAAACTTCAAAAGTTTAAATCATTTTAGTAGTAAAAACATGGTTATAGGCTTGCCATTGATTCACACACAAGACAAGCTATGTGAAGGTTGCTTTGCTAGCAAGCAACCCATAAATTCTTTCAAAAATGCAGTATTTCCAAGATCAAAACAAGCCTTACATGTAGTCCATTCTGATGTATGTGGCCCAATTGAGACTTCAACTCTAGGAGGTAACAGATACTTCATGACTTGTGTTGATGAATTCACTAGAAAAGTATGGATATCTGTTAAAAGAGAAGAGTGAAGTATTCTCTGCATTCAAATTTTTTTGTGCTGTAGCAGAAAGACGGTGTGAGCATCATTTGAAAATACTTAGAACAGATGGTAGTGGAGAGTATAATTCAAATGATTTCAAAAATTACTGTGCAGAAAAGGCGATTATTCATGAGGTTACAGCTCCTTATACTCCTCAACACAATGGTTTGGCTGAGAGGAGAAATAGGACTCTACTCATTACTCAACATGGCAAGGTGTATGCTCAAAGGCAAAGATTTGCCTAAGAGTCTATGGGGTGAGGCTGTTAACACAACTGCTTATGTGTTAAACAGGTGTCTGATGACAGGAATTTCTACGGTATTTTTAGTATTATTATTAGTAGTAAAATGACCAAGACAAGCCCAAATACGAAGGAAAACCTACAAAAGCAAGAAAAAGCATCAAGACAGAGTCCAAGATGCAAAAAGACAAGAAAAAGCCCAAAAAGTGAAGAAAATCAGCATTCCATCGCAGTACGATGGCTCCCATCGTGCCACGATGGGAACCGCTTGTTCGCCAAGAAATCAAGAGCAATAAATCTGAAGAAAATCTTCTCATCGCAGCACGATGCATCATATAGAAGCACGATGACATAACTTGGCGCCCAAGTTGATGAAATGCACAGGATCAGTTATAAAATTGAACTGAATCTTCACATTGCACTGCGATGAGCTTATCGCAGTACGATGCCTTGCTGAGGCCCATTAAAATTTAAATATGTAGTCTTTATTATTTATGCCTTAGGTTGTGGTGGAGAAGATGAACTCCCCAATGAATATTTGGAGTCTGTGATTGAGTCTAAGTTATAATAAATGATATTTAGTAATTGTGTTTATTATTTACTTTCGCGCACTTTAATAACGTATCTCGTAATCTAGCCGGATAAGCGGGAGCACCCATAGAATTGATATTAGGTTTTGACTTGATATGGTCCGAAACTCGTAGTAAATAATGCTAGGTGTATAGAGACGGTAACATCCTGAACTAGTCGTGAACTGAGCGGTTAGAGGAGGAATCATGCACTAGGTGTGATCTGAGCCCTTAGAAGATGAACAGCCTGATACTAGGACCTAGAGGTTAATTGGTGAAGAGCATAATGCATGTTTATAAACAACTCACTTAGTAATTAGGGTATGTGACACATCGAGGTTAGGCTCTCATAGGTACCTTAGTTGTTAATGTAGGGAAACGTTAATAAACATAGTGTAAAAGTAAGGTATTACTACAACAAGGATAATTCACCGCCGAACATAATCTAAGTAACTATGTTATACACCGGTCATGCCAAATATGAAGAAGGGAGGGAGTCCAACCACCATACCTATTATATTTATACATTCTGCAAAGCATTACGCTATTTTTATAAAACCTTTTCCAAAAACCAAAGCGAAGGCAAACTATCACAAACTTAAAAAACGCTAGTGAAGCTTCGGCACGATCCTTGTGGATACGAACTCATTCTATACACTAGAGTGTGAATTATTACTCGACGACAGACTGATGCACTTGCCAGACCCTAGTCAGTGTCCTACAAAGAAATTGAAAGATACAACACCAGAAGAGCTATGGACAGGTCACAAACCCAGTGTGAAACATCCAAGGATATTTGGTTCAATATGTTTTAGACACATTCCTGGTGAAAAGAAAAGAAAAATAGATGATAAGAGTGAGAAACTTATCCTAGTTGGCTATGATGCAACTGGTGCTTAAAAGATGTATAATCCAAGAAATCAGAAAATAGTCATAAGCGGGATGTCATTGTTGATGAAAAATCACAATGGAAATGGGAATCAGATATCAACAAGCAAGTAATAGTCAATTTAGATGATATAACTAGCACTGCAGCAGTTCAGCCAGTGGTTGATCACAATGATGGTGTTAATCATGTGGAAGACATGAACATTTCAAGTGATGATGATGATGATAGAATTGTGAGAAAATCAACCAGAACAAGATTTCCCTCAGTAAGGCTTGCTGATCATGAAACTATCACTGATGATGTAGTTAATGATGATGGAGATTTGGTTCACTTAGCATTTATGGCAGACACTGAACCAGTCAACTGGCATGAAGCAGTAGAAGATTCAAATTGGAGAAATGCAATGAATGAGGAGATTAAGTCCATAGAAAAGAACAACACATGGAGGTTAGTTGAACTTCCACCTCATAAAAAGCCAATTAGTGTCAAATGGATATTCAAAATAAAGAAAAATCCAGATGGGAGTATTCTAAAGCATAAAGCAAGGCTGGTTGCAAGAGGTTTTCTTCAGCAACAAGGAATTGATTATAGTGAAGTATATGCCCCTGTAGCAAGAATGGAGACTATCAGATTAGTCATTGCAATTGCCAGCTCAATGAACCGGTCATTATTTCACATGGATGTAAAGTCTGCATTTTTGAATGGTCCATTAGAAGAAGAAGTATATGTGTCTCAACCACCTGGCTTTGAGGTTCAAACAGAGAAACACAAAGTATATAAGCTTCAAAAAGCTTTATATGGCCTTAAACAAGCTCCAAGAGCTTGAAATAAGAGGATTGATCAATTTCTGCATAATGAAGGATTTGTGAAGTGCAGTGTAGAATTTGGTGTATACATGAAGGGAAGTGATATTTCAAATGCTTTGCTGATCTGTCTATATTTAGATGATTTGTTGATCACAGGTAGCAATCATAAAAGCATTGAGAAATTCAAGGGAAGATTGAAAGATGAGTTTGAGATGAGTTATAACGCCCCAACTAAAATATCTAGAATATTTAGTCAAGACATACATAATTGAAATCTGAGTACCTTAATATTACAGAATAATTCATCCCTTAACAAAATTTACAGCGGAAAGGAACTAACGAAAATAAAACAGATTAAAACGAAACAAGGAAGAAGAGTAATCTTCTCGTCCAATGATCTAAGCTCAGCCTCAATCATCAAATCCCACCTGGTCCTTGCATTGATCAACCTGTCTAACTGCAATCAAAAGTGGGGGGGTGAGACAGTCACTTCGTCTCAGTGGTTCCATTTACCTAAGTGTTAGAATCTTAACTAACCTGTCCTGTCAGTTGATCATATCTTGAGTAAAGTCTTTTACATAACTTAATATAATAATAAAGCAATAGTGTGTCACACAATTATTATCTTGGTCATTTTATCCTTCAAAGGTCACTCCGGGGTAAGCCGATCCTGAAGCGCCTGACACTGCGTAATGACGATAATAATGTACGTCGGATTCCGCCTTGGGCTTACAATTCTTAACTTAACTTGTTGCAGGATTCATCATATGGAACCAATCAAAGCAACTGGCATAAAGTCTCTAATGGACTCAGTCGAAGCCATTTCATCATACTTTAGTGATTCAGGATTAAACACTATTTGATCAACCGTACTAAGTTAATAAATACTTACATTAGATTTTCTAACTTTCCAATTTCTAACAACTTAATATTAACATTCTTATGATTGATACAGAGGCCAAGATTATAGCTAAAATCATATTTAATAATTGATAGGTAATGTTGTATGCTTTGCAGATCAAATAGGCCTGAAAATAAGAGTTTTTGCAGTACAAAGTTTGGTAAATCGATTTACCAGGAAGGGTAAATCGATTTACCCTGTTAGAAATTTCAGATTTTGTTCTTTACAGAGTGCAGGTAAATCGATTTACCTGCAGGGTAAATCGATTTACCCTGTTAAAAATGGGATATTTCTCAAATCAGGTTTCCAAACACAGAGGGTTTCATAGCCTATCATCTCCAATTCATATAACAGTCCATAGCAACTATCAAACATGAATCTAACACATAATATAGCACATACATATTTATTGAATCAATCAATTGATAATAAATCTATAGACCTAATGTTCTCATGCAATTGGTTAGTGAATTGGAGAAAATCTAGTTTGTGCTAGCTTAGGGAACCCACCTTATATCAAAGAGTGAGCTTGGACTTGAGAGCTTGGCACTACCAACTTTAATTCTGCGAGCAATCCTTTACACTCTACTGTTCTAGCTTATTCCAATTTAGTCTTACTCCCATCAAATTCAGTTTGACCTTCTTTCTTAATTTCTCACGAACAGTATCAATATTGTGAAGGAATTTCCAATGATGACATGATGAAGCAAGTTGGTTTGTGAGTAGTTGAATATCATGCACAGCCCCTCAAACATCCAAGATTAACCTCAATTCAAAACCTAAAACTTATTGTTACAAGGAATTTTACACATGCAAAGGTCTCAATTAGGAAAATAGGAAGTAATTGCAAAAACCCTTGTTCTAAAAAAAAAAATGAAAGTTTCAGCCAAGAGGAAGAAATTGAAGGAAGATGAGATTGTTCTTCTTACCTTAGTTCCAGTACACGAATTTGGATAGGAATTTGCACATGAAAAGCTTCATTATACGAAAAATGGTGAAGTTAGATCTTTGGACAAGAGGAGGAGAAAATCAGAACAGTTGGCAACAAAGATAGGCTCCAAAGAAGAGAAGTTGAAGTAATAGGCACATGCAAGCTTGGATGAAGGTTTAAAAATGGTGATTTGGGTTGTTGTTGTTGTTGTTGACCGAGAAAGAAGAGAAGGAGGGAGCTCTGCGGTTTTTTTTTTCTTTCAAGGAGGAAAGGGATGATTAGTGATTATTGGTTCTTTCTATTCTTGTATGTTTACTTACTCTTCCATACAAATGTACAACTATGCCCTTCATCTTTACACCAATTTACAAGCCTCCTATATTAAAATAATCCACCTATTTACTCAAAGACTTGTCTACATTTTTTTTTCTTAATAGTCTCTAGTTAGCACTATTATTATTAATTGAGTTGGGTTGTTACATGAGTGATCTGGGCAGACTCAATTACTTTCTAGGTTTGGAATTTCTCTATGGATCAAATGGAATTGTGCTACATCAAAGTAAGTACATTGCAGATGTACTAAAGAGGTTTCACATGGAGAGTTGCAATGAAGCTGAAACTCCAATGGAAGCAAATTTAAAACTGTCAAAAAATGAGAATGAACAAGCAGTTGATGCTACTCTATTCAAGAAAGTTGTAGGCGGCTTAAGGTTCATATGCAACACAAGACCAGATATCAATTATGTTGTAGGATCTGTGAGTAGATTTATGAGAAATCCTAAAGCATCACATATGATAGCAGCCAAGAGAATACTAAGGTATTTGAAAGACACTCAGGATTTTGGTCTTGTCTTTCCCAAAAGCAAGATGGAATCAGAAATTGAATTAGAAGGGTTTTCTGACTTTGATTGGTGTGGAGACGAAGATGATAGAAGAAGCACATCAGGGTACTGGTTCAGATTCAGAAACTCACCAATTTCCTGGTCTTCAAAGAAACAAAGCATTGTTGCATTGTCTAGTTGTGAGGCAGAATATGTTGCAGCAGCACAAGCAACATTTCAAGCAGTATGGCTTGAGTCTCTACTTGATGAGTTGAAGATCAGAT
This sequence comes from Trifolium repens, assembly GCA_030408175.1. Taxonomy (NCBI): domain Eukaryota; kingdom Viridiplantae; phylum Streptophyta; class Magnoliopsida; order Fabales; family Fabaceae; genus Trifolium; species Trifolium repens. Next base: position 13,581,008 of record CP125850.1, read on the forward strand.
ATGTGAAACCTATGAGGCTCAATGTGGACAACAAATCAGCTATAAGCTTGGCCAGAAATCCAATTGCACATGGAAGGTCAAAGCATATTGAAACCAAATATCACTTCCTATGAGATCAAGTTAGCAAAGAAAAGCTAACTGTTGAACATTGCAGCACTAATGTTCAAATTGCAGATATCTTAACTAAACCCTTGAAAGCTGACAGATTCAAGGAGTTAAGAAAGCTTGTAGGGTGATGAAAGGAATTTCTATGGTATTTTTAGTGTTAGTATTAGTAATAAAATGACCAAGACATGCCCAAATACAAAGGAAAACCTACAAAAGCAGGAAAAAGCATCAAGACAGAGTCCAAGATGCCCAAAAGACAAGAAAAACCCAAAAAGTGAAGAAAATGAGCATTCCATCGCAGCACGATGTCTTCCATCGTGCCACGATGGAAGCTGCCTGCTTGCCAAGAAATCAGAAGAAATAAATCTGAAGAAAATTTGTTCATCGCAGCACGATAGAGTAACTTGGCGCCCAAGCTGATGAAATGCACAAGATCAGTTATGAACTTGAACTGAATCTTCACATCGCACTGCGATGGCTCCATCGCAGTACGATGCCTTGCTGAGGCCCATTACGAAAACTATAAATAGAGCCTCTCATTCATTGTTTTAATCATTCAGAAATAGTAGAACACTCTCTACTATAAGGAGAGGTTCAGAGGAGCTCTATTGGGCATAGTTTTCTCCCTTTACGGGAAAACTAACTCAGCAAGGTATGTTTTCTTTAGGCTTTTGTATTTAGGTTATAATTCTTGTAATTTAAATATGTAGTTTTTGTAATTATGCCTTAGGTTGTGGTGGAGAAGATGAACTCCCCTATGAATATTTGGAGTATGTGGTTGAGTCTAAGCTATAATAAATGATATTTAGTAATTATGTTTGTTATTTACTTTCTTGCACTTTAATAACGTATCTCGTAATCTGGCCGGATAAGCGGGAGGGCCCACAGAATTGATATTAGGTTTTGACTTAATATGGTCCGAAACTAGTAGTAAATAATGCTAGGTGTATAGAGACGGTAACATCCTGAACTAGTCGTGAACTGGGCGGTTAGAGGATGAATCATGAACTAGGTGTGAACTGAGCACTTAGAAGATGAATAGCTCGATACTAGGATCTAGAGGTTAATTGGTGAAGATAATAATGCATGTTTATAAACAACTCACTTAGTAATTAGGGTATGTGACACATCGAGGTTAGGCTCTCGTAGGTACCTTAGTTATTAACGTAGGGAAACTTTAATAAACATAGTGTAATAGTAAGGTATTACTACAACAAGGAAAATTAACCGCCGAACAATAATCTGAGTAACTATGTTATACACCGATCATGCCAAATATGAAGAAGGGAGGGAGTCCAACCACCATACATATCCTCTGAGTAACTATTTTTCTGAATATATTATATTTATACATTCTGTTATTTATTTTCTGCAAGCATTACGCTTCTTTTTATAAAAACCTTTTTTCCAAAACCAAAGCGAATGCAAAACTATACGAACTTAAATAACGCTAGTGAAGCTTCGGCACGATCCCTGTGGATACGAACTCATTCTACTCGTAGAGTGTGAATTATTACTCGACGACAGACTGGTGCACTTTCCATACCGTAGTCAAGTTTTTGGCGCCGTTGCCGGGGATTGTGTTTACAAAGCATTACTAGATTTATTTAAGTTTGTCAAAAAATTTCAAAAATACAAAAAAAAATTAAAAAATCAAAAAAATTCTTGTTGATGATAATCTGTGAAAATTCTGGCTGAGGATAAGTCAAGGTCTCCGAGCGATCCGTTGTGATCCACCTCACTTACCTGAGTATTTTCATGGTGACAAAGACAAATGAGACAAACCAAAAATAGTCTTACGAAAAAATATTTATTCCAGTGCTACTGAGGTATTTGTTTAAAGTGCATGCAGACAGGTACTCAAGGCACTAGGGATCACAGAGGCTGGCAACAGTCAATTAAAGACAGCATTCCTACAGGAAAACTCTCAAAATGATGAGAGATGAAAGAAATTGAAAGAGAGAAAGCTGCAACAGAGTCAATGGTTAGGAGGATCATTTGACCAAAGCTTCCACAGGAAGTAAGAGAAGACAAGGTTGTTAACAAGAATGGTTCGGGGACACAGGAACCATTGGCGAAGATGACATGAGAAAAGAGAGGCCATCAAGGATGAACTACTGTAATCAGGAGAATCAATCTGCAAAGTCACCTCAAAAGAACAACATCTTCCTTGAGAAGAAAGCATCAAAACAGAGAGATATGCACAAATATAAGTTTGGGGTAAATTAGTCGTCAACCGGATAGTTGAGGGTATGGTGAAACAGACCTGGTCCTGCCCAGATTGAGATCAAAAGGAATGGAAGATGGCCAGTGCTTCAAAGTTGGAACAGAGAAGTACAAGAAAGAGACATGCGAACTTATCCTCTGTAATGGAGGAAATGCCTCAAGCTAATGAGAGGCTAAACAAGCGCTGCTTGGGAGGCAACCCAAGGATAAGTATTTATATTTTCAGTAATTTCAATTCAGTATTGTCACTAGTGGAAAAACGCCTTTTTAGGTCGGTTCCTAGCCACTTCTTAGGTCGGTTCCGTGCGTGACTTAAGTTTTCGTGACATAACAAGTTTTGACTTTTTAGGACGGGTTGGACCTGACTTAACAAATTACTTTTTAGGTCAGTTAAACTTTATGCGTCTTAAGAAGTCCAGGTTTAGCAAGCATTTGTGGCACATCTAACCGACTTAAGAATGTTGCTTTTTAAGTCGGCTATTAATAACCGACCTAAGAAGTCTTTTTTTCTGCAGATTTTTTTCTATAATAGCACCTTTTTTTTCCTGCACAATATATATACTGCAACACCAATTCATTATTCAGCAACATCATATTATATTCCATTACCATGTCTCAAAATAAAACCGTAGAAGTAAAAATATTGTCATATCAAATTAAAATATCATTGTAATCAAAATAAGTACACAGCTACAACACTACTAGGCAAATTCAGTTGCACTAAATTGAAAACTCAACAAATATAACTAGTCTTATCAAAAAGCTAGCATAAACAAAGAGTAACTACCTAGGTTAAATAGCAACTACGTACTTATCAAAATACCATCAAAACTAGCTAGAAACCTTAAAGACTAGCCAATATCCAACGCATAATTGCAATCACCGGAAAAATTGAAATTTTTATCCAATGAGAATACACAAATATTATCACTGGAGCTACAAGTCAAAAGCTCAAGCATGTTTTCTTGTTTTCTGCTAGAAGTTTTTCTACATCAAGAAAACAAGACATAATATTACCCTTAATTTACACATGACCTTAATATAAATGAATGTTGTACCTTATCTTCAATCAAAGTGGGTTGTATTAGAATACCACCATATTGAATCTCCCATTAACTTAAATCTGTCTTGAAGTGTAAATCTAAAAAGTAGAATTTTCCAAAATAAAACTCATAAGCCATTGTTTCATCTAACAAAAAAAGTTAACTACTATATAGTGCAACAATCTAGTGCAAGAATCATATTAGTATTGCTAAAAACCAAGTAATAAGTCTACATAAATAAGCCTTGCATGAAAAACTAGTTATCACATTAGATATATAACTTCATACCAACAATCATCATTGATCAAGACTTTTCTTTTTTGCATTTACCACCTACAAATTTCATTGATAGGTACCTCTTCAAGAGAATCTTCAGGCTAGAAGAGGTACCTCTTCAAGCTGGAAAGTATAAACTATATAATGATGCATATTTGTGGCTAACCATACCCTCATTTTGAAAACAATTGACGGAGTCCTTATCAGATCACATTTCAATCTTATGAGGAGTAGAATAAAAAGGCTAAGTAACAATCATCCTCTTTTTGTAAACCTAGACAAATAATAATATTGTAATATATCATTTCCATGAAACCATTAATTAATTTGGAGCCTAAGATAATATTGTTTTGTTCTTACAAAGGTCACAAACAGCTAGAGCTGGCAAAACCAAAAAATGTGATACAGTAGGACACTTACTTCTTAGCAGGTATACTCTTAATCATATTCTACACCATCAGACTATGAGGAGTATAAACTTGCCAATTCAAAAGGCTTGAGCCAAGTAAAGAACTTCATTTTCTTCTGGCAATTTAAACTTTGCGCACCTATATAATATATTAACAATATTAGTAAATATTGTTCAAGTAGTAGATGGGGTCAGTATAGTTTCCATCACAGATAAATTTGTTGTTTCTAAATTTAGTTAAAAGTGGAATTATGTAGCAATATAATTAGTTTTATTATTAGATGTCGGTATAAAACTAATTTATATCAATAGTACATCCCATTAAACTCGTGAAGAAAGCCTAAAAATTATAACATATATAAACAATAACGGTACCATATATATAAGCAATTGATTAATGAAGCACTCTAACCTTAAGTAACAAAATGAGTAATTGAATAGAAAAGGAAGTACCTTAACAATTGCAGAAATTATATGAAAGTGATGTTTAACAGGAGCAAGGTTCTGAATGCCACAACACATCTCCACAAGATACTTAAGAACATTCTTAGCAAGAGCTTCCTTTGATTTGATGTATACAGATCCTACTGTACATAGGAAACACCTAATCATAATCATAAGATTAACATCTCATAAGTAAGAAGTATACTAAATATAAAGTAGAAGCATAGTAGCTACCGAAAGAGAGTTGGAACCTTGTTAGTGAATGAAAACTCTCCAAAAGAAGCAGTTAATGCAGTGAAAAGCCACCACTCACCGATTCAGAAGATGAACCACCTCTAGTAGATGCAACGAGAGTAGCTGTGGTAGACATGATTGCCACTGTAACAAACAATGTAGAAACTGAAAATTTGACTAACAAGTTTTAAATAATTAGCAGTTAGAATACATACATTAATTGTTGAGGCATGATATAGGAAAATTGTCTCAAACATCACTTTCTCTGCTATTTACATAAGAAATGATAAAGAACAAGTTGTATAGCTCATAATTATTATTATAGCACAGGAAAACACTTCTATGGATTTGGGTTAAGTGCTAAAATTTCTTACTCATGAGTAAGGTCTATCTTTTATTTTCAATGAAATTCAAAAGTAAAAGACTCAAGTCATAATCCACACATTTATTTGAGATTATTTAAGCTTGTGAACAAATTCCTTCAAATCAAAGGATGTTGCTTGGTTGACCATTATCTCTCTCATCTTCCTACATATTTGAGCAAATTAAAGTATATTTTTAATTACTATTATGCAATATCTTAGAAAGGAAATAAAGCACGATCCTGAGTGCAAACCCATTGATTTCATATTTTTTATATAGCAACATTTCGTAAAAGAAAAGTGCAACCTAGAACACGTGCTGGATACCATGTATGCATCTAGAAAACTAGTGTGAATTGAAAAGAAAAACATCAATGTATAATACCTGTTTAATCTAGCTAGATTGTTCATAACATATTAACATGTCCTCTCTCCACTTGGTTAGTTCTCCTCTTGGTAAATCCAATGCACAACATTCTAAATGTGTAATTATCAGTAGTCTTCAATCAACATGGGCTTCAATTAGAGATTTCCACTTATGCACCAATGATCCCAGTTTGTTGGTTTTGAAATTCATCCCCTATAGATTAGAAGAAAAGCTTTCAATTAAATAAGAATAACAGTGGACAACATTGTAACCAAAAGATGCTTCATAGATATCCTGGAGAGTTGTGACTGTTTATAAAAAATTACAACAAAATTAGTTCAATTTAATCATATAGGATTGGTGAATGCCAAATCCTGAGAATCAAAGATGCCGAGAAGACAGCGAAGACGAGATTCACCTAAATGTAGTGACGAACCATTTTCTTTCGTTTCCTATGCCTGATTTGAATTCAGGTTTGCTCGATATTTTCCGCTGCTTTCTCAGTTCCCAAACCTGAAACTGAATCATAACAAACAATAAGAAATCACAAAGTTTCTAACAGAAAGAAAACTAAAATAAGGTCTGGAGACTGAAGGAACGTATAAGAGAACTTGTAAGCTTGAGGTTTCCTTTCATCTATTGTCTGCCTAGGATCCATCCAAGCACTACTTCAAAAGATGACATAAATCTCATAACCATGCAAGAGAATTGAATGGGTTTTGGAAGTCCAAGTTTGTGCAGAATCTCACAGCGTATAAAATTGGAAAATCATGGTTGAAAAACTCAAATAAAACTCAAACCAAAATAAGAGTTGAAATTCGAACTTAACCTCGAAGTGCCAAAAGTGATTTGAAACAAAGATAACTCAGTCCCTCCAATTGTGAAACCACCAATTACAGTCCCTCTAGTGATAGTTTCTGCTTCATTGTTTAACCTATCAAGCAAGTTAAATTTGATAGCACAAAAACCAATTATTGGTATTCAATGGAATATGCATATAGAAGGATGCACTAAAATTAAAAACTCTAGCATCAAATTGATAAAATAACAAAGCAAAATAGAAACATAATAACAGAGTAAAATATAACGTACCAGATTTGTTCAATAAGGAATTGCATAATCATGTTCAGCGGATGTCTGCAACATTCCATGTAATAAAGTATACTATGGAATTCCGCATGTCATTTTCATCTATTTAACCCTTATTCAAACTTACAAAAAATTAAATAAATGTTTTGCTGTTTATTATCTAGTGCATGATAAATTGTTATAGGCAAGATTGCAGCGAAGTGAGCTATAAATTTTGATGAGCCGAATTTCACGCCTTCATACAAAAAAACCAAAGGTGATTGCTCCGAAGTGCGAAGTTCGGGAGACAGAGAGACGAGTGATGAAGCTGGTGTTTGTAAGACAAGTGTTCAACTTTCAGATATACCTAAGTGATAACAAAATTAGCAAGTGTACTAATCGTATCGTTAAGTAATAAAATTTATAAAGTTCGTATCCGCAGGGATTGTTTCAATCTCGACAAAACAATTAAATAAAATTTAGGATTAATAAATAAAATGCAAAGGGGGGAGTTTCTCAGATTTTTGAAGTAACAATGACAATAATTAAAATTGCGGAAAATAAAAACTGAAACTTTTTAGTAGAGAAAAGCGATTAGGAATTATTTCGATCCCCTCTTTGTTCCTATCTGGTAATCTAGGTTCTAGCTCTCAACAATAAAACTCTTATAATCACGATATTTAACAAAATAGACCGAGTCCAATTTCTTGGCTCATCAGTTTCGTTTATCTAATACAGCACCCTAATTCCTTAGGCGAAACTAATATTATCAAAAGCATGAATGAACGTTAAATTCTTAATCATACCAACTAATTATTTATTCCTAAAGCAATTACGATTGGCAAACAGTTAATTTAGATCCAGTTATAAAACCTAGGGTCAGCAGTGATTTATCCCTTAAATTCAATTCAATATTGGCCAGACAAAGGAAATCAATAAACACAAAATTAACTGAATAATTATAAGCTTTTATTGAATAAACTAGAACTCGTAGTTACATGGTTCAGATAGTAGCAAAGAGATTCATCTATAATTCCTAATCATATGAGTTTAGTTACTCATAATAATAATTAACATAACAAAAGAATTAAGAAAATTATACATGAATAACCGATGAAAAGTACGACGGCGAAACCCTTGATTTTCTTCTCTAGTTGCTGGACGTGATGTTTCTTTTCTCCAAGAAGTCCCACCCCTTGGGTTCTGTTTCCGTTTCCGTTTTATATGTGCCAAAATCCCTTTGCTTGCGTGATTTATATGTACTAGCCGCCAAACGGGCCGTTTGTCTGATCGATATTTTTTTTTTTTTTTGTTGCGATCGATATTTTCTATTTTGCAAATATAAATAATTACTTAATCTCTTTTTTTATTGGACTTAGTTAATTGATAACTACTTAACCTCCTTTTTTGTTGTGGCTACTTATTAAGAAGAAAAATCTATATTTTTTTTACTATACAAAAACTGAAAACCTACTTTTATGTGGAAGTTGTGCTTAGTTTTTTTTAAGGATAAAATAGGAATATTGAAAAAGCCATCCCAAAAATTTGTATCCCCTTTATATATTAGTATAGATATATCCTGGAACCATATTTTCCTCCAATCATGTATGCTTTTACATCACCAAAAGACTTCACCATTATATTAGATGCTGACGTGTTGCTCTTGGGTTGGTTATCACATAGTGCCACGACGGAATGATTGTGAGTACGCGAAGAAAACAGAGACTTCATGCATAAACACCTTGCAACTTCAATCTTTCTCAAGTGTTTTCTTTTATTTAATTTTTTCTTCAAACTTCTTTGCCATGCAATTTCTTCAATTATTCCTCTTTTTGACCATGAAATACTCCTAAAAACTATTTAAAAAACTATAAAACTATAATGAAAAATAACAAATAATACTATCGTAAGTAAATAAAGCACATAGCATGTGTTTGGTTTCAATTCTAGAAGATCAAAAATGATTCTAGAGGTTGTAGAAGTGATTTTAACATGTTTGGATATTTAAAAGGATAATTGATTTTGCTTGTAGAATTGATTCTACTTGAAGCTACAATTTATAGTTTTTGGCTTCTACAATTGATTTTAGCCTTAAATTTATTGCTAAATCCACTTTTATATAAATATATTTAAATATAAAACAATTCACATTCAACTCACTTTTATCTGAAATCAATTCTATATAATCAATCATCAATTCTCGTCACCACATAACATACACATAAAATGTTGGGCACATTTTCCAAAATTAACAACCGTAAGTAACAGCTTGAAATAAACGCAGAGAATGTTCCCTATACACAACACGACATAAAGCAAGACATTTAGAAGTGGGTCCAAAATAAGAATTGAAAGCATAGAATCAATCAGCCGTATCCGTACTTTATATAAGAAACGAAGTATATAATTATAAAGTATAAACGATTAATTCTGTAAAAAAAAAAAAGGGTATAAACGATTAAATAAGGACACAATTCTAATTATTAAATATGATTTAAAAATGCATGTATTTATCAGCAGATTAACTCTATAGATTTAACCAAACTATAATTAGATTATTATACACAAAAATGTTACTATTTGTAATTAAAAGGATGCTAGAATTATTGTTCACATTGTCTCACAAATTTAGCTCAGTTGATAAGCACATATATTATATATGCAAGTTGCCGGAGTTCGAACTCCTGATCATCTCACTTATCCATTTTAAGATTGAAATTTTTAGTCAATAAACTACTTAACAAAAAATGAATTATTGCTCACATTCAAATTCAAACAACAAAGGGATAATAAATTAAATTCATCGGTCTTAATTACTCCTATTCTTATGAGAACCGTGATAATTTAAAATTCGACCGAATGATAAACAATGTTTTATTGTTGAATTGAAGTTAGAATGCATTACATTGGAATTAACACTAATAAGCATTTGTCATTCAAGCAAAAAAAGAAAAAAATAATAAATAGATTATTAGAGTTTAATTATAAGACTTGTTTGGTATATATATATGTCATGCAATGACATTGATATACCATAAGTAAAATTAAACGACCCTAGTAAAAATTATTGATTTCTATATGACCAAAACACAAAAATATATATCTCCTCTATTAAAGTAAGTAACATAAGAAAATTATAATCAATATTCTCAACCAAATGGTGATGAGCTTCTACCAGCTGCCACAGCATTGATCATTGGTGTTGTTATTCCAAGCTTGATAGATGAATCAAAATTCTTTTCACTCAACTTTGTATCATAAATCTCAACATTAATAGAATCACTTTCAATATCATCACCTCTATCCAATGAGTCATCACCTTTGAAATTAGGAACATCTTGAGGACTAATGCATGATGAAGTTGTTCCCAAATCATGAAGCCTAAGATCATTATTATTATTATCATTCCAAATTAATGGACCTTTTCCACTTCCATTAAAAGGGTTATTAGTCCTAATTTTCTTCTCAACAAACAAATTTTCATTACTAATATTTGGCATAAATCCATCAATGGTTGGCCTCTCAAGTTGTTCATCATGATCATCACTACCACAAATGTTAAGGTCTTGAAAATGAGGAAAATTATTAAGAGGTGAAACAAAATCTTTCATGTTAGGGATTCCTTGAGTTCCAATACCCTTGAAATTTGTAGCTGCAGCTGCCATGTTTTCTCCTGCAAGTGTGTGATATGCTTTCTCCAATATGTTTTGCATGTACTTTCCTTGAGCCTCAATCCTCAATTGAAGGTGCTTTTGAACCTGCCACATATATACACACTTACAAATAAGCACTTTATTTCAACTTTTGAACTGCATTTGTTTTTTTTTTTTCTTCTTCTTAACCTTTAAGTTCTCAAGAGAAAATACTTCTAGTAATTTGAAGTTTAGATTAGAAAATGAATAAAATATGAACAAATGTTATACTTCCTCCGTCCCTTTTTTATAAGAGTTAGTTTGACAAAAAATTTGTCTCTTTTCATAAGACTCTTTTACAATTATCAATGACATTAATTATTTTATTTTTCCAAACTTACTGTGCATAGTTTTTTTAATAGCATTAAATTCTCCACATATAAAAAGAATTTGCCACATATATATTCACTTTCTCCACAACAATTTGAAGTTAACTGAAGTTGTTGATTAACTACTTAGCTCTACCATTTAATTATTTGCACAGCATATAATACATCTTCATGCATTACATGAGCATATAATATTAAAAAGTTAATTTAATGGAAAATATATATTTTGTGTGTTAATTTTTGTGTTCTTAACTCCTAACCATCTAATATGTTCTTTACAATATTTTTAATAAATTTTAATAAAATATTATATTTTTTTATTATTATAAATTTTTTCTTTACTAAAAATAGTAAAGGATCAACTTATGTACCATTTTATAAAACTTGGATATCAAATTGAAACAAAATATTGATACTTGTAAATGTAAATATGTTTACCTCTAGTTGTTCATGCAATCTTCTGTGTACCTCCATTTGCATCCTAAAATATTAATTGTATCAATCATATTTTAATTATATATACATTTGAAATACTTTGTTGAATCTATATAATATAATCTAGAAATTAAGATTCAAAACAAAAATATAATTGTTAACTTTCTTTAAATCAAAAGAATAAAAGTACAAAAAGAATATAAAAGTGGGTGAAAACTATAAACTTTACTTGTAGTTGAGGGTTTGTAATAGATTAAGAAAAAGAAAAAAAAAAAAGTGAATTAGCATACTCATTCATGTTGCGGCCAGTCATAGAAGAAGAGTTGCCAGTATTTCGCTGCAGTTCAAAAGCTGAAACTGTCATGGGAAAAACAAAAGTGTTGCAAAAACATGTGAGTGAATTCAACAAAAGTGTAAAGATAAAAAGCTCACAAAATCAAAATACTAAAGGAACAATGATATAGAAGAAATTAAAGTATCATGTCACCTCTCATACCATCCTTAATAGATTGCTCATTGAATTCCTTGTGGGGTTGCTTTCCAAGCCTAAATTTCTATTTTATGCAAAAGAAGAAAAAAAAAATAAAGAACATAAATGAAAATGGATAAATAAAAAGAATTAGTGACACTACAAGAAATATGATTTTTGACAACAATTTTTTTCGTTAAAAGTTGTTACAAATCGTTGGCAAAACTACTAAAAATTAGTTTTGCCAAAAACTACTAAACGACTTATAACAACTTTTAACGAAAAAAATTGTTTTCAAAAAATCATATTTCTTATAGTGTGACATAAAAGTGAGCTAATTAAATGAGGAAAAGAAGGTTTGGATATATATAGTTTGTGTTCAAACCTGAAGATGGCTCTTGAGGTGGTAAAGGGTAAGACCCTTCACACCCATAACCCTCATGATTGTTTTAGGAGTAGCTTCTACAAATTATATAAAGAAGAGAAAGAAGAACCGTTACTAAAACATCTAGTTACAAATTATGATACTAAAAATAGTTGCAAATTATATCACTAGAAAAAAAAATACCCTTTAAATTTCTAGTCACAAAATTTGTATGTGAAAAAATAACTTAATTTTTTTTCTAGTTCTATTCTTTAAAAAATAAAATCTAGTTAAACTTTAGTTTGCACCACATGAAAGAAAAGAATAAAAATTTTAGTTTGCACTACATGAAAGAAAAGAATAAAATGGATAAGATGAGTACTATCAGGCCCTCCAAGTTGAGCAACAGCATCGACGAAACGTTCATGGAGTTCGACTGTCCATCGAAGTCGTGGTTTTGGATCGGTGGTGAGGACAAGGCCTGAATCACCTTGAACACACATGGATCTATCATGAGAGTTCATCATAGTTGAGGGCTTTTTTGTAGGGAACATTCTTTCCATCTCTTACTATATATATTCTTCTTATTTCTCTCTTGTTTTCTATATATCTTTTAATAAGTTAGCTGAAAATAGATAGAGATTCAAAGAACAAAAGTAATGGATGCAAGGAAAGAAGAATAGGGTGCGTTTCTATATAAGAGGAGATGGAGAATGTGGAAGGCTTTATTTACATTCTCTAAAGAATAAAGGGAAGAACAAGCTTATAAGTTACCTTGCTTAAAAAGAATAAAAATTAAATACATGTATAGCTATAGATTCATTTTTAAAAAAAAATAAAAGTATTGATATTCTAATATACAAGCCTCTCTTTTACTAAAGACACCTCTCTCTTTCCAATCTCGATTATTATAATCAAAGGCTGTAATTAAATGTGTTATGAAGTTGTGAAGCTTGGTGTGGTGAGCTTCAGGCACGAAGGGAAAATGTACCTTCCTCTTGTAACTTTTTTTTGAATCAATATGCTTGTAAGATAGTTACTTATTATATAAGTGCTTATATAACAAAATATAAAATAAAGTCAAATTTCTCTTTAGTATAAGTTATAAATTGTTACGTGCTGATTGAGGTTGCTGGGTTGAAGGATTTTGAAATGTCTTGGCAAGGCATCACTACTGCATATGTGGCGGAGCTGTGAGGGTTTTATGAAGGGCTATGCATGACAAAGAGGAAGGGAATTCTGAAACTTTCAAATGGATTCAACGATAATCGTCCAAAGTTTACGATATGGCAAGAATGGAAGTGCAGTGGGATAGACACTTTTAAAGAAAATCAAAGAACTTGCTTTGGAATGGAAGGGTGCCAATATTCTTACTAATATAGGGTGAACTTAATACGTCAATTATGTTTTTTAATGAACCACCTCACCAAATGGTTCAAGTCATTGCTTATGATTTTAAGGATGTGTCTACACCTCAACTATTGTCTGTGTAGTTTTTCATTGTTCTTTTTTGGATTTTGTTCCCATTTGAATACCAAAAACAAAACAAAAAATAATTCTATTTAATTATAATCTGAATAAATCACAATCACTCAATCAACATGCGGTAACTTAAAGCACTAATTTCTAGCTTCACAAAATCACGGGCAAATTCCAAATTATATTGGAAAAACTCATCTAAAACTCGATATAGATCCAAATATAGGCTCATCTCACATTGGTTTTACCTCTGAATTAAAGGCTTTATTGCAGGGGAGAGAGGAACTTATTTTACTTCAACTTGGTGATAATTTATAGGTTCTAGATAAGCAGGTACATGCTTCACTCAAAAATAAATATATTTATAATAATAAACTGGAAACTATGAACTTACAACACAGCCAAATAATCTTAGATCTGAGTCTGATTACAGAGATATTATGAAACCTGAACCAACACAATCACACTATTTGCGAATTGCAAATATAAACTGCAAGTAGTGTAAAGTAGGGGGGAAAAGCTACCTATACAGACACACAACCACTCAAAAGAAAAGCTGAAATGTTAACCAAGTTAATTGTCTTCTATTGCCTTCCTTCTTAGCCGATCTCTCTACATAGAGGATACAACAGTCTAGGTCAGATGCATACCGATTCCTGAATTCATTTTCTTATCCTCACACCATGGCCAGCATCAGAAACTCGTCTTCGGTATGCCAGTTACAATAATCAAGTGGACACAAAAAGCAGGAGAATAAAAACAGAGTAGGGCAGAAGAATGATGCCTATGAAAGTTTACTCAATATCACCAGTGCCACTGTAATAAACTTTATGTTATTGGGTGCTGCGTGTTAATCCTCCACGTGTCACACTTCTGTGTAAATGAGAAAGGCTCCATTAGTTGTCACAGTTATGTGCGGGAAATCAGAAAAATCGAAAGCAGAGACCAAAGAGAAATCAAAAGGCATTATATATATTATGAATTCATGTCTTTATTGAGATAAGTTCTAATTTAATAAGCCAATTAAACAAAAGAATCCACCAGGTAAATACCAGTATGAGTGTAGAAAATAGTAATTAAACATTACACGACAATATAGAAACACTAATATCATTATTCAGATTAAGTAGATTAACCAACATGACAGGAAAATGTGAACTGACAAAGAAGGCCAGGTTCATTTGCATGGGATTTGGATTCTCTACATTTGAGTTTCCTACATTCACCTACATTTAGCGCAAATTTCAATAAAAGACAAAACAGAGAGAGAGGGAGGGGGGGAGAGAGAGTACGTTAGGTTAGAAAGGACTAAAAAACCTTAGATAATAGTGTAAAATGTAGAGAACATGAATGTAGGAAATCCTAATCCAAATAACATGCCCGTGAAGGAAAAAGAAAAAGAAACACCATGGTCTATGAGGTGGTAACGTTAAACAAAAACACATCCTGTGGCTTAATACCCCAGATGAAAGTAGCAGGTAAAACAAGGAACAGAATTAATACAAATGAAGGTTAAAACCCCCAGCCTCAGACCAGTCACAGATTAAAGCAAGCAAAATGAGAAATATGAAAATAACTACAAATATAAGTAAGAAGGAGGCCCAAAAAGAAAAATAATTACCTTCCAGAAATTAGCTGATTCTGAGCACTGTTTACAGGCCCCTTTATATTGCTGAACCGCTTTGCTCTGTTATCTTGTTCTTTCTCCACACGCATAGCAGCTACCTCCTTTTCCATGTTAGCTACTTCCCTTCTCATTTTCTTTGCCTCAACTTCCATGGCTTTGGTTAATGTATCTACCTTCCTTGCCAACATCTGACAAATCATTAACATCGAAAATAATTAGCTAAAGATTAATTTGACAATGTTTAACATCCAAAAACAATAATAAACAAAATGCTAACCTCAATAGCATCGTCTTTATCTTTTAGGCTTTGATCTTTCTCATTACTAGATTTCCTCAGGGCCATGACCTCTTTTTGCAGGAGTTCATATAAAATACCTGGAACACTATCCTCTGTATCCCCTGTTGGAAAGTCATTTGCCTTATCATCTAAGTTTACATCTGCTTCTCTCTCTTTGGTTTCTTCAAGAGATTGGTTAAATGAATAGCTTTGAGGTGCTCCATTCAGCTGCGTTTTACTCCTCTCCAGTGACCTTGTGCCCCCATCAAAAGATTTAGATGTTCCTTTGGCATTCTTCAATACTGTGCTAGACGATATGGATGACCTTAATTGAAAGGATGGTAACCTCCTATGCAAAAACCCATTAGAGGTTGGTTTTGAGAAATTATCAGCTCCGCCTAGAGATTGCCGACGAGAATTGCTCACACTTCTGCCCTCTGGCATGCTGCGATTACCGCCATTAGAATTACCCCTCAAACTCTCCTCTAGCACTTTAAGCCGTAATTGATATTTTTCCTGAAAAAATAAGTATAACTTGAATAATTTAAGAACTAATCTCCTACGAAAATAAATATGAACCAGATTATTACTTTCAACTGTGCTTCAGACTTTGCTGTGCGCTCAACTATAGCAAGTTTGTCACGAAGTTGCTGCATTTCCCCCTACAAGAATGCAGGAAAGTTAATATAAAATAAGAAAAGAGAGGAAGAAAGGAGAGTAACAAAAACTCAACCACTAAAGACAAGTTAAAAAGAAGGCATCAGAAAACAATATTACCTGCAAGAATCGACGTTCTTCAAGCCATTGTTTGACAGGCATCACTTTATCATTAGAATCTTTCCATTCATTTGCAACCACAACAGCTACTCTGTTTGCTGTTACCTTGGCACGGGCCAACTCCCGATCAAGAGTTTTTCGTTCTTCCTAAAGAAATGTCAAAAAACAATGTTAAAATAAATATAATATAATATATAAAATTAACTAGATGTGATATAATCAATAAATCAACTGGGAGATTCGAATAGCTGAAGACTTTAACGCATTACATTCATTTCTTGAACTTTCCTCTGATAATCTCTAACTGCATTAGCAGCAGCACCACCTGCAAGGACTGCCTCTTCTAGCTCCCTTACAGTTTGGGTGAGCTTTTCAACCTCTGCCACCTTTAGTCTATGCATTCTGTCTAATATTTTATTTTCTTCCTGGGAGAAGTGGTGATGAAACAAGAAGTTAAAAATTACATATTTAAGGTGCTCGTGTGCTGGTAAAGGAAAAAAAAATCATACAAGATTGGGATACCTGGCAAATCTCAATCTGTTTCATAAGCTCTTGATTTTTGTTTTGGAGATCATCCACCATGGAGGCCTTAACCAAAGCAACCTGAACAGTCTTTTCAGCTTCAAGTAGTGCCGCTTCCTTGGATTTGGTAAGACGGTCTAAGGCTTTGTTATCATCTTGTAATTTAGCAATCTGTAAGAAATATATGGAAGGAAATTAAGCCAAAAATCATTAATTAAAAGACAGATCCAGTCCCTCCATTAATCATTTCTCTTGGGGATTACAACATGAACTCCAGGCACAAGGGAATACCTCTTGCCGAGCAAGCTTTAGTTCAGCCTCCAAAGGAGCCAGAATTGCTTCTATTGGGGGCATGTCATCATCTTTCTGAGCAGCGTGTACCCTTCGAAGAGTAGCTTCAGCAGCAAACTGAGCTGCCATTGCTGCTTTCTTTTCATCGTTGATTTTCTTTATTTCAAGATTCTGCCGGAATATTCAATTTAGTTAGTTTATAAATTTAACCTAGGAAACCAAATCATTACAAAGTGGATCAAGGCTATAAGTAATACTTTGCTTTCTAGAAGAGATTCCGTTAATTTTAGCTTGCCATCAACCTTTGACAGTTCATCGGTCAACTGAAATAAAACAAAAAAAAGAAAGGCGAGTTAGATTTCAAGTTGCCACGAAGCACGTAACAAAACAATATGAAGAAAATGTAAAACTCGCAATAATAAACTTGAACAGGAAAAAGTTAATGTCAAGTAACAACCATATATAAAACAATGTGAAGAATGATTCAATTTGCCATAAAGCATGCAACAAAACAATAGGAAGAAAATTTAAAACTAGCATAACAAATATGAACAACTAAAAGCTTCAGTATCAAGTAATAACCATATATACAACAATGTGAAGAATGATTAAACTGAAGAAAAGAAAAGGAAATCATCATAACAGTAATATTAAATCCAAAACCCACTCAAAAATCACCAACAGTGAAAAAATAATTACAATCTTATAGAAGAACTATAGTAAAAAAAGGACAATAGAATGTGGATAGAGGAACTGATAAAAAGACCAAAACAAAGGAATCTAGCAATTCAGTATAGCAAAATAATATTTTTTGTATCCTGCAAAAAACTATAAAGCAACCACATCAGACAACAAAACTGTTAGACATAACATCATCTATTGTAGACAACAAAACCATCAAAAGAAAATTGATATTATGAACAAATTAACAAAAATGTAGAATTAAGAGTGTACATACAGGATGCCATGAAAACAAGGGAGAGCAAAAAATAGGACAAGGGTGAGTTATCCTGGAAAACTGATGAAAAATAAACTAAGGAATATAGAAATTTAGAAGGGTAAAATACAACCGTTAAACTCCTTTCCTGCAAGATGGAATCAACTACGTGGATCAAACATAGCATCAAAATGTCTCGACATGAATCAAGTTTAGTGACAGATCATTTAAATATAAACCTCTCATGCTGGTTTAGCGTATAGTTTTTCATGGTTTTCCTCTATATCTAAATTGGACTATCCTCTGCTCAGTCTACCCTCCCACAATGGGGTTTTACTGGTCTCCACTACACAAGCTAAAACTACTTAGGATGAGAGACTATCACCTTTTCTACAGTAGATGTCCAGACTTTCTCTCCAATGACTTCACTCATAATTATTTTGTCTTGTGTAACCCTAATGGGTGAGGGGTTAGTAACCCCTCACCCATTATAAGATTCTCACATCTGCAACACAGAACTTACACTCTTGTTGGCTGTTTAATGCCCAGTGATCAATTCCATATAACATTGAAAGTTTTATAGTTGAGTGGTAAAATTTTCGTTTAGGCCTGAGGTGAGGAGTACTTTTCTATCACAAATCACCCTCAAAGCATTCCTTCATTTGATCAACCCTACTTGGATCCTATGCTTTACATCTACTTTTATCTGCCCATCATTTTGTATAATGGACAAAAGTACTCAAGCCAAAGGACTTGTGATGTGATATTTTTCCAATACTCACCTCTAAGGTAGGATTTTTGTCTCTAAACTTGCATTCCATATACTTTGCTTTACTTCTACTTAGCCTGTGTTTGGTATTTTAAAAATCACGGTGTGACCGCACATTCGGTTGAAGCTAACAATTGGAGCTTCAAGAAACCTGTGGTTGGAGGGGCCTTAAACGCGAGGTGGCGATGACCCACTGGGTTACCAAACAAACGCTTAAGCAAAAGGCATGTGCTTACAGAGCTATTTTCCATGTCTCAAACTTTTTATTTATGTCTTCCCTCAACTCTCCAAGACTATATAATCCAAAAAATGCATGCATTGTGGCATTGTCACTCAGATATATTCAATTAGCACATCTAGAACCAAGACATAAAGGGCACAAATTTAATCCTTGGTGTATATCTATAGTTCTAGGGAAATATTTTGTTTCAACACCTTCTGTTCTAATTCTAATGATAGTAGTGAGCTTTTCTCTACTAGGTCAAAATATAGCAGGGGCATAAAAGTACATTAATATGAAAAATAAAACATTACATAATGGCTTTGAATACAATATGAAACTACTGAATCTCCTAACTTCATTTAAAGTATACAAAAAATATTCTAAGATAAACGAAAATGGAGGGAGTATTAAAATAAAGGTTTTTCCAAAGAGCATCAAGACAAATAGAAAGTATCATATAAAAAGGAAAATCATTCTAAGTTCCTAATGTGTCAAATGCACTACTTACATTAAAGAATTTCTAATTTTACTTATTATAAATCAAAACCAAAGATATAAATCTGCATGCTTCACTGTGCAAAATAAAATAAATTGCTGGAGAACACAATACACGGCACAAATGTCAAGTATCAATGTGAAAGCCAAAAGGGCTCTTCTTCTCGAATGCAGTCCCGTGTACTTAGACACATAAATGGAGTAAACCGCCAATTTGGCCCCTGATTTTGTAAGACACTCTCAAATAGGTCCATGACTTTGCAAAATGCAAATATCTCAAAAAGGTCCTTGACTTTACTAATCTGTCAAGTTAGTCCCTGTATTTAGCCACTTACTATCAATTACGTCCCTACATTTTAATAACTTAATATCAATTTGGTCCCTAACTTTATACACTTACTATCAATTTAGTCCCTAGCATACTTTAAGAAGGACTAATGTAATATGAATAAAATTTGATAGAGTCAAAAACCTTTTTGAAATATTCATAAAGTCATAGGCTTATTTGACTCCAATTTTGTTGTTTACTCCGGATAAATGGGAAGACTCGATTTTTTTACAAGTCAACTTCAATGTTCAAACATGGTTACCACTTACCATGCATAAATACTTCAAATTTGTTAATATAATATGATCCAATTAGGAAATAAAACAACTTCATATTGACAATTAGTAATCACTAACCAGTAATTAATGTAAAACACAATACAATCAAATAAAGAAATGGATAAATTATAGCAATAATCTACAATCTAAAATCCAATAAAAGCAAGTAAGAAATTAGACATTACCTCTTCAACCGCCTTTTCTCTGAGCCGTTCGGAGTGCCTCAATGCTTTGATCTCAGCTTGTGCTTCTGATAATTCCCTATCCTTATCTACACACACAAGCAGAAACGATGAACACGAAACAATCAAACAATTTGAGAAAATAAACAAAAATTAGCTCCAAAACGCTTCGGATCGAGCAGCATTTTCGCACCTCGAACTTCATTCTCAAGACGATTGAGCTCAACCTTTACTGGATCCGAGCCGTGCAACAGATTCATGAACTCATCAGCATCCATACTCGGTTGCCTAACGGAGCCGCGTCTTCGCGAAGAGGTTTTACCTTCCTTGAACGATCCAGAAACTGAAAGTGGCGCCGGCGTCGCCATTTCTCCACCGTCGCCGGAAACATCCGCCATCGACGATCTAACAGAAATCTCCTCTTCTCTCGCTCACATTCAAATGCACGCGATACGAGATTTGGAATCACGCAATCGAGATTGTAGAGAGAACAAGTATATAGTGTAGAGAGAGAAAGTGTGAAGTTGAAAATGGTGGATTTAGAGAGAGAGAGAGTTAGAGAATAAGATGCTTTTGGATTTTTCTTTCTTCTTCTTCTTCTTCTTCTTCTTCTCTCTGTGGTGTTTGTTTTGTCTAAGATTCTGATTTAAACGAGTGAGATTTAACGAATTAATTAACGAAAAAGTGAGTGAAGCAGTTTTTGGTTGTTCTGATTCTGACAGTGAGCGTGGTGAACTGCGGGTAATGTTTACTATTAGTGGTTAATTAGTGACTACGAGTTGAATTAAAAAAAAATAAAAAATCTTATAGATATTTTAAATTTCATTTTAATTTTTATGTAAAGAATTTAAGAAGTTTTGTTCCCTCAATTTTTTGTTGTTGCAATTTTTAGTTTATACTTTTTTTTAGTCTTAAATCAATTTATTTATCGGTTGGTTGCTTTCTTTTTCATTAGGCTTGAAACGAGTAGGATAGATTTTACGGATTTTACTTACTTGACAAGTAATTCGCTTTATAACTTGGGAGGAGAAGATTTAGGATATTATAAAAATTTCTCTTACAGTTTTTTGCTTTTTAACAATGAATTAATTAAATATGAATTTTTAAGTTTTTTGCACTTAAAAATTTATATTTCATTCATCTTTTGTTAAAAATTTATGAACTTTTGAAGGAGTGATTCCTATAATATTATAAATACATATGCAAAAATTCATTGAAAAATATGATAATATACTTGAGTTAACTTAAAAGTAAGAATTAAAAGTTGAAACAAAAATTATTTAGGGACCAAAATTTGTTGTAATTTTTACAACAACTAAAAACAAAATTTGAACTTTTAAGGGAGTATTTTTTTTTTTTTGGTAGAGAAAGAGGGCTAACGCCCAACAAAAGAAAAAAAAACTACAAAGATACACGGATATTCCTAGGCATGCAAGCTCCGAAAATGTCATCAAAGAGGAGACTTGAGACCTCCCTATGAGGAGTCTCCATAACATAGGTGTTAAAGGAATCCAAAGAAAAACTAAAGTTAGCTAGCCAATCGGCGCTTCTATTTCCTTTTTGCCAGGTGTGATTGAAAAGCTCTTGTATACGTCGCACCAAAGTATGAGGATTTCCATTAATTTTGACTTTCCCTGTGATTATGTCAACTAGAGTTTTTGAGTCGCTTTCCACGTGAAGTTGGTGGAAACCATATCTCCAAGCAAGCTGCATTCCCAAGTACATGCCCCACATTTCAGCGGAGAGAGCATCACAAGTTCCAATTTTTCGTGTGTATCCTTTGATCCATCTACCCTCCGAGTTCCGAAAAAGGCCACCACATCCAGCTAGCCCCAAAGAATCTTTGTATGCTCCGCCACAATTAAGCTTGATCCACCCATCCTGAGGACTTTTCCAGCCAATGAAAACGGTGTTACTTTGGTGAATATTCAAAGGAACAATATATGATAAATAAATTTTGGATTTGAAAATATAAAAAATGTTTACTGCAATGCTTGTTTCAATCTGATTTTTTTTACACTTCATTTAGTTGGGATTAAGTTCTAAAATATTATTTTAATTGTTAAGTTCTCAAGAGAGACATATTGCTTCAACAAGTTCTAGAATATAATTTTAAACAATTCACTTGTCATTGTCAAGTAGTTCAATCATAATAATCTTTAATCCCAAAATATAAATATAAATTTGTCAATTAAAATAAACTGCGTTTGGTTCAAATTTTGAACCAAATATATCAAATTTTGATCATATTCTCTTGGCAATTAATTCGGGGGCACCTTCCAACTAAGCAAAATTTGGGAGTTAGGGGGCTTTTAGTGGGGGAAGGGGATACGTTTTATGGGTGGTGTCGAAAAGACGTGGAAAATGAAAATCATCTCTTTGTAAAATGTTCTTTTTTTGTGTCTGTTTGGTATGAAGTTTTTATCTGACTTGGAGTGGTGTTTATTCTACCTAATCGAAGTTTTTATTCTTTTTTTGTTTGTGCTACTTCGAAGTTTTTGTCATATCAATAGATCAAAGAAAGGCACCAATCGTTAGTTGGTTCAGAGGTGATTGACGCTGAACTTGGTAGGCGGGACCACGGTTCGATCCCCCGCAACTGCGATCAGGAGGGGGCTGGAACCACTTGATGCCAGAACTGACCCCCGAACCAGATTCAACTGGTGGTGAAAATAAAAACAAAAAAGCGGTAGGGCTTCTGCTTGTGTGGCACTCGACTCTCTAGGGGATTTGGAAGGCGCGAAATGACGCAATTTTTGGAAATAAGCATCATTCAATTTCAGAAGTGGTGGATTTGATCAAAGTTCATTCTTGGCGGTGGTTATTGGCTGAGAAAGAGGAGACTCCTTGTATATATTGTGAGTGGTTTTGAAACTCATTTGATTGTATGCTTAGACGATGGTAGTTAGGTTTTAATTGGGTTGTGTGGGTACTTCTTGTATTTCATCTATTTTAGTGGGTCTAGTACCACTTGTACTCTATTTCACCATTTTATATTTATAATATCATGTTTGCCGTCCAAAAAAAAAAAAGTATAATATGGTACTCATTTTTGCTCTCTGCCTCTCCCGTTAATTTTATGGTCCTTGTTACATTTATAAAATTTTAATCTTGTCTTAATCTCAAGGCTTGTTGCACTCTTAGCTCCTCGCCTTTCTCATCAAAATCTATGTCATTCATTTATATTCGATGAAATTTTCAAGGTTTAGAATTTAATGCTAAATATGTTAGAATTTAGAACTCTATCCTTGAGAAAGATTCCTTAAGGTGATTAGCCGTCCACCATTATCATGCATGACATATCGATAAAGATGATTTAAACAATTATTTAATTCAAAATTATGTTTTGACTTTTGACATTGTATGTTTTGTTATTTACCATGTATGGTGGCCTAGACTTTTACGTAAGAGATGTGTTATTTGAACAACCACTTTTTGACAACAAATGGAACAATTAAAAATTTGCAAGGCAATATGAGTGTTGCACAAAAAGCAAAGGCAAGCAAAAAAATTATTAAAAAAATTAAAATGAAGTTGTGAGAAGGGTTGTCTATTAAGTTGTCTCGAAATAATTGTCAACATAACATTTCTCTTTACGTATTTACAGAACTAGTGAATATGAACTTTTTCTAGGTTGAATTTAAGTTTGATGTCAATATTGAGTTTGTTTTATTATTTTGTTAGACTTTTAGTTTTGACAAAACATCTATTGTGAATTAAAAGATAACACAGTTCAAAGAGAAAGATAGTTAGACATATTATAATATTCCATAAGACCATATTAATTTGGTTTAAGAGTGAATAAAGGATCATTGTTTTTTTAAATTAAGAATGGTCAAAGTACCATAGTCCCTTTATTTTAAGAGTTGTTTTAGAACAATATTTGAATGGACATAGTACCATATTAGAGTAGTAAAAGCATCATATTGAATGGTCCAAATATCATATTAGATTGGTCTTAGTATCATATTTAGGATGTGTTTTTAGAATGGATCCTACCGTGTAGTAGGACTCCGAAACTATTGAAGTTGATCCGTTTTATCATGGGGATGATAAGGTTGACAGTCTGCTCGCACAATTTTGAACTGTCATGAAACGTCTTAAAGAGAGCGACTTAATCCGCGATTCATCTCAATAATCTCGTGGTTGAAAAATTCTTCTTAAACACTATTTTTAAATCCGATAACAACATCCGATAGAAGCGGGACGAGTATCAATATCCAAACTCAAACCTAAATTCAGTCAATTAAGATTTTTCTCGTCAAATCAGAGTGAATTTGGAAAAGTCCCCACGAATACGAGTTTTATTATTTTTTTAAATTATCATTGATGTCAATATATTAGTGTTCGATGTCCGTGTCTATATCACTGCTTGATAGAAAAAAAAACAAAAACAAAATTCATATAAGCCAGAATTGAATTCAAAGCGTGTAATGTAATTTGTATTTATTTGACTGGTCTCTTTGGTCTCTCCCTCATCTCATCATGTTGTCCCTTTCTCTCTCTTTCTTCCTCTCTGTTCTTCTTCTTCTTTCAACCTAAACAAAACATTTTTAGAGAGAGAAACAGAAAAAAGAGAAAGAGAGAGAAAGGGTCACCGGCCGCCCCCGTCACACGAAACCTCCTTCCATCTTCCTTTCATTATACAAAGTCAATTCTCTTTATTTACCTGCTTAACCGGTAACCCTTCTCTCTCATTTCTCTTCAATTATAACATTCTCTTCTTCTCTTCTCTTTCTATCTCAAAATCTTTATTCATTCTTTAATTATTATCATTTTTTCTTTGTTTCAATTTCTCTTTCATCTTTCAAGTTCTTTTGCAAAAAGGTCAACTATTTTCTTCAAGAACAGAACTATTTCATTGAATTGGTGCTTCTGATTATGGCAACAAACAGCGTTGGATCCAATGATCCTACTGTTAATAGAAGACAAACAAAACGACCCAAGTGTAAGAAATTTTGTTTTATCATATCAATACTTGATTTTTAGGGTTTTAAGCTCAATTTCTTGATGCCCATGTTTTGTTTTTTGTAATTTGGTTCTGTTTGTTATTTAAATTTTGTTCCTTTTTTTTTTAGTGTATGTTGGATTTTCAAAGGTTAAATTTATGTTTTTTATGTTTAGTTAAGGGGTGTTGTTATCCTTTTTGAAGTTCTATTTCATGAATATAAGACTTTGTTTAAGTAAATATTACCTCATGGTTTTTGAAACTTATTTGATATTATTGATTATTATTGGTTGTGTTAGTTGAAACTTATTTGATATACTGATTATTATTGTGAAGTTGGATAAATGATTTATGAGTTAGACAATATGTGTTTGGACTTGACAGCAATTGTATTTGTGTTCTATGTGTTTCTGCTTACACACAAAGTTGCTGACTACAGTTTTCTTTGAAAATGTTGTGTTTTTCAGACTCGAAGTTTACGCAACAAGAACTTCCGGCATGCAAGCCTATTCTTACACCACAAGCGGTAAATATGTTTTTTTTGTGTATAGTGTTTGTGAATTGTGATTATCTATTTAACCGATATATGCATTTAGAAGTCACTATTTACATGGTATATATTGCTTTCCTTGCAGGTTATTTCAGCATTCTTGATTGTCACCGTCATATTTATACCTATTGGAGTTGCTTCGCTTATTGCTTCACGAGATGTACGCTTGAGTGCAATACTGTTTTTTTATTTTTGTTCACAGCTCTAAATTTTATGTGTATAATTCTTTGTGCTGACTTTGAACTTGTTATTACTATTTATGTATCAGGTTGTTGAAATTGTTGATAGGTATGAGGCAGCGTGTGTGCCGTCAAATTGGACAGACAAAGTAGCATACATTCAGAGTGGTGCCGATAAAACTTGTAAAAGGGAGCTGCATGTATGGTTCCTTGACTCAAATTTCTCTTCATCTGTTATTTCTGCATTAACTCTGTTCTTGTAATTGATGAATTGTGGATTTCAAATTTTGACGTTCTTTTGTTTTAAACATTGCTCTTATGAATAGGTTGAGAAGCGAATGAAGTCTCCTATCTATGTTTACTATCAGCTTGACAACTTCTACCAAAATCATCGCCGGTATATTCCCTTTTATTTCTCATGAATCATGCATTCATTTTATCTGTTTGAATTTCACATTTACCAAGCTGAGGATCTCATAAAGGTTTTGTTGCTTATTTCATCTTGTCATTGTGATTTGCGGTAGGGCCTAGAAATGCATCTAGGCTACAGACATAAGGTTCAACAAAGTTATGTGTAGGCAATGAACTTTTCAACAAAACCATTAACCATCAATTATTTGCAAAACATTTTGGTTCAGCTTTCATGTGTTCCCATTATGGTTTTCTAACGTGAAAAACAGGATTATTTCGTATCATTTAAGTGCGAGAAATATTTTAACAAATAATTATAAGACTTTAGAGTTGTAGTTGTGATTCTGTTCTATAACTGAGATAACTATGAAGTATGAACTATTTGTATGAGTTTAGGGTTAAAGAGACACTCATATGAGTCTTGTTTTAATTATAGTAGTTTATGTTCTCTGCTGTCTTGGATTATTTTCTTTGTTCCATAATTTCCACTCAATCATTATTGTTTATATTCTCATAAATATGTTCATTTTTTTTAATTAAAAAATTAGGTATGTGAAAAGCCGAAATGATGAGCAATTGAGGGATGCTGGAAAAGGAAACTCAACAAGTGGTTGTGACCCTGAAAATAATATAGATGGAGTGCCAATCGTACCTTGTGGTCTTATAGCTTGGAGCATGTTCAATGATACATACAGCTTCTCGCGCAACAACAATAATGTAACAGTGAACAAGAAAGGAATCTCATGGAAGAGTGATAGGGAGCACAAATTCGGAAGTGATGTTTTCCCTAAAAATTTCCAGAATGGTACTATTAAAGGTGGTGCTAGTCTCAATGAATCAATACCGGTAAATCTTCTACATGAAACGGAATATTTATAGAATTAGACCGGATTTAGATTAGCATGTAGCTATTAGAATCTTTCTGGTTAAAATAATTTTATGGTTTTCATTTCCTCTAAAGCCCTTGACATGCACTGGAAATCATAGATCAATCTTTTGTAAAAACAAATATTTATGATTTCCAGTGTATTCCGTTGTTCATCTTGTGATTATATTGACATTCTCAATTCTCAAGTTAATTGCATCAATGAGATGAGTTGCTCACTTTCTGAATGTTTGTGAAACAGTTGAGTCAGCAAGAGGATCTTATCGTTTGGATGCGAACTGCAGCTTTGCCAACTTTTAGGAAGTTGTATGGAAAGATTGAGGTGGATTTGGAGAAAGGCGATGTAATAAATGTGGTATTGCAGAATAACTACAACACATATAGTTTTAGTGGCAAGAAGAAGCTTGTATTGTCAACTACTAGTTGGCTTGGTGGAAAGAATGACTTCCTTGGCATTGCTTATCTCAGTGTTGGAGGATTGAGCTTCTTTTTGGCCATGGCTTTTACTATTGTATATTTTGTCAAGCCAAGGTAAGAAAAATCATCTACTTTGTTGCAAATTCCTTTTGAAATCATTATTGATTTGATCTTTCCTTATTTTTTACATGGTTTTCTAGTATAATGATTTGATAAAAAATGGTGATGAATGCATTCACTCTTTGCACATATTAGCTCATTTCACTTCTTACTCACCAACACGGTATTCATTAGCTCACCTTTAGTTATTTTGATTGATTATAAACTACAGATTTTGCTTGAGTTACTAATCTGTCGAGTGCATTTCAAATTCAGTGTATATTTATGAAAATTTTCTGATATGATTATTTCATCTCTGACATATGGTAGATTGAAGAAAAAAGGGTTTGAATAGATTTTTAGTTGTACAACACTAACCTTTTGATTGAAAGTTAATGAAATCATTAAATCATCATCTCTGTAAATTTTGAAGTAAATCTTAAAACATTTGATATGTTATTGAAGTGCGTCAATATTGACGTCTTTAAGCTCTTACATATCAGTTGAAGTTTAGTAGTTGACAGACTCATATTTCAACAAAATGCACAATGCCAATTTTGAATATTGTTAGTTCTTAATCTGTCTGTTTCTTATATTATAGGCAACTTGGAGATCCATCATATCTGTCATGGAATAGGAATGCAGCAGGGCAGTGAGCAGAGGAAGCTAGTTGTGCAGTATCTTCCAGGATTGATTGCCTTGTGTAAAATTATTATTATTCTACAAACTACAGTGGCAGTGTTATTTTGTAAATCAATGTTATTAATACATATTCATACAAATAACTTCAGACATTAGGAGTATTTATTGCCAAAAATAATTCTTTTTTACTTTTTCGTCTTCTGCGTAAGAATTGAGTATTTTGTATTTTGACGACAAATAGTATAATGTGTACTTTTCGTACAACTCGAGAAACACATTCTTGTTTGGTAGTGCACTTTTCGCTTTTTAGCGAGTGAAAATAGTAGAAATGTATACAATTGAATGTTCTTTTACCGCGTCCGAACATTAAACTTGTGTGTTCATTGATTATATTTTAAATTGTTTGAATTAAGATGATTGTGATTGAACTACATAAATAATCAAGCCATGGATAGTGTAGGTTTATAGTTCAACCAATTGAACTTGTTTCAGCTATAAGGCATTTGGGGAGTGCAATATAATAACTTAATGTGCCTTTGAATAAATTAATTCAATGCTTACTTAATAAGCTATTCTGGGAGTTGAAGTGTTCATTCAAATGAGGTAAATATTATGGAGAAATTAAATAAGTTTAATTTATTTAATATTACATTACTACCTGGCTTCATGTCATGATGTGTTTCATCATTTGGCATTTGGCAAAGGATCATGACTTTGGCTTCAAGAAGGAATTAATTCAGTTTGACAATCAATAATTAAATAAATAAACCCGATTTTTTCTTTCAACTGATTTGAGTAAACACATTCTCTTCTAAGTAACTGAAAAAGAAACTCTGCAAAATTGCATCAAAATATAGAATTACATTGAAGAAATTAAATGAATGAACCTCCTCACAGTACAAACAACACTCATGAAACTCTCAATAGGATGTTAGTTAGGTATGCGCCTTCTGGGTACGATGGATCAATAGGATGATCACAGGCAGCTCCAGCATCTCTTAGAACAGTGATTTTTCTCTTTGCCGTAGATGCTGCACTCTAAAAAAAACCAGAAAATGTAATAACTCATTAACTTGTATTAGAAAAATTGTTGTTGATTTAAGCATACTACTTAAGGCTTCAATACTTTATTATTGCAAACAGATAAATGTAGTGGATACTCAAATGAGTGAAAACAAAAGGAGTAGAAATTTTTTCGTATTATCTTTTTATACTAAATTTACATCGTGATAAAAAAATTAGCTATATTTGTCACTTTTCTTCCCTCTAGCGCAAATGCAAACCTACTAGATTTTCACTCATTTGCATCAAATACTCAACAATGATGATTTTAAAGCATTGAGACAACCTAAATTAAAAATCTGCACTGAAAAACAAGTCTAGTCATAGCAGGTCTAACCGTATCCATCCCATTTTTGAACTTCTTTATCATTCAAATCAAATACTATTCTAGAGTATATGTCAGAGGGATCTTTCTTCCCTTCTATAAAGTGGCCTGATGAAATATTTAGAGGTTTCACAAAATCCTCTAAATATCAAAATCAATGCAGTGGGAAACACATTGGCATCCAATATAAATTATTTTGTGTTTACATCAACATTTCCCCCACTGCCTTGAAATTTGCTGCATTATCGGTAACCATCTGGACCACATACTTTGCATATAAACTTTGTCTAATATGCACAAGTCAGACAAGTATTTCATCGTGCATAAGCTTGATTTTATCATTGGATTAATATGTCTCACCATTGGATCAATATGTCGCATCACATCTCATTTGATCCAATAGTGAGACTTATTGATCCAATGGTCAAAACAAGTTTGTGCATGGTGAAAGACTCGTCTCACTTGTGCACCATAGACTTGGTCTCACATTTAATATTCAATCAAAAATACATTTCATTTCTTCTCCTTCCCTTTTCTTCTCCATTCCCCCTCACCCTTCCTTTTTCTCCCAACTCTCAAACAAAACATTATAATAGTCTGTAATGTATGATAGAAATCTAGCCACTTGTTTGCTCTATAAGCATCTTATTAATTACCGAATCGATTTTGCCTTTTAATCATTTTTCTTCGCTAATAAACATTATGTTATTATGTGCACAGTGACTATTACTTTAGTTTATAAGTGATTAAGTTCCCAAGCCAATGACTGGCCAAATAGATTAATAGCATGGCGGTATCATATTATCATTGTATTTGCTAAAGTGGGGACAAAGATGTACGTTAGTTAAATTTATGACCTGTCAGAAATTATTTATAACAATTATAGAACAATCCACGGGAAATAAGTTTCAAATGGGACCTACAATACCTGCAGGATACGCGGGAAAATTCCACTTTGGGTCACAGCTCCAGAACAGGAACAGGTCATCAGAAGACCGCCTCTTTTTGTAAGTTGCATGGCCAACGAATTCAAATTTCTGTACATACCAGACGCACCATGTAGGACCTGTAACATAATACATTTTACATTAACATTACAATTTACAAGACAAAAAGCTGAAAGTTGAAAATGAGCAGAGCAACAATGTATTGCAAAACCTTGGTGACAACACCAGATCACACAATAAATTTCAAGATCTTCACTCTTGCAATTGCTTCTAGTTCCAAGTAAATTCAAGTAAAGCACTGGTTGATTATTACATAGTTTGAGCATTATATATCACATGCAGAATCAACAACAATGAAAGACCATTCCTATTATATGAGTCAGCTATTTCGATAAACCTATGCAATAAAACCCTGTCATGTATTAGTTTTCCTCAGTCTCCCTAAACCATCCTTAACAGTGTTGCTATATAAGTCTGCTCCACAAATAACCAAACTTCATAGAGAATCAGTGCTCATAAAATAAAAATTAACAATAAGCCTTGGTCTTCTCAGTTCCCCAATCCTATTTCCAACGCAGTAAGAATATGTATATGTCCAATCAGCTCTAGTTGATTAGTGTTGTTTCTAAGCCAACTGTGTCAATGTGTGACAAGTGGTCACTTTCTCACCTAATAACTGCTACAGGGTTGGAAATGCATCACAGGTGGTTCAAAAGGTTGTGGCAATAGTAGATTAAAACAAGTGAGCTTATTGCTACTGTTGTAACATCAATGGACAAAGATAGCAAAACTTCAATGGATGCGCAGTTGTTGGAATTGGTACCAACCAACCACTAAAGGCAGTTCAAAACTAACAGATAGTATTGTGGCTCCGATGGCCTATATTTAACAACACTGATTAGGTCCTTACGAAAGGGAGGCTGTAGACCTTTGTAACATAGAATATATTTAATCGCTTGAAAATGTAATGAAGTACCAAGTTTGTAACATAGAATATATTTAATCACTTGAAAATGGAAATTTTTATTATATTTACATATTTATGTCTAAAAAAATGGTAAACATGTAGCAGTAGGCCAATATATGTGAAGCTTTTCAAGAATTAGACACTTTTCACTTAGACCGCAGCTTTTACATGATAGAAGAAAACTTGTTGCACCATGCCGAGAGAATGGAGAAATTCTTACTTACAAACATACACAGTCAACAAAAATTCACATAAAAGTACCATTACAATGACCAATTTTGTAATGTTCACAATATAGCATTATCGGACATGAACCACATGATAAAAATGAAAAGCAAATAAACTATATATCACAAACAAAAGAAACCCAATTACTCTTTTCTTCAGGAAGCCCAAGTGTCAAAGTATGTCAAAATATAACTATTGAAGCCATGATTGATACCTTTTTTGAAGGTGCCAATTTAGGAGGATCAATAATGACAATATCCCAAGATTCATTTCTCAGAAGAGCACCCTTCATGAATTCAGTTGCATCTTCTTTCAAAAAGGATATTCTTCCAGGATCAATGTTGTTAAGTACAACATTTTCTTTAGCAAGCTCCAGAGCTGGCAGCGATGAGTCGACACCTTACAAAATTGTCAACATAACCAGACTTATTAAATCAATCTATTGGTTATAACTCGCAAAAATAATATTATACAGATCAATTAAACTATATCTCTATACATTTATTCCAGCAAAGAGTCTGTAAAAAGATCGAGTTATAAATTATAATGTTTACTCGAGAAAATTCTCTGTTGCCCTTTATGAATCTCAAAACTACTTTTGGACTATTTCAAGCCCGGGAAAAGAAATTCATCTAGTCTAGTTTAAAGCAATCCTATCCGAGGTAGCAAAGAATAGTGATTAGGTTATTATGACGTGTGGGTTGGGCCCACCTTTCTTGAACTAGTTTTTAATTTTCAGTTTTTATGCTTCCTTTCTTTCTAAAACAACCAAATTAATTATAATAGTATATTGTCAATGATAGACAATGATAAAGAAGAACGAATTAGCGACATAGAATGTACTGTACCAGTGACATTTAGAGCACCTCCACGCACTGCATTTAGAGAAAAACCGCCACTATAGCAACAAAGATCAAGAACCTTTTGGCCATCTGAAATTCCTGATATGAACTGACGATTCTCGCGCTGATCTGCATAGAATCCTGTCTTCTGTCCTTTCAGTGAAATTGTGTACACAATTCCATTTTCCATAATCTGACAGATGAGAACAACAAACATGTGAAATCTCAAACTTCGTAAATTTCACATCTCCGTTACCTCCAAAAAAAACACAACATTTCATCTTCTCGGAACTTTAGTTATGGAAACATATGCTAAGGTGCAAAATATAATTTGCATTATGTAAGGATAACAAAATAGGATTCCTGAGTGTGTTTTCTGAAAAGACATAAAATAGATAATAGTTAACTCCAATTTTTTCAAATTTAAACTTTGAGTAGAAAGGTTGGTTGGTTCAGATATATTTTAACTTCATGATGTATTGCTTCTATTTACCTTGTACTATACCTCAATGCAATAACAAAATAGAAATACACGAAGAAAATAATAAAACCGTTGTTTAGCGGCACTAATCAACTATCAAATCCAATGTGATAATTACCTACAAGAAGTAAATAGAAAAAATAAACTGTTCAAAATATTGAAGAACATTTATAGACCACGTCATACCTTTGTTCTTTCAGGACAAGTAGATGAAAGCATTTCCTTAGAATCAGACACATTAACTCCGTCTTCCTTTAAAATATCAATAGATGGCCTCCAATTTATATGATTGATATAGTTGATTTTCCTGATGTATGCCTCTATCTCTGATTTGTACTTCTCAACCCAAGCAGCAGATGATGCTACTACAGCTACGTCTCCAAATACATCAACTATCAATCCTGATAATCTGTTATGAAACCAGAAAAAACCCAATTCAAAATCATCCAAATGAACTTCTTGGAAGCACTGTCATTTGAAAATTATAAAAGAGTGGTTATTTGTGTCAGACCTACTTAACATATGAATCTCTAAAAGGGAATATGTTCAAACAAAAAGGCGGTATAGCATGTACATTATGAAAAATGGTGCAAGAGTATGGTTTTAGAAAATGGAAAGAAAAAAAAACCATGGATCTACTCAAAAGAACTAACTGTTCAGTGATGTATAGGAACATTTGAAGTTGACAAAAGGAAACATGAGGAAGAAAAGTTCAACCCTTCATCTCTCACCTGTCACCCTCACTATTGATTAGACGATATGCATTCGTGTGGACAGAAGGAAGACCCAACCTTCTACGCAATTCAACAGCAGCGTCAATTCTTGTTTCAAGCAGTTTCTCCATGTTCAATGCACATGCTGAATCACTGTGTCATCAAAAATTTAAAATCAAATACCACGTTAACGGAACGGGCTATACTGAAACAAAAAGCGATGAATGAATAATCATATACAAAAACCTGGTTGCTTCGTCTTCAAGCTGCATGAGTCGAACACAGAACATAGAAACCGAGTTGTACAAGCCCCGCCCTATTGGTTTCTCAGTCCCATCTGATACCAGAACAATATCGCCAGTCTTAGGAGGCGGCCTACCGATAATTCTATCGACAGCTCCACTGTATACCATTGGGTTGCCATCCTTAAAGAGTTGTGTCTTCCCTTTCTTTAGTACAACCTTTGCAACACCTACCAAACCCAAACTATTCATAAAATGATTCAGTAACCTTAAAAGAAGAAAAACAAATTCCCATGTATTACTGTTGACATATTATCTATAATTGAAATCATGGAAAATAATTTCATTCAGTTAGGGTATGTTTAGATTGACTTATTTGAGCTTATCTACTGGCATAAACACTTGTGAGACTGCTTGGAAGAGCTTATTGAAACAGCTTACAACATGTCTGTAAGTTGATTTCAACTTATTTTCATAAGCTCTACAGATAAATAATGTAATTGAGTTAGGGTATGTTTAGATTGACTTAATTGAGCTTATCTATTGGCATAAACAACTGTGAGACTGTTTAGAAGAACTTATGGAAACAGCTTATGACATGTCTATAAGCTGTTTTCAGCTTATTTTCATAACCTCATGAGGATATAGCTTATAAAAAATAAGCTTATTTGAAAATAGTTTGACTTTACTTTGGGCCCGTTTGGATTAGCTTATTTTTGAGCTTATGCAAACAACTTATGCAATTTTTATGTATTATTATCAGTTTGTCAAGCTAGTTTATGATAAAATAACTTATAAAAATGCAATTTTTATTAGTGCGAACTTATAAAATAGCATAAAACCTAATTTATATTGCATAAGCTGTTTGCATAAGCTCAAAAATAAACTAATCCAAACGGACCCATTATCATTATTTATAGAAATTGCTTGTACATAAGCACTTATGTATAATCACTTAATTAAGTTGTTTATCCAAACAAGTGATTACGAAGAGGTTATTAACGTGCAAGAAGAATGTTATACATGTGAACTTAGCAGAGTATTATATTCTACGCACCAAATACTAGAACTAGTTAACCATTACATAGCCATGTCATCATTGCAGGGTGGTGAAAGAGAAAGTGATGATACCTTTGGGTTGATGGGAAGCAAGTTGTTGAAGGGTGGTTGGCAAAGAACAAACAGAAAGGGACTTGGTGAGTAACTGCTTCATTTTCACCCTTTGCTGTGTTGATACAAAACACTCAACTCACAAACTCTCTTCTCTGGGTTTGTAGGGATTCCGGTTCCCCTATTACTTCATCATTGTTATTATTTGTTTATTATTTTTTTAATGTATTATCTTGCATTATTAAAAAAAACTAGCATTTCTTTTTTTTATTATTATTAAAATTCGTTTCTTAATATTTTTAAAATATAAAATATTTAGTCAAAAAAAATATTTTTTTATATTACTTTTTAATATATATTTTTTAACTAGTACTATTTGGACTTGCTTATTTTCTATTTTTCTTACATTTTTAAAAAGAAGGTAGACCAAACATAATTTAAAATAAACACTTGATAAAAGGAGAGCTTTTATTTTAATGAAGAAAAGAAAAATAAATGGATGGAGCTTTACACCAAAAGTAGTTGTTCTTCTTCTTCTTAACTCTTTCTAGCGTGTCAAATGACCTCTTTGCAAGTGAATCAACGACGACATACTTTAAGGCCTGCAACTAGGGCATGCAAGACTACAATGGGTTTAAATCCATAATATGTGTAGTTTTGTCATTAAAGTGCTTCACACTTAATTACTTGTCTTGTCTTTATCTGAGTCCAACTAAGCGTGTTGAACTTTTATAAGTTATCATACTAGTGGTGAACCTAAATATGAATATATTGGATAACTACCTCCAAGATATTACTAGCCTCTTAGGTGGACGAGGGAACAAAAAGAGCTTACTTTTTTAAAGTGCATGGGAAAATTACACATTTCAAATCATCAAAGGCTCATTGTATTTGCATTATAATATTACAAGCAGTCAAGTGTACCTGGAGCATAGATTTTCCATCATAATTCTCTCTTTTGAGCTGCCTCAGTATGAATTTCGTTATTCTCTCTTTGAATGAGAGTTGGGTCATGTAATCTCTTTCACTTATCCCCCATGATGTATGATATTCGGAGAAGGGTGACGACTACAACTTCATGTTCGACTCCAACTACGTCTGATTGTGATTAGGGTTGCGTCTATGTTAGTGATTTAACTGCGGTTGTGTGGTCGGGGTTGTCTATATTTTGATGTGGAGTCATGAGGGGGTGCATAATCTACACTACTTTCCTCTTGTCTTATGGGAGAAGGTTGTCTATATTTTGGCGCTCTATCGTTGTTGTTGGCGGTTTTTCTTGGCCATTTTCTTTCAATGTCGTACTTTTGTTGAGTTGGATTGTTTTATGACTCTTATGGTTCTCACCATGTTTGGTGAATCTTGAGGCCTAGGTAAATTTTAGTGAGGCTCCACAGTGGTCTTAAATTTTTTTAACAACAAAGATTAAAACTTTATTCAAGAGAAAACCTCAAAGAGGAAAACAATGTACAAGAAGACACTTTAATGCTAAAATAAGGCAGGGTGTTAGTTGATGAAAAGTTATAGTAAACTGATCGTGTGATTGTACATGTGGGAAAGACCCATTATTTATAGTGTGGCTCTAAAAAGATAAACTCGTGGATGTTGATAAGTTTACTCTAGAGTTTGAATCATATTATTTTAAAGATGGATGTATAATTGAACTTGTGATACATGAATGCACATAGTTTATTTGAATGATCCCCATGATACTATGAACAATTAGACGTTCTAATGTTTTATTCGATGTGGATTATACTTCAAACAAATAGAAAGGTGTAGCATGCTAGTGTTACTAAATGACCTGGTGTCAAGATGTGATGACATATGGGGTGAAGCTCTGCATTGGGTCCTCCTTAGGCCCAAGGTAAGCACCTTAGGTAGGCTTGACGATGAAAATTTTATTGGATTAAATCATTATTTCAACGTAGATTTTCTTGTTATGCCGTTTGTATAATAATTGAATAAGAGCATCAATAGCGCTAGTAGCTAAGTGATGGATTTCTTATAAATACATTTTATAATACTTCCTTGCCATTGAAATAGTGCCACTTGGCATGGTGGGTGCACTAAGTTTAGTTGATGTTCATTGTAGAACACACGTACACTAACCCTCCTCTCTCCTATAAAAACCAACTTTTTATTCAATCAAACTCATTAATTGTAATAATTATTTGAATAAAAATTAATAACAAATAATAAAATATATATATATATATATATATATATATGTGGGGTCAAGAATTTGTTCTTTATATCCAACCACCGTTAAAGTAAAAACTACTCAAATCAACTATAAATTTCTTAAATCCTACAAATTACTTTAGGCCCACAAAAAATAACTTTGTTCATCCACTTAATTTACTCCCACTAAAGATGCTTCTAAGCCTTTTTAACCGAAATGACAACAATTTTAAATGTAATCTAAATTATGGTTAACATAACTCGTGATCAAGTTGTCATATAACATATTTGTGCATATGTTTTTTTATTACATTTAATTGCGTAGATATTTTATTGTATGATAGTTTTTTTTATATATATACCACAACCAAATGAAAGATATATATAATTTAAAGGAAAAATATTACGTCATAAATAAATGTACCATTTATATATATATATGGGGAATGCTAATGCACACCCACTCTTTTTTATGAAGGTATGCAATAGCAACATACACCTTAGGGTGTATTTAAT
This sequence comes from Trifolium repens, assembly GCA_030408175.1. Lineage (NCBI taxonomy): Eukaryota > Viridiplantae > Streptophyta > Magnoliopsida > Fabales > Fabaceae > Trifolium > Trifolium repens. The sequence continues at coordinate 13,618,765 of CP125850.1, forward strand.
AACTTTTTAGTTATCTTTTGCTAACACACACCTTCTGAAAAATAAGTTGGTGGATTATAGCAAATGCCTATAGGAATTGCTAACGTACACCCACTTATTTTTTAGAAGGAGTGTTTTAGCAACATACACCTGATGGTGTATTTATTTATTTTTTAGTTATAACTTGCTAATACACATCTTCATAAAATTGAGTGGGTGTGTTATAGCATATCCCTATATATATATATATATATATATAGGTAATTGTATAGATAGATGAAATCACTTAGAGCATCTCCAATGGTGATACTACTTTGGGTATCATATATTACTAAAAAGTGGTCCCTACAATGTCATGTAATATTTATGCAACTCATACGTATTTTGCTCCAATGGTGATATCACTGTAAGTATCATACATTATTAACAAGTTTTTAATTCTATTTACTTTTATATACCAATGATAAAAAAAAAAATTAGGTACGAATCATTAATCTATGATACTCTATTTGATACCCTTTTTGGAGATGCTCTTAGTAGTTAATTGTGATATGTCTTTGTCTCTTTCAATTAATATTTCAAATTATCTTGGTATTTTTTATCCTTTACCTACCATTCTTGTTGATCATGTCGCACAATTTTACAATATATATATCTTTTTGGTAAAGAAATGCGAATATGATTGTTCATACACTTACTAATTTTTTATTTGGTTGATCTCTATATTTTTTCTTTGTTGATTAATGAAATGATATGAATTATTGTTTGTCCAAAATAAATTACAGGACTGAACCCAAATATTTCCTTAAATTAAAAAAGAAAATTAATTTATTTTTTCACTTGGCGAGGGATATGAATGTAAAATGACATGAATTCAAAATGTAAAGCCACAAACACAACGCGGTCTTCTTCACGTTGAATTTTGGGAGATTCATTCCAACGGTATAATAATTCTTTCTCTGCAAAGTGCATCGCGATTCTCTTCCAAACCTCAATGGTTACTTTCAAGGTCATTTTTCATTCCTTTCAATCATCTCACAATCATAAACCCTAACCTAACCTCTTTTCATTTTCAAATTTCGCACAAATCCTCTCATTATCAACCTCGCAGGAACACTGCTTAGGGTTTTCTGACGTTCTTGTTTCGTTCTTTCATGTTTCAGGGAAAATCGAGAGTCGGAACAACGCGATCCTCAGTAGGTGGCCTATCACGTCCAACCGGTATATCTTGGTTTTCATTTTTCTGTGAATTTGAAATGTTATCGACTATACTGTACTAATTAGTTCCATTTAATTGATTTTATATATTTTTTTATTTTTGATGTTGTTTTGAATTATATGGAACAGTGGGTGGTAAAAATTTCAAGGTTTTTTCGGAAAATGACCGGATTAAAGTTGAGGATGGGACCATGTAGGTGTTTTTTCTTTTCCTTTATATGTAATTGAGTATGAAATTTTTTTAGAACTAATTCTAATTCTTTCTTTAGGACATCTACGAGAGAAGTCGGTGCAGCTTCAAGGTATGAGACCTTTTTCTGATATCCTATTGATTGCATTTTATTGATGAAAATTGAAAACATGCTGCTTTATTTTTTTGGGATATTAGATGAACAATGATGCCATTTAGCTGGTTCTGCTCTAGTGGAAGGGAATTTTGTCTCGCTTGCTTTCAGAATTTTACTTTAGACTCTTTTGTGGCTTTAATTGAACAACTGGGTTGTCTCATCATTATATCATTTAGGGTCCAGAGCTGCTTCCTTGTTTTATATGTCTGTGTAGTGTATAATTCATTTATATGTCGATGTGCAGAATTGATTTTAGAAACCATGTTAACATGCAATAGAATAGAATCTCATATAATTCATTTATGTGTAGTTTCTTAGATACTATAGTGCAACATACTGATATATATTTTGTGTAGAATGAGTGCTATAGTACCAGAACTTACTAGTTTTATATGTGTATGTATTGAGTATTGCATTATGATGTGCAGTATTGATTTTTAGAAACCATGATAACATACAAAACAGAAGAATGTCATATATTTCCTTCAGGTCTAGTTTCTTGGGTACCGTAGAGCTACATATTGATCTATTTGTTCTCGCCATTTTGTAACTTATGTAGAAAGAGTGCTATAGAAGCTAACAAAGGGGTTATATCAAATGGTGTCAATAATTCAAAGGTAATATACATTCTAAATTTCTAATACTTTTACGTAGTCGCAATATCTGGAAATACTTGGAAAGTCTCTATATATGTTGCATCCTTGAGTATGGTATCGCTTATTGTATGTATAATTAATTTGCAACTTAATGATAAAGGGTGACTTCAAAAGCATGGAGAAAAGTAAAGGAGCTTATGGCACTTCTGGTATGTTTTAACTGGACTTATTTTTCGTTAAAACATGGGCAAATATGTTGCAAACCAGATTTATCATTTTCACTTATTTTTGCTTTTGGTAGCAAATATGAAAGCGAGAAAGGCATTGGCTGATGTTACCAATGCTCAAGGAAACTCTACGGCAGCTGCTAAGCGTAATATCTCCAAAATTAAGTAAGATTCTTCTTTATTGTGAGTTGAGATTTTTTAATGGGGCCTTTATCTTGGTGTCTGATAGTTCACTGGATTAGCATTTCTTGTAATGCATTCTTCCTTAACTGAATGTCTGTTATTTTATGTCTTATGTGCCATACCAGGGTTTCAGCTTGTTCAACTACTAAAACAGTTGGCATCTCTCTGAGGAAATCCTGCACGGTATGAAAAGTCACACTCTTCCAGTTTTCTGCTAAGCCTGTGTTATTTTTGTTTACTCAATCAGTTATTCTGTTAACGGGATACTCCTTTTTATTTGTACTAATTAACTAATGTACTTGATGCCCCAATGATGGAATTGTGGCTATATAATCTACAAACTCACTTATAAAAATAATAAAAACATAAATGTGAAAAGGCCTATGAAAGCATCATCTTGTTTATTGGGCAGATAATCGTGATCTATCCGTTATTGCGGTAAATCATTTATCTTTGTTTTTTTTCTTCCTTTTCTTGATTGCCCTTGTTCCCAGCTCCTCTTTTCTCTAGAGAGAGCTACTAGTGTTATCGGGCATATCATTTTTAATTTAATGTGGCAGTAGCGCTATGACTTTGATCTCCAGATTTAACAACAATCTAAAAAGGATGTAAATGTTGCTGGCTAAGTATTTTTGGTAGCTATCCTTACTGTGGCTGATTTGGATTTTTTTTAGTAAACAAATGTACTGTGGAAAGACTTAGGAAATTGCACTGCCTTGAGTCATATGTATAGAAGATAAACTTTGGAGGTAGTTGCTGGAAGATTCAGTGGTTTTAGGCAGCTTGAAGCAGTTCCATTGCATCCAAGCCATATGATAGCAAAATCAGCTGGCCACTAACTTCATACCTACTATATTTTCAGCCTTTCTAACCATTTTCTTCATTCAGCAACATTAACTATGGAACTTCTTTGCATGTTTTTCTTATTGGGACGGTGATAGTAGAAGGGTGGCTTACGTGAAGCACTGATTACTTTTCTTGCTCAAATTAGGTAAGAGAGCAAAGACATTCGGGTCGTGGCGGAGTTCAGTTAGATGCTCCCAATGGAGGTGACTAATTTCCCCATAGACCTTTTTATTGTGTGCTTGAACAGTTTTAGCTTCTTTTTTTCTTCGTTTCATCTAATCTAATAATTAGTAGGAACAGGTTTAAGGGTTTCTTTAGGTGCTCAGAAGAATAGTTCTAATTCAAATGGAGGTCAATCAGTTGCCATAAAGGATAGGTACTTAAAATCTCATCTCTTGTTTATCTCACTTTTAATTGAATATATTAAGTTATTTGTGTTTGTTATTTATGATTCCAAGCATGTTATTCTAAAAATTATCCCGACACTTTTTTTCCATTTAGGATTGCAAGGAGGAAGCAGCCTATATTACCCACAACTTCAAGGTTTTGTGAATTTCATTTTATTGATTTGTGCAAGTTTTATGAATAACATGCGACTAAAACCAAAACATTCATTTGTCTCTTTCCAAGCACTTCAAGGAAGTCTCTGCCAGTTCCTTTAGGCACAGGTTTAAGGGTTTCTTTAGGTGATCAGAAGAATAATTCAAATGGACGTCAATCAGTTGCCATAAAGGATAGGTACTTGAGATCCCCGTCTTTGTTTATCTCACATTTAATTGAATATTAAGTTATTTCTGTTTATTATTTATGATTCCAAGAAAAGAATGTTATTCTAGAAATTATCTTGACACATTTTTTTCCTTTTAGGTTTGCAAGGAAGCCTATGTTACCTACAACCACAAGGTTTTATGAATTTCATTTTATTGATTTGTTTAAATTTTATGAACAACACACGACTAAAACCAGAAAGTTTATTTATCTCTTCCAAGCATTTCAAGGAAGTCTCTGCCAGTTCCAAGAAGGGTAAACAGGGTTGATATGAATAACACAAAGGTTAGCATAATTTTATTTACAAATTATCTTTCATGGTGATGAATAATGGCAATACAATGTCATTTAATTTTTCTTTTCTTGTGTCTCTTTATTTTATTTTAGGAAAACGCTGGAAGTTCTGAAAGAGCTAATGACCAAAGTGGTCTTCCAAGTAAGAAGCCATGACATAAATAAGAACTCTGAAAATGTCAATGTGCTGACATATTCTACGTTGCTCAATCTTAATTTACTGTTTAATTCAGGTAAGCTGACAACTGGCAGAAGAGTTAGTTCCCAACTAACAAGGAGCTATCTATTGAAGACTCGAGTTAGTGATGGCTTTATTCAAATGTAAGTGATAATTAATAATTAATAAGTAATCATATTATCAGTTTATGCCTCTATGATAATTGTGTACATTTAGTACATTTTCTCTGTTTGATTGGTGTTCAAGTTGCAATAATTGGTACTAATGACCTGCAACTCTACCTAGATTAAAGCATATGTTAGCAATTAATGTTTCTTTATTTTTCCATATCAAAAACTGCTTTTGTTCCATAAATCTTTTCTTCCTTTCTGTACGGTACTCTTCATAATGTAAAAAATCATCCACAACCACTAATGTTAGTATGCCTCCATGTCGATGACCAAATGGTCGAGTACCACATCCAAATTGAGATGCCAAAGTTCATTGTGGGATTTGGTGGTGGTGGATAAGGAGACGAGTCTTGACTTAAGGAGACGAGTCTTGACTTAGTGTTCTTAATTGGTACTAATTAGTTTGAGAGGGTGATGATGTGGTGGCGTGATGATGCTTTTTGACACAAACCTCAAGCTATGAGAAGAGATTTAACATTTGTTACTGGAAGAGGACCAAATCAGCCATTTACTATAGTAATAAAGGGATCATAATCCTCATGTGTAAGTGAAGGATTGCATCAATATATGGTCCTGCAAAATAATAGATAGGTTCGGGAGTCAATAATGGATTCGATTCAAATAAGGTATTTTGAGATTGTTCCTCCTTTTGTGGAGTTCCGCAACTTCATGTTTGAGTAGAAGCAGTGGTAAATAGCATAAGCATCCCACACTTGAAAAAGATGTGTAAATCCTATTATTTGAGCAATAAGTTAGTTACTAAGAGTGAAGACACTGGCCAAGAGAAGAATATTTGATCTTGCTGTTCCCTATTGTTGGTATGCTTCAATCACAACACCAGATTTATGATCTGATTCATAAGCTCATCACTAAGGTATTTGAGGATTCCTAATGAATCACAGCCATTTACTATTTGAGGTTGACAGAGACAACCTGTGTTCGAGAAGAATCCAGACACCTTGGTTCCTTGACTAGTATTTGGATTGATTTTCCAATACGGCTGCCACTAGAGGACAAAACAGATCATGAATTTGAAGAGATATATTATAGCCATTAGTACAGTTCAAGCCCTAAAAAAGAAGACTCTAGATAATTCAATAATAGGGATACAGAAACTGAGAAAAAAAAAGCTTGAAAGCAAAGAGAGAGACAGAGAGGAATTAGTGAATAATAACTTTCTGATTCATTAATCAGATATTGCCGTACTATTTGTAGAATTCCTTATAGTGCACTCAAGTCAGATTCTTCTATAACAATGTAACAGATGCATACCATAGATACAAAGACTGATGCACACATACCCAATACACTGGTAGAAAAAATATACTACATAATACATAAATACTCTGACTTGGGTGCATACATTAATGATTTCATATTTAAAACAAATTTTGAAATAAGTTAGCTGCTACTACTTCTCTTGGATTTTATCAAAATTGTTAATTTATAGGATGTAATTTTTCGTTATTAATTGGTCATTTCATCTGGGGCGTAGGGTTACAAGCAATGCTTACCAAGCATCCTCAAGGAAGTCCACCAAGGTATGTTGGCTGTACTTTAAAATTTCTTGTGTGCTCTAGTTGATTTATTTGGTTGGTCGGTGTTGCAATTATTTTTGGTTATTTATTTTTAAAGCTGTTTTCATATCTATGTTTATTTTATTTTACATTTGGAATTTGTTTCCTATGCTCATAAATAATAAGAGTGAACTATTGTGTAGTATGCCTGTATGAAAAATTTGTTGCTAATGTTTCGTTAACATACTTGTTGAAGATATTGTGCTCATTATTTTTCTTGGTTCATTTTGTGATTTTAATCTTCCTTCTATTTCATTAGTCAACAATTTCCACCACAATTATATTTTTGTTTCTAAACTTTAAGAGTACTTTTCTAATGCAGTAAGTAAAGTTGGAACCTGATTTTTTGCCTTTTTGCATGCAGCCTATTGTTAAGACCACACTCAAGGCTTCTACATCTCAGAGGATTTTAAAATCTAAATCCGTAACAGATGAGAACAAATCAAAACCAACCACTGCAATAGTATCTAAGGATGAGGAAAAAGTTTCTTTGTCTCTTTCCGAGAATAGTTCAGTGGTCATTTCCGATGACGCAAATCAAAAGCATCGACCATCTGAAGGGGAGAGCAGTCTGAAAACAGATTTTTCAGAGTTGATTCCAAGAAAAAGATCCAGCCGTCGGAAATCTTATACAACTTCATTAATGGAAAAATCTAAGGTAGCATGCTTAATGTATTAAACCGCTTTTTGTTTAAGGTCTCTTAAATATTTAAAATGAGAGTAAGCCTTAATTTGCAGATTCTCAAGGAAAATGGTGAAGTTAGAGGGCAGGATAACCTACCAAATATAGATGATGAATGTAATCATCTAGAAGTTTCTGAATACATTGACGATATATATCAGTACTATTGGGTTACCGAGGTAATATTGATCAAGCTTCTGATATCACTTACTCAGATTGAAATTTGAATTTTATTTACCATAGAAAACATCCATTTGTTTTTGTTTTTTGATCAATTTTCTTCTTTCATGAACATAGTTGTCCATTTGTTATTATTTTCCTACAGTTTTACCGTAGGATTTTATAGCTCCACTGAATATAGAATTAGTAAATAATTTTTTATAAGAAATATCTGAACCTTGAGATATGCATGCATCTCTTCAAAGTATTGTACAGTCATACATCAATGTCTGTATTTTTTATCCAAGAATCCTATATTGGAGGTCCAAAATTGTGAACATGATCATAATCATAATGCTACATCTAGCTTTCCACATATAAATTTAATAATCTGTCCTTGCTCTCTAATTTCAATTGATATTTGAATTTTTAAAAATTGCTTGCAATCACAGGCACATAGTCAAGCTCTATCAAATTACATGTCAATTCAGACAGAGATTACTCCTCATATGCGGGGAGTATTGGTCAACTGGCTAATTGAGGTACATAACTAATTTCTTTCAACCTTAAGATGTCTTACCTTTTATCCTTGTCCTTTCTTTATATGTTGTTCCATCTCTTCCCTCTTTTGGATGTTAATATGTCCCTTTATTCATTTGTCTTGCTGATAATTTTCTTTAGTAGATCCAACATCACTAGTCATTTTCTTTTCTTATTTCTTGGCTTTTACAGGTACACTTCAAATATGATTTGATGCCCGAGACCCTATATCTGACAGTGACATTGTTGGATCAATATCTTTCCCAAGTGAACATAAAAACAAGTGATATGCAGTTAGTTGGTCTTACAGCACTTTTGCTGGCTTCGAAGTATGAGGACTTTTGGCATCCAAGGGTGAGAAGTTATTTCAAACATTTACTTTGAAGAAAGAGGGGGTGTAATTCAGTGTCATGATTGTAATTTTTATTCTGTCTCATTTATTATAGGTAAAAGATTTGATTAGCATCTCAGCCGAGGCGTATACTAGAGATCAAATGCTTGGAATGGTAGGCAATTCTTATTCTTATAATAAACATTTCTTAGGACACTACTGGTCCATCTTGTTCAGAGGAAATACTGTTGAATTATACGTCATTTTCTATTTCTTTAATCTTCCACTGATCCAGTTCAACTGGGTAATCCAGTTGATAAATTCAAAAATCTTTCTGGTTTTGTTCAATTTTCTGTTTTTATTTGCACTTGTATAAGGTTCAACATGGTTCTTACTATTCATATCCTAAGTAACGACTGGGATTGATTTTTCTGTTCAGGAAAAGCTTATTCTTAGAAAATTGAAGTTCCGTCTTAATGCTCCCACTCCTTACGTTTTTATGGTTAGATTTCTCAAGGCTGCACAATCAGATAAGAAGGTATGCAATTCAGCATGCACAATATATTGTCATACAAATTGGATGAGAAATTGATCATTCTAATTAAATTTTTATGCATGACACATTTTTTGTTTCTTATTTTTGCAGCTTGAACACCTGTCATTCTTTCTCATTGACCTATGCTTAGTTGAATATGAAGCTTTAGCGTTCAAGCCTTCATTACTATGTGCATCAGCTCTCTATGTTGCACGTTGTACCCTGAAAGTAACCCCAACATGGACACCACTACTTCACAAGCATGCGCGCTACGAAGTTTCACAGATCAGGCACTTGTTCTAAGATTGTCAATTTCAGTTTCAAAATTTTGTGTCGCTTTATTTTATGCTAACTGTCTGCAATAACTATAGGGACTGTGCGGATATGATATTGAAATTCCATAAAGCTGCCGGGAAGGGAAAGTTAAAGGTCGCTTATGAAAAATATTCCAGAAAGGAACTCAGTGGAGTCGCAGCAGTGAAGCCGTTGGAAAGACTTCCCCATTGATTTGACTTGTGCTGGAGAGTCATACCTTTGTAGTATATGTAATATGACATTCTTCTCAAATCTTTGAATGTAGTATCCTCTTAATTTTTTTGTTTTTTAGCCAAAAATTCTGGGATTATTCCCTTGTTGTGAGTAGTTAACCACATTTGTGATGGCATATAATTGTGCATCCAGAAAGATCCTTTCATCAGGTTGGATTCTCACAACCTTAGTTACAGCTATAAAAGTTTGGTTTTATCAAAAGCATGTTGTTTGGTAGGATATTAGTGATATACTGAGCTTACTACATATGTTTTTAACTTAAATCAATCACAAGACAATTATGGATGAGATTCTTTAGCTTTAATAAAAGTTAGTAATCTAGATTATTTTGAACTAAACTATTATTATAAAGTTCAAAGTGATTATCTTTACTATTATTTTGTTTAACTATAATTAGCATCACACTAAGTAAACCAGATTAAAAAAGAAAAAGAAAAAAGAGAACAATGGTGACGCAGTCGGAAGCTCGAAAAGGATCAGCAAGCACTAATCCTAGTAAATTGGTTTCCTGGAATCCACCAGGAAGAGAATAGCCAACACTAAACTCTAAAATAAAACTCTGGAATCCACCAGATTTCCGGAATCCACCAGAAAGGATAAATAATTTGGAATCCACCAAATTTTGAGAAAAATCTCTAATATTTTTATTGAATCAAAAAGTTGTTGTTCAAGGCTACAATAGTTTAGCTTAAATAGTAGGGAAAATAAAAATATAACAAATCTTCCTAAATGATAGTAAAAGAAAATAATACATCAAGCTAAAATAAAACTATAACAAATCTTCCTAAAAGATAGTAAAAGAAAATAACCAACCTAGCTAAATAAAAATAATAAATCTAGCTAAAATAATAAAATACTAAAATATATTAAAATCAAATCTAGGTAAAATATAATAAATCAAATCAGCCACAATTGCGTTGAATTGCTCCTGCATCAGACTCCTCTTCTTATGAAGAACTCGACCTCGAGTTCTGTTGTAATGAAGAGATGCCTTTGTCCGGAACTCACGAACACAAATACCAGGATCGAATACAAAAGTCTGTGTAGAACTATCTGATGGCCGTGTAGATGCATCATACATAAGTGCTTTTGATGTCTTTACCTTCCTGGTGGATTCCAAACTTACACTCTGGTGGATTCCAAACTTACACTCTGGTGGATTCCAGTTTTAATTCAAGAGTTTAGCGCTTGCTATTCTCTTCCTGGTGGATTCCAGGAAACCTATATACTAGGATTAACGTTTGCCAATCCTTCCCGCTTCCGTACCGCGTCAGGTGGCATCAGAGCAGGTTTTCCCTGTTCTTTTCGTAACTTGAACAACCATGGGAGATCAACCAATAACCAGGGCATATTTTAACTCGGGTCTAACTGCTTTAACAGTACAAATAGCGGCGCTCGCAATTCAGTTGAACAACTATGCCAACAACACAAACATGGATGTCATCAACATCCTCTCAATAGGATCTTATGCACCTGAAATTGATGCGGTTTCTTTGTCTATTGAAACCCTAGATAAAAAGCAACCATCTCTTCTAGAGAAGCTCAATGATCCTGCTGATCACTCAAAACCAAAAGAAGTTGAAGTAGTAGCTGAACAAGATACTTTGGTTGAAAATGACAAATCCAAAGATGAGAAGAAAAAGATCGAGAAACAAGATGATTCGGAGAAAGATGATGTTGATGAAGGTGGAGATGAAATTGAGAAAAAACAAATGGTAAGTTTTGTTCAGTTACCCACAAAATCTAATAAGAAGCCATACAACCTCAGTTGGTGTGAAAAGAAGCTTGATGGAATAGTTAAAGAAACTATCAACTCTAAGTTAGAGGCTACTCGGCAGAAGAAGAGAGCAGGTGGTGATAAATATAGAAGATATAAAAATATAGTAGCTATCCCGAATTCCATGAATATATGTGATACATTCAATGTTGCTGACAGTCATGAGTATCAAGCCTTTAATCAAGATGAGAACTCGGGGTCGAGTTCTTTTGAGGTTGAGGAGAAGGTAAAGACATCAAAAGCACTTATGTATGATGCATCTACACGGCCATCAGATAGTTCTACACAGACTTTTGTATTCGATCCTGGTATTTGTGTTCGTGAGTTCCGGACAAAGGCATCTCTTCATTACAACAGAACTCGAGGTCGAGTTCTTCATAAGAAGAGGAGTCTGATGCAGGAGCAATTCAACGCAATTGTGGCTGATTTGATTTATTATATTTTACCTAGATTTGATTTTAATATATTTTAGTATTTTATTATTTTAGCTAGATTTATTATTTTTATTTAGCTAGGTTGGTTATTTTCTTTTACTATCTTTTAGGAAGATTTGTTATAGTTTTATTTTAGCTTGATGTATTATTTTCTTTTACTATCATTTAGGAAGATTTGTTATATTTTTATTTTCCCTACTATTTAAGCTAAACTATTGTAGCCTTGAACAACAACTTTTTGATTCAATAAAAATATTAGAGATTTTTCTCAAAATTTGGTGGATTCCAAATTATTTATCCTTTCTGGTGGATTCCGGAAATCTGGTGGATTCCAGAGTTTTATTTTAGAGTTTAGTGTTGGCTATTCTCTTCCTGGTGGATTCCAGGAAACCTATAGGTTAGGATTAGCGCTTGCTGATCCGTCCGAGCTTCCGTACTGCGTCAAATGGTGAACTAAACTACTCGTATAAAAAAGAGAACATTTGTATTAGATATTTCCAAACTAACAACTTAATTTTGAAACTCCAAAAACCTTTTCATTAAGACATAACCGGTGCTTAAGATATTTCCATAATAGTCCATTTAAGATGAAAATCCAACAGTTTCATTGTTTCCACATACAAAGCTTTTCCATTATTATGCAAAATAAATTGCAGTATGTATTTTTATTTCTTTTTGAAATATTTATCTGTTGGTAAAGAGAAATTAAATCCGTGAAGTGAACAATTGTCTTGTATTTCTAAGAACAATGAAAATGTTAGAAGAGTTATTTATATTATTACCTCCAGTCTATTTTATAAGAAACAAATGATTTTTTAGATTTATTGAATAATAGATGTATTTAACCTATCCATCCATCTCTCTCCATCTCTCTCTCCAACCAACTCCCTCCATCCAACTCCCTCCTTCCATCTCTATCCTTCGAACTCTCTCCATCCACCTCTCTCAATCTCTCTCCATCCAACTCTCTTCTTCCATCTCTCTCCTTCCAACTCTCCATCGACCTATCTCCATCCACCTCTCTCCATTCATCTCTCTCCTTCCACCACTCTCCATCCATCTCTCTCCTTCCAACTCTTCATCCATCTCTCTCCATCCATCTCTCTACTTCCAACTCTCTCCATCCACCTCTCTCATTCCATCTCTCTCCTTCCAACTCTCTCCATCCAACTCTTTTTTCCATCTCTCTCCATCCATCTATTTCCATCCATTGGAGAGAGTTGGATGGAGAGAGATGGATTGAGAGAGTTGGATGGAGGGAGAGAGATACCTTGAAATTCATGGATGGAGAGAGATGGAAGGAGAGACTTCTAAGGAGTGTAAGAAGATAGATGGATGGAGAGAATTCTAAGGAGAGAGATGGAGAGAGTTTGATGGAGACTATTTTTTAAAGGTATGAGTGTAGAAAAATTTACATCTAAGTGAGAGACTATTCTTTAAATTTTAAGAGAAATGATATTTGTACAACCCATTTTGGACAACTTTGTGGACAATTCTCTCATACTCTTATTATGTTTTTACTCTCTCTCTTCACAACTCTTTTTTTATTATTTTTAACTCAAAAGAAGTGGAAACAAAAAAGTTGTCCCATGGTTGTCAAATATTTGGTTGTACAAATAACACATCTCAAATTTTAATCAACAAAAACAATTAATGATGTAAAAATTTCACAAAAAAAGCTATTTTTTAGGTATGATATACTCCATTCATGCATAATAATTGTCACATTTACGTAAAAAAAAAAACTCAAAACAAATATCACTTTTAATTTTTAATATATGTAATACTCCGTATTAATTATATTTCTATTTGCACCCTATAATTAATATTGCGTAGAGCACTTTTTTTATAAGATTCAAGATCCGATCCAAAAATCAATTAAATCGACGACACTAATTCCGAAATTTTCTCATCCCACCCCCCAACACTCTTTTTAACCCCCCGGAAATCCAATTTTGCCCCTGAAAAGTGTAGTTCGGAACGTACTCCCCGAACATTATTTCGGGGAGTAGAGCCCGAAATAATTGAATATAGTAACAGAAAAGCGCAATCTTCTGTCATTTTCTAATTTTAAGTTTCAAAATAGGGTTGGGTGGGAAACGGGAAGAAAACTTAAACTTGCGATTTTGATCAACATTTCAACAAATTCAACCACTCTAATTTAACAAGTAAGTAACTTCTATGCATCTTAGATCATTGATTCCTCTTTTATTCATTGTTTTTTAAATGTTAGCATTTTTTGTTTGAATTTTTCAATTTCTAAGTTGTTGTAAATGTTGTTGATGTTGTTTATTATGTTGATTATGTGTTGTTTGTGGCATTGGGTTGATGTATGCATCAATGCATGTTGGTTAGAAATTGAATTTGGTTTTTGATATAGTTTGTATCATTTTAGCACTCCAAGTGTTTGTAAAAATGTTTGAATGACATAATTTGTATTTGAATTTTGTTGTAGACATGGAAGAGGATGTTGGAAGAACAAGGCTAGGCAGGGAGACACGCGCACATGCTTCTGCGCGTGAAGCAGTCGTCCCTCGCCCGAAAAAAGCACGGACCCGTAGGCAATCACCGGTGCCGTTTCAAGGAAGTGATTATGAAGCGGGAGGTTCGTCAGCGGGTGGTTCAATGCCCTCACAACGGCCTGAGGGCGAAGTTGATCATGGTGCTGAAGGTGTAGATCATGGTGCCCAAGGTGTAGACGACGAAAATCCTCCGGTTGACAGAGGTGACGATAATGAAGATCCTCCGGTTGACGAGGAAAATGTTGCTGAAGATGTCGCTGAAGATGAAGATGGTGATGATGATGGACAGGCACCTGTGGTTCCTGAAGACGGTTATGGAGGGCGAATTTTCATCAAGATCATCCGGCATAAACTTGAACACATATTGCTTTTCCTCCAAACAATGAAAGAAATGTTGAATTTCATTCCTCGGCCCCCTTTCTTGCTGTCTCATTCGATGGCGTGCATTGTAAACCATTTTCTTGTGGCTGACATTTTTCGGATCTCTATTCTTCATTGTACACATAATATTCCTAGGCGGAACCAAGTTTCTAGTCATTTCAGCAACCAAAGCCTTCTCTTCCGGTTTCAACCTTCCCTCAACTAGATGGCCATCTAACCCTTTATCAAACTCATGGTTGTGTACGCCGTTCACAACACTTAGATGCCAATCCTTGCTTGTGTTATAAAAATAACCACGGAGCCTAAACGGGCATCCGCACTTCCTCGTTCCCGTTTCTTCGAACTTTGGCTTCTTGCTAGTTCGTTTGTAGGCACCTCCCCTTTCACAACCCAAAACCAACTTTTGCTTCCTCTTTCCATCACCATAATCAGAGTTTACAATAACAACTGCAAACTTTAAACCAGCAGCTACCTTGCGAACCCACTTCAGTAAATCATCGCGAGTCTTGAAAGCTTCCTCCCTCAAAAAACTTGAGCTACAATCAAAATGTATTGCCGGAGGACCACTTTCAGGAGGAGCAGGAGGAGGAGCGGGAACAGGAGGAGCAGGAAGAGCAAGAGGTGCTTCTTGCGGTTGATGATAATTGACAGGCTTAACATCGCCCACAACTTCGTAGACACCTATACCAAGCACTACTTGTCTAGATTTATGATCCACCATAACTACAACAAAAAAAATCAATATCAACTACAATTCATATCAAATAACATATGGAACTTAAACTCAAATATCTAAGCTATAATCATTAAACATATCATTAATAATAACCATTAAGCAAATCAAAACATTTAATCTTCCTAAATTTGAAAAAAAAAAAAAAAATTGGCAGTAGCAGGCAGTATCAGTGCAGAAGGAAAACATAAAATTTTTTCTAAGTATAAGTTCGGGCCGTATTTTCCGAAATAGTTTGTCCCTTTTTTCGGAAAACATTCCCCGAACGACACCATGTCAAAAATTTCGGAAACCTAGGTGCATCAGTCAATTCAAAGCTAAAATAGACAAAATCTAATCGGTTAGAAACGCAATTTACCTTATGTTGATGTATCAGTGAGTGTTGATTCCGTTAGATAGCCTCCAAACCTTGAGATTGAGCCAACAATGGAGAAAAACGATTTTGGAACCAAAGAGAACTTGAGATTGAGTGTTTGACATGAATGAGAGGAAGTGAGCTGGTTTTCTGAAATATAACGTCTTGTTTCGGGCTCTAGTCCCCGAAATATGGTTCGGAAAAGGTGTCCCGAACCAGTTTGAAGGTTTTAAATTTTTTCGGAACGTAGAGCCCGAACTATATTTTTGTAAGGGTAAAAAGGGAAATCCGGAGGGGAAAAAGAACCATGGGGGGTGGGATGAGAAAATTTCACTAATTCCAATGTCTATTTATAGAGGTGTCCATTTTAAAGTCATAAGATGTTTTACTGCCCAACATACAAAATGACACCAAGATATGAGATATTGAGAGAACTCTTAAATTAATATCTTTCACTTTATATGATGTTAATCAAGTAGCATAATACTCGTGCTTACGCAGGGTTGCGGGGTTGTCGCATTTTTTTTAAAAAAATTTAGAATGAATTACATAGTGCGAAATTACTTCCATTATAAAATTATTCGTCATTGTAAAATTATTGTTCGGCATATGTCAATTATAATTATAAATGACAACTTGTTCATATATAAATAATATTAAGTTATTGAGATCATATTTCCCATTTTAATATAGTAATTTGTTATATGTATTTGTCCTACAAAACATAAAAGTAAAAAAAAAAAAAAAAACTATTAATTAAAGTTCATTATAAATTTTTAAACTAAAATAAAAAGACACCTTTTTTTTGTAACAGTCTAGGCCCCACCACCTTAGGTGGTCCCGACACTGCGATCTCACGATCTTCTTCATCCTCGTACACGTTCAATTGGCTAGTAGCTCAATTGGTAGTGAGAATGGATTGAACATGTACTTATTCCTGGTACATGGTTCGATTCCCACGGAAGGCAAAAACTTCACTAGTGAGCGAGGTGGAGAATTATTTGAGTATAATGCATCGTGAAAAATTACAATTATTTTAAGCATCATTAATAAATATACTCCCCCCGTCCCATATTATAAGCAAAACAAATAATCTCACACATATTAAGAAAAATAAAATATGATAATTTGAAGTATGAATTTTTATGTTTTCCTTGAAATAAGTTTCATAGGAATATGTAAAAAAAAGTATTTATTGGTTATTTATTATGGAGAAAAGAAGAGAGAGATAAATTAAATACACTTTACATTAAATTTTATGAGAATAAGTAAAAATAAATCTTGAAAATAATAATCCTATATATTGCTGCTCATATATTAATATGATTACCTATTGTTTTGTAATTTCTTTTTATATATTAATTAATATAGAGTTGATGAACCTGAAACTGTCGCATAATGTATATGTTTTCTTTCTCAATTTTATCAACTTCACTTGTTCAATTTTTTGGTTTTTTTTATCAACTTCACATAGTTATATTTGTAAAAAAGACAAGTTAATGAGGTTGTTCACACTCTTACAAGGATAACCACATCATGTCCTTGATCTAAAGATTTTCATTCAATTCCTCATTGACTTGTAATGATTATTGATAAGGTAATGCAATAGATATATTTCAGTCAAAAGAACAAAACTACCAACATTATTCCAAGTACACAACAAAAATAGGCCTCGGTTTTTAAAAACCTACCAATGCCTTTTTCCATATAAGATTAGGGTGTACAACATGAATTAAATATCTGTCGTAAGATCCTAAAAAAGTTATGCCAAATGATAAATAAGATTTTGTCTCAATTAGTTTAAAACCATGGAAAGTGTAAAAAGCTCAATAAACATTAGACAGGTAGCGGCTACCCCCGAAAGCCGTTAAAGGCGAAAAGACCAAGCCAATAGAAAGATTTATCATGAAGGTTCAGACCTCTCTTTTCTTTTACCAGTGATGGAAGTACTGTTATTCTCAATGACTTGGGAATCTAAGCGACGAACGTTGTCTGCTAAATTATGTGGCTGGTCCAGATCATTATTTCCAGAAGTATCCACACCGTTAGAAACAGTAGCAACATCATCATCCGCACTTTTCCGCGTAATGCAAAGCCAAGGTCTCGAAGACTCGTTGCTAGTGCTCAGTGCCAAAGGCACGTGCCATGATCCTTTTTCTGATTCCTGAAATACAATATTTTCAGATTTTATTCTAGGACTGAATTCAGAAATAGTTATAAAAAATCTGAATTTTATAATTGAGAATCATAGTATACAAACTCCTCAGAAGCAAGAGTATTTAGGATTTTCATGTTTGGTATGACATGACATCTTAGCTAGTAATTATCAATCTTAAGATTGCAAACTTGAACATTTTAATACTGTTATTACCAATTTGAGTTATTTCTACATAGGAATTTGAGTTATTTCTCAAATTGGTAATTTCTTCATTATCAATGAAAAAATCATAATAAATGAACAAAATGAAACTGAAATGCAAACTAAAGATATATCCGTAAGCATTGCTATTTTCACAATATACCGATATATCAGTCTAACTAAAAATAACTTCTCTAAGTGAACTTTATCGGTAATAAACTTAAGACACTCTTGCATCACATTAAAAAGTGATACCACAAATCTACCCTCAGTTACCAAAGGAACAAAAATATTTGTCTGTCATGTAGGGCAGAGTTCATTACGGCACAATCCCTGAAGGAACAGTAGAATGACAGCACTAAACAAATATCACGGCACATACAAAATATTACCTGGATAACCAATGAATATGATGGTGGCATCTGAAGTTTCAAGTTCCCCTTAATAAAAGTGTAGTGAACCTGTAGATAAAGAAAACAAACTTGAGACAAACATATATGGGCACAACATAAAAATCTTAAATCACCTACAAATCAGATTTTGTAGGATACATGCATCAACTTTGCAGGCTGTACAGATGGAAACAACTATCACTACCTCAAGGAACAGAGAATATCGTGAAATTAATAAAAATTATTTATGGTGTTTCTAACACTTAAAATGGATCAAACTTTTTTCTCCCAATAACCCCCTTCCCCAAAGACCAACAAATCTATTGACATCAGCAAACAACCAAGAAATAAAAATAAAGACTCCTTGATCTGATACTAGAGTAGCCAATTTCGAAAG
This sequence comes from Trifolium repens, assembly GCA_030408175.1. Lineage (NCBI taxonomy): Eukaryota > Viridiplantae > Streptophyta > Magnoliopsida > Fabales > Fabaceae > Trifolium > Trifolium repens. The sequence goes on from CP125850.1 coordinate 13,637,294, forward strand.
AAGGTAGATAATGTAAAGTGCATAGACCAAGTTGTAATACAGAGTCGTGAGCAGGTAAAATTCATTGATGATGCTAGAATAAACAATCTTAGAAATAAGAAATGTCTTACTTGATGTCTTTCTTTCCACTGGTTAAAAAAGTTGCTTCCTATGAGTTCAAATATGTGATCTCGCATTTCATCATTTGTCACAAGCAAGCACCTGAGTTTTACGGCAGCATAGAGCCAATACCTGAACCCCAAAAGACAAATTAAGTGCATAAAATCTAACCCAAAAGAGGTGATAAAATAAAATAATGTAAAAAAAGATTTCACATAATAGTGATTGAAAGATTCAAAACAAAACTGACCAATTTTAAAAGGAATACCACATAATGAAATTGCATTGAAGTGATGGTGTATTATTTAGCGGTAAATTTAACTATATATAGTATATACAAATTATTTTGACCAAAACATTAGCACACTCTGAAATAGAACCAAATGCTGGTATCTCCTACAGTCTCTATACAACAAGTATGTTTTCTAGCCCAACTGTTTTGCCATTATCCTACCTCAGTTTTTCTTTAAGACCATGCTCTTGGATTCTAAAATAAAAGGTATAATTTTGATTATTGTCTAACCCATTAGAGCGCTACGAAATTCCATATCCTTCATTAAATGATTTGTGGAAATAATTCTTCCATCTAACTTTAATTTCTTGTTCCTTATTAAAAGATAGTTTCAACTAACCTTTAGTTAGTTGAAACCTACCAATTAGTTACCACTTGTATTTAATTTCTGAGTTTCTTAACCAGCTTAGTTAGTTAACTGTGGTGTTCTTAGCATAGTCAGATATGACTAAGTGTTCAACCACCTAGTTTAATCAATCCTGCTGACCTAAATAAGGTAGCATAGTCTCTATCACTAGTAACAAGAAAAACAGAATTAGTAAGTTAGTTATATTTCAGTTAGATTCATTCTCTCTCTCTCTCTCCCTCCCTCCCTCCCGCCCTCTCTCTCTCTCTCTCTCTCTCTCTCTCTCCACACACACAGAATCAATTAAAATGGTATCACAAAGTTTCCTTTTGTTCATGAGGCCTCTTGCCAGACTCCAGTGTTGCAAGCGGTGCCTCCGCACCTGCTTTTTTGAATTGGGTCTCCTTCTCCATCCATCAAATATTCCTTCTCTGCAATTTCTGAGAAATTAGACCCGGAAATTATCTCCTACGGTGCCAACAGGTCAAGCATGTCATCAAAGAACATAAATTTCATTCTCTACCTCAAGGTAGCTTATAAATAGAATTTTCTCCATCCATGGTAAAAAAAAAGCTTTAGTTCTCCATTGCCCATTGCCTTGTTAGTCTCTTTCTTAGCTTTCTTATGTTCTTTCCAGTTTCCCATATTATTGTTACATTGTCACATTTTTTTAGGGTATGTGACATGTCTATTTGTTTAAGCAAAACTTGTGAAATTTGAATTGCTACCTTATGTTTACAACTAATATGGTAATTACAATGGACTATTTTTAAAGCTAACCTTGTGCATGACTAGAAAAGATAATTCTTTATTTCCCTTGTGGTATTGTTAGTCTTGTTCTCATTTGAATTTCACATAACTACTGTCGAGATCATCATACATATTTTAATGGCAACCCAAACATTAATTACATCAATATGACTACGACGAAGAACACCTAGAAATCTATATATGTACCAAAAACTTGATTTAGTTAACAAACAGAAACCTAGAAGTGTTTTTCAGTAGTGCTATCCCTTAATTCAAAATGAAGTACTATATTAAGGGTATTATATTTGTAGCTATAGTAAAGAAACATTCAAACATTTCAAGAAACAGTAATGTCCTAAGATGGAAACATAAGCAAACTTAAAATTAGATTTTGCAATTTACCAATCATCATTGGATCCATTTGGAGTTGTATATAGTACACCATTTTTCATCCACTCCTCTACCAATATTCTGCTGGAAGGATTTTCCATCAGCCCTCTCACACGCTTGTTGTGTAGGACAACCAACGGCCATTTTTTCCCACTTCGATTATACAATTCTTTCACAACATCATCAAGCTACATTATTATATAATCGAAATAAAGACACAATCAGTAGCATAAACTGTAAAGTTTACTTATCAACCAAGACTAAGAGCTTGCACAACATTTGACAATTGACAGTAAATAAAAAGGTCTAGTGGACCATGTAACATAGGCATACCTGATTAATACTAAATCCGCCATCAGCAAAATTTTGCTGGTAGAGCCCAATATTTGCTCCATCCACTATGGCTTCATAACAATCATGTTTCTCAAGCCAGCCCTTGTAGTTGCCAAAAAGAGGACACGTGAGGAAAATCATCAAAACCAAGTTACAATTACAACTTCAAAAAATGTTAACAATGTTCTCTCTATTAATCCATTCAGTAAAAAAGTCGACACACTTTGAAAGTTAATGTATTTATGAGAACACTAAGTTGACTTTTTGCAAAATGAACAATCATGATAAAAACAGTGTAGATAACATTACTTTCACTAGAACAACGACAATGTTATTTGATATGAAAAAATGTTATTAAAGTATGTTCAGAAAATGGGATGCGTGCGAATACATTATGGAGTCCATGTATAATTGGTTTTTAAAGATAACAACCTCAACCTCAACATCATGCCATTAACCAATTATATTCATAAATACAGTTTGAAATTATTTTGCAGTTAGTCAGTCACTAACCTGAAATTCACTAAAATTTGCCTTGACTTCACGCTCCACGGCCAATGCAGCAATCGACAAAGCAAATTTCTCCATCTCTTCATCATCAATATCCACACAAACCAATTGCTCACCACATCCACAACAGATCCCATCACTATCAATACTTGTTCTAGACACAACCCAATCCCCTTTTCCAACCCACCCCAAACCATGCCACCCTCCTCCATTCCTCAAAACTCCCTCTCTGATCCTCCTTGCATCCAAATCCTCATCACCAACCTCACTCGCCTCGCTGCTCTGAAACCACTCCTCAATAATTTCCGCAGTCAATTCCCCCACACACCTCACACCGCTCCTTAGCTTGTGAAGATACCTATAAACCCTATCAGCTCTACACTTCTTCGTACTAACCTTCAAAAGCGCCGCAATTTCCGCTTCCTCCAAACTAACACCAACACTATTCATATGCTCCTCAACCTCATAGGCTTTATCAGCATCAAGAAATTCACAAAAGCAGAACAATGCAGGATCATAAGTCCTTAACCTAGGGGCAACGTTGTACTTACCAATATCTTTTACCAATTCAAATGCACGGTCACCATCACCGTTAGCAGCGGCAAGTCTAGCGACGGTGGCAATAGTGGCTTCATTAGGAGTGATATTTAGGGATGCCATATGGTTGAATATGCGAAAACCGTAATCTAAGGCAAGGTGTTTAAGGGAAGGGTTTGTGACGGCGTTGGAACAGAGATAGAGGAGTGCATTGAGATGGTGTTGGTTGAGACGAGTTTTATTTGAAACGGCGTCGTCGTATAGAGAAATTGCACCGCGGAAGTTCTTTGATTTGGAAAATGAATTGAGCTCGAATTGGAACTTGTTCTCTGGGGTTTGGTTGGGTTTCTTCTTCTTGTTTGTTGGGTTTAAGCGTTGTGTTGCTTCCATTGATGACGTGTGTTTATGCAGTGGTGGAGCCAAGAGGGCAAAATTTTAACCGCAGGTTCACGATTCACAACACTGATACAAGGTTTGATAAAATGTATAAACTAATTTTGTCTCTCAAAATTTTAAGCACCAAACCATGTAGAAGAACAATCGAAGGTTCGTTACTCTTTACCAATGGCTTCACACAACTGCTCATGATAGCATTTTCAGCAAAGCTAACCTAATTGAAATGAAACAAATCAGACATTTATTAAGTGCAAAAATTAGTTGTGAGGAAGGCTATTCTTACCACAAGCACAAATTAAATAATTTTTTCGAGCGAACAAGAAAGCAAAGTGAATACCGAAAATTGGCAAAAAAATCGTAATTTCATTCAACAAAATTTGAAAATGAGTTCATAAATGTTAGGAAGAAATAAGAAATTATACACCCACATGGTTATAAAGTGATAACTATTTGCATAAATTAACAGAAATTATAAAATGGTGATGCACACAAACTCGATTTAGAGATCTAGGCAAGTGAATTGAAATGAAGACCAAATTTTCTAACTCAACACCAAATTTTCTAAGTTAAGGTTAACAACACCAAAAATTTCTAACTCAACATCAACAAATTTCTCAAGTTAGAAATGGAAAAGGGATAATGACATCAACAACATGTAATTCTCATTGCTTTGGTAACAAACAGAAAAAAATGGTAAAAAACAATCCGAAAAAACAAACAGAAGAACAAATCAGAACAAATGGGCAATAACAAAATAATCAAAATAATCCCAAAATACAAACAGAACAAGAACAGAACAAACACTCATTCAATCAACAATCAACAAAATAATCCAAAAAAAAAAGGCAATGACAGTCCCAAAGAGAGTGAGACAGAGTTTAGGGCGGAGAGAGAGAGACAGGGAGAGAGAGAGACAGAGAGAGAGGGATTACGCGAGTGAGAAAGGTGACAGTCGGTGGAGAGAGCTTAGGGCGGCGCGGCGGCGGTCTCCTCCGAGTGAGAGTCTGTCGAGAGAGAAAGGTGAGACTGAGAGCTTAAGCGTTTTTTTTTTTTCTTCAGTGTTTTTTTTGCCCTTTTTTCTTTATTTTTTTAACCTTTCATATTTTATTTTCAAACAAAAATAAAATAAAATTGGGCCCAGCCCGGGCAAATGCCTAAGCTAGCCGGGCTCAGGATCCGCCCTTGTGTTTACGTATGGGACTGAGATTGCAAAGAGACTTGAAACGATGGTGAGCGAGGGCAGCGTGTGAGGGTGAGTATAGCAAGTTAGAAGCCTAATAAAGGTTTTATCCAATGATTAAGCGTGAAATTGAAGCTTTGCGAAATTTGAATTTGAGGGTGGAGAGTCTTAGCAGCGGTGGGTGACGAAGGCTCCGGCGAGGGAAAAAAGGTTTTTGTAACTAAATGAACCCATTAGCTGAAGGCCCGACTTAGTTACAATGGAAAAGACTCTTTTAGTATCTCTTTCTTTCTATTGAGATTACTTTTGCCACCCTACTAATTTCTCGTGCGTCTTACATTTTTTCCATTTTATCTTTCCACTACTTAAGTTGCGAATGTTGTAAGAATGAGTAACTTTTGAGACGATCTTCCTTAAATAAATTGGCATCATCCAAACTCAAGCGCTTCCGATGAGTGTGAATGACATCAAGAGAAATGGATTTACCGGCCTTAATAGTCTTCACTGATTCACACGTGCATGACAACCAAAATGTCGTTGTGCTTAAATAGCCACACTTTGATTTGTTTGCACCGACGTCTTCCACCGTATTTTAAACAGCTTTTGCATATGTCTCCCAGACAATTCTGAATATACAATTTTAAACGGGCGTGAGTAGACTCGACTCTATTTCTCGTTGTGCTATCCAGATGCATGAAGCGGTTAGTCCAAGCACTCACGACTTTCTCCTTCACCGGCCCTAGAATAGTATCCTCCACATACTCAACGAACATGGGAAACTGTGCACATTATTGTCGGAACATAACGATGAAATTTATATATGATTCCTCTGTTTTATGAGTCCAGTATGTGCTCCCAAGCCCCCATGATATCTTTGTACACCTCAATTGCTTTCCCTTTCTCTGTTGGATCTTCTTTGACCGAGCATTTTGGTTTCATATTAGATTCACATTCATGGTGACGCGATACCGGCAAAGTAAAGAGTAGACATCGGAAAAACTCTATCAATAGTATTCATCAGTGCAAGGTCTCGATCAGTCACAACTATTCGAGGATGATCTTGAAATTTTAGGAGATCACGACACCTCTCTAAAGTCCATACAAAGTTGTTTTCCTTTTCTGACATCATAAAAGCGAAGGCAATAGAGAACGTCTTCCCAGTAGAAGTAATACCAACAAACTCAAGCAAAGGAAGCCCGTATTTGTTTGTCTTGTATGTGGAGTCCATCACAACCACAATAGGGAGGAGGTTGAACAACTTAATCGATTATGAATGAGCGAAAAAAATATCGCTTATAGTTTGGTTGTCAGAAAGCAACCTAGTGCAATAAGTGTACTTTCTATCATTCAAACACTTTAAAAGTTGTTGCATCTCCATTCTTTCCCCCCGAACCGCGTTTTTCAATATTTGGCGCGCATTGTATATATGCTTGATAGTTGTCACGCTCCTTGAATTTTTGTTCTTAATCGTCGATATAATATTTTTTGGAAGTGGTTGTTTTTCGACATCTTGGGCACCAATCCCGCCTCTTCTGATATAAGCCGTTCAACATATTTGTGACTTTCAACCCTTTTTGCCATGATGTGGTTGTGTGTCCAATCGATGACACTAACACTCTATTCACCACAACTTAACAAATAACATTTAGTCTTAAACGGACAATTGCATTTTAATAATGTCGTCACTTCCTGTTTCTTGTTGACGTAGGCCTTATTAGTGTTTTCATGAAGTAAACCCAAACTTGGATTTGTTTTCATGAAGTAAACATTCTATCCGTGTTGAATTGTAGGCGAAAATCAACTGCGAGTTCCACAACTATCGATTTGTTGGTCGATTGCATGTCGCCCTTACACTCAATATTTGAAGCTTCACATTAACTAGGCATGGCAATAAAACTTATATCCGCGGGTACCCGCCCAAACCATACCTGCTTTGACGGGAAAAACCAAAGTTGACTTGGTTTGAGTTCGGGTTTGGCTTTTCCCCGATTTCAAAAGACGGGGTTGGTGTGGATAATAGGGACATTGATACCCACCCCGAACCCGTCCCAGAACCTGCCCCGCTTATATTATAATTAGATTTTATCTCTTTCAAATTAGAAACCCTTAAACAATCTTTTAAATTACATTCATATGATTTTTTTTTTTAATTTGAGTATTAAATAAACTGTTTTCTTTATTTCTTTTCTTTATTTAAAAAAATATTGTTGAAACAAAATAATTTTGGACTTTTAACTTCATCTTTTAATAAAAAATATACTAAAATGCAATCCAAATTCATGTGAAAGAGGCGTAACGGGAATACCCGAACCCCTTCGGGATACCCGATTTCTGTTGGGTTTGGGGTTATACATTTTATCCCCGCTCGGAATTGGGATGGATTTGGGAAAACCTGAACTATATGGGTTTGAGTTTGGGGAGGGCAAAATTCGTCTCCGCCCCCATGTTGTTTCCATGTCTAACATTAACCATAGAGGTGTTTGGTTGATCGATAACTAAAACAGTTCAAATGAAAATTTGTGCATTCAGTTTCCCGTTTCAGCAACGAAGTGATCCGCTACTTTGGTAGCTACAGAAGTTTAGTGACTATATATAGATATTGTCCGTTACTTAAGCAGTGGAATATTACAATGGTTATGATACTTAAGTGATGGATGAAAAAAGTTCAAAAAATTTCAGGTAGGGTGACTTTGGGGAGGGGGTAAAATCTGAGGCGTTGGAAATTCTGATTTTCTTACCCTTCCGCTACTTAAGTTGCAGATCAAATTCGTTACTTAAGTAGCAGCCAAGGATATTTTGGTAATTTTGTAGGGTGCACGAGTAAAGGGGTAGGGTGAAAAAAGTATAACTCCCTTCTATTTTGTCTTGGAATTAACTAGAAGTGTTGAAAAAAAAAATTACAAGAAGATATATGCAAAGGATCAGGTCAAACCGTGATTTGTTTGTCCTCTCTCTGAGGTCTAACTGTTCTTCGCCATATTAAAAAAAATTAAATAATATCAATTGAACTAGAGAAAAACAATTCATTTTTTAAAAATATTTAATTACTATTTTATATAATAAATTTGTATTATATATTTAATACACTATTTTAATATAGAATTTTCACAATAATTTTTAATATATTTTATACGACCTTTATATTTTTTTTTTTGGTTTTTACCACCAGTTTAATCTGGTTCGGGGGTCAGTTCTAGCATCAAGTGGTTCCAGCCCTCTCCCAATCACAGTTGTGGGGGATCGAACCGCGGCCCTCTCTACCAAGTTCAGTGTCAATCACCACTAAACCAATTGACGATTGGTTTACTACCTTTATATTTTATTAAATCATTTAGTAGTGAATAATCTTCAATACAATTTATTATATACTTAATTCGATTGACTCAAAAGGATATGTGTATTTTTAAAGTTTTTCATTGATTAATTTAACATTTTATCTAATACACTTATCTTCATTATATTAATTATACTTTGTAACACATACACCTTTATTGAATTTCTAATGTAATTGACCTATGTTATCGACTAGATACATTTGACTAAAAACATTAAGGACCAGAGATAGTAATAAATATGACACGTAATGTTGATAGAGGATAGAGGATAACTCTTGAAATTATGATTTAATTTGGATAATACTTCTAAACTATTTGTATAAATTTAAAATTAAATCCCCCTTTTTCCTTGAATTTCTAATGTATTTGATCTATATTATGACTAGATACATTTGACTAGAAAAATTAAGGACAGAGGTAGTAATAAATATGACACGGGATGTTGATAGAGGATAACTCTTGAAATTATTATTTAATTTGGATAATATACTTCTTAACTATTTGTATAAATTTAAAATTAAATTATGAAAATGCATAAAATTTAGGCTTAGTTACATATTTGATCTCTTATTTTTATTTTAGGTTTTACTTTGGTCCCTTAAGTTTAAAAAGTTTCAAGTTAGTCTTTTTAGTCAAATTTCAATTTAAATTATCTATGTACGTAGCTAACAAATTTGGATACGTGGACAACTTAGGAGGTTGTCATGTGAAATTTTTAGACGAAATTTACTCAAAATTGAATAGAAAGTTCAAAAAATATTAACTCAAAATTTAATAAAAAGAACGGACTTATGTTGATGACATCAATAATGTAAGGGACCAAATACAAACTTTTAAAACATAGAGGACCAACTTAAAACCTAAAATAAATATATGGGACCAAATATGCAATTAAGCTTGAAATTTATAATGCATTTGTTTAATCTATACTCTATAATTAAAATAATATTTTTATAAAATAATATAAAGGTGGGTCTCATGGTGCACCCTAACACATAATAAAACACACTCTTCATCTACTAGTATATAAGTACACGATTAAAAAATAAAATCAAGACATAAGCTAGAGAAAGGGAGTAACTAGTTGGTGGTGCATGTAAGTTCATATTCATCATTTTCATACTCCGATCACATCACATTGCATAATCTTATTTTGCTTTATAATTCTCACAAATCATCACCTCCACACCTACAATTATTTATACTTGAATTCAATGTTGTTGCATCTTATCTTAAATTATTGATTGAAAGTATATATAGATTTTATTTATTCATTGTATAATTATTAAATTGTTTAACTCTCAAATCAAAGATCGTGATAGCTTAAAATTCCCTCACAAATATTTCGCGACGCCTGTTTTCGTAACAGATCTTGGTGCCTCGTTAAACCCGTCACTAAACTGGTTTGTGACGGATATTTGTTGATTTAGTGACGGATTTGTTATTCCCTCCCTAAATTTGATTTTTTTAGTAGTGATTGATCAATATAGACTAAGTGTGTATGTTTTTTTTTTAATAAAAATATTGAGTGCTATTAAAACAAATATTGAGTGGTTTATACTAATGTTAAGTGACCTCCGAATCAGATTAAATTGTTGATGAAAGTAAAAAAATAATATTTATTGAGTGGTTTATTAATTGTTTGCTAATTAAAGTGTGCAATGTTCTATGTTAATTGATGATGCAGATGGAAAGGATGGGAGAATTTTATGCTAGGAGCGAAAAGATTGCAAAATTGATGTCTTGCAATCTTTGCAACCAACTACTAACTGATGCTACCAAAATCCTCAATTGCTTTCATACTTGTAAGAATGTCTATTCAATTGAATCCTTCAATCTTTTTAGTATACATCTTGGTTAATATTTAATAAATAATTTTTATAGGTAACAATAGGGTCAATTTATTGAGGATGGTAAAAAATAATGTTGATATTCAATATTTTTAATTTTAAAAGTAAAAGTTATTTTATTGTCAAAAATAAAGTAAAAGTTATTTTGTGTTGTGTTTATTTGTATAATTAAAATCATTTTTTTTTATAAAAAACTTCATTAATTTTTTTTAAAAAAAATTACACCAAATAACTTCATTATAAAAATCATTTTTTTTAGTGTTTTTTTCTTCTTATTTTAGATATCTAATTCTTTTAAAGTATGTAACAAATACACAAAAATCTTAAATATGCAAGGATTTGACCAATGATATGACACACATATATGAAATGATATATTCCTTAAATTAAAATATATATAGTATAATTTGATATTTTTTTTAATTTAATAAAAGAGAGATAATTTGTCTTGGTTATTTTCAATTTTTGATTATTAGAGTAATTTAGTCATCTGACATGACATGTATCATTATGTTTGTTAACGTAGATGTAGATTGAATATGTGTGTTTGGGTTGGATTAACATTCTGATTTGTTCAATTGCATTTTGATTATTATAAAAAAGACAAAATTCTAATTTCATAAAAGTATTTTAGTTTTTCTCACATTAAAATAAAATGGGTCTTTGGTAAAAAAAAAAATTCACTAACTTCTGCATTATTTATTGTGAATACTTATACAATAGACTAAAAAATTGATCCTAAATTTCTAAATGTTTGTTTCTTCTTCTTTTGACTTGGTTTAGTTTGCAAGGAGTGCATTTATACCCAAATAAGAGAACAAGAATTGGAATGTTGTCCTGTATGCAGAATTTATTTAGGAGTGAATCCTTTTACAAAAATGAGGTTAGTCTTTCTCAAACTCTTCTGTTGTAGTGTACTTTATATTATCCAATATGAATGAATAATGTTACTCTCTCTAATTAACTTGCAGTATTGTAACTATAAAAAAAAATTTGCAATATTGTACTAGCAAGAGATTTATTAATCAGTTTCACAAGCCAAACTATTGTTTCAAAAATTCATTTGAATTCACATGACTTATATTCTAAGGAATTATAAAATAAGTAATGTAAGCATTTGATTGTCATCATAAAATATAATAAATAATAATAGTTATTTCATTTATATACATATCATTATACATGGAACTTCAATTAGGAATGTATATATATTATTCTTAACATACATTTTCAATTGAAGACGAGCTCATGTTAGACACTGACACAACATCAACACGTACATGTAATTGAATTAATCAATCACTGCGAGTTTGCGATCTCTTTTCTCAATTTATTATACTAATGATCGATGTTGTGGGATTGATGTAGCAGTGACACTTCATATTAAAAGCATGTCTAATGTCTTCTAACACATATGTAAATGTTTGACCGCATCAATAATGACATCGACACATTAGATTTAACATTGTGCCATGTATGAGTTAGATCTTCATACACAATTTATTAATTTGTTTATTATTTTTGCATACATTTATTGGTTTTTTATTTATTACTTATTATAGGCCAGACTTCAATTTGCAAGACATGAGAAACCACCTATTTCCTATTGGAAAAGAGGAGGAGGCACGCAAACACCTCCCTGCTGTCCTCATGCATGCAAGTGGACATAAGCCTAATATGGAAGCTGGATCTAGCAAGCACAAAAATAAGAAAATCAAGAGAGATGTTATTGAAGTTGAAGAAGAAGAAATTTCATCAAGATTTTATCCTAAGGAGGAAACCATATTTGGTGCCGAAAGTATTCTGCCTCAAGCTTACTTCTTTGACTGTGACAATTTACCCCCAAACTATGGGGTTTGGACATTCAAATTGAGTCCTTCTCTAAATAAGTAAGATATTTATAATATATAGTTTTGTAAATCTTTTGAATGAATATTATAATAGAGCGTAGATCATATTTTAAGATGTTTATTTATAAACTAATATTAGACTATAATATTTTTAGGGAAGGAAGTCCATCCTTGCCACAAATTACTTCATGTTATGCACAAATGAGGTAAATTCCTTCACATTTATATCACAATATTTTTAATTTACCACAACACTAGTTATTCATGAATATTTTTATTTATTAAGTAAACTTTAAATAGGTTTATGGTATTTCTCTCTAATATATAGAAAACGTTTTACTGTTTCTCTTCCCTATTTCAACAGTCTGTTTCACTTATCAGTAAACTATGAGTCATATAATGCCTTACGTATTTTTCCTTATTTCTTCACTACTAGAGCAATTAATGCTGAGTTTTCCATACCTTTATCGTTTATAATTGTTTTGATGTGGTAGAATAATAGTTTATTGTTATTGCCAATATTATATATTTATCAAGGCATGCATGTACATATTTAGTTAATACAATGGTTGTTTTAATTATTATTTTTTTACTAAGCAATGGGTGTTTTAAATTAAGAAGCATATTTTTGTGCGCGCGCACGTGCGTATAAGATCTTGAATATTCTATTTCCTAAAAACAACAACAACTTTAATTTCCCAAAGTAATAATAATAATAATAATAATATATCAACAACAATAACTTCAATTTCCCAATTTTAAAATCAAGTATTCAAATACCATACAATAGATTACATTTATCCAAAATTATTAAATGAAAAACACAATCTTTAAAAAAGGTCATATGATTTATTCTTATCTTATGAATAAAAGAGTACTTACAAATTAATTATTTTATGTTTATGGTAACTAAATATTGATTGTATATATACATGTATAACATGCTATTAATTTGCTGCTCAATGCTTCTTAAAATATAGGAGTAGATAAAGTTTGACTAAACTATGATATATTCTTAACTTCTATTGTTTGTATCAAAATTGTTTTGTAGGAATCTTAGTGTGCCAATCTCCTACGTTTACAAGTTTTTGAGAAAGAAACTTGGGTTTGAGGTAAATTATGTTGTTAATTTTGTATCAGAAATGCATTTATGTTATATTTGAGAAAATATCTAGTGTGATATATAGTCTGGATTTTTAATAAGCAAAGATTAGTTGTTAACTTAATATTTTATATTTAAATAACCATATTAAGTTGGTGGTGAAAAAAAGAAAACAAAACTTGACGATTAAGCTCTTAAGTATCATTTTTAAAAAATTTTAATGTCTAGCTTATATCTTATCATATTTTCTTCCAACTTTGCCCCAATTATCTTTTTTATATCATTTCATACTAAGGTAATTCAACAACTAATTTTATCAAACACTACAAATTCAATTAGCTAGCTTCTTCGCTATAAGCTAAAAACTAGCTTATCAGATATCCGCTATTTTTTACTGAACATGCGAGACTCTTAACATTTTTTTTGATACAACTCCTATTTTATTTTATTTTTACAAAAAGACGATATAATCATGTCACTCTTCATGACTTTTGGTGTTGTTGGGGATTGAAACAATTGCTTCTTATTTGTTAATGGTAATTCCAAATACATTTAACTAGACCAATGTTTCTCAATGCTCTCAATCACAAATTACATTTATTGTAGGTTGAAATTACATGTATGGGGATACCTGTGCTGCCAACAACAACAACAGATGAATCAGTAAAGTTTTGGCTGAATACCAATGACAAAAATGAAGGCACAATAGATGATCGTCTCATAGTTCATCTAAACTATGCTCGGAAGGTTCCATCACCCTCTTTTTGATGATAACATGATGCATATGATTTCAGCATCGTTAACTTACATTTGAATGCAACTTGAATTTAAAGATTTCATAAATATTTGCTTATTTTTGTATTTTATACTTGATACTTAGATTAAAGTTGGATTTGACATTTGAATTTATATTATCTCTTTTTTTAACAGTGAATTTATGTTATTTCCTTTTATTTATTTATTTACGGTTTGGCTTATGGTAAAAAAAAAATTTCTTTGTTTTGAAATTATCAGGAAAATTTATTATTATTATTATTATTAAAGTGAAACTAATATTAATTTTACTATGTTCTTTTTAAAATAGCTCAGTTGGCAAAGATAATGTAATATGCAGGATAGGGTTTGGACTAGTATAAATTTTCGCTTATTTTCAGTTTATAGGGTAAAATTCTGGCGACTTGTACTTGACCAAAAAATTCTACATTCTTCAAAGGAATTTAAACTAAGAGCATCTCCAATGGTAGATACCTATTTTTTAAGAATTGGTACCTAATAGGTACCCTATTGGAGCAAAACTCAAAAGAGTACATAATAGGTACTGGTGCTACAATAGAAAGTGGTACCTAAATTATTTTTGTAGGACCCATTTATAATTGTGTAGAGTTATTGGTGAGATATGTTATTGGTGGGACCCATTTAATTTTTTTTAAGAGGTGTTGGTTTGGAGGAATTAAGTGCTTATTAGATACTATTATCAAAAAGTTATAAATTTTTTATATGTATATATGAAGCCCCTTTAAGTATCATAAAATGGGGAGCTTCATTGTGGATACTCTAAGTTCCTTATTAAAGTTAGAAGACCAAGCTTTTACCATTGACTTAACGACTCTTGGACATTTGCAGTATAAATATATGTAACATTCCAGAAATTTATGTTTGGTAAAATTAAGCTATAAGCTAGCTGGTAGCTGATAAGCTAGTTGATAGCTGAAAAGCTTGCTTATAACTGATAGCTGAAAAGCTAGCTTATTGAAATTAAAGTGTTTGGTAAAATTAACTTTTAAAGTGGTTAATAAATATAAAATTACATAAAAGAACATGTAATGAATAGTTATACTCCTTAGTGGATAATTTTTTATTTTATAAAAAATAATAAAATTAAAGGTTAAAAATGAAAATAACTATAAAAAGCTATAAGCTCAAACGCTACTTAAATAGCATCTCAAAAAAAGCTATAAGCTAATGAGAAAAGCTTTTTACCAAACACGTCTATTTTTTTAAGACAAGCTTATAAGCTAATCCAATAAGCTATAAGCTAGCTTATTGAACTTACCAAATGGGGCGGACCTGGACTTGAAATATCGGTGGGACTAAAAAATTTAAGCATTGCCGAAGAAAAAATTATTCATCGTGACATTTCAGTTAAACAACAAATAATATATGAAATTACTACTAATACAACATGCATATTAAAAAAACAACAACAACTAACCAATAAATTAGAAAATTTCTATTCAAAAAAGGAAACCAACAAACTATATCTAAGAAACTACAAAATTTCTATTAAAAAAAAAAAAGACTATACGTTATTGAATATATGTCAAATCATGCATATCACTATTATTTTGTGTTTCACGAGATCCTACTTTGGACCAAAATATATTAAATCCAAATTACAAGCTTATAGTTTATTTTGATAAGATAATTCAATTAGCTTATAACTTATTAATTTTTATTCCAATTTTATAGATATTATCTTATTCGAAAAAATTAAATATTAATTAAACATATTTTTTTATGTCATTTCATATTAATATGCTAGTTCAATTGCTAATTTTACTCATTCAATTAGTTATCAACTATTTTTTGACAAACAAAATTAAAATTGATTGTTATTAAATTAAACTATATAACTTAAAATAATATCGTATGTACAACAAAAGATTTGAAATCATCAATAATAGACTACAAATTAATATTTACACTAATATCTAAACAAATATGTGTACGAGAGACTTACAGTCGTCACTAATAAACTCTAAACTAATATTTACATTGATATTTGTACAAATATGTATACAAAATAACTTGAAATTATTTATAAAAATATATATTTATTTTTTTCAAAAACAATTTCAGACTAGGCTGGTGTGGCTATAGCCACACCATACCTTACACGGATCCGTCCCCTGCTTACCAAACACACCCTTAGAATTACCATTAGTACCTAATAACTAGATTAGTTGACCTTTAAAACTGGTTAGTAGCCTATAAGAATAGTTTAAATTTAGATTAGGGCTCTGTTTGGTAAAAATAGCGGATAGCTGATAAACTAACTTATAGCGGATGAGTTTATAGCGGATAGCTTGTAAGTTAACTTTTAGCTTATAACAATAAGCTAGCTGATTGAATTTGTAGTGTTTGGTAAAATTAGCGGTTGAACTAGCTTATAAGTATGAAATGACATAAAATAATTAATATTTTATTTTTTTCAAGTAAGATGATAGGGGTAAAATTGAAATAAAAGATAATACGCTATAAGCTCATAAGCTATTTGAAATAGCATTTGAAAAATAAGCTATAAGCTAGTAAAATAAGTTATAAGCTCTTTTTTAAAAACAATTATCAAACAGAGCTTTTAGATTATAGCTAAAAACTATAAGTTAGCTTATTTGATTTACCAAACAGAGCCTAGAAGTCTCGAGTGGTATAGATAGATTAGGAAACTCTTAGATTTAGTGAAGGACAAATAGTTAGAATTAGTAACTATCAGGAAGTAATTATACTAAGGTCTATTGAGTCAATTGTTCTCTTATAATACATTTCTATCATCAAAGCATAAGATGCATTATCCTAAAACGCATTTTGGTTAAGCATCCTTAGATACATATAAGACATATCCACACGAGTTAAAGATCTATCAAAACAATAAGGTTGATCAATAAGAGATTAAAGACGTATCTTTTAACAATGTTGATTTACAATATTTTTACCTTTTTCAATAGTAGATGGATAGATAATAAAGATAAAATGATATCATATCTTATTCTAACATATTTTTGGCAAAATGCATCTATAGATCATTTAAGTGTTACGTTTGTATCATATAGGTCCTTTAAGTTTTTAAGTTACAAACATATTCTTTAAGTTTTACGTTTGTATCAGATAGGTTTTTTAAGTTTTTTAAGTAACAAATAAATCCTTTAAGTGTTACGTTTGTTACAAATAGGTCCTTTAAGTTTTACGTTTTTGAGGACCTATTTTTTGCAAACGTAAAACTTAAAGGACTTATTTGTTACTTAAAAAACTTAAAGGATCTATTTGATACAAACGTAAAACTTAAAGGACCTTTGAATGCATTTTGCCTACATTTTTTTTCTTTTTTATGAAATAACTTGCTCAATTTAGATGAACATATTATATTTTTATTCTCAATTTAGATCTTTTATAAATATGTAGGTATTGGTGTCCTATATTTTTATAGGGAAATGCTAGTTTGCAAGAAACTAACAAGCAAGAAAGAGAAGAATCAATCATGACCCTACAATTCCATAACCAACCTCCCCATGATTTCCTTAAAACAAGGAGTTTACATTTTAACCCGCCACTAATAGCATTACATGTAAATATTCTTGCCTTTCTTACTTAAATTCTCCCGTAACATATAACAATGCTCATTTTTATATTAGCAGGGTCGAGTCCGTCACGGTGTCTTGTTGGAGTTCATAATAATAATAACAACATTAAAGTAAAATTCAAATGCCAAGTCATGATCACTAATTTTATTTTATGGAGATCAACAAAAAATTTAGCAATTAGAGGATTTGTTATTGCATAAAAAAATAGGACAAAACTTATATACTTTTCTTTATGTGTTGTTTTTACTGTGCCTCTCACAAAAAGTTAGTTACTTATATTTTTTATTTAAAAAAAATAAAAGAAAACCATTTTCTTAATAATAATAACAACCACCTCCATGTATTTAGCACAGTAAGAACTGTGTCTAAAGCACTGTACATAACTTATATATTTTTCTTTAGGTGTTGTTTTATTTGTTGTAACCGACATTCAAAGCAATGAACAATCATTAAAAAGGTAATTTCACATTAAAAAAAATAAATTAAAAAGGTAATTTCGAAGTGGAAATGAGAAACTTGTTTCCCAACCAAGTGGTATTTTCTCCTTCACCATAAAATAGTCTACCAATAGGATTCAAGTCAAAAAGATCGATCTGTATAAATTCCATGTAACCCCTAAAAAGGAGAAAGTGGAAAAGAAAAGGACTCCTATACATGGAATTGTATCAACCCTTTGAATTTTCAAAGCAGTACTTAAAGAAACTACAATGAATCCAAGGAAAAAAGTGTAGTAAGGGACAAGAAACGTGAAAACTTACAACAATAACAATCCTTTTTATGAAGTAAATTAACAAGAGATACATTTGAGATCAAAGGTAACAAAATTTCTGATGATAATATGTCAAGTTACAGAAATAATCAAAACTATAACAGATGTTGCGAAAATGAGGATACGTCATAGCTTATGTAATCAACGAAGCATGAACATAGACCTAGACACAACACGAGTACATACACATGGACACCCAAATGAGTTGTGTAAAATGTGTGATTCGGATGTTGGTGTACGATACGTGTCAACCACGGGACACGTCTAAAACAAGAAGTGCTCATACAAATTAGTGCTAATTTAATAACTGTCATTTGTCTCAATAGGACATATGGAAAAGTAATTCATTCAACATCACCAATTAAAAGGAAAATGTTTCAACAAACTCTTTGTATCTGACCAACACTAGTCCAAGAAAAAATGGAAACATGCCGACTTTAGACATATAGAACACATAATAGTCAAGGAACCCAATATTACAAGATGGTTTTCATATATAATTGAAACCTGCCAGTCCTTGTAAGCTTAGCTCAGTTGGTACTAGGAACGTCACATTATATATGTAGGGGCCGGAGTTCGAACGCCAGACACTCCACTTACTTTAAGAGTGGAATTGTAGCCACTAGACTACTTAACAAAAAAAAAAAACTAAAATAACTCAAGTGAAACTTAAGACATAAAAGACGTATGAAAACACGGCGTACAAATTGATCTGTTTAAAATGTGCCAATCTTATATAGTTCAACAAGTATATAGGAAACAAATGACAAGATTAAATTCATCTGTAAGAGAACCAAAGTTAATTCTAAACTATAAAATTGAGTATAGCATATAAATCTACCTCATATGTATAAACATAATAACATACCAAACATATGAAGTTTCTCCATCTCTATCTGTATAGCATATAGAATGTGCAACTTGAACTCTTCTTCATCCTATCTATATATACTCTTGTCTATTGAGAGAAACAGTTCATGTTTCTTACCGAATTCATTATATCTAACCTATTAAAATGTATACTATACATTATCAAAGAAAAACAAAACAATTCGCTAAGTAATCGGCCACTATGAACATGTAGCTAAACCATCTTGTGGTAACAACTGTCTTTCTTGATCCAATGTGCCCTTAACTGCCTGATAAAGCTCAATCCACGAACAAGAGTTTGAATCCAAAGGACCCCATAAAAATGTTGGATTTGGACTTGCAGGGCAAGCAGTAACCAAATCCAAAACCGAAACCGGTTTCACCATCTTCTGAGGAAAATTGAATGCCAAATTATCAACTTTGTGTTCATAAATTTTCCCATTTCTGTCCAATTTATACCGCGAAGTACCCTGAAATTCACCTTTAGCCTCCCATGGAACTCGAGGCACACCCCTCAAGTTCCACCTAATCAATATCACATTCTCTGAAGGCTGCCATATTCTGTATACATCCAAACCAATCTCGCGAAACAAAATTCTACCATGAAACCTCAATGCCCAGAAGATCAATTTATACTTCTCAATACCAGTAAATGTGTTCAAAGGGTCCAGGAATGTTACATCATCCCTGAAAATATCAAACCCAACATTAAAAATCCAATTTTTTATTCACTAAGAAAAACCTTAATTCCACATTAAAAACCATAAATTCACATTCAAAGGAAGGGAATTTAAACACCCATATGAGAAAATTACATATAAATGTCATAATTGAGGTCTTTGATAAACCCAATTTTCATTTTTGCACAAAAAAAAAACCAATTTTTTTCAACTCAGAAATA
The DNA here is from genome assembly GCA_030408175.1 of Trifolium repens. Lineage (NCBI taxonomy): Eukaryota > Viridiplantae > Streptophyta > Magnoliopsida > Fabales > Fabaceae > Trifolium > Trifolium repens. The sequence goes on from CP125850.1 coordinate 13,657,162, forward strand.
ACATAATTCCAATTATAAATTATAAATTCACAATCAAAGAACGATACTTTAAACACTCAAGTGAGAAAAAATTACACATAAATGTTATAATTAAGGTCTTTGATAAACCCTATTTTCTAACTCAGAAATAACATAATTCGTATTAAAAACCAAAAATTTAAATCCAAATGAATAAAATTTACATACCCAGATGAGAAAATTACCTATAAATATCATAATTAAGGTCTTTGATGAAGATCAAGGGCATATCCTCACGAAGGGTCCTAACAGCAAGACCAAGATTGAGATAAAATTCATCTTTCTGATGCTGATTCTGTTTATCTTGAGTAGCTAATGATGGTGTATTCACCTGAGCTACTTTTGAACTTTGGAGTGAAGGAGAAGGAGATGAAGTGAGGAATAAAGAATATTGAGAAATGGGTTTTGAAGAAGATGAAAGTGTATGATGAAAGGGTTTATCTTTGAATCTTGATTTGGATTGAGGTAAAAGAGAAAGATTGAGATTGAGATTGCATAGAGGAAAAGCCATTGATTTTGAATGGTGAAATGCAATGGTTTTTCAAAGATATTGGAGAAAGAGAAAGAGAAAGAGAGAAGAATCTATATACTCTATGTAAAGCAAACTATTTCTTGCTTATGTGTCAACTTACCAAAGCTCCTCACATTTTTCTCTTTTCTAAGCAAAAGTTGGTGCTTATGTGTCATCCCTCATGTTGTTGTGATGATGTGTCATCTTTTAATAAGCTTGGCAAAACATGTCATCATATGGTATGGAATGCTAAGGGAAAATAATCAAGAAGAATTAAAGCACATAATTCATGAATGAAAATAAAGAGTTTTTATGTTTATGTGTCATATTCATATCTATGTGTACTATCTTTCTAATGCTCAATTAAATTGCTTATTATTCATTAAACTATATAACTACTTAAATAAAACATTTCTTCACGTTTTCTTTCTTTTCTTAGCCTTTAAAATTCTTCTTCACATTTTATATATTGCATTAATTAAATATTTTAACGGATGTTTACCTTACACTAACCAATTCTAATATTTTAATGAAAGTTTAGTAACAGCTTCCATATGAAGAGTTAAAATGTCAATGGCTCCTCTAATTGGCTCATATATAATAACCGTAACAGAAAAGGATTGAGAGATCATATACTATTTTTGCAATTGAAACTCATTTCTTTTTATTTTTGCAAATTTGCTTTTGGTTTTGATACATAGCATTTTAAAATAAAATGATTTGATGCCTTCTATATTTTTTGTTTGCAGATCACCAAATTGTGCCAACTCCAAATTGTGCCAACTCCTTGAATAATTTTTTTTCAAGGTGATCATATACTATTTTTGCAATTGAAATTCATTTCTTTCTATTTTTTTTTTCTTCCAAATTTGCTTATGAAAGTTTAGTAGCAGCTTCCATATGAAGAGTTATAGTGTCAATGGCTCCTCTAATTGGCTCATATAAGGTTTGAAAGATCATATACTATTTTTACAAATTGAAACTCATTTCTTTCTAATTTTGCAAATTTGATTTTAGTTTCGATACATAGCATTTTAAAATAAAATGATTTGATAGGTTTTTTTTTTTTTTTTTTTGTTTGCTGATCATCAAATTGTGCCAACTCCTTGAATAGAAAAATTCTAAGGTGATCATAGACTATTTTTGCAAGGAAACTCATTTCTTTCTATTTTTGCAAATTTGCTTTTAGTTTTGATACATATCATTTTAAAATAAACTGATTTGATGACTTTTTTTTTTTTTTGTGTTTGCAGATCACCAAATTGTGCCTTTGTATCTCAATCTTTGTTAATGCAATTATTTGGAAAGTAACTGAGGCGATAATATACTATTTCTCTTTTTTAAATTTATTATAATGATCTTATTCCACTATTTCTTATGAAGAATTAGATTTTTATATAATTTGTAGTACCGAGTATAAGGTCAATTTTTATGAAGCATACGTGTGTTACTAAAATTTGAATGGATAATTTTATAGAAATTCATGTGAAACACAATGTGAAGTTTATACGGTTATGATAACCTGATTCTATTGTATCTTTTGAAGGTATAGACCAAATATCTATTCTCAACATTCAACATTGCTATTGAGAGCATTAGTATATGCGATACTGATTTTAAGGTCATTTTATATAAAATATATGTATGGCATTAACTTTTGAATAGATGATTTTTGAGAGATTCATGTTAAATATGCTAAGTATTTTTATTGTGAGCCGCACTTTTTTAAGAAGTAATTTTTCTATCTATTTTACTTTAGTAGTTTTCTTCTATTTACAATTGGCATTCTTTTGTTGTTTGAATATGAAGTGTTATTCTTTTTAATACTTTAGCTTATCATTTCTTTATGAAGAAATTATTTTTAACGTACGGACGAGTTATAATTTGTTTCTCTAAAGAAACTTCAATGAATATTTAGTCTATTTTTTATTATATAAGATTAGACGATATTTTTTGACAATATATAGATATATATATATAAGCTTGAAAGTTGATGTCAATTTCATGTATTTGCATTTTAAATTTAAGGTATTCAGCCTAAATGCTATTTAAATCTTTAAAGGTCAAGATAAGTGTCTATGTACCATTTTGAGATATATAGTGAATAGTGCTAATTCTAAAAAGATATAAAGAAGAGCGAAGTACATAATTAAGTTATATATTTAAAGTTTATATGTGCCTAGAAAAACAATGATAGAGTTTATACTATGAAATTTAAAATTTATTTCAAAGAAATGTCAAGACAATTCATTAAGAAAAATGATTCAACAAAAATAAATATAAATTAAATTATTAATACATTAATATAATTATCTTTAACTGATCATGATTTCTCTATTACTACAAAGTTTATTTTAAATAGCTACAAAATTTATTAATACATTAATAAATTCAATTATTAATACATTATTAATATAAATTTATTTCTATTACAACAAAATTAAGTTATTTTTAATTATTTTTTTGATATTATATATTCAATTAACAAAATAAAAAATTTGAAAATATTTTAATAGTACGTCGATTTTAAGAATAATATATCTAACAAAATTGTTATTTCTAATAATTTTTTCTTAAAAACCATTCTAATCAAACCGTACTATACTATTGTAAAACAAACTTCTAATTACTTATGTGTCAACCTAACAAAGCTTCGCCCCCTTTTTCCTAAGCAATGGTTGGTGCTTATGTGTCATATCTTATATTATTGTGATAATGTGTCATCTTTTAATAAGCTAGGCCAAACATGTCATCATATGGTATGAAATTCTAAGGGACAAATTAAAACATTTGATTAGGAATAAAAAAAATGTTATGAAAGGTGAAAGATCACCCTTTTATGATGGTTTTTTGTATACTTCTTTACAATTTCTTGCCTACTAATTAATTGAATAACTTATAAAAAAAATGTTATGAAAGGTGAAAGACCACCCTTTTTAATGATGGTTTTTTGTATACTTATTTACAATATCATGCCTCTGTGTTTCTTTTGCATCAATTATAAATATCTTATGGTGCTCCCTTCAATTTCATATTTTCTCAATTTCTTATTCTAAACACCTACTCCAAATTTCCAATATTTGTTGAACAATTCTTCTTTCTACTCACTCTTTATATATGAACCAACAATTTGTGTGATTTTTCTTTCCAAAGTAATAGTACTATGTGAATTACCTTTGATTCATTTCCCAAATATTCCACGGTGATACAAGTTTTTCTAAATGTTTCTCATTTGTTACAAGTGGTGGAGATTATACGTAGATTTCTATTTATTGTAATATATCTATAGAAGATTAGCAGTGAAAACTATTAAAACTTATTTCTTACAGGTGGTGGAGATTATATGTATGATTTATCTTTACAAGAGATTGATATTTTTAGTCTCCTTTGACTAATTTAATTTGTGTAAATGTCTGTGAGTATTTTTGCAATATATCTATGGAAGATTAGTAGTGAAAACTATCAAGACTTATCTATTATACTATTTAATCGTTATGTCACGATATAAATATGTTATATATGATGAATGAGAAAATTGGCACTAGAAATATATATTGTAATTTCATTTTGACTAATGCTATTTTTGGGTCGCAATATCATGATGATAAAAAAATATTTTTTTTTCTATCTTCCATATATACATTTATGGATCAATCTATCTATCTATACATATAAAGCAAGGTACACTAATGCATTAGTGTCTTCCTAACAATAAGCTTTCCATTTTTTAACTTTTTTATAAGTCTTAGTTGTTGTATTTTGTTTATGTACTATCTTATCAAAATTTTCCAATTGTTTTCTAATATTCTCTACACTCCTATATTTCCTTTACAATTAACTCTCAAATAACTTTTTGTAACTTTTTTTATCGCCATTAACTTAAAAACATTTTCCCTACTTCTATAACTTCATTTACCGTTATTTTTAGGAGATATTCTTAGATGGTCACATGACCAAAGAAATTACATTTGGTCATACTCATAAAAAATATTACATCATTTAATAATTTAAAAAGTAAATATTATTTAGTTGTTTTTAAAAATATTTATTTCACTTTTTATAAGTGTGGCCAAATATAATTTTTTTTTTATCATGTGAACATTTAAGAATATCTCTATTTTTAACTACCTTTTTGCATTCCCTAAATTATAAGACATGTATGTCTATTTAGCACTAGACCAAACTTTTAAAGTTACCAATATAAAATGTTTAAATGATATATACGAACGTTGTTTGAATACTTTTTTTAATTGGGTAATTTCATTTAATTTATTGAAAAACAAATAATTTCATTAACTAAAGTTAGAATAGAACTTTGATAGTACCTATTTTTAATCGACTATTTTTTTTTCTAAAAACAAACAAAAAATTAATTCCTTACGAAAAAATTATTTTTTAAAGAGTTATCAACCAAACTAAAAAGAAGAAGGATACAAGAAGTTTTTTTATAATCGACTATGCAAGTGCAATTCCATTGATTCTTATATGAAGATGAATGACACATTATTTGTGTCAAAAGCAATTTCTATCTATTTATTTATATTATATATTTAATTAATGAGATTTAAAGTTTGAAAATATTTTAATGGTCATATTTAAGAATAATATATCTACAAAAAATATATTTCTAATAAATTTCTTAAAAACCATTTTAAAATCAAATTTGTGACCGCATTTGATGGCCAGCGAAGAGTTTCATGCTGAAACATGCTCAAGGACGAGAGATGGAATAGGATAAAACTGATGGAGCAAGAATGAACGAGAAAGGGAATAAAGACGCTCAAGGACGAGAGAAGGGATACTGCGCGCACGTAGTGTTTTCCAAAACTAATCTTTTTTTAAAAAAAATTTGCCACATAATCTTTTTATTTTTGAGTAAAGGTTTATTTGGTTTTTATTTAATTTGTGGTCGATATACGTAATAAATTTACTTTTAATTTGTTTATGGTTTTTTTTGGTAACAATATTCTTTTTTTTTATTATCTTTTTTTGTCTTTGTTGTTACTATTATCTTTTTTCGAGATTTTATCCGAATATTGTGTACATCACTTTTTTAGTTTATTGTTAGTAAAATAATTATCTGTTAAAAATCACATCTTTACGTAGTATAATTTTTTTAATTAATTTTTTTTCTTAAATATATTGTTTATGATAAATTTTTATTAAAATATCAAAACTAAGATGAAAAAAATTATAATTACCAAACAACTTCAATTTTGACTTTGAATTTTTTATTTTCAACTTTATTCTTAAAGTAGCTTTTAAGTCTTAAAAAAATAGGATTAAACATAACTTTAAACTATACTACAAAATTGAAGGAAAAAATAATTATCTATCAATATACATATTAAATTATAAAATAAAAAATTTTAATCAAGCCCGTGCAACACACGGGTTTAATAACTAGTGTGTTGTAGAAAAATTTGAGGTTGTTGTTTTAGCATATTTTTGAGTGGTATTCAATGAAGCCATGAAATCAAATTAATAAAAATATATATTGGCTTTTTTTGTAATTTTACTTATTATCACGTGGACACGTAGGAGACATGTTTTTATTTTATTGTTTTTGAAAATGTAGGATTCATGTTTTATTTATTTGGTCACACATGTTTTTATTGATTTTGATATAGTACTTGATTTATACTATCTCAATCCATAGTACTCTTAAGAAAGAGTTCATTTTTTAAATAAAATTGATATATCTAGTTTATATATAATTTAGATACATTAATGTTTCAATGTATCTAACAATTTTTTTTATATTAAAGGTTGGAGGGAGTAAATAATAAATATTTTAGAGAAAATATTCGCTCATTCTCTCTCTTGAATGAATAATAAAATTGTAAAAATAATATTAATTGTTTTTTTTTTGAAATGGCAAAATATATTATTAACCAGGTCTCTGCACAAGATGAATAGAGACCGGTAAAAAGGGGACTGGTTATCGTCCATAAGGGGTCCTTATGGACCGTCCATAAGCTTAAGTCCATTAGCGCGCTACACAGCCCATTGCTACCCTACACCATACTTTTTCTTCATACACCCCCATAAGTGAGGGAAATTTTCTCACGCACCTCCCAAATTTCTCGCGCGCCCCCAAATTTCTCGTGCACCCCCCAAATTTCTCGCGCACCCCCAAATGTCGTGCGCCCCCCAATTTTTTTTTTTGTTCCTTCCTCTCCAAATTTTTAGCCAAAACCATTTTGTTGTTTGAATGGTTTCCAGAGAGTTGTACTCCAAAACCATTAAGTGCATAAAATGGTTTAAGATATTTGCACTCTTAGATTTGAACAAGGTTGGGCAAGGCCACTTTACAGTCACTAGTTTGGGGCAGGCAGAGCATACAACAAGCAAAATGGTTTTGCAAGTATTGGCCTCTAGAAAGTGTAAAGAGAGCATTTTCTAGAAGCCACCCCAACCCACCATTCAATGCCAACAAATCAAGGGAGTTGACTGAATTTAGCCTCACTTTGTCAATACCAAAACAATGGGAATCCAGTCATTCTAAATCTAGATGCGCAAGTAAAAGGTTTTAGTTTTAGCACGTCATCATTATGTTAAATTAATTTCTTTTGACAAACTTTTTCATTTGACGGATTCTTTTGACAAACTTCATCGTTAAATTATTAATTAACGTGTACTAACAAGTAAATATCTGAAACAAATATTTGTACTCCAAAACCATTTTGTTGTTGGAATTGTTTCCAGGAGTTGTACTACAAATTTCTCGCGCGCCCCCCAGTAGCGTGCGCCCCCCAAATCATGCTAAAACCATTTTGCATTGGGAATGATTTCAGATATTTGTACTCTAAAACCATTAAGCGCATAAAATGATTTTGGAGTACAATGCTATAATTATGCACTTAACATTTTTTTTCTCTCCCCACAGATTTCTAGCCAAAACCATTTTATGCACTTAACACTTACAATACTAGCCTTGACCCTTTCCAATAATTTTTAACATGACAAAATTATGAAAGTAGTTATAATTTATGAATTGAGTTATGACCCAATCATAGAAAACAATCAACAATCCTTACCCAATGCACTTAGTTTTGGCTAAAAATCTGGGGGGAGGAAAAAAAAATTAAGTGCATAATTATAGCGTTGTACTCCAAAACCATTTTATGCACTTAATGGTTTTAGAGTACAACTCCTGGAAACCATCCCAACAACAAAATGGTTTTGGCTAGAAATTTGGAGAGGAAGGAAAAAAAATAAAAAAATTGGGGGGCGCACGACATTTGGGGGGTGCGCGAGAAATTTGGGGGGTGCACGAGAAATATGGGGGGCACGCTAGACAGTTGGGGGGCGCGTGAAAATTTTGGGGGGTGTGTGAGTAATATGGGGGGCGCGAGTAATATGGGGGGGCGCGAGTAATTTGGACAATAACTTTTGCCGTTAAAAGAACTACATAACATAGGTACCGTATATATGTGGAATACCCGAAGAAAAAAACCCATAAACAAACACCACCTGATCAAGATTCATCTCCTAATCCCAAATCAGAAAGGCACCCCGCGGATTCCCGACTACCAAAGCAGTCACCAACCCAACCCAGAAAGTTGCCACAACTAGACGCTAACTCCCGAACTCGAAGCAAAAGCGCTCGGCCCATCAGAATCCAGAACCAGCTTCATCAGGCGAACCGCTGACCAAACAAAGGTAGAACGAGAAACCATGCAGACAAGTCTCGGCAACGACAGAGGCACCACCATGAGGCCAGTAGCGGCGAAAACAATACCAAAGAAACAAAACACCATCGAGGATAAAACAATCGACACCGACGCAGAAGAGATCATCACAGATACATAGAGACCTGCAAATCTCAACAGATTTGAAAACCTTCAGCAACTCAAAAAAGAGTCCTGCAAATCTCAACAGATTTGAAAAGTAGTCAGAGAATCTATGATAAAAGAAAATCAATCACGCGACATCAACCACAACCTCGTCACCACCAATCACCACCACCACCTCACCACAACACCAACAATCATCACCGTAACCAGACCCCGGCGACACCAAATCCGAACACCGCCATCACCACCTCAACTCCTCACCACCGCCAAAATCAAGCAATCAAGTCATCACCTTACCACTGCCTCATCTAGACAGCATATAAAGCACAACATCATCAAATCATCACCTTACCACAACCATACAACAGCAACACCGAAACAACCACACCACAACAAGTCAAAACCACCATATCAGTCACTTGAAAACTCATGAAATTTCACAACATTATAAGGAAACAACCAAGCAATCCAAGCACTTAAAAGCTCCCTGAAGCTAAACCACCAAAACCAAACGAACCAAAACCACCTAGCCAAAGCCAAAATCTCCACCGATCCGACTGAACAGAACCACAAACGTAGATCCAAGAAAAAAAGAACACGAACCACAAAACTCAGAACGGCCGAAATCGAAGAAGAAAAGGGTGACGTCGCACAACCACCACCACCACCGGAGAAGAAGGAGCCTTCGGCGCCGACCTAAGATGGTGCGGAGGATTGGCCTCATCCTCGTCACACCACCACCACCGCTTGTCTACATTGAGAGAGAGAGAGGTTTGGATTTGGAAGGGAGTGTTTAGATCTGGAAAAAAAACTTAGAGAGAGGTCAGAGAGAGAGGGTTTGAATTTTTAGAGAGAGAAGCTTTTTAAATTTAATAATATTAATTGTTAACAAATTTAATATCACAATCATGTTTTTTAATCTCCGTGATTTTTTAAAGGAGTCTTGTATTTAGCAACAAAGGTAGTAACATTTTTTTATGAAAAATATTAACTAGTGTCTCCAGAATATTAGTTAAGAAAAATAAACATTGTAATTTTATTTTGGAATTTATGTATTCAATATTCTTAAAATATATAAAAATATATTATTTTCAATTCAAATATTATTGAGAGATATCTTCTAGTGTAAATTTTACCACAAAATATCTTTCAATAGTATAAAACTATAAATCGTACAAGAAAATATCTCCTAATATTTTCTCTAATGCGATCTGGAAGCAAATATTGATGTGAACGATATTGTTGGTCTTTTTTTATTGGAGACTATATTCATTAAAAACTGGGATCACAATGCTTTCAAATTTTATATTCGGTTTTTTTTAGTTTAAATAAATAATCAAAATTTATTTATTTAGTGCATGAAATCCATATTACTTATTTTATATTGTCTCATTTATACACTATACATGTGAATGTGATGCTAATAGGCAATAGCTAATTAGTAACACCTTAATTTTTAGTTGAGGTAATGACCTTTTGACCATGCAATCCATTGCAGGGTATTATGAACTACAAACTAAAGAAGGCAGCAATATCTTGTTTTACATGTGCAATAATTTACAAAGAAAAAAAAAGAAAGAAAAAAAGAAGATAATTAATGTGTTACATCACCATTCAAACCATCATCTTGTGTTCAGGCCTGTGAGTAAATTCAAAATCAATGTGCACAAAAGCTCTTTCAACTTCAGGAAGTTGCTCAAGCTTTTCTTGAAGTGTCTCACCAATATTGTGTGCTTGATTTAATGGCATGTCTTTTGGCAACACAATATCAACTTCAACAAAATAATGAGCACCAAAAGTGTATGCTCTCACAGTATCTATGTGTTTAACTTCTTCATGATGATTCCATATCAAATATGTTAATTTTGCTAGAAAATCAGGTGGTGCTGTTCTTCCAATTAGAGATGATACATTCTCAATCACTGTCTTCACCCATGTGTTGATTGTGTACAATGCTATCTACAATGGTTATTCACAATATCATAGTCATTAGATCAACCATGAAGTCAACTAGCCGTAATAAATAATAGGGTAAAATGTGTTTTTTATCTCTGTAAAATTGGCGAATTTAGGTTTTAGTCTCTGTAAAAAAAAATCTTCCATTTTGTTACTGTAATTTCAAACTACTTAAGTTTTAGTCCTTAACGTGGCTATGTCATACAAATTATTTAGGTTTTCGTCCCTGTAATTTGTGCGAAATTTGGTTTTCGCCTCTGTAATTTGTGTGATAATATTGCCACATTAAAGACTAAAACCTAAGTAATTTGAAATTATAAGGGCAAAACGGGAGGATTTTTTTTACAAGGACTAAAACCCAAATTCATCAATTTTATATGGGCGGAAAACACATTTTGCCCTAAATAATAAGTAAACCACCAATTTCATCTCTGAACTTATTCACCGTATCCCCCAACTTCGTCCTCAAGTAATTAAAAGGAAACTGAAACCTTGTTTACATATGGACCGTTTGATCTAAATTGATGGTCGATATCGTTTAAAATTGATTTAGTGATCCATCCTATCTCAAATCAATGTCAGATATTGATTACCACAGGTTACTATAGGGAATCCGGGTCCCAGACAAAATTACTACTTTACCCTAAAAAATAATTAATCACACAACATAGCAATCATTCTTCAAGAATTTAATGTTCCACATTCCACAGTCCAAATAATTGAAATCTAAGACCCTCCAAGAATTATGTGCAAGTCAAGAAAAATATGTAACACTAGTGAAATATGAAAACTAAATAGAGATTACGAACTGTAAAATATAATGAACTCACAATAATAGCTCCCAATGGATCAATCCACCAATAGAATTTGACAGCTAAAACAGCAGCAGCTAATCCAATTGAGTTAGTAATAACATCAAAACAATGATCTTGTGCATAAGCTTTGACAATTTCGTTCGTAAACCTACGACAATAAACCATTAAAATGAACTTCACAACGGTCACGGTTACCATGATCGCAACCATCCATTTCAGCTCAGTATTATCCATTTCCGGTTTAATCTATAAGATTGAAACAAGAAAGTTAAAAACAGATTTAATATAGCGAGAATCGCAAAATATCGAGAAAAAAAATAAAACTTTGATTAGTGAAACAAGCATTAATCTCAATTACCTTTGAAATAATTTGCCTGGCAGACTCAATCAAAATCTGCAACCCCAATGTTGCCATCACTGATGCAAAAACAATGATACCCTGCATAAGAAATCTGAAGTCAATAAACTGCAGTCGCGGCCATTGCAACGACATCAAATAGGATAATATTGCTACACTAGACTTACCACCGGCTGCATTCGTTTCTTTCCGATTGGATAGTGATAATGATTTGGTGTTTTCATGGCATTGGCAGTGAACCACAATATGAACCCTGATAAGAGATCCAAGAGAGAATCAAGAGTGGAAGCAATCACTGCTAATGATCTACTCTCAATTGAAGCATATACTTTTGCTGCAAATAGTACAAAGTTAACCGCATTCGACACATTAACTGCTACTCTCTCACTCTTTGCTAGTTTCTTCATTTCATCCTGTGAATCATAGGTATACTTACATATCAGTTATTTTAATCATCATAATCATAAAATTTGAGAAACGACAAATTTGTTTTTGAAGAAGCAAAATTAGCCCACCCAAATTGATACCAGAGAGAATCGAACTTGAGACCTTAAGGAGGAGCACACTCCCAGGTCCCAAGTCAATACCAATGGATCAACCCAAGTGGGGTTAATGACAATTTTTTAATAGTAGCATACGAAAATCGTCAACATGTGTTTGAGATTATCAAGTTCAAATGCTTTCTGTTTTATTCTATGTGGTTTTTAGACTTAGTTACATTTACAAAGTACGATACGATACAATACGGTCCACAATATGCAGGTTTTAGAGGTCTCTACTACAACATTAAAACTGCAATTTCTGCATCGGTCACATTTGTCTGCATTTTGTCGCAAAATTAATGTTCCCAACGTAACCGTGACTGTAACTGCAATTTAAAACAATAAGATGATAAAATAATCTACCTCGGTAAGACTTCCCGGGAAAAGTCCTGTTTCAGTCATAGTATCCATGTCATTATATCCTTCAAGGAGTCTTTCCTGCTGTTTGTAGTATTCTGCAACCTTGCGTTTATTCTCTGAAATCAAAGACAACCAAAAAGTTCTCAAAAAGAAAACATGTCAAAAACAAGTTTGAAATAAAGTAAAACATATAGTAAAAAACATTGTCGATAATATAATATAACCAAACATGAATTATAACAATAGATAGTCTCATTTCCAAGTAGATAGTTCGGTCGATGAATAAAGTAATACTAAAACATAACACAAATAGAAATATACACGAACACCAACCACGACATTGGTGAAAAAGAATATAAAGAACACAACGAATTAACTGTCCATACAAACACATAAATAGAAATAAACACGAACACCAGACACAATATTAATATTAAGAAAATATAAATTATTGAATGTAGTAACTAGTAAACCATATGCGTCATTGCAAGACACTAGACGAATACACCTGCAATATGAAGCGTTAGTAAATGTAATATTAATTACTTTCAGGTTTGCGAACAAGGCCGCTAAATGTGAAGGAACGTGGAGGGTGATGTGGATGATGATGGTGGCGATGGTGGTGATGACGTGGCAACTTAAAGTCCTTCACGTTTAGTCTCCATGGTCTTACACCATCTGCGGTGGCACCACCGTCTCCGCTGCCGCTGTCCGACATCTTCACAGGTTGTTAATATAAAAATAGTAACTACCTTGTTCTGAATAAGTTCACTTATATAGAGAAGTTGCAACGGATGAATAAACCGGATTTTAAAATTGAACCACCAAGTCCAATCTAAACCAAGAGGAAATTTTGGGTAGTTATAAAGATTTGATCATTTGATTTCATCAGATTCACATGTTTGATAAAAAAATAAAAAGAAAAAATAATAAAATTTTATTATATATTTTTAAAATAATTTAATGATATATAATTGGATTTAATTTGTATGCACTGACGGTGTAAAATAATTTTATGTGAACGTAATTAAATTGCGCTACTGACCATGTAAATATTTTTCCTCAACCAATTGGCCAATTTTGTAAACCGTGATTTCAAACACTATCTCCTTGTGCTCGTGTTGAATAATGTTCTTACTTTGAAGAAATTATTTGCTAAAATACATCAAATTACATCTCGTGGAATGCATGAATATAAAAAATTATTCGTTAAAATATGTTATTGTCATTCGTTGACTACATAATAAAAAGACTACGGTTTAGGCCAAAATGCCCATTATATAGGGATTTAAGTGTAACCGATGGGTCTAAGTTTCAAAGTTAGCACTACTCATATTTTATGAATTTTGGTGTATGTTCGGGCATTTTAAACATGTTCGGACACATTGCTAAGCCTAGAAACATCTTAAAGGATTTTTATTGATATTCTATGTTCTTGAGTTTTATTGCCAAATTCGTTATGTTTTTTGGTAGCAAGTATTTTTAGAAGATTAGATGTCTAGAATTACGTGTCAGAAACTTCAATTGCGAAGTCTTAAATACAATAAAAATAAATTAAAATCACAATTTATTTTACGCCCTTTAGTCAAATAATGAAATGTTTTATCTTTAAGTTGTGGGATATTAAATTTGTACTATTAATACAACAAATTCAAACGAATAATGTCTCAAGTTTTGTAAGTCTTACTTTCTATTTTAAGATTAATAAATGACAAAGTGTCTCAAGTTGCGTCCTTATTAAACTAGGGTGTTACCCTACCTTGAGAGTATATGTGATTAGAAAGAGAAAGACTCGTAGTATAAACTGGAAAAAAATGATTTTTCCTCTTGATTAATAACTTGTTATTTAACTATTGTAATCACATGATGACATATAAATTAAATATAGAATTTCTATGTCACAGTAGGTCTATTTGTATTCTTTGGTAATCGATCTGCCAAATAGATGTACATATGTCCCATAGCTCCAGTGCGAAAGCCACTTTTGTATCTTGTTTCTATAGTCACAATTTCACCATCTTTAATCTTGGTTGAACCTAATTCTAGATAACTTCCTGACATCCCGACAACATAGCCTTTCTCATTTCCTGGTTTCATTCCTTTTCCATAAGTTGGTTTTGAAGTATACAAAATTCTTCCATCCTATAATAATCAAAATATTATCATGTTAAGAGGTTATGAAGGATGATTAAAAGCATTTGACTTCTTACCATAATATATAAAAAAATAAATTGTATTCCTTAAGGAACAAGACAATCACACACAGTTTAATGAAACATGTGCACCATCGAAAATCATAAACATTATATGTATAAATACGAAAATTATAGAATTATTTATATAAAATGAACTTACCTGTCCATATAAAGTTGCATTAATGGCACCTGTATGCATATGAGCGGTGCCGTAGATGAGATAACCACCTCTTTCCATTGGGATGTTTGCTTTCTCAATATGAGGAGCAGAGTTGTTTCTATCATTGCTTTGCGGAACTGTAAACTCTACCTGTAACCATCGAGTTTAAAAAAAATGTACATATAAATTATGTTTAAAGAATACTGGGGAACAAAAATAAATTTATTACTATAAATTTTTAAAATTGGAATTATTTGTGAAGATGAAATTATTATTCTTAATTAAAGTGGTGTTAGTGATTTGTACCAAAAAAATAAAATAAAATAAGTGGTGTTAGTGATCATTGGACAACTATTTATAAAGGGCTTTGAACCTCATCCCTTGAGGTCACAAGGTAAAACAATTACCGCTGCCCCGAAATTCATGGATAAATTAAGTTTTTTTAGTACTTTTACGGCTTGTTTGATGTATGAATATGTTTTTGTTTTAAATTTTTATCTTTAGAATAAAATTAGTAATTATATTTATAAAATATAATCTATAGTTAAAAATTAGAAATAAATTAAGCAAAAATGTGAAGAAAAATAGCATAGACAAAATTGAATATAATTCCTTGTTTACCTTACTATCGTGAATAAATTGCGAACCATTTGTTCTAACCCGATCAGTTGAATCAAGTATATAAAATCTTAGAGGAATTTGTTGTTGGTTCCAATCAACCCATGTTATTTTGTATCTCAAGGCAAGCTTTCTCGTAGGTGCTTCAAAACCCTTTTGCAATTGGCACTGTAAGTTATCTTGGCAACAAAATAGTCCTCCTTTATAACTTGATCCCAATGGTTTTCCATCAATGCCAGTTGTCACATTATAAAAATTATTTGGCAAATTGAAATGGTCACACCTACATTCAGTACAACCTTCTCTATCTTTTGTACCACGTGTATCAATGATCAATAGATTTAGGAGCCACTTTTCTTGGTATCCAAATGGAATTTTTGAAGGGTTTCCATGTTCTACAGCGTAAGGATATGGAATTTTTGATTTTGTTCCTCGTGATTCAGCTCCCAAACCCCAATAAATTGGAAGAATATAAGTACCACATGTTCCTTGATTTCTAATGTAAATGGCACCTTCCATAGGATCCTTAGGGATTATTTTTGACATATTCCAATCTTTTGCACGATATTTTATAGCAAACCAATGATGTAAGTATGCTTCATATAACGGTACTGAATTGCCTTCTTCATCAACTAGTTCAGCATCAAAACTCTTTATTCCAACATGACCTTTTGGAAATTCAACATCATAAAATGTTTTAGCCGCGACTTTCCCGGGACTCACTTCAAATATTTCAGAAATAAAAGTAGCTGATTTTATATTTTTATTTTCAAATTCAGCATCTGAATAAACTGCACATGCTGTAGTTGATATCAACACTAGTATTGATGAAAAATATATTACCCCTTTACATATAAACCCCATGTTTGATATTTTTTTTTCTTCTTTATTCTGATGATGAATTTTTGTTTTGGTGCAAATGAACGTGGATTTTGCTTCTTTTTATAACATAGAAAAGTTTAACAATATGCCAATCTGGCATGACGTCGTGCCCATTAATCCAAACTGATGTGAAAATCTATCTTTTTGTTGGTTATTTAAGGGTGTTTTCGGTTTATATTAAGTGGTTTGAACAATTAAATTACTATTTATAGATATTATAGTTAATATTGTGATATTTAGAATCTTACACGATGTTGTTGATCGGGAAAACATGCAAATATTAATATTTAACAATTGAAGTAACAATATTTGTCACAAGAAAGGGGGTTTGAATTGTGACCTTTTAAAATTTTTTGCTGCAACACTAAATCAAAGGTAAGTAACAAAATGAAATTACACAATTTGTTTGAGATCAATCTCCTAAGATGTATAAGCAGAAATAAAAGTGATATGTGTGATTAGTGTTTGCTTAAAGTAAAGAGTAGGGAAAGAAGAAAACAAACACAAGGAATTTATCCTGGTTCACCCCTTAATGATATGGGCTACTTCCAGGCCCCACTTTAAGTGAGATTATCCACTATAATCTAGACCAAGATTACAACACGTTCTTCCCTCAACCTTAACCAAGGCCAAGTAACAAAATCAGTTATCACCAACTGATTTTCCACTCAATCAATTCTCAACTAATGGACTTGAGTTAGATATCTCAAAGATATGAAATGATTTTGGATCTTACAAGCTTATACCAACCTAAACTAGTTGTATATGCTCAAAATAAATTACACTCAAGATACTCAATGAATTCAGATCCTAAATGCTAGAAAGCTTTGGAGTATGAGTGAAAAAGGAGAGCTTTAAGATTGCTTAGTGAAATGTGAATCAATGCTTTAGATTGCTTGAAAACTCTTACTCTTCCTTGTAGCCAACCTTGCTATTTATAGATGAAGAAGTTCCTCTGATTTGAACTTCAATTATTGCTATTGGAAGTGTGAAATAGCCGTTGCCAAAAGGGCAAAACAGTCCATTCAAATCTGTCCCTTTTTTTTAAGTAAGCCTGGAGACCATTCTTCCTATGGTCTCTGCTAAATGGATTGAAAGGAATATCAACCATATTCTGTTTGCCAACTGTAATGAGCTGTTTCTGATGTTATAACCGTTGTAGAATAATAGCCCATGTGTGGAAATAGCTTGTGGATAAGAATGTAGCTTGTAGCCAAAATCTGGGAGACCATTCTCCTGTCTGCTGGAGACCATTCTCCTGTCTGCTGGAGACCATAGCTTCTTGTGTGAGAAAAGAAGCAAACGAATTTGCTGAGTTGTTGCAAGCTGTTTGACAGTTGTAGAAGACTTAGCAAAGCATAGCATAGCCACTATTCAAGTGTACTTACAAAGGACATGTGAATAGTAAGTCTTTGCCACTTGTATGACAAAGTGAAGCTTATCTTTCTTTAGCTTGTACTTTCAAATAGTATTTCAGTCCTTTGCTGAGTGCTTTATCTAATTCTCATTGGTCTAGATTTTTCTTTAATGATGATATTGGAGAACATAAGACCTTGTCAATAATTTGTGAGATTTTACTTCCTTAAAAGCACTTAAATGAGTAAGCTCAAGGATCAAAATTATTCCTTGCCTTAAAAGACTTATTCCAAACTGTTGTGATACTATATTTAAGTCTTGTATAAAGTTCATCCTTGTCCCATATGAAGTTGACTTAAATAAGTGCTTATCCAATGAATACGTGAGTCTGGGAGACCATTCAGAGACCGTTCTCCAGACAAAAACTTGCTTACTTGTTTCTTGTGATTAAGAAATAATGATATTAACTCTTTGCATCTGTCTTATATTAAATCACTCAAAAGCACTTGTTAGATCACAAGATAATCAGAATATAATTAAAACTTAATTAAGGATGTTTTGTTATCTTTAAAACATCAAAATAGGATTTTGTCTCAACAACAATATCTTATATATTATTGTATTTTAAATTTTTGAGTATTATGATAGATAAAAATTCTTAAAAAGGAAAATTCCAAATGTTTGGTCTAGTGATAAAAAGGACAAACTTTGAATCTAGAGATTCTTGACTCGAACCCCGCAACTGTCCTTCACGTCGTAAGCTCTTCCTTAAATTTGTACACCCATTATCTCTCACACTAATTTAATACAACAATTTCTCTCTTCCTACGACATATCGCAAATATCATTGATCTCTCTTTCTCTTTCAAGTTGTATATACCTCTAATTTTATATTTTTGACGGTACCTCTAATTTTATATTGTCAATGAATTATAATTGTTATATTATAAAAAATAGGTGGCTTTAATTATAAATTTAAAAATATAAATTATTGTAATTTGATGATAATAAAAAATTTACGCTAATTAATAATGTAATCAAAATTAAACTCTAAAAATTTTATTATGTTTTAGGAGCATGTTAAGTTACTCGTAATAAAGCAGACTTAATGGACATAAAAACTGGCAAGGCTAACCTACTAGGTTATACGGTCACCTTTTGTTTTGTAGTTCCTTTTTTACCGATTTATGTTCATCTTGCGCAGAGACTTGATTTTAATAATATATTTGCCGTTTAAAAAAAAGTTATAACATATAAGGTTGTAAAATCAAAATAGAGTTGTCAGGCATCATCTATCACTTGCAAGCTTAAGAACTATCTCATTAGGTTATAGCGTTGATTGATATGCTACTTAAAGTGGTAATTGAAGTTATAGTTTATGGAGTTTCATTTTTCTCTTGTTATTACAATCATTATTAGCTCATTTTATATTTACCCATTAGTTTAACCATTAATTTTACCAAATACTTCAAGATCAATCAACTACGTTATCACTATAAATTCAACAACTATTGACTATCTTA
Organism: Trifolium repens; assembly: GCA_030408175.1. Taxonomy (NCBI): domain Eukaryota; kingdom Viridiplantae; phylum Streptophyta; class Magnoliopsida; order Fabales; family Fabaceae; genus Trifolium; species Trifolium repens. Next base: position 13,676,255 of record CP125850.1, read on the forward strand.
TCTATTATCATTTGTTTTTTCATCAGACAAAGTCATAATTTAGGCTGTGGTGGGACTACTTATCATTGAGAAATAAAATTTAGGCAGACCAATGACAAGTAGGTTAAAAGGTGGCAATTATAACTGAGCGACTGGTATTTGGGAGAGAAGCGAGGTTGCGTGTTGGGCTACGTCAGGTGATGTAAGAGATATTCAAGGAGGTCATAATGAAAAAATGTATAAATTCTTTTTTGAAGTTAACCGGGAAGTATAGGTTCACTCTGGATCCGCACCTGGTTAAGGTACCTAAGTAAATACATCATGTGGAATGCATAAATATAAAGAAATTATTCGTTAAAATATGTTATTGTTATTCGTTGACTACACAAAAAATAGACTATGGTTTAGGCTAAAATGTCCATTATGTAGGGATTTAAGTGGCAACTCATGGATCTAAGTTTCAGAGTCAGCACTATTCAAATTTTATGAATTTTAGTGTATGCCCAAACATTTTAAACACATGTATCTAATTTCTTCATATTTAGAGTGGATTTTTGGTTATATCTCACACATTAATTGCTAAGCCTAGAAACATCTTAAAGGATTTTTATTGATATTCTATGTTCTTGAGTTTTATTGCCAAATTCGTTATATTTTTTGGTAGCAAGTATTTTTAGAAGATTAGATGTCTAGAATTACGTGTCAGAAACTTCAATTGTGAAGTCTTAAATACAATAGAGATAAATTAAAATCACAATTTATTTTACGCCCTTTAGTCAAATAATGAAATGTTTTATCTTTAAGTTGTGGGATATTGAATTTGTACTATTAATACAACAAATTCAAACGAATAATATTTCAAGTTTTGTAAGTCTTACTTTCTATTTTAAGATTAATGAATGACAAAGTGTCTCAAGTTGCGTCCTTATTAAACTAGGGTGTTACCCTACCTTAAGAGTATATGTGAATAGAAAGTGAAAGACTCGTAGTATAAACCGGAAAAAAAATGATTTTTCCTCTTAATTAATAACTTGTTATTTAACTATTGTAATCACATGATGACATATAAATTAAATATAGAATTTCTATGTCACAGTAGGTCTATTTGTATTCTCTGGTAATCGATCTGCCAAATAGATGTACATATGTCCCATAGCTCCAGTGCGAAAGCCACTTTTGTATCTTGTTTCTATAGTCACAATTTCACCATCTTTAATCTTGGTTGAACCTAATTCTGGATAACTTCCTGACATCCCGACAACATAGCCTTTCTCATTTCCTGGTTTCATTCCTTTTCCATATGTTGGTTTTGAAGTATACAAAATTCTTCCATCCTATAATAATCAAAATATTATCATGTTAAGAGGTTATGAAGGATGATTAAAAGCATTTGACTTCTTACCATAATATATAAAAAATAAATTGTATTGCTTAAGGAACAAGACAATCACACACAGTTTAATGAAATATGTGCACCATCGAAAATCATAAACATTATATGTATAAATACGAAAATTATAGAATTATTTATATAAAATGAACTTACCTGTCCATATAAAGTTGCATTAATGGCACCTGTATGCATATGAGCGGTGCCGTAGATGAGATAACCACCTCTTTCCATTGGGATGTTTGCTTTCTCAATATGAGGAGCAGAGTTGTTTCTATCATTGCTTTGCGGAACTGTAAACTCTACCTGTAACCATCGAGTTTAAAAAAAATGTACATATAAATTATGTTTAAAGAATACTGGGGAACAAAAATAAATTTATTACTATAAATTTTTAAAATTGGAATTATTTGTTAAGATGAAATTATTATTCTTAATTAAAGTGGTGTTAGTGATCATTGGACAACTATTTAATATTTATAAAGGGCTTTGAACCTCATCCCTTGAGGTCACAAGGTAAAACTATTACCACTGCCCCGAAATTCATGGACAAATTAAGTTTTTTTAGTACTTTTACGGCTTGTTTGATGTATGAATATGTTTTTGTTTTTAATTTTTATCTTTAGAATAAAATTAGTAATTATATTTATAAAATATAATCTATAGTTAAAAATTAGAAATAAATTAAGCAAAAATGTGAAGAAAAATAGCATAGACAAAATTGTATGTAATTCCTTGTTTACCTTACAATCGTGAATAAATTGGGAACCATTTGTTCTAACCCGATCAGTTGAATCAAGTATATAAAATCTTAGAGGAATTTGTTGTTGGTTCCAATCAACCCATGTTATTTTGTATCTCAAGGCAAGCTTTCTCGTAGGTGCTTCAAAACCCTTTTGCAATTGGCACTGTAAGTTATCTTGGCAACAAAATAGTCCTCCTTTATAACTTGATCCCAATGGTTTTCCATCAATGCCAGTTGTCACATTATAAAAATTATTTGGCAAATTGAAATGGTCACACCTACATTCAGTACAACCTTCTCTATCTTTTGTACCACGTGTATCAATGATCAATAGATTTAGGAGCCACTTTTCTTGGTATCCAAATGGAATTTTTGAAGGGTTTCCATGTTCTACAGCGTAAGGATCTGGAATTTTTGATTTTGTTCCTCGTGATTCAGCTCCCAAACCCCAATAAATTGGAAGAATATAAGTACCACATGTTCCTTGATTTCTAATGTAAATGGCACCTTCCATAGGATCCTTAGGGATTATTTTTGACATATTCCAATTTTTTGCATGATATTTTATAGCAAACCAATGATGTAAGTATGCTTCATATAACGGTACTGAATTGCCTTCTTCATCAACTAGTTCAGCATCAAAGCTCTTTATTCCAACATGACCTTTTGGAAATTCAACATCATAAAATGTTTTAGCCGCGACTTTCCCGGGACCCACTTCAAACATTTCAGAAATAAAAGTAGCTGATTTTATATTTTTATTTTCAAATTCAGCATCTGAATAAACTGCGCATGGTGTAGTTGATATCAACACTAGTATTGATGAAAAATATACTACCCCTTTACATATAAACCCCATGTTTGATATTTTTTTTTCTTCTTTATTCTGATGATGAATTTTTGTTTTGGTGCAAATGAACGTGGATTTTGCTTCTTTTTATAACATAGAAAAGTTTAACAATATGCCAATCTGGCATGACGTCGTGCCCATTAATCCAAATTCATGTGAAAATCTATCTTTTTGTTGGTTATTTAAGGGTGTTTTCGGTTTTTATTAAGTGGTTTGAACAATTAAATAACTATTTATAGATATTAGTTAATATTGTGATATTTAGAATCTTACAAAAAAACATATAGAAATATTAATAATTAACAATATCTTATATACTATTGTATTTTAAACTTTTTGAGTATTTTATATCAAGAGAATACTTATGTTAGGGAAAAATTCTTAAAAGACAATTTCTATCTTTTATACCACATGTATCGATGATCAAAAAGATTAAAAAGCCACTTTTCTTGATATCTAAATAGATTTTTTTATGGATTTCCATATTCTACAGCATAAGGATTTAAAACTTTTGATTTTGGGTGCGTTTGTTTTAGATTTAAAAAAATAGATTTTTTCTTTGTATTTTTGAAAATGGATTTTGTAAAACCGTTTTTCAAAATATTATAAGTTTTTTTATATTCATTTTTTTTAAATTAAAACATTAATTTTGACATCATATAACATAAACATACATTATTGAAGAACAAAACATAGTCAAAATCACAATTTTTTGAAAAAGTTGTATTTCAAAAATGATTTTTATGAAAATCTATTTGAAATAGCTTCAAATTAAATGATTTTTTCGAAATTTTGATATCCAAATTTTTTTTCAATAAAATGATGAAATGCCTAAAATCACATTTTAAGAATAACTATTCAAACCAAATTTTCATTTGAAGCTTTTATAAAAAGTTTATTTGTAAATTTTTTTTACACAAAATTATGTAACACTACAAAATCTATTTTCAAAAAAATCCAAAACAAATGCACCATTTATCCCTCTTTATTTAGCTCCCAAACCCTCTAACTGCTATTATAAAATATAATTCATTTAATTATAGTAGTCTAATCACCTATAGACTCTACCAACACCAACTTGGACAAGTCAAACATGAAACTTTAAACAGTAAGCAGACCAGAACAATCTATATATATATATATATCATAAGAGCAGGCCACATTTAATAGGAAACAAAGCAGAAAAAATCAAGAGAAAAGCACCAAAATCCTTGTCAAGAGCCACTAACATAACAACACGAAAACAGCCCTGGGACATCCCAACCAACACAACCAACAGCATCTATCAACACTATAATCCCAAGTATCAGACCGAGAAAAATCAATTGATCTTTTTGCTGGGTCCGTTTGGTTGGAGGATTTTGGAGGGGAGGGAAGGGAAGGTGAGGGAATATTGTTAGTGAATTGTGTTTGGTTTATTTTTTTAAGAAGGGGAGGGGAAGGGAGGGGAGGGGAGGGAATATAAGATCATTTTTTATTCCCCCCAAATTGGGGGGATTTGGAGGGGAGGTGAGGTGAGAGAAGATGAATTATTACAATTTTAATTATATTGACACAATTATCCTCACATTTATCTTAAAAATACCAAAACTATCCTTAGCATTTCACTTAATTTATTTTTAGAGCTTTGTTTTTACGTTTTTTTAGCCATGCTATATATTACGTTGTATATATTTCTATACAACTTGTATTACCTTGTATATATGTATTACGTTGTATGTATGAATTTTTTTTTTTACTTTGCTATGTGTTACGTTTTATGTTAATATTTTCTTTTTTCTTTTTGTTTTAATTTTTGTTTTGTTTTGTTTTGTCACGTTTAAAAAAGAGTATTTTTTTTATTATATTGAGTACCATAATACACTTGCATGCTCCTTCATATCTATTAAAAGATTAATTTAATTTTTGTATAGAATTTAATTTTATAAATTATTTATTAGGTTAGATCAATAATCAAGAACAAAAAATTATTATCAATAAAATCTTTAATTTGTGAAGTTTTTGAGCCTATTGAGTTTTTTATATTTAATTATTTATAAAGTGAATAATTTTAAAATTATGAAACTACTGTAATATTATAAGGATAAAAAAGTAATTTAATTTTGTTATCCCTCCCCTCCCCTCGTGAACCAAACACATTTGCAATTAAAATTCCTTTCCTCCCCTCCCCTCCCCTCTTTTGAACCAAACATATAAATAATTAAAAGATTTCTCCTCCCCTCCCCTTCCCTCCCCTCCCCCTCATTAAAATCCCTCCCCTCCCCTCCTCTATTTTGAACCAAACACACCCTTAACCTTGAGTAATTCTTTAATTGCTTCTTGTACATCATCATCATCATAAGAGTTTTCGTTATTACTAACCCATCTTCTTCATCATCGGAATGATGTGACATCATTAAAGCAAGGTTGACTTGTTCTCCACTTTCTGAATCAGAGGAACTTATATCATTATCATCTCATGCAATATAAACTCTCGTGGGTTTCATGTCTTGTTTTCCCTTGAATGGTTTCTTCTTTTGAAGTGATGGACAAATGAGATTTGATGTGACCTTGTTTTCCACATTCAAAACATGAAGAGGTACAAAACAAAGGTAGGAAATCTCCCCAATTCAATTGTAAATTTTGCACAAAACATGTCAAAACATTATTTAAAATAAAAAGGCCTGCAAAATTTGCCTAACCATATTTGACAGTTTACTTATGGAAATCAAATCAAGATGACAAGATCAAACACTAATAGGAAAAACCAAATTGCTTAGTTACATATTTTTAACTCAATTCAAGAAAACAAGACAAACAAGCTGTTCAATTTCTCACAGATTCCAAAATGTCCTATCAATCCAACTGAAACCTCTTCCTATAGTTAACAACATACTCATATGCCTCTTTCTCATCAGCAACAGATTTGGAAACACTTTCCCTCTCCTTGCATCTCTTTGCCCAAGCAATCAACTTAGCACACTCTGCCTCCACTTTGAAGTTTCCTAATTGTTCATAAGTATAAAACCAACTATAGAAAGGGATCAAAGCAATGTCAACAAACCCAAATGTTTCACCACCAAAATAAGGCTTGTCTCCAAGGACATTCTCCAATTCTTTTAACCCTTCAATCAACTCCTTCTTTGCCACTTCAATCTCATCTCTATTTCCAGCCCATATCCTCCCCCCAACATCACCAACCTGCATTTTTTTAACACATCAACATGAGTTAATATTTGTTCCGGATACACCAAAATAGTTCTACATCGCTTGGTAATCGAGGTCAAGGATAGTTTATATACAACACTTCCACATTTTCTACAAAGAACAAAACCGTGACGGGTTAACCCCAAAGCGGACAATTTAGTCTACAAAGAACAAAACCACTGAGGTGTGGACTTGAGGTCGGATCAGAACAATATTAATGTATTATTATGTTTGCACATTGATCCAATTTAGTCTTAATAACAAGGATATGGAGAAAGAATATGATTGTGGTATACTAGTTTCCTTATTTTGAATCCTTGAAGTCAGGGATTCCCGACATTCATGCATTTGAAACATCAGTGGTTGTTCGATGAAAGATATGTCTAACGATCTAGATTTAAACTCGTTTCTTTTGAATTATAAAACAAAAATAAAATTTAAAGTTTTTTTGCACTGTCCAATCTAGATCAAACAATTACCGATGTCTCGAATGCAGGAATTGTCGACCGCATATATTCATTATGTATAATTAAAATAAAAAATAATTACTCATCCATTGAATAGAGAAAACAATAGAATAACAAGATACTCATCATGTTGTTTAGCTCATCAATAAAAATTGATCCAAGAAAATTGAATCTAAATTAGATATTTAAATTTTGCATGCAAAATTATATGTTAGAGTAAATTAAATACACTTACCTTCTTGTTGACAAAATCAGCCCAAAACTTGGCTTGAGCTCTCTGATAAGGATCTAAGGGCAGAAATGGAACTTTATCATTCCAAACCTCATCAATATACTCAACAATAATGATGGACTCACAAATGGATTTTCCATTATGGATAAGAACTGGAATCTTCTTGTGAATTGGGTTCATTTCTAAAAGGATTTGGCTCTTGTTCTCAAGATCTTCTTCCTTGTACTCATACTTTATACCTTTTTCAGCTAATGCTATCCTTGCTCTCATACCAAACATACTAAGCCATTCATCCAACAATATCAAATTCTCTGCCATTGATGTCAAAAACAATCACACAGCTTTGTGAATTGAAACGAAAAAGACTTTTTAGATAATGTGTTTTTCTTTTTCTTCTTGATGGAAAAATTGTTAAAAATGAGATAAAGTTTAATAATGTGAAAACTTTAGCATCTTTTTAGTACTACATTTTTTTATTGTACTATAATTTAATAAATATTCCTTCCTCCGTTTCAAATAATTAAAGAAAGTTGATGTATTTGATTAAAAATTTGAACTAAATACATCAATTTTATTTGACCAATTTTTTCTTATATTTTAACACAAATGGACTATGTTGTTTGTCGCTTTGAAAAACCACATGTCCATAATAAGACAACAGTTGGCATGATATTGGATCAATCAAGAGAGAGAAGATAAAAAGATAAAGAAAAACAAAAAAGATAAAAAGATAAAGAAAAACAAAAAACCGAAAGAGAAAATCAAGAGAGAGATAACATATTTCTATAGCGTTAAATAGTTATTTTACTAATTTAATAAAGCGCGTGAGAAACTATGAAAATATTAAAAGAAATTGTTCCAATCTAACAAATTTCACTCGCGTTTTAACATGAACTTCCTTTTATTAGTAAAAGATTATTTTAATAATTTAGAAAAACGAGTGAGAAAACCAAAAAAATGTTAAAAAAATTCTCCTTTTTATTCATCCAAACCCACAACCAATAACATGTTGCCCATATGCCTCTCCATGAGCAACTCTTATCTCGAGCAGCCTGATGATTCAAATTGAAGGTGAACCATAACTCTAGATCACAAAGAAAGAAGATCGCTTGATCCTCAAATGCTACAAGATTCTTCCAAAAATTAATAGCTATTCGATAATTACTAATTTGCTCTAGTATAAATAATAACTGGTGGCACGAAAAATAACATAATTTTAAAATTTAAATAAAAATACAATTTAATTAAAATTTAAGGCTACTTTGCATAAATTAATATATGTTGAAATTTTGAAATATAAATTAGCACAAATTTAAAATAAATTATAAAATTAATAGTAATATTTAACATCAATTTTGACAATATCTAGATGGCTATTTTTTCCCAAATTTTATTTTGATTTTTTTTTTACCTTAAAAATATTATTTTTCCCTTCTTTTATTTCATAAAGTCTGATCTTTATTTCATGTCACATAATATAGATAATTGTTTTGGGAGAAAAATTCAAATATCATATTCATAAATTCACTTTTGAGTATCACTTATCAAACATACAGATAAATTAGTAATTGATTTATCAACATAATATAGATAAATTAATGATTTATTTATCATAACATAATGCAAAATGACACACTGTCACACTGACACACATGCATCATAAAATAACATATCGAAGCTTGCTTGGTTCCTTTTCTAAGTTGTACCTTTCGTTAAAAAGCCAAGTGCTCCACCATAATCGCTTTTCTTAGAAGCGAAAAAAGCTGCTAAAAACAATTGGTTTAGAATAAACATTATTTTCTTAAGTATAGTAATTTCTCAATATTCAAATGTAAGCAAAAAGTAAGACTATGTTCGACAAGATCAGTTTTCAAGTATAATTTATAACTTTTAAACTATAATTTATAGTTTATTAAATTAGATTATAAGCTTGTTTGATTGTTTCATAAAATTAAAGGTGTTTGGTAATAAACTTTTTTTATTAGCTTTTTTTTTTCAAATGTTATTTCAAGTAGTGTTAGAACTTATAGCTTATAGTTTTTTTTACCTTTTATTCCAATTTAACCTTATTATTTTAATTTCTTTACCATTTTTGATAAAAAAACTACCCACTCGCGTAAAATAATCATATACTTTTATGTCATTTTATAATTACAACAACTAAATTTACCGAACACCTTAATTTCAAATTCTACTTTTGACATATACAAAAGTAGCCTTTTTTACTTTTGTCCACCATGGACGGCAAGCCTAGGTGTGTTTTGGTCCCGAGCACATCCCGCACTCTCATAATTTTTGAAAGATTTTTCTGGGTAGCCCGGCTCAAATTTCTACTAAATAAGACTTCTAATTTAGTCATATTTATTTCTTGACTCGAAGCTTTTTGATAGGTTTTGAGGATACTCATCAAATAGAATGTGAGAAATAATCATCGGCAAATAGAAGGTGAGACGCCGAAGGTGCCCCTCTGCAAATTTTCACTCCATGAATATCTCTACAAGCTACTGAGTGTTTAATAAGTGTCGTTAGCCCTTCATCTACCAAGATAAGAAAAAAAGGTAAGAAGGAAATTGGGTCTCCTTGTCTCAAACCTCTGTTTGGAAAAAAAGGATCAACCCTCTCAAAATTAATCAAAATCGAGTAGTCAACTGAGCTTACACATAACATTATTCAGTGTATTCACTTTTCAACAAATCCCAACCTCTCAAACATACCCCGCAAGAAGCCCAATCCACTTTATCATATGCTTTACTAATGTCAATTTTTAGCACAAGATCACACTTCCTCCCTCTAGTTTTGTGTTTGAATGCATGGATAATTTCTGCACCAATCAAAGCATTATCTAGAATACTACGACCCTTTACAAAAGTTGATTGCTCTTCAGCCATACACTTAGCTAAATATATTTTGAGTCGGTTTACAATTAGTTTTGAAACAACCTTATACAAAACATTGCATATAGATATAGACATAGAATTTTCACATTTTGGGATCAAACAAATATTTGTTCCATTGAGAGAAGAATGGAAATAATCTCTTTGCAGCCACTTCTTTATCGCATCAAAGATATCAGGGCCTGAAGCCTTATCTGGGTACATCTGAAAAAGGGTGTTCTTCACTTCCTCCATTGTAATTTCGACCACCAAATAATCATTATCCTCCTGTGCTATTTTTGGTGAAATAAGGTTAAGGACATAATCATGTGAGCTTGCGTTTGCCCTAAATAGGTGATCAAAATAATTTTTGGTGTGGAGGTGGGGCAAAAAATAAAGGGATACAATGGTTGTCATGGGACCGAATGGCACATCCGAAAGAGTTGGGAGGTATGGGATTTTGTAACCTACATCTTTTTAATATGTCCTTGGTAGCAAAGCAAGGGTGGAAATTCATGATGCATCCAAACTCCCTAGTAGAAAAAATTTACAAAGCAAAGTATTTTTCAAATTTCTCCCTTTTTTTAGTCTCATTTTGGTAGTAATCCAAGGTATGCTTGACATTGTATTAGGAAGTCACTTCGAGAATTCATGAGTGGATGTAGGTGGATGATAGGAAAGGGCACCAACATTTGAGTTATGGGTGAGCCTTAACTTAGAAAGGAGGATGACTTGAGGATAAAAGGACCACAAATACAAGATGTGTGCCAAAATGAATATTAATCAATTATTTCTTCCTAATATGAAAGCATGAGATAGGAGAAAATTTGAGAATTTGTCCCCATAGACGTGGCTAATGCTATCCTTAATACACCTTTATTTGATTTGGTTGAAGTTAAAAAATTAGTATGGAATGATGATGCTTGTGGTAATTATAGAGTTAAAAGTGGTTATAATTTGTTGCTGAAATGCATAGGGCAGACTGAAACATTACACGATGAAGGAGAATGGAAGAACATATGGAAAGAACATGCTCCCCGATAACAAGGCAATTGTTTTGGAGGATTTGTAAGGGATGCTTGCCAACCTGAATTCGTCTAAATGAAAGGTTTGTTCCTTGTCCTTTAACATGTCCCATATGTGAACAAAAAAATGAAGATGATTGACATGCATTTTTTAATTGTAGTGATAGCATATTAATGTGGAAAGATGTTAGATTGTCTTGGAATGTACTAAAAGCTACCATAATATAAAAGATATCATTATGCATGTATGTAGAAATGAGAATGATAGAGTGGTGAGACTGTTTGCTATGGTGTTTTGGGTGCTTTGGAATAATAAAAACAATTGTGTTTGAATGACGAGAAAGAAGCGGGCCAAAATATCAGGATTAAGGCATCAGTGTTATGTAACAAGTAGCATGAGGTTCAACTGATACGTACCAGCACTGCTATTCAGCTGCAACAGGTACAAAGTTCACAACGGTGGCAACCCCCCTCTTTCAGATGGTATAAGTGCAATGATGACGCGACATTCCCCAATGAAGTAGGGAAAATTTATGCGGGTTGGAGTGTTCGTGACCATACATGTGAATTCATCATGGCCATAACATGATGGACTCAAATAAGGTGCTCTATCATAGAAGGAGAAGCTAGGGCATCGATGAAGACATGAAAGAGGTAGCTATATCTAGAAGAGGAATCACTCATGTCATATATTTGAGACCGATTCTAAAAGAGTAGTTGATGCAACACAAAAGCTACATAGAGGCTTTTCGAATTTAATTCCATCATATGTAATATTCAAAATTCTTTGTCTTTTTAAACTAGTCGTTATTATCTTAAAATGATACCTAGTTGTATTGAAACTATTTTAATTAATAAAATGTTTTAAGTTTCTGTTTCTAAAAAAAAACCAACACAAACTCAAAATTATTTTATCACATTTAGTTCTTAACTAGTAACCTATTAACATTAATTAACACTTTCCATTTTTAATTAATAAATTATTAATGGCTTGAAAACACTTATTTTTGAAGCAATTGCATAAAAACACTTAAAATAAGAACAAGTTGGAAAAAAATAATAGAAAGGGACATTGGGTCCGACACCACTTTCCCTTCTATCTATCTGTTTTACACATTGAAAGAAGTATATACGATATGATATGAACCCTCTTTGGCGTTTTCTTTCAATTTAGACTTTTTTTGACTTGTTTTCACTCTCTTCTCTTCTTTTCTTTTCTCTTGTTGCATTCAGCTACCAACTACTCTTTCTCTCTCTTTGATTCCCCGCAATGCTTCTTCTTCTCCTTCCAGATCCAGCAATGTTCTACCTAACGCACGTTTAACACTAAAACTACGTCGTTTTGTCTTCTAGCTTCTCAGTCTTTGATTCAGTTCTTTGAGCTAAAACCCTAGATCCGCGATGCTTCATCTCCGTCACCGTCGAGATTCTACTCCGGCTACCACCAAATGGCGTAACAAGGTATATAATTCTCTCTCTTAGTTCCTGAAATGGTTCGTTTGATTCAATTTGATTCAATTTGCTGTAATGTGTTGCAGTTTGATGAGAATCTTGAGCAGTGGCCACACCTCAATGAGCTTGTTCATTGCTACACTACGGATTGGGTTAAGGATGAGAACAAATACGGTCATTATGAAAGTATTGGAACGCCGTCGTTTCAGAATCAGATATATGAGGGACCTGACACTGACATTGAGACTGGTATTTCAATTTTTAACTCTTTTTTGCTTGTTCTGCATTCAGCTTCTAATTTTAGAAAATAGGATATAAGGTTTGATTCCCTTTAATGAGATAGTACAATTTATTTTTTAGGTTCATACCGATATATTTAGTCTATATTATCGACCAAATATACATTGGTTACTTGATATAGACCAAACACGTTAGTTATTCAATTAAGCTAAAAAGTGAATTGTTTCTTATAAAAGAGACCGGAGGGAGTATGTTTCTTAGATTTGGAGGGTGCATGTTTCTAAAAAGTGGCACTAATAGCAAGTTCGTAATAACAATTTTTTTGTTGTTTTTATTAGTGGTTTTCAATGTTCAATGTAATATTAGCTATTGTTATGTCAAAATTATTGCAAACTAATGTATTGCATAGAGAGAAATAAGTTGAATGAGATAATAATAGTTATGGGTCTTATAGGAAAACGACAAATAATTGCAGCAAAAGTATCGGAGACAATAATGATTACTTGATTAGTGATTGTAGTTATTTTTATTTATTTTAACTTTTTAATCTTTAGTTTTGGGTGAAAAACTTAAATGATGTATGCAGAAATGCGGCTTGCTGGTGCAAGACGAACGAAAGGTGAAGACATTAGTGAGGATGACATCCCTAGTACTTCAGGAAGGCAGTTCATGGAAAATGCAGATGGTGAACATTCGGATGTTTCAAAGGTTAATGGGATTTAGTTTTGTTCATGTCGCACTTGGTGTTTATGGATTTTATTTGTTATGTATATATATAGAAACAACAATGCATTACTGATTTTGTTTTTGGTTATTTCTTCTTTTGTTTATGCTTAATGTGCAGCATTTTGGTCAATCTCCCCTTCCTGCGTATGAGCCGGCATTTGATTGGGAAAATGAGAGGTCATTGATATTTGGGCAAAGGATACCGGAAACTCCTATATCACAGTATGGAAGTCCCTAGTTGTTTCTAGTCAGTTTTCTTTGATCTGTCTTTCCTGTTTGTTTTTGCACAACTGATTTTTTTTTTTGTCATCCCTTTTCTGTTGGGCATCTCAGTGGAATGAAGATATCTGTAAAGGTTCAGTCTTTACAATTTCAGGCAGGATTGTCCGGTGAGTGTTATGCTCTAGTTATTGATTGGGACTGTTTAGATGGATTGGTTCCTTTAGTTGAGCTGCGGCTGCCAATGCCATTTAAATTTTAGTTTTTATGCTGAGACTAGGTTCATGTGTCTGACTCAGTGCTCTGTTTTTGAAATCATGTTTTGTAGAGCCCTTTTACGGTACCATTTGCTTATACAATAGGGAGAGAAGAGAGAAATTATCGGAAGACTTTTACTTTCACATCATACCAACCGAAATACAGGATGTAAGCCATACAAGACCAATTTTAACAAATTTTCTTGGATATGATTTATTCATTTTGAATATATCAAATCAAAGGAGGATTTCATACTGACAATTATTGTTCCCTTTTATACAAATTCCAGGCCAGAATTACCTGTGATCCTCGCACAATTTTTTACTTAGACGCGCCGTCTGCTTCAGTTTGTCTGTTAATCCAGTTGGAGAAGCATGCTACCGAAGAAGGCGGAGTTACTCCTTCTGTTTATTCTCGTAAAGATACTGTATGTATTATGTTTTTCCTTCCATTGTTGTGGATGCTGTTTTCTTTATGCTTTGCCCAAGAAATACGGGCTGCTGTTCCTTTTTTATGCCACTGAAGTGTGTAGGAGCACCTTTTGGGTGTAGGATGTCTCTTCCATCGGTGTAGGAGTATAATTTTTTTATTGACTATTTATTTATTTTTTAAAATTTCACTAGGACATAAATGAGAAGATTCTATCATAATTGCAAAGATGGTTGTGAACTCTCGAATCGAATCTCAAATAGCAACCTGCTATTGCATGCTTTATACGAAAGTATTTTGCTTAAATTATTCAAGCTTTACACCTAGAAATAGTATTAATCATTTAAGCCTATTTTTTATGGACCAATTGTTAAGGAAGTAGTTTATCACCAACAGCTAGGGAAACAGGATTATTCGTCTGTAGATTTTAATGATTCAAAGAAATTGGATACACAAAGAAGCTGTTCTTCCCTACACTAGAGCATTCTCTAGTTCAAACATCACAAAATAAACATCCTTCCACCCATTGGGAAGAGTTAGTCCTATTTATATGAAATAGGACTAACAAAATACAAAATTAAGCAAAACAGAATAGTAACCAACTAAAAACTACAGTATTATATAACTAACGCAACTAACTATTATTTTACAACGTTCCCCTTTTTCTTATACAGTTCAACTGGGCTTTGGGCTCAGAATAATAATAGATCATTTTTCTTTTATCTTCTTTCTTCTACTTTTCAGGAAGCTTTTATTCCACAGGTTTGGATATCACTAAAAATGGCGAAGACACTAACGTTTTAGTTTGGAATATTTTTCTACTTTATCCATAATAAAAAATTGAAAAAAATAAAAGATAACCTTGTAAAATACTGTTTACGAGATGTTAGTTTGTCTTTTGTTCTCTGAAAACTGATCTGTTCTCTTTTAGCCGTACACAGAGAAGCAGGGTGTAGAGACTAGATATGCATTTTCCAGTAGAATTTTGTTGTAGAAATATAGATCTTATCTGAATGTTGGTTTGCTGACTGTGGATGCTTGACTATTTTAATATATAATTTGCAGAGTGATTGATTTT
The DNA here is from genome assembly GCA_030408175.1 of Trifolium repens. NCBI lineage: Eukaryota > Viridiplantae > Streptophyta > Magnoliopsida > Fabales > Fabaceae > Trifolium > Trifolium repens. The sequence continues at coordinate 13,691,404 of CP125850.1, forward strand.
TGTACATGAAATGATGTGTTTACATGACATTCTCTTCATTTTGACAGGCACATTTGACTGAGAGAGAGAAGCAAAAATTACAGGTGTGGTCTAAAATCATGCCGTACAAAGAGTCCTTCGCATGGGCCATTGTGTCATTATTTGATGGCAGTATTGGTGCAGCTTCGGTAGGGCCTGGTTCCCCAAGCAGCCCTCTTGCTCCCAGTGTATCTGGTTCAAGTTCGCATGAAGGTGTTTTTGAGACTAGTACCAAAGTCTCTTTAGATGGAAAGCTGAATTACTCAAATGGAAATTCTGTTGTGGTTGAAGTTTCAAACTTAAATAAAGTCAAAGAAAGCTATACTGAGGAATCACTTCAGGTATGTTCATCAGATTCCTTTGATGGAGACTTTGTTCTCTTCTTAAATACTAACTAGTAGGCATAAAAATTCAGACTAAAATTTGCTGCTATTTATAATAATTCAAACTATTATTAATGATTTATGCTGGTTATATTAGACAACTTATATTTCAATCATTTAGTAGTATGCATTGAATATATGTTTCTTGAATTTTTATTGTCATATTGGTTTCATTTTTCTGTTCACAGTTAAATGCTAAATTGTGATTGTATTATTCTTTGACAATTTTTTTATTTTATTTTATTCAATATGAACTTCAAATTATTTTTAGCTGTTCTTAATTTTCTAGTTTGAAAAAAATTAACACCATGTTCTTAACAAGACACTATTGCCCATTTGTCATACTCTTATTAGACCATGTTCTTAATAACTGCATTTCTCTATTCTTGAGAATACAAAATTTCGTGTCTGCTAAGATTTCAACATAAGTGTTTTGACTTGATACTCTGGTTGTGAACAAAATTTCAAGGATCCCAAGCGTAAAGTACATAAACCTGTCAAAGGAGTTTTAAGACTGGAAATTGAAAAGCACCAGATTTCTCAAGCTGATTTGGAAAACATGTCAGAATGCGGTAGTGCAACCAATGATTCTGTTGACCCCGGGGATCGCATTGCTGGTTCCATGTCTGGAAAGTATCCTAGTAATGGTTGTGATGATCCTCAGGGTAGTATCTCCAGGTGGAACTCCAGTGATGCGAAAGAAGTTCTGGGCAATGGAGCAAATCAACATGGAAACTCGGATTTGAATGCTGATGATGTAAGTATTATATCTTATGACTGAGTTGACAGCCTAGATGTATATGTTGGGTTTGATTTCTTAAAGTAGAAGTTAATGATTAAAGGGATTTATTGAAACAGGTTTTGAAAGGGATTTATTGCACAGCATTTTTTTATTTACTAAAATTGCATTTTTATACCTGAGTTCTTATTGATAGGTTCTTTATGTATCTGGAAAGAAGATATATCTTGAATAGTTTAGAATGATTATCTTATTATTCACAATGAGGTTATGCAAATATATATACAAGAGATTATCTCTCTAAAAAGGGAAAACTAGAGAATAAGGAAACTATATCAATGCTAATAAATAGAGAATCATCAACACTCCCCCTCAAGCTGGAGCATAAATATCAAATGCATCCAGCTTGTTACATATATAATCAATTCGAGGTCCCCGTAGAGATTTGGTGAAAATATCAGCTAACTGATCATTTGAGGTCACTGAAGAAGTTTTAATGATGCCAGAATGGATCTTCTCTCTGATAAAGTGACAATCAACTTCTATGTGTTTAGTTCTCTCATGAAAAACTGGATTTGAAGAAAGATACAATGCCGACTGATTATCACACATAAGTTCCATAGGACCTAGTTCACAGAATTTTAAGTCTTGTAATAAGTGCTTCAGCCATAAAAGTTCACAAGTAGCATGTGCCATAGCACGATATTCTGCCTCTGTACTTGATCTTGAAACAACAGGTTGCTTTTTACTTTTCCATGAAATTAAGTTACCTCCAATCAAAACACAATAACCTGAAGTAGACCTTCTATCATTCACATCACCTGCCCAATCTGCATCTGAATATCCAACAATGTTGGTATGACCTCTATCTGAATAAACAAGTCCTTTCCCAGGTGACCCTTTAATATACCTCAAGATACGAACTACAGCATTCCAATGGCTATCACATGGAGAATTTAGAAATTGACTCACAACACTAACTGCAAACGAAATATCTGGCCTTGTCATAGTGAGATAATTCAGTTTTCCAACTAACCTTCTGTATCTACCTGGGTCAGGATATGGCTCCCCCTGATTCTGTAGAAGCTTTACATTAGGATCCATGGGAGTATCAACTGGTTTACAATCAAGCATCCCTGTTTCTTCTAAGATATCAAGAACACATTTTCTTTGAGAGATTGCAATGCCATCCTTTGACTGAGCTACTTCAATCCCAAGAAAATAACGCAATCGACCTAAATCTTTGGTATGGAAGTTGTTGAATAAATGTTTCTTTAGGTCTTTAATGCCTTCTTGATCATCACCAGTAATAATATCATCTACATATACCACAAGATAAATAACTTTGTTCAAAGATGATCGTCTGAAAAATACAGAATGATCTGCTTCACACCGAATCATGCCAAACTGCTGAATGACCACCTTGCTGAATTTTCCAAACCAAGCACGGGGTGATTGCTTTAGACCATACAACGATTTTTGCAACTTGCAAACAAGACCAGACTCCCCCGGAGCAACAAAGTCAGGTGGTTGCTCCATGTATATCTCCTCTTCTAAGTCTCCATGCAAGAAAGCATTCTTAATATCAAGTTGATACAAAGGTCAATGTTTCATAGCAGCCATTGACAAGAAAAGACGAACAGATGCCATCTTTGCAACCGGAGAGAAGGTGTCACTATAATCAAGACCATAAATTTGAGTGTATCCTTTTGCTACCAATCGAGCTTTCAATCGATCCACCTGTCCATCGGGGCCTACATTAATAGCAAAGATCCAACGACAACCAACTGTCGATTTATCTGGTGGAAGTGGGACAAGTTTCCATGTACCATTGGACTCCAATGCAGTCATTTCATCAATCATTGCTTGTCGCCATCCTGGATGAGCCAATGCTTGCTTTACAGTCTTAGGAATGGTGATGGCAGATATAGCAGAAACAAAGGCATAGTGGGCCGGTGACAAGCGGTGATAACTCAAACAATTATAAATAGGATGAGGATTAACAGTAGACCGTTTACCTTTATGAAGAGCAATAGGTAAATCAGTAGAAGGACTAGGTGAATCAGCAACAGGAGAAAGAATTGGAACTTAATCTGAACCACCTGAAAGAGGAGGGGTTGTCTCTTCAACCGAATCATTAGAGTCGGTAGGAACGGTATGTGGAACTCGAACACCTTTACGCTCATAAGTAATACCATAACGTTTAAACTCGGGACCAGTCTGTGGCTGTAGAGGTCTGTGAGTAATGACAGATGTTTTGAATTCAAATGATGGAATAGGTAGAACCTGCTGAGTAGATTCTGTTGGATCTGGTTTTGCAAAGAAAGGCACGTCTTCAAAGAAAGTAACATCTGCTGAGATATAAAAACGATGCGTAGAAGGACAATAACACCGATAGCCTTTTTGAACTCTCGAATATCCCAAAAATACACACTTAACAGCTCGTGCAGACAATTTGTCACGACCGGGAGAAAGATCATGAACAAAACAAGTGGAGCCAAACACTCGAAGAGGGACGGAATATAGAGTTGCTAGGAAACAAAAGAGAATGTGGAATCTCATTATTCAATACCGAGGATGGCATGCGGTTGATCAAATAAGAAGCAGTGAGAACGGCATCTCCCCAAAATTTTAAAGGTGCATGAGCATTGATCAATAAGGTCCGAGCTGTATCAACTATATGACGATGTTTCCTCTCGGCTACACCATTTTGTTGTGGTGTGTGTGGACAACTAGACTGATGTATGATACCTTGAGAAGCCAAAAAGGAGTTAAACTGTGTGGAAAAATATTCTTTGGCATTGTCACTCCTCAAAATTCTAATTGTTTTTCCAAATTGAGTTTTTATCTCTGAATAGAAGGTCTTAAACGCACTAAATAATTCTAAACGATCCTTCAATAAAGTTATCCAAGTACATCGCGAGAAATCATCAATGAAAGTGACATAGTATCGATATCCTAAATTAGAAGGCACGCGGCTAGGACCCTAAATATCAGAATGCACAATATCAAATGGAGACTTAGATCTTTTATTTGCATTATTTGGAAAAGACACCAGAACATGTTTACCAAGCTGACAAGACTCATAATCAAGAGTCTTTAAATGTGAAAGTTGAGGGACCAACGCCTTTAACTTATCCAGACTTGGATGACCCAAACGACGATGGATGATATCCGGAGATGCAGAAACACCACAAACGGGGGATGAATGAAGATTAAGGTAATAGAGACCCAATGATTCAAATCTTGTTCCAATAGTCTTTCCCGTACTCCGGTCTTGTATAATGAAAGAGTCCGAACAAAAAGTTATGGAACAGTTGAGAGAACGAGTAAGTTTACTGATTGATATTAGATTAAAAGGTGAACCGGATACAAATAACACATGATTCAAGAGTAGAGATGGCAAAGGTGAAGCTTGCCCAATACCATTGTGCTTTAGAACCATTAGCAACAGTGATGTTGTGAGGTATTCTAGGAGGTAACAAGTTAGAGATAAGAGAGGGATTACTAACAACATGATCAGAAGCACCAGAGTCTAAAATCCATAATCCCACAGAGTGAGATAGACAAGTTGTAGAATTGCCAATGTGAGTAAAAGTGGCTGCAGCGGAAGTTTGTTGGACATCCATCAAATCAAACCATCAACCAAACAGAAAAACAACCAAAGAAAAAAAAAAAGGTGCGTTACAGTGACCGCGGGATGAACAGTGCACGCGAATGAACAGTGCACACGTAATGAACAGTGCCGCGCGTGAACAGTGCTCTGTAAAAATTAGGGTTGGCTTTGGCGGTGGCGAAACCCGATAGGAAACTAGGATTTTGAACCAGCTCTCGATACCATCTTGAATAGTTTATTATTCACAATGAGGTTATGCAAATATATATACAAGAGATTATCTCTCTAAAAAAGGAAAACTAGAGAATAAGGAAACTATATCAATGCTAATAAATAGAGAATCATCAACAATATGGATATTTTAGTTATTATAAAGAGAATAGCTTCAAGGTGTACCTAGGTGTTAAATTTATCATTACCACGAAGTACCTTAAAAATATGGAATTACTGGCTGTTATAAGTAAAACTTTGCCAATTTTACGCAAAAATGCATAGATAAGGTTGTGGGGTGCACATAGTAGAATTATGTGAAATTGAACATATCTAATTGTAGATGTCTGTTTTTAAATTGGTTTGTTTCTATTCTATGGTAAAAAAGGGGAGCTTATCTAGAATCTCACATTTTCAAGGATGGCCTAATTTTCAATTCTTAGGGATTCTTAATTGTAATTCCTCTAGAGAATGGAGTTACTATGTGGTATAAATAATTAACTTTTCCTATGTTACACTGAAACGCATAGATAAGGTTGTGGGGTACATGCAATAATATGTAAAAGCTGGGCGTATCCAATCCTAGAGATTCAATTTTTTAAGAGATTTATTTCTTAATTATGGGAGGTAAAAAAGGAACTTAATGCACCTCTTCAAGGATAGTAATATTGTCTACTTTTCAACTTTTAGGGATTCTTAATTGCGATTTCTCTTGCTGAATAGTGACCACTCAATGGATCTTTTAATCTTGCTGGTCTATTTTGTGTTTTGCTAAGATATTAAAGGCCTATAATGTTTAACATTGCTACAGTGATGAGGATATTTCTTGATGTTGTAAATATAAGTTAATTTTATGTCTATATACCATGTCAGTGCTAATTTGTTTTACATTGATTAACATATAGTTCCATGCTTTTGACTTCCGCACAACAACAAGAAACGAGCCTTTTTTGCAACTTTTTCACTGCCTGTATGTGTATCCGTTGACTGTAAGTTTGGGTAGGAAAAGGAATTTGTTTATACGGGTTGAACTTAGAGAGGACGATGGTGATATTCGTAGACAGCCATTGGAGGTATTGACCATCATTTTTTTTGTTCTTATGACAACCCTTGGCTTGTGCTATACTTTCTTAATTTTATCTTATTTTTTTCTTTTGGTGTGGCTAATCTGTCCAGGCAATTTATCCTAGAGATCCAGCTTTAGGGACATCATTTCAGAAATGGGGTCACACCCAAGTTGCTGTTGGGGCTAGGGTTGCTTGCTACCATGACGAAATTAAACTTTCCCTTCCTGCCATGTGGACACCAACACACCATCTTCTATTTACTTTATTTCATGTTGATCTGCAAACAAAATCTGAAGCACCAAAGCCAGTAAGTTTGTTTATCTGTTCTACTTATTCCATGTCTGGTTTAACAGTGACGAGAATTGAGTTTGATAGAATTTATTTTGAGAGAATTGATTTTGAGAGAAATTGAATTAAACAGAAGTGGTTTATGTTTCGACATATTTACGCAGAATTGATTCTTGTCAATTGAGGTTGTTTGGATAGTTTGAATCAAAATTGCTTTTGAAAGTGTAATTACAAATATAGATTTTAATTGTATTTAAAAGATTTTATTTTAGTTAAGTATTTAAATTTATGTTATGCTATTCGATTGTGTACAAATTATAAGAACTTTATTTTATAAATTGTTTTTTTCTTCTTTCAAATCATATTATAAACCTACGATTTAATAAACTACATAACAACAAATTTAAAAGTAATACAAGCAAGGTTTCATGAGTAAAAAAAATAAACAATTAAAAAATAAGCATGGTTCTATGAGTAAATTCTGTGAGTAAAAAAGTTAACAATTACTAATAAGCATGGTTCTATTCTATGAGTTTCCGAGTAAAAATATACACAAGGCTGACCCATAAAAGATTTTTATGTTTTGCAAAGGCTTCGTAAGCATAGCGTAAGAAAATAAATGTTACTACTGTAAGTATGGTTCCTATAAGCAAGGGCATAATAGACAAAATGATGTAATATGTAAAGTAATTATTTAATAAAAAGTGTAGAATTGAGTTAGCTGGCCGCAGAAGCTACAAATATGAGCTTCATGCAAAATCAATTCTAGGGCCTAGAATCAATTTGCCTTTTTGAAACCAAACATGATTTTGTTTTGATCAAATCACGTTTCAGTGGATGCAGACGTGAGTTTGGTGCACCCAATGTGCAACCAAACAAGCACTTAATTTCTTGTATGTTATTCCAGCTTTTTTCCGGCTGGGTGTCTGGAGCTTGTTTTTTATTCTTTTGAATTGATTATCCTTGTTAATTTTTCCCAGGTGGTAATTGGATATGCAGCACTTCCTTTATCATCACATGCTCAGTATGTTCCCTTGATTTGATATCTTTATCTTTGATTATAATAAATGTTTATTTTATTAATGATGTATGGCGCTTAAATGCTGTGTCAATTACAAACCCAAAACCAAAATGTCGTGTCAATTACAAACCCAAAACCAGTATGTTCCCTTATTTTATTAATGATGTATGGTGCTAAAAATAGACTGCACATGATACAAATTTCAATTACAAACACAAAACCATAATGGTGATAACAAGTGGTCTAATATTTCTGCTGTTGAATTTCCGAACTGGAAAAAGGAAAAGCGGATAGGAGAAAATACAGACACAAAATTGTTTAGCCTTAAGCATTTCTCCACGACATATTCAATGGGTGGATCATAGGTTTTGACTAATTAGCAGAAATTTGAGTGCAATTCAGTGAAGGTTATAATTTGAAAATCACAACCCAATTAAATCTTTAGAACTTAATTATAAAAAAGATAAATCAGTCCCCATGTTTCATTCTAAATCTTTAATTGTATCTTCAATCATAATAAGGCCTATGTTGTGGGTTTTATTTCACTCTAGATGATAATTGATGTTTTGTCCTTTATGTGATTCTTCATTTATATGATTCTCCTTTTGATACCAAAGAACTTTTTATGTCTTGAAGACTTGATGCATGTTTGGGTGAGCATATTTAAAGGTCAAAACTTTATTTGAAGTGTCCTTAAAGAGCTTCTGAAGTAGAAGTGATTGTCAACCTAAAATAACTGTTACCAATCATTTACTCTGCTTAATTTGTGGAAGCTTTTGTTCTTGTGGTTATACAGGCTGCGGTCGGAAATAAATCTCCCGATTTTGAGAGAGTTGGTCCCACATTATCTCCAGGATGCAGGACGGGTGCGTGCTTATAATATTTGTGCATACCAGTATATCTTAATTTAATTTCATGGGTTACCTTTCCCCTTTTTCTTTGGGAAGTGTGAACCTATGGGTGTGTTGGGTGGAAAGCGAGGATTAAATAAAAACCGTTGTAAAAGAGTTTTATAAAATGAGAGATCATCATGTGATCTTCTAAAACCCTCCCTTATATGTCGAAATATCTGAAACATCTAAGGAGAGTGAATGCCTTTGCATGCCATTAGCCTTTTATTAAGAAAACATCCAAGGACATTGAATGTCTTTTAATATGTGTTTTATTTTAGTTGACTTGAATTTATGTTTTTTTGGATTGTTTTTTCATAATGCATTTGAACTTGAGTTATTTTATATTTCGTTTTCTTGCTTTTTCATAGGAGAGATTGGATTATTTAGAAGATGGGAAAAATGTCTTCAGACTGCGTTTACGGTTATGTTCTTCTTTATACCCTATCAATGAACGTATTAGAGATTTTTTTCTCGAATACGATCGACACACTCTCCGAACAAGTCCACCTTGGGGTTCTGAACTGCTAGAGGTATCTTTACTGCCCAGCTTTAATTTTAGTATAATTTTGGGCCCTATTAGTTATCTTAGTCGTATCTTCTGGACTTATGTAGGTATTGTTGTATTGTATTTTGAACTCATTGTTGTGGGCTGCCTTTTATTTCCTTTGAACTGGGAAGGGTATCTTAGATTTTTTTACCTAGGATATTTTTATGTGGATCTTAGGGTGATGTACCATGATATGTTTCTCATTGGTGAAGCTGCCGAAGCACAATTCCAAACTTTCAGATATACGTATTTTTTAACAATTAGGTAGCTGTGTGTTTGGGGAATAGAACTAGTCATAAAAAATGTATCACAAGCTGCATATAATCCCCAGGTGTTGTTTTTTCTCAATCATATCACAACTCTAAGCTTCCAGAATAAATAATTAAGGTGGGTGACTCTGACAGTGATGGATCCATTTATAATTCTCCGTCAGTTGAATTAGTGGATCATCCAATTGGAAATGATAACAAAATGCATAGGTATTCCTCATCTGTCAAAGCAGTTATACATTCACCATGATCATTTGTGGCAACCCTACCCCTCCACCATTGTTGGTGTGTGAGGCGATGAACTTGCATGTCAGTTGGAGTTGCAGATCTGTTAGTTATGGAATCAGGTAGCAGATTCTTTTGACGGGGAAGCGCAAAAGGGAGAATAGTGTGCTCCTCCTAATTTGCGTCCAAATACAATTTGCAAATAATAGGTTTTGTGGTGAGGCAAAGGTGAAGAGTGCCACCGCGACTTATTTCCTCTCCTTTCCCTTATGTTCACAAGGACTGTCGCCAAGTTACCATTGCCACTGGGATTGTATGTATGTGGCCTTATTCACCACCACCATGGCCAAGCTTGTAATTATCATTGCTCTCATTGGATGAGAGATGACATGAATATATGTTTATAAGTGGGGGCAATTCTTATCTAACAAGTCGGTTTTGTAAGGTTGAGTTAGGCCCAACCCAAATTCTAAGATGCCTAATTGTCCAAGCAGTAGTTATGTTTTAGCTATTGTTGACATCAATATCTAATATGGTTAATTTGTAAAATATTTTTCAAATTTTAGCTTTGGTTACTAGTATAAGGTTTGTTGATAGGCTGGTTTCTGATTGTGCAATCATTACCTATTGTTTTCTTTTGGGTTTTGCCTTATATGTTAGTAACCATTTGAAGCTAAATTTTGTTTATATTGTACGCTGATCATATGATATCATTAGTTGGAGTACTAAATTAAGATTCACTTATTCTGGAATGCAGGCTATTAATAGTTTGAAGAATGTTGATTCTACTGCTTTACTTCAGTTTCTTCACCCAATTCTTAACATGCTGCTTCATCTTATCGGCAATGGTGGAGAAACACTCCAGGTTTGCTCATCAATTGGTCCTTTTTTGTCACATGTTTTAAAAAAAGTCTTGCTGCTGCATATACCTGTAAATTATATTTTGTTGGTTCAATACTTCCCCCAAATTCTTTGGATAAGTGGGTTTGCTTCTTTCACATTAAATTCATCTTTCCACAACTGCTTTTAGGTTGCGGCTTTCCGGGCTATGGTTAATATTGTAACCAGGTATGCCTTTTATCTATATTTGATTCAAGTTTTATGTTAAAATTGTATTTGATAAGGATAAGGAAAACATTATTTTTCTATTTGTAAAACTTGTTTGTTTTAGAATCATTGTTCTTTGATTCTGCTATGCTATATGGTATAGTAATTTCTTTTTGTGGCAATGTACAAAGATTCTGTTTACATCTAAATTAGCATTTCATATGTCCGAGATCCTTTATTGGGATACTCCTCTGCATACAGAGGTATTAAGAATATAAAACAGAGTGCCCTTTAAACTTTCCATCTTTACAACTGTTTATTGGTAAAATCTCATTGAGAGACACACCAAAGGGGAATTTGTGGCCCTCGGGAAGTGTATATTCTTAAATAAGAAGAGAAAAACATGTTGGATTAGGATATAATGTGGTTGGATCATGTACTGTGAACTTGTGAGTTGGTGGGCAGAAGTAGCCTTGGCTCGGGAGTCTGTGTCAGTGTGTTGTCAAAACGAGCTTGACACATATATGATCCCAAATCAAATATTTGATTGTATTTTTTCAGTCCCTCCTCATTCCCTTGCGTGTGTTTTTAGTGTGGGGAAGGGTGTTGGTGTTTCTCAACTAAGTGTCATTGGGAATGTATAGCTGTTAGACCCTTGAGTAGTTGTGTATGTCTTTAACACATGGGAAATTTCTTATTTGAAATTGTAACTACCCTGTGTTATTATGATGATATGCACATTTAATTTGTAGGGTGCAGCAGGAGTCAGTTGATGACGCTGAAAGAAATCATTTTCTAGTTAACTATGTTGATTGTGCTTTCGATGATTTTGGAGGTCGTCAACCACCAGTATACCCTGGATTATCCACTGTCTGGGGAAGTCTGGCACGAAGTAAGGTACTGAGATGTTCATTATCATTTGTCTAATGCTATACCCCTTGTTTGTAGTAATGTTCCCTAATCATTAATCTGTCTGAGTTTTCACTATGCATTGGAAATTGGCTACTTCTCATGGGCATGCATATGTTGATTTGATGTTTTAAGGGGAAGTAGGAAAGTCCATGATGGGATGTTTGACAATAGTCTCACATTTCCAGATCATTTTCGAATGTTAAGCACAAATTATTATGTGAAATTACTTATTTACAGGTAGCATAATCATACATGAATATCTCTTATCCTTCACTTCCGATCTCAATTTCCTTTAGTGCTTATCCTTCTCATTAAACCAAAGGCCTTCCTTCTCTAACCATTTATTTACTATTTTAGTGGAAAACCAGTTTAAATAGATTTCACTGAAGACTTGGATTTGAATTATTAAAAGATTCATTACATAGAATTTAGAAAAAATTTCCCAGTAAGTTGAATTTTCTGCCAATAACTAATGGTTCCAGAATCACTTTCACAATGAATGAAGTGGCGTAAATAAAAAAAATATATTTTAGTTTCTTTATAATCATCCATAATTTTCTGTTTAGGCAATTTGACTTTGCATTCCTACACTTTCTTATTACTGCTCTATTCGAGACGTGCTACCTTATTTTGTCTATCTTATTTATTTGCTTATGTTGAATGGATTTCATGCTGTTGTGTAATGGTTGCAAGCAAAACCAATTTAATAGCATGAATTTTCAGTTGTTTGCTTCTTTTCAACCATCCAGTTAGTAAATAGAATGAGTTGATGTTACAGGCTAAAGGGTATCGTGTTGGACCAGTGTATGATGATGTTTTGGCAATGGCATGGTTTTTTCTTGAGTTAATTGTTAAATCAATGGCATTGGAGAAGACTCGCCTCTTCTATCATAGCCTACCAATAGGTACCTTTCAAAGCTTTTAATCTGATCACCCAAACATTCTATGGCTTATTCATGTGAAAAACAAACATTCTATGGCTTATGAAATTTTAATCCTTTCTCAAACAATTCTTTTTTTATTTATTGGTAATGGTGTAATGGTATCCTATCTATTATCGAGAATATTAATTTTAAATTGTAAATATAATTTGGGAAATGAACTTAAGCTATTAATGCATAATTTGTAATTATTTTCCACAATTTAATTTTAGTTGGTTAATGGGCAACCATGTGTCTCTAGTGTAAACACACATGGGTATTTAAAATTTTGTATCTACCTTGCACTAAATAGATCGACTATCACGGATGAATGCTGTCATTGTGTTATTTCAAAAGCCAAGGCAAGTTTTTAGATGGTTCATTTATATTTAAGTCTGGCTGAGTAGTTTCGCTACAGTTGTTTTTGGTCTTCTACATCTATTCATCTGATCAGCTCTTAATGCATATACGGTATTTTGTGCTGATATAGATTTTGAAATAAATGTTATATATTTTACAATGTTTCTCTTTTCACTGCATGCCCACATCTTTTTTTGTCACCTCAATATTTGCCAATATTTTGAACTCCATGAGTCTACTAATTGACTCACCACATTTGTTATTATTGTTTTCTACCGAAAAGCGGACTTTGCCACAGAGAAGGAAGCCTTTGGGCACATTTGGAATAGCATATTAGGGTTAATTTGTACATATCCCATAAGTACTTTTATCAATGTTAAAATAAATTTCAAAAAATAACTTATGAAGTCATCCATAAATTGTTTATAGCTTGTTTTTGTAAGTTCTTGGATAGCGCTTATAAATCAATTCTTAAAATTTTAGAAAAGCTGATTGAGTAAGCACTTAATTAAACTACTCGAACATGCTTTTAGTTTAGTTGTCTCTGTTGCTGTTTTTATGTATTTGGTTCAGTGTAGAGAAATTTTGTGTTCTTTCAAAATGTATATTGTGTTCAAAGTTCAAACAATGACATCAAATTAGTACTATTTGAAATAGCTTAGATTCTGAAGTTGATTTTGTTCTCAATCTTTCTGTTTTTTCCTCTAAAGGTGAAGATATCCCACCGATGCAGTTGAAGGATGGTGTATTCAGATGCATAATGCAGTTGTATGATTGCCTTCTCACTGAGGTGCATGAGCGCTGCAAGAAGGGTTTAAGCTTGGCAAAACGCTTGAACAGTAGTTTGGCCTTCTTTTGTTATGATCTTCTATCAATTATTGAGCCACGACAAGTTTTTGAGTTGGTATGTTGTTTTGTATGAAGCTTTGTTCTTCTGAGGTTTCTATATATTTGGATGTTTATTTTCTTAAACTCGTAGGGTTTTTGCATATTAATTATAAATGGGGGATACTTAATGCTATGGAGGACTCTTTGTTGAAGGGCAAATGGAGACATGTAAACCATAAGATTCCAGCAAGGCTGCAAGGTGGATGAAATGGAGATAGAAATGTACTACCCAGACTTACAGGATAATTAGGAGCTAGATGTTGGTATGGGATTAAATATTTGGTTGTAATAGCCAAAAAGAAAATAAATTCAGTGTTGCTGAATGATAGGTATCCAAGCATCTCATTCTAATTGATGTGGGACTTGGGTAGCCCTCTCCAAGTAACCGGCAATTTGGCTTTGATACCAGTTGATAAGTATCCAAGCACTCAAGGAACCCACCCTTGAAAGCTACCTTTCTGAATTGTTTCAACGAGCATCCCATATGACTCATTGCGGGAATTGGGCACCGCATAATCAATGTTGTAAAACACGTAAATCGGATTAGGATCGGAGAAGGGTAATAGTTCGTAACTCGGATAATCGTAACACGAATCATAAGATTCTACCAAAATAAAGGATCAAAGATCGGAGAAGGATCGTAATACAAAATTGTAGGATCGTAACCTCTAAAATCATAACCAAATTCGTAATAATGACAGATAACTCAAACATAAAAATTAAGATTTAAAACTTAAACTCAAAACTCAAATAATTCAACATAAGTTCAAACAGAGACAAATGACATAACTTGAAACAAAAGCAAATCAAAACAGAAACTATCTTAATCCAAACTAGAAGCTAACTGAAGCAAACCAAAACAGAAGCTAACTTTAATCCAAACTAGAAGCTAGTTGAAGCAAATCAAAACATAAGCTAACTTAATCCAAACTAGAAGCTTACCGAAGCAAATCAAAAGCTAACTTAATTCAACATAAGTTCAAAACAGAAGCAAATAATTAAAACTGAAGCTAACTTAATCCTACTATAAAACTACCACTCTAGATATCTATGATATTATTCAATCCAAATTCAGGAAAATCATCCTCCATATGATCTTCATTCTCATCAATTTCATCTTCAAGTGATAAAAAAACAGAGGAAATAGAACAAATAAATGGTAATTGACTGGTATGTTAATGCAAGTGATAGAGAGGGAGAGAAGTTGGTTATATAGTAGAAGTGTGGAGGGAAAATTTTGTTCAATTGGAGGGAAAATGAAAAAAATTAGTGCACAGACTAGGGGAAGTTGTTTCACATCCATGAGTATGGGGCTTGTGTGTTGAAATGGTTTTTCAACTGCTTTTGCTGAAAATATGGTGCTTCATGTCCGAGTCAGCGAGTTGACTCGCGATTTTGACAACACTGCGCATAATAGTTTTAGGGAGTCTCTATCACAGAAATATGATTGTTATAATGAATGAGTGAACACAGGATAGGATTAGCAATAAATGCATTTAAGAAATAGTTGCATACCACCCCAGCCTTTTTGAATAATAATGTAGGTTCTAACCTTAGTTTGTTTAAGTACATGTGGAAAATGAGTTTCCCAATGTTTGTCTCAATAGTAAATGATATAAGAGAAGTTGGAAGGAGCAAAAGTGAGAGAAACATACCACTTTTTCTCAGTTGGTTGTGGAGAGCAAACAGCGAGGAATTAAAAAATTGATGTTAGTTGCTCTTATCTCTTATCCCGCTGATTAAAGTGCTGAACTAGTGTTATGAACTTCATGAGATTGTGACTGATTTTGAATTGTATTGGATCTTATGGTTATGAATTTTTAATTTAGCATTAGTTTACTTTAATGTGATTTAGAGGTTAGTTTCCTATTCTATGCTGTTATTTTATGAACATGCATGTGTAGTGTAGGTATAATTTGACATTTTAGGTTGGATCTTACATTCCATGTTATGTTACAACTCACAATCTTTCGCCCCCTCCCATTCCTAGGTTAAATCTCGATTTTGACATTGTTTCCAATTTCCATGCTATTATTCTATAACTTCATGCCAAGTTTATTGTCTATGCAGGTATCGTTATATCTCGATAAGTTCTCTGGTGTATGTCAACCAGTTCTTCATGAGTGCAAACTTACCTTTCTACAAATAATCTGTGACCATGATCTTTTTGTTGAAATGCCTGGGAGAGACCCTTCAGATAGGTAATTTATTGATAGTGTTTATTTGTATGTGATATTAAATTTGATATTAAGAAAGTTGAATGTGATATTAAATTTGTTGACAATTAGTATGGATTTTACAAGTTTATTCTTCAAGATAGAGAATTAGTTAATGTTTACATTATAGATAATTAGTTAATGTTTACGTTAGTGTATTTATTTATTACAGATTGTAGAAAAAAATGTAAATTAATTAGGGGTATGATTCTAAAGAAATAATTAATGCTGTTGAAAATTCAAAGAGGATCTTATAAAAAGGGACAAAGAAAAAATCCAAGGGGGTCTTATATTTAGGGACGAAGGTAGTACTTCGGAAGTATCATAATTAATGCAGTGAGATTTTTATCTCAGTATTTTTATGATGTTACACGTTTTATACTCCTGTCAATATGTTAGCTGGTGATAACTATCTTAATTGCTTTTGACCTATCTTTGATGTTATTTGTTTTCTTTGTATGACATTAAATAACTATTAGTTTAGTTCATCTGTCTGTTTAGATTTTGTTTTATTTCGTTTACATGAAACCATGCCATACTTTGTTGAACCTAAGTGGGCTTAAACTTTTAAGTAAAAGTACTGGAACTTATCGGATACTTTACCTCACATGATTTTTGATATCTTATTAAATGGTCAATGTGACCTGCATATTTGCCGGTTGAAACACTTGTTACAGGAACTACCTTTCGTCTGTATTGATACAAGAACTCTTTGTTACTTGGGATCATGAAGATCTGTCTCTACGGGCAAAGGTGAGTTTAGTTGGAATAGAGTATCTTGATTTTCTTTTGATTCGTAACATTTTTTAATAGATATTGTCCATCTTGTGTAACCATCTGTAGGCAGCAAGAATCTTGGTAGTGCTCTTGTGCAAGCATGGATTTGATGTGAGATACCAAAAGCCTGAAGATAAGTTGTATATTGCTCAGCTATATTTGCCGGTTATTGGACAGGTGCATAAAATCATTTTAATTTAAATGGTCTGTCTTGTGTTAATTGAATCTTTTTATGTGGGTATGTTCTTTGAACTATGCAATCATTTTTTGTTTTTTCGTTGAGAAACTGATTTTATTGAATATTTTTGGGTAATTTGACAACTTTATTTAAAGCTCACATCAGAATCTGTCAGAATTTTACACAAATGCTCAAAAAGAAATTATTTTCCTATTAAATTTGAATATATTCAAATTTTATTTAGTAGATAAATATTTTCATGTGTATTGGTTAGATTTTAGTATAGTTGACATTTGTAAATGCTGTAAATTTTAGTTTGTTAACATTTATTTTAAAAGATGTAATAGAATTAAGTTTTATATATTAAACCTTGTTATCATTTTCTAAACTTACTATTTCTTGACCTCCAATTTCTTTAATGAATTTTGTTTGTCTTTTCAGATATTAGATGAGATGCCTGTTTTCTACAACCTGAATTCTGTTGAGAAACGGGAAGTTTCCATTGTAATTCTGGAAATAGTTCGAAACCTTGATGATGCATCACTTGTCAAGGCATGGCAGCAAAGCATTGCCCGGACTAGATTGTTTTTCAAGCTCATGGAGGAATGCTTACTTCTATTTGAGGTGCTTTTCATAAAGTAATATATCATAAATCTGGATTGTGTGATTGATTGGCTTTTCTGATATAAATTTGGAATTTGCTGAAAATTCTTTTTATATAATACTGGAGGGAGAATATTATTATATATTAGGGTATTAGGGAGGCACTAGGCCAAACATTCCCTAGAGGAATTCAAACTCTCTCTTTGGGTTAGAAAGCTGGAGAGTCACTACGATGTTAGCACCCACAAGATAGTTGCTGAACATTTACGTCATTTGGACAGCTAATTTTTCTTCGCTTGTAATCTTTATGTCATAATGTTCTGTTAACACTAGCGTTTTTACAGCACAAAAAGCCTGCTGATGGTATGTTACTTGGCTCTAGTTCTCGCAACCCTGTAGGGGAGACACCTGCTTCCCCCAAATACTCTGAGAGACTTTCACCTGCAATCAACAACTATCTATCTGAGGCCTCAAGGCAGGAAGTCAGGGTGAGCCAATTTCTGCTTTGCTATTACTAGTATATTATTTTGTCACCGTTTGATTTTCTTCCTCATAGTAGGTTTGAATGCTCGATGTAGGTAAATCCATTTTTTGCATCTTATGGCTTTAGTTTTTGTATGGCAGCCTCAGGGAACACCTGATAATGGGTATTTATGGCAGAGAGTAAATTCCCAGTTAAGCTCACCTAGCCAGCCATATTCCTTGAGAGAAGCTCTTGCCCAAGCACAGTCTTCTAGGATTGGAGCTTCTGCTCAAGCACTTCGAGAATCTTTGCACCCACTTTTGAGGCAAAAATTGGTATTTTTTTATTTTGTTTAACTAAATATTATTTGTTTATAATTATTCTAAGATCGTTTCGTCAGAGCATGTTGTATTTTTTTTTTCTTCCAATTCTTTTGTATTAATTCCTGTTGTAAACTCCCTTCTGCTGGATTCAATTCTTACCCTAATGTGTGATTAACAATTTCATGCTTTATGCACAATTCCCTGAATTAATCTTCAACTGCTGTAATGGAATCTTGAACATAGATATATTCACTATTCATTTGGAATATCCACTCATTTGTTTATTTTTGTGATTATTATTTACATTTGGTAACTGACATTTGTGTCAACTTCTATTTTTGGTAGGAACTATGGGAAGAAAATTTGAGCGCTTCTGTCAGTCTTCAGGTCTTGGAAGTGACTGAAAAATTTTCAACAATGGCAGCATCACATAGCATTGCCACAGATTATGGAAAACTTGATTGCATCACAGCTGTATTCATGAGCTTTCTATCTAGAAATCAGCCATTGTCTTTTTGGAAAGCATTTTTCCCTGTATTTAATAGTGTGTTTGATTTACATGGGGCAACACTAATGGCAAGAGAAAATGACCGTTTTCTAAAGCAAGTCACTTTCCATCTCCTTCGGCTTGCAGTTTTCAGAAATGACAATATCAGGAAAAGGGCAGTTGTTGGGCTTCAAATACTTGTGAGGGTATGTTATTATCTATTTAAATTTTTATTAAAAGTTTTGATATTGGATTTAATTTCATGTCATATTGATCTAAACCTTTATTTTGGTTTATTCAATCTGTGCAGTGTTCATTTCATTACTTTACACAGACAGCAAGGTTAAGAGTCATGTTGATCATCACTTTATCAGAGCTAATGTCTGATGTGCAAGTGACTCAAATGAGATCTGATGGAAGCCTAGAAGAGAGTGGTGAAGCACGGAGACTTAGAAAATCTTTAGAGGAAATGAAGGATGAAACTAAAAGTTCTTTCCTGTTGGAGGAGTGTGGATTACTTGATAGTGCTCTTATAGCCATACCAGAGAAAAAGGCAGAACATACATGGTCTTGGTCAGAGGTGAAATATCTTTCTGAAAGTCTGCTTTTGGCCCTTGATGGTAGCTTGGAACATGCACTACTGGTAAGTTTTGGCTATATATTTATCAATTGAAATAAATATTTTTACAAATATTTCAATGACATAATGCCAAACAGCACCGTATTGTTCAAACCGGCTTACTTCCTTTTTAGCTCACAATTGTTTATAACTTTGTAAATATAATATAAGGAATCCTGATTTAGTTAATTGATAGTAATACATATGTAGTATCTGCTACCATAAGTATAATCTAGATTCTAAAGTTGCTTGTCCCTTTGCCTTCCTTTCTTTTTTAATGCCTATCCTTTTTTCCTGGTCTTGGATGGAGTGACTAAACATATCCAAGAGCCGATGCCATGATATATGCTTTTTCTGCGGCCCTCCTTTGGAGAGTTGAAAAGAGACATAAATAGGGAGTTCGAGTTGTGGAGGAAATTTTTTGTAGCAACTGGTGTTCCCCTTCCATTTAAGTACAAGTAAAACAGAGTATATTTATGGGTATATAAGTTAAACAAGAACCACGGTAGTTCTAGCTTAGACATGAAAATTGGAACATACCATATCCTACACGTTCATGGTATATTGAGCGATATCAATTCATGTAGGGTGAATCAAATGAAAAGACATAGCGAGACGTAATTTTTGATAAAAAGATATTTGTCACGCATAAATGAATGTTTAATTGCACAATTATAAAACACATAATGTATGGAAATGAATGTTGGGTTTTAAAGACCCTATTAAAAACCAAGCTCAACGTTACAGATATGAGAGTGATATAATGGGTGAGTGATTATACAATACAAAATAGGATTAGGAAATAGGAATGCAAGCATTAGAGAGAAAAGTGAGGCAGCACGTACTTTTGAAACAACGAGATAATCTCGCTGGGAGTTTGTATGTTGATAAGTCCTGTAGAAACACTAATGTTAAGAGTAGATCAGATGAACTATAATGTAATATTTGGTGGTAAACAAACCATTAAAGAGGATTTTGAGTTTAATTTCGTCATTTGTCTTACTTTTATAAGAACATATAGCATCCCATGATCAATGTAGCTGACTTTACATAGTGACGCTTTTGTAATTCTTTTATAACTTGATATGTATGTAGGTGAAATGACCGAGCCCATTTTGGATGTTTATCTGTTTATGACTTGGTTCCTGATGATTACAACCTGTTTAATGGGGCTTCAATTGATTGTTAACTGTAATGTTGTTTCAGGCCCCTGTAATGACTATGGATAGATATGCTGCTGCTGAAAGCTTCTATAAACTGGCAATGGCATTTGCCCCAGTCCCTGATCTTCACATAATGTGGCTACTTCATCTGTGTGATGCACATCAGGAAATGCAGTCATGGGCTGAAGCTGCTCAATGTGCTGTTGCTGTTGCTGGTGTTGTAATGCAGGTAAAGGCATGGTTTATTTATGTGTAGAAAGTGCAACAAATTATTTTTCTCTGATACTTTATTGTGATGGGCATATTCATGGCTCAGATAAAATGTAATGTCATCGTGATCTATAATATTGAGGTTTTCATTTACTCAGTATGCATTCTGATAGAACACCGAGTTTACATACATTTGATGACCTAATCATTGAGCCCAATTCATACAATTACAGGTTAGAATAAAAGTTAGTTACTAGGGAGTATGAGTTAGTTGGCTCTCTCCCTAAGTTTTAGGGAGTCTTTGGTTATAAAAGAAAAAGTAGAGAGGGGAGTGTGGTATGCAGAAAGTTGTTAAGAGTCGGCAAGGAGAGTATTTTCTCTCTGGTGTAGGAGCAATCTTACTCGTGTCTAGGAGTTCATAAAACTCTGGTTATTCCTTTCCTTTTCAGTTATTACATCCATTGTACTACTATAATTCAATAAAATTTCCATTGCTTCTGAATTTTTGAGTTCCATCACATTCATAATTTTCAAAGCATGGTTACATCTAGGATATTCTTTTATTGATAGGGTGAACTGTGGCCAGACCAATTATGCATCAAAATATACACAGGCTTTATGGTTACAATATAAACTACAAAGACAAATGAATTAATTATTAATATCTTTGAATCCATGCTAACTTGATATATTGATGGAATGCAATATTTCTATCATTTTATTATATATCTCTACTTTATCAATTCTACCTATATTTTAAATATCAGAAGTCATGGTTGCTTGGTATTAGTAAGAACATTTCACAAAAATCAAATAGACAACTTAACTTATTCCTGCATTCTACTTCAATGGCATATACAAAATTCCCAACTAGTCGGCTCTAATTATCAATGTCCAAAATTTGAATATTCATTTTTTCTCTTTTGTTTTTCCTTTTGATATCTGACTATTGTCTGCTAAAATCTATATTTCATTCGAGCTTTAGCTATTAAATGAGAATAAATTGTTTTTATCCCTTTAAATAGATCTAATATGTATGCTTTTGTAGTAAACTTTTCAACCAGAACAAAGTACACCAAGTATAAGCACACTTCTATATCGTAATATTAAGTTTACTGATAAGAGCCAGGGGACGAAAAATTGATGGTTACACTAATAGTTTACAGAAATGATAGAACAATCCTCTGTAAAATTTGTCTAGAACAACAGTTTATATTATGAATTCAGTATTCACACACAAGTACATCAGTGAAAGTTTAAATTAGAGACAATGATAAAATAGATGCAAAGAAATTCCTATCCAAGAAATTTGAGTATCTCTTGGTCTCTCCCTCCGGTAACAACTCTATGATTTTCTATCTCTTTCCACTCATCAAATTCCACCTATCTTATTATGTTATAACTCCTCTCCTAACTGCTTGCCCGCGATTCCCATTGATGAACCTATTGGCTATGTAATACTTTGTTAGTTATATGAAGTGTTAGAAACCAAAAGTATAGTCAATCTTGATTATTAATATAACTAAATTGTAGGGATTGACACTGAACAATTGGTCAATATTTGTAGTTTTTATATGGATAGGCAGCCATCCTTTTTTGGTGACATTCCCATATGATTATATCAGGCTGCCTCACTCTGGAAGGAGGGGGCCCTAGAAGAGAGCTGAAACATCCTCTGATTTATATAGCAACTAATTTGTGCTTACACTATTATTAAATTTGATGCAGGCCCTTGTTGCCAGAAGTGATGGTGTTTGGAACAAAGACCATGTTGCAGCTTTACGCAAGATTTGTCCTATGGTTAGCAGTGAGATCACGTGTGAAGCATCTGCTGCAGAGGTAGAGGGATATGGTGCTTCAAAACTAACAGTTGACTCTGCTGTGAAATACCTCCAGCTTGCTAATAAGCTTTTTTCACAAGCTGAGCTATTTCATTTCTGTGCAAGCATTCTGGAACTTGTAATCCCAGTATACAAGAGCAGGCGGGTTTATGGACAACTGGCTAAATGTCACACCTTACTTACTAATATCTATGAATCAATACTTGAACAGGAATCTAGTCCGATTCCTTTCACTGATGCAACATACTACAGGGTTGGGTTTTATGGTGATAGATTTGGAAAACTTGACAAAAAGGAGTATATATATCGGGAACCCCGTGATGTCCGTCTAGGGGACATAATGGAAAAACTCAGTCACATCTATGAATCCAGAATGGATGGTAATCACACTTTGCATATTATTCCAGATTCTAGACAAGTGAAGGCTGAGGAGCTACAGCCTGGTGTCTGCTACCTTCAGATCACTGCTGTTGATGCCGTCATGGAAGATGAGGATTTAGGAAGTAGAAGAGAGAGAATATTCTCTCTTTCTACTGGAAGTGTCCGTGCCCGTGTGTTTGACCGATTTTTGTTTGATACCCCATTTACAAAAAATGGCAAGAATCAAGGTGGATTGGAAGATCAATGGAAAAGACGCACTGTTCTTCAGACCGAGGGTTCATTTCCAGCTTTAGTAAATAGGCTATTGGTAATCAAATCCGAGTCCCTTGAATTTTCACCTGTAGAAAATGCCATTGGCATGATTGAAACACGAACAGCTGCATTACGAAATGAGCTTGAAGAGCCTAGAAGTTCTGAAGGGGATCAACTTCCAAGACTCCAGAGTCTACAAAGAATACTCCAAGGAAGCGTTGCAGTACAAGTATGTTGAGTACTGGTTTTTATTACGTTATCATATGCCAAACTCATTTTCCCTTCTTTGCAATAATTTTGATTTTGTTGCAAAATTCAGTCTGTATTTATCAGCTCTATGTTTGGCCTCCATTATTAACAATATGCACTTTACTTCCTGTCTCGTTTCTTACATAACAATGGTTTTTGTGCAGGTAAATAGTGGAGTTTTGAGTGTTTGCACAGCCTTCTTGTCTGGCGAGCCTGCTACAAGATTGCGGTCTCAGGAACTACAGCAACTTATAGCTGCCCTTCTTGAGTTCATGGCTGTTTGCAAACGTGCAATCCGAGTACATTTCAGATTGATAGGTGAGGAAGATCAGGATTTCCATACACAACTTGTAAATGGATTTCAGTCTCTAACTGCTGAGTTATCACATTACATTCCTGCCATTCTCTCAGAGCTATGACACTGCCACAAATATTTGCTTTTTAATATTGCTTCAATGTGTTCATATGTACTGTTATTGTTTTCTTTATTTGCTTGCAATGATGTGCAATTGCATTTGTATCATGATTCACATATTTAGTTAGAATTATGCTGACCTGCTGATTCCAGGAAAACATGAATCATCCTGTTTGTATTGTGTCTCTATTTTCCCCCATTTTCCCTTTTGCTAGTGGTGCGGGGAATTATGTCAATTCTGTATAATATCTTAATTGTTTCAGATGGTTTTACCTTTTTGGAATACAACTATTGTGTACAATGCAATTTAAATGTGAGAATCCAAATGGAAATGACAAAAAAAATGCATTGCAGAGCTACCAGTAAATTATTAGGCAATTGATAATGCATTTAAATATGAACTAAACTCAAGGAGGACTAAGATTAAAATATAGATAGATTGTTTCTAGTAGCACCCCTTTAGTGGAAAATACTTGGTTAGACATAACTATAAATTTGATGTGTTAGGCACACACTCATAAGCAATAAAAATTTAAAGGAAAAATGATTAAAATAATATTAATTGATGTGACTATTTTATTTTCATTTGATTTTTAATTTTTGATGTGTGTGTGACTAAACATTGTGCCTATAGTGTTGTGCCTAGGCAAGAATGTCTCCCCCTTTAGTATCCAGTTGCCCGAATTGACGAACATACCAAACCAGTAAAATTAAAATTACAAAACCAAACCATTTAACCCTTCGGAAACCTAGGTATGTCAGCCTACTTTTAAGGCGAAATAACAAAATTTAATCGGTTCAAATTGAAATTTACCTTATGTTTGAGCCTCAATGGGTGTTGAATCCTTTAAATAACGTCCCTAGCTTGGATTTGCCGCATGAATGGAAGTGAAAACACAGTTTTGATGGAGAGGTTGAGTGTGAAGGTGAAGAAGAGAAAGTGATATGGTTTTCTGTCTATATAGCATCATTTTGGTAAACATTTACTGAACAATACCCGAGCGGAAAACGTTAAGTTGAACCCATATTTGTTTTTGCGTTTCTTCCATTTTCATCCTCTCCAGTCAAATTAAAAATGTATTGCAGTGCTATTAGTAAATTATGAGGGATCGTGGTTGTAGTCATATTCCATTGGGTTATGCTAATTTTGATCACCAATAAACTGCCAAATTTAAAATATCTCTGTAAGTAATTTGAAAGAGGGAGACCCAACAATGCTTGACGCCCCTACAATATCAAGAGGAAGCCACCTAGAGAAGGAAGGAAAAAAAAATCAAATTTATATTGTAAATTCATTGTACCTAGAGTTTAGTTGGGTATTGGTAGATCATAGAAATATTCAAAATTTGAATTTATTTTGATATAAAATATGACATGAAATTGAATTTTGTATATGAGATAACAATATTCTACTAAACTCTCGGTACAAAGAATTTATATTGGTATATAATAAAGAAATATATATATGAAAATGCCACCGAGGGAAGGAAGAAGAGTGCTTAGTGTGATGGTGTTGATTTCTTATAGTTTAATCAATGTTCTGGTCAAAGTTATATCATATGAAAAATATAAATTGTTATTTTATCAAGATAATAATTACAACCTGAGGGGAGGGGAGGGAAGGGGAGGAGAAATCTTTTAATTAATTATATGTTTGGTTCAAAAGAGGTGAGGGGAGGGGAGGGAATGAATTTTAATTGCAAATGTGTTTGGTTCACGAGGGGAGGGGAGGGAAGACAAAACTAAATTACTCTTTTATCCTTATGATTACAGGAATTTCATAATTTTAAAATTATCCATTTTATAAATAATTAAATATAAAAATTCAATAGGCTCAAAAACTCCACAAATTAAAGATTTTAATGACAATAATTTTATATTCTTGATTATTGATTTAACCTAATAAATAATTTATAAAATTAAATTCTATACAAAAATTAAATTAATATTTTAATAGATATGAAGGAGCATGCAAGTGTATTATGAAACTCAATATAATAAAATAAGTCTTTTTAAACGTGACAAAACAAAGATTAAAAAAAAGTTATTAACATGATCAGGCAAGATAAAGCAAAGTAAAAAATAAACTATATAAAAAAAATTGCTTAATAACTTAACAACAAATTTGTAACAAGTACTTTAAAAAAAAACAAATTTGTAACAAGTTGTATAGAAATATATATACAACGTAATAGCATGGCTAAAAAAACGTAAAAACAAAGCCTTGAAAGTAAAATTTATTAAATTAAAAAAGTTATGGATAATTAACTGAAATGGTAAGGATAGTTTCGGTATTTTAAAATAAATATGAGGGTAACTATGTCAATATAATTAAAATTGTAATAATCCATTTTCTCTCACCTCACCTCCCCTCCAAATCCTCCCAATTTGGGGGAAAGCAAAAACGGTCTTATATTCCCTCCCCTCCCCTTCGGCCTTCCCTCCCCTCCCCTTCTTAAAAAAATGAACCAAACACAAATTACTAATAATATTCCCTCACCTCCCCTCTCTTCCCCTCCAAAAACTCCCAACCAAACGGACCCTAAAATACTAATGGTTAATGCTAGATAAGAATTTATCGTTTCCAATCGAATATTGGAGGCTATGAATTCCATTTGCAATTACAAGAGTTATTAGGATTCCTCTTGCAATTGACAGTAACAAGAAATTTGAATACTATGCTAGAATCTTAGTAGATATGGATGTGTTTGAATTTTTGCCTGAATTCCTTCTTTCTTGTTGAACGATGTGGAGTATGAAAGACTCTCATCCTTTGGTTCACTTTGTCATGTCATAGGAGATGCACTACTAAGTAAGCATCCAATTGTAAAGAAAGACCCTTTTGTGAAAGATGTCATGCATAAGCTAAGATGTTGAATGTTTAAGATTAACATTAATACATTCATTTCAATACCTCTGATATTTATCAAAGTACTTTTTGATATACCATCATCATAAGGTGCAAGGTGTATACTTGACACTTGTAAAGCTAGAGGCATAAGCACTTTAGTGCATTTCTCTTTGCATAGAAAATCACGAAATCCACTTGTTGAGTAGTAATGATTGCACACTATTTTTGGTGTTGAAGTTTAGGTGCAGAAGATAAAAACACTTAATGCAGGTTTAAACAATAGATCACGGTGTAACCTTAGTGAATACAATTGTGATTTCCATTTACACAGTGGGTGTGTCTTATTCACAATATTCATCACAATAGATCAAGGCTCCTTTTCTTTCAATATTTTTATCACAATCAAGAAACATTCATTGTTGATGATAATGAAGTTGGAGGCATTCTTCTATAGGCACAACCATAAATCAATTTTATTTAGGCACACACACATAAATCCAACAAATTAAAAGAAAAACAAAATAGTCACATCAATCAATATTATTTTAATTCTTTTACTTTATTTTTTTTATTCTTTATGTGAGTGTGCCTAACAATGAGGTGTTGTGGTTGTGCCTAGGTTAGACTTTCTCATGAAGTTGATACCTTTCGAAATGTTTGAATATGAAGGCTTCACAGTAATATCCTTGTTAACATCACTACATCATATTAAATGAGTATACAATGGAGTTTAAATTATTAAAGAGTGAGAAAACTTTGAATTCAAATTTCAAGACAAAAGAACAGTGGATCACATGGGTGTCATGACATCAAATGTTCCTTCTCAAAAGTAATCACCTCTCTCTTTTTTTTGAAGCCACCTGTTTGGTTTCTATACAACATGTGACTTGTAAAAAAATATTTTTACTCTCACAAATAGTCAAAATGACTTAGTTGGTTAAAAATTTGGCTTCATTAACTCTTATTTTAGCTCAGTTTCTACTTTTTTTGGGACATCAAATTCCTTTGGTTAGGACACATGGCCAAATTCTAAGCAAGGATATTTTAGAGTTTACAAAATCAAATAATGTTCTTATATTGTAAAGGATATTGTTTTTGGTAAGTCATTTATTAACATATTACTCCATCCGTTCCAAAATATAAGTAAAAGTTAGTCAACAAAAGTGAATGTATTTGGTTCAAATCTTTAACCAAATACATCAACTTTCTTTAACTCATTTTTGCTTATATTTTGGGACGGAGGGAGTACGTAATAATTAATTACTCCTCCGTTCCTTTTTATAAAAAACAGTTTGTAAATAGTTCTTTTCATTTAATACTCTTATAAATTTAAACTTATTTCATCTATATCCCTATTTAATTACTCTAAATTCAATTAACTTACTTATTTTTAATATTCTCTTTCAAAATAAATAAGGGCATAAGTGAAATTCAACATTTAAAACACTTATTAGTCAAAAATTTTTATAAAAAAGAATAAATTTTTTTTTACTTTTATTTCTTATAAAAAGGAATAGAGTGAATATATTATTATGCAAAAAAAATAAAAAAGTAAATATAAAAAAAATAAATGGAACAAGGAGATGGATAAACCCCTTGGTCATCATCAACTTAACTTAAACCTCAAAATTCCAAAATGAAACCAACAAGCTGCTCCATGTAGAACTTCATAATTCATCAATGGATCTCATTATTTCACAAACTCCAAACCCATTTCTTAATTCCTCATCACCACTAACCCCAACTCTTCAAAATCCTATCTTTTTCACCTTAACCCCATTCTCCAGTAACCGCAGAAAGCTCAAGCTTCGTGCTTCATCTACAGCAGACTCAAATGGCGCTGATGGTTCTTCTTGGTCACAGTCACTGGAACGCGCTTCCAAGCGGTTTTTGCTGAAATTCGGAGATATGGTGAAGAAAGAAATAGGTGTTGATTTGGGATATGGTGTTGTGAAGGCAGGTGAGTTTGTGGATGGTGTGAAGAAGAACGTTGGAAATGAGTTTCAAACTCTTTCGCTTTCCGAGTTTGTTGAATGGAACCGGTTCGAACATTGGAAGGTAACTAACTCAAATCAATTGCTTTGTAATGGATTTTGTTTGTTTAATTTCATTCATAGTGACATGACAAAAAATTGTTTTGGGTTTGGTTGTTGGATTTAGTGTTAGTTTATTCATAGGAAATAAGGTTGCAGTTTTAAAATTATGAAGGAATTTAGAAAATGATAATAGCCATAGATAGGCGAGTGCTACTACATTAGAGAGTGATTGATCAAAAGAAGCCAAAATTTTGTGACATTGCCTGCATTTCAAGGTCACTCTAACTAATTTTCCTTTCGAAAACACGAAACAGCAGGAAAACGGGTTGCATGAAAGAGAGACAAATTCTGCTCAACCGTATGTATCATATTGTATTTCTCATTTCCTTTACATACCTCATAGGATATAATAGGATAGCATATGAAGCACGAACACAGACACGACACTGAATCGACACATTGTCACCGATAATAATTTAAGCAAATTACAAATTTAATGTAATCATAAGTGTCTGCGTTCTAGGAGTGTCCATGCTTTGCATTTGTTTAATGAGTGGGATTGGTTTAATAGCTATGTTGGGATTTATGTATTTTCTATCCTAAAACCATTTGTGTACTACTAAGTTTTTGATACATAGAGAATTAGAGATGTTATATAAATTGTTGCACCAGCTTTATTTTTGGCTCTAGTTATTTTTGTTATTGCTATGTAATTTTTTAATGTGAACTATATTGCTCGTTCTTGTACCAGAATCTCAAGAACTGGGATCCTAGGCGAATTGGTGCTTTAGTTCTGTATATATTTGTTGTAGCATTTGCTTGTAGAGGAGTATATGTAGCAATTCAAGCACCTTTCATAAACCGCCAGAGGAAAGAGTTGACTGAAGCCTACATGGAAGCGTTGATTCCTGAGCCATCCCCAACTAATATTAGAAGGTCAGTCAATCGTCATTTATTCATATATCAAACTGTTAGTCATAATTCTCTTAGAAATTAAATGTTCATTTATCAAACTTTTATTTTCTTCTAAATGTATAATATCCATTCACTAGTTTCCTAAACCCTACTTAGTAGACTTCTAATTACTAAAACAAGATAATAGTAGATAGAGTGTTCAAAAAGAATGCTGGTTGCCCAAGACATGCATGATGTTGTGTCTTCCATTATCTTGGCCTCGACATTTGATGAATGATGATGTATTTAAACACATGGTTTCAACTTGAGGACTGTGTTACTTTACTTGATGCAGCCTTAATAGTAGTTGAGGGGTCATATCCAGGTTGTCTAGAGTTCAAACACCGAATACTAACATAACCACCAATTTACTTATATAACAACATTTTCCTGTAAAAGAATAGTAGTTGAGGCATCACCTTGTGAGCCCTATCCTAAAAAATCATCCACTACGTATTTGCAGTGAGTGCATCAGCTTATTGAAATAATGTTGTAGCTTTTATTTCAAAAATAAAATTTCATGGCCAAAAGCTTGGAAAAATTTCAAAGTTTTTCTGACTGTAACTTGCATTGCAATTACTGACTACAGCGGTTACAATTTCACTGACCAAAAATCCAATATGCAACCTCAACTATAATTTGAAGCTATGACCACAACTACTCAATGAATTTTTTTTAATCACTACAACTTTAATGGTTCTATCTACTTTTAGATCATTATCCAAGTATTTCCTTACGTATAATTCTGGGAAATCTTCTTTACAATGTTCAACTATTGCTGGCCTATCTGAAGACTAAACAATTTAATGTACTGAATCGTTTAATGCACTGTATCTATTTACCAAGGTTTTTTTTCTTTTAATTGTAGATTTAAGAAGGGTTTGTGGAGGAAGACAATGCCAAAAGGCCTAAAAATGAAAAAGTTTATTGAAAGACCTGATGGAACACTTGTTCATGATACCACTTATGTTGGAGAGGATGCATGGGAGGATGATCAGGAATCTTCTGAGGAACATGTTAAACAAATTGTAGAGAACGATGAACGGTTAAATAGTGAAGAGAAAAAAGAACTAACCAAAGATCTGGCCATTTCAGGTTCTCTATTAATTTGTATAATTTTTATTATTATTATTTTTTAAGTTTGTTAAGACTTGAGAAGTAATATTGCATAGCTTAATTACTGATTATAATTTTTTTTATAAAAATCTAAAGAATGAAAATAAGAGAAGTTTCATGTCCCAAAAACTAATATGTTATATTTGTAGTTTTACAAATTTAGTGCGAGACAACACTATCACTGACTTACCACAGATTCTTAAAATTGGAATAATTGTAGAAAGGGTTATTAAGCCCTATTTCATGTGAAGTTTTAGATGTATATCATGATTATGATTATAATTGTCTCAAAAGTCTTACTTTATAATGCAATCCTCCCACACTGCCATTTCAATTTGCACTAGTTCAGTTTTCTTTATCATGTCACTAAAGAAACATATTGCCAAATTTTGATCCTTTTAATTCTTATTCTTAATGAAGTACATTTTCATCTACCAAAGCAGGCAAAGTTCAAACTGAGGACACATGGCGTGAGAGACTTCATAAATGGAGGGAAATCCTGGGAAAAGAGCGTCTCGTTGAGCAATTAAATTCCTCAAATGCCAAATATGCAGTTGAGTTTGACATGAAAGAGGTTGAAAATAGTCTTCGCAAGAATGTGGCAGAAAAAGCGACAGCCACCCAGGGAACAAGAGCTCTGTGGATAGCTAAGAGATGGTGGCGCTATCGTCCTAAACTTCCTTACAATTATTTTCTTAACAAACTTGATAGTTCCGAGGTGGGTTTATGTATATAATTCTATTGCACTTTAGGTTCTCCTTTCCCTACACGCATGTATAAGCTATTTTGTACAATCTGATCCTGTTAATTTCCAAGGAGCATATATTTAATCAGTTAGTTCAAGTCTAATGGTGGTGAGCGTTGGTAGTTAACATGCATATGAGTATATGCCATATACGAACTTTTAGGAAATTGTACTAAAATCTTAGACTTTTATGTATGCATTCATTCAAGTGTTGAGTATATGACAAACACGGATTGAATTCCATAATACAACTCTATAACACTTAGGTGAACTGTTGAGTCAGGAAATGATTAATTCATATTTGACTAATCATTATTTTCTTCATGCTAGAAACACTGTATCACCATAACATGGGTAGATATGATGTCTTTGAAACACAAAAGGTTTTAGAAAATGGTGTATATTGTGTACACAGATCCATCATATCACTAGGCACAAGAGCTAATCAATGACTAATCTTATTAATAGCAATTGACTACATAATAACTGTAGTTAATGAGTATCGTAACGAGATGCACCAATGTGGGGAGGCAGTGAACGAGGAGAAGAAGTTTTCAATAATTAAAAGATGTCCTAGGTTTACACCCGAATCAAACCACCCAAAATAACTGAAGGATTGAATGGATGGAAATGGGCCTAGATTCAGTGTTTTCAATTTTGATTGAATTGTCACCTTTCATCCTGAAGCTGACCACTTTGACACTGTCCAACCCTACAAATACTCATCAATGTCCAGAAGATATATGTAAGTGATGGAAAATGCAAGAAAATTCACTGATAATGTTTTCTGAAACTGAACTAATTTACATTAAAAGAATTACACAATGATGGATCTATTTATAGAGAGGTCTAGTCAGTTTAGATCAGCTAAACTTGAAGTAACTATGGGTGATGTCTTAATTCCATTACACAGTTCAACAATATGCAAATAATAGACACTGTGAGCTGCACGAGCCAAATACCTCTGCCACAATACTCCTAAAATTTAAAGTCAAATTAGTAATTATAATGACTTTGACTATAAATTTGGAAGTTGAGGTACAGTGTCTCTGTTTTCCAACTAACACGAATCCCTATATCTATTTCAATTTTTTGCACATGAAATTTTCAACATTTTTCTTTTGACAGGTAGCAGCTGTTGTCTTTACGGAAGACATTAAAAGATTATACGTGATAATGAAAGAAGGTTTTCCATTGGAATATGTTGTAAGTTACTTAAAAACTGATAATGCTAATCAGAAATATCACATCTGTAAGGAATATGTTGTAACATCATTCTTATCTGTAGGTTGATATTCCTCTTGATCCTTATCTATTTGAGATTATTACAAGTTCTGCAGTGGAAGTAGATCTCCTTCAGAAGAAACAGATCCATTATTTTTTGAAGGTTGCAATTGCATTTTTACCTGGAATACTAATTTTGTGGCTTATAAGGCAGTCTCTGGGCCTTCTGCACATCACTTCCAGTCGTTTTCTTTTCAAGAAGTATAATCAACTCTATGATATGGTTTATGGTGAAAATTTCATTCTGGTAAGATTTTGATACCTTAGCTGTAGGGAAATAGATCTCAAATCAAAATTACAGCATTTTTTATTTGTTTGCTTATCTTAGCCATTCGGAATACTTTTATAAATAATATTGCTATATGGCGGTTTTATGCCCAAAAGATTTGTTTTTGAAGAAAAAGATATGCAAGTTCAACGTTAGAAAACTAATTTGGGGGATCTATATTTAAATTTAGTGTTCTTTTTTGCTGGGAAGAGACACGTATTTACGTCAGTTTCCATGTTAATATTCTTCCCCCGAAGCTTTAAAGGCCGATACATGGAATCCAAATTTAAATCTCGTTTATGTTCCTGTGTTTGTCAGCCAGTTGGAGATGTTGGTGAAAGAAAATCTATGTCAAAGGAAGTTGTGTTGGGAGGTGATGTTTGGGATCTGCTTGATGAGTTGATGATCTATATGAAAAATCCTATGCAGTTCTTTGAAAGGGATGTGACGTTTGTTCGGGTAAAACATTTGATATTAATGTAGGCAGTCATTGTCATTGGTTCTATGTTGAGTGACATACAATACTAGGTAAGCTGTTTGATGAACAAACAAATTGCAGGGTGTTCTACTCTCTGGACCTCCAGGAACAGGAAAAACACTTTTTGCAAGGACACTTGCAAACCAAAGTGGATTGCCTTTTGTTTTTGCTTCTGGTGCTGAGTTCACAGATAGTGAAAAGAGTGGAGCAGCTAGGATTAATCAGATGTTTTCACTTGCTAGGAGAAATGTGAGCAACTAAGCATTAGCCACTTCTAATTTCAAATGCTATTTAAAATCGCAACGATGTTCTGTGTTAATCTATATTTTGCTTACTCTTGGTTAGAGACACACATGTTGATATTTGCTTGATCCATTTTTTGTCAGATAAATGGAAATTAGATGTTTTTAACATGTTGCAAATCTTTGATTGCAATTTTGAAAATATGAATAAATTATTTATAAATGGTTTGCACTATTAGCTGCAGCAGAGGATAGTAATGTTGGCTAATGTAAATATCCTAAAAATCATGTTGTAATTACAGATTTCCTCAATTGGAAAATGAACGCTTAACATTTTACTCTCCTTAATATGTAATCTTAACATTTTTAGCTTTGCTCATTTTATTCAAAGAGTGCTGTTTTCATTTATAACTTTAGCAATATAGGTTATAAGTATTCTTTCTTTTTTTCTGCAGGCACCTTGTTTTGTATTTGTGGATGAAATAGATGCCATTGCTGGAAGACATACTCGGAAGGATCCACGTAGAAGGGCAACTTTTGATGTTCTTATTTCTCAGCTTGACGGATTGTAAGTTATTACTTTTTGTTGAAATTTGTTTAGAATATTGTAATTATTGTATAGATTTTGCAAATAGGAACGAAATCTCATTATTGCTTTATGCCTATATAAAATGGACTCGCGTAACTGAAACTCGCGGTTTGAACATCATATGCCACTTTTTTCTCCCATTCAACCTGGTATCTATAATTTGACATAGGTAATGATAAAAACCTTGCCTACCTGGTGAACTCACTGTTCTCCGATGACAATTTTTCAGCAACGGTGATTCCTTTCCATTTTCTGCCTTGTTACAATTTTCTGGTGTGTTCTCTGCCCCTTCCGCCACTGGAAATTTTTGTATATGTGTTGAAGAAACATCCACCGGGAAACTACTTATTCCACCCTGTAAATGTGACATCATCTTATGTCTTATGCTTCCATCTGACCATTTTGTATGAAGATCTATGCTGAGAATATTTTTGCATCTTCATTATACTTTCTTGCTAATGACTTTTGTACTTGTCTGTTCATGAATTTAGGAAGGTAAAAAGTGGTGTTGACCGTGTATCCCTCAGACAAGCGGTCATATTTATCTGTGCCACAAATAGACCAAATGAATTAGATCTTGACTTTGTTCGACCTGGACGAATCGATCGTCGTCTATACATTGGTTTGCCTGATGCAGAACAAAGAATCAAAATTTTTGGTGTGCATAGTTCTGGAAATCAACTTGCAGAGGATGTGAATTTCACGAAGGTATATGTCTTATGTATATATTTGGTTCACTGCTATCTCTCTTCCCTTCCCCTTCTCTCTATTAAACTTTCAGTTGATCTCTATTAAATAAAGACATCATCATTTAGAGGAATAGTTAAGTTGGTTGAATAAGAGAAAACAGAGGCGTAATATTGTGAAACCATGTGTCTACTCTCAACGAGACTCTTAGAATTGAGAATTGGGCCTAACTCAACTCTACAAAACCGGCTTGTAAGGTGAGGATTGCCTCTTACTTATAAACTCATAATCAGGCCATCCGATATCCGATGTAGTACTTCTTAACACACCTCCTCACGCCCATCACTATTGGGCTTGATGCGTGGATATAAATGGTGGGTGGCCCGCTGGATCTTGGAGAGTCTTTGATACCATCTTAATCATTATGTTATTCAACTGACACAATAGAGTCAGTTTTTGTAGGCTCAAGGAAATAAATACAAAATAAATATAGGGGATTATTCCTGTTTACATGATGTGATACGATACAATATTGCCTATACAATAATCCTATACTATAAAGATCTTGATATATTTTCAACAAATTCCATAAACATAGATTTAAGTGTGTAGTTAAAATCCCGATTTTAATCCTAAAATCTTACGATTTTACGATTAGGTTTTCCCTCAGCGATTATGAGTACACATATAATCCTATTTTTGTGGAATCAGGTGGAATCCCGATTTGAATAGTAAAATCTTACAATTTTACGATTATTTTTGGCCTCAACGATTAAACGCACACACTTAAATCTTCTAGCAATTTAACGATTATGCTTGCGTCTGGCTCAAAAAAAACCTTCTCCCTTGTCATTCTTCTGTTTCATTTCTAAATGGCTTCAAACTCTTATGCTAATAAATTTAAATTTACATAGTATTTCAAATGTGATTTAAGGTTGTATTTGTCTTGTGCAATTTTATGTGCACATATATGAATTTATATGCATATATTTGAGGTTTATGAGTTTTGTATGATCTTACGATTAATGTTACGATTGTACGATTCTACTTCCCCTTTCTGATTTTAACTACCTTGGTATACAATAATCCTATACTATAAAGATCTTGATATATTTTCAACAAATTCCATAAACATAGACTAATTAATTAAAGGAAAAAAGTATAAATTAGAGTTAGGTTACATACTTAATGAGAGATATTACAAGGTGCCATTCTGTAAAACATGTCATTTTGTAAAAAGAAAAAAAGGCTGCTTTGTGTAGATTCAAGCTTTCTTAAAGTAGGTATCTCCATTCAAATTAAAAACAAATAAAATGGTCAAAACAGAATCTGCGTAAAGAGTAACCACCAAAAGAATTACCATGAAGTTGGATAGGATTTTTGTCATATTCATGTCTTTCTATTTGTGTTGTGTAATATGAGTTAGTATATTGTTAGAATTAAATGTATTCATTGTTGGGATTAGAATCATAGATCAAGATTTGAATTAGCAAATCATATTGATTAACACTAGTATTTTTGGAGCATGCTATTATAGAGGTTACTTGATCTGGGTTTTTTTTGCTGACTTTTCTCCTTCTCTGCCCCTAAACAGCTTGTCTTCCGTACTATTGGATTCTCTGGAGCAGATATAAGAAACCTTGTCAATGAAGCAGCAATTATGTCGGTAGGTTTAGACTGCATACACAGTTATAGCTATTAATCTTCAAATTTTGAGCCTCGGTTCTGTATACCTCTTTACATTCACTGGCTCCCTTTGGTGCCTTCGAATGTAACTTTTATCAGAAAACGGGAAGAGGAAAATAAGATTGAGCTACTTAGGGCTTTAAATTATATAAGGCAGTAAGATTATTATGTCTTGCTTAATTTGATAATATTATCATTTTACTATAAAATACGGAAGGGAATAAAATGTATTGATTATTTGTTTCGTTTAAGGCTTAGATATCTCTTAGTCTGTCAAAATATGCTATTTCTTCCGGTAATCTATTTAAATTTTATTCATTCTTAGTCTTAACAAAATAATACTAATACAAAAGTCATATAGACTTTTCGTCCATAGGGAGAGAGCAAGAACACATTTTTTAAATGTTAAAAATGAGTAAAATATAAGTGAGGAGTACTTTCAAGAAACACTATTTTCATGAATAAAAAACATATTCGTCCTTAGTCAATATATTTTCTGAATAATTTTAAAAACTCAGTCGGAAATCTTAATTACATGGTAGTTATGTTTGTGCCATGTCATCTGTATGATTTAGAAATCATTGTATAACAATTTCAAAATCTTTGTAAAAAAAAACATTTTCAAAATCTTGCATTCATTTTGGCAATGACATGTCATCATTTTGATCTGGTTAATTAATGAGTAATCTATGATCAAACATGATTATTGCTTTTATGTTTTCATTGTTTTAATCATAAAAAGCTGTTGCTTTTAGGTGCGAAACGGGCGTTCCAAAATTTTCCAGCAAGACATTGTTGATGTTCTAGATAAACAACTGCTTGAGGGTATGGGTGTCCTTATCACTGAGGACGAGCAAAAGAAGTGTGAAGAAAGAGTATGTTTATCATTGATAGTTATTTTGACTGGAATTAATATTAGTGAAACATTCTGTATTGAATTTGTTGCGGTACTATAGGTATCTTTCGAAAAAAAGAGACTGCTTGCTGTACATGAAGCCGGTCATATTGTGCTTGCTCACTTATTTCCTCGGTTTGACTGGCATGCATTTTCGCAGCTCCTGCCCGGTGGTAAGGTACAATATGATATCTGCTCATAGCAATACACGATATGATGATATTTTATTACTGTTATTATGGCTTTGTATGAACTTCTGTTCGACTTAATCAGGAAACTGCAATATCTGTTTTCTACCCTCGAGAAGATATGGTAGACCAAGGTTATACAAATTTTGGTTACTTGAAGATGCAAATGGTAGTTGCTCATGGTGGTCGATGTGCTGAACATGTTATATTTGGTGATGATGTTACTGATGGAGGAAGGGATGATCTAGAAAAGATAACAAAGGTAAATTCTATATCATTTTAAGATATGTTTGTTACCTCAAGCAAATCATTGTTATTGCAGATGTTGTTATTATGGGCTGACTTTAAGATATTCTGTTGGGTTATAGAATAAAGGGACTTGAAATTAGTTAGGGTTGATTGAAAGAATTAGTTAGTTAGTTACTAAGAGTGGATTGATAAGATAGATAAATAGGCAGTGTAAGGTTAGGGGGGTCATTCTGGACATTTGATATTGTGAGTTAAAGAATATAACTTGTGAAGGAAAACTGAATGTTGAATTCTATTCTCCATTTTATTTTTGTTTATCAATAATAAAATTTCTAGATTTTTGTTAATCCTAATTTTTAGAAATCAGTTTACATCATCACATCCTTTTTAGGTCTTGTTTGGTTTCAGAAAAGGTTTTATATTTTTCTGTAGAAAATAATAGGTGAATACTGTTGTGTATTATTCCTTAGCTCAAGGCCGGTTTAAATAGAAAGAGTACAATTAATTCTCTCCTTGAATTAAGGAGAAAATAGTAACAAAGAGAAATAAAAGGAAATAATAGATAAGTTTAGAATCTCCTAGAAATAACAAACTATCATGCCCAACACCGCCCTCAAGTTGGTGCATAGATATCTATCATGCCCAACTTGCCTATCAAATGCTCAAAGGTGGGTCTTGCTAAGCTTTTGTTCAAAATATCCGCAGTTTGCTGACTCGAAGTTACAAAAGGTAGACATACGATTCCAGCATCTAACTTCTCTTTTATGAAATGTCGATCGATCTCAATATGCTGGTTCTGTCATGTTGAATTGGGTTATGAACTATGCTAATAGCAGCTGTGCCATCAGAGTATAATTTCAACGGAAGCTCAATTTTCATCTTAAGTTAAAATGACCCATAACATATGTCTCAAGTTAAATTAAATCATGGTGTGTAATATGTATTGGTAATATACTTTTCGTTGGATTTAATCAGTTCACTTGTTTGTCTTAAATTTGATTTCAGATTGCCAGGGAGATGGTAATCAGCCCTCAAAATAGAAGGTTGGGGTTAATAGCTTTAACAAAAAGGGTTGGTTTAACTGATCGACCAGATGCTTCAGATGGCGATTTAATCAGATATAGAGTAAATCCTCATTTTAAACAGTATTTCGTTCTGTGGTTACCACTCTTAGTCTATGAACTGAAAGTAATGTCTGGTTTTTTATTTTTTTATTTTACATTCTTGATTAGTGGGATGATCCTCAAGTAGTTCCTACAAAGATGTCGGTAGAGTTATCCGAGCTCTTCACACGGGAGTTGACAAGGGTAATATTGTCTTTCTTATACTTAGTTTCATGTTATACAGATGTTGAGACAAATGTTATCACGCACATAAAGGAACATTTTGCAATCGCTATACTTCAGTTATTTTCTTAAATACATATACAATGATTTAAAGTAGTTTGATACACGGTGACAGTTCATTGAAGAAACTGAAGAACTTGCGATGAATGCTTTGAGGGATAATAAGCACATCCTGGACTTGGTTGCAAGGGAACTAATGGAGAAGTCACGAATAACTGGACTGGTAAGCTATGCTCCTCTAACTGCTGCTGTCAGTTCTCCTTTCCTTTCCTTTAAAGTCTTTAAAGTTTAGTGACTAGAGAATGTTCTAAAACAAGAGAGTGCTCCCCTGGGGTAGCCTTGTGCCCAAGGAATTCTTTCTTGCTCAAACAATGGATCCTAACAAATCCTACTTTACCTTATGGATAAGTTTAATTTACCTGGGAGTGCCAATAATCAAATTTATGACCAAACCATAGAGTTTCTGATACCAAGCTTATTTTTTGGAATTTTTCCCCCCTTCAGTTAGATTTTAATGGTTTTGGTTTTTGCTTTGTTATATCACTTTTTCCTTTCCTCTCTTTTATGATAAAAAGCTATGCTTCTACAGGAGATTGAAGAAAAATTGAAAACAATGTCTCCGGTAATGTTTGAGGACTTTGTAAAGCCATTCCAAATAAACTTTGAAGAGGTACTATCTCCTCTAGTGCATAAATTTGTTAACATCATTATTTAAAGTGAGAATGGATACCCTTCTGGACTGTTATATTTTGGTATAAATGCATTGCATATGCTGATATTTTCGACTATAAGAAGGAATCAAACCATTTATTTTTGTATTCATTTTAGTTACAGGGG
Organism: Trifolium repens; assembly: GCA_030408175.1. NCBI lineage: Eukaryota > Viridiplantae > Streptophyta > Magnoliopsida > Fabales > Fabaceae > Trifolium > Trifolium repens. Next base: position 13,731,435 of record CP125850.1, read on the forward strand.
TTGAATGTGAATAGGTGATTGTTGATTCGGTTATTTTCTACTCATTTTTTTGGCACAGAGACACATGATTTGCATTAGGAAACTATGAGTCTGCATTGTACAATTTCTTGACTTATCTTTTCCCATGAACGGAACATATTTGATTTTCTTGTTATTGTGCCTTTGTTGGAACTGTTTTTTCTCAAAACTCATTGACTCATTTGGAACTTCTTTTTCGTCCAAACATCGCGGTATTTACAATTTCATCAATGCAGGACGGACCATTGCCGCATAATGATCGTGTACGGTACCGGGAACCTGACTTATACCCTGCTCCTCTCCATAGAGGTTAATACATTTAGATCTCTGTATTACACAACCTCACTTTTGATGCTAGCTTCTCCATTAGAAAGTCAACACTTATTACACATTCATGGAAAATTAGGGAGAACATAGTGGATGGAGCTGTTGTTATTCAACCAGCTCGATTTCCTCTTCAATGGCCAATGATGTCTCCATTGATGAAATCTCTATGCTGGTTAGAGTTCGAGACCGACCTTTCACATATCCTCGGCCATTTTCTTGCTAAATTAAATTAATTGGGAGTGCATACTTGCCTTGTCATGTATGTCACTATGTTGTAATTCTGTATTAAATTATGGTAGCTGTATAAACTTTGTATAAAAAATTTATTGAAACTTGAAAAAATAAATAAATTTAAGCTTAAATTTTGCAGTTGTATTCAATTTGAAGCTAACAAGATATACATGAACATGTGCATACATTTGTTTTAACAGCAAAAATAGAAAGCAGGTAAAAAGAAATGTCTAAAGAATTTAACGATAACCGAAATGACATGGATTGGTTATGATTCAAACCTGCTCACATTGAAAGGGGTCTTGTTGAATCTAATTGCATGATTTTAGTGCTCCTTGTTTGATTTTCTTGTTGGTTCCTTGTAAGTTAACTAACTAATCTGTGAAAAAAAATAGACTAAATTAATTACTTGAAGTTTAGTTAAGGTGCCAGAGAAAGAAAAAAAACATTAAGTTAAGGTGGCATGCTGCAAGAGTAATTTTGTTTAGGAACTTCCAAAATATCATTGATAACAGCTTAATAATGAATTAATAATAAATTTAATATTAATATCTATGTACTAGGATACATACTTAGACGTACTCAAATCTAAATTTTATTAGGATACATACTTAATTTATTTTTTCTTTTCATTTCTTAGACATGACATGAGTGAATAATTTATTTATGAGTTTAATGGATATACACTATTGTTAGGGAGTCCGGAGTAACTTGGATAAAGCATCAGACACCTATAAATCATTATATCAATGCCACTCATAGTATAGAATCTATACTATAGATCATAATCAAATAGTTGTTGTAATAGATGGCACATGAGATTTGGACATCCTTCTTGTGAAAAGTTGATTGCTATTAATACAAATCTTTCTTTTGTCAAAATTGTCAAATCCAATGATCCTTGTTTTTATGCTAAACAAAAGAAACTCCCTTTTAATCTCAATTCTTATCTATGAAACACGGACACGGCACAAACACTGACACATCGATACTGATAATAATTCGAGAAAATAATATAATTTAATATAATCATAAATATCGGTGTTGGTGTCTGATACCGACACCGACGCGTGTCCAACACTGACACGTCTAATCCGAGAAGTGTCTGTGTTACATAAAAAAAATTATCTTGTCCATATGGACATATGGGGACCATTATGTGAACTTTCTATGTTAAGATTCAAATACTTTGTTACTATAGTTGATGACAAAAGTAGGTTCACATAGCTATATTTGACCAGATTTAAGTCTGAAGGTTCCACTCACGTCAATTGCTTTGTAGCCATGGTGAAAACTCAATTTGACATCAAATATTAACTGCACAAGATTAGCTAATGATGGTGAATTCATGCTTAAAGAATTTTACAGTCAAAATGGCATAATTCACCAAACTTCATGTGTCAATACTCCTTAGCAAAATGGCATAGTGAAAAGAAAACATCAACACATTCTTGTTATTGCTAGAGCTTTATTCTACCTGACCAATTTGCCAAAATGGCATACTTTATTTGTTACCTGTTACTTCCCAAGAACAAGTGGCTGACATATTTACTAAGTTACTCTGACCTGGCCCCTTTACCACACTTCAGAGGATTTGAATTTTCTCCTATTTTTTCTCTCATGTTATCTCTTCTTTTCTTAATGCAATGGTTGGTAAATCATAAAAAATAAAAAAATAAAAAGAGAAAAATAAATCAAATGGTTAAAATTACTACCACATGACCAACATGAGAGAATACAAATCTCACTTGAGAATAAGCTTGGTTTAATTAATATCATCTCCAACTTGAGGGAGGGCATGGACATTAAGGAAATCAATTTGGTAATACAATATGGTATCATAAAAATAAACATTAACTAATATACATCTATTTTTTCTAATAATATTAACTAATTTTATTAAATATGGTAAAGTTCCATCTTTGGTCCATAATAACTATATAGTATAAAATAAACTTGGTCAATAATAACTCTAAATAAAATTTAAATGTTTGTGTTAACATAGTTCAGTTGGTAGAAATATTACATGTAATATATAGGAAAAAATGTTCGAATTTGATATATCCACTTATTCACTTTAAAAGTGAAATTCTAGCCGCCAGACTTACATGACCAAACAAAAAAATTCACTTATATAAAACTCTAACTAAAATTCTGTAGTTAATTTTAATAAAACATAATTGAAAAACACGGTGACAAATAAATATAATGAGAATTAAGAAATCACAATTTTATTTAATAAGATAAAAAAGTTAATGAAAAATAAGAGAAATATTCATCATAATATTTATAATTTCTATCCGTAAAAGTTTATATATAGTTTATCTCCCAAGAATTTTTAGAAATTCAATACAATAGGCTTTATTCAATACTCAAACTATTTTTCATGTTGTTGTAACCGTGAGGCAAAGAGGTTTTAGGGCAAGATAAATTGCAATACCAGTATATAATTATATAAATAAACTAAGCATTAACTTTTTCCTTCCTTTTTAGCGACTTGGTTTTTAATTCCAATCAAGATTCATTTGCAAGCATTATAGACTATGATATATCTAAATCACGATTTTTTCATATTCTTAAGCTCGGTAAATGAATCTCACAATCTTAAAGTGAATTGGGCCGCTTTGTATTCTTTTAGGATCTCACCATGGACTTTACTTTCCTTATTAGTCTAATCTAATTTAGCCAAAATATTTTCAAGTTGTTCATTTAGATCATCTATGTTGTAAGAAGGATTTTATAGAGAAAACTCTTACAGCATAGAGAATCTGAATTAACAACTTGAAGATATTAAGGTCAAATTAGATGAGGCTAAAAAGGAAGACAAGGTCCATGATGAGATCCTAAAAGAATATAAAGCGGCACAATTCACTGAATTTAAGAAATTGAGAAATTCATTTATTGAGCTTAAGCATATGATAAAATAACGTATTTGTAATTTAGATATATCATTGTGTGAGAAAGTTGTCCAAAATTGATTGTACAAATATCATTTTTCTTTCTTTTTGTAAAAAAAAAACATTTTTCGTATAATAATATAGCTTAATTTTATTTAAAAATTCATTCTAATTCACCACAAAAAAATTATTTTTTGCAACAACTTTTTATGTTACAAGTCGTTGGTCGTTTTGCCAACGACTTGTAACAACATTTAACAAAAAACATTGTTGCAAAAAATAATATTTCTTGTAGTGATTTTTCATAGATAAAAGATTTAAGATTTTTTTTTAAAATGTTTTACTTACATAACAATAAAATAAAATCAACCAAAAAAAAGGATTGATTGAAAAAAGATATTCAAGTGGAGATTTTATTTTTGAAAAGAAATCACATATTTGAATCCACTTTATTTAAATTTGCCTTTCTTATGAAGGTTTTCTGAGATTTTGTACAAGGAGAAGCAATTACGGGTCCGAATTGACCGGTTGTAACGTCGTTGGAAGTGCTGGAACTAAAGAGAAAGTACGGGTCCGAATTATTTTTGTTGTATGAGTCTGCATACTAAATTTGATGTTCAAAGTATACTAATATGTGTGTCTTTTTCTACCAGGTGGATCTGTTGAAGAATAGATTTGGATATGATGAAGCATTTAACTACAAAGAAGAGCATGACCTCAATTAATGCAGCATTGAAAAGGTAACTTTTTAATAGTTATATAGTAGAGAAATTTTAACCACATAAAAATGTACAATTACCGACACTTCATATTTAAGGTGTGTCTGACACTAGCTATTAGATAACTAACTACATGACTTATATAGTCAATGATGAAAATAACTAACTACTCTAACAAAAGTAATTGATATAAGTGACTTTTTATTTAATAGACACATGCTTGGTGTCCGACTTCAACACAACGTATTTGTGATTATATACAATCACTTGTATTTTTTAAATTACTGCTAATGTCTAATGACACAATGTCAATGTCGTGTCTATGTCTTTGTCAAAACTTCATAGATAGTTACTGTTAAAACTCAGAGAAGATTCATAACAAACTGTAACTGATTTTGGTGAATCTGTTATTATTATTTCTCAATCAATAATTCTGTTACAGGACTTGTATTTATACATTTAGTCTTAGGGTGAGTTAGTCCTATACAAGGTGACTAACTCACTTTAGGTAAACCTTGACTAGCCCTAACTAACCTTAGTTAGACTTATCTATTGGATTAGCCTTATCATTAACTCTATACATACTTTATTAGTGCTTATTACATTTGGTTATGCTTATACTCTTATACACCCCCCTCAAGCTTAGTGTGGATTCTTCACATTGAGCTTGTCTCTGATGTAGAGAAACTTGTCAGTGGAGATGGGCTTGGTGAGAATATCTGCTAGTTGATCAATGCCTGGGATATGAGTGACTGATAGCTGCTTTGCTAACACTTTTTCCCTGACAAAAAACAAATCTATCTCCATATGCTTGGTTCTTGAGTGAAGGAATGGGTTGTGAGCAAGAAGGACTGCTGACTGATTATCACAGAAGATAGCTGGAGGTGTAAAGGGCACTGTGAGTTCTGTGAGGAGTGTTTGAATCCAAAGAGCATCTGCAGTAGCTTGAGCTAAACTTCTATATTCTGCTTCTGTACTTGATCTGGCTACTACTTGTTGTTTTCTTGACCACCATGAGATGAGGTTAGGGCCAAAGAAGATTGTTGTGCCAGATGTAGATCTCCTGTCATCTGGATCAGATGCCCAGTCAGCATCACAAAAAACTTTGAGAGGTAGTGGATGATCAATAGCAGTAGGAAATATTTGAAGTCCTAAGTCAATGGTGCCCTTTAAGTATCTTAAGATTCTCTTGACTGCAACCCAGTGGGTTTCTTTAGGAGCAGACATGAACTGACACACTTTATTCACTGCATAAGAGATTTCTGGCCTAGTAATAGTTGCATACTGTAGTGAGCCAACTACAGACCTGTATAGTGTAGCATCTTGTACATTATCTGAACCAAGCTTGGTCAATTTACAACTAGACATCATGGGAGTGTTAATAGGTTTACAGTCAATCATATTAGTTTTTGTTAAAAGGTCTCTGATATACTTGCTTTGGGTGAGTAAGAGAGATTTGTCAGATAGTTGCTTGACTTCAATTCCCAAGAAATATTCTAAATCACCTAACTGTTTGAGACTGAATACTGAGTCAAGCTTTTGGACTAGTGCTTGAACCAAAGATAATGAACTCCCAGTGATGATTATATCATCAACATAGACTAGTAAGTATACCACCTGTTTGTTTTTGGTGTAAGTGAAGAGAGAAGGATCACATTTGCTGGATTTAAAACCAAATTGAAGCAAAGTAGAGGTTAGTCTATCAAACCACTGCCTTGGTGCCTGTTTGAGGCCATAAAGGGCTTTGTTTAACTTGCATACCAGACTGGAATTAGTATCTTCAAAACCTGGAGGTTGCACCATGTAAACTTCCTCTTCTAGAAGTCCATTTAGAAAAGCATTGTTGATATCCAGCTGTTTTAGTGGCCATTTGTAAGATACAGCTAATGATAAAATCAGTCTAACAGTGATAGGTTTGATAACAGGTGAGAAAGTTTCATTGAAGTCAAAACCTTGAAGTTGATGGAAACCTTTAGCAACCAATCTAGCTTTATATTTGTTTATGGATCCATCTGGATTTTCCTTTGTTCTAAACACCCATTTACAACCAATGGCCTTTCTATTATGAGGTAGAGGGACAAGAATCCATGTTTCATTTCTTTTTAAGGCTTCAAATTCTTCTGTCATGGCTGAGAGCCATTTTGGATCCTGAATAGCTTGTTTCACTGTTCTGGGTTCAGTGTGAGCAAGTAACAGCTTGGGATTTGGTAAGATAATGCCAGACTTGGCTCTTGTCTGCATAGGATGAGTGTTAGAGGTTTTTGAAGTAGTGGATTGAGGTTGTGGTAGCTGAGTGGTACCATTAGTACTAGGTGTTGTAGTAGTTATAGTAGTAGAGGGAGGGTTAGTCATAGTTGAATTAGGATTTTGCTGAGGCTCAGACTGTGAGTGTAGGCTGGGAAAATGGGGCAAGGTGGTCATGTGTTGATTATTTCTAGAAAGAGTGGATAAGGGTACATCTCTGATAGGACTAGATAATGATGAATTTTGAGAAAAGAGTTGTTTATAGGGAAAGCTGGATTCATTGAAAAGTACATCTTTTGAGACAAAGACACGACCACTAGGAGATAGGCATTTGTAGCCTTTGTGAGTATTAGAATATCCCAGAAAAATACACTCATGAGACCTGAAATCAAACTTGTGTGCATTGTAAGGCCTTAAGAGAGGGAAACATGCACACCCAAAGACTCTAAAAAATGTAATGTCAGGATCTTTATTAAACAGAACAGTATAGGGAATTTTGAAGTTAAGAGAAGCTGTAGGCAATCTGTTTATCAAGTGTACAGCAGTTAAGAAGGCATGATCCCAGTATGTAATGGGTAAGTTAGCTTGGCTTAAAAGAGTGAGACCAAGATCAACTATATGTCTATGTTTCCTTTCTACCACACCATTTTGGTGATGTGTGTGTGGACAGATCAATCTATGTGTAATACCATTGTCAGTTAGATATGAGGTAAAAGATCTGAATTCCCCTCCCCAGTCAGTTTGAAGAGCCTTTAAAGACTGACCAAGTTGCAATTCTGCCATAGCTTTGAATTGCTTAAAAATAATGAAAGCATCAGACTTGGTTTTTAAAAGATTCATCCAAGTATATCTAGAATATGCATCTATAAAGGTTATATAGTAATGATAACCTAAGGATGAATCAGAAGGTGAGGGACCCCATAAATCACTGAAAACAAGTTCTAAAGGATGTGTGTAAGTAGTATGAGAAGCAGGGGAATGCAATCTATAAGCTTTTCCCATACAGCAAGCAGTACAAAAATTTGAAACATCACTTGTATTATTTGAATGAGAAATATTACAATGTTTTAAAGTGGTTTTGAGGGTTTGATCATTGGGGTGACCAAGCCTCAAATGCCAAAGATACAAGGAATTAAAAGATAAGGCAGAATTATTCAAACTAGTATTAGTAGTAATGCTACAAACAGTAGGATTAGGAATAGAAGACAAAGATGAGGACTTAGCATGGTCTATGGAAATGTTGGAGAAGGTGTATAGACCATCAGCACCAAGATTTCCTTGAAGTAGGATAGCCTTAGTGCCCTGTGATTTGACAAGGCAATGGTTATGATGAAACTCAAAATAAACATCATTATCTTTAGCAAATTGGCTAACACTTATTAGATTTTTGGTTATGGTAGGAACATGTAGTAAATTGTGTAGTGTAAGGTGAGTTTGTGTGTTAGGAGATTTGAAAGTACTAGAGCCAGAATTAGTAATTGATAAGCTTTGACCATTACCCATATAGATGTGATCTGTAGCTGAGAATGGAGATGGCTCCTGAATGTTCCTTGCATCATTAGTGACATGATAGGAAGCCCCAGAATCAGGGTACCAAGCTGGTGTAGTGCTGGTTGATGGTGCATTAGCAATCATTGCACTAGGATGAGTCTGCTGAGCAGGGTACTTGGGTGGGGGATTAGTAGAGAGCCAATTGTTGTTGTACTGAGGTCCATACCCATAATTCTGTCCAAATCTTGGTGGAAAATTCTGACCTGAGTAGGGTCCATAGGCTTCTTGGAAGTAACCTCGTGGTGGTGCTTGTTGAAAACCTTGAAAATTAGGAGGAATTTGTGGTTGAAACTGCTGATTGAGTCTGTGCCAGCAGTCTAGTGCAGTGTGATTTGGTTTGAAGCATATTTGACACTGTGTATTGCTGTTGTTACTGCCTCTTCCACCTCCATTTCTACCACGACCTTTACCATTTCTTCCACCTCTACCACGATTAGAGCCATTGTAGGGTGTAAATCTTGCATTATCTTGTGAAGCTTTTGAGGGATCAGGACCATAGGTGTTATTAGCAGAAGTTTGTTGTTCATCAACTTGTTCATTTTGTGTGTACTCAGCATTAGGATTTTGAGCTAGGTTGATGGAGGCTGCATCATTTATAGTCTTTTTCTTTGCCTTTTCTAGGCGTGTTTCATGAGCAAGCAACAATGCTTCTACCTCATCTAAGTCCATGGTTTCAAATTTACTTTCTACTACTGAGATCACAGAATTGAATTCAGACGGAAGACCTTCAAGAATAACATCTATATGCTGGGATAAGGGTAAAGGATCACCAATAGAAGCAAGATTATCAACTAAGAGACGAATCCTAAGCAAATACTCTTTAACTGTACGATTTTCTAGGGTTGTAGTACGAAGTTCAATTCGTAATTGTCGTGCTTTAGCGCGTAATTGCTTTTGAAAGTAGGAAACGATCTTACCCCAAAGTTCGTAAGAACTGCCAGAGATTTCGCTCGATAGAGTGGTTTGAAGCCAAGATAGCAACATCTGATCTTGACGACGCCATTTCCGATAACGTGGATTAAGTGTTGCAGAAGCGCGATCGCCGTCGTTGAGAAACATTGGAGGCGGCGCCGGAGAAAGGAGAAGATCGTCAAGGCCGTGCGCGTTGATATAAGGTTCGACCTGTTGACGCCAAAGATGATAATTCTTCTCAGTGAGTTTTTCTGTGATGCGGAGCGTGAAATTGAGATCGGATTTGAGGTTCGATTCGTTATCAAGAATCGTTGTTAGTGGTGGAGGACGGAGGATACCGTCGTTATCTTCTGGTGACGCCATGGAAGGCGTTGGGGAGTTTGGTGTGTTCTCCATGGATGAACCAGATGCTTAATCTGATACCATGTTAAAACTCAGAGAAGATTCATAACAAACTGTAACTGATTTTGGTGAATCTGTTATTATTATTTCTCAATCAATAATTCTGTTACAGGACTTGTATTTATACATTTAGTCTTAGGGTGAGTTAGTCCTATACAAGGTGACTAACTCACTTTAGGTAAACCTTGACTAGCCCTAACTAACCTTAGTTAGACTTATCTATTGGATTAGCCTTAAATAGGACTTATCAGAATCTATACATACTTTATTAGTGCTTATTACATTTGGTTATGCTTATACTCTTATAGTTACCACTCTTGGTAACATAAGACACACACTAATGAGTAGTAGTTATATCAATTTATGTCAATAAGGTACTTTCCACAAGGCATTGGCATTTACTTTGAGAATGTCGGAAGCAAGACACTTGACGCTGTACTGTTGAATATGAGAGTCCATGGTCGCATACCTGTATGTGGAATGATCTCACAGAATAATCTTACTCAACCTGAAGGTGTAACAATTCAGGCAGAGATAACCTATGAAGCACAGACACCTCTAAGAGGTGGTGTGTCACGGTGTCCGACACTTGTATGACACCCGTACGACACCTGTCGGAATAGTCAAACAAGTTTCACCAAAAAAATAATTTCTTTTCTTTGCTTTGACACTCTAAAAAAATTAAACAAGTATTGAAACAATGTTATCAATGAAGAATTTAAAGATATTAATGTTGATTAGAATATTTTTAACTTTTTTTAATAATAAATCGATAAATAAAATCAAATTTTATCATATATATCGCGGTGTCAGTGTCCTATGTTTTTTACATTATCGGAGTGTCCGTGTCGTGTCGCGGTGTCCGTGTCAGAGTCCGTGCTTCATAGGAGATAACTATGCCCCGACTCAAGATAGAATAATTCAGGCTTACAAATTGTTACTCCAGCTTGTTAAAAGATTTCGTTGTGTTGATGGTGTTCTTATTAATAGCTTCTTAGAAATTGAAAAAGGTCCTATAGAAGCACTGACAGAAGAAGGAAGTGACAACCCTCCTGTGTATCCTGTTGGACCCATCATCTCGACAGTAACAAGTTCCGGTGATGATACTAATCGCGGGCTGGAATGTCTGACATGGATGGATGGATAAATAACAACTTTGTTCGGTTTTGTATGTGTCTTTTGGAGTGGTGGTACACTTTCACAAGAACAAATTGTTGAGCTGGCTTTCGGTTTAGAATCGAGTAATCATAAATTCTTGTGGGTTGTTATTGTTAGAGCACCAAGTAGTAGTTCATCTAGTGCTGCATATTTTTCAATTTCAGCTCAAAATGATGTTGACCTTTCGCAATTTTTATTCCATCATGGGCACCGCAGATTCAAATCCTCATTGTGGCTGGAACTCAATCCTTGAAAGTGTGATGCTGCATGGTACGTGTGCCACTAATCACATGGCCTTTGTTTGATGAGGCCAAGAGTTAATGAAAATGGCATTGTGGAAAGGGTTTGCTGAGTTAATAAAGTGTCTCATGGAAGGGAAAGAAGGTGAGAAATTGTGCAATAGAATGAATAAATTGAAAGAAATTAAAATGTTATTAATGCACTCAAAGAATATGGATCTTCTACAAAGACTCTTTCTCAAAGCACTCAAATGGAGAAATTTGATGCATGAAAGCTAGATTTAAGGAATGATTTTGCTTTTAAACCATTCTACTTTTTCTGTTTCTTCATTGGAATAAGATAATCTTTATAGCTTGTAATATCATTTGGGAATGCTATAATATACTTCTTGCTCATTTATAATTCTCCATTAGTCATTGGCTATTTTTAGAGTACTTTTAGATGGGCGTCCCGCACAGACGTGCAGGATGTGCGACGATACCGGACCTTTAAATTTTGAGGACTTCAATTCAAAATTTTGAGCTCATATACGGCTCATATAATATACCCATGAAATATCACATGTATATTAATAGATTAAAATTTAGACCATAAAATAATAGTTATATATTGTTAATGTTCAGAAAATATTAAATGAATATCAATAGATTAGTTATCTATACTCGTAAATATAGTTCTAGTCCATTTTAATCTTTGCATAAAATTTAATCTTAGATTAGGATGTTCTTTCTTGACGTTATATACAAAGATAATTATTTTTTATTTTTTGTCCTATTTTTTTTGAGGTATTTTTTTTTGTCCTATTTGATTTAATGCAATTGGTTTAATATTGATAATTTTTTTTTGAGCTCTTAATATTGATGTTTATATGTTTACAAGAATAAGAATGATTATTTTTTTAAGAAAATTTTATGCAATTTAAATCGAATTTTTTTTAAATTTTTTTATTAAAGAGTCACTTTTATATTTTGCACAGCCTCCAAAAACTCGGAGACCATATTTATCAAAAAAAAAAAAAACTCGGAGACCCTTAAAGTACGGTGTAAGTTATTGTCCATAAGGCTTGTATTTATGGACCGTCCATAAGTCATTTTCAGCCCTCAGATTAGCCCTCCACGTGTCATAATCATAGTGCAGTTTAACATATATACCGGAACAATTGAGAGGAAAGTGTTCCGGTATACATAAAAGTGTTCCGGTATGCATCAAAGTGTTCCGGTATACATAAAAGTGTTCCGGTATGCATCAAAGTCACAAAGTGTTCCGGTACAGTTGAGGATGTATAACGGAACACTTGAAAAACGTGTTCCGGTAATGGACGGTCCATAACGATACACACAGTCACACGTTCGTGTGTGGAAGCTTAAGCCGCCAAGTTAAGCCAAGCCAAGCCAAATAAGCTAATCCGGCCCCTTGAGTTGTCTATTTGATTTTTTTTCTCTTATTGTGAATTGTTCTGTTCTGTAGTCGAAGCTAGCTACACAACACAGAGAAGACAATGATGGCAGTGTTGAGTAATAGCAGTCCATGGACAAAGATTGCTACACCATCTTTCCCCTTTCCATTTCTTCATCAATCTTCTTATTCTTACACTTCACGAATCTTCTCCTTCCGACGTAAATTCTCTGTCAATGCTCTTTCACAACAATCCCTTCCTGTTCGTGTTCGTTTTGCTCCTTCTCCTACTGGTAACCTTCATGTTGGTGGTGCCAGAACTGCCCTCTTCAATTACTTGTTTGCTAGGTCAGACACTCTTCTTTTCTTTTTCCTTCCTTTTATATTATAAAAATTTTATTTTTATTTATGGGTTTTCATTTTTTTCATGTTTTATGATCTGGGGTTTCAATTTTCAATTATGGGTTTGGCTTGTTTTGAATTTTTATGTTGTGGGGTTTTAATTTTTTATTCTGGGTTTGGCTTGTTTTGATTATGTGTTGTGGGTTTTGTATGTTATGGTTTCTATGAAGCACTCGAATTAAGCGTGTCCCGATATCCGACACAACACATATGATTAACATTGAATTGTGTAATTTTCTCAAATTATTATCGGTGTGGACGTGTCACTGTTGGGTATAGTGTCCATGTTTGTGTTCGTGCTTTATAATATTTTTGCTATTTTAGGTTCTTTTCAAGTTAAAAAAGAAAAGAAAAGAAAAATATTTTTGGCTGATTTTGATATTTTATGTTGTGGGATTATTTGTTAGGTCGAAAGGTGGGAAATTTGTGTTGAGAATCGAGGATACTGATTTGGAGAGGTCTACAAGGGAATCTGAGGAGGCGGTGCTTCGAGATCTTACTTGGCTTGGCCTTGATTGGGATGAAGGTAGAAGAATATGCATTTTTTGTTATTGCTGTTATTGTTGTTGTTGTTTTGTATGTTTTTTAGCTGGATGATATTAGTTTCAGTTGATGATTGAGTGATGTGGTGCTGAATTTGTTAGGACCTGGTGTTGGTGGAGATTATGGTCCTTATAGACAATCCGAGAGGAATTCTTTGTACAAAGAATATGCTGAGAAACTCCTTCAATCCGGTCAAGTTTATCGCTGCTTTTGTTCTAATGAGGTATTTTCAATCTCCACAACAATCCTCAAACTTGTAGTGGAACCTTTTTTGTCATGTCATGTATACATGTTTGATGTGTTTTACGTAATCTGAACATGTTATATTTAGATTTGAAGTGGCAACTAGCCCATATGCTTTGAAGTTTGAAATGTCTGTTATGTTGCAATTATTTTCCTTCTTTAGGCATTAAGTGTGATTCGTTATGATTTGTTGGACTTACTAGCTACTGCTTTGTCCCTAATCTGTTATTGGGAACAACTGAAGCCACACGTAGGATGAATATAACGTCTGAAATGAGTTTATTAAGAGCAACACCCTCACCTCACAAGGCGGTTTTGTGAGGAAGAGTTAGGTCCAATATAAAAATCAAATACCTGTTACTCGTAGTTTATTTTGCTTGCATTACAATTATTTTAGTTCAATTTATGGAAAACTTGATTTTCACCGTCACCGAGGTTTCTTATGTTTGGAATGTGTACACCTTTTAGGAATAAATATGAGATTGCGAGGACGTTACACTGGAGTGTGCTCGTCTTTTACTCTGCTAGTTTTGAAGCATGTATATCTTTGATTGAAATGTTCTCAAGGTTACTTGTCAATTTTATTTGTCTTCATTCACACAGGAACTAGAGAAAATGAAGGAGTATGCTAAACTTAAGAATTTGCCTCCAGTATACACAGGCAAATGGGCCTATGCAACAGATAAGGAAGTGGAAGAAGAGCTAGAAAAAGGAACTCCTTATACATTCCGGTTTCGTGTCCCCCAAGGAAGTTTAAAAATTACCGACTTAATACGAGGCGAGGTGAGTTCTTTCCATCCACTCTTCTCCATTTTTTTCTAGAAGGTATGATTGATGATTTCCTACTTTAATGTTGTACAAATGAAATACTTCACTTCTTTTAGTGTTGTGTTATTTTGACGCACAATTTTGACTTCAACTTGGATAATTAGCACAACTTAAATGTGGTTAATTATGTTTAGTGGATGATTAATGAATATAAGTTATAGAACAAGATGCCCAATTCATTAATCATGTATTGAACACATTTAACCATGATTTTGAACGTCATTGACCATAATTTTTAAGTGTATATTTGAACACAAAGTCATGGTTAATGGATCTCATATATTTGAACATCTAAAAATTGTGGCTAACGACATTCACATGGTTAATTTTGTTCAAATGATGGTTAATAATATATAAAAAAAATGATGGTTAATAAGTTGTTACTTTGTTATATTCAGTAATTATCCACGGAACATGATTAAACACATATTTGAACTGCGCTAACCATCCAAACTGAAGTCAAAACTTGATGTAAATTTATATGCCAAAATCTCATTTCTCCTTTTTTAATGTGTTGCCTTAATGTCCCGAACCCGAAGTGAACTGATATATTGGAAGTTGTGTATTTCATTGCATAATTTGATATCTATGATCCCTTTGGCAAATGACGAATAATATTTCTTTCAAATTATGTTGACGAGCTATCAACTTTCTTTGGTAGTGTCTTGAAGGTTAGTTGGAATTTGGATACGCTTGGAGATTTTGTGATAATGAGAAGTAATGGTCAGCCAGTTTATAACTTTTGTGTGACGGTTGATGATGCTACCATGGCTATTTCACATGTTATCAGGTAATGGTGTCATTTAGTCAATCAATTCAATCTGTTTGATGAAATATTTTCGCTATCTTATTCCGTAAAATATTTGTAATTCAGAGCGGAGGAGCATCTACCGAACACTCTAAGGCAGGCGTTAATATACAAGGTAAAGTGCAAATCATAAAATATATCATCTTTTATAGCATCTGTTTTCTCTCCAAATCCAAAGTAAATCATCTATAGTTTGTCTTCAATTCATGCCAACACCAAACTAAAATTCAAATTCAAATGAAATAGAATTATTGCTTGTGAAGTTGGTACTTATCTATCCTTTTTTAATTTTTAAGAACCTGTCTAGGTCATGTATAGTATTCTACTATCAAGTTTCAATTGTATCTTTGTGAAGTGACTTATTAATTATTGTCGATATTGCACACCTATGTTCTATATTCTATATTCCAATTGCATTGGAAAATTCATTATGTTCTTTGTTCTTCAAAATAGGTGATTGGTAAGTTAATGCGTGGTTAACCATTTAACTTATTGATCAAGCTTTTGGTTAAAATTTTCCTCAATAGGAATCTATGCATTTTGATTTCCTAAATTGTAAACCTTGTTATAATTTTCTACATTGTATTATGCAATAGTCTTGGGAACTGATTTTGGTTTTTTCTAATTCTGTGCATGAATTTGTTTACAGGCACTAGAATTTCCCATGCCTCAGTTTGCACATGTTTCCTTGATTTTAGCTCCCGATCGGAGTAAATTGTCAAAGCGACATGGAGCAACATCAGTCGGTCAGGTACGGTTCATTCATCATTTTTAGATTTCATCATTCATAAAGTTTCGTTAAGAGGTCTGACTGTCGCTAGACTTTTTTCTTTTAAATTTTATAATGTAAGTTCTAATAAAGCTTCTCTTGTAAGGATAGTTAGTTCTAAAGCTTCAATATCTGCTGTCTTGCAGTACAGGGAAATGGGATACCTACCTGAGGCAATGAACAATTACCTTGCATTATTAGGTTGGGGCGATGGGACCGAAAATGAGTTTTTCACCCTTGATAAACTTGGTTAGTGAATTCTGTTTACTATTCAGATAATTTGTATCTAAACAGAAAAATTGTTTCACAACTTTCTTATTTTAAAATGCTTTAATTGTGTCAAACAGTTGAAAGATTCACTATTGAACGTGTGAACAAAAGTGGCGCCGTATTTGATTCCACAAAGTTAAGGTATGTGTTGCATTTTGATTTATATAGATAAATCCGGTGTGTTGTTTCTCATGGTTATCCTATGCTTACTTTTGCTTTAGGAGTCCTTAACAAAGTTTTGCTGCTAATAGTTTAACAATTAAATTATAATTCACGACCTTGTAATTTTCTTTAAAACTTATAATTAGGTGGATGAATGGTCAACATTTAAGAGCACGTCCATCAGAGGAGGTGACCAAACTTATCGGAGAGCGCTGGAAGACAGCTGGCTTGCTCACGGTATCAGAAGGGCCCTTCGTTGATGTGAGATTCAACTGCATGCATTCTTGATTTTGTTTCATATTTCTTTCTGAAGCATTGTGATTCATTTAGTACGCTGTTGTCACATCTTTTAATGGTGGAACCATAACCAAGCGATAATACATGGTTGCATAACAGGAATCAATCGAACAACTTAAAGATGGGATTGACTTGATAACTGATGCAGATAAGGCACTTTCTAACTTGCTTTCTTATCCTCTACATGCTACTTTACAAAGGTAATGCTCATATTCTTATTTGTGGTGTGGACATTCCTAATTGTATCACTGGCCTTATAAAATGAACATGATTGTGATATGCAAGATTTTGTTTGTAAAATTTAACTTTCCTAATTTCGGAATCACGAATACCACAACTGCTTTTATTTATTATGCCATATTTCTACATGTTTCTTGCAGCCATGAAGCGGAATCTGTCATACAAGATAATCTCCAAGAGTTTTGTGGAAGCTTGTTGGCTGCCTATGATAGTGGTGATCTGGTACGAGACCTCAAAGAAGGCCAAGCTGGCTGGAAAAATTGGGTCAAAAGCTTCGGCAAATCACTTAAGCGCAAGGTGAGCTGAATTGGATAATCTAAAATACATGCATATCTTCCGTTGTCACATATGTCACTATAACTTGAAAAATATGTTTATGGTCTCAATTTTATAGGGAAAATCACTCTTCATGCCGCTCCGGCTTCTGCTGACTGGAAAACTCCACGGGCCTGATATAGGAGCTAGTGTCGTATTGCTTTATCAAGCTGGGACTACTGGTATCATAGCTCCCGAAGTTGGTTTCGTGACCATTGATGAAAGATTTAAAGTGCTTAAGCAAATTAATTGGGAAACACTCTCCAAAGATCATGCTGTGAAGGAGACTGCTTCTACTGTCTAATTGAGAGAATTCACCTTCACTGTGGTTTTGAACTTCTTTTAGAGGCTTCTTTCATGCTTTTGTTTTTTGTTGTTGATTTTTTACAACAGAAAACTAATTTTGTGATTTTACCGAGGGATGTTTAGTCAGAGAAACATTTGTTATGATAGTTCTATTTTAATTAGAATTTTGATATAAATTGAAGATAAAAAATGATCATATCATCAAGGTCTTGATCAGGGTCACCTGCTTTTTTTATAGAGTGAATTTGTTTTATATATAACTTTATCAGTATCATATATGTATCGATGAATGAGAAGTTTTTTTTTTTTTTGGTACAAAAATGAGAAGTTTTTTTATTCAAAGCTAAAATGAATTTATATAAAAAATAAGTGTAGACATATACATTAAACATTATTTGGGCGAAAATTATGCAGCTGAAAAAGTATTCAAATATATAATTTTGTAAAAATGTAACAGAAGCTACAAAGTGAAAACAAAGTTTTTTTACTTGAGCAAATTTGTCATATGTCTGATCCATAATAATGACACAACTTTAAGTTATTCCAATGATCCCAAGTGTTGGAAATTAAAAAATAATTTATTTTTATCTATTAGAAGAAAAATTGATTGTTTCACACATGTCAATGCATAACTTAGACGAGTAATATATTTAATTGTATGATAGTAAAAATTATAAAAATTAATATTTTGAAAATACTCATCGAGACAAATCCAACAACATATTATATGCTGATGTTTATTTTTATTTATTAGTAGAAAAATTGATTGTTACACAAATATCAATGGATAATTTTGACGATTAATATCTTTAATTGTATGATAGTAAAAATTATAAAATTTGATATTTTGAAAATACTCATCGATCAAGTCCAACATATTATATGCTGATGTTTATTTTTATTTATTAGTAGAAAAATTGATTGTTACACACATTTCAATGCATAACATTGACGATTAATATCTTTAATTGTATGATAGTAAAAATTATAAAATTTGATATTTTGAAAATACTCATCGAGACGAGTCCAATAACATATTACATGCTGTTGTTTATTTTTATTTATTAGTAGAAAAAATGATTGTTGCACACATGTCACTGCATACTTTTGGCGATTAATATCTTTAATTATATGATAGTAAAAATTATAAAAGTTGATATTTTAAAATTTTCATTGAGACGAATCCAATAACATCTTATATGTTAATATGTTAATATGTTAATGTTTATTTTTATTTATTAGTAGAAAAATTGATTGTTTCACACATGTCAATGCATAACTTTGGATTAATGGTAGGAATTTGGAATTTTATAAGATTATCGTCCATTTTTTTAAAATTAAAAAAAATTGAAATTGGTTTAAAATCCAATTCCTATTTAAAAAAAGCACTAAAACTGATTTTTTAAAACAATTGAAACTGGTTTAAAACCAGTTTTTTAAAATTAACGGTTGAACTAGCTTATAAGTATGAAATGAAATAAAAAATATATGTTTAATTAATATTTAATTTTTTTAAAGTAAGAGATGGCAGGGTAAAATTGGAATAAAATATGATAAGGTATAAACTCATACGCTACTTGAAATAAAATTTGAAAAATAAGTTATAAGTTCGTAAAATAAGGTATACGCTAAAAAAAATTTCATAAGATCTATACGCTCAAAATTTGACCTTACAAAACAAAGCCTTAGTTTATTAATTTGGGATTTTTTGTCTTTAAATATTTTTTTTATGATTTATTAATTAAAGTTGATCGAAATGTTAGATGGTCAAATTATTAATTTCTTATTATATAAGCTTGTTATGTTTAGGTTGTCATTAACCTAATTTCTTCCCTCTCATTTTCTCTCCCATTTTAATCCTAATTTAATTCAAATAAAATGTTAAAAAATACTTTAACAAGAATCGAACTCATATCCTTTAAGAATTATATGGTGCATTTGCGAATAAGCTACATCAAACAAGTAATCAAACAAAAGTTAGTTGATACCTTTAAAGTAGCATGATTCGTACATGACACGTATTGCCATAATTTTAGAATTTAATTAATATCTTTAAAATGGAATAATTTTCACAGTATTCACATTTTCATTTCCATATTTCTTAATTCAAATTCAAATTTAAAATTAGCAGTCAATTACAAAGAAGCTTAAAAGAAATAAAAGACAATAAGGTAAAATGAACTAAAAAAAAAACTGCAACATTACAAAGGGGTAATCTCAACAAAAAAATTTACAGGGGATAATGCAAAACTCGCATACTTTGCAGAGGGTAAAAGTCTATTAACCCTTAAATTTTTAATGTAATATTTAAGATAACAATTTAAATGTATTAATGCAACATATCTTTTATATATTATTATTAAAAAAATTGAACACTTTCCTTTGTCAAAGTCGATATTACCAGTTGAGACTTCACGATCTTTTCATAACAAACTAGGTTTTTTAAGTGATTATTACTCCAACGTGTTTGGTATTGAACTATTAGATTGTCGAATTAAACCCTAATAAAACCAGCGAGATTACACCCAACCAATTAGATTGTCGAATCAATATTATTAAGTCACAATTAAACCCAACTTAGTGAGATGAAACCGTCTAATTGTCGAAATTCAATTTTTTATATAATTGTTTGTCAAATTATGTGATATTGAATGAGGCAATTGATAAAATTTAAATTATGTTCATAGTCAATATTTTATAAATTAATATAAATCTAAATAAATGATTAAATAATTTTATGTCTTTTTTAAGAGAAATTATTAAATAATTTGAATTTGTGAAAATGATCACAATATATAAGGAAGATATGGAAAAAATTAGTTTATGAAGATATGAAAAAAAAGACATTGATTAAGAAAGAAGATGAGGATGTTGAATATGTTCATCAAAATTATGGATTTGTTTAATTTTAATAAGAAAAGTTAAGAATGAAATTATCTTATGTTTTTTAATTAAAAAAAAATGAGAAAATGGTCTATATGTGCACGTTATAAAAAAAAGAGGCTAAGGTAGTACTAATAAATAAAATAAAAAAAATAAAAATAAAGGACTAAAACAAAAATTCACTACAATGGTTAAATTTATTGAAATTTATATAAAGTACTGAATAACATAATAAAAATATTAATAACATAAAATTAGTTTTTATCAAAAATAACATAAAAGCTAGAATAATTATAATATATTAATTATAATATTTTAAAAATCCACAAAATGTATTTATTTAATAAATTTTACAACAAATTGCACAATAGTTTAAGTTATATTGTAAGGAGGTTCTTGGCCTAGTTCCCCTCCTTTTTTTGTTGATCTCTTGTCACCTATGAAGTCCCGATACGCGACACGATACGATACCGATACGCCGATATGTGAAAATTTTAAAAAATTCATATCCGATACTGGCGCGATACGTTATTTAAAAATTAATTTTAAAATTAAATATATAAATGCACAATAATATTAATAATGATAATTTTTTTTTGAAAAACAAAAAATTATTATAATTATTATTATTATAAACGTCAATAGTTCATTGAACAAAGAGTACACACAAGCCAATTAGCTTGCACAAGAGCAAAACAGTTTGAGGCTCAACATACAAAGGCTTATCAGTCTTAACTAAAGACATATAATAACTCAAAAAACATATAATAGTCATGACATCAAGCCTCTTCAACAAGTTCATCTTGTAGCAATATCAGACCATTATATAGGTCCTGCAGCTGACCAATTAAAAGCATAAAGCATTCATTCTTATACTAAAATTTTGGGACAAGCCTAAATACTTAAACAACCTGTTATATAGTAGGACACCATAGTGACTTCAGAACAGTGACAAAAACAAAAAATACTAATTATAATAAATTAAAATCATTAATACTAAGTTAAGTATTTGTGTTTCATTAATATTGTCATAAAAAATAATGATCACCAATACATTTTAAGTTATACATCTTAAGTTAAGTATTATACAACATCATTATAGTACAATCCAAAAAAAGACATTGTTAGTTACCCGTGTAACAACATAATAGTTTGACATTCACTAGGAAACACGGATTCTATCGGATATTATTTTTTATTTAAAAATAAATATTTAACCGATACTTTTCCGATACGAGTATCGGGAAGTATCGGACGCGTATCGGATATTATTTTTTTATTTAAAAATAAAGATTTAACCGATACTCTTCCGATACGAGTATCGGGACGTATCAGAAGAGTATCGGTATCGGGTGCGTATCGGACACGATACTTCACCAATTTTAGAGTATCGGGACTTCAGAGCTTGTCACTTTTGGAAAAAAAATTATATTTTTAAATATTTTGAGGCAGTAGCTCTTTGCTACTCCTCTTTTCTTTATAAAAAAATTTTTAAATTGTTAATAACATATTTTTAAATATTTTATTCTAAATAACTTCCTTTTTACTTTAGTATAATATTAAACTTAAATATAAAAAAATCAAGAAATACTTTATTAATTTTTTTATATCTTGTAACTAAAAATTCGAATATTAGAACATATTAATTACAATTTATTTAGTCCCCGAGAGTTTAGCTTTGTTGATAGGAACGTCACACTTTATATGCAAGATTCAGAGTTTGAACTTTGGACACTCCATTTATTCAAGGTGGAATTATAATTAGTATGCTACCTGATTAAAAAAATTATGACTTATTTAAAAATATATATATATATATAGGAAAATAGCTTTAATAAATCAAATTTATTGATTTAGCAAATTTTACAAGTAAGAGCACAATAATTTCACTTATATTTTATATTAAAATTTTAAATTAGTTTTTACAACAAACTTAAATATTAAATAGAAGTAAATAAACCAGTTTTTTTTTTTGGTGAGAAAAATAAACCAGTTTAAATGCACAGACTTTTAAATTAGTTTATTAATAAAATATTAATACTAAATAAAATTGCTAAAAAAAAGTGAGAATAGAGAGATTAGTCGTCAGTCATGCTGACAAATGATTGGACAAAGGAGAAAGTTAGTAAAAGGAGATATTATTGAGTGTTTTAATATTATGATAGCTTCTATATATTTGTTTGATCTAACGGTTAGGATTGGAAAGGAAAAAGTGAAGAGTAGCAGTCCATCATGAACCACATATGTTCATGGTCCATAATAGAATTAGTCGTGAAACATATTCTCCGAGGTGCAACAAGTTGGCAAATTTGGCTGATGGTGGTAATTTTAGTAGTTGTTGCATCCTCTCCATTTTCAAAAGAAAATGATTTATAATATTTTGGTTCACGAACCAAATTCAACTTTGTTCGAGTTGGCTTAGTTTATTGCCGGCCCTACAAATGATGTTCGAATCTCCTTTTAGAATGAAAACAATTTTGTGATTTCCTAATTAGAGAAGTGATAGAACACACAAAATTAACAGCAAAATGCCGATTAATATTAACATTATCAAATCTTTGTTACTACAATACCGAATGATGTTGGTCACATTGATAATGGTTGCAATGATAACCACTTTACATTGTGGTAACCAAAATTTATAATAAATCACCTGTAAATTGAGAGAATGCAAGAGATGACCTGCAAATCACAATTAAAAAAACAAATGTTTGCTAGATTTTTAATGCTTACAAAGAATGGAAACAATTATAATAAAACGTTTTTATAAAAACAAATAACATCCAAAAGAACCCTAAATCATATGAGATAACTTTCATGGTTAGGTTTATGCTGTCCTTTTGAAGGTAACGACTTTATTAGAACGTAGCCACTAGCCACATATCGCATTCAAAATTACAGCTGAATTTTCTTACAGATACAACAAGCACAGATAGCACAAGGCATAGAGTCATGGGATTCATGCTAGCCATGGCCTCTTTATTTTCTGTTGGATGCAGCCACACCTTTAAATCATAACATTTTTTATTCTAATACGGAGAATGTTGAACTTTGTAATAATTTCAATTTATCGGTAACTGAGATCATAACTTCCATCCATTGATTATTGTTTAAAGAAGTAATCCCCTGCAGTGTGGAGGGGCTAATACTGAATCTGCTGGCTCATAGCTTGCTTTTTGGAACACCAACTGGTTCATCTCTGGATCTTTTTTCTATTGCTCGCGATACTTGCCTCACTGCCTCTTTTGGTAAATAACGAGGCTGGCTCAGCCAAAATCCTCCGTCAACTATCATAGTGTCACCATTAATGAATTTTCCTTCAAAAATTTAAATAATTTCCATACATAAATAAAAATAAGAATTGAAATGAATAAAATAACCACCGACAGAGATGCCTCGGGTTATAAATCTAAATGCATCAATTTCAATAATTTACCAGTCTATATATCTTATTTGCAAAGCAACTAGATGGTTACTATTTCGGTGAGTCAAAATTAACTAAGAGAAAAGGTACTAATTTAATGTATGCTTAAACAAAGGTAATAATCGGAAAATTATGGAGAATGCTTGTTATTACGAATTGCAAATGCAAGAATTCCTACGAAGAAATCTGATCGGATCATTACAACCATTACCCATGTTATTTCCGTAAGAAGGAGCTAAGTAACCACATGTTGGTCTATTAAAACAAACAATTACATATATAAGTTTGTAAATTCGTGTGAGAAAATCTTCATAACTGATATGGGTGTGTGTGATGCTATTGGGTCCGCCAAATGGGGCAAAGGAAGAATAGAAAGTTAGACTGTGGATGTGGCAGTGGGTTCTGTATGAAGGATTTAGCTTAGTTAGGAATTATGTTTTAACAGGTGAGGTAGGAAAGAGAGATTAAGCAGAAGTTTGTATTCTGTCAGGCAGAGAGTGTTGATTCTCTGAGGAGTTTAGTTCCAAGGGTAGATAGGAATTGTATTCTGTCTGCATTTGCTTGCTTAATCAATAATACTATCATTTCCTTTATTTTCTCAGCTTTGTTTACATCTTACTGTGTTTCCTGTTTGAGGTCTGTATCAGTAACATTGCAGATAGAACATTGAAGAAAAAGTTGTGGATGTAAGAAAAACAAGGAGATACAATCATAGCCCTAAAGATTACAGCAGAACAATAAACCTTAAATGTTATCAGGACATATACTAGACCACAAGTAGGAGCAACGAAGCAACACAAGGTGAAGTTTTGGGAAGATAACGAAGGATTAGTCCAATAAACATCGCAAAGTGAAAAGATTATTCCAGGGGATCGAAATGGTCATATCCATAAGTGAAAACATCACATGAATTGTATTTCGGAGAGAGTCTAACGAGCCAATATAGATAATTTGTTACAGATGTTTGAGTCGAGAGAAGAAAAGTAAATAGGAAATAGTCAAGTTAAAAATCATAGAGTAATACATGGTGGCTATGGAAGAGTGGAAGACAAAGGCTATTTAAGAGAGGTTTTATAGAGATGGATTGGAGAGATATAAAGTGCTCATGACAAGTGGAATTAGATGAGTCCAGGGATATTAGGCCAAAGGGTAAAGATTCTTGGTGATAATTGAACACATCATGTAACAAAAAGTTAAGCTCAAAGGAAGTGTAATAACACATGATCCTTGTGAAGAAATTTGGAATAATATAAGATAGCTAAAAAACCTGAGAATGTGATACATGAAGATATAGCAAAAGCAATTGAAAGCCCATGGTAGTAGTGCTGAGGTAATAAAGGGAAAAAGCACTCTTACAGGCTTCCCAAAAGTAGAAAAAGAAAACAAAGAGACTTGAATCAGGTGAGATGCCTTAAGGATGAGAAGGGAAAAGTATCGGTCACAGAATAAGACATCAATGAACGTTAGAAGAGGTACTATTTATTTCAATAAATAAATATTTGATATGGACGGAGGGTCACAAGTATTCCTCAAACACAAACAGACGTGTTACTAGAGAGGATTATCTATGTTACCCCAAATATTAAAGAAAATTAAAGGTCAAACAAGCATTATGAGTGACTAACGGTAAAGCAATTGAACTAGAAAATATACGTCTTGGGTTATGAAAGGGGCTGCTGAAAGATAAAAACAAATAATAACCAACAAAGTTATTTAATGAGATTAAGAGGTTTACAAGAAAGTCAGAGAAATGGAAGATAAGTATTGGGATAAGTCCTATTAGAGTTTATAAAAGAGTGGCCCCTCTCACCTTATAAATTGGTTTTGAAAGGATGAGTTAGACCCAATGTAAAAATCTAGTATGGTATCAGAGCAGGTTCTGATTATGTTACATGTTTTTGTGCTTCATTATGAAGTTCGTAGAATTTGGGTTAAGCCTAACTCATTCTTACAAAACTGACTTATAATGTGGGTGCCTCTCTTCATAAACTCTTATCAGGCCTTATATATTTTCTATGTAGGACTGCGGTTTGGGCCACCTACCATTTATATCTATGCACCAAGTTCAATAGTATTGGGTGTGTGAGGGTGTATTGGAAATTTGGAATAAGGCTTGACTAGAGTTTATAAAAGAGTGACACCTCTCACCTTATAAGCCGGTTTTGTAAGGATAAGTTAAACCCAATATAAAAACCTAATAATAAGAAAATGCACCATTAGAATGGTATTGTTAGAATATAAGAAAATATCTCATAATGTCTTTTATATTAATTTAGAGTATCTCTTAGGATCAAATTTTATGACTTATTATTATCATGATTTGTTCTTGATTTAGAATTGAGTCTATGACTATAAATAGGGATTAGTATTAAGTCTCTTGTATCACACTACTATTCAGTCATTATCAATAATATTCATAACTCTTATTATTCTCTCTTCCGTTTTACCAAAAGTCTCGCAACTTCAACATGTATAAACCCTAAATAGTAAAGAGTCTTCTTGTAACAAGGCCATCAACTATGCAGATTTGCCCCACATTTTCATTAATAGTATCACATATGCATGGAACTATAAGCCTTCAATTGTGCCATATGGTGAAAATACTTGGATAACTACTTACTAACAATTAGTAACTAACCTACATTTTAACTTTCTTACAAGATTGAAATAATAAATAATAATTTAAAATACTAGATAACTACCTATTTACTAACCTGCATCTGATACTAAGTAGAGAGCAGCCATTGCAATATCCCATTTCTCTCCAAGTTTAAATAGAGGCATTTCATTTGTGGCTTCGCTACCAATTTCATCAGGAAGCAGTTTACTCAGGCCAGGTGTGCCGCTTATTGGACCTGGTGCAATCCCATTGACTCTAATATCATAATCTGTTCCCCATTCCAGTGCCAAGTTTCTTGTAGTAGCATCAACAGCTGCCTGTTGAATAATTGAAAGTTAAAGTTTAAAGTAAGAGTTTAATGAGTATACATTGTCAGTGTAAATCCAATGCTTTCGATGTCGGACAATGGTGGAGAGCCAAAAATCCGCCATATGGTACCGCCATATCCAATTATGGCACCTCCATCCTTCACAAAATGGCCATATCGGTTTTCCAAAAATCCGCCATGGCCAATACTTGAGAACACTGTAAATCAATTTTACACTACATCCAACGAGAACTTAACATCGTGCTCAAAACATGCATGCATATCCTTTATGGTTTATAATTATAACACACTGCATATCCTTTAAATTCTTAAATTAAACAGGATGAAATATAACATCTGGGTAAAGTGTCGCAAACCTTTGCTGCAGATACATGAATTTGGTACCAATTAGCTGTATAATGCAAGGTAGCACTAATGTTTATTATTGCTCCCCCGCTAAAAGAGCTCTTTCCTGGTCCTCCTTTCTTGAGATATTTAAGTGCTTCATGGCACATAGTGAATGTGCCAACAGAATCGATATCCAAAACTGTGAACAATAATTAAAATTGATCACCAATTCATTTCTCTTATTGAAATGTAGAAAAATTAGAATGAAGTGGCATCTTGTGCAAAAACACTGTAACATAGAGTCTTGCTGGAACAACTACTCATCAGAAACTCAATAACATACAAACACAACGATTTTAGCCACAATGTAGAAGGATTCTATTTTCTTCTTCTAGCAATATGATACGAAAATTGTGTTATGTAAAAGCACATTAACATAGATATATTTTCAACTCAGAAGTTATATCTTGACAGCAAATTTCAACAACAATTTATATGATTAACCCATTTCAAACATGTGATTAATTGCGTTCAGTTGACGGGTAATGAATATAACAATATGTAATTAACAACGACACTCAAGTGTTCAAATATCCATTAATAATTCAAATTGTGTTCAAATATATACAATTTTCAAGTGTTCAAATACGCATAACATCTATTCATGAGTAACAACAATTTGTATTCAAATATACATTTGTCAGTCATATTAATGACGTTCAAAATCGTGGTTAATTGTGATTAGTGCATAGTAAATGAGCTGTAACACTTATTATATCAATTAAACATTGACTCAACTTAATCGACCATGGCTCTGTTTGGGAAGGCAAATAAGCTAGCTTATAGCTTATAAGCTAAAAGCTCCGTTTGGTAACAGTTTTTAAAAAAGAGCTTATAGCTTATTTTATTAGCTAATAGCTTATTTTTCAAAAGCTATTTCAAGTACCTTATATCTTATATCTTATCATCTTTTCTTCCAATTTTACCCCTATCATCTTACTTGAAAAAAATTAAATATTAATTAAACATATCTTTTTTATGTCATTTCATAATTATAAGCTAATTGAACCACAAATTTTACCAAACACTACAAATTCAATCAGCTAGCTTATTCGCTGTAAGTTAAAATCTAGCTTATAAGTTATCCGCTATAAACTCATCCAATATAAGCTATCCGCTATACCAAACAGAGCCCATATACTTGAACCATGTTAAACATCGAAATTATCATCACATTTTATGTCAAAATAACAAAACATTTTCAATTTAAATGTACTTATGCAGAACTAATCAACAGAAACAATCGAGAATTATCACCGGTTCGAAATCCGTTTGGGGAGAGATCTTCAGCAGCAGCAAGAAAGTTACCAGCAGCAGCATTAACAAGAATATCAATCTTTCCAAAATGTTTGAAAGTAGATTCAATAACTCTAGCAGCATCTTGTTGTTTCCTAACATCACCTTCAAAAGCAACGGCTGGGATTGAAAGTGATTGAAGAACAGAAACAGCAGATTGAAGAACTTGTTTACGACGACCCATGAGAGCAACGGAAGCACCATGTTTGCCGAATTGTGTTGATATTTCAAATCCAATTCCCGATGCTCCACCTGTAATCAAAGCTACTTTCCCTTTCAATATGTTTGATTTGAACGGTGACTCAGTTGAAGAAGCCATTTTCGGAAACCTAACTCGGCGCCGCGTTGACGTTGTTTGATCGATGATTTTTTGTTGTTTGTTTTGATCGAAGCGTCTTTAACATCTCTTTTTATGTTATGAGCAAGAAGAAAGAACGCGGTTGTTTGACATTTAGGTTGGCGCTTTAAAAATCCCTTACAAAAATGTACTACTATACTCGCTTGGCTCCTAATTATAAATTTTCACTTTTAGATTTATCGGATAACTTGTGCTAACATGATATGTTAACACACACATGACAACTTTCAGGGACTAAATATAAACTTAGTCGATTTGCTAGTTTCACATTGATGTGGACGAAAAGTAAGAGCATAAGTATCGTTGTATCTTTGTTGGTTGCATTGCCACATATTACCATGGCTGTCAGAGTTAAGAAATTCAACGGTAATATGTGGCAATGCAACCAACAAGATAAATTTCATATATCTTGTCAAGACATCATATATTTTATCTGTATATATTTTCGGTTGATTTCTTTTTCTTCACAATTATCGTCCATGATAATATGTGACAATGCAACCAACAAGGTAAATTTCATATATTATTTTTTCAAACTTAATTATAATTTTGTTATTTTAAAAAATATTAACTACAGTTTACTTTTATATTATTTATTTATTTATTTATTTATTTCAGATTTATGGAGAAATTGATCCTCTATTTGTTCACAAATTTCTACTTGGTCTCCGCTCCGAATGGCATATCTTAAGCGAACGTAAATTCCATATAGTGAAGGTCAACAATAATTGGGGTTTTCCAGTAATCAAAGATGGATGGACTGAAATGAAGGATGTGTTTGGCTTTACCGATCTTCAAAAAATTACTTTGTCTTATGTTGGAAATTCTACTAAAGAATCATCTCTTTTCATGTTAGTGGAAAGTGGACCCCTTGAAAACTTTGATCAAGTTCCATTCTACCATAGCCAAGCTTTCATACCAGAATTCACTACTCAATTCAATGTCCAACTTTCAAGTGAAAACATCAACAAACTGGTTCTGGTGATCAAAGTTTTTAATTAACTTGATTTTTTTTTTAAAATTCATTTTTACGAATAAAAATTTCTTACATGGGATGAATTTTGTAGGGAAAATGATTTTCATCATCGTAACTGCCTTCAATGTTCATGTAATTAAGAATTGAATGTTTTGATGAAATTTAAATTTTGTGTTACATATTGTTCCTTTCCTTTAACCATTCTAAATTTATTAGAACGTAGCTAGCCGCATATCACGTTCAAAGTTACAGCTGAATTTTCTTACAGTTTCAAGCACACATAACATAATACAAGGCACAATCATGGGATTCATGCTAGCCATGGCCTTTTATTTTCTGTTGGTTGTAGCCGCAACTTTAAATCATCATATTTATTTCTAATGTGGCGAATGTTGAACTTTGTAATAATTTCAATTTATCGGTAACTGAGATCATATCTTCCATCCATTGTATTGTTTAAAGAAGTAATCCCCTGCAGTGTGGAGGGGCTAATACTGAAACTGCTGGCTCATAGCTTGCTTTTTGGAACACCAATTGGTTCATTTCTGGATCTTTTTTCTACTGTTCGCGATACTTGCCTTACTGCCTCTTTCGGTAAATGACGAGGCCGGCTCAGCCAAAGTCCTCCATCAACTACCATAGTGTCGCCATTAATGAATTTTCCTTCACAAATTTAAACAAATGCTAAGTTTCCATAGACAAATAAATAATCAATGAAAGGAATAAAACTAATAAGTTAGAGATTCCCAGGGTTACAATTTTACAAAGGCATCCATTTCAAAAATTTAACAGTGTACAAATCTTATTTTCAAAACAACTAGATGGTTACTATTCAGCAAGTAAAAATGAAATAAAGGAAAGGTACTAATTTAATATATGCTTAAACAGTGACCAACATTCTGATGGTAAATATGTAACGAGGATATAGAAAAACATTAACGAACCACCTTGCAAAATTTATTTTTATGAAGATATGGAAGTTTTTAAAAGACTAAAAAACCAGAATACAACAGGATTCAAAGTTTCAAACCAGCGAAAGACAAAATATAGAAATGATCTAGGTACCATTACAGATAGAACATATGCAAAAGTTGTGAGTTCAAGAAACTAGGAGTTACAATCATAGCCCTAAAGATTATAGCAGATGAGATGTATTAAGGATGAGAAGGGAAGAAGCATCCATCACAGAGTATATAAGAGTAATTATTTCAATAAAGATCTAATGAGGGTCACAGGTATTCCTTGAATATAAACAAACTTAAGGCAACAATGATCTAAATTACTCATAACTTAAAAGAAAAATTGAAGAATTTGAGATCATAGAAGCATTTTGAATGGCTAATGGTAAGATGGGAGGACTAGAAATCATACCTAATGAGTTGTGAAAGGGGCAAAAAGACAAAGACATAAAATGAACGGCAAAGTTATTCAATGAGATTAAGAGGTTTACAAGAATGTCGGATGAATGGAAGATAAGTACTCTATCTGATAGGAACCCAGAAAATGAATGGAATAGAAATAATACTTTATTTAAGAAATATAATAGAATAGGAGAGAATATCTCCTCCAAGGGTTCACAATATTCAAGGATGTTCTCTTCCCTTTGTGTTCTCTTATTTATTTTTTTGCACAACCGAACAAATTATTGAGATTAAAATCACATGTCATACTATGGAGGTTTGGGAGAGTGATTGAGACTAAAACAAAAAGCCAACAACACAGAAAATCAGATACGATACTTGCTATGGAGAGATATCATATGAATAAACACAGCCTAAAAATAAACACCATCAGAAAGATACAAGTCCTAAAAATAAAGAGTCCTGTATAAGGTTAAACAGCCACACAGTGCACTCCACATTTTCATTGATATTATCGTATGTGCACTTGTTCAACTTGGAACTAGATGCCTTCCTAACCTTCATCTCAACCTTGTTACAAGATTGAAGCAATAATTTAAAATAGTTGGATGACTGCACAGCGTTACTAACCTGCATCTGATACTAAGTAGAGGGCAGCCATCGCAATATCCCATTTCTCCCCAAGTTTATATAGAGGCATTTCATCTCTGCCTTTGCTACCTATTTCTTCAGGAACAAGTTTACTCATGCCAGGTGTGCCACTTATTGGACCTGGTGCAATCCCATTAACTCTAATATCATAATCTGTTCCCCATTCCAGTGCCAAGTTTCTTGTAGTGGCATCAACAGCTGCCTGTTGATAAATGAAATTTAAAGTTTCATTTACAGAAGTGGAGTGAAGTGGCAAAATAATAGATTTTCATTGGATGTCAGTGTAAACCTGAATACGTACTTTAAATCTTTACTTTAAATCCTTAAAGAAAACAAGATGAAATTTAACATGTAGGTGCTGTGTTATAAACCTAACCTTTGCCGCAGATACGTGAATTTGATACCATGAAGCCGTATAATGTAAGGTAGCACTAATGTTTATTATTGCTCCCCCACTAGAAGAGGTCCTTCCCGGTCCTCCTTTCTTGAGATATTTAAGTGCTTCATGGCACATAGTGAATGTGCCAACAGAATCGATATCCAAAACTACAAACAACAATTAAAATTGATCACCAATTAATTTCTCTTATTATATTTTAAAATAATTAGAACATGGTTACATCTTGATTCAGAAAAGCTGTAACTCTTGGGGAACTCATCTAAAACATAGAAACACAATGATCATAGCAGCCACATTACAGAAGGATTCTGATCTCTTTGAGTAATGATATAAAAAATTTGTCTGTGGTATGTCTAAATGCAAACTAATATACATTTTTCAATTGTAAATGTACTCATGTAGAACGAGTCAGTGAAAATTCTATAATTGTTTTTCGCAATAATAATTTACTTAACAGAAATGTTATTTGAACATCAATTTGGGATACCAAAACTCAACAATTTTTTGAATGGTTAACTCATTTCGCAAGCACATGTTGTTAATATAGTTCAATGAGTAGTTAATGGATATATCAAGATTAGATAACTCCTTAACCATTTAAATATTATTAAAACTACGAATTTAGGTGTCCGACATGTATTACAAGTAGATGTGAATACTTGAAAATCAAGATGAATCAAGATTAGATATTCATATTGTTTAAGGCACTATTTGACAATGCTGGATTTCAAGCTTATAGATTATAAACTCATATGACCAATAAAAAACATGTTTGGCAACATAACATTATTTTCCCACAAGCTTATACCTTATTTTCACTAGCTTATGGCTTATCATGTTTTTCTTTTAATTTTATCTCTGTCATCTTACTCGCAAAAAATAATATCAATTAAACATATTATTATATGTCATTTCATATTCATAGAATAGTACACAATCGCTAATTTTACCCAACATTACAGAT
This sequence comes from Trifolium repens, assembly GCA_030408175.1. Lineage (NCBI taxonomy): Eukaryota > Viridiplantae > Streptophyta > Magnoliopsida > Fabales > Fabaceae > Trifolium > Trifolium repens. The sequence goes on from CP125850.1 coordinate 13,764,360, forward strand.
TCAATTGATATAACTTCATCTCATATACCCTAGATTATTATAAGTTAGTTATCCGATATTTTTCGCCAAACAAAGTCTAACAGAAAAAAGTAAAATCAAAAGTGAATAGAATTATCACCGGTTCGAAATCCGTTCGGGGAGAGATCTTCAGCAGCAACAAGAAAGTTACCGGCGGCAGCATTAACAAGAATATCAATCTTTCCAAAATGTTTGAAAGTAGATTCAATAACTCTAGCAGCATCTTGTTGTTTCCTAACATCACCTTCAAAAGCAACGGCTGGGATTGAAAGTGATTGAAGAACAGAAACAGCAGATTGAAGAACTTGTTTACGACGACCCATGAGAGCAACGGAAGCACCATGTTTACCGAATTGTGTTGATATTTCAAATCCAATTCCCGATGCTCCACCTGTAATTAAAGCTACTTTCCCTTTCAATATGTTTGATTTGAACGGTGATTCTGTTGAAGAAGCCATGTTGTGACGGAGGTTAATTCAGAACCACCGCGTTGACGGGATTTGGTCTGTGATCTGACTTACTCTGCCGTTACAATGATGAACACCAATGTGCATGACATGTGGCGTCTTTAAAATCACACTGCGTGTTGTGTTGTCCTCATTGGTTGTGTTACCTGCTTCGTGGGTCCCTAATCCCTATAGCAATATTATGTTTTATCAATGATGAATATTAAATTACACATTTTATTTGGATATTTATATCGGTATATTGTTAAAATAAATAATTATAATAAGTATATAAATAGTTTTTAATATAGAAAAATTAATAAACATAAATCAATTAAAATGATGAAGCTCTTGAGAGTTTGAGAGATTTTACGTTTTTTTGGAACTAAAGAATGGGGGAAGAAGAATTGGTCATGCCTTATATAGGAAGACCGTTCACTTTCAAGTAAGCAAACGAATATGTTAATTTTCGCTTTCCAGAAAGCGAATGTTATTTTTTAAATTTTCTTGTCTGGAAGGTGGATGCATTCTAAAGGTGGACAAACGGTAAAAATATTTACACACTCGCTTTTGAAACAGCGAATTGTGCTCGCGTTCCACATGGTGAGGGGTCATTTAGGTAATTTCAGGGGGTGCTTGAGGAAATGTAGGGGGCGCGAAAAATAACTCTTTTTATTTTATCGTTTTTGTGCTAAAAATGGCCCAAAGAAAAAACAAAAACAGATTTCTATATGGTGGAAAAATGGCCCAAACTTTTTTAGATAAATAGCCCAAAATGAAAAAAAAAATTCAAAATAAAAATTTCAGTAAAAAAAATCTTGACAAAAATTTTTAATGGGCTAGTAAAGCTCAACCCGAAAATCCGACCGCGAACTTGTGAACTTGAAACTACCGAACCCTAAACCAGTTGAGTTCGAAATGAGCCTGATGTTCAAACCCGTCGGACTGGCTAATTCTGGTATTTGGGCGTGAACCCGAACTGGCACAAACCGATGCCCAGCTGTAGTTGTTACAACATGAGTGTGGCATGACAATTTCCAATGTTGCTTTGGTTATATGTAACAATCGTATCAATTTCGTTTGGAATGACACAAAAGAGACGAGGCAAAAACTAGGCATTAAAGCTCAATGTATGTGGAATGGTTGGTGGGCCGTGGAGGAAGTTCGGAATCAGCAGAATACTAGCGAGGTGGAGTTCGTATCTTGGCACAAACCGGAGGTGGGATAGTACAAATGTAACGTAGATTTTGGGTTCCACAAGAACATGGGTAAGACAAATGCGGGTTGGTGCTTTCGTGATTGCATGGGTTGATTCGTCGTTGTTGGAAGCTCTTGGGTTTATGGGAATTTCTCTATCATTGAAGGTGATGTATGACCTTGATTGTTGCCGTAAAAGAACTAGTCAGTAGAGTATTCACTAATGTCATTTGTGAAACTGATTCCAAGGTTGTTGCGGATGTTATTTATCATAGTTGTACTGAAGTATCTGAATTTAGTTTTTTAATTTCTAATATCAAATGTTTGTTATCTATTAATTCTATCTTCAAGATGAAGTTTACTAAGTGATCGACAAGTCAATATAGTTGTTCATATTCTTGTTAGGGCGGCCAATTTTTAGTTTAATCGCAGGTTATTTGAATTATTGTTTACTTATATTGAATCTCTTTTGATTAATGAAATGAGTTGAATTTACTTTTATAAAAATAAATAAATACTATTTCATTTAGATACAAATATTCACAAAGAAAAAATAAATTAAGGGAAGTAGTTTATTGTAGCTAATATATAAATGTAAAAGGATATTTTGAAGCCACCTTTGTGTGTCTCATTGCTTGAATTGGCCGATCAAATTGAGAATATATATAGGCTTTATGATGACAAACAGATGAGACCAGTGAAAATGAGAAGACAGGGTTTGCTTATTATGTGAAGAAGCAACAATAACCGGCCATGAGTAGTATATATTAGTAGTGAGGCCGGCTAGGTGCTATACATTTGCAATTTGCAGCATATATATATATTGACTTGAATTATTAATGTTATTCAAAAACATGGCTGTCATACCACCCATTGTGTCCATAGCTCTTTTCCTCTTTTCCATCAAGATCTCTTTGATTTTTCAGTCATTATAATTACACATTCACTCATCAATAAATAATGGATTAATACAAATATGATAAATAAAATAAAAGTAATAGTGATATTATTAATTTATCCTTATTAATTGATGTATTCTCATTACTATAAATATAAAGTGAACAATAACTTTTGGTAAGAAAAAGTGAACAATAACTTATAGTAATGTATATTGTATAATTGTATTGATTATATGATAAGATTGAAAAAAATAATTCAAGTTACATTGAATTCAAAAGTGTCAATGTTTTTTTTGGACAAATATTTTTTGCAAATGTTATAAGGAGTAATTCATCATAAAAGTCACGTAAGACTTTTTTTATCTCCGGTAGCCTAGAGACTATACTTATAAAAGCGAAGAAATGAAAAATCCGGATAGGATTTTTTTTTTTTGGTACAACCGGACATGATTTTTTTACTAATACATAAGAATTAGAAATTAATAAAAGTAATTTTTATATTGAATTTTTCAACATTAATATAAGTTCTTTATTCAAACTTGTTAATTACTTTTTGTTATTAGATTTTCTCCTTCCTTTTAAAATAGTTTTCTATGGTTTTATAATGGTAACTTTTTAGGTACCCAAACATATTTTATTGATTACACCGTTTAAATAGTTCCTTTATTTTTAGTTAAAAAAATGTAAAATATATTTAAAATTTAAATTTATTTTAATATAAATTATATAAAAAAGGATCATGTTAATTTGTGCCCTTAGGACACATGATAAACTATTTAAAGTAGAAATTTATATTTAATAGCATAAAAAAATTTAATGTTTAAAAGGTACAATTCACAAGTTACAAAAAAGTATTATTATTTTTGTATTCTTAACATGTGCCTGAACACATATTAACATTTTCCTATAAAAAAAAATGATATATCGATCCGAAGATAGCAGTATCTAACCAAACTTATTGCTATCGCCGTATCGGAACCTTTGTGTGGCTTGATCAGGTATGCTATAATTTTTGGTCAACAGCCACATGTAGCTCATTAAAAACCGCAAAAAGTTGTTCATTTCATTACCTACCCTTTATAAGCATCTTTATGAGAAAAAAAAAATCCCAAAATATAAGCCTTTTTACAAATTCTAAGACACATTTATCATTTTTTTCCAAACATAATCCTAATAGTTACTACTCCCTCCGTCCCATTTTAAATGACTTTTTTTTGACTTAGTATATTATTCATTTGACCTGCTTTGACCTTATTTTTCTACTAATATATACATGCAAATAGTAGCATATGAGATGTTATTTGATTTGTCTCGACGAGTACTTTCAAAATATACCATTTTTATAATTTTTAATAGAGAGCTGCTATATGGACGACAAGTTCCAAACGACGAATGCACGACCAAGTGATAACGCCCCACCTAATTTCCTTTTTATGATTTTTATTTTTTCCAATTAATTGTAACACAGAAAATCACGGCACACTGATATACTTCTTCTTAAGTATTTTTCAGCAAATTGGAAACTTCCCTTTTACAGTATTTCACTACGCCAAGATCACCATATAGCCGCCACTGGTTGATCTCACCGCAACTTCTACGAGCCGCACCAGTTACAGTTTCCATAACCCATCTAAACAAGTTATCATATCGTCGTGGTTGCCGTTTCCATCGTAACCTTCATCACTGTTGTTTTCTCGCCATCGTCTTTACCGTCGGCCGTTGTTGTATTCACCGACGTAGTCCTCGTCACACAAATACAATTGCCGGAAAACATTTAAAATTTATATAAAAGAAAGATTCAATACATTTGTTTTATAAGTTCCATATTATTTTCAAATCATAAATCATGAGGACATGAATGAAGTTGTTGGCGCGACCACATGAAGCAAGAGAAATGGAACTAAGAGTAAGATTTATCTATAAGGCTTAAAATAAGTTTTGATGCTTTGTTCCTGTGTTCCATAACTCAACCGATTACAGTCTTATACAAAAGTTACATTGAAAAATTGAAACAGTAATCTTGAGAAATTTGAGAATAGAGAATTTTGAGAAGTTTGAAAAGTTACGCTGAAGTTTGAGAATAGAGAAGATTGAAAAGAGAACGCGAAGAGAGAGAATGGTAATTTAATAAGGTGTGGCCACGTATGTCGTTGGATATGTATGACTATTTTTGTCGTTCTAACCAGCATTTTCCTTTTTAATAATATATAATTAGAGATATTAACGATTAAAATTGTGCATTGGCAAACGTGTCAGTGGTCAATTATTAATACATCATTTCACCAAGAACAATTTAGTAATTATAGTAATATACAAAAAATAAACATTAATTACACTATCAACTTGATAGAATGTAATTCAAAAGTTAGTTAGTTTGTATAGTTAGTTAGTAGTTACTTGACTAACAAAGTTAAGTTTAGTTAGTTAGGTAGTTATGCTAAATAGTTAGTTACTTAGAGTTCAAATAATTCCTATAAATACACTTAAGGGTGTATCACTTTGTAATATACTTTTGATTGGCCCAAAGTGGACGAATAAAAATTTTCCTTTTCTTAGTTTCTCATTTTTTCATCAAGAATTCATCTTGCTTGTACAACAAGTAATCTCTTGTTTGTATATTTTTCTAAGTCTTTTGCTGCACAATTGTGTTCTAACAATTGGTATCTAGAGCGCCGGTTACAAATCCAAGGGAAACACGAGTGATTGTGAGGGGAAATCATCATAGGGAAACACTTTGAGTGAGGAAATGTGAATTTCTTTAAGAAATTGTGTGAATTTCTTCAAAGAAATTGAGTGATTTTTCTGAAAAATCAAGATGAATACACATGGTTTTGGCACGAACATTCTGGTTCTTGATGGGAAAAATTGGGATAGGTGGAGTGCCCTTATGAAGTCATTGTTTGGAGCTCAAGATTGTCATGATGTGGTCTTGAATGGCTATGAGGAGTTGACAGAAAATCCAACAGATGCACAGAGAAACTTGTTCAAGGAGAATAGAAAGAAAGACTGCAAGGCTTTGTTCTACATTCAACAGAATGTTGATACTCAACACTTTGAAAAGATTGCAAAGGCTACGAAATCAAAGGAAGCTTGGGACATTCTTGCTAGCTATCATGAAGGTGGAGAAAGAGTGAAGAAAGTGAAGCTTCAATCTTTCAGAAAACAATATGAGATGCTGCAAATGGATGAAGATCAAAAGGTTAGTGATTATCTCTCAAAACTTCTTGCAATTGTTCACCAAATGCAAAACTGTGGAGAGAATATCACTGATCAAATGGTGGTAGAAAAAGTGTTGAGATCTTTAAATCAAAAGTTTGATTTCATAGTAGTAGCCATTGAAGAGACTAAGGACATGAGCACTATGAGAATTGAAGACCTGCAGAGTTCCTTAGAAGCACATGAAATCAAGGTGATCAATAGAGGTTCAGAAAGAGTCAATCAACAAGCCCTGCAAGCTCAATCTACCAAGAAAGATGGTAATGGCAAGAACTTCAAGAAGAAAGAAAAGGGAAAGGGAAAATGGTCAAATGATCAAGATTCAAAGACAGTTGACAAAGCTGAATCTTCTAAAAGAGGAGGTTTTGTTAAGAGTCAAAACAAGAAAAAGAATTTTGATAAAAGCAAGGTGAAATGCTATAATTGTGAGAAAACTGGCCATTTTGCTGATGAGTGTTGGTACAAGAAGGATCAACAAGATGCAAACATTGCTGATGAAGACAATGATGCAAATGCAGTGCTCATGATGGCCACAACCTGTGATGAAAGCACTCAGAATGAAGAATGGTATTTGGACTCAGGGTGTTCAAATCATATGACTGCACATAGAGAGTGGTTAACCAATTTTGATGCAAGCAAGAAATCTAGTATAAGACTGGTTGATGGTAGAAAGCTTGCAGCTGAAGGAACTGGTAACATTGTGATCAAAAGCAAGAAGGGAGGTAAAGTAATTATCTCTGATGTGTTCTATGTACCAGATATGAGCTGTAACTTGCTTAGCATAGGGCAATTGGTAGAGAAAGGGTTCTCAGTAACTATGGAAAGCAATGCACTAAAGCTGTTTGATAAAATGAAGCAGTTAATTCTGAGGTGTAATTTGTCAAAGAACAGGACTTATAAGTGCAAAATATCAAGTGAAGATATGATGTGCATGTCAACTACTGTGAATGAAGAAGCTGAGGCATTATGGCATAAGAGGTATGGACATTTAAACTTTAGAAGCTTAAGTGATTTAAATTCTAAAGGTTTAGTGTCTGGCTTGCCTAAGATCAATATGAAGCATGCAATTTGTGAAATTTTTATGAAGAGTAAACAAAGTAGATTGCCATTTGTGAAAGAGATGAAAAAGAGAGCTTGTAAAGCTCTAGAAGTGGTTCATTCAGATATTTGTGGACCTTTTGAAGTACCATCATTAGGAGGAAGCAAATATTTCATCACTTTTGTAGATGAATTCACTAGAATGATATGGTTATTCACCATCAAGCTTAAGAGTGAAGCCTTAGCAGTGTTCAAAGGTCTTAAAGTTTTAATTGAGAAAGAGAGTGAGAAGTCAATTAAAATTTTAAGAACTGATGGTGGAGGTGAATATACTTCAAATGATTTTGAGGTGTTTTGCAAAAGTCAAGGTATTTCTCATGAAGTCACAGCTCCTTACACACCACAACATAATGGATTAGCAGAGAGGAGAAATAGAACATTGCTTAATATGGCTAGAAGCATGATCAAGCAAAAGAACCTTCCACACAAGTTTTGGGGTGAAGCAGTCACTACTGCTGCTCATATTCTAAACAAATGCCCAACCAAGAAGCTGAAATTAGTGCCTGAGGAAGCTTGGTATGGAAGAAAACCCAGTGTGAAGCATCTTAGAGTCTTTGGCTCATTATGTTATAAACATGTGCCAGATGCTAGAAGGACAAAACTGGAGACAAAAGTGAGATCATGATATTGATTGGCTATCATCCAACAGGTGCCTACAAGTTATATGATCCTGTGACTAACAAGGTTCATATCAGCAGGGATGTGATAGTGAATGAGGATGAGCAATGGAAATGGGACAATGAAACTACATATAGCAGTGAGAAAAGCTATATATTTTCTGAATCAAGTGATGAATCAGAAAATGAAGAAGTTGAAAATGACTTAGCAAATGAGAATGATAATGTGGTCCCTGATAGTGATGAAGATAATGAGGGAATTGTATCTCCACCAGTCATAAGGCAGCTACCTCAGAGAATCAGAAATACTTCAAGTAGATTGAATGATCATGTTGTAACTTCTGATAATGCAGTGAATGATGAAGGTGACTTAATCCATTTTGCCTTATTAGCTGATGCTGAACCTATAAATTTCAATGAAGCCTTGAAGAATAAAGTGTGGAAGAGGGCAATGGAAGAAGAACTAAAGTCAATAGAGAAGAATCAAACATGGAAGCTAGTTGACTTGCCAGACAAGAAAAAGAAGATAGATGTGAAATGGGTGTTTAAAGTGAAGCTGAACCCTGATGGCACTATTTCAAAACATAAGGCAAGATTGGTAGCTAGAGGATTCTTACAAAAACATGGCATTGATTATAATGAGGTATTTGCACCAGTGGCTAGAATTGAGACTGTGAGATTAGTAGTAGCTCTGGCATGCAAGAACAAATGGTCACTATATCACCTAGATGTTAAATCAGCCTTCCTAAATGGCCCCCTTGAAGAGGAAGTGTTTGTGTCACAACCTCCAGGCTTTGAAATCAAAGGGAAGGAGAATATGGTGTATAAGCTGTATAAGGCCCTTTATGGTTTGAAGCAGGCACCAAGGGCATGGAATAAGAGAATTGATGATTTTCTGATTCAAATTGGCTTTAAAAAATGTGCAGTGGAGTTTGGTGTATATGTGTAGAGTCAAAGAGATGAAGAAATCATCATCATCTGCTTATATGTAGATGATCTGCTCATAACTGGTAGTAAGACTACAGAAATTGACAAAGTGAAAGGCAAGCTCAAAAGTGAATTTGAAATGTCTGATCTAGGTGAACTATCTTTCTTCTTAGGTATGGAGTTTGTGAGAAGAAAAGATGGTATATTGATGCACCAACAGAAATATATAAGTGAGATACTTGAGAAATTTGAAATGACTGAATGCAAACCTATTTCAAATCCATCTGATACAAATGTGAAGTTAGATGAGAGTGCAGATGAAGAGGGAGTAGATCCTACATTATTCAGGCAAATGATAGGCTCTTTGAGGTACTTGTGCAATAGTAGACCAGATATTTGCTATGATGTGAGTGTAATAAGCAAATTCATGAACAAACCTAAGAAATCTCACATGACTGTAGCAAAAAGGATTCTTAGGTATGTCAAAGGCACAGTGAAGCTTGGTTTATTGCTTCCTACCAGATCAAATGATGATAGCTCAGAGTTAAAAAGCTACTCAGATTCAGATTGGGGTGGAGACAAAACTGATAGAAGAAGCACTTCTGGTTATGTGATGATTTTCAACAATGTTGCAGTTGCTTGGAGTACAAAGAAACAGCCAGTGACTGCTCTGTCAACTTGTGAGGCTGAATACATAGCTGGAACATTTGCTACTTGCCAAATGATATGGTTAGACTCAGTACTCAAGGAATTGAAGCATGATGTGCAGAAACCTTTGAAGCTTATGATAGATAACAAATCTGCAATAAGCCTTGCTAAGAACCCAATCTCACATGGGAGAAGCAAGCATATAGAGACTAGATTCCATTTCATTAGAGAACAAGTAATGAATGGAAACATTGAATTGGTGTACTGCCCAACAGAAATCCAATTTGCAGATGGTTTCACAAAAGCTGTCAAATTGGATAGATTTGAGTTTTTGAGAAAGAAGCTTGGTCTCATACTAGCTTAGTCACTTTTGAATTAAGAGGGAGTGATAGAATGTAATTCAAAAGTTAGTTAGTTTGTATAGTTAGTTAGTAGTTACTTGACTAACAAAGTTAAGTTTAGTTAGTTAGGTAGTTATGCTAAATAGTTAGTTACTTAGAGTTCAAGTAATTCCTATAAATACACTTAAGGGTGTATCACTTTGTAATATACTTTTGATTGGCCCAAAGTGGACGAATAAAAATTTTCCTTTTCTTAGTTTCTCATTTTTTCATCAAGAATTCATCTTGCTTGTACAACAAGTAATCTCTTGTTTGTATATTTTTCTAAGTCTTTTGCTGCACAATTGTGTTCTAACACAACTTTTCTTAATATGCATGGAAAATGACAAAAGGTGCTATAAAAAAGAACGTAGGGAGTATTTTGCTAGCTTAAAGACTTATACATCGGAGTTTGGAATATGAACCCAAATCCCAATTACTAGGATTGAGGATCGGTTGGATTCAGGCAAAACATCATCAAATCGATAATATCATATTCCTCCATATCAAAATATAAACCGCTTTGAGAAAAATATTTGTATTAAATTATAAGTTGTTTTACATTACTAATAAAATATTTAATATTTTTTTTCTATTATATCCTTAACTATTTATTTCTTTTTTTTTCAATTCTTCAATTTATCCTTTTCATATAATTAATGAAGGACAATTTTGTAAACTGACTCATAATTTCTCTTTCTCATACAACATTAATTATATTTTTTAATTTGTGTAATATTGTCAAAACAACTTATATTTTGATACGGATGAAGTAATTTCTTAATTTGAACTGATAAAATCCATGATTTCTTACTTTGGACTCAATTTCAACCGCTTATATATTTGGTTTGTTCGGGTGTCGCGATTTTAACGGGTTAGATTTAAACTTCGCTACTATATTTAAAATTTCATCAATCCATGAATTTTATTCTTCAAATGAATCAACACCTTGTACACAAGACAATATAAGATAGAAGAACTAAATGAACAATAAATACGATGATACGTGATTACTTTGTTTAAAATTTGGTTTATAAAAAACAAACTTTGTTAAAATTTGTAGATTCAAAGACAATCATAGATCAACTAGATAAGTAGTAGAAATTAAAATAGATTTTTTGTTAATTTTTTTTTAACAAAAATACAGTACATTATAAAAATCATATTAAAAAAAATTAAAATAAACGGGCCCAAAATTTTGACTAGATAAAAATTGATTTTGTAGAATTTGGATTATCATAAATTGAATGGATGTCAAAAACGGTGAATTGACTACTAAAGTAAATAAGTACTTTTTTATTCAAAAAGAACTTTTATTTACAATTATTCAATAAGTACTTGTTGATTCATTAATGTTGCTTGCTAGTATTTTTACTTTTGTCTTTGCATTCCATGCTCTGTTGTAGATTATTAAATGGTTTGCTGTTTGGTAGTTGATAACCAATATAAGATTTTGTTGAATTTTTTATGTTGACAAACAACATGATTGTTGTACTTATGTTATTAGTTTTGAGGACAAAACCGGTGTCATATTTGGTAACCTATAATGATTTGAGTAATAAAAGAATAGGTTTTCAACCATGAAGTTTTTTCAAGTATTTGAGTATTGAGTTAGGGTTTGAACTCTGGTCCTACATATTACATGCAACGTCCCTACTAACTGAGTTACGCTCATGCGTCAAAAAAAAAAAAAAAACTGAGTTATGCCCTCATAGAAAAAAGTTGTGTCAAATTCTATATTATTAGATTCTCATTTCCTTTAAAACCGGAGGATTAAAGACAAAAAAAGAAAATATAAAATATTTATAATCAAGCTTTTCTCCAGGTAAGGGAATCTAGGTATTATTCTTTAATAATACCAATGTGAGCATTCATTTTGTATCTTAGAATCTAATTTTCAACCTCTATGTTGAGATTTAAATAGGGAAAATCACTTTAATCCTCCCCATTGTTTTTCTTCTAATTGCAAGCTTGAAATACATCAAGCTTAGCTATGGAAGACTTAAACATGTGGCTCTCTTTCTATATGAATGAAAGTGACAACCATGATTTCCCCATCAGAAGGTTTTGTCCTGCAAGAATGGAGCAAGATCAAGGAGGAGAGTGCAATGACCAAGAAACAGTACTTGATCATATTGAATTGTGTACTTTTGATACAACCACAACTCCTTGTTTATTAGCTTCTTCAGAAGTTGATGACTTTGTTGATAGCTTCATCAACATGGAACACTATGAAGATCAAGAGTCTCAAGAGAATCATCATCATCATCATCATCAAAGTTTTGATCACTTTGTGGTGAATGAAGAAGATGATGATGTTGATGCATACTCCATTGGATATGTTCCAACCACAATGGAGGATGAAGAATTAGAGATATGTGAGAATACCACAATCACAATGGAGGAAGAAGTTGTTGAAATGAACGGTACTTTTGGTGCTATACCACAAGCACGAGCCAGTCTCGGTATGAACCAAGGTCTTGACTTGGTCCATACGTTGCTGGCTTGTGCTGAGGCCGTAGGCTGTAGAGACAACCATCAGGCAAATTTGTTACTTAGCAAAATTTTGGCTATGGCAAATCCTTCCGGAGATTCATTGCAAAGAGTTTCTTATTGTTTTGCCAAAGGATTGAAGTGTAGGTTATCACTTTATCCTCATAATAATGTATTTTCAAATGGTGCACTCACAACAAGTGCTTCTAATGATGTTTCTTTGATCACTAGGGAAAATAAGTTGGAAGCTTTTCAACTTCTTTACCAAACAACACCATACATTACTTTTGGTTTCATGGCTGCAAATGAAGCTATATACCAAGGATCAAAAGGTAAAAGCTCAATACACATAATTGATTTAGAAATGGAGGATACTCTTCAATGGTCTTCCCTTATAAGGAACCTCGCTTCGAGGCCCGAGGGGCCTCCAAGGCTCAAGATAACAGGATTTAGTTCGAACGAAGAAAACAATGTTAAACTTCACACTAGCATGAATTTTCTTGTGGAGGAAGCAATCTCATTAGGAGTAGTCCTTGAATTTCGCATAATATCAGAGCCGGCAACACCTTCTTTTCTTACAATTGAGAACCTCAACCTGAGAGAAGGTGAATCATTATTTGTTAATAGCATCTTGAAATTGCACAAATATGTGAAAGAAAGTAGAGGTTATCTAAAAGCAATTCTTCAATCAATCAAGAAGCTAAGTCCAATTGCAGTCACAGTTGTAGAGCAAGACACAAACCACAATGGACCTTTTTTTCTAGGGAGGTTTTTGGAATCACTTCACTATTACTCAGCAATATTTGATTCTCTTGAAGCATGTATGCCAAGAAATAGTCCTATTAGGATGAAAATAGAGAAAGCACATTTTGCAGAAGAAATTTGTAACATTGTTGCTTATGAGGGTCCTGATAGAATGGAGAGACATGAAAGAGTAGATCAATGGAGAAGACAATTAGGAAGAGCAGGATTTCATGTAATGCCACTCAAATGTACAAGTCAAGCTAGAATGATGCTTTCTGTTTATGATTGTGATGGATATACATTGTCATGTGAAAAGGGATGTCTTTTACTTGGTTGGAAAGGAAGGCCTATTATGATGGCTTCTGCTTGGCAAGTGGCAAGTTTCTTATAAAAGATTTTGTTATTTTGTAATCTGAGTCATTCATCTCAGATTAACAGTCGAGATAGTTTACTACGTGAAATGCGTGCTTTTTCTACGGCAAGGAATCTTAGAATCTAAATCCAAGAAAAAGGGAGTAGAATGATCGTGCACTTATTCATCGCCATTATTTGTTTCTTTCAACATCAATTTAATTGAGTTAATCATATCAGTATACATAGTCATCTTCATATTTCAGTCAATTGAAGTGTATCTTTTTTGAATAAAGTTGAGTTAGTTATTTCTCATTGAACTTCTTAACCAGTTTTTTTTGACAAACTTCTTAACCAGTTAGAGTCTAAAATGTACTATATTAAAAGTAACATGGAAATAGGTCTGGCCTTTTCTCTCACTACTGATTATTTATTATTTGAAAAATAAATAAATAATAGATTGATGATAAGAAGTCATCTTGAAAGGAACCTAGTGTAAGTACAACATTTTGAAGGGATAAAATCAATCAAATTTATTGTGTCTTCTTAATGTCTTAGATTAATCTGGATGGATAAATTGTATCAAGTCCAAATTAACAAAACTATTTTTGATTTGGTGGAAGAACACATTAAAAAAAAATCAGCTCCTTTAAAGTGAACAGCCTACTTTAGAAAATACAATGAATAATATCAATTGTAGATAACATTATTCCAAAAACATATGAAGTAGCTTATCATTTTTCCTTACTATCATATAATTAGAATTGTAAGCACTAAGCACAGAACTGATTAATCCATCCATTCCATGAAAATCATAAAAATAAGAGTAGTCAGAAACGAAAATGACAACTTTGCACTTGTATTGAAGCATTGGTGTACAACAAGTACTTTGCCTAGCATAGTATTAGATTATTATGTATATATCTAATCTATTTGAAAGAAAGAAAAAATTCAAAACCTAAAGGTTAGCACCAGCCCTGCTACAACTTCCCTAGAGTACCATTAAATAAATTAAATTTGAAATCATGTATAGCAATAATAATGCTATCTCTGACTCATTTAGATGGCTTGTTTCCCTGTGGCTTAGTTTGACTAGCTGCTGCGGACATTATGCGCAAGCGACTTGCAATTTCTGTGAAGGAAGGCCTGGCTACAGGATTCGGTGCCCAACATTGCTCCATCAGTGTTCTCCATTCGATATCGCAGTGGCTTGGAATGGTTGGCCGCAATGTGTTATTTACAATCCCACCTACATGCAGAGGAGACAAATATCAATAACAGCTAATACTAACTTCAACAACTATCTCACAAACATTTTATCATAAGCTCCTTTGAATGCCAAATAAAATAGACTGGCTAATTGAATTTTTATATTGACTTGATGGCAGTATTGTCAATCACAGATCGTGGAACCTAGCAATTCGTTCAAATTTTGTTATGCTATAGCCTCTATTTTACAACACCATGTACAAAATTGCATATCGTAGAACAATGGCAGTTAGTTAAAAATTCACTACACTTTAGCGCCACTATAACCGCTATTTGACAATACTGCTAGATTGTATAGGAGAAATATCGAAGAATGCTGCTCTACATAGGATAATCCTCTGATAAAACAATAGAACTCCTTTGGGAAAATACGCTCATCCCACTCAAATATCAAACCCTAATTTATGTTTATGCTCTTTACTCTCCTCTTTTCCTATCCAATTAAATATGCGAGCAGAGAGAAGACTCTTATATTTGTTTTCCATCAATATTTTAGAGCAAAGAAAATGAAAAGGAAAATTAACACAAGAAGACTTTATTCTACCATCAAGCATGCTGTTGCTTCAATATAAAGTGGATACCCGTTTGAAAATAATGCAAAAGACTATATATCTCTTCAACAAAAAAAAAGACAAGCATAAAAAAAAAAATATTACCTATAATTGCACCATAGTGCATATTGGCATATGGCTCCTCACCAGTTAAAATTTCCCATAACAGTATGCCAAAGGAGAAGACATCAACCTACAAGATTAAAATGCAAATGCAGCAATCAATAGCTGCAACTTCACAAGGTAAAACAGACATGGAAAACAAATAAGGGTGAAAACAAAAAAGATTTTAAGACTTCCATTGCCAGTTATTTTTTTTTCGGTAATAGAATAAAATAAGAAACTTTGAATGTGTACAATTACAAATGGTCAAATGAACATAATTACATTTCCAAAGTTTGAATAAATGAACATAAATATATTTCCAAAAGTTTTGAGATGAAGGAAGTTTCAACATCAAGAAGATACAACTTATTTCCTTAGTTAAATTTCCATACAAATTATTTCCATAGTTTAATTTCAATAATGTGTCATGGCAAATTGGAGAAAATCATTTCATTAGAGTGAGATAACTTAAAATATTACCTTTTCCGAGACCTTGTTGCTGTTTCCATTAAGGAGCTCTGGTGCCATCCAAGGTAGAGTTCCCCGCACACCACCAGTAACCAAGGTATTTCGTTTAATTTTTGACAAACCAAAATCACCAACCTGGGAAAGAAATTATGTTTCTTCTTAACACGGAAAAATTGTGATATAAAGTTCATAGAAAATTAGACCAGTATTGATATTTGATACCTTGCATATTGGCCGTAAAGGATCTTTCAAGTTCACAAGCAAATTGTCGCATTTTAAGTCGAAATGCACAATGTTTTTTGAGTGTAAATATTCCATTCCAAAAGCTGCATCCATTGCAATAATCAGCCTTTTACGACGATCAAGATACCTGAAACAAACCATGTTCAGATTCTTAAGCCAGACTAATAGTAAAACAGGACATGATGTTCATCACTTGAACATTCTTGCCGACACAATAAGACCTCGTTTGCTTTGCGAAAACATTTTCTATTTTCATTTTCTAAAATATGTGGTTATTTAACTTGCTAATAACATGTGAGAATTTTAAATGAACAATCGTGACGGTAAGAAGAAGAAAGACTAGTAAGAGATGATGCATTTTATAAAATAATGAAAACAATTTTTTTGCATTTTCATTGTTTCCAAAAAATGTGCATAATTGTTCACTTCAAGAGTCTAAAAATTGACACAAAATTTAGTAAATTGGAAACAGAAAACATATTCACAAAGTAAATGGAGCCTAAACTTTTAGAGTAGTGATGCTAATCACTTAAGCATCTATCAAATAATGAAAGCTATCCAAACAAATAAATGTGCTTTCCATAAAAAAATAAGTTATTATAGAAACTAGTTCATCAAATTTAATGCAGTAGTAGGCCTCAATCTTAAATAGTGCTTCATGATAATAGAAATTCAAAAGCATTTTAAGCGCATTACCTATCCTTGCGAAGTAATACATGCCTAAGAGAACCATCCACCATGTATTCTGTAACAGTAGCCATTGTTCCTCCTGGTCCATCCTGTACTACACCGTAAAATGCGACCACATTTGGATGATGAAGTTTTGAAAGAATGTCAGCTTCTCGCCAGAACTCAGCAGTCTGAGAAAAGATGCAAATATAAATTTACTTGCCTCAAAATATATGCTTATCATATTTTATAACTTCCTAACAATCACAACAATAAAAAGAACTAAAAGAAACTAGAACATCCTATCAAACAGACATTAAATGACAAGTTACCAGTCTCTCTTGCTCAGATGATCGACCGGTGAAGCAGCTCTTCTTTATTCTTTTGATAGCAACATCTGATCCTCTCCATTTTCCATGATACACAGTCCCAAATGTACCAGAACCTAGTTCCCTCAACTCTTCAAGATCTTCATTCTTAATGACCTACAAATTGCACCAAAACAATAAAATAAACAAACTAAAGATATTTAGGCAAACATTCGCACATGGTATTATACACATGGAATCTATAAAAGTTCATAAAAAATATATAAAACAGATCAAATCATACTATAAACATCACAACGTCAAATGAGAGGATAAAAGTGTAAAACATCATATCATGACCAAGAGCATGATTTTATTTTTTTAAAGAAAAAAACTACTTGAGTTGGGCTTACTAGACCAGCTTCAGAGAAAAATCTCAGCATGTCTGACGAGCAAAAGCATTCAATTTACTAGCAGTTAAACACCTCTCATGCATTTAATTGTAGCAAGTAGGCTGCCTGAATCACCACTCCATAATTTCAATTGCATCTTTAAAATACTCCATTTTCACAATCTTAAAAATTCATTACACACATTTTTTGACAAAAAAAAAAGAATAAAAAAAAATGCATCAACCATACTAAAGAGATCAGCTAGATTGATAAAAAATACACTTCGTAGCGGAAATTGGTGAAAAGTTTATTAAATTTTGGTATTGGGTGCTTCATTCATCTCTAGGACACGGGTCTATAAAGCCAAAGTGCCAAACTCCAGACCCTTGCAGAATTTATCTAATTTAATGGGGAAACAAAAATGAACTGAAGTACGAATCAAATGAAAACTTAAAACAGAACCGATCTGAGAGTTTTAATTTTGGAACTACAACTAAGACAGAAACTATGCTGGCCTGTTAAATAGTGTAGTGAAGATGAGAATGTTAAATGCACCAATGGATACTCAAGTCAATACAAGATTAGAAACAATTTTCGCACTAGTCAGGCAAAAGTAGCATTTACTGAAAAGAGGGTGAAATAAACATGCCTAAGGTGAAGTAACATTTATTGAAAAGATGGTGAAATAAACCTGCCTAAGGTGATTTGGTCATGTGAGAGTATAAAACCAAAACGCAAATTTATTATTTAACAACCTCTACAGAAATGTCTGTTGGAAAATATTTAGTTTCCTAGTTTGTTATGTCTAGGAGATTCTAAACTTATCTATTATTTCCTTTTCTTAGGAGACTGATCATTCCCCGGTTCAGATTCATGGCAGTGTTGGGACGTGAACTCATTACCTTCTTTTTGGTTTTATAGTTTCCTAGTTTGTTATTTCTAGGAGATTCTAAACTTATCTATTATTTCCTTTTATTTCTCTTTGTAATTATTTTCTCCTTAATTCAAGGAGAGAATTAATTATACTCTTTCTATTTAAACCAGCCTTGAGCTGAGAAATAACACACAACAGTATTCACTTATTATATTCTACAATCTCAATAACCAAAGAAATAACTACGAACCAGGCCTACCAAGTGTAAGCTTGTTAGCTCTAATGCATGGAACATGAAGAAAAATGACATATGCAAATTATATCAGCAACTTATTGTTGTTGGATATGTGACTTATATATTGCGAAGTCATGGGAGGCAGAGTGGACAGATTAACAGAGTTGGCAACAGCAACAACAGAAGGTGTGGAACACCAAATCAAAACACAGGGATGATGACAATATGTTGCAGAGGCAGTGGAATAAAAATGAAAAATAAAAATATATTTTAAGCAAGTTTTGGTAAAATCTATTTTTAATCAGTTTTCAATGTAAACATGGTGTTTTGTAAGTATAATGCAACAATGTATATTCTAGTAGTAGTGCAATGGATACTTCAAAAGATAAAGAGAAATATTCAATATCTTCTTAAAAATGTTTATAGTTTATACACACACAAACATTTAAATATTGCAATAATACCCATGTCCTGCTTTTTTTATAAAATTGTCATATTTGTAAAATACATAAAATATATAAGACAAAGCTCCATTTACAAAAGTCAGATAACCAGGCACCAATTAAGCAGCAGGGGAAAAAAAGTTTTGGGAGAGGAGAGTTCATTTTGCTGAAAACATAAAAAGTGGTGGGCTAAATTGAAGATTTCTGAATACAATACTCCTAAACCCATTAAAGGCATACTTAGTGCATTACCATTACCAAAGTAGATAAATCTACAGAGAAGATAAGCAGATCAAATAAGAATGTTCAAGGGAAGGAATGAGACTTTACCTGGACTGAACCGATATCAAAATTTCCTGAAGGATCAAGTGGAGATAAATTACAATTTTTGGTTACAAATTTCCCATCCTGAGTTTTAGCATAAGAACTATTGTCAGTGGAAAACCATATATAGACAGGTGATGAAATTTTAAAAAAAAAATAAAAAAATCATTACCTCGTACTCAGACTCTTGTGCTCCTAGATTTTTCAACATACCATCGAACTGCATAGTTTTGGTGTCATTAAGTTGGGTTTCTGTTCCATTCCTTCTACGTAAGTCCTGATTTTCTTCATCAAAATTGAGGTGGGAATCCTCATGATCTAGAGGAACACTATCAGTTGTTTGAGGTGTAGCATGATGTGAAAAACCAAGATGATCTTGATCAATAAGAGAAACATTGTCAAGCCCTTGTGCCAGCTTTCCAAAGTATGACCAACTTTTAGGTTCGTGATTTTCCATATTTACACTATAGGCTGTCCCGTCTGCGGATAGTGGGTGCAGACTGGAGGGGTCTTCTTGGAGTATTGCTTTAGAATACATATCAGAAAGCAATTCACGGGGAAATCGATCATCGATATCAATCAGAATGTCACCTTGTACTTGGTTGGAAACATTTGGGGGAAAATCTTGAGAAACATCGTTGGTTATGTTCCCACCTAAAGAAACAGGTAGTTCTTGCACCATGTGGTTATCATTAGCTTCCTTCCCATAGGCCTCACCCCAATCAATCTCTGGAAGATTAGATGCTATAACATCAAGGCGCTCAACAGAGGAAGCATGATGAAGAGCAGGGAGATCTGATTTACCACATTTACTTTCGGTTTCATCAAACAAGGGCTTGATATGGTTATCTTTAGTTTCCACCTCTTTCATTCCTTTGTTACTCAGTACAGCTTGCTTCAACTCAGGATCCATGTGCTCAGATAGGTTTGACTTTATCTCGTTGTTTGTATCAAGCAACAGTTTATTCATTTGATGAGTGGCAAACCCATTGTCAACGGTGTGGTCATCTGCGGGAAAGGGCTTTGCAGAAATACTCGGTTTCTCATCTGGATCTAACAGACTACCATCATTCAAGTTGTTGCCAGATTCTGTTACTGGACCCTCTGGCTTGATATTGGAAAGCAAATCTGACGCATGAAACTGCGAGCTGGGTGCATCATCTGACTTTGAGGATCGGTTCAGGACCTCTACTTGCTCCCTCGGAGCTCTTTCTGAATAATAAACTCTTTTGGGAACTGGAGGAGGATGAAGACAACTCAAATCAATTGCATTGGAGTGGGAATCAACATAATTAGGAACAAATGAACTGCTAGATGTAGAAGAGGCCTCTTCACAATCCTGGTGCGGAACTTTTTTTGTGCAAGGGGACGAAGGTAGATGCCCCTCAGGCATGGTAACTGCAGTTGATGCTTCAGGACCATTATTTTTCAAGTAATCATCAAAGGGCTGAGGCGGAGATGGGGCTGGGGTTTCCAAGGATGGAATGTTACCATGGTCACTCCCTTGTTTCCCTGAATTATCCCCTATAGTTTCTACCTGTGAGGTAGATAGTTCAGATTTTTGAATTTGTACTCCACTAGGTGGATGGTCTACATTCAGAATCTCTGGTTGATTGTTCAAAAGATGAGGAGCCATAGAAATATGAGCCTCGCCAACAACAGGGTTATGAGAGGGATGAAAGCCATGATGAACAGCATATTGACGACTAATTTCTGCAGATTGTATCATTTGATCACTATAAGCCAGCTGATCAGTTTCATAAGCATCTGGAGACGTCGGTAATACTTGCTGTGAAGACGGAGTAGCCAATATAGTGTCAGATTTGTTAGTCAAGGGAGCATTCCTGACACCTATAGATGTCGGTAATACTTTCTGTGAAGACTGGGTATCCAATGGAGTGTCCGGTTTGCTAGTCGAGGGAGCATTCCTGACACCTAAAGATGTCGGTAATACTTGCTTTGAAGACTGGGTATCCAATGGAGTGTCAGGTTTGTTACTCAAGGGAGCATTCCTGACACCTGTAGACGTTGGTAATACTTGCTGTGAAGACTGGGTATTTAATGGAGTGTCAGGTTTGTTAGTCAAGGGAGCATTCCTGATACCTATAGACGCCGGTAATACTTGCTGTGAAGACTGCGTATCCAATGGAGTGTCAGATTTGTTGGTCAAACTGACACCAATAGACGCCGGTAATACTTGCTGGGAAGAGTGGCCATCCAATTGAGTGTCAGATGTATTAGTCAAGTGAGCACTCCTGTCACCTATAGGCGTCGGTAATACTTGCTGTGAAGACTGGGTATCCAATGCAATGTCAGATTTGTTAGTTGAGGAAACATTCCAGACACCTATAGACGTTGGTAATACTTGCTGTGAAGACTTGGTAGCCAATGGAGTGTCAGACTTGTTAGTCAAGAGAGCATTCCTGACACGTATAGATTCTACAGCAACATTACTAGTCTCCCTTACGATAGCTTTTTTGTCAAATTCACGTATACCATTGGCTGAAATGCTGACACCAAGTGGGGTTGAGTTGTTTCTTGATCCCAAGTCCATGCCATTAACAGCAACAACATATTGGAACTCAGAATTATCACCAATGCTGCTGAGAGCGAACTGAGCATCTTTTAAATCACTCATTGAAAACAAAAAAATCCTAAGCTTTTGTGGGGGCTCCCTATCTTCTATAAGATTATACTCCTCCATCATATTCTGTAAATCCTCATCAGATGATACAGATACCAAAGCATCCAGATCTTCCCCAGGAAGTTGATACTTTAGTATATGAACCAGATTGTAGATTAACAATGCTTTCTGCCTAAGCTCCGGCCAAGATATGTCTTTTCTCAGACGAAGAATTCGTGTCTGACCTCCCACATACCTTAGTTTTCCATCACTTGGCCTTGGTAATATTCTACCACCAAAGCTACAAAGACACTTCATCATCCTTGAAGAGCTATCCGAACCACCATAAGAACCATACACTCGCCCAAATTGACCACTGTCTTGATTCAATGGTGTTCTTGGTGTTGATCGAATTGACCCATAATTGCTTCTGTCTCCATGTAACCATGTACTCTGTCTGTTAAACTCTGTTGAACTTCTATCAACCGTTGGGAGCATAGAAACGCAGGAGCCATTCTCAAATCCTGCATGACTGATGCCTAGAGCACCTTTCGGTTCCATACCATTAGTTGTAGAATTGGCATCAGCAACATGTGAAATTACAGGCTTTGTGAGATTTACCCTGTCTCTCATAAATTCAAGAGAAAATTCCTCACCAGTTTGTATTGAATAATTCCGTACTTGTTTAACATCTGATTTATTAGCATACATGCTGTCCAGATAGTCCTGCATTACTGACTGAGATCCAGGCTGGATTTCCTCATTTCTAGGTTCCATGGTATTGCATTGAAGCTGTTTGTCGAATCTTGATTGTTCCATCATGCCATTTTTTTTCTCTTTACAACAGAATAATACTGACCGAGTACAAAAACAAGTTCTAAACTTCCAGTAATGCTGTAGACACTATGCAAAAATGTAAAGAATCAGAAAACTTTGTTACAAAAATCGCAACTTAACTGTATAATTTCATGTGAACATAATGGAACAAAGGCAATAAGCTCGAGCAACATAACGGCAGCCGTAAGCGTCATAACATTAAAAAGTACTAATTTGTATAACATCATAAATCATAAACACATGTGAGTTTCAAGAATTAATAACGAATTTTATTCGAGACTCTTTCTTTAACTCTGAAGATGAATAGTAAAATGCATAAGATAACCTAATTTCATTTGGGAATCACCATGCACCACTCTAATATGTCATTGCCAGCTCAAAAGTAAAAAGTTTCTATATAGATTCTGAAATAAATTGCACACATTAAATGCATGCATTGAATATAGAGCACTGAATTCACATTGTTATCATAATGTATTTTTCTTATAATCCTAAATTAACACAAGATTATCATCAACTTAGGGTTGTTTTACTCTAATCATCTTAAACCACAAAAACAAAACAATAAACATAATGAATAAAAGCAAAAAATAAAAACTTTTTCACATAAAAGCAAAAACCCTTAACAACATTTACAAGAAGAAATTGAAGATAAAAACTGCAAGAATTATTACAATAGAAGAAGAAAATGAATCTTGGTACCTGATGATAACACAATGGTTGAAGATGAGAGAAAAAAGAAGAGAAATTTGAAGTGAAAAGAACGATTTCAGTGATGAAATTAAAGAACGGGGTTAGAATTTTTGTTATGACGCTATCTTTTTGGTGAGTCTGAATCTGTTTCCAATCAATTTTCCGGGAAAATGACTGCACTTTCACTTTCTCGCTCTTGGGGGATGTTTCTTTCTTTCTCTCTCTACAAATTGCGGTGAGTGTTTGTTTCTGCGCCGCTTTTATTTCAAGTTTTTTTGTTTCTCCTGAGTTGTATTATAGTGATTATATTTTTATTTCCTCCTTGTTCTCTTATTATAATCTTACATTCTTATTATAATAATAGTACTTTTTGTATGCATTAAGAAAAGTACTGAGTATTAATTAATTAGTCCAACTGATAAGAATTTTGGTCCGATAAGTATACGGTTGAGAGTTTGATTTTTAATTTATGTGTATCGAGAAAATTTGATTGAAATTGGAGAATCTAGCTTGTGGATCCCACAAATTTTCTGATAGAGATTAGTTGTTATTAACGGTAATAAAAACTTCGTACCAGCTATAAAAAAAGTGGTGATTACATTAAGCACTTTTGATGCGATAGATGTTAGTTAAGTGATTTTTTTGGGCATAAATTTAATTTTGGAATTACATTACGCGAATAAAATATTTGATTTAAAAACTTGAATAATGGTCTGTTTGAATTGACTTATTTTTGAGCTTATGCGAAACAACTTATCTAAATAAATAAATAAATTTTTATGTTTTTTTAAAGAAGCTAAATTAGCCCACCTAGATTAGCACCAGAGATAATCGAACTTAAAACCTTAAGGAGGAGCACACTCTCAGATCTCAAGTCAATACCATCGTATACCAACCCAAGTAGATTAAATAAATTTTTATGTGTTATTATAAATTTCCAATATAGTTTATAAAAAAAAGTTGTTTATAAAAATACAACTTTTATTAGCGAAAATTATAAATTAGCTTAAAAGTTTATTTATTTGCATTAACTATTTTTATATTCAAACAAACTCTAAATATATTTAGACTAACTTTTCATATTTCAAGATAAATTAATAATATATATTAAGGAGAAAATAAAAGAAGTATTTGTGCATAAAATATGCATCTTATCTAAGGTTATTTCTCCGTCAAAGAAAGTATTAATTTTTTTTAGTTTATTTTTTTGTTAAAGAACGTATTAGTTTATTATTCTGTCAAAAATGAAATTTAGTATTTATTTTGTTATTTGATTAATAAAATATGATCTGACTAGAAATTAACAGTAGGTTTTAAACAGATAATTGGAGAATTTGGGATTTAATCTCCAAATTTTACCTATGAAATGTGATATTATTATCAACCGAGATATGCTAACGGAGAATTAGTATGTGATTTGTTAATATAAAATAGTAGAGAAAAATATTTGTGCATCATACAACAACCATAGAATTACTCACACGATTAGTTTGGAGACTCATTCATAACTAGCTTCTTAATTGGGACTAGCTTATATGTGTAGTGTGTGTATTTGAATAGTATTAAGAGTAAGTTTCTTTTGGTTTTTTTTTAAAATAGATTTTATAGTGTTATATAAGTTTCAAATGAAAATTTGTTTGAATAGTTATTCTTAAAATATCATTTTAGGCATTTCATCATTTTATTGAAATATTTTTTGGATATCAAAATTTCAAAAAAAATCACTTAAATTTGAAGCTATTTTAAATAGATTTTCATAAAAATCATTTTTGAAATACAACTTTTTCAAAAAATTGTGATTTTGACTATGTTTTGTTCTTCAATAATGTATGTTTATGTTATATGTTATCAAAATTAATTTTCAATTTAATAAAAAAATGAATATAAAAAAACTTATAATATTTTGAACAATTATTTTACAAAATTCATTTTCAAAAATACAAAGAAAAAAAAATCTATTTTTTTAAAACTAAAACTAGTTTTTGAGACCCGTGCATCGCACGGGTCTATTGACTTTTATTTATAAAATATTTTTTAAATATAAGTTAAGTCATTGTGTTTTTTTTTGTAAAATTTATTAAATTAATAATGTTTTTATTAAAGTAATTGTCTTGTGTATGATTTTTGTGTAATAAATTATAATTAATAATAACAAATATTTATTATTCAATTTCTTTTTTTATTAAAGCAATTGTCCCGTGTATAATTAATTTTTTTTGATTAAAACAATTGTCCTGTTATGAATTAAAGCAACTCTCCCGTGTAGGATTAAAGCAATTGAGTGATATTTATTATTCAATTCCTTTTATTATTAAATTAATTGTTCCGTGTATGATTAAACTTTTTTTATTAAAACAATTGTCCCGTGTATGAATTTTTGATTCAATTTCTTTTATGTATCAGTGATAAATATTTTATCTTGTGTTTTTTTTTTAATATTTTTTATTGATGAGAATTCATTCTTTTATTGTTTTAAAAAAAAAAAAAAAAACTATTTGTGAAAGCTCATGTCCATTGATTTTTTTTTATATTTAAGATTGATATTATACTAAAGTATAAAATTTATTTATAATAAAAAATTTAGAAAAATGTTATAAAATATTATTAAAATATAAGTGACGTCATTGTGCTCATTCTTGTAAAATTTATTAAATTTATATTTCTTGATTAAAACAATTGTCCCGTGTATGATTTTTGTGTAATAAATTAAAATTAAAATTAATAAATATTTATTATTCAATTCCTCTTTTTTATTAAATCAATTGTCCCGTGTATGATTAAAATTTTTTATTAAAGCAATTGTCCCGTGTTAATTCGTAAGCATTTTTGAGGCATGTTAATTCATAGATTTTCACTAACAAAAATTATATCTTTAAAAACATTTTTCATAAACTACCTTATAAAACTTATAATAAGTCAATCTAAATGGGTTCATTTTGTGTAATAAATTAAAATTAATAAATATTTATTATTCAATTCCTTTTTTATTAAATCATTTGTCCCGTGTATGATTAAATTTTTTTATTATAGCAATTGTCCCGTGTAAATTCGTTAGCTTCTTTACGCATGTTAATTCATAAGTTTTCACTAACGAAAATTTTATCTTTATAATTTTTTTTTCATAAACTACATTATAAAACTTATAATAAGTCAATCCAAATTGGTTCATTGTGTTTTTATTTCTATTTTTATGTTCTTTTATTTTTAAGCTCATAAATAAGTATGTTCTTTTATTAGGTTCTTCTATTTTTATATATAAGTTGTTATATGTTAGATCGCCCCGTTTGGCCTGACTTTTTTTCTCCTTTTTTTCTTCTCCTTAAAAATAGTAAAGAATGAAAAAATTGTGTTTGACTTCACTTTTCTTTATTTTTTACTTCTTTACTTTATTTCTCTAATACTTTTAAGGAGAAATAATGT
Source organism: Trifolium repens (assembly GCA_030408175.1). Classification (NCBI taxonomy): domain Eukaryota; kingdom Viridiplantae; phylum Streptophyta; class Magnoliopsida; order Fabales; family Fabaceae; genus Trifolium; species Trifolium repens. The sequence continues at coordinate 13,790,848 of CP125850.1, forward strand.
CAAATATAATTTTATACTTCTCTATTTCATTTAAGCTAAAATAAAAAGTAAAAAATAAGCAGGGCGAAACGGAGCCACATTAAAAAAAAAAGTTACTATTTTTTCATTAAAAAAAATTTGCACTATTTTTTATGTGTATCTTTTATATTGATTTTTGTTTCTATTTTTATGCGTAAATTTGTTTTAATTAATTGTTTTTGTTAAATATATTTGATTAATATCTTTTTTTAGAGGTAATTTCCGATGCTATTTTTATGGGAAGATTTTTCATGGTTATCTTTTATTTTCTTCCTATTTTTGTTTTGTTTTGTTTTTTTTTTTTAAAGTTTAGAGTTAAAATTACATTTAATGGCATAAACTCTGAAATATTATTAAACTTGATTGAACAAATTTGGTATTTTAGTAGTAGTTCCTTTTAATATATTGTAAGTAGATTGCTATATGTTATCCGCCCCGTTTGGCCTGACTTATTTTCTCCTTTTTTTCTTCTCCTTAAAAATAGTAAAGAATGAAAAAATTGTGTTTGACTTCACTTTTCTTTATTTTTTACTTCTTTACTTTATTTCTCTAATACTTTTAAGGAGAAATAGTGTCAAATATAATTTTATACTTCTCTATTTCATTTAAGCTAAAATAAAAAGTAAAAAATAAGCCGGGCCAAACAGATACATTCAAAAAAAAAAGTTACTATTTTTTCAATAAAAAAAATTTGCACTATTTTTTATGTGTATCTTTTATATTGATTTTTGTTTCTATTTTTATGCGTAAATTTGTTTTAATTAATTTTTTTTGTTAAATATATTTGATTAATATATTTTTTTAGAGGTAATTTCCGATGCTATTTTTATGGGAAGATTTTTCATGCTTATCTTTTTTTCTCTAATACTTTTAAGGAGAAATAGTGTCAAATATAATTTTATACTTCTCTATTTCATTTAAGCTAAAATAAAAAGTAAAAAATAAGCCGGGCCAAACAGATACATTCAAAAAAAAAAGTTACTATTTTTTCAATAAAAAAAATTTGCACTATTTTTTATGTGTATCTTTTATATTGATTTTTGTTTCTATTTTTATGCGTAAATTTGTTTTAATTAATTTTTTTTGTTAAATATATTTGATTAATATTATTTTTTAGAGGTAATTTCTAATGCTATTTTTATGGGAAGATTTTTCATGCTTATCTTTTTTTTCTTCCTATTTTTGTTTTTTTTTTTTTTAAGTTTAGAGTTAAAATTACATTTAAGGGCATAAACTCTGAAATATTATTAAACTTGATTAGACAAATTTGGTATTTTAGTAGTAGTTCCTTTTAATATATTGTAAGTAGACAAACGCACCCTAAATCTTCTTCTTCTCATATTTGGTTTTGAATTTATTGCTGCAAGCTTCTTGGTCCAATAGTAGGATGTCCTAAGCTAAGAAAATTTGGACTTGGCTATATCCTCAATGTTTCAACATCATCTCTCTTTATTATTGCTACAAGCTTCTTGGTCCAATAGCAGCCAAGTTAGAGACATTGTTATCTCCTCCATTATCTTTGCTATCAATGTCATTTGGCATGCTATAAATCAAGCTAGATTCCAAAATAAAAAGATTTCCTACCACCAAATTTGCACTTCCATTATGGCTTTTGTGCACATGTCTGCCGAGTTATCCAAAGGTATGATGACTAACCTCAATTTAGGATTTCCAAGCTTTCTTTGTTGATGATGGTAATCCTGTTTATTCTCCTAACACTATTGAAGAAAGAGATCATCTTAGCGTTATGAAAGATTGTTAATAATATTATTGTGTAGATAAGTTAGCTAATTAGGAATTATCTCATGTCGGTAATTATTTTGGTGGGAAAATGTTCCTAGTTTATCTCTAATAAATGTTTTAGAAATAAAATGTATTTACCTTATTATAGGTTTTTTTTATATATTTTCTTAGATTTTGGTGTAACCCTAAAAAATGTCCTATTAGATTTTCTTTGTTTCTATTAGTATTCAATATCTTGAGAGGTGTTAAAGATGATTGTTTTGTAATGTCTTTGCACCTTTCTAGTCTTTTATCTAAAAAATATAAGATTTCTTTAATAAATTAAAGATAATTATTGTTTATGATTTTTCTTCTTTTTTGGTTAAATTTTTTAAAAAAAATTTATCACTGATAAATTTTGAGAATTTTTGGATGTGTTGACGGCACTTTCACTTTCTCAGTCTGGGGATGTTTCTCTCTCTACAAATTGTGGTGAGTGTTTGTTTGTGTGCCGCTTTGCTTTCAACAATAATTAGTTTTAGTAGGGAGGTTTATAGTTCAATCCTATGTAAATCATATTAAGCGGTCCAATGGATCAGATATTATGGTGAAATGAAAAAGAAAAGAAAAAGTGGGGAGTACACAATATTTTGATGAGATAGATGTTATCTTCAACTTAATAAAAAAATTTGGATATAAATTTAATTTTAGAATTAGTCTATGCAGTTCAGACTAAATTTTCATATTTCAAGATAAATTAATAATATACATTAAAGAAAAGATATATTAATATTTTAAGTCTTTATAAAAAAATAAAAAAAATATCAACAATTGCACCAGTTTTATAATCAATCAATAGCTATAAATATAATGGGTGACAAAATAGTTTAAAGCATTAACATTGGAACTGAAAAAACATGCAGTTAAACTTAAATATAAAATAACCAAAGGAAGTAAAAATTTGTATACAAAACTGGTCATAAAACAAAAGCTTGAGTGAATAAAGCTTTGTTACAGAGTCGCCAGAATCAAATTGTTCACTAATACTAAGCTTCAACCTATCCAGGACATAATGGAGTCGAAAAGAGTGAAAAAACATTATTAATTTCGACCGCGATGGGACTCGAACCCACAATCTCCCGCTCCGGAGGCGAGCGCCTTATCCATTAGGCCACGCGGTCAACTTATGCTAATTTAATAGTAATTACAATATATAATATTTAAAGGCTACGTTTAGGATACACAAGATAAAAAAGTTGTAATTAAGGTCCTGTTTGGTAAAATTGCTATAAGCTAGCCGATAACTGATAAACTAGCCTTTAGCTGATATCTGAAAATTTAGTAGAATGAAATTAAAATGTTCGATAAATTTAGTTGTTGTAATTATACAATGACATAAAATACATGATAAAATTGCTATAAGCTAGCCGATAACTGATATATGCTATGTTCAAAATTACCTAAGTTGCAATTCATATTTTTTTTATTCTTACTGATTAACCATTATTTTAATTTATATATACCGACATTGTAAAACTATTTTACACGTTTATCCAAAATCAAATCACGACTTGTAGACATTTGAGGCTATAGTTTAGGAACAAATTTATAAAAGTGGCACTATAATGTGATTTCATTGGATGCATGTGTAAAAAAAGTTTTACACTGTCGGTGGCAAGTGCATAGCAATTAATCTCTATTAAAATTACTTCTTACTTGTAGAATGCAGCAGTCCCAAATACTCTGAAAATGATTATCTATCTTCTGTCAGCTGTCATTGATAATCAATGCTCAAGGATGCAATGCAACAAACTTGATTAGTTAATTTGTACTTGTTTTGTTTCTCATTGATACTTGTTGCACTTTGGTGGTTAGCACAGTATCTGATTAAGTGTGCATCAAAACCTGTTACTTTGCACAATGCCAATAGTTTCTCTTACGATATATAATTTATATGTACTTGTGGTAGATATATGGAGATTAAAATTCATAATGGTCATACCAGTGTTTGAAGTTTCTTTATTCATTCTTCCACAAACATTAACTAAAGACAGGAGTAATGTCACAACAAGAGGAGGAGGATGAAGCAAATCAGACAGAGGAGTATATGTGATCATCTCAACAAGTAATTTCTCTCTCAAAATCTTTATATTTAATTATTTATAAATAAATACTACCGAGGTCTAGGACAAGCGGTTGATGCGCTTGTAAGGTGAGGAGTGGCTCCTCTTTATAAACTCTTATCAAGACTCCTATCTATCCGACGTGGGACTAAATCCCACCGAGACACACCCCCTCACGCTTCAGCCCAATGTAGGAAGCCCAACAATAGACCCGATAGGCTCTGATACCATGTCATGAATATCGAGACCTAACTCATCCTTACAAAACCAGCTTGTAAGGTGAGGAGTGCCTCTCTTTATAAACTCTTATCAAGAATCATATCTATCCGATGTGGGACTAAATTCCACCGAGTGTTGGCCGCTAACACAGCGTGGTGTGTGAGTGTTGTAAATCTAGGGTATCAAGTTCGATACTTACCGATAAAAAAATGATAAATCATGTTGATCAAAATTCAAATTTCCTAGAATATAGTACCTTTTTCCTCTAAACATAACAAAACCAGTCATATGTTAAATACATTCAATGTCTTCCCAACCCAACGGCTCAATGCTCAAGAAGACAAAACCAATAAAACATTTTAATGTTATCAATCACATAATAGTACACCCATAAATTAGAAGTTTATTTGATAATTTCTTCGTTGCATCTATCTATATTAATTGTACATGTGAAGTAGAGTTATCAAATGTGGAATCCACACCCAATTCTTCAACAAACGTTTCTTCCTCGAACACTCTTGTTCCTCCATAGTATGCTGGTTTCTTAGGCAAAACATCAGGTTTGATTTTGTTTGTTAACATTGATATAACATTGGACATGGTGGGGCGATCATCTGCATTTTCTTCTACACATAATAAACCAGCATGCACACATCTTAGCACCTCATCCTCAGAAAACGACTCATTTAGTAATGGATCCGCCAATTGAAAAACCACACCTTCTTTCCATAACTCCCATGCCTATGACATCATTGGTTATTTTTCATGTCAAAACTCAATCAACATGTATGCATGGTTTCGAAGGGGAAGAGACTAGAGAGAGAAATGATCACATACATGTCCTACTAGATTAAGTGGTCTGTCGTCAGAGTAGAAGCTATTGTTTTTTTCACCACTGATAATTTCAAGGAGCAATACTCCGAAACTATACACATCAGACTTTGTAGAAAAAACTCCTTCCATCGCATACTCTGGAGACATATAACCACTGTATGAAATAAAAAGAATTAATGATGATACAAAATATATTCATTTTATACAATTGTCCATAGAATTTTGAAGCCATAAAGAACACGAAAAACTCACTATGTCCCAACAATCCTATTGGTATTTGCTTCTGTTTCTTGTTTTGTGAACATTCTTGCTACACCAAAATCAGAAATTTTGGGGTTCATATTTTCATCAAGGAGAATATTACTAGCTTTCAAATCTCTGTGGATAATTCTGAGTCTCGAGTATTTGTGAAGATATAGTAATCCTTGAGCAATTCCTTCTATTATGCTAAAGCGTTTGTTCCAATCTAGCAACTTTCTTCTAGTGCCATCTTCCCAAGCAGATAAAAGAAATATAATGTGATGAGAAAAAGTATTATAATAAACAGTAAACAACCATAATTTATGTTAGATATGTCTAATAGGTACATAGGTAACATTACTGATATTGTTAACTGTTAGTTCTCTACGCAAAGAAACTTAACTCTAATAAATTTTAATTATCTCATTCACAGATGAAATGAAGAATTTATGATGATATAAAATCTATTCAAGAAACAACTTATATATCCTTAGCTTGGTGCAACTTATGATTGGAGAGGTGTTGTATTTTTTTTTCTTCAGAGTTTAGACCACACGCGCACACACACACACACACATTAATACTCAACCTTTAGAGATTGTAACAATTATATATCTCACCAAATAAAAAAAAGTCCAAGCTTTTGTTGGGCATATACTCATAGATCAACATCCGTTCTTGTTCATGAATGCAATGACCGATCAGCTGAACAAGATTTGTATGCTGAAGCTTACAAATGAGTGTCAATTCATTTCTAAATTCAGTAATTCCTTGTCCAGAAGTTTTTGAAAGTTTCTTCACAGCTACTTCTTGCCCTGAAGGTATAATTCCCTGAATTGTATATATAAAAGCATTATTAATAAAACTGACGAATACATAATCTCAACTGTTTCATCATGTACTTCTTTTTTTTTGGTCTGTTGATGAAATGGTAAATACCACATGAAACTCATGCACAAATGAGGTATCTAGCGTTCGAACTTTTGACACCACGGATATCCATCCTAACAATTTCGGCATTTGCCAGTTCAGCTAGAACTTTTGGATTGTCATGTACTTATTTTTTTATCACAGCAAAACTATAAAAGATGAGTCACCTTAAAAACAGGTCCAAAGCCACCCTGTCCTAACTTGTTTTCTGATGAAAAACCATTGGTAGCAACCGTTATTGTTGAATAGCTAAATACTTTTAAGTCATCTCCATTGCTTAAGTGACCTTCTAGATCATCGCCATCAGAGTATCGCCTAGAACCTTCAAGATCTTGGCTCAATCTGCATTTTCATTCCTTCCTTCTCTATTTGTATGAAGTCGAAAAATGAAATATTAAGTGATATTGTTATGATAGTATTAAAAATATTTTTTGAATAAAAATGTAATTACCTTGAAGCACATATTTTCGGAACAGAATGGAAAGGCTAATAACTAGTACAACAGTCCCCATTCCAATGCAAATCCATATCCACTTCTTGTTATTGTTACCTTTGTTGGATTTTGTAATTTCTGTAAATTATCTGTGTCAATACTCATCACCCAACTTCTATTTATAATGGTGTTACAATAAATAAATAAATACATTGTTTGTCTAAAGAATTAACCCTAATCTAGGAAGTTGTAATATTACTAAGCAATCTAACAAGTTGTACAATTGAAGAAATATCTACAGATTTACTTAATTCTAACATACTAAAAAAGGAACTGATTTTAGTTATTTCAATGAATTACTTGTTTTGTTCATTCATCTTACTATATTTATGCAGAAAGTTGTAATAAAAAACAGATCACAATTGAAGCTAATTTTCAAAAGCATTCCCTATTCAATTGCTCTACTGCTATTAGGGTTGGGACTAGGTTTGGCTAAGCTAGACTTTGTAAGTGCCGAGAAAGTCTGACAAGGCCTAGTAGCCTATTTAAAAGCCTACTTTAAGATTAAGATGTTTTTGTGATAGCCTACACCGCTCAAGTGGTTGATGGGGTATACTTTTCGTAAATTGACTAACAAACTAATCGGTCGATGAGATTAAGTTCTATTTTGATATCTAACACAAACTTATAAAGAATCTAACTTTATACGCCATTCTATTTAAATTGCAGAACATGTTAGCAAATTCCTGATTTAACTTAAAATACAAACTTTAATATAATACTAATAATCATAATAATAGTAATAAAAATCTTAATTATATTTACTAAAGTAGGTCGACCTAAATAGCTTTTATGGATGACCTATAGCCTGACATTTTTAGCTAAATTGACATTAAAAAATTGTTTGCGTTGTCTATATAAAATGAGTGCGTGGTTTGACCTGAGCATGAAGTAAGCTTGGTCTTAGGCCCTATTGGCCGACCTAATCTATTTTTACTCCTATCTAACTGCTAGGCAAGCTACCTGTCGGCCATTGGATTAATCTCATGACCATAATATATGTTCTGGATTGGACCAAAGCCCATATCAAACTCCATCATAAAGGTCCAATTCCTAGATCCACTCAGGCTGGGGAATTCCTGCTAGAATCTCCACTCAGCAAACCTATAAGTAAGGACCAAATCACCATAGAGTTTTAGTACTTCTGGCCATCTCTGATCTCCCTTAGCTAGGACACTATCCCCTACAACTGTTGCACTGTGCATTGGCTGTAGGGGATCTAAATCCTTTTTAGTGGTGAGATTGTGGGGTAGGGAGAAGCCATAGATAGTTCATAACATCAAAATATTTTTCACATTAAATGAATTTGGCAAATGGATTATATAATGTCATAACATTTAATCAGGAATAATAACTAGTAATGGATGTATTGAATATAAATGTTTTTTATAAAATTGTTTTATATAGTCCAGTTAGGACTTGTTATTCCCTAACACTGTATATCAATGTATCGATCAGCACTGTGTTTCAACTTAGGACTAGTTAGGGACATGCGTACCTTTGTGATCAGTGTTCTTAACTAGAACTGAAAATAAGTATTCACCACTGCTTAAAATGTGAAGAACTTTAGTTGATAACAAGATGACACAACCAGTTCCATTATCATATAAGGTTTTGAATGCAAAGCAGCTGCAGTTACTCCAGCAAATAGCTTGACAATCACTTACGCCATAACTTGCATTTGTTATATCATTTACCATATTTTCATTACCGTAAACTTGCTTGCTTTCAAACTTATCACCAGGATTCCTGCAAGTTGGTATCTCTGCTTCATCCCACTTTTGGCACCCTTCATTTGTGTTATGTCCATAACACAAATCAGCCCTCGCTATGTCATCGCCTTCCCTGTTTATCAGTTGACCAGTTTCTAATAGAGTCCATACAGTAAGGTTATCATTTGGAGTTTCGTATGTGAAGTACTCTTCATCATTATTTGACACAATTGTGTACTTGAAATCTTCACCAGATATATACTCAAATGTACCGTTTTTCATCAGTTCTCCGCTTGTCCAAAAAACCTTTTCTTTACGCTTAATGACCAATTCTTTTCTTTTGGGTTCCCACTCAAGCCTGAATGGACCAGGAGCTAGGACAGACTCACTAAGTCTTGAAACCAGTGACCATTTTTCACCAGTTTTATGATTAACACCTAGTTTCATCCCAGGGAGCAAACTATCTGTTGGATGATCAAAACTTTGCCACAACACAGTCTTTGTTTGAATATCTTGCAACTTAAAGTTACCTGTATCCAACAAGGTGGCAACAATAGTACTATTGCTAAAAGGTTTAGTTGAATTGTAAAGGATTATTGGTTTCTTATTTCGATATTCAATTTTGAGTACACCAGAGTAGTCTAATGATAGAACTGCTGAATTTTCGTCATCAACAGGTTGTTTTCTATTAGCAATCCACACTATCCATCCCGTACTGGAAAATATTTTGAGATACCGAGTTTGGCCAAAATTCATGCAATATGTACCTTCTTTAGAACACAACATCGATGTCGTATTCAGTGTATCACCTGGCTTCATACTATCAATTTCTGCTTTCACATGGATACTAGTAGTACTCCACCAGACACACAAGATAAGAAGCAGAACTTGAAGTTTCCCTTTTTCAATGTAAACCATGTTTAAATCACAGAATTAATGCTTGATTGTGGGAAGATTAATCTGAAATTAAGTTTTGGATTAGTAAAGATGGCAATTGCATGTGGCAATGCAATGACCAATCTGTCATTAGGACAGAGGAATGTTCTTTCTTATAGACCACATGAGGGAGAGTTATGTTTGTTTCTTAGCTGACCATAAAATTCCATCTAATCAAAACTTATGATATAGAAAAGTATAGAAGGGTTAACCCAAAATTTTCTATGGTATAGAAAATTTTCTATCTTACCAATACTTTTCAACCTTTCTAGAAAGCCTTTTTCCAGATTTTCATTTTTAGCCGCGGTTTAACCGTGGCTAGCTGTTCACCGGAAATATTTTTATTAGTGTTCCGGTTTGCAGTTTTTACCGGAAAACTTAGGCAAAATGTTCCGAAAAAGTTCAATTCTATTTATTTGGAACTCATTTTTTAAATTTTCCAGTTTATAATTTTAATTAAATGTATGGGTGATGTCAAATGATAAAAAAGGTAAAATAGGAATATTGAGTTATTTGTAGGGGTGAAGGGTTAAATAAAATTCCTTCAAATAATACTCTGTCTTCTCCTCTATAGCAACCCATTAATTTTTTTTGAATTAGTATCATCCTCTTTTAGCCACACAACCGTGGATATTTCCAACGTGACTTCTTCGCCTTTCAAGTCTAACATCAAAAGTCTATCCGTCGCCTATTTAAACTTAAAAACAAGATACACGGAATGAGTTCGCAAGAAAAAAAAATACACTGACTAAAATAAAAAATTCGCGAACTTACATTGACGAAAATGATATTTAAACTTTAAAAAAATATGATTTTGTTTTGGGTCTTGCTAATCAGTGTTCCGCGGCACTTTTTAAGGATTCTATTTAAGGAAATAATTTATTTAAAAGGTTGAACATTTCAATTTTCAATGCGTTGACTTCACATATTTTCATAATTTTTTTTTATAAAACATTACTATTTAAAGGCTTAAAGAGTGCCTCAAATGCACTATTTAGCATTTGCCTTTTGATTTTAAAAAAGTTAAAGATTTTCTTTTAAAACATCAAAGCAGATGAGAGAAATAAAGAAAAATAATTTATCTATCTCTCAACTCTCACTTGTTCTTCGTCTCTCTCTTAAACAATTCTCTTTTGTTCACCGTCCATCGGACACCGGCGTCGTGTTTGTCGATCGTTCTCATCTCCGATTTGTTTTCTCTACAACTCTCTTGGTCTGTTTGGTTAGAGGAATGTAAAATGAGAGGAAAGGAAATTAACTTTGTCCCCTAATATCTAAATATCCTTTGTCTTAAAAAAAGTAAAATTAACTTCTTAAAAAAAATAAATTATTTCCTTAAAAAAAACTTAAACAAACTACCCTGTCCAGCAAATTAAAAAGTTAAATAAAAAAATTATGCAGAATTCTGATTATTTTTCGATCCCAGTAACTGCGATTGGGAGGAGGCGGAAACTACTTAACCAGATTAAATTGGTGGTGCAAACAAAAAAAATCTGCTGTGTTTGCGATTTCCAATTCGAAAAAACCCTCGGTTCCCGCTTCCGTCAAATTGTAATTCTAATGAGAAATGAGAAACAATCACACTTTTCCCAATGGAACACTCACACACAATTACGCTATCAGACCTTCTTCACTTCCCTCGTCCTCTAACCGCCTCCGCTTCTCTCCCTTTTCTATCCACACCCCCTCCACCTCATCAATCCACCCACCACCGCATCCTCACCACCCTCAACCGCCCTACCATCATCATCGGTACCCTAACCCTCCCCACCCACACATCTCCCTCCTCCTCCTCCTCCTCATCCTCCCATTTCCCTTGCTCCTGCTTCAAATTCTCCGACGGTTCCGCCACATTATGTTGCGACATTCTCTCCTTCCGTCTTGCCGCTGTCGGAAAACAAATCCACGTCACCGCCTGGAATTTCATCCCGTTCAAAAATCCTGGAACCAAAACCGGCTTATTGGAGATTATTAATTGGTGTTTTTCAAATCCCAATGATGAATCAAATTTTGCTGATTTACTTCCTGTTACGCCGAATTCTCCGGTAACTGGTTGCAATAATGGTGGTAAGTATTTCAGAGCTGTTCATGGAGTAGTCAAGTCAGTTGGTCCTATTTCAATTGTTCCGTGCGCCACGCCTGCGAATGGTAGTTACGATTTGAATTCGAGCTCTAAGGTGAATTTTTTAGGGTTTTTAGTAGAATTGTTGTGTTGTGAGTGTAGGTTATGTGGTTCTAGGGATTTAGTAAACAATTTAAAGAATGGTTCTTTTCAAATTGAGAATATCAATGGTCATTCTTTTACCAAAATGGAGATTTTGTATTTTTGTGGCAATGCATGTTCATTTCACCCTGTAATGTCAAAGTTGATCGGTAATCGTGTTGTGGTTTTGGGTTTGAAGAAGAAGTTAGTTTGTTTAACTAAAGACGAGTCTTGTTTGATGTATTTGACTTTGGACGAGATGGTTTTGCGTGTTTGTCCGCGTTTAGAGAAGTTGGTGACGAGCTTGAAGAGTGAAATTAAAGGGAAGGGCGAGCGTGGTTGTTATACTGGTGTAATTAGTGCTGTTCACATGAAAGGGATGGTTTTGGAGTTGGATAATGATGTGTGGCTTCTTTTAACTGATCAACTACATACTATGATACATGGTTTAAGAGTTGGCTCCATTGTAAGTGAAGTAAATTTGCTGTTTTATATACCTGAAATGTTCAATGACAAATTTCTTATGTGATTTTGTTTTATACTTTTGATGAAGTTTGAGACTTTTGAGCTTTATTGTTGTATTCTTGGCCATATTATGTAGATATCTGTGAGAAATGTCCATTTTGTGGATCCAAAGTTTTCGTGGACTAAAGTTGTTATTCTCGGGGCATGCGTCAAGACTAGCATTATCGTGGAATCCTTCTCCCCACTTGAAACTGTGTATGTGTTGTTACCAATGTTGTGTTGTGCTTACCTTTCTTTTTCTTTTCAAGTTTGCGTTGCATGAATGCTCAAAGCAGGCTGCATTTTGTTGTCTCGCGTGGAAAATGAAAAAAAAAATTGAAAAGAAATTTTATGCATATTATCATCCTTGATTTTTCCGCTGGGGAGGTTAGACCAATGCAACAACTGCATTTAACTGAAGTCATTCATGGTCATGTCCTGATTTCTCGTATGCCTTTCGGTTGATAATATTAATAATAGTTGTTCTCGAATAATTCCCCCTTATTAATAATAGTCTGGAGATAAATTCATAATTCAGTATAGTATTGCAGGTGTAATGTAGTTTTGCAGTCTACAAGTATGCTAGGAAAGTTCATTCAGTCATTACCATTTTCAGCAAGACTCTGGTATTACCTAGTTTGATTTCCTTTATTTGGAAGTTTTGAAGATTGCTGGAATGTTTATTATTCCTTTTTATTATTTTTGCTCAACAGGGTATTACTTCTTGTCTCAAGCTTACGTAAAAAGTTTGCCGATAGTGATTTCTTATCTGACAAGGAGATTTTGGGATCAAAACATGTAAGCTACATGACCATTTGGGTTCAGGGATTTCTTAGCTTTGGTGATGCTCTATGTTCTGTTTCAATTCTGATAAGCTGTTATTGCAAGGTTTTACCAGCAAGAAGGGCTAGCTCAGATGCATGCTAGTTCATTATTACCTACTTCAGTGTTTCAAATTCAGGTTGTTAATAAAATTAGAAGTTGGGAAAACTTTGTTGAAACCAAATTGGCTACATTAGTTTGGTTGTAACGGTTTCTTTTGGCAGCATGGAGCTTTCATGGGGCTGTGGAGACATGACTTTAATGGCTGCGGTAGAGAAATGCATTGCGGTTTTCTGAAATTGGTATAGTACTTATACTTATGGCAAATGCTAACGAGTGCCCCCGGGGCACTCTTTAAGACCTTAAATAGTAAGGTTTTTATAGAATTTTTACGGGAATGCGTAAAGTCAATGCATTGAAAATTGTAATGTTTAATATTTTGAATAAAAAATTTCTATAAATGGAATGCTTAAAGAGTGCCTCGGGGGCACTCGTTAGCAAGATCCTATACTTATTTATTTTAAATTTGCTTCTGGTACCTTGACATTATTGGGTCTGGAATACTCGGCAGAACATTTTCATTATTTCACCCCAAAAAGAAAAGGCAACTCAGTCATTGTCTTCTTCTGGCAGAAGGTATTATTTGTTACTAGACATTGAAGGATATACATGTATATTTATATTACTATATCTATGATGTTTTTGCAGGTAGTACCAATTTCTATCTTCATCCATCACTGTATAAACACATTACAAAGAGCGCTAAAGTCAGAAAGTCCCTGTAAATTATTTTCTATTGCCAATCATTTAAGTATTTTACCGCGTCCAGCCAAATATAATGGTAGATCAGGTAGAAGGATCATTTCAAGTGAAGATGTAGGTGTTGTTTTGCTTGGATATCTAAAGGTTATTAGTTTAGATTATCTCTTATCTCAATATTTGCAAGTAAGCTGCATCTTGCAATGGCTTTGCAATGGCTTTATTAGTTCTGTTCATTTCATAGTAATGTGTTACATAAATATTTTCTTTCATCTTTTAAAAATGGAGCAGCAAATTTTTTAAAAGATAAATCATTGGTTGGTACTATTTGCATATCTACTATTAGAGTCCTCATGATCTTGCTTTAAATATTCAGATTGATCCATTGACTAGAAGACTGCAGCTGGTTGATGCGACTGGTGGTATTGATGTTCTTATACCAGACCTTCCCTTGAATTGGAATTCCAATGACATATTTGAGGTCACATTTCTCTTTGCGTATGCATTACCTTCTTTTTTATCTTGTGAACCTTTATTGGTAATTTTTCATATATTGTTTAAGTCGCAGATGAATTTGGTAATTTTCTAGAATAGTTATAATATGTTTACAGAAGTTTGTATTTCAACTTCTATTATTTTGGATTTCCAGGTGACAAACTACGATGTTATTGTGGATGGTGTTGACGAACTTGTAGATCAGTTGGGATGTAGTGAATCATTATCGTGCAGAATGATCTTTAATTGTATTCAAGTGAGAAGAGAATTTAGCACATCGATTTCTGTTTACTGTCTTTGGAAGAATGTTAAATGCAGAAATTTTCCCCTTTACCCTTGTAACAATAGTAAGAATGAAACCAAGATACTTGAATCTGGATCCTACCATTTGCTTAGGGTATCTCATAAATTTCCTCCGCAAGAAAAGGTAAGTTCTAACTCTATTCAGTCAGAAGCTGCAATTGGTAATTGTTTTACTTTTACGATCTAAAATTGTTTTTTCATTTGATTAGTTGCATAGTAAAGCTAAAATAGAGAAGAGTTTCAGATGTAAGTTTTATAAAACCAGTTAAGAGAATTGGTATAAACTTATATTATATTATGCAATTGATAGTGTTAAATGTTAACCCTTTCAGAATAGATATCCTGGAAATTTTAGTTTATCAATAATATGTATTTTGGTGCTTTGTGTATAAAAATATTATTTGACCTAACTTAGTTATGTTGATTTCAATATCCACTTTTACATAGTTACATTTTCTCGACTGTTGAATTTTTAATTGTTGTTAGTCTACGGGCTTCACTTGAAGCATGGATGAAACAGATACTCAAACCTTATGCTGACATTATGATATATAACAAAATTAGAACTCCAGGGGTTTACTCCTACTTGCTGAGCACTTGGCATTTCATTAAAGAGGCTTTGATATTCTGCCAACAGTCAAGTCTCCTTAGTTTAAGCTATTGTATATGCCTTGGGATGATTTTTTATATCTAACAAGGCCCACATTCCTCAAATCCTTTACCTACCTCTTAATTCAATGAAACGTCATTGCGGGATTTTATCAATGTCTAGAGACACAAATAAATAAGCATAGCCAGTGGGAAGAGCTGTTTAATTGCTTCAAATCCTTTCAAAAACATGTTGATGCGGCCTCGCAAAGATTTAATAGTATAAAGAATGTGTTTGCTTTTGTTTCTCTAACTTTATTATGAATTGAATTAAAATGCCCATTTTAAAATGTTCCATGGCTAATTAGTATCAGCATGTTCTACTTTTCTTTTATACATGTAAAAAAATTGCATTGCTGACTGCTAATGCCCTTAGGTCACTTGTTGCAGCATTCTAATAATGTGAGATCCATCAAGTCGAGCACTTTTGTTGAAGCTATACTTTTGCCTTACATTTTATTGCTTGATGAGAAACCTGGAATATCGCATCCATGCGATGTTTATGGGGACAAGACAATAGAACTTTCAAAATATTGTTTCATTGGTAATAATGAAGATCAAGTTTCCCTTAAGAGGCAGAAACTCATTGAGAAATCAGTTAATACACCAAAGGATGAGTTTCACACTTCTATCTATCAGCTGAATGCTTGCTCTAATACTTTTAGGGAGAACACAAATTTTGATGATTTGAGTTATCCTGATATATCTTGTATGGTTACTTTTAGAGGCCTTAAAAAGGAGAACGTGGTTTGCCCAGCTCTGTTGCGCTCTACATCACTTATGAAAGATATGTGTTTTAATTCAAAACCCACTACAAGGAAAATTTTGCTTGAATTCTCATCTGATAGATTTTTAAAGTATCAGGTAATTTTTTTATTCTCTTTTAACTTGCTTACCTAGGTGCTCCCCCTTTGTGATGTCAATGTGAACCTGGGTATTAATTCCCTTTCTACTTTTCAGTTGTTGCAAATTGGAGGTTATTATGTCATAAAACATAATGCAAAAGATTGCTTCAGTACCGCAAATGATGCTGGATTTGGTAGTAGTGGTACTGCTAAATTTGTTATTGACTATGGAAAACATATCTGGAGCCTTGCACTTATTTGTGATGACGTTCTTTTCAATAATAAATCAGTATATGCATCTGTAGAAGGTTCTTCACCTCATGCCACTGATGGGGGTCTGCCCAAAGTTCAAATTGAACAGCAACTGCTGAGTTCCAATGATGATTCTTCGGGTTTCTGTTCAGATGTTTGTCTTTATCTACCTGCCAATCTTACAGGTCTCCTGGAAGATAAATTTGCAACATCAGAAAAGAACGCAAACATTTGTTCCAACATTGGGACTGCACTCGCTTGGCCTAATTTTTGTTCTGGGCCTCAGAGTTCAAACTGCTTGTTTCCCGAGGGCAAATTAATTTCTCTCAAGGGAAATGTAGTTGATATTCATGACCTCGCCTCTAGTTTGTGCAATTCATGCTCAAGTGAGTCAAGCCTTGATGTTCTTCAAATGAAAGGTCTTGTTGGGACTAGAGGAAGTTTTTGCATTCATGTTTCAGTGGATAATAATATTGTAAGTTGTAAATGCAACACCATCGTTTCAGTGAACCATATATTTTTATTCTATACTTTTTTTGCAACTTAATTATGCCATTTATTTCTTATTAGGTGAATATATATGGTTCTATAAGTAAAGATGCTTTTCCTACTGGTTTCGGACCTGGTGTAACTGCAACATTTCATCGAATCCTTGATGTAAGGTATGTATTGGATACCTTACCCACAAATAATTTCACTGCGCTGTTAAAGGGAATCATAATATTGGCAGTTGAGTTGAGAACTATTTGTAAGAGATTTCTCACTGATTACGATGTTGCGAGTACTTTTACATGCCAATCTGTTCTGTCATTAAAATTGTACCCTTTTATTTTCCCATGTGTATATGAAGGATTCATTCATCTTTCCAAAGGTACCATAAATTGTTTAATTTTTTCAACAAATTTGATTTCTGGTCTTTGATTCTGCAGGGCCCAAAAGTTCATGTTGCTGCCTGTGTCATTTATTGAAATAAATTCGATACAAGTATTTGATAAACAATGCAGTCACAGGTTGCCGTCCACTTTAAGGCCTCTAAAAGATGTATATAGTGAATGTCAGGATTCTTTCTCCTGTTTGATTTCCCAATTGCCTCAGTGCCCAAATCAAAAGCAAATAGTGCTTCGATGCAGGGTATATCTTTCTACATATTTGTGAATATTTATGCTCTTAAGTGTCAAAGTAAATTAATTTTTCCCGTTTGTGGTGAACAGGTTGTTGCCGTTATTGTTTTAGTTCTAGAGATGAAAACTACAAATTTATATGAAGAAACAAAAATTAATTCTAAGGGGATTCTTTTGGATATTCCACTTGCTTGTTTTGTGTTGGGTAAGTTATTTGCATTAATAATTAAATTATTTCAACATGTTACTAAAAGAAAGAGAGCTAACAGCGCTCGATCACTTTTTATATCCTGAATATGCATGTACTATAGGTCAATTGTGGTTTAACTTCTGAGATTTTGATATTGCCATGTGTTCAGTAGAGAAGACAATTAAAACACAAAACCAGCTTGTAGGGTGATAGATGTCCATTCTTTACAAGAAATATTTTATTGAAAGAATGATATCCTATTTATTATGTATGCTAATTCCTTCGAGGCTCGAACTAATCAACTAATTCCTCTTACTAAATTCCCCTTATCTTTTATCCTAACATCATATTTCATGCAGATGATGGGTCATCATCATGCTGTTGCTGGGCTAATGCTGAGAGGGCAGCAACCTTGTTGAGACTGCAAGAAGAAGCCACCACATCTTATCATCTTGGCAGAATATTGAAGAAGTACAAGAGAATTACTGTAAAAAACCGTGGATCGTTTATTGATTTTCCTTACCAAGATCTTGTTGTTTCTGTTGCTTCCGGTGATGCTCTTAACAGTTCTGACGAAAACATCATCAAGTACATAATCTTCAATGCATGTGTCGGAAGAACATGGGTATGTTTAACAAATACACATAGATGCAATAGTATTAGTTTATCATCTTTTAGAAAATAAAGTAGAAAGTTGAGACTAATTATATGTTGCCAATTAATATATATAACTTCAATCTTCACAAGCCAAATAAAGAAAAATCATTATTTGGCAATAAATAAGGAATATTTAATAATGTGATTTTGTATGACTTTCTATGATTTATTGCTTGCAGCTTGTTACCTTTATCTATAGGTTTTTATTTGCAAACAATCATACTATTTTCCTTATTGCATCTTCTCACTATGATTTTATTCGACTCCATAAAGGTTTGGCTAAATTAGGTTTTAAACTGATCTGCGCAGAATGTAGTGGCTAGTGTGATGGATTCAGAGGAAGTTACACAGTTGAAGAATGAATACCTCACACAGATGGTGAATATGCAACCCATGCAGAACATATGGGCTAAAGAAGTCACTTGCTCACTTGCTCGGACTGAGGCAAGAAACATGATTCAGGAGCTTACGAAAAGTTAGTGCTTATATGATCAAATTGTGAGGTACTATATCAGATTTTACATGCATTACTTGTGAGTTGTGAATAAATTACATAGCAATTTATATCTGGAAAAAATATCAAAAGCAGTATCCTATAAATGAGTCACTAAGGTGTTGTATATGAAATTCTGATTATATTGTGCCAATATTTTATGAATTCGGATGCAAATATAACTAACATTTCTAATTAATATGTACAAATCACAAGGAATACATGGGCTATTATTTTTTTGTGAAGTATATTTTGTCCTTATAACTATTGATTTTTTTTTTTACTTTGGTCTCTAAAAAATTCTTTGATTTTATTCCTTCAAAATTTAAAAGTACCGTACTGTTTTTTTTTTTGGTTTTAGAAGAAGTGGTAATCAGTACCGTACTGTTTTTAGTTCTAATAAAACGAACCAATTTTAGTTTATTTCTGTAAAATTATTTTATTTGTATATTGTAAAATAAATACTTGTTCTTTTGACCATATACAATACACATCCACATAAATCGCAATGAAAAAAGTTGTACTATGAAATTGGATTTTGTTCCCAATTTCAAATGGTTAGAAAATTTTCCACAGATTTACTATTTTGTTATGACGCGTCATTTTTCATTGATGATGTGAAATTACATCTGATTATGTGACATTGTTAATTGGATTTCCCAAAATAACTGCGTGATGCAGTTGTGTTATGGTTCTTGGCCGTCCGATTTAAATCGACAGTTGAAATTATTTTATGGTATGATTTGACTATGCAATTTAGACTATTTGATTTTAAATCAATGGTTGATATTCATTACCATAGACTATCATGATCCGTTAATTTGGACTAGAAAGTAGAAACTCTATTACGATATTATTTTTTTAACTATCCAGTGCACATCTTATTTGGACATATACCGATACACTATCTTAAACCATCATTGTTAATTTATTTATTTTTGTCAAGTAGTCTAGTGGTTAGAAATTCTACTCTTACGGTGGATAAGTGAGATGACCGGGGTTCGAACTCTGAATCCCTGCATATATAATATATTGTCCTACTAACTGATGCTCACGGAACATCATTGTTAATTTCTTAATAGAGATCAAAAAGATGATTTTAAAAAATAGGAGAATAAAAATTCAAAAATATATAAATAGGGGACAAAAATGCATTTAATTCTAAAATTAAATAAAAATTAGTACTCATAAATAATAACGTCCTCATCAGATTCAAAAGGCTTATTATAGCTACAATCATAGGCATTAAGAGCATAATTATTTGAATTCAATTCGGAACTACTCCCTCCATCTTGATTTATAAGCAACTTTTGCTAGTTTTACGCTTATTATATTAAGGAATTCTGGTTTTAAATAAAAAACTAGTATGTTAGCCCGTGCCGTGCACGGGATTATTTTCTTTTTAAATATTATTTATATGTTTATTTTGATATATTATTTGAATATTTTGGTTTAAAATTCTAAGGTAAAATTGAGATAGGTTTTGCATGATATAGATTTAACGATGTTACAGAATAAAGCGAGATTAAGAGTTTACTTCGCTTCCCATTTTACACTATTATGAGATAGATTATTTATCTCATCTTCATCCCCGAAACTATATAGTGATCCTATAAATATAAAATAATTATAAATTTCATTTTCAAAGGAAAATATGCTTTATTTTTCATGACCTTAAGATTTTTTGGGACCGTACCGATAAAATTAAAATATACCATGATTTTTTTTTTCATCTCGTGCCGACTAAATTTACATTAGATTCATTGTCAAACACGGGATAATTTTTATTTTTTTCAATAATATTTATTTCCATATGTTATTTTTCGTTTGAAGGTTGCCTATTTTTTTTCTTCATTTTATATTATTTAGAATGTTATCTACGTTTTTTCAACTGTCTATGAGATTGATTTCTTTTAATTTATTTGAGTATGCAAATACAATATATCTTTAACACGGGACTTTGTAGGACTTCATTAACAAAAAATAATTGTAAATTTATACTAATTTTTAAATGAATAGTAACATACTTTGACCTTGTTTCTATTCTCAAAAAATTTCTTTTCACCGTTCCACAAAGAAGCAATCTTCACGCGTGAGCGTCAAATGGAAAAACCTATGTGTGAATCTCTCCACTCACCTTAATAAATTAAGGTTCTTAAAAAAGTTCGAACGAAGGTTATAGAATGTTTAAAACGTTTTAACGAAGGTTATGGAAAGTTTAATATAGTATACATTACAAAAAATCAAAATTATATTAATTTATATTAGATTTTCCATACATTTCATCAGCCATATGTAATCTAATAAAAGTACGATGGACACATAATATGAAAAAAAAAACCCCCCAGTCGAAATTCAAATTTTAATTAGTCGATGTGTATTTTTAATAGTGGGGTGAGAAATGTTACCAGTTTCCTATTATATTATACCACTGAGAGATTTTCTCTCTCTCTCTCTCCCGTCTCCGTCGCAATACTCTATAGGAGCTCCATCAACAATAAAATAGCTGCTAATTCTAGTTTTTTTTTAATGAATATCAATAAAATTCTCGTGTTAAATTATCGCATCTTCTACATACACTTCATGGAGGATCACTTTTTATCATGCTAAATATTAACTCCTGCAGTCGGAATTCAAAATTTAATTAGTCAATGTGTATTTTTAATAGTCGGGTGGAAAATGCTCCCCGTTTTCTATTTTACACCACTAAGAGATTTCTCTCTCTCTCTCTCTCTCTCTCTCTCTCTATTTTTATCTCTCTTCCGTCTCCATTATATGATTCTAAAGAGGCTTCATCAACAAAAAATAGTTGTTAATTCTATATTTTTTTTAATGAATATCAATGAAATTTTCGTTCTTAGTTCTCACTATGATCTACATACACTTTTTATCAATTAAATTTCCGTGCTTAGTTTTCACTATGATCTACGTTTCTTCGTGCTAGATAAAATTTTGAATAAGTTTTCCCTATGATAAATTATGAATATGAAAATAAGAATAATTCTCGCAGTTGGAATTCAAATTTTAATTCGTCAATGTGTATTTTTAATAGTGGGTGAGAATAGGGATGGCAACAATATTCATTCCCGCAGATATATGCGGATAAAATCCGCCATGGACACGGAGCGGATAACTTAATAGATATCCACAGATAAAATAAATGGATATTTCAATTATCCGTATTTAATGGATACTATCCACGCCCGCGGATATCCATACCCTCTAAAAAAATTAGTAAAGTTACTTAAATATCTCTACTTACATATAAATTATAGTATTTTTATATTTTATCTTTTGCAGTCTGGCTATTTTATATAAATTCTAGCTTTGTTTGGCTCTTTTGCAGTTCAGTGAAATGATTTTTGTTTGTAGATTTGGTGTTTTCATTAAAAATAGAGAGAAAAATTTATTAGTATTTTTAAAAAACTAATTTTTTTTCAATAATTAGGTTTTTTTAATAAAAAAATACCATCTATGGATATCTGTTAATATCCGTGGATATTTCAATATTCATAGATTACTCGCTTAGCGGATATTCACATGGATATGGAGCGGACACGGATATCATATATGTATGACGGAGCAGATACCGATATCACGCTATCCGCGTCCATGAATATCCATTGACATCCCTAGGTGGGAAGTACTTGTCTTTTCTCATTCTTCAACACTGAAAGTTTTCTCTCTCTCTCTCTCTCTCTCTCTCTCTCTCTCTCTCTCTCTCTCTCCCTTTCAAAATTTTCTATTTTATTTTTGTCTCTAATGAACATAATTTTTTCTTCAAAATAAAATAAAATGTTTTAACGTAAAAAAGGTTTACATATATGTCATAAGCTATTTTTTGGGTTCAAAACTTCAATTCTTCGAGTGATCTTATCCACGAAAAAAATAGTGTACTTTCTTATTTCAATTTGATTCAAAGTAATCTAAATATAAATGTTCCTTCATTTTACAAAATTAAAATATTAAAGATGTACTAAGATAGCGTCGCACAAGTGGTAAATACTTGGTCCCCTTAACCATTTGGTCTTGAGATCGATCATGACTGGTGCATATGGAGAATTATTTCTTAGGAGAGGTCAATCCTTTAAATAGATCTCAGTTAGATCGAGGGGGATTAGTCTCTGCAGTTGCGCACGGATGATACCTTTGTTTTAAAAGTAAAAATAAAAAATGTGTGTGTATATATATAATATTTTAGAGATTTTATAAAAAAAAAAAAAATTCTGAGAGTTTCTAAAACAAAAAGAGTTTCTAAAAAAAAGATAGTATATAATATTTGAGAGTTTTCACAAAAAGAAAAAAAAATATTGAGAGTTTAAAAAAAAAATATTTGTAAAAGTTTCAACAAAAAGAAAAAATAAAAAAATAATATTTGAGAGAGTTTTTATAAAAAAAAATATTATAAAAATTCAATTATTGTTGTCAATGGGATTCGAACAACATACATTTGTTGGTAATTATAAGGTAACTTTCTCTACAAAAAGAAAGGTAGTTTACCTTAAAATATTATAAAAATTCAATTATTGTTGCCAGTGGGATTCGAACAACATACATTAAGCTAAAAACGCTGAATGACACCTAAGCAAGAGAAACTCTAATTGAATGCCACGTAAGCAATTATTATTGAGAATGCACGAGAAAGTTCCGTGAGAATCTCGTAATGTATATAATAGAGATAAGTGGGATGGACTATAATACTCCCAATTACTATTCACTTGTTGTAATAATTGTGCATATTCTTTATATTTTCAAAACCAATTAAATGACTCACGTTGTCACTACCCAGAGACTATTTAACTTTCTTTCTTCATAACTTTACATATTCCTTTTGTAAAAAAAATTACATATTCCTCACATAAACAAAAATTTATAGTAATGAGAAATAAAAGAAAATGAAAAAAAAAATTGAATCACCTGAGTTATTTTAATTAGTCCGTTTTTTTGTATTGGTGAAAAAATTTAATAATTGAACCAATATTAATATGGTTAGTTAATTTTATTTTCACAACGGTTAGTAATTAAGTCCAAACTAGTTAGAAGTTTGTCAAAAAAAAGTTCAAACTAGTATAAACAATGAAAAATAAAGAGAGAATAAAATTGGTTTGCGTGTACTAATAGTAATAAGTAATAACAACTTGAAGAAAATGAGTATTCTGTGGATTACATGAATGAAGAACTTTTAACTATCGGTGGTAAACCCATGAGAGAGAATACTCATTTTCTTCATTCATGTAATCCACGGAACAATTTTATTCATGTAATCCACCAATGAGTATTCTGTGTATCCACCGATAGTAAAAAATTCTTCATTCATGAAAATTGTTTTGTGAATAAAATTCCAAGGAGAAACCCATGAGAGAGAATAAAATTGTTTCATAATGTTCATGGATTACATGAATGAAGAACTTGTGAGACTTTACTTTCAAAGTGAAGCGCAAGAAGTTGCGAGCTCCAGAAGGACAAGATGCCAAAAAAGTAATTTTAAGAGGAATCACAGAGGGGCATGAGCGCTTATTCAATGATTATTTTTCGAAACTCCAACATACATAGATGAGCAGTTTCATTAAAGGTATAAAATGCATAAACATGTCTTCTTTCATATCGTTGAAGACATTGAACGATATGAGCCGATTCACACCTGATATGAATTGATTCATGAGTCTTTTCTTAGACTTGAGGCTTATATTACTTGACTATTCCACCTTCTTATCCTCACTCACTAAAATCAAGTTATAATCACCTTTAGAGGCCAAAGCTAACATAATTAGAGTTTACTTAGATTCAAGGTCACTCCACTACCTCTTGTTCTATACTTGTTCTTGATAGCCTTAATTCTTAAAACAAATAACCTAATTTTCTAATTGATTCACCTAATTGGAACAATAGGATTACTTCTGATCTTGCAAAAGAAAGAAATTGAATGATTTCCAGAGGTCTAATTATATGAATATTAATAGCACAAGATCAACCAAAATAAATTCATATAACGACAGATTTGTGAATAACGCAAAAAGGGAAAGAGAGAAAAATTAAATCAAGAGAGCTAGAGAATGATTCAGCATATTAATACTTGATTCTTTAACTACAAATAACAAGATCCATACAAACCCGTATACACCCTCCGGGCACTATTATAAGCAAATTTGACTTTTTTGGTACATTGAAAAAGTGATGTATTTGGTTCATAATATGGACCAAATACATCACTTTTTCAATATATCAAAAAAGTCAATTTGCTTATAATAGTGACCGGAGGGAGTATTATTTAGCTCTCTAAGACCATGATCGATGCATAAGCTCATATTCATTTAATCAAACATATAATAAGCCTGATTACCAACACCATTACATTTTTTGAAAGTCAAGGGGCTACTACACAATAAAATGTCATCCAACAGCTAGTACATTAGTCATATGATAAATTTTCATGTACTGAAAAGGATAATTAGTGGCTACACAAGTAGTACTCAAAATGCCTACTATATTACAACCCAAACTACTAAAACAAACAACTCGTAACCATAATAGTTGCATCATACCGAAGTCACAAAATAATGGCCACCACTTAAAATATGTGCCTACCAAAATGAAGGAACTCTTGACTTAATCCACAATTATCATGAAATATCTATTCTGAAACCTGTGAATATGAAGAGATAAAACGTAAGGTAAAAGGGTCAGTCACATAGAATCAGAGTGAACATAAATACAAGCAAATAGAAGAGAAACAATGATTGTGCGGATATTTACAAATGAAAGTAAATTATATGAGATTGAGACGGAAACAAACAAAACTAACTTCATAAACGTAGTGTTTTCTTTCTCTTAGAACTAATCTGTAAACTTGATAGCGCTATAAAATCAAGTACCATGCCACATTACCTCATTGGTGGGGTAAACAGTTCCTTTTTCCTCCCCTGCTCTTTTTAGGGGTTATGTATTAAGGTATATTACTCATGAGTAGTGTTCACCATAAAACTAGGAGCACGTAGGCCGCATTAATATGAACTAACATAAACCCCACCCCCAAGTTCCCTATACTATTTTTCATGAGTCATGGAGTTTTACCTCGGAACCAAAACTTCAAGAGTCGGTAAGATGAAAATTAGACGAAATAAGGTGGAAAAATATGAAAGGGAGTGGGGAAAATAAGGGAAGGAGCTTATGGGAGGGAGTGGTTTTTGTGTTATGGGAAAACAAAAAGATGGGTAAGCTGTGTAGTCTGTTAAAGAATGCACTTTGAGACACATTTGTGTCTCCTAGAGACCCGTCGTCTGTGTAAAGCTTCAACTTTCTTCTAATAGATTTTATTCTTTTTCAAACTGGTTTACAATTCTATTGCCCATTTCTTATAATAGCCAAAAGACACAAGATTATCATAATATATAAGCATTTTGTGACTATAAAAATATAGCTATCAACACATATATACAGTAAATCTAAATGAGGATTAGGCTTGTAAACTCTAGATACTGAAGAGTAACTACAATAACTCTTTCACTTCCATATCTCCTGTGTTGTCTCCTCTACCCTCCTCCATTAAGTGACGGTCACTGATTGAAAATCTGTGAATAAATTGCCCCTGATGAGCTCAAATGTTGCAATGGGGAAAATTGTTCTTGGAATTGTTCAACGCATCTACTATCGACATTGACCACAGTTTATATGTAATAATATAACATACATAATACTAAGAAAGAGGCAAGTGAAATAATATCATCATAGAAATAACAGTTAAAGAAGAAATTTAACATAAGAAAGAGGCAGTTTATATTATAATGTTCATAGAGGGCTTATAAATGCACTTCATGAAGCTAAGATTATATTATCAAAGTAGGAATAGGTTGACCACATTTAGTCTCAATGAACCATAATTAAGTGTTGATCTCATTATTGAAAACATATGCCAATTTGTTGAACAAGAACAATCTATCAACAATTCTGATTAAAAATAGAGGCTAGTTAAGTATGCTATAGCTTATGTAAAGATTTCCGAGACATATCGATATGATTCCTTGGAGACTTGTGGAATTTGACACCTTTATTTGACTATCACTCGCACTAAAGTGCAATGAACTCTTTAGTGACTAAACTACCATTACATCAATACATTTGATTACATAGATTGCTATGGATGAGTGTCTTGAAAATTTAATGCAATGTGATCTTTGATTCATGTCTATTTTCAATTGGTCCAATTACAATTTTTTGTGAAATCAAACTGAAGTTCCATAAGTGCAAAATAATAATTGCAGACAATCCAAAACGATTATATCAATAATAACCTTAAGAATCATAGAATCAAAATCACTAGCTGATGCTTCCTAGTATAAACTATTAAACTACCCAAACTTTTTAATGCATGCTCCTAAATGGATCTTTCTCTACCTAATCAACCATAGCAAAATGTGTTTCATTTGCTAAAAACTTGAGTTTTGAGGTCATATAGCATGTTTGGAACTACATCACATATCCTCTAATCGTGCGGTAGAAATGACGCTTTGTAGCTTTACAATAAATGTGCGTTTAATTGGTTTTGAACGCGGAAACAAACGCACATACTTCCTCTGGTTTTAGATATAAGCAAACAATTGTTTTCCAGATTAATTGAATAATTATTGAATATGGGCTAAACCCTCGTTGAATCATTGATGAATCTCGTTTATAATGTAGACCAGATTCATTAAATATTCAATGAATATGAAAAGCAGTTTTTTGCTTATATTTGAAACCAGACAGAGTATATATTATCACAATTTCATACCGATCGGAATAAGACTCTTACTTTTATTAAAAAAAATAAGGATAAGGCTCTGTTTGGTAAGAAATACTAGCAGATAGCTGATAAGCTAGCTTATAGCGGGTGAGCTTATAGAGAATAGCTTATAAGCTAGCTTTTAGCTTATTGCGAATAAGCTAGCTGATTGAATTTGTAGTGTTTGATAAAATTAGTGGTTGAACCAGCTTATAAGTATGAAATAACATAAAAAAGATATGTTTAATTAATATTTAATTTTTTCAAGTAAAATGGCAGGGGTAAAATTAGAAGAAAAAATATAAGTTATAAGCGGTAAGTTCCTAAGTTACTTGAAATAGTGTTTTAAAAATAAGCTATAAACTAGTAAAATAAGCTATAAGATATTTTTGAAAAATGTTTGCCAAACAGGTATTTTTTGGTTATATGAGCTTATAAACTATAAGCTATACCAAACGCCTTAACTTATTCAAAAGCTATTCTTGTCTATTAACACACAACCTATTATATTGTAAAGCTAAAAGCAATGCAAGGGATAAAAATAAAATGACCTTTTTAATTATGCTGCTACTGATTCACTTGATTAGTTTGAAGTTTGAACAATGATTCAACAAAAGAAGGATCAAGTAGTTCGCATGCTCGTTCCATGAAAACTTCAACCTTCTGAAGGGCATCCCTTCTGGAACCATCAGGAGTCAACCTATCCCTAGCCCGCAAATCGAGAAGAGAAGCTTCAAAATCACTTTTCCATTGTTTCAATTCATCAGAAAACAAAAGACTTCCTTTCCTCGAAGAAGAAGGTTCCATTGCATGAACCCTAACCAACCATATCTTCTCAACAGCTTTGAAGTAGTTAGGGTTTGTTGATGATACTGAAAGATATTTGATTGTACATTCTACTGCTATGGCGCAATAAGCGGATCTTGCAGCGTCGGTTATTCCGTTTAGAGAGTAATTATCATATAAGAGGATTTCGTCTTCGAGTGCTTCGAGAGCTTCCAGCATCCATTCTGTGATGTTGGCTTTACACAAATTGTCTTCAATGGCTCTAAGCAGGGAAATTACTTTCTTGATTCGAGGTTCGAAACACGAAACTGGGTTTCTACAGATCATGTTCTTCACGTTGATTTTGAGTGAGACAAAAATATATGTAGCTTGGTTTGGTTCAGTTTATTTTTAAGAAATCATCCAAATCGAACCATTATTGGTTATGGCTGATTCGATTTGTGCAGTTTATTGCGATATAAAAATAGACAATATTACCGACTTGTTAGAAAATAAACATATAAAATTTTAATTTATTTTATTGTTTACGTGACGTAATATGCATATACAGAAATTGTATATACATAAGAACTTATTTTTAATACAAACAGTATAATTATGGATTACGTGAAATGATATATTATGATTTATGACAGCCTAGTGTTTTATGAACTCAATTTGGATTGGACTTGCAAAAGTTGGACTAGGTAATAGATAGATTGCTACTAGTTGATGGAGTTAAGTTAATTATTGTGGTTTGAATTGGTTTGGTTCGATTTTCTGAAATGGTCAAACCAAACCGCGTGGTTTAGTAAATTTAATTCATAAAATTACTATTAATTGACATATTGATTATATATTTGCAATTTCGATAATCGACGCATTCAAGGACTAATATGATACTAAATTACTTTCCCTGAAAAAATTGACAGTAAATTACTCTTTGAGGAAATAAAATGGTGATTTGCCGAAAAAATTTGACACTATTTGACAATTTCTTATAAAGTCGGATTTTTCAATCTGAAAATTTATGAATTCTTTGAAGTAAAAACTAATGTGTGTTAGTCATAATAAAGAAGAGTTTGAATTGTGACACATGTTAAATTTGTTTCTCAACTTCCCAAAAAAAAAATGAATCAATTTTGATAGATGTGATACTTAAAGTATGAGGCAAAAAAGTATTTGTTGGGTGTGTATGAATAAATGAATCAAAAGAAAATAAGAGAGAATGGATAAAAGATTGAGATACACAACAACTTATATTGAGATACACAACAAAACAACTTATATTGATTCACCCAAGGTGGTTACTCCAACCCTCACAATATTGTGAGAGTTCGCTATTGTTTGGCAGGCATAACCTCCCAAATTATGTACAATTCTTTCTGACCTAGATAGATTACAATGTGTCTGCGATACCTTCTAAAATTATGTACACAAACTCAATCTAACTAGACAACCTATTAATCATTCCTTAAGCCCAAAGAAGAGAAGTAGTTGCTTCTGAAGTCTAATATGGATATAGCTTATTTCACATTCACTTAATAAATAAGGGATATTGAACCCTAATGGGTGAAGAGATGTTGATATCACAAAACTTCTTGTATACAAGTGCAGTACAGCTGCTTCAGTTCTTCAATTTGTATTCTGGTTGCTTCTGCTCTTTCATAGATGAGAAACAATATTCAATCTCTTGAGGATTTTAGTGTAAAATAGTGTTTACTATATGTAAAGCTAGCGAATTTCGGTTTACCTCCATGTAATATATATTTTTTCGATTACTCTTACTCCCATGTAATGTCAAGATTTTGTCCTTTTAGCCATTCATTGAATATATTGGCTTAATATTCCGTTCTTTTGCCCCATATAATGTTAGCGAAATTTTATTTACCATTCTCACTAAGCATGATAGGTCATCATTTACGAAGAATCTTATGCCAGCAACATATTCAATGAGAGATTAAAAGGACCAAATCTTGACATTACAGGGGAATAATCGAAAAAAATATAACATGAGATAATAAAAAATTCACTCACATTTACAAGGGGTAAACATTACTTAACACTTAATTTTATCTCTTTCTAATATATTTTTTTCTACACATTTCTTTTGACAATGAACCCAAATCATCATAGTTCTTGATCCAATTTTATGCAAAATGCTGGCAATCCTCCATGTATCCCAAATCAACAAAACAACTCTTACTTTGTAAATCCATGCAATAACCTAAGATTTTAAAATTCTAATTTTATTCCAAATCCACAAAATAACCCACACTTTGAAAATTACCAATATCATACATCAACTTACTCATAGCAATATTAACAATTTTCATCACAATCAACTAATTCTGTTATGTCTCATGAATGAAGTGCATATGGGTACAAGAGACATGCAATCAAATGATCAATAGCACGAAACACCACAATTTTGCACTCAAGGTGACTTAGAAACTTTTGACCTTGGAGATGATATCGGAACCACATCGATTGTTAATACGCCGAAAACAATATTTCAACCTAGGGAAGATGAACTTCTTATTCAATCATGGCTAACATTTCAAAGGATCCAATCGTTGGGTTGGAGATGTCAATTTCATCTGTAAATGGAGATCCCCGCAGAGATTGCCCTATTTGAGGACCCGAAGATGGAGAATTTTTCCCCATGGAGATGGGATGGAGGAGAAAGTCCCCCCAAAAGAGGTTTGGAGATGGGACGAAATTTCATCCCCCGCCCCGCGGAGACTACATCCCCAAAAACTTTATTAACATTTATAAATGTATATTTAACTACCTTATAAATTATTTTAAATTATATTTTCACACAATATGTTTGTACATTTGTTTATATATGATATTTATTACTATCACAAACTCACAATAATATTTTACTTTTTTATTGTTTTATAATTAAATTTTACTACTTTTTTTTACAACTAGTTTAGTTGAAAATAATAAAAATTTGATACTTTGTTTTTTTGTTTTAAAGTTGATGGATCTCTGCGGGAACTGTAGGGATCCGCATGGATGGAGAAACAATACTCTCCGAAGTCGAGAATGGGAACTGGGAACATTTTAAATGGTGGGGCGAAGATGGGTAAAGTAGCTTCCGCTCAATCACTGCCCCATTGTTAATACGCCGAAAACAATATTTCAACCTAGGGAAGATGAACTTCTTATTCAATCATGGCTCAACATTTCAAAGGATCCAATCTTTGGGTTGGAGATGTCAATTTCATCTGTAAATGGAGATCCCCGCAGAGATTGCCCTATTTGAGGACCCGAAGATGGAAAATTTTTCCCCATGGAGATGGGATGGAGGAGAAAGTCCCCCCGAAAGAGGTTTGGAGATGGGACGGAATTTCATCCCCCGCCCCGCGGAGACTCCATCCCCAAAAACTTTATTAAATTAACATTTATAAATGTATATTTAAGTACTTTATAAATTATTTTAAATTATATTTTCACACAATATGTTTATACATTTGTTTAAATATGATATTTATTACTGTCACAAACTCACAATAATATTTTAATTTTTTATTGTTTTATAATTAAATTTTACTACTTTTTTTACAACTAGTTTAGTTGAAAATAATAAAAATTTGATACTTTTTTTTAATTTTAAAGTTGATGGATCTCTGCGGGAACTGTAGGGATCCGCAAGGATGGAGAAACAATACTCTCCGAAGTCGAGAATGGGAACTGGGAACATTTTAAATGGTGGGGCGAAGAATGGTAAAGTAGCTTCCGCTCAATCACTGCTCCATTGACATCCCTAGTTAGGGTTGATATAAAAGGAGACAATTTTTTAAAGAGGATTGGTGAAGCTTCTAACAAGCATCGCGACAAGAATTTTCAAGAGAATAAACCACTGACATTAAAAGGTCGAGGGAACAAAAAGAATAATCCCTTATCGATTTGGCACGCATTCTTTAGGGTGGTTGGTTCAAATAACAATATCAATGTGCTAAATCAATCCAATGTATTCAACGATGTTCAAATAGGGCGAGCTCTTGAGGTCCATTTTACAGTCAATTGCACTTAATACAACATGAGTTATTATCTATCGGACGACATTTATCCTGAATGGGATACATTTATGAAAAGCATCCCAATGCTACAAGGAGATAAAAGAAATTATTTGCCCAACATTAGGAAGGCGCAAGAAAGGATATTGATTCTAATATTGATTTTGAAGAATTTCTACGCAGAAATTTAATGTCCGTGATAAGAAAAATTCATCGACACCTTCGACAAGACTATAGATGTGGATGTGGATGCTCTTATAGTCTCTATGGGATAATTACTACTTTGTCTTTCTCATCTTCTATGTCTATTGCACTCATAGTTCTAAATCCTACAATTCCTCTTATTCCTAATATTCAATTTACAATTCCAACAATTTTTCATACTAGAAATAATTAGGCGGGCTGTCGCAAACACACACACATATAAATATTCAATAAAAAAAATTATATTACATTGCCAACATGAAATCATAGCAACTAAAAAACAAAATCATTTCAAGATACAGAAAAAATTGATGAAAATAACGTACCAGGGCAAGGAGGCCCTGTACAAAACATAGTAATTTTATTGTATTAACTGAAAACATGAGAGCCAGATACAACGACAAACAAACATATATAGACAATAATGATGCTAGCAACACTATTTTGGTTGCTCTAAAACAAGCAAATAAGGGATCAACTCAAATGACAACCAGAGCCAAGAGCTAATAATATACATGGTAACAATAAGACTTCCATTCCAATAACAAATAAGAACAGTCAACTACAGACCATTCATGTGTCTAAGGACAAAGAGATCACTCCAAAAATTTACAAGGCAAGTCTGTTAACATAGGTTTGATTATCAATCTTATCTCCACCTTCCTTTTCACATGCACAGCAAGAATCAAAAAGAGTTCCAGCAATAAAAATGATTTCTTTGGGAATATTGAAAGAAAAAAAAAAAGATAAGAATAAAAATAGCTGGTGATTGAATCATAACATATCAAATCTGATTAGAAATAGAATTAATCTTAATGCACATCATTACAACTCTACCATTCATCCCCAAAGGGATATATTTTCTGCAAATACTACGGTGGATCACTTCCACTATGGACTAGTGCTTGAAATCCACACAATTCTGACGACGACAGGCGTTGTCTATCAAAAGTAGAAGTTTACATGTCTTAGAGTGTGACATAATCAGTGTTGATTGGACAAAAACATGAGAAAACAAATGCGTCTCAAAACTCAAACTATAATGGGTTTTCCTAGTTTTTATCGAATAGACACTGGTCATTGTCTCAACCATAAAAACAAGGAGGAGCGTGAGTTTCTATTTTTGAGCAGTGTCGTTGATCGTCATTAGAGTTTAGGGTGATTATTAAGTACTGGTTCACCGTATACCACCTATCAAGGTGGTTCTCTAAAGAACCCACGATAGTTTCTCCCTTTAACTCTATTATTTTTATTTAATATTTTTGTTTTCATACATTTCAACCCATCACCACATAAATAACATTCAAAGATCCATTCAGCTTGCTATTAAATACCTCACCCATTCAACAAAGAATTACCAATATATTGAACCAAAAAATAATGACAAACCAACAAGGGAAATATTGTATTATAAACAACTCTGAAGGTTCAAAAGAATCAAGCATGGAAGTGAATAATTGTAGTCTCAAGATGAAAATTCATTCATGTAAGGCTCAAATCTAACCTAGTTCTAGAACACATCAACCGATAAAGAATATCACCCCCCAAGAAACAAATTATTAATCTCAAAATGAAAATCTATTCAAATAAGGCTCAAATCTAAATTTCTAGAGCTAAGTTGTTATGAAAAACAAATGGAAGCAAACAGGGCTAAATTTCAACTAGGATCACATCCTGCAATATCCAACTACAAAGATACCGCTTATCAAGACAATCACCCATAAGCAATGAAGTACCCTTCTAGTTTTCTAAAGATCTTAATATCAGCTTAATAGTCATTCCAAAAATTAAGTCATATCTTTTACCTAATTACTCACATTTCCCAATAGTAGTGCAAATAAACTGAATTGGCAAATTTTGATTTAATTGGTACGCCACCTACATTTTTAAACCAAACATTGTCCTCAATGTTAACAAGTAGCAAAAACTAGAACCGTCATCTAAAAGAAAATGAACGACACTTCCCTGAGATCCACACAAACTAAAAAAACAATGAATTACTGAGTTGGAGGTTGGGGGATTTGACCATCCATAATGCGGAAGAGCTCATCAAAGCGCTGGTGGACGGCAGTCTCAATACGCTCTTGGCTTGCTTCAATACGTTGCTGGCTTGCCTCAATACGCTGCTGGCGCGCCTCAATACGGTCCAAACGTGCTACTATGTCAACCAAATCAGGAGGAGGCGCGGGAACATTAACAGCAGGGGCTGGAGCTCGGAAAGTACTGACCTTATTAGTTGGGCGCTGTCTTTTGGTGCCCATTGTACCTAAAAAAGAAGGACCATATATCAACTCAACACATTAAAATAGGATTTTCAAAACATATGACCAATAAGCAACAAGAATCAAAGTTAGAAAAACAAAGCACAAATGGGTATAATAAACAAATCCTGTATACCATCTTCCAATGGGACCGCAAAATTCAACACAGAATAATGCACAAAACAGGAAAATGGGACTGCAAAATTCAAAACAGGCATCACAGTCACATTCTATTAATGCTATTCAGAGAGCTCACAAATCAGACACAAGTTCACAACAATGTTGTCAACAGAGGATGGCGCGGAAGGCCAAAAATTCACCATGTAAACACACTATTGCGGTCTATGGGGCCGCTGTGGCGGGCATTCCTTCACAAATTTCCTATTGTGGTTGTCCAAAAGTCAGCCACGCCATTCCACCATGACTGCCACTTAACAACACTGGTTCACAAATGTCGTAAAGCCCTAAAGGGTCTAACCACAAATCAATAGCTATCATCACAATCCATAAATCATTTTCAGCTTACATGTCAGTATTGTAATATCAGGTCAAACCCAATTCAAATTCTAAAAAATTAGGCAACCTGTTATATTATAGGGTGACGACACACTCCACATGTCTATGCACGAGGGTTGTGGAGTTAATTTAGGTTCAACATCAATCCTAAGTCTCATTTTCAGCTTCCATGCCACTCGTAGTCCATTTTATCATCTCAATGCATAAGAATAGGATTCTCGAAAAAATGAATGTAACATATGAACAGTAAACTACAAGAACCAAAGCTAAAAAAACAATATACAAACAAATGCACATAATAAACAATGCACAAAGATACAGTAATAGGCATAATAAACTCAAATCACAGTTATCATCCCTCAATGGGTCCTCAAAATTCAGTCACAGAAAATCACGAAAACCAGAGATTACAAATCAGTCACAACTCACAAGTTCACAACAGTAATAAACCCTAAAGGGTGCAACCAGAAATCATCCCTAAGAATTTCCTCCTACATAAAATCCACTACCTTCTTTTCCATTTCAAATCAACCCATTTTTATCCCTTCATTCTCCTAAACCCTTCCAACTATTCAAACAAAAAGTAATTTAACAACTTGAATTTTCTTTATTAAAAAAAAAAAACCACCTTTTTATGGATTCTTCTAATTCAACATACTCATATATCACCACAGTCCATGCACGAAGGTTTGTTTAGGATTGAGTAAGGTCCAAACTAAATTCAAAGAATTTGTCAACAATAACAACAACAAAAAAACCCTAATTTCAAAGACTAATCTAATCGGTTCATCTAGATCCACCTTCATGACCACAAAATACCGCAGTGGAAAAGAAAATTCGAAAGAGAAAAAGACAATGAAGCAAAAAGGGAAACGAACCAGGATAGTGATGAACGGAGGTTGGGCCGCGGTTAGTGAGGAAATGAGCGGACTGGATGACCGTTCGAAAACGGAAAAAGACCTGCCGCAGACCAGAGAAGAGAGTCGGAGAAGATGACCGGCTGCAGATCTGGGGCGCTACGGGTATAGCGAAAAATGGAGAGCGTAGGTTATGCGGATATAGAAAATGAAGAGCGTTGTGGTTGGAGGGAGTGGTTGATGGCGATGTTCCGGCGAGGGGAGGGATAGGTGAAGGAAGAACGTGAAATTTGGGTTGGGTTTTTGATTTGTTGAAGAAATGAAAACAAGAGGAAAAGGATTTTAATAGTTTTTTTAGACCTAAAAAGGGGTGTATTGCAATAATAACATTTTTAAAACACAATTATTATAATTTTGTACTTTCTTTTTTTTTCTTTGGTATTAATTTTGTACTTTCTTTTTTATGATATAATTTTGTACTTCTTTATATACATACAAATAAGTGGGTCAATGTTTGAAGAGGTTTGAGGTCTATTGCAATAATAAAATTTTAAAAGACCGAGCATCTCCAATGGTGATACTATTTTGGATGATTCATACATTATTAAAAAGTGATTTCTACTATGTCATGTAATATTTATGCAACTCATACATATTTTGTTTCAATGGCGATATCACTCTAGGTATGATACATTACTAACAAGTTTTTAATTCTATTTAATTTTATATACAAAAAAAAGTAATATTAAATTGATGATACGGTATCTTAAATAATATACCGGTATCATCAATTTTGATACCCTCTGTGCCACGTCATGGAACTCCAATGATAAAAAAATAATGTACGGATCATTAGTCTATGATACTCTCTTTGATACCCTTATTGGAGATGCTCTTATTATAATTTTTTTACTGATAGACAAAATGACAAAATCATCATAAGCTCATACATACAATACAAGTGAGGTAGTCGAGGTTTGAGGTTTGAACTTCAATCATGATGTCCGGTTTAATAATTTCGACATTTTTTTTGTTTGCTGAGGTAGGCCTTATGAACATTATAATTTTGTTATTACAACAAGAATTTAATTAGGGACATTGTTGTTGTAAATTAATTTTAAATTGGCATTTAAAAAAATAATAATTTATTTTTTAAAAGATTGAGATGACTTGATGGAATATAAAGTTGTTATTGGTCGGTATTGTTAAGTTGTTTTGCATTGTTAGTGCATATTCTTTGTTCTCTAATTATTTTATCTCTAATTTTGCTTGAGAGTTATTTTCCACGTGCATCTTCAAGTTGAAAGACTTATTTGATGGTCAAGATAATATACATGAGATAATAGCAATTGTGCATCAAAAACCATAGTAACTTATAGGCACAGGTGGAATGAATTGAGAAAGTGAAGTTAGCGATTGAAGAAGAATTTGAGGAGGCTCAATCACTAGCCTAGGCCATTTGGGCTGTCCAAATGAATTTGGAGCACCTAGTTGCAGTGGGAACCCAAGGAGCTATCATTGGAGTTGTTAAACCACTAAAGTGTAAACTCATCTTCGGAACTCTTAAAAACGCGACTCTTAAAGGGTACTCCCTCCGTTACAAAAATATAAGCAAAAGTTAGTCAATAAAAGTGAATGTATTTGGTCTACATTTTAAACTAAATACATCGAGTTTCTTTGACTTACTTTTGCTTATATTTTGTAACGGATGGAGTATATGAATCTACCCTAGAATTCTATCGTGGAGTACAGTGACTACCAAAGAAAATTGATCCACCAATTCATTGGAAGCATGCATGTGACGATCTGTGATGAGTGTCACGCATATAGAGTATGCATTCATAGATTAATTGTAGACTTAAAATCTGCTTTGTATGATGATAGACTAACTGTGTACTTGAGTTTTGTTATGAGTGATTAATATGTTAAATACTTAATGGTGCCATGTGTTGTATACTTTGTGCTACGTATTTTTTGTTATATGTTGTTTTTAGATCGTCACTATCTACTTTACCCATGGACCGGGCTGGGTGCCTCGAGTTCTTTTAGATGTTGAGTTTTGCGCATACCATGACGACTTTGTAGTCGTAGCAAGAAGACGACTTGTTCAATGCTGGGAAGCGATGAGGCTTGATACCGTCTGCAGGTATTCTTCACCTTATCATCTTCAATTAGAGTTCAAAAATAAACTTAGAGTATATTTACTCTTCTTCACTTTAATTCCTTGTGAATTATATTGTGGTATCTGGAAAAAAAAGGTTATCACTACTTTTCTTTAAACATAGTGTTTGAGTTTTGTTCTCAAGCATCTTGAAGTTGTAGATCTCAACAACAACACCTTTACTAGCTTGTCCCATTCACTAAAATAAAAATTCTTGAAAGAATTACAACTAAATAAACCATACCCTGAGGGGTAGAAGAGAAAGAGAAACAAAGAGTGATTTTGGTGGTGGTGATGTGATGATGAAAAAATCTGGATTTGAGATAAAATGAAAATCATAGATGACAAAAACAGAGAAAATTATGAATATTGACATTAACCCTTTTAATTTATTTATTTTTTAAATAAAAATAAAAATTATGCAACATGTAATTGTTGTGCCTACATGCACAAGGGGTGGCAAGGGTGCCCTCCGGCCCACCCTCCCAGGCTCCCACCCCAATGTTGTATTTATTATTTATAATAAAAGTAAAAATATATTAAGACTATGATTTATATATAATTATTGGTTTTTTTTTTGACATGTATATAATTATTGTTAATAAACTATAATTTGCATATATTATGATAGTATAAAATATTTTTGATAAAAATAAAATAATTTTACACTAATCTAATTTGAACTTTTTCAATATATATTATGATTAAAGTTTATGTAATATTTATTAAACGAAAAACGGCCCCTGTTTAATTGATTTATGGATCCGTCCGTGCTTACATGACATTTGACACATCATAAGTGACTTGTTACACCATTAAAATTGACTTCAAAATATTGCAAATAGAGGGATCAAAATTACATTTAAATCAACTCTTTAGTTGAAAACCTTATACTGTAAAAGAGGTATTGAATTTAGGGATGCGTGATTCAAAAATCATCCTTTCATTAGTGAGACTCGTTTTGTACTTCATGATTGATTGCATAATATTTAAATAGCGATTTTAATTAAAAAACGATAATTATTTTTTTTTTAAGCAAACACCAATATATTAAATAAAAAAAAGTACAAAGAAAGCTAGGGGGGCAAGAACCTAACCCAGCAACCACACAAAAAACATATATACAACCCAAAAAGGGTAAAGCAAATCCAACCGGATCAAATCCAGTGAAAGATCCAAATGTGAAGC
This sequence comes from Trifolium repens, assembly GCA_030408175.1. NCBI lineage: Eukaryota > Viridiplantae > Streptophyta > Magnoliopsida > Fabales > Fabaceae > Trifolium > Trifolium repens. Next base: position 13,830,108 of record CP125850.1, read on the forward strand.
AATCGAAGACACATCAAACACAATTCAGCAAGTCCAACGCGGGACCCGAAACTAAATTGCAAAAAAGAGATGTGTAAACGATTCAACCATTACACGTAAAGACAGACTAAAAAATTAATCTATCTCTTAGAGCACGGTGAGTGAATCTGACCGTCAACACGGAAACAGAAACAACAACCGACAACTCGCTACAGCAGCAACGAGTACAAGGCCATTTCTAGCCAGAGTTGTCAGCCTTCCAAACTTCTCTAGCGCCGTGGATGCAAAATTGAAAGAATTGATCCCTGCAAATCTCAACAGATCTGAAAAACAAACCAGGAAACCAAAATCCAAAAAAGCAAACAAACATTGCTAGAAAATAGGAAAAAAGCCACAACAATAGAACAACCCAAACAAAGGAATGATGAAGACAAAGTTCCAAAAACCCAGCCGCCCGTCAAAGAACACAGTGACAAAGCTTCTGGAACCACCATCAACACCCGAACTAGAACAAGCAGAGTGGAGTCACCACCACCTAGCTTAAGAACTCTGAACCCACCAACGCAGGAGAGACGAACACGAACCACCGTCAACCACCCACCAGAAACAGATCTGAACCCCCACGAAAACAATCGACCCAAACGAACGGCGCCAAGCAGCAACGGCGAAAGAAGGAAACGAGAGGCAACGATGGAGGCCACCGGAAAGGAACATAGTTAGAGCCAACCTCAAAAGGTGGCAACCGATGATGCGGAGAGAAGCTCCCATCGCACCACCACCGGTGCGAGACTACATCAGATCGAGCAAAGATTTGGATTGGACGGGAGGCGGTGGATCTGAGATAGCTTAGAGAGAAGTCAGGGAAAATAGTTTAGAGAGGGACGGGAGCATGAAAAAAAAAAACGATAATTAATATATATCTAATAATAATAATAAAAGAGAACATCCCATAAAACTAATAATTACAACAGAACTTGTAAAAAATGTTTTTTTATTGGATAAAAGTATTCTTTAAAAAAGAGATGATTTATGATAATTTTTTTAATGAGTGACTTATGATTAAGAATAGATGTAATATATTGCCAAAAAGACAAAATCATATGCATTTTCCTCGACAATGGCATACATGATGAACTGATACTACTATTGCATGCAATAAATCTCGAAACAAATTTCATATAGAATGTGTCGAGAAAAATACTTTGGTAAAACTAAACGGTCTCTAATTGAGCGAAGACATAATCTATAAAAGTTTTAGAAACTATGCTAGTTCCTCCTATGTATTTCAGCACCACCACCAACTGGTTAACATGTTTCCCATTGAACCCCTAGGCTAGGGCAATTGTAAGGGAACATGGGAATCAAATATCTGCCTAAACCTGTACACTAGTATGTCTACCAGCCACATGGAGTAATCAAATAAGCTCCCCCCGTCATGAATAAAATAAAAGACACGAGGAACAAATCAAGCTGAGTATTTCATGATATATGAAGAGCCTCAGAGTAAATATATCACAAATGCCAACACATTCTCATGGAATCATCAGTATTGTATCGCCGCCACAGATGCAAGGTATGTGACATTAAACCCAAAAACCATTATCATCAGAAGAAATCTCTACACTATCAACTAAGCACCGTCTCCGAGTTCACATGACTACTACTGCTCCCACCATAGCTGTTAAATCCAACCACAGGCGCAGAGCGCTGAGCAAAATCTAGTAATAACTTTCTCTGGCGGTCATTGGTGTGAGGAAGACTTGCACGTAAGAGCTCGACGGGCATTTCCATACTAACTGCTTTAGCAGCATCAGATCCAAGCGCAGCAACATTTTGTTCCCCTTGTATAGCCAGGGATTGCATGATATTCTGGTACTTATTCATGCAATACTTTGTAAGGAGGTCAAAAAATTCATCAAATGAGGCCTGCCAAAATGTTCGATTGCCCAATTTACTGTTAGAAGCAGCTTGTGGATGAGTTAGAAGTTCAGTAGCACTTTCAAGAACAGATACTAAAACAAGGGAAGCACTATCTCCAGCAGGGCTTCCAAGGGGACGCAGAGGAGGCTGCTCTGATGAACAAACCACTGCTGCAAGACAAGCACCAAGAGAACCAAGATCCATTCCTTGGACACACTGACAAACAACCATAGCAAGATCACTTGTAGTCTCTGCTACTGCTGAATCAGAGGGAATACTACCAAATAAGAATCTTAAATGACGAAATATAGCCATGCATCCAATCCGCATAAGCTCACTACCAGGAACAAGCAGCCGAAGATACTTCGCTAGGAGCTCCCGTCCCTTCGAAAGAGATGCCAATTGTATGAAAACAAGGTCATCCTTAGCAGCAAGCCCAGCTTTGTGTCCATTCTTTCCCAGTGGGTCCACAAGATGAAGTGATGTAGCTAATCCCTCCAAAAGGACCTTCCTTCTTCGTAAGAATTGAGTTCCACCATCTTGTAGCAGATTGCACTTTAGGAATCGATCAATATCATCTACATCGAGAAGAAGACAGAGACCATCCTCAATTGTGATTCTGGCTGCAAACAAAGGCTCCTGCTCAAGGGACTTCTCTGAAATAATTCGCTCAGAGCCACCACTAGCAGAGGAGTTTGGAGGATCAACTTCAAGAAGAGGGCGAGGCTGACGAATGGGCACATATGAAACCCTCCCTAAAGCGTCAACCTGAAGAAAACTGTGTGCCTCAGTATTGGCACGGGCTCGTGAGGAAAGATCCTTTATTTTGGTCGGGCAAAATGAAAGTTTAAATTTAACCCCAGAAGGTTGTTTTGCAAGACGAGCTTGGTGATAATAGTCATCAATGTAGGGGTCATTACAATGAGTCACAGCAGCAACCTGCATTTTAAGAATACTTTCAATTTCATCGCTGGTCATATACTTGGACCTGAACTGTAATGTACCGCTATCGATCTTCTGGCTAGTAGCATTAGAAGCCTGTTGAGAGGACCTATGTCTGCGAGTTGATTTTTGTCTGTGCTCTCTAACATCACCAAGACCAAGCACATGTTCATATTTTTTACCGTTAGATGATGATCCAGACGAAAAACGGTGATTAAATACATGAGGCTGTAACCCTGATATTAGGCCTGCTGACTGCTGAACAGGATGATGCAATCTGTGCTGCTGTTGCTGCAACTGACTCAGTATGTGGGGAGACACTGATCCATTATTATGGTATAGTTGTTGCTGCAACATATTCAGCAGGCTTGAGTTATCTCCGGGATACAACCCTGCTTGATTGACCCATTGATTCTGGATTCGATTATTGAGGGGAGAACTGGTATTAAATTGGGCCAAATTGCCACTAAAGTGTGGCTCATATTTTGATCCACCCAGGTGTAATGCAGAACTGAATAAATGAGAGTTATTTTGTGATGGCAATGTCATGTGAGCTCCCCCAGCAAAAGGAATGTTCAACTGGCCTGTACTGTGATTAAGAGCAGATTGTTGAGACCTACCTCCAGGGGGAGGATAAGAAGTAAATGAAGATTTTGGGCCAAAAGTTGGCTCACTCGAAAAACGAGGAAGCTCTTGTCGCTTGTCAGGATGAGATAATGTTCTGTACAAGGGCTTCGGTCTTTCTATGTTGGAAATGGAGGAATGTGGATGCGATGACCATCTATTATCATCAGCAGCAGTTTCAATATCATAAAACTGCTGATCAAACCAGCTAGGGACAGGTTCACTAGAGCGATGCTGGAGTTGGGGTTGCAGCTGCCGTTGCTGCTCAGGAAATGATGATGTTCTGTATAAGGGCTTTGACTCTGGTAGATGAGTGACAGAAGAATGTGGATGTGATGACCATCTTTTAGCATCCTGAGAACCTTCGCTGTCATAAGTGTGATGGTCAGCCCAGTAGGAAAAATCATCCCTCTGTGACCATTCCGAAGCAGAGGAATCTGTGTAAAATATAGGAATAAAAAATAAGTCAAGAATACCAAAAAAAAAATAATTAAGCAAATAAAACAAGTTCTGATGCAGAAAAGGGGATATCGTGCCAGCTATAAAGCATAAATACAAATTTTACTTAGATGTATCACATCTGAGTCCAAACTCCAAAATGTTATCTAACAAATTATCCATTAACCTGACTGGTGTATAATATATATCTAATTTAGGCCTCTTAGACCATCAAGCTTCAGAAAAAATTTACACACACACCTACAGACCTTATGACTGATCACAAAACCATTATTACTGATGAAATATCATATATTGCACACAGGGGCGGATGCACACATGTTGCATTGGGGGCTCAAGCCCCCACAACAAAAGGAAAATTTTCTATGATAATACTATGATACATTTTTATTGTAAGAAATTTTATATTGTTGATTTATTTGAGCCCCCATAAAAATTAATTAGGTTTATTAACTTACATTTGTACATACATCACAAGTTCACATTTTAATTTTTATTACGTACATAATATTGAGTAAAACGAAAAATTTATTATATCAATTTCTCTTTTCTAGTTTTTTGTGTGCTAGGTTCTCCTATCTTTATACATTTTTTATTTTTAAATAGAGCAACATAAACTATTTTTTTACTTTAATCAATTTTATTTTTATCTTCTATTTCTCTTGAACAATTGCAAATTTGTAGATTTTTTTTTGTATTTTATTAAAAAAAAAGCATTAGATATATTCAATTAGTTTAATTAGCAAAATAAATTAAGCAACTAACTAAGACATGAGTTCAAGTGGTTAATGAGCTCCCTCTAGGACGAATTGTTCGGGAGAATTCGACTTCGATTCTTGATGGGAACAATTATAGGTCAGACTTTGCTTACCTCACAACCAAATTCTGAATTACTAAGGCCCCTTCCTTTGTGAACCAGAGTTTAAACACCAAAAAAATAATTAAGCAACTTCTCAAAAAAAAAAATTCACGGTAAGTATTCATCTTTTAGCCCCCATCACAGAAAATTTCTGGATCCGCCACTGATTGCACAGCGTAGCCCTCTTATTTAGACCTTATGCTTTTCAAAAAAAAAACCTGATGAAATATCATATATTGCACAGCGTAGCCCCCTTATACCATTATTACTGTGTGGTAACTAAAAACCAAGACAGCATCTGTTGATAAGCAGAGTTATAACATTTCTCTGGCCCCTTCTTTAAAAATTGAAAGCTTCTCCACTTATAAAACCATTAAAAGCATAAATTATCTCTCAGTACTCAGCAAAAGGTTTTCCACTTGCAAAGATATGTGTTTGCACATGTTCTAAATCAATGCTTGTAAACACGGCTTGAGATTTCTTAATAATGTCTATGCATGTACATAGAGACCAGAAAGTTTATAGCACAGCACCCAAAAAAACATTTGATAAATAATGGTAGAAAGAAAGAAGAAACTAAACTACATATTTTTTTTAAAAATAGTAGTAAGATCTTTAGATTCTGGTAATTGGTAACATCACAGGAACCCAAATTTCCCTGGATTTCCCTGGATTTCCTAGGTAGGTGTGTCCGTATGTATAGAGGGGAGAGAAAAAAGGACAAGTTACAAAGTATAAATTTTATGGGCGAGTGCTGCAAATTGTTTAATAGTTCTAATGTTAAGAATTAACATAAGGAATTTTAAGTAGGTTATTTGAAAATAATGATCAAAAAATTTCTTTGCCAACAGAAGATTTTCATACTTGATGTTAACACATTTAAATTCCATCTTAAGTGTTGAAATAAAATGTTATTTTCCAAAAATATTAATACAGAAAAATAACAGCTTATTAGATTAAAGAACAAACAAATATTTGAATTTATTATATAATAGCTTACTCACTTTCTCTTGACAGCCGATCACCAATAACTCCGGGACTTTTTGGTCCACTAACAATTTTGTTCAGCTGAAATATATCAAGACGTTCAATCTTAATATCAGTTTACATAAAACGGATGGCAACACCATTCAAAAGCAAGCATTATTTCCAATATCATAACTGAATCTTAAAATCAAATACTGCATGCAGAGCGCATGGAAAATATCCACAACTTTGGAATCACAGACAAAATTTGTTAATTATTTCCAGAACATTCAAATAAATGAAAATAAAGGTCAAAACAAATAAAAAATAAAGATAAACTAATCAAATAGAGAAAGAGAGAGAAGTTATCATGTATACGACACTACAAAAAAGGAAATACAATAATTAAATTTGTAGGATGTTGATTGATTTGCTGCAACAAGAAGCGCCATTAATGAATTATCAAAAATACCCATCAGTCAACAATAATAAATCTTCACAATTTAAGATCCTGAAAATCCAGTTTTGTATCTATAGTCTTCACAATTTAATAACCGGTATTATTATTGATTTCCTAGTCAAAAATTACTGAATAGGGAGAAACACAGACAAGACACGATTTTACCTAATAGGAAAAAAAATGATTTTATGCAAGACATGCCACAAAATTTTTGCCTACATATTTTTCTCAAAAGGAAAGCTTGTCCAGAGAAGGAAGCTGTCAAAGCCATAATTGCTATATAGATATCAATCTAACTCTAATCAAATTCTAATGCTTAATAAAGATCTGATTAAGTATAATAAGTGATACCTTGAAGTAATTTTAAAATCACCATCTTCATGGTTACCTTGAATGAAATGGCTTGGTCCAACAATCATCATCGTCCTTTATTGAAAAAAATACTCCACCCCATCTGGATAGGAATGAGATTGGACCAAACCACTTCCTTATCTTGTATATGTAAAGCATTAAAAGATCACCCAAGTCATTTAATTTAATAAAAACACATCTTTTGCTTTTGCATTGTAGAATAGCCACAGTCATTTGAAACATGAAATTGATGAACATTGCTTGTGTCCTAAAACTTTGGAGCACTATTGATGGTTCAGCATATATCTAATTGAAAATAAGAAAACTAAGAGAGCTATATGATTCCGTTATTGTTTTCTATTTCAGAAAATTATTATAAAATTGGAAGAAAAAAAATCTAGTTGATAATATTGATTAGAAAACAGTGTTTGAAAACATAAAATCTGCTTCATAAATTTAGTGCACACGATTTGACAGTGGAGGGTGATGTGGTAATTTGTCTAGCTTTGTTTTGTAACCCAAAGGGACTAAGTTCAAATCCACACTGTAAACTGTATAGCCTAGTAGTTTCTACCCCTTCCCCTAAATAAATTAAGGGGGAAAATGTGGAGGGTGATGGATGGCAAAGACAACAAAGGATGGGAGACGATGGTACAATGGAGGGTGTCCAGTGGCTACAAGTTGTTGAAGGAGATTGGATAACGACAGCAATGCATGTCATTGAATGGGGGAAGTAATGGGGGAGGGTGTTGCATCATGATGTAGTAGAGAGTGTCACGTAGTGGAGAGAGCCAAATGCAATGGAGGTTCAGTGTACGATACCAGTTGCAGAAATGGTGACAAGGGAGGTGGAATGTATTACGACAATAATGGTAAAGGAATGTGTCAATTGAAACAACCACACCAATGGTGGTGGAGGGTGTTGGGTTGATATGACAGCCACAGTCACGGAAGTAGGCAAAGGGCACGGCAACTACAATAATGGAAGGTCTAGTGTGGTGATGGTGGAGGGGCGTTGTGCCGTAGGATGATGAAAAAAACTAGGTGGCGTACGACGATAAATAAATCTAGGTGGCATAGGATGATGAATAAAACTAGAGAGAGAGAGAGAGAGAGAGAGAGAGAGGTCTCTACTCCAATGGTTTCCACTTCTACAATAGAGTGACTACTCTATTCACTAAATGTTTACAATACTCAATCATGATCTCCAACTCAAAGACCTCCCTTTTTATACATGATATTACAAGCTACCCATATCTCAAATCCTAACAAACTCCACTTTATTCTATATCCTAACAATGGCAGCTATTTTAGTGAAGGGGGCAAGGTTGCAGACTTGCAGTAACAGCAATGGTAGAAGGTCACGAGCAATAGAAATGGAGGGTATAAGGAGGTTGTGGTGGTAGAGGGTGTTAGGTGGTAAAAGCAGTGGAGTAAAATAGGCTGTGGCAACAACATGGAGGTTATCAGGGAGCGACAACGCATGGAGTCAGGTTACGCAGTAACTGGTGACAACTATGAAGTGTTAGATGAAGTACATAAGATAAGAATAAAAATGAAATAAAAAGATGAAACAAAAACCTCTCTAGCTTTTTATTGTTTTTTTGTTCTGAAAAATAAATAGATGTGAATACATTTCAAGAATAAACAGTTAAAACCCACTCACACAAGTTTTTTTGTTTGCTATATTTTTAAAAAACCATTTTTAAAAACTGTACTCGAACAGAGTATAATGTTTTAGGCTACTTGTTTATGAAGTCATTTAGTGAATTTGGTTCGCTAATCAGGTTCACAGTCAAAGAATGGCAAGAACAAAAATATACATCAAATTTAAATGCAATTCAACCAACAGTAAGCTATTAGCCAGCTTCTACAGGAAAGATAGAAAGACAATTCCATATTATCAATCAAGATTACTATTATGGAAGTTGTGCTCACACTATAACCCTTGCACTAATACACCTGAATCCTCACTGCATGCAATGGGAATAGGATTGTGCTAATGGCATCTCTTCTGTATTCAGTTCATATGATCGATTAACAGGCACTTGAAGTAGTTGCCCCCACAGACACAATGATTGAACAACTTTAGTACAAATTATATCTTTATCTTGCGTTAAGGTTGGTACATATTAGGCCCCGTTACTTGCTAAAAAGGATATACTACACTTTTGAAGTGAACAATTGTGTGTATTTTTAAGAAAGAATGAAAATGACAAAATATTGTTTCATTATTTTCAAAAATGCATATCTCTAGCTATTCTTTCGTTTTCTTTCCAGTGCAATTTTTCATTTTATGAGTCTCAACTCTTATTAGTAAGTTAAAATGAAAACACATCTAAGAAAATGAAAACAGAAAATGTTTTGACAAAGTAAACAGTCCCTTATATTTTCATCTTGAGTTAAGATATCTGTTTTAGAATTTAGAGGATTTCTTATCCTCCCCTAATTGTTTCTTTCTTCTATCCCATCTATTTTATATTTTAATATAAAAAATACACTAGTACATACTTTTTCTGGTTTTAAGTGAAGGCATTCCAATCAAAATTTAAAAACAGTCACCAACATACTAATCCATCATTAATCTACATTTCGAGAATGCAGTAAATGTCAATTTTTTCCATCCATACCTTCAAAAAAGTGGTAGTGAGATCATCAACATCAAAAGGAGATTTTACATCACCCGCCTGCAAAGTGGAAATAACAGTTAGATGGTACATATACAGCATCATCTCTTCAAAATTAAATCACTCGTTAGAGTAATATTATTAAGATAACCAATTTTTCAATTTGGCAGAATGCAAGAAGGCAGAATCAGTCGGCCAGATAAAATTCAAATACAATACTTTTGTTTTGTTATAAACTGCAACAAATTATGGACACAATTCAATGTTTTGACAAAATGCTTTGTAAAATGGATATGAATGAAAGACGATCAAGTACAACAGTTGGAGCATTGATGCTTTAGCAAAATAGATATTAACGAAAGATTGTTCAAAAGTAACAGTTGGGTCAACAAATTTTAGCTATATAATCTATAATTAGCAACATTGAATATTAAAATGAAGAAAATGACTTGACGAGGAAATGAAGAAAACGTACACAGTTAAATTATAAGCAAGGGATCAAATTTTTTATAATTTCAAACATAGTAGCAACATAAAATTTGAAAATAATAAAAAATGGGGTACATAGATTGAAAAAATAACCTCTTCTACATTGTGAAAAAACTCCTCCTCGTTAAACTCAAAAGAAGGGGTATAATCTTTATCATCATCTAACCCCCCCAGCTCAACTTCCTCAGCAACATCTTTACCAAAGAATGCATATTGTGATGCATCAAATAATGCACCATCTGGCATAACAACAGAAAATTGAATCAGTGCAGTGTTAACTGTTGGATATTTTGTGTTGGCTGCATTTTGGTAAAACAAATAGTTAAGCAGGATGTGGTATGAAACGTTACAACATTAGATCCTGACAGCTGTACGCCAGCTAGCGTATCTTTTGTGCGCACATTTTATTTCAAGAGAAGATCTTTTCTCTTTATTCAGTCCTTGTGTGTGCATTAAGGAAGGTTTTATTTTCTAAACAGATCTTTTGTTTAAAGATTGTTTTAGAAATTATTGTGAAGATTTGTTTTAAAAAACATATCAAATCTTTTAAAGATATGGTTTTATTTTATATTTGTGAGCTGGATATATTTCTGGAAAGAATCTCTTGGAGCCCAAGTTATCAGCTATATAAGGAAGACTCAAGACCTAGTTTTCCTCACCGAAACCAATGTATTAAAATGTAGACTTTTAGGGTTTCGTGTCTATGTAAGCCTTGTGCTTTAGATTTGTGTGCCTTTCTTGTATCGTTTGATGCAAGCTTAGGACATAGGTTATTGTAATCTGCTTCCAAACCTTTAGGTAAGAAGCTAGAGTAGTTTGCACTCCAAAACCTTTAGGTACGGAGTATAGAAGCTTTTGGTATACTCGCATGAGTATAGTTTTCTTGAAGAGTGTCTTCACACATGTTTTATGTACCCCAACCTTTGATAGGTTGGTCAGAACCCTTGTTGGGATTACAAGGAAGAGGAAGTGAGATGGTGCATCTCAGATCTAGGCTAAGACCCTAGGTTGTAAACAATAGGGGAGTTGCTAGATGGGAAGGGCATAAACTTGAGGGTTTTGTCATCAGTCTAGGGCTATTGATTATTGGTTACATTCCTGGATTGGTATCCCCCAGATTAGGTTGCTGTTTGCGCTGAACTGGGTTAACAAACCTCTGTGTGTTGTTTATCTTCTTGCTGTTTACTGTTTATAATATTGTCCATTGTGTTTTAACGTTGGCACGATGTTGGAACATCATATACCACATCTATGACCAGCGTGCCAGAATTTCAATTGGTATCAGAGCAGGCATCATGTTCTGTTTCTGGGTGAGATCCATGGAAGATACTTTCTGGCTTTATGGACAAAGAAGAAGATGTGCTTGTTGCTCCGATACTGTTCTTGTGGTATGCTGAAGTTGAGGGGGAGCATACGTTTTGATATTGAGGGGGAGTATTGTGTGAGGCTGAGTGTGTTCAAATCCGCTGCTGCATGTCTCTGATGTTGGGAGCAAAGTATTTCTCGCCTGATGTAACTATCCGAGAAATTATTTTGCTGGTTGTGTGTGCAAGACGTTCTTCGCCTGATGTAACTATCCGAATTACAACTTGCTTGCAAAGTATTTCTTTACTTGATGTAACTATCTGAAGAAGTAGTTTGCTATGGCTGTCTGCAAAATAATATTCGCTTGATGTAACTATCCGAATTGTTCTTCACTTGATGTAACTATCTGAAGAACTATTTTGCTAATGCCGTGCGTAAAGTAATTTTCACTTGATGTAACTATCTGAAAATTTACTTTGCCACTTTGAGTTCCTTCTCCACTGCGTATCCATGAAGACCTGAAGGAAAGATCACAACTGGTTTCCCACGAAGAGGTTTTAGCCAAAATTTGCCAAAGGGGGAGATTGTTGGATATTTTGTGTTGGCTGCATTTTGGTAAAACAAATAGTTAAGCAGGATGTGGTATGAAACGTTACAACATTAGATCCTGACAGCTGTACGCCAGCTAGCGTATCTTTTGTGCGCACATTTTATTTCAAGAGAAGATCTTTTCTCTTTATTCAGTCCTTGTGTGTGCATTAAGGAAGGTTTTATTTTCTAAACAGATCTTTTGTTTAAAGATTGTTTTAGAAATTATTGTGAAGATTTGTTTTAAAAAACATATCAAATCTTTTAAAGATATGGTTTTATTTTATATTTGTGAGCTGGATATATTTCTGGAAAGAATCTCTTGGAGCCCAAGTTATCAGCTATATAAGGAAGACTCAAGACCTAGTTTTCCTCACCGAAACCAATGTATTAAAATGTAGACTTTTAGGGTTTCGTGTCTATGTAAGCCTTGTGCTTTAGATTTGTGTGCCTTTCTTGTATCGTTTGATGCAAGCTTAGGACATAGGTTATTGTAATCTGCTTCCAAACCTTTAGGTAAGAAGCTAGAGTAGTTTGCACTCCAAAACCTTTAGGTACGGAGTATAGAAGCTTTTGGTATACTCGCATGAGTATAGTTTTCTTGAAGAGTGTCTTCACACATGTTTTATGTACCCCAACCTTTGATAGGTTGGTCAGAACCCTTGTTGGGATTACAAGGAAGAGGAAGTGAGATGGTGCATCTCAGATCTAGGCTAAGACCCTAGGTTGTAAACAATAGGGGAGTTGCTAGATGGGAAGGGCATAAACTTGAGGGTTTTGTCATCAGTCTAGGGCTATTGATTATTGGTTACATTCCTGGATTGGTATCCCCCAGATTAGGTTGCTGTTTGCGCTGAACTGGGTTAACAAACCTCTGTGTGTTGTTTATCTTCTTGCTGTTTACTGTTTATAATATTGTCCATTGTGTTTTAACGTTGGCACGATGTTGGAACATCATATACCACATCTATGACCAGCGTGCCAGAATTTCATTAACATATAAAACATACATAGAGTCTACACATTCAAATAATTCAAGAAAAAACATATCATAATTTTAAAAAGAACTCAAACCCTAATTTTATTTTTGGTTTCCCATAAATTCCCTCCACCGGAGGTTCGAACATTGGTCCGCCCTGTTGCGGGAGTCTAAACCATCCGGCTAAACCCAATCCCCTGTTGCTGAACTCAAAACCTATCTTCGGTACTAAAAGAAAACATTGATTAATATCAAGATAAAATACCAATATTAATCTAGGATTAAAATTAAACCGTCCAAGTACACAACTTGGACACAAATCCTAGCTCAACCGGCAGAAATGCCAAAATTGCTAGGTCGAACGCCATGTCTGGGGTCGAACCCTGGTCCATCCACTTTTTGTGTGTGTGTGTGTGTGTTTTCAAAGGTTTGTCATTTCCTCTATATACCAAAATAAAAATAAACAGTCCAAAATCAATCACCAGAGTATGCAACCATGCCTACAATATTCTTAGCAAGCAATCAATAAATACTATTATATTTATGATTATTTGAATTGAAACATTTCAATCAAAATTAGCAAAATACTTAACTCTAACAGAGGCATGCAAGAACTGTGTTAACTATTTATATAGCTATGAACTGAAAATAACAATTAACAAAAAAGAAATCCACAACAAAAACAGATCTACATGCACAAACCCTACTCAAACCCTAAAAATTATGAAAATTAAAAGTAAAAAAGAACCTTTGGAAACATTTTCCAAAAGATTAAGATCTTGGGTGTTTGGAGCAGCAAGAGAATCAGCCCCAGCAACAGTAGAGAAATCCATCCATAAAACAATTGAAGGTGACAGAAAAACGAAGCGATGAAGAATTGGTGAGAGTTTGTGAGGTATGTTAAAAGATTGTGATTAGGTTATTGATGAATGAGATTGAAGGATTGAAGAAAGAATGAAATGGGCTTGGATTTTCAGAGAGAGAGAGAGGAACCCTACGAAGGGTAGGGTGAATTATGCTTCAAGTAGCGTATATCGTTTTATATATTTCTTTTATAAACGATTTATTCTTTAAATGCAACTTTTTTTCGGTATTTATTATAAAAAAAAGTAATTTTAAGATTCATAAAAAGTTTTATGTATTTATATCGTATTATAAACTTAATACGTAGAATATTCTATGAATTTAGAAAGTAAATTATTTTTAATATAAGGACGTTGACTAAAGATCTTTTGTTTCTTTTTTTTTAAAAAAAGATTTTTTGTTTCTATAAATATGTTAAATTTATGTTTTATATATTTTATAAAGGATCATTTTTGTTTTTCTTCAAGATATTATTTTATTTTTGACTAAAAGTCTGTTTAGATTCGGTATATATTGGAATTTATTAAAATAACTTATGCAAATAAATAAATTTTTATGTTAATCATAAGTTTTATCGATAAAAATTGTATTTATATAAGCAGTTTTATCATACAGTACTTTGAAAATTTTATAATAATACATGAAAACTTTAAATTTTGTTGTCTTGTTTAGTATATTATAAAAATATATTTTGCTTTTGTGGTGAGAGATTTAGTAGCATGCTAAAGGTCATAGGTTTGATCGTCAGTTTCATTGTAAACAAATATATATATATATATATATTGCAAAAAGTTAAATTTTTTAAAACAAAGGATAAATTAAATATGAATTTTAAATTTTTTTACAAAAAATCTAAACTTTTATTAAAAAAAAATTATAAGATTATTAACATCAATAAAAACTTATTTAACCATGTGTTTTGGGTTTATTTTGTATATTTTTGTAAGCTCTTTTTGTTAGGAACAACTTACTTAACTTGTTTTGTTAGTATAGTTATTTGCCTTCTTAAAGAGGATCTTAATTTTTGCAAAGAGGATCTTTTTTTTCACTTCTCTCTCTAAAAAAGCTTTTCTCCGCCTTCTCTCTATTTTTCCGCCGCAGCTTCCCTATAATCCAAAGGCCATAGCCTTCTCTTCTTCTTCTGATGTAGAAGCCATGGCAGGTGGTGTGTGTAGTTTCTCCACTCCACACCACCTCGCTTTCCACCTTCCTCTCTGGCAAGCTTTTCATCGTTTTATCCTCTCCGCGCCGGAAAGAGGAAGGTTGTCTTTTTTTTTTTCGTCCTTGCTAAACCCGTCTGGGTCCTTAAACCGCCGTCGGAGTCGCCGTGGTGGTCGTTTTTGAAGGCCACGTTGGGTGGTGGTTCCTCCACCGGTTTGTTGTTGCGGATCTGGGTCTTCCGGTTCGGATCTGGGCTCTGCTGGTTGTTTTTGTCGGGGTATTTAGCTTTCCTTTGCTCGATCTGTCACCGCCAGTCTCGGTACAGAGCTGGGTATGTGACCGTCGGCGTGTGGTTTCTTGCTATCGTTGCTTTGTGCTCCGGCGTTATTGTGCTTATACTTCGGAGGGAGTTGGTACGTGAAATGTTCCGTGTTGGCGGTCATTTCATTCGTCGTTTATACCTTTACAGATATTGACACGTCATTTTTTTGCTATTTGGTTTCGGGCCCGTACGCGGGTTCGCCGAGTAGTGTCCGATGTGCTAGTGTTTGTTTTGGTCGTTACCCGTTAGGGTTGGATCTATAACCTACTTGTAGCTGCTCTTATTTGTTTTATCTTTTATTGCTGCAAAACGGTTAACTGGGTCAGGTTGATGTCCCCCCAGTTTGTACTCTTTTATTTTATGTTTAATATATTTCGGATAGGGTTGAGGATTTCCTCAACTCTCCTTTTGATTAAAAAAAAAAAATTTGCCTTCTTAAAAATAAATTATTTAACCATGTATTTCTTTGCCATTTTCTTCTTTTTCTCATTGAGAAAAACAATTTACATAATTATTTTTTTATTGAAATTTACATAATTTTTTTTTGAAGAATTTCCATAAATTATCATTGTAATTAATTTTTAACTTATTATGCAGTGATAAATTGTTGTATTAAATCATCCCATTTCTTACCCAAAAAAAAATCATCACAGTCGCAATTTTGCATGACATGTGCTGTGATCGGTGACAATGTCGTATTTGACCTTCTACTCTCTTCCCGCCTTCTTTTTTTTTCCGCATTAATTCCAATTTTTTTATTATAATTTATATTATTATTGAGAAAAATTTATATCCATCGACAGTGTAAAATAATTTTACACAGTCAACCAATATCAACCATGTTTTCCACCACGTCACGATGTCAATTTCATCAGTAAATGGAGATCCCCGCGGAGGTTGTCCAGTTTGGAGATCTGAAGTTGGAGAATTTTTCCCCGTGGGGATGGAGGTGAAAGTCCCCCGAAAGAGGTTTGGGGATGAGGACGATATTTCATCATCCGCCCCGCAGAGACTCCGTCCTCGAAAACCAGTAAAATAACATTTATAAATTTATATTTTAGTGCTTTATAAATTATTTTTAACTATATTTTCACACAATATGTGTATACATTTGTTTATATATGATGCTCATAACTGTCACAAGACTCACAATAATATTTTAATATTTTTATCTGTTTTATAATTAAACTTGAATTTTTTTTTTACAACTAGTTCGATTGAAAATAATATAAATTTCATACTTTTTTTTAAGTTAGTGGATATCCGCGAGAACTGTGGGGATCCGCGGAGATGGGGATGGAGAAAGAATTCTCACCGAAGCGGGGAATGAGGACGGCGATGGAGAATATTTTAGATGACGGGGCAAGGGGTGGTAAAGTATCATCCGGTCAATCTCTGCCCCGTTGACATCACTAGTCACCCCACTACACCCCACATTTTTAACATGACATGGCAAAATTATAGTTTTTTATTGACTGATCATGTAAAACTATTTTACACCGTCACTGCATCTCCATTAAACTCATTATTATTTATTTATATATTATTATTATTATTATTTTGACAAATATATTATTTGTTTATTGAGTCAAAAATAATTAGTATTTTGAAGTTGAAGATTTATTTTAATCCCTCATTTGTGATTTGTCCCCCATGTATAAATGTCAAAGACTAATTTGTCTTTTATTTTTATCAAATACTAGCGCGGGCCATTTTGTGATATAAATTTTATATTATACTAACTTATATGCAGTTTTTTTTTCCTCTTGTATATTATAGCATGCAGTTATAATTTTTGTTAACCATATAACCTCTTTATTTGCTGCACCTAGTATCAATGACAAAAAAGAAAACCAATATTTTTTTTGTGAAAATAAAAAAAATGGCAACTTTAAAAGGGTAAAATAGGTATAACAAAAAGTCTACACCAAAATAAAATTCTCTTTATATATTGGTATATAATAGATTAAGAAAGAAAATAAAATTTATTTTTTGACTAAGAAAAAAAAAAACTAAAACCAACTTTTGTGTGGAAGTTTTTTTTCAACAAACATATACAAATTTCCTTCTTTTTTGTTGTGCTAAGTTATTATTAATATTAAGAAAAAAAAAATTATTTTTTGACTAAGAAAAAAAAACTGGAAATCAACTTTTGTGTGGAAGATATTTTTTAACAAACATATATATACAAATATTTGAATAGAGTGAAGGACAAAAGTGACGATAAAAAAAGTTCACACGAAAGAGGTTATTCTTTTTATATATTGGTATATACTAATATACTAGCGGCCAAATAGGAATGTTCCGTGCCCGTTTGCGTGATTGACATTCTCTATTGTGCTAATGTAGATAACTATTTAACCTCCTTTTTATTGTGCTTAGTTAATTCATAACGACTTAACCTTTTTTTTTGTGCTTAGTTATTAAGGAAAAATAAAATTTACTAAAAAAAAAACTGAAAATCAACTTTTGTGTGGAAGTTGTTTTTCAACATATACAAATATTTGAATCTGTGTAAAAAAAATTATTCGAATGGAGGGAAGGGCAAAAGTGACAATAAAAAAAGTCTACACCAAAGAGGATATTTTCTTTATATATTGACTAGTGGTCAAACTGACACATTTTGTTTCCGTTTGTGTGATTGACATTCTCTATTGTGTTAATATCTATACTAATATATAAAGGGGATACAAATTTTTGGGATGAATTTTTTAATATTCCAATTTTACCCTTAAAAAATAACTTCCACATAAAATTAGGTTTTCAGTTTTTTTTTAGTAAATAATTTTTTTTTCTTCTTAATAACTAAGCACAACTTCCACATA
The DNA here is from genome assembly GCA_030408175.1 of Trifolium repens. Lineage (NCBI taxonomy): Eukaryota > Viridiplantae > Streptophyta > Magnoliopsida > Fabales > Fabaceae > Trifolium > Trifolium repens. The sequence goes on from CP125850.1 coordinate 13,847,828, forward strand.
AAAGTAGATTTTCAGTTTTTTTATAGTAAAAAAAAAAAAAAATCTTCTTAATAACTAACAAAAAAAAAAGGTTACGTAGTTATCAATTAACAAAGTCCAATAAAAAAAGAGATTAAGGAGTTATTTATATTTGCACAATACATAATATCGATCAAAAAAAAAAAATATCGATTACACAAACGGGCACGGAACGTGCCCGTTTGGCGGCTAGTATATAACTATTTATTTTCCTTTTTTATTTTAACCCTATTTTTTGTTGTGCTTAGTTATTAAAAAATATATTTTTTTTTACTAAAAAAAATTTGTTAACCAACTTTTTTGTTGTGATTAGTTATTAAGAAAAAAAATATTTTTTTTTTTACTAAAAAAATTGAAAACTTACTTTTACGTGAAAATTATTTTTCAACATATACAAATATTTGAATAAATTGAAGAACAAAAGTGGCAATAAGAAAAGTCCACGGAGATATTCTCATTGTATATTGATAAAGATAAGATTAAATTGGGTCATTAGAAAATTGTGAAGGACCAAAATAATTTTTTTATTAGTAGAAGGACCAAAATAAATTTTAACTCTTATTCATATTATTATTTTGTGTGACTATCATTTTCATCGTATAAATTAAGGAAAGAGACCAATTTTTGGGTACTTTTTTATATTAGCTTTGTTTCGTAAAATTAAAGGTGTTTGATAACAATTTTTTTTTCATTAGCTTATAATTTTTTTTCAGATGCTATTTGAAGTAACATTTAAGTTTATAGTTTTTTACATTTCATTCCAATTTTAACTTTATTATTTTAATTTTATTATTTCTTTAGTTTTTTAAACTACACGCTCACAAAAATAACTACCCTTTCATATAAATAATCAAGTACTTTTATGTCATTTTGTGTTTACAAAAACTAAATTTATCACACACTTTAATTTTATTCAACTAACTTTTTCAGCTATCAGCTAAAGGCTAACTTATAGTTTAAATTTACCAAACAGATATATTTAGCTCGAACAGTTAAAAAATATTAAGCAGGCAACTAGTGATATTACTAGATTTAAAACATTTAGGGTCCGTTTGGTTCAACTGAGAAGGAGGGGAGGGGAGGTGAGGGGAGGGATTTTTAAGGAGGGGAGGCGAGGTAAAACATAATTTATTGTGTTGACAAAATTACCCTCATTTTTTTATTAAAATTCAAAATTATCCTTGTTGGAATACTAAAATTCTACGTTTTATTTTTTTACAACAGAAAAAAAAATTAGATTTTCTACTCATTAGATTTTTTTTTTGTTATATATCCATTAGATTTTTTTTTTTGACGAAATATATCCATTATAATTTAATCCTTATTTTGAGTTTATAAGGTTAAGAGTAAAAAAGTAAATTACTTCTCCCCTTCCCTCCCCTCCCCTCGTTAAAAAATTGAACCAAACATAAAAATTTAAAATATTCCCTCACCTCCCCTCCCCTCCCCTCCAAAAACTTCGAACAAACGGACCCTTAGCAACAATGATACGAAGGAGACAAAATGAAAGAGAGGTGACGATGGATTGAGAGAGATGATCCGAAAGAGAGAACTGAATATGTTTATTCCGTCTGTTACCACCGTAAAAGAAAAAGACTTTCTAATTTAGCGTGCCTTATATGAGAGAAATATATATATTTTGTGATAAAAAATAGAGAAGTAATTGGAGTCTATGATGCCTAGGTGCGGGTACGGTACCGGTATCCGATACCGCTACTGGTACGTGGTACGACAATTTTAGAAAAATTAAGGTACGGGTACGTATGTATAATTTTTTTTAATATAATTATATAAATAAAATAATAGAACTATATTGTTAAAATTAATAATTAAACAAGTAAAAAGCAATTAGCTGAAAAAAGTTAAATTGTTTCTCTCTCCATAATCATTAAAAAAGTGGCGTCTAACTCAGGTTCTTCGCGAGAAAGACTTGCAACTTCAAGAATACCATTTACATATCAATATCACATGTTTTTGTTGTTCCTCCATTATAAGTATTATTATTTCTCTCTCGAGAGAGCAAATGAAGATTTGTTTGAATAAAATTAGATTGAGTTTATTCCTTTTCAATGAATGAGTGGACAAACTCAGCTACTAATATGTTATTGCTTTAGTATAGCTACTACTTTTATATGATAAACAAATAAAAAACATAAATCTTCCTATAAATAAAAAAAAACGAATAAAAGAAAAAGGAAAAAAAATTGCATTTTTTCGGATTTGTGTACCCGCGCGTACCACAGGAGTACCACACGTGTACCCGTTGCAAAAAATTAAAAAATAAAATAGGTACGTCATCGGTGCGTACCCAAGGAGTACCATAGGAGTATCGGGTACGGGTACGTACCCGGTACCGGTACTCTCCCTAAAATGGAGTACCCGTGCTTCATAGATTGGAGTTTATCAAAGATACTTTGGTTCAATCATTGTGAAGTTAATCAACAACCGAACCCAACCGAACTAATCGATTCTATTTTTAGATTTTTGATTTTTTCAATTCGATTTTTGGCTTTTCTGGGATTGAATTTGATCTGCGGCACCTATACAGAATCGTAGAAATAACGTATAAAAGTAAATCGGTGGTGAAAAATTAGTTCACTTAGATTTATCGTAACCTAATTACAATTATAAACAGTAGGTAGCAGATAGGGGCAGAGACAAGGCCGGACCAGTCTGGGCACTTCCCCGGACACAATTTAATGTTTTTGATATTTTAAAGATTAGTTTAAAACAAAACTAAAATTTTTAGGGATTAATTCAGAAAAAAATTGAAATATTTTATTGTATTTAAAAGTAAGATTTTTCAATGAAAAATTAAAATTTTTGTTTAAAAATGACATTTTACCCGAACTATGGTTACGCCACTTGCAGCAGCAGACACAGATAAACCACAGAGAGATAGAATACTTCTTCCATTCATTCGTTCATCATATCGTAGCCATTGAAAATGCTTGCAGTAGAACACAAGAGATAACAACAACAACAAACAACACACACTCTTTCTCTCTATACACTTCTCAATTCTCCTAATAATAACAATGGCAAAACTAGTTCCCACTTTAGTTCATCCATTGAAATCAAAGTTTTTCAGTAATCATCACAGTTTCTTAACCAAACACTCTTTTCAATTTTATGGCTTTCAATCAAAGCATTCATATTCTTCTTCTTCATCCAAGATAAGCATGAGTCTCAAGGCTGGCATTGTTGGCCTCCCTAATGTTGGCAAGTCTACCCTTTTCAATGCCGTTGTAAGTATTTTGATTTTTCTGTATTTGTTTTTTGGGTTTCCGTGTATTACTTGAAATGAAGGGTCTTTGTTTGTGTGTTATGTAATATATCTTTCATACAATTTTGGGTATTTGGGTGTTTAAGTATTAATCATAAACTCTATATATTTTATTTGACCGGTATGTGTTTGAGAAAATGACTCAAAGATTAAGTTTAAAGACAAATCTTAATAGTTGATAATTTATAGCATATAAATTTGTATTATCAAATAAATCTGTTTGGTTATGATCATTGTCTCATGAGCTTATAATAGTTTTTCATATGCTAGTTCAAGTAGCGTGTGAGGCCTGTCATTTTTTATCTTCACTATATCTTAATTAAAAATACTTTTTTCATGTCATTCTATAGTTATTAGTTATAGTTCATCAACTAATTTTATGAAACATTTCAAATTCAATTTGCTAGCTTATCTGTTATCAGTTAAGGGTTAGCTTATTCGCTATCCCCTATCATGTTGCTCATGTGAAGATTTTATTTTATTATTGGTCTGCTATATGATTTAGTCTTTTTGATGGTTTTTTTAATATTTTTTATATTTTTTATTACGAGTCTTTTTGATGGTTTTCGTGATCGAATGAGTGGCCCTTGTTTTGTATGATTTAGAGGAAGAGGTGATGTGAACTAAAGTTGAAGAGTAAATTATAGGCTTGCAAGAGAAATAATAAAAATCCAGCATAAGGAATATGGGGTTATTTTCTTAGTGAAATGATTGAGAGGATTTCAAGAAGCAAAAGTTCACAAGTCTCGTAGTCAATGGTAATATATGGGGATGAAAGGCATTTATAATTTATAGCCTTCAGTGTTTACATGGAAATAGAAGAAATAACAAACTAACTGAATTTTAAGCATCTCTCAACAGCCAACAACTAACTCCAGCTATATTCATCTGTGTAACCTAACTGCCAGTTGGCATAATTTCCTTGAGTTCCATATCACTGTATCAGGAGGAGTTGTTGCTAATTTGTTGTTTCTGAAACTCTTTGAATGCAGTTTAGTTTTATTTTACTGTCAATTTTACACTGATTGTTCCTTGTGGTTGTGATATACATGTGCCTGTGTTTCGAAGCTCACAATATTATTTTGCTAACTACTGCGTGTAGCACCTCTTGAAACAAATAGTAGTTTCTTTGTGTTATGCTTAACACTTATGCTACATCTGCAATGGGGATATGCACCTTATATACATTCTGACTGGTTATGCTTTTTTTTTAAGCTGAGAAATGATTAACTTTGGTGAGGCAATTTAATTATTATATTGGGAAATATAAATAGGAGTGAACTTGTTTGGAAGATTGTTAAGGAGGCTTGAAAAGATAGAAATAAAGCCTAAGTAGCATATACTTAATTAATTAGCATTAACTGCACTAGAGATTGTGGATAGAGCTGTTGTAGCTAATGAATACAAATGATAAGGGAAACTAAGTGGTAGATCCAAGTACTAAGTTATAACTTATAAGTTAAATTGAACACTAAGAAAGTGTGGTAGGTACTTGTTCAGTATTCCAAAATGCAATTCCTTATTTCATGTGGCTTTAAATTTCTGTTAATATTTACAGCACATACAATCCTTTCATAAGTTTATGGCAAAAGGATAATCCGGCTAGAACCAATAGTTAAATCTTCTCTAAGAAATAGATGTTGAGAAAAATGAATCCGCATAGAACCATTACTATTTTAGCATTATCCTTGCAATAACTTTACATGCCATTATGCAATCAAATAACTTCAATTTCTGTTCTTTATTTTGGCTGAATGTTGTCTTGATGTTGTGTATGCATATATATATATATAGCCCTTGTTCTAAATGCTATATCAAATTTTGACAAATAGTGTTCTCGCATGTCTAGGTTGAAAACGGAAAGGCTCAAGCTGCTAATTTTCCTTTTTGTACGATAGAGCCAAATGTAGGGATTGTTGCTGTTCCAGATTCTCGTCTCCATGTACTCTCCGATCTCAGTAAATCTCAACGAGTGGTTCCAGCATCCATAGAGTTTGTAGATATTGCTGGGCTTGTCAAGGGTGCAAGTCAAGGCGAGGTTTACTAAATTTCTCTTCTCCTTTGGTTAGGTTTGGTGTCAACTGACACTTATCTTATTTTTGACAACTTATTTATTGTGTTAGAAAGTTATCTTTGATCACCGTCTTGCTTCAACTGTTGCAGGGGCTCGGTAATAAGTTTTTATCACATATTCGTGAGGTGGACTCCATACTTCAGGTGTCTATCTACCATCATTTCGTTGTCGTCATTTTACTTTAATTTTCCCTTCTTTTCATTCAATATCTTTCCTTTTAATTAATTTAGATTAGTAGCGGCAATTTACATATTGCTTATTGCCGGAACACCGAGTTTCAAAAATACTGCCTGTATTAAAAAATGTTTTTGTTTTATTATTTTCTGATTTAATATTGCCATGGATCGATTGATTATCACCTTAGGTTGTAAGATGTTTCGACGACAATGACATTATTCATGTGAACGGGAAAGTTGATCCCAAGTCCGATATCGATGTTATCAACTTGGAGCTTGTTTTCTCAGACTTAGACCAGGTCAGCTTACTAACTGTCATTATACACAATTTTACTGCCTTTGTTTCATTTGAATTTGCTATTATCTTTCTAATTTTTGTGGCAACACATTAATGTACTCTTTCACATTTATCATGTTTGTATTAATATATTTGGATGAAGTTATTATTACTTTCCTTCATGTTTATTGTGAAGAATACTTTTGGGTTTCTGTGACAAAATTGACTGATCAAATAAAACTAAGATATTTCTTGTTTGAAGAAATGCAGATTGAGAAAAGACTGGATAAATTAAAAAAAAGCAAGACAAAGGATTCACAAACTAAAGTCAAGGTTACAGTCTTTATATATTATTAACTGTCACTGGCTCTTCATTTTGTTGGTTGAAAAACACCATGCGGCTTGATTTTGAAAATTTTGTTTGTAGGAAGAGGCAGAAAAGTCTGCATTGGAAAAAATTCGTATCGCACTCTTGGATGGAAAACCTGCACGATCTGTGAGCTTAACAGATTTTGAAAGGGAGTCTATAAAGCAACTTTGCTTGCTCACCATGAAACCCATTATATATGTGGCTAATGTTGCGGAATCTGATCTAGCTGATGCTGCAAACAATGATTACGTCGTAGGCGTCAAGAATGTTGCATCTGAGTTGCAGTCGGGAATTGTAACAATTTCAGCACAGGTATAGAGCTTTTGATAAACAACTTTTAAGTTATATACTGTAACATAAATAAATATGTTGCCATGACTCTTGTCTGTTTTCTAGTTACACTTAGGTAATATAGCTTTGCCATTCATTTACTTTGAAAATGATTGTACTGATGTTTAAGCTTGTTATGCAAACTTTCTTTGAGAAAGAAAATCAGTAGTATGTTGATAGCTGGTAAAACTTTCCTTGTTCAATGGTATGTCCATTCTCTTCTATTATCACATGCTGTATAAATCCTGGGAAGAAAACCATTGCATCTTACCAGTTGGCACTGCAAATGGTGATCGTTAAATTTGTATCCACTGTTCTCATGAGGTGGCAGTTAGCTGGTGATGTTTAGGGTGTGTATGTGACCGTTTTAGTTGTCAAGTTCTTCATCTTAGGGTGTGTTTGATACACACTATGGTACAGGACAAGGAGAACAACACATGACCAACATTTGACTCACAACAAAACTGTCTTTTGTATTGTTTGGTGCATGATGGACAAGAAAATTAAAATGTCATTTAAACACCATTCAAGTTACTCTTATTTAAATTAGTATCATTATCCTCCTAGCCATCATCATATTTTCAAATATGGTTGTATGACTATTTCAGCTTGCTGAGCAAGTTATGTTTCTCTGTACCGACAGTAGGCTTGACTTTTCCTGTGCAACATGTTCTCCTTTCTCTTCAGGTTTCACGAATATCATATGGGCAATTTGAACTTTACATGTATTTTCTGTAGGGAATTTGTGCAATGTCAACTTTTGCTAGATCCGTCACTTGATAGATCATAATATCTCTAGAATGAAATAATGATTATTGACATTCTTGTTATCATTGCCACAGAGACTGAAGTGAGAAGTGGTCATTTTTGTTTGCAGGTTGAGGCAGAGCTTTCTGAACTAGCAACCGAAGAAAGGCAAGAATATTTGAAATCTCTTGGTGTTGATGAAGGTGGTCTTGGGAATCTCATTAGAGCAACCTATGATCTTTTGGGGCTGCGAACTTATTTCACTTCTGGTGAGAAGGTATGAGGAAACCTTGAAAATTTTGAGCGAGCATTACGCCTGTTAAACACGTGTATAGTATAAATAGTACTATTATATGGTAACACAAACCTTTGATTAGTAGTTCCATAGTTATTATTGTACCTAACATGCAAAACTAAATGTCCCCCAAGACATCCTAGTTTTTTTTTTATATTTTTTTGGTCAAGTAGCCTAGTGGCTAGAAATTCCACCCTTAAGGTGAATAAGTGGAGTGTTTGGGGTTTGAACCCCGACCCCTGCATATATATTGCGATGTCCCTACCAACTGAGCTAAGCTCACGGGGACAAGACATCCTAGATTTTAACCCACCTTTATTTCATCTCCAAAACTGATATTGTTTTTCTAATGTATTCACAGGAGACAAAAGCTTGGACAATACACGCAGGTTAACTTTTTCTCTGATATTGTTCATCCTTTTCTGAATTCCATGTTCAAATAATTGGTCATATAGAAATTTAGAGTTATGTTATTTTGACACGATATGGGAAAACAAAATTTGACAACAATTTGAATGGCTAATGTCGTTTAAATACATGCTTAATTATGTTTAGTAGATGATTTATGAATTTAAGAAGGTTCACAAGCAATTAACCATCAGCAAAACACAATTAACCACAATTTTGAATGTCATTAACCACAACTTTCAGGTGTATATATGAAAACTTGAAAATCATGTATATTGTATATTTGAAAACTTGAAAATCATGCACATTGTCCTATGACTATCATGTATATTTGAAAACATGAAAATCATGTATATTGTCCTAAACAACATGGTTAATGACATTCAAAATCATGGTGGTTAATGACGTTCACTGGATGTTTAATGAGTTGTGTCACCTTGTTATTTTCATTAAGCATCCATTTTGAATAATTAACGACATATTTGGACGGTGTTAATTATCCAAATGGTTGTCTATTTTGTTGTCAAATTTGTATGTGAAAATATCGTTTCTCATCAATTTAAACAGGTTATTAAATTTAAATTTGGTTTATTTTTGGATTGGCAATACTGTTTTTCCTTTCGTTGACAAATGGCTCTGGTTAGATGATCTTCTGCCCTTTTTTCTCTATGCTTGATTGCCTCTTTTTCTCATGAAGTAAAATTACTTATTGACCAAACAGAACCAATAATAATAATAATAATAATAATAATAATAATAATAATAATAATAATAATAATAATAATATAAGGATTTGAATGGAATTTCTCTTCTAAACTTTACTTCTCCGTTGTACTAGGAATGACTGCGCCTCAAGCTGCTGGAGTTATTCACTCTGATTTTGAGAAGGGTTTCATTCGAGCAGAGACAGTAAGCATCAATGATATGCTTTTGAACTCCTATTTATAATACATAAATTATAATTATATGACTTTGTATAGCATGTATTGTAATCGTTTGAAACAAACAAAGGTGGAAGTAATTTTTGTTAGCGGCCAACACTCGGTGGGATTTAGTCCCACATCGGATAGATAGGATTCTTGATAAGAGTTTATAAAGAGGAGGCACTCCTCACCTTAAAAGCCGGTTTTGTAAGGATGAGTTAGGTCTCGATATTCGTGACATGGTATCAGAGCCTATCGGGTCTATCGTTGGGCTTCCTACATCATTCACGCTTCAGGCCCAATGGACCGGGCTGAAGCGTGAGGGGGTGTGTTAGCGGCCAACACTCGGTGGGATTTAGTCCCACATCGGATAGATAGAATTCTTGATAAGAGTTTATAAAGAGGAGGCACTCCTCACCTTACAAGCCGGTTTTGTAAGGATGAATTAGGCCTCGATATTCGTGACAATTTTGATGTTCAATATTCTAGAATATGCAAGGGAATAGGTTATACATGACAAAATTTAATAGCAAGAGTTATAGGTTTTTGTCCAGAGTTTAATGTAGAGTTGAAAGTGAGGCAGGGCAATCTGGTTTTGAGTACTACTTGAATAAACACATCGCATCTAATCAATCTTCTATTAAAATATATACTAATTAATTAATATCTCACAAGTACAAAGAAAAAATACCACTCAAACTCACAAAATTTTGCAGTACAACTATAAGACTAGTAGTGCTGTATGGGGAATTGGGAATGATTGTTGGGCAGTAAAGAACTAACATGAAAGGAAATTTAATTTTGCAATAATGAGATAGGATTATGATTGCAACTTCAATTTTAGAAAAGACGGTAGAATTTCGTCTTAGATGGCTCAGACATGTGGAGATGATGGAAGATCGAATCACTGTCAAGGAGGGTTGACTAGAAGGAGTGCAGTCCAATAGTTAGAGGTAGAGAGAGAACAAGAAAAGGTATACGTCATTGAGAGAAATTGGGGCAAACGGTCTATCTTTGAACTTAATACATGATAGGGAATTATAGTATTGTCTGAACCGTGCTGCTGGCCGACTAAGTTGGATAATGCTTAGTTGTTTTGTTGTTATATCCTAGAATTGGCTTTGTATATTAATCACTCTGACTCATGTACTAGGATATAAAAAATGAAAGCCAGTCTCACTGGATTTGGGAAACTGAATCAAGTGAGATATTGAAAGTTCATCTATTTATTATACATATACTATTGTGTTTGTTTTAAGCACTTGCATTCATTAACCTTCATGAAAAATGTGTATTTTTATTAGGTGGCTTATAATGACTTTGTTGCTGCTGGTTCACTTGGTGCAGCACGAGAAAAAGGACTTGTAAGTTTCTTATTCACTTCCCTCCCTAAACTAGGCTGCCTTTTTATTTTCATTTATATATTTGTATCATTAGCTAAGCAAAATGTTTGCAACGGTGGATATTGATTTCTATAAATGTGATTCAATGATTGCTCATTTGATTTTTTGTACAATATGATCTGAATTAATTGGTTTAATCAAGGAAGTATTATTCTCTTGCTTTCTCCCATTTTTGAGTATAAACGATGATCCGAGCATGCAATCTTTGAGCCAGTGAGGTTGGAAAAGTTTGGTCAAGGTTTTTTTGCTCTATTTTTATATTATAAAGATAAAATTTAGGAAAAACTACATCAGATCCCTTTAGCTTAATTTAAAGTTTCAAACAAGTCTTTTATCTTTTTTTCTTGTCATGTTAGGTCTTTTTATACTTATTTTGAAAACAGTTTTTCCCTCAAACCCAAAACGAAAAAATAAGTTTTCACTTATAACAGGACTGTATGAACTCTCTGACTCTGATATTGGCAAAGAAAAATAGGAATGACCTTTTATGAAAGAAGAGATTGGTTTTGGGTGTTGAAAATTTGCAAAACTCAACCGAAACTGGTTTTTGAAAATTTCAAAACACAGAAAACTACCCCAAATAGGGCCTGAGATTGTAAACTGGTTGTCAACGGGGTCTAATTGTGATTTTGAGTGGTGAAACTTCTTTATAGTATATCATTCAATGGTCATGTCGAAAAATTTATACCAAAAGTAGACTAAGAAAGAAAAAATTGGTTCAACTGTGTAAATTTTTTAAAGATAAATAAATAACTACTTTGACACAAAAAACAATAAATGACTTGTTCGAAACTTTGAATTAAGTTAAAGGACTTTTGATGTAATTTTGTCTAAAATACATGAGATTGTCACATCCAGTAAATCCGCATCTAGCTAGATTCAAGTTATCTCAATAGTGTATTGATTGATTTTACTTGTACATAAGTGATTGATAGTAGGCCTGCGAAGGAAGAATACGATTCCTCACATGATACACATGTTGTGATTGCGTTTCATGAAATTGAATATCCAACATTTCCCTGTCCCCTTACAAACTTATAAACAGGAAATAATTTTCTATTTTCCTGAAACATAATTCTAAATTTTCCTAAATATGTTGTTTGCAGTTGAGATCTGAAGGTAAAGACTACATTGTACAAGAAGGAGATGTAATGTTGTTTCGATTCAATGTATAGCAGAACTTACTGCTCCCAGTTGGGGAATCCGTGGAGAAGTTGAGATATAATTTATGACCAAGATAAGGAAATTTTTTCGCCAATTGCTGGTTGTAGTTTGCTAAAGCATTGTGATAGAGTGTGCTCCAAGGTAGGCGCGGTGGATTATGATACATAATTTATGACTACAGGTCAGAAGTTTTTCAGCCAATTGCTAGTTACACTTTTGAGAGGCATTGTTTTGTTTTAGTCACAATTTTTTTTCCATAATGTAATACACTAAATTTTCTTGACACTAATATAGTATGATACTCCCTCCGTTTCTTTTTAATTGTCTTTTTAGAATGATAACATCAAATTAAGGAAGTGTATTTTTGCACGTTATCTTCCTATTATACCCTCGTTTTAATCCACCAATAAATTCCTATTTTTTTGCCCACATTTTCTCTTTCCAATAAATTTAATATATTATGTACAAAAAAAAAAAAATATTATATGGTATGTACCAACAAAAATTAAAAAAAAAAATTTAATTTTCCAAATATATAGCATTAATTGGTTTTATGGAAAAAGATAAGAGCAATTGACAAAGGGTATAATTGACAAATCATACACATAAAATACAAAAAGGACAATTAAATAGAAACGCTAAATAAGATAATAAAAGACAATTAAAAAGAAACGGAGGGAGTAGTAATGTTCATGTTTTTGTTCACTAAAGTCCAGTGTAAACTATAACCACTTCCGTACGCTTACTGTTTGATGCACATAATAGAGACATGATATGATATAAAGCAGGATAGTAATAAGATAAGATATAAGGAGATAATGATTATCGTATCATGTATTTGGTGTATACATGATAACAAACATGATAACAATATTTTATCATATCATGTTTTTTGAACACACCTTATAATAATAGGAAAATGCTAACAAATGACAAAATTAACCTTGTAAAAAATGACTTAGTCATAAATTATTTTGGATTGATTTTTAATTATAAAGATTTTAATAAATAAATAAATAAGTTAATATAATTTTTTTAAAAAATCATTCACACTATTAAATAATTTCAATTTTTTCATAAAAATCATGAGCGAATAAATAATTTTATTATATAGATGTTAAATTAACTAAATAAATGTATGGTATATATTATATATGTACAAGAAAACTACCATTGCAAGATTAGTTTACTTTGTTATCAAATTTAAATTAATACTCCCTCTGTTCCTTTTTATAAGGAATAATTTGGAAAAAACACACAACCCAAGGAATCTTATTTTTTATTAAAAATTCTAAAATTTTATAATCTATTCCAAAACTAACCTTGGTGTAATTAATGCATAGGGAATATGTTACTCTAATTAATGCATAACATTGGAATAGATAAATGGTAGAAATGAAATTGTTTAATTAATAAAGCATAAATTTAATGATTGTTTCTTATAAAAAGGAACAAATATTTTTTCAAAATTGTTCCTTATAAAAAGGAATGGAGGGAGTATTTTTTTTTTGTAGTTTTTAATGATTATTTTACTTTATTTTTATTGTAAAAAAATTAAATATTTTACTTTTATATATTCTAATTTTTGTAGGTTTTTAATTTTTTTAATATGTAAGTTACAAAATTACCCTTGTGACAAAATATATAGGCTAAACTGTACATTTGGTCCCTTACGTTTATTTTAGGTTTCAATTTGGTCCCTTATGTTTATAAAGTTTCAATTTGGTCCCTTACGATAATTTTATGTTTCAATTTGGTCCATTCCGTTAGTTTTTGCACATGTGACAGACAATTTACTTATGTGGCAGACTGTTTGCACACATAGATTGACACGTTGACACGTGTCCAATTGAAATAGTGGAATCTGACAGAAGGGACTAATTAATGCAAACGTTGATAACGTAAGAGACAAAATTGAAATTTTTTAAACGAGACCAAATTAAAATCTAAAATAACTGAGAAGAAGTTAACAACTGAGAAGAAGTATACTATACAAATACGAGATGAGATGATTGCATAGGTTCGTGGTGAAACAAAGAATTTAGGTTTTGTAGTTGTTGTAAAATCTAGTAATGGGGGAAATTATAAAAACATTTGTTGTGTTAGGATGTCAAAGAGGTGGTGAATATAGCTCTCCCCTCTCTTTATTCTTTTTCTCTGTCTGTCTCTCCCTCTTTTAAAAGTGGTTTGAATGTAAAATTTTATATTTGATTATATTTATGTGAAAGTAAGGTCTACACTAAATTTGAGTCTAAAAATCATATAATTAGAGGAAAAATATTCAAATCTCAATCCAAATTGGAATCAAGTTTAAAAATACAATAATTAGAGGAAAAATATTCAAAAATACTTAATTACATATGAAAATCAATATTAGACATATAAAATCATGGGTTAATAGGTTTTTACCCCCTGCAAAGTAGACGAGTTTTGCTTTATCCCCCTGTAATTATTTTTTTTGAAATTACCCCCTTGCAAAATTTATTTTTTTGATTTACCCCCTTGGATGTAATTTTTAAATCGGTTATTTTGTTCAACCGATTTAAAAAGTGTTGTTTTTAAATCGGTTATTCTATTTTTTTGCCTGCCACGTCAGCAAAAGGGGGGGTAAATCGAAAAAATAAATTTTGCAAGGGCGTAATCTCAAAAAAAAAAAATTACAGGGGGTAACGCAAAACTCGTCTACTTTGCAGGGGATAAAAACCTATTAACCCTAAAATCATTTAATTTTCCTCACTTCTAAGTTCTAACACATGATTGAGTGGCTTCTTCAATCCTCTTAGAAGGTAAGAGGAGTGTTTCACATGGGATGATTATTGAAAATTTATAAGAAATGAATATAACCATATGCACCAAATGTTTGGAAACATATCTATATACTTGCGTGCACAACTTTGAGCATCATCCATATAAGACGAAGCATCTAGTCAAGGTACCATATTCATGTGGGGCATCAACCTCATGAAACATCTTGATAGAACTATTTTTCTCTTAGTATTAATTAAACCATATATAGATATTTAAAACAAGTAAATAAATATCTTGGTGAAAATAGCACGTTGATGCTTGTCAGAATATATAGTGACCCTTCTATAGTTCTTATCTCAAATGTTATCTTGAATTATTTGACTTGTCATGCAAGGGTCTTGTTTGTTTGTAGGTCGTAGAAAAAAGAGTATGTGCTAAGAACTTAATAAATTAAATTAAATGACTAAATTCCTTGTATCATGGAAGAAAAAGACTAGTTTCTTAGAATAGTCTAATCAATTCTTGCGGCAGAAACTTGATAATGTTCAGGAAAATGAGAAAGACAAAACAACATTAATGCAAAGGCTGATTTTAATTTTGATATTTTAAACATGAGAATGCTAATTGTTAGATAATAGGGTTATGTTATTGGCCTTTTTATGTTAGTGTAATTCATGAAATAATATTATAGTAATATGTTCTTTTGTAACTTTTGATATGTAATAATCATTATAATTTTATGAAACTCGGTTTCTCCTTTATTTTTTCTTGTTTATTTATTTATTTATTTATTTATTATAACACCGATCAATTCTTATAAGCTTTCCTTATATAGTTATATCTGCATAATTTCAGGATCTCTTTTATTCTGATATGAATATCTTTCATTTATATGTGTCCCTTTTTTAGAAGCTACTCATTAATTATGCCTTGTGCACTGAAGTTCACTCGTTGTCTTTGTCAACCTCAGGCGTCACATAAGACATTAAAATAGGTTTTAATTATAATATTTATTATATTATAGATTGTAAAAAAAATAGCAACCGAAATAATTGGGTTAAAAGGAAGGGATTAATCTCTCACAACGTAGTAGAATAAAATTTGAATCCTAGTTGAAAAAATGTATATTTGTATACTTCAAATGGACTAACATATTTTTGTAAAAAAAAATGGACTAACATATTTAGTGTCGACAATTTCTCAAATTATATTACTTTAAGTGGAAGGAACCTCGTAAAAAAAAAAGTGGAGGGAACCTTTAAGCTTAAAATGTTGTAATGTAATTAAAAAATTGTTGATATAAAAAAAGACAAGAAAAAATCTCAAGAGATTTAAAGTAGGGTAGTAACACTTGGACATTTGTATAATATTTTTATTTTGTTAAATGTATCTCTTCCTTTTGTATGGCATGGACATTAGTGGTGTTTGGTTCAATTCCTTGGCCAGAAAAAACCAAATGTGTGAAGAGTAACAATGGGCACTGTCCAAAATTGTGTCTCTGTTCATTGAGTATGACAAGAGCTTCAGTTGTGTTGTGTCTATCTGTCTGTTGTGTTTGTAAGTTAAAAACTTCTTACCTTCAAAATTTGTTAACTAAAAAAGATGACTTGTTTGTGTCACTAAAAATGGATTTGGATATCGCCTGCGGTAGACTAAGCACGCGGTTCCACACTATTTCGCATCTCAACCGTTAACTTATGATCGGACGTTTCAGATTAAATAAAAAAAAAAGTAACATAGAAAAATTTCATCCGTTAAATTCTAATTAAACGGTTTAGATGCATTACCGCGTCACGCAGTAACTGCACTAAATCTGATTCTACTAAAAATGTTTGGTTTACAAATTGACCCCACACTTCTAGTACCGGAAAACAATGACTTAACACCCGCTCTCTTCATAAGTACCACTTTTTTGCCTCATTGTCTCTCATAATTACTTTTTGTTCATTCATTCATTGTTTTTTCCAAATAAACCATTTCTTTGTCTCTCTTTTCCCTTGAATCTGAATTTAATTCCCTTCAAAGCATGAAGAAAATCAATCTATTACTAAGAAAGTGCAAGAGTTTGTCAAGCAAATTAGGAAGATCATCATCTTATAGTAGCTTAAGGTCAAAATCAACTAGAGAAGATATATATGAAATTCAACAAGATGAAAATTGTGAAACTATATTTGTTGGTAGGACAAGGAAAAGGTATGTGATAAGTTCAAAGTATTTGAATCATCCTCTTCTTAACACATTGATCAACAAAAGTAAGCAAAAAGGTTGTGATTATGATAATAATGTTTTGATTGTTAATTGTGAGATTGTTCTTTTTGATCATTTATTATGGATGCTAGAAAATGCAGATCCTATGTTTAGTTCTGAGTCTTTGGAGGAATTAGCTGAACTTTATGTGTTATAAGAGTTGGGTTGTGGCTACATTTTACATAATGTAATGGTTTTGAATTGTTTTTGTTTCTTAATTTGGATTTTTTTTACTAATCTTAATTTGTATTATTACTTCATTTATCTATAGTTTATTAAATGATTTTGTAATTGCATAGCTGATTTATGTTCTAACTCTAAGACCCATATGTTTGATTAGTTGATACGAAATTGTTGGTTGGGGAAATTGAAATGGACACATCACTCATGGCTTTCTTAGAGTTTAATTCATTCAGCTATTTTTGCTTCTTTTTTTTTGTCATAAATTACATTGTCATCCTTTTTTATTTTTGCAACTTATAATTGAATTAAGACCAACAATTATTTTAAATTATTTACACATGTTTTGCACTCATTGACCCTTATTAGAACGTCATTTCTTGGTCTAATTGCTATTTATCTAAGATGTTTCTTTTTTGTATTTATTCTTTTTGTTGATTAATAAAATGGATTGAGCTTGTTTATGCAAAAAAAGATAAAATTATTTGTAATAGAAACTTTTCTATATTCATAATCATCATAATAATTTATACGGTGTTTTTTTTTTTTGGACAATTTGTTATTTAAGATCTTTTGTTAAGAATTTTGAAAAGAAAATTTTACGGTACATTTAAAAATTCAAATATACATTAGTATGTTAAGTCATTATACGCAAACATAAATTGTGAATGTATTGTTCCGAGTATGAAAATAATTTGTTCACTCCAATATACATATATATATTTTTCTTTAATTTATGCAAATCCAACATACATATATTCGGATTTTATTTGTATAGTATTGTATACTATATTCAACTTAAAAAAAAAAAAAACACCGAATTTTAAAATAAACATATAGCTCCTCCACTCAGAAACAACAAAAATCTAGCACGCAGCAGCAACAAATTGCAGCAAAACTGCAAAATCATCAAAATCAATTAGGATTAATTTATATATAACGCAAAATATCCAACAAAATGGGAATAAATAAAACAATTATTCTTGGTTTGACCTTAAGTATTACGAAACAATTATTTTATATATATATATATATTTTGCACACTTAAAATTATGGTCATTTTTATTTTACACTATTTTTGTAATTGTCATAACAATTAGTATAAACTAACCAATTTAACTAACTTTATATTTACTAGTAATAATTAAGGTTAACTAAATGAGGAAAAAAACATGAAAAAAGTTTATATATACCATCCTTTCCAGAAACCTTCTCCCTTGGTTTTAGTTTCTGTGTATGGTGAATCATGCGGAGAAGCTGAAACTTGCATGGTAGGATATCCAGCCGGCGGTGTTGGTGCAACGGTATCACATTCTTTAGTCGGAAAAGGTGGAGGATACACCATCACGGGTGAAGAAGCTTCCGTGGAAAAATTAAAGGAAAAATATATATTTAGTGAACGAGTTTGAAAAAGAATTTCGGAAAAATATTTTTCTTGGATATACGGCAGTAAACCCGAGTGAGTAGTGCTAATAAAATTTTACGATAAAAAAAAATTGGCAGTTTTAAATGGATTTTTCAAAATCTTTTGGACAAAAAATGTCACTTCAACAATCATCACTTCTCAACGGTCCAAAATAAAAATTAATTATATATAACAACTCTATATCGTAATATTGAATAAAATTCATATGAAAGAAGAAATTTGAGTTCATTTTTTGTAACCTGGTGCTTGGTGCTGATTCATCATGGTTACAAAATTGATAGAACGAGCTACACAAGGTAAAGTATACGACTATGCAAAGTATATTTATATGCAAGAAGCATGAACAGGATCTATATACTCGATGTAAATAAGGGCTCGATTAGATTGGTTTGCTTTTGAATTTATGCGAAACAGTTTATACAAATCAATAAATTTTATGTATTATTAAAGCTTTTTAAAGTAGTTTGTGAAAAACAACTTATAAAAATATAATTTTTGTAAGTAAAAATTTATGAATTAACATAAAACTTTATTTATTTACATAAATTATTTTATAAATTCAAAAATAAGTCAAATCCAAACAAACTCTAAGTGTATGTTTGATAAAAAAAAAGCGTTTGTTTGATGGCTTGGGATATGATTAGAAGTAAGGTGGGCCAAATATTTTCTTTTACCATATTATATTATAGGTATTAAATCTCATGATCAATGCTGTTTAGCACAACAAGAAAAAAAATTATTCTTTACGATTAGTTTTTTTTCGTGCACAATAGTTAGAAATCAAACCCTTAAAAACTTTATTTCAGATGTTTAAATTTGTTACAACTAATATTGTTTATCATAGTAGCATTAATCGTTAGTTAGTTCAGTGGTGAATGTCGTTGAATTTGATAGGGATGACTGATGTTCGATCCCCGCAACTGAGAACGGAAAGAGGCTGAAACTACTTGATGTTTGAATTGACCCTTAAACCAGATTAAACTGGTAGTGAAAACAAAAAGAAAATTGTTTATCATAGTTTTTTTTTTTTGGTTACATGTTTATCATAGTTTTATACTATCATATAATTATTTTAGTCTTAAACATAAAATAAAGTTTTGTCAAAAATATTGATATACGGAGTATTTTATTTTCAGACAAATTTTATTTAATGTAGAGGGTCCCATTTATTGCTCCTAATTAGGCGATTAATTTGAGGCTTGGAAAAACTTTTGCAACAATGCAATTTGGGCCGGCCGTAGGGCATTGGATGGTAACTAGAGACGCCGCTCAAGACAGACAAAGAAAACTAAACAAAAAAAACAATACCTTTGTTATCCTATCTATTTTCTTGTGCGCTCTACGGATTTTTTAAAAAAATTTCATTCGTTAGTTAAGTAGTGGAAATATCCAAAAATATCATACCTTTATAACGTGCGTTACTTAAATAGCAGACGATATTTTTCAAAATTTCCCATTTTTTATAATATTCGCTACTTAAGTATCGAAAGAGTAAACTGAGAAAGACGTAGAACGCACGAGTAATAGGTAGAGTGACAAAAATAAAATTTAAACAAAAAAGGATAGAAAGCACAAGGATACAATGGCTATATGCATAATTGAGCCCAATTTTAACGTGGATCCCTTTTTAAAAGGTTTATGGTGGATTAGTATTTAAAAAATACATTGAAACTTAGACCCATTAATTGCAACTTAAATCCCTACGATGGTTTCAGCCCCCTCCCGATCACAGTTGAATTGAACCGTAGTCTTCCCTACCAAGTTCAGCACCAATCACCACTTGACCAACTAACGATTGGTTAAACCATAGTCTTTTTTATTGTGTGGTTAACGAATATATATATATATATATATATATATATATATATATATATATATATATAGGTCGTTGATTTAGACCCACATAAAACATGTGGGTGAAAATTAGCAATGCACATATTTTCACTTTGGACAAAAATCTTGATATTTAGTTATTTTACATTAGGAAGTCGAGAGTTAGTTAAGTAAAAATTATTAAATGATTTGCATCTACTTTACTAATTTACACCAAAAAATTATAAATATATAAAAATAAAATAAACACAAGACAACTAGAAAATAAATAAACAAACAATTTGAACAAATATATACAATCCAAATTCTTTTATTTTAAACCAAAAAAAAAAACTATTTTCTAATTTTATGCAAGTCTTGCTTGCGTAAGCCTATGCTATTTGATTCATGTGAACATTGACCTACACTTTTATTTTATATTTTCATGCTCTAGATTTTTATTTTGTACTTGCTCCAGATTTAAAAAAAAACGAAAAAACTGAAAAAAAAACAGAGAACTATGCAAATTTGAAAATTACGACAAAACTTAAAATTTTAAGGAAATATAAAACTGCTTTATTGATTTTTTCAAAATGACAAAATTATCTTTTATTTTAAACATACTTAATATAGTGGAAGAATGGTATTTTGGTCTAAATAAAAAAGACATGCATTGCTAATTTACACCCACATGTTTTTAACATATCAAAGGATCTATATGATAAAACTTTCAATCCAATGTTGAATTTTGTAAAAAGTTTATTCGTTAAAACACGATTGAGCGATGTAGCATTACTCAAATGTTACACCGGTGTAATTTGATCCATTCTCATTAAAGATATTGTTAATTATTAATATTTGTATATGCTTTCCTTATCAACAACATCGTGTAACATATATTCTAGATATGACAATATTAAATAATATCTATAAATAGTTATATAAATATTGTTCAAATTACTTAATAAAAACTGAAAACACCCTTAAATACACAACATAAAGATAGATTTTCACGTCCAGTTTAAATCAATTGGCATGAAGTCATGCCAGATTGACATATTGTTGCCTTTCTATGTTATAAAAAGAAGCAAAATCCATGTTCATTTGCACCAAATCAAAAATTCATAACCAGAGCAAAGAGAAAAAGAAATCCACCATGGGTTTTATATGTAAAGGGGTAATATATTTTTCATCAATACTGGTGTTGCTATCAACTATAACATGTGCAGTTTATTCAGAGGCTGAATTTGAAAATAAAAATATAAAATCAGCTACTTTTATTTCTAAAATGTTTGAAGTGGGTCCTGGGAAAGTCGCAGCTAAAACATTTTATGATGTTGAATTTCCAAAAGGTCATGTTGGAATAAAGAGCTTTGATGCTGAACTAATTGATGAAGAAGGCAAATCAGTACCATTATATGAAGCATACTTACATCATTGGTTTGCTATAAAATACCATGCAAAAGATTGGAATATGTCAAAAATAATCCCTAAGGATCCTATGGAAGGTGCCATTTACATTAGAAATCAAGGAACATGTGGTACTTATATTCTTCCAATTTATTGGGGTTTGGGAGCTGAATCACGAGGAACAAAATCAAAAATTCCAGATCCCTATGCTGTAGAACATGGAAACCCTTCAAAAATTCCATTTGGATACCAAGAAAAGTGGCTCCTAAATCTCTTGATCATTGACACACGTGGTACAAAAGATAGAGAAGGTTGTATTGAATGTAGGTGTGACCATTTCAATTTGCCAAATAATTTTTATAATGTCACAATTGGCATCGATGGAAAACCATTGGGATCAAGTTATAAAGGAGGACTCTTTTGTTGCCAAGATAATTTACAGTGCAAATTGCAAAACGGTTTTCAAGCACCTGCGAGAAAGCTTGCCTTGAGATACAAAATAACGTGGGTCGATTGGAACCAACAACAAATTCCTCTAAGATTTTATATACTTGATTCAACTGATCGAGTTAGGACAAATGGTTCCCAATTTATTCATGATTGTAAGGTAAACAAGGAATTGTATATAATTTGGTTTATGATTTTTTTTCTTCACAATTTTGCTTAATTTATTTCTAATTTTTAACCATAGACATTTTTTATAAATATAATTACTAATTTTATTTTAAGATAAAAATTAAGCTCAAAACCTTATTCATACATCAAACAAGTCGTAAAGCAGTACTAAAAGAACTTAATTTATCCATAAATTTTGGGGCAGTGCTAATAGATTTACCTTGTGTCCTCAAGGGATGAGGTTCAAATCCCTTCAAAAATAGTTGTCAAATGATCACTAACATCACTTTAATTAATAATAATTTCTTCTTCACAAATATTTTTAATTGTAAAAATTTCTTGTAATTAATAAACATAATTTACATGTACAATTTTTTTGAACTCAATGGTTACAGGTAGAGTTTACGGTTCCGCAAAGTAATGGTAGAAACAACTATGCTCCTCATATTGAGAAAGCCAACATCCCAATGGAAAGAGGTGGTTATCTCATCTACGGCACCGCTCATATGCACACAGGCGCCATTAATGCAACTTTATATGGACAGGTAAGTTCATTTTTATAAATAATTCTATCATTTTTTTATCTACACATATATTCTTTATGATTTTTGATGGCACACATGTTTTTTTTTAAACTATGTATATTTGTCTTGTTCCTTAAGCAACACAAGTTATTCAATCTATATTATGGCTTAAAGTCAAATACTTTAAATCATCCTTCATCACCTCTAAACATGATAATATTTTGATTAATATAGGATGGAAGAATTTTGTATACTTCAAAACCAACATATGGAAAAGGAAAGGAACCAGGAAATGAGAAAGGCTATGTTGTCGGGATGTCAGGAAGTTATCCAGAATTAGGTTCAACCAAGATTGAAGATGGTGAAATTGTGACTATAGAAACAAGATACAAAAGTGGCTTTCGCACCGGAGCTATGGGACATATGTACATCTATTTGGCAGATCGATTACCGGAGAAAACAAATAGACCTTCTCTAGCATAGAAATTTTATATTTTGTATGTCATCATGTGATTACAAAAGATAAATAAACAAGTTGTTAATCAAGAGGACAAATGATTTTTTACAATTTTATAGTATTTTGGTTTTTAAAACAAAGTACTCAAAACAACGTACTCTTTTTATCAGAAAAACGTAAAAAAAACAAAAATCATTAGACTGGAAAAACTTCTGACGTCGTTTAGTCTTTTTTTTTAAGGTACAGACTGTGAACCGCCCGGACCGGTCGGGTTACCGGTTTTTTCCGGGTTTTCCGGTTTTAGCGGTTTTTTCCTGGTTCTCTCGCGGACCATTTTTCAGCACCAACCAGACCGGATGCAGGTCCGGTTTCCGATTCGACCGGTCCGACCGGCCGGTCCAGTCTTGACAACCTTGGTTTATACTATGAGTCTTTCACTTTTAATCACATATACTCCTTAGGTAGTGTGACACCCAATTTTAATAAGGATGCAACTTAAGACACTTTGTCATTCATTAATCTTAAAACAAACAGTAAGAATTACAAAACTCGAAACATTATTCGTTTAAATTTGTTATATTAAAAGTACAAATTTAATATCCCATAACTTAAAGATTCGAAACCTTTCATTATTTGACAAAAGGGCGTATAATAAATTGTGATTTTAATTTATCTTTATTTTATTCAAGACTTCACAATTGAAGTTCTGACACATAATTCTAGACATCTAATCTTCTAAAAACATCTGTTATGTAATAACATATAAATTTTACAATAAAACTCAGGAACATAGAATAAGAATAGAAACCCTTTAAAATATTTCTAATCTTAGCCATGTGTGAAATATAACAAAAAAACCACTCAAAATATGAATGCACTAGATACACATGTGTGACATATACTAAAATTCATAAAGTTTGAATAGTGAAAACTTTGAAACTTAGACCCGGTTCCAACTTAATTCCCTACATAATGGACAATTTGGCCTAAACCATAGTCTTTTTATTGTGTAGTTAACGCATGACAATAAAAATAAATTAGCAATGCACACCTTTTTACTTTGAATAATTTTTTTTAATATTTTGTTATTTTACATTTGAAAGTTAAGGGTTACTTAAGTAAAATTTATTGAATGATGTGCATTCACTTTACTAATTTGCACCCAAACAATTATAATAAATATATAAAACTAAAATAAACACAATACAACTTAGAAAATAAAAAAAGAACAATTTGAACTAAATATATACAATCCAAATTTATTTTTTTTAACAAAAAAATTATTTTATTTGGTATTCAACGGGGTCTAAGCCAAAAAAAAAATTACAGATTAATTAATTGGGGGTAGAAACACCCATACATATAAAACACTTGAGTCACCTGAGAAGGAGGATTCTCAAAGAAAACAATATCATGTTGGCCTTTACTACCAATATTTGCAAGCACATCTGTGCATCGATTTACTTCTCTAAACACATGAGTGATTCGAACCTCCCAACTCAACTCCAGCAGACTTTTAACTCTCCGCATGAGTGCACATTCCACTATGTTCTAATTTTATGTAAGTCTTGCTTGCGTAAAAAAAATTTATGTAATCCTATGTCATTTGATTCACGTGAACAGTAAACTACACTTTTATTTTATTTTTTCATGCTCCGGATTTTTATTTTGTACTTGCTCCAGATTTAAAAAAAACGATGATGAAACATGTTTCAGAACAGAGAAACTATGCAAATTTGAAAAAACTGTTTTAAAATTTTAAGGAAATATAAAATTGCTTTATTGATTTTTTTAAAACGACAAAATTACCTTTTATTTTAAACATACTTAATATAGTGGAAGAATGGTATTTTGGTCTAAATAAAAAAGACACGCATTGCTAATTTACACCCTGACTACGGTTTGACAAGTGCACCAGTCTGTCGTCGAGTAATAATCCACACTCTAGGTGTCTAGAATGAGTTCGTATCCACAGGGATCGTGCCAAAGCTTCGTTAGCGTTATTTAAGTTTGTGTAGTTTGCATTCGCTTTGGGTTTTGGAAAAAGGTTTTATAAAAATGACGTAATGCTTGCATAAATAAATAAATAAATAATATAGATAGATTCAGAAACATAGAGGATATGTATGGTGGTTGAACTCCCTCCCTTCTTCATATTTCGCATGAACGGTGTATAACATAGTTAATCAGATTATTGTTCGGTTGTGACTTTTCCTTTGTTGTAGTAACACCTTACTGTTATACTATGTATATTAAAGTTTCCCTACATTAATGACTAAGGTACCTACGAGAGCCTAACCTCGTTGTGTCACATGCCCTAATTACTAAGTGAGTTGTTTATTACACATGCATTATTAGCTTCACCAATTAACCTCTAGGTCCTAGTATCGGGCTGTTCATCTTCGAAGTGCTCAGTTCACACCTAGTGCATGATTCCTCCTCTAACCGCTCAGTTCACGACTAGTTCAGGATGTTACCGTCTCTATACACCTAGTATTATTTACTACTAGATCCGGACCATATTAAGTTAAAACTTAATATCAATTCTAAGGGCGCTACCGCTTATCCGGCCAGATTACGAGATACGTATTTAAGTGCAAGAAAGTAAATAACAAACATAATACTGAATAACATTTATTATAACTTTGACTCAATCACAGACTCCAAATATTCATAGGGGAGTTCATCTTCTCCACCACAACCTAAGACATCTATTACAAAAGACTACATATTTAAATTACAATAAAGAAATTATAACCTAAACATAAAAGCCTAAATAAAACATACCTTGCTGAGTTAGTTTTCCCGTAAGGGGAGAAAACTATGCCCAATAGAGCTCCTATGAACCTCTCCTTATAGTAGAGAGTGTTCTACTATTTCTGAATGATTTAAACAATGAATGGGAGACTCTATTTATAGTTTTCGTAATGGGTCTCAGCAAGGCATCATACTGTGATAGATCCATCGCAGTACGATGTGAAGATTCGGTTTAATTTTATAATTGATCTTGTGCATTTCATCAGTTTGGGCGTCAAGTTATGTCATCGTGCTGCGATATGATGCATCGTGCTGCAATTATAAGATTTTCTTCAGATTTATTTCTTCTGTTTTCTTGGCCAGCAAACAGCTTCCATCGTACTACGATGAAATGCTCAATTTCTTCACTTTTTGGGCTTTTTCTTGTCTTTTGGCATCTTGGACATTGTCTTGATGCTTTTCTCTGCTTTTGTAGGTTTTCCTTCGTGTTTGGGTCTGTCTTGTTCATTTTACTACTAATACTAACACTAAAAATACCATAGAAATTCCTGTCATCACACCCACATGTTTTTAACATATCAAAGGATTTTAGATTTTTATAAAATTTAACATAAATGATCTATATGATAAAAACTTTCAATCCAAAGTTGAATTTTGTAAAAGGTTTATTCGTTAAAATACGATTGAGCGGCATAGCATTACTCAAATGTTACACCGGTGTAATTTGATCCATTCTCATTAAAGATATTGTTAATTATTAATATTTGTATATGCTTTCCTTATCAACAACATCGTGTAACATATATTCTAGATATGACAATATTAAATAATATCTATAAATAGTTATATAAATATTGTTCAAATTACTTAATAAAAACTGAAAACACCCTAAATACCCAACATAAAGATAGATTTTCACGTCCAGTTTGGATCAATTGGCATGACGTCATGCCAGATTGACATATTGTTGCCTTTCTATGTTATAAAAAGAAGCAAAATCCATGTTCATTTGCACCAAATCAAAAATTCATAACCAGAGCAAAGAGAAAAAGAAATCCACTATGGGTTTTATATGTAAAGGGGCAATATATTTTTCATCAATCCTTGTGTTGCTATCGACTATAACATGTGCAGTTTATTCAGAGGCTGAATTTGAAAATAAAAATATAAAATCAGCTACTTTTATTTCTGAAATGTTTGAAGTGGGTCCGGGGAAAGTCGCAGCTAAAACATTTTATGATGTTGAATTTCCAAAAGGTCATGTTGGAATAAAGAGCTTTGATGCTGAACTAATTGATGAAGAAGGAAAATCAGTACCATTATATGAAGCATACTTACATCATTGGTTTGCTATAAAATACCATGCAAAAGATTGGAATATGTCAAAAATAATCCCTAAGGATCCTATGGAAGGTGCCATTTACATTAGAAATCAAGGAACATGTGGTACTTATATTCTTCCAATTTATTGGGGTTTGGGAGCTGAATCACGAGGAACAAAATCAAAAATTCCAGATCCCTATGCTGTAGAACATGGAAACCCTTCAAAAATTCCATTTGGATACCAAGAAAAGTGGCTCCTAAATCTCTTGATCATTGACACACGTGGTACAAAAGATAGAGAAGGTTGTACTGAATGTAGGTGTGACCATTTCAATTTGCCAAATAATTTTTATAATGTCACAATTGGCATCGATGGAAAACCATTGGGATCAAGTTATAAAGGAGGACTCTTTTGTTGCCAAGATAATTTACAGTGCAAATTGCAAAAGGGTTTTCAAGCACCTGCGAGAAAGCTTGCCTTGAGATACAAAATAACGTGGGTCGATTGGAACCAACAACAAATTCCTCTAAGATTTTATATACTTGATTCAACTGATCGAGTTAGGACAAATGGTTCCCAATTTATTCATGATTGTAAGGTAAACAAGGAATTGTATATAATTTGGTTTATGATTTTTTTTCTTCACAATTTTGCTTAATTTATTTCTAATTTTTAACCATAGACATTTTTTTATAAATATAATTACTAATTTTATTTTAAGATAAAAATTAAGCTCAAAACCTTATTCATACATCAAACAAGTCGTAAAGCAGTACTAAAAGAACTTAATTTATCCATAAATTTTGGGGCAGTGCTAATAGATTTACCTTGTGTCCTCAAGGGATGAGGTTCAAATCCCTTCAAAAATAGTTGTCAAATGATCACTAACACCACTTTAATTAATAATAATTTCTTCTTCACACATATTTTTAATTGTAAAAATTTCTTGTAATTAATAAACATAATTTACATGTACATTTTTTTTGAACTCAATGGTTACAGGTAGAGTTTACGGTTCCGCAAAGTAATGGTAGAAACAACTATGCTCCTCATATTGAGAAAGCCAACATCCCAATGGAAAGAGGTGGTTATCTCATCTACGGCACCGCTCATATGCATACAGGCGCCATTAATGCAACTTTATATGGACATGTAAGTTTGTTTTTATAAATAGTTCTATCATTTTTTTAGCTACACATATATTCTTTATGATTTTTGATGGCACACATGTTTTTTTTTAAACTATGTGTGTTTTTCTTGTTCCTTAAGCAATACAAGTTATTCTATCTATATTATGGCTAAAAGTCAAATACTTTAAATCATCCTTCATCACATCTAAACATGATAATATTTTGATTAATATAGGATGGAAGAATTTTGTATACTTCAAAACCAACATATGGAAAAGGAAAGGAACCAGGAAATGAGAAATGCTATGTTGTCGGGATGTCGGGAAGTTATCCAGAATTAGGTTCAACCAAGATTGAAGATGGTGAAATTGTGTCTATAGAAACAAGATACAAAAGTGGCTTTCGCACCGGAGCTATGGGACATATGTACATTTATTTGGCAGATCAATTACCAGAGAAAACAAATAGACCTTCTCTAGCATAGAAGTTTTATATTTTGTATGTCATCATGTGATTACAAAAGATAAATAAACAAGTTGTTAATCAAGAGGAAAAATGATTTTTTTCAAGTTTATACTATGAATCTTTCACTTTTAATCACATATACTCCTTAGGTAGTGTGACACCCAATTTTAATAAGAACACGACATAAAACACTTTGTACGGTAATTTATTAATCTTAAAATAGATGGTAAGAATTACAAAATTTGAAACATTATTCTTTTAAATTTGTTATATTCCCCACACACACATATATATAATCTACACATATATGGGTTGCTAAACATTAAGACGTAAATTAGCAATACCTATCTAATCTAATAGGACAAAAAAACTCTTGATATTTAGTTATTTAAAACT
This sequence comes from Trifolium repens, assembly GCA_030408175.1. Taxonomy (NCBI): domain Eukaryota; kingdom Viridiplantae; phylum Streptophyta; class Magnoliopsida; order Fabales; family Fabaceae; genus Trifolium; species Trifolium repens. Next base: position 13,876,790 of record CP125850.1, read on the forward strand.
AATGAGTGAGAGTTAATTTGGTAAATTTTATTAAATAATCTAAATCTACTTTACTAATTTACACCCAATTTATTTATTGACATTTTTCTTTCAATTTTCACATCTTCTTGTCCTGCCTGGTTCTTGCATGTATTTGCACTATTTTCCGTCACGTTGTCCCTCTTGGTTCATTTCATTGGGTATACCAATTTTCTTAATTTATTCATCATTAAATTTTTGTTTTTTTTTATTCATCAATAAATATTTTGTTATTTGATTCAATATTCATGATTAGTTTTGATTCTTATTTGTAAAAAAAAATTGACATTTATTCTTAGAAAAACGAAATCAACATCTTCAGGTGCTTTATCACGATAAAAGATAAGTGCCCAATCCAATCTTTACAATCATTCTACCAATACCAATAAATCCAGCATTTAGGATAAAAAAAGAAAAAAAATCAACGCCTTTGACTGTTAAAAATTCTTAGAATATAAAATTATATGCTATATCCTAACAGCTTAAACTTTTAAGATAATCAATTATTTGACATGGTATCAGAGTCTCTATGATTAAATGGTCTAGAGTTCGATCTCCGCTCCCCTCACTTTCTAATTAAAAAGTAGAATTTAAGCATATGGTAGGTGAGCCTATGCATTATTCACGCTTCAAGTCCAAGTGAGCTATTGCGTGAGGGGGCGTGTTAGAATAATATAAAGTCATTGATATACCCTACCCTATTATAACAGTTTAAACTTTTGGGATAATCGGATAAAATACTTGTATAGGTACAATCATAAATCAATAGTGTTTAGACACACACACAATAAAGTAAAAAAATAAAATATAAAAAAAATAATATGATGTGACTAATTTATTTTTCAATTAAAATTTTCAATTTATGTGAGTGTGCCTAAACATTTTTATTTGTGTTTGTGCCCAGGTAAGTCTTTCTCGATAATCGGTTATTTGACAAAAATAATATGAAAATTAAAAAACGGAAATGTGATGTTTTTTAATTATTAAAAATAATATGAAAATTCAAAAATGTCCTTTTGGGAAGTATGATCTATCACATAAGAGAAATTTTCAAGTGCCGACTGATCTTGCTAATGTTAACTCATTCACCTAACTTAAACAATCGGTTGGTTGAAAATATTTTATTTACTTTCTCCTCACATGCATGCGTACTATTTGTTCATCTGTATCTATCACAATCGTTTTTGTCTTATATGATATAAGGTTAATGTTAGAATAGAAAAATATTTATTAAGATATGCATAAGTTTTATTATATTTGTTGAGAAAATATCTCATTAGGTTAGTTTCATTCTAAACTTTAATTTAGGGATTTAGTTTAGATTTAAATATATTCACTTGGCTATATATACCAAGGTAGTATCATAATATTGAGTATGTAAATATTCTATGTAAATATTCTATTTTGTTCATTATCAATAATATTTCTATTTCTTATTATTTCTCCCTATTCTTCCCCCAAATACCACAAATTCAACATGGTATCACAGCCATGGTATCCACCTTGAAACATAGTTCCGCTGCAACTTCTTTCCGAGAATAATTAACTCTCGGTTATTCTTCCGCTTTACCTTTTTTTTTCTCTCCATATAAACCCTAGCCGTCATTAGGATTTCTTTTTTATTTTGTTTCACCCTTTATGATTCTTGTTTATGTTTTCTATCCTAACCTTATTTATATGTTACCCTTACATACAGCCGGTCACTTTTCCATGAATCTTTTACCTTTACCCACCGTTTTTTTAAGATTGATCGTTAGTCTCTCTTGGTCTTGTTTTGGTGGTCCTAATTTCCCGTTTGTGATGCTTTAATCCGCGGGCTTCCTGTTTGTGATGCTTTAATCCGCGGGCTTCCCGTTTGTGATGCTTTTATCCGCGGGCTTCTCGTTTGTGATGCTTTAATCCGCGAGCTTCCCGTTTGTGATGCTTTAATCCGCAGGTTACCGTTTGTGATGCTTTAATCCGCGGGTATTTTTACATTATTTGATACGGATTCATTACTTCGGCCGCTGCTCTACTACTTCTTTGGTTGCTGCTCTTCGTTGGATATGCTATCAAAGGATTTAATTTATTTTCAGGGTTAATTTTGTAACAAGCTTAAAGCTTAGTAAGCTTTAGCTTGAGGGGGAGTGTTAGAATAGAAAAATATTTATTAAGATATGCATAAGTTTTGTTATATTTGTTGAGAAAATATCTCATTATGTTAGTTTATTCTAAGCTTTAATTTAGGGATTTAGTTTATTTTTAAATATATTCGCTTGGTTATAAATATCAAGTCATTATCATACTATTTCACATGTAAATATTATGTAAATATTTTATTTAGTTCATTCATCAATAATATTTCTATTTATTATTATTTTCTCCTATTCTTCCCCCTAAATACCCCAAATTCAACAGTTAATAATCAGTGTCAATAAAAGTTGGTTCTTTTCAATTGAACCCCAAAAAAATCACATTAGAGTAAATGCATGATACTTCAAAGTGGTAGATGAGTCAGCATAAATAGTATAGAGACAAGACAACCCTTCCATTCAATTACTTGCTAGTGCAAATTCATGATCTAGAACAACCAATGTTGTTTGTCTAGAATAAGCATCTTGGGTGTGTTGAATATAATGTCTAACAAAAATGAATGTGATGAAATGGCAGCATGTCTTATTGTGAGGACATGAAATTAAGCATCTTGTATCTTTTTTTGGTTACTAGTTATATAAGTTTTGTATTTATCTTGTGTATCATTAATACAATCAATTTGAATTTTCCGCAGTCAAATGTTCAAGACATCAATAGATATCATGTTACCAAATTTTAGCGTCAATCACCATTAAATTAACTAACAATTAGTTGGTTACTGATATTTCAAATACAAGTATATCAAACAATGGGAATCTTACTCAAATGCACATGGAATTATGAATACCTGCCAAACACAATTTATTATATTGGGAAATGTATTCTTCAATTGAGAAAAAGGAGTTGGCAATTAACTAGTACTAGTATTTCAATTGACCATATCTAAATTCCTTTTCCCAAAATTTCGATGTCACTTTCCTTTTTCATTCGTACACACTCTTATTCAATTTTGTGGTAGTTACATTTCAAGGGAATTGAATTCTAATAGTGAAATGACATGTTGCTAGTTGAACAAGAAAATGCCAACTAATACTTAAAAAGAATGGTAGACATTCAAGCTGTGAAATCCCAAATATATTTAACATGTACTCTAAAAAATCCCGAGTATATAATAAATAATTTAATATAAAAATATTTGTCTAAAAAATCATGTATTCAACTTTTTAAAAATTAAATTTATTGTATTTATTAATTTAATTATTTAACTACTTAAGTTCCTTAATATATACTCCCTCCGGCCTTAATTATAAGCAAATTTTACTTTTTAGATTCATTGGATAACAAATGTATATGGTCTTAATTAAATCTAGATACATTGATAATCAAATGAATCTAAAAAGTGAAATTTGCTTATAATTAAAGCCGGAGGGAGTACCTTCGAAGTACATGTCAACCCCACTCATACATTTATGCATACAAAGAAGATTGAGAGAGGGGTCTACGCAAACCCATGAATTTTGCAATTTTTCTTTGAAAACTATATCTCTCAACTTAAGTAGCTAGCATGACTGCATGACATTCAATTTTGTTTTGGCCATTGTTAGAAATAAAGCTAAGTATCATGACTCATGATCATTGAGCACAAGAAAAGTATGTTTCCAATACAAGAAATAGTGATAGCTCAACCCACAGGCCTATTTCAACAAAAACCATCCCTTTAAGTCTGTCATAATAAATTATTAAAAATTATTTAAAATAACTAAGCAAATTAACAGATTTGCTTTTAGAAATGATAAAATTGAATTAGTAGTAAAAGTATTGCTGACATTTTTAATTTTTTGTTGTTAATTCAATATTTTTAGTAATAATATTATTATCACTCATTAATTATACCTATTACTGTACAATTATCTCATGCACACACATGGATGTTATTTCTTAAGAATTTTACAGTATTAGAACATTTCCTATTTTTAATTTTATATAAAATTAATAGATGGTCCCTTCGATGCGTCATATTTTGCAACTCATATCTATTTTACTTCGATGACAAAAAAATTATAAGTTACCATATATTATTAATAATAATAATATAATACATATTATTACAACTAAATATTAATGATGATATCATAAGTACTTTTACAAATTTTATGATACTAACATTGCCACATCAATTTTGTCAATGGAAAGAAAAAAATAAAAAAACATATCATTTTTCTATAAAATTTACTAATACACCTTTATTGGAGATTCTTGTATATAAGAATTATTGCGGGCCTTATATAATACTTATGTCTAGTATAATTCAATAAATTTATTTTATTATTTAACTATTTAAGAGAGGAAACGAGAGATGGATGCCATGACGTGTTCAAAAGCAAGTTTTATATTGTAGGTGATGAAAGAGATATATCCAAAAGATTCTCATGTAGTATAATGTGAGAATTGATCATAGAAATAGAAGTTTTAGAGATCAATCATGACCTTCAATGTGGAACATAGAAAGAAAAAAAAGATGTATAAAGAAAGTATATTACAAGTCAAGATGCAAACAAGTTGCCCCTCTTTTTAGGGCAAGCACAAAGCATGATTTCCCTATTACCCACTAAAGTAGTTAATCAAATTGAAGTTATTTGTTAATTTTATGACCAATGGCCCCTCTTTTCTTTTTCTTAATTAATTTCATGCTTTTTCTTTTCTCTTTAATTAACATCTTCATGTTGGTGGATAAAGTTTCATATCTAAAGTGGGTGAAGATTAAAAGGAGAAAGGATCTCTCAATTTTTTTCTCAAGTTTTCTCAACTTTATTACATCTTAATTATTGATCAATTTTTCTTCATTTTTTTCTAATTAAAATATTATCAATGCTTTTGATCCAGTAGTTTAGATGCACACATTATTTCCTCAACTTTTTTTCCAACAATAAAAAATCGATTCTCAATCTACAACACTTGAATTATATAGTAAGAGTTTTTTTTGACTTAGTTAGAAGTTATAAGAGATCGAATACATCTTTGAAGAAATGTTAGACTCGAGAGCATACTGTGATTCTATTTAACTCGAGAGCATGGGTGTGAGTCATACTCAAATATATCAACTAGAATTTGGATACTAGCTGAAATTTGGGCCACTAGAGCATGGGTGTGAGCAAACTCGTTTGTTAGAGTTTACATCCAAAGATGAAAAAAAGATAACATAGAAAGAAAGATGAAGAAATAACTTTGCAATGTTGAATAGTAACATTAACTCCGTAAAACTTTTTCTATGATAATGAAAACTATCAAAAAAGATTCATTAAACATTCTTGTGATCCTCTATACAATGAAATTCATGATCATTACAAAATTGAAAAAATTCCAGTCCACAAAATCATAACTTTCAACACAATTTCTTTTTCTTTTTCTTTTGGTTTCATCCATAATTTCATTTGGAATTAGATTACCATCTAGAATTTGTCTACCTATTATAAAGGTCAACTGTGTTTTTGAAATATCTGGTTCAATTGTAAATACAACTAGCTAGAAGGATGTGTATGAAATGAGTTACTTTAATTTCACTAAAATTTTCATCTTTGAAATTAGCACGATGCACAAAACAATTTGCACCTATAACTAACTATCTTATCATTTGAATGGAATTTTGGCATTACCCTCACGAAGTCCTGCTTAGGCTTTGTTTTTGAGTTTGGAGGGGAAGGGAGGGTTTTGGATGGAGGGAAATAGAGAGAAAATTAGAGAAATCTTTTACATTTTTTGAAAAAGTATTTTTTATAGAAAATGACAAATAAATACTTATGATTAATGGGTCAGGATCAAATGACACCAAGGTGTCAAACTTAGTAACATGACACATCCGATAAATCTTTACCGGATAATCGTATTACAAAATCCACCGTTGGATTCAAAGCTATTATTATATAGATCATGCCTATAAATTTTAACATCAATCGGAAATCATTTGATATGTTAACGAGATGCATAAAAATCAACGTCTTACAAAACTTCGTCAAAACCGTTAATTTTGATCATTCTTTTTAACCCATCAAATGGTTTCCGATTGATGTTAAATTTTATAGACATGATCTATACAATAATAGCTTTGAATCCAACGGTGGATTTTGTAATACGATTATCCGGTAAAGATTTATCGGAGGTGTCATGTTACTAAGTTTGACACCTTGGTGTCATTTGATCCTGACCCATGATTAATATATTATGAATTTAAGAATATTATAACAACATTCATTAAATTTGAAGAATTCATATAAACCCTCCAAACCCCCATCAAATACAATTTTTGAGTTCCACCAAATTAGGGGTTTTGTGTTGTGAAGAAAAAATAACCCTCCAAACTCCTCCCCTCCCAAACTTCTCTATTCCTTCCACTTGTTTCTTCCTTTTTTTAAAAATCATTCCCTCCACTCCCCTCCAAACTCGCAAACAAAACTAAAATTCACACCATCGAATCCTGGACATTTTAAACTTTCGCAATTCTAATGTACACTTTCTTTCTAATGTACATTTTAAACTTTCTTTTCTAATGTACTCCTTCTTGTGTCGAATATAAGCAACAAAACAAGAAAATTAAAAATATTAGGCTTCGTTTGGTTGAGAGAAAAGAAAGAGGGAGGAAATAAAATTACGCATTTCAATGAATGAATTTAGACTATATTTATTACAACTTTTTATAAACCTATAATAATTATACTAAATTTTTGCGATTTCCAACACAACTTTACTCCACTCCACCAATCCATACAACTTCAAATGTCATAAACAAACCCAAAAGCAAGAGTAAAATTGAAAATAGAATAATTTTTATATTACCTCAATCCCAATTTAATTGACACAGTTGACTGTTTCACGCACTCCAATGTATAACTTTGATGATTAATATTTTTAATTGCATAATAGTAAAAATTATAAAAATTTGATATTTTAATAATAATCATCGAGACGAATCAAACAACATCTTATATACTAATGAAATTTTGGTCCCCCTATTTTTAAAAAATGAAGTTTTGATCCCCTATTTTAAAACCAACTTTTTGGTCCCCCAATTTTAATGTTTTCATAGTTTTGATCCCCCACTTCATTTTGAAGTCAATTTTGCTTATGTGGCTTTGTTACTAATGATGTGGTAGCGCCTAGTTGACAAATTTATTATACACATCATTACTAAAATTTTTAATAAATTTGTTTTTAAAAAAAAATAAAAATTTAATGTGTTCATCATCTTCATCTTTGTGTTCATAATCTTCATCACCATCTTCACCAATAAATTCAAAAAATTCAGAAAGCACCCTCATCAAAATCAATAAAATCAAACCAATGCTCCAAAAAAATAATCAAACAAATCAAAATCATCATCAAAATTCAAAATCCCCAAATTCTCAATATACCTTAAATTTATCAAATCTTGAAAAATTCCAAAATTTCTCAAATATATTGCTTGATACCGATTGATGTGCATTGATTTGATACTTTGGGATTAATTTATAGGACGTCCTGGACAGACAGTGGTTGAAGAAGATCTCGCGTGTAAATGATGAAACAAGATTAAACTAACAGGCAATTGTTTGATTCAGTTATGAGATTACTGAATGAGGTAGAATTAGAGAGGGAGTTGATGATGTTAACTCTAACTCTAAGTTCAAGTTGTATGATACTTTTAGTAAGGCCAAGTAGTTTTGGGACTAATTGTGAGCAACTAGTATTATGAGCAACTGGGGAAAAGGTCATTTAAAGGAGGAAATTTTGGGTTTTTCAAGATTTAGAAAATTTAGAGTATGTTGAGAATTTAGGGATTTTAATTTTTGAAGATGATGAATATTTTTTAGGTTTATGGAAGATGATTTTGATTGTTTGAGTTAATTGATTTTGACAACATAGTTTTTAAAAATTTGGGATTTTGATGAAGATAATGAAAACAATAAAGATATGGTGATGAAGATTATGAACACAATGAAGAAGATGATGAACACATTAAATTATTATTTTTTTTAAATTTTAGTAATGACGTTTATAATAAATTTGTCTACTAGGCGTTGCCACATCATTAGCAACAAAGCCACATAAGCAAAATTGACTTCAAAATGAAATGGGGGATCAAAACTTTGAAAAAATTAAAATTGAGGGACTAAAAAGTTGATTTTTAAAATGGGTCTTGCTAACGAGTGCTTTCGAGGCACTTTTTAAGTATTCCATAAAAAGAAATGATTTATTCAAAAAGTAAAAATTTTCAATTTTCAATGCGTTGATTTCACACATTCCCATAAAACTTTAACAAAAAGTTACTATTTTTACTGTTTATCATTTTCCTTTTAAATTAGGGGATCAAAACTTTATTTTTTTAAAAATAGAAGACCAAAAGTGCATTTATTTTTATTTATTAATAAAAAAATAAAGTCAAAACAATGTGTGAATAATACACAAGTGACAATTGAATTGGGACAGAGGAGGGAGTACACACGGTTGAATCCAACGGCTGACATATCCAACGAGTTGTAGTATATCATCATCATTAGTAATTAGTAAAATAACACGTGGCTAATACAAAAGGAGGACTTTGTGGACGGGAAATTTCTCGATTTTGTTGACTGAATCAGTTTCCTTCCCGAATCAAAAACATTTGCCAAAGGAAACAGCCAAAAAAGTTCCTTACTCCTACCTCGCACGTGCTCTAAGGTGGGCCCCATATGCATCCCATTATTCCTCTTTCCCATCCTTGGTTTGGTTGCACCACCAAAGAGTAAAAAGGGGAAAAAAAATGAGTATTTTTTCCTAAAGAAAACTGTGCAATGACACTGTAGAAACAGGAAAGTGGATCTGTTTTGGACAACATGGCACCACTTAGTCGGCAGGTATAACGTGGCAGTTACCGTACTCCTTTCGATTTTAATTATAAATAAATTTTCACTTTTTAAATACATTGGATAACTAATGTATTTGGTCTACAATTAAGGTCAGATACATTGATCATTTAATGAATCTAAAAAGTGAAATTTTGCTTATAATTAAGTCCGGAGGGAATAGTTGTCTGTCATGTAGTCCGTTTAGTTTTATAAAACGAAAACATAAGGAAAGAAAGTTAGGAAAATTGAATTTTAATTAATTTTAAGGTTTAAATACAGTTTTGGCTCCAAGTTTCACAATTGCTTAATTTTGGCCCTAAGTTTCAATTGTTTGATTTTAACCCCCTAAGTTTCATAATTGCTCGATTTTAGGACCCCCAAATTTATTGCCTTTTGCATTTCCTAGCCTCAGTTGACCTTTTTGATTAAAAATTGGTTATGTGACATTTTAAAATTAAATAAATATTTAAAAATAAATAAAAATGCTTTTAAAATTTAAAAAAAAAAAATCAAATTCTTTTTTAAAAATAACTTATCAAATATTTTTCTTATTACATGTAGATTATAAAATAGTTTTGTTATAAAAAAAGTAAAAAATTATGAACTATTTTTTTAAAATTTTGTAAATACTTTTTTGAAAAAGAATAATTAATAAATCTTTTATAAAAAAAAATCAATACATTTTTATTAAAGCAAATATTATTATTTTATAAAAAATTAATTTCAAAACATATTTTTAATTTTAAAAACATATATTTATTATTTTTGAATATATTTTAGTTTTATAAAATGCCACATAAGCTTTTTTAGTCAAAAAAAAGTCAATGGGACATTAGCAAATGTAAAATGGGGTAAATTTAGAGAGTCAAATCGAGCAATTCAAACTTGGGGACTAAAATCGAGCAATTTTATAACTTAGGGGGTTAAAATCAAGCAATTAAAATTTAAGCGGCCAAAATCAAGCAATTGTGAAACTTGGGGGGTCAAAACTGCATTTAAACTTAATTGTATAACTTAGGGGGTTAATTATTTTACTAATAATTAATTTTTTTTAATCCATGTTCATTTATCGGTTTCCGTAATTTTATTTCCTTCCTTTTTTTTCTTCTTTTTTCTGTTACACCAAACGGATCCTCAGTATTTGGTTTGGTTTTATTTTCTGAAATAAAAACAGCAAACCAAACCAGACTGTGTGGTTTAGAAGAAAACTAATCTGTGCGGTTTTTTGTAATTTTTAGTTTGATTTGGTTTGTAGGTTTACTTTTGAATTAGTTCGGATACAATCACTCTTATTAACTACTACCTTCATCTCATTTTATAAGAGCTATTTTGATTAAATGACACTATTCACTTCTCTTGCTTTTACCATACTTTTTAAATAATATATATATATATATATAAATATAATATCTTATTTGATTTGTTTTGATGAGTATTTTCAAAATATCAAGTTTTTATAATTTTTACTAATAGAGAATTAAATATATTAGTGATCAAAATTGTGTGTTGGCATACGTTCAATAGTCAAACTAGTTATTATATTTTGGGACAGAGGTAGTATTATTTTTTGACAATATTTACTACTCCCTCCGTACCAAAATATAAGTCACTTTGAGAGAAAATTTTGTACCAAATTATAAGTCGTTTTACATTACTAATTTACCAAGGAAACATTTAATGTTATTTTTTCTATTACACCTTTAACTATTTATTACTCTCTCTTCTTTGAATACTTCAATTTATTTTTTTCTTATCTTAAATGAAGGATAATTTTGTAAATGAACTCATAATTTATTTTTTCTATATCATATTAATTACATTTCTTAATATGCGTACAAGTAACAAAGTACTAGCTTATATTGTAGTCCAGATGGAGTAACATTTTACTATTTTAATTAATTCCTGAATAGAAAAATCTTATCAAATTTATTGAACGTTTCATTTAGGCACTACTCCGCATTATTTAACGTAAATTAACCGCCAATAATGGTTTTAAAAGTAAGTTTAAATGCCATTAATTAATATTCCAAATACTGATTTAACTTTTGAAAAAACATGACAAAATTAAAGATACTAGTAGTACAAGTATTAATTAATTTTCAAAATTAGGTGCACGTTACTACTGAAAATACCGCTGAAAACATGCAAAGCTATAACTATACAGCTGGATGAATTGAAACTTAGCAATCCATTAATAGACAAAATCTTACAATAAAGAAAGGTATCATAAAAATCTCTATCACAGAATATTTAACATTTAAAATTAAAATATTAATTAATTACTAATTGTAGGAAAAAGAACCTAATCCTAGAATAAACCCCACCTTTATATAACCTTGACACCTCTCTCTCTTGCATGCTTGTTTTCTGTCGCTCATTCATTCATCCTCTCTCTCTCTCTCTCTCTCTCTCTCTTGCTTCTTAAATAAAAATCGAAGACTTCAGATTTCAGAAACAGAGTGAAGAAGATGACTGTGGAGACTCATCATCTTAACCTTTTCCCTTCTCAACTCCTACCCAATAACAGGTACAATCTTTTGATTTTGATTTTTATTAAAATCTTGAAGTTACTACCATTTTTAATCCAAACCGTTTTCTTTTTCTATTTTGTTTTTTAATTTCTTTTTTCTTATGATTTTGCAGAGACATGAACATTCACTCCAACGACACAACCTTCATCAACATGTACAATAATTACTCTTCACTACTTCCACTTTCCGGCACCACCACCGTGTCGGAGAATCTTATTCCGACGCAACCACCGCCGTACAATCCTTTCATAAGTGATCACTTTCTTCAGAAAATCTCCACAATGAAATCCGAAAGCACCCTCACTTACAACAACAACAACAACACAAACAACAACGTTGTCTCGTTCCCGCGAAAACGTTCTAGAAACTCAATCAATAACTACCCATTCGGTGAAGATCTTTCTCAAAACATCAACCACCAAAACACCGACATCGACAACATCATTTCTCAACATGTAATTTCCTTGCCTTTTTTTTTGACACATTTATTTATTTTTGTTTTATTAACTAACCATTTTTTTTGTTTTTTGTGTTTATTTAGATGGAGAAAGTGAGAGTTGAATTGGAAGAAAAGAGAAAAAGACAAACAAGAATGTTAATAGAAGCAATGATGAAAAGGTTAAAAGCTAAAGAAGAAGAAATAGAAAAAATAGAAATAATGAACATGATGCTTGAAGAAAGAGCAAAATCACTATGCATGGAAAATCAAATATGGAGAGAAATAGCACAAAGCAAAGAAGCAACAGCCAATGCACTCCGAAACAATCTCGAACAAGTCCTTACACAGATGGCAAACAGCGGCGGCGGTGAAGATACCCCAATGGCGCCGGAGGAAGACGCGGAGTCATGTTGCGGAAGTAATGAAGAAGATTTTGGGTGGCGCACGGTAGCAGATGATGCGCAGGATAAGGATAATGGAGAAGGTACTAGTGGTGGTAGAGTGAAGATAAATGAAGGTAGCAGTGAAAAGAAGAGATTGTGCAGGAATTGTGGGAAAGGAGAATCGTCCGTACTGATTTTGCCTTGCAGACATCTCTGTCTATGTACTATGTGTGGGGATACGGTTCATACATGTCCTATCTGTAAATCCTTCAAAAATGCTAGTTATCGTGTTAACTTTAGTTAATTATTAATTATTATAGGAATTAGGTTGAGAAATGCTAGTTTTTTTTTGTTATTAGTAGTTTTGTGGTGCATAAGCAACATAAATCTTGAATCATGTACAAGTTAAAATATGATGATAATGGTGGTACGTTAAATAGTTTGATCCAATCTTTTCAATACGTCTCTTTTCTAATGATCTTTATATCCAAAGTTTTTTTAACTTGCTTCTTGGCTGTTTTTGGAGTACAGCTTTGCTCCATTTTCACTTGCTCCTTTTATTCCTTTTGATTGCATTGATAAAAGACATGTGGCAAAAACAAAATCAAAGGTTGAGATTAATTAAGTGTTTGTTTAATAAAAAAACAAAATAACAGAGCAACACGCGCCTCCTTGTTTCTATCGTTCCATCTCTGCCTCTTCCTCTCCCTCTCTCCTTCGCCCGTCCCTCGCCGTCCATCCCAACGGCATAGTTCTCTCTGTCCGGCGGCGTTCACTCCGTCCATTGTAGCGGCAGTGTTCTCACTGTCTTTCCGTGTCATTGTCTCGCTACATCGCCGCTTGGCCGTCAATAAAATTCATGAAGTATAGTTCTGGTACTAGCATGACAGGTTCTTCCATAAAAATAAAAATTCATTAAAATCAATCACCAAACTCATGCCATTCAGAATCCATTAGCACTTCTCTGATTTTCTTCCATTAAAATCCATTATTTCTTTACATATAACATAAGCAAGGTCATATTATCAAATTCAAAATCCATTAGCATTGTTCTACTTTTCTTCCATAAAAAATTCTTAAGCCCATAAAGTTCCAAACAAATCATATTAAAAAAGAGTGAAAAAGGGAGGATGGAAACAAGTGGATTGATTTTGTCACTGAACTTAGAGGATGATGGCGTGAAGGTGGAAATGAAGGATGAAGATGGAGCCTTGCTCAGAGAAAGAGGCGCCTGTTTTATTTTCTTTTGTTTTTAATTAATCTCAGCCTTTGATTTTGTTTTTGCCACATGTCCTTTATCAGTGCAATCAAAGGAATAAGGCTCTGTTTGGTAAAAATAGCGGTTGGCTGATAAGCTAGCTGATGGCTGATAGCTTATAGCTTATAGCTGATGGCTGATGACTTATGACTTATAGCTGATAAGCTAATAGAAGTGTTTGGTAAAATTAGCGGTCAACTAGCTGATAAATGTAAAATGACATAAAAGGACATTCTTAATTGATAATAAAATTTATATTTAAGATAATAATTTAAATTTATTAATGTAATATATTTTTTATATATTATTATCAAATTAATTTGTCTATCTTAAAATTGCACAAGTACAATTATATAAAAAATATTAATAATTTATAATATTTTTTTAAGATAAATTTTTCTTTTGAATATCTTACATACATAGCCCATATATAATTAAGAATATCTAACACAAAAATGATTTTTTTTAAACAACATCCTACAAAAAGGAAAAAATAACTTACATACATATGGAGTATATGATACTCCGGATATGGATAACGAAATCATACGTACTGTGTATTACTTTTTTTTTTTAAACAGAAACGTATTATATATTACATTAATACCGAATATATCCTACATATATATCAAACATCGCTTTTTTAATAAAAGAAATATAGATGGAGATAGTTTGTATTATTCTAAGCCCATAATTATTTTCTTTTAAATTAAAATAAATTATAAAGGGTAAAAGTGGATTTTAGTTAAGACAACAAGGGTAAAAATGGAAGAAAAAATGATAAGCTATAAGCTATAAGCTCATAAGCTACTTGAAATAGCTTATGAAAAATAAGCTATAAGTCAGTAAAATAAGGTATAAGTCAGTAAATAAAAACTGTTACCAAACAAGTCTTTTAGCTTATAAGCTATAAGACATAAGCTATAAGTCAGTTTTCTGACCTTGCCAAACAGACCCTAAAAGGAGCAAGTGAAAATGGAGCAAAGCTGCACTCCTGTTTTTGTGTGTTGTCATGAACTATCCAATAAGCATTTCCAAATTTTTAGTTATATTTCAATTTTAAATTAGGAAAATGTTAATGGTTCCGAGCCATTTATTAAAGATATTTAAAAAGTAATTTTTATATTGGAAATAATATTTTTTTTACTTTTAAAATAATAATTACTTAAATTTTAATGTAATTAGGTGGTGCATTTGTAGAACCTTTTGGGTTGAATTCTTTCTATTTAATTTAAGGAAAATGCTGAATAAGTCATCCGGTGCATTAATTATATATATAAATAAGATAATTATGTCTTAAAATTCGTGCATTCAATACATTAAAAGTGTAAAAAGTTGTTTTTATTAGCATTAACTCTATGTTTACTTTTATTTTTGATATGCTTAACAAGTGCACCGGGTGCATTGTTTAGCAGGATTATAAATTTAAAGTTTTTGCATTTTTTAAGGGTTATGCTAACTAGTATTTTTGGGTCACTAGTTAAAGGTCATATTTTTTTGGGAGAAAGGATTCTCTCCTAATTGGAGAGGGAGCAGTGGATATTAAAAATCAACATTTTAATTTTTTAATGTTTTTTATTTTCAATCCAATGGCTAAAGTTACACATGAGTAAAAATTTACCGGAGACAATCCTTTTGAGTCATTCTAACTAGCGCATTAGAATACTACCTCAATCCCAAAATATAATATTTTTTCACTTTATGTTCTATTTTATAAAAAAAATTTCCAATTTTCAAATACATTTATAATTTTTTTCCTCCATATCCTTAATTATGATACATCATTTTTTGCAATTAGTAATAAATAATTTATAAAATTATACTCTAATTCTCACTCATAAAGGGTAAAATTATAAAAATAATAGTACTAATAATCAACACATTTAATATTACAATCAACTTTTTTAATTCTCGTAATTTATTAAAAAAAGTACTCCCTCCGTCCTATTTTAAATGACCTTTTTTTGACTTAGTGTACTATTCATTTGACCTGTTTTGATCTTATTTTTCTACTAATATATACATGCAAATATTAGCATATGAGATGTTTGATTTGTCTCGACGAGTACTTTCAAAATATACCATTTTTATAATTTTTAATAATAGATAATTAGAGATATTAATGATTAAAGTTGTGTATTGACAAACGTGTCAGTGGTCAAACAGGTCATTTATTTTGGGACAGAGGGAGTATTGTAATCTACTCTCTCTGGTCTCATATATAAGCAACAAAACAAAAAAATTGATAGTATATCAAATATAAATAAAAATAACCTCTAATCATTAAAAAAAATGTCACTTTTCCAAATAAGTACTCCAAGTCAAAAGATAGAGATAAAAATTAGAAAAGTTTATGATTAGTACTATATCCCTACTTTTTTCACATTCACATGTTTTTAACGATTTTCAAGTAAAAAAATAGAGGTAAAATTAGAAAAGTGTATGACTTAAATGCATTTAGACACTTTTCTCAAAAAAATAGTTTTATTTGTAAATTTGCTTATATATGAGATCAGAGAGTACTCCCTCCGGTCACAAATATAAGCAAAAGTACACTTTTTAGATTCATTGAATAATTAATGTATCTGGACTATAATACAGACCAGATACATCTTTTATTCAATGAATCTAAAAAGTGCACTTTTGCTGGCCGGAGGGAGTACTACGGAGTACTATTATTTATAAATAAAAATTCTATAGCTTGTTTAATTATCTTAAGTTGTTGCAAACAAAGGCTGTAAAAGGAGTACTACGGAGTACTATTATTTATAAATAAAAATTCTATAGCTTGTTTAATTATCTTAAGTTGTTGCAAACAAAGGCTGTAAAAGGATGAAAAAGAGGTTCTATTCTAGTACTCCTACGTGTGTGCGGTGTGGCCAATACACATCTATTCGATAGAGAAACTAGGTAGTAGTACAACAACAATGAAATTAGAGTGCTAAAACACGCGCAAAGGAGCGAGTGATAAAGTGAGTCAACAAATAAACAAACAGTGACAGACATGAAAGAGAAGTAGAGAAGGGCGTAAGGCAAAATCTGACACGTACAACGCGCGCAAATGTCGCTGTTTTTAATTTAGAGTGCCTGCAACGGCCATTTTCTACTCTGTGACAGTGCAGGTGCAGCAATGCGTGTGCGCAAAACGACACCAAAATAGGTGGTTGTATGGAGTGTACTGTAACCCGCCAAAAAAGGACATTGATTTTAGACAGACATTGCTTGGGAATCTTCAAAAGTTATTATTGTGGTCACAGAATATTGCCGATTGCGTGCAGATAACGACGGCGTTTTCTTTGATCCGTGTTTTATAGGGACAACAAAAAGTCGTGGTACGCTCAAAAAAAAAAAAAAAAAGTCGTGGTAAATTAACTTACTAGTATGGCATTGGCAAGTTACTACTGGGAACGAACGACTGAACGTGAGTTATTGACTGTGTGTGGGTACAGAAACAGTACAATCCTTCCGGTCTCATATAAAAACAAAACAAAAAAATTAAAAGTTTTAAATACTTCCTCTAATCATTATAATAAATGTCATTTTTTCAAATATATTTCTACTTATATTTTAGGAGCACTAGTTTAGAAGGAGTAAAAAAAGAAAGGAATTAAAATAAGGGTCATGCTAAGTGTTCCTGGACACTACTTGAAAAAATAAAAGAAATACGTATAATTTTTACATTGAAAATATTACTTTTTTTATTTTCTAATTATTAATTACATACTTTAATGTATTTTTACTATTTGAAATATTTTTAACTAGTGCCCCATTTTCTTGAGGATTTTTTTTTGGTTTTCACTACCATTTGAATATGGTTCGGAGGTCAGTTATCGCAGTTGTCGGAGATCGATCAGTGGTTCTCCCTACCAAATTCAGCGTCAATCACCACTGAACCAACTAACGATTGATTACTGTTAGTTACACAGAAAAATAACTATTTTTAAAGTTGTTGATACTATTTTCAATTTAAATAAATGATTTTTTTTATAAGGGATCATTTTTATTTTTGTCCCAAACCTCTAAAATCTCGAGACCGACCCTGATTAGATTGATCTTTTATGTTTGAAGAGTTTTGAATTAGTCCTTCAAATTTTTCCTTTCAGCTGAAATATTACATTTTCATTACTTTCATTAATTATTAATTTAAAATCTAACATAGCATATTAGTGGTCAAGGTGATTCCACATATTTGTTCCATTAACCCCATATTGATTTTAAATAGTGTTAGTCGTTAACTAACAGAAAAGATTAATTAATTTAAACATTAAAAATTTGAAAAACCAATTTAAAACGTATAATGGATCAAATTGAAATATTTAAAACGTAGAATAGATTTTTAAAAACTAAAATAAACATAATAGATTAAATGTTCAAATTAAATCTAATTTTTTCATATAAGTTTAAAATATAAAAAAAAAATAATACTAAAATGATTATAAAACTGTTCTAGACTATGAAGCAAAAACACTTCTTAAATTAGTCGTGTCCATATCAGATACGTTATGATTACATTTAATTATGTCATTTTATCAAATTATTATTGATGTCGACGTATCTGTGTTCGTGTCGTATCTGGTGTCCGTATCTATTGCAATGCTTCATAGGTTCTAGATTGGGCCACATCCTACTACCAAGGCACAAATGCTTACGTTAAGTCTAATAAGTGATAAAATGTATGTAGTTACTTTTCATGCATTATTAACTTATTTTGCAAGTAATTCAATAGAAAAATCTAACTATTTACAAATATTGGTTTGAAATAGTAAAACAACCGTTTCTAGGCATTTATACCTCATTGCAACCATTTTGTAGCAAAATAGGAGCTTTATGGACTTGAATAAAAAAGAAGATGAAAATCTGATTAAGTCTTACCTTCGAGCAAGCAAGAAGCGACCAAGAATCAGAATGTCCCCTGTTTTGCTCCCTAGAGCTTCACCTCAAGCGACCATCAAGAGACTCCAAACATAAGGTACCCAATTTGTTCGCAATCATTTCGATCAAGTGACCACCAAACAACCAATGTTAGAAATTTCCAAATCTGAGAATTATTAGTTGGTACCCGACGATCAAACTCCTCGTTGAGTGACCACAAGAGCAGTAAAAAGGAAAGTTGTCTATGAGCTGGCTTTTTCCTCCTCTAAAGAAAATTTGGTTGCCCAGCGAAGAAATGTTTCCATTTATCATAGAAGTAGAACTCAAACTCATTGTTTAAAGTGTGTTTTCCGTTCTCTATAAATTAGTGAATTTTGGTTTTCATCCCTATAAAAAATATCACATGTTTTCATTCCTAAAATATTTTATGTTTTGTTTTTAGTCCCAAATAAATAAATAAATTATATTCATTGTCAATGTTATAACGAAGGTAATCAAATTTATTCATTTAATAAATTTTACATCTACACAGTATGTAGTTTCACTTATATTTTAAAAATATTTTGTAACAAAAATATAGATAAATTTTTCACTTTAATATAATATCAATAAAAAATCAATTAGCCTGTGCATTCACAGGTAGTTTTTTTTAAGAAACATAAGAATTATTTCTTATCGATGATGATAAATATAAAAATATAAAAGATAAATATTTATCATTGATACATAAAATAAATTGGATAAATATTTGTTATTGATAATTATAATTCATCTCAAAATTTATACACGAGACATATG
Source organism: Trifolium repens (assembly GCA_030408175.1). Taxonomy (NCBI): domain Eukaryota; kingdom Viridiplantae; phylum Streptophyta; class Magnoliopsida; order Fabales; family Fabaceae; genus Trifolium; species Trifolium repens. The sequence goes on from CP125850.1 coordinate 13,896,019, forward strand.
TTTATCACACATTAATAAGTTAAATTTATTAAATTTTTGATAGCTTTTAAATATAAATTTTAATAATTTGTTATTCCATATTCAGTTATTGCGTTTTTGATATATGAACTACTACCTCCGTCCCAAAATAAAAGAACTAGTTCGACTACTGCACGTATGTCAATGCACAATTTTGATCACTAGTATTTTTAATTCTCTATTAGTAAAAATTATAAAAATTGGATATTTTGAAAATACTCATCAAAAAAATCAAACAAGATCTTATATGCTTATATTTATATTTATATATTATTAAAAAAGTATGGTCAAAACATAATAAGTGAATAGTACCATTTAATCAAAATAGCTATAATAAAATGGGACGGAGGCAGAGCGGAGCTACTCATGGGCTCAGTAGGGCCATGGCATGCCCCAAAATTGAAATGTATATATACATATTTTTAGTTAAAAATAATATTATATATAATATATGATGCGAATAAATCACAAGCGTGTGATGTGCTCTGTTGGATCAAAAGCAAGCCATACATGTTGGCGTGGGTTCGATTCTCACAGCCAACATATATTGTTGGAATTTTTTAGTTCGAAATTGAATTACTGTACTTAATCTATAATTATTATATGATTTCAAGTTGTGCTTAAGAAATAATATATTATTTTAAGTCATGTAGTTTAATTTTTTTTTTATAATCAAGTATGTGTTTATCATAATTTGAATATTTTGCATACAATATAATTTGCATATTTAATTTATGAATTAGAATTTTTTTTTGCGACCCCCAATATTTCGGGCTAGCTCCGCCGGAGACAGTAGTTTTTTTTTCTTTAATGTTTACTAGCTACTCCATATCCAATGAATAAAGTTTGCCTCTAATCATGCCCGAAAATAAAATGAAAAGGTCAAAAACCTAATGCCTATAATATGCATGAGAATTACTATATTACTATATAATAGTATAACATTTAGGCTCTGTTTGCCAAAAATAGTTTATGACTGATATGCTAACTTATGGCTGATGGCTGATAGCTTATGGCTGATGGCTGATGACTGATGGCTGATAAGCTGATTGAAGTGTTTGGTAAAATTAGCGGTTCAACTGACTGGTAAGTGTAAAATGACAAAAAAAGACATATAAAATCTCTTATAAAAAATTATTATTAAACCTATATCTAATTAATATTTAAGATACTTTAAATTTAGTTATTCAAATTTATTAATTTAATATATCTTTATATATTATTAATTTTTTATATAGAATTAAATTTTATTCTTTGAATTTTATTTTAAATTTATTTTCTTTATTACACTTTATATAAAATATTAAAATTATATTTTTTAGGTTTTTATAACAAATACATAAAAGATAAATCAAATGTACTAAAAAAACGGTGACAATATACGTACAACATCTTTTATAGTAATAAATACACGATGAATAAATCAAAAGTACTAAAATGAAGGGGTGAAAATATAGTTATGTACAAATGCACCATAAAATAATGTTATGTAAAACAATTTTTTTTCGGCCTTTATGTACAACAACATTTTAAACATTTATATATTTTAATTTTAATTTATTTCGGATTAAATCAACATTTATCTTCATTATTTTTATGTAGGATATTTATTTTCATTATATATAAATAAACTAATATAATAAATAAATTTATATTTTTATTAGTGAATGTTATGTAATGCATTTTCTTCCATCTAATATAGTATATTAAAAACTGACGACGTCGTCGAACATAGCGTAAACTATACAAATTGATAAATAAAAAGAGTATTTGTTTTATTTCATAAGCATTGGAAGCAAAATGTCAAAAAAAAACATTGAAAGCAAAAGAATGATGTTTTTATTTTATATTATAATAAATTAAAAAGGGTAAAAATGGATTTTAGATAAAATGATAAGGGTAAAAATGGAATAAAAGATGATAAGCTATAAGCTCATAAGCTAATTGAAATAGCTTATGAAAAATAAGCTATAAGTCAGTAAAATAAGCTATAAGACATAAACTATAAGTCAGTTTGGTGGTGTTGCCAGACAGACCTTAGTTGGAAGAAATAAAGTGTAATACAAGAACATGGACGGTAAAATTAACACTAACTCAGCATTATTCTTTACCAACATATGCATCCACATTGATGAATGGGACCATTATTTCCATTACCGTCATCACATTGATGAATGAATTTAATAAACAAACAAATATTGACATTATTAGGATGATAAAATTATGAAAAGGTTGTAAACTTTGTTTTTTTTTTTCCTTCTCAAGTTTATATAATTGGAATTATCACAAAGTATGACTTTAAAGTATTTTGAGTAGGTCGAATGACACTCCTTGTGAATGTGATGATGATGAAGGTGTTTAAAATTTGTTTATTAGTGCATTGTAGTGTTGGAATCGTCCAAAAAATTTTAAGCTTTGAAAAGACATCACACAAATAATCGAGTCACAACTCATATATACTACAAAATCCATAAATAAATAAATAAATAATATCATTATCAAAAGGAAAGACAAATCAACACTAACCCACATTGCTTCATGTCTCCCTTTTAAGAAAGAGACGTGTGAATGAATAAACTAACCCACTTTCATTGCTTTGGTCTTTTTTGTGCAAAGAATCACACATCCATTTCATGTGGGGTACCATATTTATCTAATCTTCCCAATGAAATTTATTTGGATTTCGAGACAGTTAAATTATTTATTTTTTCGACAAAAGTTAAATTATTCTTTAAACATCACTATCTGTTCACACATATTAGAATTAGTCAATATATATATTTCCACCATCTAATAAATAAATTTAAAATATTTAATTTAAAATTTGAATTAAAACTCATTTTTTTTATCAATTATATATCGGATGTGTTATTAAAACATTTTTTCTTTGAAAAAATACTACATTGTATAAAAATGTTTCTTTATACCAATTATAATACGGAACTCGAATTATATACAATATTAAAAAAATAACAAATACATAATTGTTGTATAGTTAGAAAATGACGTTTAAATAACATTTTATTATATTAGGTTAATACTAACTAATGTTTTATATATCTTTTCAGTTTTTCATTGGATTAGCAACTTCAAATATAATTATATAATTATATAATTATGCTTAGTAAATATCAAGAAGACTTCAAATCCATCGTCACGTACTCCATATGCACTACGGACCTGATCACCAATTAAGACAATGACACTTAACCTAATAGCATTTACTTTTTTTTCTTCCAATAAGCTAAAGAAGAAGAAAATGATGAATAGTCAAATTAATTAGTTTACATCAAGTGTCTTAAGGACCATCTTCAATAAGAGTATCAAAAAAAGTTTTATAGATTAATGATTTGTATTTAATTTTTTTAATCGACTAAATTTTATTAATGGACAATTTCCAAAACAAAAAATATAAGAAATTGTTGAATCATACAATGAGAGACAAAGTGGTGAAAACACTTTAACCAATAAAAAAATACATCAAACATCACCCTAATCCACCCCTTACTATACCTAATTTTTTATATTATTGAAGGTTCATGACGTGTCATAGAAGATATCAAAGTTGATGATACAATACCTTATTTAAAGTACCATGTCATAAATTTAATATTACATTTTTTTTATATCAACTTAAATAGAAGGTAACAGTTGTTAGTAATGTATGATATCTAAAATGATATTATCATTTGAGCAAAATATGTATGAATTACATAAATATTACATACATTGTAGGAATCATTAATTAGTAATATATAATATTCAAAATCATATCACCATTGAAGATGCTCACATTCCTACATCGATCGGTGATATATACCATATTCCAAATTTTCATTTGGAGTTGGAGGGTGGCGGCATTTTGCAAAAAAAAATCTTGTTAATACATGTTTTTAGAGTACCTATTAAATTACTTAATAATTAAAAAGAATTAATTTTTAAAAAATTAATTATTCAATTTTCAAAAGAATATTACTATACTCCGTATTTAGGATCCGTTTGGATTAATTTATTTTTGAGTTTATGCAAATAGTTTATGCAATTTTTATGTATTATTATAAATTTGTAAAGGTAGTTTATGATAAAATAGTTTATAAAAATAAAATTTCATTAGTATAAACTTATAAATAGCACAAAACCTAATTATATTATATAATAAGTTATTTGTATAAACTCAAAAATAAATTAATCAAAACATATACTCCCTCCGGTCTCATATATAAGCAAATTTAAAAAAAACTCTTTCTTTAAAAAAAATGTTTAAGTGCATTTAAGTCATACATTTTTCTAATTTTACCCCTATCTATATCTATGTTAACATTTAACATTATTATATAGATCATTTACAAAAAAATAAATTACTATTATATACTAGATCTAATCAAAGAAGACAAGACATTGGGGCCAAGCCATGATGGGAACCCTAACTTTTTTTACGTAGTGAAAGGAGACACTTATGTTAGTCTATCAACTCAACTTAGAATTGATTTTGTTGTTTCCTATAGTACATAAACATATGTCTGTTTCCTTCTTTAAAAAGATGGACCCCATTTCTAATTCCCACATATCACACAAGTCACAAGTCACTTGAGGATAAAAAAGAAAAAGAAATGATAAGACCTTGGCTTAGACAGAAATTGAAATGAAGCTGGCACCCAGAAAACAGCATCTCTATTTTTTTCTCCATTCAAATTAAACGTGAATCACAAAGTCTAAAGTGCCACAGTGAAAGTTATTGTGAAAAGAAGGAGATTTATTTTTGGGTTATATTAATTTATGTCATAAGAGCACCGTTGACAATAATTTATAAGATGTTTTTAGTATTATTTATTATTAGTTTAGTATTAATTTTAGACCAATTACAAAACAAAAACTTAAAGAAGTAAAGTTATTTGTTCAAGAAGTCAAGAATCGAAGAAAATACATAAAAAGAGGCTAAAAGGAAGAAAATGCGCAACTTTTAATCTGCGTACCATAACTTTAGCTACGAGTATCGGAATGAGGTCCGTGACCATGCGTTGAAAAGCTAAGACAAAAATCTACAACTTTCATGTTGAAGCAAAAACATAATTTTGACGTCTCATCGCAGCACGATGGAGTGCATCGCAGCATGATGGAGTAACTTGACGACCAAGCTGATAAAATGCACGGGATCAGTTATAAAATTGAACTGAATCTTCCCATCGCAGTACGATGTGCCTTGCTACCCAAGTCCGAAAAACTATAAATAGAGCTCTCCTCCTTCACAATTATTCATTCAGAAATTTAGAGAACTATTTCTCTATAAGGAGCAAAGGAGGAGGAGCTCTAGGGAAGGAACTTTCCCCCTTCAACGGGAAATGTAACTTCCTCCGCAAGGTAGCAAGGTTATTGGTATGCATTTATTTAATTCTTGTAATTTAATTATGTCTATCAGTAGCTAAACTCCTTTAGGTTAGGTGGAGAAGATGAACTCCCTTAGGAATGCTGGAATCATGTAAATTGGTACTAAGTTTATATAATTTTCTATTCAGTTTTATTTATTCTATTGTCTATGTTTTAATTACGTAACCCGATTGATAGCTACAATTAGGGAACGCTTTTGGGATGATGATATCTAGCATTGCCCCTAGGGCCAGGGTTTATCGCTGGCCGACAGCTAACCTCAAAAGAGTTAGTGATATTTAATATTGTGCCACAAGGTTAGGATTACCCAAGGTTCGGCAACTAACTTATAGGGTTAGTGATCTAGTATTGTGCCTCAAAACCGGCAGCCAACCCCAATCAATAGATGATAGCTTAATAAGTTAAGGGTAAAAAAACTAATAAAACCATGCTTAATTGACTACATATTTAGAATATAATCACTAGGTTAGGGACGTGACAACGTGGCTAACACGGGTTCCCTGTCTAATAATTAAGGTTCTCTATACTCGTAATTAGGGAAATTACAGTACGCGGTTATTACTAATTATATTAGTTCACCAATAATAAAAAGGAATAGTCAACGATATAGCACTGCTTACCCAGCAAGAATAAGGGAGGGATTCCAACTACTTAACCTATCTTCTTAAATTGTCTTTCTTTCTAGTTATATTCTCTGTTTCTTGAATCTAAAATTATCCCAACTTATAAAGCGGAGGCAATCTCAACAAATCCTAGAATAAGCTTAGTAACTGAGGCGTTGTCCCTGTGGATACGAACTCATTCTACTCAATAGAGTGTGAATTCTTACTCGACGACAGACTGATACACTTGCCAGACCGTAGTCAGACACATATTAAGATACCTAAAAATAGAAATGTAACATTTAATGATATAAAGAATTCAATGTTTAAAGTATTGAATACACCATAAATTCAATAAATTGTTTCTACATTTATCATGTTAATATGTGCTCTAAGGGCACATGTTAACATTATTTTTTTACACAAAAAAGGGATATTTAGGGAATATATTTTTGACACATGTATTTGAAAATTTAATTAATAATTTTAATAGTTCTACTATTTGAGGGGTAAGATTGAAATTTAGATCAATTAAAATACTTACAGTATTACATTTTAGTTTAAAATGTATGTTGACAAATCGGATTAACAAGTGGTCGACCATGGAACAATGCTTAAAATTATTAGACGACTGTCGATAATACTTTTTAAAAGTAAAAAAATTACATTATTAATATCAATTTAGTATGAGTTACATATTTATTATATGTTGTTTTTAATTAAATCGATGTCAATTAAGTCATTGTTTTAATAAAAAAATGAAAATAACCATCAAATTATACTTTCAAATATATCGATAATAATATTTTAAATATTTTTTAGATACTGTTCTACCACATGGACCATTTGAAGAAGCGGTTCATATTAAAATTTGTCAAGCTTTTAACACGTATATTTGGACTAACAAACGAATGAGAAAAGAATTTGGATGATCGAACTCCAAATGTATAGACAGATTGTAATAGCAATCTCATCAGAAACCTAGTTTTAATGAAAGGATCATGAGCTTTGACAAAAAAATTCACAAAATGCTATTACATCGGTAATTTTAGTCAAAGTTCATGATCCTTTCATTAAAACTAGGTTTCCGATGAGATTGCTATAATAATTTGTCTATATATTCGGTATTCGATCATAAAAAAAATCTCATTCGTTTGTTAGTCAAAATATGTGTTAAAAGCTTGAAAAATTTTAATAGGATCGCTTCTTCAAATGGTCCATGGTAGAACATTATCTAAAAAATATTTAAAATATTATCGATATGTTTGAAAGTGTAGTTTGATGGTTATGTAACTAATATTGAATTGACGTTAATAATGTAAGTTTTATTAGCCGTAAAAATGCGAAGAGTCGTAATTTTTACTTTTAAAAAATATCATCGATAGTCGATAGAATTTTTTATTATTTTAAATATTGTTTCACGGTCGATCACTTGTTAATCCGATTAGCCTGCAATCCATCATACATTTTAAACAAAAAACTAATACTGCAAGTATTTTAATTGATCTAAAATTTTAATCTTACCTCTCAATTAGTAGAACTATTAAAATTATTAATTAAATTTTCAAATACGTGTGTCAAAAACATATTCCCTAAATATCCCCTTTTTTGTTTAAAAAAATAATGTTAACATGTGCCCTTAGAGCACATATTAACATGATAAATATAGAAACAATTTATTGAATTTATGGTGTATTCAATACTTTAAACATTAAATTCTTTATATTATTAAATGTTATATTTCTATTTTTAGGTATCTTAATATGTGCCCTTATGACATAAATTAATATGACCCAAAAATAAATTTCCTTCTTTTTGGGTAAAAAAAGAAAATATCCCCTTTTTTTTTATTCTCCTACGGTAGGAGACCCAAAAACACTCGCCTACAGTAGCCTTGGCCTTAATTTTGGGTCTCAATCGCTTATGATAATATTGGTAATTAAGGGTAGGCCAGTCCCGTGAACTTAGTTCAGTTGGTTGGACAATGCATTACATAAGCAGAGGATCGGAGTTCGAACCCTAGTCGTCCCATTTATCCACTTTAAGGGTGGATTTTTTAGCCTCTAGGCTACTTGACCAAAAAAAAAGCAGACCTATTCTTAAATCACATTTCTTTGTTTGTGAAATTAATTAATAACATAAATGGTCACATTCAACGGGCATCATTATAGCTTTTATTTTTTTAGGATCATGTTAAACAATATTCTCAAAGTATTGGTTAAGTATATAAATAATAATAATAATAATAATAATAATAATAATAATAATAATAATAATAATGTTAGTAAAATAACTTTTTACATAGTATTGTGAATGCATTTTTTTAATATAAGACATTATTCTCTTTTATGCCGGCTTTTATCTTTTTTTGAAGTAAAAAAAATTATTAAATATTATCCAAGCATAAAAAGTGTGACAGTGAAAATATTCCTCTTTGATTATTCTGAAAAATTATGATAATATTTTTAAACTATTTATAGCACGTAGTAACTAACTAACAACGATTGTAAATCAATCTTTTAAAATCTCTAACAATCTCAATTAAACTTGTGACTTGTTAAACAAGTTATAGTTGAGGTTGTTTACTATCTTGACATTAGCCCTCAAGTTCAATGCAAGGCTTTGCTAAAAAATGCACATAGGTGGCATTTAAAATGAGAAAACAAAGAGCTAAAACTGTCATTTGTCTTATGTTGGAACTGCCACGACCGTTGGAGACTTTTCAAAAATGTTTATCCCTTCAGGTTGGCTTGGCACGGCCGTGATACTCCTTGGCATGGTCGTGGCCAGGTTTCAGACCTTTGATCTATGGTTTTCTTCACTTTTATGCCAACGGTAACATACAAAAATGACATGCATGAAATTAAGTGCCTAGCTGTCAGTATGCACTATTTTTCCTCTGATACCATAATTTATTTTTAGGGCACACTTTATATATAGATTTGATTTTTTTTCACGACCATGGGTTAGATCATGTGAGCAAGATTCATACATTTTGTGCACAAGGTTCAACCATTTTTGAGTTTTTTTTTACTCAGTTTTGATACATTTGATTGCCTTTTGTTCATTCATATTTTTTTTTTCGTTTCATACACACATTTTTTTCTTAGTCATTTGAGGATCAACCATCTTTTGGGATAAATAACCTATAAGTCGGATAAGCCTTCTTAGGTGTTTGGTTGACCTTTAAATTTAGCTTCTACCTTGTATTGTGTACATGTGTCTTAGTTTCTTTTTTGTTTATGTTGTTTGTTTTTTTGTTGTTTTCTCTTTTGTCCGACTTTCGAGCACATGATTAGGTGAGAGTTCTGCAACCCTTTATAGAAGGTGGGTAGTTTCGTCTTGCTATGATGTTGGGTCTAGATTCTTTTTGTTGTAAGGGTTGGTGTACCCTTTGTACCCGCTTTAATAAAAAATATTTTGCTTATGAAAAAAAAACCCTTCTTAGTTCGAGTAATTGTCTTTTACCAACTTTCAAACACTTTTTTTCTTCACATTTTACAATACATAATCCTTTACTCAAGAATCATCATTACACAAATCAATAAAACACTTAAGGATGAAAGAGTGTCGATTATTTCAACTGTGTTTCATAAGTTGAAAAGTTTCAAACAAATTTTTAAAATTCAAATTTTCAAATTTCCAAGCATAGAAAAAAAATGAAAAGGAAAAGATAACATTGCTGTAAATTTATTCAAGCTTGCCAAACATAACTGTAACGTCAATTCATGAGTGAGATTTTGCATCAAATAAGAGTGACTCGAATAAATAATGAACAATTAATTGTAGGAGGGACACCGAATATATAAATAATGAAAAAGGAACAACAGAAAGAATGTATTGAAAAGGAAAGATATAAAAGATTACAATTCCAAAGTTGAGAAGAAAAAAAAAATCACAAATCATATGTACGAGAAAAAGAAAGAAAAAGGAGAAGAGAAAAAAAATCCAAAGTTGAATGATCACATATCCACCAAATGAGAGAATAAACAAGATTTCAAATTCAGAGCAAACCATATTTGCCTTAGCTACATTAGCTTTTCAATCAAATAATCAATTAAAGTTCTACAAATAATTAATATTCCAAGTGGAAGAACCTTATATAGTCATATTATTCTTACACCCCTAGATTGGTTCTTCTTTAAGTAATAGTCTCTTTCAATCTATGAAAACTAACTAAAGCAGAATAAAAGAAACCCACAAGACGGGAAAAAAGAACAAGGTTTTCATGGTCATCTTTTAACAAACTGACAAATTTGCCTCAACTATTCTCTAAGAGCTTAAAGAGAAATATGCCATCTAGGGACCTCTTATGCATGTCTTACTTGGTATAGGATTCTGTACCCGGATCATAAAGTTGAATCGATGGTCAGCTGCATGTCGTGGACAGTGAAAAGACAATGGAGGGAGGTTTATACCTGCATGTGCTTCGACGCTCAAGTCAATTCAAGATACAAAGAGAAGAGGTAAAGAGCGAGAAGAAAATACCTGACTCCTCAGCAAGTGAGGAGTATTTATAAGCCCCCAGCGCGTGGCCAACGGTCTCCTTATTGGGCCAAGTAAGGCAGCCCAGATAAAGATGACTGCTAGGTTTCTGCTAGGGGTGATCATATCCGAACCAATCCAAAAGTAAAACCGCAAACCGAACCAATCCAAACCGCAAAAACCGCATGGTTTGGATGTATTTGGATGACTTTTATATTGAACCGCGAACCGCAAAAACCGCGGTTAATTGCTAAAACCGCATTAAGCTTCTATTATATTCCAATACCACTAAAACCACATTAAGTTTTTATTATATTCCAATATACATAGTCCAATTACCAAGTCAGTCCACCAAATTAGTGAAACTTTAAGCTATTCTTATTTTTTGTATTGTAATGTTACTTTGGTGTTGTAATATTATTTTAAATCAACAACTTTTATCGGTACTATGATGTTATTTTGAAACTTTAAATTATTATTTTTGGATATTTAAAATTGTAAGGTACTGTGCTGTTATTTTGGATAAACAACTTTTAATGGTACTTTAATGTTATTTAGGAAATTCAAGTTTTTTGTGGATGTTTAAAATTGTTTGGTACTGAAATGTAAGCTGTAAACCGCAACCACCGAACTGATCCTAACCGCATTGATTTGGTTTGGTTTGGTTTGGATGACCTTTTAAAAACCAACCGAACAAAACCGAACCGCATGCATTTTTATCTCGCGGTTAGGATGACTTTTATGCTCAAAACCGAACCAAACCGCACCGCGATCACCCCTAGTTTCTGTGTGCAGGGGCGGCTATGATGCATGTAAGACAGTATCGGACCTCCAAAATTTAGGAAAATTTTAAGGCCTCTAAATTTCGAGGTCCTCATATATTAGTAGTTATATATTGTCAAATCCCAACATTGGAATTTTTATGCACAATTTTGGTTCTAATCATTTCAAATTAAATTAAAACAGTTCAATTCAATCTTTGTAGTAAATTTAATCCTTGATTGATGTGTGTCTTTTTTTAATGTTTTATGCAATGACAATTATTTAGAATTTAAATTAAGGATGATTCTTTTAAAAATTTAAGCTTTTTTACTATGTGCCCATTTTTTATATTCAAGTCGGGCCTCCAAATAGTCGGAGACGGCCCTGTCTGCGTGGAAACAGGAAAAACCGTTACAGGTCCTCAGCCTGGGTCAAGCGGCTCCGCTTATGGTGGATAAGGGATGAGCTTGAGTGATCATGGTACGCATGCCCGACAGTTGAGTAGGCATGCTCGACATACTTGGGTTTGGACTGCCCTCGAAGGCCAAGTGGATTGGGCCTACTCGTGTAATGGGCAGGTTTAGGCCTAGTCCAGAATAGATTCCTACACTGATATTCAGTACACCTTCTATCCCATTTTAAATGACCTATTTTGACTAAATCCACTATTCATTTATCTTGTTTTGATCGCATCTTTTTAACAATATATAAATGTAAATATTAGCATATAAAATCTTGCTTAATTTGTTTCGATGAGTATTTTTAAATATTAAATTTTCATAATTTTTACTAATAGGAAATTAAATATATTACTGATCAAAATTGTGCATTGGCGTGCATATACAATGGTCAACTATGTCATTTATTTTGGGCAGAGGAAGTATTTGAGAGGAAATGAATTCCGTCAAGTGTAATCATGAAGCAACATAACTTTGTCTAAATTTGGCAATAATAGTTTTACTTTTCTTTGTTTTAAATAAGGTGAGGTCTACTCCACCCTTCATAATTTGGAGGTATTTACCTATTAATTAATGAAAGCAAATCACATAAGTTGATTACAAATTAATTGTGAGTGCCACATACAAATCTACTTATGTGACTTGTTCACATTAGTTGGTGGATAAACATCCCAAATTATAAATGGTAGTTTAGAAAAAACCTTTAAATAGGAGTAAAATATTAATATATGAGGTAAAATGGTAGGGTTCAATATGAGCTTTTAAGAGTTGCATTATTGGAGTAAAAAATTAATAAGTTGCTCCAAGTATTGAAAAATAAAAAATTACAGGTTCAAATTCACATCATAATACAGTATATTACTCCCTCCAATTCTATAATTTAAATATATCAATTTTACGATGAATCTAAAGAGTAAAATATTTTTTTTATATAAAACGAGAGGGAATAAATATTTCCACAACTTTTTACCATGTGTTTTTCTTTGGGGACAAAAATATTCACATAGATGTGGTATACATATGATGTGGGAATGTGGGATTATTGGTGAGTTGACTTTGACGCCAAGACAAGCTAGAAGTGCTTTTGAAGTTTGCTTTATTGTTAGAGTAACTGAAAAGCTATGAAGCCCCGATACTCTAAAAATGATGAAGTATCGTGTCTGATACGTCCTCGATACCGATATTCGTCCAATACATCCCGATACTCTTATCGGAAAAGTATCGGTTAAATCTTTATTTTTGTTCTGGTGAACAAATAGGGGGGGTGATAAATAATTGGATCGTGCCTAAGAAATGAATAATTCTTTCATTACCAAAAGTTGTCAAGAATTGTGAACCTTTTACAATGAAGCATAAGCTTCTATTTATAGATATCAATGGATGACAGTTGCGAAGTACCACGATCATGGATACCCCATGATCGTGGTGGTTTCTTTTCCTTCCACCGTCTCATACGTGGTGGTGATGGGCGGTTTCTTCCTGTTTTGGTGGTGATCATGGTGGTAGGGGTGGTTATTCCTTTCCACGTGCTGACTTGCTGGCGGGGGTCTGATGATGACGGTTGTGTCTGGGGCGAGGGCGCCATTTTCAGGGTGTGTCGCCTCTGAGTTTCTTTCCTGCCAAGTTTGTTTATTTGAATTTAATGGGTTGTGTGATTGGGCTATTTGCTCCTTTGGGCCTATATCTTTATTTTTGGGCCTTACCCCTGTCCACAGCCCCCCAGGCACGAGGCTCAAAGAGGCGAAGTGGTGATGATAATGGTTGTGATGAATCGTGGTGATCGTGGGGAGTAACTGCCCACTCCTTTACTTCGTGTGCACCGCCCTTTCACTACAAATAAACTCCAGTAGGGCGCTAAGTTTTGTTCATATCCCCACTATTTCTTTAACTTTTGTGTTCTTGTTTATTTTCAGAAAATGGATAGCACTATCCATGTGTTGGAGTCGCCTTTTATGCCTTCCATTAGGCGAGTGAGAAACAGAGTTGAAGAAAACATCGACGATCTCTTGGATAATGTGGAGGAGTTCCAGACTTATGTTGAGGAGCTTAACGATTACAAATGGCGTCTGACTGATGAACAAAAAATCTTCTTGGAACTGGCCTTGGAGTTGTCCAAGAGGTTGGAGAAGGATGCTGCTTTTATTGAAACTACCAATGCTGTTTTTGAGTGCTACACCGAATTGGAGGATACGTTGGACAAGAAGATATCCGTCACTAAGGATAGCATTGATTTGCAGGAAGAATCGTTGTATCTCAATTTATCTGCTGAAGAGGCCGTTGAGAATCATATTGAAGTATTGGAGAAGGAACTTCGTCCGTTGATGAAAAGGAAGAGGAACCTTCAACTAGATATTGAATATGATGTTGCCAGACTCATTAGGACTCGTTCTTCCCTGGCTCGCCTTAAGGAGAAGATGGACATGTTACATGATGATCAAGATAAAATCAGCCCTGACCTTGATGTCGCCAAGAAGTACAAGAGTGAGATCGAAGATTTGCAGGCTGATACCGTTGCGACGGCCTATGTCGTCGCCTAAGCAGTTTCTTTTCTTAGTCTTTAGGATTTTCTGCTTTCTTGGTTGTACTGTGCCTTGGCACCTTTGTATCTCGTACTTTATTATCCCTTCCATGCTTGTACTATTGTTTTGCAATCAATATTGAAGTTTCTCATTTCTGAAGTAAAGACACATATTGTATATTTATATTTCTTATCTCGCCTATGGGCGTGACCTTGGATGTGGTCGAGCTTGCACCTCGCCCTAGGACACGCGTCAGTCATCGCGCTGGCTTGCTTTTTGAAACGTTTCAACTCTTCAAAATTCTTTTTCTTCAACCGATGCTTTGATCTTATATATACATTGCTTCGTCTTCATTACTTTCTCTATTTCAATCACACACTTAAAGCAATTTTCATCTTTGTTCTTCACTTTCTTGTATTGTCGAGTTTCGTATATTTTCCATAACTACTTCCCCACTTTCTTTGCAAGTTTCCCGCCAACCACGTTCTCCACGACCTTTCAAGTGGTAACCGCTCCTTATTAACCAGGTATAACCGCTATTTCTCTTTTTTCTTTTTCTATTTTTGATTTTGCGATCAGATTTCTAGGGTTTCCAAAAAATGGTTATTCTGAGAGATCTTAGTGACGAGGACGAGAGGGATCCTTCATGCCCTCTCATTGTTGGTTCTTTTTTATAGCGTCAAACCCGTGCACATTTCACTAGGCCTGATGGTTCTGTTAACTATAGCGGCTATTGTTCTGAAGTTATAGGGGAACCCATTAGTCCAAGGGAACTTGAGAGCAGTAGTGGCGATGATAGTAGTAGTAGTAGTAGTAGTAGTAGTAGTAGTGGACACAGTAGTGACTTTATGATAATTTCTCCTTCGTCTTTCACAGGAAAACGAAGAGACGAATCGCTTGCCTTAGTTGCTGTAGGATCGGAAGTTATGGCAATGGAGATTTCTTCTATCTATCAAAGTGTTGAGAGCGTGGTGAAGTTCAGAGAGAAGTTCGATATTTCTGGTACCTTTGATGAAAATGACGTCGTCTTAGAACCGATGGAGGAGGGCGAGCATGTGCTCGGTGTGCCTCGTTCTGAGCCAACATTCTTCTATATGAAGATTGCGAACTTTCTCCAAGTACTTGATTAGTTGGGGGTCTTTGGCCTGAAATTCTCCTGATACTTGGTTTGTCACCAATTGCGAATCACTCTTTGCTTTGAGATCTGTTATGTCCATCTCCTTTGCTAACTTCATTCCGGCGAGTAAATCTTCGTACTCTGCCTGGTTATCGCTCGCCTTGAAAGCAAACCTTAACGATTGTTCAATGAGGACTCCATCTGCCCCCTCTAATACTACTCCAGCCCCACTTCCTCTGATGTTGGAGGCTCCGTCTATTGATAGAGTCCATGGTTGTTCACTATTTTCTTCTGCGGGTGTCGTGAGCTCCAGTAAAAAGTCCGCCAGTATTTGTGACTTGATAGCGCCTCTCGAAGAGAAAGTTATGTCGAATTCTGACAATTCCACTGACCATGCTACCATTCTTCCTGCTAGGTCTGGTTTTCTCTACACATTCTTGATAGGATAGTCTGTTTTTACCACAATTTTGTGGCTTTGGAAGTATTGTCTTAGTTTCATCGCCGTCACTATTACTGCTAATGAGAGCTTTTCGATTTTTTGGTATTTGGCCTCTGCTCATTTGAACGTTCTGCTAACGAAGTAGATGGGCTTTTCTTCTCCCTTTATCTCTTGTACCAATGCAGAGTTAAGGGATTTGTCTGAAACGGCGAGATATAGGTATAAGGTGTTACCTTTCTCGGGGCGAGTTAGAATTGGAGGTGAGGCAAATAATGTTTTTAAATTTTGGAAAGCCTCCTCGCACTGAGTGCTCCATACGAATCTTTCACTCTTCCTGAGTGCGGAGAAGAAGTGAAATGCTTTCTCTCCTGCACAAGATAAAAATCTTGATAACGCTGCGATCCTTCCTGTTAACTGATGTACTTCTTTGACTGATGTAGGGCTCCTCATGTCAATGATCGCTTGGCACTTATCTGGGTTCGCCTCTATTCCTCTGTCGGTTAACATGAAACCAAGGAATTTGCCTGACTGTACTCCAAAGGAACACTTGGTAGGGTTTAACCTCATGTTGTATTTTCTCACTGAGGCTAGGATGTCACTTAAGTCTTGGTCATGCTCGCCTGTTTCTGTAGTCTTTACTACCATATCATCAATGTAAACCTCTAGATTTTTCCCTATCTGCTATGAGAATACCCTATCCATCAATCTCTGATATGTGGCTCCCGCATTCTTTAAGCCAAACGACATGACATTGTAGAAATAGTTGCAGGCATTGGTCATAAACGTTGTGTGAGGAGCGTCGGCGGGATTCATCTTGATTTGATTGTATCCTGAATATGCGTCCATGAAGCTGAGCATCTTGTATCCTGATGCCCCGTATATCAGTCTGTCAATGTTGGGCAAAGGATAGGGATCCTTTTGGCATGCTTTGTTCATGTCTGTGAAATCCACGCACATTCTCCATTTTCCATTCGCCTTCTTCACCATTACGACATTTGCTAGCCAAGATGGGTACTTGATCTCTTATATGAACCCCGCCTCCTTTAACTTTGTTACTTCTTCAATGATGGCTGCTCTTCTTTCTTCGCCGACTTTCCTCTTCTTTTGTGAGACGGGTTTTGTCTTGGGGGAGATGGATAGTTTGTGTGTGATGATTGTCTCATCTATTTCTGGCATGTCTGAGGGATGCCAGGCGAATAGATCTATGTTTCTCTTTAGTGTCGCCAGAATATTTTCTCTCTCTTCTGGCTGCAGGGATGTGCCCATGTTGGTCGTTTGGTGTGCTTCTTTGCCAATTTGGACCTTCTCTAATTCTTCGATAGGGCTTACTCTTCTGTCTTGAAATTCTTCCCTTGGGTCTAGATCCAGGGGACTGATCATGTTGACGCTGCCTTGTTTAGGAACAGGGCGAGTCGATTCTGGGGCGTTGAAGGCTCTGCGCTTTATTTTCAGACTTGACTCATAACAACGCCTCGCTAGTGCTTGGTCTCCCTTTATAGTTCTTACTCTTCCATCCTCTAATGGATATTTTATGGACAGATACAGCGTTGACATGGCTGCCTCTAGAGTGTTGAAAGTTGGTCTTCCAATGATGATGTTGTACGATGTGAAGGGGGTTTTAACCACCAGGTATCGTACTTTAATGGTCTTGGCTTGGTCCTTGTCTCCAAAAGTTGTAAGCAATGTGGTGTAGCCCATGACTTCTACCTGCTCGCCTGCGAAGCCTACTAGTGTGCCGTTGTAAGGCAATAAATGCTCGTTGGATAGTTGCATGGCTTTGAAGGCTTCCCAGTACATTATGTCTGCTGAACTTCCTGAATCGATAAGCACTTTCTTCACATCGCAATTCAGGATTTGGACTTGGATCACTAAAGGGTCGTCGTCGTGTGGCATGACTTCCCTTTTATCTTCTTTTGTGAAGGATAGGTCCGGGGTGGATGAGATAGACGTGTGTCTCACAAACTTCGCCTCAAAGTATGCTCGCCTCACATAACGTTTGCAGGCGTTACTTGATTCGCCTCCCCCAGCGAAACCTCCAGCAAAAGTGTTGACTGTTATCCTCACCTTTTCTCCTTCTGGGTTTTCTCCTTGGTCCCTTTGTGGGTCTCTTCGTACTTTTGGGACTACGACTTTTCCATTGGCGGCGTCATCTAGAAATTTCCTTAGATGGCCGCTCTTTATCAACTCTTCGATGAGATCTCTTAGCCTAAAGCACTTCTCTGTGTCATGTCCCTTGCACCTATGGTATGCACACCATGCATTCGTGTTTTGTCCTAATTGGTAATCTTTTTCTCTTGGAGGGGGTAATCTGCTGAGCCCTGTCTCCAGAATTTCGTCCAGAATGTAGACTCTTGCTTTGTTCAAAGGCGTGTATTCTTTCTCTGGGAATCTACCCATGTCTCGCCTCACTTGCTGGTGGTATGGTTTCCTTTGGGGCTCATGTCCTCTGTGGTCTGGTTGACGTCGTCTCTGTTGATAATACTCCGGGGCTCTGTTACCTTTATTAATTGGCTCTCTTTCTTGCGGGTCTCTTGATCTTTTCTCGGCGTTACTCTCTTCACCATTGATGTAGTATTCCGCCCTCTTGATAATTTTCTGCATCGAGGTTGCTGGCTTTTGTGCTAGAGATTCGTTGAAATGACCGGCTTTTAGACCGTTATGGAATGCTGCTACGAACATCTCTTGGTTAGGATTAGATACTTTGATGGTCGCTTCAGAAAATCTGGCCAAGTATTCACGCAGAGTCTAAGCGTGGTTCTGGCGAGTAGTGAAGAGGCTGGTGGCGGTGACCTTGATATGTTTTGATCCTGAGAATTGTTGGATGAATTTGCGCTGGAAATCTGTCCAACTTTCTATGGAGTTTTTTGGTAAATTCATGTTCCATCTCAAAGCCGCTTCTTTCAGGGTGCCTGATAGTAATTTGCACTTCAGATGGTCTGCGACGCCTATGATAGCGGTTAGCGTTCCAACTGCCATTAGGTGCTCCGAGGGTTCAGTTTTTCCATCAAACGCTTGGAGGTTTGGTGTTTTGAAGTTTTCTGGGACTCTGGCGTCTCATAAGGCTTGTGCTAAGGGTTGAGAATCGTTGATTTCGTCCTCGTCATTATCGTTTCCTTTGTCGGCCTTTTCCTGATCCATGGCCGTTACCTTCGCCTGAAGCTGCCTCAGTTCGTTGACGGCATCCGTTAAGGTCATGTTGGGGCCTGAGCCAGTGCCATGATTGGGTGCACCTCCCGTCATGTTGGGAGATTCTTGTCTATCGAAAATGGTAGGCTGGGAATCGTTTTACCGCAGCCCCACGGTGGGCGCCAAAATGTTCTGGTGAACAAATAGGAGGTGATAAATAATTGGATCGTGCCTAAGAAATGAATAATTCTTTCATTACCAAAAGTTGTCAAGAATTGTGAACCTTTTACAATAAAGCATAAGTTTCTATTTATAGATATCAATGGATGGCAGTTGCAAAGTACCACGATCATGGATACCCCATGATCATGGTGGTTTCTTTTCCTTCCACCGTCTCATATGTGGTGGTGATGGGCGGTTTCTTCCTGTTTTGGTGGTGATCATGGTGGTAGGGGGTGATTATTCATTTCCACGTGCTGACTTGCTGGCGGGGGTCTGATGATGACGGTTGTGTCTGGGGCGAGGGCGCCATCTTCAGGGCGTGTCGCCTCTGAGTTTCTTTCCCGCCAAGTTTGTTTATTTGAATTTAATGGGTTGTGTGATTGGGTCATTTGCTCATTTTGGCCTATATCTTTATTTTTGGGCCTTACCCCAGTCCAATTTTTAAATAAAAAAATAATATCCGATACGCGTCCGATACTTCTCGATACTCGTATCGGAAAAGTATCGGTTAAATCTTTAATTTTATATAAAAAAAATATTCGATACAATCTGTGTTTCCTAGTGAATGTCAAACTATTATGTTGTTACACGGGTAACTAATTATGTCTTTTTTGGATAGTACTGGTGATGTTTTTTAGGATAGTACTAATGATGTTCTTTTTGTATAATACTTAACTTAAGATGTATAACTTAAAATGTACCGGTGATGTCATGACTGTTATATGTTTTTTGAGCTATTATATGTCTTTAGTTAGGATTGAGCAGCCCTTGTATGTTGAGCCTCAAACTGTTTTGCTCTTGTGCAAGCTTATTGGCTTGTGTGTACTCCTTGTACAATGAACTATTGACGTTTATAATAATAATAATAATAATTTTTTTGTCTTTCGAAAAAAAATTATCATTATTAATATTATTGATTTTAGTAATGTTTATATATTGTGCATTTATATATTTAATTTTTAAATAACGTATCGCGCCAATATCAGATATGGATTTTTTAAAATTTTCACGTATTGGCGTATCGGTATCGTATCGTATCCGTATCGTGTCGCGTACCGGGGCTTCATAGCTGAAAAGCCTCTCTTAGTCAAAGATTGTGTTCTTGAAACTTACCTTCATCATGATTCTTATGTTTGACTCATACATGTTCAAAATGGGAATGGATCCCCTCCTGTTGTATCTCTTCTGTCATTTCTCCAGTTTGCAATCTAATGGCTGAGAAACATCACAGCAAAAAATAATAAAAAAAGACACTTTGAAGAGGATCCAATTCAAAGGCCTACATAGCCACAGGAGGGACAACAGGAGACAATAACAGGAGAGGATCCAGATCCGTTCAAAATATATTAGCCACAATAGTTACACGTCTTTCATCCGATGAATGATTTGGCCAACCGAGTAATAGGATGAATTAATATTCCGTCTCTCAAATCTTTGAAAAATGCTCTTTAGGCCCCCTTATTTGCTACTCAGGCCCCTCGTGTTGACGAAAATGCTCTTAAGACAAGTTTTGGAACTTAAATTCCAAAATTAATTAGTTTTGGAACCTATATTCCAAAATACACTAATTTGTATTATTTTCAATCAAAATAGCTATACAAGTTGAATTTGAAACTTACAAACTGAATTGTTTTATTTTTGAAATTTTTTTAAGCTTTAGAACTTACAATCCAAAGTATTTTTTTTTTTAAAAAAATTTACTTCGGAATTTAACATCAGAATTGTGTTTTTTTTTTAAAAAAGTTACACTTCGAAATTATGAATCGAAAACGGACACTGACATTTCCTCGTTGTTGTGTCTTCGGAACTTAAATTCCAAAATTAATTAGTTTTCGAACCTATATTCCAAAATACACTAATTTGTATTATTTTCGATCAAAATAGCTATACAAGTTGAATTTGGAACTTACAAACTGAATTGTTTTATTTTTGAAATTTTTTTACGCTTTAGAACTTACTATCCAAAGTATTTTTTTTTAAAAAAATTTTTACTTCGGAATTTAACATCCGAATTGTGTTTTTTATTTTAAAGTTACACTTCGAAATTATGAACCGAAAACGGACACTGACATTTCCTCGTTGTTGTGTCTTCGGAACTTAAATTCCAAAATTAATTAGTCTTGGAACCTATATTCCAAAATACACTAATTTGTATTTTTTTCGATCAAAATAGCTATACAAGTTGAATTTAGAACTTACAAACTGAATTGTTTATTTTTGAAATTTTTTTACGCTTTAGAACTTGCTATCCAAAGTATTTTTTTAAAAAAAAAAATTTACTTCGGAATTTAACATCCGAATTGTGTTTTTTTTAAAAAAGTTACACTTCGAAATTATGAACTGAAAATGGACATTGACATTTCCTCGTTGTTGTGTCTTCTTTCTTTAACTTTGTTTTCATTTCTTTGTACTCACCGTCTCTTTCACAACCCAATACAATTTTTTTTCCTTCGGCTAGAACCGTTATCTGGGCAATGTCGGATTCATCAAAGTTTGGTTTCAATTCAACCGGAGGTTCCGCCATCCTAACACGTACCTATATAAACCAATACAATAACTACATATCAGAAACATATACTACAAAACTGAAAAACCAAAATTCTGCCAAGTTTGGATTTTATCTTCCAAAATAATTTCCGAATGCACATTCCAAAATTTACGTTTACAAATAACACTTGAAAACTCAAAAAATAAACCGATTAAAACATACATTACCTGTTGGATGACACCAAATAAGTGTAGGAACCCTCTATGAGTGAATAAACGTTGATTTCAAGGCTTCAAAATGTGAAAAAATCAACTTGCATAGCCATTGATCGAAAATAATACATATTAGTGTATTTTGGAATATAGATTCAAAAATTAATTAGTTTTGGAATCTAAGTTCCAAAACCTATTTCCAGGGCAATTTCGTCAACACGGGGGGCCTGAGTAGCAAATAAGGGGGCCTAAAGAGCATTTTTCCAAATCTTTAGTCCTTTTACTAACTTTTAATTTTGTTTTAAAACTTTTATCCTCTTAAAAAACCAATACATAATTATTAATTAGTGATACTTTACCATATTCTTACAAAAACTAAAACAATTATTAAATGAATTTTCTTTTCCTTAATAAAGTAACGGTAAAAATGACTTAATTTATCAATCTTCACTACAAGAAATATGATTTTTGGTAGCGACTTTTTCGCAGCGACATTCAAATTGTTGACAAAAATATACATATAGCAGCAACAAATTATAATTGTTGTTATAAGTTAGTTTTTTTCTCAACAATTATATTATCGCTGGGAAAAATTATTTATCCCAACAAGAACTATTTTTGCCACTAATACTATAGATTTTTTGCAACAACCTTGTAAAGTCTCTGGGAAAGCACACGATTACTATTTTTTGATGCATATCTTTTATTGTAGTTTCTATTTTTTTGCGTAGATTTCTGTTAACTTAATTTTTTTTCCTATTTTTATGTTTCGTATCTCTTTTTTGAAAACAACATTATAACGTTTTTGGAAAATCTTATAATTATACCAACAACATAATTTGTCAATGAATATATTAAATTTTTTTGAGCAATTTCAATAGACATAATTTGTTTTATACATAAAATAAAATACCAAATTTTATTGTTTTATTCCTACTTTTATGCATAGATTCATATATAATCTTTTTATTGTTTGTTTTTTTCTATATTTTTTTTTACCAAACTTCCTATAAGCTTTATTTTTTTTTCTTCTTCCTATTTTTTTAAATTATATATATATATATATTTAATAGATTAAAATTTCAATCATACCAAAAAAAGATTAAAATTACAATGAAAGATACAAAATTTAGAATATTATTAAAACTGATAAGTACAAATTAGTAAACATAACTGATTATGAATTTGATTACAATAAGATATAATGAGCTAATGCTAACTATGCTAAATTGATATTAGAAATTATATTTCTAATTTATAATTTAATTCTTATCGTAAACATAATCAGTTAGTTAGAAATTATATTAGTAAACATAATTTGGATTAAAAAAATTATATTTCTAATTTAGTTGGATTAAAAAAAATAGTGGTTTGTTGCTAATTATATTAACTTTATTATATTATATTTCATTCTTGGATTAAATTAAGTTTATTTAGATTAAAAAAAATTGTGGTTTGTTTTCTTTTCTTTGAAATTCGACGGTACTACTCCATACATATCCACTACCACTATTGAGATAATTATGTAGTGTGATGGTTAATTGAGTAAAGTTAATCCATTATTTTATTTCCCATATAGTTTGGAATATTTGTTAATTAATAAAATCTATTTAATAATAGCTATGATCACTCACTTGGATCGTATATTGCAAACCATAGATTATTATTCATCCAACGCTCTTCTTTCTCTTTTGTTCGTTGCTCAAAATTTAATCACTTGATCTCTTCAAAGTTTAACCGGTCAAGTTCTTCGTCATGCATCATTATTTATCAACTTATATAATTTGCCCTTTCAAAATCACTTCTCTCGCTTTGTTCCATACATAACCTGAAGGTATCTAATATTAGAAAGCTTAATTTGAAGAATACTAACGCAATTCAAGAAAAGTGTGAAGACTATCAAAGAAGATGATGAACAATGGAGAAACAGAGAGTGGGGCAAGTGATCAAGTCATCGGTGTCTTAGTAATTTTGTGGTGTTCTTTTGTGTTTGATAGACATTCAAAATAGTGCTTCTCTTTTGTGTTTTTCTAGCTTCTTGTTGTTGGTCTAGTTGTTAGTTTAGTGTTTTGATATTATGTGAATGACCACTTGGTTTTGTTACCATCTAAAATAGTTGTGATTTGTATTTGAATTTTTTTATAAATAAAATTACTGATCAAACAAAGAAAGAAAAAAAAAAGATTGAACGAGAAACATACTTATAATCAATGGTTGACATTGAACATTAATTTCTAATATATTATTTTATGTAAGATTAAATTAATATTTGAATTATTGTCAAACACTAGTTATGTCAGCGACCAAAACCTTTTGCGATGGCACGTATGGTAACGATATGCAACAACAATTTTTTCGTTGGGAAAAACATATTTTTTGCCAGCGACAATAATAGTTGTCGCAAAAAACACTAGTTATAGCTGCGGCATTAATTGTTGCTAAAGACACTATTTATGCCAACGAAATTAATTGTTGCTGCAAAACACTAGTTATGGCAGCGACATTAGTTGTCCTTGCAAAACTTTTCGCAACGGCACTTATGGCAGCGACATGCAGCAACAATTTTTTCGCTGCGAAAAACACTTTTTGCAGCAACTTTGTGTTTTTGGCAGCGACATTTGTCGCTGCCAAAAGCGATATTTCTTGTAGTGCTTTATTATTTCTTAATCGACGTGCAAAACTCTAAAATGACCATAGTTTTGGAACTGAGAGAGTATTTAATAATGATTTTGAAAATTTAAATGCATAAGTGAAATAAAACATTTGAAAGTTAATCAAAATTTCTTATAAAAAGAACAAAATAAAACTTCACTTTTATTTTTTATAAAAAAAATCGGAGAAAATAATTAAATTGAATGAGAAGTTTTTATATAATCATCAGATATTATTTTCCAATATTTGAGATGATGAACATAAACAAACAGTAACAATGTTATTTACCGGGTAGTTTTCGTTTAACCAGAGTTATTTTAAGGAAAATGCTAACTAATGCCACTAGTTAAGGAACTTAATATAGTAATTTAATATTGAAACTTGTGCAATCATTCTTTTCAAAATATAAAATGTATGTTTTTCAATACAAAAGTTACCTTTTAAAATATCCTTAACTAGTGCCCCCGAATATCCTTAACTAGTGCCCCGGGGGCACTAGTTAACATGACCCTTATTTTAATGTATGAAAGATTGTTACAAAAGAGAATGCATATTAAGCAAATTACTTTTGCCACCATATTGGATTTCTCGCGCACCCTACAAAATTACCAAAATACTCCTATCTGCTACTTAAATAGTAGATTCTATATTTAAAGTCTAAAAAAATTTATGTTTGTAGAGTATTTTTTTTTCTCATTTTTATAACATCTGTTACTTAAGTAGCGGACAGAGAGTAGCAGACAGAATCCGCTACTTAAGTAGCTGACAATATGGAAATGAGAAGTTTTCATGTTTGGGGAGTGTTTTTTATTCAAATTTCTTATTTTTATAACGTCTCATACTTATTTTTATATAGGATGTTTTTCCTAAAGAAAGTACTCATTTTAGAATGTCTATTACTTAAATAGTAGAAGGGTAAAATGGAAAATGCATAAGGCACGCAAGTAACCAGTAAGAAAAAAAAATAAGGGGCACTAGTTAACATGACCCTTATTTTAATGTATGAAAGATTGTTACAAAAGAGAATGCATATTAAGCAAATTACTTTTGCCACCATATTGGATTTCTCGCGCACCCTACAAAATTACCAAAATACTCCTATCTGCTACTTAAATAGTAGATTCTATATTTAAAGTCTAAAAAAATTTATGTTTGTAGAGTATTTTTTTTTCTCATTTTTATAACATCTGTTACTTAAGTGGCGGACAGAGAGTAGCAGACAGAATCCGCTACTTAAGTAGCTGACAATATGGAAATGAGAAGTTTTCATGTTTGGGGAGTGTTTTTTATTCAAATTTCTTATTTTTATAACGTCTCATACTTATTTTTATATAGGATGTTTTTCCTAAAGAAAGTACTCATTTTAGAATGTCTATTACTTAAATAGTAGAAGGGTAAAATGGAAAATGCATAAGGCACGCAAGTAACCAGTAAGGCGACAAAAGTAATTTTCAAATATCAGTTTTGATCTAGAACATTTGGCCTAAAGCAAAATCCACAAATAATAGCAGTATAGAAGTTAAAGAGAAAAAAGCACCGGTAAATATTTCAAGAAAGTAGACAGAAAATTAAGGCATATAGAAATTCAAGTATTCAACACATAATACATCAGAAAGAATCTTCAATTAATAATAGTACATGCGAGTCATTTGAATTTAATGAAAAAATCTTAAGAACAAAATGTTCCTTAATAATAAATTTCTTTAATAAATATAAGATAATAATACGCACTGTAAATGAAAGACAAACAAACAAGTTGCACCGCTAATTTTTTTTGAATGAATAAGGGACATAACTTAAAATCAAGCAGTTCAATCTACACTAAAGGGGCATAAACTAAAACAAAGCTAAAAACCATAGAAAAATAACTACTTCCTGCCATAGCACTAGAGCCTAGAGGAGAGCAAATCTCAAAAATAGAAGATGGGCATGTATCAGAGCCAATTCATAATTGAGAGAGCAAGTAGGAAAATGAAAATAGCTCTAAGTGTTTTACAAACATTACCTACACATGTCTATAAAAAGATCTCAAAGAGTAGTCAGACACCAGCGTCGTCACCGTCATTGGTGCAAACAAGTCATAAGAAAAACCTGACCCGAAGATAGTGTCTTTTTCCATGCGCACGATCCAATGATCCCACCAGAAAATTATGATCTTGAAAACGAAACTCCCTTCCAGGGATTTTGCTTGGATCTGCAGCAGGATTACATAGTGGAGGATTGTAGGATGTACGATCCCACGGGCTAGCACTTGATTGTGACTACATTGCCAAAGAGCGCAAAATCTTAAGCAGGGCAGTGCAGATTGTGAAGGATGGCAATACCAAGGCATTTTATAGCAGATTTTTGGTTTTCCTCCATAGAATATAGTCAGCGATCCACATTCGATAATGTCCATTTGTTGACATTTTTGTTGAAATCTACGGGGAAATAAAAAAACCAGGTATTGAACCCCACCTAGGAAGAAAAAGCTTTTGTTGCTGTTATCGGTTGAGACTTGAGAGACCAGAATAGGACCGACATTAAAACGGCTATGAGCTACAAAATAGGAGACAATAGCACTTTCTGATAGTGCAATTGGTCATTATAAGTCTGTAATCATGGAACTAGTCTTGCAAATAACAAGAGTACCTTCCTACTGCAGGTCTAGATTTTACCAATTCGCTAGATTTTTTCACGAGACTAGTTTCACTTCAAGTCTAGTGTCTATCATATTCGTTGTGGGTGACCATTGTCAAAACAGCAAGGTCCAATTCTCAGAATCAAGCTTTTTTGAAGTTTAAATGACTTCCATAAACTTTGTAAAATGATTAACTTTTTTTACAACCATATATCTCTTGCTCAGCAGTTACTCTCCATGTACACTGTCATATTGAACAGAAGGGGTGATCGCGGTGCGGTTTGGTTCGGTTTTGGGCATAAAAGTCATCCTAACTGCGAGATAAAAATGCACGCGGTGCGGTTTGGTATGTATTAAATGAATTGTTGTTATCTTGTTATGTTATAAATTTTAACACATTTATTTAATCATACCCATCTTCTGTAATGTAAGTTTAAACTTCACATAATGATCTAGTAAATACAAGTATGTAATAGATCAAATGAATGTACTTACTAGTTAGTGGTTACTTGACTTACTTCCCTTAGAAGTCATATGTATATAGGACCGAAAGTATTTCTGCACCAGAACTGATGGTTAAGGCAGCATGGTAAAAGTATTTCCTGAAACGAGCGGGAAAAGCATTTAGAATAATTACATCACCAAAAACTCTGATGGCTGCTCTTGAAGTGATTACATGCCCTTAACTTGTCCAATACACACATTTGATTAGCAGTGCAAATTGTCGACTAAATGAACCAAGGATACCGCAAGGTTCAGAATTTGCCATGACATACTTTTCTACATCACCTTGATCTCAACGCTTGCAAGGTACAAAAAATAAGAATAATCCAATCCAATAAAAAAATTAGTGAAAGCATCATGAGAATGTACATCTCCATGGTTTTTCTTCATGTAAGAAATTACCTCCTTTCAAACGGAGAGAAGCAGACACTGACTCCCGAAAATTCAACTTCTAAACAGCAGCTTGTAAAGAACTCTTGCTGTCACACAAATCAACATTACCTCTACCACAGAGTGCCACAAATTTATCATTAAATTGCAATAAAGGACACTTATCTACCAAGTTGGAACCAACGTACGCGTCCTTGAGGAAAACCGTACTCCTTACACCTTTATTAGTGAGGTAAAATATCCCATGATGCTTTATTAAGCAAAGAAGCAATTGCGACGGCAAAAAACACTCTGCATGAAATGCATCCAGCTGTGCAGATGTCAGCCTCCTCTCCAAAGTCAAGCTGAGGAGCTCATGAATCACTGCCACAGTCCGTTTTCGAGTTTTAGGATCTGCAGCATCAAACCTCCTTGCATTCAAATAAGGAGAAGGAAACTCCAATTTCTGCCACCTCTCAAACTGCTCAAGGAAATTAACATTTGGCCGAAAACCGGCAGGAAAGTTCACTTTGAATGCAAATGGACCGGCATAGTTGCCATCTCTTGAAATCTTCACCTTTTTCTTATTGTCGTTTGGCTTCATGTTCACAATTCCTTCATGTGCCAACCTATTGCATATTTGATATCCAAAATAAGTTTTATTAAACTCACTTAAAACATCAAAATAATAATTTCTTTCCCTAACAATATTACAAACTCAAACAAGTACAATAAGTTTGATTAGAAAATATCCCAATATGTTTTGGTTTGACACACTCAATATCCTCATTTGGCTTCATGCTCATTTGAAAACAAGTTTGATGTAAACTTAGTAGAGCTTTTTCAACCCAATACAAAACTACTTTTTATCTCTTTTAGCCAAACCAAATTTCAGAGACAAAATCATTGTTAATACATCACCAACCAAACACATAAATTTAACCAAAACAACATTTTCTAGATACAAAATCAATTCTTCTGATGGTTTTTTAATCAAAATTTGAAAACCAAGATCCTTATGCAAATAAAAAATTGCACCAAACATCTTAACAAAAACATAGAATTTAAAAAGAAACAAAAGATGTACCTAGCTTCTCTAGCAGTAACAGCCAAAGTAGAATCCCAATCCTCCAAATAAACAAAATCTCTTCCATTGAAACGCCTAACAGAAAAGAATTGAGGGTACTTCTCAATCAAGCATTCCTTAAAATCACAAGGCAAACCCAATTCAGGCCCAACAAACTCAACCGTTTCAAGAGGAATCCTACAGTCAACACAAAGCATAAGCATCTTCCTAAGATTATTAACCAAAATAGGCTCCATCAAAATTTGGGCCTGGGCTTCTTCACGGGCCACTCGTTGGGCCTTATCAGTTAGGTTAACAAAAGGTGGAGCTCCGGTTACGCGGAAAATGGTTGGGTGCTTCTCGATGAGTTGAAGTCCCATTTACGAACAAAGCCAACGTTCTTCTCGAGGTCACGGAGGAAGAGAGGATTGTTTTTGGGTTGGGATTGGATTAGGGTTTTGAGTTCGAGAATCATTGATGGTTTCTTACGAAGCTCCATTACTCTGTCAAGTTCAGGGACTCTATGGTATGTTTTTTTCTTCGGTCTTCTTCCGCCGCTTGATTTTTGGCGGACGGTTGACATGATTGTGATGTGTGGCGGTTCTGATATGATGAATGGAACTCGACGGCGAAGCATTGGAGAGAGAAAATGTGGCAGAGTTTAAATGGTTTGTTGCTGTTGTTGTAGAGTAAAGGGAAATTAAAATCAGGGCGTTTGACGGGAACAGAAAGTGTTTAGAATATCTCTAATGACGAGTGAAATATTTTGGAATCCGGATTTCCTAAGGCTCCATTTACCCTACATGTATGAGAGTTACACATATGAGTCATAGATGTTTAAAATATATGGTTAACCGATATAAACTGAACTAAAACTCAATCATGGAAGATCAAACTATGTTCAGGTGAATTTTTCGGTACACATTTTATTATTTTATTTAATGTGTAGCAGTATGATATGAACAATTGTAAAAGATTCACAAATAATGTTTATTACCTGTTGTAGACCTATTAAAATTACATATACATGTCTAAATAAGATTTATACCGGAGTGTTCATATTATATGGTTGATGAATTGAATCACAAATGTTAAGAATTAACCAAACTTTTAGCATTTTTTTTACCAATTTTTTGCTCAAGCTTAATTTAATAAAAAACATAAATAATCATCTTAATCTTTGATTCTTCATTCTTCAACAAACGAGTGAAAGTGTTAAAGCAACAAACAACTCACATCACTAAACTCGACGAACCTTCTAATTTTAATACAACACTGCCTGCTTTGCTGCAAGCACCATCCCCTCCACTTTCCTTTTTACTATGACGAGGTGATGGACTTCAAGGGGAAAACAGACAAATCAACGGTGATGCAATATCTGCGGTGGAAACGTCATGTCCACCTCTTCCAATCGGCGGTGAAGAATGACGGCATCAACGACCACATATGGATGGAAATTCCGGCAACGACAACCGCATGCTTGGCTGCACGACTACGGGTGGCGCTGCGCTGGAATGAAGAGGTTTGGTCGGCGATTACAAACAACTGTGGCCGTACAGTTTTAGAGTGAAATGGGTTGAACTAAAAAACGAGAGAGAGAGAGGGAGAGAGTGTGAGTGTGTGTTGTTTTCTGTGTTGTATTTATTAAAATAAAAATAAAAATAAAATAATTCAAGAAATGAATACAGACTATTGAGATTTACTTTGCCACATGTCAGCATTTTATTAGTGGAAATTGAGATTGTCATTTCCTCCCAAAATGGAGAAGATCTGAAGTCACATATTGCTACATAATACTTGCCTAATTTTTTTTATAATGTATACTACTTGCCTAAATAAGATTAAAAATAAAATTGCATATATTACGCATTTATTACATGCTAAAATTTTGGACAAGGATTTACAATTGACGACGCAGTTCCACGGCCTAGAGCAGTTACAACACTCTACTGTAATTGCAGGAAATCTGTTTCCTAAAATTTTAGGTTAGATGAGAGAGACTATGCTGTGATTGCGTTGTAGGTGTATGTAAAAGGAAGGGAAGTTGTAAATATTAAGACATACCAAACACTTTTTTATCTTTGCTATTTTCACAGTCTTCTTCCCTTTTGTTCAATCAAAAGAAGATTTCAATGGCTTTTCCGGAAAACAGGGCTGCAAAGAAAACAAACACGCAGAAAAGAAAGAATGATATAATCAATAAAGTGGACTTTTCAAAACACAAATTTGGACTTTTCAACAAAGTAACAGAGAGCTCTATTTTGTGCAAAACAAAAACCGCACTCATTGTCACATCGCCCAAAACGAGCTCTTTGCATATGCTATCCTAATTGTGAAGCTGTCACTCAACAATTTCTTACATGAAAAGATTACCATGGAGGACAATGAGAAAAAGAAGAGAAAAATGTTGAAACCCTAAGACTTGAATATGAGACAATTAAAAAAAATAATTAAGGAACACAAGAGGAGAAAGAAGAATTGGCAAGCTATCAATGATGAGACAAAGAAGACAAGTTCTGATTTCCCTTGGTGGAATAATTCTATTGAGAATATATATTTAGAATCCATTGAAGAATTTAAGAATTCTTTGGAAAAATTAAAACTTAATTCGGTATTTAGGCTCCGTTTGGCCCAGCTTATTTTTTACTTTTTATTTTAGCTTAAATGAAATAGAGAAGTATAAAATTATATTTGACACTATTTCTCCTTAAAAGTATTAGAGAAATAAAGTAAAGAAGTAAAAAATAAAGAAAAGTGAAGTCAAACACAATTTTTTCCTTCTTTACTATTTTTAAGGAGAAGAAAAAAAGGAGAAAATAAGCCAGGCCAAACGGGGCCTTAATTTAGATGCAAAGAAGTTAATATAGTGCCCAATTATAGCCATTATTATTTATATTATCATGGATTTTTTTCGCGCGCTCTACGAATTTTACAAAATACCTATGTCTGTTATTTAAGTAACAGATACCCCCCAAAAACACCCTACCATTATAACATCTACTACTTAATCAGCGGATGACATTTTTCAAAAATTACTTATTTTTATAACATCTGCTACTTGAGTAGCGGAAGGGTAAAATGAAAAATATGTGGCGTGCGAGTAGGGTGGCAAAAATGATTTTCGGCAACATTAGTTTATAGAGGCATTCTCTCTGATTCTCATGATCTGCTTTGTGTGTTCTGTTTCTCAGTATTGGAGGATATCAATCATGTTTTCTAGACTTGTTGTCACAACAATTTAGATACCATAATTTTCTTTCTAGAATTCTTTTACTTTCTTTCCTTTTTTGTTTGTAGGATATAATGCATATAGTTTGAGGAAATTCATATTTATATGCCAGCTTAGAAAACTGAAAATTGTTTTCAAAAACAATTTTGCAAAACAATATATTCAAACAGGGTTTCAATAACAGTTTTTAAAAACGGTAACCAAACAGGCCCTAAATGTATACATCTCGAATTCAATAGCTCAGATCACTGCTTAGTAGGATTTTGATTCAATTAATCAAAGAGAAATGAGTTGAAAAATCAGCCCAAGAGTGCTGAGTTGGATGAGTGACCTGCAAAATAGTCAATTAAACATCAATTAATCATTGCAATTGATCTTCCTAAAGTGGTGATCAATTGTGCAGAAACAAAAACGGGACATGAATGAAATAAATGGTGATCAATTCTTTGCTTACCAACTTACACAATTACAAACAATGTTGTTTTCAGTCCTAGCGTACATTCCGGTTAAGCAATCCTTGAAAAGATAGGTATAGATCTTTGTTATCAGACCCAAATATCTCATCTGCCTTTCTCAAAGTTTCCTAAAAGAACACAACAAGCGGATCAATGATTAACTGCCTGGGAACAATTTCTGTTCAAAATCGAGTACTTAGCCTCAATATTTATTTACCTCTCGTGTTTGTTTCTGAGCATTCAATTCTTTTATGTTAGCAAGAAATGCACTGAATTGTTCATATGAAAGCCGGCTCCTGCAGAAGTGATAACATTCAATTAATTCAACCAGTTTCTTAAATAAATTGAAGTTAAAAGCCACTTTGTGGAAGAAGGGAGAGAGAAAGAAAGTCACCTGGCCTGACGAAAAAACTCCTTTCCGTCAATCTTTGGAGTTCGACCTAAACAAATTTTTAAAAGTTATGGTGGATAAACAGCTAAATAATTTAAGAATTAAACACATCGTTGAGGTTCGTGGCCCCTCCATTTTAAGTTTTATAGTGAATAATACCGAAATCATCAACATGATGAGGATAACATTCCAATCAAGAATTTTAGCAGTAGGACGAAGAGCAAAGATTAACAAACTTAAAGGACTTATCTTAATAAGATGGAGAGTAAACAATTTTTTAGCATATTAACATTAACAATGAATCTTCTTCAAAACCTGGAATTGATCGTCCTCGAGGTGGAGAATTTGCTGCTGATGACTGTTGACTTGATGGATACCATGAAGAGAGAGATGATCGTCCATCATATAAAACTTTTGTGGGAGAGGTGGCACCAGATGTTTGCTTAGGTGATACAGCCGCAGAATATCCTCTTGGAGAACCAGCCGTTGAGATAACTTTTGGAGTTGCAGTCGGTGTAAGACGTGGTGTTATATATGGAGTCATGGAAAACTTGTGTGCTGAATATCTGGAAGCTATAGGACAAAAGAAAAGGAATGAATATGCGTCATTGAGGATAATATATGATAGTCAAAAGGAGCCGAATACATTTCCAACTTGCATAATTAATTTTGTATGCAGGAATGGACTTATTTCAAGAAATAAAGCTGAATTCTGCAAGTGAACGACAGTACATTGCAATCAGTTAAGTATCTAGAATATCATATACCTTCGTCAACTGTTTTACCCACATCTGCGGAGCCACTGTATGAATGATGCGTTGTATAGCCATTTCCATCATCATCTGTAAGCAATGCGAATAAACGAGTAAACAACTTTAGCAAGTTATGGAAAAATCAACTAGCTAACAAGGCTGTGTACATGAAAATGATAGTAAAATCATCAATGAGGTGAGAATTACCCTTATCAGGATATGCCTTTGGAACTGCTTGGTCACAGGTTCTAATATCTATGGTTTCAGCTTGCTGTTCAAATAGTAATAAAGTTTTTCAGAAGAATGGTATTTATCATCTTCAGTAACAAAATCAATAGTAACTGATAATTGCAACTAAGTTAATCTACTGATGTCTTACAGGCGGATTGTCATCAGCTAGCGACCGCATCAGTTGTTTTTTGAATGTCTCCAACTATCAAATAAAAAAGGAAAAGTTGTCAGGTATATAGAAAAAGTTATCAGTGCCTGACACATAACATATACAAGAAAAAAGATGCATACAGATAAAAAAGGCCAAATTTGCATACAATACATATGTTAGTAGTTATGAGTTTAATATAATGGAACTGGAAGTGAAGAAAACCTAATAATTATAAAGCAACTGATAGTAGTGGTGTATTGAAAAAATAATATGTGATTATACAAGTTGCAGGTAGAAGAGAAATGGCCTTCGGAGCTTGTTCATAATTGTTTATCACGCCTAAGAAGTTTGTTTACATTATAAAAACATTGAAGTGTATGTGTGTAACAAACTATATTCGGGCAAGAGGAGGGTCTAATTTTTAACAAGAGAAAAGACGGTGGTGCAATGTGAGCATATCTTTGGGGAGCATAGTGTAATTTATGTCTAAAATAAATATGCGCGCTGGACAAAATCAGGATTATAGATGTAACTGTGCAAAGACAAAAATTGAACTGATAAGTTTGTAAGTTGTAACACGTGTTACAGTGTTACACATCCCTTATGGTAAATTATGTTATTAGAAATACTAAATTACTAATGCTTTAATAGAAAGGGACAAACGAAATTCAAGTGTGATATAATAGTCCTCAACAGGATTTATAACTTCCTGTCCACCATGTCACTAATAACAAATAATTCACACCCATGTGTTCAAGAGAAATTGCATCTTCGATCAATTGCTTAGTAATTACTTAAGTAAATAATAGCCTATGCCTTTCAATAGTAATTAATAATTATCAGTTTATGATATCTTCAAACACTGCATTCAACTTCAACCTAATGAAAAGATAATATAATCGGCAGCGTTCATCTTCAAAAAATGAATATTTATTTCATTTATACCTCACCCAAGGGAAACCAACGAACATAATTGGCTTACACACCACCATTAACTATCTAAAATAAAATAAAAAATTCTAGGGCAACTAGTTTTACAAGATATGATGAATTCGGCACAAGATGTAGTCTGCATGAGAAGGGCTACTGGTTATGGCCAAGTTCAGTACTTCTCACAAAATGTGACTAACTATTTCGGTTTTGTAGCATTCCATTGCTATAGGTTAGAGCAATAGTAAGTACAGTCATATTTTTTATCGCATATTCAATACAGCATTGTTGCTATATTACACATTGGCGAGCAACATTTTTTCAAGCCTCTATCAGTATAATATGAAGTGGTCAAGGATATGAACCTTTGACCTAAAATCATGGCCTAACATGAATTCTTCAAATCTTTAGAAACGCAGTTACACAGAACAAACTCCAATATTATGGTATAAAATTCAACCAACGAGTTGATATTGCTTGTCTACCTACCGTTCTAATTGATAACTTATTATAACACATGTCAGACATTTCAAAAATTTAAAACATCGAAAGCAATTGAAACCAAATGAAGCTCTAGCACAAAGTACGGAAGCAGTTGAAAATTTTGAAGAATAAAGACAGACAAAATACACACAGAAAATCATCAAAACCACACAAGACACGATACAGAAATGAAACAAACATTCACCTTAGCAAAGTCACGACTTAGCTTCTTCACAGTTGCTGCCAATTCATCCCTCTCTTTTGTAAGCTTTGCCTAAAACCAAAAAGTAGAATACAAAATCATCTTCTATCAACACTACACATAAAGCCCCTATTCAACTTATTTTCAAAATAAGTACTTTAACACAGTACATGTGCTAGCTTAGTGGTAAGAGTTTAGTCTTATAGCCTCAAGATACCGAGTTCAAATCGCGTCAAAGACAATTGTAAAATAGTCATTAATGTCACTTGAATTAACCCCAATTTTTAAAAACTAAGCACCTTAACAAACATTATAAATCACATAACAAGAATATATATGAGCATATACATTATAAATCACATAAATAAAATTTAATAATAAGTAAAATAAAAAGGAATTGAGAATATATACATTTTGTTCAACGGCGTTATTAAGGGCAGAGTGAGCCTGTTGAGAAGCACGAGTGAGAGTAGAGACACGGTCTTCTAGGTCGTTGATAAGACGGTCTTTTTCTAGAAGCATCTGACGAAGGCGACCGGTGTCAGACTCAAGAGATGAAACCCTAGAAGCAATAGCCATGGAAGTTATTTTCCGAGCGAGATCCAGCTGATGGTATGGGTCAGTTGGTATAACCGCAAGAATTTCGTCAGGTAGGTCAAAATCCACTGCATTGTTTCCCGAACCACCACCACCAACAACAACACCTTGTTGCGACGACATAATCTAATGTCAATTCAGTGGAAAAAATAACGGTTGAGAGATAGCGTTGATTTCGAAATTTGAAGGAAGAGAGGATTTGAAAGAAAAGGGGCGCCGGTGGGGGGGTGTTGTTGCAGAGATAGAGACAGGGTGCGTATGAAATGAAAAAAAGAACAAAAAGAAAGAAACAAAAACTAATAATAATGACGTTAAACAACGTTTGAGAGCACCAAATAGATATCATTTTCGATATTTTTGTTTTTTCCTATTTATTTTTATATTTTTGAAAACATTAGGCTCTCGTTCCTTTTTATGTGTTCTTTTAATATAATAATACAAAATTTTAAAAAAAAGATATTTATACATTTTATCTTTTTATTATACCCCAATTTTAATCCATCAATAAATTCATATTTTTTTCATATATTTTCACTTTCCAATAAATTTAATATATATTATGTAAAATAATTAATATGTTATGTATAATTTTTTTTCAAATATATATATCATTAATTAGTTTTATTGAAAAATATAAGAATAATTGACAAAATGTATAATTGACAAATCATATCCTTAAAATATAGAAAAATACAATGAAATATAAATGCTAGATCTTATGAAACGCTAGGTAAATTTGGTTTAAAGATGAGACTCTTGATCATCTCTTCTTTGCTTGTCCTGTTTTAAGAATAATTTGGTGCAAAGTTCTCAGGTGGTTGCAACTTGACCATGTCCTTATGGAACGGGTGATGAACTGTGTTGGATCACTCAACATAGTAAAGGAAAGGGATGGAAAGCTCAATTGTTGAAAAGTATAGCTGCTGAAGCCATCTACACTATTTGAAAATACAGAAATGATGTTTGTTTTGGAATAAGTATATAATACAAACATAGAAGATGACATAATTAATACTATAGTTTATAAAAGTTGGATGTATCCTAAGCTTAGAGGACCTCTTGCTCATCTATTACTCTAGCTTAGCTTATCCTTGTTTTTGTCTTTCTCGTCCCTTTGGATGGATGGATTTTTAATCACCTTATATAAACCATTTTTTAAATGGAATAATATTTTCTCGATTCAAAAAAATAAAAAAAGGACAAGTAAAAAAAAAGAAAGAATATATAATAATTGATGAGGACCTACACTTCCGTTTGATGGATATTTGCTTCAAAACAAAAAAATATATTCAACCATCAATTTTTATTTTATGTATATAGTTTGTTCTTATTTATTATTAAATAAATACCTTTAAATTATTTATAAAAAATGTAGAAAAATCTTAACATTTACATCCATTTGTCCTGGAAAAATTAAATTAGACCTATATTGCCTAGGTGTGGGTACGGTACCGGTACCTGATACGGGTACCGATACGAGTTACGAAATTTTTTGAAAAACTAATGAACGTATATAGATATAAATTAAGGTACGGATATGTACTCGATACTGATACAGATACATACCCGGTACCGGTACTCTCCCTCAAATGAAATACCCGTGCATCATAGAATTAGACAATCCAAAAACCTCATTTCGGAGGTCAAAATAGTATATAATAAAAGTAAAGCAATGTGCATTAAAAAAGAAAATTATATATTCAATTGATCACAAATAATCTTTTGCAGGTGTGAAAAAAAATCACTAAATTCACACACATGTTACAAGTGAAATCTATATATGTATATATATATATTATTACTAATAATTTAATGAATATAAATATAAAATCTATTGATAGATCAAAAATTTATATCATATAAATTATTCATGTATAATTTAAAACAATTTTGAAAATATTTTATATATTATTAAAAATCGTCAAAACTGTTGTGTTCGATAAATAATTTAGATTTGAAATACTAACTAGTTTAATTTCTTGCTAAGGTAAAAGTTCAAAGAATAATTTTTAAATTATAATATTTAAGCTATTATTCATGTGTTCTTATCTTTTCTCCTTCCCATATATCACAATCACATTCAAACCATAAATAAAAATGAAAATAAAAAATCATGAACAAATAAAAGTTGGCCTCATTGTCTTTTCCTTTATCAAAATAAAATAGCACATGATAAATTTGAATTTTATGCAGTCACTAACTGCATGTAATCATGAATTTTTAACTTTCTGATTTTAATCAAACGGTTTACAATTAAAAATATTCTAATTTTACAAAATGCACAAAATCCAAATTCATTTGATACAACCTTTCACCTTTCGATTCTCTTCTACTTTCCCATTTCATTGAAGTCACAAAGCCACAAAAATTTCCCTTCTCACACTTAATTAAGCTTGAAGGATATGAGATTTTTGTTTGAAGAATAAACATGATGAAGCATCATTCATTTTCAAAGCTTGGTTAGTGAAACACCACTTGCCCCATTACTAACTTGCCAAAAACAGTAAGAGAAGGGGTGGACCAATTGGAGATAGTGGGTTGAAAACCTCTCTTCTCCCATTTTATGACAGACCCACCGGTCAGCACATGATAAACCCATTTTTCAAATAAACTGACGAATGATGTAATGACATATGTCAATTACGTGACATTTGTTATCCATCTTATGAAAATAAATAAGGGATAGAAGATCGAGACAGAAGACTGAGACACAAAATTCTATACTAATTCATCCAAAATGGACTGCTTTAGCTTATAAACTAAAAACTATAAGTTATAAGCTAGCTTATTTAGCTAACCAAACATAGCCTTAGTCCTCACAAACTTGTGAGAGTTCATTGTACGCTTAGAATAACATTCGAAGTTATGCACAATCATGACCGAAATGATCTTCAATGTGCTTGAAATACCCTCTTTAATTCTATAGACCAACCTGATCTAACTAGCTCAAATAAACAACCTACTAGCCAATTTGTTATGCAAGTAACCCATTGAAAAGATGCAAAAACAAGAAAGACAACATCTAAATGCAAAATCACTTATGAAATAGTAGTGATCACCTATAAAACAATGGTAAGCTCAAAAGCTAAATAGATTATGATTCTTGGATAGCTCTTTATTGCAAATGTTGATCATTGAAAGATGAAATGATCTTTCATGTAGAAACTCTTAAGCAGTTTCTTTCTTATTACATCCTTCAAGGATCAACAAAATACATATTGCATCCAATGTCATACATGGATTAATAGTTATGCTATTTGTATACAACTTTAAACACGTAATACATATACTTAGTTACACTATATGAAATTAAATACATATACTTAGTCACAAGACAAATTATAAGAAATAATTTTTTTTAAAATAATAATCATATACAAGACAAATTCTATCTAATAAAAATTTTAAAAATACTATTTTATCCGAGATAAATTCTAACTACATAAAAAACTATTACAAACAAAATTTCAATCTCAACTTTTAAATTTTAAGAAATGTTTGGTTATCCTCAAAATTTAAAATTTCTAAATATTTTTCTTTGGCACAATTAGGACAATTTTAAAATTTTTAAAAATAAAAGGAATTAATTATCAATTTTAGACTGCAGTAAGGACCAAAGTTGCGCGCATAATAAATTTGTAGTACCAAAATATAGAGAAATCAAAATATACTATAATTGTTTAAAATTGGTTAATATTATGATTTATGATATAAGAGAGGAGAGAAAGAAAATCATAACAAGAGCAACTAGATTACAGATAGAGGCAAGTGAAAAACAACAGAGATATATACTGCAGAAAATAACTTGCTTTATTATAGAGGCAAATGGAAAACAAATCCATTTGTCAAATTTACAACTATACCCCAAAGTGCTTTCATAGACCAACGGACAAATTTAACCTTCACATACCTACAACGAATAAAACATAAAATTGTTCAATATGGCCGACCAAAGACGAGGTATTCATAATACCAAAGATCTCCAAATCAAGGCCAAAAGTAGTGAGAATATATGACATAACCTACATAACATTTACGGTTAGAACAAATGCACCTCCATCATTAGGCAAAATTTAAATGTCCTCCTATTGCCCATATGGAGTTCTTGTGCCAATAGTTATCCATAGAGAATTGAGAAACAAATTCCTTCCTTCAACCAAGCAGCCCCCAAAACTCATCCTACAATAATATTTCAACAGAATCTTGTTTAACACTACTTATCACTGGCATGAACAATCAAAAGATAATCGGAAAAGTACATATAATTAGAAAAATTATAAATACTTCTGTAGTAACCTCAGCCGCCATTTCACAACCCAATATAGAACCATAAGTTAGGAGTCAGCCACTTTTGTGTAAATAGTGGAGTATAATCCATCTGATAAAACTCTAAGCCACACCGAAAAACAAACACGAAGAGAAAATTATAGGAGTTCCCATACATGCTAAAATCCTTGACAAAGGGAATTAGCAGTGTTATAGATTCAGGTAAGGAAAATAACTGGTTTTGTCCAAAAGCTGAATTGACAATCCACTTACATTTGCAAAAACTAAGAGTAGAAATCACCTGAAGCCAGGCTGCTTTGCTCTAAAAAGAAGTATAATTATGATGATGGGCTCTTGGGCTGCAATAACAAAGAAATATCCACTTCGGAGAAGATATTCACTTTTTATGTGCATTACCAAATAAAGTAAGGGTATAGTAAAGCTCCACCTAACACAGATTACAACAGATACAAGAAGGTCAAACCATCAGAGAAAAACTACTCCAAAACAAGCTCGCATTACAAAAAATTATCCACACTTCCCACAAATCTCTCATCACACTCTAGGTCCAGATTGACAAGCAAAACCCAACAATAAAGAAACAAAGGCACCCATCATCAAACCTTTAAAATTCCTGTTCATCACCAACTGTTTCGAGGAATTTATTGATGTGCAATTGCAGTGTAATATTGAAGTACTCTAGTAAATAATTATGAAACTCTCCAAATACTCAAATTTCTGATAAACATACAAAAATCAGCATTACCACATCGCCACATGAAAGGACAACATTTTTCCCAAGGCTCAAACCTGTCCTTGATAATATGCATACCACATTTTATTATAGGCAATCTCTGCTTTAAAAACCAAGCAGAAATCGATAATCTCGCAAAAGCATTCGCAGTCCCAATTTACTCAGCTCCACACAGACCACAGATATTCTCCTCTCTGTAAAACCCACACAAAATTCAAAAGAACCGAGAAAAGTTGCTGAGTGTCAAACAACAAACTCAACGACTAAAATGTGAAGTCTTTCTTGTCAGAGATGACCACATTAAAGCATACAACACAGACTGCAGAAAGTTTCTTATCTTTAGACGGAAAATTCAGAAGGAGCACTGTGGTTAAGGTGGTTAAGGCAGAAGGAAAACATTTGCAAGAAATGTTCCATTTGCAATATCATAATCCGAGTAGAGATCACCAAATTAACGCCTAGAAAATATGACACAGACATAAAACATTATGGTACATGTGTTCATTCACCAAAGATAGTGCGCAAAGCAGCAAAAACACTCATCTTCAATTTCTTATCTTTAGATGGAAAATTCAGAAGGAGCACACCGTGGTTAATGCAGAAGGAAACATTTTTTGTACCCTAAACCACGTAACACGTACACTGCAATCAACAGATGAAAAATGGGAAAAGAAAGGTGGAGGTTCACCTGCTTTGTGACAGATGTGGAACGGAGCCTGAATCTAGGCAGAAAATTACACTGTGACATATATATATATATATATATAGGTTGTAGGAAAAAGAACTCTAGAGAAAGAAAGAATAATTGCTTAATTCTTCAAACCAAGTCACATAACAAAGAGAGGCCAGCCAAGCTGTCCCAGCTTCTCTGTAAGCCTGCAAACTTTTGCACAGTGAAATTACATATGAAAACCCAAATGTAGACTTATCTTAACTGAAACACTCCAAGTAGAAATCATTAAGGAACCAAGAAGACTAGAGGATAAAAGTTGGTGAAAAGAAATGAAAATAAACATAATCCACTATCCAATTAGACGGTACCAAAATAAACTTGAACTTGATTAAAACACAACGTTAATTGTTTAAAAAACACTACACTGCAAGAAAATAGCGTCACAATTAAATTTTACATGAATGTCAATAAAAGCCAGAACCAAATCAAACCTCCAAATCAAGACACAAGAACTGTTAATATTTCAACAAACTACTGTGCAGAAAAACAGGTCCACAATCCAATTATCATGTCTTGAGATCAAATCCCACAAATAAAATTAATAACAACTCATTGAAGAAATTGAATTATCAATCTATAGCCATTATATTTCTTATCTTTTATAGTAATCAAGAATCGCAAATTGCTCCGCATATCCAGAAATCGGTTTGCTGCAAAATGTATAAATGCATAACCCAATATTCCTCTATTTTTACCAGCATGATTCGTTACAAAAACTACGCAAATGACCAAATGGGAATTGCAATAACAATTAACGAAAACCCAAATAACTCGGTGAAAGCAGTAGGTCATTAAAAAAAGAACTGCAACTTCCAAGATAAAACCAGCGAGAACCAAACCAAACCTCAACATCATGATACAGAAGTGATGATACAAAACTCGAAGATCAAACAAGAGAAAGACATAACCATAAGGAATTGAGTGTATATAGATTTCCTCCCCTGCAATACCAAAGAGGAAAATTACCAATAAAAAAAAAATGAACTCAGAATCGTAATACGGAAAGAAAAAAGACGTGTATCAAGCATTGAATCAAGCATCCCGACGTTCTAGATGTCAAACTTCAGCTCACTGCAAAACAGACGGGTACATCTTGATTATCCAAGAAAGAGATTGACATACAATACCCGTTGAATTTAAAGGCATGGAACCTTGTATGCTTCATACTCACATTCCTGATGCAAAAACTGCAGAACTAGCAGGGGAGACCTTCATAGGACCACTATCCCAAATCCCAAGACAATACACATGTAAGTATAAAATGACCAGTTTAATTTACTTAAGGCTGAACGTGAAAGTAAGAGGTGTGACCAGTTTTAACTGGAGGATGAATGGAAAGTAAGACGGATGACTAGTTTTAT
The DNA here is from genome assembly GCA_030408175.1 of Trifolium repens. NCBI lineage: Eukaryota > Viridiplantae > Streptophyta > Magnoliopsida > Fabales > Fabaceae > Trifolium > Trifolium repens. The sequence goes on from CP125850.1 coordinate 13,939,598, forward strand.
TCCAATGCTGAACCGTAAGTGAACCTCTCTACCAGTCACACATTTATAGGCCGTCTCCCCTGTAATAGTCATACAGAAAACTTAAAGGAGCTGACAAAAGTAGATGGTGATTATTACTATCCAACAAAGACTGAATGTAGAGATTTCAATAGAAATGACCATAGCCTTGCAACGCCACGCGTATACAGCCTGCAGAAGATGATGATTTATTGAAACAAATTTCATCAAATTTGCAAGTTCATTGTGTACGCACATGAAGAGACAATTTCAGCTTCCTCCTAATACAGAGAAGTCCCTGGGCCACTGTAATGAGGAGTATATCTTTTAAGAAGTATCTCTTTGAATGAAAAATAATCAAACTCGATACAACAAAGTTATGCCGTCCACAACAAACAAATCACCAGAGCAACGTGCATGAAAACATAACCAGATTGACCAAAATTACTCATCTTGGGAAGAGCAAAGAGTTGAGCGAGGGTAGTGCTCAAGTTCAGGATATGGAAACACAAACACTGAAAGAAACACAAAAACAAGAACAGAAACATATATATGTAAAAAAGAACCAATTATATCCCAAGCATGAATGCGAAAGTATGCTATAAACCAAGCCCAAGCCTGTAAGAAGAACCGAGAAGCATGTAAGTTGTTTGACCGAAGATACATAGTACGTACAAAGGGAAAAGAAGAGGCACTCATCTCCTACTTCTCCACTTCAGACAGAAAAATTAACAAGGTGCAGTGTGATCGGAAAGGAGTATCGAGAAAGGAGTCATCTGTCGCACCCAAACCCATATATACGACATGCTCTGTGAACACCAAAGATGATTGATGTGTCTGTTGCACACCAAAACCATGTATATATACCACATACACCCTGTGAACACCAGAGATAATAGATGTGAACACCAGAGATATTACACCGCGACAAATAGTTGTAGACAAACAAACAAAAAAGCAACAAAAAGATTTCTTCAAGCAGTTACAAAGAAAACCCCACAAAGCTGGGACTCTAGAATTGTGTAAATTTTCACACTGCAGAAAAACATGTACAAAATTCAATTTAATGTATCTGGAGCTGTTATCCATTCTTGTCCGACGTTTTGAACATGGTTAAGAAAACTTTGACACTGTCAGGTTACATGTCAAAAACCTAAATGTAAGAAAAAGACAAAGAAAAAGAGAAAAGATTAGCATGATTATCCCAACCAAGGCGCTGATCAGCAGATCACAGTTACATAGAGAGCCTCACAAAACTGAAAGCTGAATGCTTCAAAATAGATCTTTGTTGTTTCAAAATATACACTGCAGAAAACAGTACCGTTCACATCAGAACTCCTGAGTATTGCCAAGAAGTTACCAAAGTTCCGCAAAACAATACCATTAAATTATCTAAGACACAATTGGCAACACCATAATACCTCACATCAGAACTCCTGAGTATTGCCAAGAAGTTAATCGAAAAAGACCAGGGATGTCACAGTGGAACAACGAACAAAATTTGTCGCAGAAGAGAAATTTGAAAAACAACAATTAACCCTAACAAACTCAAAAATCAGATCATTAAAATAAGAACAGCAACTTTAAGAACAAAACGTATAAACAAGTCAAACATTAGAATCAAGAGACAGAAATAATAAACAAGGAACAAAAATAAAACACATGAAGATCAAACAAGAGGAAGATAGATATAACCAGAAGAAATTAAGAAATTGTACAAACTAATTGTACGCTTGAAAATGAAAAGAATTTAATTGATATCACCAAGATAGGCCATGCAAAGGAGGTTATTAGTTTGACAAACCACACTGCAGAAGAACAATATGTTCAAAATTCAGTTTGTATGTCTTAAAATGAAATCCCAAATATTAAAATAAATAAGAACGATTCATTAAAGAAATTTGATATATCTATGTGGAGCCATTCTCCATTCTTGTCCAATTGTATTCACAGCTAGCTGGAAAAAGGAAGGGATCTCTAGCTGCAAAAAGAGTCATTTGAAGTGTGATAACAGATCTGAGAAAATCATCATGTTACTACATAAAGCCTAACAATCTAGTTTATAGAAGCATATCAAAGAAAACTAGAACCTTTATTCAAAGATAACATATCAAAGAATAAACCATCGTGGAGCAAACAAGAACAAAAGAAACCTTTAAGAGGAAAAATTCCAGCAGCACCGAAGAGTAAATCTATCAAAATCAATAAGAAAGATTGGAACAAAAAGAATTTACTAGTCAAAACGAAGAGGCTCCGTGCTTGCTTTGACATAAGTTATTATTTTGACAAACCAAACTGCAGAGAAAGAATGTTCGTTTGTCAAAAAAAAGCATGTTCAAATTCAATTCATATGTAATGGTCCAAAATTAAAAATAATGACTCATTGAAAAAAAATTGAATTGTCTGAGAACCGATCCTCGAATAATAACCAATCTTCATCGATCTGCCAACCACAAAAATCCCGTGTCAAGCCCACACAGCAAACTCAAAGAAACGGAATAGTAGACACTGATATAAAAAAAGACTGAAATGTAAAGAGACTCAATAGTAGAGATGACCAAATTATAGTCTAGCAACCGTAGAGTGTATATGACGCAGCCTGCAGAAGATGACGATTCATGAAAACAATTTTGCATCCAATTTCAAGATCTCGGTGTTTCCATATGAACAGACAATTTCAGGATCTTCCTAATAAAGTGAAGTCCTTAAGCCACTGTTATGAAGAGGATATCTTTTAATAAGTATCAGTGTCATCATCGTGAATGAAGAAAAAATTTCAGCTTCTTCCTAATATGAAGACCCAGCCCACTGTAATGAAGAGGATATCTTTTAAGAAGTATCATATCATCATTGTCATGAATTAAAAATAATCAATACAACAATATAGTAAAAGACTATCATTGAAACCTCCCCCAATAAAGCATTTTGATTTGTTGTACGACATAACCAAATTGTAAAATTGCTCATCTTGGAAATGGTAAAGAGTAGTACTCAAGATTCCGGATACAGGAGGAACACACATCACTGAAAGAAGAAACAAACATCAACACTGAGAGCATGTGTTAATCCCAGAACAAGCATGCAAGAAGAATCGAGATCATGGAAGCCGATATGATCATATCTAAGTTCAGATCGCCAAATTATGCTTAGCACAGTTGAAAATATATATAGCTGGTTGATACATGTAAATTGATTGGCACAAGATTAGTAGTAAAAGGGAAGAGGCACTCATCTCCTATTTCTCCACTTCATAGGCGGAAAAATTACACATGCCCTGTGAACACCAGATGATACATGCACAGAAAAATTACATTGCGACAAATAATTGTAGAAATATCAAGAAAAACAATAAAGATTTCTCCAAACCAAGCCGCTGATCAGAAGATCATAGTTAAAAAGAAACCAACAAAGCTATCCCAATTTTTTCCAGAATTGTGTAAACTTCACTGTCAGATTACATGTCAAAAAGCAAAATGTAAGAAAACAGTAGTATGATGGGGTAGTGTGAAACAGTTGTAGAAAAAACCAAGAAAAAAGATAGGCATAGTTCTCCAAACCAAACCACTGATCAGCAGGTCACAGTTAAAAAGAGAGACCCCCACAAAGTTGTCCCAACTTTTTCCAGAATTGTAAAATTTTTTGCACTGCCAGATTACATGTCAAAAACCTTAATGTAAGAAAATAATTGTGTGATGGGGTAATAAACCTGAATTGGAAGTTTAGAATCGAGTTTTTTTTAATCAATATCACCAAATTAAAATGGTAGGCCCATGCTATGAAGAAGCTTATTAGTTTGCCAAACCAATCTGCAGAAAAAAATGTTCAATATTCACTTTGTATTTGAAATCAAATCCCAGATATTAAAATCAACAAGAAAAACGCTCAGAAGAAATTTGATTTATCTATCTGGAGCCGTTCTCTGTTTTTGTCCATTGTATCAAGACGTTTAAATAACAATACTTTCAGCTCGCTGCAAAAAGGATAAAGGGTTTCTCAATTTTCAAATGAAGAGTTACATGAAACAATCATACAAATATTCTAGGAAATCTATCAATAACATAAGAGTAAATAGAAATGTGATAACAGAACTGAAAAAAGGATGTTACTATGTAGATCCCTAACAATCTAGTCTACATGAGCAGATCAGTGAATAAAGGAACAGCAAACCCTGACTGAAATTACGTCATCACCGGAGGAATCAAAAAATTCCTACAGCACCAAAAAGTAAAATAAAAAATAAATATATCCTCTCAGAGAAGAAACACTGAAACGAAAAGAACAAGTCCAGAAGGGGCAAAGGCACTTATCTCCAATTTCTCCACTTACCTGTGAACACCATATGTCCAGAATTGTGGATAAATTTTGTCAGATTACATTGTCAAAACCTAAAGTGTAAAGGAGTAAAATGATTCACAATCAAGAAAATTGTGCCAAAATGAACCTGATTGCTTGATACTACAGCAAGTTATAGCTTCAAAACACACTACACGGCAGAAAACAGAAACAGTTTCAATTGACAATTTAACCTGAGGGTAATAATCATGTATAAGTTTCCCAAAACATTACCATTATCTAGTATACTTAGACCTTAAAACAGAAAATTCACATGAGAAACGCAGCATTCTGCCAACAAATTAAACACATAACGCTAGTTTACATTCAACACCCAGATCATTAAAATAAGAACAAACTCCAAAATTGAAACCAACAAACAAATCAAACTCCAGGGACCGAAATAATCAACCAGAAAAGAATAAGAACGCAGCATATAAATATCACAAAAGAGGAAGATAGACAACCCGAAGAAATCATATGTTCACTGATTGCTTCTCCTGAAACACAAGAGTAAATAACAAATCAACAAATATATAATCTCAGAATGGATGATGAAATTTTAAAAACAGAAAAGAATTTAATAGATATCACCAAATAAAAAATGATAGGCTCCATGCTATGTAGAATTCTATTAATTTGACAAATCACACTGCAGAGAAAACATGTTCAAACTTCAATTCGTATCTCGAACCAAAAAATAAAAATGAACACAATGATAAAACTGGTTTATCTATCTGGAGCCGTTCTCTGTTCTTGTCTGTTGCTAGAATAGTCTCAACTCATTGCAAAATGGATAAAAGTGTATCTCAATTATCCAATTATCAAGATTATATACAAAATTTATACAAATAATTCTTGATAACCGATTTAAAAGAAGAGTCAAGAGAAGTGTGATTGCGTCAATTTCTGATATCTATAATATGAGAACAGCATATCCCTAACAATCTTGTAACTTGTTTATAGCAACCCAGAAATTAAGCAATCATGGAAAAAACAACCTGGCCACATATCAAGAAATCAAGAAACAAGAACAAACAAACTTCAGATCGAGAAAATAAAATCACATCTTCTCCTATAGAACCAGAGATTAAATAACAAATCAAGAAATATATGATATAAAAATCAATTAAGATTGAAACAAATATTTTTACTAGAGATTGCCAAACCAAATCTCGAGGCTCCATGCTATGAGGAAAGTTATTATTTTGACAAACCAAGCTGCAGAAAACACTTTCAAAGTTCAATTAATTTATTTTGCATCAAAACCAAGAAATAACAATTAAAAAGAATTTTCAATTAATTTATTTTGCATCAAAATCAAGAAATAAAAATTAAAAAAGAATTCATTGAAGAAATTTGAGTTTTCTATCTGATTATTGTTCTGTTCCTATCCATTGAATCAAGAATCCCTATTCAGACTTCAGCTTGCTGCAAAACCAGTAATGCACGTCTCAATTATCTAACAAAGAATTATATCAAAAAATAAAAAAAAAGTTATAAAAAAAATTCTTGATGACTGATAGTAAAAGAAGATTCATGAGAAGTATGAGTGTGTAAAATTTTGATTCTTGATGTGTACAATATGAGATTAAGGCCAACAGTTCAAAGATCAAGAAATATAAGAAAAATAATCAATGAAGAAAGATTGAACCAATTTTTTAACTAGAGATCACCAAATCACAAAACCGAATGCACCATGAGAAAATTCTTATTTTGACGAACCATGCTGCAGAAAAACACATTCACAGTTCAATCATTTTTCTTGCATCAAAGCCAAAAAAAAAAAACTACTAATTTAAGGAATTTGATCTATCTAGCTGATTGTTCTCCAAGATTTGCAAAGAGTTTTAAATCCAATCTCGATTATTGGGACTTGTTCGCTGCAACTCGCTGCAAAAAAGATAACGCACGGCTATTATCTATAACCTAATGTAGAATTATGTAAAAAAAAATTATACAAAGAGTGGTGGATGACTGATCATAAAAGAAGATTCATGAGAAGTGCTATCGTGTAAAATTCCTAAGATCGTTTATAGCAACCCTGAAATTAAGCAATCAAGAAGCACATAGTCTTGCCAACAGATAAAGAAATGTAAAAATAAGAATCAATGAAGAAAGATCGAAACGGATATTTTTTACTAGAGATCACCGAATGCTCCATAAGAAAACTCTTAGTTTGAGAACCATGCTGCAGAAAAAACACATTCACAGTTCAATTTGTGTTTATCTTGCAACAAAGCCCACAAAAAAAATTAATAAAGAACGTCTAATTTAAGGAATTTGATTTATCTAGCTGGCTGATTGTTCTCCAAGCAACGCAAAAAGTTTGGATCCAATCGCGATAATTGGGACATGCTCGCTGCAAAACGGATAATGCACATCTCAATTATCTATTACCTAATGAAGAATTAAATGGAAGACTGATTGTAAAAAGATCATTAAACCCAGAACACCAGTTTATATTCAACAATCAGACCGTTAAAATAAGAACAACAAACTCCAAAATTGAAACCAACAATAAACAAATCAAACTTCAGAGATCAAAATAATCAACCAGAAAAGAATAAGAACGCAACCCATGAAGATCACAAAAGAGGAAAATACATAACCCGGAGAAATCATATGTTCACTGATTACTTCTCCTGAAAGAATATAATAGATATCACCAAATAAAAAATGATCGGCTCAATGCTGTGTATAGTTTTATTAATTTGACAAATCACGCTGCAGAGAAAACATGTTCAAACTTCAATTCGTATATCTCAAGCCAAGAAATTAAAATGAAGAACAACTCAATGAAAAGAAGACGTCTCATCACACTGCAAAATGGATAAAGGTATATCTCAATTACCCAATTATGATGAAATTATATACAAAATTTGTACAAATAATTCTTGATAACCGATTTAAAAAGACGAGTTGAGAGAAGTGCGATTGTGTGAATTTCTTGATATCTACTAAGGATTAAGCTGTCATGGGAAAAACAAACTAGCCAACAGATCAAGAAACAAACAAAAATTGAACACAAGAACAAGCAAACATTAGAATTGAGAAATTAAAGGCACATCTTCTAATGCAGAACCAAAGAGTAAATAACAAATCAAGAATTATACAATATAGGAATCAATAGAGAAAGATTGAAACAAATATTTTACTAGAGATTGCCAAACCATATGTCGAGGCTCCATGAAGGAACTTATTATTTTGACAAACCAAGCTGCAGGAAACACATTCAAAGTTCAATTTATTTATTTAGCATCAAAGCCAAGAAATAAAAATTAAAAACGAACTAATCAATGAAATTTTTTTGATTTATCTATCTGATTATTGTTCTGTTCTTATCCATTGAATCAAGAATCCCTATTTGGACTTCAGCTCGCTGCAAAACCGATTACACACGTCTCAATTATCTATTATCTAACAAAGAATTATATCAAAAAATTTATACAAATAATTCTTGATGATTTATGGTAAAAGAAGATTGATGAGAAGTGTGAGCGTGTAAAATTCTGATTCATGATGTCTACAATCTGAGATTAAGCAATCACGGAGCACACAATCTGGCAAATAGATCAAGAAATCAAAGAATATATACTATAAGAATAAAAATCAATGAAGAAAGATTGAAACAAATTTATTTTTACTAGAGATCACCAAATCACAAAACCGAATGCTCCATAAGAAAATTGTTATTTTGACGAACCATGCTGCAGAAAAACACATTCATAGTTCAATTTGTTTATCTTGCATCAAAGCTAAAAAATAAAATATAGCAAAGAACGACTATTAAAAAGAATTTGATTTATCTAGCTGATTGTTCTCCACTGTTGTTCATTGAATCAAGATTCGCAAAAAGTTTTAGATCCAATCTCGATTATTGGGACTTGCTCACTGCAAAACAGATAATCCACGTCTCAATTATCTATTACCTAATGAAGAGTTATATAAACAAATTTAAATAATAGTTTGATGACTGATCGTAAAAGAAGATTCATGAGAAGTGTTATCGTGTAAAATTCTTGATGAGAAAAGCATGTGCCGAAGATCATTTATAGCAATCCTGAAATTAAGCAATCAAGAAGCACACACAGTCTAAACAACAGATCAAGAAATATAAGAATAACAATAGATGAAGAAAGATTGAAACAATAGTTTTTGCTAGAGATCACCAAATCACAAAACCGGAGGCTCCATAAGAGTTATTATTTTGTATGAACCATGCTGCAGAAAAACACGTTCACAATTCAATTCGTTTATCTTGCATCAGAGCCAAGAAATAAAACACAATAAAGAAGACACTCAGTGAAGAAAATTGATTTATCTATCTGATTGTTATCTGTTCTTATGCGTCGAATCAAGAATCGCAAAATGTTTTATATCCAATCTCGATTATCCGGATTTCAGCTCGCTGCAAAATCGATAAGCAGATCTCAATCATCCAGTGAAGAAATTATATCCAATAATCCAAAAATTTGCAAATAATTCGTGATAACCAATCCATAAAATAAGATTCATGAGAATTGTGAAACTATTGAAATGAACAATAAACAAATCAGAGACTGAAATAATCAACCAGAAAAGAATAAGAAACATATAAAGATCACAGAAGAGGAAGATATAGAACCCGAAGAAATCATATGTTTCATTGATTACTTCTCCTGAAACACCCTAAATAACAAATCAACAAATATATACTCTTAGAATGGATGAAGAAATTTTGAAAACAGAAAAGAATTTAATAGATATCACCAAATAAAAAATGCTAGTCTCCATGGTATGTAGAATTCTATTAATTTCACAAATCACACTGCAGAGAAAATATTTTCAAACTTCAATTCGTATAAAAATCAACCAAAAAATAAAAATGAAGAACAACAAATGAAAAAACTGATTTATCTATCTGGAGTCGTTCTCTGTTCTTGTCTGTTGCTAGAATAGTCTCAGCTCACTGCAAAATGGATAAATGTGTATCTCGATTATCCAATTATCAAGATTATATAAAAAATTTATACAAATAATTCTTGATAACCGAGTTAAAAGATGAGTCGAGAGAAGTGTGACTGCGTGAATGTCTAACATCTATAATATGAGAACAACATATCCCTAATCTTGTAACTTGTTTATAGCAACCCTGAAATTAAGCAATCATGGAAAAAACAACCTGGCTAACAGATCAAGAAATTAAGAAACAAAAATAAGCAAACTTTAGATTGAGAAAATATAATCACATCTTCTCCCACAGAACGAGAGATTAAATAACAAATCAAGAAATATATGATATAAAAATCAATGAAGAAAGATTGAAACAAATATTTTTACTAGAGATCGCCAAGCCAAAATTTCGAGGCTCCATGCTATGAAGAAAATTACTATTTTGACAAACCAAGCTGCAGAAAACACATTAAAAGTTCAATTTATTTATTTAGCAACAAAGCCAAGAAATAAAAATTAAAAAAGAACTATTCATTGAAAAAATTTGATTTATCTATTTGATTTGATTATTGTTCTGTTCTTATCCATTGAATCAAGAATCCCTATTCGGACTTCAGCTTGCTGCAAAACCAATAACACACGTCTCAATTATCTATTATCTAACAAAGAATTATATAAAAAAGTTTATACAAAAAATTCTTGATGACTGAGGGTAAAGGAAGATTAATGAGAAGTGTAAGTGTGTAAAATTCTGATTCTGATGTCTGAAATCTGAGATTAAGCAATGATGGAGCACACAATCTGGCAAACAGATCAAGAAATCAAAGAAATATAAACTATAAGAATAAGAATCAATGAAGAAAGATTGAAACAAATTTATTTTTACTAGAGATCACCAAATCACAAAACCGAATGCTCCATAAGAAAATTGTTATTTTGACGAACCATGCTGCAGAAAAACACATTCATAGTTCAATTCGTTTATCTTGCATCGAAGCTAAAATATAAAATATACCAAAGAACGAATAATTAAAAAGAATTTGATTTATCTAGCTGATTGTTCTCCGCTGTTGTTCATTGAATCAAGACTCACAAAAAGTTTTAGATCCAATCTCGATTATTGGGACTTGCTCGCTGCAAAACAGATAATCCACGTCTCAATTATCTATTACCTAATGAAGAATTATATAAACAAATTTACTGATTGTAAAAGAAGATTCATGAGAAGTGTTATCGTGTAAAATTCTTGGTGAGAAAATCATGTGCCGAAGATCATTTATAGCAATCAAGAAGCACACACAGTCTGAACAACAGATCAAGAAATATTGAAACGGATAGTTTTTACTAGAGATCACCAAAACACAAAACCGGAAGCTCCAGAAGAGTTATTATTTTGATGAACCATGCTGCAGAAAAACACGTTCCCAATTCAATTCGTTTATCTTGCATCAAAGCGAAGAAATAAAACACAATAAAGAAGGACGAGGGTGAAGAAAATTGATTTATCTATCTGATTGTTATCAGTTCTTATGCGTCGAGTGAAGAATTGCAAAACGTTTTGGATCCAATCTTGATTATCCGGATTTCAGCTTGCTGCAAAATCGATAAGCAGATCTCAAATTATCCGATGAAGAATTTATATCCAATAATCCAAAAATTTGCAAATAATTCGTGATAACCAATCCATAAAATAAGATTCATGAGAATTGTAAAAACTATTGATATCTAAAATCCGAAAATAGCATATGAAAACGCTTATCGATAACGATCTCCATGATAGCAGCAAAACGAAGAAATCAAGAACGGCAAACCCTGAAATCGAGTGATCAAAAAGCAAACAAGTTTGAGAAACCGATCTCAACAAGCAAAACTGTGCAAACAAGAAATTAAAGTATTAACAAAGTAGAAGTGTAAAGATTTGAAGAAGAAACGAGAGAAATATAGAACTTCCTATTTTGGTTATTCTGGAATTATTATTACGAGAAGACTTATGGCAGAGGCGCTTTATATATAGAAGGCTAGGTCAGCATAGATGGCTAAGATATCGCGGATGTTGAAGTATTCAACGGTGATGATGCGTTTCTAAAAATAAATAAAAACGTGTACGCGTTTTCCAAATAAGGCGGTGTGAATCGATGCATAAGATATGGTTGGATTTTGCTGTCGGTTACCTAACCGACTTTGAATGAACGCTATTTTAAAGAAAGAGAAAAGAATATAAAAGAAAAGAATATTATTTGACTGTTTGGTATAAGTGAAAATCGATGAAAGGAAAGGATAGAAACACATTTATTAATCCATTTTTTTTCACATTTTTAGACCAAAAAAAAGAAAGTGTTTAGCTAAACTTTACTTGCATTGTTTCTATTTCCGATCTAATTTATTTTGATTTTGACACTATGTGATTGAATTTGTTTTGAGAATTGTTTAATGTTGTTGATTTGTATGGGGGCTTTACTTTTTTGAGACTTATTTATTTTATCGCAAGGATGTATGAATTAAAATTAAATTAACTATTAATAATTTAGATAGAGCAATTTGGTTCATGTTGAATTATTAATTATTACTATTACATGATTTGAGTTGTTAATATTTTGAGTTATTTTCTATTATGTGTTGTTGAAAAAAATAATATAAAAAGGGTAAATTATAATTAGACGCCGAAAACTATAATTTAGACGAAAACTATAATTTTCTATTTACTACATAGGGCCGTTTAGATTAGTTTTTTTTAGATGGATTAACTTATTTTTGAGCTTATGCAATATAAGTTAAGTTTTATGCTATTTTACAAGTTCACATTAGTGAAAATTGTATTTTTAAAAGCTATTTTATCACAAACTACTTTGACAAATAATAATACATAAAATTTGTATAAGTTGTTTTTATAAGCTCAAATATAAGTTAATCCAATAGACCCATATTCCTATGGACACAACACCGCATTAAATGGTTTCAGCCTCCTACCAATCACAATTGCGGAAAATCGAACCGTGATCATCCCTACAAGACCGATTTCCATTCACTTCTAGATCATGATTGAATTTTGATTATTTTAATTTGAAGTTCGTAGGTCCATGAGGACACACACGGGGCACGAGTTTAATTGTTTTTAACGTTTTTAAAATTTTTTCTAAACTTGTACCAAAAAAAAAACATTTTTTTTCTAAACTGTTTATAGATAGGTTCTTTATGAAGACATTTCTCTCCAGTTTGACTCAAACAACAAAGTGGAAATTAAATCACAAAGAACTTATGCAAAGTAAACAAAAAGGTACCAAGGAATAATAGAATATGGTATTTTTATATTGGTTTACTTACAAAATGGTAAGCTAGTCTAGGCCACTCATCCAGAGTGATTTTGCCTCCTGCCTACGAAGGACTTCATCAATTATCATCACATGATTACAATTACTAGATAAACCTATATCCTATATTTCTCATCTCAAACTAGAGGATTTTCGTCCAATGAGCTGACCAGAAAATCCCGCTTCACACGAGAGGACTTCCCTTATCTAATATAAGTTGTCGCTACTAAAAAACGGGTTACACAAAGTTTGAATTTGAGTCTGGATTGGGTGCAGTCAAAATACCCATACAATCACGCATTCAGGCATCAATGGTCGTTTGTCTTGATTTAAGTCCTATGTTTACGTATCTTGGCACTAAATGCTTGCTGTAAGTGTCATTCAATGCTGAATCCATCAGGTTCATTCCCGAATTGCTTATCCATAGATCCCAAGCCTTCAATATTCAGTAAAAAAAATAATAATATTAAATTTACAATTTATAAGATTGTTTTCAACTGTGCAAATGAAGAGCAGTTATGTGGAAAATGAAAACATACATATCCAAGAAGATTCAAGGAGTTTGTTTGAAAGAATCTGGTATTCTTCTTGCCACTTACAATCTCCAACAGAAGGACCCCAAAGCTAAACACATCGGATTTAATCGAGAAAAGCCCTTCCATTGCATATTCAGGAGACATGTAACCACTGAAATCCAAAAACAAAAATTATTATTTATTGAATGATTATACGTCCGAAATTTTTCATTACATAGGCAGAGAATATGATTCTTTTGTGGGACTTACTAAGTTGGTCACATGATATGTAATCTGTCCGTCTACGATGACGATGTTACCATTAGCAGGGTTAATAGTAAGTGCCACTACTGAGGTAGTTTGAAATGCATAATCTCTGTTTGCAACCCACACAATCTTGTCATTTGGAACTTTTTTAAACCATATACCAACATAGTACTTGGTGGAGTTGTCTTTGCTTCTGGTAAAAAACCCGAGTTCGTAGCTTCCACCGTTGGAAACAATGGTGTCTGAGATTCCGATCAATTGACCGATTTCTAGGATTTCTCTGTATGTAGTTGCATTCACACAAAACAAACTCAACCAATAAAATATGAACATTAACAAGTAATCAAGGACAGAACTTTGTGCCATGTTAATTAGTCCACATTCCTATTTTCCAAAATCTTACACACAATATATTCACATGATTAATTTGTTTGAGAAGACTTGTAAAAACAATAACGTGATCCAAGCAAATTCATTGTACGTAGAAAATCCAGCAGAAGAATATTCAGTCCCGTGGACTATTCATCCATGAGATCATTCATATTAGTGTTTGATCTGCAAAGTCTAGCGTACTAGACAGGACAATACAATATATTGGACAAATTTTGTGTTGTATGATGTTTGGGGACAAAATGTTATTTTGGTATTTTAGAGAATTTGTGCAAATGACAATAAATTGTCCCGTGGTTTTGCAGGGGACAAAAATTTCAGTTTTTGTCCTGTCCCTTGGCTCCAAATTTGTCCAGTACTAGGAACAGTTTTAAAATCAAACACAGTACAATTGAAGTTGTGATATCCAGTCACTTATTTTATAGCAGATCAAACATATCATGACCTAAATTCAGTTTCATCCCCTATTTTGATTGAATCAGAATTTACCCCCATTTTAAAATCCGGAATTTTAACCTCTCTATTTTATATTTCTTTGGATTTTTTTCCCCTATAATATTTGACTAATTTTTGCTTATTTTAAAGTAAATGAATGCATCCCAAAATGAATATTTGCCATTTGGTGAATGTGGGAATGTGAAAGAGGATATTAAGCAAATGCCATGGCCTGCAATGCCCCCGTAACATAATATGACAAGTTTTCATTTCTCAAGAACAATGGCAAGTTGCAACAAATCGAGCAGATCCTCTCAATTTAATTTTGCAGTGCAGGGGGAGCAGTGGAGCATCTCACCATCAAATTTTTAATTTTCAATTTTTTAAAACTCTTAATTTTTTAATCTATGGTCATGATTTCACTTGCCCTCTCATGTACTGGAGGGAATCTTATCTCCACAACAAGGGATGTCACTGTCTTCATGTGGATATTTGATAACATTTACTTTGGTAGCTCCAAATGCTCCAGCTTAGCTTTAGTAGATGTTCAGGGTTTGCAACCTGCCAACCTTACACAGATGCATTTAACCAATGCAGACACTTCGATTTTTCATTCGATGTGTCGCGTGCAAAATGTACATGTGCAGTATTGAACCTGAGAGATGATTTATATGATAAAAAAATTGGTAAGGACGACAATGACACTAAGAGAGCCATATGTGGTGTAGCAGCTCTTGTTATTGTTGCAGTTGAACAAAAAGATGACCTTGTCCTTGCAGACAAAAAGATGAGGGGGCAAAATCCAAAGAAATATATAATAGATGGGTTAAAAATCTGAATTTTAAAATAGAGAAGGTAAAATTCCGATTCAATCAAAATAGAGGGGTGAAACTGCATTTCAGCCTAATTAATATAAGTATGTTTACTCCATGTTTGTCTGTCCGCTTTTTCTATTTCTAATATGTAGGGGTGAGCAAAAAAATACAAACCGATCGAAACCCGAAGCAACCGCATTAACCATAAGTGCAGCGGGCGGATTTTAACAGGTATCGGGTCTGGCGGATTGAATGAAGTGGTTGTGAGCGGTTTATTTCAGTTGGTTGCGGTTTCAAAATTTCCCAGTTGCCGGTGGCCGAACCCGACCGTACCAAAAAGGAGTAGCAAAGTTGTTGGCGGTTACGATGGAGAAGATAAATCTAAAAAAAAAAAAATAGAACATGTTTCACCAAATAAATCAAAAAGAAAAACCACATATCAAAATACAGCTGTAAGCCAAAAATAAACTACTCCTTCCAGCCTTAATTATAAGCAAATTTCACTTTTTAGATTTATTTGATTATCAATGTATTTAGACTTAATTAACACCAAGTACATTGGTTATCCAATGAATCTAAAAAGTGAAATTTACTTATAATTAAAGCCGGAGGGAGTACAGCCTAGTCTAGTGTGTTGTCATCCAATTACACTTCCACGTGACACTTTTCATTTTACTACCAAAGAGACACTATTGTTGACTTATTCAACTCATTATTTACCACTTTTCACAAAACAAAACCAAAACTACTAGTTTTGTTTCTTATGAAAACCACTCATCTCAACTTCAAAATGCAATCCTTTCTTTACTTCCATGGTATTTTTAATGGCATGGCTCACCACTACTAGAAATCACGCCTTTAGCAACCGATTTAGCGACTGATTTTCATCAAAATCGGTTGCTAATTCAATTAACGACCAATTTAGCAACCGATCAAAATCAGTAGCAAAAACCTTGGTCGCTGATCTGTTGTGACCAAATCAGCAACCAATTTTATAGCGACAAAATTAGCTACTGAATTTAGAGACCGAATTAGCGACTAATATCAGCGACTGATTAGAGACTGATTTTTTAGAACGGTTTAGAGTCAGATTTTACGACGCATTGTGCGACGCTATTAGCGACTGATTTAGTGACTAATTATAGCAACTGATTTTGTGACCCTTTTAGCGACCAAATTAGCAACCAAATTTATTTCATCGGTCACCAATTCGGTCACTAATTTGGCTTTTTTTTAAAAAAAAAATTTGTAGCCCCTGCAATATATATATACACACACACGCACACATAAACATAACAAAACACATCAGTAAGAAAGATAACTTCAATGACTACTTTTACATACACAAAAGTTAAGACATTCAACAATTAATTTCATTTTTAATCACAAGTATTTTAGAAAACTTTTGTATCAAATAACAACAATCGAATAAGAAAGATATCTTCAATGTAAAATAAGCTGACATTAAGATTAAGGTATTTCATCCTAGAGAAATTTTAAGAGATAAATCAAAACGTTAGCCTTGCAAATTTGCAGGAGCTGGTTACAATTCTGCAGAGGTAAAAATTACTTGTTACAGATACTATCTCGCAAATTTGCAGGAGCTGGCCCCATTTTGTACAGTTCGCAGTGACAACGATAGCAGGCCCCATTTTGTGTGCGGGAATGACCTAAAGATGCACATGAAGCACTTGGCATGGTTAACAAGAAAATAATAAGAAATAAAATTGCTAGCTGGTCCAATACATATTCCAGCTCTAAAAATACAATTGAGTTGATATATAGCTCTAAAAATCAATTGAAAAGTGCAAAAACCATAAACATAAAAATAAATATGCATATAACATTCATAAAATTATAGGCAAGTTTCATTGAGTCTATATATAAAGGATCCTGGCTACAATTCTTCATATAGAAACACACTTTTTTTTTAAAAAGGCCAAGTTTATTATGATAACAACAAGTACAAGGTGTACTTTACAAGATGTAAATATACAAGAGGAACAAAAGTCCCTTAACAGACAGTGAAAACATAAACCACACCATATCCTCAAGAGGAACAATGCCGACACGTCACAAAGCAAATAAAGCACACAAACAAAAAACAAAGCACAAAAATTATGACCCTCCCCCAACAGACAGCAGCAAACTAGCTTTGGCAACATAACCAAAAAACATGGCAGACATAAAGCCAACACTCCACACACACTGTCGAAGGGATACAGGAAATCATAACTTCTTTAACCTTACATAGAAGAAAACATAACTTCTAAAACTATAAATATACCTGGAATTAATTTTCAAGCATGCACTGATATGGTTTTGATCAGGAAATCCATAAAGAAGCTGGAGACTTTTCCTAAATTCCCCAATGGAAATCTGAATGTATTCCTCTAGGCTACATGATTCATATGCACAAAAATAAAAGTCATTCCAATAAGCAAGCCACAAAATTTAAAAGCGGAAACATCGTATGAGAAGGCTGAGTCTTAATTATAACTAGAGGGGGGAGAGTGAGATAATGTCTGAAAACTGAAAGCAACAATGAGTTTTGCGATGCAAGGACATGAGTTTTTTTTTATGTTTGAAACGACTAAAATATATTAGAACGGCCTCGCTCCAATCACAAGACATAACCCAAGGACTACAAAAGATTAC
Organism: Trifolium repens; assembly: GCA_030408175.1. Classification (NCBI taxonomy): domain Eukaryota; kingdom Viridiplantae; phylum Streptophyta; class Magnoliopsida; order Fabales; family Fabaceae; genus Trifolium; species Trifolium repens. The sequence goes on from CP125850.1 coordinate 13,957,250, forward strand.
ACGAACAGTGCACTAGCAGTAAACGAAGAAAAACTACAAAAGAAAACCACAAGTCTTAAAAACCAAAACCACTACTACTACCAAAAACCAACCAGCACCTGTTAGGCTAAAAACCTTACTGCTACAAGCCTCAAAACTAGCACCTGGACAGACAATAAACAAACAAAAGCCCCATGTACAAATAACAGAACCAAAACAATGAAAGGAATGGAGGAAATAACGGCAAAACAGAGCCAACCAAAGGGAAGAACCAGGAAGAAAAAGATAAAAATAATTGAGGCAGCAGCTGTAGAACCACCACAAACAATACAAAACCACAACATAGCAGGACAAAAAATCCAGAAAACATCGGTACATTAAGGAGTTTGTAGTAGAAAGAGTATTGTTGTTATGCTGTTATAACTTACAAAGCAAGTGCTATGGCTTGGCTTTGGCTAAAAACAATTTCAACTTAATTGCCTGATCTTGCTTCTTTAACCTTAGTAATCACTCTTTTAAGCTTCTGAATCCTGTTTTATAGATCATATGTCATGTCTACTGTACGAGAATTAACACTTTACCCTTTTACTTCATTGACAACAATTGTGTCATAAAATGGATTCATGAATTAAGTATTTTTGTTACCCGATAAGCATAAATTTTATAAGCCAATAATCGAATAAATTAAGAGCCTTCTACATGGAAAGAAACTTTAAGCAACAAATTGAACACCAAAGTAGCCACAAAATGGAAGAAGCTTTAGATAAAGATAGAGTCACTCACTCCAAGTTTGTTTATAAGCAATTGACTCCTTGATAACAAACACAGACGCTATCTTGATCTACATGATACAAATCATCAAGCTCCACAACATTTTGACCTCGTTGACCAACATTGAAAGGATAATTCAAGTTATTCTTCAACCCATTCAGGTATCACCTGTGCTAAAAAGGGTTCATCAGTTGAAAAATATTAACTTGTGTTGAGTAGAAGATCAAATAAGCAGAACTTTCTTCAGCCAATAAAAAATACAACACGCAATCTAGAGGTGAGCGAGTAAAACGACAGTCCGGAACTCTAACTGAAAGAAAATTCGAACAACAACGCAATATAAAACCCTAAATAAAAAACAATGAGCCATAAAATTAGTGGATTGAAAATATACCTGAGATTTGTCCTTGGCACTGATGAGTTACTCATCGTATTCATAGACCTTGGCACTGGTGACTAGTTTTTTCCAACAAATCCAACTCCGACGATGATATAGATGTAATCTCAGATGATTCAGGTTCAGCAATGGGAACGTCCGCCTGTCGGTTTAACAAATTCAGTCAAGTCACCGGACTAGTAACTCCACATAGTCTAATTTATGTGTGGACCTGAGAATATGAATGGCTTAAGAACACAAAACACTATCTACAAAATCTAACCAATTATTCTAAATCTACTAGTACAAAGGAGAAAAAAAAACAAAATCTCATAGTAAATCATTAATAAAACCATCAAGAACCCTCGTATAACTACCCCCAACACAATCCAGTCTTTAATAATTGGAGAAGAAAAATATTCCAGTTATGAATCTTTTATATTAGAATGTAAACAAGCCAACATAAATATGTAGGTACACAAGGTAAAACAAATCACTTTCTTTGTTTGAGACTTTAAGTTGTTGCAAGCAATTACAGATGTATGACTATATATATCAACACAAGAATCCATTTTGTACCAATGAGGAGTGCAAATTTAAAATTAGAAATCAAAGAAGAATAAGAGAAATCCAAATACCTAAAGAACGAGTTATGACAAGACGAAGTTCAATTGCAATGATTGACGGTGAACGATAGAGACACGAACTCTAGAACGATGTGGAAGATGGTTTTAGGGTTTTAATGAGTTATGGATTCTGGTTCCAACGAGTTGAGCTTCTGGGATTTAAGGTTTCAATGGGTGAGATTGAGTGACGATGGAAGAGAATAGTAAGGGTTTTTTTGTTCAATCGATTGAGGAGAAAGATGGAGTGAGTGAATAATGATGAAGGGTTTATGGTTTCAATCGATTGAGTGAGAAGAAGAGGGTTCTTGGTTTGGAAGGCTTGAAAAAAAAATTGATTGAGTGATAAAGAAGTTTTGGGTGTGAGAGAAGAAACTGAGTGAAGAAGAAAGGTTTTTGGGTTCGCGTAATAAAAACAAAATAAGGATTTTGGGTATGGGAATTGTTTTTATAAAATATTTTAGCTTTAAAAAAATAGGATATATAAAAACAATAGTAACGGATTTTGTTGAACGCTAATTATCGGTCTCTAATTCGGTCTCTATAGTAACCGATATAGCCACTGAATTTTTTTGACTTTGAACTCCAAATAATAGTCTCTAATTTGGTCTCTAATTCGGTCTCTATAACTATGTAGCAACAAATATAGAGACCGATTTTTTTTGAAGTTTACGTTCAAAATATCAGTCTCTAAATCGGTCTCTATAGTGACTGAAATTTTTCGGTCTCTAAATCGGTTACCAAAAGCGTGTTTTCTAGTAGTGCACCTTACACAGACAGGACGAACGACCCTTTCTTTGAGACTGTGGTAGTGGAAAACCGAACAACCCACCCGTCCAAACCGCCACTTCGTCCAACCCGCACCGGACTTAACCGCATACTTGATTGGTCGGAGATGGATTTCAATTTAAGCTCCTCGGTTGTTGATCAGTGACAGTTTTTGGGCCCGAACCCGCCCATAACCGCTCGATGCTCATCCCTACTTATATGAGTTTAATGGATATGTGATCTGTCGGTGTAAATTAATTTTACAGTGACATCTAATAGAAATCAAATATTTCTCCATGTCATATAATTATAGTAGGGTGTAGTGGAGTGATTTGGCGGAATAAATAGTTGGTAATTTTATACTGACATATAATAGAAATCAAATATTTCTCCATGTCATACAATTATAGTGAGATGTAGTGGAGTGATTTGGCATAATAAACGGTTGATATTGATTGACAGTATAAAATTAATTTTCACTCTCTGTGTATATACATTTTTCTCTTGTTGAAGTGCACAAAAGATTATTCATCAATATATTTTTTTAATATATTTTTTTATGAATAGTTAATTTTTGGAAAATAACAAATTAACCAGGGGCGGCCCAAGCCCATGTGCAGCATGGGCTGCTGCATAGGGCCTCAAAAATGTGAGGGCCTCAAAAAAAAAATTATATGGGGGTAGTATTAGTAAATAAGGGGTGTAAAAATAAATGTATTGCAATATTTTTTAAGGCCCAAGCCCAATTTTTCTAAGGGACAAAAAAAAAAGAAATCAGCCTTCGTTAATCAAAAAAAGAAAGAAAATGCGTAAAAAAAAAGAAGAAGAAACGAATAGCTTCTGAACTTGCCGTTCTCACGTTCTGCCTCCCTGAACTTGCATATCAGTACACCACCACCACCACAACTATCGACGGCGGCCTGCACCATCACCGACGGCACAACCCTATTGGAATTGAAATAAAGGTAAAAATCAAAGTTTTACAAGTTGGGGTTTCTAAAATTTGAAGTTAAATATTACAATTTGAAGATGAATTTGTGAAGATGAGTTTGTTATTTACAATTTGGGTGTTTTGTATGGGGTGAGGTGCTTTATGAATTATCAATTATGTATCCAGTATCGTGCTGCTTTTTTCAATTTTGCTGCTGCCTGCTTGCGGTGTTGACGTGTTTGTTTTGTTTGGTTTGGGTGTGTCTAGTGGCAGTGCTTTTGTGCTTTACCAGTGGTGTTGTTGCCTTGTGCTTTTGTTTTATATCCCTTGTAATTAGTGCTCATTGTTAATAATATTAGCTTTTTTCAATTTTATCTAAGTGTATTGGGATTTTTTTTTTGTATAAAGTGGAGATTATTATTGTGTTGTTTTCAATTTTATTAAAAAACTCTTTATTCCTAGTTTCAATATGACATTGTTTCTTGTCCTATTTAGTTTGATAATGTTTTAATGTGTTGTTTTATTTGATTTGCTTTAATTGCTATTTTTTTTTTATCGGTTCAACTCAATGTTGTCTACCTGGATCTACTTTGATGCTGCGGAATTGATCAAGAACAGTGAGAATTTTTAGGTTCTAATTTTTTTTCCCTCAATGCCTCCTAAATTACCTCCTAAGGGTAGGAAATTTGAATCTGAATATGAAAAGCGTAAGAAAAAGAAAAGACTTGAGGAATTAACTCAATCTCAAGCGGGAGCTCTAGATAAATTTATTATAAAAGAACCACAAAATATTGAAAGTGTTGATACTGAAATTGTTGAGGCTCAAACTATTGATGTTGAAAATGTTGAAAATATTGATAATATTGATGTTGAAAATGTTGATGATAATAATGAAAATGTTGATGTTGAAAATGAAAATGTTGATGATGATAATGAAATTGTTCATGCTGAAAATGTTGATGTGAATTATATTGGTCATGATATATTTGATCCAACTATTTGGGATAATTATTTTTTTATGTTAGTTGCAATTTAAATTGATGATGGTTTTTTTTTATAAAAAAATTATGTTTTTTTTTATTATTAAAAGGGCCACTTTTATGTTTTGCACATAGCCTCCGAAAACTTCGAGACGCCCCTGAAATTAACTCACATATATGTTGAATCTAACGTGAAAATGAGGACCAAAACATCTAATAGATGTCACGAAAATCTAATAGATGTGATCTTCTAAAAAAAAAAATCTAATAGATGTCACGAAATCATAAAAAAAAAAAACATGTCAATTAGAAATATTCTTCTCACAACCACCCATAACACTACACATTCACACATTCAGTTACTATTTTAAATAAAAGTCAGATACTATTTTATTTTGTTTTAAAATTTCTTAAAGAACGATTAGATACACATGCATATATTTTACTGAGATACTATTTTAAAGAAATATTTTCGGTCATGAACTTAATTAAATCCTATTTTAAAGAAATATTTTCAGTCATGATTGTTAGTCTATACTTTTCACTTATGTCAACTCGTAATATTATTTGAAATTTAAATTTTTTTTTCTGCTGTCATATGTAATACATTAGAAGAATCTCATTTGCAAAAAAGATAGGCCCTATAGGCACTGTATTAACATATAAGTATAAATCATAATAAAAAAATAGGCTCCTTTATTAATACATGAATATTAATATTAATATAGATCCACATAAAAATATATGAGTATAAACTTACCCAAAAAAAAATTTGGCTATGAGTATAAGCTTACCCAAAAACAAAATTGTATGAGTATAAGTATGGCTTCCATATTAATATATATCAGTATAATATGATATCGTATTAATTAATATAATTTTGGACTCTGTAATAATTGAGCTAGTTTGTTAAGAGACTCACCTGGATTATGGATCGGTAGTAATTATCGTTTTTGGAAATAAAAAAAATATTGCTTTGATCCAAAAAAATAAATGACTATATATATATAAGTTTCATATCAATTACAATAATATAAAATGAGTTTTGTATTAACATAAAACTAAAATATAAAATTCAAATGATTAATCTCTATGGTTCCGCATAGAGGATATCCAATTTATGAAAAAAATAAATATCAATTGTCAATCTGATAAATTGTTGAAAATTCAAAGTCTTTAAAGCTGCTTTGACATTATATGCACTAAAAATAAAAGCTAGCATTGACATTTTCTTTTTTACACACAGCTAGCATTGACATTTGATTATAGTTTGGTTCTTAGAAGTTGATTTACTTGTTACATGTGGAAATGATGGGTGCACTATTATTATATAATTATGTTAGAATAGAAAAATATTTTTTAAGATATGCATTACTTTTATATTTTTGTTTGTTTAAAAAATATCTTAATAATTAGGTTTGGTTATTCTAAGCTCTGTAACTAAGGGATTCGATTTAGATTTAAATATATTCACTTGGTTATAAATACTAAGGTAGTATCGTATTATTTAGTATGTAAATATTGTATTTAGTTCATTGTTATTTTCCCCTATTCTTTCATCTAAGTACCCCGGATTCAACATGGTACCAGAGCCATAATATCCACGTTGAAACACAATTCAAATTATATAATAGTAATAGTTGTTTGTGTGAAATGAAATATAAAAAATCAACATTCAACATATTGAATTTAAAAATATTCATACAAACATTGAACAGTGAATTTGCTTGGATGATGTTATTGCTTATCAAAGTCTTCTCAATCAAATTAATCATATGAACATATTGTAAGATTTTGGAAATAGGATTGTGGACTAATAATTAACATGGCACAAAGTTCTGTCCTTGATTACTTGCTAATGTTCATATTTTATTGGTTCAGTTTGTTTTGTGTGAATGCAACTACATACAGAGAACTCCTACAAATCGGTCAATCGATCGGAATCTCAGACACCGTTGTTTCCAACGGTGGAAGCTACGAACTCGGGTTTTTCACCAGAAGCAAAGACAACTCCACCAAGTACTACATTGGTATATGGTTCAAAAAAGTTCCAAATGACAAGATTGTGTGGGTTGCAAATAGAGATCATGCATTTCAAACTACCTCGCCGGAACTTACTATTAACCCTGCTGATGGTAACATTGTCGTCGTAGACGGACAGATTACATATCATGTGACAAACTTTACAGACAACAACAACAATAGTACTTACATGGCGCTCTTCGATTCTGGAAACCTGCGATTGCAGAACAATTCGAACCACGCGATTCTTTGGGATAGTTTTGGTAATCCTACAGATACCATTCTAGCTGGAAATGACCTGATGTTAGGAAATAGCTGGTCAATCAATTCATGGGCAAGTGCAGATGATCCTTCTCCGGGGCAATTTACGCTCAAGTATGATGCTGTTTTTCATAGACTAACTATTAACAGTCGTCCGATTCATCGAGCAGGTTTGGAATGGAACAAAAAAGGCTATTATAGTCTACTAGATGATAGCAATTCTCGGTTGGTATTGGAAGTATCTGGCGATCTTAATTACCAATATTGGTCGGAGGAAAATATGCGTTGGGATTCTGTACAATCTTATTCTATGTGTCGAAACAATATTACTTGTGGAGTTTTTTCGCTTTGTGATCCGCAAGCTCTTGATCCTTGTCACTGCATGAAAGGTTTTGAACCGGTGGATGGATCCTTACGCTACGATGGAAGAAGGTATGCTGGTTGTGTGAGGAAGACGGAGTTGTTGTGCCATAACAAAAGCAGTAATAGTAATGATCAATTCTTACGGTTTGATAAAGTGGAATTACCTCCGGATGAAACGAGGCTTAAGATGGATTCGACAGAAAAATGTGAAAGCACTTGTGTAAAAAATTGCTCTTGTATTGCTTATGCTTACTATTTTAATAATTACTGCATGTTGTGGTATGATAATATATTGAGTTTGAAGAAAATCTCAAGTGATATTGATGATAATAATCATCTTGCTTTTTATCTCAGACTTGCTGCTTCAGAATTTGTTACAACCTGTAAGTTGAAATAATCTCCTTTCTTTTTCCCTTTTTTGAGTTATCTTAATGAAAACCAATACATCTTCAATTTGGTCGTTCATAAACCAGGGGCGGTTCTAAGGCCCGGCAAGCCTGGGCAGCTGTCCTGACTCTGGCCAAAATTGTTTATATTTTTAGCGGTTAGTTTATGATAAAATTGAGATTTTAGGGGTCAGTTTAGTGGTTAATTCATATATTATTATGTCACATGAAATTTTGCCCAGACTCTATAAAAATGCTGCCTCCGCCACTTTCATAAACTATCACTCTTTAATTAATAAATAGTACCTAAACTATAGTCAATTTATTTTCCAAAATTTTAATAGCAAAGAATAATAATAATTCATGGAGTTTAAATACTTTGGAGACTATTAGCTTACGGATTAAATTGATAGTTTATTGTCTACAAACCCTAGCTCAACTGGCTGAAATGCCAAAATTGCTAGTGTCGGACACCATGACCGGGGTTCGAATCCAAATCCTCCACTTTTTGCGTGTGAGTTTTCAATGGCTTGCCATTTCGTCTATCTAAAAAAAATTGATAGTTCATTCTGAGAAAAATATATCATATACGCGTAGACAAAGAGTAAATGCAATCATTGGACGGATTAATTGACAATTTTGCTTTGCAGATTCTAATACAACAACAAAAGGGGTTGGCAAACACAGAAGCAGGAGCAGAAATCTACTTCTAATTGTTATACCTATCTCAATTCTAATAATACTTTTACTAATGTGTCTATTCTTTTTCTGGACTAAAACTCAAAGAAAGAAAGGTAATAAATAAACTAGTTTGCATTGCAAGTAACTTTCATGTTATCATTTATCAGAAACAAGTTAAAATTAGATAACTTATCGGTATATCATTGATCAACTACCTTCATTTGTAGGGGATGACTTGCTGCATTTTGAAGTAGGCATGAACATGCAAGTTCAAAAAGAAGACAAGGATGCAAAACTTAAGAAGAAGGAAGTAAAATTGCCATTATTCAGTTTTGTGAGCGTTTCAGCAGCTACTAATAACTTTTCAGATGTAAATAAGCTTGGGGAGGGTGGCTTTGGACCTGTTTACAAGGCATGATCCGAAGTTATTCGCAGCAATATTTCATCGATTATAATAACTACTTACACTCTATTAGAATGTTATCCATGTAGTTTTGTTGAATCCAATTTTCCCTTTTGTTTTTTGACTTATATACACTAAAAATATATTCCAGGGTAAATTATTGAATGGAGATGAAGTTGCTGTAAAACGACTATCTCGAAGATCAGGTCAAGGATGGGAGGAGTTGAGAAATGAAGCGACATTGATTGCAGAACTACAGCACAATAATCTTGTTAGACTTTTGGGCTGCTGCATCGAGCGAGACGAAAAGATGCTTATTTATGAGTTTATGCCTAATAAAAGCTTGGATTGTTTTCTATTTGGTAATGTACTTTAATTTTTAGTCTAAATTTTTCCTAAATATGTTGCATTCTTCTATTTGATGATTTAGAATTTGGTTTGGAAATCATTTTGATGCAAACAGATGCCACAAAAAGAAGCAACCTAGATTGGAGAACGCGTGTTCAGATAATTGAAGGAATTGCTCAAGGACTCCTTTACCTTCATCAATATTCTCGATTTCGAATCATTCACCGAGATTTAAAAGCTAGTAACATATTGTTAGACATCAACATGAATCCTAAAATATCAGATTTTGGTATGGCCAGAATATTTAGTGCAAATGAAGTTCAAGCAAATACAAATCGAATAGTTGGAACTTAGTAAGTCCCACAAAAGAATCATATATTGTCTGCCTATGTAATGAAAAATTTCAGACGTATAATCATTCAATAAATAAGAATTTTTGTTTTTCGATTTCAGTGGTTACATGTCTCCTGAATATGCAATGGAAGGCCTTTTCTCGATTAAATCTGATGTGTTCAGCTTTGGGGTCCTTTTGTTGGAGATTGTAAGTGGCAAGAAGAATACCAGATTCTTTCCAACAAACTCCTTGAATCTTCTTGGATATGTATGTTTCTAATTTCCACATAATTGCTCTTCATTTGCAAAGTAGAAAACAATCTTATAAATTGTGATTATTATAAGCAATTTTAATAGATAAATACTTTTGCCACCGTAACTATTTTCTTGTGCGCCCTATGAATTTATCAAAATACCCCTGTCCGCTACTTAAATGGAGGATACACTCAAAAACACCTTACAATTATAACGTCTGCTACATAAGTAACGGGCGACGTTTTTCAAAATTTCTCATCTTTATAACATCCGCTACTTAAGTAGCGGAATGGTAAAATGGGAAAGACGTAGAGTGTGCGAGTAACCGGTAGGGCGACAAAAATAATTTTCTTTTAATAAATGTGCACCAATTAGAGTCCTGAAAAATATTTTATAGTAAATTTAATAATAATTTTTGTTATTGAAGGCTTGGGATCTATGGATAAATAATTCTGGAATAAACTTGATGGATTCAACATTGAATGATACTTACAGCAAACATTCAGTGCTAAGATACATAAACATAGGACTTTTGTGTGTACAACAAAGTTCAGCAGATAGGCCTACAATGTCTGATGTAATATCAATGATTGGCAATGACACTGTACCCCTTCCTTATCCTAAGTCACCAGCATTTCAAAATGTGAGAGGTGTTGATAATTCAAGACTCTCTAGTGTCATAGATGAAACTTTTTCTTTGAATGTTATGACAGATTCAATTATGGAACCAAGATGAGTTTTGAAAGCAAGACTTGTAGATATATATTGTAACATTTTTTATAGTTTGCTGCTTGTTTTGGTAATAGGGCAAACCTTGTTCTTTGAATGCTTCTATTGTTTTCCTTCAATTTTATACCTCAATGTTCTTTTATATAATCATCATTAACTGAAACAAACTTTGTATTCTATAACATACTCTGCATCACACTAATACAAATTCAAATTTTGTGTAAGCTGTTCATTAGTGGGAACAACTTATCTTGAACAAGGGAAGTCCTCTCATGTGAGGCAGAAAGTCCTGGTAAGGGCCTAATGTGAAACAAATTTTTTTTAGGAGACCAAAATACTAATTAAGTCAAACAATTATATTGAATTTGTTAAATTAATATTCCTATTTTGCAATTTGTCGTAATACTTTTATCATCCAAAAGAAGCAATGCAATTTGTCGTAAGTCAAACAATTATATTTAAGCTTTAAATTTATAATTTTATTTCTTTGTTCACTTTCAATCATAAATATATTTATGCTATAAAAGAAAATTATAGATTTGAACTTTGAAAAATCATAAACAAACATAAATGAAAGACTAAATAGGACTAAAATGACATAAAAAAAGATAAAAGACTAAAATATATATTACATGAAATTAAGTTAAAGGACTAGAAATATAATTTTGCCTATTAATTTTCATTTTTTATTTTTAAAATATTATATAGAACAAATTAATAAATTATTTTTTTATCTTATCTTGTTGATAATCCACTCAAATTTATGATAAGATTTTTAATTAGAAAGACATGATATGATAAATTTCAGGATTAATTTATCATATCATATTGTTTCCTCAAACACCAAGTTGAAAGAAAATAGGTTTAATTCAATATTTGATCCTTTATATTTATATTAGATTAGATTAGATTTCAATTTTGGTCCCTTATCTTTTAAAAAATAATTGATTAAAAAAATATTGTTTGGTTTCACACATAACTTTTCCGTTTACTTAGCCGTTAAAGGCCCTGTTACAATACGCTCCTCCGTTGGATCTGAAACGGAACATCACAAACTTAAATCAACATGGAGCGGTGGGGGTGTTTTTGGAAATTCACGAAAAATCCGACCGTTATAGAACTAGAAATTCAAAAACAACACCCTAACATAAACCACTTTAAACTTGGTTCTTTTAATACATTTCCTTTCTCACCACTGTTTCTCTCTCTTTCTACACATTTTCAATGGCAATTACAAACACTGATGAACACAACACTGTGAGATCATCAATCATGGAATGGAAACAAATGCACCCACTTCACCAAATAGCCGAAACACCAACCCATAAACTCCTCTTAAAACAATGGCTCAAAGAAGAACAACTCATCAATGCTCGCATAGCTTTAAAAGAAACCCAAATAGATTCAATTCTAAAAGAGATCACAATGCTCTACATCTTCTTCTTTCTCTTTCATTCAACAACTCTCATGATTCTCTTCAACTCTTCCGCTTCAACAGACATCGATAAAGCGTGTCACAAATCATGGGTCCCGTCGCTCTGTTCTTTGTTGTTTTCATTGGGACTTATATGGGCTTTGAGGTATAAGAGTGATGTGGAGGCTCATATGGAGAAGATGCTTAAGAGGGAGAAAGAGGATAGAGGATTGTTGAGGAAATGTGTGGAGGAATTGAAGAAGAAAGGTTTGGAATTTGATTTGTTGAAAGAAGTTGATGCTTTGAGAAGAGCTAAGAGTTTGAGAGTTGAAAATAAAGAGGTTAAGAAATGGTCTTCAAGGGATTTTGTTTCTCTGTTTTTCTTCTCAATGGCTTGTTTGTCTCTTGCTGTTATAAGGGTTATCTTATGTAGCTAGAGATTTGAAATTGAAAAATGGTTGACAGAAGATTTTGGAATCTGTCAATTAGGTTTTGATGAAGGATTCGTTGGTATTGATGATGGGGGAAGATGCAGAATGTACTGTTCTGTTCTTTTTTTCTTTCTTTTTTTAATTTCTATTTTTGGTGTAATTTGAGCATATTATGTTAAATTCAAGAAACTATAATAAAATAACACCTTTAATTTTGGGCTTTATTGTTCAATTTATGCAACTTGATGATTGATATTGTGAGGTTCTTTCAATTACTGTATGCAAGACAGTAAGCTATTTAGCTTTTTGAAAGAATGACTGTAAACTGAATTCATATTTTCAAGCTACTACTAAGGTTTTCCATAATCCACCAAGTTTTGTGGGCACTTAGTAAAACATGAAAAATTAACTTAAGTTTAATTAATATGTTGGCCCCTTAAAGAATCTTTTAATTTTATATTGGTTCTTTAATAAGTTTTTTTTTTAATAGAATATTGGTTCTTTAATAGTTAAATATTCATTTTTAATCTCTTAAAGATATATTGTCACATTTTTTTTGAAACCTGTATATATTAATCACAAAAACTAGAAAGAGTACAAGGAACCTAAGGATATGTTGTCACATTGATCCCTTCTATTAAGGGTAAAATTAAGTTATTATTATGTGAGTGTTCCCCACTATATACACTTAATTTCAAAACCAACACCACCTCACTATTGCAATTCATTCTAGGAGTGGACATCGGTCGGATAGGGTTGAATTCCGGTTGAAAAATTCTCATATGAAGTAACCCACGGTTGAGAATGTCTCATCCACTTACATCCACTTGTGTCATTTTCTCAAATTATTATCATTGTCAGTGTCCACTATATACACTTAATTTCAAAACCACCACACCACCTCACTGGTTGCAATTCATTCTAGAAGTGGACATCGGTCGGATAGGGTCGAATTTCCAGTTAAAAAACCCTCATCTGAAGTAACCCACGGTTGAGAATGTCTCACCCACTTACGCTCATTTGTGTCATTTTCTCAAATTATTATCATTTTCAGTGTCATGTCCAATATTTATATCGATGCTTTATAACATTCAAGTGAGTTTTTATAAACCTATCCTGAACTTGTTGCTAGGTATGTGATTGATCAATGCGTATGTTTCTTATAATTTATATGCCCCCTATATTTATACTTATATATATATATATATATTAATACAAGAGTCTATTTTTTGTTTATTGTAATTTATATGGGTCTTATTTTGTAATGTGAACCTATGTTACTCTTATATTAATATGAAGCATTTTTTTTAGTAATTTATAATTTATAAAGGGTACTATATATATATATATATATATATATATATATATATATATATATATATATAGGGGAATGCTAATGCACACCCACTCTTTTTTATGAAGGTGTGCATTAGCAACATACATCTTATGGTGTATTTAATAACTTTTTAGTTATCTTTTGCTAACACACACCTTCTGAAAAATAATTTGGTGGATTATAGCAAATGCCTATAAGAGTTGCTAACGTACACCCACTTATTTTTTTAGGAGTGTTTTAGCAACATACACCTGAAGGTGTATTTATCTATTTTTTAGTTATAACTTGCTAATGCACACCTTCACAAAATTGAGTGGATGTGTTATAGCATATCCCATATATATATATATATATATATATATAGTATTTGTCAAATACTATATCTGTCCTAATATATAAGAGTTATTTTGACTAAATGTACTTTTTATCTATCTTGTTATGTATTTTTTTTAATAATATATAGATGTAAATATTAGCATATAACATCTTGTTTGATTTATTTTGATGAGTATTTTCTAAATATCAAGTTTTATGTACTAATAGACAATAAAAGATATTGATGATCGAAATTGTGTATTAATTAAGTTAGTCTTATATTTTAGGACGGAGGTAGTATATTGTGTTTTCTTATCTTATCAGTCTAACTCACATTAAAACTTCAAACCTATCCTTTCAAAAAAAAAAACTTCAAACCTATAAAATTATTTGACTTTTAAACATTTTTTTCATATTAAATAAATATTATTTAAATTAAACACAGTTAAAACCTACTCTCTTCGATTTTTTGAAATTGTCCAGACCGATTATCCATTCAATCAATGGACCCGTCTGATTTTTAAAATATTTAATATTATGCTAACGTTTATATATAAATACAACTATCAAAGTAACACATACAAAGGGCGAAAAATTAATGAAAAGTAATAGCAAAAAAGTGGAAGAAAATGTTGGAGCAAAGTGCATTATCCTACTTGGATACGACCACCGAAGAATGCACAAAGTATTGATCATATACCATCTCTAAATGTGAAGGATTGGTTTAGAAGGATCATTTGGTGAATGAATATATGCACTGGTACTTGTTGAATTGTAATCACTTGTATCTTCTAATCCGTTCATTGAAATGTCAGTTATGAAGCTGCTCACATCATCAAAATTCCAGTCAGTTAAGTATTCAGGCCTTGATGTTAAAGCGCTCACTTCAATATCTCCTAAGAGCATTGCCACTACACGTGACATCGATGGTCGTAAATTTGGCGATGTCTGAGTGCACAAAAGTGCTATTCCTACAAGGCGTTGTGCTTCTTCCATGTTGAACTCTGATAGTCTAGGATCTATCAGATCATTTATACACTTCTTTTCGTGGACCTGCCAAGCCTAAACAAAACAAGAAGAATTTAAGGCCTTATACAAAGGAGATTAAGACTTAATGTGAAAGGTAAGCGTTGAAACAGAAGAATTTAAGGCCTTATACAAAGGAGATTAAGAGGTAATGTGAAAGGTCTGAATCATTTTATTCTCTTGTTTATATAATAGTAAATGAAACAGAAGTGCATACCCAATCTAGAAGATACATCTTCTCTTCTTCCAAACTCGAATCAGAATTTGGCCTCCCACTAACTAACTCGAGAGCCACAACACCAAAGGAATAAACATCTGCTTTCTCCGTGAGGTGTCCACGCATGGCATACTCCGGTGCAAGATATCCACTTCATCATGAGTACAATGAAAGATTTGTGAGTGTTGAAACATTATAAATACATGAACTAATAAAATGATAAAATATTATTAATGGCTTACATTGTCCCAGCAACATGGGTGCTTATATGAGTTTTTTTATCATCAAATAATTTGGCCAATCCAAAGTCAGATAGTTTTGGGACAAGGTCGGAGTCTAGTAGAATATTACTAGCTTTCACATCACGGTGTACAATACGGAGTCGTGACTCCTCGTGTAAATATGTCAAACCTCTTGCAACACCAATACAAACATCATAGCGGGTTGACCAATTGAGGAATAAAACATTTCCTGCTTATACAAGACAACAATGTCCTTAATTATATAAACAAGAGAAATGATAAAGCTTATTAGCATTCATACATACAAGCCAGCATAAATATGGAAGAAAATTACCATATTTCATACCAAACAATACTTGATCAAGACTCTTATTTTCTAAATATTCATAGACAAGAAGTCTTTTACTCCCTTCAATACAACATCCATATAATTTGACAAGATTACGGTGCTGTACAGCAGATATTGTAGCAATCTCAGCTATAAATTGGCTCTTTCCTTGGTGGGATCCTATGGATAATTGTTTCACAGCTACAAATCTTCCATCATTAAGTTTTCCCTGCAAGGACAAAAGGGAAAAAAATAAATATTTTCATAGATTTAATTTTTATTTGTTATTTAAATATGACACTCTTCTACTTTCTTAGATAAAACTCAATAAAACAAAGAGAATGAAATTGTGTCATCATCAATAACCGAGATTTAAATCAACAAACAAACCCGCGATACTGCACCATTCATAAAAGAGATATTGAGGTACTTTCGATTGACTTAACCACCATTTCCAAGATTAGACTTTCACTTTCTCCACCAACTCCGGTACTTTCCACCTTCTGTTCTCAAATACAGCAGTATTTCTATTCCTCCACAGTGTCCAGATCACCGAGTTCCAAATTAAACTCAGTCCTTTTCTCAATTTTTGACCTCCCGCTTCCATTAGGTTGTTCAGCAAAGAGAACACATCATGAGGAAAAGAAAAATTAATGTCGAGCCATGCAAAGACTTCCTTCCAAACCTTCATCGCCACCTCACAGTAAATAGATAAATGCATAGAACTTTCTTTCGGTTCTCCACATAAAGCACAAGACCTGTCCTACCCGGCTTCTATAATCGGTCTTTTGAATAAATAGCTCCGAGTAGGAATATGGTTATGAAGTAATTGCTAAGCAAAATCACCCACCTTCGATGGTACCAGGCTCTTCCAAACGGTGAGGAAAGAAGCATGCCAAGGTACATAAACAGAGTTCATATTGGATATATCAGCAACATGAAAATAAGTTGACTTTACCGTAAAAGCATCTCCTTTATCCGGTTTCCACCCCCATGTATCCTCACTATTTGATAAGTTTACCAGATTAATGGACTCCATCAAAGCAACATGAAAATAAGTTGACTTTACCGTAAAAGCATCTCCTTTATCCGGTTTCCAAACCCATGTATCCTCACTATTTGATAAGTTTACCAGATTAATGGACTCCATCAAAGCGCTTACCAACTCTTCCTCCCACACTAAAAACCTTCTACACCACACAAGACTCCACCCCTAACTTTCATGGTTCACAACCCATACTTCCGCTACCGATGCCTCGTGTTGTAAGGAAATCAAAAGAATAAGCGAGGGAATCAGTCTTTTAGAGATAGCTCCCCCACCCATAAGTCCTGCCAAAAGCTTATCTTCACACCATTACCTAGCTTTCTTACAAGTTACAACTCCCGAGAGAGAACCAATTTTTATTAAAGTTAATTCCAATAGAGCATATATGATATATCTTTCCACCATAAAGATACAAACCAGGGCTTATTTTATCAACTCTTTCCACAATACATTATCATCAAAGAGGAGCCTCCAACGCCATTTTGCCAACAAGCTAATGTTGACTACTCTCACGCCTCTCACACCAAGACCACCCTTGATCTTTGGTAGACAAACAACATTCCACTTTATCCAACTAATCCGCTTCCTTCCATTCCGACCTCCCCAAAGAAACTCCAGTTGGATCCGCCTGACCACCTTCCAAACTTGAATAGGGATTTTCATGTAGGAAAGATAAAAATTGGAATCGCATTTAGCACCGAATTTAGAAGCACTATCCGCCCTCCAAGACTTAAATACTTATTCCCTCATGCACTTCATCTCTTCCGAAGGGACGCAATCAAAATTATTATCACGACCCTCAATAGAAACATTCAAAGAAAACACAGTTTCAGATCCCTTTTGTTAGGATCCTTCAAGTTGAGTCTAATTCCAACACTACTGTCTAGACTAGAAGCGCTACATAACACAAGAGACGCTACAGTTGAGTTTGATTTTGACGCTGACTTCGAATTTAGAAGCGCTACATATTACAAGAGACGCTACAGTTGAGTTTGATTTTGACGTTGACTCAGTAGTAGCAGCAACTTCTAACCAAAGAAGGAAACCCTCTCTTGTGAGACCAGAAATCCTTCTGAGGTCACTAGGTGGAAGTCTTCCCTGTTTGGAAGCAGGAAATCTAGGATATGGATATATCTTGGTAATTGTAATCAGATGATATTAGATTTTGAAGTCTTTCTAAGGTTAGAAGGCAAAGTCACGCTAGATAGAGTGGATGGACTACCTACTTGTTGGGTAGTGAACCAGTATAAAAATGTTGTGTTATGTTCTTCCTTTGTACCTTGCTTGTTTCATTTTGTTCAAGTACTTTATGGTTTAACTTCTCCTCTAGTGTTTATGTTAAATTGAAGTTAAATAATTTGATAAAAAACTTAACTTTAATAATTAATAACGATAAATTTTTAAAATGGTAAACACAATTCAAACTCCATTTTCTTGTGTTTCCTCACGCACCTTCAGTAATTTCTTATAGACAGACAGAAAAATGTTCACCTTATAAACAGGTCCAAAACCCCCTTCTCCAAGTTTATTGTCACGATGGAAGTTACTTGTAGCATTTTTTAATTCATAATAGCTGAAAGTGTTTGGCATCATATCAATGCTAGAAAGATCTGCTAAAATTAAACACAAACTTAGTTTAGAATGCAATGGATTAAGATAAAGAAACAAACAACCAAAAAGCACATATCTATTAATTATAATGTACTCCATTCGGCCCTTAATATAAGAAAAAATTCACTCTTTAAATTTATCGAATAACTAATGCATCTGGATTATAAACTAGTTACATTAGTTAATCAATGACGCTACAAATATCTAATATATGCTAAAAGTGAAGATTTGACTTGCTATTATACAAAAACATATACACGACATCTTCCCAGGATATAAAAATGTGCCATGCAAAAACATACTATACTTCTTATAATCTAAATAAAATCTAAAAAATCAAAGAAGGCAATTAAATTAACTAAAAAACAAAATTATATAATGTTTGATAAAATTTTGTTACCATCATCGTCATTATAGAGTTTTCTTGTCCGAATGATATAGGAAATGGCAAAAACTGCTAGAAAGAAAACAACTCCAACGCCCACAACAATTCCAATGATTAGACCTGCTCTATTCTTTTTAGGTTTGGTGTTGATAGTAGTTACAAAATCTATACAAGTATAAATTGAATTAATTCTTTTACAAAGAAAAGATTATATGTTGTGACAAGTAAAATTTGAACTGCGTAATTATTTTGAACTTTTACCTGGGATAGCACTGATGGTTTGAATCAAGGGCCCATAAGTACCTTGGTTGGGTATGCAGCAAGTCCCTTTTCCAGCCCAAAAGAGATGGACTTCAAGGTAGTTTTCTTTCACTTCAAACCTAAATTGCTTTTCAACAGCTTTGTAAGAGACACCACCAGCTTCTTTTTGTATGTCAAAATCCTTCAAAACACGATTTCCCTGAAATTTAAAATAAACAATGTGAAGATTCCCCTAGCTTCATAAGGACATGCATTAATTATACTCTAGTCACTGTGAGATTTCTACAACATAAATACCTGGATATAAATATCAAATACTCGTCTCGCAAGGCTTTTCCATGTTGTAGAATCTAGAATAGTTGTTTCCGCAAATTGGAGGGTAATGTTGTAAAAACCATTGTCTAACCCTAGACCATAATATCTTAATGATGATGCGGAGAGACGAGCCGTTTGAAACAAAACTCTTTGTTCTAAAATCCGAATTGATTGTTCTAAAAGCTCTGCGTTCACAGTAACATTGAACTGATTTGAACCAATAAAGTTGAACAGAGGCTTGTTTTTCCCAATAAATATTCCAACATTACTAACTGCCCATCTATTTGTATCAGTAACAAAGTATGTAGCCGGGCCAAGTGTCTGATTGTCTGCTTCATACACAATTCCATCTGTAGTTCTAATTTGGGGACCACCACACTTGATTGCAAAGTTAAAATCTGCACCACAAATTATAGATTGATAAATGGTCGTCGAAAATTTGTTTTAATTCACAGAAATAACTTTAGTTGAAGCCTTAAAAAATTTCTAGTCTCAATTAGACCATATAAGTATATGTAGTGTAGACAAGTCAAATAAATGTCAAGGCCATAATGAAAAAGTCTATGTAGCACAAATTTATATGTATCGGTTTATGCATTTTCTATATTTCTACTATTTTAGGGTTTTATTTTTGTTTGTTGAGCAGTAATTTTTCATATTTTCTCCTCAAAATCAATCTTATGTTTGGCATAGAAGCAGTTGCTAACATAATTCCAGCATACATGACTTAGCATTTGATACCCTCTACACCAAAGTGTTTGAAAGCATAATACTAGAAAAATTATGGGACAATTTTTTATTTTTAAAACACTCACAAGCATAGAAAATATCACATCTTGTGGAATAACATGAATCAAATTGCAGAATATCAATAAATCTTGAAAAAGTATAACCTCAAAAATAAACTCAAATATAATCTGCATAAGCAATAACGTAAACTCTATATGGACATTGGAATGTAAGGATGTCGCCATTGACTAAGTTATTTGTTGGACAATATGTTGTCCAACCGATTTTTTTTTCATTGGTCGTTTTGAAAAAAAGGTGATGAGACTGCTAGGGGATTGATTGATAAAGTAAGGGCTTTGTAAGTAGATACTTGTTTTTCTTAAATTGTGCTATTCCATATCGCTACTCTCCCGCATCAGATTAGTCGGGTTCTACTGACCGCTAAGGTTTCAGCAGCATGGCGGTGTGGCCATGCATGGTTAGTACCTCTCGGGCAAAGAAGCCTGTGATGAAAGGTGAAGCACTGTGTATTAAAATAACAGCAACATGAATATGAGTTAGGTCTAGCCAATCGCAAAAGAAATTTACATAGTAGATTGTTGCTGAATAAGGGGGACAAGCCGGTGACTGCTGGTGATCTAAAGATTAAACTGACATTCTTACAAGCTCTTTTAATTACTTCATATGAAGATATGTGACTGGCTTGGCCTATGAGAACGGTTAACCTGAAATCTGGCGTGCTCCGTTTATCTAAATGGACAATTGATTTAATATGATGATATTGGAGACAACATACTTTGTTTGAAATTGCGAGTGCAGATGGCACTCCACGATGACCAGGCGAATATTTAATCTTGATGTTGTCTATGAAAGATTACTGGATTTTTGCTCTCATTGCCAACTTATTGGGCATAACATCTCGGTTTGCAAATGGTTAAATCCGCAGCGGATTGATAAAAAGAATGATAATGCAAAAAAGGCCAAAAACTGATGTGTGTCACCATAAGATTATTAAAAAGGAATACATCGCCAAAGCTATTGATCAGTCTATAGCGCCACAGCAGAAAGCGATAGCGCCTAAGCCAATTACTGAGCCTGATGTAGTGATTTTGAACAATGATGAGAAGCAGAATTGCAACAAAAGATCGAAACAAAAACTCATGACACGGCTATGATTATTAAAGAGAAACATGTCGCCAAAGTTATCGAGCAGCCGGTTAGGGTACCACGACAGAATCTGAAGGTACATAAGCCTTCAGAAGTGCTTTTGGACAATGATAATACAAAAGAACTGCATCAAAAGCTTGATACAGAAATTCCAGAACTGGAAGCAGCAAAGCAAAGCCTGCCAACGCAAACTAGACAGATGAGCAACAGAAAATGATTGATAGAGTAGCTGATGTGCAACGCGTGACAGAGGATATTGGTTCTAAAATTTCATCTTCATTTAGTTTTATGTCATAGCATGTGTTTGATGAGATTGTTGATGGTGAACCCTCAACTAATAACTTTGTCGTACAATTGGTTGACAGTGCGATTACAAACGCAATAATGTTTGAGGACACTAATACTGTTGATACTCCAGAGGTTGTTCCAGAGACTCAATTGTTTGAAGTAGTGATAAAGCAAGACGACGAACTCAAAGGAGTGGCCAAAGCTGATGTGCAAATTATTCATTTTAAATAATAGTTTTTTTTTGTCATTTTACCCTTTTAGCCTTTATGGTTGTATTTAAGAAGACTTTGTGCTTTCTTTGAGAATCAATCAATATTCAACAAATTATCTTCTTCTCTAAAAAATTCTCAACTTATCCTTACATGATTTCTTAATTGTACCGGATTCTATTCTCCTCTTTATTTTAATTCGTTAAACCACTCCTTAATTTGTGGAGTTTCTTTTTGTACTCTCATGTAAAAGGAACACTCTTTCATCGGAATATACATACTCTGAGATTAGAAGAGTAATTTCAACATGGCATCAGAGCCACTGATTTTGGGTGGAGGAATAAGTAGCAACATCAGTAGTTTGAGATTAGTAGTAGTAGTAGTAAAATTTTGAGCTTATAATAAAACTTACATCTTGCAGCACCACCATCGCATGAAAATTTTTTTTGGAGACAGTTAATCCCAGTAGGCAAACCACTGCAAAGCGAAAGTTATGTTTCAGAGCATGGCCAAAGAAATATATTAACTATATGGATACTATTTTAGGTTAAAATGAAGAATAGTTAGTTAGTGGTATAATTAAAGTTCTACATCCAGATAAAAGGTGGTGCTCGAACCAAATTTTTTAGGTAGACAAAAAAAAAACTCAGATTTAATTTATAAACATTTTATTGCGAAGAAATTTTCATAAAACCAAAATTATTACATTCAATCCCAGAAAGTATACACAATCAGATAATCACATATGAATATGATGACATGCTAAATTGTTAACCATAGATTACATCCTTGTTTTTACTAGCCAAATTGTAAAATGCATTTTGAGGCAGAAAACTATTGTAACAATAGTTCTTCATTTTGATTATCTAGTAACAGTGACTAAATTGTAATATGAATTTTGAGAATAACTCTAGGATCCAACAAATCACAATACAAAATTTTGATATCATCTCTCTTTCAATTATGACTGGAATGGGGAGTTCAAAATTTTTTAGAAGAATTATTGAAAAAGTCAGCATTAAATAATCTGAATAAAAATTACCTGCTATTTGAATTTTCTATTGTCAAGTTGTTGGCAACTATGTTCCTGCATATCATACCCAAAAAATATTACAATAATAGTTTCAAAGACATATAAAACAAATACAGAAAACATAAAAATTTTATAGCAAATAATAGATTATAAAGTTTAGTTGACAATTAAAATCATAGACTTGCATGATTTTATCATTTTTGGAGAAAAAATAAGAAGTTTTTTTTAATAAGGCGAAGAGCATCTAGACATCAAGGGACAAAGCAGGCTTCGCCCCCATCCTTTGTCTATATCTCCTTATTATATTTAAAAAAAGAAGAAGAAAGAAATAGATACGAAAACTGAGGGGACATAAACCTAACCCAGTGAGTCCACACAAAAGCGCGTAGGACAATGAAATATACCAACTTCTAGTTAAGAGTTTAAACAATTTAGTTGTTGTCTCCTTCAAAGACAGGACATTAGACTCTTTTCGGGTCAAATAAATTAGGCTACGAAGGTATAAAAGCAATGATGAAAATTTATATTGATTGTAAAGTTTTAGAAATCATGATGTGCGTATGAAGAATTGGAGCATCCCATGCATTGAACATCTAGCATGTAAACTTCAGAAAATTAATATGCAAATGGGGGAAGTAAAGGAACATAAAACTTACAGTTGTAAATTTGGTTCGTTTATCCAAGTGGGTAGGCTTCCTGATAAATCATTGTATGACAAGTCACTGCAAGCATGTTAAGTCTAAGTACTTGAAGGAGAGAAAATGAAGATTGGTGATTTGAAATTTAAATCAATACATTGGTGATTTTCAAATCACGAAATGATTCATTATAGTCGTATCCACTCCAACTCCCCTACCAAACTGAATCAGAGCTCTGATATCACTTGATGGGGAATCCAGCGGAGCACCAGGAGTAACAGCAGACTAATTATTATAACAGCCAAGAGATCTTGACACTACATTTCTACTCAATCTTAGGTATTGAGTATAACGGTCACTTATATTATATGTCTTTCATTAAGATATTTTCTAGTCAATGTAAGACTAACACATGTATCGATGGTTAAGATATAAAATCAAAGGTAACATGACATTTTATAAGGTAAGATCCAAGCTATTGAGAATTTACTTCTCTCACACCCACATAAATCAGTGAGTGAAGTCTACTCACATATTTTTAAGAAATGAACTTTTCTGCCGAGGAAGAATGCCACTAAGTGTGTTATTTCCAAGAAACCTGGAATTTGATAAAACCAAAAAATCATTTATACCAAATATGATAGCATATCACCAAATGGATAATATATAATTTATTACTTAGGAAAAAGAATATTACAAGGAAGTGAGATAACTCAAATTGAAAATTGAACTAGGAATTTGTCCTGAGATATTATTGAAGCTCAAGTCCCTGCAAGAACAAGCATAAGTATATGACCATCCAACAACTATAGTAAAAGATAATATCTGGATAACAATAAGGTTAAAAGTTGAATCTTTATATCATATGACAAGGAAAATATTTAAACTGAAACCTACAAACATTGAAAGTTTATGATGAACCAGTAATGAACATGTTAAGCTCTGATCAAACATGACATAGCTTGAAAAATTCCCATTAATGAACACATTGACGATTTGACGTTATGCATAATTAAGCAACATAACATGTTCTAAAGTGAAACAAAACATGCTGAGGAAAAGCAACAGAACATCTCCTGAAGTTAAGCAACATTTACCTAATGGGTTCAAATGCATCTAAATTGAAATACAAACAACCAACACTTACAGATGAGTCAAATTCTGAAATTCTCCCAAGGTTGAAGGAATTGAACCAGAAATATTGCAATTTCTCAATTCCCTGCAACAATCACAACCAAATTCTTAGATTAAATTTACAACTAAAAAGGACAGTTAAATATTTCTTTCTACTTGGGAGACTATTAGATATGATAATTAGCATATTTGCATCCTTACAAGACTGTTAAAGACTTCATGTTCCTTATTACATCCAATGATGAGCTCCCATTTGATAGACCACTTATCATCCTACATTAATGTCACAAATGGTTTATTAGCTTTCATGAATCAAAAGAACAACCAAACAAGAAATTAGTAAGTTAGTAACAAAAACTCACAAATCTGTCAAAGAAGTCAAAGAGGAAAATGATGAGGGCAATGGACTTTCAAAAGAAGTACCCCGAAACCTCCTAGGAAACCACACAACAATTCACATAAACATTTAGTGCACATTTCTAGATCAAAATATGAAATTAACCTTAAAAAAGAATTTATATTTCAAATATTATATGATTGTTTATTCCCAAAACAAATCCACTCTATAAATTTAAATTAAAAATAGAATAAGCTAATCGGTAAGATTGTCTTACAAGGATTGAAGCTTAGACCAATTTCCTATGAAGTCGGGTATTTGACCTGTGAGTTCAGTGTCAGAAGCCCATCTGAAATAAGTAGAAATACGAGTTTTACCATAAGAGTTTTAGTTTCTTAATCTATTATCATATCCATGTCGGTAGAAGGAATTAGCAATATCTTACACTGTCCCCAAATTCTTAAGGCTTGCCATTGTTGGTGGAATAGGACCACTGATTCCTGAGCTATCCATGTAGCTGCAAAGAATTATTCATTTA
The DNA here is from genome assembly GCA_030408175.1 of Trifolium repens. Classification (NCBI taxonomy): domain Eukaryota; kingdom Viridiplantae; phylum Streptophyta; class Magnoliopsida; order Fabales; family Fabaceae; genus Trifolium; species Trifolium repens. The sequence goes on from CP125850.1 coordinate 13,982,458, forward strand.
AATTAAGATATATGCATTTGTAACAAACTGTAATTTTTAAGAAAAACTCTACTTTGCATTACCCATATGGCCATATCTAACTCAATTCACAATAGTGTATGCTTAAAAGAAACAACCTTGTGAATAAATTTCACTTTACACAAATGACTGCAAAATTGTAATTGTTAAGGTTTGTTCTACTACCACTTAGTTGTTTTAACTGTTTTATATTAATGTTTATTAGAATTGGACAAATATTCACTTCACTTTTGAAAATGGAGCATGAAGTACTTACAGTTGTTCTAGTTTGACCAACTTTCCAAGTTCAGATGGCAAAGATCCTGAGAAGTTATTAGTCCCAAAACTCCTGGAAATTTAGAGCATTACAAATCTAAAATGTGTCACCAAATTTTTTTGCATGCACATTGTGTATTAAAAAAAATAATGAAATAAGTTTAAGTTCATTTGGATTAGATTCTAACTTATGGAAGCTTCTCAAAAAAATGTTGTTCATCATTCTTGACTTACAAATAATTAGATTTTTAATATTTCTTCTTTATTAGAAGTTTATCAAAATTGACTATAAGTTATATTATTATTTATAGTCCCATCAGTCATCTAGTCAAACAAATATCAATTGTAATAACACTTAAAAAAACAACATCATCTCCTAAGACATCGATTGTAATAGTAACCATCGTCATAAAAACAAATAAAACAGATAAATTTTAAATAACATACAATGCAATCAACTGAGTAAGATCTCCCAACTCCTTTGGAAGCTCTCCTGACAAAGCATTGATACCAAAGGTCCTAAATAGATTAAAGATAAATTAGAAAATCATATGTCCTAACATTGAATATACAAAATGTCATCAACTTGAGTCAATGGCTTTACATGTATTGCATACGAGTCAGATTTCCAATTGCCGGAGGTAAGGACCCCTTCAAGTAATTCTGGCCAAGGTTCCTGCTTGCAGTTTGAGGAAACTTAGCAATGGCCAAAAAGATGGTAGGTTGAAATACTATTATCAATATATAATGATCATTTAAAAACTAGTCAAACGGTTACGATTTAACTGAAACATCATGGACAATTGTACATAAAAAAGGAATCTCTAAAGTTATCTTATCAGACAGTTGGATGAAGATCAGACTGCTTGCATTTCGTGTTGTGTTAAAAGGTTGATTTAATTAAGTGGGAATGAATTGAACATGTACTATGGTTCGATTCCCACAGAAAGCAAAAACTCCATTAGAGAAGGAGTGGAGAAGTTCGGGAGGTGGCAGTACCAGGATCGCCTAAGATGGGGCCCGGGCTGTTACACAAAATGGAGTCATCTAAACTTCACCCAACAACTGAATGATTCCCTAACTGTAGAGAATCATAATCCATAAAATGGGACTATAGTATATAGTTAGGCTCTATTTGGAAAGCCAGATAAGCTAGTTTATAGTTTTTAGCTTATAAGCTAAAAATTCTATTTGGTAACAGTTTTTAAAAAATAGCTAATAGCATATATTCCTAGCTTATAACTTATTTTTCAAACATTATTTCAGGTAGCATATGAGCTAATAGCTTATTATTTTTCCTTCCAATTTTACCCCTATAATCTTACTTGAAAATAAATTAAATATTAATTAAACATATCCTTTTTATGTCATTTCATACTCATAAGCTAGTCCGACCGCAAATTTTACCAAACACTACAAATTCAATCAGCTATAAGCTAGCTTATCAGTTATCCGCTATTTTTTACCAAACCGTCTTAATTGAAGAAAAAATGTGAAAACAAATAAAACATACAAATTGGTGAGATAAACAAGAGTCCATAGCTCTGGTGGAATTTCACCAACCACATCCAATGCATAAACTTTCCTGTTACATTTCAAAGAGATAGTATTAAACATAGAAAAAGAAAAGTAAACATGAGAGAGAGAGAGAGAGAGAGAGAGAGAAAGAAGGGGAGCGAGAGAGTTATAATACAGTGCAGTGATGCGGCAAGTAGTTTGGTTGTTAAAGGAACAATCACATTTGATGAATGGGTTATAGGAGGAGTCATCGATGGTAATGGTATTGCTATCAACGGCACTTCCGCTACATAGCTCCCCGCTTATGTTCCATTGAGTTTGATTTGCTGATATTTTCCATTCCGTAAATATTGAATTTATAACTCTTGCTACATTCACAGATTCATTCATATTTCAAAGGTTATTCACATGATATAAATATATAAATAAATAAATAAAAAGTCATGTTAAATATTTATTTATTGTCTCGTGGGCTTAACTCAATTGGTAGCATATGTATTATATCAACCTTAAGGATGAAATCTCTTGCAACTAGGTTATCTAGTTATGCTGTAAATGTATTATTGTCAAAACAAAATTATAGACTTGACCAAACCTACTATCTATGTTCCATTATATTAGAACTAGTCAACTATTTCACTGGAATTAAGGAAGAAATTTTATCTAATTAAAAATAATACTTTTATTTTTAATTTATGCTATTGTTCCATTTTTACCCTATACTTAATTGGAACTTATAAATAATTTGTCTGCTGGTACTTTACTAATGGAAAGGGGAAAAAACATTATGTATTCTACTAGTAGTAGTAACTACTACCTCCGTCCCATTTTATTAGACCTCTTTTGATTAAATGACATCATTCACTTATCATGCTTTGACCATATTTTTTTAATAATATATAGATATAAATATAACCATATAAGATCTTGTTTGATTTGTTTTGATGAGTATTTTCAAAATATCCAATTTTTATAATTTTTACTAATAGATAATTAAAGATATTAGTGATCAAAATCGTGCTTTAACATATGTACAATAGTCAAATTAGTTCTTTTATTTTGGGGCGGAGGTAATAGTAACACCAAAGGTAGTAGCATTGGAAAAAGGTTTGCTTGCACGAGAATAACATTAGAAAAATGTGAGAGGAAACCATTTCATCGGTGGACAAAAGTGAGAGAAAGAAATGCAAAAAAGTAAATGCATACCATCATTAGGGGTATTTTGGTCCAAAAATAATTAATGCAAGAGACATTTTAGAAAGAGGTCTTATATTATGGGACAAGTAAATTTTTTAAAAGATTTTAATATAATGGAACGGAGGTAGTATATAAGAGTATTTTATTCACATAATGAGAAAGAATCTAAATAAAATATTTGGTGATTTTGGTCAATTCTATAATTATTATATATTATACAACATAATTACAGAGAAATTGTTATGACAAATATTCTATTCTATTATCTTCGAGTTCGACCCTTTCTTTTCAACGAATTTTCTCTGTCCATTAAATTTTCAATTTCAATTCTTAAAAATAAAATATTCAGAAAGTGTTCAACAAAGATAAATGAAAAAATATGAAATTGATTGATTTTTTTTATATATTGAACGAATTGATTTTCTTTATGGATTTTTTTAGTATGAGTTAAGTTCACATTGGATTGATTTATATTTTCTATTTTTTGGTTTCTTTTTGGTAATTTTCATTCTAGATTCATGGTAGCAAGTTGAGTGAAAAATTAAAACCAATTGAAGGAGACATGATGTGGTGCTCTGAAATTCAGATAATAATAATAATAATAATAATAATAATAATAATTAAATAAAACTTGGAATAGAAATGAATAATAGTAGGAGATGAATATTTGGTTGTAGAGGAAGTTATAGATATGGTGGTGGACGGGTTGGAAATAAGTTAGGCCGAATTAGATTTTATTAAATTTGAGTCCGGTTTGTTAAAAAATTTATCTGAGTTTGACATATAGTTTGTCATATTATAGGCTTATTTTTTTAGATATGTGTCTTATTTAAAGTTTATTTCAGTTGAACATATTTCAATTAATAATATATTTATTTTTAAGGAATAAATATGTTTTTTATCTCTGTAAATATTCAAAGTTTTGTTATTAGTCCCCTAAAAAATTTTCTTCCAATAATAGTCCCTCAAAATTTTTCAATTAACACTTTTAAGCCCTACTTTTAAATCAACTCATATGTAGACTTCATATTTTTTTAATGAAATTTTTCAGGAAAGTGTAGAATATTTTAACAATCACTACCAAAAAAAATTAGAAATTTTTAACAAAACATGAATTAAATATAAATTTGTTAAACTTCAAAAACATAAAAATTCATATTTAATTTATGTTTTTCTAAAAAAATCTATTTTTTTTTGGGGGAGATTGTTATAATATTCTTAACATTCATAAAAATTTGCATTAAAAAATATGAAGTCTACATATGAGTTAATTTAAAAGTAGAGACTAAAAATGTTAATTGAAAACTTTTGAGGGGCTAAAAGTAGATGAAAAATTTTCGGGGGACTAAAAACAAAAATTTGAATATTTACGTAGACCAAAAATATATTTATCCATATTTTTAAATACAGAAATAAGCTTGCAATTTTTACAATTTAACTGTGAATATTCCATGGAGCCCCATTTTAATGCCTCACCCTAGACCGAGCATACAATTAAAGTATAAAGAAAATAGAACATATAATAAATATTAGAAAAAATGTATGTATAGGTGTTTTTAGTTTTACGTTTGTATTAAATAGGTCATTTAAATTTTTTAAGTATCAAATATGTCTTGTAAATTTTATGTTTGTATCAAATATGTTTTTAAGTTTTTTAAGTTTCAGATTCTTTAAGTTTTAAGTTTGTATCAAATATGTCATATTTCTTAAGGATATTTAAAGACTCATTTGATACAAACTTAAAAATTAAAGGATGTATCAGATACAAACATAAAAATTAAATGACCTATCTAATACAAATCTAAAACTTAAAAAAATCTTTACATTTTTTTTTTTTTTCTAAAGTTGATGGTTTATAAGTACCACCAACTTGTTTACTAAGAAAATACTACATTTGCTGCTGCCAAGGATCGAACCCCTGACCAACAGCCTACACCCGCTCAATCAGCAAATGCCAACTGAGCTACCCCACCCACCCCAAAAAAAAAAAAAAATCTTTACATGTTTTTTGCCTAAATATAAGATGTGATTCTTGACTCTTATTGGAATTTTGTTTTAAGAACTTACAATAGTTCCTTTAAAAACTAATACTAAGAAAATTAGAACATCTCATAAAATAAAATAGAAAAAGTATATATATATATATGAGTCAGGATCCGTTGACACCAATTAGTTTGACACCAAATGTTACACCTCTCAATAACGTTTTAACCGATATAAATTTTATAAAATTTACCGTTGGATTGAAAGTTTATATCATATAGATCATTTATGTAAAGTTTCAGAAAAATCCAAAATCATTTGATATGTTATTGAGATACATCAAAGTTAACGGTTTGCGTCTTTTTTTAAATGCCGTTGATTTTTATTCGTCTCAATAATATATCAAATGATTTTGTATTTTTCTGAAACTTTACATAAATGATCTATATGATATAAACTTTCAATCCAACGGTGGATTTTATAAAATTTATATCGGTTAAAACGTTATTGAGAGGTGTAACATTTGGTGTCAAACTAATTGGTGTCAACGGATCCTGACTCTATATATATATATATATATATATATATATATATATATATATATATATATATATATATACAAAACTAAGAAATAAAGATTTAATTCGTAATTAAGAAAAAAGGAAATCATCACTAACCTTCAGAAGGATCTGTGGTGGCGTTTGCAGTTTGAGCTTGTGAAATGTCAACCAAACAGCTTAAAACACAAAGAGTAATAACAAGTGCATAACCCAAAATACAGTGTTTCATGATGAAGTCTCAAAGCATAATAAATATTTCTAATTTGTAAACAATACGAAAGTAAGAGATTTTTTTTATTAAATACTAATTGCAGAGCCAAATTTGGCGTCTCTGACAAAGTAGTAGTAGACTAGTAGTATCATTCGTTAGTCGTCCTTCCGTAAGAATACAAGGCTCTTCCTAACGAGTGCCTTCAGTGCATTTTTTAAGCATTTTATTTATAAATTTTTTTTTATTCAATAATTTAAACATTATAATTTTCAATGCATTGACTTTATACACTCCCGTAAAAATTCTATAAAAAACTTATTATTTAAGATTTTAAAGAGTGCCTCGGGGACACTCCAGGGGCGGAGCTGGGTTTGGGCCGGGTAGGGCCGCGGCCCGCCCCAAAATTTTAACTTTTATATGTGTTAACTATGATGATATAAATATTAATCAACGCTCTCTTATGACAGTGGAATGAATGTGGGGTCGTGGAGATTAAATGGTTTTGGAACCAAAAGGTCCCGTGTTCAACTCTTCCTTTTTTTGGCTTTTAATATCTTTTTTGTTTTTTTTTCTTTTCTAAAGTCATGCTTTTGTGAGCCACTATATTTCTAAAATTTGTCTAAAATATTTAATAACATATTTTAAAATATTATTCAATTGTTAATGGTCATGAATTTTTAGATTGAATTTATATATGTTTTTATAGAAAAATTCTCCAATTCAATGATGTGGTAATCAGAAATGAAGTGCAACAAAATAATTTTTTTGGGGGGTTTATATAGTTTCTTTATTTTGCATGAGCCGAAAATCTTATCTTACTTAGTTTGTCTCTCATTTAATATAATATTGAGATTAATCAAAATTAACGGTTTATGTATTTTTAACTTATCATTTTCCAAAAAAAATAAAATTATAGCGGCCCTCCCCAACATTTAGGTCTAGCTCCGCCACTGGGGCACTCGTTAGCATTTGACATAATATAATACTAATAATAAAAGCATAAAGGTATGAATGTGATGGTAATCCCTCGTCCCTATTTATAAGAGCTAGTTTGACAAAATACGAGGATTAAGAAAGTGGATTTTAGTATTAAATTAATTGACAAGTTATATTAATTTAAATGTTTACCCTTACAATTACAATTAATTGTAGTGATTTGTATCAAACAAAAGAGAATTTAATATTAAAAAAACTATGCAATGTAAATAAGAGTAAACATCTAAATTAATATAATTTGTCAATTAATTTAACTTCAAAAGATATTAATGTTGGAGTTCATGGAAGGGAGAGGGATTGAAATTATTCAACTGGTTGAAATTTGAACAAGTGGGTGTGAAAGAGACACGTGGCGCGAGTTGAGAAGGCACCTCCACCAAGTGCACCACCACACTTGCTGAAGAGGGAGGTGAGTTTTTATTTTCCGATTTATATATATATATATATATATATATATATATATATATATATATATATATATATGAGGACATATCATATGAGAATGACTATCTTATATGAGAATGGTGAGAATGATTTGCAGCCATTAGATTAAAATGTGTGGCTGAGATTAAAATGACTATTGTGAGTCATGTCACATTCAACCAAATCATATTTTCTATTCAGTGTCTTGTTCCTCTTACCCATTCCTATTTGTTCTTCTTCTCATCATTCCTGTTCTTTTTATCATCGGCTGCTTCTCTTCTTCCCGGAGTGTGCAGAGGGTGTCGTTTAAATGGAAAATTAATGGGGTCTCTACCACAACAACACATTCAAATAAGAAAATCAAAGAAAACAATTGATTCTTCCTTTGTGTGAACACAAGTTGTGTCTACCACTATCAAGAAATGTTGAATTACTCAATTCTTTCCTCTTTATTCATCTCAGCTTCATATAAAATGTCCATTCTCATATGATATGTCCTATATATATATATATATATAAATATGTCATATTTTAATTGAGTGTGTATATTTTTATTTATTTTAATATTTTTGGAGCAATTACTGCATAGCATATATTTTTTAATATTATATTTTTAATACCAAAATTCATAACTTTTGAAACTCTATAAATAAAGGTATAGTTTGATATATTTCAACATAAAAAAAACTCATTTTTGCACTTCTTTCTCCCGTTTTTCTTTGTGCAATAGATCAAAACTATTACTACTTGTTTACAACCAAAACACGAATAAAGAATGTGGGGTATATAAAAGTGAGTTGGAAGAGAGAATATTCAGTTTACACTAAACTATTGTAAAAGTAAAAGTTGAATAATAATTTAATTGTTATGTGAAAAAGTTGAAGTTTAATACCCCAACCATTGTTGATAGTCTTATGATTGATCTCTTATTTTAAAAGCTTTAGTTTATCTATTAAAATTTTGTAGATAAAAATAGTGATTTTATATATTTTAAATGACGTGACATATAACCTAAATATTAAAAGGAATAAAATTACACTTATTTAAAATTTGGGTTTTAAGTTAAAAAGTTTATACCTTTATAATTTAATTAATAAAATATAAATAATGATTGAGTCATATTGCATATTATTTAAAATATATTAAATTATCATTTTAAAGTATTAAAATTCGATGAAATAACCAAAATTAGATAGTTTTGACATAGATGAACCAGTTTTGCAAATGAGTAAAAATACGAAAGATGGAATTGAGAAAATTTATTTCAAAAATTTCTTAAAAGATGATAGATACAACAAGAGTTTAGGAATCGTTAGAATCAAGTACTAAGAGCTTCTCTTCAATGTTGATGTGTTGTTCTTAATTCTCTTGAAACCTTGATCACAAGATCAATCCCAATCACAATGTTATGGCTCTCACTTGCTCCTAGGTTGAATCGAATCCTTCTTTACCAAGAACCTTTCATTCACACTTCTTCAAGCTTTGGCTACCCATACACTTGTGATCGACGCACAAAACAATCTTCAATCTCAATTGAAGACCAAAACCGAGCATATTGAGTTTTGAATCCAAGACTTTCCCATATTGAACTTAAGCATGAACCGGTTCATGTAAGGTTTTGCACCGGTTAAAGTTTTCCCAAGTAGTTTTTATATCGGTACAAAGTGATTATGTACCAGTACAAAATAGCATCAGTTCAAAAAGTTATGTATTGGTGCAAAATTATGTTTGGAAATCTTGTATCGATACAAGATTATGTCTGTATGCATATGCACTGGTTCAAAAACATCCTGAAAATCTCGTCAAAACACCTACACTTTTACATGTCTTGAACCTCAAATGTCGAGAGACTCATTTCTCTCCAATGGTTCAAGACTTTATCCTACAAGTTTAGACATTCAAAAGAGGTCCCCAATCTTCAGTTGGTCCTATGGGGTTATGTTAGCCTGGAATTTCCATATGAAGGATTTGAACAAACCAGAATTGCAGCAGAAGCTAAAAGTTAAAAGAAGTTTTGAGTTATAGAATTCGACTCATACTTAGTTCGACAACAGATTTCTACTGTCATCGGAGAATAAGGCTAACTAACCTGAGAACCAGTAACCAATTCTAAAAACACTGTGATGTGGCTCAATAAAGGGGTGTGTGAAAGCAATTGTAGATAGCATCTGTCATAATGCATATGTTGTGTATTGAAATACAATGCGAAAACGAGCTATGAGGGGTAGGTACACATCAGATTTTCAGATGAGTTGGCAATATTGTTCATACGTGGATAAAAATAAAATCAAGAGGATGAGGCAAGAATATAGCTCGAGCCTCGAGGGTCAGATTTAATAAATACAATATAGAGATGGTGTACTTACATTACAAATCAACGAAGCATGTACATTACAACAAAGGGAAAAAATAAATTAAAAAAGATGAACAAAATTTTGGAGCACAATACATTATCATTGTTTGTATACTTGGTAAAGACCACCGAAGAATACACAACTTACCTACCCTCACTAATAGTCCCATGAAGGATGGATTTAGAAGGATCATTTGGTGAAGGAATATGTTGTCCACCAACTATGCTGGTACTTGTTATTGAATTGTAATTACTTGTATCTGATTCCTTCATTGAAATGTCAGTCATGATGCTGCTAACATCGTCAAATTTCCAGTCAGTCAAGTATCCGGGCCGTGATGTTACAGTGCTCACTTCAATATCTCCTGAAAGCATTGCCACCACACGTGACATTGGTGGCCGTAAAGTTGGTGATGTTTGTGTGCACAAAAGTGCTATTCCCACAAGGCGTTGGACTTCTTCCTTGTTGAATTCTGATAGTCTAGGATCTATAAGATCACTTGTACTGTTTCTTTCATGAAGCTGCCAAGCCTAAACAAAACACAGAAAACATTAAGCTATGACTAAAAGCGATAAACAATTGAAATATTTCGAATATTTAATTCACAAACTAAAGGTGTTTTTGGAAATAATCATGGGATATATACAGGGGCGATTCCACCGCCAAACATGCTCGGACACTTGGCCAGGCTCAAGATATTTCATATACAAGAAAAATTTGAGGCCTTATAAAAAGGAGGTTACCACTTAATGATCAAATTAGGATTAATGAGAATACATTTTTTTTATCTTTAGATGTTGAAGCAAATGGTTGTGACTTGTGAGAATCTTAGATGTCAAATACATTTTTGCTATTATGCAGATGAATGCTAGCTAGGGCAATTAAGATCAGGAAATGTTTCTTCATATTTTTGGGAAATTAAAATCCAAATGAAGCAAAAGCAGCATTCATACCCATTCTAGAAGATACATCTTCTCTCCTTCCAAACTTGAATCAGAATTTGGCCTACCACTAACCAACTCGAGAGCCACAACACCAAAGGAAAAAACATCAGCTTTCTCTGTGAGGTGTCCTCGCATGGCGTACTCCGGTGCAAGATATCCACTTCATCATGAGATTTAGAGTAAATTGAAAATTTAGTAAAATTTGAACCATAATATACACAAAAGAAAATAATTATAAAATCATGAAATTACAAGACGATCAAGTTTTTAAATGACTTACATTGTCCCAGCAACACGGGTGCTTATATGGGTTTTTTTATCATCATATAATTTAGCCAATCCAAAATCAGATATTTTTGGGACAAGCTCAGAGTCAAGTAGAATATTACTAGCCTTCACATCACGGTGGACAATTCGGAGTCGCGACTCCTCGTGTAAATATGTCAAGCCTCTTGCAACACCCATACAAATATCATAACGGGTTGACCAATTGAGGAATAAATCATTTCCTGCATATACAAGACAACAATACCCTTAATTATATAAACAAGAGAAATGAAAAACCAAATAAGCATTCATACATACACGAAAATAAAGACATGGAAGAAAATCATCGTATTCTCATACCAAACAATGCTTGATCAAGACTCTTATTTTCTAAATACTCATAGACAAGTAGTCGGTTACTCCCTTCGATACAACATCCGTATAATTTGACAAGATTACGGTGTTGCACAGCAGATATAGTAGCAATCTCAGCTATGAACTGACTCTTTCCTTGATGGGATCCTATAGATAATTGTTTCACAGCCACATCTCTTCCATCATTAAGTATCCCCTGCAAGGATAAAAGGGGATGAAAAAATATATCACAAATTTAGTTCAAATGATTCATATATATATATATATATATATATATATATATATATATATATATATTAAAAATTAAAATAATACTACACCAATTTCATTGACAAAATACAACCACCATACTATACTACTATCAATGGCAAAGCCAGTTTTTGGAGGTTGGGAGAAGCTTTTGAAAGTATATCATTATAAAATAAGAACAATATTATGAATAAAAGATAAGAAATAATTAATTACCATAAGTTAAATCAAAACTTCACATTTATCTTAAAATGCTAATTACAATATGAAATCCTAAATATGAGTATTATTTGAATCAGTATTGACAAATATGACTGGTATATGCATATACTATCATTATTTCTAAAATTGAGACAAAAAATATTCACCTTAAAAACAGGTCCAAAACCACCCTCTCCAAGTTTATTGTCACGATTGAAGTCACTTGTAGCATTTTTTAACTCAGAGTAGCTGAAAGTGTTTGGCATTATATCAATGCCTAAAAGGTCTGCAAAAATTAAACACAAACTAAGTATGGATCAAGAAAATGAATCAAACAGCAAAAATGTACAAATATTATCTATAATGCAGACTGCAGAGTATAATATTTTTTTTGTTAAAAAAACCTAATAATATAGAACTTTTGTGTGCTTAAAGTTAAAATTTGATTTGTTGTTATACAAAAACTTATTTAAAGCATTTCCCCTAGATTTAAAAAAGTATCAGCATGCAAAGATATACTATAGTACTTATAATCCAAATAACATTTTGCTTTATGTATGAAGACAATTCAAACGGTCAGGCTACAAAACTAAACAATATATTGATAAAATTTTGCTACCTTCATTGTCATCATAGAATTTTCTTCTCCGATTGATATAGAAAATGGCAAAAATTGCTAGTAAGCAAATAGCCCCAACACCAACAATAATTCCAATGATCAGACCCGCTTTATTATTTTTACTGCTTGGAGGTTTATTGCTGACAGTAGGTACAAAATCTGTACAAGTATAAATTGAATTACAAAATTCAAATTTTTTCCAAAGAACAGATGTGATGAGTCAACAATTCAACTGCATAATTTTTTTTTTAAAGTTTTACCTGGGATAGCATTGATGGCTTGAATCAAGGGTCCATAAGTACCTTGGCCAGGTATGCAGCAAGTCCCTTTTCCAGCCCAAAAAAGATGGATCTCGAGATAGTTTTCTTTCACTTGAAACCTAAATTTCTTTTGAACAGCTCTGTAAGAGACACCACCAGCTTCTCTTTGTATGTCAAAATCCTTCAAAACACGAGTCCCCTAAAATTTAAAACAGAAAATATGAAAACTAGCCAATGTTAAGATTTCCTTAGCCGTTTGCATAAGTACTACACTGATTATATCTCTAGTCATTGTGAGACTTCAGCAACATAAATACCTGAATATAAATATCAAAGACCCGTCGCCCAAGGCTTTTCCAGGTGGTAGAATCAAGAATGGCTGTTTCCGCAAATTGGAGGGTAATGTTGTAAAATCCATTTTGTAGCCCCAATCCGTAATATCTTAATGATGATGCAGAGAGCCGAGCAGTTTGAAAAAGCTCTGAGTTCACAGTACCAGTGAACTGATTAGAAACAAAACTTTTGAACAGAGGATTGGTGGTCCCGGTAAATATTCCAACATTACTAACGGCCCATCTATTTGTATCTGTAACAAAGTACGTAGCAGGACCAAGTGTCTCATTGTCTGTTTGATACACAGTTCCATCTATAGCTGTAATTTGGGGACCACCGCACTTGATCGCAAAGTCAGAATCTGCACCACAGATAAGAGATTGATCAATTGTCGAAAACATCTTTTAATTCACATGACAAAAGAAGTATAAAACAAAAAACTAGGAAACTAAATTACTAAAAAATAATATAGGAAACTAAATCACTAACAATTAGGAAAAGCTTATGGTAAGTTAGTAATTAGCTGCTTGTTGTACTGCAAACATGGATGTGTATTAATACAAAGAGCACATCAAAATTTTCCTCATTTGAGTTCAAAATCTAAATAATAATAATAATTTTCATTATCATGATCTTCACAATTTATTTAAGATTATCCTTTCTTCTCCATTTTATTGCCTTATAAGAAACACAAGCTTATAATCTAACTTACATCGTGCAGCACCACGATTGCATGGAAAATTTTTCTGGAGACAGTTGATCCCAGTAGGCAAACCACTGCAAAACAAAAGGTATGGTTCAGTTCAGACCATAAAATTCATATGGCTTTAAGCAAATTCATAATTAATATCAGCAAGAAAAAATATTAACTATTTGAATACAGATTTTGGAAAAAATGAAGAATATTCAATGGTATAATTAAAGTTAACACGTCCAGCTAAAAGATGGTGCCTGACTTGAATTTTCCAAGATCAAAAAATGAAAAACTAAGATTTAATCTATAAGTATTTCATTGCAAAGTCATTTTCATAGACCCCAAATTATTACATTCAATCTCAGAAAGTATACATAATCTAAAAATATGGTGACATGCCAAATTGTTAACCAAGACTACATCCTTGTTTGGAATAGAAAAATTGTAGAATTCAGTTTAAGGTAGTGAACTATTGCAACAATAGCTCTTTACTTCTTTTTTTTGGTCGCCTAGTGACTAGAAATTTCACCTTAAAGGTGAATAAGTAGAGTGTTCGTCTGGGTTAGAACCCCGACTTCTGCATGCATAATGTGATGTTCCTACCAATTGTACTAAACTCGCCGGAACAGCTCTTTACTTTTATCATGTAGTAACAATAACTAAATTGTCATATGAATTTTTAAAATAATTGTGCATGATGTAATTAATGAACATATATAGTTTTATCAATTAAAATATCTTATAATCATAATATAATGTTAAGATAACAATCAAACATGTCACAACTCACAAAGGGACCAGAGGATGAGAAATTATAGAGACATAGTTAAAAAAAAATTTAGGATACAACAAATCACAACACAAAGTGTTGATATCATCTCTCCTTCCCCTAGCAATTTACTTTAATTGAAACAATCAATATTAAGGAATCTGTATAAAAATTACCCGATATTTGAATTTACTATTGTCAAGTTGTTGGCAACTATGTTCCTGCATATCATACCCAAAATATATTAACACACTAGTTTCACTGGCACAAAATGTTTAAAAAATGAAAAGGAACTAACTGAAATTGAACTTAATTTTTTCAAATGCAGAACACTAGGCTGCTATTTTTCTTTTTGGGTCAAATAGAAAAGGTATCTCTCAATAAACCGGGATATTTGGGAGAGGCAAGTAAGCTTTGAGAGAGATTTAGAATCAAATTGGATCATATTAACAAAGAATTATCAAATTGATAGACTGATACATTTTATATTCTCTAACAGAATAAAATAAAGTATAACGAAAATTGATATTAAATGTAAAATCTTAGAAACCATAATGTGAATATAAAGAAATGTCAAATGGCGTGTTGCATTCATTTAATAGCTAGCATGAAAACTAGTTGAAACTTTGGAAAATTAATATGCAAATGGGGGAAGAAAAGGAAGAAGAAATTTACAGTTGTAAATTTAGTTCGTTTATCCAAGAGGGGAAGCTTCCAGATAGGTCATTGTATGACAAGTCTCTGCAAACAAGTTCAATCAAACTAATTAAAAGACAAAAAATGAAGATTGGAAATTTCACTATAATCTTTCTATTCTAATCATAGTTTGGAGAAGGTCCCTTGCATTGCATGAAAGATATCTTATAAATTAACAATTCTCAATATGACTATGTTTAATAACCTTCAATAAAATGTGAATAAATCCAACAGTCAAATATATATTTTTTATTAAATAAATAAAAAATTACAAATTGAAATATTTATTAAAGGGTTGAGTATAGGAGCAAAATTTCTTGTATCATTTATTTATATTATTCTTAATTTATGTGTAAACAACCATTCACATTTAAATTGTAACGACGCCCCTCTCATGTGAGTCTCTTTCGCTATAACCGTTGTTACTAAACAATGGAACATGTCATCTGATTCTACAACTCGATCAAGAAGATTTTTAGTACAATGATCCATTATATTTGGATCACTCCCACTCCTTGGTCCAGTCGAACCAGATGTCTGATAATCTGATATCACTTATTCAGCAGTTCAATGGACGACCACAAACTACAATAAACTTACTATCTAGCTTGTTTCTAGTTGATGTAAGATTAACCACTCACACTTGAATTCTAACATTGGTTAAGATTGAAAATCAAAATATGACATTTAAAAGGTTGTGTGACAATAATTTTTCTAAACCTATTCATGGTCAAATCCAAGGGATTGAAGATTTACTGAAGCCTACTCACATATTTTTAAGAGATGAACTTTTTTGCTGAGGAAGAGTGCCGCTAAGTGTGTTATTTCCAAGAAACCTGAAATTTGATAAAACCAAAACATCATTTATATACCACATATGACAATAATATCACCAAATGAATAAATAATTACTTAGGAAATCGAATATTACAAGGAAGAGAGCACACTCAAATTGAAAATTGATCCAGGAATTTGTCCTGAGATTTTATTGAAGCTTAAGTCCCTGTAAGAACAAGCAAAAGTATGTGATCACCCCACTTTATGATTCAACACAAATATAGCACTAAATAGTTGTTTTTATACATATCATATAACAAAAGGAAAATAGTGAAACTTAAAAAGATAAAATCAATGTTAAAACTGAAGTTTATGTTGAACCAGTAATGAACATATATTAATCTCGGAACATAGGTGACATAGTTTATAAATATTACATTATTTCTTTTGAAAACATTGAGGCTGTAATTTAGGAATTAAGATATGCCCTGAAGTGAAACAACTTTAATCTAAAGGGTTCAAATGCATCTAAAGTGAAACACAAACAAGTTATACTCACAGCTGGGTCAAATTTTGAAGTTCTCCTAAGGCGGGAGGAATAGAACCAGAAATATTGTTATTCCTCAATTCTCTGCAACAATCATAAAAAAATGTTTAGAATAAATTTACAACTAAAAGGGACAATTAAATATTTCTTTCTAGTTGGAAGATTGTAAGACATGATAATTAACAAAGTTGGATCCTTACAAGGTTGTCAAAGACTTCATATTCCTTATTATTTCCAATGAGGAGCTTCCATTAGATAGACCACTTATTCTCCTACATTTTTATATGTCACATACGATATATTAATTTTTATGAATCAACATCAACTATACAAGAGAGTAGTTATAAAACTCACAATTCTGTCAAAGAAGTCAAATTGGAAAATGATGAGGGTATTGGACCTTCAAAGGAATTACCCTCAAACCTCCTATGAAACCACACACCAATGAAACTCTTAGTAGTTAGTACTATATGATTGTTTATTTCCAAAACCAATCCACATTATAAATTTGAATTAAAAAGGGAAATAGGTAAACTGATAAGGTTGTCTTACAAGGATTGAAGCTTAGACCAATTTCCTATGAAGTCGGGTATTCTGCCTGTGAGTTCAGTGTCTGAAGCCCATCTGAAATTAGTTCAAAATCTATTTATCATAGAAGTTCTTGTTTTTTAATCTATTAATGCATGAGGTAGAAGGGATTAGAAGTATCTTACACTGTCACCAAATTATTAAGGTTTGTAAATGTGGGTGGAATTGGACCACTGACTCCAGAACTATCCATGTAGCTATAAGGAAATATTATTTGAAATTAATACCCCTTGTATTCACAAAAAGATATATAAAGACATAATAGAATGTTATTTTGAATAAAAAGATTTGAAACTTTGCACTATCTAGATATAACCCTTAATTTAAAAGTCATTGGATGTATCTGAATTATTTAAAAGAAACAATGATATATAATATGATCTATAGTCTATAGATTACTCCTCCTTTGCAAAGAGGGGGGTGACCTTTTTTAAGTTAAAGGTTTATACCTAAACTTACTCCATATAAAAAACGTTGACAGTAGTTTCAATTTCCAATGCCCTATAAATCCTAGTCCAAAACAACTTTCACATTCACTATGTTCAACGTTACTCTGATTAACATAATAAGTGTTTGAAAAGTATAAACATAATTTAAACCATTACAAGCATAAGCTAGAGCACAAACTTGATCCAATTTTTCAATTTTTATGTTTCTTCTATGACTTAATTGTTCAATAGGTTTATATTGATGTTCATTAGAATATCAAGA
This sequence comes from Trifolium repens, assembly GCA_030408175.1. Lineage (NCBI taxonomy): Eukaryota > Viridiplantae > Streptophyta > Magnoliopsida > Fabales > Fabaceae > Trifolium > Trifolium repens. The sequence goes on from CP125850.1 coordinate 14,000,003, forward strand.
GTTCTATTCTACTTTTGCTGAAAATGTCAAAATGGGATTGGATCTCATTCTCACAGGATGAGGGTACCCATACACAATATACATCCAACAGCTTGGAAACCATGGAAATGTGGGACACTCTGATACAACTTCAATACCCACCCTCACGCCTAGTGTGGATCCTGGGTCTAATTCCCACATCACCATCCTTAACCTGACTCTAAGAAAATGTTAATTGGAGTTGGATCTCACTCTCAAAACGCTAGCTCACAAGAAGAGGATGCACAAGCGCATATATACATCCAACAACTTGGAAACCTTGGTGATATAGGACTCAAAAAAACTTCAATAGAGAAAATATTTAAACGAGTGTAGCATCACTTTGCCAAATGAAAAATGACTAAACTACACAAAAAATACAGTAAATATGGAAGATAACAAATCACTTTCGAGAATGTTAAGACAAAAAGTACTTACAGTTGTTCTAGTTTTACCAACTTCCCAAGTTCAGATGGCAAAGATCCCGAGAAGTTATTAGACCCAAAACCCCTGAAAAATTAGAAGATAACAAATGTAAAATGTCATGGTCAAGCACATTGTGTATTCAAAACAAAAATTCATAGATTATAGTCAAGTTTGGACTAGATTTTAACTTATGGGAGACTTACAAAAAAGTCCTTATAGGATTTTGATGAAAAAGTTAAATAATAGAGCTTCTTAAAAAACAAAGGCATGTAATCTAATTTAAAGTTAAACTCATACACTAAAGACACATACTTATAGAGAGATTGTTGTAATATTTTATCTTTCATAAGTAGTAGATTAAGAATTTATCAAAATTGACTATAAAGTAATATTATTATTTATGTCCTATCACTTATCTAGTAAGGTTTAAATAACATACAATACAATCAATTTTGTAAGATCTCCCAACTCCTTTGGAAGCTCTCCTGACAAAGCATTGATGCCAATGGACCTAAATAGATTAAAGATAACATTAGAAAATCATATTTCCTAACATTAAATAACAAAATGTCATCAACTTGAGTCAATTGGCTTTACATGTATTGCATACGAGTCAGATTTGCAATTGCCGGAGGTAGAGACCCCGTCAAGTAATTTTGGCCAAGGTTCCTGCTTGCAATTTGAGGAAACTTAGAAATAATAATAGGGATTATCAATATATATAATTAATAGTGGTCAAAATATTGACCATTTTAAAACTGTCATAGATGTAATTTGAACACGTCGCTGGAAGTTACAGAGTCAATCTCTTACCACAGAACTCTGATTATACATAAAAAAGGAATCTATGTATGCTTGGTTTCAATTCTGGAGTAGCCAGAATTGATTGTAGACTTGTAGAATTGATTCTGGCTTTTTTGATTTCTTAAAAATATAATTGATTCTGCTTGCAGAATTGATTCTACTTGAAGCTAGAAATCGTAGCTTCTGATTTAAGAATTGATTTTTACACTCAAACTTTTTGTTCAATTCACTTTTGCATGAATATATTCAAACATAAACCACTTTATCTTCAAATCAATTTTGGCCATAATCAATTCTTCCAAAATCAATTTTTTTCACTGCAGAACTAAACATATACATACAGTTTCATGAAGATTAGAATGCTCATACTTCGAGTTGTATCTTAAAGTTGATTTAATTAGGTCAAAATGTGAGCAATCTAAACTTCATCCAAACTGAATAATTTCCTGACTGTAAAAAATCATAATCCATAAAATTGGACTATATATAGTTAATTGAAGAAAAATGTGAAAGCAAATAAAACATACAAATTGGTGAGATAAACAAGAGTCCATAGCTCTGGTGGAATTTCACCAACCACATCCAATGAATAAACTTTCCTGTTACATTTCAAAGAGATAGTATTAAACAAAGTAATTGAAACAAAACAAATTGAGAGAAAGGAAGGGTTATAGTTATAATACATTGCGGTGATGCGGCAAGTAGTTTTGTTGTTAAAGGAACAATCACATTTGATGAATGGGTCAAAGGCAGTGTCATCGATTTTGGCACTGTCATCAATGGCTCTTCCACTGCATAGCTCACCGCTGATGTTCCATTGAGTTTGATCAGCTTTTATGCTCCATTTGCTAAATATTGAGTTTAGAACTCTTGCTACATTTTCACAAGTTCATTTATATATCAAATTTACAAAATATAAATCAATCAATAACTTTAATGTTGTTAAGAAAGTGCACCGGTGTGGAGGATGAGAGAATAAGTTTACCGGAAAGTTTCTTTTAATGTGTATCGGTTTGAAATTAAAGCACCGGAACAGTTTTCATACCGGCACACTTGCTTTATCTTTTTCAGTATACAAAAAATTCCAATCTATCATCGGAACACTCATAAAAAAAAGGTTCCAATTAGTTATCATTTATTCTTTCATCTAAGCATGCACAGTTTCTGAATGTTTGAAAAGATGACGGTTAACCCTTTTCTCTTTGTTGGATTCATTCACCTTTACTTCCAAATCACAACACAATAATTGCATTTTGAGTTGAAATTGAATTGCAGAACGCAATTAAAGTGGAAAAGAGGAGAAATTTAAAACACCTATGAATTAACCGTGTAATAGTGTTAAAAATTGCAGGATTGATTAAAATTTTTATTTTTATTTTTGGATTTTTTCTTTCATTTTGTACCGTTGATTTGGGTTTTCCTTTAATTGTTTTTGGTTGATTTTTTGTTTGTGTGTAGCAACTACTGTGATAAGAAGTACAGCCATTGAAGCTTATAGCTATAGATTTCTGTACACTGAAAAAAAAAATAAAAATAAGTGTTCCGGAAATATTTTACCGAGGTTCCGTGTGGATTGATGGAATATAATGGAATAGAGCGGAACGGAATGAAATATTTGAAAAATAATAATGGAATGGAGCGGAATTGAATAAGATGGAATGAATTTAATATAATATCACCACTAACCATCAATTTTGTTCCTCTCCTTTTTAAAATATCCAAACAATGGAATAAAATATTTATTTCAGTCAGCTCCATCTCATTCCACTCCACTCTATTCCGCTCCGCTCCATTTCATTACATTCCATCAATCCAAACGGAGTAGTATTCCGGTTTGCAATTTTCTACATTGAAAGTTTGTTGTATACAAATACAAGAATATTTTTTTGTGAGGGTGAAGTCAAAGTGTTCCGATTAGCAATTTTGAGAGGATGAAGTCAAATAATAAAAAGGTTAAAATTGGAAATTAATTTTATTTGTAGGGGTAAATGTATAAAAGTAGGGGTGGAAAAAAAATTTCCTGTTGCCATGCCCTGAAAATAGCCATTTTCGCTTGGGGCAAAAATCCTTCGCCTTTACTGTAAAAAAAAATCCTTCGCCTGGGACAAAAAAGGCAGCGAGCACACCTGCAGAATTATGTATAAATAATAGGGATTTGGATTAGGTGCAGTCGACTGTACGGTGCAGTCGTTTTATAGCCGTTCGATCGTGATCGGACGGTTTAAATGAATACAGTCAATAAATGCAGTTATTAAATCGCAGTCGTCCGATCATGATCGGACGGCTATAAATAAACTGACTATACGACTGCATGAGAAAAACGAATTCACAGAATCCGGATCCAAATAATAGCCCTGTTTGTTTGATTTATCACCTAGTTCATTCCTAAATTATTTTAAAACATATAATCAATTTTAAATCATCACTTAAACCTTGTAGCAAGTAGGGGAGGGGAACTAACTCACTACAATTTACTACTCATCATCATTATTTACTATCTTGCGAAGCATTGAGTTGGTTTCTGGATTAAAGGTGAATTTCTACAAAAGCAAGCTCTATGGATGGAACATAGAAGATACTTTCTTGGCTGCAGCTTCAAATTTTTTGTACTGTAGCATTGATAAAGCTCCTTTTCGCTTCTTGGGACTACCGGTAGGTGCTAATCCTCGAAGATTGGAAACGTGGAAGCCGGTAATTAATTCTTTAAAAAATAAACTCACTGTTTGGAAAGGAAAAAATCTGTCCATTGGCGGCATGTTGGTGCTCATAAATTCGGTACTTAGTAGCCTTCCAGTGTTCTTCTTTTCTTTCTATAAAGCACCTAAGAAGGTCATCACAGATTTGACTCATGTCCAGCGGCGTTTTCTTTGGGGAGGAGATACAGAATCGAGTAAAGTTTGTTGGGTTAAGTGGGACAATGTCTGTTTACCAAAGGAAGAAGGAGGGCTCGGAGTAAAAAATTTGCTTTTGTTTAATTTCGCGATGTTTAATAAATGGAGGCGGCGTATCCTTAACGACCACAACAACATCTGGTCCAATTTAATCAAATTCAGATATGGCGATGTTTCACAAAAGTTACTCCGTTCGGATTGCTTAGATATCAACGCTGCAGACTCCTTGTGGTGGAAGATCTTCTCCTTAGTGGATTCATTGAAGAAGGCGAAGCAAACTGGTTCAAAAGTTTATCAAAGTGGGAACTAGGCAATGGTGAATCAATCTCGTTTTGGAACGATCTCTGGTGTGGTGATTTGATGTTAAAAGAGAGATTTTATGATATGTATCAACTGTCACAAGAAAGAAATAGTAAGGTCTGCAACATGGGTGAGTGGTATGATGGTCTGTGGGCATGGAATTTGCGTTGGTCCAGACCCCTTGACACGGAGGAGCTAGCCAGATTCGGCGAACTTAAAAGGTGCATATGTTCTGCCACCGGTCAGAGGCAGACAAGGGACATATTGTGTTGGCTTCCGGATCAGTTTCAGTCATATTTAGTGAGTAGCGGGTATTTAGAGATTTGTAACTTCAAGTCGGGCTCAGAGCATGACAACAACTTCATCCCTGCATGTAACAGGCTATGGCAAACAATCGTTCCGAGTAAAATAAAAGTGTTTGGCTGGCACTTATTACGGGATAGACTTCCAACTCGGATGAATCTTTGGCATAGAGGTATTCTAACAAGTAATCATCAAACTTGCTGTGTATGTTGTTTCCGTCATTTGGAATCGCATAATCATTTATTCTTCTCGTGCCGCATTGCAAAAACTGTTTGGAACGCAATTTTCTCTTGGTTGAATTGGTTCCCAAAATCTTGGGAGGATGATGAGGTCCGAAACTTTACTGCTTTCAACAATATTTTCAGAGGCTTTAAATACCGCAAGTTCTCTCATGTGTTTTGTTTATCGACGTGCTGAACTATATGGATTGAAAGGAACAATATTCTCTTTAATGGGAAGGTTGCTAATTCTTCAGATATCATAGATAATGTCAAGCGTACTTTTTGGATTTGGTTTCGTTTTTTAGGTGGGACGGAGTATAAAATTCCATTTAGTGATTGGATCAATTGTCCCCTTGCTTGTTTTCAAAGAATGTAATTTTTATGTTAAGGGTTTGAGTACCCCTTGTACTCACATTAATAAAAGTTTCTTGCTTATAAAAAAAAAAAAGTGTTCATGAATTTGGGTAGAAATTAATTTTCATGAAATCAAGGAAAAAGCTAGATTTTCATGTGCGCTGATTTGCTAATATAGCATGTGAGTTACTATCTACGTGTGTTACTTTGGCCAAATCAGTGAGGGTAGTCTTTTGCAAAAGGGCTAAAGTTAGATGCCAAAAGTACTATTATGAAAGTAAAATGGCCAAAATCGTAAGTTTGTGAAAGTTAGAGAGCAAAAAGTGTAATACAACATATTATATATGAAATAATATTTCGAGAAGTGTACTTATTTATTTTTGTTGTAGTTATTTAAGCTGTATTTTTTTCTTACATTCTAATTTTCCTCTATAATTCTAAAATCCAAAATATTCAAAATACATTTTGAATTTGAAAACTCGAGCATAATATTTATGAAATTTCTAGGGGAGGGTGGGGAGAAAGACTTAGGTGTGGGTGGTGCACCTCGTTTGGCCCGGCTTATTTTTTACTTTTTATTTTAGCTTAAACGAAATAAAGTATAAAATTATATTTGACACTATTTTTCCTTAAAAGTATTAGAGAAATAAAGTAAAGAAGTAAAAAATAAAGAAAAGTGAAGTTAAACACAATTTTTTCCTTCTTTACTATTTTTAAGGAGAAAAAAAAAATTGAAAATAAGCCGGACCAAACGGTGAGTAACACTAGTAACAGAATAAAAAGGTCAAAAGTACTTTATTCCGAAAGTTTCTTTTCTCACCCCCACATTTCTTTTTTCGCCGTAGCACACAAAAGTTTTTAAAAAACATGTTAAAAGTTTTTTCTAGTATAAATTTCATTAAAATTTACATTAAAAAAAATTGGAAAATGTTTTTCGAAATTTTTCTGCATAAAAAGAGAAATTTGGGGGTGGGGAGAAGAGAAGGCTTTCTTTATTCTATTTTTTGTAAGTGAAACCGTGTGGAGTATTTCTTTTGTCACCCTACTCATTTTGTAGCGCATCTACGAATATATCAAAATATTTTTGTCTGCTACTTAAATAACAGATACACTCAAAAAACACCAATCAAAACTGTTTTTTTATAACATCCGTTACTTAAATAACAGAAAAATATAAATGAAAACGCCTAGAACGCGCGAGAAGAAAGTAGAGCGCAAAAGAAGATCTCAACCTTCTCAAGTTGTATTTCCGCCTCATGAATAGTACAGTTTGCAAATAATAGAGGAATAAAAAAAGTCAACAAGTTATTTGTGTTTGGTAGCTAGATAACTACAATTGAAATTAACAAAGGAAAAATAATGCATATATAACATATACATAAGATATAAGATGCCATCAATAATATGAAAGTACAATAAGAAAGAATATTCTCTTCAAAAAAAAAAATAATCAGTGAGGATACATTAACAGCTTTTTGTAAGTCCTTACAATACAATAATTTCTCCTTGTAAATTGATATGATTGTGAGAAAATTTTAAAAAATGTATGGAAAGTATATAAACAGAACTAAGAAATAATGGTTTAATTCATAAATAAGAAATAAGAAAATCATCACTAACCTTCAGAAGGATCTGTAGTGGCGTTTGCAGTTTGAGCTTGTGAAAAGTCAACCAAACAGCTTAAAACACAAAGAGCAATAACAAGTGCATAACCCAAAATACAGTGTTTCATGATGAAGCCTCAAAGAATAATTAATCTTTCTAATTTGTAAACAATTAATACGAAAGTAAGGGATTTTGTTGTTTAAATACTAATTGAGCCAAATTTGGCGTCTATGACTAGTTACATTCAATCGTTAGTCGTCCTATGTTATATAATAATAAAAGCATAAAGGTATGAATGTGATGGTTTTTTATATTAATTTTAGTATGAAATTGGTCCTTTTACTTAATTGCATACTTGATCTCTTATTTATGTTTAAAAAATTTTAAGTCGATCTCTTACGTTATTGATGTTAACATAAGTTCGTTATTTTCGTTAATTTTTTGTTAAATTTTGAGTTAATTGCGTCTAAAAATTTCATGTGACGATCATCCATGTATGCAAATTTATTAGGTATGTGAGCCATTTAAATATAAATTTAACTAAAATGACTAATTCGAAACTTTTTAAATGTAAGAGATCAAGTTAGGTTTTAATCTAAAAAATTATGCATTTTTTAAATTTAATTGCTAAAATGTAAATAATTAATTCATTTAAATGAATCTATATCATCAAGTCTATGTCATATCACTTAAAATATATCGGATCACCACCAATATTTAGTTATTGGACCGTCTAATCTAGTCCGGATGTTAGTTTTGACATAAATGGTTTCAGCACCCTCTCTATTAAAGTTGCGGGAATCAAATCGTAGTTTTCCATACCAAATTGAACGTCAATCACCAATAACTAACCATAAAACTATGAAATAGGGATCCAAAATTGAAATTAAGCATTGATTTTAATAATTAATTAATAAATAATGATAAGAACAGTTAAAGTTTTGGTCAAGGTTGAATTTGGCACACGACCGTACATTTTGAATCTAGCATTTCGAAAATGATCCAATTGGTCTTCTTCTATGAAGCCTCCTTCCTTTTCATACTGCAATTTGATAAAGTGGAGGCGTGAAGCTAGGCTAGCGTGTAGAAATCGTAAATAAGCAGTTGTATAAAAAGTACTTGTATATTACCCCACCAGCTAGGCTAATCAACTCTGTACTTTACTTTTGTTGGTAAAACTTTTCATATTTTTTGGTTTGTCTACTATTTTATTTAATCGGATGAAATTATAAAGGGTTTTGATAAAGAGTGTCTTGGGTATTTTTTATTAATTCCATTAAATTTTTAAAAATAATTTATTTAAAAAGTAAAAGTTTTTAATTTCCAATGTGTTAACTTCACATATTATAAAAAAAATTTACAAAAATTTACTATTTTAAGTGTTTAAAGAGTGTTCAGGGAATACTCGCTAGCAATTTTCAAATATAAACAATGATCTGTTTGGTTTGGGGTAAATAGATAGAAAGTGAGGAGATGTGAGAAAATATTATTAATTAATTGTGTTTGTGTTGGGACATATTTTTGTTAAATAATTTTAATAAAAGAATGTTGGTCTAACAAAATAATGAGTTAATTTTAAAATGACAGGTGTCATTTAACCATTGCTGAAAATGTCATTAGAGTATTTGTTTCGAATAATTGGCTTCGAGGGGCCATAAGCGGATTCGATTAACAAATTTCTTATGATATTTATCATCGAAATCCAAAAGCTTAGTGTGGAGTTCGAAGCGAGGAAAAGAATTTGGGCCAGATGATTAAGGCCCAAAAGAAATTCAGAGTCAAGCCCAAAATGTAAAAGCGCCAAAAAGAGAAGGTTTCGAAAGGAAGAACGTGGGTTCGAAGGCGAAATCTGGAGCGTCCAGATCATCTAAGCAGTTATACTTTGCTTCGATGCATAAATAGCGTTTTCTTAGAAGAAAACGGGGTCGCAACACTGTCTTACTAAATTTCTCTGAAAATTCTAAGTATTCAAGTGTTAGAAAGAAAGGAATTCTGAAGAGAAAAATGTACGGTTTGTGAACCATTTTTCTTGTATTTGCACTTTACCATTAATGCAAGTTTACTTTACTGCAATTTTCTGCATTCTATTGTTACTTTTGTTTGAAGTTGTTGAATCGAGGCGATTCGAATCAACATACTTTATCTTTTTCGTTAAGAAAACTAAAACACGTAAATGTTTGTTAAATCTTGATGAACATTCAAAAGTTTTTCATAAAAGAAACAAGCGTAAAATTGTCCTGAGATTCCTAGTTTGATCTCGCAAGTTAAAACGTAAAACTAGCGCTTGTTTACAAATTTTCAGTGTAAACAGTTTGGTTACATTTTTATGAGGGGCCCAGAATCTTTTATAAACTCAATTTTTGTTTTCCTCAAAATTGAAGGATTTGGACGGGAAGAGGAAGGAAGACGAGCTATGTTATTAATTATAATTTTAATTAAATTTGAAACAATTATCTTTATATTTATTTTAAAATACCAAAATTGTCCTTACTTGCATTTTTTTACGCAAATAAATTTAGTGTATTTCATTCATAATAATAGTTTTAATATAAGGCGGATAATAATCAAAGATTTGGAGACAAAAATAAAACGATTGAGTTGTCCGACCAAGATCATGAGCTACTTGATTGACTTGACTCAAAATTTAACTAACCAAACTAAGTATTATTTCTAGAGTTATTATTGATAGCTTGTACCACTTGTAGGCAATCGATTTCTATCTGGATCTTTGCCATACAAGCATTTTGAAGTCATTGCAATGCTTTCAAGATCTCCAAGGCCTCTGCTACCACTGTTTTGCTGCTGCTGTTTTACCTTTATGCACTCTCTTTCTCTTCGTATTAACTCTAACACAGTTGGTATTTTTACTTGCCAACACTTTTAGTTCCTCCTCCACCAAACAAATCCATATTAACATGGCAATGTGAGACAAATTAGCAACATTAATCTCGTCCAACATTTTGAACAAAACTATACCATCTGTGTTTGTAACATATGCATGGATTTGATTCCACATAGGTGTTTCTTTCCATACTTTTTGAGATGTTACACAACCGAAAAAACAATGCGATTCATTCTTCTCATAGCTAGCACAGTGCGGGCATTCGCTATCGCAAAGCACACCTTTTAATACTAGTCTATTACGGACAAATAATTTTTGTAATAAACTAGTTTTTTAGCCCGTGCGTACGCACGGTTCATTGGATTTAACAGTGAAAGATATGATATATATATATATATATATATATAATTGTACCTAAAAACATGTGAAATTTTTAAAAAGCCGATGAACTCTGAATAATTAAAACAATATAAATGTAATTTTATTCAGATTTTTTGAAACACTTATATACAACATTGACAGTAGATGTCATGGTTTTTTTTAAGTATATAAACACGTGTTTTTAACCGTTTAAAACTTCGGTACGAATTCATCGATGTTTTTTTTTCGCTGGTAAAAAGCAAGCCCATACAATTAAAAATAAAAATTCCCTTTCCCCCATGCGCCTAGTTCACCCCCTAAAAAGGCCAATATTAAGGATGCTCAAATCCAAACCAATCCAAATAAAAATCGCAAACCGATCCAGAAAAACAGCAAAAAACGGAATATTTTTGGATATGTTTGCATGTTCTTTTTGTGAAAACCGCTGGATCGGATCGGATTTTGTATTGATTTTTCAACACCGATCCAAACCGAACCAAACCGCATATATATTTTTTAATACTTATTTAACTTTTTATTAGTATGATATATTGCATTAATATATTAATTATTGTTTTTTTATTTTCTCAATAATAATTATTAGTTCAATTTAATGTATTTATTTTTTACTATTTTATAGATTTCAAATATAATTGATAATTTTCATTGCAAAATATTAATTTTTAACGTATTATATATTGTGTTTTACATCAAATATATTATTTTACCGTGTCATTATAATATTAATATTTAATTAAAAAATTTCAATTTCTAATTTGGATATCCAAAAACCGATCAAATTAAACCGCACAAAATTGGATTGGATTGGATCGGATTTTTTTTAATTAGTCATCCAAAACCGAACCGAACCGCAGGTAATATTAACTCTGGATCGAATGAATATTTGCTTCAAAACCGATCCAAACCGAACCGGGAGCACCCTTAGCCAATATTACTCCTAATTTTATGTAAGGCCATCTAGTAAACCAGTGGTTTGGAAATGGATGTCTGAGGGAACACAGGGTGGTTAAAGTGTTATTGGACCCTTGCCCATTGGTCATGAATGAAGTAACTATAAAATATAGATTGTAGACTATATTGCCATAAAATAGCATACGTGGATGTATTTTTGCTGAGTTTTAGATCCTCAGGCCAATTTTTCACAAGATATATTTGTGTTGAAATTTGAGAAAGTGAAGACTATATTCACAAATTTTCGCATCCCCTATACACGGCCTGGAGTTCTATGCAATATCATATTTTCCTTTGCTACATTAATATCATGTTTTCCTATATACATTCTATATTATATCATCTTTTCGTTCACAAAAACATTTTAGTGTCCTTACTTTCTTTGGGTTACATTCATTAGGCTTTCCATAATTTAACTCTTTTGAAATATGCTCAATGGGTAATGTCCACACAAATAACTCACATCAGCCGGGTATCTTCAACCAACCAACTATCTAGACCATATCAGCTGTTCCACAAAGTGTTGCAAAGAAATAACAGGGACAATCAAAATGGAACACGATGGCAAACATATCGAATTTGGAATAAGCTCAACATAAATAAAAGGAAATGCACAAGAACAGTACTAAAAACTCATAAATACATCTTTATATAAAAGATCCAGTGGACCATATATGCATAGACCACTACATCCATTGATTAACTCCACATAAATAGTACAACACCACAAATAAGTAAGAGCACTTCTATGGACATAGCCATAATATCAGACACTGAACAGCTTATTCAATACATATAAACTTTTACATTCCAACACGAGGAACAGCTTATGACAACGCAACACATCATAACCTGACTAAACAATATCTTATTTTTAATATGCGCTCCACAGACCCATTCACTTAATACTAACACAGATAAAACCATACACAATAGACAACATTCCGACACAATAAGTAAACCATACACCACGAATGACAATCAGACCTCCACGAAAATACCAACTAATCCTTCTCAATCTTGACCCTCTTCCTGCGCACACTCGACCGGCCCTTGGACACACGATCAAAATCTTTAGACAAATTCCTTTTAAAGACAGCAGGAGCATCACTATCTGTCTCGTCATCAACACGATACATTGGCGGAGTTATTATAAAATCATCAACAAACTGCGAAGACTGAAGATCATCACCAGCATCACTCCCACAAGTATCAGTGCCAGAATCCAGGTCTATAGGATTGGACAATGTCTGTGACAGCACACACACACCCCAATGTAAGTACAAAAAAAAAACAAATACAGAACACACACGGTATACAGTATCCCAATATCATCAAAGAACTAATTGTTCAAACTTTGGAAGGACTATTAACTGGACACTGACTGCAGAATACTTCAATAATCTTAGAATCCATACAGACCCTCTTGACTCTGTATGAACCATCAGAAACTGCTGTCTGATTAGAAACGGCATCAACAATGAACAGCATCTTCTTACCAACCAAACTATCAAATTCAACGGGATGGGGTCCAGAATTATTTGCCTAGATAAATATCAAACAACAATCATTAAAAATTATCTCCATATACCATAGCAATTGAATCAATAAACTCACAAATACAGGAACAAATTTCAACTACCTTAGATTGAGCAACAAAGAAGGAACATGACTTTTCCATGAGGTAACTCATATCAGAGTCAAACAAAACAAACACCCCAGTAGATTTCCCATCAGTCACCTCAAGTTTTACTCTAAATCTTGGAATAACCTGGAAGACATGCTTGTTACACGAATTGCAAAAATATGCACCCGAATCAGGACTAACACTCTTGTGGCATCTGCAGGCAGGATACCACCAATCTTGTCCATGAGTTACGCGGACAACCTCGGCAAAAACAACAAACACTCCACCATCAGTTGCGCACACTAATTCCTCCAGTGTCTTCTTCGGATGCATTCGAAGGAACTCTTCATTAGGGGTAGGTTTAGCAGACTCTCCAATCAATGGAACGGTGGAATCCACCTCAATACCATGCACAACAATGCTGGTTCAAACACACAATTAAACACCTCAATCACACATGTAGAATATACATCAATGACTCATTTCCAAAAAACACAAACCTATTCTTGAATGTTTCGACCTCCGGAATATCTGGATTAATGAAAATCCTAGTAGTGTTAATCACATTCTGGATTGATGCCTTATCTGTCACAAACCATTGAATAAACGAATTAGCTGACCTTGCAGAGATTAATTTAGCAAAAATACACAACCAATTCATTACCTCTAAAATTTTTAACCTTGGCAAACTGAATGACAACAATAGGCAACCCAACAGCAGATTTCTCAATCTTCTTATTCACCTCATCAACGTAATCACCAAACAACGCACATTCACATTTACCACTAATTGCGATCACAATAAATTTGAATCAATCATATGAGCCATACAAACATGATATTAATAGCACAAAAAGAAACCACAATTAAAAAATTGATCAAAAATTCACCTATGGTCAGTAAGCTCAACAATGATCATCTTAGTGATCTTTCCATCCCTAACATACTCTCTCTCAGCGGACATACCAGTAACAACACCAATAACATATGTGGCAAAACAAACAACTCAATAATTTTTAAATGGATACACTTCAACACAACTACCTAGTTAAAGATATATTATATCACTCACCAACCAGATACTCATAATCATGAGTATGGGCACATATTTCATCAATTTTAGTGAAAGTTAGACCAAACTCAGATATACCAGCACCCTCCGACAGATTTAATTTAGTCTTCAGCAGGAAAATAATTTTGTATGGATGCAAGGTTGTTCGATACAGGCCACTTTGAGGAAAAATAGCAAAATTGGAAATCTCATAAACTTGCCCCTCTTTGAGCCTGGATTCATACATATACATCAGCTGGTTTCTAATAGAAGCATGAATCTTTCCACTCTATCACACAAAAGATAAAAGTAGAATACCATATGTAATCAAACACATATAAAAATACCACCAGATAGATCCGGATTCAGAGGACAATGAAACAGAAAAAAGATAAAATAAACAACCAACCTTTTCATCAATTAGAACCATTTCAATGGAGCTATATTCAGAAGGATTTAGGAAAGCAGGAACCTTCCACAGACGCACAACCCTAACCCTGATACAAAAATTGTCCCTACCAGATGCTATATCGGCGACATCATCAATTTTGGAATCAACAGTAGCTTTCTCGTTGCACACCATCTTGCAGATAATAATATAAGAAATTTAGGAGGGAAAATTAATCAACAGTTAGTACCTGCACGAGATAAGTTCGCACAAAAAGCTGATTGGTAGCGTGTGAGCAACAATTTGATAGCCAGATAATACCTGAACAACATAACCCTACATGAGATAATTTGGGCCTTCTACAATGAATATGCTGACCAACGTGAACAACCTGATACACCACCTAAACTGACCAACCACACGAATTCTTGCGACAGCCAAATGGCAGAGCAACGACAAAGTAGAAGACAATCGCTTTCTTTTTTGGGGGAAACGACGAAAAGTAGAAGACGATCGCTATTTTATTTGGGGGAAACAGGCTATTTTTTTTAAACAATATGGGCCAAATATAAAGGTGACGTGGCATAGTGGAGAGCAATCTACAGTAGCTTTTTTATGTTCTCGTAGTGTCAAGATTATAGATTAGAATTACTAATAATAAATATTTATTCAATTTCATTTATATACCGGTGGTAAATATTTTGTCTTGTGTTTTTTTTATATTTATTATCGATCAAAATTCATTCTTCTATTGTTTAATAATAAATTATATTTTTCTTCAAAAAATTTATTATATTTCTTTGTGATAAATATTTATCCAATTTTTTTATGTATGAGTAAAAAATATTTTCCCTTGTTTTTTATATTTATCAGTAAGAACTAATTGTCTTGTTTAAAGAAACTATTTTTTAATTTTTATGTATTAGTAAAAACACTTGTCCAATAACGTTTTAAGTATCAATCACAAATAATTATCCCGTAATTATTATTACTAGTATGTTAGCCCGTGCCATGCACGGGATTATTTGCTTTTTTAATATTATTTATATGTTTATTTTGATATATTATTTGATTATTTTGGTTTAAAATTCTAAGGTAAAATTGAGCTAAGTTTTGCATGATATAGATTTACGGATGTTACTGAATAAAGTGAGAGTATTACTTCGCTTCTCATTTTACATTATTATGAGATGGATTATTTATCTCATCTTCATCCCCGAAACTATATAGTGATCCTATAAACATAAAATAATTATAAATTTCATTCTCAAAGGAAAATATGTTTTGGTTTTTCATGGCCTTAAAATTTTTTGGAACAGTACCCATAAAATTAAAATATATCATGATTTTTTATTATTTTTTTCATCTCGGGCCGACTCTTTATAGAAAATTTACATTAGGTTTATTGTCAAACACGGGATAATTTTTATTTTTTCAATAATATTTATTTTCATATGTTAATTTTCTTTTGAAGGTTGTCTATGTTTTTCTTTCATTTTATATTATTTAGAAGGTTATCTACGTTTTTTCAATTATCTATGAGATTGATTTGTTTTAATTTATTTGAGTATGAACATACGATATATCTTTAACACCGGACTCTGTAGGACTTCATCAACAAAAAATAATTGTAAATTTTATACTAATTTTTAAATGAATAGTAACATACTTTGACCTTGTTTCAATTCTCAAAAAATTTCTTTTCGCCGTACCACAAAGAAGCAATCTTCACGCGTGAGCGACAAATGGGAAAACATATGTGTGAATTTCTCCACTCACATTAATAAATTAAGGTTCTTAAAAAAGTTCAAACGAAGGTTATGGAGAGTTTAAAAAGTTCGAACGAAGGTTATGGAAAGTTTAAAATAGCATACATTACAAAAAACCAAAATTATGTTAATTTATTTTAGATTTTCCATACACTACAAGAAATATCGTTTTTGGCAGCGACATACAAATGTCGCTGCCAAAAACGCAAAGTTGCTGCAAAAAGTGTTTTTCGCAGCAAAAAAAATGTTGCTGCATGTCCCTGCCATAAGTACCGTTGCGAAAAGTTTTGCAAGGACAATTAATGTCGCTGCCATAACTAGTGTTTTGCAGCAACAATTAATGTCGCTGACAAAACTAGTATTTATAGCAACAATTAATGTTGCTGACATAACTAGTGGTTTTTTGCAACAACATTTATTGTCGTTGTCATTACTAATGTTTTTTGCAACAATGATTATTGTCGCTGGCAAAAAATGTGTTTTTCGCAGTAAATTTTTTTTTTGCTGCATACCGTTGGCATAAGTGCCGTTGCGAAAATTTTTACAAGGACAATTATTGTCGCTGCCACAACTAGTCTTTTGCAGCAACAATTAATGTCACTGGCATAAATAGTGTTTTTCGCAGCAAAAAAATTATTTTTGTCAACGATATAAATTGTTGTTATATCTTTTATATCTCAACAATAAAAAATGTTGGAATAAATTAAATTTCCCAACTATAAATGTCATTATATAGTTTTATTATTTTTTTATCAGAAATTAGCATCAATCACTGAATTTCAATTGTCATAACTATGCATAAATAAATTCTTTTACATTGTAATGTTTTTAATCAAGAAACATAAACACAAATTATTGTAACTTTAAAATATAAAATATCGTAAATTATCATTGTACGTCAACATCAAAAATGAAAAAATATTCTAAATTATCTTGTTCTAATAAAAACAACTAAAAATTAACACCAAAATAAAAGGTAGCGAAACACAAAACACCATTGCTGACAGACAAACCAAAGGCCCCAGAGGCGACAACATCAATTCTTCTTTATTAACTTTTTGATTAGATTCAGCTGACTCTATCCAGTGCACTAGAAGATTCTCCACCCTATATAAATATTTCAAATAACACCCATAAGATATATTAATTCAATATAATAAACTAATAGAATTTTATAATATGAACAACTAATTTATTATATTTTGTACCAAAAAGAACTATTTATATACTTACCGGAATATTCAGCATTTGACGAAGCATAGTTGCCACTTTTGCTTCAACTTGTTTGTCCACTTTTTCTCCAAGTTGTCTTTGACTCTCTTCAATCTTTGCTGTCATTTCTTCCATCATAGCTCACAGCTTGAAATGACTTTCTTCCACATCTATGATTAATAACTTGTTTTGCTTTATTTAATTTGTTCCTCTCACTGATTACCTAAAAATAGTATAAATATAAAATACAGTAATTGTTTACATAAATCATCTATATTTATAGTAGATTAAATACAATTATACCTTATAGTTAGGACTTGAAAAATAATCTACCAAAAACTTTCAGTCATCTTCACCTACATCATCTGGTCTATGTTCCAAAGCTATCACATTTGTCTTGTATTGGCTAAAATGTCGATGAAATCTACATCTATGATTTCGATATAGTCTTTTAGCAGTATAAAGAATAACTTCTCTATTATGTGTTGTATTATCAATGTCAAAAGCATCCTGCACTCAACAATTAAAATGAAACTATTGTAAGTTCTCCATAAAAGAAATAAAATAAAATAAAATTGTAGAAGATTAAAATTTACCAAAACTTTAGAAACTATCTTGTTAAATATATCTTCTGGTATGTTTTTCCACTTTTCGACATTAAAAGGAGCATTCTTTAGGACAATGATTGACATCTCGGCCACATAATTTGCAGCTCCTGGTCCAACAGCTACCATTTTATCGATTGGAATATCAACAGAAGGATTGCCGTTTCGGCAAAAAGCACGACAACGCGAATGCAAGTGGTTCAGGAAAGGGGTCTAAGGACCAATCCGAAAATCAAGGTCAGAAATCAATTTGTGATTTGAATAGTTTAATTAAACATTCAGTTTCAATAACTTCTGAGGCATTTTATGTGCAGGATGATGCTATCGCGTGGTGGATTGATTCTGGCGCTACAACACATGTTTGCAAGGATCGTTTCTGGTTCAAGACTTTCGTTCCAGTGGAAGACGTTCTGTCCTATACATGGGAGATGATCACTTTGCTCCCGTTGAAGGCAAAGGAAACGTGGTGCTAGAATTCAGTTCTGGAAAAACTATTACTTTGTTTAATGTATTGTATGTTCCTAAGTTACGTAAGAATTTAATTTCTGGTCCTGTATTAAATAAGCTTGGATACAAGCAAGTGTGTGAATCTGATAAATATGTATTATCAAAGTCTGGTGTGTTTGTAGGATTTGGATATTATAATAATGGTATGTTTATGATGAATTTGAATGGAGTTCCTAAAGATTCTGGTTCTATATTTATGGCTTCTTCTAATGTTATCAATTTTTCATTATGGCATGCTCGTTTAGGACATGTACATTATAAACGAATGCATGAAATGTCTAAAGGCGATTTAATTCCTGTTTTTAATGAAAATAATGAAAAGTGTAAAACTTGCATGTTAACAAAGATCACTAGGCAACCTTTTAAAAATATAACAAGAAAATCTGTTATACTTGAATTAATACATAGTGATTTATGTGATTTGCATGCTACTCCATCACTAGGGCATAAAAAGTATCTTATCACTTTTATAGATGATGCATCTAGATTCTGCTATGTTTATTTATTGCATACTAAGGATGAAGCTTTAGATAAATTTAGAATATATAAAACTGAAGTTGAATTGCAACAGAATGTGATGATTAAAACATTACGTACGGATAGAGGTGGTGAATACTATGATCCTATATTTTTCCAATCCGTAGGAATCATTCATGAGACTACGGCACCTTATACACCTCAACAAAATGGTGTGGCTGAAAGGAAAAATAGAGCTCTTAAAGAAACGGTGAATGCCATGTTATCTTACTCTGGTTTAAGTGAAGGGTTTTGGGGAGAAGCCATGTTAACGGCTTGCTATTTGTTAAATAGGGTTCCTAATAAGAGGAATAAGACTACCCCATATGAACTTTGGTATAAGAAACGACCAAACTTACACTTTCTACGTGTTTGGGGTTGTAGGGCCGTGGTTAGACTTTCGGACCCTAAAAGGAAAACTTTGGGTGAAAAGGGTGTAGGTTGCATCTTTGTTGGATATGCTGAGCATTCCAAGGCTTATAGGTTTTATGTTATAGAACCTAATGACTCGATCTCTATTAACACAATTATAGAATCGAGAGATGCAATATTTGATGAGAATTGTTTCTCTTCTACACCTAGACCAAAGGACCTTATGCCAAAATTGGATGAATCCCTAAAGGATGATCATTCAAATGAAGTAGCAAATGAGACATTCGAACCTCGTAAAAGCAAGAGAGCTAGAAAAGCTATCATAGTAGACATCATTGCATATACGGTTGGAAAGTTGAGCAGATATACTAGTAATCCTAGTAGACATCATTGGCATGCAATAACTAGGGTATTTAAATACTTGAAGGGTACTTTGAATTATGGATTATCATATATGGGATTTCCTTCGGTGTTAGAGGGTTATTCAGATGCTAGTTGGATAAATAATGTTGAAGATTCATCCTCTACAAGTGGTTGGGTGTTCTTGCTTGGGGGAGGTGCCATCTCATGGGCTTCCAAGAAGCAAACTTGTATAACTAGTTCCACAATGGAATCTGAGTTTGTAGCATTAGCTGCTGCTGGTAAAGAAGCAGAATGGCTAAGAAATTTGGTATATGAGATTCTGATATGGCCTAAACCGATATCACCAATTTCTATCCGTTGTGATAGTAGTGCCACATTGGCTAAAGCATATAGTCAAATATACAATGGAAAGTCTAGACATTTGGGTATTAGACATAGTATGATTAGGGAATTAATCATGAATGGGGTGATATCTATTGAGTTTGTTCGGTCACAACAAAACTTAGCTGACCACTTGACGAAGGGGTTAGCTAGAGACTTAGTGCAGAAGTCGGTAATTGGGATGGGATTAAAGTCCATTTAAATCTATTAACTACGGTATACCCAATTCTCTTCTAATACAACGTTAGAAGCAGAATTCAATGTGGAAAGATCGTAATTAAAGATTGGAGCAATTGTGTTTATATTCCCAAGGTATGTGCTCAGACCTGCAAGTGATGGATAGTTTGAAGTATATCTTCTTAATGGTTCTTTTGAAAAATTGCAAATGCAGGTGCAAGATTAAAAGGATCAACTATGTAAGCATGAAGTTTTGCCGCTTCAAGAAGTTTGGACTTGGCTTCCTATATGCTTATTAATGGATAAGGACACATGGCTTGTAAAGTGTCAAGTATGAATAGTAGAGTATTGTAATAAACATATGTGTACTATATCTTCAGATATTCAAATGGATTGACGGGTTCAATCATTGTGACACCCCGATTTTCGAGTATTTGGAACGTGTATTTGTACTAAGATGAAAATTCAATCGCAAGACATTTTCATTTAGGCATTTGTTTGATCGTTATATCTTTAAGTAAATCAAGGATTATACTAAAATGGGGGGAGTTTGTTGGTAATTTTAGTATCAACAATTTATTTTGATATAATGTGATTTACTTTAGGCCAATGCAATTATGTGTTAAGTTTGAAACGAGTCAGGATAGTGCGGAGTGCACGCTCGTCAAACCAAACGTATAATTGAATACGAATAATTGAAACGGGATGCCGGGGTCCAAGGGGCAGCGCCCCTGGCTGGTTTTTCTGAAAAGGTGTTATTTCTGAAAAGGTGTTATTTCTGAAAAGGTGTTATTTCGTTTGAATAGTCGTACCCCTTCCCAACAGATATAACCGTTTGTTTTTCTGAAAAGGTGTTATTTGGCATCAGTTCGTTTTCTGTTATTGATCTTATATATAAGGAATCAGTTGGCCTCTATTTGAGATACGAAAAAATACTTCCTCTCAATATTCTGATTTGTTCTCTTTTGTCAGATACAAATTGTTCTTCGAGAATTATCCCCGCAAAGATTTCGTGAACCCAGACAAGTATAGGGTCGAAATACTTTGTTCGGAAAGTGAACAAACACGATTCTTCGAAGATATCCAGGATTATCATACATAATTTCTAACAAGTTGTAGAAGTAAAAGTTAAGAAGGTGAAAGTTATGAACATAACAACGACAAGAACATCACCAATGTGTAAAAGAAACCCGACTGCTTTTTGTTCATACCGCCTGTTAAAGCATACTAAGAATTTTCGAATACTAAACAGTTTCATGAGAATACTAAAATAAGGGACTACATGTCAGAAGAAGTAATAAGAAGCTAGTTTGGAAATGCTTCTTACTGAAATAATATAAGAATTATAAGATATTATGTTTTATTCTAAAAATAACTTGTTAAATATTTCTCTCCATGTTCAAGACTTTGCTTTCAGAGAATGGAAATAAATCCTCACAAGATGGCCATTGGCTTGAAAATTTTGAGAGATGCTGACAAGAAGAAGGAATTGTTGCATGTCATTTGTTTTTCTTTGTTTTATTAGGGAAACTTCACTGTTTCTTATGACTTGAACAAGAATATCGATCCTCTTATGACTTGTTTTAGTCTCTTATGACTTGAGCAAGAATATAGATTGAAGCTTTGCGTGATTCATGAAAAGGATTCAACTGCCAATAGACCACAATCAAATAATTCATGGATGAAGGGTGAAGTATGAAGTGTAAAAACTGGAAATTAGTATGCCACACCATAGGTGGTTAGACTTTCAATTTTTTATGTGTGCGATAGTTAATTGGTTATACTTACCAAGCGTAAACGGGACTATATAAAGCAAAGCTGGCTGGCCATGTCCCTTCATCAAGTTTAAAGCTACATATGTGATGAGGAGACCTACAGATTAAAGTTTTAAGGAATAACACATTAGAGAAAGCCAATAACTACCACCAAATTTGACATCTCTAACACTGAACAACGGAACAACGGAATTTTTGAACAACACTCTCCCTCAAGCCCGAACCAATTTTAAGTCTTTGGTAAGCCCATTACCACTTGTCGCTATCATCGATGCAGTTCGGGGCAGAGTAAATATAGAGAGGACGCGACATGTTTGCACACCTTCAATATCTTTCAGTTGTGCTGCTTGGATCAAACTACGATCAATGAGCACAAACAAGTAGTCTACAGCAACATCATATGCATCTTTGCTATCAGTTTCTTATATGAATCCTTCGGCGACCCATAGAATCTTAGGATCACCAATTCGAAACCTACATTATAAAATCAAGTTTTTTATTTTTATGTTTTTGTTCTAATTTTTCTACAATGAGCTCACATCCATTGTTAACTTCTAAATTTTGTAACATTGCAGCCATTGCATCAGAGGGATTCCGAACACACTTTTCTTAAAGTAGTCAAAGACCACAATTCACTTGGGAGGCTATCCAACCTAGGACAGTTTTCTACAAGGAGGATTTGAAGGCGTGGCATCGAACCATTGGCTAACTTCCAGTTTCTAATTGAAAAATCTGTCATCGTAAACTCCTGCAATTGTCCGAACCCATCTTGAACAAAATTAAGATCAAAACATAAGTCATGGAAAAAATATCCGCTTAAGATCAAAATTTGTAGTTTGGTTAGACTTCCAATAGCTTTCACCCCATCATCATTGAGTTCAAATTGGATGAATATATCTAGCTTATTCAAATGCTGCAATTGTTGTAGGCTTGACAACATTTTAGGCACGTCACCTTTAAAGTTATCTTGGATGCACACTTGTAATGTTTTTAGTTTGGGAAAACTTCCTTTCTCTATGAGATATGTTGTTTTTTTATCAAGCGGAATGGAAGCGAGTGTTTGAAGGTGCCACATAACCTCACTATCTGATTTGGAACTGCTGCCGCGTAGCACGATAGTCCTACTAGTATACACATGTGTTAGATGCTTAAGCTTTAATATTCCATATGGAAATGAAATTGGGAGGGTCCTCATCGTCGGCAATCCAACGTATAATGTTTGTAGATTATGAAGGTTGCATATAGAATCTGGAATGTTGTCGATAAATAGTGAGTCTATTCCTAAGTACCTCAAGTGAATAAAGTTCCCCAAATTGGAAGGAATCTTAATAAAACGATTTCTATCAAGATCCAATACCCGAACCAATTTGAAGTTTTTGGTAAGCCATTTCCACTCGACGCTACCAACAGAGTCGTCGTTTATGTCAGAGAAAAACAAAGAGCGGACACATGAATGGTCTTTGGTGTTTGAAGAAACATAGCCAGACATTGTAGAATGGACAGACAATCTACGAGGTTTTGTCTTGATAGAAATATCGGCTTCCATACAAACTTCGAAGATCTTGTCCTCTTTGCTCTCTATTATGCAGAGATCTCTAAGAAGATCGTGGACGCGACATGTTTGCACACCTTCAATATCCTTCACTCGTGCTACTTGGATCAAACTACGATCAATGAGCTCATACAAGTAGTCTTCCGCAACATCATATGCTTCTCTGCTACCAGTTTCTTGTATAAATCCTTCAGCAATCCATAGTCGCAACAATCGCCATACATGTATTTCAGAATCTTCGGGAAATATCCCTAGATACAGAAAACATGGTTTTAATCTTGAAGGCAAGTCGTCGAAACTGAGTTTAAGTACTACATCTTTGACTTTAGTCTCCTCGCCTTGAGTGAGATAGCGGTTAACATGACCCAAAACTTTGGACCATTCTCTGTGTGACTTTTCTTTCTTTGCTAAAAGTCCTGCAAGCACCACAATTGAGAGTGGCAAACCACCGCAACTTTTAACGATTTGTTTACCAAGAGATTCAAGATCACGAGCGTACTCTTCTCCTCTAAATGCTTTTTTGGAGAAGAGCTCCCAACTTTGTTCTTCATTGAGAAATTGAAGGGAGTAAGGTGGATCTCGACCGGTATGCAAAGCAACTTCTTTCAAACGACTAGTTATTAGTATTCTGCTCCCTAGGTTTCCTTCGGGAAAAGCATCTTTGACCTCTTCCCAATCTTGTATTTTCCACAAGTCATCAAGAATTAGCAGATACTTTTTCAACTTCAAGAATTCCCGCACTCTTTTCTTAAGCTCATCATCACTTAAGCTAGAGAAGCCTTGTGAATTACTCACAGCTTCGTTGTGTTTCTTTTTACCCTTCTTTTTGTTTTTGTTGCCACTTCTAGATTCAGAATCATGGTTTGGCATCAAACTTTGGAGAAGGCCAAGCAAAAGTTCCCTAGTTCGACACTCGTTCGAAACGTAAACCCATGCACGACAATTGAAGTGTTTTTTCACTTTGTCACTGTTGTAGACCTTTCTTGCAAGAGTTGTTTTACCCAATCCACCCATACCAATGATTGAAAGGAAGTTGAGACGTAGTGAATCACCATCTACGAGTCTGTTGATGATCACTTCAGATTCATGGACAAATCCCACTACATTTTCCTCCTCCACATTTCTTCTGAATTTTTGCAGTGATTGTTTCCTCCTCCACATCTCGTCTGTTGCTGAAGTTGATTGATTGCCGCTTTCTTGATTTTGATTGTATTTGATGTTGTTTGCATGTATCCCTTTGAGTCTGGTTTTGATCTTGTCAATTTTCTCTGCTACGTTGCGGAGCAACTTTGCGTGATCAATGCTATGAAGCATTCTTCGCAGCATGTTTCTCCTCCTGTAGATGGCGACGTCGGCAATGAATGAGTCGATGACATCCTCAGCTTCGTGGGCGACATCTCTGATCTGACTCAGAACTATTTGTTCTATTTTTTTGTTGTTGTTGTTTCCTAATCTAGAGGAAGTTTCAAGATAGCCGTTTATGAATTCAAGTTCATCCTTGAGGGATATGACTTTGTCTTCCACTCCACATAGCAAGCTAGCTTCGTGTTGAAGCAATTGAGATAAGTTTCCCAAAAGGAACGAAACCACACTATCTGCCATGTGTGTAAGGGTGGAAATGGTGTTTTTTGTGATTGTTCAATTCTGTTTGGTTTACCAAGTTATAAGGAAAATGAAGTTGTTATATACTATATGTTACAAGAGTTTATGTGACGGGTACAGGGAAATCGCTAGGAAGGTAAAAGGAAATTGGGCATCAATAGTTCAAAAACACTTGGTGGAGACTTTTGTTGTTTTTGCACCATTCACTTAGTTTTTGTTTGCGAGTTTGGAGGGGACGGGAAGGAAAAGAGAAAGCGGGAAAATTTTCCCGGGAGTTAAAAAACCAACAAAGAAAAGAAATGGAGGACTTATATGATAATTTTACTAATTTACCATTTTTCTCTCTTAAAATGGACCCCTCAAAAGCAAAGGACATATACAAGGATGCATTATTGATTTAGGACCCATTACTTAAGATATGACTATTGAAGAAATGGGGACAGGAATCACATGTGTGAATTAATTGAGATGGTGACGAAGGAATGCATAACATATCAATAAATTCGCCTCTTGTGAATGTCTATCTTTTTACTTTCGTATACCATACATATCCTATCAACTTTGAGACCATAATGTTCGTCTGCCATCAAATCAAGCTGTCAAGGTTTAAATTGCCTCATACCATACATATCCTATCAACTTTGAGACCATAATGTTATTATTATTGACCTTAATTTTTGTGAATTTGCTAATTTCTGACTGGCCAATATTGCATTGAATAGTAGTTAATTTCATTTGTTTCCCATGTAGATATGTTTTAAAATTTATTAACATAATTTCAATTATTATGATGTTTGTTATTCATAACAGTTAGAAAGAATATAAGAATTATAAGATAGTATTATGCTATATATTTTTATTTTTTTTGGTACAACTATTATGCTATATTTTAATGATGGTATTATTAAATATTAATCATCACCATAATATTACATTACAATACAAGTTATGACTCAATATTTAACAGCAGCTTCTCAATGTAAGCAAGCCTTTTATTAGTCTTCCCTATTTTGAATGGAATTTCAGTGAGGTCATTTTGTTTTGCAAGAAGATTCTCTTTGAACCAAAGCCATCATCAACAACAATATAGATTCTCTTAAGTAATCTTCTGACCTCTCCAACCTGCTATCTCAGAAGAAAGAAAAAAAATTTACAGCACACAGTAGAACCATTTGGCTGGAATTTTGTTACAATAATGTTACATATGTTAACACAATCTCCTAATAGTTGCTATCACTCTCCTATACAAACTAATAGCTAAACATACAAGTCTGTTTAATATCAATGGTGGTTGATTGATTAATTATCTTCTTGAGTACGATGAGGACAAGCTCTTTCTGGTTCTCCTCTCGTCCATAAAATCTTAAGATCACCTCTTTTCTTTCCCAATGACAGAAAAGTACCTGCACTTATGATTACACAACAAAGTTATTGTAAATAAACCAGTTTTCATGTCATGCAATAACTAAACGTATGCTATGTTAGCTTCATGGACCGATCTACATGTTTTTTGGGTCGAATCTAACATTATTGCCATCTGCTAGGAACTAAGTTGGGTAAAAGCATTTTACTTCTTTGTCTGCATTTACTCTAGCTCATTCATCCTTAAGGGCCATGCAGCGTATTATTTCGGGAACTTCTCTTCTCACCCTCTACAGTTACTTCAAAAGTGTACTTGTGGAGAAAACACTGGCTCCTGTTATTTCGTAGTAAATGAGTAACCTATAATAATTGGCACAACATTGTATTTGTCCAATTTGGAGAGTGATTCAACAAAATTTATGTTTGGTGTACTCACTCGAACACAAGTCTTTTATCAGGCTTGGGACAAAAATCTTAAATAACATTAATGATTGAAGCTTTGCGTGATTCATGAAAAGGATTCAAAAGCCAATAGACTACAATCAAATAATTCATGGATGAAGGCTGAAGTATGAAGTGTAAAAACTGGAAATTAGTATGCCACACCATAGGTGGTTAGACTTTCAATTTTTTATGTGTGCGATGGTTAATTGGTTATACTTACCAAGCGTAAACGGGACTATATAAAGCAAAGCTGGCTGGCCATGTCCATCCATCAAGTTTAAAGCCACATATGTGATGAGGAGACCTACAGATTAAAGTTTTAAGGAATAACACATTAGAGAAAGCCAATAACTACCACCAAATTTGACATCTCTAACACTGAACAACGGAATTAGAGACAGATTTTGTATTTTTTCGTCTCTGAATATTAGTCACTATTTCAACTTTTTCTACTAGACACATCCATAAGTGAAGATAGAAAACGAAAATATAAAGAAACAATAAACATTCACATCTTGTCATGAAAGCTATCCCAAGATCAAGCGTATCATACCTAAACCATAAGCAGTCATTGCCCACACAAAGTATCCGGCTCGAAGGTTCTTCTTTGCCAACCAATCATACCTGTAAAGATAGTTGTCGATAGAATAATTATGTTTGTGAACCGTTAACATGATACAATAATACAACTATTTTCTCCATATATGGAGATCCCATATGTGGACGTGTATTTTATGGCGTTGGAAGAACTTATTAAAATTACTTATCATATGTCAATGAGTGGCTTTTGACTTATTTTCATAAACTCACCAAAATAGCTTATAGAAACAGTATATACACAGCTTATGTGGTGTTTAAGCTTGTTCCCTCTTCAATTGAAGAAACAACTTAAACATAAGGTCATATATGAAACAAATTGAATACCAAATCAAACATCCTCTTTATCACAAAAACATTAGTAATCTAAGTATAATGAATACAAGGGAGATATTGTATGATCAATAGATGACAAACCTTAGTGAAAATGCTACAAGAAGTCCCGGCAAGATTATATCCCCAAAGCCGATGATGCTGTAGCCCCCCCAAGGATCAAACAAACGTGGTAACTTGAGAAGCATGGGAATACCGTCTTCTCCACTCTTATCACCTCGAGCTACCTGTACAGAGAACAGTAGAGGAAGGCCAAAATCATGTATTCGGTTTATGGGAAGGCAGCAAGATCATGTTTAAGGCCCAAATCGAGCATTGTAAAGAACAATAGAGGAGGGAGAGCTTTACTCAAAAAAACTCACCACTATCATCACACTCTCATGGAACCACCATTTGGAGACGAACACCCATAATATGTCATATAGAAAAGCACAACTGAGAAGAACAGTCCCAACCTGATACAGAGAAAGAAGTATATGTCAGTGT
Organism: Trifolium repens; assembly: GCA_030408175.1. Classification (NCBI taxonomy): domain Eukaryota; kingdom Viridiplantae; phylum Streptophyta; class Magnoliopsida; order Fabales; family Fabaceae; genus Trifolium; species Trifolium repens. The sequence continues at coordinate 14,028,218 of CP125850.1, forward strand.
CTTTCATCATAAAAATCAAGTAGTATCTGATGCCCCATGCACGGAACCTGTTCTTAAATCCAAGAGTGTTGAAAACAAGTAAATGAGAGATAGTGCCCTAGGGGTGTCTTTGGAATCATACCTTGAGATTTGGTATGCGAACAATCTGAAGAACTGTAATTATCAACGCGATACCCTGAATGACAGTCATAAGAAATATGGACAATAGTATTAAAAGTCTATAACAAATTTTAACTATTAGATAAAGTGACATTAATAAAAATATTCTTACAAGAATATCTTGACCAATCCAAGCATATGATGCATGGCGTTTAACTGCCCAAACAACCGCAAACACTATGCAGAAGGGAGTAACAGCAAGTGTCAGATATGGAACAGCTCCAAAGAATGGTATCTTCACAAATGTTTGTGCTGGATGTTGAAACCATCTGAAACTATAACAATTTTTCTTTTAATTCCATATGGATACAAAGCATTATAACACAACAAACCGCGTAATCTACAGCAACAAATTTCAACGATAAAAAGCTTCCTTCGTGGATAAAATACTTACCATGATAATAAAGCCACCAAACAAGTTTGCAGTCCCTGAAAGCATATCAAATTATAAGGGTCAGTTTAGTTTACAAAACATTTTCAAATTTTGCATGTCAATGGTTGGGATGACAATTTGTTGTGAGTTTTTCTATTCAACTGTGATAGAGGGAAGATGAAATCTAACAAGAGAAAATGCATTTTCGGAAACATTAAAAACAATGTCTTGACAGTTTACAGAATTTTCAGATATATGCAATCTGAACGAAACCAAAATCATACGGCACTCCTAATTAATGACATCAACAAACCACCAGAACTCACCTCAATCCCACCGATGGAAAATAGAACCACTAGAACTTCAACAAACCAGAATGACATTAATTTGTATAGCATAACCAAGAAACAAGAAGCAAGCACAACAAATAAAATTGCTGCTGTGGTACTGATTTCCACGTAACCACGAGAACCAACACTTTCTGCAACATAGTCATCTGAAGCATCCTGAAAGCATAAAAGTTATCCATATATCAGTAGTGGAATTAATGAGTTCATAACTGGGACATAACAAAGAAAACTTTCCCACGGTAAAGAGAATAAACTCATGTTTCTAAAACTCCCCCTCCCAACAAGTAGCAAAACACACAAAAGCCTCGTCATACTATAAACGGTTTAATTAAGCATTAATAGCATAATCAATTGTCATATAAGTGTTTATGTATATGCTACTTCTATAACAAAAGATGAAATAAAGTCAAACTACTTTCATTTAAACTATAAGCTGTTTTAATAAGCTATCTTGGAGAGCTTATGGACATGTCATAAGCTCTCCTAAACAGTCTCACAAGTGTTTATGACAATAGATAAACTCAAATAAGACAATCCAAACACACCCTTTGTCTTTTCAGCAATTTTTGTTTGTATCTATTTGGTTAAAGAAAATAGCATATTGTATTCATTCTTTATTCACTCTATCTTGTAGTATTTTTTTTCTTTTGTCCATAAGGAATTAAATAAAATTGGCATGAAAAGAAACTAGGAAACCTTTAAAAGCTTCTCTTGTTCAATAGCCGCTTCTCTGGCTGTCCAAGCAGACCAATAAGAAGCACATAAAATGGTACCAACAGCCATAAGCCACAAAAACACTTCCGCGACATCAACCAACGGACGCAGTGGAGAGTATAACTGTATTGACACTTACGAGCAAGAATTGTACATGCAGTAGAACAAACGTATCAGGTATTGAAACATAAAGTAGCCATTTCAATAATTAAATTGTTCTATGCCAAAGAAAAGCCGCAACAACATTACAACATAAGATACACTTCACAGAAACTCAAGCATACCTATGGAGTTATTTTTTATATGTCTTTCTATGTTTAATCCAGCATCTTGTGGAAGCATAACAGCAGGTATTCCAATATCAACATCAGTTTCATTTTCCTCACAAACCATCTTGAAAAGTTCTGTGTGTACAGTAACAACATACAATAATTTCTTAAAATAAATGGAAATTAATGCAAATTTCTTTCTTTAATCAACTAACAAATAGCGTTCTCTGCAATTATAATCCGCAAGAACAGAACAAAATAAAAACAATAAAACACCTGTACGATAGTTTATAATGAGGATGGCTGAAGCACCGGCTTCATCAGCTATATTTGCCTTGGTTGTGAAACTACATTTTCCTCGGTGAACCAAAATGATCTCACTGGTGAGCTAACAATAGTGAAAAACAAAACAGATTAATAAATACTTCCAAATAACAGATTAAAAATGAACTTAAATAGTACCTTATTCTTAGGCTTGCTACAACAATCAGGAGGATCAGCTATGACAACTCTAGTATGATTGGCATGTTTTTCTTTTGATTCCAATGTTGGACCAAATCTTGCACCAACACCAACATATTCATCGTTTTCCACACCGTCAATCCATGTTGGGACTTTGACCTAACAGAAGTGAATAAATCATTTGAAGCTGTTAAGGAAAACGCCAATAGATATGTATATTTGACTATATGCAGTTTAAGAAAATAGAAACAAACCACAATGAATGAAAGATTACTTCAAAATCAAGAAACCATAAGCTAATTCATTTGCAGATTTTGTTTCTCGAAATCAGCACATGAAATATTTTGTTCCAATCACTTGCAACCATTGCCTTGTTCTTGGTTAAATTTTGGATATAAGCTTACTTTGCAAATTTTGGATAACATCAACCTCAAGTGCCACAAGTTTAAGTTTGTGTTTCGAAAACACACAACACCACGATAGAAAATCACGGTGGACTAGAAGCTATATAATGGAGCTTCTAAAAACCACAATGAGAGAGCTCTAAACTCACCATGGCAGTTGCACACCGTTAAACTAAATACATGCTAAGTGATAACAATTATTATAGGCAAATGAGAAAGATAAGTGATTATGAAATTAAACAAAAAAATCATCATATAAAAAGCAATTTACAAATTTAGCATACTAGGACTACATAACCAATATAGACAAGTTTATTGCAAAATCTAAAAACACACCACTTGTGCCATAATAAATTCCAAATATACACAACTAAGCATATATAAAAACAAAAAATCAACCTTAATGGAATCTCTGAGAATTAGTATTTTTTTCTCTCCTCTTACTACACACACTTCATTTTCTTAATAAATATAAAACTCAAGTAAACATCATTTTCAACAACAGGAAAAAATAGAATTCTAATTGAGCATAAGTAGACAAAATCAAATAACTGGATCCAAACTCACTACCAGAAAACTGCAATTTAGCTTCAAAATTTTCAGACTCTTTTCTGATACTAATAGCGTCTAATTAGCGTCCACTAATAAATCTAACACAAATGTCTCTTGTGTAAAATAATTAATCCAAACCAACTTTCCAAATTTTTTCTTTCCTCAAAAAAAGTTTTTTCCTAAGTTTTCCAAATCTCTTCATTGTTCCAACATATTCTAAGCAAGCTAGAATCAAAACCAAGATCAAAACAACAACAAAAATACAATTTTTTCTTCACTAGTAATACAATTCAAATGAAGAATAAAGAATTTAGTACCAGAACAAAGTTATTCTCACAACCAGGCCTTGTAGGAGCAACATCATCATGATGAACAATATCACCAGCGAAAACCAAAGAGACACCAAACAAGAACACATAAACCACACTATATACACCTCCAAATGAAACCATTCTAAGAACTAAGAATCTTGAAAGAAAATTTGAAGAAGAAAGCAAAAGGGGTATCAAAAAAAGCAAAAAAGAGTGTTTTTTTATTTGTTTGGAGAGAAAACAAGGAAGGTACAGAGAAATTAGGCAGAAGGAAGTGACGGTGGAGAGAGAAAATGAAAGAAGAAAGAAATTATTACTATTATTGTTGTTAATATTGTTTCCTAAGTTTTTGTTTTGTCGTTTGTTGGAGTGTGGAAAAAACAGTTTAGTGGTGAATCTTTGAGCTTAAATAGTATGTAGAATTTGTTGTTGCAGTGTAATGCTGATAGTTCTCACTTGGTTGTGTCTGCCACATGTTTTGTTCTGTGTATGTGAGTTTGTGATTCTTACTTTTTGTTCAGCTTTGACACATTACTATGTTAGTTACTTACTTTATTTTTTAATGTACGGCAAAACTTAAGCAATTGAAAAAAGTTAGAAAGCTTATCATGTGATTTATGATTCAATGACATTTTAAAATATTAAAATTTCAATGATACTCTATCTTTCTGGATTTGAATCATGTGATCTATATATGAACCGTCTGATCTAACAAAATTTTATGGTTGATTTGATTTATTTGTAAATATGAAATATAAATTGTTTGATTTTGATCAAAGAATCATATATATGACTAACTAAAATGTAGCCAATGTCATTCGATTATACACAACCATCATCTCTACTTTTAAGTACTAGTATAAGGGTCTGTTTGACCTAACTTATTTTTGAGCTTATGCAAATAGTTTATGCAATTTTTATGCAAATAGCTTTTAAAAATTCAATTTTCACTAGTTTAAACTTATAAAATAGCATAAAACATAATTTATATCGCATAAGCCGTTTGCATAAACTCTAAAATAAGATAGGCCAAACGAGTCCAGTATTAGTTCAAAGGTCTTCTTAGCTTTCTCTTGATTTTGATAAAAAAAAAAAAGTAAAGAGAAAACAAACATGTAAGCCTTGGAATTGATATTTTAAAATAATAATTAAAATTTCGATGATGACCTGAATCACTCTATCTTTCTAAATTTGAATCGTGTGATCGCTTACAATCAGCATGTCTGGACTGTTTGATTAGAAGATCAAGATTTTATAATTTAACTTATTTATAAATAAAAAAATTTAAATTGTCTAATATTAATCGAATGAATCATATATGGCTAACTATAGTGTAGCCAATGTCATCCCACTATACACAACTCTCATCCCTACTTGTAAGTATAAGCATTAGTTCAAGTTCCTCTTAGCTTTCTTTACAGCTACGACAATAATTTGACTTGCGTTTTGATTTGATAAAAAGTAAAAGAAAACAAACATATAAGCCTTGATTTGAACACTAATGTTTTGAATTCGGACTGAACCACACTAATAACTTTAGTGTGTGGAGCAAATTGAATTGAGCAATCAAACAAACGAGAATAACAATAGTAACCACAAACAATAACAACGGCGAAAAATAAAAGACACGTTCGTTTGTTTATCCGGTTCGGTGTTAATGAACCTACGTCCGGGGGAGAGTGCAGCTCTCCTTTCTTCCTTATCAATCAAATGTCTCAGTTACAACGAAATCCCAAAACAATGGTTACAAGAAATAGTCTTCAATCTTATTATATATCCAAGTCCCGAATTTCTTCCCGTGATTAAGAAATTCAATTACAAAGTGTTTACAAGGTTTTGAATCAATTCTCAATCCCTAGAATTATTGCCAAGAGAAATACTCTATAAACCCTAGTCTTTTGATTGGCTACAAATCCTAAAAAAACTCATTCTAAAACTGAAAACGCGTGCAACATATATACACCTCCGCGAGCCCGCGGCCAGTGCGACATATCCCGCGCGCGACGCCAACGACAGAAGAGACAGAGCTTTCTAGAGGTCTCCTGGCGCGCGACGCCATATACCCTGCGCGCGGTGCCACCTGCTGCTTGATCTTCAATTTCTGAGTTTTCAAGACAATTCTTCGCAACTAGTATTTGTTTTTTCTTGTTTTTTACAAATTGAGCTCCATTTGGTGACAATCTCAATCATAGAACTTTTACTTACAAGAAACACCCTAAATTATTATTAGAGTTTCAAACTATTTTTAAGCAATGATTTATCGTAAATTATATGGGACAATTTCCTATCCTAAATGTAGTCTAAATTTAATGTAATTGTCATATGTTCTTCGGTGGGTTTTTTTTTTTTAACATTTTTTAATTATTTTGTTCTTTTACATTTTAAATGAAGAGAAATTCTTACAAAAAAAAAATGAAGAGAAATTGTGTTTAGACATTAAAATAGAACCTCAATTCTTGTGTGGTATTCTTGGCATACATGTATGATGTATAAGATGGAAAATAAATCGGAATATATCTTCATTTAATCATCATAATAAGGAATAAGATTTCCTACCATAAAATCTACCAAAAAAAATAATTTCCTACCGTAAAATTTTTACGTAATTTAACGTTGTTTTTAATCAGGACCGTCCAATATAATATTAATGATTGAGATTGATTTGCATTGATTTTATTAAGGTGCAACATAAACCGACCAATTTAATCGTCATATATGATATATTTGGGAAGCATTTGTATTATTATGTTGAATATCAAGGCTTAATTATTATGTTGAATAATGAATATTAAAAACAAAGTGTTGTGTCGTACGGTGGTCCTTTTGTTGTTATCGATAGAATAGTACAGTGGTCCTTAAACTTCTCCACTTTCTTTGGCCGTGTGGACCATTTTTCATACAAATGGGTGAGAGTGAAATTCATACGTAAGAGTGAAATATCAAATTCATAATTACGGAGTAATTTTTTTTGATTTTAAGTCTTACTGTTTCGTTTAATCAATTGTTGATAGATGTTAGTATCAATTTATTTTTTATTACGAAACTAGTATCAATTTAATTATCTACTTTGATATGTGTTATGGATTGGACAGATGAGGTCGACTAAATCATGTAATATTCATCGACTCAATATCATATTCATTGACTTATATAAATATGGTCTCACTAATTTAATAAGGTACGTCTCATTCTAACATATCTCTCATCCACCTCAAGTTTATAACGATTTATGCATCAAAATGTGTTTACAAGTACATTCTCCTCCATCGTCGTCATCTCCAACACATATTTGATTTCCACCTCATATATGAAACATTCCTTATATTGATCACCCTCATTGGAAGTCTTTTTCCTCGCACACTAAATTATGTTCAGAAATTGACATTGTTCGTGGATCGAGATTAAATCCACGAGCTCCCTTAGCCTCATTTGGGGGTATTTGTTGTACACCTATAAAGTTTCACATCACACTTCTCAATGTCTCATAGTTTTGAAGGTCCAAATTAAAATTTGAATACGTAAAAGTCTTGAAAACGTATTTTATTACAACTCAAATGTAATTGAAACTAATCATATTTAAAAACAACTCAAATATGATTATATTTATGATTATATTTATGATAATAAATATAACAATACTTACAAAGCGATAAGACAACCTTATAATATATCAAATTGGACTTTCTATTTTTCAATTCTCTACATCTCTCTCATTTTTTTTCTATCTATCTCTTAATTTAAATCTCACTCATCAATATAAAATAATAAACAAGTTAAGAAAATAAAATCAAGAGATAAATAAAAAGAGAAAGAAAAAAGATGTAGAGAATTAAAAAGAGAATCCAAATCTGTAATATATGCTCCTTAAAATTTTCTAACATTTTTAAATAATAAAATAAGCTAGACTAGAGAAGCATTCATTTGGTGCATGGTGGATTGTTAGATCAAATAGTCCAATCAAATGTTATCATAGCCCCTCTATTCTTGAATGGATAGATAATGTTCATAATGTGTGGAGGTTGTCTGTCAAGTCTTACAATGGACCAACAAATTTTTTATGTATTTTATAAATAAAAATAGTTACTATTTGTTGGTTATTCAATTTAGGTGTAAGTGAAGAATTAAAGGTCTATAAACTATACAATCCTATGACAAAGAAGATAGTTATAAGTAGGGATGTTATGTTTGGTGAAAATGAAAAATGGAGTTGGAACAAAGCTAAGAAAAATATCTCAGCGGGTGTGGAAAATAGTGATAATGAAGTTCAAATTGAACCTAATGTTATACCAGAAGCTCCCATTCAAGAAGAAACAGAAGTGCCAAATAACACTAATGATGGTGCACCTACCTCCACCTCAGTTGAAGGGAGAGTTAGAAGACCACCAGGATATCTAAGCATCTATGACACTTCAACTGATGATATCAATGATGATGATAAAGTGAGAAATTTGGTAAATTTTGGGCCTTGTCACAATGATGATCTTGTCACTTATGAAGTAGTAAAGTTTGGTGATGGAAAAAAAAATCGTATCCGCGGCAAATAAATTTTTATTATATTTTTAGCCCTTGAAAAATTATCATGCACTCAGTTTTGGTCCTTATTATTAATTCAATGTGTATTTTTGAATGATTTTTTAGCAAGTATGTTTAGAATATTATAGAAAGTTCTTCCAAAAAAAAATGTGTTCAAAATATGATTTTTTTTGTCATGATTTTCGTTATTTTTATCTTGAATTTGTGCAATTTAAAAAATTTATATTTAATTCATCTTATGTTAAAAAATTCTAAATTTTTGTAAATATGCTTTATATGATATTTTAAACACGCCTGCAAAATAATCATTCAAAAAGTTAAAAGTGTAACGATAATTAAATAAATTTAATTTTAGTAGGTACTAAAACTATCTGCGAGAATATTTTTATAGGACTAAAAATATAATAAAAATTAAGTAGGGACTAAACTTCAAAATCACCATTTTATAGGGACTAAAAACATATTTAACTCATAAATTATTTGTTACAAGGTGTATGCTTCTTTATCAATTATTGTAGGGGTATTTTCAGAATTTTATAATCTAATTCAAATATATTTTTGTGATTTCCTAAAATTTTAAAAAAATGTTCCTAGGAATTTAGATTATTAACCAAACAATGTTTTGAAAGATTCCTTGGAACAAAATTCCTGTTGATATATTCTTAGGAAAGATATTCCCGAAAATAATATTTGCATTCGTAAAACAAACGCCCTCTAAGAAAAGTCAAATGATTTTAAAAGATATTTAATGAAAAAACACAAGTTCCTATTAAAAGAAACAAAAGCACAAGTGCCTACAAATGATTTGCTTAGACTTTTTAATAAACCAAATGAAATTAAAAGAAACAAAAGCATAAGTATACAAATCAAGAGTAAGAGAAAGCAAATAGGAAAGACTATGACAATGTTTGGAAGGGGTCTAAGCTACATGCATGCATGAGACGGTAAGCTGCCATTTCCATTCACCAAAGAATGGGTAAGTAAAACAATTCTCCCTGGGTATGTGTAAACCAACAAGGTGTTAAACTTTGTTCCATCTTGGCTGAATCCAGGTACCATTCAATTGTTCTCTCATATAATGAAAATTCACCACTTCAGCATTTTCGAATGTGTGGTAGTTATTTGTTTCTAAAGAATAAAACACAATACTTTGGCCATAAAATCTATTAAAATAGATTTTGTTTTCCATTCCATGAATGTTTGCCGCAACAGAAAAGGATGTTTTACCAATAAAAAGCATATGATTTTTTAGACTTTTAACTTTCACCCACGTCATTGTATCCTCAATCAACTTGAACACTTGAACCCCTTTTGCAAAAGGATTCTCAAATATTGACAACAGATTGCCATCACATTCAACTAAAAAGTTATTGAAGTGGCTGCTACATGGAGCTTGAGGCTCCTCAAGTACTTTCCAACTTATTTCTTCTCTTGTTACGTCTATAACTGCCAAATTCCCTGCTCCGTTAAGAAAATAGAATAATCCATTATGAAAAGTCGGGCTTATGTTGAAGAGAGGAAATTTCTCATCTTCAAATTCGATATGGCGGGAACGTCCTTCCCTAAGGTGATGTACAAATGCTGTCGAAATGGTATGTCTTTTATTGTTTGAAGCACTGGTATATCTTTTATTTAACTCGATAGTCACACATTCATAAGAGGTTGGGGAATGTGACATGCCAAAACACCTGAAATTCCATATACTTTTATTCCCAAATGGAAGTGGTAACACTTCTTTTGTAAATGGATTGAAGAAAATTTGAAACCCAATGTGAACTACCGTCAGTAATAGCCAACCATCTTTTGAACAACAAATTTCCAAATTTGCAGGCCAATGTTGAAGATCAGTAAACTTTATGATACTTTTGTACTCCAGACCATGCATCGGATGCACAAAAGTGAAAACTTTGCCGTTCTCTGATAATACAAATAAAGGACACATAGAGAGATCATCAAACCTTGACATTGACATGGAAGAAGATGATCTCCATTTAATTGGTGGTGCAGCTAGACGAAGTAGTTTATTGCTAGCTCGAAAATACAAATAATCAAACACATTGGTAATACGTTTTGCAATCACTTCAATCACATCTTGAGGAAGTGACAACCCATTATGAGCTTTATCCTCTATATCCTTTGAATGGACTACATCACATATACCTTCTCTTTCTCTAACTTGATGAGCTTTTCCTATTTGTTCTTTAAGCGTACCCGTCATCCTACAAAACAAAAATATATATATATATCAAATTCACTAATTAAAAATCAAATTTAAAATAATCCTTATGTATAGGACTATCATTTTTAAAACAAATGCGTCAAAAAAAAAAAAACTAGAGTACCTGGTCTCTGGCATGAACCATCTTGTCTGTGTTTTTGATGAATAGGAGAATTGTTGAGAAGTTGCAAGACTTTTGTCTTGAATATTGTAAATATAGACAAAATTGCAGTTCTTTAAGGCAATATAGATGCGACCTCCTTCAGTTTCTGGATTGATTGCTTCGCAAGCAAATGCTGAGTCGTGACTGGATATAAAGAACACTTTATCCTTGATGTTTTCCACCTTTTTCCAGACTCTTTGAGAACAATCAAATTTGTGAACATGAACTGCAATAACCCTATCTAATGCATGCAAAACTTCTATTCGAAATAGTACATTGTTGTATCCAATTAAGTTACTTATAATTTTCTCTAAACCAAGAACAAGAGTTGGTATATATTCGGAATTAGATGTGCAATTTATTGAAAAGCCATTAGATTGAAGTTTTTCAATTACTACAATAGTAAACCCACGTGAAGTCCTCATCTTTGCATACAAGCAACCATTGCTATAAACCGAGTCTTCAAAACTGGGACATTTTCCCCTCCAAGAGGACTTACCATTCACAGTTAAAGCACTCACAATGTCGTCATAAGAACACAATTTAGTCCATTGCTTATCTCCAAGTTGATAGTAGAATATTGAAGGGCGGTGTGATGAAATTAAAAAAATGGAGCATATTTCATCATTTGCAGTTGGAGGGGATGACAAAATCCAATTACCAAACCTAGTGCGATTGTGATTTAGGGGTGGGAGCATGATTTCCATAAGATTAAGTGGGTTCCAAAGAAAAAAGCTACTAACATAATTTGATATCTTGTGTTCCCAAAGAAACCAACCATGTTGTACAGTACGTAGCCATAACCCTGATTTCCTCCAATGATCTGGAATCCTTCTAGAGTAAGATTTGGTTGGATCTGATATGCTGCAAAAGGTTAGATTATTTAGAGTTTCACCTGAACAATACATAAGCCAAGGTTTTATCTCTCCTTCCATGTGTGCACCTCTCTCTCTCTCTCTTGCTGTATGATACAATAAAGTAAAATAAGTAAATCCCTCTGCTCTTGCAAATCTGTTTAAGAAAATAAATAGGAACTAATTACTTCGTTAGTCACACAAAAACTACTAGATTACATAACACAAACAGAACAAGAAATCATTGGCATATGGTGAGAAAATAAAAGTTATGTAAGCACACATACATACTTATGGCCCGTTTGGCCTAACTTATTTTTTAGCTTATGCAAATAGCTTATGCAACGTATTATTATAAGTTTTTCAAGATAGTTTATGATAAAATCAAATACAATATAAGAAAACTATTGTACTTGGAAAAGATAAAAGTGTCCATGCTTAAAATGCTGCCACTTGGCAAAAATAAGGGTATTTCATGTCCAAAATTTATTTAACTGAACTAAAAAATAAAGCAACTAAGCCATTTTGACAAGTAACCAAGCCATATAATTTTTATTGTGAGACAAAAGGTCATTGTCACATGAGCCACGGTTTGTATTGAACCGAGCCAGTTAGAAGGTACAAAGTTCCTTCTTCTCTTTTCATTTTCAGTTCCCAATGTCTGTCAAATTTAAAATTCAAATTTTTTTCCCTCACTTTACTTTATTCAAAATGTTATAATTTCATCTTTACTCATTCTCATTTCATAAGCTTCACTATTCTTCTATCTCTGACTTTTTCTTTTTCTTCTCTTTCTTTCCTCATTTCTGACTACATTTTATTATATTTTGCAGAAAAATCAAAAGATCATAAAGAAAATGAAGTACTCAATAAAGAAGATGAAATACCCAAGAATCAACATTATTTTATATTCAAATCATTTTCCCTCATGTTCTTTCTCTGTTTTTATTTTTTCTTTCTATCTTCATATTTAACTATTTTTTTTTAATAACTTGATTTGGTTGTGTTATGCAGAAAAATTTCAAAGATATCAAACAAGAAGATGAAGAACTTCAACGCACACCAAGTTTTATAAAGAACAAAGTAAGAAAAACAACTTTATTTAGTGTTCAAAAATAACATGTCACAATTTAGAATCATCTAATAACCTAATTATGTTGTGTTATGCAGAAAAATTCAAAGATATTTTTGTCTATCTAACAAAAAAGATAAAGAAAAAAGATGAAGAGCTTTAAGGCAGACAAGTTACATTAAGATGAAAGTAAGAAAAAAACAACTTTCAAACAAGTTATGTATCCTTTTGTTCTATTCTTTCTCCATTTTTTATTGTTAATTGTTTATGTTTGTTCTATTTTCTCTCAACTTATAGAAACACTCTCTACTCTGACTCCAAAAAATATTTTACTATGAAACAAAAGAACAGTTTGCAGCAAATAGATGAAATAAAAAATAAATAAAAATGTGATGTTTTGCAAAATAAAACAAACAGTTTGATTTTAAACAATTTTTAGAAAGTAAGAAATCTGTCTCATTCATTAAAAACAATATAAAATCCAAAAGATATAAATAATTTATTTTTATTTTTTTTTCGGTTTTCACCACCAATTGAATCTGGTTCGGGGGTCAGTTCTGGCATCAAGTGGTTTCAGCCCCCTCCCGATCGCAATTGCGGGGGATCGAACCGTGGTCCTCCCTACCAAGTTCAGCGCCAATCACCACTGAACCAACTAACGATTGGTTATAAATAATTTATTTTGTTCATATGCATATTACAAATATGAGAAAGATGCAACTTTTTTATTGTTTTTATTTTGTTCATATGAAATTCTTGAGAGATTGTCTTATTTTTCATTATTACTGATTTTTAGAAATTCTTCATCTTCATAAAAAAAAAAGAATAAAATAAATAAATCGATTTAAAAAATACCAATAGATCTGAAAAATTAACATCCATAAGAAGAAAAATGAAGTTTCTAAATCAAAACTGGTTATTGTTGTTGCAATGAGCGAGGAGGAGGAAAAAATTAAATTTATGGTCTCACTACTCAGAGTAAACTGATTTTAAGGGGCCGTACACACTACTCAGAAGTGGTTGAAAAAGTTAAAGGGTGCAGATAAAGAAAGAGAAAGAGGGTGAGGGAAGTGCACGTGAATGAAAAGATGTATCGAGACAGTGAATATTGTGGATCTCAAGGAATACAAAGTAGTCAAATATTCTTTTAATTAAAAATCCAATGAAATGAAAATTTGGTCAAAAAATGAAATAGGAAAATATTGCTAAAAAAAGGGGAAATAGGAAAATATTAGAAATAATAATAATATATCTAAAACACAAACAAATTTATTTCAAATTCGTTTTTTTAAATAAAAAATTAACAGAATTAAAAAAATACAGTTAACTGTTATTCTAACTTTGCTAATTACCAAAAAAAATTAAACATCTAAAGCAAATAACTATTAATCTTTCTCTAATCTGACTCAAATCACAAACTTAATATATCAAAAAGTACTCCTTTCATTTATTTATGAACATAAAACAAATTCCTCTCATCAAAGAAGTTGTAGACGATCAGATCATGTGGATGTACGCTTCAGATGGCAACTACACCGTTAAGACAGGGTATAAAGCCATCTCCCAATGGAATGATTCTAGACAGGATGGGCCCTCTAACAGGGACATTTTTAGCAAAGTATTGAACAAAGTTTGGAGCTTAAATACTATTCCTATTAACAAATCCCACGCCAGGAACAACAACGATAGAAGATCAAGTAATCACATAATAACTCAGAAGTGGAATCGACCCATCCCGAACATTATAAAGGCTAATAGTGATGCTAACCTGTCCGATGAAGGTCGTTGGGGCCTTAGCCGCAGATTGTTGTTTCACGCAGGTGGAGTTTGAAAGTGATTGTTTGATTTTGATTCAAGCCGTAACGACCGACTCTGCTGCTACTCTGTGCAACTATTTTGGCAATATTATCCAAGGAATTAAGGCTCTCAAAGGAAAGTTTAGGAGTTGTAAATTTAGTCACACGGGTCGGGCTGGCAATAGGGTGGCTCATGCCTTAGCCCAAGATGCTTTAGTTGAATCCAATAAGATTTGGTTGGAGGAAGCTCCTCCCCACATTGTAAACATATCTGTAATGGATTTAATTCATTAATAAATATTTGCCTAGTTTCAAAAAATAAATAAATAAATAAATACATACATTTGTAAAACAAAATAAAAAATAGATCCAAACCGATTTTTTATTTCAGATCTCTTTGATATTTGTTGTTGTTGTCGTCGCATGTACACGAGAAAGTGGAGATGACGAAAAGTGAGCCCCAGAACGTGTGGTTGCCGACGAAACTGATCCGATGAGAAGGTGGAGGAAACACAGTAATAAGGTTTATGGTTTACAGAGAAACAATTGAATCCTCTTTATTAGAGAAAAATAGAGGATGAAGAATATGTCATGTTTTCTTTGTGTGTTTTGTAGAGGAGAAGGAGGAGAGTTTTTTTATGATGATTTTGCAAAAGCATACTAGGGGTGGCCGTGAATGTTGTTACAGCGGCGGCTAGGGTTTTTTGTGAGAGGGTATCTTAAATTTTCTTTCTTTGATGAAGAGAGAGAGAGAGAAATAAACTAGCAAATGAAAAAGAAAGAAAAAATAGTGATAAGGTAAGTTGGTGGTTCCCTTTCCCGTAAGACAAAAGGGCAAACAATATGTGGATTTCAAATAAAATTAAATCCAGCCTATATGGATTTAAAATCAACATTCAATTACATTAATTACATACAAGTACTATATTAAATTAATTCAATTATGTTTTTTTTTTTTACCAAAATTCAATTTTTTATGAAATTAATTAAATTACATTAGTTGATAGAGAGACAAACTATATCATATCATAAGAAAATAAATTAACGGGGAGATTATAATTTGTATCGCTGATAAAAATTTTAAAATTACTTTGATAAATTAATGTTGGTAAAAAATTAACGTGGTGATAACAATTTTTATTGCTGATAAAAAATTAATGGGGAGATGAATATTTTATCGCTAATAAAATTTTAAAATTGTTTTTACAAGATATTACTGATAAAAAATTCACGGGGATATGACAATCTGTATCGTAGATAAAACTTTAAAAATCCATATTACAAGTGAAAAAATTAACAATCATATACGGAACAAATTATGCTATTTATTCATTGAATTCAAAATAATTATTATATATAGTAATATATGTTACCCTTTTTCAAATTGCTACAAGTTCTAATTATTTTTACTCAAAAAAAGGTTCTTGACCAAAAAAATAAATGATTATCATACACGGGACAAATTTCAAGTGATAAATAGAAGTAAATAATGGCCATATAATACATGTGACAAACTACGACAATTTCAAAATAATGGATCATATATATTTTTAAATAATAAATAACTTTTTTTATTGATTCATAGAATCTATAACAATTTTAAAATAATGGCCATATTTATTAAATAAATCATACATGAAACAAATTACGTTGTTGATTCATAAAACTACTAACAAGTTCAAAACAACTTTGATATATATTAAATAAGTTATACATGAGACAAATGATTTGAAGATCAGTGGGGGATAGATACATAAAGTAATCTTCTTGAAGATTAGTGGGGGATTCATCAATTTTGGGACAACTTTCATATAAAAATAATTTTCTTGAAGATTAGTGGGGGATACAACTTTCGGACATATAGATGACAACAATTTTTATTCCATAAGGCTAATGATTTGAAACCATATGATATTATAATGTTTGTTTTAGACGAACCTCCTAATTTTGTTCATGTTTCAATTGTAGACAAATATAAATAGAAAAATTGGATAAACATTATTTATTAGTAGTATAGTATAAAATTAATTTACAAACAAATTTGCGAAAAAAATTTAATTTATAAACAAGAATATAAATTTTTTTAAAAAGAATAAATATTTATCTTTGATAAATATAGAATTGTTATTGTTGACTGATACATACATAAAATATATAAAAATATATTTGTTAAAATGACTATCATATACGGGACAAGTTATATGATATTGATTCATATAATTCATAACAATTTCAAAATAATTATTATATATAGTAAATAAATCATACATAAGATAAATATAAGACAATTATTGTTGACTGATACATGCATATAAAAATATGAAAAAATATTTATTAAAAGATAGAGAGGGATTAAATGATGAAGATGACGGAGTTAAGGACATGGAAGAGCAGAGCCAAAGTCTCACGGCGGCTAGGGTTTGAGCAAGTAGAAGAGAGAAAAAAAAATGAAAAATAGTGGTTTACGTATTCCACCACAAAAGAAGCCTAATTTGTTGTTGTCTTTTCCTATTTGTGTGCGACATCACTTTTGGACTTGAAACAACAATTAAACTCAGATAATTTTTATTTTTTAAATGAAAAATTAAAAAAGAAGTAGCACCATTAAATTGTGGATTTAGTAGAAAAGTGAATTTAGTAAAAAAAAATAAGAAGAGGAGTGGCTGGTGAAAGGAAGAGGGAGTAAAAATTTAGGGTTTGGAATAATAATAATAATAATAATAATAATAATAATAATAATAATAATAATCTTAATATAATAAAACGAGAGTAACTAGAGGCACTCTAAACCCTAACCCTAATATGAATGGTCTAGATTTTGACACTTGGAAAAAAAAATATCAACGGCTATGATAAAAACTTAAATAATCAATTTTTAAACCAATATTATGTTGCCACATCAATTAATAAATGTGACACGTCATGTGTTTAAAAAAAAATTGAGATCTGTCAAAAAAGAGAAAATGGATAAACATTAATAAAACAAAAATAACTAATAATCAGTTACGAAAATTATGTATAGATGCAAAATTCTTTATTCATCACCACATTTATCACACACAATATTCAATTACTCTTTTCCCGTTGCTACAGGCCCTAAATTCCTCCGTCTTTTTTTCTACCTTTCTACCTATACCAACGGTTTTAACCGTCACGATGCTTCTTTCACTGTTATTTCCAACGGATTCACACTTCTTAAGGATTTTAATGCTTCATTAAACGCTGATGTTGAAGGTGTTGATACTTTGTTGAAAGAATATGTTATTAACGTTGGTGAGGATCAAATTCTTGATTTGAGTTTCATTTCAAGTAATGGAAATTCTAATAACTATGCTTTCATCAATGGAACTGAAGTGTTATCCATGCTTAATGATCTCTATTACACACCACCCGAAGATAATGGTTTTTAAACTTTTATTTTAACTAATTTTTATTTTATTTTTGTCTTTTTATGTTTATGCATCTTATCTACACAATTCTATTTTTCTTTTTCTTTTTTGACAGAAACTTTCTGTTTCTCATTTAAGTTATTTTATTTTTTGTTTTTTTTGGTAACATAGCTTAATGGATTTTTTTTACTTTATATATACTAGCCGCCCGTGCCCGTTTGTATGATCGATATTTTTTTTTGTTATGATCGATATTCTCTATTGTGCAAATATAAATAACTACTTAATCTCCTTTTTTATTGGAGTTAGTTAATTGATAACTACTTAACCTCATCTTTTGTTGTGGCTACTTATAAAGAAGAAAAAATATATATATATTTTTTACTATACAAAATACTGAAAACCTACTTTTATGTGGAAGTTGTGCTTAGTTTTTTTTTGTAGTTTTTTTTAAGGGTAAAATAGGAATATTGAAAAAGTCATCCCAAAAATTTGTATCTCCTTTATATTTTTAATCATGGTTTGATTTTTTAATTTTGTTTTTTGAAATTAAAATCATATTAACATTCTATATAAGTACTTTTTAATTTATATAAATACTTTTTAGTGTACATATCCAAACACAAAAGGCTTATTGAGTATAAGAGCTTATGATGTAAGGTCTCATACTATAAGCTCTAATGTTATAAGCACCTGTATAAGTTATTTATCCAAACGGGCCCTAAATGTTTATTACTATAAATAATCACACATTATCAACATTTCTATTATATAATTGAATTGAATGATTGAACCCGTGCGAGCACGGGTAAAAAGTCTAGTAATAATAATAATAATAAAGATTTGAGTTAAGCTAACCAATCGTAAAACTAATCAATGTGTTGATGCATTAGCAAATCTCAGTTGCTCTTTGAACGCAGAGATGTGTGTTTTTAAGTCGTGTCCGACTCAGTTTAGTCATTTGTTACATGCAGATAATGAGACTTCACTCTAATTAGTCTTTTTCAAAAATTAAATCATAAAATAAATATACTAATAATTTATTTTGGCTACAAAAAATAATGAGACTTAACATTTACTAATTTTTTATGGCAAAACAAAAATTAAATAAGAAAACATATGCTACTAATTTAAATACGGGAAATATTTAACTATAATGTAATATTAAATAAGTGATAAAAATTTCAAACTATGGGAAACATTTAACTATAATTGGTTTTTTTATTGACAAAAGTTAGTTGTTATTGCATACTATTAAGACGGAGAAAATGTTAGTGGGTTTAGTAAAAAAAAACTTTAAATGTATTTTTTATTCTAAAATTTCATATAATTCATAACAATTTTAAAATAATTATTATATATAGTAACTAAATCATATATGTAAACAAAGGTGGAAATTTATTCTTGCAATTTTTCTCCATAGATTTTCTTACTAAATAACATTTTCCAAGATAAATGAGCATTGCTATTTAGTAAGAATTATTTTAGAGAAAAAATGCAAGAATAACACATGGCATTATCTTATAGGATGATGCAATTTTGATCTTTTAGTGGAAATCATGGGGGGTAGTTGATGTAAACAAAGGTGGAGATTTATTCTTGCAATTCTTTTCCATAGATTTTCTTACTAAATTGCATTTTCCAAGATAAATATATGACAATTATTTTTGACCGATACATATATAAATAAAATGGAAAAATATTTGATAAAATAACTATCATATACGGAACAAGTTATGCTATTGATTCATATAATTCATAATAATTTAAAAATAATTATTATATATAGTAAATAAATCATACATAAGATAAATATATTGTTGACTGATATACATACATAAAAAAATTTGGAAAAAAATTTGTTAAAAACTATCATATACGGGGACAAGTTATGCTATTGATCCATAGTATTCATAACAATTTCAAAGTAATTGTTATATATATTAAATAAATCATATAAAAGATTAATTATATTATTGACTCATAGTACTGATTTAATAAATTCAATTATTTTTTTTAAAAATTTATTAGTAAAGTGTAACTTCTAAAAATATAAGTGTAACGCGAGGATAATAGTAACTTAAACAAATTGTAACTATAACAATAATGATAACTTAAACAAATTATAACTATAATGAAAATAGTAACTTAAACAAATTGTAATTGAAATAAAAATACCCGTAATCGCACGGGTCTATCGCTAGTAGCTTTTAAAAATTCAATTTCCACTGGTTTAAATTTATAAAACAGCATAAGATCTAATTTATATTGCATAAGCTCTAAAATAAGCTAGGTCAAACGGGTCCATATTATGACCCAGCAAAACAAAGAAACGCACCAAAATTGGTTGATTAGACAACACAACAGAACCCTATTTTTTTCAATCACTAATATTTGTTTCAAACAAGCAGGAATCTATTAACTAGAATCGAAACACAAAGCATTCATCAACAGGAAACAGGGAAGAACAGTAGAACGCATAATCACAACAATAAAATCAGGTGGACTAAACCTAGAACCGGGTTTCATTAAATTAACTGCAATGCTAACCTGCAACGAGATTGAATCTGGGGGTTTGGGGTTGGGCGTTGCCTGCCTACAGAGACGATGAAGGGAAAATTCTCGTTTCAATGATAGTCATCGATTGTTGCTTCCGATCCGTTGTTATTGAGAATACAGTAGTAGCTAATATAGCGATTGTGCGACCCTAATCAAATTAGTGACCGGCGATGATGAAATTAAATGAGATACCCCATTGAATAATTAAGTATTTTTTTATTTATTTTTGCTACTCACACCCCAAAAACTTCTAGTTATACCCAAATTTTATAAAAATTTCATCATAATACCAAAATTGCCCTTCTTTATATAAATGTTTAAAAACAATTTTCATCTTTCATTATAGTTTCAATGTTTCTGTTTCACTGTTCTGTCTCATAAACACCATCAATCCCCATTAATGCTTTTTTTTAACCTTCAATTGTTTCTCATTAATTCAAATTCAAGATTTGGATTTGAATATATT
Source organism: Trifolium repens (assembly GCA_030408175.1). NCBI lineage: Eukaryota > Viridiplantae > Streptophyta > Magnoliopsida > Fabales > Fabaceae > Trifolium > Trifolium repens. The sequence continues at coordinate 14,048,862 of CP125850.1, forward strand.
TTATCAAGACTTTATTGCATATGTTATAATTTATACTCATTCAATTCTATGTCAGTCTCTGTTTATGTTTTCTTGCAATCGCATAGTTCAAAATGCCTAATGTAAATTGAGTTTACACTTACATCGAAGGTCCTATGTAAATTGAGTTTACAATTACATAGAAGGTTTACGTTAATTGTAAAGTTTACGTACACTTGAATAAACTCTCATGTAAACTGAATTTACACTTACATTAAGCGGTTTTCGGGTTCACGTTAATTGTTAGTTTACGTACCCATTAAAAGTTTATGTAAACTGAGTTTACATATGTCTATATAAATTATGTAAACTAAGTTTACATATGTAAGACCCAAGATTTCATTGTATAGTTGGTTTAAGGAATATTAGGGTTTCGATGTGTTCGTGTGACGAAACATCGTGTAATTATTAGCTTTTGCTGTAATTGAGCCTGTTTAGTGCTCGTGCACTGTATTTGTACAGACTTTGGTTCTGTGATCCTGTTGCTTGAATAAGAAGTTATATGTGGTTTTAGAATAATAAGTTTTGGATTATTCTTGTTTTTGGAAAAACGAGTAGGATTTTACCCGTCGTTGTAAAATCTTATTGCGTCTGTTTTGAGTGAGGTTTCGGATGGAAGTTTGATATATCTGCGCGGGTTATGATATATTCTGAGATTAATTTTCTGAGGTATGGAAGAAAATTACCGTCGCGGAAAAAGATTCGGCGATAAGTTTTGGAAATGTGAAACGTTAGACGTTCTTTCCGTAGGTTTTCTGTTTTGGTGAGTTTCGTTCGTCGCGGCGCGCGAGAGCTGATCGTGTGAGCGTTTCTAGGAGGTGTTGAGTTTTATCTCAAGTGGATTTGGTTTGGTTTGATCCAATGGCTAGGGTTTTGTCTTGGCATTTTGTTTTTGATCCAATGGACATGAGGTAGCAAGAGGCTATGTAATAGTAAGGAGGTTTAGTGGCTTGGTCACTTAGAAAAACATCACCAAATCATCTCATTCTTTCTCTCTTCCACGTGAAACTCCATTTCATTTTCCAACCTTCACAAATTTTCATTTCTTCACCATTTCAAGCTTTGGAGCTTTGAGGAAAGTTGTAGAGAATCACTTTCTAAAGGTAACCCTCTCTTCTCATCTCCTAGGTTGGTAGATTTTTGGAGTTTTGATGTTTTTGGGTTTATGTTCTTAAGAGGGTTTGGTGAGAAAGGTTGTTCTTGCTAGTTTTTGTTTCATGAAAGTTGTTCATGAGAGCTTAGGAAGCATGCTAGGCTTTGTTGTTTTTGGTTTTCCATGAGTTGGTGAGAATCTCATGAGAAAAGTTAGGGTTTTGAAAGTTTAGAGTATTGATCAATAACATGAGGTTATGTTGTAAGGTTTTGAAAAGAAAAGTTGTCTTTGAACCTTTGGGCGAAAGGGAAATGCGTTGTATGGTTTTGTTTTAGAAAATCCGATGAAAAATATTTTGAGGTTTATGAAAATATTTTCTAAGAGTTTTTGGGTAGTATTTTGGGGTCAAAATGGTTTAAAACTATTGTGACATGTGGTGTCGCTTTTTACTTTGAAAACATGTTTGAAAATGATTACCGGACGGTTAAGGCCCGTAATAAAACTTGTGCTTGGATTTGGTTTTGATTTTGGGAATGAAAATCAAATAACTTGCACTCGAAGCAACCAACATGCTTTCGGAAATGTGTTGCTTGCTTATGGAAATGGTTTGTTTTTATGCCTTGAAAAGATGTTGGGAACTAATAGAATCAAACTAGGATTGGGGTGGAAAAAGGTGGTGTGAGTTGCTGTCTTGTGCTGTCATGACAGGTGCAACTCGCTGAGCGAGTGGTTACTCGCCAGGGCGAGTGTCACAGGTCCTGACAACACGCCAGGGCGAGCTCCAGAGCGAGTAAGACCAGTACTCTCTGCCTTCACTCGCCACCAACTCGCCAGGGCGAGCTCTGAGAGTTGAAATTTTGGATTCTGATTTCCAAACTTGGTTTTTAACTTTCTAATCCCTTTTTATTAATTTATGGAAGTGGTTGGGATTGGAAACGAGTTTTTCGGGTACTCGGAAAGTACGTAACTTATAACGCAAGAAAATAGCCATTTTGCATTTCAAATTATTTAAGACTTTTGGCAATTGTTTTGGGTCCTAAAAATAGTACAAATAACTCATGGGGGTTGATCAATACGGTAGTTTTTGGTAGAGAATCCGAAAGAGGGATTTTTACCTTAGAGAACCTTTGGTTTTGGGGTTTTAGAGTCCAAATCATTAAGGATTGGTTGGTTATGGTTTTGATTGTATACTTTGCTTGTTTTAGGAAGCAAGTAAGTGTTGTGCGATCGTGTGATAGTTGAATGCTTGACGAGGTAAGGGCTCCACTTTATTTCCGTCTTTCGAAATGGTTACGACATGCTTGAAATTGCTGTTTATGCATTTGCTGTGTGCTTGGCATGTTTGTATTTATGTATTCTCGTTGATGAGAACGTGGTGATATATATGTGTGCAATTTACATATGATTGAGAAAATGTATGTATGTTGTGATGCTTTGTACATAGGCTTTAGGCTATGTGAATGTTTGCATGAGCCTATATGAATGCGTGCGTCTGATGGGACTACGCGAGGATTTTGTCTTGTGTGACTATCCTGTATATGCCGAAGAGAATATATGCCATGCATTTCATAGTTGCGTGCCTAGGTGTATGTCTGTGTGACTTTGCCTACGTACCGGGCGTTTGACTGTGTGGCTTCGCCATATCCCTCTGGATTTATATTGAGTTGGTGTATGTCTGTGTGACTTCGCCTGGTGTTTGTCTGTGTGACTTCACCTGCCTTGTGTGGCATTATTAGTGCGGGTACGTATATTTCTGTGTGGCTTTGCCTACCCCACGACTCTCCGAGGAGAGGTTAATTTCCGGAAAATCATGCATGTGGTAGCTTGGATAGTACCACACTCATTGTAGAAGTCTGCATTAGGCTTGGTGTGCATTTATTTATATAAGCCCGTTGGTGGGAATGGCTATATGTTTAAAGAGTTTTCTCTTGTGTATGTGGAAATTTGTTATGTGTACATCTTTCGCACCGGTTATATATATATATACTTGTATTTTTGTGGTGACCCTTTCTTTCATTTGCGGGCTCATCCCACCCAGATGATGGGTTAGGTCGTGGTGACGACGGTGGCTGTTCCAGGCCCCAGTGAGCGGTTGGAGCTGTAGCCTAGGATAGCTAGACTATGCGCCGGTGTGTTTTGTGCACCGTGCTTTTTGGTTAGCATAGGATTTCTAACTTGTTTTGGTACTTGGACTTGGATTGTAATTATTCAGGAAATACACTTTGCTTGTCGAAGCACCTCTTAGTAATGAGTTCTTTGTATATTTGAATGCCGGTTCATTTAAAATATTTTATGCGCACTCTGAGTGTTAGTTGAAAAAGAAAAAAAAAATAATGCCCTTTTTGGCTTACGAAAAACGGGGTGTTACATTTTGGTATCAGAGCACGGCTTTAAATCTTCAAAGGGAAAGTGTATACTTGAGTCGTTAGTCCAGAGTCGGTTAGAACATAGCTAGAGTAGTGTCAGTTCTAGTGGTTGTTCGGTGTCGGGTTATGTGTTAGTAACCGTTGTATGAGATTTCTGTTGAGACTCAGAAATGTTTGGATAAGGAATCTAATCAGAATTGGTATTGTGCAGAATAGAATGCCTCCAAGAAGGGCACCTACAGCACCTATGACGGATAATGTTGATATAAACCAGATGGCTTATGCCATGCATACGATGGCAGCGGCTGTGACTGCCCAGAGCCATGCTAAGGCGCAAAGGGATCTGGAAAAGCGCGAAAGGGAAATACTTGCGGCTGGATCTAGACTTCTTTCGAATTTCAACCACCAAACTCCTCCTAAGTTTAATGGGGAGGGAGGTCCGGAAACTGCTGATTTGTGGCTCCAATCTGTGGAGAGGATATTCGGGGCAATTCATTGTCCAGAAGGGGAGAAGGTGGTCTTAGCTACCTATCAATTACTCGGGGGTTCTGAGTATTGGTGGAGGAACACCCGACTGATCATGGAGAATGTTCATGAAGAGTTAAGTTGGGAGAACTTCAAAAGGAGGTTCTTGGCCAAATACTTCCCTGAGACAGCTAGGGAAAGGTATGGTGAAGAGTTCCTGAGGCTGAGGCAAGCGGGCATGAATGTTGAGGCATATGCCAAGAAGTTCGAATCACTATCCTGTTTCTTCCGCTTCTTTAGGGATGGGATAGATAAAGTTTATATGTGCCGTAGATTCCAAGATGGGCTGAGGTACGAGCTGCAAGATGCGGTTGTGCCGTTGGGTATTCGACAATTTCAGGTATTGGTTGAAAAGTGCCAAGAGGTCGAAGACATGAAGAATAAGCGGGTGAACCGCCAAGGGAATTCTAATGCCGGAGGACCAAGTCGTACCAATGATCGCGGTTCGACTCAGAATAGTGGGAGGCAAGGGAGTAAGCCTTATAACCGTCCTCAACACAGTAAAGGACCGGGCAGATCGGTGAATCAGGGAACCCGGGGAAAATCAGAGGGTAGTAAGGGGACTTGCTACAACTGTGGAGAAGCGGGGCATTTTTCTAATGAGTGCACGCAACCGAAGGTGGGAAACACCTGCTACAATTGCAAGAAGCCGGGACACTTTGCTAGAGATTGCAGAGCCCCGAAGACTGGGCCGTCGGCAAATGTGGCACAAGGTTCACAGGGTGCCAGACCTGCGGCAAAGGCACGTGCTTACTGTATGGGCACTGAACTGAGTGGGCAGGCTAGCAATGCCATCCACGAGAGCTGTCACATCGCAGGTAATTCTTTAACTGCTTTGATTGACACGGGGGCAACCCACTCATTCATATCTTTGGCATGTGCAAATCGTTTGAGTTTGAATGTTTCTGTGCTTCCGTTTGATTTGAATGTTTTGACTCCTGCTAAGGATTTGGTAGTGAATACTGCATGTTTGCATTGTTTGGTAGTAATCCAGAATAGGGATTTTCTGGTCAATTTGGTTTGTCTACCGCTTTTATCTCTCGAGATCATCCTCGGGATGGATTGGTTGTCTTATCATTATGTGATTCTAGACTGTGCTCGGAAATTGGTTTTCTTTCCCGAGCCAGGTGTGCGAAGGTACTTGTCTGCAAATCGGCTTTCTGTGGTTATGTGTAATGGAGAACCGGAGATAGTTTCACTTGCTAGCTTAGGAGTGACGTCGGAGATTCGAATTGAGGAAATTCGTGTAGTTCAGGATTTCCAAGATATGTTTCCATCGGAGATTCCAGCTTTTCCTCCGTGTAGAGAGGTGGAATTCTTTATTGATTTACAACCGGGTACGGGTCCGATTTCAGAATCAGCTTATCGGATGGCTCCAGCTGAGTTGGTAGAGTTGAAAAGTCAAATTGAGGACTTGTTAGAGAAGGGTTTCATAAGGCCTAGTGTGTCGCCTTGGGGAGCACCGGTCTTATTGGTTAAGAAGAAGGATGGTAAATCTCGTTTGTGTGTGGATTATCGGAAGCTTAATAAGGTGACTATCAAGAACCGATATCCATTGCCACGAATCGATGATTTGATGGATCAGTTGAGGGGAGCCTCAGTGTTTTCAAAGATCGACTTGAAATCTGGTTATCACCAGATAAGGGTTCGAGATGAGGATATTCAGAAAACGGCGTTTAGGACGCGTTATGGGCATTATGAGTTTCTAGTGATGCCGTTCGGAGTGACGAATGCACCTGCTATCTTTATGGCGTACATGAATCGGATATTCAACTCATTTTTGGACAAGTTTGTGGTGGTGTTCATTGATGACATTTTGGTGTATTCGAAGAGTGAAGAGGAACATGGAGATCATCTTCGCTTGGTATTGCAAGTTTTGCGGGAAAGTAAGTTGTATGCAAACCCGTCAAAGTGTGACTTTTGGTTGGAAGAGGTGAATTTCCTTGGCCATGTTATATCAAAAGAGGGAATAGCCGTGGATCCAGCCAAGATTGATACGGTACTTTCATGGAAGCAGCCTCAAACCGTGACTGATGTGAGGAGTTTTGTGGGTTTGGCCGGTTATTACCGAAGGTTCATTGAAGGTTTTGCTAAGATTGTGGCACCGATGACACAACTTACGAGAAAAGATCAACCGTTTGCGTGGACAGAGAAGTGTGAGTTGAGTTTTCAGTTGTTGAAGGAGCGTTTGACGACTTCACCAGTTTTGATGTTACCACAGTCGGAGGAACCGTATGAGGTTTATTGTGATGCTTCTCATCAAGGGTTGGGTTGTGTGTTGATGCAACACAAGAGGGCAGTGGCTTATGCGTCAAGGCAACTGAAAGTGCATGAAAAGAATTATCCTACGCACGATCTAGAGCTTGCGGCTGTTGTTTTCGCATTGAAGATTTGGAGACATCATCTTTATGGTTGCACTTTTGTCGTGTTTAGTGACCATAAAAGTCTTAAGTATCCGTTCGATCAGAAAGAGCTTAATATGAGGCAACGGAGGTGGATGGAAACTTTGAAAGACTTCGACTTTACGTTGGAATACCATCCGGGAAAGGCTAATGTGGTAGCCGATGCTTTGAGTAGGAAGAGTGTGTCGGTTTGTTCGGCGCAAATGGCTAGTCAACAGGAGTTGTTGAGAGAGTTTCGTGACTTGCACCTAGAGGTAGAGTTTGCTTTAGGGAATATGAGACTGGGTATGATTACCATCTCAAACGGTTTGTTGGAGGATATTGCTAATTGTCAAGATGACAAGTTTCTCATGGAGAAAAGAGCTTTGATTGTTCGAGGAACCAACCGAGATTTCAAGGTGGGATCAGACAACATCTTGAGGTGTCAAGGTAGGGTGTGTGTGCCCGATGTTATGGACTTGAGAGACATCATTCTAGGGGAGGCACACAAGAGTAAACTTAGTATACATCCCGGGGCAACAAAGATGTACCAAGACCTGAGGCATGATTTCTGGTGGCCGGGTATGAAAAAGGATGTGGCTGAGTATGTGGCGTCGTGTCTGACTTGTCAGAAGGCGAAGATTGAACATCAGAGACCGGCAGGGATGCTGCAGTCATTAGATATCCCCGAGTGGAAGTGGGATAGCATTTCTATGGATTTCATCACTGGTTTACCTAAGACCAGGAGGAAGCATGATTCCATTTGGGTGATAGTGGATCGTTTGACGAAGTCCACTCATTTTCTACCGGTAAGGATTACGGATACAGCAGCAAAGTTGACCGATGTTTACATTGCTGAGATTGTGAGGTTACATGGGATTCCGTCAAGTATAGTGTCAGATCGAGACCCAAAGTTTACTTCACACTTTTGGAGGACTTTACATGAGGCGTTGGGGACGAAACTGAGATTGAGTTCCGCCTACCACCCTCAGACAGATGGACAGACCGAGAGAACAAATCAATCTTTAGAAGATTTGTTGAGAGCATGTGTGTTGGATAACCGTGGAAGTTGGGATGATGTATTACCTTTGATAGAATTCACATACAACAACAGTTTTCACGCGAGTATTGGAATGACACCATACGAGGCTTTGTATGGGAGGAGATGTCAGACTCCTTTGTGTTGGTACCAAGATGGGGAAAGTATGATAGTAGGACCGGAAATGGTACAACAGACGACGGACAAGGTCCGAAAGATAAGGGCAATGATGAAGGTTGCTCAAGATCGACAAAAGAGTTATGCGGATAGGCGTCGGAGGCCTTTAGAGTTTGAGGAGGGGGATCACGTATTTCTCCGTGTTACTCCAACAACGGGTGTTGGAAGGGCTTTGAAAGCGAAAAAGTTGACTCCAAGGTTTATAGGGCCGTATCAGATTTTGGAACGGATTGGGAAGGTAGCATACCGGATCGCGTTGCCACCGGTACTGTCTTTGATTCATGATGTGTTCCATGTGTCGCAATTGCGGAAGTATACACCGGATCCATCACATGTGATCACACCAGATGATATCCAGTTGAGGGATAACTTGTCATTCGAGGTTCCGCCGATCAAGATTGCGGATAAGAAGATGAAGCGTTTGAGGACGAAAGAGATACCTTTGGTAAAGGTGATATGGAACGAAGCTACAGGAGATACCACCTGGGAGCTCGAGAGTAAGATGAAAGAATTATACCCCAGTTTGTTTGACGACGTCTAAGTTTCGAGGACGAAACTTCTTTTAGGGGGGTAGTATTGTAAGACCCAAGATTTCATTGTATAGTTGGTTTAAGGAATATTAGGGTTTCGATGTGTTCGTGTGACGAAACATCGTGTAATTATTAGCTTTTGCTGTAATTGAGCCTGTTTAGTGCTCGTGCACTGTATTTGTACAGACTTTGGTTCTGTGATCCTGTTGCTTGAATAAGAAGTTATATGTGGTTTTAGAATAATAAGTTTTGGATTATTCTTGTTTTTGGAAAAACGAGTAGGATTTTACCCGTCGTTGTAAAATCTTATTGCGTCTGTTTTGAGTGAGGTTTCGGATGGAAGTTTGATATATCTGCGCGGGTTAGGATATATTCTGAGATTAATTTTCTGAGGTATGGAAGAAAATTACCGTCGCGGAAAAAGATTCGGCGATAAGTTTTGGAAATGTGAAACGTTAGACGTTCTTTCCGTAGGTTTTCTGTTTTGGTGAGTTTCGTTCGTCGCGGCGCGCGAGAGCTGATCGTGTGAGCGTTTCTAGGAGGTGTTGAGTTTTATCTCAAGTGGATTTGGTTTGGTTTGATCCAATGGCTAGGGTTTTGTCTTGGCATTTTGTTTTTGATCCAATGGACATGAGGTAGCAAGAGGCTATGTAATAGTAAGGAGGTTTAGTGGCTTGGTCACTTAGAAAAACATCACCAAATCATCTCATTCTTTCTCTCTTCCACGTGAAACTCCATTTCATTTTCCAACCTTCACAAATTTTCATTTCTTCACCATTTCAAGCTTTGGAGCTTTGAGGAAAGTTGTAGAGAATCACTTTCTAAAGGTAACCCTCTCTTCTCATCTCCTAGGTTGGTAGATTTTTGGAGTTTTGATGTTTTTGGGTTTATGTTCTTAAGAGGGTTTGGTGAGAAAGGTTGTTCTTGCTAGTTTTTGTTTCATGAAAGTTGTTCATGAGAGCTTAGGAAGCATGCTAGGCTTTGTTGTTTTTGGTTTTCCATGAGTTGGTGAGAATCTCATGAGAAAAGTTAGGGTTTTGAAAGTTTAGAGTATTGATCAATAACATGAGGTTATGTTGTAAGGTTTTGAAAAGAAAAGTTGTCTTTGAACCTTTGGGCGAAAGGGAAATGCGTTGTATGGTTTTGTTTTAGAAAATCCGATGAAAAATATTTTGAGGTTTATGAAAATATTTTCTAAGAGTTTTTGGGTAGTATTTTGGGGTCAAAATGGTTTAAAACTATTGTGACATGTGGTGTCGCTTTTTACTTTGAAAACATGTTTGAAAATGATTACCGGACGGTTAAGGCCCGTAATAAAACTTGTGCTTGGATTTGGTTTTGATTTTGGGAATGAAAATCAAATAACTTGCACTCGAAGCAACCAACATGCTTTCGGAAATGTGTTGCTTGCTTATGGAAATGGTTTGTTTTTATGCCTTGAAAAGATGTTGGGAACTAATAGAATCAAACTAGGATTGGGGTGGAAAAAGGTGGTGTGAGTTGCTGTCTTGTGCTGTCATGACAGGTGCAACTCGCTGAGCGAGTGGTTACTCGCCAGGGCGAGTGTCACAGGTCCTGACAACACGCCAGGGCGAGCTCCAGAGCGAGTAAGACCAGTACTCTCTGCCTTCACTCGCCACCAACTCGCCAGGGCGAGCTCTGAGAGTTGAAATTTTGGATTCTGATTTCCAAACTTGGTTTTTAACTTTCTAATCCCTTTTTATTAATTTATGGAAGTGGTTGGGATTGGAAACGAGTTTTTCGGGTACTCGGAAAGTACGTAACTTATAACGCAAGAAAATAGCCATTTTGCATTTCAAATTATTTAAGACTTTTGGCAATTGTTTTGGGTCCTAAAAATAGTACAAATAACTCATGGGGGTTGATCAATACGGTAGTTTTTGGTAGAGAATCCGAAAGAGGGATTTTTACCTTAGAGAACCTTTGGTTTTGGGGTTTTAGAGTCCAAATCATTAAGGATTGGTTGGTTATGGTTTTGATTGTATACTTTGCTTGTTTTAGGAAGCAAGTAAGTGTTGTGCGATCGTGTGATAGTTGAATGCTTGACGAGGTAAGGGCTCCACTTTATTTCCGTCTTTCGAAATGGTTACGACATGCTTGAAATTGCTGTTTATGCATTTGCTGTGTGCTTGGCATGTTTGTATTTATGTATTCTCGTTGATGAGAACGTGGTGATATATATGTGTGCAATTTACATATGATTGAGAAAATGTATGTATGTTGTGATGCTTTGTACATAGGCTTTAGGCTATGTGAATGTTTGCATGAGCATATATGAATGCGTGCGTCTGATGGGACTACGCGAGGATTTTGTCTTGTGTGACTATCCTGTATATGCCGAAGAGAATATATGCCATGCATTTCATAGTTGCGTGCCTAGGTGTATGTCTGTGTGACTTTGCCTACGTACCGGGCGTTTGACTGTGTGGCTTCGCCAAATCCCTCTGGATTTATATTGAGTTGGTGTATGTCTGTGTGACTTCACCTGGTGTTTGTCTGTGTGACTTCACCTGCCTTGTGTGGCATTATTAGTGCGGGTACGTATATTTCTGTGTGGCTTTGCCTACCCCACGACTCTCCGAGGAGAGGTTAATTTCCGGAAAATCATGCATGTGGTAGCTTGGATAGTACCACACTCATTGTAGAAGTCTGCATTAGGCTTGGTGTGCATTTATTTATATAAGCCCGTTGGTGGGAATGGCTATATGTTTAAAGAGCTTTCTCTTGTGTATGTGGAAATTTGTTATGTGTACATCTTTCGCACCGGTTATATATATATATACTTGTATTTTTGTGGTGACCCTTTCTTTCATTTGCGGGCTCATCCCACCCAGATGATGGGTTAGGTCGTGGTGACGACGGTGGCTGTTCCAGGCCCCAGTGAGCGGTTGGAGCTGTAGCCTAGGATAGCTAGACTATGCGCCGGTGTGTTTTGTGCACCGTGCTTTTTGGTTAGCATAGGATTTCTAACTTGTTTTGGTACTTGGACTTGGATTGTAATTATTCCGGAAATACACTTTGCTTGTCGAAGCACCTCTTAGTAATGAGTTCTTTGTATATTTGAATGCCGGTTCATTTAAAATATTTTATGCGCACTCTGAGTGTTAGTTGAAAAAGAAAAAAAAAATAATGCCCTTTTTGGCTTACGAAAAACGGGGTGTTACAACATAAGGTTATGTAAACTGAGTTTACATATACATTAAGTAAACTCAATTCACACTTACCTTCGGCAATCGCAATCTAAGGGTACTATTCTCAGTTTACATCTTGTTAAATAAACTCAGTTTACATACACATAACATAATCTTACTTAAACTCTCGAATTACTTATAATATAGATTTCTACAACGGTGGTTTGAGCACGTTGACGGAAACGATGGTTTGAGGTCGACGGAAATGGCAGAGATGAACGATGAATTGTAGCAGGAAACACAGTTAAGGGTTTTGGATGAATGGAAATTTAATTTATTTTAAGGGTATTTTGGTCAATTTGGGGTGTAACAAGTGTTTTTTAGGGTGTGAGTAGCAAAAATCTTTTTTTTTTTGGTAACAGATATTTAAGTATTACTTGATTAAATTTAAAAAAAAAAATTAATTCATAAAATTATTTATTTATTTACAATAATCAATTAATTTATTAACCACAATAGAAAGGGGAAATAAAATGTACCAAAAAAAAAGGGAAATAAAGTCTCATTTGACTTACCTTATTTTTGAGCTTATGCAAACCATTTATGTAATTTTTTTATGTATTATTATAAGTTTGTTAAGGTAGTTTATGATAGAATAACTTATAAAAATTCTATTTTCACTAGTTTGAACTTACAAAATAGCATAAAATCTAATTTATATTACATAAGTTGTTTGCATAAGCTCAAAAATAAGTTAGGTCAAACGAACCCTAAGTCCTCTTTGAATTTGACTTATTTTTAAGCTTATTAAAATAACTTATGTAAATAAATAAATTTTATATTGATTCAAAAGTTTTTCACCGATAAAAATTGTATTTTTATAAAATGATAAGGTGGTAGTTTCAAAACCATCTAAAATGATGGGACTCGGGCCGTTATACTGTTCGAATTTTTCAGTTCATTTGTCTCTCTCTAAGTAAAGGTAAACTGTCAATCGAGTAGGTGGTTTTGAATTAGCTCCTGAGATTTCAGGTCGTTTTACTCTCTTTCAAACATGTAATTTTCCGGTAGCACTCTTCTTTTTCCTTTTTGCGACACCTAAGTGAATAGTTCTTCCTCTTCCCTTTTTCGTTGTATTTGTACATTCTATTGCATTTGGACCTAAATGAGAAATTTATGAAAAGTATATATAAAGTGAGATTTTAAGATGAAAATATAAGAACAAATAGTTTAAGAAAAATTAAAGTTAAGCAAATCAAATAAATACCTCCTTGTTGTTGATTTATAGTAGTATTTAAAGAATTTGAAAGTTGTAAACCTGGACCATGATTTGAGGCTACCATAACATTAAATGGGAAAGTTGCGGAGCTTACTGTTGGACATAACAAGTCTCAAATGATAATATGGCCCTCCTCCAATTCCGATTTGATTTCTCGGCTATACGAGCAGAAAAAGTAGAATGAAGTTGCTGCCCTTCTTTCTTACCAATGAAGTGAAAAAGACTTCAACAATCTGCCACATAGATATTTAAAGATTCAATAAAGATGAACATTCAATTTACAGAATGGATATGCTATACAATATCAGTATCAGTATATAAAATAACGTCCATTGACATGATATTCTATGGTGGATACTCATCTTTACATATTATATAGTAAGTTCGGATTCCTTTGAATGAATTTGGCATGACCTTTATAATGAGTGGAGCCAAAAACCAAAAGAGACCAACAAGCTACCTGGTAGAACATCATTCATCTACCAGAAATAACTAACAAGCAAAATAATTCTCTGCAAAACAATGAAGTATAAAACTTCTTACTACTAACAATCGTCCCATGGTCCCAATGCTTAAAAAATACTAAAACAAAGAATTTCTCTCTTCATTTCAATGTCATTGTGGCATACTTAAAATTCACTTGCCTGTTCTTCACTTGGTGCATTTATTCGTACTTTATGACAACGATAGCGGATGGCTTCTGCGATTCTTGAAGAACTATTGCAGCATAAAATTAATCTGCAATAAGCACTATATTTCTCCATTGTTCTCTAGACAGTTTGTCCCCATCATTAAGCACTAGCACTGATAAAAAATAAAATTAATCATCAGCTTAAAATAATGAAGTAAACTAAAAGAACAAGAAATGTAATGTGAATGCTTGTAGTCCTAAACATTTATCATACAAGCCAAGGTAGCACTAAGATATAGGTGGAAAACATAGACAGCAAGTTGGTTACCTTTAAATCCTTTCTTCCCTTTAGTATTGATGGGTCCATTTTTAGCTATTTCTTTGATTATTTCTTGAACAATGTCCGCTCTAAATCAATATGATTGGCATCCCCTGGAGTCATTTCAATATGATTGGCACTTGATAACGTTGTCAGCTCTAAATCAATAGATCTACACCCGGCCTGAAACCAATTCCGCGGCATTTCAAAATTAAAATACATAGCTCAATAAAAACCCATGATTCAGCTTAGTATACACAACCAATCCAACAAAATACAACTCACTATTGGCTCACAAGTAATAATATAAAATTGAACCTATGATGTGCTCCTTCTTGGTGTGCATATGATAGAACCTTCCTAACAATACAAATGCAAGTGTTCTGGAAACTCACAAGTTCACAATGACAACACAAAAATCATAGAAACTTCCTAACAATACAAATGCAAGTTTTCTGGAAACTCACAAGTTCACAATGGCAACACAAAAATAAAATATCTTTGACAATTAAGTGAGAAATATGTGAGAGAGTTCTTTGTGATGGAGATCTTACAATTAGGTAATATAGAAAAATAGTGCTGCCAATATATCAAATATCTAAAGTACACTTTAAAACAACATACAAGTTTAAGAGAAAATAATTGATGTCTCACATCTAATTTAAAAGTACAAGGTCCACTCACATGTATTATCAAAATTCATGTAACCATCATAAAAGAAACTTGCACTGCTTGTGACTCTTTAACATGCATTATCAAAAGATTATTCCTCTTGCATCCGCAAACTGATTAAGCAACTTGAAGCATCATGACTGAAATAAATAAATAAAATACATCGTTAAAATATTTAACAAGCAGGCAAAACAGAAGCTAAATTACACTTAAATTTAAGCAAGGAAAAATACACTCAAAATAACTAATTCATATTATGGTTATCCAGCACTAGTATCTACACCACTCATCTACCCTGCTATATCATCTTGCAGATAAATCATAACTTTAAATTAAATTGATTCATTTAACAAAGCAAGAGCAAAATAATACTCCACCCGCTCTAAATTTAAGCCAACTAAATCACTTGTAAAATTTAAATACTAATTCTTCATAAGGAATATTTTTAGGACACATTCAGTGTAGAATCTGATATTATGAGTTTAATATAAGGCATGTTCTAAGTTGCAGAATCTCAAAAGATTTTCCTAATTTCAGGTATAAAAGATTAACTTAACTCAATAATAAAATTCAATAATATACTAAATTGCAATACCATTTGAACCAATGAACTAAAATACAATAATAAATCAATTGAACAATATACCTAAATTGCATTACCATTTGAATCAATGAACTAAAATTTCAATAATAAATAAATTCAACACAAAACAAATCTAGGTTGAAATCACAAGATAAGGATTGAACCTCGTGAGAGATAGCGACGAAAATGAGAAGTGCCTGAGACTGATGAAAGGTGAAGGTTTTTAAGGTGCGTGCGAGTGTGAACGGCGTGTGGTGCTCGGCGACGGAGAGTGATGAACGGCGACGACATGGGATGAACGGCGACGACATGGGATGAACGGAGAGTGAGAATGGCGAGTGAGAACGGAGAGTGATATTGAGTGAGATCGATGAATTTTCTACCCAATATTATAGATTTTACTTCTAAAGATATAAAAAAAAATTTAATTTATATACAATTTTACACTGTCAACCAATGACAACCATGTATTTCGCCACGTCACCCCACTTTCTTCAAATGACATGGAAAATTGGTGGTTTCTTATTGGATAATCGTGTAAAATTATTTTACAATGTCAGTGCATATCAATTAAATTCATAAAAAAATATACAAAACATAAAAATAGGATAAAAAAACAAAAACGATAGAAAATTTAAGATAAAACAAATTTACGCATAAATATAGGAACAAAAAGCACGTATAAGATACGCATCAAAAAATACAGTAGTAATTGTTGGTTTCCCAACGACTTTACAAGGTTTGTTGCAAAAAAATCACACGATTAGCGGCAACAATAATTATTGTTAAGAAAAATATTTTTTCCCAACAATAACGTAGTTGTTGAGAAAAAAACTAACTTATAACAACAACTTAAATAAGTTGTTGCTATATGTATGTTTTTTTCATTAATTTAAATGTCGCTGCGAAAAAGTCGCTGCCAAAAAAGATATTTCTTGTAGTGATAGATTTCATTAGCCATATGTAATCTAATGAAAGTGCGATGAACACATAATATGAAGAAAAAAAACCCTTAGTCAAAATTAAAATTTTAATTAGTCAATGTGTATTTTTAATAGTGGGGTGGAAAATGTTACCAGTTTCCTATTATATTATACCACTGTGAGATTCTCGCTCTCTCTCTCTCTCTCCCGTCTCCGTCGCAATACTCTATAGGAGCTCCATCAACAATAAAATAGTTGCTAATTCTATATTATTTTTTAATGAATATCAATAAAATTCTCGTGTTAAGTTATCACTATCTTCTACATACACTTTTCATCATGGAGGATCACTTTTTATTGTGTTAAATAAAATTTTTAATAAATGATCCCCGTGATAAAATATTAAATTTGAAAATATGGATAACCCCCGTAGTCGGTAGTCGGGATTCAAAATTTAATTAGTCAATGTGTATTTTTAATAGTCGAGTGAAAAGTGCTCCCCGTTTTCTATTCTACACCACTAAGAGATTTCTCTCTCTCTCTCTCTCTCTATTTATATCTCTCTTTCGTCTTCATTATATGCTTCTATATAGGCTTCATCAACAAAAAATAGTTGTTAATTCTATATATTTTTTTTAATGAATATCAATTAAATTTTCGTGTTTAGTTCTCATTAGGATCGCGTTTCTTCGTGCTAGATAAAATTTTGAATAAGTTTTCTCTAGGATAAAATATGAAATATGAAAATAGGGATAATTCTCGCAGTTGGAATTCAAATTTTAATTCGTCAATGGATATCCATTGACATCCCTAGGTGGGAAGTACTTGTCGTTTCTCATTCTTCAACACTGAGAGTTTTTTTTTTCTTTCTCTCTCTCTCTCTCTCTCAAAATCTTCTATTTTGTTTTTGTCTCTAATGAACATAATTTTTTGTTCAAAATAAAATAGAGTAAAATGCTTTTACGTAAAAAAAGTTTACAGATATGTCATAAGCTATTTTTTGGGTCCAAGACTTCAATTATTCGAGTGATCTTATCCATGAAAAAAATAGTGTACTTTCTTATTTCAATTTTTTTTTTTTTTTTAAGCAAAAGGGGCGTAGATGGTGAACCAACTACAACACCCTAAATATATAGATAAAAAAACACCAACATTACAAAAAGAGAAGGGGGACAACGACCAAAACCTTCTCAAGCAAAAGCAACAAAAAAAACAAAAATGGGGGGCCGAAGCCAAACCCATAACAAAGACAAGAAAGAAAATGCAAAATAAAATAAAAGGAAAGAAAGCGAGAAAGAACACAAACGGAACTAAAAGATACGACAAGAGTTACTATGGAAACCTACCCCTGTTACGGGTATTATGCACATGTATTCCTTTTTGCATATTCTTCTTCTTAGCCTTAGAGACCACCTCTGTGAACGGCTCTTCCGGAGGAACTGAGCGGTTTTTCAAGAAATTAAGGGCTGCTTCTCTTTCTTCCTCGTCAGTATAAATCATATCCTTAAAAGCATCGTTTTCCTTCCAAACATGTTGCCTCAATATTTCCAAGTCATGAGAAACATTTGGATTTAAAATATCATTAGAGATAATGACATTCGAAGAACTCATACCACTCCAAGTTGAAGTGTCATAATCCAGATCAGTGACTGCATCACTCCAGGGACCAACAATATGCATATCTGGAAATTTGTTGCTCTGGTGGTCCTCCTTTTGTTTCTCAGCCAAACTAGAATTATCGACATGCACTGGTTGCTCAATAACTGCTTGAGTAGAAAAAATATCTTGCTCATGAATTAAGACAACTTTCTCATTAGATGCAAAATCTTTCGACCTAATCATATCATTAACAAGAGGATCTTCAACAATAGTGTGATTGTAACCTACAACACTATTTGGGACATTTTCCTTCTCCAGGACTTGCTCAGCAACAACAATCTCATTGTTATTGACAACTTTTGAAGGAGCAGGAATACTCCTCCAAGATTTTTTATGTGTTTGCTGCCTATTGTCATTTTGTTCCTTATTTTTCTTTGGTGCCTCAGAAAACTTCATTGGTATGAGTTTGTTGCAATTTGAAATATGATGACCAACTATTTGACAATTAGTACAATATGATGGTATTTTTTCATAAATCACTCCTACATAGAAAGCGAATCCTTCCCTCTCAACTAAAATAGATTCATGTAATATATTGTCCAAATCAACATCAATCAATATTCTAGCATAATGACCAAAAACACGGTTTTTTGTCGGTTCATCAAGAGAAATTGGGGTTCCAATAGCACAAGCAATTTCAAAAAGAGTTCTATGCCTCCAATATTCTTGTGGCAAGTCACAAAATCTAACCCATACCTGTGCATTTGATTGTTTTTGAGTGCCTGGATTAAAGTCTTGAGACCATTGAGAAAATCTGAGCACTCCCGGTTTAATGTTTAAAGCGCCGGCAGACCAAATGTATTTGAGGTCCTCCGAGGATGAGAATTCAAACTCAAAATATCCTTTCCCGAGTGAGATCATTCTCCAAGCCGAGATAGAATTCCACACATTAGAAAGAATAGAATAGAGCTCTCTGCAAGAGGGAGCTAATTCCCCTTTCTTCAAAATGAGGCGACCATGAAGATGAAATTTGCAATTTTCAACACCTTTGGCATATTCTTTTTCAGTAATTTTGATTGAAATTGATTCACCCTTAAAGCAAGGTTGTGGCATACAATCATAAAGAGTTTCCTTCTTATTGGGGATATTTAATGCTTGTGCAAAATTTAGACAATTGGTGTTGACATTACTTGCTGGTTTAGGGGTTTCATAGTCTAAGAAACTCCATGGGCACACAACATCAGTGGCCATGGCTGAAAAGAAAAAGACCAGAGAACTAGAAACAGAAAAACACGCTGAAGGAAAACGCAGCCACAAGCTTTAAGAACCTGAAGAAAGCCTAAACCGACTTCTAATCAGCAGAATTAGGAAACAAACCTGCGGAGCTCAGTTCGAAGGCGGTGGAACCGGGAAAGAGCAAACGCAGAGCTTGAGATTTGAGACAAATGAGGAACGAAGAAAGCCACCCTACAGAACGTAGAAAGCATCAGATGAGGGATTCAATCTACAGTGTCCGGCAGCTGAAACAACCCCAACGGGGCTAGGGATTCGGTCTACAGTGTCATCGCTACAGTGTTTTCCCCATTCTCCGTCTCTCCCCTAATATTAGTATTAGTTTCGAAAAACCAGCAATAAATCATTCTTATTTCAATTTGTTTCAAAGTAATCTAAATATAAATGTTCCTTCATTTTACAAAATTAAAATATTAAGAATGTACCAAGATAGTGTCGCACAAGTAGTAGATACTTGAGTCCCTTGACCATTTGGTCTTTAAATCGATCTTAACAGGTGCATATGGAGAATCATTTCTTAGGAGAGGTTAATCCCTTAAATAGATCTCAGTTAAATCGAGGAGACTAATCTCTGCAGTTGCGCAATGATGATACATTTAGTTTACCAAAAAATAAAATAAAAAATGTGTATATATATATATATATATATATAAAATATTTTTGAGAGTTTGTAAAAAAAAAAAGAGTTTCTAAAAAAATGATAGTATATAATCTTTGAGAGAGTTTTCACAAAAATAAAAATAAAAAAATTGAGAGTTTGAAAAAAAAAATTTGAAAAAGTTTCTACAAAAAGAAAACAAAAAAATATAATATTTGAAAGAGTTTTTACAAAAAAAAAATATGATAAAAATTCAATTATTATTGTCAATGAGATTCGAACAACCTACTTTTGTTAGTAATTATAAGGTAATTTTCTCTACAAAAAGAAAGGTAGTTTTCCTTAAAATATTATAAAAATTCAATTATTGTTGCCAGTGGGATTCGAACAACATACCTTAAGCTAAAAACTCTAAATGACACATAAGCAAGAGAAGTTTTAATTGAATGCCACATAAGCAATTACTATTGAGAATGCACGAGAAAACTCCGTGGGAATCTCGTAATGTATATAATAGAGATTATTATTATTATTACTACTAGCCTCCAAACGGGCACGTTCCGTGCCCGTTTGTGTGATCGATATTTTTTTTTGTGATCGATATTCTCTATTGTGCAAATATAAATAACTACTTAATCTCCTTTTTTATTGGTCGTATAACTACGTAACATCCTTTTTTGTTGTGGCTAATTATTAAGAAGAAAAATTATTTTATTTTTTACTATAAAAAAACTGAAAACCTACTTTTATGTGGAAGTTGTACTTAGTTATTAAGAAAAAAAAAATATTATTTACTAAAAAAAACTGAAAATCTATTTTTATGTGGAAGTTATTTTTGATGGTAAAATAGGAATAATGAAAAAGTCATCCCAAAAATTTGTATCCTTTTTATATATAGTAATAGATTATTATTATTATTATTATTATTATTATTATTATTATAATATATATTCATCAAAAAGAGTAAAAAATAATAATAAAAATAGAGTAGAATTAAACTATCATATAAAAAAGAGTAAATTCTAAAAAAAATGGAATAAGAAAAATAAATTTATGTGTAAAAGATTTGAATTATTATTAAAACTTAACAAGGACAAAGGTACTGTTTAGCCCAACTATTTTTAAGTGTAGAAACTATTTTAACCACAAAGCTAGAAATAAGAGCTTTAAAACTGACGATAAAGCTGTTTGGTAAATCTTACTTCTTTTATTTTATTTTATTTTTTGACAAACTTACTTCTTTTATTTTAAAAAGTGTTAAAAATTGTTTTTTTTTAAATTATATATAGTAATAGGGTTAAAATGTTTGATAATAAGATAAAGTTGTTTTTTTTTATAAACAATAACTTATTTAAATATATTAATAGGATAAATAATAGTAAAGTTGTTGCAAATTAACTATTATCACCTTATTTTGAAATTTGAAACTCTTTTATTACTGTAGTATTTTTCATTTTTTTTTGAACAAGCCAAAATGGAATATATATAACAAGATATAAAGTCGTCTCTTCAGCACAAGCTTTGCCCAGGAGAACTTACAACAATGTTATAATGGTATCAATACGAATACAAAACATTAGCTGATGCCCAGACAAAGCAGTGGGTTCGACCTCCAGGTATGATTATTAGTAGCAAGTGTTACATTCGTAGTCTTTAACCACCTAAAAGAGAACATCTTGACCTTCTCCAGCAAATGAGTAACGGGACTCGCCGCATTTCTGAACAAACGATGGTTTCGTTCATTCCACAAGACCCAAACGCAGGCTAGCCAAATGATCTGCAAGAACGAACGTCGAGCACGAAGACCTCCAATTGAGTATGTGAACTGGACAAAGTGAGCAGGGAGAGTGTGAGCATCGACCGCCGAGAACCCAATCCAAGAGCGAACAAGTGCCCACAAGGGGCCAAACGTGCTGCAGAAGAGAAACAGATGTTGTGCTGATTCGACGCCACCACACCCGGACACACAGTGCTGATCCTTTGGAGAGATAATGCCGCGAGCTACCAAGTTTGACTTCGTTGGTAGCCTATCACGTAGGAGACGCCACAGAAAGATGGAGATCTTCATAGGAACCTGTTTGTGTCACACAAGATCTTCAGCCGCACCCAAAGTAAATGAATCCTGAGAAGTCAAAAGCTGATATGCACCACGAACAGAATAACCTGTATCAGGGTCAGGCTGCCATCGCCACACATCTGTGAACTGCGCCTGCACAGTAATAGAAAGAAGTAAAGACTGGCACTCCCCCAACAACTCCTCCTCCCATACCCACAACTGCCTCCTCCACACCGACGCCACCCCGCCAAGCTCCCACCCAGCAGAGAACATCTCAGCTACAGTGCATGATTTGGTTTATGCTAGCCCGAACAACCGCCCAAACCTCTCACACAAGGGAACCCCTCCAAACCAGGGATCTATCCAGAAAAAAGTATCCAACCCATCCCCCACCTTTTTCGAAACACACTCTCTGAACCACCCTCCCCCAATCCCTCCTACTCCGTCCCGAATACTCACGATTTAATTAGGCAGAGAGGTCAAGACA
Source organism: Trifolium repens (assembly GCA_030408175.1). NCBI lineage: Eukaryota > Viridiplantae > Streptophyta > Magnoliopsida > Fabales > Fabaceae > Trifolium > Trifolium repens. The sequence continues at coordinate 14,070,583 of CP125850.1, forward strand.
TATTTAATTAGAACCAAACGACCACCAAAAGACCGAAAGCAACTGTTCCACCCAGATAATATATTCCTTATGCGAGTCAACACCGGTTCCCAAAAACCAAGGCGTCGCGAATCACCACCAATTGGAAGACCAAAATAGAGAAACGGTACCTTACCCACTCTACACCGCAGGGCAGACGCAGCCTCATGTAGCCAAGAGTCCGTGATATTAACCCCAACCAACATGCTTTTATGAAAATTAACCCTCAGACCCGACATTAACTCAAACAACACAAGAACTCCCCGCAAGGCCCGAACATTAGCCCAACTTTTAACCCCTAGCAGTAACGTGTCATCGGCGAACTGAAGATGCGAATCAGTAACTGATTCCTGCTCACCGACTTTGTACCCAGTGAACACATTCCTTTCAACCATAGCTGACATCATTACATTCAGACCCTCAGCAGCCAAAAGAAACAAAAAAGGGGACAAAGGGTCCCCCTGACGCAAGCCCCGTTGAAGGGGGAACACCTCCGTGGGACTACCGTTAACAAGGACAGAGGCAGTGGCCGTACAAACGCATTCTCTAATCCATTTCCGCCATAGGGGTGGGAAAGCCATTTTCGCCATAACCGCGTCCAGATAGCCCCAATCCACCGAATCATAGGCCTTCTCAAAATTGACCTTAAAGAGCAGAAGCTCCTTTTTAGACTTGCGGGCCTCGTCAACCACCTCATTCGCAATAAGAATACCATCGAGAATCTGTCGGTCCTTCACAAAAGTTGTTTGGAACTTAGATATCACACTACCTACTACCAGGCGCAACCGATTAGCCAACACTTTAGCCAGGATCTTGTAAAGACTTCCCACCAGCGAAATAGGCCTAAAGTCATTCAGATGTTGAGGACTATCGACTTTAGGGATAAGAGCTATAAAGGTGGAGTTAATACCTTTGGTTAGCTTACCATTGTGGTAAGTTTTGGGAGTGAGCCATATGCCACTCTCTAACGGCTCCTTTAATCAACTTTAGTTTCTCTTTGAGGACATGCCCCCCTAGCCATCGATATGCAAAGTCTGCCACTTATCCCTCACAAAATTCTGATAACCAGGAACCTCCCTCCAACATTTTAGCATCCTTAAAGGGCGGGGCCCCCAATTGTCCTCATTCGCAAGCAAGATTAGGGGACAGTGGTCAGAAATACCCCGCAACTGAGCCGCCTGCGTGCAGTTGGGCCATGACAGGCGCCACTCATCGGAAAGCAGAAACCTATCTAGCCGACTCATCGTAATGTCATCCCCTTTATACCAGGTAAACTTACGCCCACTTAACAACATATCAACCAAAAAGGTATTATCTATGAAACGACTAAACGGAATATGGTCCTGGGGGTGCGACCCAATCCTAGAGGATCGTCTCTCATCTAAGAATCTAACAGCATTGAAGTCCCCACACACACACACCCGCTTCTCGCCCAACGACTGAATCCGAGACGACAAGTAGTCCCACAGCCCTTGCTTCACACCAGCATCACATAGCCCATACACATTCGCCACATGTAACTCTTCTCCCGACGAAAGAAACCGACCATGACACCAAAGAACATGGTCTCGACTTTCAGACGACCAAACCTCCACCTCTATTGTGTCCCAGAGAGTTAGAAGTCCCCCTGACGCCCCCACTGAAGGGCGAAAAGAGAAGGCATCGGACGAGTTACCCCACAAAGACGAACAAAGAAAATCATCACAAGTAGGTAACTTAGTTTCTTGGAGGCAAACAATACTGGGATTCTTTTCCCCAACCAGCTTCCGAACCTCCTTCCTCTTAACCAGACCCCCTAACCCCTTAATATTCCATGATATAATCCTCATCAGACACACACAACCCCGAATAACACGGCACACTACCTAGACCCCTCCCTCCGTCGAGAAAGCTGGGATCAACTACTTGCCTTTCCCTGCCTTAGAGAGAACACTGAACATATTCACCTGATCAATCTTGACAAAAACCCCTAGAGACATCCCTACCTCGGCCACATCCTCTGCGACCTTAGATTTATCACCCTGCAAGGCCACCCAATGTTTCCAATCATTGGTTGCAGAAGCTGACGAAGAGTCTGATACATCGGAATCCCGGGGTGGCTCCTCCCGAGGAGAATGGGCACCTCCCCGGTCCTTTTCTCTGCGGGCATTTTTGTGTAAGATGTGGAGCACCTGCCGACGATCACTGATAGGAAGTCTAGCTATTCGTTTCTGACTAAAGAGCGCATGGCACAGGAGGCCGCCACCTTTCCTTTTCTTTGCGCCTTTGTGCTCTACTTTTTGTCGGTGCACCCCCGGGCGTTCTGGTTTCTGAAACCTCTTTTTTGATGAAAAGATCACCCCTGCATCCTCGTGAGTGTGATCCTGCAGCCACTCCAAACTCCACGGCACTGAAAGCGCAGGGCGTCTATCCCTAGGCGGGCTTGCCCTCGCGCGTTGACTCCCAGAGCCCTTGACGAGCCTAGCGGGCCTAGTCACATCCAACCCTTCACGAACTTCCCCTGCTGACTCATGACTTGAGACTACAGTCTCTACTACCCAGTCCACACTAACCCCGCAGGAACCCGTACTCATCCCAGCAATAACCCTACCATGCTTTAGCACCGGGTCAGGATGATCAGGTCTCGCTTCAAAAAGGGGGTTATCAAAACTCTTATTCACATGAGATTTTTCCCTCACCTGGTGTAGGGCGGACCCTGCCGCTTTTGCCAACCCATCCGCTAAATCCTCAACCAACTTGTCAACAGGGTGGTTAGATTTTGGATCGCGTCGGTTCTGATCCTGATCACTGAGGGAAGCCTCTACATCCCTATCATCTACTAGAAGACATGCATCATCTCCCATATCGTAACCCCACTCCTCTATAATCTGCACATTCACCACAGTGTCGTCCACCATCAGTCTCTCCACTCGCTTTACCACATCCAAAGACGATGTGGCAATCTAAACACGTGCATAATCCAGTCTGTCCTTATCCACTGTGTAGTTGTCCGCCCGTAGGAATCTGCCACAATATAAGACACATAACTTAAAAAAACTCTCATTCCACGCATGCAACGGGATACCGTACAAACGAACCCAAGCCCCCCTCTAGAAGGGAGTTGCCTTGTCCTCCCATCTTGCCCAGTTCGAAAAGAGATAAGTAAAAAACTCTCGTGCATTCTCCAGCATAGGCACCACATCCAACCCTGCCAAACTGCGAACAAAGACTTTATCTGCCCCGAGATGGATGATCTCCACATTTGTAAATCCAACGTCTGCTATTCTATTACGTACCACCGAAATCACTTCACCGTTAGAAATCGACGCCACGACACCAGTATGTGCCCACTGCACATCATTGGGGCCGCCCTATACTTTCGCAAGTAGACTTCGTGGCCCTTGTCTTGAGCGCTCTCTGGATCTACCTTTTTGTTATTTCTCTCAATCTCTTTTTTATGAGCAACCTCACGGTCAACATTCTCATGACAGCCCCCAAACGACACCATAACCTTTCCCACCCTGACCCCCTCTACAGGTCCCGTCATCGGTGCTACGAAAACTCCCTTTCATACTGTTGTATTCAGCCTCTCCCCCCCGGCCGGGATACCGACAACAGTATTTATCGTTTCCTTCTTGTAACTACAATTGTCCTGGAGCACAAGCTCCCTTGCTGCACGGTCAAATCTAGCCACACTAGCTCTAACACGGAATTGACCAAAACAAACTGCGTTCAAAGCCTTCTCCAACTTAGGCACATCTCTGACATTTGAAAATTTAACAAAACCATAGGGTCTTCCATGCATGTTACGTTTATTAGCCACATAAATATCCTCTAGAATTCCACACACTTCAAAACCCTTTCGCAAATAAAAGTGCGATAAATGTACCAGAAAATTAGTGAAGTAGAATGTGACATACCTATTAAGAGCAACACGTGGCTGCCCATTATCCAGAACCTTTTTGTCATTGGCAAGGGCTTGTTTCATTGATTCTACCCCAGCTTGTTTCATTGATTCTACCCCACCAGCATCACGATAAAAAAGCTTGTCACCAGAAATAATTAATCGCTGATCATAACTGATGACAGGAATTTCTATAGTATTTTAGGTAGTTATATTTGTAATAAATTGACCAAGACAGGCCCAAATACGAAGAATAACCTACAGAATCGAAGAAAAACATCAAGACAAAGCAAAGAATACAAAAAGACAAGAAAAAGCAAAAAATGTGAAGATTTGTGTTGTTCATTGTAGCACGATGGCTTCCATCGTGCCACGATGGAAGCTGCTTATTGGCCAAGACATCAGCAGAATTAAATTTGAAGAAAATCTGTTCATCGTAGCACGATACATGTCATCGTAGCACGATGACCTTACTTGGCGACCAAGTTGATAAAACGCACAGGATCAGTTATATTCTTCAACTGAATCCTGCCATCATAGCACGATGGGCTTATCGTGGCTACGATGGCTACGATGTCGTGCTGAAGCCCATTTAGAAAACTATAAATAAAGCTCCCAAAACATTATTTTATTCATTCAAAAATAGTAGAACACTCTCTACTATTAAGGAGGTGTTCAGAGGAGCTCTAAGGGCATATCTTTCTCCCCTTACGGGAAAGTTATCTCAGCAAGGTATGTTTTCTTTAGGCTTTTATATTTAGGTTCTTGTAATTTAAATGTTTATTCTTTTGTAATAGATGCCTTAGGTTGTGGTGGAGAAGATGAGCTCCCCGATTAATATTTGAAGTCTGTAATTGAGTCAAAGTTATAATAAATCGTATTTCAGTATTACGTTTGTTATTTACTTTCTCGCACTTTAACAACACATTCTCGTAATCTGGTCGGATAAGCGGGAGCGCCCATATAATAAATGTTAGGGTTAGCTTTAGTATTTATATTGAAGTGAGCTTTAATATTTGTCCGGATCTAGTAGTAAATATGCTAGGTGAATAGAGACGGTAACATCCTGAACTAGTTGTGAACTGAGCAATTAGAGGAGGAATCAGGAACTAGGTGTGAACTGAGCACTTAGAAGCTGAATAGCCCGAAACTATGACCTAGAGGCATTGGATGGGTGAAGGATATAATGCATGTATAATGAACAACTCACCTAATAATTAGGGTATGTGACACATTGAGGTCAGGCTCTCGTAGGTACCTTAGTTATTAATGTAGGGAAACTTCATATACATAGGGTAATAGTAAGGTATTACCATAACAAGAATAAGTCACCGCCGGATAATAATCTGAAACACTATGTTATACACCGATTATGCCAAATATGAAGAAGGGAGTGATTCCTACCACCATACATATCCTCTATGTTTCTGAATCATTTATCTTTACTTTTCTGCAAGCATTCCGCTATTTTTATAAAACCTTTTTCAAAAACCAAGCGAATGCAAAACCACGACCTTAAATAACGCGAACGATACTTTGGCACGATCCATATGGATACAAACTCATTCTAGACACCTAGAGTGTGAATTATTACTTGACGACAGACTGATGCACTTGCCAGAATGCAGTCAATAACCAACAACACCGCTCCCTGTAACAACACCAGAATCCTTCACCGCACCAACATCTCCATTCCAGCCGCCGCAAGACAACTGCCGTCCACCATACCTCCGCTGTTGTCATTCACCAAGGTTCTGGTATAAAACAGGTCGGTTGCGATCAAAGGGCTCTTGTCTCCACAAATCGTGTGTTTCTCTAAAGCGAGAGTGAGGTCGGTGTTGCCTATACAACCAATGTTCACGTTCCATGGAAGTTAGCATATGTTTGCTGCGTGAGGAAGTTGATCGATCCTGGGGGACAATCTTGTCGCCGTTTTTGAATCGTTGATTTTGTTCAAACCTGTCTCGACCTTCCACCGCCTGTCGCCGTGCTCTCCGACTTCGCCGTCTCTCCACAGTCCATTCTCCGCTATCTATAGAAACATCCCCCTGTATATGCCTTGCTCTCGGTGAAAGCGGTGACCGGAACGGCTGCCCTAGGCCAGCCCTAGGGACGGCGTCGCATTTTCTATCTCTGCCACGCTCTCTCTCACTCAACATTGTTTTTTTAATTAAGCTACCTAATTTATCCTAATTCAAACTTACTCTTTTTTTCATATTTAGTTTATGTTTTTGTAAAAAAAAAATCTAAATTTTTTTGGGGGAGATTGTTATAATATTCTAAACATTCATAAAAATTTGCATTAAATAATATGGAGTTCACATATGAGTTATTATTTTTTATGTATATCTTTTATCGTGATTTTTGTACATATTTTTATGCATAAATTTATTTTAATCAATTTTTTCTTTATTCCTATTTTTATGGTTTGTTTTTTTTTTTCATCCTATTTTTGTGTTTTATATCTTCTTTTTTTCTTAAAAGGTAAAATTACATTTTTTTTGGTAAGGGTAAAATTACATTTTTTTTTAAAATATATTGTTAAAATTACATTTAAGATACAATATTTGAAATATATTGTTAAAATTGTTGAGGACAAATTAAATTTTTTAGTTGTGGTTCTTTAAATATATTGTATTTTTTTTACAAATCTTTTAATATATTGTTATATATATTTATATATTAAATTACAAATAAGTATCCATAATCCATGCACCAAAATCTTTTAAACGTGTAATTGATTTTCAAATTCCTTATCCAGCAAGTATCGATATGATGCACCAAAGATCATGCAAATCTGCAAAAAAAAAAAAAAAAATCAAGCAAATCAATTTCAAAATTAGGTTCCTGACTATTATAATTTATAAACTAGTGTGTGAACCCGTGCTTATAAACTAGCGTGTCAACCCGTGCCAAGCACGGATTAATATTTACCGTTATATATAAATTTTTTTGTATATATATATATATATATATATATATATATATATATATATATATATATGAGGGATCAAATTAGTAACATTTGAGTAATGTTACACCGCTCAATAACGCTTTAACGAATTCAAATTTTACAAAATTCACCATTGGATTGAAAGTTTATATCGTATAGATCATCTATATTAAGTTTTACAAAAATTTAATTTCGTTTGACATGTTTTTGAGACACATAAAAATTAACGGTATTCAATAAAAACGCATAAACCGTTAATCTTTATGTGTCTCAATAACATATCAAACACTTTTAGATTTTTATAAAATTTAACATGGATGATCTATATGATATAATCTTCCAATCCGACGGTAGATTTTGTAAAATTTGAATTCGTTAAAGCGTTATTGAGCGGTGTAATATTACTCAAATGTTACACCAGTATAACCGGTGTTAATACATCAATTATATTAAACACTCATTATTCATTTACTTGTCAAATTTTTATCTCCATGATCTCATCAATATAATTCAGTTTTGGTAGAAGGATATTATAAATTAGAAGGACCATACTTCAAATATGCATGAAATTCTTTTAAAAATGAGTTTATATGAGATTCTATTTTATCTATTTGCAATTGAATATGATCATTAAAAAATATGATCATAAAATCATTTATAATTTTTCACTTATAAGTATGGAGTATATATTCTTTTCAAAAATAATATATTACTTGTCATATGATATAATCTTTAAATTCTTAATTAAAGATATATGATTCATTATTACTATTATTTAGCTTTTATATCAATCATAAAATTAGAAATCACTACTGTCAATCACCAATGTGCCAACTAACGATTGGTTTATTGTGAATATTTAATTAATTTAATTAATAGAATTATTAGAACTTTTCTCAATAGCTATAAAAGTTAACCTTTAATTTGCATAGATCGTTGGTTTAGGATAATTGTTATCAAATATGTTGTATAATAAATTTTCTATTCAATACTTATAAGGTTATAAAGACCAACCGAAAAAAAAATTAGTGAGATTAGAAATAATAAATATGTGAATAAGGTTGTTGTCATCCTACTCAAAATATCTTATAAAATCGGAAACATTAGTCTTTTTAATTATTTTCATGCTTAATTTTCAACCAAGTTTAGTCAAATATAACAACCGAACATTTTAAAACACTCTTGTAAAATATGAAAAAACAAATCAAGTGAAGTTGGTTTGTGTGAGGAGTTTCTATGATTTTGATGAATAGAGGTAAATGCTAGAAAAATAATATAAAAGATAATAACGGAATTAGAAATAAACGTAGAGAAAGCAATATTGTGCAATTTGTATGCTTAGGCGCAAGTGATGTAGTGATATTTCTTTGGCACTCCTATGGACTTCATCTTGTTAAAGGATGTTTTTCTTATTATAAACATTGCTATTAAAAAACATGTAACAAATCTACGTTATTTCTTCTACAAATAAATAAGAGAAACATGTATCATTAAAAAAAAACAACATTGATCTACTACACATGTTTCTTAATTAATGAATTAAAAAAAAACGTGCAACCTAGGTAATACATATCAATATTAAAAAAATAAAAATAATGTAACACTAATCCATCATAAATGGATTCAATTGGTTATCTTTGTTTCAATATCTTTCATGTCATATATTCCTTTTTCACACCTGCATCAATAAACATTATTATATGTAAGAAAATGAAACGTAAAAAAATGACTAAATCCATAATATCATATTGATAGAAATATATTGAATTAGTTTTTGGAATCAGAGTCATGAAAAGAAAAAAATGAGAATTAGAAAATTGTTTCAATAAAGGAAAACATAAATTTTGAGAAGAATTTCAGAATTTTGTAATGGTGTGAAAATCCTAAGACTCAAAAGTAATATTTATAGCAAAAGACAGCAAATAACCATATAAATTATTATCCCCTTAATTTAAGCTTGTAATTGGAACAAAAAAATCTTCATTTAAATTCAAAAAATAAACATTTACGGCGATGTAATGATCAAGCACATGTTTTTATTAAAAATATTTTCTTTCTTATATTGCGTTAAACATTGTTACTATAAAAGGAAAAGAAACAACAAAGTATTAGAGATGAGAGAGAAAGATGAGAGAGAAAGAGAGAGTCAGCAGGGGAGAAAGAAGAAACTAGGTTATGCACAAAGAATGGACAAGATCTCTACGTCATTCTTTGTGACTAATTTCCCAGAGGAGGTTGGGTGGGGTGATTTGTGGAAGCTCTTCGCAAGGTATGGGAGTGTGAGTGATGTGTTCATCCCTAAGAAGGTGGACAAGAGGGGGAGGAAGTTTGGTTTTGTGAAATTTAAGGAAGTCAAGGAGGTGGAGTTACTTAGTAGAAGTTTAGAAGATGTATGGTGGAAAACTTATAAGCTTCGGATCAATAAAGCTTTATTTGGTAAGGAGGATAAAAAGGAGGATGACACAACTGCTTCTAACCCTCCTAACCGATTATTGGTGGCGGGTGAGCAACTTGTGAAAAATGACTTGTCTTTTAAGTCTATGTTGTTGGGGAAGGAGGATGGTGGCGGGGTGAAGAATGGTGGTGTGGCGGTGAGTGGTGATGGAGGTAGGAAGAAGATGAGAGTGCTCGGAGTGGCGGATATTATTCCTTTGGAGGTACCTGTTCATGAAGCTACTTTGTGTACTCTTAGACAGAGTATGGTGGGGTTTTTCAAGGAGACTATGGATTTTCAGTCATTCTATGATAGACTGATAGTGGAAGGACAACTGGAAGTGAAGGCTACTTTTATGGGTGGTAATATGGTTCTGCTGCAAAGCTCCTGCGAAGATGAAATGAAGGAAGTAATGAGGATCAATAAACAATGGTGGGATCAGTGTTTCTTGAAGATTATCCCCTGGAAACCCAATATTCTATCTGAAAGCAGAGATATTTGGATACAAATTTATGGCCTTCCATTACATGCCTGGGAGGAAGGAAGTTTCAAGATGGTGGCCGGTCGCTTCGGGGTATTCCTTGACTTTGATGAAGTAACGGTGGCGAAACGGAGATTGGATGTTGCAAGAGTGAAGTTGAGAACAGTAAGAAGAGGAATGATTGACACTGTCTTACAATTAATGGTGCTAGGGGTGGTGTATGATGTGTGGGTGGTGGAGGAGAGGTGTGGCTGTGGTGATGAGAGGAATTGCGATGCCGAAGAAGCTACACAGAGTTTGGAGGGTGGTCAGAGTAACTCCGGCGTGCAAGGGTGGAAAGGTGAAGATCCGGAGAGGTTCTCTGATGGCCAGAGTGATAGTGACTGCTCTGGGCAGCTCGAAAACATGCTAGGGAAGCAGGTAGAAACCATTACAGTGCAGTTGGCTGTGACAGGAACTAAAGAAAGATTGGGAAACATTGACCCCAAAAGTCAAAACCTTTTGGAGGTGATGGTTGGGGAAAGTCTGTCAGGTAACCCTATGGAAGATTTACACGTGGTGGAGGAGGGAGAATGTCTTGCTCAGTTACTGTGTGGTGAAGAGGCTAGCGTGGAGATCAGTGTACGAGGAGCAGAGCTAGGGCCCGCTGTTAGTCAGCAAAATGTTTTGCAAAAGGAATGTGTGGGGCCGGTTGTTGTGGACCACGTGGATGATTTTTTAACGGGGGATCCTTATGTTGCTGTAGAGGAGGTGAGAGATAGTTTTGGGCCTGTTGGGCCGCCTGATGGTTATGTGGAACTGTTAGGGGAGCAGGAAGCCCAAGAGGAGAGGGGTGTTGGGAGTAATAATGTTGGTGAAGAGACTGGGCTAGTCCAATTGGATAGGGCCCAGGAAACAGATGAGGTGGAATCTTATGTGGGTGAGGTGGAAGGTGTGGTGAAGAACAATGAAGTGATTCGTATTTCCCAACTCTCAGAAAACTCTTCTGGGTCAACGCATGTTATAGAGGCCGGGAACAAGAAGAGAAACTCCAGAAAAGATTCTCACCATCATGCTCGACTGATTCCCCCTCTCCTTGGCGTTCCAAAATTTCGCCAGTTGGAGATGGCGGTGAACTCTTTAGGCAAAAGAAGGAAGGAGGTATCCAGATCCATTTCTCAGTCTGGTGATGGTATTGAAGGCCAACGACAGCTACAGGAGCCACTCACCTCTACTGCTAGTGAAGAAATTTCGGCGATTGACCTCCAGGTGGTGCTGCCCATGCCTACTTCAGGTATTAATCTTATTGTTAATAATGATGGAGCTGTACTGTCAGATTCCTTGCAAGGGTCTGGTGACGACTCTGCCCGTAAGATTGAAGAGGCAGGGAAACTTCTCGATATACAAAAAAAGGTGGGGTTCACATTTGATGTTGGGGACTCTGAGACACAAAGCAAATTGGTGGAGCTTGATGATCTGGATAGAATGAGGAATGTTGACAGGGTGCAAGATGGGGGTTCCTAATGATTGTGTGCACCTTCAATATTAGAGGCCTGAGGGGGAGTGTGAAGAGGCGGAAAATCAATAATCTTATCCAATCGGAGAAAGTTGATTTTATGGCGATTCAAGAAACGAAGTTAGAAGTCATTTTGGAGAATCTGTGCTTTAGCTTGTGGGGAGGTACGGATTGTGATTGGGCATTTCTACCGGCGGAGGGAAATAGTGGGGGAATTCTATCCATTTGGAGGAAGGTAAATTCGTCATTAATTTTTACCTTTATAGGTGATGGCTTTGTTGGAGTTTGTCTTGAATGGGGGGAGAGGAAGAGTGTTTGTTTTGTAGTCAATGTCTATGCTAAATGTGACTTGAATGCAAAGCGGGCGCTTTGGTTGAATATTATTATGTCTAAGGGGTGTTTTGGTGACGGTGCTTGGTGTGTGGTAGGTGACTTCAATGCGGTGAGAAGAAGGGGTGAACGAAGGGGAGTGGGGACTTCGAATTCTTCATTATTGACGGTGGAGATGAAGGAGTTTGATCGTTTTATTGATATTATGAAGTTGGAGGAGGTGAACCCGGTGGGAGGGAATTTTACTTGGATCCATCCTAACGGGGTGGCGATGAGTAGGATTGATAGGGTGATGGTGTCGGAGGAGTGGGTTGATTTGTGGGGTTCACATGTTCTTAGAATATCCCCTAGAGATGTTTCCGATCATTGTCCCTTGATCTTTAAAGGTAATACAATTGATGTGCTCCCAAAACCGTTCCGATTTTGTAATCATTGGCTGTTACATAGAGATTTTAAAGAGCTAGTGGAGAAGTATTGGGCTTCTCTTAATGTGGAGGGTTGGATGGGATATATGCTTAAAGAAAAGCTAAAATTCTTGAAAGTGCGTATCAAAGAGTGGAATAGGTGGGAGTTTGGAAAGATGGATGACTCTATTAGAGTGCTTGTTTTGCGTATTAGAGACTTGGACCTCAAAGGGGAACAAGGTTTGTTGTTGGCTAGCGAGGTGGAGGAGAGAAAGAAGTGTTTTGCGGACTTGTGGAGGCTTCTAAAGTGTAAGGATGTTCTAATAAGGCAACGATCTAGGGTGAAGTGGCTTAAAGATGGAGATACTAATTCCAAGTATTTTCATGGGTGTCTCAAAGCTAGACAAAGGAGAAATGCTATTTCTTGTTTACGTGTAGGGGAGAGGTGGGTTGATACTACTTCGGAGATTTTCGACGAGGTGACTAATTACTTCAAAAGTCACTTCTCCGCTATTCCGGTGTCTAGGCCGAAGTTGGACGGTGTGGTGTTTCCGGTTATCTCGGAGGGGGAGAATGCTATGCTTACGGCTCCGTTTTGTTGGGAAGAAATTGAAGGTGTGGTTATGAATAGTGATGGTAACAAAAGTCCCGGCCCGGATGGATTTAATTTTGCATTTTTGAAGAAATTTTGGTACTTACTTAAAGGGGAGGTGAGAATTTTATTTGACCAATTCTTTAGTAATGCAAATCTTCCGAAAGGTCTTTTGTCATATTTCATAACATTGATCCCTAAAGTGGCGTGTCCTTCGTCTCTTGGGGAGTTTAGGCCAATTTCCCTTTTGGGGTGTATCTACAAATTGATTGCGAAGGTGTTAGCGGCTAGACTTGCTAAGGTGATGGACTCGGTGGTTGCCTCTACTCAATCGGCTTTTGTGAAAGGTAGGAATTTGGTAGATGGGGTTATGGTGGTGAACGAAGTGATTGATTTTGCTAAAAAATCCGGGAGAGCTTGTTTCGTCCTTAAAGTCGATTTTGAAAAAGCTTATGATTCCGTCGATTGGGGTTTTCTTGAGTATATGCTTCGGAGGTTCGGATTTGTAGGGAAGTGGATTGATTGGATTAAAGCTTGTGTCTTTGCTGGTAACTTATCGGTCCTTGTGAATGGGAGCCCTACGCCGGAAATTAATATTCAAAGAGGTTTAAAGCAAGGGGACCCGTTGGCTCCGTTCTTGTTCCTCCTTGTGGCGGAAGGTTTTGCGGGGTTAATGAGGAGTGCCGTTGAGAAATGTCTTTTCGACGGTTTTGGTGTTGGTTCCGGTGGTTGTAAGGTGTCTCATTTACAATATGCGGATGACACAATCTATATTGGAGAGGCAACGATGGAGAATATGTGGACGTTGAAGGCGATTTTGCGCGGCTTTGAACTTGCTTCGGGGCTTAGAGTTAATTTTTGGAAGAGTTGTCTTATGGGGGTGAATGTGTCTTCGCAATTTTTGGATATGGCTTGTCACTTCCTTAATTGCAAACATGGAGCGATCCCCTTCTCTTACCTTGGTCTTCCGGTTGGGGCTAATCTGCGGCGTCCTACAACTTGGGAACCGTTGATTGAACACTTGAAGAATAGGCTTCGTTCGTGGGGAAATAGGTATGTGAGCTTAGGTGGCCGGATTGTTATTATCAATTCGGTACTTAATGATATTCCTATTTTTTATCTTTCGTTTATGAAATTACCGGCGGAAGTCTTAAAGAAGATTATTAGAATCCAAAGGGAGTTTTTGTGGGGAGGTCTCAAAGGTGGTAGGAAGATTAGTTGGGTGAGTTGGAAGGAGGTGTGTAAACCTAGATGCCAAGGTGGGTTAGGTGTGCGGGATGTGGGAAAGGCGAATCTAAGTCTCTTAATCAAATGGAGATGGAGGATCCTTCAAAAGGGTAACGCCCTTTGGAAGGATATTTTGGTGGCGAAATATGGTCATAGTGTCCGGACTAAGGTGCATTGGATTGGTAGTGAGTCTCATTATCGTGAATCCTCATGGTGGAAAGATTTATGTAGCATTGGCATAAGGGAAGATGGGAGTTGGTTTGCAAAGAATATTAGCCGGGTTATTGGTAATGGGCAATCAACTAAATTTTGGCTCGATAGTTGGATTGGGAATGCCCCTCTTTGTGATAGGTTCCCTAGGCTTTTTTCAATTTCCTCGTTGAAAGATGGTTTGGTTAGGGAGTTCTATGATGAGATGGAGCGTTGGAGTGGTGGAGAGTGGGGTTGGAGGAGGAGGTTGTTTGTTTGGGAGTTCACTTTATTGGAAGAATTAGTGCATATCTTGCCAATGATTACCTTCTCGGAGGAGGAGGATGTGTGGAAGTGGTTGTTGGAGGAGAGTGGCATATTTACGGTGAAATCCGCCTATGTATTGCTTGGTACTGTGTTCCCCTCGGATTCGGATTTTAATTACCAACAACTTCGGGCGTTCAATAATATTTGGAAAAGTTCGGCTCCCTCTAAAGTGATTGCTTTTTCGTGGAAAGTTTTGCGGAATCGTATTCCAACAAGGGTGAACTTGTTGCTCCGGGGAGTTAAGGTTAATGGGGGTATTCCGGTGTGCGCTCATTGTCAAAGGGGGCGGGAGGATGAGAACCATCTATTTTTATTTTGTGACTTTTCTATGTCGGTGTGAAAAGCGATCTTTCGTTGGCTTGATGTGGTGATTGTAATACCGCCAAACATTTTTGTGCTTTTTGATTGCTTCATAGGGGCTGCTAGTAATAAGAAGATAAGGGGTGGCTATTATTTGATTTGGCATGCTGTTTTGTGGAGAATTTGGTGTTCGAGAAACAACGCTATCTTCTCAAATGGGGGGATTGATGTGGAGGAAGTGGTGGAGGCAATCAAATTGACTTCTTGGAGATGGGGTTTGAGTCGGCATAAAATCCCGGTGTGCTTATTTTATGAATGGTGTTGGGATCCAGGACTGTGTTTGCGGCAGTGATTTCTTGTCTTCAGTCGAGTGCTTGGCGGCGGTACAGTTACAGGGTGCGGTGGTTTAGGGGCGATAGGCTTTGGTTCTGTTCCTGTTCCCCTGTTTTCCTGTTTTGGTTTAAGGTGCTGTGTTTGTTTGTTTAAGGGGCGTGTTGCCTTTTTAGTTTCCTGGCTGCTTGGTTTTGTTGTTTGGTTTTTTGGTGGCCTGTTTGTACTATTCTTTAGGTACCTTGTGTACTTCATTTGAAATAAAATTTAGCCTTTTTCAAAAAAAAATTGTTACTATAAAAGGAAATTATTATTGGTCAAAAAGAATATATCATATTACTAATTACTAATAATTACTAATTACTTTTGTCAATAAAACAATTAATAATCACTAATTAAAAGAGTAATACAAATTATTTTAAAATCAATTATTCTATGAATAGTTTAAGCTCATTTATTTGTAAAAAAAAAACACTTCATATTTGGTCTAAAAAAAGTATTGTGTTTGTGTATGTCAAACAATAAGTATATAGAACTTTTTTAAAAAAATGTATATTAAAAAAATTATGTATTTATAAAAATAAATAATTGGTGAAGAAAAAAATTTATTTTTCTTATGTGTGTGCATATATATAATCAATTAAAGCTTCTTTTTATCATTGTTGAGATCACTATTTATTCTCTAATGTCCAAGCTTAGCAAAAAAAAATTCAAAATAAACAAATCACTAAAAAAGAAATTAAAAATCATGAATTTTTTTTCTAAAAACTAAATAAAATAATTTTGTAATATCAAAATAAAATTAAATAGTAAAATTTGTTTTTTTAATATAAAAGAATAAAGAAGTGTTCATTTTTTATATTAAATCATGAATAATATTTTATGTTATATATTAGTGGGATATTATTCCGTATTTCTCATAATTGAATTTGAATTATTTGATTTTTAATAAGTGTATTGAATAATAAATGCAATGAATGTAGTTTCTCTAATAATTTCAGTATAGCAATGAACCGTTAATCCTTCTCACTTGGGCTGGAAATTGGCTGGAGCAAGGATTTGTTGTAGACAATCATAGAAATAATAGTGACATTTAACACCAAATGAAGGAGAGGCAAGAGTATATGAGAGGTCTCCATTGAAAAGAGCGAGAATTACAAATCGTTCTCGCTTATTACATATAATAGATAATATATTATTAAATAAAATTGATTTAACAACAATTGGTTAATATATGTATTTAATATTGATTCAATTGATTGGCACGACCTCTAAAAAGTCCTATGAATGAATTTTTAATATAAATCAATATTAAAAAATCAATGACAAAATACTTTTTTTTTATGTTATTGTGTGGAAAAAAAATGTGTGAAAGATTATAAGAATGAATGGTCTCCAAAAAGTTTATTAGATATTACATAAATATCAAACCATTTAAATATTATGTTTTTATTTGAATATTTGTACTATTTACAATTATTCATTAATAAATATTTTTTTTCTCGATTCGTTGACTTTTTTTTGTCTAAAAGTGATTTAATTTTTGTTATTTTTATTTCATTTCTGTTTTAATATAATGATATTAGTAAGAGATAAAAAAATATCAATAAATATGAGACATAGAATATCATTTTTATTTTGATCATTAAAACCATTTCTTATATGAGAAACACACTTAATTTTTTCGTTTATATGAAATAATATTTCCTCTTCTATCTCTAGCAGCCTTTGACAAAACACTGAAGATTTGTTTTATTGTATAGTGAGGATCAGACATTGTAAGACTTTTTTTCAGTCTACCACAACATTGCAAATGGATGGTTAGACTGTTTGTGTTTACCAAAAGATGAGGTGTTTTTTGTATACCCTTGCATAGAATAAACTATACCCAAATTCTCAAGTTTAGAGTACGATCGTTGATAAGTCTGATATGTGATAAGAAATATTTGGAATGATGAGAGCACAATCATATATTTAATTATTTCTGATTTCATCACAATCATACATTATAATCAAATCATTTCATTATAAATACACAAAATATTTCCCGATTTATTATTATTGTATTATTTGTATTAAAAATTGGCCTAATTATGGCATTGAAGGTCAAATCGTTGTGAGAACTGTGAGTACATCACGTGGCAAGAGAGTGACTTTGAAATCGTCCTCGCTTATTACATATAGGTAATAAGGGTTTTGTAGAGTGTACATCACTTCTTTCAAATCTCCTAATATGTCAATGCTTCTTTTCCTTCAACTTTTCTCATTCTCTCTGCTTCTTTCACTTCCACTCCAGAATGCTTTCTCAACAAAAAACCTTGACAACCTTCTTCAAGATCACGCCTCGAAGGCTCTTTCTAGCCCTAAAACTGAATTACCTTATTATGCTAAACTACCCAATAACCTACCCGGTGTTCAAGTTTCAGCAATGAAACTAACTAGTGGTGTTCAAAACTACAAAGAAGAGTCTAATGAAGAATCATCCGTTGTTCATCTTCAGTCTTGGAAGAAGAGCAAGAAGAGCAGGAGCAGGAGCAAGAAGAGAAAGAACAAGATCAAGAACAAGAAAAAGGGGAAGAAGATGAATAAGAATTTGGAGGCGGGGCTAATTACTGCATTTTGTTTGATTGTTTTGTGCATTGTGTTGATACTTTTGTGTTTGTTGGTTGTTAAAGAGAGAAAGAAGAAGCTCCAAGAAAAGGCATTGGAATCTGAGAAGAACAATGAAGCCTTGAAGATAAAACATGATGCAGGAACCGTATGATAGATATGGAATTTTTTTTATTAAGTTTTCTTAGATTTTTTACTATAGGGTTCAATCTTGAATTAATTTTGGTTGCTTCTTCTTCCTATGACAAATAATTAGCAACAAATTTGGTTTCAATTTGTTCTTTTTTATTAATGAAAGTATGTTTTGTTTTTTTAATACGGATGTGATGTTATATTATAAGGTTAATAAGCTTTTATCCCCTGCAAAGTATATTTTATGTTTTCTTTTTAATAGTGTTTACCATCTGTTAGTGAACTTCGGTTTAACTCCTGTACTTTGTTAGTAAATTTTGTTTACTCTCTAAATTTCTTTTTTTTTTTATTCCAATCTTGTAATATGAAGATTCCATCCTTGGTGCGATGGTGTTGGCTCCTCTGTTTTTCTGTTTTGGCGGGTTATTGTTCTACTACTCTGGTGTTTGTGTTGTGCTGTTTGTTTTGGTTGGTTGAGCTTTAGTGCTTGATCTTCTTTTTTAAGCGTGTGGTCTGTTGTATAGTGGCTGCTAGCCTTTGTATCATATTTCTATTAGTACTTCTTGCACTTTGTGTTGAATAAATTTAGGCCCCGTTTGAATTAGCTTATTTTTGAGTTTATGAAAACAGCTTATGCAATTTTTATGTATTATTATAAGTTTGTCAAGATAGTTTATGATAAAATAGTTTATAAAAATATAATCTTTACTAGTTTGAACTTATAAAATAGCATAAAACATAATTTATATTACATAAATTGTTTGTCTAAACTCAAAAATAAGCTAATCCAAACGGGGCCTTAGCCTATTCAAAAAAAAAAGTTTCTCATTGGACATGTTGGCTTTTTTTGATAAAAATTGGACATGTTGGCTTATGACTTTTTTTTTGAATGTCTAATATATTATATATAAATATAAAAACGAACAAAGTATAAGAGAAAGTTCGTAAGAAAAAAGAGAGGTATTAGATTTAGAAGTACACTCTACCAATACCTAACAAACTCTAAAACAAAATACAAATAAAAAGGAGGAACACTACCACCAAAACTAAAGCTCTTTAAAACCACCACCACGCGAAGAAGAAAATCCCTAATAGGAGAGAGACAATGTCATGTTGGCTTATGACTATTTGGATTAATTAGTATTTTGTTCCTTTTCCAATATAAGCGAATTTCGGTACCTCACATTAAACATGTGATGTCATCATTTAGGTTCATTCATAAGCCAACATATTGAATAAAGGAAAAAATGGAATCTTCACATTATAGAAACAAAATTGCTAAAAATCATTATCGGTGAATAAACCGACATTCGCTACTATTAGAGACAGTACACTATTTAGCCTTTTTTATTAGACTTTTACTAAAATTAAAACCAAAATTAACTTATATCATTAATCAAAATAGTGCTTAATACAAGGAAGTATTAATCTCAACAATTTGAGAACTAGTTCGAGAATTCCCTTGCCGCCTAAATTTCATCTAAGAGCGGGAATGCAAAGACAAACTAGAAATAATGGCAAACTTAGAAACAATACTAGAATCAAGTAGTTTTTGTTTCATTAAATTCCAGGAATTCAATACCACCGAGTTTAACATATAAAAAAAAATAGGTTAATAAAAATTGATGTATCTAATATTAATTTTATATCTATATACATATGTGGAAGGTGCATATGTCCTTATAATGTTTTGATTTGATGTGAAAATTAGGCAAATATTTGATGTATAAGTTGTCTCTATTTACAAATCATGATAATAAAACATCATAGAATTGGAGCTCTACTTTGATGATTTTCTATAACAGGGTATGCCAATAATGTTGATGATGATCTATCTCTAGAAGTTCTTCCAAATTGATCTCGGTTGTAAAATATTATACCATAAATAATAACATTTTGTAGTCATTTTACATTATTTTGAAGACGTGCAAAATTTGGAAGATCTTCAGAGAAATAAGTTGGATCAACAGTAATCAGACTTGAGAACTTGTAAGGCTACTAGAGGTAGTTTAGTATAAAGAGAGTCCGACATTGAAACTTGTGGGACTACTTAAAATTTCAAGTTTAGTTGGAGGCAAGCAATTCTTTAAGAGGACAGACAATAAACAGGTACAATCCGGCGGTTGAAGAGGGTATGGTGGAGGGTTGTCCTAAAAATCTAAGGACAATTGGAAGCAAACATTTCTTCTGGAGTACGGAGCAGTACACTTTGGGGCTGAAGATGTTATGGAAAAATCATATGTAGTGGGAGGCAAGATCTTCGTAAGGGTGGAATGTATTCCGAGGGATGAAGAGGTGAAGGTAAATCTTGTGGGACTACGAAGGGTAGTTGGACATAATTGGAAGAATCAAACAAGAAGCTTGAGAGTCTAACAATGATTATTGGAAGCAATTGAATGCTTGTGTCAATTAGGTCAAGGTTCAAGTGGGACTTGAATTTGATCTGATGTCTTGAAGAGTAGTTTAAGGTTGGAGAGATCGAGCAGCAAGATGGTTGATGAGAAGTTGTCATCACCATCGATCTAAAAGAAAAGTGGAGAATTTTTTAGTATGCCTTGAATCTCAAGTTCAAAGATTGGAAAAATAAGTCATCGTTGGCGCAGGGAGGTGTGTGCCTTTTTCGCCTAAGGCGCAACAGGTTTCACATCAGGATTGGTATAAAACATATGGTTGGGAATACATTAGGTAGTCTAAATCATTGAGTGTTTAGTATTACATTCCAATCTCTTTCATAATTTTTTAAGACCAAAAATATAAACCTTACAATCTCAATCTCATAAAACATGTCTTATTTAGATTGCATTCTGTTTTTAACAAATACTTCATCAGTCTCTAATTAGAGGAATTTTAAAAGTTAAATGTGCAGTGGCATGCTAAGGTTTTCCAGTCCATTTGGAAAAGCCCAACTCCGTCTAAGGTTAGTAGTTTTGTTTGGCAATTGCTCCATGACCGTGTTCCAACAAAGCAGAATTTAGTAATCCGTCACATTATTGCGGAAGGGAATGATAGCTTATGCCCTCTCTGCAACCAAGAGATGGAATCCGCAGAACATGTGTTTCTGTACTGCCGTATTGCAACTATGGTGTGGAAGGAGATCTTCGCGTGGCTTAACATTCCTTTTAGTCTCCCCCATAATCTCTTTTCGATTTTCAATTGTGTCTTGAATTCTGGAAATCCGAAAGCTAAAAAAGGAAGACTCATGATTGGTTGTGCCGTGGTTTGGATGATTTGGAAATTCCGTAACCTAGTGGTGTTCGAGAACAGCAGAGGAAGCTGTTCGGATCTGGTGGAAGGAATTAAAGTGGCATCGTGGAAGTGGTGGTTGGCCCGGACAAAATCTGCTCATTGGCTTTACTATGAATGGAAATCAGAACCGGGTATTTGTCTTTTGTAATTGTTCTGATGTGCTCTGGCCTGGTGTTTAGTGAGCTGCTATATGGTTGTAAGCTCTTGCTGTGTTTGTTTTTTTTTGCGTTTTTCAGCCTCTGCTGTAGCGCTTTTTTACTGTAGTACTCTCTGTTTCTTGTTGTAGCACTCCTTGTGCTTATTCTCTTTCCATTATTAATAAAACTTTTGCAGTTTCAAAAAAAAAAAAAAAAAAGAGGAATTTTAAAAGTGGTCATACATTAGAGGTATTATGACATTTTGGTATCATACATTACTAAAAAGTGATATTCATATATTACTTGGGTATAGGGATGACAACAGGTGCTCACGGGTGCGGGTTTCACACTACCCAAACCAGCACCCAAAATCACCACCCGCACCCGCTGGGTTCGGGTTTTTTCACCCGAATCCGTAGCAATAACATACAAAAATACAATAACAACAATGTTTGGTAACAAGCATAGTTCAAATTTTCGAGAAAATACAACAACAAAACTGAGTAATGTTAAATTACAAGTAACTACATTAAAATACAACAATAACATAGTTTGGTAACATAGTATTCAACATAGAATTTTAAGAAATTAAATTACAATTATATATACATAGGGATAATTTGATAATTTAATATTTAAGCGGGTGCGGTTTCGGGTTTCGGGTGCGGGTTTGAGTGATCCCAAACCTGCACCCGAAATATCGGGTGTCACCCGAACCCAAACCCAATCAACTCGGGTTTCACCCGTTGACTCCGGTGCGGGTGTTGGTGGGCCCCACGAGTTTGGGCATATTTGCCATCCCTACTTGGGTATCATACATTACTAACAAGTAATTCATTTTATTTAATTTAGTATACAAAAAAAAAAATATTAAATTGATGATACAATACTTTAAATTGGATTTTAGGATTTGGATCCTCTCCAATTATTCTCTCATGTTTTCTCTCCAATTGTTAATCTAATGGTTGACAAATTAAAAAAGATGTTTTTTCTCTTTCTTCTCAAGTGTTTTTTTTAATTTGTCAACCATTAAATTAACAATTGGAGAGAAAACATGAGAGAATAATTGAAGAGGATCCAAATCCCTTTAAATAAGGTACAACATCATCAATTTTGATGCTCTCTATACCACGTCATTGAACTCTAATGATACTGTAAAAAAATGCAAATCATTAGTTTATGAAACTCTCTTTAATACTCTTATTGAATATGTTCTAAACTCAATCCCTAGATCTCGCATCCTTATGGAGAACAATCAAAAACCAGTATTATTTAGTCAAAAAAACCAAAAAAAAAAATTAATTTAGTAAAAAAATTAATTATTAGTTCTCGTAGCATTTCCTATTTTTAAAATGGGTTAATAGGTCTTTACCCCCCTGCAAAGTAGGTGAATTTTGCGTTACCCCCCTGGAATTTTTTTCTTTGAGATTACCCCCCTGCAAAATTTATTTTTTTTATTTACCCCCTTGGATGCACTTTTTAAATCGGTTATTTTGTTCAACCGATTTAAAAAGTGTTGTTTTTAAATCGGTTATTATGTTTTTTTTTTCCTGCCACGTCAGCAAAAGGGGGGTAAATCAAAAAAATAAATTTTGCAAGGGGGTAATCTCAAAGAAAAAAATTCCAGGGGGGTAACGCAAAATTCGCCTACTTTGCAGGGGGTAAAAGCCTATTAACCCTTTTAAAATTGACATGCAAGTTTCAATTATGGAATTAGTAACCGAACCGGTCTTTCTTTGGTCAAATGAATATAGACATCATTCAGGAATTGATAGACCTTAGACAAAACATACTACAGATATTTAAAGTAAAAATTCCACACGTAATTAAAATATAAAATCTGTATATGTAGAGAAAGGATTCTCTAAAATAAAATTTCCTCAAATTTTCTCAATTATTAAATTTTAAATATTGACCAACTTTCTTTAAAAAAATAGTATTGACCAACTTTTTTTCATTTTTTTAAAACGGATAGAATATAAATGCACACATTAGTTTCTTAATTTTTTTACAACGGACAAAATCTATTCTCGTAAACTTGTAATTGACTTTTAATTAAAATTGTTCCTTATCGAATAAGTATCCATTATCAATCTTTTATTTGTAAAAATATTTGTCATATATTCCTTTCTCAATAAAAAAAAATCATATCTATAATAAATCATATCCATGTTCCAAAAATTAAGCAAATAAATTCCAAAATTAGGTCTAGTCTTAATTCAACAATTAGGGTTTTTTTTTAGTGTATACTTCACTTCAAATTTCATATGGAAATGCTCATTTTCCTTCCAATTTTCTCATTGTCATTGCTTCTTCCTCTTCCATTTGAGAATGCTATCTCAACAAGAGACCTTGACACTCTTCTTCAAGATTATGCCTTTAAGGCTCTTTCTAGCCCTAAAACTGGATTACCTTATGATGCTAAACTACCCAATAACCTAACTGGTATTAAAGTTTCATCAATGAGACTAAAAAGTGGTAGTTTAAGAACAAGAGGTGTTCAAAACTACAAAGAATTTCAAATCCCAATTGGAGTCATTGAGAAACCTTATGTGAAAAGGCTTGTTTTGGTTTACCAAAACTTGGGAAATTTTTCTGAGAAATTTTACCCTTTGCCTAATGGTTTCTCATATTTGACTCCTGTTTTAGGTTTATTGTCATATAGTGGTGTTAATTTATCTGCTACAAAATTGCTAGAATTGGATATAAGAGCTTCTGATGATAAACCGATTTCGATTAGGTTTTCTGATGTGAAATTAGTACCATATGGTTTCTTGTCTAAGTGTGTTTATTTTGATCTAAATGGTTCAGTGCATTTTGATATTGTTTTCAATGGTAATGTGTGCAAAACTGTCAAACAAGGGCACTTCTCGATTGTTGTCGAGTCTAATAATGCATCATCATCCCCTATTCCTGTTGTTCATGATGAGACAAAGAAGACGAAGGAGAAGAAGAAGAAGAAGAAGAATTATTTGAATGCACGAACAATTGTTGAATTGTGTTTGGTTGGTGGGTGCATATTATTGTTGATGCTGGTAATGTTGTTGGTTGTTAGAGTACTAAGAAGAATGAAGCTAAAAGAAATCGAATTGGAATCTGAAAACAATGAAGCTTTGCAGATAAAACATTATGCAGGAACCAAATTACCGGTTGCAGGAGCAATTCGTAATTTACCAACCATAGATTACTTAGATTTTTAATTAAAGGGTTAAATGTTAAACTAATTTTTTCTTGCTTCTTCCTATGACAAATAATTAGCTAGAAATTTGGTTTCAATTGGTATGTAGTTGTTTTTTTGCTGATGAGATGAGAGTATGATTAATTTATTTGAAATTTAGATTTACTTACATCTTACTGTATCTTATTATCTTATGATCTTACATAACATTTGCTTCCTATATCATGCACGGATCGGATCTGTTATAAGTCTGATCCTTTGTAAACTTTAAGCAAGATTTATTTCCGCCTCAAATTAAATTTGGATTCTCCCAAATAATTTGTCTTAGATAGCTTGGAGATTGTTGTTTCAACAAAGCAATTAGTGATTTAGCGTTAATTTATAAATTTTATTTTTCCCATCAATTATTATAAAAATCCAAAAATATTTTATTTTCAATTTTTATTTTATAGTTTAGTACTATACTTTGATATTTTTCTGTTTGTGTATGCAAGTTAAAGTAATGGCTGGAGATCTTTCCCCCTCGCTCTTATGAACCAAATATATTTTTAATTAAAATTTCTCTTCTCACCTCCCCTATTTTGAAACAAACACATATATTTTATTAAAATTTATCTCCCTTCCCCTCTCATCTATTAAAATCCCTCCTTTCCGTTGAAGCAAATAAACTATGTCTCTCCGGGAAGCCCTAGATGCATGCACATATATAGTACTAAAAATGGGTGTATTTTATTGTATGTTGGCAAAGCTACAACATATCGCACTCTGTTTTGTTTCAAATAAAACATTTACTTATTTTCATGAAGATGTGAAAGTTTTTTTTTTAAAAAAAAATACAATCTCGTTGTTAGATATTTGAGTATACAAAAATAGTAGTTATAAGTGTTATTTCGGTTGTTCTTAATTTTTATTTAAAATAAAAAGGGATCATAAGGTCCTCTAAGGTGCTGAAGTGGAAACGGCAGTACACAGAGATGTAAGCAGATCAAAAAAATCCAATTAAACCGACGATTTAAACCAATCCAAACAAAAAAACAATTTTTATGGTTCGGATTCAAAACCGAACCGAACCCATTAAAAACCGACGTGATTTGGTTCCGTTATTGGATTCAATTTTTAAAAACCGATGAACCAAACCAATAGGTATATTATTAACCATATATTTATTTATTATTAACCATAGATATATAAATTTTAACCGTTGGATTGAAAGTTTATATATCATATAGATCATTTATATAAAGTTTTAGAAAAATCCAAAATATATATATATGGGTTTGCTAATTTAGACCCACTTAAAAACATGTGGGTCTAAATTAGCAATGTGCACCTTTTTACTTTGGACAAAATAACCCTTGATACTTAGTTATTTTACACTAGAAAAGTGAAGGTTAGTTAGGTAAAGTTTATTAAAAGATGTGCATCCACTTTGCTAATTTACACTCATATAATTATAAATTTATGCAACCTAAATAAACAACCTAAGAAATCAAAAAATGACAACTTAGAAAAACCTATTTAATCCAAATACAATTTCCTTGAGGCATGAAAAAAAAAACAGACTAAATTAATGGATATTTAACTTGTTTTTAACTACTTGGCTTGGCTGTATGTGCTGTAGCATTGAAACCATAACACTTGGGGATGAAAGAATATGCATTAAGACTATTGTCCTGGAGGGAGAAGGCTACAACGTTGTTGTTTCTATGCTAAGGAGTTCCACGAACAGGACAGAGTTACACGAGAGTTTTTTGTTTTTTTTTTATATAAACAGTTACGCGAGAGTTTTAATGAGTTAAAAATTGACATGTTATGTTGCTAGTGTGTTGTGGTCTAACATTAATTAAATCAAATTGACATAACTACCCTTCTATTTACAATAGGTTTGAGTAGTAGTAATTAGATTTTTTTGTCCAAAGTGAAAAGGTGCACACTGCTAATTTAAACCCACATATTTTTAAGTGAATCTAAATTAGCAAACCCCATATATATATATATATATATATATATATATATATATATATATATATATATATATATATATATATATATATATATATATATATATACACGAATGGCTAAGTCCCCGTGCCTTTTATACGAATGGAATTGGTGTCCGATCGATTGTTTCACGAGTTGATCATGTTCTTGCGGTTGGTGTGGTGGAGTTTTTGGTACTGGAGGGGTTTTCGTCCGTGCTTCTGCTTTGGTCGGCCTGTTTGATTTGTTCTGGTGTTTTTGTTTTTGTTCTTTTTTTCGTTTTTAGCTGGTATGGATGTTGCCTTACTGTTGTTGTGTTCTGGTTTTTGTTTTGGATTTAAACAATCTTGTTTCAAGGCAAACAAATTTTCTAAAGTTTCTTTTTCCACAGTTTGACGCTGTTTTGTATTATAGCTGTCCGATTTAAAATGTACGATCAAGATTGTTTTAAGTGATTTATAATTGTGTTGATCTAGACCGTCTGATCTACAATCAACAGTCCACATTTAAAACTGTGTGAAAACAGTGTGAAATCTAACGGGAGTAAATCAACATCCCTCTTTTAAGCGGTTTGTTCTTTTCCTCCTCTAAATTAAATACTCCTTGTGTTTAGTGGATGTGGGTTTAATAAAATTTGTTAAAAAAAAAAGGATCATAAGGCCATTGTACCATAGAAGTTTTCACATAAGAATTCATGAATATAACATTTTAATTACTATTATAAAATCAAGGCTTAATAGATCTTTTGGTCCCTGTATGTTCGTGAATTTTTGGTTTTAGTCCTTGTATCTTATTTTGTTACAAATAAGTCCCTCAATGTACAATTTTTTTTGGTTTTAGTCCCTAAAGTCAAAATCCGCAGGAAAATCTGAAGAAAAATCTCCACAAAAACTGCAAATTTTCCTGCGGATTTTGACTTTAGGGACTAAAATCAAAAAAATTTATACATTCAGGGACTTATTTACAACAAAACAAAATACAGGGACTAAAACCAAAAATTCGAGAACATACAGGGACCTAAAGATCTATTAAGCCTAAAATCAATAGTTAATTCATCAAAATATTTTTTTACATTGTTATTTTCAAATAAATGTACGAAGTGTTGAGTTATAAAATATTTAGTCTAAAAATCGACTAATTAAATTGAACGGTGAAATTTCATCATCCACTAGTAGAAAGTTCAATTGAAACTAGAGATATAAAACCTTGATAGGGACCGAACCCGATATAAAAATTGACATAAAAAAAAATTAAAACATGAAATCTAAAAATCACACTAAGAAAGTGGAAGGAAAAAAATTACGCAACTCAATGAATGAACTTGAACTAATATTAATCTAAACTCATTTATTGAATTGTATAATTTTCTTTCCTCCCACTTTCTTTCCTTTAAACCAAATGTACCAATGGTGAAACATTCTTTATATTATTTTCAATTATCATGTATACAAATTTATATAAAAAAATAAGCTAAAAATTAAAAGTTTTTCATAAAGTGTAATCATTTTAAAGAAAAATTATTGTAATTTGACCCAAAAAAAGAAGAAAAAAGAACGTATTGAAAACTTTCACTTGAGTTAAAGAAATTGTATTGTAGTTATACATTTTAAAATAAGATATTGTCAATTTAAATTAGAGTTTATTTGTATACTATCGATGTAAATATTTTTTATAGGATAAAGTTACACCAATGGATCATTTTTCTTATGGAGAAACTTTTTTAGTAAGGATATTTAAAGAGAAAAATTGCAAGAATAAACCACTATCATTATTTACATTCATTATCCCCATAATTTCCACAAAAAGAGAAAATTAAAATGACATCATCCTTTTGTATGCTAACTAGTGCCCGAGGATACCAAAAGAAGAAACTTTTACATTGGAAATAGTGTTATTTATATTTGTAAAAGGTCTATTACACAAGTTCCAAGATTATTTTACCACATTTGGTTCCTTAACTAGTGCCCCTGGGGCACTAGTTAGCATTTTCCAAAAAAAATGACATCATCTTTTAAGATATTTTTGAGAATATTGTCATGTGTTATTTTTGCATTTTTTCTCTTAAATCATTCGTGACAAATAACATCTCTCTTATCTTATTTATTTGTAACACTTTGATTCTTTATTTTTTTTTAAATAAAGTCATTTATCTTATTTATTTATAATACTTTAGTCATTTATCTTTATTTTTTCCATATAGGTCATTTATCTTTTATAGGTTGCACATATAGACCATTTTTCTATTTTTTTATTAAAAAATGGTGAATTTTATTTTTAATATTATTTATTTATTACAATTAAATAAAACTCATAAATTTCTTCATATCTCCATCTTCATCAATTTCTTCATATCTTCATCTTCTTTCTTATAAAAAATTTTCGTCTTCTCCTTTAAACAAAAAACAAATATTAACTCAATATATACACCTCTATCTAATATGAATCTATATATATGTTTGAAGGGAAGATTTTTTTTTTAATTGTAATAAATAAAGTCAATATCTTTTAATAAAGTCAAAAGATTTTATATATTTGTTTGAAGGGAAGATTTTTTTTATATTTACTATATTTTTTGGTCAAAAAAGTTATCAACATTTTAATAATTAAAATTAATTGAGGATAAAATTAAATTAAAACACCTTACCAAAAAAAAAAAAATTAAATTAAAACAAAAGTGATTCACGTTCTTTTTGTTGTGTCTTTCTCTCAATCGTTTGTTTTTGTTTCCTCGCATGTACCTGCAAGGTACTCTTACTTGTCAGTGTACCTTGAAAACTTTCTTCTCATCATTAATCACACTTTCGCTCTCATTAATGCAGTAACGCACACAACGACACCAAATTTTTTAGTCAAAGAAAAAAATCTACCAAATTCTATCTATATAAACCCCCCCTCACTCCTCATCTTACCCACCACAAAAACTATTCTCATTTCTCACATTTTCCATCATGAACATCTTCCAAAAGATCTTCCAAGCCATGAGACCGCGGCGGAATAACACTTTCCGCCGATCTGACTCAACAAAAGAGCCACTAACTGAATTTCCTCCAGAGAACAGTGATGTTCCTGAAGGTCATGTGCCTGTGTACGTGGGAGAGGAAATGGTCCGGTTCATTGTGACTGCTGAGCTGCTGAACCATCCGGTTTTTGTGAACCTGCTCAACATTTCGGCTCAGGAATATGGTTATCAAGGTGTGCTTCGAATTCCTTGCCGTGTTGTTGTGTTTGAGCGTGTTCTTGAAGCGATTCGAGCTGGTGGTAGCTTGGGTGCAATTCATGAACTCCTCAAAGATGAGTGAGTTTTGTTATGTTTGGGGGTATTGTTTTGTCGCGCAATGAAATTAGGGAATGGATTATTTTTATTTTTACTTTTTTACAATGGGATTCACTAAGAAATTAGTCTATTCTATCTGTAATTGTTTACTTAATTAATTGTATTTGTCTTGGGTTTAAGTTAATTTGCATGCATTTCAGTGTAAAAACTTTGACATTGTTATATATATATGAACCGATCATCTGCGTGACTTTAAGAATGGTTTTTTTTTTTATATATATATAATTTTAAGAATGGGTTTGAGCTTGTTAATTAAAAATTTTAATGGTTTGGATTAGGAGTGATGGCTCTCTCCATTCAATTCATATAATCCAGTGGAATATAAGCCATTGATCTAAAAGTAAATAATTTTAAAAAAATAATAATGGGTTGTTTTAAGGATGCAGATGTCCATTGTTCACTTTGCAGTGAAATCTACAATTGAGAGAATCATCTTTCTTGAATTAGTGATAAAACATCAGATTTTAGATCCGAGAAATTTCATATTCAAACTCCATTAGTATTTTTAAAGGGGGATAGATGTAAATCTATTAGCCATGAATTGGAGTACCATTCCTCGATCCGCCATGAATTCTTTAATTATCATTAAAGAAAATAAAAAAATGGATATGGTAAAAGTTAATTAATTAATTAATTAATTCAAATAAAATAAAATAACAACATAAAGTCAAATGTATTTTTGTATAAATTTGATTCAAATACATTTGATTGTTTGCTTGTATTTAAAAATGGAGAGAGTAACAAATATGATTGATTGACAACGTGAAAAAGCTTTAGCCTAAAATTTGATTGGATGCCGATATCTTGTAGAAAATATAAGTCAATTTAATTGATGTATCTAGATTATATCATGTCTAGATACATTAATATTACAATGTATTTAAAAAATAAACCTCTTTTTCTATTAAGGACCCCAGGAAGTATTAAGTATGACATGACATTGAAAGATTCAAAGTCTGATATCATCATACACCAACCAAAAACTATATTACTAAAGTGTTTAATTATCTTAATTTAATCTTTTTATATTTCACCGTAATTAGAATATATTTAATCGATCTCCAATAGACTCACCAAGGTTTCCTCACCACTTATGCTCTTTGGATGACTCTAAAAACCGAACTTGGGTTATTTTCATAGGATTGATTCATCTCTCCAACCAATGTTATAGTATGGTAGGCTATAAATTTCTGAAGGCACGCACACCATTGTTCAAATTCGGAAAAATACAAAAAATTTATATATGAGATGTTTCAAATAGGATTACTTCTTCATTATAGAGATGAAATTTCTTAGAAACTAAAAAATATATATAACAAATTTATAATTATTTATATTTAATTAATCT
Source organism: Trifolium repens (assembly GCA_030408175.1). Taxonomy (NCBI): domain Eukaryota; kingdom Viridiplantae; phylum Streptophyta; class Magnoliopsida; order Fabales; family Fabaceae; genus Trifolium; species Trifolium repens. The sequence continues at coordinate 14,101,511 of CP125850.1, forward strand.
TACTAAATATAATATATTTTTTGACAGAAAATATACTTCATTATTATCATAAATGTAAGTCAAACAACTTTTTTTAACAAAAATGTAATCCGTCAAAGTAGAAATAGGTCAGGTCGGCCTACAGGAGCTTATGGCCTAATCTACTAAGATTAGGCTAATTAAGCCATCGCAAATTGTTTGAAATAGAGTAGGTTAAGGCTTTTTTATAAGCATATTTAGTTAAAAAGCCTAGCTACCTGCCATAAAAAAAAATTAAGTATACTAGGCTAATCTATTTAAATAAGAGCAATGTTATATGTTACGGGAGAAAAAGTACAAGAAATGCAAGAATTGTACTATATTATTTTTAAAAAACTAAAATTGCTATAAAATATGAAGTTTAGAGGAAATCATGCGGGAGGTTATGATGGAATTGTAGGGCTAAGATTCATTCTTCTCTTTCTTATTTGTTAGTTTCTTGCAAATTTGCATTTCCATTTAAATAAATATGATAATATTTATATTACTATTAATATTATATATTAGATTTGGTAATTTGGATTAAATTATATATCAATAACTTTTTCAGTAATTTAAAATTAATATTCATTAACTTTTCGCATGATATAAATATATGATTATAAACTAGAATTGAAATATGATGCTATATATAAGTCAAATTCTCTAAAATGTCAAGTTAAATATCATATGAGAGTTTGAGTTCATTGGTTTATTATTAGTTCATTATTCTATTTTATTTTTGACAAAAGTTCATTATTTTATTTAAACATAGATATAAATAATTATTTAAATATGCTCATATGAAAAATAGACTTGTAAACAGACTAACATGTTATATCAGGGTTTTCAAAAGGTCAAGCTTAGACCGATAAATAAGCCCATGATATTTTTTTAAGAAGCTAAATTAGCCCACTCAAATTGGCACCAGAGATAATCGAACCTAATACCTTAAGAAAAAGTACACTCTCAGATCTCAAGTCAATATCACTGGACCAACCCAAATGGGTTAGGCTTGACAAAGTCTAACTTAATCTAGCCTATTCCCACCCCTACCTCTGTCCTATAAAAATCATCGCATTTGACCATTTAATACAAATTAAGAAAATATGATAAATGAAAAAAAAATAAAACAAAAAAAAAATAGCAATTTTACACAAGAATTTATCATTTTTTTATTTACAATAAAACCAATGATGATCGAACTTAAAACCTCGTACATATTATCTAAATCTCTTACCAAAATACCAAACTAAGTGGCTTAAAGTACTCATCTTAACTATATATATTGGTGTATATGTATTGAGTAGAAAAAATAGTAATGGTATTTTAAATAGTTTGTAATTTAGAGAAAAAATCATGTCATAATTTAGTAAAAATCAACAATTTCTCTTTTGTTCAATTTCCTACTCCTATTTTGTTACGGTACATGAATTTTTATTTCAAACATAATATTTTTATTTTATTTTTCTTTCATGGATTAAGTTAATGTCCCCCAATTTTTAATTTTCCTTTTTTTTCAATAAATTTCTAGCTTTTATGAAAAAATATCAAACCTAGTATAATTTGAGCTGTGAACCATTAGATTAACAATTGGAGAGAAAACATGAGAGAATAAATGAAGAGGATCGAAATCCCTTTTATTTAAGTATAAGGGCCATGCACATAGGGAAAAACTACGACAATGTGCACTTATAACAAATTCATGTTATTTTATCTTCTTCTTTTTCCCTTGTCAAATTAGTCTTTTATCATATGTTATGTTATACAAGTTATGCCATTAAACCTTTCTGTAGAGTAAAATTAAACTTTTAATGAACTACATTGATAGACCAAGGAGACATAATATTGTTGTGCATAATCCTTTGAAGTTTGAACTATTTTCAAAATGTTTACGGTACGTCTCTAGTGTTAGAAAGCAAAATTATCAAATGCAAATGATACAAAAGTATGTTGATTGTCAAAGTACATTTTCTCATAAAAAAAGTACACTTTCTCATATTTTGCCATTTTTCTTGAAGCAACGAGTGGGATTCTCTGGTCAAAATCTTGAATCCGCTTTCTCCTGAATAACATATTTATTATTCTTGAATAACATATTTTAAACAATATTTTAGTACTCAACATCGATCATAGATTACAACAATAAGATCATGATCTTAGATAAATACTAAAAATGAATTAGATGATTTAATTTAAATACTTTGATGAATTGAAGATATATTCTTTTGTGTATAATGATCAAGTAAGATTTTGGTAATATACATAAATGAAAAATAAATGAATCAACTTGATATGTAAAAGATATAGAGTTATTTTTTTCAAAAATTAACTTTGTCATCATATGATTTTATAAATTGCAGACTAACACAATAACAAACTAGTATTAACAGAGTTTACTAATCAACTTAAGTGCTCGTAATCATGTGTATGAGCACAAACCCATAATTAGATATAGTTGAACTTTGGAAAATGGTAAATTTTGTCTTAATTTAGTCGAGTGGTGTTATTTGTACACCCAAAAAGTTGACAACTTTTGGGACAATCCTCTTTTTTCTTTTGCAACAAAATAATAAAGTGAGAGAGAGAGAGTAAGAATATAATGAGAGTAAAAGAGATAGTTGTCAAAAGTTGTCCATATTTTAGGTGTACAAATATCATTTCTCAAATTATAATAATCATCACAAAACACAAATCTACTTTTTGAAATAAAAAAATGACAGAACAATTTTTGGAGGGAAAATAGCTATGGCTTTACCTACACTGCAACGATCCAACCAACTAGTGAATCATTCTTACTCAACCCATGACCAAGTAAATCTTTAAATTAGAGTTGGGAATGGAAGGATAATTTTCTGCAAGATTTTGTATAGACATACCTTCGGTAACTTCAATTTGAATGGTTACTACATTTCTGGAGTCTAGACATAAAATGGTATCAAGTATCAACTTTTTGAATGGTTGATACATTTCTGGAATCTAGACATAAAATGATAAAATTTAACCCATGATCAAGTAAATCATATTTATTGTTTTGTATTTCTCATTTGAATGGTACCAAAAAGGTGATTTATTGCCCAAATATTAAATTTAATAAAAAAATATCTCTTTTAAGACCAAAAAAATCACCTTATTTTACGAAAAAGTTGCAAATTTGATAGAAAAATGCATGAGTAATTGAGATCAAAATACAATAAATATGAAAATAGAGGATTAAAAATGTTCAAATTAAAAAAAAAAAAAAGGATGAAAATAGAGGATACAATAAATGTGAAAATATTAACTTTTGGTTAATAATTTCTTGTATATATGCTTTTAAAATTTAATTATTTCTTTACTAAATTATACTTTTAAATTTGGCTTCTCCTAAACTTAATTCCAAACTCCGTCCATGGATGTGATTTGGATTATTGATAAGAAAAAATGTGATTAGGTTTCGAGCAGAACTTTTCCCACCCTCCGGTTTGCTTTTCCACCCCATGTGCTACCCTTTATGCCCCTGGAAAAAATTTCTGCTTACGCGAGCAGAACTTTTGCTTAATTTAAACCCCCCAAACTTTTTTTTAGTGTAAAATTTACACTAAAAAAAAGTTCTGCTTACGTAAACCGAACTTTTCAAAAAGTTCTGCTCGCATAAACCGAACTTTTGAGGGGTAAAATTGGATTTTAGGAGGGTGAAAAAGAGTTACAGGGGGTGGGAAGAGAAATCCTCTTAGGTTTCTATATACAAAGCCGCATTAAATAGAAATTGTTTGGAATAATAATACTGTAAGTTCAAAAATAACAAACATAAATAATGGATGTTTAATTGGAGTATTGGACCTAAATCTCCAAATCTACAAATTTACGTATGCATGCCTTAAAAGGATTTAAATTCAGGTCAATAAAATCAATGAGATTATAGCCTATTTTGAGCTTTAAATAATGTGCTAACTCATTTGGATCAAGGATAGTCTTAATTAGAGGTGGGAAAAAAATCAAATCAAACTGCTAAACTAAACTGAACCGAACCAAAAAAAATTGAACCATAATCAACAGTTTTAAAACCAAACTGAAACAGTTCGGTTCAGTTCATGATTAACAGTTCAGTTCGGTTTAATGGTTCAGTTTTTTTAGTATCGAGATATTTACTATCGAGACAAACATGAATCTAACGCTAAAATAAGGAAGACAAAAAACTAGTACTATTAATTTCAATTTTACTTTTTTTTTTGTGTTTCACCATTCTTCATATCTCGCCAGTTTGTGTAACATTTACTAATGGAACAGGATGAAAAAAATAAATAATTTAATCATTAAAACCACCTCCTGTTCCATTTGTGTTGAAGAAAAAATATTTCCAATTCTGTAAACCTGCAACCTATAACCAAAAGTAATAAGTAAAATCAACTTCCACATCATAGACTTTCCTCAAATATATCTTCGTCTTGATGAAGCAACAGACTATTCTTCGAGTGAGAAAAGCTCGTTTGGTTAGTTCCATCGTTCAGTGAAGACCGGACTACCTGCATATCAATTTACTCTTTAACTTTATGATTGCTAATAAAATTATACATATCTTGTATACAGCACCTGAGAATCTCAAAAGTTAAACAAATTAACACCTAAACTAATTACTTAGATAACCATAGTCAAATTAAAAGTCACTGAAGGATGATGTTTTTGGGACAAGCCAAGAAGAGAATTAATAACTACCTTTGAAATGTGGAATGATGTAATATTGTTTACTTATATGGATACAACACTCGTAAACTAAGTAATATGGAAACTAATCTTAGGAGATAATATAGAATACTCTAACACAATATCAAGACTTTCAAGCAATTTTTTTATATTGTAACATTTCAGCTGAAGCTAAAAGCTTACTAAACTTCAATGTTGTTAACATATTACATATATATACCCTTTCCAGAGAAAATATGAACCGATATATTCAAACCCAAAAACATATCTTGCATAAACCAACAGAGAACACAGAAATAATCAGTTAATATCTTTATCAAAAAAAAAAACTTTATGGAAAAAAAGAAATAATCAGTTAATAAGGTTTGCATCCAAGAACAAATTGAAGAACAGAAGCAAGTGGACTTCAAGCGCATGAATAGGTGGTTGAAGGGAATCAGTGACCACACAGAAACAAATGCAAATAAAGAGAGACAACAGCATCAACACTGGGAGGGTAACTCCAAAATGAATTCCAAATACAAATGTTTTACATTTTCAAACTTTTAAGAACATGGAAGTCAAATAAATAGAGGACAGGTTACAGAGGATCGTACCACTACGATCCCATGTTGAAGTTGTGGGTTTCAGATAAAATATGGTCTAATATTATGTTAATATAATTGGGTCTGTTGGGACTGCAAATGTGTAACTATAAATAGTAACGTGTTTGTTTAATTTAAGTGTGGATTTATTTTATTAGGTACCGGTTGGTTAGGGAGGTTGCAGGCTCTCAATTTCCTGTCTGTTGTGCTAACTAATAAAACTGTGTAACTGCTCTAAGAAACTGTCTACTGCCGTTTCGGCCAAGGCAGATTGTCTGTGAATATTACGTGTGTAATCCTTTCGGAAAGATTGTTTCAAGAGTAATTCCTCAATAATACCCTAGTAAATACAGTATATTCTAATTCCATTTAGATACCATTTTAACACTGATATCAGAGCACTAAGATCCAGGCAGCAGTTGATGGTTGCTACAAAAAAATTATGGAGGCAAGACTTGAAGTTTTGGAACGCGGTTTTGAAGGGTTGTTGGTACTGCAACAGACCATGGATCCCCCACATTTTGGGGTTTATTTGATTCTCCCAATCAGTGCTTTCTAGGCCACGTTTTATTTATCACTGTTCACATATTACTGCTTAGTGCTCTGTCTTCACAGCATTGATTAGATATTTTGTGCAAGATCATTATGCATTCCATTTTTGTACTTGACAAGTTGACAATGGAATAAATTGGTAATCGGTATACTTATAGAGTTGACCATGAAGCAAGCGCACAAAAGACAGAAGAAAATACAGCAGCATATCTAATTAAACATAGAGAATAGCATATAGCAGGATCAGATCATCCAACCTTTTCAACTTCTTCTAGAAGGTGTGTGTTCTCCTTCAAGTACTGCAATGTTTTCTCCCTTCCCTGTCCTAACCTGTTTCAAGACAGATTTGGGTGATCAACATTAGGACATGTGAACTCAGATACAAAGAGAACCCGCCTGCCATTGGTAATGCCTAATTTGCTCTCGGCTAGGTAGGTAGTTACACCAAGATTTCATCATATCCTATTTTTTAACAGAAAGCTTTATTATGATATTTGAAGTCTTATATTGACCTTCTTTCTCTTTATTAGTCAAACTTTATTTCACGCTAATGTAATTGATCATTTGTCATTTAAAATTTGCTATGCCACAGACAGATTATAGAATTCCAAAAATCTAATTTACTTCCGCATCAATTTCACAATAACTGGACTAAATTTTCCTTCTCAAGTCCCTAAGTTGGAGGATGTAAAATGCAAAGCAAAATATTATAAACATATATAAAGCATTCAATAGTGTTCAGACAATACCGTTGCTCCCCATAACTGTACCAAGAGCCCTTCTTTAAGACAATATTCATCATTTCTGCACAATCTAGAATGCAACCCTGCATTTAAAATGAAAATTCAAAATAATGGTATTCACATAATGTTAAAATTGATTTTATGTTCCAACACTCACCAGCTTATTGACTCCCTCTCCAAATGAAATATCAAATTCAGCTACTTTGTAAGGCCTTGAAACCTAAAACAACTTCTCAAATTAATTACCTCCACAATTAAAAAGAAAATCAACGAAGAAAAAAATATATCTGATTCTGATAGAATGAATATAAAAAAATTCAATGATCTATTTATCTTCAGAACAATGTAGAGTATAGTAGATAATCTCGTGAAGAGTGATTCAATATTTAGAGCCCTTTTGTTTTAGCTTTTGAAAATTGATTTTAAAAAGTTACGTATTATTTATTAATGTAAAGCTGCCATAAGCTATTTTTTGTCTGGTTACGATTATATAAGCATCTTAAAATCATTTCAAAATAATCAGAAATCAGATTCTTGTCATTCTTTTTTCTTTGTCAATAACTACATTCCATTTTCCATAAAATTAATTCCTTCTTTCGCAATAACTACATTCCATTTTTCAAAATGAGGGTAGAATACGAAAAAAACTCCAACAGTCCACTATCATGGTTGGAGGAGAGCTTTGTGCTAAAATGACACTTAAAAAGGAACAAAGGGAGTAACTAATAAACATAAACTGTCTAGATAAATAGAGGTTAACTCGACTCCTCTAAAATGAGGACTTGCCCTTCAAAGATAAAGTACAAGAATAACAATGTAATAAAAATTCAACGTTTTAGACTGTGATAAAAGGCATGGGCTTGTTTAAACTAGAGGTCTTGTATCCCTGTAAATAGGAGTTAGTGTTTAGACTTCTGTATTACTATCAATCATCTTTTACCATAATTATATTTCTTTTTATTCTTCTTTTTCTTTTATCCAAAACCTGTAACTTCAACATGGTATTAGAGAGGTGTCATCCACCGTGATATGTGCCACATTATTTTGTTATCGAGTTCCCAAAGGTTTGGGACTGTACTTGATAGTTAAATTCAAACATGCTGAGAAATTTTTCATATGGAAAAATTTCAAATATAGGAATATTGTGGTTACCTTGCTCTTTTGCACTCTTACACGAACTTTAAGGCCAATTTCTTCATCTCCTTTGGCCTAAAAGGAAATGAAAATGCAGAGTAGTTCTTCATAGTAAACAATCTTGATATTATAATCAAAAGATTATATTAGGAACAAATATTTAATTTTATGTAAAAATTGCTGATAGTCTGGAGTAGAAAGGCTAAATGCAACATCAAGTTTAAGATATTATATAACAGTGTGTGTTTAAAAAGCTATTGTGCTTACCGACTTTATCTTCCCTATAGGACGAACTTCTAGCCGAACTGATGCAAAAAACTTCAATGCAATTCCACCACTTGTTACTTCTGGATTTCCATAATAGACACCAATCTACAAAAGTGAAGAGAAACACAAACCATTTAAACTAAAGCAAGAGATTTATCAGTGACATATATCATTGAACTCATATGATTAAGCAATTAAAAATAGATGGCACTTATAAATTATCTTCAATGCAAATAGAGTCTAGTAAGGAAATTATACTAATCAAATACAAGTACCTTATATCGTATTTGGTTCAAAAATATAAGAGTACAACCGGCTTTAGAGGCATTTCCAGACATCTTACGCAAAGCTTGGCTCATAAGACGGGCCTGCAATCCCATTTGCTGCATTCCAATCTCACCCTACGCATTTTTATACGAAAAATATGGTTAGAAAAGAGTGGTCCCCTAAATTATATAATGAACGTACCTATAACAAAGAAAATCAGATTTTACTTCAACTTCTGCCCGGGGAGTAAGAGCTGAGACGGAGTCCACGCAAATGAGATCTATGGCACCAGATCTACACATACGATCTGCGACTACAATATGCAAAGTTCAATCAATTCACAGACACCATGCAGCACCCTGATAATGCAATATGGGCACTGCCAAAATGATCTTATCCAATTCCAACATAACCACAAGTCAAAGGTATTACTCTCAAGAGCCATCTCTCCATGATCTGGTTGGCACACGATTAAATTTTCTACATCAACTCCTAACGCTTTAGAATATGCTGGATCAAAAGCATGCTCTGCATCAACAAGCATTGCATTGCCTCCTAATTTCTGCACAACATAAACAAAACTTCACATTGATTCCAAATACATATTTAGGATAAACTGATAATCATCATCAAGAATCGGTAATTGATGATTAGCAAAATTCCAGATAAATTACCTGTACTTCTGCAATCGCGTGAAGTGCTAGGGTGGTCTTCCCACTGCTTTCTGGCCCATATATCTGGAAACAGATATAGCAGATAATGTCAGTTTCCCATTAATGAATAAATTAGTAAAAGGAAAAAGAATAGAACCAACAATTCTTTCAAAAAAAGAAATAAGGCATGAAATTTGGACATCTTTAATGATTAAATAAGTTTGCATAGATTATTTGTTTTTAAAGCCTAACAAACTCTATATAGTCCAAAAAAGCTTATGCACTATATATATAATATACTCCATCAAGAACCCAGAAAGCGTAGATATGATGAGCAAAAGGACATGAATGACGGCATGAAGCATAAAGTCAATACCTCTACAATTCTTCCTTTTGGAAGACCGCCACCTAAAGCAAAGTCTAAAGACAAACAACCACTGGGAAAAGTTTCACTGCAACATTCCGGACGATAGAAAATCTATTATGTTATGTGATTTAAATAACAGAAAATAATGAAAGGATAAATTGATATTTTTCCATCTGTTTAAAACAGTTGGGTCGATACATAAGTGAGACAGATGATAGAGAATGTGAAGAAGATACATACACCAAAGCTCCACCGGCACTGCCCAATCTTGTAACACTACCTTTTCCAAAAGAGCTGTTTATATCGTTCATTGCTGCTTCCAGTGCCTTTTGCTAGAATTGAAATTTAATTGTTAAATCAATTATACTTCTACATTAGTCCCATATCCCATGAACAATGTAATGATTATTAAAGTGAAACCCTAGTAGACAAATAACCTACTAGTTTTATTGGCAAGCTGACATCATATTTAGCAAAACAATTATACAGTGGGATATAGTAATCAGAAATAAGAAACTTCCAAAACAAAATCAAGAACATTAAACAACTACAAAAGGTTTTTTCTGCTACATAAAGTCGACTACATGGATCAAACGGCACCATGTTCTACCATGGACTATGTCAGTAGGTCGACATTTTAATTCAAGATCTCTCTTGATGGTTATGTCAGTAGGTCGACATTTTAATTCAAGATCTCTCTTGATGGTTGAGTCAGGTTGACATAGGTTTCTTCAATCTTCCTCTTTTGCTAACTATTTGACTGTCCTTTATTTGGTCTATCCTCCATAGTGGCACTTCTATGATGTTTCATCATAATGCTCAAATCACCTAAGACAAGACTCTAACATGTTCTCTATAATGGGAAGTGGGAACAACCCCAACTTTCTCTCTAATGACTTCATTTCTTAATTTCATCCATTCTGATTAGATCCTATTTTTAACATTTTTCTCAACTGTCTCATCATTTTGTATGATTGACTCAAAATACTTAGCATGTGTTTATTGTCGTATTTATGTCCTTGAACCTCTAATATATGATTTGTGTGTCTAATAATAAGTTTACAATTCATATACAGTTATACTTATACACTATTTTACTCCTTCCTAGACAAAAGCCGTGTGTTTCTAACTTTCTATTTATTTCTTCTCGTAACTCCCCATCTTAAAAATGTCTCTTGTATATATCAGTAAGCATGATTACATCCAAAAAAGTCAAAAGAGTGACCAATTCAAAATTTGGGGGAAAAGAAGCTAAGCAATATTCTTCAATGTATGTTTGCAAGAGGGAATTTCCTTCCTTGTTGGGTGAAATGTGAACAATAGACAAACATTCGGATTGACAATTGATCCCTATCAATTTCCCTTCCTCATTCCCTTACTAACAGAAGTCCCACATAACACAAAACTTGGGAGAAAGGTATAAAGGAATACTAGAGAAGGAATATTGCATGAGTGATGCAACCTCTTAAGCATAACATACCCTATTCAATATACAAAAATCGAACTCACTTGCAGAACATGTCTTTGGCTATTCCTTCAATACAATCAAGTACTGTTTTAGTTTTACTCAACGGCTTAAAACTTAACGACTCCTACTTCCATATTACAGTTTAGTGGAACTCACATCCTTCCAAAAATGATGTCATAAGATAGGATCACTTTATATCATTAATCGCTTCGTGAATACTTACCAACTCATGAAATGTTTAGAGAGAATGAAAGGTTAAAAAGTGTGCTAACACTTTTTCTTCAGACCAATTAAGATCCTAGTATCTGCTACTAATTGAAGTACTGCATTCATACTACATTCCCAAAAGATAAGAATCAACTACACATTTCACAAGTCAAAATACTATCTTTACAAGGAACTGAAATACGCATTTCTTTCGAGAAAAAGAAACATAAAACCATGCCATTTTCTCATGCTGCAAAATGCTAATTCCACAATCCACATCCCAACTAGTAAAATCTGTAAGGTTATTTCAATACAGAAAGCCACAAAATGCAAACATAAAATTGTCTCAACACTTTCCACAATCCAAATTCAAAACTAGTAAAAGCTGCTCAGTTAGTTCAATGGAGAAACCCACAAAATGCAAACATAACATTGTTACAGTAATTGAATCAAATTCACTTTGAACAAAAAAAGGGTAAAAATGCGAAACCATTTGAAGTGAATTTTAACCTAAATAATGAGTAGCGAATGAAAGAAAAAAGTAAAAAGCTTAATACCCTATCAACAAAGCGAGCGTCAAAATCAGCAGAAAGAGAACCATTGATTTTGCCTTCAAGTTCACATTGAATCTTAACATGTTTAGAAGCAGAAAGAGGACGCAAAGAGTGGAACTTGGTTGGAAGAAAGTGAAAAGAAGAAGGTGCTTTGAGAATCAGAGTGTGGGGTTTTGGATCGAACACCAAATCCATTGAAAAATAACTATGAATAAACAAACACTCTTGTTTGTTCTTTTTATTGTAAATAGAAAAAAAGTTAAAATTAGTAGAAAAGTAGTATAATGTATATTTTGTGTTATGGTTTCTGAACAAGAGAGTAATAGACAGAGATTGTACTATTTGTTGGTGAAAGAAACAGGTCAAAGACAAAGAATATGCTGTGTAACAAAAATCTTTTTATGTTTGAGTCGGCTTGGGTTCTTTATCAAATCAAAATGATAAACCATGGATAATATAAATCTATAGGAAAATTCTAACATTCATCGCTTCTTCTTCAAGTGGTTTATGATTAATTATTAATCTCTATAAATTAATAGAATCCAGACCGGAGAAATTTATTAATTTAAAGGGTTATTAATTTATCAATAAATTAATAATTATTAATTTAAAGAGTTTTTAATGAATAGTGACTTGTAAATCAATAATGACTTTAGTAATATGCATTGGAAATCAATAATGACTTTTGATGTAAACAAAAGGAACAAATGGACTTGAACTTTAAAGGAAAACAGACAACTATTGAATCATATTTTAATAGAGTGTAATATATTTTTTTTTCAGTTTCTATGAATTATTAATTTATGATTTTCTTGGAACCGAAAATTACAAAGGGATCTCCCGAAAAATTATTATCTTATTATTTTATCGAATTTTTCAATTTTTTACACTGGCCCAAGTCGGGACCGGACAACTTTATTATTTTAGAGAGTTTATTAATTTACCGAGTATTAATTTAAAGAGATTTTACTGTAGATACATGTACACCGCCATAGTGACATTTTATAATCAAATTTCATTTTCTAGATTCATTGCATAATTAATATATTTGTTCTAAAACTGTTTTTTCATAAACTATCTTGTTAAACTTGTGCCCCGTTTGTGGGTTTATCTATTTATATAAGTCGTTGTATTATTGTTTCAGTAAATTAATAAAAAGTATTTATCACAATTTTATAAACATATGTCATATTTTAATAAGCTATCACAACTAGGGATGACAAAAATATCCATACCCGCGGATATCTGCGGATAAAATCCGCCATGGATACGGAGTGGATAGTTTAATGGATATCCATGGATAAAATAAATGGATATTTCAATTACCCGCATTTAATGGATGCGGATGCGGGTTTAATACTATCCGCGTCCGCGGATATCCATACCCGCTAAATAATTAATAAAATTACTTAAATATCTCTACTTACATGTAATTTCTAGTATTTTTATATAAAAAAATTGTATTTTTATATTTTATCTTTTGCATTTTGGCTATTTTATATAAATTCTAGTTTTGTTTGACTCTTTTGCAGTTCTGTGAGATGATTTTTGTTTGTAGATTGGATTTTTTATTAAAAATATAGTGCAAAATTTATGAATATAATGTGTTAATGTTTTGTCTTAAAAAAACTATTTTTTTTTTCAATAATTAATTCTTTTTTTAATAAAAAAGTATCATCAATGGATATCTGTTAATATCCATGGATACTTCAATATCCGTGGATTACCCGCTTAGCGGATATCCGCACCGATATGAAGCGGACACGGATATCATATTTATCTGACGGAGCGGATACAGATATCACACTATCCGCGTCCATGTATATTCATTGACATCCCTAGTCACAATATTCTTATTATTGACCTTAACAATGAGCTTATGAAAAAGTATTTCACTTCGAATCTCGCTTGTTCTATTCTACACAATATTTGTTGGAACAAAAGAGGTTCTGACATGATCCAATTAAGTTTTGATGATAACAAAAGTATTAATATACAATAGGGTATACTAATTATTTAATCCAAGTGTGCAGATATTCAAGTTAATTTTTATATTCACTTAAAGCACATTGGAAGCTCTGATATGGCAAAGCAAACTCTGATCTCCACTTGAAGACATCAGAAGATGCAAATTTGGTTCACCAGAGGATGCAAATTTTATTCATCAGAAGATGCATATCAAACTCTGATAAGAGCAGTGAGAGCCGTTTTGTCAGAAGAACATTCTCTGCATCAATGATTATACTCTGACATTCCAAAAGCTGATGGAATCAATCTTATCCACAGAATAGTGACGTTTGTACTATTGTACGAACTCTTTACCTGATTTAGATAAATCTTTCTCTCCAAGATTGATCGCATACAAGGTTACCTGATTTGGATATCAAAGGTACAATCTACAGCTGGCGCAATCTCACCGTATCAAATTCAAATCAAACACGCTCCATCTTCATCTATAAATTGGAGCAAGTTTGAAGCTTTGGGATACGACACTTGAACAATTTTGAAAAGAGCTGTTACTCTGCTAAATTCATCCTAAAGCACAAAACTGCAAATACAACTTGAACTTATATTCAAAATCCAAGACTCCAGTTTCAGCTTCTGTTAATTCATTAGTTGAACCTTAGAATTTTGTATTAAGATTCTAAGTTAAGTCTTGTATCAAAAGTTGTATTTAATTTGTAACTGAACATTGATCTTTATATCAATTGTTCAGACTCTATTTTTCTAAACTTGTATATTGAAGTCTCTTGCCTGCGTGCTTGAGCATTAGGAAGTCTCTTGTTTGTATACTTGAGCATTGGAAGTCTCTTGCTTGTGTGCTTGAGCAATTGTAATCTTTGGTGATTATAGTGATCTCTCTTGGAAGTACAAGAGGACTGGACGTACTCTCGGTTTGTGAGGGGAACCAGTATAAAAATCTCTGTCTCTATCTTTCTCTCCTTCTCTCTACCTTCAAAGTTATTCTTGATTGTGTTTTGTTTTCTAAACCGCTGCAAACTCTGATAAGTTCTCTGTAACTTAGAAGAAATTTTAATTTACCAAAAACACAATTCAACCCCCCCCCCCTTCTTGTGTTTTTCACACCTTCAATTGGCATCAAGAGCCTGGTTCTGTTTTTAATCACCTAACAGTGAGACAGTTTCCTGTTGAAAGACACTATGACTGAAACTCCAAGTGGTAGCTTGAAATCAGTTCCACATGACTATGATGTTGAAGAAAAGTCAAGCAACAAAGCACCAAAGTTCAATGGAGATGCATCTACTTTTTCCTGGTGGAAAGATAGAATCTATAGTCATCTTATTGGTTTAGATGATGAACTTTGGGACTTGGTTGAAGAAGGGGTAACTTTCCAAGGACTAGATGAAAAGGGAAGGTTATCTGTTGAAGAAAGAAAGAAGTTCACTCCTACAGACAAGAAACTTTACAAGAAGCATCACAAGGTTAAGGATCTTCTCTTTGGATGTATAACTCATGATGAGTACCTCAAGATTACAGACAAATCCACTGCCAAGAGCATTTATGACTCCTTGTGTTCCACATATGAAGGGAACAAACAGGTTCAAGAGGCAAAGGCTACTCTTTTGATCCAACAGTATGAACTCTTTAGAATGAAGGATGATGAGACAATTGAATCAATGTATTCTAGATTCAAAATTCTTGTGGCTGGTCTCCAAGTTCTAAAGAGAAGTTATACAACCTCTGATCATGTAAGGAAGATTTTGAGAAGCTTACCTTCAAGGTGGAGGCCTAAGGTAACAGCTATCCAAGAAGCTAAAGATTTGGACAAACTTGGCTTGGAAGAATTAATAAGTTCACTCATGAGTCATGAGATTGAACTATCTTCTGATGAGCCTCAGAAGAAGCTAAAATCTGTGGCCTTGCCATCTATTTCAGTTTCATCTAAGGCTCTGAAAGCCAAAGTTGTAGAATCTGAAGCAGAGGAATCTTCCATAGATAATCAAGAGGAAGGATCAGATGATGATTTCTTTGCACTCTTGTCCAAAAACTTTCAAAAGTGGTCACTAAGGAATGGCAAAAAATTTCAAGGAAGAGGATCTGGATCAAGAAACAACACCAACAAAGAGAAGAAGGATGACACAAAAAATTGTTTCAATTGTCATAAGCCTGGACACTTCATGGCTGATTGTCCTGAACTCAACTCCAAAGGTAAAGGAAGAAAGAGTATGATCAAGAACAAAGCCAAGAAGAGTCTGATGGCAACATGGGAGGATATTAATGAACTATCTGAGGATGAAGACTCTGAGGAAGCAAACCTAGCGCTTATGGCCATTGGTGAGTCAGACAATGAAAATGATTCAGAGTCTGATACTGACGACATTGATGAGGTAATATCTAAAATGTCTAATACTCAAATGACCAAAGCTTTGAAAGATGTAATGGTGAAGTACATGGAAAAATTGAGTGAGTTAGATTTTTGCAAACAAAAAATGAAGCTCCTCAATGAAAATCTCACCCAGACTCAAGCAAACTATCAAAAGTCTCTTAAAACAATTAAGGTGCTTGAGATTGGATGCAGAACATGTCACAAACCTTATGACGAGTATGAAATCTCTCTACAAGAGTTTGTGCACCATAACATAGATAAGACTAGGGTAACTTCTGTAATTCATGGTGGACTTAGCAACTATTATAAAAGACAAGGACTTGGTTCTCTTACATGTCCTGATGTGGGAAAATTAAATAAACCTGTCGTGTTGAGCAAGTCACCATCAGAATCTTATTCAAACTTCACTAAGGGTACATCAGAACCTCTGACTGTGTCTGGTACTCTTGTGAGCTTGGAACCACAAGATAAGGCATCAGAAGATAACTCATCTTCTGAACCTAAGTCTTCTAAAACTAAGGTACCCCTCACATCAGTACCCATGTCTACTCAAGTTAAAGCTGTCAAAGTACCAAAGCCTGTTGATAAGCGGGGCACTAGTACTTCTAAGGCAAACTTGGTAACTGGTTCTCTGACACACTCAAGAGGAAAGTCTCAGAGACAACATAAGCCTAAACAATTTTCTAAAGGCTCAGTTGACTCCAGATCTTCTGATTATTCTAACAAGAAGGATAAGATTCTCAAAACTAACCAAAAAGGACCCATCAGAGTATGGGTACCAAAATCTGAAATAGTGTATGCTGCAGGTATGCACCCAAAGAAGAAAAGAAAGCTCATGGTATCTGGACTCTGGCTGCTCACGTCACATGACAGGAGACAAGCTCTTATTCCACACCCTGAATCAGCAAGAGGGAGGAACAGTAGGGTTTGGTGGCAACCAGAAGGGAAGGATAATTGGTATAGGTACAGTTGGTAATTCTTCTTTGTCAATTTCTGATGTTTGGTTAGTAGATGGACTACATCATAACTTACTTAGCATAAGTCAATTGTGTGATAGTAATTATGATGTTATGTTTAATAAGGATTCATGTACTGTACTTAGAAACTCTGATCAATCCATTGTTTTCAAGGGAAATAGAAAAGGCAATGTGTACAAAGTCAATTTTTCTGATTTAAAGGAACAACAAGTGCTTTGTCTTTTGACACTGAGTGATAAAAAATGGATCTGGCATAAAAGATTGGGTCATGCTAACTGGAGATTAATTTCTAAGCTTAGCAAGGACAATCTTGTCAGAGGCCTTCCAAAAATAAAATATCACTCAGACTCACTTTGTGGTTCTTGTCAAAAAGGAAAAATTGTCAAAAGTTCTTTTAAGAACAAGAACATTGTCTCTACTACTAGACCTTTGGAACTCTTACACATTGATCTTTTTGGACCAGTTAGCACTGCCTCAATCAATGGTAAGAAATATGGATTAGTCATTGTGGATGATTATAGTAGATGGACTTGGGTAAAATTTCTGAGAAATAAAGATGATACATATGAAGTGTTCAGCATCTTCTGCACCCAGATTCAAAATGAAAAGAATTCAAAAATTTTGAAAGTAAGAAGTGATCATGGTGGTGAATTTGAAAATGAACCTTTTGAAAAATTCTGTGAAGAACATGGAATTCTCCATGAATTCTCTTCTCCTAGAACTCCACAACAAAATGGAGTTGTTGAGAGAAAGAATAGATCTTTACAAGAAATGGCACGCACCATGATGCATGAAAATAATTTAGCAAAATTCTTTTGGACAGAAGCTGTTAACACTGCTTGTTATATTCAGAATAGAATCTATATAAGACCTATTTTGAACAAAACAACATATGAACTCTTTAAGGGAAGAAAACCCAATATTTCTTATTTTCATCAATTTGGTTGTACATGTTACATTCTGAATAACAAAGTCCATCTTAAGAAATTTGACTCTAAAGCCTGTAAGGGTATCTTCATTGGATACTCTGAACGCTCTAAGTCATACAGGGTGTATAATTCTGAAACTAATATAGTGGAAGAATCAATGCACGTAAAGTTTGATGATAAAGAGCCTGATGATAAAAAGTCAGAGCCTGTTAAAGATTTGTCAGGATCTGATGAGTCAGAAGATGAAGCTCCAGAGTATGATAACAACATAGAATCTATAGAAGACTCTGAAGCTCAAGAAGATACACCTTCTGATGCTGCTCAAGAACATCAAACTATTGATGATAACCCTGAAGAATCTGATATTCCAAGGAACACATTCAAATATAAATCATCACATCCTGAAGAGCTCATCTTAGGAAACAAGAATAGTCCAAGAAAAACAAGGTCAAACTTCAGAGTTGAAGAATCATTATTTGGATTAGTTTCCTTAATTGAACCCAAGACAACAAGTGAAGCTCTATCAGACGATGCTTGGATAGTTGCAATGGAAGAAGAGTTAAATCAATTCAAGAGAAATGATGTGTGGGATCTGGTACCCAAACCCAAGCATAAGAACATTATTGGAACAAAATGGGTATACAGAAACAAATTGAATGAACAAGGTGAAGTCACAAGGAACAAAGCAAGACTTGTTGCACAAGGATACAGTCAACAAGAAGGAATTGACTTCACTGAAACATATGCTCCAGTAGCAAGACTGGAAGCAATCAGGTTACTTTTATCTTATGCAGTCAATAATGGTATTACTCTATATCAAATGGATGTGAAAAGTGCATTTCTAAATGGTGTCATATCTGAAGAAGTGTATGTCAAACAACCTCCTGGTTTTGAAGATTTGACAAACCCTGATCATGTGTTTAGACTAAAGAAGTCACTCTATGGACTCAAACAAGCTCCCAGAGCTTCGTATGAGAGATTGAGTACTTTTTTGGTTGACAATGGTTTTGAAAAAGGGCAAGTTGACAACACACTTTTCAAAAAGACCCTTAAGAAAGACATTTTAATCATTCAAATATATGTTGATGATATCATTTTTGGATCAACTAATGTCACTCTTTGCAAGAATTTTTCTAAGCTTATGCAGGATGAGTTTGAAATGAGTATGATGGGAGAATTGAAGTTCTTTCTTGGTATTCAAATAAATCAAACAGAGAAAGGAACATTCATTCATCAATCCAAATATATAAAGGATCTTCTGAAGAAGTTCAACTTAGAAGATTGCAAACCCATGAATACTCCAATGCATCCTACATCAAGTCTAGGCAAAGAAGAGTCTGAGGCAAGGTTGATCAGAAGCTGTATAGAGGTATGATTGGATCTCTTCTTTATCTAACTGCCTCAAGACCTGACATTTTATTCAGTGTGTGTTTGTGTGCAAGATTTCAATCAGATCCTAGAGAATCTCATCTCACTGCTGTGAAGAGAATCTTTAGGTATTTGAAAGCTACTTGTAACATTGGATTACTGTATCAGAAATCCAATGACTACAAGCTGATTGGATTCTGTGATGCTGACTATGCTGGTGATAGAATTGAAAGAAAATCCACCAGTGGTAACTGCCAGTTTATTGGTGAGAATTTAATTTCATGGGCTAGTAAAAGGCAAACCACCATAGCTATGTCAACAGCAGAAGCTGAATACATATCAGCAGCTAAATGTTGTACACAACTACTCTGGATGAAATATCAATTGGAAGATTATCAAATCAGCAGTAACAATATTCCTTTATATTGTGACAATACTGCAGCTATTCACCTTTCTAAAAACCCTATTTTACATTCAAGAGCTAAGCATATTGAGATTAAACATCATTTCATCAGAGACTATGTTCAAAAAGGTGTAATTGATCTCAAGTTCATTGAAACTGAAAATCAATGGGCTGATATCTTTACAAAACCTTTAGCTGTTGAACGTTTTGATTTTATCAAAAAGAATCTGAACATGATGGAAATCTCTGATTAACTTAGACTCTAATGAAAAATTGAGTTTGTGAGAATCTAATAGCGATCAGAAGATGAAGTCATCAGAACCTTCTGTATCAGAAGTTGTGATGAGAGTATCTTCTGACATGCTATCAGAATCTAATTAGAAGGTAAATGGTTCTGGCGCGTAAGTAAAAATCTTTTGTAAAAACCCTTTCGTTTTCTCAAACTTACGTGTCAGTTATTTAACAATCTTCTAATACACATGTCTTGTTGTAAGAGGATAAAGAAGTTGGTTAATGATGATTAGCATTTCTAATTTCCAATTGTGGTAAAATACTCTACTACCCCTGTGTTTGTGTACTTGTTTTTGCGCGTAAGTTTCTATTTAAACACACTAACTGTTCACATTCACACTTTTGCACTCTCACAACCTACACTTTCATTCTTCTAAAACACAGAGCAATTTCTTTCTCCCTCTTTAGAAACCCTAAATTCCAAATTTCATCCATGGCATCCTCATCAACATTCTTGAATAGAACATGTATGATCCTACCAAATGAATCCAACCCTACAGAGTTCGCAAAAGATCAACGACCATATAAGTACGACGAACTAAATGTAGCGATTGAGAACCCAGTTGATCTTGAGAGCATTAGGGTAAACGGTTTTGCTGAAGTCGTTCATCTATACAAAAAGCAAGGTTTGGAATATTATTTTGATCTTCTCAATGGACCAACATATACTGAGATGGTAAAGGAATTCTGGATGAAAGCCTCTGTTATTACAAGGGATGTTTATGACAGGAAGGTCAAGGAAAAGATGAAGGAAAATCCTGAGTTCAAAGAGAGAACACCAGAAGAAATGGGATTAAGGTCTTTTATCTCTACAGAGATTGAATCCTTCGTGGCTGGATTCAGAATCTCTATCAGACTCTCCCACATTCTTGAGGCTCTGAAGCTCAAGCGTGATGGTGTGATAATTAAACACTCTGATGAAACAGGTCCTGATGTGGATGAATATCTATTCAAACCTAAGAACAATCCTAAGGACAAGTTTGAATGGACAAACAATTGCAATATCATCTACAGGATCTTGATTGAAAGTATTTTGTCCAAATTGGGAGGCACTGATCAAATATCCAGTGTTCAGAAGCTGTTCACGTATAATGTTGCTAAAGGAAATATTGTGGATATTGGAAGGCTAATTTTTGATCATCTGTGTCTGTCTATTATCTCAAGCAAAGCTATTGTCAGACATTCAAGACTACTGAGCCACATGTTTGCACAAAGTGGTTTGTTGGATGCTATTACACCATATCTTCCTGGCTTAGGTACTTTTTTGCTTAGTTCTAAGATTGTAAATAGTACTACATTAAGATACTTAAAGCTGGTGAAGAACAATGAGATAGTTTATCCAACACATCCTGTGTTACTCAGAGAATCTGAGAAAGGCATTGGTGAAAGTTGGCTTGTACATGTCAGAGATAGTGAAGCAAATAGAGTGATAGAAGCACATGCTGAATTCATGAAAAAGCTAGGTGCTGATGTAGGAGATGGAGAACCTACAAAACTGACTGTAAGACAATCAAGGCTTTTGGAACAGCCTCTTAGACTTGAACCAGTCAAGAGGAAAGCTGCCAAAAGTCCTACTGTGAAGAAAGCTGCTAAGGTTCAAAAGACTACAAAGACTACTGCTCCAAGATCCTCTAAACCAAGAGCAAAGAAAATGATACTGAAGGATCTTACTGAGGAAGAAAAGGAAGCAGCTGTTGTACAGGCAGCTTTGGCTAAGGTTGCAGAGTTTAATAGGAAGCAAGATGCTCTGAAGGATAGCTATGACTGTGGTATTGGTGAAGCTGCATTTGATGATATGCACAAGAAGCTCCCAAAAAGGAATGATCCTCACAATCTGCTGGAACAGCAGACTCTGTATGGTAATGAAACTGGTAAGTTTTCTAATTTTCTTGGAGGCAACAAATGACTTAGAGATTATTTCAGAAGACTTCAATTCCCTTCTGAAATAAGAGTTAAACATGCTTTTGATAAGATTTTAAAAGGAGTTAATTCTGAGAAAGTCATTGACCTTTCTGAGAATCAACTATCATCAGAGCAGTTTAAACTCATCCTATATCACCCATCAGAATCTCAGGCTAATTTTATATGCAATGATGCAGCGCAAGCTTCTACAAGCACTGCACCTGCTATTCAACTTTCTTTTGATGATGATTCTGATAAAACCCCTTCACCTCCACCTGCACAATCCCCCAATCATCAAGAAATACCTACCACAACACCACAACAAGATGAACCACAAAATGATCCCCAACCAAACTCTGAGATTGTTCATCATGAGAACACTCAAAAACAACCAACAACACCTCAACCAGAAAATACTGAACCAGAGAATACTTCATCAGAACCTGATCACCAAAAATCACCAGAACCTGATCAAGATCAAGCCTCAGAAACTCTTAATGCTGACGAACATGTTCATGAGAAATCCCCACAACATGTGGCTGTGGACAACTCATGCGATTTACCTACACCTATCAAGACACATGTTCAACATATAAATGAGACTATGAATCTTGAAATCCTACAAAGAACCCCTCATGACCAATCACAACATCTCCAACACCTTTTGCAGGATCTCTCTATGGACTGCATATTTTTCCCACCTCACCTACCCTCAAGAATTATCAATGAACCTCTTGACCAAACTCAAAATGACATCACTAGCCTGCTGCAAGCTGTTGACAAGAATCTTAGGAGAATGTCCAGTGCCATTCCACACAGGTCTATTGACACAGCACACATTGACAAAGAGTGTGACCTTATGGAGAAAAATCTGGTACTCATGATTCGCCCTGTCAGAAAAGCTTATACTACAGACTTGAGTTTGAGAAATGAGATAGCAAGGAAGGAAGAGGAGAGAGGCGTGAAAGGGAAAGATTGGAAGCTGAGGAGAGGGAAAGAAAAAGATTGTAGGATGAACGTATAGAAAGGGAAAGGTAAGCTGCTGAGCAAGCCAGGCTAGCAGAAGAAGCTAGAAGAGCTGCTGATCAAGCAAGGCTTGAGCAACTGGCTAGAAATGCACCAGAGTATGCTCAGCACGTATTGGAAAATCAGGAAAATTTTCAAAGAAGGCTTGATGAGCATTCGTCTATGTTGGCTGCTATTATGGAAACTCTTCAAAGTATCAATGCAAGATTACCTCAGCAACCTGATCAACCTTAACCCCTAGGATTCTAAGCACATGTTCTGATTATTTGTTTAATGTTTATCATGTTCTGATATCTGTTTTGTAACTTGTTGAATATTTTTTTATCAAGTACTCTGTTGCTTATTCAATTATCTTCTGTGTTCATTATTTATTTCTATGTTTATTATTTGTTGTCTATTTCTTTTATGCTTTCATAAATAATTTTGAGACAAAAATCATCACAAAGATTTCAAAGCTAAATAATGAGTTTATTCAATTGAAAATTGTTAATTACATAAGTTTCTAAATAATGAGAGGCGTGAAAGGGAAAGATTGGAAGCTGAGGAGAGGGAAAGAAAAAGATTGGAGGATGAGCGTATAGAAAGGGAAAGGCAAGCTGCTGAGCAAGCCAGGCTAGCAGAAGAAGCTAGAAGAGCTGCTGATCAAGCAAGGCTTGAGCAACTGGCTAGAAATGCACCAGAGTATGCTCAGCACGTATTGGAAAATCAGGAAAATTTTCAAAGAAGGCTTGATGAGCATTCGTCTATGCTGGCTGCTATTATGGAAACTCTTCAAAGTATCAATGCAAGATTACCTCAGCAACCTGATCAACCTTAACCCCTAGGATTCTAAGCACATGTTCTGATTATTTGTTTAATGTTTATCATGTTCTGATATCTGTTTTGTAACTTGTTGAATATTTTTTTATCAAGTACTCTGTTGCTTATTCAATTATCTTCTGTGTTCATTATTTATTTCTATGTTTATTATTTGTTGTCTATTTCTTTTATGCTTTCATAAATAATTTTGAGACAAAAATCATCACAAAGATTTCAAAGCTAAATAATGAGTTTATTCAATTGAAAATTGTTAATTACATAAGTTTCTATCCAACTTTTCACTTGGATCCTACATAAAACAGCTAGTCCTAAATCTAGCTTATTTGAATCTAAGGGAAATGGAAGAGTTCACGACATTCTCTTCACTTCCTTATTGGGAAATCAATGAAAAGTGATCTCATTGATTATGAAGAGGGGTATTCTTCCTTGGGAGGAACATATGTACTCAAGAATTCCTTCCAATCAGAATCCCATTCAGATTCTGACTCAGATAAGGACTCTTGTTGTTTAGCCTTGGATCTCGTTTGATACTTGACTCTGACAGGAGCAGAAGTTGATGCCCTCATCTTCTGAAGTTTCTTCTTAGACTCTGAGTCATGTTGAATCTTCACTCTCTTCTTCTTCTTCTCCTGCACTCTCTTACTTTTGATCACTTTTCTATCCTTCTCCATTGTTGATTTTTCACAATGAAATGGAAGTGTTGAGTGAAATGACAAAGTTCATGGTCCTTATATAGTGGTTTCACAATGGACAAGTTCTTGGTTTTTACGACAAGCCATTTAATTGGAGTAGTTGTAACCACCTTGACTGCATTGAAACTCTACTTTTGACCATTTTTTTCAAAATTGTCATTTATTTCTTGTCAGTTTTATCTTTTTGTTTACTGACAAAAGGGGGAGTAAGAGCTGTTATTAATTTATGAGATGCTAAACTGAAACCAAATTCCAAAATTTTATTTTTCAGTTATGTCTATATACAATATAATTTTGAGGAAAATATCAGTTGAAATTTGAACTTCTGATACATGGTACGTGTAAAAGAAAAATGCACTTTTCTTTCATAGGTATCAGACTTAGGGGGAGAGCTTGCAAACCTAGCCTCTGAAAGTCTAGTGTATTAGTTTAAGTTCAAAATTCAAATGAATACTTTTAAACTGATTTAATTAATCATTGCTGAACTTAGGGGGAGCTTGCAAAACTCATCAACCTAAGAGATGCTTGATAAATTTTATCAACAACCATTGTAAATTAATACTTGGTTTGTCATCAATCAAAAAGGGGGAGATTGTTGGAACAAAAGAGGTTCTGACATGATCCAATTAAGTTTTGATGATAACAAAAGTATTAATATACAATAGGGTATACTAATTATTTAATCCAAGTGTGCAGATATTCAAGTTAATTTTTATATTCACTTAAAGCACATTGGAAGCTCTGATATGGCAAAGCAAACTCTGATCTCCACTTGAAGACATCAGAAGTTGCAAATTTGGTTCATCAGAGGATGCAAATTTTATTCATCAGAAGATGCATATCAGACTCTGATAAGAGCAGTGAGAGCCGTTTTGTCAGAAGAACATTCTCTGCATCAATGATTATACTCTGACATTCCAAAAGCTGATGGAATCAATCTTATCCACAGAATAGTGACGTTTGTACTATTGTACGAACTCTTTACCTGATTTAGATAAATCTTTCTCTCCAAGATTGATCGCATACAAGGTTACCTGATTTGGATATCAAAGGTACAATCTACAGCTGGCGCAATCTCACCGTATCAAATTCAAATCAAACAAGCTCCATCTTCATCTATAAATTGAAGCAAGTTTGAAGCTTTGAGATACGACACTTGAACAATTTTGAAAAGAGCTGTTACTCTGCTAAATTCATCCTAAAGCACAAAACTGCAAATACAACTTGAACTTATATTCAAAATCCAAGACTCCAGTTTCAGCTTCTGTTAATTCATTAGTTGAACCTTAGAATTTTGTATTAAGATTCTAAGTTAAGTCTTGTATCAAAAGTTGTATTTAATTTGTAACTGAACATTGATCTTTATATCAATTGTTCAGACTCTGATTTTCTAAACTTGTATATTGAAGTCTCTTGCCTGCGTGCTTGAGCATTAGGAAGTCTCTTGTTTGTATACTTGAGCATTGGAAGTCTCTTGCTTGTGTGCTTGAGCAATTGTAATCTTTGGTGATTATAGTGAACTCTCTTGGAAGTACAAGAGGACTGGACGTACTCTCGGTTTGTGAGGGGAACCAGTATAAAAATCTCTGTCTCTATCTTTCTCTCCTTCTCTCTACCTTCAAAGTTATTCTTGATTGTGTTTTGTTTTCTAAACCGCTGCAAACTCTGATAAGTTCTCTGTAACTTAGAAGAAATTTTAATTTACCAAAAATACAATTCAACCCCCCCTTCTTGTGTTTTTCACACCTTCAATATTAACACATTTTTTAAAATTTATATTTTGAGTCAATCTTAAACTTATCTTCTAAATTTTCTACAATTATCTTTTTCTTCACACTTATCTTTTTTTAAAAAAAAAATAATTTCACACTTATCTTTTTACAAGTATCTCATTTATCTTTTTTACTCAATCTTAAATTTATAATAATTTATGTAATAACACATGCAAACACTTCAATTTATAAATTATCTTTTATACACATATCCAAACATAAAAAGTTTATTGAATATAAAAGCTCCTATGATGTAAACTTTCATGTTATAAGCTATAATATTATATAAACATCGTTATAAGCTATCTATCGAAATGAAATCTTATAATAGGTGAAAATTATTTATTCGCATAAATTATTTTAAATAAGATCGAAAATAAAATAATAAAAAAAACATTTTTTATATTAGCAATAACCACATATTAATTTTGTCTGTGTCCGAGTCCGTAACTTCTGCTTTGTGCTGCGCTGAACCAGTTGCATCTTTCCTCCGGATCATTGAATATTGTCAAAGGAAACATTTGGATTTTAAATTCAATTGAACCACGTTTTGTAAAACAAAAAATATTCTAACCACGTGGAATTTACTATCAACTACGTACTCGCTATTCCGATGGCAGCCATTCTTTGATTTCCTGCTTTCCCATCAATTTCCATAACTACAGATTTTATATTGTAAAGTTTTATGTTCTTAGAGACATATCATATAAAATTGAAACAATTAATATAAACAAAACTCCTGTGCAAGAATGCCACACGCAAATAAAAAACGTCCAAATTTGTTTTTTTGTGCGGGCGATGACAATCCGTCTATCTATACCTAATGAAATTAGCTTATACATAGTTCTATAGCAAAACAAGTTACTTTTACTCAAAAGCATTTAGATGAGATGATGTGAGTCTCTTCTAGTTTAATTAAAGTTCTGGGTTTAATTACCGCCTTGGACATGCGGTAATGTTAAAATTCTCAGTGAGAGTTTGTCACATATTTGGATCTCACAAGACTCAAGCGATTAGTCTATATAGTTACGCACAGAAGATATATATTCGGTTTATGCATAAATTAAACTCTTTTTGACTTTACTCAAAAGCAGCGATTGTCGATTAGAAGAAATGACGCGAGTCTCTTTTAGTTTAACCAAGATCTTGAGTTTGAATTTGAGCTTAGCAAGAAACAATGTTAAAATTCTTAGAGAGTGCTCTAAACACGCAGGACTAGATTGTTCCTCTCGAGGATCTATGTTGATGATGATGAGCTCAAGTACGATATGGGGAAGGGTACAGACAAGAATGTTATAACTCCAACGCTCAAGTCAGTATCAACTCAAGATAAGTGTGTATGAAATGGGGAATAGTTTGTACCTTGAGGATGAGCGCATGTGCAAGTATATATAAGAGATGACATGCATAACTGTATTGTGGATCTCGCTGTGTGAGTGGAATGAGGAATGATATCTCATGATAGAGATCATTTATCCGTTATGGACCAGTATAGAATACGATTAACCAGTAGGGGGATCATTTATACGTTGTTGGTTAAGCTTTATGAGGATGATACGCCTTAGTTAGGATAACTGAGCACACTATTGGGCTTAGCACATAAATGAGTCTCCAACTTGTGGGCTTTTGACCAGTCCAGAACAAAGAGATTTACTGACCATATGGATCTTACAAGACTCGATGAATTAGTCTATAAAATAGCGTCAAAAAAAGTGACACGTAGGCAAAACTTTATATCGGTAAAAAAAAAATTATGTATGGTACAAAATTTCTCTTGTGCTAGATTAAACATCTATCTATTTCTAATTTTAGACTAATTCAAAATATTAAATTGTTAACTATATTTTTATTTATTAAAATGTATGAAAATTTGAAAGCATTTTTTTGAACACAACCAACTATTTTTTGTAACTTTATTACACAGAAAAATTTAAAATCTTCAATGAGTGCTTGACTATCTCTATTTCTAATTTTAGACAAAGCATGTCAATTCATGCGTAAATTAGGGTATCCAAAAAAGGATGGATGAACTTTTTGAAGTGGAGTATGAACCATTAATAATGATGACTATTGTTTATATATTCAACCATTTGCAGTTAGTCTAGTCTAGTCTAGTCAATGAATTGAAGAGGGAAGCAATCTTAATAGAGATTGATAATTTATTATTCACACTTGAAGTTGATTTGATACATACGCGTCGCTTGACGCGCCCTACAGTCAGTCAACAATACTAACCGCATTTTGATTTTACAATACTAACTAGCAGGATCCAGTCACCACCAACCTCGTCTCGTCACCTCATCATACACAACAAAGTCCTCTCTCTTGACTTTTTTTATTTATTTACATTTCCCTTCTCTCTCTCTCTCTCTCAATTCTTCTTCTTCACCGTTTCCATTTCCTCTTCTATTCTTCTTCTCAACCTGCTTCCTCTTCCCAGTTCCCACGCTTCATTTCTTCCTGTTTCTAAATCTCTAAGGTTTGTTTCACAATATTTACCTTTTTTTTTTTAATTTTCTTTTCTTTTTCTTCATTCAATTATATGCGTGTCTTCCAATTTCATCTCTCTCTCTCTCTCTCTCTCTCTCTCATTTTTACTTTCTTACTTTTTTGAATCAAAAGATGATTTCTAATTACATGAACTATAGCATAGTCTAGGATACAAATTTAGAGTTTAGATACCGTTGACCATATTTTTTTTCAAGAATTATAAGCCTATAGTATAGAGTAGGAAATTAAGGATAATTTAATTGAATGGGTTAAATTATTTTTCATTCATTTGTTTTTGGTTTTATGGCTTTGGAAACAATCAAATACAGAGTCATTCTCACATTTCATTAGATTTTCCAACATATTTTCCTAATACAGAAAATATTGATGTAATTAGCTTAATTTGTGTCTCACAAACAGCACAATTTGATGCTCATACATGTGCCTGATTGTGGTTTAATTTAGATATAATTGAAATTTGCATTTGATATGCACGTGCGTGATGTCATTTGCATTTGATACCTTCGGCTTCCTAGCACCAGAGGTTGTTGACCTTCTCAATAGAGTTCAAAGGGTCATGTATAACAATGTTGTGACGCCTAGTAGGTTGGGATTTGCTATACAGAAAGATTTAGCGGCGCAACTTGTTGTTCGTCTACCTTTGATTCATGTGTAATTATCTTAAATATATATATATATATATATATATATATATATATATATATATATATATATATATATATATATATAGTTGAAAGTACTAATTGAAATGTTGGTGAAAATGTTTGACCCATTGTAGCTGTTAATTGTTGAAAATGTAAAATTTGTTATAATTTAATAGAATACCATGAATGTAGTTTGTCTGTGTGAGGCTCGAATTTTTGAATTATTATTATCATTTTTTTTTTCAATTTTATTATCCTTCAAGACATTGATAGTGTTTTATGTGGATCAACCAGGTGACTTTGGAACTGGTTTCTTTAGAAGATATTGATTCCACTTGAAGCCGCATTTGAATTACAATATACTGTCATGACTTGTTTTGCTTTCTTATTTGGTAAGAAAGTGTCTTCTGATGTAAGGCGAGATCCTGAAATCATTGAAGGTAACTTATCTACATTTCGTAAATTCTTAGGAATGCGGTTTCATTCATTTATTGAGATATTACTTATGATATAATTAGTGAAGAAATACCTATTTAAATTGCTTGATTTTAATTGAGTATACTTGTTAACAGGACTTTCCGGCATTCGAATAAAAGTTTATACTTACAAAGAACTAAAAATTGCCTCTGACAATTTCAGCCCGGCTAATAAAATCGGGGAGGGTGGTTTCGGTTCTGTCTATAAGGTAACCAAACAACTTCAAGTGTTTCTTTTATCACTATATTATTTGTTTTGATCATTGTTTTTTCCTCTCCATGCTTTAGCAATGAAACCTTAATAATATTTTGATGGATGATCAGGGTGTGCTAAAAGGTGGGAAGTTAGCCGCTATAAAAGTGCTTTCAACTGAATCAAAACAGGGGGTGAAGGAATTCTTGACTGAGATTAATGTGATTTCAGAAATACAGCATGAAAATTTGGTTATACTATATGGCTGTTGTGTGGAAGGAGATCACCGAATATTAGTTTACAATTACCTTGAGAACAATAGCCTTGCACAAACCCTTCTAGGTAAATCCATTATAATTTTATGGTAAAGTTTTCCGGGAAAATTTAAGAACAAGGTCCTGTATTTCATCAGAGTTTCATGGACTTCTTATACTAATAGTTTGAATAAATTAAATTGTCTGAACTTGCAGCTGGAGGTCACAGTAATATCTACTTCGATTGGCAAACACGATGTAGGATATGTATTGGAGTTGCACGTGGACTTGCTTTTCTTCACGAGGAAGTACAACCCCATATTGTTCACAGGGATATAAAAGCAAGTAATATTCTCCTTGACAAAGATCTCACGCCTAAGATTTCAGATTTTGGTCTTGCAAAACTTATTCCATCATACATGACTCATGTCAGCACACGTGTAGCAGGAACAATGTAAGTGTTTTAGATTTCCAATCAGTAAAAAATTTGGTAGCATTTATTTTGTTGATAGAGGAGGGCAACTTTCCCAAAAGTAAGACTTGTGTGCATCCACTTATGTTTATACATAAAATAAAAAACTATTCAACAATAACAGCCGTCTTTCACATTGTGTGAGCTAGCTACATTGATCAAATGGTGTCATGATGTCGTGAATCATTTTTGCTAACAAACTGTTTGACAACTCTACATTTGATCAACTCTCCTTATTGGGGTTTCTACATGTGTTATTCGCACATGCCCAAATGAGAACCTTGTTGACTATATTGATTTTATTCAATATTTATAAATTGTACAAATGAGAACCTTTGTTTTAATGTTACATAAAAGATTTGTTTGGTTGATCCAGTGCTGTTCATAAATTTGTAGTCCAATTAATGCAGCCACACTTGTACTGGGTGGTAGTTTTAAATTCATATATAGACTATAATCATGATCTCATTGACAGTGCTGCTAAATCACATTTATTTGTTGATGGAAACACAAATTCTTCAGGATGTTATTGTATATTATATCCATTCATTTATCACGTTATTGCTTCTTAAGTGAGGATAAGGAAATCGTCTCTTTCACTATTCGTGTTGTTATCTCCCATTTCTCACCAGTTATTTATATCTGCAACTCAATATGCTGTGTTTTATTTCAGAGGTTATTTGGCACCAGAGTATGCAATAAGGGGGCAATTGACACGTAAAGCAGATATTTACAGTTTTGGGGTCCTCCTTGTAGAGATAGTCAGTGGGAGATCCAACACAAATGCAAGATTACCAATTGCAGATCAATATATTCTAGAAACGGTATGTGTGTCCTATTTTCTCTTTTGTGTTCAAGCATCTTTCAATATTTTAAAATGCACAGTATGAGGGGAATTATCTGACACCTTTATGTGCTTATCTCGGGAATTATCTGACACTTTATGTACTTATCTCCCTATTAATAAGTAAAATCCTTCAAAACATAATGTTCTTTCTTTTCGTCAAGTTGCATGGAATAACTGAAAAAATTCGAGTCAAATGTTTGTATTGTTGTCGGTCTCAATTATTAGTGTGTTTCCTCTTCTTTTCGCTGTGAAGATATTTAAACATACAACAGTGTTTTGTGTCTTTAGTAAACCCAGTTCTATTGCGTTTAAGTTTCTGTCCAATACTCAAAAGCAAAACATTGTTTGCTGCATATATGTGTGATAGGTACACAGGCCTGAGGGGAGTATGTTCTGTTCATAGCCTAATAAGAGTTAGATAGTCTGGTAATTCGAAATTAAGGTATGTTGGCTATAAATCAGAGGGGAGCCTTAGATATCAAGCTAGCTTGTTTGTGAGTGAATTAGGGCCTTTCGGCCGTTGGTCGTAATCAGACCCTCTAAGTGCTGCCATTGTTTGTTATCAACAGCCAAAGGGTTCCCCAATTCAAGCAATAAGATACCAGTTTCTTACAGTATGTTTAAGTTTATGTACATAAAACAAAAAGTGACCGCAAATTTTGATCGACAAATTTGGTGCAACTTTTCTGAGTTTAGTTATATCTAATTTGACAACCGGCAACACCATTATGGATTTTCATTAATTAACAAAGTTATATTCTCCAATAATATTTTTTGCAATGAAATTTCACTGATATATTTCATTCTTTTTAGTTATGCTTTTTGATTCTTCATACTTATGTTTTCCCCTTTATTGTCGGTTTGTGGCACCTTTCAAAACCGTGAATAAATCTCTTTAAATATTCTTTGGATTTAAAGGATAACTCTTCTTTGGATTTAAAGGATATGCACCATCAGTGTAAAACAATTTTACACAGACCTCCAATGAAAATCCACCAATTTGCCACATCACCCCACTCTTGTATGGTTATTTTGATACTACTTGTATGACATGGATGAATAGTGGTTTCTTATTGGATGTCCGTATAAAACTATTTTACACCGACGATGTATGTCCATTAAACTCGTATTCTTTTTGCACTTCTATACTTCTTGTATTAGCAGTTGTAGTTTGTAATATTCGAATTTAAAAAATATATCTTTGAAATTCATTTACACAAGTACATATTAAAAGCATTCATATGTTGTAGTAGATAGTGAAGCACATGCTAGACTAGTAAGCTTGCACAGATTCAAATAAGCACTAACATAAACTTTCACATGTACTTCTGCATTATATCTTAAAATACCAAATGATTAAATAACACTACTGCGTTATATCTTATGACCAACTCTTATTTATGCTTCTGTTATTACAGACATGGGAACTTTATGAGCGAAAGGAATTGGTACAGTTGGTAGACATATCACTAAACGGGGGATTTGATGCTGAGGAGGCTTGTAAAATTCTGAAGATTGCACTTCTTTGTACTCAGGATACTCCTAAGCTTCGGCCAACCATGTCTTCTGTCGTCAAAATGCTCACCGGAGAAATGAGTATTGATGAAAGTAAGATAACAAAACCAGGCTTGATTTCAGATGTTATGGACCTTAAAATTAGACAACCTAAAAAACTTAAAGATACGGAGACTACATATTCATACAATGCTTCCTCTGGCTCAGATAGCCAGGGTAATACTACCATATCATTGGCTGCTTCAAGTTCTGCAACAACTTCAAGCTTTACTGTGAAATATGATTAAATCATGTAAACATAACTAGTCATCATTGATTATCCATTTGATATAAGTTTTTTTTCTTTTTTTCTTTTTCCTGAGGTGTGTTATCTTATCTCATGTAAATTTGTTGACGATTCTATAGTTTTATGCTAAATTTATTTGGTATGGGGCCAGTAGGAAGTTTTGTTGTAAAAGTTTTGAGCAAAGGCTTCAAATTAATTCTTTTTTTTTTTTTTGTTTTTTTCTTTTTTACAAACTAATTCAATTTCATAGAAGTGGAAGATGTTTTCATCTTTTTTATATCCATGTGTATAGTTGGAAATACAGCCGACACGTGTCACATGCTTAGAGGCTTAGAGCATATCTAATAGTACAAAAAATTAAAATGGGTCTTACAATTTATCTTATACTCCACAATTTATCTCAGACATTAATATTTTAAGTTGATCAACAATGATGACCATTGTGGAAGAACTCGTTTCTATTGTGGCAAAGTCCAATGGTGGTGAGCTGAAGAATTTGGTTTCTAAACTTATGAATGAACATCACATTAGAGATGATCTTTGTCTTAAGTATCCAATGGGACTTTGAAATTTGGAATGTATTGGTGTGAAAGTCTAGTTTGAACTTTGAACGCTTTTGCAAAAACTTTGACAATTTATTGGACCTTTCAAATTGATTACTAAACGTGCAAGTTATAGGGTGGACTTGTCAAGTATAATTACTCCCGGGATACCGGTTAAAATAGTATTAATATGTTATTTCGTGTGGTGCATGAAATTATTTTTTCAATATTATTCATGTGTTTATTTTAAAATATTATTTGAGTAATTTAATTTAAAATTTTACAATAAAATTGAAATAATTTTTTGCATAATATAGGTTTAAGATGTTACATGATAGAGTGAGCGAGGTGAAAAATATTCCTTTACTTCTCGTTCTATATTATCAGAAGATTATTTCTTTCGTCTTCATCCTTGGAAAAAAAAATATAGAATTGTTTTGTTGTTGTGTTACTGTTTTCTAGACTGGATGCATTATAAGAACTCGGTGAAGCAGGAAGAGAATTATGATGAAGCTGGAAATCAGAGGCGTATTCAATGCTTTTAAGTATATCTAGTTTTTGCAATGACAAATCTGATAGCATTCTATCAACAAAATGAAATATTGGAATTTGAGAAAATCCTGGTAACAAGATGTTGGTCAATATATATAGTCAATTGGATGGTGGAATTTTTTGTTTGTTTGGATGCTCTATTTGGTTTATCTATTGGTTTGATTCTTATCTCAGTTAATTAGTTTTGGTTTCTTTTTGTTTTGTTTAGTTCTGTTTGATTATTGATTATTCTATTTGCAGGGTCGGTCCTAAGCTATGGGTAGTG
The DNA here is from genome assembly GCA_030408175.1 of Trifolium repens. NCBI lineage: Eukaryota > Viridiplantae > Streptophyta > Magnoliopsida > Fabales > Fabaceae > Trifolium > Trifolium repens. The sequence goes on from CP125850.1 coordinate 14,136,071, forward strand.
AGTGTGATAGCCTTAGGCCCATTATTTTAGTGGCCCATAAATTTTTGTTATACTTAGCTATTGTTATAAAAAAATTATGAAATTTTTATATTGTTAAAAAATCTGCTGTACTTTAAAAAAAAAAATCTTTATATGTTGTATGTTTGGTTTCACCCTAATAGGAAATAAAAGAGAACAATGAGGATCATGAACATCACTCACAAGATGAATCATTTAAACCAAGTTGTTTGGGCTCTAGTGGTAAGGAGCTCCTTCCAGGGACGTACCTGGGAATACTGGGTTCGATTATCAGGGGGAACAACGTTTGGCCAGTGTGCATGCTTCTGTGCACGGGTTGGATTAATCGTCCACCTTTGGTGAGTCGAAAACCGGTGCGAAAGCAAAAAAAAAAGTCGAGTATTTTTTTATTGTTGTTGATATGACAATTACTTTTTTGAAAAATAGATTTGAGGAATTGAAGACATTTTATTTTAACTTTGAATTTTTATATCATTCACAAAAGTTAAAATTATTGGATAATAATGAGTTGAAAGAATGTTGTTTCAAATTTCACTCAACTTTTTCTCATGACAATTCATTAAATGTTGATGTAGATGATCTTTCCTCTGAAATAAGAGTGTTACTATTTACTTTGCCAACTAAAACAATGTTTGTCATTGATATTCTTAAATTTTTTCAAATATACATATTGTTATCCAAATATATCAATTGCTTATAGAGTTTTACTCACAATATATGTGACTGTAGCATCGGCGGAATTTTATTTTTTTCAAAATTGAAGTTGATTAAAACCCACTTAGATCCTCAATGTCACAAAAGAAATTGAACGGTTTGGCAACTTTGTTAATTGAGAAAGATATGTTGGAGAACATTGATGTGATTATAAATGATTTTACATCTCAAAATGCTCGAAGAAACTGCTTCTTATGAATTTTTGAGTAAAAATATGTTTTTTACTATTTTATAAAACTATTATTATTTATTAATACATATTATGTTAAATGAAATAATTTATTTTTTTATGTTTCGGAACGACCCTGTCTATTTGGTTGGTTCTGTCTAACAATTTTTCTTTGGTTTGGTTGTTTTTCTTTTGGTTTCCACTCTTTAAATTGTTTCTCTCTCTCTCTCTCTCTCTCTCTCTCTCTTTTGATTGCTTCTCTCTCCATTGGTTTTGTTTGGTTGCTTCTCTCTTTGTTGGTTTGATTCTTCTCTAATTAAGATGATTTCTCTCTGTTGATTATGCTATTAGTTGGTTTTGTTTATTTTCAGGATTAATTTTGTAACAAACTTAAAAGGTAGTGGATTTTTCATTTTTTTCAATATTTATTTTCTTATGTTATTAGTATGAGATGATTTTTCTTTTTTTTTTATTAATATTTATTTTCATATGCTCTTTTTTCTTTTGAAGGTTTCCTATGTTCTTTCTCATTTTATATTATTTAGAAAGTTTGTTTATATCTTTTTTTTAATTGTTTTTGAAATTGATTTTTATTTAATTTATTTGGGTATGAAAATACGGTACATGTTTAAGGATGCTACAAGGGCATAGTAAGACCATGTACAATGGTTCAACACTTCAACACTCTCAACACCCACTTTTTACACTCCACATCATCTTCTCTTTCTTTCATCTACTCATTCAACACTCTACCTTCTCCAATGGTTTTTTCATTCAACACTTACACTCTACCCCACCACTTTTTATTTCATATTCTTAATTAAATTTAAATTTTTATGATTACATAAAAATACAATTATCGATTAAAATTTAAATTATACGATACAAATCATCGATTAAAATTAAAATTACGATTATCGATTAAAATTAAATTAAACTCTTGATTACAATTAAAATAAAAACAAAATTTATTTAAATAATTGATACGATACAATTATCTTAAACTTAATTTAAAATACGACACACAAGTAACGTAGTTAAAACAATACAAATAATTTAAAATGCAATAATACACACAAGCAACGTAATTAGTACGGTACAAATAATTTAAAATGCAATACAACACACAATCAACGTAAGAAGAATTTTTATAATTGTTGGGAGTATTAGAAGAATTTTGGGTTTTGAAATGATTATTGGGATCCATTTCACTAAACAAAGCCTAAAACTTAAAAATAAAGATTAATAGAAAGATAATAATAAGAGTAAGAGAGTGAAAAACTTGATTTTTTTTTCTGTGTCCAAATTAAATGAACCAAGTCTCTATTTGTAGAGAAAAAAAAATCATGAATTTTGGTGTGAAAATAAAAAATTAATTTGCAATGAAATAATTGAGTTTAAAGATAAAATGAGATAAAAATTCGGACAACCAATCACAGTCATACATGTGTCCCTTAGCTTTTTCTCTCTCCGCGTTTTCCTTGCTCCACTCTCCCATAACGCGCGTGTGTTGCACGCGCCGGATTTCAGGCAGCAGCAAGCTTACGCGTATCCTTCCCGTCAGTATTCAACATGGTTGAATGTTTTCAACGTCTCTCTCCTCCAACTCACTCTCAACACCTCCATTGCATGATCTTTGTTGTGTTGAAAATGAATTCAACAGGTCCATTGTAAATGGTCTAAAATGGGAAGTACATCCCGTTCAACAACACCGGGTGATTCTCTCTCTCTCTCTCTCTCTCTCTCCCTCTCTCTCCTCGTCTCTTTTTTTCTTTGCCACCTTTTTTTGTCATTGTACCACAAAGAAGCAATTATCACGCATGAACATAAAATGAGAAAATCTATGTGTGAATTTTCACTCACATTGATAAATTAACATCCATACCATGGTTTTAACAAATGTTTATTATCAACTAAATATGACCACAAGTATTTGAAAATTGTGTAATTTAGTTTTTCGAAATATGAAAAAATAAAATTTGTGTACTAATTAACCTTAAGGTAGCTACACTCCCACTCACAGCAAACATGTATTCCAAACTAAAAGGATGTTACCTCCATTTGTGTCTGTAGGCAGACACATTAGCACATCAGCGCGAGTATTGGAGTTGAAGCCAGAGAGAGTGAAAAAACCATGAATCATGAAAACGTGAGTCATCTTCTTCTTCTTCTCATAGTTTTAGTAGAACAATCATCACTTGTTTGAACACACACAATGAATAAATTTTCGTTACCAGAAAATAGTCATCACTTGTTTGGAGTAAATTCTTCAGCCTAGGCTTATTCACGTGGTTGGAATGGATTTAACAGCTAATGATATTGGCACAACACCATGGCCGTGGAACCTATTTTTGGGAGTTGCGCTTAATTTACTTTGGAAGGACCGCAATTCTCTAATTTTCTCACAACAGACTGAACTTGAGAGCAACCTTTGGTATCATATTACTAATCAAGTTGATCAAATTCATAATGCTCATCATTACCAATAGCAGAACATTCATAGTAATTCGATCACTGCAACTTGGATTAAACCTCAACCAGGTGTATTCAAAGTAAATGTTGATGGTGCCCACTCTAGCCTCAATGGTACTTCTGCTTGTGGGGGTTTAATTCGTGACCACCATGGTCGGTTGATAAAAAGTTTTTTCTCTAAAGTTAGCTCGAGTAGTTCCCTTTTTGCTGAGATGCGGGCTTTACATAGTGGCATATTGGTAGCTCGAGATCTTGGTCTTAACAGAGTTGTTTTTGAGACTAACTCGCTCACCCTTTTCAATATGGTCAAGAAAGGCCATACAAATTTTACCCTCTCATCCTTCTTCTTAAAGATATTTCTAACCTCTTCCACCGGATGGACTGGACCAGCTCTATATGCTTTTCTCCAAGAGAGACTAATAGATGTGTTCATATGTTGGCTCAATGTGGTTTTTTTTCTTCTTCTTTTAATATTAATATTTTAGAGAATATTACTCCTTTGTTGAACTCTCTTTTGATGTATGATGCTTGAGATTCTACATCACAGCTTTCTTTCTAGTTAATAAAAAGCCTCCATTATCAATATATATTGGACTGGGGTAAGGCCCAATAATGAAGAGGCATAGGCCCAATGACTGAATGGTCCAATGATTCAACCCACCACATTTAAACATGTAACTTGGCGGCAAAGCAAGGGGGCGGCGTCACGTTCTATAGATGTCGCCCTCGCCCCAGAAATAACTACCCCCATAGAGAAGCAGCAAGGGAACCGCCCTCATGCGTGGAAGTAACCACCCCCTGTCATCACAGTCACCGCGAAGGGAGGAGGAAACCGCCCATTGCCACCCAAAAGGTAGAGGAAACCGCCAAGATCATGGGGTATATACGATCGTGGCTCTCTAATGTAACTACCCTTGTACCTCTATAAATAGGAGTAAGAGCTCCATTGTAATTCATTCATAGTTTCTTAATACATACAGAAATGCTGCGCAATTGACAGCAGTTATTCATTCTTTGGACACGATCCAATTAAATATCACCCCCCTTATTTGTTCACCAGAACATTTTGGCGCCCACCGTGGGGCTGCGGTAAAACGATTCTCAGCCTACCATTTTCAATTGACGAAAACCTCTCAACATGACGGGAGGAACACCCAACCATGGAACCGACACCGGCACTAACATGACGTTAACGGATGCCGTCAACGAACTAAGGCGACTTCAAGCCAAAGTAACGTCCTTAGATCAGGAAAAGGCAGACAGAGGGAACGAGGACGACGAAGACGAGATCAACGATTCTCAGCCCCTAGCACAAGCCTTATGGGATGCAAGAGTCCCAGAAAACTTCAAAACACCACATCTTCCAACATTTGACGGAAAAACGGACCCGTCAGAGCATTTGATGGCAGTTGGAACGCAAACCGCCATCATAGGAGCGGCGGACCATCTAAAATGTAAATTGCTCTCCGGTACTTTAAAAGAAGCGGCCTTGAGATGGTACATGAATTTGCCAAAGAACTCCATAGAGGATTGGACGGATTTCCAGCGCAAATTTGTCCAGCAGTTCTCCGGATCAAAACACATAAAGGTCACCGCCACCAGCCTTTTCACCATTCGCCAAAACCACGCTGAGACACTGCGTGAATACTTGGCCAGATTCTGCGAAGCAACCATCAAAGTTTCAAATCCTAATCAAGAGATGTTTGTCGCAGCGTTTCACAACGGCTTAAAGGCAGGACATTTCAACGAGTCCCTAGCACAAAAGCCAGCAACCGCGATGCAAGAAATCATCAAGGGAGAAGAGTGTTACATTAAGGGCGAAGAAAGTAACGCCGAGAAAAGATCAAGAGACGCAAGGGAAAGAGAGCCGGCCAACAAGAATTACAGAACCCCAGAGACGTACCAACCAAGACGACGTCAACCAGATTATAGAGGGCACGAGCCCCAAAGGAAACCATATCATCATCAGATGAGGCGAGACTCAGGCAGGTTCACAGAAAAAGAATACACTCCACTAAACAGGGCGAAAGTCTATATTCTAGATGAGATTCTCGAGACAGGACTCTCCAGATTACCCCAAAAGAGAGGAAAAGATTATCAGTTGGGTCACAACACGAACGCATGGTGTGCGTACCACAGATGCAAAGGGCACGACACCGAAAAATGCTTCAGATTGAGAGACCTCATAGAGGAACTCATAAAAAGCGGCCATCTAAGGAAGTTTTTTGAAGATGCTGCTGATGGAAAGGTTGTAGTCCCAAAGGTGAGAAGGGACCCACAGGGAAACCAAGAGGAAAACCCAGAAGGAGAGAAGGTAAGAATAGCAGTTAACACAATTGCAGGAGGTTTCGCGGGTGGAGGCGAGTCCAGCAACGCCCGAAAATGATACATAAGGTGCTCTGAGTTCGAAGCGAAGTTTGTGGGACACACTTCCATCTCGTCTACTTCGGATCTATCATTCACCAAGGAGGACAAAAGGGAAGTCATGCCCCACGATGACGACCCATTAGTGATCCAAGTTCAAATCCTGAACTGCGACGTAAAGAGGGTATTGATTGACTCAGGAAGTTCGGCTGACATAATGTATTGGGAAGCCTTCAAAGCCATGCAACTGTCCAACGAGCACCTGTTGCCCTACAACGGCACACTAGTAGGCTTTGCCGGCGAGCAAGTAGAAGTTATGGGCTATACTACTTTTCTTACAACGTTCGGAGTTAAAGACCAGGCCAAGACCATCAAAGTAAGATACCTGGTGGTAAAAACCCCCTTCACATCGTACAACATCATCATTGGGAGGCCAGCCTTTAACACTCTGGAGGCGGCCATGTCAATGCTATATCTCTCCATCAAGTATCCGCTAGACAATGGGAAAGTTGGAACCATAAAAGGAGATCAAGCATTGGCGAGACGCTGCTATGAATCAAGTATAATGATAAAACACAGAGCAGCCAATGCCCCAGTTTCAACTCGCCCTGTTCCCAAGACAGGCGGCGTCAACATGATCAGCCCTTTAGACCTAGACCCAAGGGAAGAGTTCCAGGACAGAAGAGTCAGTCTCATTGAAGAGTTGGAAAAAGTTCAGATTGGTAGTGAGGTGCACCAAACAACTAACATAGGTACCTCCATGCAACCAGAGGAGAGAGAGAAAATCCTGGTGACACTAAAGAAGAACATCGACCTGTTCGCTTTGCACCCCTCGGATATGCCAGGGATAGATGAGACAATAATCACACACAAGTTATCCATCTCCCCCGAGACCAAACCCGTCTCACAAAGAAAAAGGAAAGTTGGCGAGGAAAGAAGAGAAGCCATCAATGAGGAAGTAACCAAATTAAAGGAAGCAGGCTTCATAGAAGAAATTAAATATCCATCATGGCTAGCAAACGTCGTGATGGTGAAGAAAGCAAATGGAAAATGGAGAATGTGTGTGGATTTCACAGATCTAAACAAGGCATGTCCAAAAGATCCTTATCCTTTACCTAACATTGACCGGTTGATAGACGGAGCATCGGGGTACAAGATGCTCAGTTTCATGGACGCATATTCAGGCTACAACCAGATCAAAATGAATCCCGCCGACGCTCCCCACACAGCGTTCATGACCTACACCTGCAACTACTTCTACAACGTCATATCGTTTGGTTTAAAAAACGCAGGGGCCACGTATCAAAGACTAATGGACAGAGTTTTTTCAGAGCAGATTGGTAAGAATCTAGAGGTGTATATTAACGACATGGTCGTCAAAACTACAGAAGAAGGCGAACATGATCAAGATTTAGGCGACATCCTCGCCTCAGTAAGAAAATACAACATGAGGCTAAACCCCGCCAAATGCTCATTTGGAGTGCAATCAGGAAAATTCCTCGGATTCATGCTAACAAACAGAGGAATAGAGGCAAATCCAGACAAATGTCAAGCCATCATAGACATGAGAAGCCCAACGTCGGTCAAAGAAGTACAGCAATTGACAGGAAGGACCGCAGCGTTGTCAAGATTTTTATCCTGTGCGGGGGAAAAAGCATTCCATTTCTTTTCCACTCTTAGGAAAAGCGAAAGGTTCGTATGGAGCACCCAATGCGAGGAGGCATTCCAAAACTTGAAAACATTCCTCGCCATCAATTTTAACTCGCCCCGAGAAGGGCAACACTTTATACCTATACCTCGCCGTCTCAGACAAGGCCCTTAGTTCCGCGTTAGTACAAGAGATAAAGGGAGAGGAGAAGCCCATCTACTTCGTCAGCAGAACATTCAAGGGTGCAGAAGCAAAATACCAAAAGATCGAGAAGCTTTCACTGGCAGTAATAGTGACGGCGAGAAAGCTGAGGCAATACTTTCAAAGCCACAAGATTGTGGTAAAAACTGACTACCCCATCAAGAACGTGTTGAGAAAACCAGATTTAGCAGGAAGAATGGTAGCGTGGTCAGTTGAGCTATCAGAATTCGACGTAACTTTCTCCCGAAGGGGCGCAATCAAATCACAGATACTAGCAATTTTTTTGCTGGAGCTTACAACGCCCACCGGAGAGAATAGCGAACAACCTTGGACACTATCAGTCGACGGAGCCTCCAATATCAAAGGAAGTGGAGCAGGAGTAGTATTGGAGGGACCAGACGGAGTCCTCATTGAGCAATCATTAAGGTTCGCCTTCAAGGCGAGCAACAACCAAGCAGAGTACGAAGCCCTGATCGCCGGAATGAAGTTGGCAAGAGAAATGGATATAACGGATCTAAAAGCCAAGAGCGACTCGCAGTTAGTGACAAACCAAGTGTCAAGAGAGTTTCAAGCCAAGGACCCCTAACTAATCAAGTATTTGGAGAAGGTACGTAGCCTAGCTAGTCTCTTCAGATCTTTCGAGCTAATCTATGTCCCGCGGGAGCAGAACGCGAGAGCAAATTTGTTGTCAAAGTTGGCAAGCACTAAAAAACCCGGAAGCAACAGAACCTTCATTCAAGAAACCATTGCAAACCCCAGCATCACCGCAGAAGAGGTCATGATGATCATAGAGGCAGAAGATTGGAGAACACCAATCATAAGATACCTCCAAGAAGACGTGCTACCAGCAGCGAAGGAGGAGGCATACAAGTTAAAAAGAGCAGCAGCATGGTACTCCATGTTAGGAGACAAGCTTTACAAAAGAGGATTCTCAGGCCCAATCATGCTTTGTGTAAGTCAAGAAGAAGCCAAAGGGATACTGGAGGAAATACATGAAGGATCATGCGGAAGCCACATTGGGGCGAGAGCCTTAGCAGGAAAGATTCTCAGGGCAGGTTTCTATTGGCCAGAGGTTCACAGCGACGCAGCCAGATATGTTAAGACATGTGACAAATGCCAAAGATTCGCAAACTTGCACTACGCCCCAGGAGAGCCGTTGAAATCTGTCCTATCTCCATGGCCCTTCTTCATGTGGGGAACAGATATCCTAGGACCTTTCCCCGCCTCGACAGGATAAGCAAAGTGGATCATTGTAGCAATAGACTACTTCACAAAGTGGATAGAAGCAGAAGCCCTTTCAAACATTTCAGCAGATCAAGTCAAGAAATTCTACTGGAGAAAGATCATATGCAGGTTCGGATTACCCAAATACATCGTCTCCGATAATGGAACCCAGTTCGCCAGCGAAAAGGTAGTTGAATTCTGCAAAGGGAAGGGTATACAAAACACTTTCATCTCTGTAGAGCACCCTCAGGCCAATGGACAAGCAGAATCTACTAACAAAGTAATCCTAAAGGCCATCAAGAGAAGAATCACAAGCAAAGGCGAGGGCTGGGTCGCCCATCTTTTACCAATCCTATGGTCATACCATACCACGCCTCAATCTTCAACAGGCGAGGCACCTTTCACCATGGTATATGGCACAGACGCAATGATCCCGGCAGAAATAAACCCACCAAGTTGGCGAAGGGACACCCTCACGCTGGAGGAAAATTCAGAAGCATTGGAAGAAAACCTGGATTTAGTACAGGAACTAAGAGACAAAGCTCACTTCAGAGAGTTCGTCTCAAAGCAGAGAGCAGCAAGAAGGTATAACACCAGGGTCATACCAAGGAGATTCAGAGAGGGAGACTTAGTTCTCAAAAGGCCCATGGGAAAGGACAAAGGAGGAAAGTTAGCGGCAAATTGGGAAGGCCCATTCCGAGTCAATGAAGTGTTTGAAGGAGAAGCTTACAGGCTAGAAACAATGGAAGGAGAAATCTTACATCGGACATGGAATGTGGCTAACCTCAGATTCTACTACAGTTAGGGTCGCCAAGCGACGCAAGGAAGGCAACGCCTCGGCATATAACTTTTTAATATTGTTTTTTATTTTGCATGTGTATCAAAAATTGTACTGAAATCTCCCTTCCAATTAATAAATAGCGGTGTGACACTCTTTTCTCCTGTGAAAACAGGAGTTTTTATCGAGGCCCACCGTTTTAAAATTTTTGGTTTGTGAAGAACTGTCACATACGCTTGAAACACATCTAAAAGAAATGAGTTGAAACACCTTGGCGTTACCCGTGAATCTTACGAGTTGGGAACGTCAGAAATAGAAACGGCGATATCCATAAATCTTACGAGTAGGATACGACGGAAATCAGGTTGAAACACCTAGGCGTTACCCTTTAAACTTTTTAGTGGGGGACGTCCAGAATAATAAAACCAGGTTGAAACACCTAGGCGTTACCCTTTAAAATTTTTAGTGGGGGACGTCAAGAATAATAAAATCAGGTTGAAACACCTAGGCGTTACCCTTTAAACTTTTTAGTGGGGGACGTCCAGAATAATAAAATCAGGTTGAAACACCTAGGCGTTACCCTTTAAACTTTTTAGTGGGGGACGTCCAGAATAATAAAATCAGGTTGAAACACCTAGGCGTTACCCTTTAAACTTTTTAGTGGGGGACGTCCAGAATAATAAAATCAGGTTGAAACACCTAGGCGTTACCCTTTAAACTTTTTAGTGGGGGACGTCCAGAATAATAAAGTCAGATCGAAATTCCTAGGCGTTACCCTTTAAACTTTTTAGTGGGGGGCGCCCAAAACATCAAAGCATGGTTGAAAGTCCAAAACGTTACCCAGAAAACTTTTTAGTTGGGAACAAAGAAAACACAAAAAGAAACGCATCAAAACATCAGGGCGTAACTTATTAAGAGGGAGACGCCCAAAGAAAACGCTGTAAAGAGCGAATAGAGGTAACTTTACTATATGTTATCGTATGCAATTATTTTAACAGGTAGAGGCGTTATTCAAATGATCGTTTACAATAAAGATTGAAAGCAACAACAGAATCATCCAAAATCTGATTTCATTCATTGAAGATTGAATACAAATTCAAAGAAAACTACATCAAACTTGAATACAAATTCAAAGAAAACTACAGCAGATTTGGATACAAAGTCAAAAGAAAATACATCAAATTCAAAAGGATGTAGGATGTACAAGATGCTAATACTACACTCGCATAAACAACTTGTTTATCACTCGTATAAACAACCTGTTTATCACCCAGATTATTCAAGGATTATACAAGTGCTTGAAAACTACTACAATAAGCATTAACACTTGCATAACCCTAAAAGGATCACGTGGTGCCTGGCATTATATTTCCACTTCAGTTTGCCCAGGCGAACCAATCGATCCATCATCCTCATCCACGAGGCATGTCACTTGGAGGCTTTCACCTTTGAAGACTTAGGCGCCTTCGCCGCTGATTCCACAGTAATTTGAGAACCTTCATCCACAGAGGGAGAAGGCCCATAAGCATAGAACTCCTCAGGAACATAGGTCTTCAAGAACTCAGCGTAATCTTCATCAATGTCCTCAGAACTTGATGAACTAAGCAAGACAGGAGTGCTCTTTGCCCTTGCCTTCCCCGACGCTTTGGTACGTGGAGCTTTGGAGGATGAGGCACCGTTCTTCTTCTTTACCGGCCGAGTTTTGGGTTTCCCAACGGCGCGTTTTTTGTTATCACTCCTATCCATCAGAAAAAATCAAAAGAAAAAGAGAGAAAACAGAACTATGAAAGTGATAAAGGTGAAGAGAAGCGATGAAGGAAAAAGGATGAAAAAGATCGTTATTTATAAGCAGCAAAATCACCAAAACCTAATATCTGTAACTGCAAGTCCGGAATAAATGAGGGAAACAGTTTCCAACCACCGCAATAAAAGGATTGGCCAGTCAATAGGCAGTTGCGAAAACCAAGGAAGACTGAAACAGAAAAATAGAATCAGTCAACACATAGAAACGCACGCCGCGCAGAGATTATCTCGCCACAATATCACGCCGCCCAAGACATTATCTCGCCCCGTCAATTAGTGAACTTCGCCTCAGAACTATGACGAGCCATGTCACCAGACAGCGAAGGTCAAAGAGAAAAACGTGCAAGTTCGAAGCAAAGAAATACAACATTCAGAAATCTAGTCAAGAGAAAATAAAGAGCATATAGTCATAAATTGCACAAGATACAAAAGCCTCATATGGGCACCCAAATATTGTCATTACAAAAATATATCAAGCCCACGCAGGGGCGATCAACAAAATAAAGCGAAAAATTACACAGAGCACATTCATTCATCAGCAGGCGAGCTATGAGCGGGGGGATCCTCCACAGTTGCTGGCGACTCTTGGGCAGGTGACTCCGGAACTGGTTGGGCAGGGACGTAAGGAATCAGCTTGCCACCTTCTATGGTGGACATAGCATCAGCTTGACCAAGAACGGCTGGGTCGAGATCAGGAAAGAAGATCTTCACTTGCTCTAACGCAAATGAAAATCCGTCATCATACTGCGCCCCCGCCAGAATCTAAAGATTCTCCTTCTCGGACCCCCACTTGGTTTTCTCCTCCTTCAAAACCTTCAACTCAGCAAGGGCAGTCTCATTCTCCTGAGTTAGAGCCTTGATGCGCTCATCCTTGAAGTTGAGGCTAGCCTGGACGACGTTCATAGTCTTGATCGCCAATTCCATGTCTCTCTTAGCATCCGACAAGTCCCCCTCATACTTCTTCTTCAAATTGGCCACCTGCTCAGCATGTTTCTCCTTCAGATTCTTCAGGTCGCCCTCGCACCTGTCTTTGGCAGCCTGTATATCCCTCTCAAAGGTCACCAAATTCTTCTCCACCAGAGCTTCCTTATCCTTAGCAACAGAGAGCTCGGCCCTCTAGCGCGACGCCAAAGCATAGTTGAGCAGGAGACCCTTTAGCTCATATCCAAGAGCCATCCTCGCCAGATCATCAGTCGCCGTGTTGTTGAAGCGATCAGAATTCCCCGCCATGTCCACCATCTTAGAAAGAAACGCCTCAGGATCGAACATAGGATCCCAGGGCGAAGATTTCCCAGTTTGGCTCGCCCCAACAGCGACTTCCTCTGCCGCAGGGGAACCTTCCGCCACATACTGATCAACATCTATCAAGTCTTTGTCCACCTCCGCCATGTCTTGATCCTTCTTCCCCTTCCGCGATAAATCCCTCAGCTTCTGCTTCACTGGAGACTTCATCTCCCCCCCAGTCTTGGCAACCTTCTCCACAACAACGGGACCAGAACTGGAAGGCTTCACTTGGATACTAATCCTCGAGTCGTTCTTTCTTTTCTTCTTGTCCTCGCCCACGTCCAATTGGCTAAGGACATCAACCTTCGGCTCGGGTTGTTCTTTCTTTCTCCTCGCCTTCTCCAAGTATTGTTGCCTCTGGGCAGGAGTTAAGCTCGACATATCTTCTACAAAGAAAGAGGAAATGAATTAGTTACAAAAGAGTCAACAAGTCATATAGAAGAATAAAACGATTCGCAAAACTACTTACTGAGATACTTGTTTAAAACGGCAGGGGCGCGGTCAGCATCTAAGAGTTCCCTAGGATTCATCTGGTTCATAGACTCTAGGTACGCCACCGTGTCCCTCTCAAACTCACTCAATCTCTCATATATAGCGCCCTTAATCAACCTGGGGTTAGTCGTCCAGTGAAAAGGGAAAAGAGGAGCACCATCATCATTATACATCACACTTGGGCAATGCTCAACTCCACGGACACAGACGAAGGTATCCTTGTAATGCTTATAGTTGGAACTATACAGATGAAATAACCCCCGGTTGGGTTGCGAACTCAGAGGTACCACATTTTGAGGCAGAAAATTTTTGATATGGTAAAAAGAGAAGAAGACCGCCACTGAAGGCTCAGGAATTTCAAGGCCATAGCAAACTAGCTCAAAAGCCCTAATGAAGGACCAACTATTAGGGCTAAGTTGTGGAGGGGCGACATTCAGAACCCTAAGCATGGATTTCTGAAATTCAGTAAAGGGAAAGAACAGATGGAAATCCTCAATAAATTTGGTGTACATGAAGAAGGTGACGTGGTCAGAGCGAGGTACGTCGACCACATACTCGCCCTCCTCTACCGGTTCGAGTATGATGTCTTTCTCATCAAAAGTCCCTGAGACATCAAACTTTTCTCTATACGCCTCCACACTCTCAACGTCCTGGTAAATGGAAGAAACCTCCATGGCCATGGCTTCAGGTCCTACAACAACTATAGCAAGCGATTCGTCTCTTCGTTTTCCTGTGAAAGACGAAGGAGAAATTATTACACAATCACTGCTATTCCCGCTACTACTATCGCTACTACTATCATCACCAATACCACCCTCAAGTTCCCCACGGTTAAAAGATTCCCCCATGACTTCGGCAAAGTAACCACTATAGTCAAAAGAACCATCAGGCCTAGTGAAATGCTCACGCACTTGACGCTCTAGAGGGGAACCAACAATGAGAGGACGAGGAGGGTTCCTCTCATCCTCGTCATCCAAATCTCTCAAAATCACCATTTTTTCCGGAAACCCTAGAAACCCTATCGCAAAACCGGAAGATAAAGAAGAATAAAAGGAGAAAAAAGGGAAATAGCGGTTATACCTGGTGATTAGGGACGGTTAACACTCGAAGAGTAATGGAGAATGTGGGTAGCGGGAAATTCGCGAAGGAAGCGCGAAAAAGTTCACTAAGGGAAGCACGAAGCCGACTTCGGTAACACAAAGAAGAGAAGAACAAACAAGCAAAATCCTCAAATATGTGATCAAAGTAAGAAAGACAATGAGCAAAGAGCAACGTATTTATAAAAGGAAAGTACCGGTTGAAAAAGGAAAATTTGAAAAGATGAAACGTTTCGAAGGAAAACTAGCCAGTACGATGACTGACGCGTGTCAAAGGCGAGCCCCATGCTCGACCAAAGCCGAGGTCACGCCCTTGAGGCGAGATACAGAAAAACTCAATTATTTATACGAAAGTAAAAGCTTCATTGATCAAGGAAACACATTACAATCATTGAGAAAACAAAGATTACATGATACAACGACATTGAAACATAATACAAACAACACAAGAGGAAAATATAAGTTGCTAGAAAATGAAACTACTTAAGCGACGACATATGCAGCCGCGACAGTATCAGCCTGCAATTCTTCAATCTCCTCCTTGTACTTTTTGGCCACCATAAGGTCAGGACTGATTTTGTCTTGATCATCACGCAACCTGTCTATCTTCTCCCGGAGGCGGGCAAGTGAGGAACGAGTCCTGATAAGGTGAGCGACATCATACTCAATGTCCAGTTGGAGGTTCCTTTTTCTCTTCATCAGAGGACGAAGTTCTTTCTCCAACACCTCAATGCGGTTCTCAACGGCCTCCTCAGCAGATAAATTGAGATAAAGCGACTCCTCTTGCAGATCAATACTGTCTTTGGTAACAGATATCTTCTTCTCCACCGTATCTTCAAGTTCATTATAGCAAGTCGCGACTGCATTAGTGGTCTCGATAAAAGCAACATCCTTCTCCAAGCGATGAGACAACTCCAAGGCCAGGTCCAGGAAAGCTTTCTGGTCGTTGGTCAAGCGCCATCTGTAGTCGTTGAGTTCTTCAACGTAAATCTGGAACTCTCCCACATTATCCATGAGGTCATCTATGTTCTCCTCGACTTTGTCCCTTACTCGCCTAACAGCAGGCATAGCAGGCGATTCCAATGCAGGAAGGGAATTGTCCATGGTCATAGGAACTGAAGAAACACAAAGAGTTGACAAAGATACAGAAAATGTGGGCAAAATTCAGAGTCATCATAAGGGTTACTTATAGGAAGGGAGGCGACGCATGCCACGGAAAGCGAGTGGGTGGTTACACCCCACGATCACCACTACCGGCCTCACCCCCACTATCACCACTTCGCCTTTTTTGAGCCTCGTGCTTGGGGGGCTGTGGAATGGGGTAAGGCCCAATAATGAAGAGGCATAGGCCTAATGACTGAATGGACCAATGATTCAACCCACCACATTTAAACATGTAACTTGGCGGCAAAGCAAGGGGGCGGCGTCACGTCCTATAGATGTCGCCCTCGCCCCAGAAATAACTACCCCCATAGAGAAGCAGCAAGGGAACCGCCCTCATGCGTGGAAGTAACCACCCCCTGTCATCACAGTCACCGCGAAGGGAGGAGGAAACCGCCCATTGCCACCCAAAAGGTGGAGGAAACCGCCATGATCATGGGGTATATACGATCGTGGCTCTCTAATGTAACTACCCTTGTACCTCTATAAATAGGAGTAAGAACTCCATTGTAATTCATTCATACTTTCTTAATACATACAGAAATGTTGCGCAATTGACAGCAGTTATTCATTCTTTGGACACGATCCAATTAAATATCACCCCCCTTATTTGTTCACCAGAACATATATATATATAACAGTTGTTGAAAACACACACAGATAATAAATATTCATTAGCAGAAAACAAACATCATTTGTTTGAAGTTTGAACATAAACAAAGTAAAACATTATGACACTTTTTTGGTAAGTATTAAAAAAAGTACTCTAGTAGAGTTTCGTTCTTCTCCGTCAAATTTATTTTCAACCATAACGACATGTAACGTTGTGTTTCCATTTAGTCTGAATTCAAGTTAACAAGAAAATTGGTCGGTCTATATATCTCTAAATTTAATAGTATAACCTAATGAATTTAAAAAATTAAGTTAAAAGAATACATATCAACAAAGCTAATAATATTTCAATGAATCATTTATCTCTAAAATTGGGATCACCCCTATATTCACAGTGACAAGTAACCTTCAGACGATCTCCACATGATGCTACAATATGCTGATTAATTTTGCATCGTAAGAACAGTAAATTTGTTAGCACCATATATTAAAAGAAAGAAAAATATAAAAGATTCACTCACCAAAGGTATCTTCCCCTCGTTTGTCAGCTTCATTTGGATCTCGTTATTGCAGCAAATGTCGATAAACCAATGATCCACTGTCTCTTTCGGCTGCAAATCAAACGCTCACTGGTACATCTATACTACATTTGACTATCTTATATTTGAGTGCCCTTAGAACTCGATTTAAGTATGGATCATTTAATCATTGTAATAGTTGCAAACAATACAATAAATTTAACTTTTGGTGCTTATATGTAATTTTAAACAATTATTTTATTAGATTTCTATCTTATTAAAAATAATGAACCACAATGTGGTTTTTTATCATGATGGATCCGTCATTGGTACTTTCCTCAAGAATATCAAAGAATGTGGTACGGTCAATTTTAACAAGCTGACTTAATTCTTTTGTTTTGATATTAAACATTTGAGGCTTATTAATAAATATGCAACTTTCACCAACAAAATTTTTATTTTTGATCATTATGACAATTTAATATAAGGATAAAGATTACAATATATTTATGCTTAATATGTACTATTAGTTAAATATACTTACTTGTTCAATTTCATTTCCAAACATTATTAACTCTCGTCAATGAAGTAAGACAAAATGTGAAATGGTAGAAAAAATGAGCCAAAAAGATAAATTAAAAACATGAAAATATTATATATAACAAAACTTTTACGAAATTTTAAATTATAGAATTCAAATTAGATACTCACCGCAGAACCAAGTCAAAATATGTCGGCATTTCATTTTGCAGTATAACATATACATTTGCTGAACAACTCACAACATTCATCGCTTGTACCTTTTGCGGGTTTGAATAAAAAAAAAAATACAAGTTTTAGTACAAATGAAAGATGAAATAATTATTATTGAATGTAAGATAACAATTACCATATGAAATTGGGTCTCTTTTTAAACTTCTTCGAATAAGTAGCTAATTGACAATTTGCTTCATAGAAAATGAAGAATGCTTGTTTTTATTGCTCTATGAAGTGATTAGAGAATGTGGTGATCTTGGTAATGTTGAAATCCATGCAAGTTTGTTGAATACTCCAGACGCAAATAAGAAAATATCTCATCTCCCATGAGAATAGGTATACAATTTCTAATGCTTGCAGCAAGACATCAACGTGTTTTCCAAAAATACAAATCATCAGATGTATTGTAAGATATATATACTACGTACCCATGCCAGGAGACATCCATTTGGTTACATATCATGTGATATATACTACTGCTATAAGATTAAAGCACACACAAAAAAAACGAAGAAAGTCATTTTTTCAAAAGTCACTGCGGCCAATCACCATAAAACGATCAAATATATGGAAACACTATGTTCTCCACCTCTTCTCTTGTAAAACATGAGTTTTTGAGATCCGATGCATTCATGGTTGCTATATATAATAGAAGATATATGCCCCAAAATGAAAGACAAAACAAGTCACCTATATAATAGACAAAGGAAAATAAAAAGGTAGTGTACATAATTTTGTTGATAACTATTATGCTACATTGATCGACTTGATTTGTACTCTATCAGTGATTAGTACATTTTCAAAGTAATTTTGTTTAGTCATAAACAACTGGACCAAGATATAATAATAACAAGGACTGACAATTAATTTTTTAAGGCTAATTTGTGACAACAACAATGTGGTGTCGTAAGATCTCGCTCCTTCATGAAACCATCAATGCAATAAAAAAATTGTTCGTTAGATAATAAAAAAAAATCAAACAGTATTGTTTCTTATTATTTGGTCGACCTTGTGCGAAAAAGGACTCTATTTATAGACAACATTGGCAATTCACAACTTGTGATTGGTGCGGAAGTTGGTGATACATTGATGTTAAAAGTTGAACAATTGATTAACGACCAAAGTTCAGAATTAAGATACACTCAAGAATCATTGGGCATGATGATTTGTGTCTTATTTATGCAATGATGTGAATTTAAAATTACAAATTATAACTAATATCAATAATATGTAAAAAGAATATAATAACTATATATATATATATATATTGATCAAATTAGTTAAACTTAAACTTTTTAGTTAACATTTCAAATTTAAGTTTTGTGGATAAAAAATATATATTTTGAAGAAGAAATTCCATTAAATTGGTCACTTAGAGTGTGTTTGGACGAGGTATTGAGGTAATTGAGAAATTTTAAAGAATTTAGAATTTTAGGCAATTCAAATAATTCAATGAAATTACTTTTATTTCTCAATTCTTTTGTTTGGATGGAGTAATAAAAAAATTCATTGTCATCTTTTTTAGGCAACTTTTATAAATTTTAATTTTTTGGGTCAAAGTTGAAAATTGGAATTATGGGTCAATTTGTAAATTCCAAACATTTTGACGGGTCAAATTATAATTTTGGAAAATTTGAGGAGTCAATATGATTTTTTTTGTAAGTTTGAAAAATTATAAAAATGAAGAAATTTAAAATTCTTAGCTTTTAGGTGTCATATGAAATTCTCTAATTTTAACTTGAACAAAATAAGTACTTCATAAATTTCCATCATTTTAAAAATTCTTAAAATTATCATCAAAACAATGGAATTTGATGATACCTCATCATTACTACAAACCAAGGCACTTTTCAAGGTTATAATGGTGTGTTTGTGCAAATAAAAGAACTACAAGTGATGGAAAATAGAGGTTTTTGAAGATATCTTGTACCACAAGCAAGGACCAAAAAGGAGGGAAAACATGTCAAAAAGTGGGTAAAATGGGTTGAAGTTCGCGCCAGGCGAGAAGAAGCTCGCGCGCGCGAAGATTGATGAGCAAAAGGCCAAGAACCCTTTGGAAGATTCGCGTACGCGAAGAGATGATTCGCGTGCGCGAGGTTTTGAGCTGGATAGTGGAAAACCCCCTGGTGAATTCGTGTGCGCGAACCTGAGACGAAGACCGCGCGAAGGGAGTCGAAGTTGGCGCGAACATTTGTATTGGAAAATTGAAGTTCGCGCGCGCGAAGTAGATCTGGCGCAACGCGAAAAGTGGAGCGAACGACCCTGTTTCAGAAACCTGTAAAAGCTAACTTGGAGCTCAGTTAGGGGGTTCGAATTTTGGAAAGGAAGAAGCATATGATTGAGTATTCTCTGTCTCAAAGAACCAGATCTGAGAAGATTTTGAAGAAAGGATTGAAGATCATGACTGGAATTGAAGATTTCTGCTTCAGATTCACCATGATTCTTGGCTAAACTCTGTAGATTGAATCTCTATGTAGATATGAACTCCATAACCTTGTAGCTAAATTCTTGTTCTATTGAATTCAGTTTTATGCATCTATTGATCTTGAGTTTAATGCTTATCTTTCCTTGATCTAGTTAGATTTGATTATAGTAATTGAGTTTCTATGAGAATAGCACTTGAATTATGGACCTAGATTGATAGAACACATGTTGAATACTTAAGATATTTTGTATGAATTTGTATGATTGCATGATTAACCGTTCTTAATCCTCTATTAATGTTGAATTGACTAAGAGATTAGGTAATTAATGGTAATTAGAGAGTGTGACTATCAAAGAGATTTGGAGTTGCAACCTAGGTTAATCCATCTTGCATGAAATTGATTCAATACTTATGAATTTAGCTACCACACTTAGTGAGTTCATGAAAGCATAGAGGTTCAATCGTTTCTAATTCCATATTTGGAAGTTGTTTTACCGTTAATTGCATTTTAAATTTGAATCTTAAGAATTTCCCCCCAAAGTATGATTTCAATCGTTAAACATAGTATAGTTCTAGTAGTTTTGTTTTAGGTTTACGCAATCCTCGTGGTTTGATCTTTTACTACTTGAGATAATTCGTGCACTTGCGAAAATATCCGTCAGAATTCACCTCAAATTATTTGAATTTCCTCAAAACATTACATTACTTCAAAACATTACTTCATTCAAACACACTTCTCAACAAAATCGATAAATATCTCGCATCAATAATATTACTACTAAAAAATATATACACATTTTTTACTAAGATTAAACACATGATAAAAACTCATAATATTAGAAAACTATTGCTTGCTTGTAAAATAAGTTTATTCCTAGATAAGACATTGAGCAAACCAAGCTTCTTAACTTCCTCTATAATAACATTAAATAAATTATATGACCCCCCACACACACAACACTACTTTTTCAAGTATATAAATACAGAAATAACCCAAAACTCATTCTTCAACCATCCTAGCTCATAACTCAAAACCCTCTCATTCATTGACTCTCCCTAAACTCTTAAAAAAAAAAAAAAATTCTTATTTTTCTCTATCAAATCTGAAAAACAAAATGGTTGTATTATCAAAAACAACAACAGAGCAATATCCATGTATAAGGAACATTAAACAAACTACATTCTCAACTGAAATCCCTTTAGTTGATTTATCTAAACCTGATGCAAAAAACCTCATAGTGAAAGCTTGTGAGGAGTTTGGATTCTTTAAGGTTGTCAACCATAGTATTTCTATGGAATCTATCTCTTTGTTAGAATCTGAAGCTGTTAAGTTCTTTTCCATGCCTTTTAATCAAAAGGAAAAAGTAGGACCAGCTAATCCATTTGGATATGGAAACAAGAAAATTGGTCAAAACGGTGATGTTGGTTGGGTTGAATATCTTCTTCTTACAAATAATCAAGATTTTAACTCTATGAGACTTTCCCCTGCTTTTGGTAAAGACTCAGATAAGCTTCGGTATGTTTTTAAATTTAAACACTATCTTATCTATTTTTTGTTAATTTTAATTTCTTATCATTTATATATAAAATAATTACACATGAATAAAAAGTAGACGGATAATAAACTGCACCGATAAATCTTTTTGTATAACAAAACTTAATCTTTAATACACGATACAACATTACTATCTGTTTTGTTCTGAGTAGTAGTTCATTTAACTCTCATAAGTATATTGTTATCTTAATAAGGATATTTTATACTCCTATGATAATAAGAATTTAGAGTTCTGTGGAGAGTTAAGTAAAATATACCAAAAATTACTCTTATTAAAAATTGAATTTGAATATTCCCAAACATTTATTAATCACTTCCAATATCGTAATTTAAACTTTTAAAATATCTTAGTTTACATTTTTTAAATGTCGAATATATAATTTTTTAAATATATTTCTACTCTTGAATTCTTAAAGAGTCTCCTCTTACAAAACTATCCAGCCACAATTATAATTTAGAACACTTTTTTAGTGGTCTAACTCTAAAGTGTAATTTATTTTGTTCTTGCAGCTGTTTATTGAGTGATTACATGTCATCTGTCAAAAAGATGGCATGTGAGATTCTTGAATTGA
This sequence comes from Trifolium repens, assembly GCA_030408175.1. Taxonomy (NCBI): domain Eukaryota; kingdom Viridiplantae; phylum Streptophyta; class Magnoliopsida; order Fabales; family Fabaceae; genus Trifolium; species Trifolium repens. The sequence continues at coordinate 14,157,934 of CP125850.1, forward strand.
TGGCTGAAGGATTAAACATTCAACAAAAGAATGTATTGAGCAAGCTTCTAATGGATAAGGATAGTGATTGCATTTTTAGACTCAACCATTACCCTCCTTGTCCTGATTCAATTTTGAATAATGATGTTGGTGAAAATGTTATTGGTTTTGGTGAGCATACAGACCCACAAATCATTTCCTTGTTAAGGTCTAACAATACTTCTGGTCTTCAAATTTGTCTCAAAGATAAGAGTTGGATTTCAGTGCCATCTGATCATAATTCCTTCTTTGTTAATGTTGGTGATTCACTCCAGGTAATAAAATCAAGGCATGCTAGTCTAAAAATATACAAATAGCATTCACTAATTTATTCTATTGAATTACAGATATTTGGATAGATTTTTTTGTGAATGTTTTTAAAATATTATTTGCTGATACATACAATTTTTTTAAATGAAATTCTAAAAAGGAAATCTCCTTAAATGGAAGACTGTTTTAATAGAGATTTATTTAGGTAGTCTAAATTAATAACAATATCTTAGCTCAATTGGTCCCGTGAGCTTAGCTCAATTGATAGGACAATTGTATAATATATGCAGGGGGTTGAGGTTTGAATTCCGATCATCCCACTTATCCACCTTAAGGGTGGAATTTCTAGCCACTAGGCTATTTGATCAAAAATAAAATAAAAATTAATAACAATAGCTTGAAATGAAAATAGGAACTTATTTAAATAAGATTCTAATATTTTTTAATATAATATAGAAATATAATTTTTTTATCATCTTAAATACAAAAATATAGTACATTTTTCTTAAAAATACTTTCTAAAAGGGTCTTACACTAACTTTAAGGACACTTTGAAAAAATTGAAAATTGAAAATTTCATATTAAAAAAATAATATTTTAAATTTTAAATTAGTAAAAGCACAACTTTAATTTGTAGTACATATCTTAATGTTCTCCACTTCAAAAAATGTAAAACAAATTGGAGGCTCAAATATTTATTCTAGAGGTGTAAAATTGATTAAGCTTTATTTGATTTTTCAAAAGTATAATTGATTCTGCCTTTAAAATTGATTCTATTTAAAAATTGAAACTAAAATTGTAGTTTCTGATTCTAGAATTGGTTTTTCCATTTAACTTATTTATTCAACTTATTTAGCATGAATATATCTTATCACGAAATACTTAATCTTTAAATCAATTTTAATCATAATCAAATTTAAAAAATCAATTCTATCAAAATTAATTTTTCTAACCAAACATGTCTTGCTTTATGTTAGTACTAAAGCATTATTAAATGTTTACACTATTTCTTTAGATAAGATGTGAAATAGATTTGACATGTGGATAAAGATAAACTCCTACTTTTCGGTAGTAGTTAGTAATAGTTCTTTTTGAATCATCATGTGGTTGAATAAATAAATAAATAAATAAAGAGTCATGGTACTAGTATTTTAGAGGCATTAGTTTTTTTTTTGACGCATAGAAACTTATATCATTTCATTATTCACCAAACGAGTAATACAAAGAGGTAATGTCTCAAAGGTACAGCGACGAGACCAAAAAATGGCCGCCCTAGCAAGGTTATGAGCAACCATGTTCGCTTGTCGCTTAACAAACTTAACCAAGAAGTTTTGATTACAAGCAAGAAAATTAATAATGTTTCTAACTAGCGAACTAAATTCAGAATTTCCGCCACGAAAGTGATGAGTTGCATCCACTACGCTTTTAGAATCCGATTCAAAAACAACATGAGAATAGCCTCTATGTTCAATAGCTTTCAATGCTTCTAATAAGGCTATGGATTCTCCTTCCACAATGGAAAAATTCCCATCCATCCAAACAGTTTCAGCCGCAATAAATCTACCCATATGATCACGTAAAATCCAACCGGTACTTGTCTTATTGATCTCCTTATGAAATGCCGCATCAACATTGCACTTAAACCAACCGGGTAATGGTTTCTGCCAACTAATAACATGCAGCTGCTGATTTGAGTTTGTTGTACCATGCTGAATCCGTTGAACAGAGTGCCATTCCTCCCACGCGTGTTTCGCCTTGAAGCCAAGCATCCTACCTGTTTCGCTAGTTTCATTCCAAACCATTTCATTCCTATTAGACCAAAGAACTGATATCAATACAGCAAACAGGCCTGCTGTATCCGCATCGGCAGTCGAGCAAATCGCAAAAATAACCTCTTTAGCACTGCTGTAATGCTGCAACGGAGGAGAAATAATATGATCCATACCTGCTTGTTGTCGCGCTAGGATGCTAGTTTCACAATCAAACAACACATGCCAATCATCTTCATTAACTTCATTACAAAGGGGACAAGATAGAGGACAAGGAACCCGTTTGTCTTGTAAGCGTAATCGAGTTGGTAGGCAACCTTTACAAATCCTCCATAAAAGGTGTTTGGCTTTTGGTGGAGCATTGATATTCCAAATACAACTCCAATCCTCATTTTGAGCAGCTTCATGTACCACACCTGTAGCATTTAGCATGACTTTGTAACCACTCTTAACACTATAACAACCATTAGTGTTCTCCACCCAAACAAGAGTATCATTTTCCACCGTGCTTAGAAGAGGAATTTCTAAAATGCTTTTCGCTATATGTATTGGAAAAATAAACTCAATTTTGCCCCTATCCCACACATGCGTATTAGGAATCATAAGATCACTCACCCTTAAATTATACACACCTTGAGTTTGTGGCGAGGGAAGCCACGCTCCATCATTACTTCTTAACCAAGGATCATTCATGACACGAATATTATCACCGCTTCCAATACTCCACCTACAACCATGCATAAGAATATGGCGAGCTTTCCAAATACCTCTCCAAGCGTAGCTCGGATTATGGCCAATTTTTGCATCAAAAAGAGAGGAATTCGAAAAATACCTTGCTTTGTAGAGTTTGGCCACAAGTGAATGAGGTTTTGTCAAAATATTCCATCCTTGCTTAGCTATCATCGCCAAGTTGAATGCTTGTAAGTCACGGAATCCCATGCCTCCTCGGTTCTTAGGTTGTGTCATCCGGTCCCAAGCTAACCAACGAATGCCTTTGTTGTTAGCCCCACCTCCCCACCAAAAAGAATTCATCAGTCTCTCTAATTCTTTTATGGTGGAATCCGGAATAAGGTATATACTCATAACATAGGTGGGAATCGCCTGCAAAACCGATTTGATCATCACTTCCTTCCCCGCTCGCGATAAAGCTCGTCCTCTCCATGAGTTAATTCTTTTCCAGATTCTATCCTTTATGTAAGCAAACACCTCTTTCTTTTTCCTGCCTATCATGGAAGGTAAACCAAGATAATTACCGGTACCTAAGACATGTTTGACTCCCATAATATGTGAAAGATCTTCCTGGGCTGCTATACTAAGATTCCTGCTAAAGAAAACCTCGGACTTGGACAGATTGATTTCTTGCCCCGTTGCTTCTTCATATGTTTTAAGAATAGTCATCAAATGGTTAGCTTCATCTACCGTGGACCTGCAAAACAAGAAGCAATCATCAGCAAAAAGGAGGTGGGACACCACCGGTGCCCCTCTGCAAATCTGTACACCATGTAAGTCACCATTCGCCACGGATTTTTTCAGAAGAGTCGTCAGTCCTTCAGTAACTAAGATAAAGAGGTAAGGTGAGAGCGGATCCCCCTGCCTTAGCCCTCTCCCTGGAATAATAGGACCTACTTTGTCGAAATTCACCAAAGCTGTGTAGTTAACAGAACTAACGCATAGCATTATCCAATGAATCCACTTATTGGAAAAACCCAATCTTTCGAGCATACCACGCAAGAATCCCCAATCAACTTTGTCATAGGCTTTACTAATGTCAATTTTGAGTGCAAGTTCACCCTTTCTACCTTTCGTTTTCCTTTTAAGAGCATGTATGACTTCAATTGCAATGAGTGCATTATCCAAGATCGATCTCCCTTCAATAAAAGCTGATTGTTCTTCTGACACACACTTATCAAGACAAGTCTTCAATCTATTTGCCAATAATTTTGAAACCATTTTGTAAAGCACATTGCAAAGAGAAATCGGACGCAAGTCTTTCATAGAAGTTGGACTATCACATTTTGGAATCAAGCAAATATTTGTTTCATTGAGGGATGAAGGAAAATACCCTCTCTCCAACCATTCTTGTGTTGCCGCAAACACATCATTGCCACACAATTCCCAAAAATGTTGATAAAATGCCGGGTTGAAACCATCCGGGCCAGGTGATTTATCCGGATGCATCTGGAACAAAGCTTCTTTCAATTCATCTTTTGTGATGGGCATCACCAACCTGTCATTATCCTCCTGAGTAATTTTTGGAACAATCAAGGAAAGAATCGGATCATGCTTCGTGGAACTTGCTTTAAAAAGATGAGTGAAGTAATTCAAAGCAACCTTACACAACTCTGTCTGTGTAGTCACGACCATGTTCTCATCATTTACAAGTTTATCAATTTTATTTTTTCTTTGTCTTGAGGAGGCCGTCATGTGGAAGAATTTGGTGTTGAGGTCCCCTTCCCTAAGCCAATGCATCTTCGCCCTTTGTCTCCAATAAGTTTCTTCTTGAACTAACAACTGCGCATGTTTCTCTTGCACCTCTTTGAACCGCCCCGAACTAGTTGGATCAAGACAACCCCTCAGTCGTTCCATTTCTGCACTACACTCTTCAACCTCTTGTTTGAACCTCATTCTCTTCCTTCTCCCCCACCACTTTAATTTCTCCGCACATCTATCCGTTCTACGAATAATGTCATCACCATGCTCTCCACCCCAACCCTCCATGACAACATCATTGATATCTTCTTCTTTTAACCATCTGTTCTCAAAACGAAAGGAATAAGTTCTACCGTTCAATATTAAAGGAGAATTTTGAAGTAGAATTGGGCTATGGTCGGAATGAGAAGATAGTAAGTTCACAAGTTTCACACTAGGATAGGTCGTAAGCCATAATGTATTGGCCATGGCCCTATCAAGACGTTCTTCAATCACTTCCGGCGATCCTCTACTTTTAATCCAAGTATACGGATATCCCTCCAGGTGAATATCAGTAAGGTCACAGTCACCGACAGCGCTTCTGAACCCATTGCACAACCAATTAGGATGAGGATGAATTCCACGTTTGTCTTCTTGAGTTAATAAATCATTGAAATCTCCAATGATACACCAAGGTAAATCACACATATCACGAAGTTCCCGAAGAAGATCCCAAGCCTGTCGTCTTCTACCACGTTCCGGGTACCCATAATAACATGTCAACCTCCATTCCCCCTCTTCCTTCTCCTTCACAATCAAATTAACAAAATTACGAGAATAATTCATCACTCTACAATCAACAGTATCTCTCCACATAACCGCTAATCCTCCACTACGCCCTTCCACATCTACTGCCAAACAAGAATTATATTTCAGACTCACACGAACACGCTCCATATTTTGACTCTTGGATAAGGTTTCAGACAAAAACAAAATATCTGGTTGGTGACCTTGAGCAAGACTACGAAGGTTTGGAATTGCACTCGGTGTGCTCAGTCCCCGGCAATTCCAACTCAGGATTTTCATTGGTCCCGGCAGGCCTGGCTGCCAGGACCTGCCGTTAAAAAATGCTCCACTTCCTCTGAGTTCTCTATGTCAGCAACTACCTCCTCCCTTCGTCGCTTCTTCTCCTTTTGAGAATCCATGTCCTTCAACAGCAGCTGGGTCGTGGGTGGTTCAATATGGTTCTGGGTCGGGTTCGGTTTCTGTGTGATTTTTTTTGTTTTTTTGTCGGGTCTAATGCGGGTCGAGAATGGATGCGGAGCAGTTTCTGGGTTGGGTCGGGTTAACACGCCTGCATTTGTAGACACACGTGTGGCACGGTTAATGGTTGGTCTGGATGGATGTGGGGCCCGAGTCAAAGGTTGACTAGTAAAGGACAAAATCTGATCAGTCAATGATTGGGGTTGCTGGTTGTCCGTTTCTGGTCGGGTAAGGAGTAAAGGATTGGATTGATTATTGGTTAATGGAGAATAAATGTTGGGAAGGTCAAGATGATGTGTTGGCGAGGTGTAGGATGTTAATGTTGGGTTAGTTATGGCATTGAAATTTACGTTGACGTTTGGCATATTATGGATTGGTGTGGTGATTATTTGGTAATCATTGGCATTCATGTGGGTTATTGGTTGTTTTGAAGAGTTGGCCGACAAGCAATTTATTGGCAATGAATTTTCTTGTTGGGAAGTAATAACAGGAACAATAGGATTAGGACGGTTTTGAATGGCTAGAGGAAAATTTGCTGCCACGTCAGCATTAGTAGGCTCAACACGTGTATTGCCAGCTGCGTTTTGTGATTGCCTTTCTCTCTCACCACCGTGCACCTCCGACGAACCACCACCATCATCCCTCAACCACCGTGAAGTAAGCTTCCCTCCTTGTCTTCTATTTTCTGCTCTAATTTCGGCCGACCATTCCCTGACTCCATCATCTTGCTCCATAGCAAATCTAACCTCACACTTGTTCTCCGTATGCCCCATAACACCACAGACAAAACAAAAAATTCCCAATTTTTCATATTTGAATTTTACTGTGCACCATTTCCCTTCCCTGTTCTTCACCTTCGTCTCCTTCTTCAATGGCTGTCTGACATCAATTCGTACTCGAAGTCTCATATACTGTCTCCAAAAACAAGAGTTGTTGTTCTTATCGTACTCCATAAAATTTCCAATATAGTTAGCCAGCGGAATACCAAATTTTTCCTTCATTAAGCCCGTGGGGAGATCATGGACTTGAACCCACATGTTGACGTGGAAAAGTGGAATCTGCTCAATTTGCATTCCCAATTGGACTTGTTCTAGAATAAGCAAATTATTGTCAAAGGACCACGGACCGCCATTGATAACTGCTTCCATGTCTAGTGGATGAGCAAAATGAAAAAGAAACTTTCCAGCTTTTGTCTCCTTGATCGTAACTCCCTTCACCGGCCTCCAAAGGTCTGCCATTCTTACTTTCATAGAATTGAAGTGGATAGCCCTCTCACATAGGAATCGTCCGACAAGACACCATCGGAGATCCACTTGTTCATCTTCCTCCTCATCAAAGTCAAACACGAATCCCTCCTCCCCATCTTGCAATGATAGGCCTTCGAGATTTGGATGTTCCATAGTAGTACACTGGATGGTAGCTATGCAAAGTTCTGTTATAATGTTTATTGAATTGGTGAATAATCAAAGTGATAAGACAAGCTTCTCAAAAGGAGAAGAAATATCAAACCCTAGCAGAGCACTAGGAAAAAAAAAAATTTATATACACATGTTTGTGACTTAGTAACAAAGAAATTTTTGAGGCATTAGTTAAAGAAGCAAAAAATGAAATTTTACTTTGAAATTAACATTCTTTTTATTTTAGGGTGTACTTGGTTGAAGAAAAAAAGGGAGGAGAGAAAGAAAAACACGGATTTCAATGAATGAATTTAAACTAAAAATTAGACCAAATACATCTATTGAAATCCGTGTTTTTCTCTCTTCTCAATTTCTTTCTCTTAAACCAAGCAAAGACTTAAAAATATTAACCATACAAATACCAAAATAAAATTTCTATATATAGTTTTTTAGAGCACTAGTTATCACTTTTCATAAATAAATTGTAGTTCACATGTTTATCAATTATCACTAGTACTGTATAAAATATTCAACTCCTTTTGTATCCCAAATCCCCATGTAATGGGAAAATTAAGAAAACTAAAAACAATGAAAACTTTTATAGTCCTGTCGTGTCAACAAGGTTTGAATATTTATTGTTGTTCACATTGAAATGGGGTATGCCACCTTTTTTTTTGGCTTGTGATTCTGACACATTTTTATCCATCCACAAAACAATACACAGGTTATGACTAATGGACGATTCAAGAGTGTAAGGCACAGAGTTTTGGCAAATGGATTCAAATCTAGACTCTCCATGATTTATTTTTGTGGTCCAAATTTGAGTGAGAAAATTGCACCTTTGCCTTTTCTCATAAATGGTAATGAAAGCTTATTATATAGAGAATTTACATGGTTTGAATACAAGAAATCAGCTTATGCTACAAGATTATCAGACAATAGGCTTGTTCATTTTGAGACAATCAAAGATCATACAACTTTAATTTCTAGATAGGAATGTTACACTTGTCAATATTATTATATCTTTATCATGTGTTTTAGGATTTGATTTGCTCTTTTATTTTTATTTTTATTTTTTTTATATTATATGGTTTTTGTACAAGGTTATCCATATAACTATGAATCTGAAACGTATACTGTGTATTAACGTGCTTTTGTAATGCTTGCTTGAATACGCATGCCATGCCATGCCATGTTGTGTAGGTGTACGTCTCCTTTAATATAAATGTAACTTTTTAACGATCGTGACTTATCGTTGTTCTTATCAAAATAAACAATTTTTTTACAAAATCTTAAGACAATAATACTATACTACTACTATTTCATTTATATTCCTTACACAGAGCAAGAGCATGACTATTCTTGTACAGTGTGGTCCTTTCTCTTGTCAGAGGATAGATGATGAAGAATGAAGATTGATGAAAAATAATTATTTCAATATATTTTTAGATAATTACATGTAGATGAACTGTAAAGCGAAATTTAATCTTTTTGGATACTAAAACCAATTCATATTTATATACTTGGGAGATATTTATTATTTTTTTTAATAATTTGGGATTAGTCTTTAAGAGCTCGTTTGATGCACATTATATCATAGTAACATGATATATATATATATATATATATATATATATATATATATATATAACATAAATCATAATAAGGATATGATAAGCAATATAATAATTATTCTCATTTATCCTATTATGTGTTTAAACTTAATGCACACAAGATAACAAATATAATAATTATATATCAGTCCGATAAGTTGAGACGAAAATGTGAAACTTCATTTAGTGAGATTATGTTTTTAATACATATCATGCTCATAATAATATGATAAGATATATCATATTTAAATATCAAAATTAATTTTGTAAAATAATTATTTTATAATACTTTAAATTTTACAAATGAAAATTTTAAATAAACAAACAAATAATTTTACAAAATTTCAAAATATGTCAGATTTTTTATATGAATTATAATTATTCAAATAACTTAATTATATACTATATATTAGATAAACTAAATAAACATGAGTACAATATATCTTGACACTAGAAATGATGGTTTTGGTGATTTTGAAGTCGGCTCGAGGCTGCAGCGAAGTGATAAGACATAGATATATAATATAGACCGCGTGCAAAATAACCTGTATAGCCTATAGGACGTGAGTCCAAAACAACTACCATAGTACTAAGACTAGACTATACTATTAGTACAAATCTGAAATATCACCTTCCTATTCCCAACTTGTACCTTGTGACAATTGAATTTAAATTATTGCGTTTGCTATGTCTTCCTCCTTGGCTCAGGCTAGCGTGAGCAAGCTGAGCATATCTATCACTATAGGCAACTCAAATACCGTTCTATAACTAAAATGTTATGGTTGATTGTAATGTAAGTTTCACATTGCTAATGAAGGAAAAAAGGTGAAGAAAATTATAGTAGAGAAGCCTCACATTGCTTAAAGAAGTGAAGAGTGAAGGAGCTCAATGATATATATATATATATATATATATATATATATATATATATATATATATATATATATATATCAACACATTAAATTTATATTTATGTTTGTTTCTTTTTCTCTTATGCTTTTGTTTTAAAGTATTTGAGATGTAGTTCAAATATTTACTTTGAAGAGTGTGGGTGTACTGGGAATCTGGGATCATGGGATGGTTGAGAGTGAAGTCTATATGTTGTAACAATTTTCATATAGTGTTTATTCTCTGGTTGTCGGTTTAGACAACGGCCGTGGTTTTTCTCTGATTTTGAAGTTTCCGTAATATTCTTATGTTGTTGATTGTGTTCTTTTATTTTCTCTATGCCGGTTTTTCCCAACATAAAATCCACAATACATGCACCACACCACATTATAATTTTTCATCTTCATTTTCTCTCCTCTTTTTCTCTATCTTGCTCAACTTCTTCTACCATCATCTATGGAGACCTATGAAGTCCTGATATGGGACACGATATTGATACGATACCGATATGTCAATACGCAAAAAAAATTAAAATTCTCAATTCGATACTGCCGTGATAAGTTATTAAAAAAATAAATTTAAAATTAAATATATAAATACACAATATATAAACATGACTAAAATCAACAATATTAATAATTAAAAGCAGAAAACATATATTCTTATACCATAATTTTGGGACAAACTCAAATGCTTAACAATATGACACCATAGTTTTTTTTTTTTTTTGAAAAGTAAAAAATTATATTGACAAAGGAAAAACACAAGAAGTGCTAAAGATACAAACAAACATGTCTGATACAAGAGTATCATAATAAGCCAAAGTCAATCAATACTAGAAACTCCCATATCTTAAGTTAATATTTTCCCTAAAAAATAATGGTCACCACTACATCTTAAGCTATATATCTTAAGTTAAATATTATACAAAAATGACATTATTAATACTATCCTAAAAATCATCACAAGTACTATCCAAAAAATAATATTCGTATCAGACACGAATCGGGTATTATTATTTTTATTTAAAAATAATGATTTAATCGATATTTTTTCGATACACGTATCGGGATGTACCGGACACGTATCAGGTATTATTTTTTTATTTAAAATTAATTATTTAACCGATACTTTTCCGATACGAATGTCGACACGTATCGGGCGTGTATCGGACACGATTCGTTACCATTTTTTGAGTATCGGAGCTTCACAGCTGGAGACTCTCTCCTTTAATTATGTTAAAATCTATTGCGAATAATTTATAAATTAATTTTTAGATTATAGAGAATAAGTTATCTGATTGAATTTATAGTTTCTGATAAATTAGTGTTTGAATTAGCTTTTAAATATGAAATGACATTAAAAAGATATGTCTAATTAATATTTTATTTTTTTCAAGTAAAATGGCAAGTGTAAACTTAGAAGCTGTAATCTCATAAGATACTTGAAAAAAACATTTGAAAAATAAACTATAAGCTAATAAAATAATAAGTTATGCTTTTTTTAAAAAATTGTTATCAAATCGGTCTTTTTTAACCAAATTGAGTGACAAAGTTGAGCTTTTAACGCATGCCGGTGCATAACTTTGACGATTAATATTTTTAATTGCATAATAGTAAAAATGATAAAAATTTTATATTTTGAAAATATTCTTCGAGACTAATTCAACAACATTTTATAAACCAATATTTAGTTTTGTTTATTAGTAGAAAATTTTCAAAATTCTCGATATACGTTTTTAAAAAAATTAAATTTAAAATAAAATATATAAATATACAATATATAACATAACTAAAATCGATAATGATAATAAATTAACATTCAAATTACTGAAAATAAGCAAACAAATAACAATTAATAATTACATATCTTAAGTTAAGTATTACACAAAAAGAATATAATTAGTATTATCCAAAATCACGTCAAAACAAAAAACACGTAAAAAAAAAGTATTATCCAAAAAAACATCTTAGTACTATCTAAAAAAGACATAGTCGATTATCCATAAAGAACATCATATTTTAACATTCACTACTTAAAGAAACACGAATTGTATCAGATTCTCTCCTTCGTTTCCATCATCAAATATATTAATTACTCGATACTTTTCTGATACATGTATCGCACGACACATATCGATCACTACTAGAAAAATTTTAAATATCGATGGACAAAATCTGTCTCTAAAATGCAAATAATCTGTCACTAAGCATGCTAGAGACAGATTTAATGCTGTCGGTAATTTCCTCGTCTCTGAACTATTAGAGATGGACAAAATCTATCTCTAAAATGAAAATATCTGTCTCTAAAATAAATATATCTGTCTGTAACTGCTTTTTTTGTCTCTAATTCCATCTTTATTAGAGAAAAAATATATTCCGTCTTTAAATTTTGTCGGTATTTCAACTTTTTCTAGTAGTAGTCATTTATTTATTTTTAAATAATAATAAATTGTTCGATATGAATATCGAAAGATATCGGCAAGTATCGGTATCAAATACATATTGAATATGATACTTGCCATTTTTTTGAATGATTTTGTTAAGTTGAAATATTACGATGTAGGCAGCATACAATAAAATCTATAGACTACTTAATCTAATGATATTTTTTTACAAAACTAAGTTGACGGGTTTGATTTATTTTATATTTTTGCTTAAATGGTCATTGTTATATTATATAATAAACTATATAATTTGACGGGTTACAAAACTAACACTTTCTTTAGACTACAATTATTAGAACTATTTACTTGGTTTCATTTATTTTATATTTTTGCTTAAATGGTTGTTGGAAACTAAGAAGGCCCTTAGAGCTCAGGTACTTGCAAACTTTACAACCAAGAGGATAAGTACAGGTAGTACTCGCCCCAAAATGTTAGACAAATACTAAATAAACTATGAAATAAAGCTTAAACCCTATACAATATCCTCATAAGTTAGCGAACTATGCAATCAAGAGGATTAACACACCATTCGTAAAATAAACATGGCGCACTAATCTTTTTAGCTATCAACCATTTCCACGAAGAAATTTAAATTTTATCAAATAATTCTTCCACATTTACCTTTTTATCATTAAAAATCTTATCATTCCTCGCTCGCCATAATGCCCAAACCACCGCATGCTAAACCACAAGTACTCCCTTGTGTCCATTTTTTCCAATCCTATACACCTTCAGGAAGCTTTCTCACATTGAGGACAATGTCGACAAGACAGTGTCTCAAACCCTAGGCGCACACAAATGGACAATCTTCATCGATAGATCATCCAACTCTTGGATACGGAGCTATAATCATCCTTTAGGATAAAAATGCAATCCTCATCAAATTTTCCCTCGGACTCTCTTTTCCGCCGTCGAATAATTAGGATGAATATGAAGCATTTTTAGCTGTATTGCGACTTGCGGAAGACATGTGATAAGCTAATTAAGGAGATAAAATATATGAAGTTCCATTTCTTAACAACACAATTGTAAAATCATTCTTTATCAAAACATTTAACTTTTGTACCATAATACATAGGAGATGAAGTTAAACCATAAAGAATATAAGTAGAAATAAAATAAAAGGAGAACATAGGAAGAGACAAGTCATGGTCATTTTTATACTGGTTCGCTACCAACTTGGTTAGCCAGTCCAGTCCACTTTCCAAGGTGAGTTTGCTCCCTATCCATAGAAGGACTTCAATTCACTATAATCATATCACAGGATTATAGTACTTAGGGTATCCACCCAATTTCATGTGTGTGTTAACGTGTCATGTTAGTAGCATAGTTAACCATGTTAGTTAATTAGGGATGATAGAGGGACTAACTTGATTAATGTTTTGAAAATTGAGACTAACATGGAATTTTATTAATTTTGGGATTAAGTTGCCAATTTTGTGAAATTTGGGGACCAAGTTGGGCATTTACTCATTTTTTGTCTATCTTCTACATAAATTAGTTGAACAAAGTGTTAACCCATTTGAGACTCTTTTAATTTGTGATTTACTGTTGTCAATACATTTAAGATAGGCAATCAAATAGATAGGAGAAAGAAAAAAATTCTGGGTTATTTTATGAAGTAGATGAAGAAGGTTAGAAGGAAGAAGATGAATAAAAGTAGAATAGAGTTAGATGGTGATGGTAAAGAAGGAATTTTGTTTTCTTTATGGGCTTAATGATGTATAATATTGAGAATATATAAAACGTTGAAAACGTTAGTGTCTTAAGAGGCAAGCAATTAGTCGGTTAACTCAATTTACAATACCCAGATTGTTAAACCGGACATTCTCTAGTGTCATGAATTTATGAAAAATCATTAAAATGCAGACAATTATTATGTCAATACTTCAATTTCAATGGCCTTATTTCAATGACCAAAGCGTTATCCAGGAGCGAAGATATACAAATTTCAAAAGGCACAGAATAACTTAATTATGCTAAAATGTACATTTACATACTATGTTATTGCAAAGATCAAAAGGGCTTTGGTGGGTTTTGAATTTTGATGACATGAATGTTTACCACACGCTCATCACTACAATTTGTGTTTTATTTCACTTCCTATATACTTGTAAATAATACATCAAATGCATAACGTGATAATTGAACCTCAAGATCATAAAATGGCCCTGAGACATTTCTTTCATCACATCTAATCTATATAGCTATACAAATGGCAAGTTGTGATTCACATTTGGCTATCACTTCATAGAGCTATTTTCCAATTCCCATAACAAATAAGGCTAAAATATTCCTAACACAACAACTTAAAAGAATCCTCAATTGGCACCTTCCATTCTCTCATCATGATTTGATTCTTGACCAATTCCACGATCTACATCATAAGTAGCATGAACACCCACAAATAAATAATACAAAAGCATCACACCAGTACAAATCAAGAATCTAAAGAAAGCCACAGAATCCAACGATCCCATAAGAAAAAGGTTTGTCGCAATCGACAAAGAAGGCACCCATGGAACCAACGGAACACCCCAAACCTTCGGTTGCCTCTTTTTCGGAAGAAAACTCATCACCAAAGTCGCGAAAAACCAAACACAAGCAGCGACGGTATACCCAATCCAACCAAACAAACCAGAGTTCCATAGCACAGCCCCAACAACACAAGAACCAATAATAACAAACAAACATGAAAGAACCTTCCATAAATCACTCTTATCAGTTACTTCCCTCACATAATATCTCCTCACAAGCAATGCAACAGCCATAAGCATAAAAATAAAAAGAGTACTTACAGAAAAAACACTAGACAAAACATCCAAACTAGTAAAAAGAGCAACAACACAACTCGATAACATCGTCAAAAGCGTAGCATTAATAGGTGTTCCAGTCTTAGGATGAACAAGTGCAAAAAAAGGTGGAATCATATGTGATCTTGCAATTTGAGTTGTGTACCTAGCTTGTCCCATTGACCCAACAAGCAAACTTGTTGTCATTCCTTTCAAAGCACAAATACTCACTAAATATTTACCCCATTTCATACCAATTTGAACAAAAGCAACTGAAAAAGCAGCTTCAGCATCAATCTCAGTGTACTTAACCATTGACACAAGTGCTAAAGCCATTAAACAATAAATAACTGTAATCATCGACATTGAACCGATTAAACCAATTGGTATATCTCTAGAAGGGTTTTTTGTTTCTTCAGCCATAGTTGCAACCATATCAAAACCTGTGTAAGACCAATACACAACAGCAGCGGCGTTAAAAACACCTTTAGCACCGTAGGGAAAAAAATCCGTTAAGTTTGACGATTTTCCGTTAATAAAACCGATTACTATGATGAAACCGATTATAAAAGTTGTGACAATTGAAGTTAACCACGTTAAGATAGACGTTTTTCGAGTTCCACTGGCAGCGATTCCGTTAGTTATTAACAGAACCGCAACGGCTAACGGATCGAGCAAGTTGAAACCGGTTTTGAATGAGTCGACTCGGATCCGGAAATAATCCGAATCGTTTTTAATCATTGTGGCAAAGTAAGAAGACCACGAACGACCGAGACCGGCGGCACCAACGAGAGCTTCGAGGAGGATGTTACCGGCGGCGATGAAAGCAAGGAAATCGCCGAGTTCGATTCGTAAGAAGGAAAACGAACCACCGGCAACGGGAACTTCAACGGCGAATTCGGCATAGATGAAGGCGGAGAGAAGAGCGGAGAAGCCAGATGCAGCATAGGAGAGAACAATGGCGGGACCAGCATGGAAACGAGCTTCTTGACCTGTAACAACGAAGATACCGGAACCGACGACGGCGCCGAAAGCGAGCCAGGTTAGGTCCCACCAGGTGAGGACACGAGGCATACGATTCTCGCTGGCTTTTGGAAGAACGAGGAGTTCATGAGAGTCAGTTGATCGGTTAAGGAGACGGTCTTTGAGGCGTGGACAAGTATTTGCTATAGCGTCTCTGTAAGTTTTACCGGTTTGGAAGGATGGTTCAGGAAAGAAATCTTGTTTGCTCCATCGCCAGTAGCTTCGTGGCTTTGAAGATGTGGTGGCGATGGAGGTGGATGTCGGTGGTTCCATCGGTAACTGAACTTTGTGAGGAATGGAAAGTCATCCAACAGATGGAATCGGATAACTAACAGTTTAACCTCTTTTGCTGGTTGGTTGGTGAGAATGTGAGATAGTGATACTGAATCTCACAGTGATTATAATTTTTTTTTTTTTTTTTCCTAAATTTTGAGATTGAATCGTGATTTTTAATTATTAAGAAATTATTACTGTAAATAAAATATTTTTGTTTAAGGAAATATGGAGCAGTTGTGTTTTTATTTCCAAAAATATAAACATAATGTACTGAACCGTGTGTTGCGTCCTGATACGGTGTGAACCTGGACAGGTTTGTCAAGTAATCATGTTTCCACACCTCAGGTTTTAATATAATCAAATCAATATTCCACCTGTGCTACTACGTACTATTATAAGAAAAAAAAGTTCACTTTTTAATGAGAGAAATTATATTACAGGCACAATCTCAAATCAATTATATTTGGGCACACTCACATCAAAGAGAAAAATTTAAACATAAACAATAATGTCACATCAACTATCATTAATAAATTTTTTTATATTTAAATTTTTTAAAATTATGTGTGTGTGCCTAAATATTAGGTGTTGGGTTTGTGTCCAAGTAAGAGTTTCTCTTTTAATGATCCAAATTATAAAAAAAAAAAAAAAATTTATTATTTTCAAGATTTATTTTTAGGTAAAGTAAACGATTAATAAGTAGTGATTTACTTATTTATTCCCAAGAGTCGGCCCTAGTTTTTGAGATTTTTTTTTTCTTTTTCTTCTAAATTCTTTTTGTTCATCATATAAGGGTAATTTAGGGTCATTTTTTGCGTATAAGCACCCCTTCTATATCTTTTTTTTCTCTTATTTTAATATAAATAAGTAATTTTCACATAGTGTTTACCCCGATTTTTAGTAAACAACCGCTAGTTTGATTATTACAAGAAGGATCAACTAGTAAATCCTGGGACATAGGATTGTGCATAAGATTGACGAAAACATGTTCATATTTTCTGGGTTAAATCGGATAAGTTGATAAAAAGTAAAATCATTTGACGCAGTCAAATGGTTTGTTCAAAATAAAGTGCTTCAAAGTTAAATTTGCAGAAAACTTGTAAATGAATTGCAGAATAAAGTTTAAAGAAAACTTTGAAATGTAAAGACATGCAATGAAATAAATTGCAGAATGCTTAAAGTGCTTGAACTTTAAAGGAAAAGTAAGTAATCAGTACTTGAAAATGTAAATTGCATTTGACAAATGTAAAATGTTTACAAAGGATGGTACACAGATTCATACATGTTCCATTTTGCATTCATTTCGCTCGTTGACATGGGTACTCTGAATATCTTAGGAATTTGCATGTGTTATGAATTGTGGACCCGTTTCTCTTATGAAAAACTAATATTTATAGACGAACTAGAATAACTGCTATAAACCTACACAACATCTAAACGAACTCCACGTGTCTTCTGAATTTTGAATTTCTTGGACACCTGGCGAACCCTTCAAACGTTATTCACTTTTGAATATTTTGCTAAGTCCAGAGTACGCTTTCTCCTTTCTGCATAATACGTTAGACAAACAAACAATACATATATGCATATATATACAATATTTTCGACAAACATATTCTTTGTCGAACCAACACGTTTGCTTGAGTAAACGAGTTTCTGTCGAACTCGACATATTTTTTAGGACTTGACACGTCAAAAATCTTTAATGTCAAATGCTTTGATTCTCTCTTGATTTATTGCTAGAATCAGTTTCCAAGAGAATATTGAAAAGCAATAATATACATTAAATGAGATTTCATCATCTCTCTCCAATTTATTAATGCCTGTCGAAAATACAGGCTAACACATAGATTAAGTTTTCTTTTGTATTTTTTCGTGATTTCGTCGTCTAAGTGCGACATTGTGTTGTTCGTTGTTTTGTGCGGCGTTATTTTATTTCTCATATTGTTGCGGTATTCGTTTGATTCATATTGAAATATCAACTTTAGTAAATTACAGATTCAGTCAATGACTTGGAAATCAACGTTGCAGATCCGGAACCATAAATATTTAAGTGACTTTAGTTTTATCATATTAGCATTTTGCCGTTATATGCTACTCCCTCCGTTTTTTTAAGTGTCCAAAAACGTCAGATTTAGCGTTTCTGTTTAAATGTCCATTTGGTGTTTTAAGATATGATTTGTCAATTGTACCATTTGTCAATTACTCATGTCTTTAAACTAATTAATGCTATATATTTGGAAAACTAAATATATTTTTTTAAAATATTTTTTTGGTACATGAAATGTTAAATTTTGATTTTTTTTTTTTGTATTCACCTTGTTCTTTGTACTCTTCGGCTATAAATTTCTCTTCATCTTCGATTATTTCACGCTCTTGTTGGATAAGTTCTTCGATTGTAAGGAAATAACCTTCAAAAATCTCTTCATCTATTCATTCATCTTCTTGAACTGATGTATCAACAACTTCACTACTAAGATTGTGATTGGTTGCAGATTTAATAGCTTTATCAAGCATTGCGATCTCATCTTGAGTCATCTCTACTAATTTAGGATCACCAACTATTGAATATCATAAATATAATTCTACCTCATTTGCATTATTCCGTGCACCATCAAAGATCTTAATTATGTGACTGTCATTTTCTAAAGCCTCACCCTAAATCTAGTTCAGTTCCATAATTAACTTTCATCCACTGAATTCAACATTCTTATACTTGGCACATTCAACATTCTTATACTTGGCACATTCTTTTACCATGTTAATGAGACCAAAATAATCAATCAAATTGATTTTTTTTCCCAAACATCCATTTGACCATTTATATACTCTAATTTATGATATTCATTTTTAACAAAATCACCACCATGATACAAAATCAGTGTGTACCAATCGTTAGTTGGTTCAGTAGTGATTGGCGCTGAACTTGGTAGGGAGGACCACGGTTCGATCCCCCACAACTGCGATCGGGAGGGGGCTGGAACCACTTGATGCCAGAACTGACCCCCGAACCAGATTCAACTGGTGGTGAAAACAAAAAAAAACAAAAAATCAGTGTGTAAGAAAATCACCCATCCTAGTCATGAAAAAAGTAAAATTTTAATATTTCCTACAATAATGAAAATAATCTACATAAACCCCAAACTTAAAAACTAATTCCAACACAAAATTTTAACAGATAAATCAAACAACTAGAATAATTAGAAGTGAAACGAAACATGATTATTGATTTTTCTTAGCCCTAAAACAAAGTGTAAATAAAATAGAGATAAACTACTCTTACATGTGATGCCATAAACACAATGGTGATGTTGCTTTTCAATCCTGGAGGAAAACGAAGATGATGAACGAGAACAATGATGCTTTCTAATTTTAATTTTGGAGCAACAACAATGGCGAAAGATGATTCCACCCACAGTTGAGTTTTTTGTTTGGAGAAGACAATGTGCTTTTTTTGAGAAAAATAAAAGATGAATTGTGGGTTTAAAGAGAAAAAAAAAAGGAAAAATACGAATTTGGATCTCTCCATTCTGCTGTCTCATGCAGCCTGTTCGTTCGTCATCTCAACCGTTTATCTATATTTTTCTATTTTTTCAAATCTGTTTCTTTTGAATTCATTTATTTTTTAAGCACTTTCAACCGTTTGATGAAGAGCAAGAGAGATGGTTGTACACATAAGGCATGAGAGGATCCGATTCCAAAAAACACCATTAAAATATAATTTTTGTACAATCTTTCCGAATTCAATCAAAATGCCCTATATGAGGTCGCACCTGTAAGCAATTCATGTAACATAAGGGGCAATTTGATAGACATATTCACATTTCAAAAATTTTAAAAAAGTATTAGACGAATTTTACAATTTCAAAAGGATATTTGACATTTAGATAAAATAAAAAGGAAAATCCTTAACTAGTGCCCGGAGGCACTAGTTAGCATGATCCAATAAAAAAAGATAAAACATACTCTATTTTTCATAATTTGATAGTATTTACTCATCAACCAATAAAAATAAACCACATAAGTAAATTTATTTGCGGTTCCCACAACTAATTTATAACAAACTTGTGAGAACCACATACAAATTTATTTATATAGTTTGTTCTGGTTCATTGATCAATAAATACATCAAATTATAAAAAAAATAAATTATAGTAATTTAAAAAAAGAAAAATGGGAGACGTGTTAATAATGTGCGGATAATAACTCAATTTCATGGTAGCCATAGAAAAACACCCTCTATCAGTTTAACTATCCCTTCCGTAACATTCATTCACCAACACTGGAAAATCCATGGCTACCACCACTACATTGAAGCTCTCACTGTTCTTAACTATCATCTCAGTTTCACTATCGGGTATCCTATCAGTCTTTCCCCCAACATGTGAGCGAATAGAGTGTCCCAGCTATGATGTCATAGAAGCGGGAAATGGCTATGAAATCCGTCGCTATAATTCATCTGTTTGGATTTCCAATTCTCCCATTCAAGACATTTCTCTTGTTGAAGCTACAAGAACTGGTTTCAGGAGGTAAATTTCTTTCAATTAATGTATTTTTCAATTGTAACTTATTTTTCTACTCTTAATTTTTAGAGTAATACTCTCGCAATGTTTTATGTATTCTTTATTGAATTACGCGGAAAAGAAATTTAGGTTTGGTGAATTATTTCGATGAATTTCTACTGATAAAGTTATTATGATACTTTGTACAAAAAAGAAAAAAGGTTATTATGAACTAAATTAGTTATCTAGTGTCAAAACTGTTATTAGCAAAAATTTGCATGGATTGGGAACTTCAACAGGTTTGGTTTGAGACTTTGAGTTAAAGGTTAAAGAAGTTAAAATACCGGGATAGTATTCTGACGAAGAAAATCCACTTGGGTTGTTCTGATGGTATTGACTTGGGGCTTGGGAGTGTGCTCCTCCTTAAGGTTTCTCTGATGTCAATTTGGATGGCCTAATTTAGCTTCTTCAATAAAAACAATGAAAGTATTCTAACGAAGGAGAAAATATTATTGTAACAATTGATATACTAATATTTGTTTATAAAGAATTGGATTCTTGAAATGAAAATTGATTTTGCTTCTGAACCTAGATTATAACAGGAATATTCAAATATAAAATCCCTTCATTTGAATCTTAGTTTTAGTCAATTCAATTTTACAAAATCAAAATTTAACCATGTTTATCAAACTATTTCACCAAAGCACACATCTCATAGCAGACATGAAATTTGACTTATATAAACTTTTAACTTGCGTGGTTGGATTCAATAAACTAAAACGGAAAAGGATCCTCTGCAGTAGAATCTCGAACCACTCATTTATCTTGACCGCATGTGGTCAAAGTCATTGAGAGAAGATTGGGCAAACTAAACTTATGAATAGTGGTTGAGAGCCAGAAAATTTATAAAGCCTGGGCAAAATCTCAGTTTTATACTAAAAAATCTCAATTTTGAACAAAATATCTGAGTTTTGCCTAAATTAATTCTTACAAATTTCAGTTTTGCCTTAAACTAACCCCTAAAATAAAATAAGTTTTGGGCCGGGTTGTCTCCAGGCCGGGTTGTCTCCACCCTATCATTAAGTTGATCCACAATGCAAAAAGTTATATTGGTTCTTATGGTTCATGATTGTCCATCCAAAGACTTGAGTAACATTTTACTTTTTTCTCAGGCTATTTGATTACATTCAGGGGAAGAACAACTACAAGGAAACAATTGAGATGACAGGACCTGTGCTCTCTGAAGTCTTACCCAGTGATGGACCCTTTTGTGAGTCCTCATTTATTGTAAGCTTTTATGTACCTAAAAAGAACCAAGCAAATCCACCTCCTGCAAAGGGTCTTCATGTTCAAAGATGGAAACCTGTGTATGCAGCAGTTAGACAGTTCGGTGGATTTCTCAAAGATACAGACGTTGGTGAGCAGGCTGCAGCGTTGAAGGAAAGTATTGCCGGTACTAAGTGGTCTTCTGCTATTGATCAAAGCCATAGAGCTGGTCATGCTTCAGTTTACTCTGTTGCTCAGTATAATTCACCTTTTGAATTTGATAATAGGGTCAATGAGATATGGTTCTTGTTCAATTTGGAAAATGGCGTGCATCACGCCGCTTCTGTTATGTAAGTTTTCAATGTGAAAGCAATATGTCTAGTGCAGTCTTATGTGTTACTTAAGTCATCTTGTTGAATATATAAATAAAGTGCAAGCTTGAAGTATTTCACAATGCTTTCAGCTTGAGTTTTTGGTTCATGTAATGTTAAACTTCTTTTAGTTGGCTACAGTTGCAAAATAAAATCATTAGGAATTGATATGACTATCGAGGAATGATTAATGACGAGGAAAAAAAGACATTCGGATGGTTAGAATGTTAGATTGCTCCTCAGTGTTCCAACTCCAATCTCCCTTTGCTCACTTGGTCTCTTTATTAATTGAAATCATGTTTCTATGTTTGCTTCTACCACTGTATTCTTCACTGGCTAACTCTTGAACTCGTCGCCTTGAAATCTACCATTGTCGAGGTACTGCCTTCGTCGCCATTGCCACTACCATTATTATATATTAATGCTATAAAACAAATCTCCCTCCAATTGAATGATCAAGATTTTTACTATTATTCATCGTACCCTCTATGTGTTTGTTAATTCTTGAATCCTCCCTCGAGATTCGAACTTTCTACTACAAGAATATTCATTGTTTCTTAAATTTCTTTTCTCATCTCACGTTAGCTTCCAAGATTCAATCCGTTTGCACGACCGTGGCACGTCTAATACCAGTTATAGATATTGGTTGCTATCCGCTACCTTACTAAACATTTTTTTCATAATCCTAAACAATACCAATTAATTTATTCATAAAATTCATGGAATAATCTTCTTAATGTGAAGATAGAATACAGATTTTTTTAAAACAATAAGTAATATTATTTCTATTATATATAAGATAATTATACTTGAACAAAAGATAGCCGAAAGTGTCAAATGCAAACGGTATAAAAACGGTTTGTTTGTCAGAGCACACAGCTTTGAGAAATGCCCATATTGTAGTCCTTAACCTAAGACTTCTTAACAAACCTCTCACGCCCACTATTGGGCTTGATGCGTCGATATAAACGGTGGGTAGCCCGATAGCGGAAACCTGATAATATGTGCCCCAACAGACCGAGAAGCTCTGATACCATGTTAACAATAAAGATAGCAAAGAGAAAGGCATAACAAAGGAGACTAGGATTTTACTAATATCAATTGCATAATTTTTCATAATATTATAAGACAATATATAATAAACTGTAGTGGACTAAAGTCCAATATAATATAAGTCCAATAATCTAACAAGGAACATTAACTGTTGAAAACTGAGAAACTCCTAAGGTCTCAACAAACCAACCAACCAATTACTAATCAATGGAATGCTATTCCTTTTTCCTCTCTTATCCTATATAAAACATACAATCAAACTTGGCTAGGCCATTTTTATTCTGCATGCGCATAATATACACATGCAATACTATATGCTATAAAATATAAATATATTTTCAATCCAAATGTAACAATTTATGGAGACGGATCAAGACCCCATGCTTTGGTTGCAGAGAAAGAATAGCAGTGGGAGCATGCTTATAATCTGCAGAAAGCTCAAATGAGAAATTTTGTAGAAGTAGTGACAATGCTACTTTGGCTTCCAATAAGGCAAAGTTTTGACCAATGCATATCCTAGGACCCCATCCAAAGGGAAAAAATGAAACTTGACCTTTTGTGGCCTTTGCAATTCCTTCAGAGAATCTTTCTGGTTTAAACTCTTTTGCATCATCACCCCAAATATCACAATCATGGTGAACCAAAAGTATTGGTATGGAAACATTTACTCCTGCAGGTAATGATAGGTTTTTAAGTTGTAAATATTTTTGAGTAGCTCGAACTAAGTAAACCGTTGGTGGATATAATCTCAGAACCTCGTATAAAATCATGGTCACCTATGAAACAAAAGTTATGGTAGAAGTCAACAACATAAAATGTTATAACATTATTATAACCTTAAAATATGGTTTTCGCACCTAAAAATATATTAATCATAATTTTTAGTTCCCAGCTACAAAAACTTCCTTCAAACTTTCATCCTCCGTTCATATTTTCAATTTCAATTTTAGTAATTGTTTTTCAACTATAGTTGAAAAAGAATGACTAAAATTGGTAAAATAAAATTTGAAGAAAATTTTTACAGTCTAAAACTAAAAATGAAAATTTAATATATTTATAAAAACGAAAAATATATTTAACTCTTGTAACAAAAGTCATAAAAAGGAAATGTGTGATACTTACAATTTTAAGTTGATTATTTAACCCATTATGATTTGGAATTTGGTTTCCAAAAACTTGTAAAACTTCTTGCCTTGCAAGTTCTTGCCATTCAGGATACCTAGCCAATAACACCATTGTCCAAACTAATAAAGATGAAGTAGTCTCTTGTCCTGCAATGTAGAATTGCTTGCACTCCTTAACTAGTTCATCATAAGACATTCCTGCTGTCTTACTTTTTTCATGTCCTTCAATTTCAAGGTTATTTGATTCCATAAGTATGCCTAATAAATCATCATTATTTGCTTTTCCATTCTCCATTTCTGTTTCTCGTTTTTTAATGATACCCTCAACTAAATCATATATCTCCCTATTCATTTCCTTCATCCTCTTGTTGGAATTTGCAGGTTCAAACCTAGAATTAGAAATATAGAAAATATAAGTGATTTTTTTTTTTTTAGTATAGCCTTGTGGCTAGAATTCTTTAAGGTTCCTACGAGTATAGTTCAGTTTGTAGGACATTGTATGTAAAATG
The DNA here is from genome assembly GCA_030408175.1 of Trifolium repens. Taxonomy (NCBI): domain Eukaryota; kingdom Viridiplantae; phylum Streptophyta; class Magnoliopsida; order Fabales; family Fabaceae; genus Trifolium; species Trifolium repens. The sequence goes on from CP125850.1 coordinate 14,182,923, forward strand.
CAGAAATCGAGTTCGAACCCTGGTACTTCCACTATTTCACTTTAAAAAGTGAAATTCTAGCCACTAGACTACTTAGCGGAAAAAAGAAAAAAAGAATTCTATCTTTAAAGTGAATAAGCGGAGTATTCGAAATTTGAACCCCGGATATTACGTATAAAATGCAATGCCCCTAAATTATTAGCAAAACCACATTATATCTTACCAATTTATTAGAGTGCGTGTATGCGAGGTATTAATTAAAATATGCCCCTGCATTCTTAGAAGTTCAAATATTTTTGACCCTTCTACATAATTGCTTCCAAATGCTGTTCTTGAGATTACATCACAAGTCAAGTTTTGAATGAAAGGCTGGACATCAATCTCACATGATCCATCTATTGTCAACATTTCCTTCCATTTGCTAATCATATCTTGGCTACTTTGAATAAATACCGGTAACATATTCTGTGAATGAATATATTTAGCGTGAAACACTTCACATTAGGAATAAAATTATGCATGTCCCTAAACAGAACTAAGTTCATGGAATATATATATATATATATAGTGATCCTTACTTTCAATTTATCAATGTGAAATGCAGGGTTTATAATCTTTCGATGTTTAGCCCATTGCTCGCCCTCATAACTTGCAAGACCAACAGCAAAAAACCTAGCAATGGAACTGAACTTTGGTTTGGTGAAATCTTGCATCTGATTAAACACTTGTTTGATTTGTTCTGGCTCCGTGATAATCACCTTTGGTGTTCTACTACCTTCCCATAAAAATGAATTTTTGCCTGTGCACACATAGGATTGGAGCCATAATTTAAGTTTGAAATGACTAATTTAGAAGTATAATTTAGTAAAAAAATAAAACAAATTCAAATGCACAAACATATAAAATAATTATAATAATAAGATAAATCTAACCTTAATTAATATTGTAGATTTACATTTTATATTTGTCATAAGGTTTTTACATGCAGTACAATTGTTTATAGTATTAAAATTTTATAACACGATAGCTTCCATTGTAAACTCTTATACTCATTAAACTATTTACGTTTGAATATGTACTGTTTTGGATTGGGCTTAAGTATGACTTAATATCGAGCACAGTTCATATAGGCGTCGAACTCGACTCACTTAGGTGTCGGGCTCGGTCCACTTAGGGGTCGAGTTTAGCCTTTTTAGGCCGTCGAACTCGGCCTTCTTAGGTCGTCGAGCTCGGCCAAATTGCATGGTGGCCCAAAGCCACGTGTCCCTGCTCAACGGTCGTAATATCCAGCCATATTGTAACAACCAACATCAAAATGATGTGCATTTGTTGCCCATCAAGACTTCAACCGTAGTTTTGGCCCAACGTTGGGGCCATATATACTTCTCTCATGCAGAGGAGTCAAATACATTCAACTATTTTCTTAAAACTTTGCTTCACCTCTTACTAACATAACATGAGCGTCAGAGCACCTGCAGGTACAAAACCGCCTCCGATTCATCGGAAGAGAAGCATCAACAATTGGATATTTTATTAAGTAGTGTTAATAAGAATAAATAATAATAAAAGTATTGTCTTCAAGTAATGGTCCACTAGACTCAAAACAATAAATGCTGACCGTATTTGTGGACAGTTTGATGGACCAATGAGAAAATCTATGGAGAAACTGTCGGAATTAATTTACTAATTAATCATATAACATGCTCAACAACAAAGATTAAATGTATAACCTTACCTTAGTACGGAAGCCGATTAAACATGTGAACATGTATATGATATAAATAGATCTACGACATGTTGATTTATCAAGATAGTTATTAAGAATACCTGGAACCATGACACAATAGTTTTTTCCGGCAGCTGTGATCTGAAACAAAACAAGGTCAGCGGCGGCTAGTTTGGTTCTTCCTCAACCGGGACTCCTTATGCCCTAAGCTCTCTTCTGATGGGGAGAAGAGGTGATATGCTTATATCCGGTATATTGGGGACCATAGCTTATATATAGTGTGATGGCCAATTAGAGTTCCCATTATTCCGAAATGGGCCATCCTGACATCCACTCATATTGAGCTCATATCCAATTAATTAATTAATTAATTTCTAAATAGAAATCTAAATTGTCTTTTTACTTTATTTGATCACTTAATCAATTAAGGCTCTTAATTGATAAATAGCTAATATAATTATATAAAGATATTTGCCCACATAATATTATTGGAATATAATAAAATATTCCAACAATCTCTCACTTGGGCTATATATCGTAATAATTATATCATTATTCTTTAGGCGCGCATCCGAATGCTATTTATCCTTAGATTTCAATTTTACAATCTGGTCCATCTCATACATCAATAATGGGACCACCGCGGCTGTCGTCACTGACGTATAACGTGACGGAACCCCGACGACCACCATATCAATGTACTTGACGACATAGATCGATATGGATGAGTGGCATGGAAATTTCATGGAATGTGATCTTTTTATCATGTCTATTTCCAACTGGTCCAACTGAAGTCGTTACTGAGATCAAACTGAAGTTTGCAATTCAATATTTGCACAAAAGATACAGAACTGGTTATAACAATAATAACCTCATACTTTATTTCTGCAGAAAACCTTAACAAAAATCTGTATTTGTATCAATAACAAAGTAAGAACATAACGAAAGAGAGACTCCCACTAATCCAAGATATTCATAGTGACAAAAAACCTGATGAAAGACCTTAGGCGTCAAGTCTTTGATTAGTGAGTCCGCTAGCATAAAATTTATCTCTATATGTTCTACCTTTCAACAACTTATAAATCGATAAACTTCATAAAACAGTTGTTGAAACATTATATGACTAATTTATGTCACAATATAACTTGAGTTGTCTTTCAAAAACTTTCACTTTATGCAACCAAGTGACATAAATACCTATAGTCATTTCCTGAGTTAAAATGTCTATTATATATCGACATATAAAAGGATCGGAGTTGAACATAATGATCTCTAAATTGTTCTATCTCCGATATGTGAGCACAAATTATTTTGTTCTCTGAAAAAAAATCCTTATGGTTGCTTTATTTTCCACAATTCAAAATTTGAATTGCTCAAATATCTGCTAAATGATCTTATTATATACGCTATTTCCGGATGTATATAAATATGATCATACATCAGTTTCCCAAAGCTGAAGCGTATAGGAAAATACTTTGTTTTTCTGAATTTCCAGATTTTCTTTTGGACAATGATTGAGACTAAATAGTCTTCCCTTATGATTAAGACATCCCTTAGTTTATAGACTTTCATGTCGAATTTACTTTCAACTTTATTGATATAACTCTTTTGTGATAACCAAATGATACATTAAGTATCAAAATGCCCAATACAAAAGAGGGGTGTGCCCAAGATCTTTGTCACTAAACTTTTGTCAATGATTTCTTGGTTTCGCACAACGATCATATATCACTATTGACTTAATAAAATAAAATCGACACACTAAACTAAGAATATAAACATACTCCCACTGAACCTGTATAACCCACAACTCTCTATAATACACATCTCAAAACCAAATGAGACAATTATCTCGAAGCCAAATGAGACAATTACCTGTTGAGACTGTTGTGGTATGATTAATGAGACAACTTCCTTAATTCATGTGTAATGACTGTCCAAATAGAGTTTTTAAATCAAACTAAATATAACTACTTTTTTCAGTCAATCCTTTATGACACCTGATACTTTAGTTCTTGAAGGTATTGAGTTTTATCCTTATGAATTTCTTAACTTAATTGAGAGGAAGAACAATAATATCCTTATGAGAATCCAAATTTGTTATATAAATAGTAATAGTAGCTATATGAATTGATTTAGAACCAATTCTTCCTCACACAATTTTGTTCTTTTATCATATTTCTCCCCCCAAACTCAATATCTTCAAGAGATTTTACAGTTGTCTCAAAATGTTCATTAACTTGGGACCAAAAAATTATATTTCTCAAAATTTTCAACAACTCAAGATTGTCACAAGTCATAACTGAATTGACTATACTGATATTTAAATTTAAAAGACAAATTGAATCTCTTATTTTTAAAATAACAATAAAGAATTTACATCATTAAAACAAAAAACTAAATTCAAATATGATTCACCGAATAGTCTTTTAAATACAAATATAAGTTATTAACAACAATCTAACAAATAGTTGAAAAACTATCAATCTTCACCAACTTATTTCCTCTCTAGATTGATGTGTCTTTCAACATCATCGGAATTTGTCAGTTTAGATCATATTTTCTTATTATTCTTTATTTGCCCTTATCATTTGAAGTATTTACCTAATCAGCGCTATTTTATTTATCTTGCTTCAACATTTTCTTCATTGCACACTTTATGAAATAATTGTTAAAGAATCATTTCCAACTTTGACAGTCATAGAATTAATTGTGCAAAGAGAACACTAAAGGCTATATTTTCGACCAAGTCACCTGATTGTCGAAATCACAACTCTTTAGCAAGATTAAATAGTTACATAATGTGCTCCTGATATTTTCTTTGCTCAACAATCTTAATGAAAAGTCATCTCTACAACGAGAGCTTGTCTTTCACCTTATTGCTTTACAAGCACTTTAATTTAAGCAAAGAAAAACATGACAAAAAATTATGTCATCTTAAATAACACCTCTAATGTCCCTGGAAATTAAAACTTTATGATCACACGACCTTTGTGGTTAGGAGTATACTCATTTTCTAAACTTGATTCTCACTTTAAATTTACTGAATTGTGAGAGATTCGAGTTCCTCCATCCTAATCAAAGGTCTAGATCCAAGAACGTAATATTCTTCTCATTTTCCTGAGAGTTAGAATTTTAAAAAATTAAAAAAATTCTAACACGATTCTGCAGATACATAAACTATATTAGTTTATAGAGAACAAAAAAATACTCATCAAAATACCTAGTGCACCATTGATGTCAAGCCCTTAAAAAAAAAAGTCACATCAATTGCTAGTGGAATTTTTTGACAATGATCAAACCCTGATAATCAATATTGACAAACAATAAATCCTTATGATCATCACATATTTATCATTATAAATGTGAATGCAATCCACTAAATACTTATATGGATTTACACTAACACAATTTTATTATGCATGTCAAAAAATTATTATAGAGACATGCACATCTTTATTCGTAAATTATAAGACAAAACAAGATACCAAACGCACCATTAATCCACAATCTTTGATTGCCAAGAATTAACTGCAAGCGGTACTCTCAACGTAATGATCAAACATTGGTAATAAGTCCTGTCAGATAATGTGCGCCTTTGACACCAACCATTACCCACATGGAAAAACTTAATAATTACCACACATTTACCATCACAGGTATGTAATTATCCGGCCAAACTGTGTCTTCCTTTTGGCCGACTAACAGCTAGCATGAATAATTTCACACTACATCTTTTGTAATTCCAATTGAATCAAATCTCCACAACAGAGGTTACTTTTGCAACATATTGTTTCAACCAACTCAACTAAAATTACTAGACAATTTAATAAATTGAATATATATAAATGTAATTATTCGGCCAAACTGTATCTACCTTTTGGCAGACCAAAATAGTTTGCATGAACAATTTTATACATATTTTGTGATTCCAATTGAATCAAATCTACACAACAGAGGTTACTTTTGCAACATGTTGCTCCAACCAACTCAATCAAAATCACCTGACAATTTATTAAATTAAATGGAAAAAGTCTTAAATTTACAGGGCACTACCCACAAAATGTAGGCCATATTCCTTTATGATGTCCCTTCATAATCACAGGATTTAATGACATCCCTTGATGTGAGAATAAATTCTCACTATCAAACTAAAATTGACATGAAAAAATATTCGAAGAGCATGACAAAATAAAATTATTGTATAAACTTAATAACAATAAACTCAAACATTGTCATCATACTATAAACCAAATATTTAATTTTAAACAAATAAAATTAAATCTTTATATATACCAAAAATATTCATGCCACAATTGATTCACATATAGTCAATGATTCTTTAAATAAATAAACAAATAATTTTAGAATAATATTTTTTTTTTCTAAAACAAAGAGAAACAAAACTTTATATTCTATAAATAAGTAAATAATTATAGAATCTATATTTTCCCAAAATTTAAAGAATCAAGACTTCAATTTCGTACATACCAAATTAGATTAAAATATTTTGAGAATCATTATTAATTATTTCACAAAAGATATATAACAACCAAATATATATACCGGTACCAAATCATATCTTCATATGCCTTATTTCTCAAAATAAACTTTAAGTACGAAATTAATGTGAATTAATTTTAATTTAAAATCAAATCAAACCAAAATAAAATTACTTTAGGCAATAAACTCTATTTATAACAACTTTATAAATAAGTCAAACCGAAGATTTGATTTTTAAAAAAAAAAAAAAACACTTAATCACCAAAATCAAATCAAATTTCACAAATGAGTCAAATCCAAATCCTTATTTTTAGTAACAAACTCATTTGTTATTATAACAATAACCGGATAGTTATAACACTAAACCAAAAAAACTATACAAGGAAGGCAAATTGGTTTGAAAACAAAAGATATCATAATTCCAAACCAAAATTAATGAGTAGAAAATTGAAAATCAACCGAATCAAATTCATACTCAAATCCATATCCTTATTCTTGTTTTAAACAATAAACTTTATCAACAAGGAAAATCGAATATCTAATTTAGAAGAATTAGTCCAAATCATAGTAACTTTATTTTATTTTCAGAATGAATCAAATCAACTCTAAATCATTATTTGCTATAACAATGGCAACTTTATAGACAAAATAAACCAAAGGAATTGATTTGAAAACTGAAATATCAACTAAATCATAATTTAAATCCTTATCATATGGCAACAAACTGAATTTGCCATATATATTCACCCTAAACGATTTCACTATAATCATATCCGACTCTAAATCTTGAAAACACACGCTGATATTATATGTCAAAGCTTCTTGATAGATGTTTATAATATCTAGAACTCAATTATATGTGTACCATGATTCTAAATTCAACTTCTAACATATTATAATTGCATCAACGTTGAATACTTAATATTGAAGGAAATCATGAACATATGTAGAATACAATTTTGCTGTGTGTGTAGATATAAGGGAATTAACTAAGATAAGCCAAAAAAACATCATATGAATAAATTATAGAGAATTAGAAACCACAAAGGGCTACTCAAGTTTGTGGATTGAATCAAAGAAAACAAAAGTCAAACAAACCACACCAATTTATTACCGTAATAATAAACAATAAAAGAAAGTCTTTGATTTCAATATGATTATGAAACCGATCAATACATATTCAACCGAAAGAAACAAAAATTAGCCTTGATCCATTGAAAGACAACCGTACAGCATCTCAAACGCAAAGTATTATATAGATCTTAACAAATCAATCATGAAGACCCGCTCTGATACCATTTGTCGGAATTAATTTACTAATTAATCATATAACATGCTCAACAACAAAGATTAAATGTATAACCTTACCTTAGTACGGAAGCCGATTAAACATGTGAGCATGTATATGATATAAACAGATCTACGACATGTTGATTTATCAAGATAGTTATTAGGAATACCTGGAACCATCACACAATAGTTTTTTCCGGCAGCTGTGATCTGAAACAAAACAAGGTCAGCGGCGGCTAGTTTGGTTCTTCCTCAACCGGGACTCCTTATGCCCTAAGCTCTCTTCTGATGGGGAGAAGAGGTGATATGCTTATATCCGGTATATTGGGGACCATAGCTTATATATAGTGTGATGGCCAATTAGGGTTTCCATTATTTCGAAATGGATCATCCTGACATCCACTCATATTGAGCTCATATCCAATTAATTAATTAATTTCTAAATAGAAATCTAAATTGCCTTTTTACTTTATTTGATCACTTAATCAATTAAGGCTCTTAATTGATAAATAGCTAATATAATTATATAAAGATATTTGCCCACATAATATTATTGGAATATAATAAAATATTCCAACAGAAACATCTTTGGCGAGATCAAATGGTTTGTATTTGGCTTCTTGTGGCATCTTGAGCATAAAATTTTGCTTTTTGTTGATCAGCTTGTAGGGATCGCCTTGAAGACCTTGCGCTCTTAGAAGTTTTTCCAACCTCTTTGGTCTTAACCATAAAGAATTCAACTTCTGCCATACCAATAAAGGAATAAGAGAAACTATTACCGTAAGAATCCAGAAGGTAGCAGTTGAAAGTGCCTCCATACTTGTGTTCCTTATGGTGTGTGATGTGATGATAATATAAGATATTTGTGTATATATTGGATTTTTGACAATGAGTGGTTTTAAGCCTGTACATATGGAATAATATAAGATATTCCACCATGAGATACACATGTTTTGGTACGACCACGGATTGGCGTTTGCTACAACTAACAATAATTAAAGACACATTTTCTCAAAGTTTTCAATATCAGCGGTTAATTTTGACTGGACGGTTTATATTATTAAAGTACAAAATCTGTTAAAGTGATCTCGTCCGTATAATATAGATCGGACGACTACAAAATAAAATTTTGGGAAATTCAACAGCATTAAATCTGATTCGTACGACCACAAATATTTGAGCACAAAATTTAAGCGCACATTGAAATCAAAAAAATTAAAACAAAAATAAAATTGCCACATTAATTCATATTACTTTAACCATTTTTTTTGTTTCATGTGAGTGTGCCAAACAAATATTATTTGGACAAGTCCATATAAATATTTCTCTTCCGCCATTGGAAAGTCAGATTTTGGAGAAATGCTAACTTAGGCACAACCCCAACACATATACATTTAGGCACACATATTATTGAAAAAATTTAAAGATATATAATTTAGTCACATCAACTAATATTAATCAATTCTTTTATCTTTTAATTTTTCAAAAGTTTGTATGTGTGCCCAAGAATAATTAATTTAGGCTTGTGCCTACGTAAGAATTGTTCATCCTATCTAATCTTAATTGCTCAATGGTGACTTATATATAAAATATAGATTGTCCCGTTAACACTACCAACAAAAATAAAAATAAATTGTCCCGTTAAAGTAACTTAGTATGGTAGCTATTAAAATATATTATTGAAGGGAGGAGATTCGAACTCCACATTCTTCAATTCTACATACTTATATATATATTCTTTCAATTCTTCGGTCATTACTTCGAGCATGATCACAGTGAATAAAAATGGTGTTTTTAAGCTTTTGATTTTCAAATTGTAGAATTCTGCTTTTATATATTTGTACAATTGTACAATGGGAAAGTGTATTAGCATAAATGAATATTGCTATTTTAATGGTTTATAAAATGCACAAGTTTTGACATGTATAAAATTTGTACGTCATAAAAAAAGACGTGGTATCCATAATTAACCTGTAACCAACTATTATAATTTGGAAGGCTTATATTGAACCACAAAAACTAGCTTGAAAGTTAAGGTTTACACTGCTCTTATAAAAACTATCTATGTCATATCTTTAACAAGTGTGGGACTTTTAACACCAACTTTTATTTCAGATGCTTATAACTTATTCTTATTGTTAATAAATAAATACCCAAATTAGTAAGAGGTAAATTAAAAAAAACCTGAAAGAAAAACTTATAATATTAATTAAAAAATATATATCTGTAGCAACCGGTTGTAACAGGCTATAGGGGGTCAAAATCTGGAGACATTCTTACATAGACACAACAATATAAGCACAATATTTAGACACACACATCAATCAAAAAAATTAAAATGAAAATAAAATAGTCATATCATTTAATATAATTTTAATCATTTTCTCTTTAACTTTTATTTATCTATGAGTGTGTGTCTAACACCTCAAATTTATATTTGTGCCTAGGTAAGTATTTTCCGTAGATACAAATCAATGCATCATTCTTAAACATACCCGATTCTAAGATGTTTAGATTATATTATTTATTTCTTGTTTTCTCATAACCAAATAAAAACAATTTTCATCATTATATCACTTCTTACTTTCTTGTTAATCCTATAATTTTAGTGCTATATACATTTAATCTCACAAGGACTTCGATACTCTTTTAATTAAATATATTACTATATATCTATACTAATATATAAAGGGGATACAAATTTTTATGATGACTTTTTTATTATTCCAATTTTACCCTTAAAAAATAACTTCCACATAAAAATAGATTTTCAGTTTTTTTTAGTAAAAAAATATTTTTTTCTTCTTAATAACTAACCACAACAAAAAAAGGAGGTTAGTAGTTATCAATTAACAAAGTCCATTAAAAAAGGAGATTAATAGTTATTTATATTTGCACAATACAGAATATCGATAACACACGAACAAAAAAAAAGAATATCGATTACACAAACGGGCACGGAACGACGGCTAGTAATATATAAAGAGGATACAAATTTTTGGGATGACTTTTTCATATAAAAATAGATTTTCAGTTTTTTTATAGTAAAAAAAAAATATATTTTTTTCTTCTTAATAACTAGCCACAACAAAAAAAGAAGGTTACATAGTTATCAATTAACTAAGTCCAATAAAAAAGGAGATTAAGTAGTTATTTATATTTGCACAATAGAGAATATCGATCACAAAAAAAAAAAAAAAAATATCGATCACACAAATGGGTACGTAACAAGCACTTGCAGTGTATGTCACGGACAATACTCTATTTATTCTTTAATTTTATTTTTGGTAAATATTTTTATATTGAATGATAATTACTAAAACCATATAGTACACGTACTCCTTAAGAATTAGGCATATTAAGATTTAAGGCTACCATTTGAAACACAATAAAATGAAATCAAATTTTTTTCAGGTAGAAATTTATCTCAGTTATGAACTACCATTATATATATATATATATATATATATATATATATATATATATATATATATATATATATATATATATATATATATATGGGTCAGGATCAAATGACACCAAGGTGTCAAACTTAGTAACATGACACCTCCGATAATTTTTTATCGGATAATCGTATTACAAAATCAACCGTTGGATTCAAAGCTATTATTATATAGATCATGTCTATAAAATTTAACATCAATCAGAAACCATTTGATAGGTTAAAGAGAAGGATAAAAATTAACGGTTTTGACGAAGTTTTGTAAGACGTTGGTTTTTATGCATCTCATTAACATATCAAATGATTTCCGATTGTTCTTAAATTTTATAGACATGATCTATATAATAATAGCTTTGAATCCAACGGTTGATTTTGTAATACGATTATCTGATAAAGAATTATCAGAGGTGTCATGTTACTAAGTTTGACACCTTGGTGTCATTTGATCCTGACCCTATATATATATATATATATATATATATATATATATATACAAAGTAAATGGAAAATAACCTATCATAATTTCAACCTATAACCCTATTCTCCTTTGTGAATCTATAATGACAATACAACAATGAAAGACAACTTCAACTGGAAATTGAGGAACATTCAGCCATAATGCAAATGCAAGTGTGCTTAATAAATTCTCATTATCCTGAAAAATTGCCAATGATAGAAAAAACAGTTCATATTATGAAATTTTAGCAATTCAATATAATAAAGCTGCTATATATCTTACCTTCCCAACCGAGACAGCTCAGGTTCTGCCAGTAGCATATCTTGCAATGGCTTTACATCAATTCTTTGATTATCAGAGCTATATGAACAAGAAGTGTGAACAAAATTTTAGTTAAGATGCAAATGAATTGTGTCAATACATAAATGCATGAGTCTTCTGAAAAAATAATTTACAGAATTAAATGTTTATATTTTGTTCAATGCATTGCAAATAGATGGCAATAGTGTCGATAAAATTTAAGTGTTTTTAAGTGTTAACAAGTACAAAGTTTTAACCTCTGAAATGAATTCTAATTCTAATTACTAATTAGAAGTTAAGATTTGGAGTTTTTGGTTAATTGTTATTATTGTTGTTGATCATCATCGTTTTGATGTCCTAGACCAAAAACGGGAAAATCACGATTTTTCACCTAAAGACCATCTCGACCTAAACACTTGGTTACCTACATATTGTCCGTCGTTACAAACATAATTAAATTAGAAGTACATATCATCAACTCTTCCTCATAAATGACTTTGAACATCTAAGTAGAAAATACACAATAGATTCGATAAAAAAGATATAAACCTTACCCATAAATATGATCCGTTGAAAGTAGTCTGTGGCGCAGTTTGTAGTCACTACCAACATAAGTAACAATTAGGCTACCGGCATCTGGGTGGGGCCAGCTTCTTGAGGTGGGGAACCGAAGTATAAAAGTACCAGGTTCTTGAAATCCTGTCGGACCTTGAAGTGAAGCTTCTGCTTCCTCCTTGGTGATGAATCCTTCAATCCATTTAGGTGAAATGGAATTCCAGATAGGATTTACACAGTCGTTGGATATTACACAAGCTACAGGGTACAACCAGCACCACAACTTCTCAAAGTTTTCTTGTGCTAAATATTCTTGACATCCAGCAATCTTTCTTAGAGTCTCAAAGTCCTGCAACCATTACAAAAACAATGAATTTTTTGCATGCTAATTTTCTATGATTCTGATACCCCCAAAGATCAATCTAACTTTTATTTTATCTCTTTCAGTTTACTCTTTGGATAGTCTTCTGATTAGGGATAACATTTTATTTATTTTTTGATAAGCAATTAGGGATAACATTGATTTAATCACGAGTAGTTACTCGATATCACAAATACAAACAGTAGAGATCAAACTCTACCACATGTTTTGAGTAGATTTTGGTAAATTTCCAAATGAGACACATAATATGAGATGGAGGAAATAGTAATTTTCTTTTACGAAACAAAACAAAGACATTGAACCTGATTAGAGAGAGATCTTGACCCACAAGAAGCAATCTTCATGAATTGTTCTTCAATCTCATAAACTGCACTCTCCCAAGGAACGGGGTGATTGCTTGGAGACATTGCCAACCAAAGATTAGTTCCATCCTCTATCAATCTTTTGGCAATTAATATTTGGTTTCTGATTTAAAAACAAAGCCAGTAATTAAAAAGAGGAAACATGCTGGGTAATTGCAGTAAATGCAGTTAATTATATTGAATAAACTTCAAGAAATTAGTGCTTCTTGTTATATTACTCAAATAATAAGGGCAGAATGGCGTGGAAGCAAATTAATTTGTAGTCTGAACTCTGAAAGTATTTACTAGTGGACGGCATCCCTTGCCTTACAAGCCTGTTTTGTGGGGTTCAAATTCAAAGATGGTATCAGTACCCATCTAAGATATGTTGTGTCACTCATTATAGGGCCATTCAGGGGACGCTCCAAATGTTTAGACCTGGATGTGCGGCATGGTCTTAAGAGTGCCGCATTGGATTTGATATGGCCTAAAAAGTGTTTACAAGAGGGAGGCATCTATCACCTTAAAAGTCAGTTTTAAAGAGTTGAATTAAATCATACTCAAATTCTAATACGGTATCAGGGCTTATTCGAGATATCTTGTGTCACCCATTATATGGTCACTCAAGTCACCCTCCAAATGCTCAGTCTTGGACGTCAGGCAAGGTGACAATAGTGTCTCATTGGATGTGATATGGCGTGAAAAAATGTTTATAAGAGGGAGCTTCCATCACCCTACAAGACGGTTTTATGATGTTGAATTAAGCCAAACCCACAATCTAAGAATCTGCGAGAACATTCACAACTTGAATTTAGGTTCAGTGAATTATAGCATTCACATTGAGGTCTACAGTGTTGCATTTTACAATAGTAGCAGTTGTATTTGCTATTGTGGCCAGTATTGAGGGAAATTGCAATCATTGCTGGGAGACTCTTCAAATGGCCAAACCCCATTTACCCCCATGCTGTGTTAATCATGGAACCTATAGCTTCTTGAATTGGACTCCTCAAAGTAATACGAGGTTTTTGTTGATCTACTATCAACACAACCCATCAACAGCTAGGATAGCCGTGGACCAGCCTGCAACTGGGATAAGCTTGGACTAGTCTGCCGTTAGGCATAACCCAAAGTAATACGAGGTTTTTGTTGATCTACTATCAACACAACCCATCAACAGCTAGGATAGCCGTGGACCAGCCTGCAACTGGGATAAGCTTGGACTAGTCTGCCGTTAGGCATAACCCAAATTTCAAGAATGATTATGGTTTGAATTGATAATTGATGGTGATGCATATATGAAGCACTTAAACTAGACTCCTGAAACTAATCAAATAGGGAAGCTAATCACAATAACAAATAAAATATATGGAAACTAATCATAAGAGATAATCTAAAAATAGTTTAGGATAGGAAACTACTCTAAGAGATAAACTAGCATACATACAGACAATAAACTACTCTGAAGAGACATTCTAGATAGGAATAAGATATTATAAGATATACTTTCATATCATCTGACAAAGATATATGACATAAAGAATTGTTGTTGATCAACATATGATTTTCAGAACAACCTTTCTAGATAATAGCAATTTTGTTCGACTATCATCCTTCTTGTGGCATTAACACAATTATACATAGCTGCATAAAGAAAAATCACCTACCCAAGGTGGGAACATCCTGAATAGTGTGAAACATCATGAGCCAACTCTGAAATTTCTTTGTCAGAAGCAAATGTGGCAATTTCTTTAAGCATCTTAGATCTCTCAGCCAATCCTGCCAGGCAGTATTTGAAAATGGTCATATCAGATATTGGATATCTTCTACATTCTATACTGTTTGAAGGTGAATTTCTCTCCTCTATACTCTCTGATGATTCAGATGGAGCGTCATCTGCTTCTTCAACGTTAAGAGATCTTCCATCCATTCTTGTCGGAAACCCATTATCAACCTAATTTCATTGAAGTTTGCAGTTTACAGTTAGATGAGAATGACTACACAGATTATTTATACAAGACAAATATCCTAAACAAATAGTCAAAGGAAACATGTCGAAAGGTTTATAAAACATGTAAGAGTGTTGGAGAGAAAATGCCTTGGTTACACCACTTACATGACAAATTTGTGTTCTATTTTGGAGATATGAGAATATCTAAGCTCTTAAATATCAGATCGATATTTTAAATATGTTTAGTGCAAGATATAAAACAAAAGCATCCCAAGGCATCTTCCTAAAGGAATAAGCTTTCTAGCTAGTTAGCCACCTAATACAAGATCAAAGTGTGTTTGACCGAGGTTCTATTCCTTTCCATTATTTACCACCAATCCAAACATAGCCTTACTATCTTAATCAGTAAATCTTTACACATGGATTCAATTAGCCTGTGATCCATAACTTGGCATGCATGAGGGGTGGGTATTAAAGCAAAACCATGCATAGGCCTTCTAAAAGCCTTAAGCTTATAGTATGATTTGTGACCAGAAATTCCAAAAATAAAGCAATTATTTCATAATTTGTTGTATAATTCCAAAACCATGTATTTTACTACAATCAATATTCTAAAAAGTCCAAACATGCCATTTAAAATTCAAGTACAACAGTAACAAACACAAAACACAAAATGTATATAAAAGGTTATGAATAAACAAGATATTCTAGTTGTCTCTATGGTGATGGTCACACTACCCTATAGTGAGCGTAGTACCATGTTGGGAATAATAGCCAAAAGCTATAACCTACTGGGTAGAGCATGCACATGCTACATTTCATTTTGTTTTTTTAAATATAATTACGTATGTTTATTTGTGCTTGGGATAAAGTAAGAATGAAAAAGAAACAGAAAACCACCTGATTAGCAGGCCATACATGAGAATTACATTCGACACCAGGTTGCTTTAAGGAGGGTGGGTCGGCCTTAACTGATACAGATATCTTGTCAAATCCAACTCTAAACCGCTTCATCAGTGGATTGGTTTTTTCTACATGACCAGAATTCGCATGTTCCAATGACACATCACCAATTGCGGAAGATTGTGACAAATTGAGTCTTTGGAGAGCATAGGTTGACTTTTTCCACACCAAAGTGGATAATTTTGTGTTACGGCTCCTGGAGATGCATCGAATTGGACGGGTGTTTGTCTGAAGGAAAGGATAATTTCCTAATTTTGGAACAAAAAATCTGATGAGGAACAACCTGTTATCACACTTGGATGAAAGCTGGCAAATGGAACAATAGTTACTGATGGAGCCAGATAATAATGAAAATAAATTACATTAACAAAAAATTTAGACTAAATTTGAAATAAAATAAAATAAACCAGGTCATTGTAAGTCAAGTCCTCAACTATTCTTGTATTAATCACTGTGATACAGTTGTTCAGATGTAGCATATCTCAAGGTTCACCCTAAATAGGGTTCATTTGTGTGGACAGGTGAAACATTAACATTTTTAATATTCTAATGCAGACAAGGCTAGTAAAGATGCTAGTGAAAGGAAATCCAGTTTAGGGTATTGTGTACATAATACATGAAACCCATCTCGAGGAAGAGTAAAAAGAAACTGGTTATTTCTAGGTCAAGCACACACTATATGTAAACTTTTGTAGCTGAAACACTTGCTTCAAGAATTGAAGTTTTTTGAGATATAGGTCCAATGGAACTTGAGAATGTGATAATCAATCAGCATTATACCTCTATTCAAATCTAATCTTTCATGAGAGGAATAAACACACAAGTAGATTGTCATTTTATTCTAGAAAAGATCTCTGGCATGATTAGGATGTCTTTAGCAAGTTCCAAGAATCAACCAAGCAAACAATGTCACTAAATCATTATGGGATCCTACGATGACTTATATATGTAATAAGCTGAATACAAATCATACATAGGCTACAGCTTGAGGGGGATTGTTTTGCAATTGTATTTCTATGATTCTTTCCTGCTTTTTTAATCTTTGATATTATAGTTACCATTGTTTCCTATATTTAAGTCTTCGGGATTTTTTTATTCAGTAAATTGTGTATATATAATTGTACTGTATCTCCAATTCTCTTTTGACAGGCACCGTATATATAAAAAGAAACAACGCTTTGTGCATGGTATTTTTACCTGAGATATCCTGAGCTTAAATGATGCACGACCCAACAAAAACTTGCTAGATCTTTCAAAGGAAGAAAATTCAATTCCATCATAGATAGACAAAAGGGGTGCTTCGCCATCACTTGTATTCTCCACTGGAGCCCCCGTGTCAGCATACACAAGTGAAGCAAAAACCTACCATGATCAGAAAAGGGTAAAGCGAATATTAAAAATTCCAACTTCCTTTCAAGTAGATAGCATTAACTTGTGAAGTGTTAAAGCCAGGATTATAAACCTCATCCTCCCTATCTACCAGTTGTCCAAATGCATCTGATAAAACAACGTCTAATGAGAAATTTCTGCGACAAGATGCCTGTGCCAAATTATGCAAATGCAAAGTTGAAAATAAAGTTTAAACCAGATGGAAAAGTTATTAGCACATATTTTCAAGTTCTTAGAAGTATAAGCATAGGAAAAAAAAAGAATGAATGTTCATAGTTGCATTCCTAGAAGTGCAATCATTTCCAAAATTAAACTCAATTAAAAAATGGATGGCTCCCTAGAGCTTTTTCATTATGGTTCATAACAATAAAAATAAAAACAAAAAATAGAATAACAGGGTGTTATGTACAGAATATCTTGCTTACTTTGCCACCAACAATGCCCCAAACAACATCACTTTCCTCTTCAACCTCAGAGACAGATGATTCATCTATTGATAATTTCAGAGGAGGGTCCTGTCATAAGATAAAATATAGTTATCACCACAGGAATGAAGTATCGTTATGATTCTAATAATATAAGAACATAGACACAATCATTTGAGAAACAAACGTAGAAATTCAAGAACCAAAATTACAGTCATGTGCACAGAATCACCTTTAAATGATGATCTTTGATACAAGAAACAGTATGGAATCCTTCATAATTGTGGACATAACCCTGCACACCACTTATGTCTCCACAACGATTCGCCAAATGTAAATCCTTCAAATTTCTTGATTTGGATTCCGACAGTGACTTTTCTCCTACAATGTCCCCATTAATTTGAAGCCGAATATAATCTGGACAAACCTGTAATGACAAAATAATATAGCCATCTCATATATTCCCATAAAAAAAATTGAAAAGAAAAAAGGAATGGACTAATATCAACATCTAGCAGCAAGGAACGTGTTTCAAGTGTTTACCAAAATGCTTAAAGGTCAAACTTAGGTAAATTGCAAGCCAATTGTTTTTCTCATTTCATTCTATTTACTCTTACATATTTCAAATCTAGAAAGGAAATATGAAGTGTCTTATAGTATACTACCTCCATCCCTATTTAACCACTTTATGAAATTTTCAAATCTATTAAGAAAAGTAGGTAGTATACATAATGTGTCTATTCAATGTTCGTAAAATACTCTTTTCATATATGAATGTGTTTAACTTCAACTTTATACACTTAGTATTATGGGTATTTTTTGAGAAAAAAAAAAAAATACTAATAAATGTTATCTAGTAAAAGGGCCTTATAGTTTTTTTCAAATGGGTCATATAATTAAAGACAAAGATAATAATAGTAATTAACAATATATAGGAGTAGAGTGCAAACGACATTTCAGTGAACTGAAAGCTATAAACAAAGAAACATACACAAAATAGAACGAGCTTAATCCTCAAGTGGTCACATACAATACCTCACATCCAACATGAACCCATTTTTCCAAAGGAAACTCAAAATCAACAGTAACATGTGGAACTTCTGTCCAAGGACCGGAGCAAGTAACAGGAGCTTCTTGGTGTAAGTACAGAACTGGTAAAACATTGATTCTCTTATTATCGTTAATAACGAGAAAAGGACCACTTTCGGAAATGTCAGAGTGAATCTGCAAACCCAATTAATTCGTTTAGCTACCTGATCTTTGAATAAAAAATAAAGAGTAATACCACAAAAGGGAACATAATGATAAAGTATTGCAGGTGAAAAATTGGGTGTACAAATTTTCAACCATAGGTATCCAAATAAACCACAATGCTAAATTGGCATAATCAGATATCGAAGCCTTTTGTGGGCTTGTACATAGAATTCCATGTAAATCACAATGCTAAAGCTCTATGATTATAATAAACTATGAAGAATCGACATACTAAACTATGATTATGGTAAGCATTCAAGCACTTGAAGAACAATCCCTTAAAACCTAGCTAAAGGGGAAGAAGCAAGTCACTTAAATACTCTGTCGAACATCGCATACTACTCAATGTGGGACTTGGGCGCCCTATAATACCCAAGTCTATATCATAACACTATCCTGAGTCGACGTCCCCAGTCTACGATGCTTTACTCGGACTTTCTGGTCAGCCCATCAATAGTTGGTCCGTTTCGAGTCACCAATAACCACATTTGATACCAATTGATAATATCCAAACACTTTGGAAACTCTCCCTTAAAAGCTAGCTATCAATGGAGTAGAATCAAGCCACATAAATACTTTATTGAGCATCTCATACATACTACTCGATGTGAGACTTGGTAACCCCATAATAATACCAAGGGCCCGTTTGAAATAGCTTATTTTTGAGCTTATGCAAAATAGCTTATGCAAATAAATTAGTTTTTATATATTATCATAAGTTTGTCAAAGTAGTTCGTTTATGAAAAAATAGCTTATAAAAATACAGTTTTTGTTAGTGGAACTTATAAATTAACATAAAATCTCATTTATTTGTAGAATCTGTTTTTGCATAAACTCAAAACTAAGCTATTCCAAACGGCTCCAAGTCTCAATTAGATTAAGAAAACTTGAGAACTTTAAATGGGGAGAGCCGCTCCCAAAAAGCATTCTTTACACATAATTAGATGATTTAAAAAATATTAATGCAGAAAGCTACTTATTAGAGATAAAAGTGAGAATAAATTGATACAAATTTTATTTTTCTACCTTCTAATTTGTACTGCTCTTCTAACACTAAACGGTTATTCTAAAAAGAACTGAAATAAATAAATAATAAATAAATAAATAAATACACAAAACAAAACAAAAAAGAAAAGAATCGAAGGGAAAAAAATGAGAAAAATAGACCTGATGAAGAATGATAGCAGGAAATGTAGTAGAATTGATGAAATAAATCCAAAAACAGAAAGAGAAAGTTCCATCATATTCATTAAAATTCAATTCTAAATCCTTCAGGGCACAATAGTTATAGTACTCTTTGCTTCGCATTGCATCACTGTCCATTATTCAAACAAGAAGAGGTTTCGTTCGACTTTGTGTTGACGCGTCTGTTAAGAGTAACGGTTTTGCGCTGATACACGGGCATGGATTGAGTGCATTCACAGAATCCAGTCACTCCATTCAAATGTGATCTGTGCCCTTCTAGATATCCAATGGACTATATCCCTCCACGTCATCTAATTTTCTCATAATATCTGAAGTTCAGCTCATGTGGTGCTTCATAAGTAAAGTTTAAGTAGAACAATTTTAGGTTCTAATTTACATAAAAAAGGTGTAAAAAAAAAAAATCTCCATCGAGGATATACCGTATTTGAATGAGTATAGTATTTATATTCATTGCCTTATATATATTTGTCATTCAAAATTTATATATTATTTTTAGGAGTTTAACTGTTGTACACTGTCAGTGTAAAACTTTTTTACACATGCATCCAATGATGTGTTGCCACATCATGATGTGTTGGTATACTATTTGACGTATGTGTAAATAAATTAAATTTTATTTTATTTTTAAACCTATGAAAAATTGAAAGACCTCAAACTCTTCAGCTTGATATTCAAGTACATAGTGATTATGATTGTGGGAAATGAACTAGTTCTAGCGTCGCTAGAACAAATTCAAACCCCACTTTTGTTTCCAATTAAAGGATCAAAACAACATTGTTGATTGAGGAAATTGCAATGACTCATTTGATGATAATGCACCATACCTCAAAGCAACATTGTTTTCACAACCAATGTTAACTCCAAAAATATAAACCATGTTGGTGTTTTTTTGTTTTTTTGGTTTCTTACACTGAAGAATGTTACAAAGATCTAGACTACATTCAAGATCATCCATCTTGGTGTGGTACAACATCTTCCGACGTCATTGCTTTTGATGTTGTTATAAATCCCCTAGTTACTCATGACTTGGTGATTTTGAGAAAAGTATTTTTGGAAGGATAATGAGGCTATCGCCATTGGCCATAGGATGTACACTCATCATGAGGAAGAGAATGCGGCAACTATTAATTATTTAAAGAACCTGCAAAAGGGAGTTTTGGTTCATAATACCCGCTCAGAATCTATAATAAACCGGGTAGTATATTCTTTATTTTACTTTTTCACATTTTGTAAGTATTTGGATACACTATCAGCACTGGACAATTTCACTCTTCATTCAAGTAAAGAAAAACAGAAAAATGTATATGATTTACAAGCTTGCCGGTTATACCAGTTCAATATTAAACCATCTTCACTATCTTACTGCCTTGGTTTGAACTTAAGGGAAGCACTGCAGAAATTCAACAATGAACATAAATTTCTAGACAAAGGTGAGATTGTATAATTCAAAAAGAAACCTGATTCAACAAGTAATTCTCTTTACCTGTTGATACAGTAACGCTGTCCTGTGGGTGGAGGACCATCGTCAAAAATGTGTCCGAGATGAGCATCACAAACAGCACAAAGTACTTCCTGGCGGGGCATGAATATAATTGACAAATCTAGCTTTGATTTCACATTTTTACCAATTGGCTGGTAATAGGATGGCCAACCAGTTCCACTGTTAAACTTAGTAGATGATCTGAAAATAAACAAATGAAGTTAATCAGTTCAAGATAATGTAGGCCAGGGTAAGGAAATGATATATTTCGTTAAATAAATTCCAACATGTATGCACAAGCACGGACGTTCATTATACATACATACATTAAGGGCTTTTTTGGATTAGCTGACATAAGTTTTGTAAGACTGTTTGGGAGAACTTATGGAAACAACTTATGACAATATTCATAAGTTTTTTTTTAAAACGTATTTTCATAAGTTCTTCAATATAGCTTATGAAAATAGTTCGTAGCATGTATATAAACAATTTATATTTATTTTATCATTTGCTATAAAAATAGCCCATGTAAATTTATACATAAGTGCTTATCATTATAAGTGTCTGTGCTGTAAGCTGCAAATAAGTTGTTTATCCACACAGACCCAAAGTACTTACTCAAATAACGGCGTGTCACAACATATGCAATGGTAAGTCCCTTCCGTTTTGGTATTCCAGTACTCCCTAAAATGAATTAAGAAAATAGATCAATAGAATACACAATAGCGTCATCAGTAATGAAATCCCATCACAATATCTAACAAGCAATGGTACTTCTGACACAAGAATATTTAGCATGAATAAATTTTGTACTGTGATGTCCAACTTATTATGAAATAATATGGAGTAAACTACTAAATAATATGTTTTCAACAAAATACACAAAATTCGTTAATCAACTATGCAGCAACATGATCATTAATGTAAAATAAAATTGGTGAGCCAAATTAACATAATTAGTAAATTCTAATTAATATAGGGACAAAATTTGAGGGAAATTAGTAGTTGAGAGCAACAAGTCAAAAGGCCACTACACCATTGATTGTGAAGTTGAAGTACAAATGCAAACACAAACACCGAACATGACAGCAACACCGCTAATAATTTGAGAAAATGAAGGTGATTGAAAGTAACCACATGTGTAATTGTCTTATGATGTTGTTAATAGCGAATCGCGGAACATAGCGGATTGCCAAAAAACCGATATGAGAAATATCGGATAGCGTAGCGGGCAAATAGCGGAAGCCACAAAGCGGTTAAAATAAATAATTATATATAAAATAAAACATACTCCTAGGTATAAAACACAAATAAAGCTACATGATATTAAAAAAAATTGACCGACATTAATCTGAAAATGTCAAATTCAAACAACTAATAAAACAAAAAACAGAAATTAAAAACAACTTAAAACTCAAAAGCTAAGTAGTTCAAACTTCAAAACAACTAATAATCGGTAGTTCTAGCTCTAACTAGTGAAATGGTGAAGGAGAAGAGCAACAAAGTGTGAAGGAGAAGAGAAGTGAAGGTGGTGGAGGCAGCGGTTATGAGATATGCGAGTTATGCGACTCAGTAGTGAGTTTATTTACCTAGGTAGTGGTTTTAGGGTAATATTATAGTATTATCTATACATAAACCCACCCACACCAACTCAGCACTCACTCCACCACTTCGCATTGTTTTATTTCCACTGCTAAAAGCCTAAAACATTAACCAATTCCGATATCTATACATAGCGGAGTCAAGATGCCGTACCGGCTTTCGTATCGGATAGCCAAAATTCCGATACGCAATACCGGTATACCGGCGCTATACCGGATATTTAACAACACTATACATGTCAGAAACATCGCTGCAACATACCATTGAATTAATCTTGCAAAAGAAATTGCAAACAACAAGCACAACTAGTTTAAACTCACCCAGTGAAAGCTCTCTCAGTTCCCTTTTTTCGAGTAACATAAAATTGTTCATCTGTTAGCCGCTTCTTCCATTCTGCATCACTTAAAGACTTGTAATCAACCGTATTAGATCCTGCAAAGCACATAAAGAAACTGTTGGGATGAAGGACAAGTTGTGCACGCGCGCACACACATATATAGTTATGTATAGTTATTTGTAGTGGCATATCCAGAAAATTTATAAAGCCTGAGCAAAATCTCAACTTTAAATAAAAATCTCAATTGTGCACTGAAAAATCTCAGTTTTGAACAAAAAAATCTCAGCTTTGCACTAAATTAACCCCTAAAATACCAAATTTTTTTATCAGAGCCTGGGCAAATGCCCGGGCTGACCGGGCGGTGGATACGCCACTGGTTATTTGTATATCGAAATACAAACACCCTATGTGTTTATCTCTACCACACCTAA
Organism: Trifolium repens; assembly: GCA_030408175.1. Taxonomy (NCBI): domain Eukaryota; kingdom Viridiplantae; phylum Streptophyta; class Magnoliopsida; order Fabales; family Fabaceae; genus Trifolium; species Trifolium repens. The sequence goes on from CP125850.1 coordinate 14,206,954, forward strand.
ATTTTTCTCATCTATATTTGAATTGTACTCACAAAAACCAAAAGTGACACTATATTTGACATCAAAATTTTGATATTAAAAAAGCATTTGTATAATTTTAGTGAGAGCAATAAATCACTCAATAGAACAAGTTCTATTCTTTTCATTTTGGTCAAGTAGCCTAGTCGCTAAAAATTTCACCCTTAAAGTGAAATAAGTGGAGTATCCAGAGTTTGAAAGCTGGCTGCTGCATATATATAATGGAATATCCTACCAACCGAGCCTACGGGACAAAACAAGTTATATTCTATGGATATCAATCTGAACAATAAACAATATTCTGAAAAGTTAAAAGTAACACCCAAAGATTAACCATAACATCCAGCCAATAGCCCACATATATAGCTATGATTTTCTAAACTAAATTGATTTTAGCAAAGAAAATGAAACTGAGAAAACCCAACTGAATAATGAATACCTGATTCAAATTCTGTGGTGTTTGGCTGGTTGGATTGAGAAGAAGCTGAAGACCCCATTACCTTGATTGAGGAAGAAAGTGTTGTTGTGGGTTTGGTATGAACACGTGAAGGAGACAAAAATTGTTTGGAATAAAAAACACAATGAAGCTTCTGAATTTGGCTGTTGGAACGAATTTGTGTTGTTGTTGGTAGGATCAAAGTATGAAATGCTAATGCCATTCTCTTATTCTTAACCGAGGACTTTCATAAAATAAATAAAAAATAAAATCAATAATAATGTTTTTTTTTATGGAATGAATGAGAATGGTTTTTTTTTTGTTTGATAATGTTGGAACGTTTTCTTACCAAAAGTATATAGGTGGAATGTTTGCGGCTTGATTTCATGCCACGTAACGTAACAAAAAATTAAACACTTGGTTTGATTTCTATCTGAGACATTTTTTTGAAAGAATTATTATTTTTAATTTAAAAAATAGTTCAAAGGACATGTACTCTTGTTGTAAATTTATTTTATAGGGACAATGAATAAAAATGCTTCAATCTTCCCCGTTATATAAAAAAGTGAAGATAAGTGGGATACTGTGACGAAAATAAAGTTGTGATTGATTAATATTATGAAATTATTTTTTGTTGTTAGTATATATTCTTTTTTTATTTTAAAAAAAAAATATAATAACTAAATTATTTATCAAGACGGTTAGTAAAATAAATTTTTTATTTATGTTTTTTTAGTAAATATTGAATAATTTATGAAAAAAAAGTGAAAATTTAGTATAGTATTTTAATCACGAATAAATGATTATATGGTATCATAAACAAATTTAATGTACAAATGTTCATTGGTTAAAATTAAGATGAACATGTCCGCGGGTATTTGTCCGCCCCATCCCAATTTTGCAAATTAAGGAGAACAAAATAATCCATATCCGCAGATATTTGTCCGCCCCTGTTTCAATTTTAACAGAAAAAATTCAAGTTGATTGAATTTAGGTTTGGGGAGGCAAATTCGCCCCCCGCCCATTGTCATGCATACTCTCTAGTTCAAGAAACAAATTTGTTGCATTTCTCATTCCTAATAGTTTGTCTAGGCCAAAGAAATATTTGTTGAATTATTTTATCATTAATATTTAGGGGTGAGCATGAATCATGTTAGGATGACTTATCATCAATTATAATCAGTGGCGAGCTAGGTTGTTACTTTGGGGGCCGTGTTTGTAAGAAAAAAAAAAATTGATAGAATTTTACTTATAAAATGAGAGATTTTTTTTGTAAAAGAATAGTGTTAAAATGCTAAATTGTTATCTAACACTAAAAACAATTTTACAACTACGCTAATTAATTTAGTTTGTTTATATTAGCAACAAGTAGTATATATAATATCCGTCAAAAAAAAAAAAGTAGTATATATAATACAATCTTAAACTAAAAATATATGTATAATACCTATAAAAAATGAAAAATTCGAAACTTGGGGCGGGCCGTGGCCCTGCCCAGCCCCTTAAGGGCTCCACCCCTGACTATAATTTTATCATAAATTTTGATAAAGTTATTTTGAAAACCCTAACTTGTCCCTAATCTCAAACAACCCGATGATATATGAGTCGGCTAACATCGGATTATTTAAAATGAAACTAGATTGACCTGAAATATATGTAAAACATTTTTAATAACTTTATTTGTTACTACTACTACTATAGAAACTTGAGGACAAGAATGGTTCAAGCATGAGAGTTTGATAGCTCTAAAATATACATACTTTCTAATGGTAGTTTTCTTAAATAAAGCTTGGTTTTTGTATGGGATGGCCGAAAGAAACTACATAAATTAAATAAAGTGACAACAACTTCTCCCTAGTAAAAATAGTATACGTAAACATTAGCAATTGAAGTTTTATTGCTATGACATGATACATGTAACTCTCTCTTTGTGTCATGATAACTAAAATGAAAGATAGCTCCATATTTATTGGTAAATAAGAAAACAACAAAAGTACATAAACAAACCACATAAATAAACTCTTTCAACATACTAATTATTCTTTTTGGAATACAATTGGAAGGGCACCACCATCGAGGGCCAATAGAATCTTTCCATTCTCACGAATAACACCGACAGTTCCACATTCAAACTTACAAGTTGAACACACCTCTGTAGGGCACCATTGAATGTTATAGACACCAATAGTTTGTGTTTGCACAATTCTAAAGAAGTTGCCATATGAACCAACTGTACTATCATCTCTTCCGGTGATAATAAGCCTCCTTCCACTTGTAGCATCCTTTTCACCCAATCTCCATTGTGTTGATTGCGCACAACTTGAAGAAGCATCAAATGTTACTCTCAGGTCTCTGTTAAGCCTCACTTCATCGTCATCATGATGAGGAGCAAAAGGAATGAATATCACAGGCAAACCATGTGCCAACTCATCATTGCCAAGACCAACATTAAGAGGGCATGGTGCATTTCCGGTGACGAAAGTAGCACCTCCTCCATTGCCTGTGATAGCAGGCCTGATGAAGTATTCCTCATCATCCTCAACAGGTTCGCCACTTGTGTCGATGACAAACTGAGCTATTGACATTGTTGCCATCAAAAGCCACACAAGAGCAAGGATGAATATGATGAAGGATTTAGTTGACATGGTTAATTAATTATGGATTAATTTAATAACTTGCTTGCTCAAGAGTACTTAAGAGGTTTTGTGGTTTTGCTGTTGGTTGGCAGATAAGGTACTAATATATATAGGATTGATCATGTTACCATGCAATGTACATGCATAATGATTGATGAATGATAAAAAGTCCGATTAATTAATTACATGAATTTTCTAATTGCTAGATTGCTTGCTTTGTAACTTCTACAAGGACAAATTAACGAATCAATCCTCTAGGGGAATGGATAAATAAAATTAGGAAGGTGCTAACAATTAGAACTTTTTGAAGGCATCTCGTGTGCCTCCTTTAATTAATTTAATTTTATATGGCTTTTCCTAAATAAAAAATATTTATAGGCTACTACTTTGTTTTAATCACACGATTTTTTTTTTTTTTTGGGTACAAATCACACGATTTTGATAGGGTGGAAATGTTGATTTTTTTTTTCTTCTAGTTTAAATCGTCCAATTAATGAAATATATTGTGCGTATGAGACCAAATTACACCAGCAGGCTAAATCACTTTTGTCTCTTTCACTAAATTAATTAATGAATAAATATATAAAAATACGTTGGTTGCAATGTTGATTAAAGAGTGTGTCTAATTTATAAGAAAAATGTTAAATGGTGTCTGGGGCAATAGTGCATTCAATGCATTGAAGTGTTAACAAGAATCTTTTATATTGAAATTTTTTGCTTTTATTTCTATTTTTGTATTTTTAACCATTGTTTCAGAAGCACCATTTTGCCTGACTCATTTATAAACTATCCTTAGCATCGATTTTCAAACAACTAGGCCAAATAAGACCTTGGAATAATGAGTACACACTAATAGAATTATTAGAGCTGGGTATACGGATCAATGTATATATGTGGACCGATCCATTTAATTTGCAATCCAACTTAATATTAAATTATTTTGGTCCGTTTATATTTTTGTCCATGTGGTTAAACCGTTAAAACCATGGGTTTGGTGGATTAAATTTGTGAGTTCGCAAGTTGACCCGTTTAACCTATCATTTTTTTTTTATATAACACATTTTAGTTTGTTGACGGACTAGCTCAGTTTGTTTAAAGTGCGGGTTTATGCAGGGCGGGATAAATGGGCCGGGCTAGTCCGTATAATAATTGTACTTAGTTTTCTTACCATAACATTTCAATCTTTATTCTTTCCGTAATCAATATGTGTGTAAACGGCAAATGATTCCAGTTATATAAATTTTAAAACCAAAATAACATATATATGACATTGTAACCAACTAACACAAAATTATATTTTGAAAGAAGGGTCCTTCATTTTGATGGTACTATATAAAGGACAAGCTTGTACTAAATAGGTGCTAATACAACAGATTTAAATTCATCAATCACATACATGTTAATCACTTTAGAAAACTATATCTTCTAATTGTTGCATAATGTTGGAAGAAGCAAAAAGGTACATTAATTTTTTTTTAATTGAAGTGTGTTTGTATAATTAAAAAAAACTTTATAACAACATAATTGATTTTTACTTTAATGAAATTTCTTCAGGTATGCTGTTGTGACAGGAGCAAATAAGGGAATTGGTTATGGGATATGTAAGAAATTGGCTTCAAGTGGTGTTGTGGTTTTATTAACAGCTAGAAATGAAGAGAGGGGATTGAAAGCTATAGAAACACTCAAAAAAGAGTTTAATCTCTCTGACTTTGTGATTTTTCATCAGCTTGATGTGGATAACCCTGCTAGTGTTGCAACCTTAGTTTCTTTCATTAAAACCATGTTTGGCAAACTTGATATCTTGGTATGAATTCATGATAGTTTCTAACTTTTATTAACAAACAAAATTTGATGAATTTTTAGTTAGAAATAATATTTTGAAGCATCGACACAATTATAGGCACCAAACACAACACTGAAATGCCGACACTAATAATGATTTGAGAAAATAAACTATTTAATATAACCACGTGTCCGTGTTATACTGATATCAGTGCTATCAAACATGTTTTCAAATGTTTTCAAATTTGAGAAAATAAACTATCAAATATGTTTTCAATTTGAAGTATCAGTTGTTATCCAATATAGTTTTAAATTATTGTTCAATGATATTTGGAAAAGAAAAGCTAAAAACTATTGTTTAATGATGATTATTGTCACATTATTTAATGATTTATGCCCCTTGTATGGTGTGTCACACATTACTCACAGTTACAAGAAATCTTGTAATTGGATATGAAGGAAAGAGAATCATCCTAACTAAACAAAAATTATAAATTATCACCATTTTCATATTTATGCAGGTGAATAATGCAGGTGTTTCTGGGGGCAAATTATTAAATGGTGATGCTCTACTTAGAAAGGTTGCTTTGATTCCCTTCCAATTGCAAACAAAAAATAATTTCTTTGTCTAAATTGCATTTGTTAATTCTATATATGATCGTCTTTGTTTGGGAAGACAAATAAGTTAGCTTATATTAGCTTAAAAGCTAAAAACTCTGTTTGGAAACAGTTTTTAAAAAAGAGTTTATAGCTTATTTTACTAGCTTATAGTTTATTTTTCAAATGTTATTTCAAGTAGCTTATAGCTTATCATCTTTTCTTCCAATTTTACCCTATCATCTTACTTGAAAAAATTAAATATTAATTAAATATATCTTTTTATGTTATTTCATACTCACAAGTTAGTTCAATCCGCTAATTTTACCAAAAATTACAAAATCAATCAGCTAGCTTATTCGCTAATTTACTATAAGCTCATCCGCCATAAATTATTTTTTACCTTATAGAGCTAGTGAATAATAATACATTATTAATTTATTGTAGAGAAATGGAGCAGAAATTGATTGGAAAGAAGTAGGGCATGAAACCTATGATTTAGGTGAAAAATGTTTGAAAACAAACTTCTATAGTGTAGAAAGAGTAACTGAAGCTCTTGTTCCCCTTCTCAAGCTATCCAATTCTCCAACAATTGTCAACATTTCCTCCAGAGCAGGACTCTTGAAGGTACATCTCTTTTATAGATTATAATTTCTTTTTTCTTTTTTTCAGAATTAGTTCTATACTATTCTTAAAATATTTCAATGGCATCATTAAAATTCGCCACTAACAAATATTAAAATTCGCCAAGAAATCAAGGTTTTCTTGTAGTGTTTAATGTTGATTTATTTAAATCACAATTTCAAAGCTTAATTGGTTTTAGTTTTAACTTTTATTATTTCTTCAAATAATATATGCTAAGGATTTATTTTATATAAAAAATACAACAAAAAGCAATAAAACTTAACATGATATTTTTTCCAAACAAAATATATATTAAATTTAATAGATTAAAAAGTGTGTAGTGGTTTACTATATCAAATTTACAAATATTTATTATATTATAGTAAATAAGAATATAAATTTTAAATTGACATATGTAATAAAGCATGTTAAAACAATTTTTTGACTAATTTATTTTTAGAATATAATTCTTCGTGTCTCTATAGTCCATCTAATTAGAGATCAGTTGTTGAGTTGATCCGAAGTCTTAGCATTTAACAAATGAGAGTTTTAGTCATATGGACTGTAGAGACACGAGACAATCCAAATCTCAAATCCGATTCACTATTTCGCTTTCTAACAAGTGTGATTATATTATTATTATTATTATTATTATTATTATTATTATTATTATTATTATTATTATTATTATTATTATTATTTGATTATTTCAGAATATATCAAATGAGTGGGCTAGAACAATGTTTAGTGACATTGACAACTTAACAAAGGAAAAAATAGATGATGTGCTAAAAGAGTTTGAGAAAGATTACAAAGAAGGATCACTAGATATCAAAGGTTGGCCAACTTTTGCTTCTGCTTATACAATGTCAAAAGCAGCTTTAAATGCTTACACAAGGATAATGGCCAAGAAATATCCTCATTTTCACATAAACTCTGTTTGCCCTGGCTTTGTGAAGACTGATATGAATCTTAATACTGGAAACTTAAGCATTGATGAAGGTGTTGAAACTCCTGTAATATTAGCACTTTTGCCAAATAATGGTCCTTCTGGTTGTTTCTTTAATAAGGGTCAAGTTATACCCTTTTGATCATTAATTGATTATCTTTAATAATGGTCCTTGTGGCACAAAATGTTTCAATTTGTTTGTAATAGTAGTGGTGATTGGTGAAATACCTATAGTGACATTATTAATTTGAGAAATCTTAGTTTTAGATACAATGTGTTTTGAGTGATATATTGATATTAGTACCAAGATTCTGAACGATTTTTTTCATACATAGAAGCGGTTAGAAATCAAATCCTTGACCGCCTTTTAAGGGGCCCTAAACCCAATGTTTTGATCTCAAGTCCAAATCATTTTGTTTCTAAGACATTGTCTCCTTTAAATTTGTGTGAGCCCTCCTAATTTTGTACATTGTAAATGGGATCTCGTTGTATTAATGAATGTGAATATTGTTTATAAACTATCATTAGTCTGAGTTCCCAAACAATTGAGAATTTGTTATGTACCAAGATACAACATAAAACTTATATAATATGAGATCTACTTCTACTACTCTACCAGTTTCTGTCGCGCTCTATGCCTTTTCCATTTTGTCTTTTCACTACTTAAATAGTGGACGTTATCAAAATGATTTTTTTTTGTTGTAATTATCGTCTGCTATTCAATAAATTAAGAACAAAGTACCAAGTACGTACTTGTGTCCCTCGACATCTCTTTTATTCTAAATACAGTGTATTAATTGAAATGAACAATAGTTCCATTATATGTAAATAGAAACAGGAACACATATCAACTGCGATTGAGATGAGACTAAAATCTCTTAATGCCAAATTAGGCGATCTAGTGGACCGATACAAGTGGTAGTGAAGAAAAAAAAGTAGGGATGCATATAAATTCACCGCACAACTTCAACACTACTAATTGGTAATTATTTCTTCTCAAACACAACTGGGAGGGCACTACCATCCAAGGCCAACAGAAACTTTTCATTCTCAAGAAGAAAACCAACTGTGCCACATTCAAATTTACAATTGGGACATACCTCTGTAGGACACCACTGGAGATTATACCTACCTGCAATTTGTGTCTCAACAATTCTAAAGAAATTACCATATGATCCAATTGTACCATCATCTCTTCCAGTTGTAATCAACCTTCTTCCACTCCTTGTGTCTTTCTCATCTAACCTCCATTCAGTTGATGACTGCACACAACTTGAAGAAGCTTGGAATATCACTCTCAAGTCTCGATTAAGCCGCACATCGTCATCGTCATGATGGGGAGCAAAAGGAATGAATTTCACAGGCAAACTATGTTGTGGAAAGTGAGTGTTCTCAAGTCCAACATGTAAAGGGCATGATCCATTTCTGTTGACTAAAGTGAAACGTCCTACTCCACTGTTTGTGGTAACAGGTTTGATGAAATATTCTTCATCGCCTTCAACGGATTCGCGGTTTGTGTCGAGGACAGACTGAGCTTTTGATGGTGTGGTCATAAAGAGACACAGATGAACAAGAACAACGAGGGGTCTGATAGACAATCTCATTGACATGGTTGATTATTATTTATTATTTTGTAACAATTGATGTGTTTGTTTCATGTTGCTAGGCAAGCTATTTATAGAATTGTTGTCGGAACAACTAGTAACAAAAGTAAATAGTAATAACGAAAGTAAACGATAATGAACACAAGAAATTTGATAACGGAGTTCCTTAAGTGGTGGGTGTACGTCTCCGGCTATAGAATTCGCTACAACATGTTTCTATTAGATGAGTGAATGAATTAGGATTTCAGTGTTATAAGCAGTACTCAACAATTGTGATGTCTGGTGATGTATGTGAAGTTGGACGTACGTTGATGAATAAAACTCCAAACAAGACATTAAATTTCTCATTGCTTTCTTTGTACTCTCTGTTTGTTTTGTATGCAACTTATTTGATTGTAGTTTCTATTTGTTTTGTACGTACTTTCCATATATTATAAAATTGTTCTTACAAAAATTCCTCTTGGATATCCATTTTTTGGTACACCCACCACTACATATGACTAATCATGGGGAAAAATGGTTATAAAATTGTGACTAATTTATAGAGTAATGATGTATGTACAACTATTATTTGACAACTTTAGTATAACTTTTTTGTTTCTTCTTCTTTTATGTGACAAAAATAATAAGAAGATAGATGAAGAGATAGAGTAAAGCAAGTTGGCATTGGATTGAGTAACACATAACTAACTTTGGATTAGTGTGGTGGGATGATGAATTGGTTACTACATTACTTAACTTGTATGCAGAGTGTGGAAGTGGAAGCACTCTCATGGCACACATGAGCTATTTTATGGCCTAATGGAGAGAAGGATCTATTATCATATTTTACAAAGATTTTTAGATGTGAATACATATATAAAAGGACACCTACTGCAATAAGGTTTTTTGAATAAATGTTTCTAGATGAAATTAGGACTAATTATTGCCTATAATCAATCATGTTGGATACTTTCAAGCAGTGGTTAACATAAACTTAAAGGCAAGGATCTTCTGTTGTAAAAGGTGCAAGCAACTGTTTTTTTTTAGTCTTTGAGTTAGAGTTATCAATTAATCTTAATTATCACATTTGCAGCAATTGACAATTAACCATAATGTCATGTAGTTAATTCATAATAATAAAAAAAAATACTGTCTAGAAATTCAAGTTAATCAACATTCAACTGTTAATGTTCAATTCCATTAACATAAATACAGTTATCAACTGTCTTCATCCGAAATCTTAACACTAAAAATACATAACTGAAAACTAAAAACAAATTCAAATGAACTACTAATCTACTATAGTAACCAACTGTGAAATTCCCTAAAAAGATTAACAGAATTAAAAGATCTCAGCTACCAATCTTGCTACTTTTTATCTTCAACTGCAACAATCTTGTATTTCCCTGATACCTGTTGCTGCATCAATAAAATCAAATTAAACACCCACATAAAATACAGATCTGCCAATTAATTTTTTAAAAAAATCAATAAAAACCCATTAATTTAATTCAAAAGTTCAATAAATGTATCAAAGAAAGATGTTACCTTTTCCCAGAGTTGAGAGTGAGATTTGCAAAAACCAGCAACAACAGTAGAACCTTTTTTCCCTTCTTTATACTCAATACAAAGATCCTCTTTGATTCCACAAGTAATATGAAAACCCAAACCACATTTAGGTTCAGAACAAACCAAAGCACACCCATCACAGCAATCACAAACATAGCATTTTTCCAACCACCTCTTCTTTGGAACTTTGGAACAATCAATCCCATCTCTTCCTTCTGGATCTACAAAAAACACTTCAGGAACAAGTAAAGCACACACCAAATGTGCCCACTTTCCATCTATTGTTTGTTTCATTGCTCCCTCTGTCTTTGGACAGAGGGAGCAACGAATTAGATCAGTGTCGTTTTTAATAAAACGACACCGTTCACAAAACCAATCCCCTTCTGGGATTTGTTTTGTTAATGGATTTCCATAGCAAGAAGCATGCACCATTAAATTGCAACCATCACAGAAAACAATTGGGTCCTCAGGGTTAGCATCTGTGCTCTGGCACACACAGCATAAAATCCCATCATCATCAGTATCATCAGCAGCACCATGTTGGTCAACATCGTTGGTGTCCTGTTTTAGAGTTTGTTTCTCGGTTGGAGTTGGTGAGTGAAGAGCAGGGTTGTATTCGACATTGAGATCGATACGTTGAACAACATCGCTTACGGTGTCCTGGTGGTGGTAAAGGTGAGGTTGAAGGGCGCAGACTCTTTTTTTGGTGGGTAGAGAATAAATAGATGGTGATGGTGTTGAAGGTGGATTGGTAAAAAGTGATGTGTTTCGAGATTCTTTACGTTTTTTTGTGGGTAACAAGAGAGAGTGTTGTTGTTGTTGTTGAATGAGTTTGATTTTTCTCTTGTTGGGTGGAAGGTCGTTGAGATTTGTGGTGAAATCCATTTTGAGAGTGAAGAGAGGAGAATGAGGTTTTTGGTGTTATTAAGGATTTGATGATTTGATTAAGAAGGAAAGTTTTTTTTGGTTTTGCGGGAATTTGAAATGAAATGAAATTGGGAGGGATTTGAATTTTTTTTTTTGACAAAGAGGGATTTGAAATTGGAAAAAGGAAAATGAAAAATGAAAATATAAGGCGGGAGAGTTAAAAAAAATTGGATCCCGCGGGCGGTTTGTTGAATGAATGAATGAATTTGGTAGCGGGTCAGATCTGGACCATCAGATCAATCGCATGTCTCATAAAGTGCCACGTGTTTTTATTTTTTGTTCAAAAAATTGAAACTACAAAAGAGGGACCTGGATTCAGTGCAGTCAGAGAGAGATGACTGCACTGCATTCAGTTAAATCTGGACCGTTTGATTGTGATCCGACGGTGAGGATTAATAACACAAAAATAAATAAAAAGATATAAAGCAGATCGGATGGCTGAGATGACCCTGCAGTCACTATTTGACTGCAGGGAATCCAAATCCACAGAAGAGACATGGCGAGAAGCATTTCCATTGTACGACAAGCGTCGGTGTCCAACATTTGTATGACACTCGTATGACATTTGTTGGAATAGTCAACCAAGTTTCACCAAAAAAACAATTTCTTTTCCTTGCTTTGACACTCTAAAAAAGTTAAATATGTATTGAAATAATGTTATCAATGAAGAATTAATGATATTAATTTTGATTAGAATATTTTTAATTTTTTTTAATAAAAAATCGATAAATAAAATCAAATTGTATCATATATATATAGCGGTGTCGGTGTCCTTTATTTTTTTACATTAACAGTGTCGGAGTGTCCGTGTCATGTCGCGGTGTCTGTATCAGAGTCCATGCTTCATAGTCATCTACTACTTCGTCTTCTTCAAGGAATTTTAAGAAGAGTTGTTCTAAGGGATTCAGAGGGTTTCACTTTTATTTGTCTCGGAACTTGTTCTGGATCTCAAGATAGTGATAATGAAGATAAGGTTGAAGTTGTTTCTTAATTTTTATAATGTTATGTAATTTTTTCACTTGTGCTCATTTTTCTAATTGTTTCTTCTTATATATTGTTCTTTCTCCATTAAGCATTTAATGTGATTGGAATTTTATACTGCTAAGGGTTTAGATGTTACTTTCTAGTTCTGTTCACTGTTTGATTAATTGATTAATTATATTTTGAAGAATCATCTTTTCAATTTTTTCATGCAGTTTCTGATTTTCTTTAACAAAATGTAATGTATGTGGTAATGGTATACTAGTACTAGTGTTGGTTTTACACTAAAACTCTGTTTGGTAAGGCCTTATTTTGAGCTTTATATCTCATATGACAAACAAAACTATATTTGTTAAACATTTCTCAAAATGAGTTTATAGTTTATTTTTCAAACGCTATTTCAAAGTTCAAAGAGCTTATGAGCTTATAGCTTACTCCCTTCATCCTTAATTATAAACAGAAGTCAACTTTTCAGATTCATTGAAAAAGTGGTGTATTTGGACTATAATGTAGGACAAATACATCACTTTTTCAATGAATTTAAAAATTGAACTTTTGCTTATAATTAAGGATAGAGGGAGTATCATTTTTTTTTCAATTTTACCCCTACCATCTTAGTTGAAAAAAATTAAATATTAATTAAACATATCTTTTTTATCTCATTTCATACTTATAAGCTAGTTTAACCGCTAATTTTACCAAACACTACAAATTCAATAAGCGCTTATTCGCTATAAGTTTATCTGCTAAAAGCTAGCTTATCAGCTATCTTCTATTTTTTACCAAACAAAGCCTAACTCAGTCGTTGAATTCTACTAGTCAATTCCTTTCTCGGTTTGGCATCAGTTCCAGTAATAAAACCTTTAGACTTAGCAGATTTATCGGTTCAAGGTCATCAAGGCCTTGTCCTGTTTCTTCTACAAGTCTCTCAGAATTTGACAATGATGCTGATTGCATAATCTATGACCAGGGCCTTGTAGCAGTTTGTTTAACAGAAATGAAACATCAGTGTCATGAAGATATTCCTAATAATTTAAGGTCAAATGTGTGCCTTGCAACATGCAGCGCAATCTCAGCGGTGGCATTGGTGCAAGAGATGAGTTGGATCTAAACTTACTCCCTCCGGTCCTATATATAAGAGAAGTTTTACTTTTTAGATTCATTGTGAAATGAATGTATCTAGACTATAATATTGTCTAGATACATTCATTTTACAATGAATCTAAAAAGTAAAACTTTTCTTATATATAGGACCGGAGGGAGTATTTTCTTTGAGGATTCGAGCAGAGACAGAACATATTGAGACTAGACATGTAGATGGACGATACGGAGCTCGAGAACCAGTTGATGAGAATGTTCGATTCTTGTCGGTCAAGTTATATGAGAAGTTGCATAAGCATCCAGACAATGCTATGCAGTAAGTATTTGAGTTTAATCGACAAACACAATTTTAATAACTAAGTTCACAATTTATTCCAAAATAATCTGTACTTAATTCTTGACAAATCAGAATCAACCGTCGTAGACATGATAATCCACTCTTTAACCAAATGATTAAATATAATTGAAAGACATCGATGGTTAAACAAAACACAAATGTCACAATAAAAGCATGAAAATTACTAAACTGTTGGAAATGCTCTTGTTTTGGCTTCTTAGCTTATAAAAAAAATGGAAAAACAGAAAAATACCGTTTTTGTGTCACTTTCTTAATAGAATATAAAATGGCATATAATTCCAAAGAAACTAACTCAAACGATAAATTTTCCCTTCATACGGTCCTATCCAATTTTATTCTCAAATTACTCAAATTGTTATGTTTTATATTTTCTTCTCAAACCATTGCTTATATCAATGAGTCACACTCAAATTGTATAAAAAAATAAAATATCAATATGTCACATTAATTAATACTTTTCACTATTATATAAGACACAACACCTTGAACAAACCTTCATTCATTCTCTCCAAATTACTTCATCTTCTATTTGAGGTCTAGTTTATTAATAATCTTCATTCTCTTCTACTTTGTACATTATAATGCATTTTACTTTTTGGTTATTTTTTTCCTCATAACTTATTTATGTTTTTTTTCGTTCTTAAGCTAAGTTATTGGTTGATATATCTTTGGTTTTTTGATGTTATCACCTATTTGATATTCATTCATATGGAAATTAATACATGCATGCTAGTTTTGGAATAAACATTGTTCTTCTTTTCCATATTAGTTAAAATTGGTTTCTAAAAGACAGACATAACACAAAACATAAATACAATTTTATGTATCAATCGTTAATTGGTTTAGTGGTGATTTGCTGTGAACTTGGTAGGGAGAATTACGGTTCGATCCTCTACAACTGCGATTGGGAGGGTTGGAACCACTTAATTTCATAACTGACCCTCGAACCAGATTAAACTGGTGGCGAAACCCAAAAAAAAAAAAAATTTATGTGATTTAATTGTATCATTATATGCCATATTGATAATAGTATTTACATAACTCAACTTATTTTAATTCCTTTGGTTTTATGCTAGGTTCCATTTTCTTTTAATTGAATGGAGAGTTCAATTACCATTCAATGGTTAAATACTCTTCTACTATTTGCACTGCTGTTACTTAAGACACAAGGACAGTTTGTTCCAATAACTCGGGTCGAAAGCGCGGTATCAAAAGGAGCTGGTAAGGATTTTTTGAATTACTGTTATTTATATATTTACTTAGTCATTGATTTATATTTGTAATATGTTTATTAACATAATGTAGTAGAGAAATTGTTGAAATGTACTTAACAACTTATGATGCAGTGTGTTTGGATGGAAGCCCTCCGGCTTATCATTTTCATGAAGGACATGAAGAAGGAGTTAACAACTGGATTGTTCACATTGAGGTCCCTTATTTTTTAATCACTCATTATGGCGTCGTTTGATCCATATAGCCGATCTGATACGATGGAATAACATTTAGTTATTTTTGTTGTATCATTCTCACTATAATTTAATTTAGGGAGGTGGATGGTGTCACAATGTCACATACTGTCTTTATCGTAAGGACAGTCGATTAGGTTCGTCGAATCAAATGGAAGAGCAAACTTACTTTTCTGGATATTTAAGTGATAAGCAACAATATAATCCAGGTATTTCTTAATGTCTACTATACTACTAATCAATAGTATTTTTTTTTTGTGTGTGTAGCTTTTCAATAAATTTTAATTAAATTTCAGATTTCTACAATTGGAATAGAGTCAAGATTAGGTACTGTGATGGATCATCATTTACTGGTGATATTGAAGAAGTTGATCCAGTAAGATTTGAAAATAAAAAAATAAAGGTTAAACTACATATTTGGTCCCTTATGTTTATTTTAGATTTCAATTTGGTCCCTTACGTTTAAAAAGTTTCAATTTGGTCCCTTACGTTATCAACGTTTGCATTAGTTGGTCCCTTCCGTCAGATTCCACTGTTCCACTATTTCAATTGGACACGTGTCAACGTGTCCAGGTGTGTGCAAACCGTTTGCCACATAAGCAAACAGTCTGCCACATAAGCAAAAACTGACGGAAGGGACCAAATTGAAACCTAAAATAAATGTAAGGGACCAAAATGAAACTTTTTAAACGTAAGGGACTAAATTGAAACCTAAAATAAACATAAGGGACCAAATGTATAGTTTAGCCAAAAATAAAAACTTATTATTTCTTTCTCGAATTTTCGTTGTGATGAGATTCTTATAATATATGTTATATAAATCAGGAGACAAATTTGCACTACAGAGGACAAAGGATTTTTAATGCTGTAATGGAAGAGTTACTAGCAAAAGGAATGGATCATGCTGAAAATGTACAAGATATAATGATAATGATAATATGCCTCTTTTTTATTGCTGAATATGTTAATAGTTTTTTTTTATCATTCACTAGTTAAAATTTTCTATATAGGCTATAATTTCTGGATGTTCTGCTGGAGGATTAGCTGCAATTTTACACTGTGATGGATTTAGAGAACTATAACCTAGTGGAACTAAAGTTAAATGTGTCTCGGATGCTGGTTATTTTGTTAATGTGTATGATCCTGTAATTTTATTTCTAGATACCCTTTTTCATTACTTATTTAAAATTTAATATGTTGTTATTGTATAACAGAAAGGATATCTCAGGAGATTATTATATTGAAGATTATTATAGTCAAGTTGTTGAAACACATGTACTAGTTCTTTCTCCGAATTTTCATTTCGATGACCCTTTCTGAGTGTATGTTTGGATTGACAACGAGTTTGGTAGAATCATGGTTTGCTACTGTGGTTTTGACAAACAATGTATATACTTTAGAACTTCAACAAATACACAGGGTTACCGTGATTTCATCAAATTCGTTAAGTCATTCCAAATATGAAAAAAGACTTATTTGTTTTTCTATATTATTTTAGGGATCGGAGAAGAATTTGCCACAATCCTGCACTTCAAAACTCAGTCCAGGACTTGTAAGTTTGATTTGATTGTAGCTTTGTGACTTCTATGGCGCATTTCTAATACTTATGAATTAACATGTAGTGCTTTTTTCCTCAATATATGGCATCAAGTATCAGAACACCACTCTTCATTGTAAATGCAGCATATGACTCATGGCAGGTAAAATTGTTCCTTGCACAAGAAGCATATATAATTTATTTTTCAAAATGTTGTTACTTCTGAATATCTGTCACACAGAAAATTCTTAAACCATGCTTATATTCTTTGATCAATTTGTGTGTTAATTTGAAAAAGATGAAGTAGTAACATTAGATAAGATTTATCGGATGGTAAAATAACGATCATTTGAAGCACCACTAGTGTCAGTGTCAATATTGTGTCTGGTGTTTGTGTCAGATTTAATGCGGCACTGTGATATTTCTTAATATTCAGATTAAGAACATTTTGGCACCTGGTGCCGCTGATCCGAATGGCCAATGGAGTAGCTGCAAGACTAATCTAAACAACTGCTCACCTGAACAACTAAATATAATGCAAGGTTAACATTTTTTTATCTAATATATATACCAAGGTATGTAATTTGTTTATTGCAAGATTTTCCATTAGTTTTCTAACTTTAGTTTCATGCATAAATTTATTTTCAGACTATAGGACACAATTCTTGGAGGCATTGAGTCCTATAAGCAAGTCTACATCTAATGGAATGTTCATAGACTCTTGCTATGTCCACTGCCAAACAGAACCACAAGATACATGGTTTACAAGGGACTCTCCAATGGTTGGCAATAAAGTATGCGACTACATTCTTTCATTTCCTTCCATTTCCGGATTTGGATTCTTTGCAATCATAGGGTTGTGGAACATTTCGATCATTAGATGAAGATTAAATGACTTGCATTTCAAGTTTTATTAAATGACTTGCATATCAAGTCGTCTAATCTTCATCTAACAGATGAGATGACTTGACTTCACGACAACATGTTTCCCCTAACCGCAAGAAATCCACATCCCTTTACGACGCGGCATTTGGTTTTTATTGTCTTAACATTTTTTATAAAATTGAAAAGCTAATAATCTGTTTGGTGAATAATCTGCAGACAGTTGCAAAAGCAGTAGGAGACTGGTTTTATGAAAGAGATCCTTCACGTGAGATAGATTGCACTTACCCTTGTAACCCTACTTGTCAGAACCTTGTTTTGGATGTTGCAGCCTACCCGGGAGTACACTAGATGAGAATATTCATCTAATTAAATATATTTATCATTTCTATGGTATTGAATGTAAAAATAATACTAATGTAAACAAAATAAGAGAGATTAATGTGCCATTGCATTGAGCTTGTGTACTAGGTGCACTCAATCATTGTTTAATAAAGTAACAATTAATTAACTATGTACTCTCTTTATGAAATTGTAAGTAATATGTTGTGCTATCACTAATTGATGTTCATAAAAAAGTTAAATCAGTAAGTCAATAAACAATATTTAAGGGTTCTGATAACTAATCGTTAGTTGGTTCAGTGGTGATTGGTGCTGAACTTGTTAGGGAGGACCGCGGTTCGATCCCCCGCAACTGTGATCGGGAGAGGGCTGGAACCACTTGATGTTAGAACTGACCCCCGAACCGGATTAAACTGGTGGTGAAAAAAAAAGTATGTTCTAATAATGCTACATACATCATGTGCTCTAAAGTATGCAAACATAAGTCAAAAAACACAGTTCTACTTGAGGGGAAAAAATAAACAAATCATAATAAATGTGTTACAGCAAAAAGCATCCCTTAAAAAAGGAAAGGCAAGAAAATGAGAAAAGAAAAAATAAAATTGGATATGTAATGAAAATATTAGACTTTCCAAATTCAATGGCAACTGATCCTTGACAAAAATGGAGTTACCACAAAGTTAAATCCATGATTTGCACTATCACATGACAGTGTCAATTTAACACCATATGGGGAGAAGACTCCAACCTTTCTCTATAGTACTCCACTCTATAATTTGACTGCTGCGGCAGTTAGATTAATCCAACGACTGGTATTTTACCGGAGAGACGATATCGTTGGCTACATACAATCTAAACTGTTAATAATCCGGAGTCATACTGACAATCTTTAGGAAACAAAATTTTGGATTCCATAAGTTTAGGACATCCACTTTTTGTTAGGAAAATAGGCTTCAAAGGTATTGAGATTGTATTCTTTCTCTGTTCTCTTCCCACCATGTTTTTGCATTTACCTCGCCAAATCTTTCCCGGCTGCAAATATGAGTTGAGAAAAGTGTTAAACCAAATTCTATGTAATTTCATCAATCCGAACATGGACATTTCGATCTAACTCGTATTTTGATATATATATATATATATATATATATATATACGACTTACCTTTATTTATGATATTCTTTCGAAAAATTTGGCATCATGCATACAAATGTAAAAGATTACAGCCTATAGAAACCAAACACATGTCCCTAGGAATTAGGGTCATCTTAAGGGACGGTTTGAATTGACTTATTTCAGTTTTTTCATTGGCATAAGCACTTGAGAGACTATTTGAGAGCTAACTTACAAAAATAACTTATGACATGCCCATAAGCTGTTTTCCATAAACTCCCATGATAGCTTATGAAAACAACTTGTAACTTATATGAAAACAGTTTGACTTTATTTTATATTTTGTTATAAAAGTAGCTTATGCATAACACGTACTAATATGATAAGTGCTTATGCTATGAGTGCATGATTAACATGTTTTTGGAGGATGCGTTATAGTACCTGAATCGGACACGTCTAAGTTCCCTAGTACCATCAGCTAACTGTCTGATTGTAATGTAAACTCCAGGCTCATCTTGTTCTACCCATTCTGACTCCATTTCACTTGCATTGCTAATAGAAGGTTCATCTCTAGATGATGTGGTTGCTCTTGATGGTTCTACAGATGACCCTCCTTGAAAGTGATGGCCTCCGCCTTGATCCAACTGTCCAGATGGTTTGTAGTGACTTCTTGGTGTCCAATCCTTAACCGATGCCATAGGACTTTCTCTTGCTGATGTCAATCTTGAGTAAGTAGAATCTCTTTGCTGCTCAAATTATGCCAAATATATAAGGTTATTTATATTCTTAGTATTTATATAAATATGACTTAAGATATATACATCATCAGTGTAAAAAGAACTTTAGATTATTACCTCATCGGCTTCAGACCTTGGAGGAGTGTTGAGAGCTTGTCTATTAAATCGTTGGACATTGTAAAGTTCCATGATTCTGTCGTAATTCTCGCCCCACCATTTTTGAGCTTGCCATTTATTGAACATCTCACGGCTTCAAATTCAAATGCTAAGTATTGTCAGTCTTTGCTCCTACATCGATAATTATTACATTTTCAACAACAAAAAATTCCCATATACTTCTTTGTGTGTAGTTTTAGGGCCTAAGGTATCCTTTTCTTTAAATACTTTATTCGACATTTCAGCTAAATCATTAGATTCAATAGCTGCAGCACCATGTTAAAGGCGAGCTTGAACTGAAAGAGCTTATTTGTGGATTATTTGAATTTATCTTATGACATAGGTAGTTGTGTAAGTACTCTATACAAAGCGTATAGAAAATAGCTTATGTTATATCCATGTGTTATTTTCAGTTATTTTTAATAACTTTCCTTGATAGCTAGCTTATTGTAAAAGCTGCAATTAGTATAAGCCAAAGAGGGGGATCTGGCGAAATGATAAGGAGATTATATAAAAGTATAGAAATAAAATTATCGGTTGTTAATTAACAATACCTGAAACGAATTCTCTTGAGATCATTTCCACCATTAGGAAGAGAAACAAAAGTAATATGAACCCCGGGCTCAACCTGTGCCATCCATTCCTTAGGTTCATCCTCGTCCTCTAACACTACATCACAGACGGATGCAGAGTCGCGTCCTCTAGGGGTACGGTCTCCGGCATATCTTGCACCCGGGTAGTTAGAGGTAGTGAAGTCCCAAGCAGGGGTTGAACTTGAACTTGCACCTCCAATATAAGGGTATGGAACACCTTCTGAAATTGTGTCAAAATCTGGATATGGTCTATGTCCTTTCTTGTTGTAGCTGCTTGATCCTCCTGTGCAGGGTTTGCATTGCTTGTAAGCACCCGAAAACTTTAGCGCCATATCCTTTATCTGCATATACAAAGAAATAAAACACTTAATAACTATAAAGCACAAACACAAATGTTGGACGCGGGACTAATAATAATTCGAGGATAAACCACATTCGTTGGTATTATGTCGGTGTTGAACACCAACATGTCTTCAATAGTATTGGTACAACTAGCTTATCAAAATCAATGCATTAGAAGCTTTGCTCATTTAATTTTAAAAAATACCATAAATCAACTTTATACTAACAACATATTAGTTAAAATAAATTATCATCTAACTTTATCTTATGATAAATGATTATTTTATAATATGTATTATGTAACAAACAAACTCTAAATTCGTTAAGCACATAACACAAGTTACTCACTCACCTTTAACAGTTCATATAACTTAGGCTGTTTTATACTTTTACAAATTGGGATTAAGGAATAGTTTTTTATTTATTAAAGATTAAGGAATAGTTAATTAGTATAGTATGTGTTCAAATGGATTTTGAGCACTATTATTAATTTATTAATATAATTTAGTACTATAAAGTGGGGAGTAGGGACAACTTAAAATGATGTTTTTATATTTTAAAATGTGACAAAGGTTTCAAAAATCAAAATACTAGAGACATCTTCCTTTTCTTCTAACGATGTAGATCCACCTGCACATACTTTATCTTGAATATGTTACCTAAACAATGATTTATTAGATGATTAAAAAAAAGGGTAGATGGAGAACTATGTGTCTACTTTCTAAAAGAAGCAAATACAAATTAATAGTACAATTAAGTTCTTCAGCATTAAGAAAACACTTTTTTTTATTGGAATTGAACCAACCAAGGAAACTCTTTGTTTTTTAGAAAACATTCTTGACTAATATATTTGAAATAATTTAGAGATTAAAATGTTAATAAAGAGAACAATCGAGCGAAAAATATCGATTATTTAGTATTGGTGGAATGAAACAAGTTGATTAAAATGAGCATAAGATATACTACTTTATTATTTATATAGTGATTCTAATTAAACTTATCAATCTTAATAAACTTGTAACTATTATTAACCAACTTACAACTAGATACTACAAGTTACAACGAAGAATGTTTTGAGACTTAATATTTATCAAAATTACATTATGTCACCGTAAATTTGCTAAACTCAAGGCTAATGTACTAGAAGAAATGAGAATTCACTTTCTAGCTTAAAGCAAAAACATTAAGAAATGTGAATAAATATACTTTGGGTCCTGCTAACTAGTGCCCCCGGGGCACTAGTTAAGAAACTAAAAAGGGAAAGAAAAGAAAAAGTATGCATTGAAAAAATAAAAAGTTAAACATTTAAGATGTTGACTCCACAAATTCCAAGATAATATTACTATATTTGGTTACCTTAACTAGTGCCCCCGGGGGCACTAGTTAGCATTTGCCATATACTTTAATGATGTAAAAACATTTGAAGAATGACCAATACTTAGTTTAAATTTTGTCCTTTTTTTTAACATTGGTAATAATAGAAAACTTTTGAAAAACATTGTATCGACAAAAATTCAAGGATGGGCCACACTAAGGATGAGAATATGGCAGACCCTTCTGTGTGTTAGGAATCTTTCCTTAACATCAAACTCTATTTACGAATATTGAACATGTATGTTCCCGGATTTGGATTAGGTGCAGTCGACTGTACGGTGCAGTTGTTTTATAGCCGTTCGATCGTGATCGGACGGTTTAAATAAATACAGTCAATAAATGCAGTTATTAAATCGCAGTCGTCCGATCATGATCGGACGGCTATAAATAAACCGACTGTACGACTGCATGAGAAAAACGAATTCACAGAATCCGGATCCGTATGTTCCCACTACTACTACTCAATATGCAACTCATTAAAATATTTGACCAAGACATTTTGCTTTTTCTTTTCACAAAGTTACAAAAAATAAATTCAGGGAAACCAAATCAAGATATTGTGTAATTAGTGAATAATCAATCAAAATTATTAGAAGTAAGATAAGATAGCTACTAGCTAGTACTAGTAATGTATTATTCTTTTAATTAGTAAAAAATCTGACAAGTAAGATACTAGAAACTAGAAAGTAAAGTAACCAAAAAACATGAGTGGAATTTGATTAATATAGTATTATAATATTTGTTTATATTTGCATACTGTATTTAATAGTGGCTAAAGTGTTTCCCTAATTGATGATAATTTGTAACACTAAAGTACAAAAAAAATAAGGGAGTAGAAAAGGATTGATTGGTTGGTAATGAAAGTTGAAGGACGTCAGCTAAGGTCAGAAAAATGTGGCAACACCGCATGCTCTCTCATAAACATATCACAATCAGCCAACAACAAAAGGGACCCCAAGTCCCCAAGCATTTCGAAAAATATATACATATTCATGTTTCTTCTTAGTATAAGTTAATTAAATCAACAAGTCTAAAAATATTGTACATAATTATAATGTACAAATAATTGTCAAAAACAAATTCATATCATATTTAAAATTGAAGGAGGACCGGAGGAGTAATAGTTAGGTGGGTTGATATGCAATAAATAAGAATATATTCATAGAAAAGAAAGTACTAGGAGTAGTTAGTAATTTTATTGGTAATTTAAATTAAAATGATAAATAATGAGACAATAACTACTCCTTAATCTAAATGTGATGTGACACCCATTTTTTTTGTCTTAGAAGCGACAAACATTATTAAAAAACTCTCATCCACAACTATGAGGTCCCAAGTTTAAATTCGAGTGAGAGTGTTCAACTTAAGTGTTTAAATAACTCGTAGACTGCACACTTTATTTGAGTAATAAATATAATGTTAGCATAAAAACATACTCCTATGTTTTTAAGAGGAATATTTGAGTGGTCACAAATATTTAGGACCCGTTTGGATTAGTTTATTTTTGAACTTATGCAAACAGTTTATGCAATATAAATTAGGTTTTATACTATTTTATAAATTCACACTAGTGAAAATGGTATTTTTATAAACTATTTTATTGTAAACTATCTTGACAACTTATAATAATAAATAAAAATTGTATAAGTTATTTGCATAAGCTTAAAAATAAGTTAATCCAAACGAACCCTTACTCTTTATATTTTGGTCACACATGTATTTTTAAAAAGCAAAAAAGAAAATAATTAAATAATATATACTTTTAAAATAATTAAATGATCATATACTTATAAGTTCAATCAAAAGTGGTGGCCATGAACCAAATGTGGCTAAAATTTGTTTGTTTTCACGAAAATGCAAAAAGAGGTTAAAAAAGCAAAAAATGTGGGGAAAGAAGAAAGAGAATAAGAACCTGAGTAGTGAGGCTTTTGACGGCTTCTTTAGTATTAGGCGTGCCACTCTCACGGCCATCTTCATCCCTCTCATCTGACGTTTGTTTCGTACAAGCTATGCATGTAAACATCTTTTCTTTAATCACTCTCCTTTTACTAATTCAATTCAATAATAATAATACCCTACAAATAACACAACAAATCAACCATATAGTACTATATTAGAGTTGGAATAATAAATAACCACATGTGCATTGGTTTTTTTGTGTGTTAATAGAGTGACCAAGTATAATAAATTAAAAGTTCCAAAAATAAAGAAGGGGCAAAATTGGTAATGGGTAGGTAGAGGCAATCACTTTCATTGAATTAATGGATGAAATGAATGAAACAGTGACAAAGTTTTAGAAATATAGCACACACACATAACATTAGTTAATTAGTTACTAGTACTAGTTAGGATGCAACTAAAAAACAACAAATTAAAGATATAGTGTAACAAGCAAATATGTACTAACTAACAATTGTGAGAATGCAAATAATATGCAAGATATGATAGACAATAAAGCAAAAAGGAAAATGGAATATGTGTTTCCAAAGGGGAAATGAGATGGTCCTATATGGAATAATAATAATAATAATATGGGGCAAAAGAGAAAGATAAAAAAAGCAAAATTGAGTTGCTCGGGATTAGAGCAAGATCGAAAGTGTGTGATCTCAAAAATCTCAAAAGAAGGAAACAATGGGTCTATAATTAAAAGCAGAGAAAGAAACAAACAATATGGGGCAAGGAATGACCAAAGTACTATACTATGTGCTTTGCTTTACAACAAACACAAATTCTAAAAAGAAAAAAAAAAAATCAAAGGAAATCAAAGCATGTTCAAATCCAAATCAAAGTTTTTAACACACCTTTTATCATTTCAATTGAAAAAAATAACTAAATTAATACTTCTTCTAATACTACTTAATATAAGAAAGAATTCATTTTTTAAATATATTAATCAATATATCTAAAAAATGGACTATTTCTTGTATTAAAAATCAGAGAGAGTATCATATTTAAATCCTAAAATGAAAATGAAAAAACTAAAATAAAACTTCATAAATATTACTCTAATATTTGCCAATGTTTTTTTTTTTAAACAAATCAATATTGCCAATGTTGTTTGTAAAATTTTGCTCATATTGTGCAAAAATATTCCTATCTGGGTCTTGACATCGACATCTCTCGATGTCTGAGACCCGATTCACTTAAAAAAATTCCATAAAAAACACACTAATTATTTTTAAATTTTTATGAAAAAGAAAAACTAATGTGTATTCTTTCTTCTGATTCTCACTTTATCTTTAATTAAAATCACATCATCAATCACATTACCCAATGCAATGCGACTCAAAATCAAATCAGTATGAGCTGGAGAGAGAGAATGTACGTATTTTGGGGATTTGAGAGAAACAATACTCACTGGTTTTGAATCAGTGTTTGTCGGAAGAAGAATGAAAGAGAATGAATGCAGCAGAAGTCTAGTGTATAGAATCAGAAATATCAGAGGAAGAAAAAAGTGAATTATGGCATTCATTGATAAAAAATGAATTAATACTACTTAATTGGTAGCTTTACTCTGAAAAGTGAAAATTAATTAGCGTCATTACTATTCGAAAACGACTTAACAAGCAAACCTCAACTGTTTCTCATTCTTTTGTCTCTCTCATTACTCAACACAGATACACTCCAGCTATTATCATTTTCATTATTTACATTATGCACACGTTCATTTGTCTCCAATCTTCTTTTCAAACACATGTGCCGTTTTTTCAAAAACAAAAATCATAACCGTTTCATCATCATTTAATAATAATATCATAATACAAAAACTAATAAATCACTTTAGTGTATGTTTGGTATCACAGTAGATATGTCAGAATCACAATAATTCACAGTGATTTTCCACTAGACATAAAGAACTATCATGTGGATGTGGTCAACAAAACAATCAGCTTCTTCGAATAGTATAAGAAGGAGAAGCTACAAATTCATCTATAAAATTACGGTGAGTCACCGTGATTCTGACATATCCAACTAATAGTAAACATAAGTGATTTGCTTTAAATGATGATTAAAAACAAAAGGAAACAATACAAAGCAAATAAGAACTTACCGTATGTGAAGTACTCCTCGATGAAATGAAGCAACCTAAACAACGAGATTTTCGCTATTTCTTTTGCTTTTTAGCTTTTCATATTTCCATATCCAAACATAGCAAATAATCGCTTCTTGAACGTGATTAATTTGAACTTAGAGGAACAAATTACAGTGGAAGATGAAGAAGGTATGAATGAGTGAGAGTGGTGAGGAAGAGAAAAAATTAAAATATCGGAGATACGATATTTTGACGAGAAGATCGGGTACGAGGATTGAGAATGAGTGTGTCCGAAATTTTTTGGAAAAGATTAGAGAGAGAAGAAGAGAGAATGAGAAAAATGGAAGTTGTTGTGTTTATATAGTAAGTGAGAGGAGAATAAACGGCGTGAGTGAGGAACGTTAATATAAACGGAAAATGTTTGGCGTGAGTTGAGGAATTTGTTGTTGTTATTATGTTATTGCAAACAAGGTTGCGGAAAAATTGGTCTAGTGCGAAGAAGACATAAGGGACCCACGTGTTTGTTTTTTTATGCAATGCAATGGGAGTATGTATATGAAGAATCTGTAACGTGTGACCGTGTGTGTTTATGGTGGAGTAGTGTACGTGTTGGGGATTACTGGTAAGAGGTTGGTTGTGTTGTGATTTATGGGAGGACTTACACGATTCGGGATTATGTACAATTTTCAATTGGATATGGATCCTCGGCAGCACAAACCTCTGCAGCTGCCTCTGCTGCTCCATTATTGGCCATTGGATTAAATCAATGGTGGGGATATAAATTGGAAAATTAAAGTAAAACGTATAAACAAAATAACCCTCTCACCGTCTCACTCCCAATCTCTTGTGGCTTCACTACCGAAAAAACTCGAGAAACAACAGAGACATAACCCACGACGGTGATATTGTCGTGATGTAGGAAGATCAATTGGTGGGTGTTTTTCGGTGACAGATTCATGACGGAATTGCCGCTTTGAGGCAGTGGCGGAGTAATACCTATTTCAACATCATATGTCTAGATAACAGTGACTCGTGCAATGGGGAGATGGCGGTGATGAATATTGATTTTGGGTTTACAGTGATACTTTCTTATTTACAATAAGATTTATTATTAAAGGAGGCATCAAAACTTTATGAAACTCAATTCATTTGGAATAATATTCTAAACAGGAGATTAGTTTAGTTATCATGTTTAAATATCTTTCAAGAATGAGAAGAAAATAAAATGGCAACACACAATTGAATTAAAAGATCATTTACAGTTGCTAAAATGATCTATTCCTGAGGCTGAAGGTCAAAAACAGAGGAGAAAGTAAAGTGATAAAGCGAAGTAAACATCAGCGCAGGCAAAAAATTTGGGGTCTTTTACCATGTTTTCTATAATTTAATTTTATGTTATATTTCTACCATTGATTTGATCCAATGGCCAGTAATGTAGCAGCAGAGGCAGCTGCTGAGGATCCATATCCTTTTCAATTTAGTGACGAATGTCATCATTTGTTTTATCTTAATTTATGGGTGAAATTGGAATATTCTCATTTATAATCATAATCCACTGTTTCCTCCCGTCACAAATATAAGTAAAAATAAATTTTTAGATTCATTAAATAATAGATGTATTTGGTTTGTATTATAGTCTAGATATATAAATTATTCGATGAATCTAAAAAGTGTAATTTTGGCCGGAGGGAGTATTTTTGTGAGTAAAATGACATGTACACTATCGATTGTTAGTTGGTTCAGTAGTAATTGATGCTGAACTTGGTAGGGAGAATCACAATTCGATATCCGCAACAGCGATCGGAGAGAGTAGATCGTATTATATATTAGGTAGAGGTTAATGTTCGGACTTCGACACCTCGCATATTTATTTTAATAGTTGAATTTATAATTATTATGACAACAACAAAAAATAAAATAAAAAATGCTAAATAATGTCCGAGCATTAGTCAAGGGGGGTAAAATAAATTAGAAAAAAAATCGTCAATATTGCAAGGGGGGATTCTCAAAAAATAAAATACAGGGTAAAATAAAACACGCCTACATTAAAGGGGGTAAAGACTTATTTACCATTTTTTAAATAACATTTAATTCTTTTTTCTAAGTGGATACTCTATTAATTATAGAAAAGTAGTAGTAATTACTAAGTATAAATTTGAAAAATCAATATAATTTGTCAACCAATTTAATATTAAAACCAATTTTCTTAAAAAACGTGTTTTGTTAAACTATCTCTTATAAAATAGGGACGGAAGGAGTATAATAATCTTAGAACTTGTGTAGTCAATATATTTAAAGGAAGGGTCTTGCTAAAAGAATTAAATGCACATTTTCAACAATAACTTTTTACTTTTGCTATTTTAACTAGTGCCCCAGGGGCAGTAGTTAGCCCCAAACACTAATTATGCATATTAATATAAAATTTTTATCTTGGAAAGCGTGCATACAATATCTTGAAAGTGTAAATAGTCATTTTATCACCATTACTTTTGTCTTTTATCTCCTTTTTTGACATGTTTAACAAGTGTCTCGAGACACTATTTAACCTGACCCATATTTAAAAATGAACAATATTGTTTTTAATGCAAAATAACTAACTAGTGTCAAAGGCACTTGTTGTTCCCATGGTTGACTGCATTATGCTAAAACAATTTAATGTGTCAAGTGCAACATGTTGGATAAGATGTCTCATCACAAGTAGGACATCTTGCCCATCACTGTCAATATGTTAAGGACAAATGTCCAGGAACAACATGTTGAGCAAGATGTCTCAGCTTGAGTAGGACATCATGTATAGGCAGAGCGTGATCTTATCTTATGAAACGTGAGCAAATCTTTCTAAGGTTTGTTACGTACTGAACGCAATTAAAAGATTGTCTGTTGTTTAAAAGTTTGTTACAAAACAATCGTAACAAACTCATGTGTTAGATATGATTGAAAATCATAACAAACTTAAAGGATTAATTTGAATCTTTTATCTTATATCATGGTGCAACTCAAACACAAAGCAAATCAGAAGAGCTGCAACATCAATAAAATAGAAGACTCATCCAACAGATTCAAGTACCCGCAACAATTAAATATCTCTAGAAGTAAAGCTAGAACTTGCGAGTCAAATATATTGTATCCACTATGCAAGACCAAACTTCCTCTTTCTAGAACTTAAGTGTAGGATTAGAGTTAGGGAAGTTTATGTTGAATTGGTTTAATTCAACAACTCTTCATTAGTTAAGAGTTACGACTGTCCAGGATGGGTAGTCGTAGAAAAGTGGGTAGGTTCTCATATTTAGGGGGAGTGAACCTCTATAAGCAGAAGGTGCATTAGGATTAAAAAAAGACATACACAACAAATAGGTTTTTTGTTGTGCGTTGTAAGGCTAAGTATTAATTCGACGTAATGATCTTCCTTTCCTGGATTGTATCTCCCAGAGTATGTGTGTTTACACAGAACTAGGTTAACAATTACTTGTGTCATTTACAGCTTTCCTTTATTGCTTTCATATTTATGTCCTGCATCACAATTGTTATACACGTTGTCTTAGATATCTTACAAAAAGGCACAATTGTCCCCAGCAACGTGTAAGACATTTGTCCCCCGACGAACAGAATTTAATAGCATTAGTTAGCATGACCCCAAAAAAAAAAAAAATTGGGCATCAAGGCTTAAGTAAATAATTATTTTTTAAAAAAATTTATTGAATAACTACTGTATCTTAGTTTATAGTCTTAATTGTGTAGTCAATATAAACTTAGAGGAGACCAGACCATTTATTAGATTTTGATATTGTGCAAAACATATTATCTTAGAGGTGTTTGTGTTTGACTATTTTCTCATCCAAAAATATATAGTTTGCTTAATAGAGAGCCAATATGTAAAAAAAGAACATTGCGTTACATGTTATGTTTGAACTTTGAAGATGGCATATTCAACAAGCAAGCCGTGCTAATCTAAGCTATAGATTAGTAGATTACTTTAAATAAAAATAACAAGGTGAATAACATGATCACATTATTCTAACTTGCTAAGTTGTGTACTTTTGCGATCCTTTCCTTTTCTTAAAAGTTTATCATTGTCTTCATTGGTGCCACAAATTTCTTTATTATCATAAAACCACATGCATTAAGCTTATTTGATTAAGTCCTCGAATAGTATTATATAGTGCTTTTCCAATTCATACTTCCAAATGTTGATGGCTATGATTTTACTGTTTTGTATTAGCTAGCTTGACTAACTTTTTCCACATAAACAGATAATTAGCCTACAATTTTAAAGTTCTATAGGAATAATCTAACAAAGATTAATTCTTCTTACTTTTGGGAGCAAGACATATCATGACAAGTCATTTTTCTTTGGTCTTGTTTTAAATTTGAATTGTAAGAGAAATATCATTATTATTACCTTCCATATGTGTAGATTTATGTGACTACTTTTATTATTAATTCCGATTTCTTTTTCTGTTTGGAATTTTTTTTAACCCATTGGTTATCAGGAGAATGAGGTTCCAGTAGTTTAGAGTTCAGTCATGAGACAAATAAAATTTGACTAAGAATTGTTCCCACAAAAAAAAAATCATTAACCACTTAAAATCAATATCTTAACTAAAATCAAAACATTGTCATAATAAATTAGCTAATGAAATAAACCACCTCATTTCATTAATAATCAAACATCAATATAAAAAGTGCTTTGGAGCTTTGCCCTTCTTTAGTAAAAAAAAGTGCTTCTCTAGCGAGAGTATGAACTACATTATTACCGATGCCATATTTAACATGAAATATTGGTTCAAATAGTACATGATGCATAATTCATAAATAACATTATAAAAAATATTGTTTCGAAAAACATTATAACAAATACGATTAAAAAAAGCTCTATTATTAAATACTTGATTTTAATAAGGCTTTTTAAGCGCTACTCCCTCCGCCTCCGGTCACATATTTTAGGCAAAAAAAATTGTTTGCGCTAAATTCATTTAAGTATTCACCTTGGAAATCACATGCTTTTGTAAAAGTGAAGTAAATGTATAAAAAAAGGTAAAATGAAAGTAAGGGTTTATGGAGTATTATGTACCTAAAAATTGTTAACTTTTGCTTATAATAGTCACCAAAATTTAAAGTGTTTTTTGCTTATAAATGTGACCGGAGGGAGTATTATGTATACCTAAACCTATAATAACGGGGGCGTTAATAGTGATATTTAAGATTTAAAAAACGCTATTAAAGCCCTTTTTCTTGTGTAGAGATCATTGTAAAATGTATCATGAATATTGTGAAATAAATAATTATATGGCTCAATACTCAAGTTAGTATGAGTATCCCATTGTCCCATGTAAACCAAAAAAAAGGCATATTGAAATAGAGAAAAAGTACATGCACTGTTTGGAAAGAGTCTCTGCTCCTCAAATAAGACATTGCATCAAATGTCTGTGCTTATTCGCTGAACCACAATTCACCCAACTTTGCTTTTCTTCAGTCAGTCATTTCTACATGCGTATGTATGTATGTATTCCACTTGCAATCCAAAAGAAAACAAAAGCTAAAGTTTTATTAAATCAAAAAATAAATTAAAGTACGTTACTTAGTACCCTTATGTATGGTCCAATCAAATTGCACGAGTGAAGTAGTACAAAGTAATTAAGGTATTGATCCAAACCATATTGAAATTCAATTATAGAAAAAAAAATCAATTTTAAAACAAATACTACTCCCTCTATCTCAAATTAAATTTCAAATATATTTTTATTAATATATAAAGACAAATATTAGTATACAATATATTTTTTAATTTGTCTCAATGAGTATTTTTTAGATATTAACTTTTTAACATTTTTAATAATACTATATAACTAAAATATTAATAAGAACAAGTGTGTAATGATCAACTTTGATATAGAGAGAGAATGCTACAAACAACTGTATATAGAGAGAAAGGTTCTCCCATGTAGCAAAAGTTCCTTTGGCTCAGTTGATGCATGATGTATGAATTCATGTAATGTAACGTAATAATGTTTGCCAACAAATAAAATAATGTACACAATATTTTTGTGTGCCATATACAGTTATACACTATTCTGTTACTATACTATGTATTACTCGAATCAAATAATCAGGATTTCATGCAGTCCAATTATCACGTTGTTTTACACTGTAATAAATTTGAGCTATTCATTTGTGATCATAAGTTCAAATCATTTATACAGTAAAACAATTTCAACTGTCCATTTAAATTAAATAGTTCAAAAATGTAACTACGTAAAAATGTGTCACGCAGTTACGGTAGGAATTTGTTTTGTTTTTGTCCCTGACTAAAACAGTGAATGTGTGAGCAAAACCCAACAGAAGGAATTGTATAGTCTCATCAACAAGTGTTTTAATTTAGAGTAATTTGTACGGTAACTACTGACTACCGGCTATGACCAGTGACTAAACATTCGTATGGGTTGTAACTTTTTGGGCAGGGTAGTATGTTACTGCCTATTGTCGGTTTTGTCAGAGAATAGGGTGTAAATTTTTGTGCTTTGGTGTTGGTGTGGCCAAGTCATGGATTTGTCATTTATGTGCTTTAACTTTAACCCACTCACTCACTATCTTTTTTTTGGGTTCTTTCTTGGCTTTATTCCAAGGACTAACCTCTCTTTAAGCAAAGAATGCTTGTAATAGAGGAACAATAACAAAGTGTGTGTTTGTCATAAAAAATAGATTCAAATCAAATGGTTTTGTAAAATTAATTTTCTGTTTTAATTAAAAGGGGAAGTAGAAAATGGGAACACAAACTGAAGTGAGTGAGATGAAAGAAATTATTTAGCAGCAAAACTCCTTCGATAAATAAGAGATATGTTATAATCAAGTTTAATTTTTCTTTCTTTGACCTATTCTATAAATTAATTGGGTGGTAACATAAAAGGGGAAATTATAACATGTATATAGCATTTAGAATCAAAGATTCAATTTATGAGTAATAAACCGTTGCTTCCATTGTAAACCCATTCATGAGTGAATTTTAAGGATTTCAATAGACAATTGTTTTCTTTAATACGAAGATTACCAGATTTGCACAAACATCTAATGTTATAGTTATTGAACTATTGTAGATCGCGATGACGGTGGGTTAGAGAAGATGAGAAGGCCTAGGAGCATTAGTTTATGAGAATTGATTGAGTAGGGAGAGACACATCTTTTACAATTAATAAAACTTTTAATCTCATCCATCTATTTAAATCCAATGGTTGAAATTTATTCTTACCATTCTCATATAAGATGATCATTCTCGTATGATATGTCATATATATATATATATATAAGTATTGATCAATCATGGTTCACTTCAATCTTGATTCATCGCTTTGCCACCACGTAAAAGTCAATTAAACAATAATTCAGAAAGTAACGATTAAACAATAAATGCTTATTTGGTTTCATGTGATTTTTACACTTATTTTTACGTCTATGTATAAATTTTTTATTTTTATTTTGCTCACTTTTAAATAAAATGAATTTGGTTCAA
The DNA here is from genome assembly GCA_030408175.1 of Trifolium repens. Taxonomy (NCBI): domain Eukaryota; kingdom Viridiplantae; phylum Streptophyta; class Magnoliopsida; order Fabales; family Fabaceae; genus Trifolium; species Trifolium repens. The sequence continues at coordinate 14,240,594 of CP125850.1, forward strand.
AATGTATATAAAAAAAATCAATTTGTTTTGTGAGTTTTGTTCAATTGACATGATTCGAACCCGTACACTCGAATTATTCACATTTAAGGTGAAATTTCTAATAATTAAACTACTTGACCTAATAAAAATCAATTTTGCAAAAGCAATTCATTTAAATTTAAGTTAGTAATTAATTTTTAGATTAATATTTTTTTTCTTTTGTCAGGATTTAAATCTTAAACCATCCGCTCTTTTAACTCTTAGCTCGAACCAATTGAGTTACCCAACTTAGTGTATATAAAAATCAATTATGCTCCTCTAAATAATTTGAGTTGATTCTAAAGTTGATCGATCCAAATATACAGAAAGCTATAAAACTTAAAACAACATAAATAATATTTTATTTTATTAAATTTATAAAAGCTAAAACTAAAACAATCTTTTGTGGCTTGATCTATATTCTCTTTTTGTATGTGAAAAAAAAAATAGAATTCTCTGTGTCAGCATCTGGGAGCATGCTTTAGCTAAAGATATGTTCTTACTAGATCTTGTTAAGTAAGAAAAGCATAGTCAAGGTGTCTAAAGTCCTTCTTTCACCCTTGGTTTCATTTAACTTAGAGAGCATTCAAAAATTTCCAACATATTAATTAGATCCTTTTATTATTTTTATTTTTTCAGGTATCTTTATCTTCAATCAATGTATAAAAAGTGAAAACACAGAAGTTATTATCAAAGACAAACTAATGGTTACCAAGTAAAAGTGAAATTAATTATTGCTAAATGCTAATACATATGCAATCATATTCGAGTCTAACTCTTTTGGTTAAACCCCAGCCCAACATTGGTTTGGCTTAATTTGTTAAAGATTACTCCCTCTAATTTTAAATAGAAACAAAAATAATTTTTAGATTCAATGAATATGATCTTTTTTAAGATAAAAACTACAAATTTTTTTGATAACATTAAATTTGAGAGAGATATATGGTCAAAAAAACAAAATTGAATCAGGAAGAATTAGTTGTAAATATATATATATATATATAAGGGTTATGCTAAACAGTGTCTCCGAGGCACTTGTTAAGCATGCCAAAAATTGATATAAAAGATAAAGTTAACGGTAATAAAATAACTTTTTACATTTTCAAGACATTGAATGCACACATTGTAAGACAGAATTTCTATATTAATAAGCTTAATCAATGTCGGGGCACTGTTTAGCATTTTTCTATATATAATTGTTATTTATACGGTAAACTTGGATTCTCATAAGAAATTAGTTTTCTCTCTCTCTCAATTAAGTTAGAAAATTTATTTATGAAAAATTCAAAACCATCATGAACTAGATCATCAGGTGTCATAAAATATTGACTAAAAAGAGAAATTATATTCAATTTGATTCAAAAACTATTATAGGACGATCATGACACTTTGTTTATTGTATTTTGGAGATGCAAAAATGAATATCAAGATAAATATTTTACAGTGATATTAAGAAACACAATAAAGTGTAATAGGAGAAAACTATATGAATGGACACAAAGTAAATAATTTGCATGTAGATGTAAAATGTATTTATGAGTTAGAGAAGTCGTCACATCAATGATACCACAAATTTAAAGTCTCGTCAAATAATTATCTCACTTGATTTTAAGATATAATAATTAATTATACTAAGAATACATTTGCCAAGCACTTTTCACCAAGATAAGAGTTAGCTTGTTTATTCAAAAGAGATTGAGTTTTTTGTTTTTGTTCATGTTGTAAGTTGTTTGGTATAAATCATAAAACAAACCACTTAACAAAAGAAGGTTCAATAATTGGGCTCTTCTTAATTAGGATTAGGCTTAAAAACACGGATCAAGTGGTGTGCTTTTACGAGTGAATTGATTGACTTACAAATCATATTTCAAAAAGAATAAAAATAACAATTGATAAACATCTTCAAGAGCTTATAAGAAAAGAAAAAAATATTTGAAGAATATTTTAGTTAGAGTAATTTCTATTATAAGATATCTTGTTGAACAAAATTTGGTTTTTTGTGAAATAGATAATAGGATCAATTATATTTATAAGTATATGGCCTATAAATATGTAAAAAAAATTATGATTTATAAAAAAAATAGGACATCAAATTCATAATTTCGACAGGGCACCCAAAATCTTTAGAACGGCCCTGCTCAAATTATTATTATTTATTTATTTATAATTAATATCTCAACTCAATATGTTATGAGTCTCACATCGAGTATTTTAAAGTGCTCAATGTGGTACATAAGTCATGAGGCTCTCCCACCTATTGGACTAGTCTTTTGGGTTGGGCTCTCCTCATGTGCTTAAGTAATAAAATTGGTGCTTTCATTGAGAGTTGGGTCACAGAAAGGACTACCTATAGGCTGGATTAAGGTGCTCCACCGAATACTGATAGGTGAGTGAAGCCACCAAAAAAGAAAGGGCTACCATCGGGTCAGTGTCGATAGAGTGAAACACTACAAGGGTGTGCCAATATTAGGAGTCCCACATCAAATATTTCAAAGTGCTCAATGTGGTACTTAAGCCATGAGACTCTCTCATCTATTAAATTAGTCTTTTGAGTTGGGCTCTCAGTAGTTAAGTCATAACACAATAAGTTCCCTATTCAATAATCCTCTCTCCCAAGGTAGATCTCCAAATCTGATCAATCCCCAAGTGTTTATTTCCTTTTCCCTGTTTCCAATGTTTGAGGTTTGATTACTTTGGTTATTATTATGTGCGTCTCTTTTGATTTCTTGCTCCTAAATAATTAAAAACGTTGCTAACCTCATAATTTGCTTTTGAACCAATCAGTACTTATAAGCACAGTAAAAAATGTTGCTAACCTCACATTTATAATATGTTTAAGAGTAATTTTAGACCTTTGTCAAAAAAAAAACTCGTGCAGGTTTTAAATTTGCCGAGTATCAATATCTATGTGTGTGGAATAAGTGTAATAACTTAACACATATTTGAAAAAATATTTTTCAAACAAACTTGCATATTTTTTATTTTAATCTTCTAATGCGAGATATCAAATTTGAATATTATTTGAAGTAACGTTGTAATGATAATAAATATATTGTCCTTGATTTAATTTATTGTTTAACTACATTTGAGAAAAAAGAGATATATGCTTATTTATTACTATATATAAAAAGGATACAAATTTTTTAGATGACTTTTTCATTATTCCTATTTTACCTTTAAAAAATAACTTCCACATAAAAATAGATTTTCAGTTTTTTTTAGTAAATAATATATTTTTTTCTTAAACACAACTTCCACATAAAAGTAGGTTTTCAGCTTTTTTATAGTAAAAAAAAAATATATATTTTTCTTATTAATAACTAGCCACAACAAAATAAGATGTTACGTAGTTACTCCCTCCGTTCTTTTTTGTTTGTTGTTTGAGAAAAAATAGGTCAAATTAAGAAAGTGTATTTTTGTACTTTATTTTCCTATTATACCTTTTTTTTGGGATATATTATACTCTAATTTTAATCCACAAAAAAATTCTTATTTTTTTGCACACACTTTCTCTTTCCAAAAAATTAAAACCACCAAAAAAATTATATGAAGAAGTTTAGTAAAAAAAAATACAATAAAAAGATTATATGAAGAAGTTTGGTAAAAAAAAATACAATAAAAAAATTATATAAAATTTAGTCAAAAAAAAAAGGAAGGAGGGTATAATAGACAACATATAACCTCAAATTATCAAAACAACAAACAATTTGAAACAAATTTATTTTTCTAAAACAACAAACAAAAAGGAACGGAAGGAGTATCAATTAACTAAGTCCAATAAAAAAGAAGATTAAGTAGTTATTTATATTTGCACAATAGAGAATATCGATCACAAAAAAAAATATCGATCATACAAACGGGCACGGAACGTGCCGTTTGGCGGCTAGTAATAATAATAATAATAATAAAAGAGATATTAAAAGGTTTAATTTATCTCATGTGGGGGAAGGGTTGAAGAAGGAAGGAAATTAAATTAAAATAGGTTGAAACTGAATATTCAGCTTGATTTGGTTAGTCTAGATTATAAAGAAGGGCATGTGAAATTAGAAAAGAAACTATAAGAAAAAGAGAAAAATATATGTCTAGATCGTGTTATTGGTAAGTCACTTTATTTTGTTTGATCGTTCTCTTTTAAGGAACATGATGAACATTGATTATTTTTTTTAAATTATTTAGTGGCTAGAAATTTTACTCTTAAGGTAAATAAATGGGATGATTGGAGTTCAGACTCTGACCACGGCATATATAAAGCTATCAACTAGCAAACTAGGAACAACATGAAAAATATTTAATGCAACGTCTAAGTTAAGGCCGTATTTGGTGAGCGCAATAGCTACTTGATTCGTTTCATGAACAACATGTATCCACTTGATTTTATCAATCACACAACCAATGTTAATGATCTGACGGATAATTTGATAATATAGGTATATTCGACAGATGAACATTGTCCTAAATCATGTTGATGGCCCTTAAAGCATCACTCTCAATAAGCACCTGCCTCAGCCCATGATTCTTTGAGAGAGCCAATCCATGATAAATACCCTGGAGCTCTACAAAGTTGTCTTTCTTTTCTGACGTCATAAAAGCGAAGGCAATAGAGAACGTCATATCGATAGAAGTGACACCTTCAAACTCAAACAAAGGAAGTCTCTATTTGTTTGTCTTTTGCGTGGAGTGCATCACAACCACATTGCACAACTTAATTGAATTCAGATGGGTCCAAAAAACATCACTTACAGGCTGAGTGCTGAAAATCGACCTAGTGATATAAATGTACTTCTCATTAGCCAAACACTTGATTGTTGTCGAGCTCGTGGAACTTTTGCTCCTAATCATTGATAAAATATTTCTTGGGAGTGCGTTATTATTCGACATCTCAAGCACCAATACCACCTCCTTCGATTTTAGCCTCTCAACATATTTGTGATCTTCAAACCTTTTCGTCATTTTGTGATTGTGTGTCTCGTCGATGATACTAACACTCCACTCACTGCAGCTCAATAAATAACTTCTAAGCCTAAACGAACAATTACATTTTAATGTTGCCATAGCTTCCCATTTCTTCTTGACGTAGGCCTTATGACTCCCACATCTTTGATAGTCTATCACAACAAAAGCTTTTCTATTGTTACGCCCATTGTTAGACTTTGCAACCATTGCAATAAATCCTAACTTTTTCGCTTCGCCAAAAATCCATTGTTGCTTCTCTTGCCGTGTGGTAAACTTTCTATCAGTGGTGAATTGTAAGCGAAAATCAACAGTGGGTTCCACAACCATCCGTTTGGTGGTCGATTGCCCATCGCCCATATTCTAACCTAAGAAGGCTTCACATTAACCTTAGAAGTGTTTGGTTGACTATAACTAATACAATTAAAACAAAGTGATCCATTACTTAATTAGGTAGAGGAATATAATCTGTTACTTACAATGACATTGACGTGATTCAATCTTAGTTGTTGGATAATTTGAAAAAAAATTCCATCCACTACGTAAGAAGCAAATTATATCCACTACCTAAAATTAGAGGAGTATTTTAATAAAATTATAGGACACACGAATAAATAAATAAGACATCAAAAATAAATCTCTCATCAAATTGGTCTTGAATCTGCATGGACTACGGGTTGATCCGTAGACCTTAGCCCATATACCCAACTCGCATGAAAAATACACTTTTTTTTTAAGAAAAAAAATACACTACTAGTAGTACTACTTTATCATCATTATTATCAATTTATTTATCATCTTCTATCTTCGTCTTTCGCTTCACTTTTGCTTATTCCAAACTCAATTATAGTTTTCGCTTATTCTTTCACCTCGTAAGTCTTCACAATTTCTCTTTCCATTTTATGTTTTGTACTTATCCTTACCCCATTATAAATGTGTATTTCAAATTCTAGATTATCAAAATTGATTTTCTAAACATGATTTTAGATTTTATTTACTTACTTTCAATATAAATTGAAATGTCTATTATAGTTTGACTAAAAGTTTCTCATTGGCATTTCAACAAACATGTTGTGATTGTGAAATAATTTGTTGATTATTACTACTTACAACTGAAATATTGTTAGGTTGTGATGATTATAAAGGGTTTGTTTAGAAGATATAAAAAATGGAACCCTGTTCATCCAACTTATGGAGCATTTTATGGGATGGGTTTCGGCGTTGGTTGTGGCGTTGGATGGGGTCCTGGATTTGGTCCTGAAGTTGTTGGTTATGTTGGAGCTGGTTGTGGTGTTGGATTCAATGTTGGTATCACTCTTGTTGGATTTGGAATTGGTCTTCCTGCTAATGTCATTTTTGCAGCTCCTTATAATGGTATACCTCTTTTGTTAATTGTTTAAGATAAACCATTCATTGAATTCTATCTCAATGGATCCTATCTCAATGGATCACTTTGATGTATTGAATTATTTTGCATGCATTTAGGGGTTATCAGAATTTAGGAGCTGTTAGGATATAAAATACTATATGATAATTATTAGGGTAGTTAAGATTTAGTTATTAGAAGTTAGTTAGTATAAGGAGGTGTATTTCTCAAAGTCATGATTATCGAAGCGATATTCATATCGTGAGTTGGAAAAACTATTTTCTGAATCATGAACCGTAAGATATATTATCAATAAATATGGCATTTTAAAGTAAAGACAAGTGATATAAGTCATAACTATGTTATAAGATGATATATCATATATGAACTGAAAATATTTTAAGATTTGAGTCATAAGAAAAGTGGCCCACTATACTAAGTTTAGGTAGTGATTCATTGGAATGAATTAGAATTCAACATAGTCAATCGGGAGTCAACCTAATGAATCGGAATTTAATTTGAGATTTATGTCCAAAATAGATAAACAATAAGGATTAGTGTCGATTGTATATAATTTTGTATTGAATCGAGATACGACTCACGTGTATTGTAAGATACTAACAACCATGCTCAAATTGATGCAAATATTATTTGTGATTAAAATCTAAGCTTCCTAGTCTTAGTTCAGCTCTTTTGGCAACAAAAAGCACTGCATTGAAGTTAGCACGTTCCGGCAGTCATATTACTGGTACACTAACAGCAGGGGATGTTTGGATTAGAAATGTACCTTCTGTGTCTGATTTTCAAAGAGAAGCTGGTGAAAAGCTCTCTTGCTTTCGGCAAAAATATTTATCAATCAATGGAACTGATTTCTTTGACATGAAGAACAGTTTGCCTTTAATTACTACGTCTGCTTGTAAAAGTATACAAGCATTTCAGGACCAGTTGTTTTTCCCTCGTAAAGGTATTATTTTGTTTTAGAATATCAAATTCATCTCTACCTAGTACTATTTGTCTTTGTATAAATTGTCTGATTTCCTTTTTGCACCATTTATCTATCTTGTTGAGTTTGTTGCATGTATGGTTTTCTGCTCATTTTTATTTCATAGTGCATTTTTTCTCCGCTTTAGCATTTAGCTCATTCATCTACCAAGTTATCCAACACATTATCCTCTATTAATTTTGGAATTTGATTTACCTCGATGTTTCCTCCTAAACCTAGAAAAGCAAGTTGGTGTTACAAAGCTCCCATTGCGATAGGATCTAAGGAATGATTGGACTCATTGTGGGTCTATTATATTGTAGGAAGCCTTACCTTACGTTTCATTTCTGCAAGTCCACAACTTCCACAAAGCCTTCTATACCTAGTAGAACCTTGTATTGTAACTATAAAATTTGCAATGAGAATCTCTCAAATGGTCAAACCTCACCCATTACTCTTTAGTTGATGGCGCTATTTCATTTTATATCATATAACAATGTTAGAAACTACCGTCATCTGGAAAAATTCCTTTTATCTTATAATTTTCTTATTTAATGAGCTTAAAGCCCAAGCTGGAAACAAAACCAAAATCAGAATCTAGAGAAATGCCCCAACTTTCGTACTAATATTTTTTTCCTATGATGGTTATATACCAAACTTGAAATATAGGATGGAACTTTCCATTGACAGTAGCTAATAGCTATAGGTTTTCCAGTTTGCAATTCTTTGCAGTTGATTTTAAAGTTTAAACGCATTTTCGGCAGTCACGGGTCGTCTTGTCAAAGCCAAACACCTCATATATCTGTGTATTTTAAGTCAAATCACAAAGTTAAAATGTGAGCCATCTAATTTTGATCAGATGGCCTGCAATCTGCTAATGCAACAAATGTATGAAAATGTGACTGTTAGATCCAAATCTGTATTCTGTCTCCAAAGTTATGACATAAGAAACTGAGGATTGTTAATTTTCTTGAACTCGCGCTGCATTCAGTTCCAATCGATGCATTTTATTATTTTCCTTTTTCTGTTCGCATAAATTCCCCCACAACCCCGCCCTTAAATAAAAAGGATTTTTATCCTACTGGACTTGAGCAGTTGAGGTAATGCTGTTGGGACCGCCATGTGAAAGTTTTGATTTCTTTATGATGAATTCTTCCTGTTGAAGTAGTACACACATTTGAGATTCTAATATTGGGAGAAAGCATGCATGTAATTGATGATGTTCATTTGAAAGCATCAAGCTTAGAGAGAAAGTGTTCTTCAGACGATACTTGCACTATTCTTCCTCTATATTAATTTCTTTAGCTGCTGATGTTGAGGAAAGTAGCTTTACATTTGTATCTCTTATTTTGCAGGAAAAGATTGATTCCTTTCACCTATATCTGTTGGCTTTGTGGTTAATTTTTATGGACTTCTTAGCTTCTCATTGTGTAAAGCTTGGAACAGGAGGTCAAATTTATACAGTTAATGCGAAATCATATTGCTGTGCTCTCTCTTTTTCTGCTTTGATGGAGCTTTTATTAGCAACACTGGAAAAAAATTTCGTTACAGTTTTTCTCAGCATTCGGTATCAAGATAGGGAGAACACAACAATGACATGAAAGGCTAAAACGGCACTCTGCAATATAGGGAAGAATACAAAGTCAGATATTGACGCATCACTTGTTTTATCGTAAGCATATTGCGGATATCACAATATGTTAGAAAATTTCGGATAAGCCCAATATTGGGAATACTAAATCGGTATTCTCTCGACCCCTGTCATGAGTTGTTGAGTGAACAATTCTTATTATTAAAAGGAAAATGTTGATTGTAACAAAACAATGAATAACTAAAGTTATGAACACGTTTTAATTGGCTCATGTACCATTTGTTTACGCCTGATTTCAGACAAAGATAGAAGTAACTGTCTTTTGTTTAGTTAAAATAGGACATGTATGCTCTCTTGCTAGTTTGTATAAAAGCCTCTTTGTAATATTTAGCATCGCTCTTGTTACGATATGAAATTGTTAAGCATATAATTACATTTTGAAAGAATACATTTTGATAGAATATTACCCAGATATGAAGGGAATTATGGAAAATGATAGAGAAAAATTGTGGTTGTTAGCATGTATTGTTGATTTGTTGAAAGAATAATTGAAGTTGTGGTAAACTTGAAGAGATATAGCTTCTATAGAATACTTGATAGATAGAATGAGAAGGAAATTAACCAACCCAAAATAAATGGAATAAAAAAAAAACACCAGGGGAGTGCAAGTGTTCTTTGGGGTATAGAGTCAGAGTGATATATTGTCTTTAATCAGATTGTATATGATCGTAGTTAGAACATTGACATGGCCACATCCTCTAGTTTTCACAACACCTCAATTTAACCATAGGTTCATAGCAATTTGCAACACTAGGTTTTAGCAAAAAGCAACTGCACCATGGAATGTTGATCATGGATGCAAGTATAATCCAAGATACTCCATATTATTTTAATTTACATTGTAACTTTAAGCCAAATAAATGAATAATTTACAAATCAACTTTACATTTGAACTTCTAAAACCCATTTCACCACACAAATGCTGCAATTGTTTACTCCAACATTACATTCACAGAGAAAAATGGAAACATAAATAATCTAGATCAGTCTTCATCTAATCAAACCCTTAATTAGGAGCAAGTTCTTCAAAATTCCCATATCTTGAAGCTGCAAAGCCAAAGGATGCTATAGTTCCTATATGAACAGCAAGGACTGCGAAAAAGAGCTGAACATTAGCAAACAATTCACCACGAACCTCACTCTCCTTCGAATGACATGTCACAATATTGTCCTTCATGCTACAACCGGACGGTAGCATAGGGCCATAGAGAACAAATGCTGTCTGATAGAACCATATTCCTTGCAGTGTTATGGCAATGCCCTTGCATAAATCGACCGGGAAACTGGTTGGAAGAAGGGCTCCGGAAATTGAAGATAAAACACAAAGACCAATCAAGAAGGCGAGGAGGACATGATAATAGCCTTCTAGTCCTTTGTGTGTCGTTGAGTGAAAGTTAAATAGAAGATACTCTGCAGTGAATGCGGTGCCAGCAATCAAACAAAGTGCACCTTCTGGCAAGGGAACATATCTACATAATAAGATCAAATTAGACCCTGTTTTGGCATTTAGCATAAGTGTTTATTATATAAGTTTATAAGTTATTTCTATAACGATATAAAATAAAGTCAAATTGTTCTCATATAAGTTGTTTTTATAAGCTATCATGGTTAACGTATGAAAATAATCTTAAAACAATGTGTAGACATGTCATAAGCTGTTTTCATAAGCTCTCTCAAACACTCTCACAATGCACAAGTGCTTATGACAGTAAATAAGCTCAATTAAGTCAATTCAAACACGCTCTTAGAGGAGGAAACTAAATAAAATAAATAACCATAAGCATGAACATTTCCTCATGTGTGCGTGTGTTTTAAATCAAATACAGTATCTGTTTCAGCCCATGGTATTGAAACTAATAGTAGCTATAACCATAAGCATGAACATTTCCTAGAGCACAATAAATAATATAAATTAAGGAACACAACGTAGTTATTAAATATCTTCACAATTTTCATAGCATCTAATAATAATTTGTTTTTCTTTCTTCCCAATAGCATGTACTATAACAACAATAGTAATAGGTTGAATTTAAGGACAATGATAGCAGCACTTATAAGAAGGAGAAGAAAATATTAGCAGTGAGCACTGAGTTATAGGAGAGATAAGCCGATATGTAGTGAAGTTCAGTGATATCATAGTCATAGCCAAAAGTAACACAAAGGGATGATTAGGGAACTCATTGTTCGTTGAAGTCTTCATCAAAGATAAAATTAAAGGACATAAGCCTAAATCGAATACATGAAACTTTTTCAAATGAATAACACTGCAAAAATAAATTAACAGTAAGAGAGCTACATGTAATGTAAGGTATATTCCACCACAAGGATAAACCAAAGCATCATCATTAGGACAGAAATATAATCTCTTTTTTGGTATAAAAGAGGGCCCAAAGCCAAAAAGAAAAGAAGCTACAAAGTTAAACGAACATTCCTAGGCATGCGAACCCCATATATGTGGTCAAAAAGAAGACTCTGAAGCTCCCTGGGGGGAGACTCAAGAAAATAAACATTAAAACAACTTAAAGAGTAACTAAAATTCACAAGCCAATCGGCGCTTCTATTTCCTTCGCACCAAGTGTGAGACAATTAAACTTGCCAATTCCAATCCAAGAGCTGTCTAATATAATCTCTAATGCAGCTAAATGGGAAAGAACTTATTCGTTTTTATAACACAATAATATACTTGAGTGTTGGTGAATGATTTCAATCAAGAAAAATTTAGGAATAAAACAATGCCTAACCTTGTCTTTTCTGAGAGCAGGGTAACAACACCGAAGATAAAAAACATGAGAAGCATTCCTGAGTGCTCAAAGTTATTCAAGTAAGTAGAATTCAAGATTCCACCAACAAAAAACTTGAGTTGTGTTGCAATTAAAAGCTCAACGCATAAGTCAATGAAAGCACCGATTGAAATAACATAGAGTTCCAAGTGTTTGAGCTTCCCATCAAATCCCGGTACTGGATTCCAGACACAAACTCGGAATGTCTTAGGATTCGATACATACCTCACCACAGAACACCATATATGCCATACTCCAACTAGAAGAAATAAGGTTCCTGGCAAAATATGACCTATGAAAGATCCCATTTTTCTGATTTACTTTTACCACTCTCTAAATAAATCTTTCAGGTTCACTTAATCAACTAGACTAGATCCTTGAATGATTCTTCGGCTGATCATAGCAACTGAAAAATCTCCACCTTGTAAACATACCAACGATTAATCCTGTTTTGAATAAAAGCATAGTCAGTTTACAAACTTCAAAATTTTCGGGTCTCATGTATGTAGCTCGGTAGGTGAGCAAAGGGACACAGCAAATGAGGTTTTTGAGAAGGAGATCCAGAGTTCAAACCCTATAAACTGACATAACCACTAATTTACTAACATTTTTTCCTATCCAAAAAAACTTCATATTTTCAGATAAAAGTTCACTATATCTTCTAATAACATGTTGGAATAAGCATTCAAACAACTGATGTATGCAGTATGCTTTACAAATTCCATATCAAAATGGAAATTCATGTTTTTATTAGTTTATATTATACTTCCTTTAGTCCTTATTATAAGAAAAAAAAATGTTTTTTTGGTTCGCAGAATGTTTGATGTATCTGTTCCATATCATAAATCAGATACATCAAACATTATATAAATCTAAAACACACTTTTTCTTATAATAAGGACGAGTAAAAACTAAAAAGCTTTCTTTCTTAACAATGAGAGTAAATGAGGCATCCTTCAAAGATTTCCTCCATACCCTTAATTTTTCTAATCAAGCAATCCTAATTCAATTCTACTTTTGTTCTCGAGGTGTCAAATCAGTTGTAAGAGTTTAACCATGTAACCTCAACCGATAGAATGAAAAGAAGAAAAAACAAACCTTGCTTCTAGAAATTCCCTTGAAAAAGATTGATCTTTAGGATCAATTCTAAAAATTTCATCTTCAGGGAAATCACAAACACAGTTTCTTAGTGAAAAATTAACAAAGTAGACAATTCCAAATTTGTAATAATGAATTGTCAGAAAAACAGATAAATGAAACCTAAGCAACATCAGAATTCAGAATTCATAACAACAATGTAAAACTAAGAAGAAAAATAAATCTGAAGTACATTTCAATTCTCTTATCTTGCATATAGAGACAAATGAGCAAAAGAAGTTTTTTTTTCCTTTTTTCTTTTCACTTTTCAAGTTAATGATATGAATATTAGGTACTTTATAGTGGTAATAATAATGAGTATCTAAAGAAAGAAAAAATAATGATGTAAATTAGATTAGATATAGGTTTTAGTTTACTTACAATATGATATGTATGAAATTTGGATGCAGAAAGTATATGATAGAAAGAACCCTTTCTGAACTCTTTTTAATTAATAATTGACAATCTGCTTAATCATTCACCAATTGATAACAACGTTTGATAAGCACAGAATGAAAGGGGGAGCTGCTGTGCATAGTGTAAACTACTCACAATTTTTGTTTTTGTTTCAGAGAGAGAAACAAACACCTGCAATGAGATGAGTTTGAATCCCACCGTCAATTTTTATTGTACGGGTGGATACGCCGGATGATTGGAGTTCCAATCTTGATATTCGATCTAAGGATTGACTAATTAGATGACCAATTTCACCGTCTATTTGTGGGGATCCATTTAAAATCAGAGTTTTTTTTACTTTGTATGGACTAGCCCATTGATATTGATATCAGAGAGAATCGAACCTGAGATTTTGAGATGAGCAATATCCTATCAACATGATTTTTTAGTTTTAATTAATTTTATTTTTTGACTTTGATGAATATATGAGACTCAACTCATCTAAACTTTACGCTAATAAAAAAAAATAATTAGGATCTTGTTAATTTTATATTAATTATTTTTCTCTTAAATGTAGGAGACTATTGTTTCATTCTTACAATATTTTAAAATAGTAATTTCAGTCTCATAAGAATAGCTCAAATAGTAATTATTAAATTATTATTGATTAATCGGGGTTTGGACTCTGAATTCCATATTTTACCATATTTAAATGTGTAAGTCTAGTCACTAGGCTATTTTTTTAAAAATAAAATAAAATAGTGATTTCAACTATGACAAAAAAATAGTGATTCCACTCTTTATTTTTGTTGGAAAATGAAGAAAAATAAAAAGAAAAAAACTTGGTTGTTTTTTGTGTTCAAAATTGGCTACCTCACTGAATGCACATAATCAAGTCAACTAAGGTAGAATCAAAAGCACAAGTACTTAGACACCAAAATCATTTTGTCATCTCCACCTACCCTAAACCCATCTACCCCCACCTCTTAAAACTCAAATATTCCATAATAAAAAAACAGCTTAATAATATTCTACTATTAGTGCACACCAACTCAAAAATATGACAATTACTAGTAGTATTACATTATTTAATTCAACTAATTATAAGAGTGGCAACTAATTAATCAAGTTCACAATATATAAAAGCTCAATCCAATCCAAAGAACCAAAACAAAACATTGAAACACAAACAAAAAAGATGGGAAAGAGCAAGGTTCTAGTAGTGGGAGGAACAGGTTACATAGGAAGAAGAATAGTGAAAGCAAGCTTAGAACAAGGACATGAAACCTATGTGATTCAAAGACCAGAGTTAGGCCTTCAAATTGAGAAGCTTCAAAGGCTTCTTTCATTCAAGAAACAAGGTGCTCATCTTGTTGAAGCATCTTTTTCAGATCATAAGAGCCTTGTTGATGCTATCAAGAAAGTTGATGTTGTCATTAGTGCCATCTCAGGTGTTCATATTAGGAGTCATAGTATTGGTTTGCAACTTAAACTTGTTGATGCCATCAAAGAAGCTGGTAATATTAAGGTAATTTAAGGGACATTTTCTATCTTAAATTTCAATCTGTTTGTCTAATTAAAAATTTATTTGTCTTTAGTACTTGCAAATATATGTTAGTATATTTTATGTCCTTGTTTGTTGTAGTCATGTACAAATATTTAATGTTGAAATTAATCCTGAATTATATGGATCAAATTAATTATAGTGTGTATAAAATTCATTTGAAAAAGGTAAAAATGTTAATCACTTAGCAAGATCCTTTAATAAAATAATCAATAATGTATTGTCATTAATCTTCTAAAAGAAAAATGTAAATCATAGTTATGTAATGTAATTGCTAGATTCAGATATGACTCGAAAAAATGTTTATAACTCGAAGGAACCTATTACTTAAAAAGTCAGTTTTGTAGAGTTGAGTTAGGTTAAACTCGGATCTATATTGCTTGAAGTTGCGTTAACATGCTGTTTTACATCTTAGATTGCCATTAATTAGAGATTGGACTGTTCAGATTAATTACTAGCAAAATCAACTGAAAAGGATCTCAACCGTTGATCTTAAACCGGACGGCTAAAACCGATAATTGTTGCGTGACGTAGTTACTGCGTCAAATCCAAATTTGTTAAACTCAAAATTTAAGATGATATTAGAGACTATTTAGCTCCATCAGGCCACATGCTACCAGAGCACTTCGGCTACGCTATGAATGTCCGGTCGTAAATGCAAGGGGTGTCGTGAGAGTCAATATTAGATGAAATATAAGCTGAATTTAAGAGTAATAATGTCAGCAATGCTTCTCAAATGCATTAATTTGCTTTTGTCTGTGAACTGCTTAATTAGTTGCAGTTGTTTATGCTTCATTACAGAATATTTTGTCCTATATTTAAGTTCTTAAGCAATTTAACTAAAAATTTGGTAATTACTATGGGAGCACTCTGGCAGAATATTTTATGACTTCAGTATCAGTACATGATTAGCTGCTTTCTTCGGTTTCCAAATATTGTTTTGATAGATTCATCAGTTTCCAATTTGACATAGCAATATGATAAAATTCTTTCATTTTTTCTCTACTAGCGTTTCTTGCCTTCGGAATTTGGTCTAGACCCGGCAAGAATGGGACATGCATTGGAGCCAGGAAGGGTAACATTTGATGACAAAATGGCCGTAAGAAAAGCAATCGAAGAAGCTAACATCCCTTTCACTTACATCTCTGCTAACCTTTTTGCTGGATACTTTGCTGGCAGCCTCTCTCAGATGGGGTCATTTGTTCCTCCAAGGGACAAGGTTCATCTCTTTGGAGATGGCACACTCAAAGGTACCTTTATAAGTTCAATCACTAAATTTAGTGACGAGGGAACTAACGACATTTTCTGTTTACACTTCTAATTTTCGTTGCTATTTTACGTTCATAACGATATATGTGTTAACATGTATATATGATTGCAGCTGTTTTTCTGGATGAATATGATGTTGCAACATATACAATCAAGACAATCGATGATCCTCGAACCTTAAACAAAACCTTATACCTTAGACCACAAGATAACATTCTCTCCCAAGGAGAACTGATTGGAATTTGGGAGAAACTTATTGGAAAGGAACTGGAGAAGACATATATACCTCCTGAGGGCTTTCTTACAACATTGAAAGGTAAACATTCATTTAACTGTGTCCTAATTTTCTTTGTGTAGACAAAGTTATGTAGCATTATTGTCATAAGCAATTAGTGTCAGTGATTTATAGTTTATATTAATTTGATTTGCAGGGTTGGATTATAAGCTTCAAGTAGGAATTGGACACTTCTATCATATTTTCTATGAAGGTTGTTTGACAAACTTTGAAATTGGAGAAGATGGAGAAGAAGCATCAAAGCTTTACCCTGAGGTGAATTACACACGCATGGATGAGTACCTAAAAATTTATGTGTAAAAAGAAATATTTCCACGTGAGGTAGTGGTTCAAGCAAGGACATGTTTGTTGGTTAAAATTACCTTACCTTTAGGAGATTTTGTGCTTATAGTCCAATGCAGAATAAACTGGTTATCTTGGATATTTAATGTCAATGTAATGTTTCTTTTCTTTCAATTTTGCTCAAAATTATAGATAATGCATAATTTGGAGACGAACTTCAAATTACTAAACTTCTTTTCCTTTGGAAACTAGTGGGTTAAGACAAAAAAAAATTAAAAATAACTTGCACTATATAAAAAAAACGGACACTTGAGATGCTAGCTCAGTGGTAAGAGTTTAACCTTGTAACAGATTTAAAATGCTTTTACCATGTAAGACCAAAGAATGTCACCATAATATTCAAACTACATAACAAGCATGTCCTTCCAATCTAGTAACAACCACATTTTCCCATTTGCCACAAAATGCTTGCCTGAAATTCTGCACATTTTGATACTAGACTAAACAGCCTTTGAAGCCTTTTCTGAGGGCAGTTTCATCCAAATTCCTTCCAATGAACACAAGTTTGTTTATCCTCTTTTCTTGGGGTTCCCATGTTTTTCCTGGGCTGTCATCCAACATGGTATGCACCCCCTGAAAGTAAGAGCACAAGGACAAATTTGAGCTTGAAAGGTTAAAAAATGGAAATAGAGTCAATAACAATAGAATCATAATGTTGTAGAAGAGAACCTGAAAGACGTATCGTTGTTCAGAACCATCCACTGACAAGACACCTTTCATTCTGTACAGGTCTTCTCCCTTTTCTTCAACCAACCTCTCAAGCCAATCTTCAACCTTAACCATCGTTTAATATGAAAGTACAAAGAAACATGATTAATGCTACTAAAAAAATCATTGATTAACATATAAGCTTAATGACTATGCACGAACAATGTAAAATGTTTTATGTATACATCCAATCAAATCTCACAAAATAGGTATTTGTGACATCATGGTGAAATGAGATTGGAAGCCTGCCAATTTCAAAACCTTTATTCCATAAGCAAATTCACATCCCTGTAATGTTATACTGAGCAATTGTTGCTATCGACAAAAGCATTTAGAAATCCATTATTGATATGAAATTCATGTTAACTTGGTCATCATGACTGATTGAGGACGAAGGGGTAGTTACTCAATAAATATATCATAACAGGGATGCTTAGGTAACGAAAAACAGAGAAACAAATTATTACAATTACCTCATCACGATCAAGAGTTCCCTCCGCAACAATGCTGACACTAGAGACAGCAGAATCATGCACGTGATCGTGATGATGATGATGCCCTTTGTGTCCTGTAGATACATTCAGAATGATGAACTAACACAATCACAAGAAAATATTATGATAAAAAATATACTCAGGAAACTTAGTGTATCAATCAAGTCAAGTCACACAGACTTTGTTATTATTTCAAAATTTTAGACTAAGAAAAAGACTACAGAGTTTCAATTGCAGGAAAAAGATCAGACAAAACTCAATATAATTAAACAAAAGACTTGACTACAAATAGAACCTGAGTGAGAAAGCAATAATTTGTAATTAATTACCACAAAGGACAACTAACTTTGCATTATAACCTCCGCTCTTATCTTGTCTCAATCTCAATTTCAATAACATACAAATGCTTGTATAATGCTATCATTGTTTGAAACTTTGAATTAGATTGAAAGATTACTTCTACCTACACCAATGACTAACTTCGATATATTTTTCCTATGATGTAGTAGACAACATTATGATCAGCATGAAAAACTGTGGCCTGTGGGCATGATTATTAAATGGCAGTGCACTATACAAGACTAGACTTCTATATAGAAGACATCCAGTTCATTCTTTACTGTTTCTACTTTAGCCTTTTAAGAAGAGAAGGATCTACCATAATGCAATGGTAAAATTTATTGCCATGATAAGTCAAATTTAATCAAATCCACATGATCCATCAAAAACATCTTTCCATTTGAACAACATTGACCTCATACTGCAGTGAACTCTAACAAAACAGGTGAGTAAGAAAGTAAATAAGAAAGAAAGTGATAACACGGTTTTAAAGGAGTACCATGTCCACAATCATCTGGATGGCTCACTGTAGAGGGACATTCTCCATCTACCTCAGATTCAATTCTGCAATATCAAGACAGTTTGATTAAAATGAAGATAAATTTGCAGCAAATACAGATGGAAGGGTAACAATGCATTATGATCTTCATACTTATAGCCATATTATTTAGGCAGGAAAAAGGGGGCATGATAGGAATAGGTGTATAGTACCTTAATAGGAGCTAAAAAAGGTAAATATTTAGTCTCTTACCTCTGAAGATCATATCCTCCCACACCCAGAACAAAGTCTATGTCAACAGATCCAAATTTAGCTTGCTTAATTTGTGACATTCCATTGATGTGCTGGCAACAATTCCATAAATGAAAAAATAATTCCATAAGCATGTTTTCTAGGGGAAGTAGGTAAATTCACATACGACTTTATAAAAGCTGATATAATAAACAGGAATTAAAGACAATAATCTGATTCATTTCATAGAAAATAATTCAAATTTAACTCACCTGCTCCCCAATACACGCATGCATATACATTTATCAAAGCATAATAAAACATGAAAAAGCTATATCATCTATAATAGATTAACATTTATTAGTTGCTTAAAAAAAAAGACCTTTTCCCCCATATAGCAAGAATTATAATTAAAACCAAAACTACTGGACTATTATACCCGTATTAGAAAATCAACAGGAAAGAACTATTACTAATCATCATGAAAACAAGGTTAAAGAATCCATAATCCGACCCACTCTAACTATTATTCCCCGATCGTTGACCAATTGAAATTTGAAAGGCAATCATTCCATATATCTATGTTGTCAATAGCTCTAGATTGTTGCAAGATTGTGGTGTGGATCAGAATAGAGGTACAGCCATTGCGGCCATCGTTGCGTCTCGTTATTGCATTTTGACTCGCGCTTGAGGCACTGTTATAGGAACTCCACAGTATTTGGGTTTGTGCAGTGAAAAAACCCAATTTTCCCCTCTTATTTTCACTGCAAACCAGAACCCTATCTTTCTCTCTTCTATTCACATTCTCTGCTTTCTCTTCAAATTACCCTCTTTCTCTGCTACCAATCACACCCTACACCGTCGCCATCCAGCATCATCCCAGACTCTGCCTTTGCCACAGAAAAAGCTTCAAATTGATTGTTGAAGCTGTTGGGAGGCAAACAACATTGAATAAGACAAAGGCAGAGGTAGTAGAAAGCGTTGATGAATATATTGATGTGGAGGAAGAGGAAGAGAATTACAAATTTAGTAGTGGTGTGGAAGTGATTAAAAAGAAATAGAATGTTCATAATAGATTGTTATTGATGAGAACATCTATTAAATAATTTAAGTTTTAATGCTTAGTTACTTCAAGTCTTAGGGGCTTAACTTGTTTGTTTCCTTGAACTATGTTGTACTTACATATATATGTTATGTTTTGCTTAAGAATTGATACTTAAGCCTTTGGGATACGATTTGCGTGAAAATTATTTATATTTCAAAAATTGAGACAAGTTATAGATCCAATTTATGGCTTGCCTTATTTTGACAGGACAAAAAAATTATACTCAGTATGTGCGACTTTCTGAGTAATTTTTGAAAAAAATTAATAACGTGTAATACTTGGGAGGTGCAACTTCCCTTTCGCAAGTCATGATGGCATCTATGACTTGCTCCATGCAGGTGAATTTTTGCAAACAAAAAAAAAAAAACCAACATCGAGTCATTTAAGTCATGGTGGACTCAATGTGAAATTTGACCGGAAACTCATGAACCCGGTTTGATATTTGTACATTTCATCTTTTTTCAGCATAAAATTATATTACCTTCCTGCTTAGATCAAGTAAAAAATCTCTGTGTATCTGTAAGTAATATACCTGTATTTTCTTGGTCAATATATTTAACTCGGATTCAGTAACCAAATCTATCTGCAAAAGCAAGTAATAATAATAAAAATCTAGAACACATACTAAAAGCCGCTTGCCTTGTCCCAAAAATCTAGAACCAAATATATTATTAGCATTCATTATTGGAACATAAACAATGTGATCATAGAAATATCACAGAACTTAAAGCCAGAAGCTTGCCTTGTTCAAAATAATTCGGTCAGCATATGCAACTTGTTCAACTGCCTCATTGACCACAAATCTTGGTTTCACCTCATTCAAATGTTGCATAGCATGCTTGCAATCAACTAAAGTCACAACTCCATCAAGCTTCACATACTTAGAAAGTAGTTCATCGGTGAAAAAAGTTTCAATAACAGGGGCTGGCTTAGCAAGACCTGTAAAATGGTTAAAAATTTAGAAATTACAATAATGTTTCATTCAACTATTTCATGTACCTAACATTGGAACAGACAAATATCAACCATACAATCAATCATTTAGCCCATATATGAGATTCCAAAAAAGTTGCAGAACCATGAAGGGACACCCTAAAAGTTTTTTAAGCACCACATGATCTGAAATAAAATTGATGTATATTGAATTAGATAAGGGCAATAGACTAAGTGTTTTTCCAACTCTTATTTATTTACATAATCCTTTACGTCAAATAGGATTTTTAAAAATCCTTTTCATTGAAGTCGTATATTAGTAACTTCACAATTCAGTCCATTGGTTTCAACTTGCAAGTAAATATACACTCTCTAACACCTTAATACCCAGTACACAATTCACAAAATATTAGAACAAGAACAATTTACAAACCTGTGGTTTCAATAACAATGTGATCAAATTTGTCTCTTTTTTTCCTAACCAACTCCAACAGCATTTTAACTAGATCTCCTCGCACAGTGCAGCATAGGCAGCCATTGTTGACCATGACAATGTTTTCACCACTCACAGAAGAATGACTAGCAACCAATGATCCATCAATATCAACCTCACCAAACTGCATTATTCACAACAACAAGACATTTATTGAATAACTGTAAACCCGTATTATAAGAACAGGTCTTTAAAAACACTGCACACACTCATTCTTCCCTTATATTACAATTGCTCCAAAATAAATAACCTCCAGCTTGATTTATCCACAAGTCATACACAAGTAATAAAATCTAGCTTAAAATTTGAGTCAATATCACAGGTAAAAGCTACTGATATTGTGATTTCAGAAGCTAAATCTTGTCAAAAATATTTTCCTAACAAAGTGTTACTGTTATCAGCATATTATTCCCAACCCCAATTCAAAATTTGGTAGTTACTGAAATAGAATGATGTCGATTAAACTTAACAAGGTCATCATCTAATCACGAGGAATTACTTGATGTCATATAGAAAATAAAACAAATCCAGCGTTATTGTGTAATGTATATGGTAGAACAGAGATGATACCTCATTTTCAATCACAGCTATCCGCTTGCCATGTTGGGCTGTGAGAATATGATTCAGAAGAGTAGTCTGCAGTACAAAAAGCTCGGTTATAAACTAAACTATGAGTCGTGCTAAAGTGTACTCTGATACCACTTGTTAAAGAATTAACTAAAAATATCCAACATTTGATATATTTGGAGCTTATAGAATTTTCTCTGTTTCTAGTCTTGAATATAAGCAAAAATAACTAAATTTACAATATTAGGAATGTCAGTTAATTTCATTTGATATTCTTATTTACATCTAAATAATGAGAAGTTAGTTTACATTTCTTATATATTTATAAAGGTTATCAATCATGGATGTTTTAGTGCTTATATTCGAGACTACAGTAGTAAAGTATGCACCTTAAGTTAAGACAATATTTGTCCTAATGATTAATGAGTCATAAACTACTATTAAGGTTCTATCTCGAATAAACAAATTAATTAAGCACTTATCATCATATAATTAAAGTCAAACTATTTTCATATAAATGATCCTGATGAACTTGTAAAAATTAGATGAAAACAACTTATGGACATATTAAAAACCTATGAAGCACGGATACCGACACGGACACCGGACACGACACGGACACTGACACGGTGACACCGATAATAATTTGGAAAAATAACATAATTCAGTGTAATCATAAGTGTCGTGTCGGTGTCCGAACACCGACACGGACACGTGTCGGACACGGACACGCCTAATTTGAGAAGTGTTCGTGCTTCATAGTTAAAAACTATCTATTTCCATAAGTTCTACCAAACAGTTTCGCAAATTCTTATGCAAGTAAATAAGCTCAAATAAGTCAATACAAACAGACAATAAATAAGTAGTTGCTAAGTCTGCATGCTACACACTATGATGGTATGATAAAAACGAATTCATAATGATGAAAAATTGCAGCACCTTTCCAGAGCCAAGAAAACCGGTGATAATAGTAGTTGGAACGCGTTTATCAACAGAAGCTTCTTCATCAACGCGCGTTGGGGAAGAGGACGCGTGTCTGAAGCTTCCATAGTAGAAGTTCTGAAAATTAGGAGTAGTTATTGGTTCGCGGGAAACGAATGAATGTAGGGTTGTGATAGAGCGAAGTTGAAGAGGTGAATGATGAAATCCGAAAAGGGTTTTGACGGAATTTGTTAGAGTGGTGTATCTGTTCATCACCATTTTTCGCTGGAACGGAAAGGAAGAAGAGAATCGCAGCAAAAATGTTAGAGGCAAATTATTTTACTTTTTATTTTTGAAATTGGAAATGGACCCTTTTTATATTTAAACTTTCATTTTTAGTCCTCTAAAAAAATTTCTTCAAATTGCGTCAAAAAAAAAATCTTCGAATTTTAATTGCCAAAAAAATTTCCGTTTTCGAACAATGGTCCCAACTGTTAAGTTGGGTTAACAAAAGCTTATGTGACATGTCTCCATGAGCTTAGCTCATTTGGTTGAGACATCGCACTATATGTGCAGGAGCCAGGGTTCAAACCCCAGACACTTCACTTATCTACCTTTAAGGTGGAATTTCAAGCCACTAGGCTACCTACAAAAAAAAAAAACTGATGTGACATTATAACGTGACAATATGACGTGGCAATAGAGACAACTTTTGTAAATAGAAAAAAATTTAGAACTAAAAATGAAACTTTGAATAGTTACATGCTTACGGGGACCAGAAACATATTTATCTTCAATATTTATGATTAATTTACTTTTAATTTCAAGAATGTTGCAAAAACTTCATAAAAATTTAAACAAAATATTTATGATTAACTTATCTAAATTCTATAAAATCCTGTGTAAAAAATATTTATTCATTTTTAGTTCTATTATTTTGAGGATTAAAAATGCCCATTTTTTTTAAAAAAATTGATACATATACTATTCTTACAAACTTCAATATTATAAAAGACTAAAATTACTATTAAATTGTTTTTTTAAAAGCCAAACAATATATTAAAAACTTAATAAGCACAAGGTGTGCCTAAAAAGAAAATAGAGTTGTTACAAAGCAGAGAGAAAAAAAAGCACAAGTGGTCACAAAAACGCATATCCTAAACAATATGACAGATTTTCCATCCAAAGATTCTTCAGATTTAATGAATTGAATTAAAAATTGTCACAGGATGGAAGATACTTATTCAATTGAATTAAAATTTGTATTGTTTCAATTCTAATTTTGTTTTGTGATTATGGAGATTCTGTTTTGCTGCTGCATATTTATGCTCATGAATGTCAAAGAAAGCTTTCTTCTTCCTTTTGTATTGTTGATTCTGAAGATTTTGTTTTGGTGGTAGTATCAGAGTGTGTTAGAGTTGAAGTGAGACTCAAACCCACGCTCTTTCTTCTTCGTTTTCAATTCCACTCCGATAGCAAAGATATAATCACTCCGATAACGAGTTTGGAAGATTAAAAGTTCAAAAAGTGAAGGCACAATAGTAGAAGTGTTTTCACCAGAATTTTGCATTTCACCTGTATTGAAAAAATTTCAAAACTTATGATTCGAAGAAAAGTGTTTTCAGAATTTATGATCCGAAACTGTGTTTGTTTCGGAAGGTACAATCCAAAGCTAATTGGGACCAAAATTAGAGGTATTTTTGAGTTTTTGGGGGGCCTGGGAGCATATAGGGGGCAGGGCCTAAAGAGCAATTTTCTTTTGATTACTTACTTTACCCTATAAGATAAAATGAATCACTCATTCTAAAAGAGCTAAATCCCAAATCAAAGCACCGAATGTCATTTCATCTCCTAAAGTAAATAGATTTCTATCCACCTTAATCATATGGAAAACTTTTTTTCTTGATATTACATAGGAGTAAATGTTTACAAGCTTGAAATAATTTCACTTACAACAGAAATTTAAGTACTTATTAGATAAATTGTACAAAAATGTACTTATTAGATATAATATTACATCTTAATCTGAAATAAGTTACATATCAGCACATGAGTTGTACAAATAAATGAGATTGTACATTTAAATTAAAAGGTGACTAGCTGAGGCATGCCTACGAGATTAAAAAAATTGCTGCTCAGCAAGAAAGTCAAATGTCAACTCCGCTTATCATGAAATCGATGGAAAAGAATAGGATGGATGCTATGCTAGTTGGTATCGCCGCCATTTTCTGACTCAAAAACAGCGGTATCATCAACATTTTTTGGCTCAAAAATGGAGGTGTCATCAACATTTTTTGGCTCAAATATGGTGTCAGACATTTTTTGGCTCAAAGACATTTTCTGACTCAAAAACGGCGGTGTCATCAACATTTTTTGGCTCAAAAACGGTGGTGTCATCAACATTTTTTGGCTCAAATATGGTGTCACAGACATTTTTTGGCTCAAAGACATTTTCTGACTCAAAAACGGCGGTGTCATCAACATTTTTTGGCTCAAAAACGGTGGTGTCATCAACATTTTTTGGCTCAAATATGGTGTCACGGACATTTTTTGGCTCAAAGACATTTTCTGACTCAAAAACGGCGGTGTCATCAACATTTTTTGGCTCAAACACAGTGGTGTCATCAACATTTTTTGGCTCAAATATGGTGGTGTCACAGACATTTTTTGGCTCAAAGACGGTGGTGTTGTTGCCAAAATGATTACTTGATAATTGAACATAATTGGAAAGAGAGAACTTGGGTGGGAGGGTCATATGTGGCTCATTACTAGCAAGCTTTCTATGAGCAATTCCTAGGGCATATCCTAAAGCTCGCGATACAGGAACAGCAACTGCATTTCCAATTTGACGGTACCTGGAAATAACATCATATGAAAAAGAAATAAGGAATACAACAGCCAACTCCATTTTGACTTAGGATGACACCTATACTCGGTACCTCGCTATATTATTACAATTTTTAACTAGGACATTTTGATTATACATTTGATCCTGTCTTTATCATAATTACAATAGGTGATAATGTAACAAAAAGATTTCAAATGCAGTTATGTGACTATGGTGGAAGAAAATGAATCACTTATAGGAAACAAGGGACAAAGACCAAAACCTACATTTTAAAGGGTCTACAATCAAATTTTGGTATGATACTAGAAAACAAAAAATATTTAGACCTATTTTATATTCATTAAATAATGGTTTTATACCTGTCTTTCACAGATCCACAAAATCTATAATAATCATGAAATCCTTGCAGTCTAGCAAATTCTCGTACAGTGAGGATTCGGTCCTGCTCTGGATGTAGTACTACCTACAAGAGTTTGAGACTATAAGTAATCAACATCATGTGATTTCTGCAAAAAATTAAAGACTGTGATTATACCTGGTTATGACAACTTGGGGCGGTTAGTGCAGTAGGAACCGTCTCATCCCACCATAACCGTCCAAATGGCCTACATATAGGTGCAAATATAGATAAAAAAAAAGTGATCGAATGTAAAGCAAGAAAAATCACCAGTTAGACTATTGAACTGAAAAAATACCTCTTGGACCTGCCTTGATCAAAACTTAAGCAGTAATCTGGGACCTGAGACCAAATAGTAAAGTAGGTAAAGATTAAATTAACTTTGTGCCCTCTAAGCATGAATCTAAATAGATAACCTCCCATTCAATTTTTTTTAACTTCAACTGCATATAGAGACTAGAAACATCTAACATCTTTTCTATACATATGGTGATACAACTTACAAGTTTGTAATACTTGAACGAATTGATTTGAATTGCTTGAGAGGTAACCCCTAGCCTTATATATTTATAATGAAAAGATCACAATCAAGATCTCTTAATTATAGGAATAAGAAAGAGAGCCTATATCCATCACATAGGAATAAAGGAATGTAAATTTTGGCAATATCTCAATAGTAATATATTATTATTATTACTATTACAACAACAACTGTAATTGTGTCAAGATATCTATTATTCCACCGTCAGTGGTGTATTGAGATAAGTGTTATCAATTGTAAATGGCGAAGGGCCAAAAATCCGCTATTTTAAGCCACAACTTCTGCCATAAAATGTCATAATGCTGCCATCCTTCACAAATTGGTCATAGCGGTAGGCAAAAAATCCAGCACCACAATCCGCCACAGCTACTATGTGACAACTGACAACACTACTTGACATCCCACATCAATTAGATATATGGACAAAAAGTAGTCTTATAAGGCTAGGGCAATCCATACTCCTTACACAGTTTGGTTTTGGGATGTTAAATTAGTTCTAGCCCTAATTCGAATAAATATTTATTTATCATCTTATTTTCCAATGAAAGCAATACAAAGACTTACCAATGGCTTTCCAGATGGTAGCAAGGGAATTTTCTCTGTTGGATGCAGCCTAACCACATTGTCAGCTCCTACACATATACCAGGAAGATCACGGAAATTCGCTCCCTGCAGTAATATTAAATTATGGGCTGTTCAAGAAATGACACAAGTAAAATAAATGAACTTTATCCAGAATACAACCTTCCGTTTGGGAATTTGACAAACGCGTAGGTAGTCATCTTCAAACATAAAGAGGGGCCTGTGATCATATAATAAATGCCTTTTCTCTGTTTTTCCATTTAATGTGGATCCAGTCATCTCTACTCAAAGATGAATAAAAAGGTAACAAGATGAGCGAATGTTTGATCCAAATATTTATTGCTATAGTAAATAAACAATAAAAAAGGATAACTGCAGACAACTTTTGTTAACTAAGTGGACAATGGTGTAAACGAAGGAACACCGACCATTAAGATAAATTCAACTAGGCTTAATAAATTTAATCTAGAAAAAATGTCTGCATTTATTTTAATTGACATTACAAACGAATGCAGGGTCAACTATGATAGAGAAATATTATATCTAATATGAAACTAGTATATAGGACACGTCCTAAGCACAGATGCCAGAAAACCAGCTGGTATGGGGGTTTCTTTTACCCATATATATAAATATAAAAGATAAGGGAGACGTTTGTCAAAAAAAAAAAACAGATAGAGGGAGACATAACCACTCTATGACAACGTAGATAAGCAAACTGTGATTTATTAATACTGTGAAGTAAATATAAATACAAATTGTGCACTCAAGGGAAGGCACTATTACCATACTTAGTTGACCGTATATATCTTTGAAATTCTGTTTCTGGAAGATTTCCGTATGGCATCTCGTCCCGAGTTTCAAAATTTGTGACCTACAATATTGAATTATGTAAAAATCATGTTAAAACTAGTACACATAACGGAAAAGGCTTCTCTGAAAGGAAGATTGTGTAAAATGTAAGAAGAGTGTATTCACAACAAAATTTTATCAATATACATTGTTTTTTGAATAAATGAAGGGTGGATATAACTTTAGCAGTTCACTATAGAAACAATGTCCAAATATAAAAAAATCAAGCAAAAGCAGGTCGTTACAGGAGGAAGATCAGAGATGGCATCTTTAATAACAATAGCATTCTCTACTTCTCGTTTTTGGTCCTCATCATAAGCAACAGTATTGCGCTGCAAACAAAAGCCAAAAGCTAGTTTTGAGATAGAAAGAACTCCAGATAGAACTATTTTTCAAAAAAGTGTAAGGATTAATACCTCATACTCCGGTGGAGGCCAGTATCTAACAATAACATCATGTGTTGGCAATGGAAATTGGGGTAGAACCTGTAAGAAAATAACGAATGGTAGAAAAGTAAAAAACATTCTCTAGACCCGTGAAACTTAAGAAATTTACTTCATACAAGAATTTTATATGCTGAATACAAGTGATTAGATGAATGTTCAAGTAAAACTGATATGTTTCTTAACAAAATGCAGAAATTTACTACATACAAGAATTTGGTGTGATGAATACAAGGAATTAGATGAATGAGTAAAATTGATATGCTAATGAATGAACCCCTGGTAGAAAATGATTGGAAGCTATTCAACAAAAGAAAGATTTCCAGTTGAAAAGAAGAACACATCAAAATTTAATGTTTGGGCTGCAGTTCACTCATATGGTCAGTTTGCAAGATCAATTGTATATTTCCAGAAGAATTGCCTAGGGGACAATTTTATGTACGTTGACGCATAGTCAAATTCATCTTCATGATCTTCTAATTTCTGTAAACAGTAATGTGCCCATGACATTTCTATATATACACATGTAGTAAGAAAATGATATAACTATTCTGTCTCT
Organism: Trifolium repens; assembly: GCA_030408175.1. NCBI lineage: Eukaryota > Viridiplantae > Streptophyta > Magnoliopsida > Fabales > Fabaceae > Trifolium > Trifolium repens. The sequence goes on from CP125850.1 coordinate 14,269,856, forward strand.
CTCACCACAATGTATATTAGAACTCTACCTATGTTGTGCTCTGCTATTTTATGTAGCTGGTCCTAAGCCCGAACAAAAGATAAGGAATTGTATCAGATTGTCAATAGCCAACGTAAAACATTCTCAAATCTTTGTGAAATAGATAGACAATGTGATTTTGTTAGTGCTAGGTTGTCACTCATAGGTAATATGTTACACAACTTGCATATCTCAAATACAGCATCATCTTTGTAAGAGCAGCTGCATCAATGCCTAAGATTAGTGAAAAACAAGAGTTCCCATACTTTTGGGAACGAGTTTGGTAAAAAAGCAAGTTCCCTGAGACTTGGTAGTCTACAAAAGAAATTGACGCAAACTTGGAATATTTGTACACTTTAAATCAATGGAAATAGTTGACACCATGATTAGGGGGAGAATTTATCGTCATGTGCCTACATAAAAGCAAGTTGGTTGGAGAAAAGGATAGGGATAAGGACGATTCCGTTTTTAATCAACGGTAGATAGCAGCTATGATATCTATATAAATGGGTTAGACATAATATATTAAATTTGGTAGAATAATGATAATGATGTAGTGGGTCTTAAAAGGGTCAGAGAAGACCACAGCATTTAAGTTTGTGGAGAAACAACAATACATGTTTTTTGCAAAATATGTTTTAGTGAAAGTATCAACAGGGGAAATAAAGGGTAAAGAAGAGTTGTGGGAGCAGCCCTTGGAATCATAAGGGTCCATTTAACAATAAATAAAATGGAATAAATGAAATGCAAATTTAGCAGGATACAGACTTTTGGAGGTAAAATTTCAACTTCATTGCATACAACATGTCACATAGTTTAGGTGTCTTATTCTTGGATACATAGACAAAGAAATAGTAGAAGTAACAAAATATAATTCAAGCTGAGTGATGAAATGGATGAATATTGTGTTACTTATGATAGAAAGGTGCAAAAAGAAAGAAAAAAAAATTGCCTATGGTAGACCAATAACGCAGTGTGGTACTGATTATTAGACTATAAAACATGTGTAAGAGAAGTGATAAAGTTATGGGAATATTGTCTTGGTTGAGTGGGACCATACATCAGGACTTTATGTATTAAACTGAAAAAAGAAAAGAAAAGTGGCATCTATTGATGACAAATCATGCCTAAAACGGATAACATCTATTGATAGAACACAATTGCATCATTTGATTCATGTAGCTTACCCCAGCTACTGGAAAAATACTTTGGTTATTATTCTTGAGGTACAATAATAACAGTAGTTAATGCATGCTGTTGAATGCACTGATGGAAAGAGACATTTATGATCCCTTAAAGTTGGGTCAATTAACATAGGCATAAACTTTCAAAAATATTTTTAAAAGAGAGAGAGATGTGTTAGTTTTTCTATTCCATATTCATCAGATTTACTTAATACCAAATTATAAAACAGACCTCATCAGGATGAGCCCCCCACATGAAAACACGCAATCGAAATTGTGGAAGACCATAACACCCAGCTGCAACAATTCCCAATCTTGCTTGGTAATTCATGTGTACCAAACGGCTTAAAGCATATCTTCCAAGTGAACCCTTGTCAAATCTCAATATGTCAACCACATTTTCCATTAAAACATACTTAGGCTTCAAATATTTCACTATGTCCATGAAAACTACTATCTGATGATTCCTTTCATCATCCAATGGTGATTCCGTGTTTCTAAAGCGATTATATCCACTAATTCCTTGACAAGGAGGACCTCCGCAAATAACATCAACTTCACCCTGGAATAATATCAAGTGACAATTCTATTTAAAATGCAAAACTTCCTCAAGATTTTATCAAATTTACACTATCAATAATACTACTTACAGGAAGAGGCAAGAGTTTTGATTGCATCCCCTCTCTCACAAAATCCTGTATGCTTTGCTTACAATTGCTACAGATACAAATAAATAAGTATGGATGCACTAAAAATAGTTAATATTATCAATCATTGAAAAGAATCAAGCTATTTACCGTAAATTTTCAATTGGTTCCCATGTATCTTCACTTTCATCATAACCCTTCCAGTGCACCTAAGAAAGAAATTCATGAACATGAACATCATCAGAGATTCAATAGGGCAACATATCAGTAGAAGATTAGACAGTAAAGTAATAATGTTTCACCCTTGAAGTATTGAGTAAAAAATCATGTGTTAACTTTCACTAATATATATAATTAAAGAATTATTTTTTTTACTCATTAAAGAAAGAAAATTCAATTAAAACATAGTTTATTCATAAATAAGATGCAAGTTATTTTGATAAAAACATAATGCAAAATAAACCACTTCCCGTAAAAATTACTGCAATGACTAGATTTAATAGTGGAAAGGTCTTTAATCCTAGTGCTCACCAAACAATTCAGAAACAGCTTTTCTCATTTAATTACACAACCTAAGGATAGTTGCATCATTTTCTAATGTGGTCGAAAAATTTCTCGTGCTTATTTTATTTAGTCTTCAAAATGAATTTATAACACCATCTTCTTTGAAGTCTCAATTGATTTTTCTTTCGTTTCTTTTTTACTGGTGAATTTTTACTGATGAAGGCAGAAAACAAAACCCTTTCCAAACTTGCAAGCCTTTTTATGACCAACAGTTGTCAACCTCTAATTAGATAATTGTATAATGAAAGAATATATCTGAACTTGAAACAATGGCAAAAACTAGTCACTTGAGGGTGACATGAATATCACCCTTATCTAAAGACATGTAAGCCACTATATCTTCAATATTATTTCAAGATGACTAAGGCAAGGTTTTATTTGGAAAAAAACAGCCAAAAGTTGACTGAAATTATATTCATTACCTTCAAATATAGACCACGTTTCCCTGTTTTATCGGGATCACCGTAGCATATATCAACTAACCTAGATACTTCAAAATCCTCATCAGAATCAGAAATATCATGAGCATGAGAATTCACTTGCTTTTTTTCTCCCGAGTTCCTTGACCGTAATGGAGTTTTTTTTTCTGTGCCACCAACATTATACCGTTTGCATAGCTTATCCCACTCCTTCAATAGTTGCAGAAAGTCCTCTGCAGATTCATTTCTCACCTATACAATAGAAATAAATAAATATCATATGGATTCAGAAAATTTATCATCAAATAAATTTGTAGGAGAATATAGTCAGCAGTTACATGTGTCTCTGGATGGTTTAGTTTCAAGCTTTTACTTGCAGACCTATCACTATCAACAGCCCATTGCTGATAAAAAAAAATAAAAATAGAAGATCAATGTATCACAGATGATAGTCAATGTAATTTGTGGATACAAATGATTTCAGTAAAATATAGATTTCATGTATAATACCGCGACAAGATTAACTGATGATACTTTCGAACCTAAGCAAAGTCCAGTTGACATGCCACCACAGCCAGAATAGAGATCTAGTAATGTTAATTTTGTCTTGCGCAACTCAGGACTAGGTAGACTCTTGGTAATAGTAGATGCCTCTGTTGAAGGACTCTCGAGAACAGCAGGTTGTGATAACTTGTTAGTCTTAACATCATTATCTAAGGAAAATATATATAGAAATTTTTTAGATATAAATCTGAACAAAACAGGACATATTTGAACTGGTGAAATTTAAAAGCATATAATATGATAAGGGCATATATGAATTTTTAGCTAAAACTGGAGATCATTACAAAAAATGAAATTTTGTGTTCATCAAACAATCATAACAGCTGCAAGAAGCACATATAGATAATTGTTTCTTATTTCTAAAACCACTTCTTTGGCACTTTAGCGTCCCATTTGCTTTTCGCTATCTAGTGACAGATTAAACAATAAAATATTGGTATAGAAAAGAAGACCAAAAGCATCTTAGACTACCCCCCATGACATACCTGTTGGTATTTTGCGGAATGTAGAGTAATCAACACAATATTCCATATCATAATAGAAGTCAGATGGTAAAATAGAAGTCAACTTTAGACCAAGCTGCAAAAAGTCACACACAGAAAAAAGAACCAGCAATTATTACATATAAAGACAGAAATATAAACCTCAAAATTGAGAGAGCAGCAGTCCTTCATCAGATAAAATTTCGAGCAAATAAAAAGAAAGGTCTTAACTGCGGTTTGTCATACCTTAGGTTTTATATATCTAACATTAGCTTTCTCTATTATGGAATCTATTAAGTTATCATTCATAATTGACGAATAGAATAAACGCCTCTTGTCATGATAATCACCTTCATCTTTGACAACCTGAGAATAAATTGGAAGCAATAGTTACAATGACATACATTTCAACATAACTAGATAAATATCATGATATGCTCGGTACTTACTGTATCTTGAATTCTGTAAAACCATTGGACCCGGAAATAATCTTTGTTATCAGTTGTTTGGAAAAATTCAACGATCTTGCCAATATGTTTTTGCGCTCCTTCACCCTTAATATAAGTATGACATAGAATATAAGTATAAACTAGCCCTTATTGTGTTCAGAGAATCACAAGACATATTGAGGTACACAGATGTCACTGACAAATATGACCAGTCATACTCACAAGCAAGTTTTAAGGACACTGCATACACCCTTAATAATAAAGTTGATTGATGAACATGAACAAGTAGCCGCATGCTTTGATGAATTTAATGAGAAAAAAATAGAAAAATGCATAGCAATCCCCTGGTATCTATTTACTTTGTTTTGAACTGATCAAACCGTGAAATTTTGAATCCAGAACCTTCAGAAAGATTCAAATAAGTAACAGACCCTTTCATCCACCGGTTAGTTAAATCACTTCCACATGTTTAATACTAGACATGAGAGTCTCTAGTTAGTCCACACCATTTTAAAACATAAATAAAAATAATTAAGAATGAGAAGATATTTGTTTTTAGAAAAAGTGACTAGGATAAATGATAGTGTGAAGATATATGTTGTTAATAGAAGCAAAATAGCAGGCGATACTGGAATCAGGGTCTGGTGCAATGCTAGATGCAGGTGCAATGTGTTTTTCTCTAGCAGATTTAGCAGCCAACAATAGCCGTGGAATAGTAGCTAAATTGCCCTGCAGCCAAGGAAATTAATATTGTGATCCTGCATAGAATCAGGAAGGGGAGAAAAACACGGGTTCATAAAACTCATATTCGTAGTTGTCCAGTTTCTAAATGTCGAGTACTAGGCATGAAGGGTGTTGTTATTAGGCCACCCACATTTGTCCTGCTCCAGATGTCTAGTGTCTACTAATCCAAACTTGAAAAAATTAGTAATTAAGGTTATTCTAGTTGCACTGCGAAATTAATGTACACAGTTCACCTACAACAAGTTTTGGATAGGTGACAAACAAACATATAGAAAAACTGTGCTTTCTGAACTATGCACTTACTTTTATAAATGCACAGTCACCGAGAGTGAAAATGCAGTTGCCAACGTTAGCTTGGGCATAATGGCATTTAACATTTATAATAGTCTCATCTTCTTCATCCTCACTATGATATCAGCAATGTCAAACAGAAAAGTACAGTGAAAAAATTAGAAAATTTATCATCTGAGAAAGAGCGTTGAAATCCCAAAATTTGAATTTATGAATAAGTTTGGACTTACTTTAATTTGAACACTTTATCTTTACATTGTTTATCCTGCAAGCTTCAACAGAGAAATCAGATAAGAAGAATATGGAATATAAGATTTTCTTTTCATTTTGGGTACAGCATATTGTAGTTATAACAGCATGAAAAGCATACTAAAAGAATCAGGTCAACAACCTTCAATTCATAACGCCATCCCCATCTTTCGCGAGCTTCATCATCAGGTACTGGATCACCAATGAATGAAGGAACGTTTTTCTCACACATACTTCCATTTGGAAAAGAAGCTGATGATTTAAATTTCTTTTTTGGTGGCTTGCTTTTTAACATAGACTTGGAAAAATAATCTGAATTTGTTTGGCCATTTTCATCCCAGGTTGGAGATGCTATTTCCTCCAGAGATAGTGCTGAGCAGTTTATATCATCAACTTCAGGAGAATTAGACAATTCAATGGAAGTAGAAATAACTTTTGTTTTTTTGTGCTTTTGGTGGTGACCTAATGGTGAGTTCTCATTCCCGTTCGAAGACCTAGTTCTTCGCAGCTGCATGACTCAGGAATCAGTATACAGAATTTTTTATCGTGGAATACGGGAAAAAAAAAAACAAAGGTCTATCAACAATGCAGTACATTGTCCCAGTATGTTATTACATAAAATACAAATAAAACAAGATACACACCAAAAAAATTAAAGTAGTTTAGGTTGAGGACATGGAAACTAAAGTAACAACACAGTCAGAATCAAATAAACTTTAAAAATAATAATAGTTGTACGTTATTTCTATAATCAAAGAAAAATAGTTAACTAACGCTTATGCTTATGCATAGGTTAAATTGTTTTTTTATAATAAGTAATAAACTTGTCATAAGCTATCATGAAAGCTTATTGGAGTAAGTTAAAAACGGCGTTTCATAAGTTATTTACATAAATTCTCTCAACATTTACACAAGCCATAAACCCAATTAAGATGTAAATTATAAACTCTTTCAAAAGCATCACAGCAAATGTGCTCGTTTAAGGAAAGAAAAAAAGGAAATAAATGTAAGTTTTATACACTAATCCCAAGATAAAATTTCCTTTTTAGACTTCTTAACAAGTGCTCCAAGCATTTTCAGAGAAGCCCCAAGCTTAACAGAGTAAAAAATATTGATATACTTCTGCCATAAAATAAACTTTTTTAAATTATTTAACATAATTTTGGAATAAAAATCTCATCAGGAAAATAAATAAGATAAAATTCATCATAGTAAAAGGAATAAGCGGATATTTGGACACATTTATATATTTTTAATATAAGTTATCCATTAATATTTTTATTGACAAGTAAATATCCATTAATAAATTGATTAGATAGTTTAAATAACTAGCACTAATAAAACTTTTTATTAATATTTTTTATTATAAACGCTAATAATCCTGTCATTAAAAACGTTTATAATAATAAAAAAAACTTGTAAAAACATTTCACAGTGAAATCCGAGTTAATTGAATAATAACTACTTTATTTCAAGGCATAATTTTTAAACTAAAAAAATAAAAATAAAAAATAAACAAAAAAGAGAGAATTTCGAGTAACACACACCTTAACAGCACGAGAAGAAGAGTCTCTTCCCTGAGACTCAGATGCAACTGAAAATCTCGGCGACCGTCGTCGATTCATCCCCTCCGACAACAACCTCAACTCCGAATAGCTAAGCCTACCTGTTTTCCTCCCTAATTTACCAGAAGAACCTACATTGCCGTTATTCGCATCAACGGAATCCGATTTCAGCCGAGGAGATCGCCGGAACTCGGTTGCATCGTCTAGCTTCGGCGGCGATTCCTCCGTCATTTCGACGGAGAATGTTGAAATTGGATAAAATTAGGTTGAATTTTGAAAGAGAGAGAGAGAGAAATGAGGTTTTGGATTTGTATATGTTTTTGGATCTAAAAATCTCTGAGATGTAAGAAGCAGGGTTTTGCTTTTTTTGTGTTGACCGTTTCAATATGTGAGACTGTGAGTGTGAATGAGTTTAACTTACCAATTGGGAAGTGTAATTTTTTTGAGTGAAGTGAAAAGGAGCTGGATTGGGTACAGTACAGTTATTAAGATTAAAACCGTTCGATTGAGATCTTGCGTTGTAGATTTAAAGGTTAGGATTTTTATATTTAAAAGAATTAAAGTGTGTTTAAATAGGTGCCGTCTGATTTTGATTGAATGGCTATAATATACTGACTGCACCTTAGTGTAATAGTGTAAGGACGAGTGTATGTGTGTGGTAGAATTTAGTTTTTCACTGCGAATCTAATTTAATCGAACACAAAGTACTTTCAGCGAAGATATGACTGACTCATTTACAGTGGTGGTACACTTTTACTTTTACCAAGAGTTATGGCAAGGCTTTTTTGGACTTTTCCTTGTGTTTATTCACTAGGTTTTTATTTTTATTTTTTACTTTTTATGGTAAAAATGGTTTTTGATTGGCAACGGATGCCCACGGATGCGGGTTTGACACAACTCAAACCCACACTCGAACCCAAAGTCTATTTGGGTGGTAAATTGACACTCACACGGTCACACCCGTTGAGTTCGGGTTTTTCCACCCAAACCCGAACCCACAACAAAAACACAAAATTCAACATAATTAACACTCAGACCCACACCCGTTGAGTTCAGGTTTTTTCACCCAAAACATGAACACACAAAATTCAACAACATTAATTAATATTGAAACACAAATTTCCACAAGCATTCCAGCAAGGTTCTCAAAGAAATTAAATTACAACTTTTCATCAAGTTTGATAACATTACAATTAAAATTAAGGTCTTCAACATGGTAACATTATAATTAAAATTAAGTTCTACAATAGTACAATTAAATTACAACTTTTCAAAAGCAACATGGTAACTTATGTAATTTTACACTTATATATACTTAGGGTACTTATGTAATTTCATGTATAAGCGGGTGTGGTTTCGGGTTTCGGGTGCGGGTTTGAGATAGCGGGTGTGGTTTCGGGTTTCGGGTGCGGGTTTGAGGGGTTTGAGTAATCTCAAACCCGCACCCAAAATATCGGGTGTCACCCGAACCCAAACCCAGTCAACTCGGATTTTACCCGTTGTCTCGGGTTCGGGTGGGCCCCGCGGGTTTGGGTTTGGCTGCCATCCCTATTTTTAAATTGTATCTGATACACGTTGTTGATATATCGAAGAAGTACAGGTGATAAAGCGGACGGGCCGTCTCATTTAGGTCTGTCTGGCATAATATCCGTTAAATAAATGGGTCGGGTTGGCCAAGTGCGGGCTCAAAACTCAACTCTACCCTATTTATTCGCGGGTTGACGAGTTGACGGACCGGTCTATAAAACCTTTTTTTTATAATTTTATTTACTATATATCAAAATAAATATAAAAAAAAATTAGCAATCAAACAAGAAAAACACATTTGCTACCACGTGCAAATTTGAGAGAATAGACAATATTTTTAATTGAGCTAGCACATTTGAAAAAATGAAATGAACTTCCAATCAAGAAAATAAATAACAAAAATATGATTCATAAATTGACAAGCCAAATAGGTCGGTCCAACAAAGAAGTATTTGAATTTATTTTTTAAATAAAAAAATTTGATACGACTGAGATAAACCAACACATCTCTAATACCTCAAGAATACGCATAACTGTTCATATTTTTTTCTCCTTTATTTTTGGCATCCGATTGTTCCTTTTTTCATGTACATTAGTAGCATTTCCAATTACTCATTGCTTCACATTCAATATTTATTATTAATTTTCAAGGTTCTTATGCAAGTAAATTCAGTTACATTTCATCTAGACTAGATAGAGGATACGGGAAGTTATTTAAGATTACTCCTTGATCTAAACCAATCATCAAGAGGCATAATCAAGAAGTAAACAATGTCATCCAACTCTAAAATTCCAAGTATTTTTTTTTTCTTTTTCTGAAAATGTTTTACAAAATGATAAGCATCCTCTTCGGGATGTAATTTTAATATATGTATTTTAAATGATAGTACTATATTTTCAATAACCGTTGCATCACCGTATCATATATGTATTGTATCTGATACATGTATTTGTATTTCTGCTTCATAGCTTTTCACTAGACTAATTTTTAACCCAATGACTATTATATTTGATTCAACTTAGAAAAAACGTTCAGACTTAAAAGAGCATTTATGAAAATAGTTATATTATATTATTGTTTATTTTTTTTTACTTTCACACCGGTTTTCGACCCACAAAAAATGAGCAACTAATCTGGCTCATAATATGATAAGTTAATTTTGAAATATATCATATTCTTAGAAATTTGGTCTTCTAAGATGAAAGCTTTTAACATTCATGATGTTGGAGTTTTGCAATGGAGCTCATTGTAAAAACGATTCTAATTAATTAACCAATTGTGTACAAGAAACTTTATTCAATCAACCAAAATACACCCAAAAAATAAATCATCAATGATAAATATAAATCAAATAAATTATCACTCTTGTGTTTTGTATGTACTATATAATAACACCACCATTGCAAAGAATATAAAACTACATAAAGAACATATAATATAACATTGTAATGTAGTAATTAAGATCAATTTATTCTTACATAGAATATCAATTAAACACTAATAGATTCTTTCAAATCTAATCCAAGATTATCATTCCCATGTGAACCACTCTCATTATTATCATCAACATTACCAAAAAGAAGAACAACAATTCCAACAAGTGCAGCAACAAAAGCAACACCAAAAGAAGTTTTAATTTGTCCAGGAACAACAGAAGCAACAGTGAAACCCAAACACAATCCAGCAGCTCTAATCCAACCATACCAAACACAAAAAACACCTTCTTTACCAGTTGGAGCATATTCCAAAACCAAAACTCTTCCAAATGCATGCAAAATTCCACTTCCAATACTTTGAATCCCTCCAAATATCAATATATGACCCCATTTCCAATTACTATTCCAAAAATAGAATCCAAAACCAGATGATAACATTGACAAAAGAAAACCAATAATTTTCATTTTCGCCGAATTCGCTTTAAGTAGTTGTTGTAAATGGTGTAAAAGTGGTAATGAAAGTAAAGGAAAAAGAAAATAAGTTAACCAAAAATAAAGTAAGTGTTTTGGTTTAATACAAAGATTACCAACAATGAAAAGAATAGCACCAATGAAAATACACATTGTTGTAAATGATGAGAGGAAAACCCCAAAAAGCCCTGCAATTGCTTTTGGATGTTTGAATATATGACAAGGGTAAAACATTGTTCTGTTCATCAATGAAACAGAGGAAACAGAGGTTCTGTTTATGGCTGTAACAACATGTAAAAGACCAACACCCCATATTAATCCACTAAAGATTGAAACAATCCAAAGGGTATAAAGATTACGATCATCGGGTTCTCGAAGCATATGATAAATGAAAGTAGAGATTATAGCTGAACCTAAACAACCAAAAGAAGTAGCTAAAAGTGAGTAGAAACTTGGAACTTTTTGTGTTTTGGATTTGTTAAAGGAAGAAACCATGAGAGCAAGATGGTGAGTGTGAGATGAAGATGCAATTGTGGTTGCTAAGACTATGAAAGCAATGTAGGGTATGAAGATTATGGTTGTTTTGAAGAATCCTGCTGGGAGACAGAAGAAAACTCCAATGCATGTTGATGTTGCTGTGATGAGTGTTTGGAATTGGCTGTTGAGGTGGAAAGAGATGAAGCTGAGGATTGGAATTGCTATGGTTAGACCTGTAGCCCATGCTATTGATGTCCATTCCAATGATGAGAAGTTTGAACCACTCACTGATATTGTGCGCTTTGTGAGAGTGTTGTACCTGTAATCAAATTTAATGGTTTGTATTCGTCAAATAACCGATTATCTCAAAAGCTTAAACTGTTAGGATATGCCACATCAATAATTTTATATTATTTCTAACAGCATTCAACATTTGTGATACACTCTAGTATACATACATGTGTTATTAAATAGTTTCCTCCACGGGGTTGGGGTAGAGAGTCAAATGCTTTAGAAAAACACAAAAGAGGAAGAGATCATATTTCCATTCATTCATAATAGATTTGTAAGTTCCTACATTTTATAAGTAATCCAATATCAAGATCCATCCTCTCTTGCTCCCATAACAAACTGAACCAGAGTTCTGATATCATTTGTTGGGGAGTCCGAGAGAGCGTCGGGAGAAACAACCATAGTTTTCTCAAGAGTCGTCTCTTTTATATATTCAATATTCTTTTCATTCATAATAAATGTGAGACTGAACCACCCACACTTAAAACCCAACAAAAATTAATGAACACTACTAAAAAAAATTCAATTATAAAAAAATCAAACATAGAAATAATGAATTTGGTAGCCAATTTTTGCAATTCTAACACATTAATAAAACTAGAGACATATTTTATTTTAGGGTTAATAGCTCTTTATCCCCTGCAAAGTAAGCGAGTTTTGTTTTACCTCTGTAATTATTTATTTTTTTAGATTACCCCCTTGCAAAATTATTTTTTTTATTTACCCATTTGGATGCACTTTTTAAATCGGTTATTCTGTTTTTTTGCCTGCCACATCAGCAAAAGGGGGTAAACACAAAAAAATTTGCAAGGGGTAATCTAAAAAAAAAAATTACAAGGGAGTAACGCAAAACTCGCATATTTTGTATGGGGTAAAAGTCTGTTAACTCTTTATTTTATTGTATTATTTTCGTTTCTAATTTATATTGTAAGTTACTTTTTGTATTTGATTCTTGGAGTTGTGTCCATTTGAAAAGTAGTATAGTCTTACTATAAAATAATTAAATATTATGTTGTCAAGCCTAGATAATTAGTCTTATAGTGGATCAAAATATTTAATGGTTTGTTTGGTTTTATGGAAAGAAAGTGGAAGAAAAGAAAATTATGGAATCAGTTCAAGTTTATTCATTGATTTCCATAATTTTATTTCCTTTCACTTTCTTTTCATCATACTAAACACATCATAAATTGTTATTAGGGCAGTATAATTCTAATTACGGCTGCTTAGAAGAAAAAAAATGTAGTAGGCATATACCATCATTTAGCATGTTCACTAATCCATACGGATCGAACATTTAATCGACCTGAGTTTGAATAACATCAAACAATTTGGTCTTCTAGGGATTAATTTGCTAGTAAATAATATTACCTCTGAAATATTTTTAATATAGGATAAAGTTTACTTTTTAAATATATTCAAAAACTAATGTATCTGACTTATATTATAAGCCAAATACATTAGTTATTCAATATATTTAAAAGGTAATTTTTTTTATATTAAGAACTGGAAATTAAATAGATGTTTGATGCCTACAATTTCAGGTTTCGAATCGGGGATGTATTCTTATTAACTTTTTTCACATAAAACTGGCAGTGTACTTACAGATGAATTTCCTTGTCTGAACAGAACATGTCAGGATGATTATTCTGCCAATCCTGAACAGAATCCTTAGGTAGAATCTGTAACTGACTAATAATAAGAGGAAACAATATAGGTATAAGAACTGTTTGAACAAAGTAAGAACAAAACTCATACAAATACCATCCCCAAACTTCATATCTTGATGGTTTCTCTCCTATTGATCCTTCATACTCACTATTAAAACTACTCTCTCTTGATTTTACTACTTTCTTTGATTTGCTATGTAACACTATTGAAGGTTCAGCTTCAATTGTACTAGCTTGATCCATGGTTTAATTTGTTAAAAGAAAATGTAACAAGAGATTAGTATATATTGATAAGAAAAAATGAATGTATATGAAAGAATAGTGATTGGTGACAATGTTAGTGCTGGCATATGGCTACAAAACGTGCAAAAAACAGCTGGGTTAACGAAACTTTCAAGGTTACAAATAAGTACTATAAACTTTGTTGTGACCAAAATATATATATATAAACTTTGTAAACTTGTGGTATTGTATACATCAAAGATTCTTGTAAACTTAATTTGTTTTCTTATATTTGGTGTTTTTTTGTCTTTTTGTCATTTATTATTTATAAAAGAGAATTTGTTAGTTATTACAAGGCTGAGAAGTTGTGGAATTCTCATGTCGCCACAGTTTTGACAATTTTGTTTGAATTATTATTTTTGGTTAAATACTCCATTCGATCATAATTATAAGAAAAATTATATTTTTTAGATTCATTGAATAATTGATATATCTGGACTATATTACAGACTAAATATATACGTTATTCAATGAATCTAAAAAGTGCACTTTTGTTTATATTTGTGGATATGGAGGGAGTATGTTTTTGGTCCCTATAAATATCTCAAATTTCGTGTTTAGTTCTTATAAAAAATTTCAACAAGTTTTGGTCCTCATATATTTCTTATCATGATTTTTTGTTCTTGTTTTTTAGTCGACTCATATATATATCATTCGATTTTTTTGTATTCTAAAATTTGTAGAAATGGTTCTTATAATATTATAAACATGAATACAAAAAATTATAGTAATGTAAAAGTACACAGGAGTTTGATCAAAAGTTATTGAAATTTTTTATCGGGACTAAAAACAAACTTCAAGATATTTATATTGATCAAAAACTTATTTAACCTTTTTTAATCAAATATATTTTTAGTTTCTATAAAATAAAATTCAATACTTATTTAATTTTTATTAAATTTTCATTTCTGCATAATCTACACAAAACTATTAAGTAATTGTATATTTAAATTTCATAATATTCGAAGAATTAATTTCTAAAAATGTGTACACATACAATAAAAAAAAAAAAATAGAAATGTTTGATAGACACTCAATTTTCCGAGTAGGGATCCTCTGCATTTTCTCTATTTCAGAGAGAGATAAATACAAAAATGAGATATTGATCATACAAATTAAATAGGTCCCACCATTATTAATTATTTTATATTTTATTTTACATTTTTTTATTTATCTCTCTCCGAAATGGAAGAAATGAAGACAATCATTTAGAGATCCTAACTCCAATAAAACAAGTATGTGCAACATCTAGTTAACATGTGAAATGATTGTTTGAGCTAAGTATACAGTTAATTTCAATCATTTTTTTTTTTTTTTACAAATTTCAATCATGTTTAAAAAGTTGTGAAACTGTGTGGAAGTCCCCCATTATGAATGTTGATCTTGGTGAAGCTATCGGTTTATTCTCTGCAATTAAATGGGTTCATGAATTACAGCTACACAATGTGGGTTTTGAGTTAGATTCTAAGAATGTTGTTGCCAAATTCCATGGTCATAGGGAAGATCATTCTGAGTTAGGTGATGTTATTAAAGATTGTCAGCGTCTACACGCTTCTTATTTTCCAAACTCTAGTGTTGAGTTTATTTGGAGACAAGCCAATGAGGTTGCTCATACGTTAGCAAAGGCGGTCTCATCTTTAGCTAGTGTCCACCTTCACATTGATATACCTTTTTGTATTCGTACTCTTATTGATAATGAAATGATATAAGTCTCTTTCTGTAAAAAAAAAATAGTAGTTTAACAAACCACAATTTTATCTGCATGTGAGCTAAATTAATCATCGAATAAACTAAATTAATGATGTTTTTGGACCTGATTAATTAGGTGGAGCATATGTAACAAAAAAATTGAGTGTGTCTAAATAACATTATTCTATAAAAAAAAATTTGACCAACCATTATTAATTTATTCTATAACCTTAACCATGTAATTAAGCTTTTTGTTTTTTACTTTAAAAGTGTACAATTAGCTAGGTACCTGAAAGGTCAAGAATTGGTCTGTATATGTTGCCGGCAGGGAGATTCAGTTTGACATCGCCATTGATACACCCGCCTAATAGCTCAATTCACTTGCATGGCTGGCTGGCATTATTGTCCATTCATTTTCTTTAAGTACTAAAAGCAGAATTTGACACCTTAACCGTACACAATTCAACTCCATTGTCCACTTTTTTTTTATACGGAGTAAGTTATTTTCTTACATCTATTTGATTCTATGGTAATAATGTATTAAAATATCATTAACCATAGAATTTAGCAAAATTAATATTATTTCTGTCCCAAATATAAAATTTCTTAGACAAAAGTAGAAAAGTAAATTTTTGTATTAAGTTTGTCAATATGCATATTGGTATGAAATGTTATTAATAAAATTTGTATCTTTACGTTTCCATGAATTTAGTTCAATGGATGAGATATTGCATTAAATATGCAGTGGATCGAAATTCGAACTCAGGTCAGGTCATCCCACTTATACATTTTAAGTGAGAAATTTCTAATCACTAGGCTAGTTTGTTATGTTTGCATTGTAAATTCTCTAATTTTCTGGGAGAATCTGACCCATGACTCTACAAATTATCTGTTGGCACGCACTTTTAGGATTCTTTCTCTTGATGTTTTTGAAGGGGTATATTATATTATGTCTACTTCTTTTCCCTTTCACATTTATCTTCCTACTTCCCAGGTCCTTTACTTTTCTCCAATTTATCCACCAAAAGTTTTTCTTCATAGTTAATGTCTGGTTGAGCACAAGTAAATAACTCACCTCTTAAACATAGTGTCCGTCCTCAAACCCTTCTCGAAGATGAAGCATTTCAGCTTATCATTGGCTTCTTCGACCTACATGGCTTCCCTTGTGAAGCTCTCTAAGTATTCTTTAGGGGTTTCGTTCTTCCCCTAGATGGCGTTGAGGGAGGCAATGATCTTGGGTTCATGCCTTCGTGCAGTAAATGTGAAGTGAATTCCTTACCGGATCCTCCCATGAGTGAAATATTCTTCCCGTGGTGGTGGTGTGTTGATTTTCCTTTCCCCTTTGTTGTGAACGAGGTGTATGACTGCTATTGTCTCCACTAGAATCATGTGGAGGGCGTCTATTTCCGCATCCGTTCCCGGCTCTATTTCCACCATTCTCTCATGGTTGTTTCTTCCATTTCCACGTATACGTGGACAATTTTGTTCTTCTCGATGTGGTTGGAATACGACATCCCCCAAAAGTGCGGTTTGCTGACTTTGTTGGATCTGACAAACTATTTTCTCCAAAATTTCTATTGAATTTTTTTCTACATTGGTCAATCTAGTCCCTACAATCCACGGTCCGGCTGGATTATGCTAGTTCGCCTATAACTCTCCCCTCATAATGATGCTTCATGGTCTGCTGCCGTGTGGAGAAGGATCAGGGGCGGCCCAACTGCATGTGCAGCATGGGCTGTTCCATAGGGCCTCCAAAAAATGAGGGCCTCAAAAAAACAATTATATTGTAGTAGTATTAGTAAATAAGGGATGTAAAAATAATTGTATTGCAACATTCTTGTAAATATATGTAGCTAGAAGTTATTTTAATGTTATTATTAGACTATAAATCATTTTATGTTAATTACAAAAATGATTTTTTTGTTTTTATGTTAGTTGCAATTTAAATTGATGTGGTTTTTTCTTATAAAAAAAATTATGTTTCTTTTTAAAAAGGGTCACTTTTATATTTTGCACAGAGCCTCCAAAAACTTCGAGACGCCTCTGAGAAGGATGAGTTAATGCTTGTTGCTAGTTTGATTTTCTAGATATGTAGTTGTTTGGATAAAGGTAAATGTGTCATCACTACTATAAAAAAGGCTTTTATCATTGTTTTTTAAAAAACCGTTTTTGTAAGTCTTACGCATTTTTTTTTTAAAATCATCTTAGAGCGTTTTTTTTGTTTAAAAAAATTATCTTGGAGTTTTTCTTTTTTAATTCAGACTAAATTTTTTTTAATAGGTAATCTGGAGTTTAATTTCAAATTTTAAAACATTAAAACTAATAAATATCAAATACTTTACTCCCACCAAAACATTCAATAAACATGAATTCAAATTGAGTTTTTGTAAAATAAAACACATTCAAGTTGAGTACATCTTTCACCGCCAAAATAAACTTATGCTAATACAAAGGTCTTAGATATAATCTCATGAAGTAGAGTACATTACTCCCACCACCAAAACAAACTTAATTATGCTAATACAAAGGTTATGATCCTCAACCTTAATCAAATTATAACACCAACACAAGATAACAAAATTGGTTTACTACAACCCGAACAATAAGCCCTAAAATCGGTTGATGAGTTCAGAACACCGAAATAATCAAATTAAAATTAACCTAAGCATTTCTCTGCCATTTCCAACCAAGCCAGTTCACATACTGGTCTCATATTCTCAAGAAGTCGTTGAAAATTTAATAATATACTCAATATAGTCAATATCTTGTGTTAATGAGTTTCATCCAAATTTTATTTCAAATTAATAATAAAAAGAGAAAACGATTATAACATCATATGCAAATCAAGATGCAATAAAAAGTTAACCAAAACCACAACATCTAACTCACACTTAAAGCACCGCCAGCTAAACACTAAAAAACAGAACACCAACCTATATCTCGCCTAAAGCACATGATAATAATGCAAGAACTCAAGCAAATAGTAGCCTCCTAATAAAACACTAAAGTAAAGCACACCTCACAATTATAGCACCACCATAAGAACAACCACTCAAAACTATCAAGAGTAAAAGTAGATTATGTGACTACACCAAACACAATATATAACGAAGAAGAGAATGTTGGAAGCCACTCACCTCAACACAAACAATTGCGGCCGCTTGTGCACAAACATGCACAATAAAAATATAGTAGATGCACACTATCATGTAACTTATAAACTTTTGTCTTTAACCTAACAATGTCAAACTTTATTCTTATTGGCGGTTGAAGACAACAAACATTAGTCTTATTTCAAACTTTCATAATTGGTGGTCAAGCCCGTTTACTTATTTGGGTAGTGATCGACTCTGCTTTTTTATGTAGTTTATTTGATTGTATTTTTTTTAGTAAATTCTTGCTGTCTTCTCTGGCACACCTTGTGCCCGAGGAGACTTTTTAGTTGATTATAATATATTTTATTTTGCCTTGTTAAAAAAAATTATTTTACTAACCAAAAAATTATAAATCATTAACTACTTATTTTGCATTATTTTAAAAATAATTTAAAATATGTGATTATGTCCATAGTTCGATCTTCGCAACTGCCATTAAAAGAGGGTAAAAACCGTGGATGAATTTAGAGTTTTAGACAAACCTTCCTTTGTTATTATTTTTAACTTGCTGCCAAACGGGCACATTCCATGCCCGTTTGTGTGATCGATATTATTTATTGTGCAAATATAAATAACTACTTAATCTATTTTTTATGTGGAAGTTATTTTTCAACATATACAAATATTTAAATAGAGTGAAGGACAAAATTGACAATAAGAAAAGTCCGTGCGAAAGGGGGTATTCTCTTTATATATTGACTAGCCGCCAAACGGGCACCTTCCGTGCCCGTTTGTGTAATCGATATTCTTTTGTTTTTTTTTTTTGTGCGATTGATATTCTGTATTGTGCAAATATAAATAACTACTTAATTTTCTTTTTTATTGGACTTTATTAATTGATAACTACGTAACCTCCTTTTTTTGTTGTGGTTAGTTATTAAGAAGAAAAAAATAATATTTTTTTTACTATAAAAAAACTGAAAATCTACTTTTATGTGGAAGTTGCGCTTAGTTATTAAGAAAAAAAAATTTACTAAAGAAAAAACTGAAAATCTATTTTTATGTGGAAGTTATTTTTTAAGGGTAAAATTGGAATAATAAAAAAGCCATCCCAAAAATTTGTATCCCCTTTATATATTAGTATTAGTATAGATATAGATAATATTAATAGATAATAGATAACAAATCATCTCTATTAATTTGGTGATTTTATTCATCAATTGTGCTAATAATTTGGAACTGTGGTTACTTTATTTTTTCGGTAGTTTTTTTAAGGGTAAAATAGGAATAATGAAAAAGCTATCCCAAAAATTTGTATCCTTTTTATATATAGTAATAGATAAATTTAGTTTAATCTAGTTTGTTATCGTTTTTTTAAGCTTGTTATTAGTTTGATACTATCTTTGTTTTTTTTAAGTTAGTTATTAATCTAGTTTAATTATGATTGATATATTTATAGATTTTTTTTAAAAAAAATATATATATTTTACCATATATATACTTTTTAGCTTAAAAATAACTTTGAAGCTAAAAAAAAATTAACAATTACTAAACAACTTTATTTTTTTTTTTCTTTTTAAAAGCTCTTGTTTTCACTTTTAGTTTTTAGATTGCTTCTAAGACTTAAAAAAATCAGGCTAAACGGACCCTATATCTATACTAATATATAAAGGGGATACAAATTTTTGGGATGGCTTTTTCATTATTCCTATTTTACGCTTAAAAAAACTACAAAAAAAAAAAACTAAGCACAACTTCCACATAAAAATAGGTTTTTCAGTTTTTTTATAGTAAAAAACAAATATATATTTTTCTTTTTAATAACTAGCCACAAAAAAAAGGAGGTTAAGTAGTTATAATTAAATAAGTCCAATAAAAAAGGAGATTAAGTAGTTATTGTTATTTATATTTGCACAATAGAGAATATTGATCACATCAAACAAATAAAAAGAATATCGATCACACAAACGGGCACGGCGGCTAGTCCATATAATTTTACTTTGCAGGGTAAAAGCCTATTAATCCTAAAAAAAAGAAAAAGAAAATTGAGTAGAAATCTAAAAAAAATAAATTAAGGTTGGGTATGGTTAAGTGCCATGTAATGCAATGCGTGGCAAAGAGTAAAGTCCCCATAAACCACTTACTTTACTCTACCGGTCATCACTATATATATTCAACACTCTTCCAAACGCATAACCCTTCTTTTCTCTTTTCCAAATTCTGAGTTTCAATCACCAAACGCCTCAAACCCCCAAACCCTAACTAAGGTCTCAAACTCCCACTCTTTTTCTTCTCTAATTATCATTATTATATATAATACTATTACTAATAATCTTCTACGTATTAATATACAATCATGTGTTTATGTTTATGATATTCATATTAATATGATTCTAAATTATTAATAATGTTAACAGTGTTATCGATATGGCTTCAAAGAGGATCAACAAGGAATTGAAGGACTTGCAAAAGGATCCTCCTTCTTCTTGCAGTGCTGGTATTTTTCTTTTTCTTTGTTGAGTGATTTGAAAAATATATTTAATTTTATTTAGATGTTTTGTGTTTCTGATTTGAGGCTAGATTTAATTTAAGCAATAATAAAAAAGGTAGATTTTTATGTTACTTAATGAAGTAATGATGGTTTAATAGTTGATGCTAGATGACTCCTTGATTGGTAAATAATGTTAAAGAGAATATGATGAATGAAAAAGAGAATATGAATATGAGAAAACAGGGGAAAGTGTACGATGTAACTACAGAACATGTTTATCATCCAGCAGCAAGGAAAACAATGAACAAGAAAGTAGTAAATCATGTAAATGGTCCTACGAGACTTCCAAAACCTATTGATGAAGATCTCTATAAGATACCACCAGAGCTTCTTTTTTGTACTATTTTTATTCCATAATTAAAGTTTAGGGACACAGCCTTTTTTAAATGGTAAAGAAAAAGTTCCGCTATCAATGTCGTGTTGAATCTTTTACGGGTCAAAATTCGATACTTTCGGAATACTCTATCGTAATGTATCTCATGCATACCTGTATCAAATACATGTCGAACATCAATACAGTTGAATGATTATTGTCTTTAATTTTTATGCTCAGGCCCCGTTGCCGATGATATGTTCCATTGGCAAGCCACTATTATGGGCCCAGCTGATAGCCCATTTGCTGGAGGCGTGTTTCTTGTGACAATTCACTTCCCTCCCGATTATCCTTTCAAACCACCCAAGGTAAATCCAAATTCTGCTTTATGCAAACATATGACAGACACATTTTGAACTATGTATCTAGGCAGTATGTCACACACTCTTCATGCAATAATTTTTTTTTACTTCGTTTATGTTGGCTATGGAATTTTTTGCCTTGTGGTATTAGAAACTTTACTTTAGCCAGCATATAATGATTATAATCAATGTATTGATGGATTAAAATCTCGTAACTCCACAAATCTTTTTGCGAGGAAAAATGGTGTATTGAAATTGATGAGCAATTACGTTTTAAATATGTAGTCCATTACATCTTAAGTGCGATTGATTGGATAGTTGTTGCGAACTTGTGGTATTATCAATGTTTTTAAAATCACGATTTAAATCGCAATATCGTGCCATTTCTCAATTTTACACAAGTAGTGGCAGTTCTTCTTTATGACACGTGGGAGCTGTGGCTCCCCCATTTTTTTTCGTTATGTGTGCATGCGCGCGCACACACACACTATTAATTCCATATGAATACCAGCCTGCAACCAATCGGTTAGTATGATGCACCATGTATTATGTTTGATTTTGATAAGTCATTATAGTGTTCATCTCCCTTTTTTGCAAAACACTAACAGCTAAGAGTAAAAAACCAGAATCAAAGCCCTATTGTCACGTTTTTTTCGGTTTCAAATATTGCTACATCATCATGACCGATACCTTAATTATGTTGGTTAAATGAATTATATTTAAGGGGCTCCATAAAAAAATCTAGCTATGATCCAGACCCATGCAAAATCTTATTCTGCTGAGGTCGAAGTGAAATTGCGAAAAATCTCTCACAAATGGTGAGTTTGTGATCCCACACCATCGTTTAGAAAAACCATTTGCAGGCCGTTTTAGGGACACAAATATCTCTTTAGCTCTCTCGTTCCATTCGTCTTCTCCCATTCTGACCCTGCTGCTGTTCTGTTTTTCCTCTTGCGATTTTTGTGCCGCTGCTCAATCTCTAGTGATTTTGTGACCTCTACTGTTGTTGGAGATAGACGGCGGAGGTAGAAAAGAAAACTATGGTTACTAAGTTGTTTCTGTCTTGAGAGAATGGTATTGGACTATTTAGGCCCATCTCATTGTTTTTCCTGCCATATTTTTTTTGTATGAATAAGGTATAGGTAGTTTTAGTTTTTGCAACCCATTCTGATCTTATGATCCTTGTTATGATCTTACAGTTTATACCAATCTTAGGCAAGACCTTGATCTTAACAAAATTATAGATTATATATCTGATTTACTCATCTGATTATTTGGTGATTCAGTTGTCTTCTTGTTTTGCTCTTCTTTTGTTGGTAATATTGGAAGTCTTCATTGTCATAACTTGATCTTGCAATATTTTTGCTTAGAACTTTCCAATCTTCCCTCCACCCTAATTATGGGAGATGGTAGTGCTAGTTGTTCATTATAGAGATAATTGCTGCAATCATTTTTCAAGGTTTTTGATGTGCTTTAATTAGCACCCTTAAATAATTCCACTTTGTGGGAAGGCTTGTATGACATTCATTATCAATATATGTTCAGGTTTCATTCCGAACAAAGGTTTTTCACCCTAATATCAACAGCAACGGTAGCATTTGCCTTGACATCCTCAAAGAGCAGTGGAGCCCTGCACTCACAGTATCCAAGGTGATCTTAATATTCTATCTGTCTTTATTACGTGCCTTTTACGACGAAAATCATTTGTATACTAAATTTATATGGTAAAATGAGCAGTAGTTAAGGTTTTTTGAGATACACTAAATATAAATATAATAGTGGAAAAAACTTAAATGTGTAATTAGTAGTCTAAAATGTCAGGTAATACGAGACAAGTGAATGGAATATTTTTTTGGTTTGTTTGAATCGTCTTGTCGAGGAAACTGAAATATTAATTAAAATTTTGCAGGTGCTACTGTCCATTTGTTCTCTGCTGACAGATCCCAACCCAGATGATCCTCTAGTCCCTGAAATTGCTCATATGTACAAGACAGACAAAGTCAAGTATGAGGCTACTGCTAGGTCATGGACCCAGAAATATGCCATGGGTTAAAGGGATGGCAACAAGATATTTTACATTTTCTATGTAGTAGTTAGTGGTAGTAAATAAACACTCTTGAATTGATATAAACAAATGTGAAAACTCTACCCTCCATTGTGCCAACTTGAATTGTGCATTTTTGGAATGGCAGTTTATCATATTAAGTTTATGAAAACAACTTGGTTATTTTAGTTTACATTAAATTATTTCTTGATGAATAGCCAAGTGGTTGCTATATATTGCACTATCTGTTATTATTATTTTTTTTTGTATATTTGGATTTTTAATTGTTGGGGTTATTGATCTGTGCTTTTTGATGCAACATTTTGAAGTTTAGTTCCAATATTATTGTTATGGTCTTGCAATTCTAGTGTATAATACTAAACAGATGCGGTAAATATACAATAGATTAGTGTTTGGAATACTATCTTTCAACCTATTTGTTACTACAAGTCTCTAACACAATATCACTCTTTCACATCATCTGTTTCTATCATGCCCTTTTGCTTTTTTAAATTTGGTTATGCCTGAGCTCATTGCTTAACATTCAATTTGACTGCATGAGTTTATCTTCTCTTGTTCAAAGTATTGATACTTGCTGGAGCGTCTATTTAATCAATCTTGCACTTGCCTATATTATACATGTCCTTCATTTCATATGGATGGCAAGGAACAACATTCATTTTAATAATGCAAATATTAGTGTTCGTGCTACCAAGATGAAAATTCTGACATCTATTTATATGAGTGTCAATCTAGCTGTTGGTTTTTCATGCATTTTTGGAAAGCATGTAGCTCATTGTAGAGAGTTTCCAAGTTTGAAATACAGGCATAGTTTCAAATACAGACATGATCTAGTCGGAGATGTGCTCTTTAATATTTTTAGACGTGCAAGAATTTCTGTAAAAAAAGAGGCACTAGTGAACTTCTATTTAGTGATATATTTATGTCAAATTAAATTATCATTTAAAATAAATAAAGAAAATGATTGAGAATAAATGTGGAAGCGACATGTGACATAAAATACCTTACTATATATATATACTTTTGATTTAAATTCATAATAAAGGGTATTATAGTAAATTTTATATTATTTTTTTGTGTTGTCTATTATCCATCAAATTTGTATATCTTCACCTTTAAATTCACTATTTTTTTTCATTCTCTCCTTCCAAATCAATAGTTGTAAATTTTTGTTACCATAATATTAATAGAGAGAATCCTTTTTCCTTATGACTCATGTGAGATTCATGCCCAAAGTGGTGATAAATTCTAATTACATTAATTTATTGTAAATAATAATTGAGAGCGTTATTATAATACTCCTTTGATTATTTCTAGCTAATCGTAACCTTGATGGTTATGGAATATCTAACCTATTCTGTTTGTTTAATTTTCAGTGATGTTCAAATGTTGATAATTCTTGTGTAGATAATTAGGAACATATTTGTATAATTTTATTTTTTATTTGCTGATCCTTGTTATTCCTTGTGAAACACCGAAAAAAAAAGGGGGAGTATGCCAAGAACATAAGGAAATGAAGAAGAAGAAAATGAGGAAAGAAAATAGGATAAGTGGCAACTCATTCAACATATGATATTGGTATGTCTCATTTCTCTTCAATTTCATCATCATCTTCGTCATTTGGAGGTAATTCATTCAAGTCAAAAACCTTCATCATTTGGAGGCAATTCGTTCAAGTCAAAAGCCGTCTTCCTTCTACCCTTTTCATTATCAGCCGGGGCATGTGCTTCTTCATTTCTTCCACTACCATCGCTGCCACAAGTAGAGGACTCCGCTTGCACTCCAATAGACCTATTCAGATCAACGACAACATAGACAAGAATAATAGTCATTAAAATTATTGTTGTGTATGTTGTCATTGATCTGAATAGGTCAATTGGAGTACCAACGAAGTCCTTTAGTAGCGGCAACGATGGTAGTGGAAGAAATGAAGAAGCACATGCCCCAGCTGATAATGAAAAGGGTAGAAGGAAGAAGGCTTTTGACTTGAACAAATTGCCTCCAAATGATGAGGAAGGCTTTTGACTTGAATGAACTACCTCCAAACGACGAAGATGATGATGAAATTGAAGAGAAATAAGACATAACAATATCAAATGTTGAATGAGTTGCCACATGTTCTATTTTCTTTCCTCATTTTCTTCTTCTTCATTTCCTTATGTTCTTGGCATACTCCCCCTTTTTTTTTCGGTGCTTCACAAGGAATAACAAGATCACCAAATGAAAAATAAAATTATACAAATATGTTCCCAATTATCTACACAAGAATTATCAACATTTGAACAACAATGAAAATTAAACATACACAATAGGTTAGATATTCCATAACCATCAAGGTTAGATTAAGCTAGAAATAATCAAAGGAATACTATAAAAACACTCTCAATTGTTATTTACGTAAAATTAATGTAATTATAATTTATCACCGCTTTGAGCATGAATCCCACATGAGTCATAAGGAAAAAGGATTCTTTCCATTAATATTATGGTAATTTTTTTTTACAACCATGGATTTGGGAGGAGAGAGAGAATGAAAAAAAAGTGGATTTAAAGGTGAAGATATACAAAATTGAGGAACACGAGATTTTTTTTTTGAGAGAATCCACTCTCGAATCATAAGGGTTGCGCTAGTCACCTTTTTAATCACAAACCAAAAGCAAATAAAAATGATATTTAATTTGATTGCGCTAGACATACCATCCAAGAGTGAAAAGGGTTCTTCGAGTTGAGCTCACAACTTTCACCTTCAATCAAAACACACCACATAAAATTAAAACACTATAATCTCATTCATAAAATAACCACCACATAAAAAGAGAAAAGAGAAAATACATTGATCTATTTATTTTTTTGCAGTAGTTTTGTTAACATTTTCTATCTGCACACACATATATAATAAATAAAATAGAGAACCACTCTCAATGAATTACTCCTTTCTGATATAATTAACAAAATAGATGAAATTCATTACAAAAATTATATATTATGTGGATAAAAATATAAAACATTACTAGTCATATGTAAACCATGTCATCAAGGTAACCACTACAGGGTCAAATAATGTAGATAATATATAATCCTAAAAATAAGAGCAATTATTGATTAAAAATATATATAATGATAAATATGAAAGAGAATCATGATTTACTTTACGCTTACCCATTTTCTTATATCTAATCGAAGGAATCACAGTTGTTGAAGATTTATTTTGGGATAAAAAAAGGAGATTGAAATGTAAGATAACCGTAATGATTTCCATTTGATGAAGACTGAAATGATAATCACGAACTTTTGTTTCTGATTTGTTTCATCACTCATGGATCTAGCGAGACATGGAGACCGAGAGAGGATAGGGGGAGGGAGAAAGAGAGATGAATGGTATTAGGGCTTGTGCCGCAGCTCGTATTGTAAAAGAGATCCAACCACACATTTATAAGGAGTCAATTAGAAAAATATTGGTATTAGGGTTAAAATTGCACTTTTTTTCGTAAAATAAAAAAAATCAGATATGATAAATTAGATATAATTGAGTTATGCAAAGTAAATTTCACACTAAAATTATAAATAACATATTTTCTCTTTTATTAAATAATTAACAAATAATATATTAGAATCATATACTCTCCTTTAATGTTAATCGATTATTTACTAGGTTTTATTGTATTTTTTTATATCATTGTAATATGAGGCTTTGGATTTTTTTAAGCATGTGGTCAGAAGTTGGATCATTGAATTTTGTATCTAGAGAAATTTGGGCAATTGGAAGGAGGAAAATCCACCTTGTATGTCCAACAAATTCTCTGACAAAAATTAATCACCGCTAAACAATTGTGGAAACTTCATATATGTAATATAATAACCTATTTTTCTTTTTATCTAATGAAGTATTAGTCCTTGCATTTTTTCCAACTTGATTTTTCCCCTAATTAACATTTAAGCTTCTTCCACTATTAATCATTCATAGAATCCGACCTTACAAAATTGTTGGTATGACAAATACAAGATAATCAAAGCCAGACAAGATATTGAACAACGTGACTACCGGTTCAAAGTTTAAAGATTCAATTGGGGTTGGATCGGAGTTCAATCGGATACTAATAAAATATGATTTTATACTTTATAAATGATATATAAAATAATTAAAAAATATATATAATAACAACTATTTCTAATTTTATATTAGAATATCACACCAAGTTGTTTTTTTATATTTTATAATATTTTAGTGTGAAAATTCAAACGTGACAATATTTTTTATAAATATTATATTCTTTTCTTTTGTTATTGTTTTGTAAGATCTCCAAACTATGATTAACGTGCCCAAAGCCCCCAACTTATGCAGCATGTTTTATTTTTTGTTTTTATATATAATGGTACTTGTATTTATGTTGAAAACACACCGAGACCTATATTATTACAGTATAGATATAGAAGTAGATTGTATGGCTCCAATAAAAAGAAAACAAAGTTCCAATTGAAAAATAATATTGTCTCTAATCCTTAATATTAAAAAAAATATTTTTTAAATTCATTAAAAAATTGATGTATCTAGACTATAATATAAAATAGATACATAATTTTTAAATAAATATAAAAAGAATTTTTTTGTATATTAAGAATCGGAGAAAGTAAATATGCATAGTTCAAAGTTGAATAGCACATCAAATCAAAACAGTTTCTATATCTTCTTCCACCGGTTCATTTTCTACTATGAAACTATAGCTTTCAATTTTGCTTCACTTCCCTTCTTCAAGTTTTCTATTATGTGTTTTATTTTCTTCTTCTAATCATGTTTTTCTTCTAAACTTTAGCTTAGCTTTTCATGGTAGCTTAGATACTTTTATGATTTTTTTTTTTTGAAAAATTACATCTTCTTCTGAACCACTTCAAACCATGCAAACCATCGGTTTTCACCTCCGATTTCCGATTTTTAACTAGTTTAGCAGTTTTCTGGGCAGTTTTTCTATAGAAATATCTTGAGGGTGAAACGGACCGGATATAGGTCTGGTTCACGGTTCAACCGTCCGGTCCGGTTTTAAAAACCTTGGGCACATACACAAAGCGTTTTAGAAATGAATAAAATTTATTAAATAAAATACATTGAATAAAATTCATTTTCCAAAAAAAATAGGTTTTTGAACAAGATCCGTATGAACCAGTTCAAAATACTTTGCCAAAAATCCGAAAACATTTAGTCTTCATAAGCAACTTAAACCCATGCAAAAGGTTTCTAGAAATTTTGAATCAGTGCATTCCCTTTATGAATTGGTACAAAATTGTGCTCATATATTTTTGTTTGCTCTTTTGCTTTGATCGATAGACGTTCATTATTCTATTAGATCAAAATTTTGTCTACGTGTCACGTCTTTTTGACTTTGCCTATAAATAGCACCTTGCAAAAATTTAAAAATACTTACCACTTTTTAGAAACATTTTTAGAGAGAATCTTTGTGAGAGTCATTGTGTTCTTTGAGAGAAACACATCAAGCCTTCATCATTCATCTTCCTCACTCATCGTCACTCTTACCATTGTCAAATTACCAAATAAGTTTTTTCTCTTAATCACGCTAAGATGTAAACTTGTTTATCATCGCTAATACTTTCGATTAAGTATTTGATTACTCAATTGATTAATTTATTCTCAAAATTAATCAATTGAATACTTTAGCAACACTTTTCATATTTGAATTTATTTTTTCGCTTAATTCGCATTACTTTCCTATCCAATAGTTCGAGATAGACGTTGTCGATCCTTGAGCGTTTCCGCACGCGAACTCAAATTTTTTAAAACTATCAAAGTTGAAATCAATGAATTATTCACCCCCTCTAAGTCGTACGCCATACGTCTAACAAGTGGTATTGCAAGCTCCGGTTTGTGCTTACTATCTGTTAGAAATATGGCTCCCGAACCGAAAATAAGTATAAGAGTGTCGATTTTCAATGGAGAAAACTATATATATTGGAAAAAATTTATGTAAATTCATATCACGTCTTGTGATAGGGACATATGGAATGCCATCGTTAATGAACCCTTTTTACCAACTATGGTAAATAATAACAAAGGAATGGAAGTATCTAAATTGGAAGAATTATGGACTCCGTTAGATGAAAAGAAATGGAGTTGCGATTGGAAAGAGAAAAACATTCTCATATCCTTTATAGATGTTGATGAATACTATCGCATTTCACATTACAATTCGGATAAAGAGATATGTACACATTAGAGGTAGCTCATGAGGGAACCAATGATGTGAAGCAATCTAAGATTAATCCCTTAACTCGAGAATTTGAATTGTTTAACATGAGTGATGGCGAAGCCATTTCAGACATGTAAAAGAGATTCACATTCTTGACTAATCAACTATATGGTCTCGGTAAACCAGTTTCCACCCGAGATAGCTACTAATAAGATTTTGAGGTGCTTAAGTAGGGAGAGGTGCTTAAGATTTTGAGCTACTAATAAGATTTAGAGCAAGTTTCTTCCGCTTACTTTTTATGTGAGAGAAATAAGTCTTTGGGTGGCGAGTGACTACGATATCCAAGAAGTAGCTTAGGTGTCTCAAATCATTCGTAGGAAACTCGAAATTAAGAAGTGGGATGATTGATTGCCGCAGAGTATCAAAAGAGGTGGTAAGGATAATATCTTCGACATGAAGTAAGATGTAGGCCATATGAGTTTCTTTCTTGTAGATAAAGAGGGAGTGATCACACTTGCTTTGAAAAAACCTAATAGATGAAATATAGGTGAAAAATTGTGTGTACCAAGTGGAAAACTCCAATTAAATCCACACAAACATATTTCTCATCTATTCATCCATACACCAAAACATCCACCGGACGAAGTGTCAATCTCTCTTCTTGTGGGTCAGTCAAGAAGTTCACTGGTGCCTCTTTCTTCACATAAATTCTCACAAGCCTAAAAATATCAAAAAATAGATCTCTGATCCTATCGTATCTATATTTAAAGCCTGAAAACTATCTACAATGAATTACATGCTCCCAAAAGTGTCAAGACACGATTTAGAACAAACGTTTTATTCTATTTTTTTTTTTTAACTTTTTGACTTATACTCTTTGAAGTTTGAACACAAAGTTGCATAACTTAACCATTATTATCAAGTGAGACAATTAATCTTGTCCAACGGCCAAGAATTTAATTCATTCCCCTTTATTTTGTTAATAACTATCCCTTTTGTGGAATGTATCCAACTACTACCGACACAATTTAAGACACAAAAGTAAACCACACCATACCACAAGTTACCCTTTTAGGCCTATCTATTAACACTTCCTCAGAGTGTCACAGTATCCATATTGTGAACCCTTTTCTTTTTTTTAGGACTTTTAGCCTTGGCACATAATTAGCACATGATATCTATATAGCATACAGAACCCTACATATATATAGATGAAAGTGACTACTAACTGCCACTTTATGGAGCTTTGGGAGGTGAAATAAAATATGGACAATAGATGGACCTTTCAATCCATTTTGCAGAAAGTGACTTTTCTACCAACATATCCCTCTGCATCCTCTATATACAATTTCTCCTCCATATCTAACCATATGCCTCAAACCAAATTTTCGTTACGTTTCTTTCACTCAATTGTTTTGTCATCACATGAAAAACCATTACATAATAATGTTTCAACTTTCAATTGAGGAATATTACTACTAGTACTTTTTATTTCAATTACAAATTTCATTTCCACAAAGCACAATATTCTTAATTTAGTAACATGTGATCATCATATTGTATAAATAATTTGTATTAGTTATTGTTTTGATAAATTGATATCTCTATGCAAGTAATTGAATTTAAGTTGTTAATGATTTTTTTAAGATGAATATATTATTTGAAAAAATTTAAATTAGTTTTCTGATGAAATAATTTTTATTCAGATTTTACTTAATTAGAGAAAATTGATATTTTTATGTCTAACTTTGAATGATTAGTATTAGCAATACTTTCTTTTTCACCATTCACTATTTTAGTTAAAGAAATTCATGTGGATCCTGCAACAATGTGAGATCCACGTCGATTTTATTCAAATTAATTGAATAATGAAAATAGATTGTAAGAGTGAATGTTGTTAGCATCGCTCAATTTTGAATACTATTGTCTTAGTTGAGTTAATAATCATATGTATATGGTAAAATGGATTAGGTACACATTTTAAGTTACCAAAAAATTTGAAGATTTTTTTTTTCCACCCCACATCTCTTTTTCACCCCAGGTTTTTGTTTATACCCTGGAAAAAAACTTCGTTACAAACCGAAGTTATGGTTCATTTATACTTCTAATGAAAAATAAACGATTGAAACACCTATTTTCTATATCGGAAAACTTCGATACATAGAAACCAAAGTTTTCAAAAGTTCGGTTTGTATTTACCGAATTTTAGAGAGTAAAATTAAATTTTTGGAAGGTTAGAAAAATACACGGCAGATAGGGAAAGAAATCTTCAAAAAATTTGCTAATCAAAGCAAAATCGTAGGTTGGTATTTACCACTAGAGTTTTGATGTTTGCACTTTTAACACTATTATATTATTTTTAGGATTTTTAAACTCATCTTTCAAACATTAATTCATAAGTACTCTAATTTAAAATGAATTGAACACTCAAGTTTGTGGCCATGCAAATAATATTGTATCAATTAATGTAATAGAAAAATCATACAAAGATTTTTGTCGGGATAAAATTATTATTTTATTTTTGTATGAGATTCAAATATGTTTTGGTTGTTAGAATTATAATTAATGTAAAATAGTTTTGTAATGTAGTGGCGTCAGTTTGATGTTAACATTCTTCATTCTTGACATGGCGCTATCAATCGTGGCCGTGGGGACTAGCAAATTACCAATTAATTGGTGATACTTCATTTTCAGCTCTTGTAGTTTTTTTTTTCCATGCAATTCACCATTTATACCGTAAGTATTTCAATGCATATATTACCAAATCAAGACAAAATAGGTTTTTTTTCTTTTGTACAAAATTTGATTCTACTTTACAAAGCTATAAATGTCAAAATCAATTGTGTATATATGATTTAAACGTAATTTAATTTATTTATAAATAGAGACTATTTTTATTTTATAAATCAATTTTGTAAAGTTGAGTTAAACCAAATTTAAAATTATAAAATGATATGAAAGTATGGTTCAAGATTTGTTGAATTAACTACTATTAAATTTTTGTTATCAAATCATTCAAATATTTTAGCAAGTACGAATATAAGTTTATAAATAGAGTCCGTTTGTGTAAAAAAAAATTAATTTTTTTTATAGGATTGGTATGTATTTTTTTCTAAAAATTATAACATGTAATGTATATCCACATCATATTAAAATGTGGATGATAGATATAGTTATTTTACTTATGTGTAAAACAATTTGTTGCATTTTTTTTTGGTATGAATTTTGTTCCAGTGTTTTAATTTTGTCTTTAAATTATTTATTTTTTGACGGTTTCCCTGTGGTCCTGTGGACCTAGTTTCACGATGTTCACATTCTCTGGCACAAAAGTGACATTACATATATGATCCTTTCCTGCCTAAAATTAATGATGCTCTTCATATCACATCCAACATTTTGCAAAGGTCAAATTTCCCGTTTCATAATAATAATTGTCTTATCATGTTATGTTCTACTACATTGAAATTAACGATCATTCTACTACGCTTCACATTAAACGATGGATCATTCTAATTCAACTAATGTTTGTAAATGGCCCTTCGAACCTCAATATATAATAGAAAAGTGGTATTGGCATAGAGATATTAGAGAGGAGTCTAGATACCAAATCA
The DNA here is from genome assembly GCA_030408175.1 of Trifolium repens. Classification (NCBI taxonomy): domain Eukaryota; kingdom Viridiplantae; phylum Streptophyta; class Magnoliopsida; order Fabales; family Fabaceae; genus Trifolium; species Trifolium repens. The sequence continues at coordinate 14,303,067 of CP125850.1, forward strand.
ATGATTTAATGGTTATCAAATAAATTAATCCTTGAAACTTATTGGTAGATAATTATCTAGCATTTCAGCTGTTAAGAATCATTATCTATCTCTTGGCAACAAAAAAAAGATCTTTATCCATCTATATATTAGCTAATTTATTAGTGAATTCACCATTTTAATACTAATTTACATATATTTGTCAAAAAAATAACTAATTTACATAGAAAAACCAATCAACAACATATTAATGATACTAATATGAGGCGGGCAAGCAAGCGGACAAACGAGAACCAATGAGTGTGCAAATAGAGACGGATCTATAACAAGCAACTTCAGAGTGACAGTGGGCGCGAACGGGCGGAGGTCACAGACGGGCGGCAGACAAAGGTCACGAAGATAGTCTTAGGATTTTTCACTTTTTCTTTTCTCTATGGACACAAGAAGTCAAGAACAACAAAAAAAAGAAACAAGAAGAAAGAACAACGACAGGCATAACTTCTTTTATTTATTTATTTATTTTATTATAAGAGTCATAGTAACTCTTTAAGTGGATTTAATACATATTAGATTGAATTGGTCCAAATAAAAAAAACATTTAAAATGTAACATATTGACTCATAATTATTTTTATAATTTATTTGAAATTCATACTATCCGTGACCTATTCAGATTAGCCCATATTTTAAGCGGACTTAAACGGACCGGACTAAAAAATCTAGAAAATTCGAGCTAAAATTTTAAGTCCCCAAACTTGAAAAAAAATTAGACTATTTGGGCTAGCCTATTTTGATAGCTTTATCTAACACCGAAGGCTAAAGCTCAATGAGTTGAAACTTTCAAATTATTGTGCCTCAAGTCATTTCTAGTAGCTTTTAGCTTAAATGTTATAGCTTATCCTTTCATCTCTCATTTTATTTATGTGTTATTTTAAGTAAAAATTAAACATGTGCTTTTATATTATTTCATATTTATAAGTTAATTTTACAATTAAACTTATCAAATACTACAGATTCAATTACTAATTTATCCATTATCAATTATTTATTATAAGTTCATCCAAATTAACTTATACTTATTTACTACTTTTTATTAAATGGAGCATATAACTATAATAATATCAAGTGGCGAAAAATTATAAAACTAACAAACTAACCAAGTGACTGAGCTCAATTTAATAATGACCTCTTCTTAAAAGAGAAACGTTCAAAAGAGTTCGAGTTAAATTTTTAGTTAAAATAATCATTTCTTAATCAAACTCTAAATTGCCATAATCTATTTCTTACAAGTATCATGGTTAGAGATAGGGAAAAAAGACCTATGTGTTGAATGTTTTGTTTTAATTCATGTTTCTGTTAGTTAGTTACTTGTCAGAGCCGTCCTTGGCCACGTGCAAGCAGTGCTCTTGAACTGGGCCTCACATGGGGCCTCAAATTTTTTTTCTTCAAACCCATCATATAAAAAATAGATCAAGTAATATTTGAAGATACAATATTACGAGAAATTGAAGTTGGGGCAGTGGAGCGTGTCTTGATCCTCTAGCTGCGCGGACGTGTGTTCGAGTCCCACTGGTGGTACTTTTTGGTTTTCTCTTATTTTAAGAGAACAGAAAAATGGAAGATCAGTGATGAAGGGAATGACCACTCTACAACCAACAAATAATTGAAACACTACATAATACATTTAGATAATATATACTCATAATACTTTTACATAATATATACCCATTCATATTGAATATTTGGATAACATGTATCCATTCATATTAAACATTACATTGTTATTATTGATTTTAATGATATTAGCTTGAAGGTGTATTTTGTTATTATTGATTTGAAAGTGATTATTTTTTTACATTATTGATGTTGCTTGTATTTTAAATAAAAGATTACTCTTTTTTAAAAATTATCGATTCATTTTGAATAATATATCGATTAATTTTTTATTTATCGATCATTTTCAACATTGTGGAATGACCTTTTATTCATGTTAGTTACATGAATAAATAATTATTTTTGTTGATGCTATTTACAATTTAAATAAATGATGTTCTCTTTTAATTATTTTTTTTATTAGGGGTCCATTTTTATTATTTGTTCCGGGCCTCCAAAATCTCGGAACCGGCCCCGTTACTTGTTTACAAGTTAGTTAGGCTCTGTTTGGCAAAAATAGCTTATGGCTGATAAGCTAACTTATGGCTGATAGCTTATGGCTGATGGCTGATAAGCTGATTGAAGTGTTTGGTAAAATTAGCGGTTCAACTGACTGGTAAGTGTGAAATGACAAAAAAGGACACATAAAATCTCTTATAAAAAATTTATTTCGGATTAAATCAACATCTATCTTCATTATTTTTATGTACGATATTTATTTTCATTATATATAAATAAACTAATATAATAAATAAATTTTTATTTTTATTAGTGAATGTTATATAATGCATTTTCTTCCATCTAGTCTAGTATATTAAAAACCGACGACGTCGTCGAACATAGCGTAAACTATACAAATTGAAAAATAAAAAGAGTATTTGTTTTATTTCATAAGCATTGGAAGCAAAATGTAAAAAAAAAAACATTGAAAGCAAAGGAATGACGTTTTTATTTTATATTGTAATAAATTAAAAAGGGTAAAAATGGATTTCAGGTAAAATGATAAGGGTAAAAATGGAAGAAAAGATGATAAGCTATAAGCTATAAGCTCATAAGCTAATTGAAATGGCTTATGGAAAATAAGCTATAAGTCAGTAAAATAAGCTATAAGTCAGTGTTGAAAAGGTTGTTACCAAACAGGTCTTTTAGCTTATAAACTATAAAACATAAGCTATAAGTCAGTTTGATGGTGTTGCCAAACAGACCCTTAGCTTAGTGTGAGTTAGTTATGTTAGTTATACAACTAATGGATAGAGTTGGTTGTAACTAACTTGGATTACTTAGATGTGAAGTAATCTCTATAAATAGTGTTGTGTATATGAGAAAAGCGTAATCCAGTGTAAAATAGTGAGAAGAAGTGAATTAGATGTAAAGTGTTATGATTCTTCTCTACTATCTTCTTCTTTAACTTTTTCATCTCCCTAATGTGTGTGTGTGAATAGCACAAGTGTGCTATCTGCTTTTCATCTTCTCCATATTCTCAGAACAGTCTGAGAACGTTCTTGTTAGAAGTCTCACATTGGCTAGAGATATGGCAAAGATAACCTTTATAAGTGTAGTGCAAACCTCAACTCTTAAGCTAGCTTTTGTGGTTGAGTATAGGTCTCACAAATTCTAATATGGTATCAGAGTCTATCATAGATCCATTTGTTGTTTGTTGTGGAGACCTCCCATATTTGGGCCACACGTTGTTGTTGATTCCACGCACCAAGCCCAATAGTGCTGGGCGTGAGAGGGTGTGTTAGAAGTCTCACATTGGCTAGAGATATGACAAAGATAGTCTTTATAAGTGTAGTGCAAACCTCAACTCTTAAGCTAGCTTTTGTGGTTGAGTATAGGCCTCACAAATTATAATAGTTCTCCTGCTACATCAGGTTAAACGTGTGTATGTGTGTACTTTGCAATTGAGTGTGTTAAAGTGTTTCCACTGCGCTAACACTATGAAGTACGAAAACTCCTCAAATTAACCGTGTCTAACACTAACACTTATAATTACATTTAATTATATCATTTTTTAAATTAGTATCGATATTGACGTACTAGTATAAACACCATCAAGATCGTCGGGTAAATAGAGGAAAGTTACTGGCTGCAACCACAATGGTTGAGTCGACATAAAGGGGTCACCATTTGTACATGATACATTAGATACATATGGACTAGGATTCCATGCAGTCAAAATACCCTGCAGTCATGCAGTCACTGCATTGGAACCCTTAGATTAAATTTTTATCAAATAAATAATATACTTTAATAAATTTGGATGGCTAAGATTAGCCTGCAGTCAAACAGTGACTACAGGGAATCCATTTCCGATACATATACTTACTTGTTGACCGTACTTGTAGGAGTGAGTAAGACACATATCACGTGCCAACAATACATAATAAAACCACAATGTTTGTCTCCACCATCCTATGCCACATGCTTCTACTAAATAATAACCTTATTCTCTCTCTCACACTCTTTTTCCCTTCTCTTCACTCTTCACTACAGTAGTGAGATCCACACAACACCAACATTGTTGTTCTTGTCTTTATAACATTCATTGCCGACATTTTAAGTTATTCAGCTCAAATCAAATATTAATATTATGTCTGGTGCTGCTGGTGGTAGTATTGAAGAAGTTGTTGATATGGAGAACTCTGAAGAAGAGAGAGTAAGAAGATCAAGAATTAGAAGACTCAAGAAAAAAGCTATAAATGCTTCATGTAGATTCACTCATTCACTTAAGAAAACTAGAGGAAACAGAAAAATTGATTATAGGTTTCCAATTCAAGATGTTAGAGATGAACAAGAGGAATCAGCTGTTTTTCAATTACGTCATACATTAATTCATATGCCTCCTAATCATGATCATTATCACACATTGTTAAGGTATATTCTTTGCTTTTAATTTCATTTTATTTTTACTACTTTTTTTTAAAGCCTCTCGTTCGGTCTCATTAATTCAGAGTTCAGCTGCGAGATAAGTAAAAATTAGCCAATAATTGTGTTCTCTATTTTATTTAGTATTTTGTTTGTTCATGTTTTTCTCAAGAAGGTGAATTTGGTTTATTATTAGGTTTTTGAAAGCTAGGGATTTTAACATTGAAAAGACTATTCAGATGTGGGAAGAAATGGTTATTTGGAGAAAACAATATGGAACTGATACCATTCTTCAGGTAAGGCTTCTACTTTTTTTCCCAATGATATTTCAATTTCAATCTACCTAAAATAATTCATTTTAGTAATTTTTTCAAAGGGTATTTTAGTCACTAAAATTCAATTTATCAATTCAGGGTCGGTCCAAAGCTTAACTCAAACAATTTAGTGAATGCTTAAAAAAAATAATAAATTGGTTATGTAGGATATGTGACCTCATATATATGTCCATTAAGTTAGACAAATATATACATAAATATTTTATTATATTATATATTTATAACTAAATTGAATTTTTTTTACTTTTTTAACTCAAAAATTTTGAGGCCTAAAGCACTTTTTGGCCGTTTAAAGTTTATCTTTCATGAGATTTAAAATAATTAGGGATATTTGTATAATTAAAATTAGGGATATTTTCATGAAAAAATAATTCATGCACTTTGAATGAAGTTTTATAAAAAGTGACTAGAAAATTTATGAAAAGATTTTTCTTTCTATTTTTGTTTCTTGTACGGATTGGTTAGATATTTATTGATTAGTAGTTGAGCTCCAGACATTTAGTGCAAGATTTAACGACCTCATAAATGTTCTATAATCAATCAGTGTACTGCACAGTAGCAGCTACCATTTGTAAAAGAAGGTAAGATAGAGAAATGTCTATGTTTTTATTATTAATTTTTTTTTTTTTAATTTAAATTTTGAGTATAGTTGGCTCTATACACTTTGTTATTTTTTTTTCTTTTCAAAAGTCAACACACTTTTTAAATAATGGTGTATTTAAAAAGTTATCTTAATTGATTTTTTCTAAATTTGGACTAGCAATGAAAATTGAAATTGAAAAGTAAGTACTCCCTCTGTGACAAAATATAAGCAAAATTCATCTTTTTAGGTTCATTGCATAATTAACGTATCTGGTCTGTATGTTTTCTTCAGAAAAAGTTTTGCGGGGAATATATTATATGAATGTGTCTAATGCCATGGTTATATTTGAAGGATTTTGACTTTGAAGAGCTAGAAGAAGTATTGCAGTATTACCCCCAAGGTTACCACGGAGTCGATAAGGAAGGTCACCCAGTTTACATCGAGAGGCTTGGGAAAGCTTATCCTAGCCGCTTAATGCGCATAACCACAATGGATCGATATTTAAAATACCATGTCCAGGAATTCGAGAGGGCTCTGCATGAGAAATTTCCAGCATGTTCTATCGCATCGAAGAGATGGATTTCTTCAACCACAACAATATTAGATGTACATGGCTTGGTATGTGGAATATGTTTGGCTTGGCATTTCAGGATCTCAATTGTTTTTGGTTTTTTTTTCCTTGCTGAAATCTTAATCCGTACTTGATAAATGATAATGTGTAATATAGGGAATGAAGAATTTCTCGCCGACTGCTGCAAATCTGTTGGCTGCTATCACAAAAATCGATAACAGTTACTATCCTGAGGTTTTTACTTTGTCCCTTTTCCCAAACTAACTTTGTATTTTAGTCCTCTTACTATATAAACAAACCTCGTCAACAAATATTTGCAGACATTACATCGAATGTATATCGTCAATGCTGGTCCCGGCTTTAGGAAGATGCTTTGGCCTGCTGCTCAGAAGTTCCTTGATGCGAAAACTATTGCAAAGATACAGGTGAAGGATATATAATATAAATTTTGGCTGGCAGCATTTCATACTCCCGCCGTAATAAGATATAGGCAAAAAAATTACATGTATCTGGTCCATACTAATAATACATTACTTTCATGAAATTTCAGGTTCTTGAACCAAAGTCTTTATCTAAATTACATGATATTATTGACTCTAGGTATGCATCTATGACTTCGTCAATCGTAATATTGCATTATATTTCTATTCAGATGGTTATTTGCTTAATGGTTTGTGATTGCATCTTATACAGTCAGTTGCCGGATTTTTTGGGTGGCTCGTGTAAATGTCCAGGAGAAGGTGGATGTCTTAGGTCTAGCAAAGGTCCATGGAATGATCCTAATATAATGAAGGTAATGTTGTTCTACTATCATTTGGAAATATCCACAGCTTAAAATTAATTACAATGTTGAACTAGAGTATTGTGACGCTAACTTAGGTATTCTGATTTTAGTTTGTTCATAATGTGGAGGAAACATTTGTGCGGCAAATCCTCCAAGTTTCCAATGAACAGCAGAAAATTGACCATTTTCGAACACACCTACAAAAGGTAAGATTGACTCTTCTTAATAATAGATGGTTTGGCCTTGCCGCGTTAACATCATAACAACCATCATGGTCAGATATTAATGATTATTGCTCGCAGGAACGAAGCAGCGATATGCCAACAGCAGACTTTTGGTCAGAAATTAATGATTCTTGCTCGCCGATTAGACAAAGGAAACTTACTCTTCCTAGTTTAGCTTCTTCTCATGAAGAAGTGAGTTTTGAAACATTTGAACCTGATTCATTTTAGAAGCCTTGTTATAACATACACATCTTACAGGTTATGTTTGTGTTTTGACCCTTAAATTCAACCATTGAAAAGGCTGTTTATTTTCTCTGCAGGTCAGGGTATCAGATAGCCATCACAGTTGTAATGATAATACTTCTACAGAAAAAATGCTCAAAAGTAATCAATTTCAATTTGCTCATGAACAATCATTGCAAAATGGTGATATGAGGAACACTACTTCATTTACTTGTAGAGAAGATTCCAAAGGTACATATTCCTTATTTCATAACATTTTGATGTGGAACACTGGTTCAATGTATGCCGTGTTTTGTAACATTTGAATGTGGAAGTTGAAACTTATCATATCTATAGTTTCTATTGGTTGTGATTGGTATCATTAGCAGGTATTTCAGTATTTTCGTTATCTTTCAGGTTGAACAAATTCTCATGTTTTTTTTACAGGCACTTCGGTCAGAAATTGGTTCGGCTTTGTTAAGGAAAAAGTGGAGAGAACAAGTTTCTTAAATGCGTCAAGCATGTTGATATATCTTTTTCAAAGATTAGATATATTCTTCCACGGTTTAAGATTAGAATTTTGGAGAACAAGTAACAATATTGTGGTGGAACATAACATCAGTAACCTTACAGAAGACGTCGAAAGTGAAACACAGTCCGAAGACGATCATATTCTACCGTGTATACAACAACGTCTTCAAAGACTAGAAAATGCATTTACGGAACTTAGCCATAGACCAGCTGATATACCTATGGAGAAGGAGAAAATGCTTATGAGCTCTTTGGATAGGATTAAATCTGTCGAGTTCGACCTTGAAAATACTAAGAGGGTGCTACATGATACAGTGATGAAACAAGTTGAGATTACTCAGTTACTGGAGAATTTGAAGACATCAAAACATAAAGTAAGTTTCTTATTGAGAAATATTATATTCATATGTTAAGTGCATTTAAACATTATGAAAACTTGCTTTCATTTATAATCTTCTTCATCTCATAAAAAAAAGTTACTCTTTACGAAAACTTGTTCTATGATAATAAAAGACTTAACGAAAAATAAAACTTACTCCCTCCAGTCTTTTTTATAAGAAACAATTGACTTTTTAGATTTACCGAATAACTGATGAATTACTGATGTATTCGACGTCATGATGAAATTAGTTAAATTTGTTTATATGCAAGAATATTATGTATAAATACTATATATTTTCAAATTTTAGTGCTGACTTCATAATAACTATCTTGCAGCAAAGAAGAGTGTTCTGTTGAGGAAGAGTAGTTGTTAATGTTAAATGCAAACTCATGTATTGGACCCCTAAGAGGATGAGACTGAGGATTACACAGTTCAATTATTATGAGTTGCTGTCAATAGAGGGACAAGGGGAAGAGACAGTCCTGTTTGTTTTATTGTACATACAGTGTAGTGTTTTTTACCCCTTCAAAATGTTTTACCTCAATTTTCATATAGTAAATGCAACATTTTCAGAATTCAGATATAGTTTGATAAGATGGTCTTCTATGTTGTTTTGGACAGTGCTGGGAGGAATCTGTTAGTTTAACAACAACAAAAACTGAATTACAATGTTTTTATGGATGGACTTTGTCAAGAGACTCAACATTCACATTATGACAAAATTAAGAAAGATTCGTTGTTTTTTTACTACACCAGTACACCTAGTCCTCCCACTCCAAAATTTTCCAAACATCTTTCATATTTAACTTTTTCACTTTTAACTATTTGTATTTCTTAAGTTTTCTAAAGAGTAAACAATCATTTTGATTCGGGTTACTCCCTGTCAAGCAAATCCTTGAATGTTAGAATTTGTGAAGAGATTATCTCAATGATTTTTCATTTGGTAAAATTGATTCAACGTAGCCTTTACCAAGCTAGGTGGCAATGCCACGTCACTAGACTCTAACCACCTGGTGCCACATCAGCACCACCTGTAACCAACTAATAACAACCTGTGCCACGTCATCAGGGTCATCTAACTAACCTTTCTAGTGTGATTATATTTATTACATTTTATGCTTAACTAGATACTCTATTACCCCCCTCTCAAACACAAGGGGCTTCTTCTTTGGAGAACACCTTGAGTTTGCTTCTGATTGTTGAATAGTTTGAAGGAGAGAGAGGTTTAGTTAGAGGGTCTGCTAGTTGATCAATAGCTGGAACATGAAGTACTTGGAGTTGTCTTGATAATACCTTTTCTCTGACAAAGTGGATATCTAGGTCCATGTGCTTTGTTCTTGCATGTAACACTGGGTTGTGAGCTAGTGACACAGCACTCAAGTTGTCACATAACAGAGTTGGAGGATGAAAAGGAATGCAGAGTTCTTGAAGGAGTGATTGTATCCATATTAGTTCTGTTGTGGTATTGGCCATACTCCTATACTCAGCTTCAGTGCATGACCTTGCTGGGGCTGCTTTTTTGATCCCCAAGAGACAAGATTTGAGCCAAAGAATATGCAGGACCCAGATGTGGATCTCCTAGAATCTTGGTCAGTTGCCCAGTCAGCATCACTATAAGCTCTTAGTGAGAAAGGAGGACTAGAGGTAGAGGGGTGTAGGAGTAGACCATGATTTATAGTTCCTTTAAGATACCTGAGAATTCTTTTGACTGCTCTCCAATGAGATTCTAGGGGATGAGCCATAAATTGACAGACTTTATTTACACTGAAGGAGATGTCAGGCCTGGTTAATGTTGCATATTGAAGAGCTCCAACTGTGGATCTATACAGAGTTGCATCAGTCAAAGTATCTGTGCCATATTTACTAAGTCTACAGCTGCTAACCATAGGGGAGCCTATTGGTTTGCAATTGTCCATGTTGGTTTTGCAGAGCAAATCCTTGATGTATTTGGTCTGGTTGAGTAAGAGTCCACCTGAAGCAGCATGATTTACCTCAATGCCTAAAAAATAATCTACCTCTCCCAACTGTTTTAAGGCAAATTTGACATTGAGCTTATGGATGAGGTCTTGAATCAGATGGGGTGCTGAGCCTGTGATCAGAATATCATCAACATATATTAACACATAAATGCAGGCTCCTTGTTGGTGAAGCACCAGAAGTGAAGGATCACATTTGTTGGCAGTAAATCCCATTTGCAGTACAGTCTGGGTTAGTCTTTCGTACCAAGCACGAGGGGCTTGTTTTAGGCCATATAGAGACTTGTGTAATTTGAATACTAAGGATTTATTAGCTGACTCAAATCCTGCAAGCTGTGTCATGTACACTTCTTCATGTAGAATGCCATTGAGAAAGGCATTATTGATGTCAATTTGTTGCACTGCCCATTTGTATGTTACAGCTAAAGTTAATATGATTCTGATAGTGACTGGTTTGATTACGGGAGAGAAAGTCTCTGTGAAGTCAAAACCAGAAGTTTGAAGAAAACCTTTGGCCACCAACCTTGCTTTATATTTGTTGACAGTCCCATCTGGATTTTCTTTGATTCTAAAAATCCATTTGCATCCAATTGCCCTTTTGTTGGGTGGGAGAGGAACTAATGACCAGGTGTTATTGTCAGTAAGAGCTTTAAACTCAGTGTGCATTTCTTTTGACCATTGTGGATCTGCCAAGACATTTTTCACAGTAGTAGGTTCAATAGTGGTAAGAAAAGCTTTGGGTTTTAGTTTGCCAGTCTTGCCCTAGTTATCATAGAGTGGTCATTGTGATGAGAGATAGTGTTGGGTTGGGGTAGAGATACATTGGTTAATGACTGATCTGTAGATGTGGTAGATGGTGGGTCAGATTTAGTGTTGGTTATTGCATAGAGTACATATGAGTCAAGCTGAGGCATGTGCTGTGACAGAATAAAGTGAGAGGTAGAGCTGCTAGAGTTGTCAGTATTTAAATTATGAGTCGAGAAACATGGATGTATAGGGAAATTGAGACTCATGATATATAACATCTTTAGATATATAGATTCTTCCTTGCTCATCTAAACATTTGTGACCTTTGTGCTGAGGGGAGGCACCTAAGTAGACACATGGGCTGGATCTATATTGTAATTTATGCTTGTTATAGGACCTAAGATGAGGAAAACAAAGACAACCAAATACCTTGATTTGAGTGTAGTCTGGTTGAGATTTAAACAAAGCATGGTGAGGAGATTTGAACTGAGTTAAGGCACTGGTAGGCAGTTTATTTATGAGGTACACAACTTGTGTGAAACTGTGGTCCCAGAAGGTGAGTGGTAGGGATGCTTGAGACAAGATTGTGAGACCCATTTCCACTATTTGTTTGTGTTTTCTTTCAACAGTACCATTCTGATGGGATGTATGAGGGCATGTTAATCTATGTTGAATGCCTAACTCATTTAGTAGTGTAGTGAAAGACCTGAATTCTCCCCCCAATCAGATTGAAGAGCTTTGATGGTTGAATTAAATTGATTTTGAACAAATTTAGAGAACTGAGTGAAGGTTTTAAAGCATCAGATTTGTTTTTGAGAAAGTAGATCCATGTGTATTTGGTGTAGGTGTCAACAAAGGTAATGTAATAATTGTAACCATAGTAAGAAGTAAAGGGTGCAGGTCCCCACAGGTCACAGTGAATGACCTCAAAAGGTTTTGTATAGACAGTATTGGATAAAGGAGCATAAAGTTTGTGAGATTTTCCAACACAGCAAAAAGTACAAGAGGTAAAAGCATTGTTATTAGAAAAAGGAATTTTGCATAAGTGCAATACAGATTGAACAGCTTTATTATGAGCATGACCTAGTCTAAGGTGCCATATATGAAATTGGCTAGCTAACTTGTCAGTGGACAAAGCACTGTTATAGACAGCATTTTTATTCAAAACGGGAAATTGAGTAAAGCTAGAGTTAAAGCATTAACTGAAATCAGAAACATTTTTAGCTTGAGTTTTAGAATTGGTATCTGTGTTGGAGATGAAATGGAAAGGCTTGAATTGGTATAAGCCATCAGCTCCGACCGTGCCTTGAAGAAGGATTTGCCTAGAATCTTGAGATTTAACATAACAATAATAGGGATGAAATTCAAAGATCACATTATTGTCTTTTGCAAATTTGCTGACAGATAATAGATTTTTAGATATATCAGGAACAAGCAACATATCATTAAGTTTAAGATGCACACTAGGATTACTAGGGGAATGAAATTGCGAATGACCTAATGAATTAATAGACAAACCTTGGCCGTTTCCCATCATTACTTGGTCATGGCCTTGATAAGGAGCACGGTATCCGAAGTTATTAGGATTGAATGTGAGATGGTGTGAAGCACCAGAATCAGGGTACCAAGAGGCACTAGATACAGATTCAAAATCTGTAACAAGTGTGAAGTGTTGTGGAATGGCTAAATGAGCAGTGGGACGAGCATAGGGGTTGAAGTGAGGTGGTCTGGAGGTAGTAGCATTATTGTAACCACACCCTTGAGGCTTAGCAGAGGGAGGATCATACCTGTACCAGCAAATTGAGGCATCATGATTGGATCTAACACATATTTGGCATTGAGTTTTACCAGTAGTGTTTGAATTTTGTGACCGGCCTCTACCACGACCTCTTCCTTTGCCACGTCCTCTTCCACGATTACCGGTGGCATTGTAGTGTTCAGTTCCTGTTTCTTGAGCCTCAGTATCCAAGATTGCATCATTGGATTGTGCTTCAGATTGAGCTATGTTAACAGAAACGCTAGGATTCGCTAATTCTTGCTTGAACTTTTCGAATTGAACTTCTTGAAGAAGAAGTAGACCTTCAACATTTTCTATTGTAGGTGACTCAAATCTACTGTAGATCATCATCACGAAGGAGTTGAAATCCTCAGGCAAGCCTTCAAGAATCGCATCTACCTGTTCTTGTTCGGAAACATTATCGCCTACTGCAATTAATGAGTTAACGATCGTTTTGATACGGAGTAGATACTCATTGATGGATCTTGCAGGTTTCTTTGTGTTTTTCAGTTCAGATCGTAACTGTCGAGCTCGAGATTTAAGAACAGAATTAAAATATTTGTGAATTGATTCCCAAACCTCGTGTGAGTGCTTACGGTGAAGAACGCGAGGTAGTACGTTATCGGAGATCGTTGATAACAGCCATGTGAAGAGTGATCGATCTTTGAACAACCATTGACGATACTCCTCGGAGTTGATTCCTTCCAATCGATCTGCAACGGACGCGTATTGAAGAGGAATTTGAGGATTGATGAGGAATCGATGAAGATTATGCGCTGTGATTACTCCATTTACTTGTTGATTCCATAAGAGGAAGTTTTTGTCATCTAATTTGATTGTGAGTGAGTGCGTTAAACCAGATTTTGTTGATTCTTTTGCCGTTGATGGAAGATTCAGATCGGTTTGATTCTCTGATTCAGAATTCTTCTCAAGATCGGCCATTGATGAAGACGTTGAAGCTTTTGCGGAAGCGAAAAATTGAACCTAAAGGCTCAGTGATACCATGTTAGAATTTGTGAAGAGATTATCTCAATGATTTTTCATTTGGTAAAATTGATTCAAGGTATTCTTTACAAAAGTGATTACAGATACATTTATAGTGCTGCCTTTACCAAGCTAGGTGGCAATGCCACGTCACTAGACTCTAACCACCTGGTGCCACATCAGCACCAAATGTAACCAACTAATAACAACCTGTGCCACGTCATCAGGGTCATCTAACTAACCTTTCTAGTGTGATTATATTTATTACATTTTATGCTTACTAGATACTCTATTATTGAATTAACAAAAAAAATTAAATTTTTTTCCTTGAGTGTTGATTCATCTTTCAACTAGTTAACTAGTGATGATATGTTCTAGGAGAAACTTGATATAGAAATATCCGCATAAAAATCTGTGTCAGAACGTTACGCTTCAACCATTGTATTGCCTAGTATTTAAAATTCCTTGAATTTCTAGAATGTTTTGAGGTAATATAATTTTAGTCCCTTACTTTATCCAAATAAAGAATTTTACAATTGATGAAATTTCACCATTATATCCAAGCAATGGAATTTGAAAATCAAAGAAATTCAATTGAATTGTCTAGTATTTAAAATCCCTTGAATTTCTAGAATCTCCCATCCAAACGCACTATTAATGTTACTCTTCAGTTATTGTGCTTCACTTTCATTTTGGTATTTGCCTAGTAAACTTGGTTTTTGAATGAGAAATGCATATCATGGTCTAATTAGTCAACTAAGGGCCCGTTTGGTGCGCAGGATATGATAGTATCAGGATAGGATATAAAACAGGATAAGGATAGGATATGATATAAGCAGGATAATAGTTATCCACAGTTATCCTATCATATGTTTGGTGCAGACAGGATAACAAACATGATAACAATCGTATAATGTTTTTAATATATATCTCGTTCATAATAATATAATAAGATATATATATATATATATATATATATATATCATATTCTAATTACAAATAACATTGTAAAAAAATTATTTTAAAAAAATTATTTTGTAATACTTTGAATTTTATAAATAAAAAATTTAAATAAGCAATCAAATATATATATTTTCGTATAAATTTAAATAAAATAATGAGCAAATAAACATTTTAAATTTTTATATGAATATGATCAAATAAATAACTTAATTATATATGTTAGGTACATAAGGTAAATAAATATATCATATATTTTATATGTAAATAATTGCAAGAGAATTATATTTAATTTGTTATAAAATTTAAATTAATATCCCTATTTTGCAATTTTTAATAATTATTTTACTTTAAAATATTGTAATTACAGTATAATTTTGATTTTTCAAATTATGTAAATTACAAAATTACCTTTCTACGAAAATTGTGTATATATTTAAAAATTATTATTTTTGAAATATTTACTATCAAATTAGATTATTATTAATTTTTTATTATTTTTTATTTTTTATTTTAAAATATATTTTATCAAATAAATGGGTAAATTATTTTCTTATCCTATCCTGCCCGTAACCCAGCTTAAACTCAGGATAAGAATTTTAACTAGAGAGACATGATAGGATAAGTTGCAGGATTAACTTATCATATCTTGTTGGTTCACCAAACACTGGATTAAGATAGGATATGATACAGTTATCCTATCCTGTCTCTTATCCTGCGCACCAAACGGGAATGCTACATGTCAAATATAGCGTCAGGGAACATTTTAACTAATGAAAATTAAATTCAATAAGTTTAAAATGTTTTTTGTTGATTCATAAAATACCATGACAGCTAGTCACACTTTCAAAGACATTTATTCATTTTTTAAAATTTAAGAAAACTATAATTTTTTTAGTAATAAAAAACAAAAGATAATTCTAATGTTAGTTTTTTAGAATGAGTTTCTCACTTCTCCAAACAAAAAATACATACCGAAAAAATTCAAGTTTTTTTTTTTTAAAATGTACGAGTTTTTTAAAGAACTTTGGAAAAACTCAAATTTCAGTTTTCTAAAATCAAGAAAAAAAAATGCATTAAAAAAATTTGAAAATTGGAGTGTCATTTCAGAGAATAGACTCAAGGGAAGGATAGAAAATAATGAAAAAGAAATATCTTCAAGGGCACTCATATCAACCCATCATTGCAAAACATGGATTAAATGGATATCCAATATATCTTAAATGTTCAACCAAGACAAGATCATGAGAAACTCAAGCATAAATTAAAATCTTAACTAATTTCAAATTTCAAAAATGAAACTCGAAATTCAAGCCATATGCTAGTGTTTACAGTTATAAATATCAGGAAACACCTAAAAACTATATTTTCAAAAGCTAAAATCCTAGAATATGGGATCAAACCTCAATTGAGTCTTACATTTCGCGAAACCTAGCAAGTGCTTTTTTATGAATAAGCATCTTGTAGCTATCGTTGGCCTGCACCTCGAGGCTAGGGTCCAACTTTTTCTGCTGACTTCCGAGCCCTGCTCTATTTTCCATGGCTTGTGCCTGAACAGGCTCTATCATTCCACTTCCATCTTTTCCTAGTCCCTGAGCATCAATTTATCCATAACACAAGAAACAAGAATAATGTAGAAATGTTAGTATCATTGAAAACGATACATTGAGAGAACACCAAATGTCCGGAGGTTATCCCACCCAAATTCTTGGGATGCTTATTTGAAGAAAAAGGAAATAGGATTAAATCATTACTCTAGCACATCCCCCAAAATAGAAAATATTAAAAGCTGATGACGATTGCAAGTTTATTTTTTTTGGTAAACAAGAGGGCTAAAAGCCCAAAAAACAAAGTACTATATCTAACTCTCCACCAAACACCTCCAATAACAATAACTAATCATAATAAATATAGAAACTCATGTAATACAGAGGGAAGGAATTGATACCAAGCCTTCCTGCCAGCCCATGTTGCGAAGCATCCGATTACCAACATTCTTTTCATCAATCGCTTTGTCTGCCGTAATCACCTCAAAAGTATCAAGGTTGACATCTCCAACTGTGCGTCCTCCACCAACTCCCGGAGGGAATGGCATTGTATCACCCCTCCTTGATGCAAAATCTCGAGCTTCAAGGACACAATTGGTAGAAAAAACGTTTTCTCAAAAGTCAATCTACATATCTCTGAGATAAAAATTTACCGGAAAACCTATTGCTATGCAAATTATTTGGATATTTAGAGCTTTCATCAACATGTAAAATTTGGGCTTCAGCAGAAAAAATAACTACAAAAAACTAAATATTACTGAACACCAAATGCAAAACTAAAGCTTTCTCTATCCTCCAAGCCTTTTCATAACGCAACAGACAATTTTTTAAATATTAATAATTAATAACTGTGAAGCAAATATTTCCTATACACCTCAGCAATTTTTCAAAATACTTCAACTCAATAGCAATGAAACCATATACAATTTAAGCAATCTTACTTGAATCCCCAATTTCAAGGTCAGCCAAATCATTGCCAACTGAAGATGACGAGCCATACAAACTTCTTCTCTCAGCTGCCCGATCCCTGTAGGTTGTTTGCGAATGTTCCTTATGAGTTGAAGCAGAAAGAGGCATTTCTGAAAACCTTCTTCTTCCACTTCCAACAGACACAGATGGTGTATATGAACCCAGGGAAGAGACGTCAGTTTTGAAGGGAGTAGCAAATGATTGCGCCTCAACATTTGCTGAAGATGAAGCTGACGTAGATGGTGTGGCAGACGTAGAGCCAGAATAAGAAGTATCTGATTTAACAACCCCTCTTCCTGAGCCCCTTATAACCCCCATCAGAGTTCCCCCAAGGCTATTGCTGAAAGGCCGTGGCTGTGCCTGAGAGTCAATAGTGGCAGCCTGTGCAGTTGTGTGACTTCCCGGATTAGACGTATTAATTTCCCTGGATGATGTGTCATTTTTTAACTTATTCTTAGCAGAATGTGCAGAAGAATATGGCCTATCGTCAGCAGAACCAGATAACTGATTGTCCTCCAGTGCCACTCGAGTAGCCTGTCCCTCATGACTCCTCTGTTTCCACATTGTCAGCACATTGTTCATTTTTTTCTTGTTTGCCAGAATACTGCTTTTTGAAGCAAGTTTTATCTCCTTTGATTTTTCTTTCTCTTTCTTCTCTGCAGCTAAAGCAGCGGCTGCAGCAGCCTGGACAGCATCTGCCAGTGAAGCTGGCTTCTCGTTTGAAGTAACAATAGTCGCTGGTGCAGAAATCACTACCTTTTTAGTGCTCAAACCATCAGATGACTTGGAAGGTTCAGACTCGTTATTAGATGATTTATTCTGATTTTGATCGGTGCATGGGATGTACTGCTGAGTATGGTGGTCATATGAATACCAAATCCCATTATTACCATCATAGTACAGACCTAAATGACACAAACAATGTAGAAATCAAAAAATAGCAAGGGAAAGAGAATAAATTAACATTTTCATCAGTATATCAGTGTTCCAAGTATGCATGAAAAACAAAAAGGCTCAATCAAGACATGCAACCTAAAATTTGCAAAATTTTGTGCAGAAAAGTACTAGCATGTATAATGTGAGTGTGTGCACCCTCATACTGCACATACAGAGAGTTCTGCAAAATTCTGCAGCCTCCTGCTTCCTAACAGAACCCAAATACATGACAAAATAAAAAGGAGAAGGGGTGAATGCAGAAAAAGAAACAGTGAAAATTAATGGCACTCCTGGACCAATTACTATAAGAAGAACCAACATGCATGTTATGGGTAGTGGGTACTCTACAAACTTACTTTCAAAAAAATCCAAATAAAGAAACAGAAGTCTTATGAATCTAAAAGTACATGGAATTACTTTACATGATAGTAGATAGAAATCCTAAAAGTGTTTTTGGAAACTTTAACAAGATCCTCAAATATAAGCTTTTTGGATCAACTGAACCATGAAACATACCAGTATTCCCATCATAATAAAACCCAGAAGTAGCATCATAGTAATAACCAGATGCTTCATCCCAAACAAAGCCAGATTGTGGTGCACCAACATCAGTACTAGTCTGCTCTGGACCATTAGATTGTTTGTCATCTGGATTGTATTCTTTGGGAGCCCATCCGACGGAATCATACTGAAGATTGGAGAAAAGCACAAGACATCTATCACATGTATGCCAACTTAACGATACATCAGAACTATAATTAAGTACATCACCTCCTTAAAAAATACATAATTATGTGGCATATAAAACGGAATCAGAAACAACTCTAGCAGGAATATCAAGAAAGAATATTGTTTCACATATCTCTTTAATCCTCCCTCAAATAGAATAGTAAGAACGTATAACATTAAAGCTTTTGTATACAAATAACAAACTCGTTTGATCAAAACAATATAGTTTTTGTTTTGAAAAAATAACTTAAAAGTGAACTGGCCTACAATAATGCCTTGCTTAATTTCCTGCTTTAAGAAATTGAAATAACCCTTCATTTTTCAAACTAATTTTAAGCCGTTCCTAACACATTTATTATGGAGCAAATATTTCTTCAAGGCTTTACAATGGTTTCCTCTGGTAAAATGTCCAGGTAGAGTCCCAGCTACTTTCCACCAGATTGCCTCTAGTTATTATAATTTATAACTTACTTTTGTTCATCAACCAAGTAATGAAGTTAGCACAAAATTATTTATCTACAGGCAACACAGGTGACATGACTAACTTGCATGAAATGATTTTATATTGACATTATTCAACTGCAAGTTTTCAACAAACCATAATGTCTTTAACTAACATAACATGAAATATGAAACAATTTCATCAAATATGTGTTAAAATATTATAAAATATCTTATATTTATATATTATTTTAGATTAACTTAGAGTATCTCTTAGGATTAAATTTTATATTACTTACTAACAAACTACTATCAATAATATTCAAGATTTTATTAATTCTCTCATCTTTTTATCAAAAATCCCACAATTTCAACAATAGAAAAAAAGAATAAAACACCTGTTGGGCAAATGTTGCAGCCTCAATAGCTGCAGCTGCAAGACTGCTTGACTGTGAAGTTCCTGACCCTCCTGATCCAGGGCCCAGTATGCTTTTTGCATATGCTACTCTTAGAATCTGACCATTCTTCTCAAGGGCAGTTCCATTTGTTAAGTCAAGAGCTTTGGTAGCATCTTCTACCTAAATATAAGTATATTGCCATGTTAAAACCGATGAAAAACCTTTTACAAAAAAAGTGAAAAAAGCGTCACTCCCGAAGGAGTTCGACTGGCAACAGCAAGCACGAAAAGAAAGCTATTAGCAATTAGTGGATATAAACTTCAAAGTATTGTCTAAACAGAAAAATTGCAAGAATTCCTTCAAATACAGATCAAGTCAAATTTTCCATCGAATAGATCAATAATATCCACCCAAACTGAAAGTGTGTATTCGAACAATAGGCATAAGAAGAAAAAACTGAACAGAGAACAAAAGTATGCATAGCAATTGCTCGAACAATAGGCATAAGAAGTACCTACCGAATAAAAATGTACAAATGCAAATCCCCTTGAAACATGAGTAAACTTGTCTCGCACAAGACGTAGATCCTGTAATTGATAATACCAACATTTCTAAGCACATAACTGGCAATACAAACAAGACCAACCCCCACTCCAAGTAAAAGGATAAATTAGTTTGCACAAATATTTAATTAAACCTTGATTGGAGCATGTTTAGAAAACTCATAGCGGAGCATTTCCTCATCGGCATTTTCATCCAATCCACGAACAACCAATACATGAGTTGGACCTGATTACATGCAAACTTATTAAGTGCAGAACATAAACAAACAATTTGTCAGATAAAGCAGTTATACTAACCTGCCTCCAGACCTTTCTTTCCTAAGGATGTTGAATTTGATAATGAAATATCTGCTGCAGGAGCATCATCAGTGCGTGGTTCATTACACTGCACCAATGAGGGAAAAAAAATGGAACCAATTCATATATATACACATGTACATGGATACACTTACAAGTCAATTGAAAAATGGCTTACTGCCCCCAGCCCAACTAATTTAGACATGATAATCCAAAGCAATAGGCGTAAAGATATATGGATTCAACATTATCAACCCAAATGTAAAATTGATGCAAGAATATGAACCTGATAGCAGGAAGTCCGTCGTGCAAAATTGATGTAGCTGCATATAGTGCACATCCAATCAGATGGAATTGTAATGCCCTTATGACTATGACCAGGTCTCAAAGCTCCATCTGGACCTGCACCTCCAGTTGGCTTACTACTGCAACAAAATATAGCACAGAATTGTAATATATACACTTGAAAGAACAGGTATTAAAAGCATCGGAATATAACTAACCTAAAAATATTTAGTTAACAAAAACCTAAAATTAAAAATTTACCTATATTCAAAGAAAAGCTTTCTTCCATCCACAACAAGACCATCATCTCCTAGTTTGTCCATCATTCCTCGTGCCGCTCCCTAATCCATAATATCAATCTTAGTATAACATTCTTGAAACCAAAATGGACAATATTGGAAAATTAAAAGGATTAATACCACAGAAGGAAAATCAATAAATGCAAATCCACGAGAGATGCCAGAACTTCTCTCCTTTATAACACGAACATGACGAAGGGGACCCCATTCCGCCTAAACATAAATAGAGGAATATGTCAGAAGACACTATCTAAATATGAAGGAGTAAATGAGATGCTTATAAATATAAAGGAGTAAATAGATGTTTAACAAAAGAAATTTAGTAGCACATACAAGGATTTGGTATAGATCTTCTTCGGTCGTCTTCTGTGAAAGACCTTTCACAACAACAGTTGCAGAAGGGGCCTGGGAAAATAACTTTCACGTCAGCATATCCAGCAGTGGTAAGATAATCACCTAAAAAGTAAAAGCACCATTCAACACATACCACGGAATAATGCTCCCGCTGATGTTTATCATCATGGTCCCTGCGTCTCTCACTTCTATCATATCGATTATCACCATAGCTGTCTTCCCGATAACTTCGACTATGGCTTCGACCTCGAGGAGACCTAGATTTTGGATGATCATCATATCCACGAGATTGGGAACGGGAACGAGAGTGAGATTGGGAACGGGAGTGGGACCGGGATCGAGAATGGGACCGTGAACGTGATCGTGAACGCTCATGTTTCCTATGCGGACTGGGATCCTTTTCCCGACTAAGACATCTCTTGTCTCGCTCCCGATCGCGTGATTCACGTCGCCTCCAACTACTATCTCTTCTGCTATCTTTTTCATAATCAGAATCATAACTATGGCGACCATGATCATAATCCCTGTCATGGCTATCCTCCCTCCGATGATGTGAAACACGGGTCTTGTGGCCATAATCATCATATGCATAATCATCGCGGTCATGCCCTGCAAACCTTGCAGGTTTGTCATATCCTCGATCACCGTAGTTTTCAATGTTTGTATAACCATCTCGAAACTTATCATACTCCGGGTACATGTCAATCTCCCGATCCCTGAAACCATCCATTTGATTGTATGGTTCATGATAAGGCCTTTGAAAACGCCTAGATTCCCTTTCAAGTGGATGATCTTCATCATAACCCCTCCGTTTGGACTGACTCCATTGGCCAACAGTAGGTCCTGGTGGCAAATAGGCTTCTCTTTCCAAAACATCACGGTGGAAATTATTTCTCTGGTATACAGCATCCCTTGGATATCTTTCATCTATAAACCTTCTTTCATCATAAGAGCCGCCGACCCTGCCAAAAAATGAGTAAAGTGGGAGGAAAGAAAAAACTGACAGTGTGCATCAAAATGAATATCTTGCCCTCATAATTCTAAAACAAACATAATGCAGAAAACAAAATTGTATCTTATTTGTACAATCATACATGAGTCGAGAGATCCGTACCACCCTACCAACTAACTACAAAACGTCTCTAATTAGAAAAAGAAATATAAATACCAAAGGACACAGATTTTTACCCATGGGTTATTTATTACCATAGGGATGAATGGATGATGATGATGACGGTAAGTAAGCAACAAGCAGCAGTTTCACTCACCGAAAATTTGGGTCGTGGACCGCACCATAACCCTCAAGAGCCTGTGGATTCAAGACAATAAGTTATGTCAGCAACAAATAATGAATGATGAGAGGAGTTTAGGCAAATGGAGTCCTTATCCTCATTGCCCCCAGAGCTAGCTTTTCTTTCATATTTCTCTAAGGATGAATTGAGCCCTAATAGTTTCTTTGAATAATGTTCATCCCCACATCACATAGGTGAATTTTATTTACTAAGGAGGAAACCACAATTACGCTGTTATTATCCCAGCCTTGATGCAGTGCATAGCGACCAGGATCCATTTCTTTGCCCAGCAATAGCCCCCGGGTAGCTCTAGATTCAGAATTCTGAAGCAAAATTTGTCTCAAAAACTTTCTCCCCTGTAATATATGCACACAAACAGATAGAGTTATCCACCATAAACCAACAACCAATAACTCCCACGATTTTTCGACCTGCTTGGCCTCCGAATTCGAATGTAATCCTCAAATACTATAACAACATACATACCGTCTTCCAAATCCTCCCTTTACACACACAACAAATTCATTAGCTCTATTATAGCTAATTTCGCAAATTAAGGTAAAATTCATTGACCAACCATTCATTCATTCATCTATGAAAAATTAAAAACGATCTTAACCAGAAAATAATAATCCTAACAAGCAAATAGAAATTTGAATCAGCATGTCAAATTCCCGTGAAAAAAAAAAAAGGATAAGAGTTAGGGATTTTACCGACGGATATGGAGATTGTGCTGTGTGTGTCTGATATCGCGATTGAGAGATCTAGGGTTTTGGTCTCTCGCAAAGAGAAACGACGAAGAGCGCGTCGTATTGTGAGAGAGAATTGAACTGGAACAATATAAGGATGAATGTAATGTTGGAAATTAAGTTAGAAAACTCTTTCGACGAAGAGATGAAAAGAGAATATTGTGACCAATACTTATTTCATTAAGTGGTGATTGGCACTGAACTTGGTAGGAGGCCACGGTTTGATCCCCGCAACTGTAATTGGAAGAGGGATGGAATCACTTGCCAGAACGGACCACCGAACCAAATTCAACTGGTGTGAAAATAAAAAAAAAAAGAGAATATTGTATGGTATAATGTTGTTGTAATTTTAATGTTGCAGTGTTTTTTAGTTGATAGTTGAAAAATTAGTAGAATGAAATCAAAATGTTTAGTAAATTTAGCTAAAATTATAAAATAACATAAAAACACATATTTTATGTGAGCGTGTAGTTTTTTTTATGTAGGTAGTTTTTTTATTAAAAAGATAAATAAATTAAAATAATAAATTTAAAATTGGAATAAAAAAAAAAATTATAAGTTATAAGTTTAAACGATACTTGAAATAACATCTGAAAAATAATACATTATAAGCTAGTAAAAAAAGTTTGTTACTAACTACCTCTAATTCTATAAAGCAAGCTTATAAGCTAATATAATAAATTATAAGTTAGCTTATTTGTGTTACCAAACACACCCAAAATATATTTTCATTACATACTATTTATACCGAGTAAATCATTTGTTTTCATCATACAAAATTTTTTTCTTCTGTTTTTAGTTCATAGACAAAATTTTGACCTTTTTTAACATATGAGATCGGTAGCATATCAAGATTTTAGTGGAAAAACTCGCAGATGTGGGGACTTGACTAACTCATCATTCTGGTGAACCATTATAACTTTTGTGTGTGAATCTATCTTACATTTAACTTTTTAATTTTGTAAACACACATCACACAAACAATTTATTTTACATTTACTTTAATTTCTCACGCAGCACAGAACATTATCATGAACCGATATATGTTTAATAAGATATATGAACATGATATATACACATTTTGAACATAAAAAGTCATAATATTGACATTAATTAAAATGTCAATTTTATTTCTATTAGGGACTAAAAACAAAAGAAATTTTTTTATAAGGATGAAAACAAGTAATTTTATTTTACAAAGACGAAAATCAAAACTCGCTATAAAATTAAAAACTGAAAATATATTTTACTCAAAAATACAAACCGAGAGAAATAAGGTTTAAGGTTTAATTGATAAGATTTAAGGTTAAACCGAAAAATAAAATTTAAGGACAAAAGCCAAAACTCACTATAAAATTATTGTATTTTAAAAATTTATTATAAGGTTTAATTGGTAGTTTTTTACTTTTGTTTTGTTCATATATGGGAAATTGCTACTATTAAATTGAGAAATATTATCCAAAAATGTTAATATTAACCATGAACAAATCGCCACTAATAATAATAAATATTACAATTTTATTTTTGAAAGAATAAATATTACAATTATACATTAGGACAATAATCTTGCACCGACAAGTAACTTTATAACGGGATATATTCGACCTATTATAATTTATTAATATTTTTTTATGAAAAAGTGTAAAATTGTAAATTAAAATTAAATTATGTAATACTAGCCGCTAAACGGGCACGTTCCGCGCTGATTTGTATGATCGATATTTTTTTTGTGATCGATATTATCTATTGTGCAAATATAAATCACTATTTAATCTCCTTTTTTATTGGACTTAGTTAATTGATAACTATGTAACATCTTTTTTTGTTGTGGCTAGTTATTAAGAAGAAAACAAAATTTACTATAAAAAAACTGAAAACCTACTTTGTGGAAGTTGTGCTTAGTTATTAAGAAGAAGAAAAATATTATTTACTAAAAAAACTGAAAACCTATTTTTACGTGGGAGTTATTTTTTAAGGGTAAAATAAGAATAATGAAAAAATCATCCCAAAATTTATATCTTTTTATATATAGATAATAGATAACGTTAATCATTATTTATACCTATGATAATATCACCGTACCATAAAAAAATTGCAAGAGCGCCACAACCCGCGAGTACACAAGACTATTATTGAGTCAAAACTACACTGAATGAATGTTTGTACCAAAAAATAAAAACTACAATGAATGAGAGTTACAACAGTGCAAAAAAAATGGTATGAAAACCGTATAGCACATGTAGACTCTCCCAACAATGAAAAAGAAAGGCCATTGTGCGATGACAATGAAATTTTACATCCACTACAAGCAAAGAAACATCTGAGAATTGAGAATGTACAAAGGGAGCACAATTTTGCAGATTTATGTGGGCACAACAACAACCACTTCAGAATTGGGCATTAACTCCCACACAATAACCTGAAGGACCAAGATTAAACACAAGAAGATTATTAAAATGCCAAATGCCAGCTTTTTTAATCGTCGGATCCTCATTACTTGATGGACCAATTCTTCATCTGTTATGTTCTTCGTTATCGGATCCTCATTACCTGCCTCTTCCAGCTTTGGAATTTGAACTTCACTGCCAGACATTGGTTTTTGTTTTTCTGCTAAAGCTGATGCAACCTTCAAGTTCTGCATCATTTTTTTTATGGTTAGGTATTTGATCTCGGTTTCCATCTTTTGCTGAATAAAGCTCTCAAGCTCGGACTTCAACTCTTTAAATTTTTCATCTAAGAAACCTATGTTACAAGCAGATTCTTCCTCAGCAAACTCACCACCAGTAAAGGTTGTTTCAAGTTCAGCAATCCTGGAATTCTTAATGGCAATCATACCCTGCAATTCTTCTAGCTTGCTTTCCAATTTTTTTATTTTTTCTGTCAGGCTCACTGCCTGATGTTCAACAGAACTTGACGAAATTTGTTTGCCAGAATTGTTACATGAGCATGAATCATGGAATCGTAGATCAACAGCATTTGCTTCAGCATCTTCACTTCTATAGCTGGCTGAGTCATCGCCATCGGGTAAGAAAGACCCATTCCCAATCAACAAGAACTTGTCGATTTCTGCAAGAGACAAATATTCGTTACATAGAGTTCACATAATACAACCACCACACCGCACTTGATACTTCCATTTCGAAAACTGTTACAAGGGCCGAAAACTGTTTTCTTACCTATATTTTCATAAGCTATAAATCAATGACTAAAATAAAACAATGTAAGGACAAAAACAAAAAACCGTATATATGCAAAAACTAAAAAAATGGTATATTTGTGGTGACTAATAACATATTTAACCCTAAGTAGAAAATAACACTATTTTTATATGAAATTCACTAGTTTCCTTCTAACAGAAGCAATCCAATTCCAAGCCAACAGAGTAACAAAAGACATGACCTCTCTCCAATAACCCAATTTTTAACAAAAGATCAAATGATGAACCTCTCACTAATGAGCATTCCAATATTCTATCACACTATTGTTCATTGAAACAGAGTTATACATAGATATTAACTTAAAAACACAATAACCAATCTTCCATCATTGCTTCCTATAGCTAGCTATATCATGCTCTAAAATTTGATAACTTTAAATTGTGTATATCAATTACAATAAGGGTTTATATAAAAGATTCGCTATCTGGGATGCGACGTAATGGTTCTTTGTATTTACAATAAGGGTTCATTTTTTTATGGTTAGGTATTTGATCTCGGTTTCAATCTTTTGCCGAAAAAAGCTCTCAAGCTCAGACTTCAACTCTTTAAATTTTTCATCTAAGAAACCTATGATATAAGCAGATTTTTCATTAGCAAACTCACCACCAGTAAAGGCTGTTTCAAGTTCAGCAATCCTGGAATTCTTAATGGCAATCACACCCTGCAATTCTTCTAGCTTGCTTTCCAATTTTTTTATTTTTTCTGTCAGGCTCACTACCTGATGTTCAACAGAACTTGACGAAATTTGTTTGCCAGAATGGTTACATGAGCATGAATCGTGGAATCGTAGATCAACAACATTTGCTTCAGCATCTTCACTTCTAGAGCTGGCTGAGTCATCACCATCGGGTAAGAAAGACCCATTCCCAATCAACCAGAACTTGTCGATTTCTGCAAGAGACATATATTGGTTACATAGAGTTAACATAATACAACCACCACACCGCACTTGATACTTCCATTTCGAAAACTGTTTACAAGGGCCGCAAACTGTTTTCTTACCTATATTTTCATAAACATATAAATCAATGACTAAAATAAAACAATGAGGACAAAAATAAAAAACGGTATATTTGCAAAAACTAAAAAAAATAGTATATTTGTGGTGACCAATAACATATTTAACCCTAAGTAGAAAATAACAAAATAATGAAATCCACTAGTTTCCTTCTAACAGAAGCAATCCAATTCCAAGCCAACAGAGTAACAAAAGACATGACCTGTCTCCACTCTCCAATGACCTAATTTTTAACAAAAGTTCAAATGATGAACCTCTCTCACTAATGAGAATTCCAATATTCTATCACACTATTGTTCATCGAAACTGAGTTATGCATCTAGATATTAACTTAAAACACAATAACCAATCTTCCATCATTGCTTCCTATAGCTCTAAAATGTAATAACTCAAATTGTGTATATCAATTACAATAAGGGTTTATATAAAAGATTCGCAATCGCAATCTGGGATGCGACGTAATGGTTCTTTATGTGCTAAAACTGCAACATAACGGTTCTTTATGTTGCTGAACTGCAATTCGACCACAATTGAGGTCAAATCGACAGCAATTGACAGCAATTCTTCACAATATCAAGAATCGCAATGCGGCCAATTTCTAAAACCCTGATTACAATTTGCCTAAACTAAGCTACAAAATATCATTTAATTATCCAAATTCCTAGCTCCATAGCATAACATAACATAACAGATTCATATATTATTATACAAAATTATTAAAAGCCAAAAGTTGTGAGAAGCAAAAAGTAGAAACCTAGTTGAAGTGCTTCCGCTGAAATCCGAAGCTCATCAAGAGAATCAATCAAAACATCATTAGAATCACGTTCTTTGATTTCTTGCTCAACACGCCAATACAAATTACCATCATCTGAACCCTCTCGCACAACATCTTCATCATCTTCTTCATTTTCACTCACGTGCTTTAATTTTGTGTCACGTACAATACTACTGCAATCTTGATTACTAGCAACACCACCATTGTTCTCAAAATCAGGTTTAATCAAATCCCTAGAATTCAAATTGCGACCATTACTGATTATATTCGTTACATACTCGTCGTCATGGCTGCCGGAATCATGTTTTCTTGTTTGATACGGCGGTGACGACTCGTCGACGACAGAACCGACGCCGTCATTATGAGTTCCGTTATTTTTACGGTTGTTTTGTTTGGAGTGAACGGAAAACATGACGGAAATGAAACGGTGAGATGAAGATTGGGGAGAAACGGTTAATTGAAGAGAGAAATGAAATAGGAATGTTAGAGTGAAATGAGTGAGAGTTGAATTGGTTTGTTATGTTGTTGTTGGAACTAAGTGGAATGAGTGAGAAACAACAATATAGAGGATTTAGAAGATAATCACTTTTTTTTCTTTTTCTATTTTTATAACATGAGCTAAACTAAGATTACAAGGTCATCGTTAAATGTGAATATAAAGATAGTTTTGGATTAAACAAAAATAAAATAAAATAAAAATGAAAGAAGATAGTTTTTTATGTCTGACTTAGGTTTTACGTAGCCACCCGATAATTGTACTTTTAAGTAAATTTTATGTCATGTCAACATGTTTTGTCATCATATATAATTTTTTTTTTATAATTGTATATATGCCAAGACATGTTGATGTGACATGTCCTCCACATGTGCGTTGACTTTGTCAAAATCGCAAGGGTCAGTCTTTTGCAAAAGAAACCAAGTTATAGGACAAAGTGCTATTATGAAAGTTAAGACTATACATGGCAATAAAACTCATACCCGTGGATGCCGGCCCAAACCATACCCGCTTTGACGGGGAAAACCCGAATTGACTGGGTTTGGGTTCGGGTTTGGATTTTCCCCGATTTCAAAAGATGGGGTTGGGGCGGATAATGGGGACATTGATACCCTCCCTGAACCGTCCCCGAACCCGCCCCGCATATATTAAAATTAGATTTTACCTCTTTTAAATTAGAAATCCTTAAAAAATTTCTTAAATTACATTTATATATTTATTTTTTATCTTTAATTTGAGTATTAAACAAACTATTTTCTCTATTTCTTTTCTTTATTTAAAAAATATCGTTGAAACAAAATAACTTTAGATTTTTAACTTCTTTTATTTAATAAAACAATACTAAAATGCAATCCAAATTCATGTAGGAAAAGACGTAACGGGGATACCCGAACCCCGTTGGGATACCCGATTTCCGTTGGGTTTGAGTTACGGGTTATACTTTTTATCCCCGCTCGAAATTGGGATGAGTTTAAGTTTGGGGAGAGCAAAACCCGTCCCCGCCCCATTGCCATGCAAGACATCAAAATTGCAAGACAACATCATGTGGAAGGAAGACAAAATTGCAAGTGAGTGGTTCGCGTTCATGCACATGCCGAGCACATGTTCAAGTACTTGATGTTGATGATGACTATGACGCATGTCAATTTCTAAATGACGATGCAGATTGGGGTGAACCACTTGAAGCACCACTTCAACCACCACCTATAGATCAACCACCACCAAGTCAACCACATGTAAAAGAAGTGCAAGAAGATGAAGTCTACAGAGAAGAACCGATGAATTTGTCCCTATTATCATAAGTATAAGGCAATTTCAATATAAAATGCACGATATAAGTGTGAAGCGGTATAAACTATTTCTTTTTTAATAGTCATTATCCCTATTTTTTTTAATTAAAATGACTGATACATTTTAATCTGTATTTTACAGGTTTTAGACACTTCATCTATTTTTATTATTCATCTAACTTGAAACTAGTTTATCTTCTTTATTATGACTATTATTAGTGGAATGCTATAATTGCACTATTAGGCTACATCACCGCTTATTTTTAAGCTTTACTTTTTATCAGTTCTTTAAGTTTCTATTACACAATTCTCCATTTTTCTCTTTGATACGTGTGCCCAAATATAATTGATTTAAAGTTGTGCCATGGAAGAATTGCCCCTAGAGAAATCAAATGCGCAGTATTGATTCTTTGGCTCGTTATATAATCAATCAACAATTTAGAATTGTCAAACAAAAATCCTCCTTGAATTGTTAAGCTTTTTTGGTAGAGATCAAATTTGATCCTCCTATTGTCAAAAATCTTCTAACCAAAAGTCAACATGCATTGTTAACTAAACCACACTTTGGATATACAATGCTAAGTTTTAAAGGTTTCACGAGACTAATCAGATTGAGTTTATTCGCTACATTCTTAAACCAAATCCAGCGCCCTACACTAAACAAAAGAGCTAATAATATTCAAATATAATTAAAATCAAGTTATGTAAGCAAATATTGAATTGGCATAAAATATAAGTAAAATAGCATAAAATGGCATGCAGTAATATTAGATTGACACAAATATAAGTTGTATGATTTTATATTTTGTCAACAATAAATTCATACAACTAATATCAAAATGGTTTTGAATAAACCAAAATGGTTAAATAAATAAATAAAAAACTAAATATATGTATCAAAAGGAGGTCAAACTCCATGCAGAGGAAAAATCACAACTCCACCCACCCACCCACCCATAATAGGGGTCTTGAACACAAACTAAAAGAAACCCCATTTTTCTTGACATGGTATTCACTTAGGTTAGCATAAAAATGATCCTAACTTGAGACACAGCGACCTTCAAATTCTGGCCATGTTGCTGGAGACAGTATTGACACTCCCATTACAAACCCTCAAGGAAAAATCATATTCAAGGCAGCTAGCTATCTAGCATACCAAATAAATCAAATGTATAATCATTCAGATATGAAGGATCTCATGAAAGGGCAACCACATTATATGGATCCCTATCCAAGAGTACAAAATAATAGGTAGAAGAGAGCATTTTAGAAGCCTCCAAGGGCTCTAATAATACAATAATAGGCACAGAAAATGGCATTGAATATTAGAAAATTATGCATGCGACCAACTCCGAAGATTTCTTACGACATCAACCCATATAGTGCCTTTGAATTACTAGATTCCGGAACCCCAATAAAAGATCAATGAAATGCAAACTATAACCATAAATTAATTAATTATTTTTCAACCACAAGCACAACAAATGATCAAAGACAGAAAGGTTTGTAAGGAAACCATTGCTACTGACCCCCCCACCCAAATACAACTCCTTTCTCCCCTTCTACAAAGCACCCTTGTCATGAACCAAAATAATAGTAATAATAATTAATTAAAAAAAGAGCCAAGCTGGTTCACCCAATCAGGACCAGTGCTAGTCTATCCTTGCATAGTCTTTTCTTGAACGGGCTGTGGGTGGTATGTTTGAGATAGGAGGAATACTTGAAGTAGGAGGATTCATTCTTCGCCCTGCAATATATATACCAGCCAAGTTAGATTCATAGATACATATTATATTTATACATTTATTTTTGCAATCATCATTAATTAGATATATTAGATTTAGATGACGATACACGCGAGCATCCTTCCGTGTTGACTGAAGATCAGGGGCTCAGGCTGCTTATCAACCTCTCAAATGCAAGGTAAGGTTGTCTATATTAAATCTGTAATGGATCCAACCCTACAATGAAACCCACTGGCAAGAGCTCTAAATAACCAGGTTGGCCCAACTAATCAGGGTACCGGTATCAGAAAGAAAGAAAAACTTGGGGGTACTGAAGTGATTCCTAATGCTTGGGAGTAATATCAATGGAATTTTCAATGTAATAATAAAATGAAAACAAAGTAACAGAATAAAAAAAAAAAGAAAACATAGAGGATGGATGAAACAATGTGGCAAGTAATATATACCCCATGACATATTGCCAGTGAATGAGGCATTCCTGGGAGAACGCGGACCCATGTTGCTGAAACCAGAAGGAGCCTGAATCTTAATTTGATTCCAGTCACTACCCTGAGGTGGTCTACCATGTGTATATCTTTGAACAGATTGGTGTCCAAAACGGCTTGGAGAATTTTGTGAAATATGAGGCATGAGATGAAAAGGCTTTGACATAGAGTGTATATATGCTGCTTCATGTGTTGGGGGACTACCCATCTCTACAGTAGAAAATGTTTGACCCGGTCCATTTAGTCTGCAGCACACAGTAAAAGACAGAATAAGGGATCAATGATACTAAAATAAGGACATTCAGAATTTAACTAGAGAGCAAGGAAGGGAAATATTCCATGAATTTTATTTTCACAGTTCTACGACTTATAAGTCTGTTTTAATAAATAAGGAAAGGTTCATGCTAACATGTGCCCTAGGGGCACTAGTTAAAAAAGTCGAGTAGAAATTTTGTATTGAAAACAATTTTTAAACTTCTAAAAGGTTGAATACACCATTATCCAACACAAAATATCTATATTTATTTCCTTAACCAATGCTCCAATGACACTCATTAATAAGGAAAATACTTTCACAAGTTTTATTATGCTGATACAGGGAAATCAATTTTCTTTTCTCCAAATTTAAAAACTAGTTATGTATTAAGGAGTCCAATTCATGGGAAAATTATCAGCATATCAACCCAGGCTGCAGCCAAGAGAAGCGCAAATATGCATATGGGATGTCACAAGAAGCAAGAATAAAGTAAAACTAAATGCAAAAACAAAACAAAAAATCCCCAGCAGACAACCCACCTATGCATGGTTATTGGAGAGCTTGAGTTGGAGAGATGGTCGTACCTTCCAAATCCAGACCACGGTTCTATGGAACCAAGATTCATACTTCTGCCAAACTCAGTTGTCAAACTGCTTTCATCTGAACCACCCTCTTGCAGAAGTAGTTCATCACTGGAATGAAATACAAATAAACATAAAGAAAATTAATATCAACATGTTAATAATTAACTTTGGGAAAATTTCAAAGACAAAACAATGAGAACTAAAAGATTCAATCCCGTTTTTGAGTCTGTTTTGACAATTATCATGGACCAAAATTATTTGAATACTTGAATTCTTCCGCATATGGATTTTAGTTTCAATCAATTCGTTCTAGGGAAAGTGTATTTCATTATCAACTCTGCTTATTTCACAGTTTTTTAAATCTTAACCTCTTATTTGATTCATTCTGCTTATACTTTGGTTTTGTTAGGGCATCTCTCTGATTCAAGCAATCTTATATTAATCACCTCCTCATTCCTTTTTCAATTAAAAATAACATCATCAGCATAATCAATTACAAAAGTGCTGTTTGGGAGCCAATTGTGTACCTATAATTGGGATCCCAATCTCCAGGATCAGGCAATGAAAAACCGGTCTCCACATTGTCATGAATCAATTCCGTTGATTGTGAGTTCATGTTAGAACCAGGCACACCCATGGATGGAATCTTCTGATTAGCAGAAACCCCTCCACTTCCGCGTTGCTTCCAGTTCCCAGGATTAATATTTGATTGTATATATTGTGGTGAACTGCCAGGAGCTTGTGATGTTCCCTCTGCTTGGCTTGTGCTATCAGGATATTGACCATGCCAATGTGAAGAAAATGCTGTTTCTTGAGTTTGAGGACTTCCAGAATGTCCCCAATTTTTTCTTCTATTAAACTGGCTGGCTGCAGCAGTCTTGCCTAAAGGTGATCCATGAGAAGCTCCTCTTGCAGGAGATGTAGGTCCAAAATGTCCTGGGGAACCAACTGAAATCTGATTATAGGAACTCGGGGGAGTAAATTGAGATGGGCTGGCACCAAGAGGCAAAGGAGCGAAATTTCCACCAGATGGACTTACACCCAGTCCATTCCCAGGTTGGTACTTAATTCTTCTCCGAGCATCAGGACTATTTCCAAGCATTGACACACCACCCTGATTGTGCATGTTCATACCAGATGGAGCGATAGGTGAATAGTAAGCAAACATGTTACTGCTCTCTCCATAACTTCCATAGCTGCTTCCAAGCCCAACACCATCATTATAGCTCCCATGGCTTCCTACGCTGCCATAACTATTAGCAGGTGGATGTTGTGCCATCTGAAAATGCGGACTGCTATAAAGAGATGCTCTGTTTTTGCCTGCAACCTGCAGGAACAAAATATATTCAACTAGAAAAAACTGGGTACCATTATTTCAGAACTGAAAATTATATATCATAGGAACCCAGAAGTACCAGAGCAAAATAAATAAAGGAAGAACAAACAACTCAGTACTGAAAGAAGTGTGTAATATTACTGAAATGAAGAAATTACAGAGCAATCACTACTCCTACTGCCCAGAGCTAAGGTCCTTCGTAGAAACAAAATGCTCTCTGCCCATAACCAACTCACTAATTCTCCAAGACACCCCCATTATTCATTCTAGCCTCCACCATATATAACAAACTCAACTCTTTTCCTCTCTTGTAAGTTACTCTACCCCTTCTCTAGTTTCCCTCTTCGGGTGACTCTAAGTTAGCCTTGGACAATTCTATCTACCAGTACATATAAGGTACCTACCTATCGACATGCTTATATAAAAAAACCCTACCAATTTACATATATTCTGAATTATGTAGTAGCACGATAGATAATTACAAAGGAGCTTTCGTTGGAATGGAGGGATCATTTAACATCAATTACCAAAATCGACATTCAGCAAAATGAGATTGTATTAAAATTAGAAGTTATTAAAGGCATACTTCTATGTGTCGAGTAATTCATTGTCAGGCAAATATCCATGGTGATATGTAATGAAATCTAGTTGGTTGATATTGAGTATTATGTTTCTGTAAGTTGAATATAAAATGAGCTTGTTAGATATCCCTCTATTTTCTAATCTGATCTCAGGTTAAAATTTCAGCTAAGGAATCCAACATCCTTCCTGAGGCAAGTCACTCACTTGAAAACCCACAATATAAGTAACACCAACACAAGTTTAAGATTTGAACAACTAACAAGGTTAGGTTGCTGTTAGGAACCAGAAATATAAATGACAGAGAATGAATGAATAAAACAGTGAAATGAATATTTGAGCTTTATTATGTCAACAATGGAGAATTACAGAATAATTTGGGAATGAAATCCCTAGATTCTGACACAGAGCAAGGCTCCTATAGGCCAGCTAGTGCTGCCTATTCATTCTAACAAATTACAGAATCCAAGGTACCTCCTCACCAATCACCCTTGCTCCTTATATATAGGAATGTACGGTACTAGCTCAATTCTCTCTCTCCCACGTCACAGCATACAGCTAATTCTTTGTGACCTTCTTAGACCTTCTAGAATAGACCTTCCATTCTCTGGGCCCCACCTCATGATTAATTAATGATTCACTTGGTCCAATATTTCCTCTTGACCCACTAGAATCCACCTCAGCAGTCTCAAGTACTAACAATACCACCTTCTGAAATTACCGCCTTGTCCTCAAGGCTAAAGTTCGGGAATTGACTTGTCAACATCACTGCATCTTCCCATGTGGCCTCTTCAATGCTTTGTCCTTTCCACTGTACCAAACACTGTCTCACCTCCTCTCCTTGCACTTGTATTGTTCTTTTAGCCAAAACCGTACTTGGTTCATATGCCTTGTCCTTTTCACCCTCCAAGTCCTCGGGTAAGGACTCCTCTTCATTGTAAGACCCCACAGCCTTTTTCAACAGTGACACATGAAAGACTGGGTGCACACGGGACCCATCAGGTAGCTTAAGTTTGTAGGCAACAGCCCCTATGCGTCCAACCACAGGGTAAGGACCGAAATACTTTGCTGCTAACTTGGCATTTATGCGTGAAACCACTGAGTTTTGCCTATGAGCTCTTAGCTTTACAAACACCCATTCTCCTATGGTAAAGCTCCTTTCACTCCTCTTCTTATCCGCAAAATGCTTCATTCTACCTTGGGCTCTCAACAATTGAGCCCTTAGTTGCCTAATAGCTTCATCTCTGTCCAGAAGCTCCTTTTGCACTGCTTCTACTCTCACTTCTCCTTGGACCCAGCGTGCAATCGTTGGAGGAGCTCGGCCATAAACTACCTCAAATGGGGTTTTACCGGTTGAAGCATGGTAAGTGGTGTTGAACCAATACTCTGCCCATGGAATCCAGTGCATCCATGTCTTTGGCTGATCAGCTATGAAACACCTTAGATAAGTCTCCAAACACCGATTCACCACTTCGGTTTGTCCATCAGATTCCGGATGGTAAGCACTACTCATTTTAAGTTTAGTTCCCTGCAGCTTGAACAGTTCCTTCCAAAAATTGCTCATAAATATGGGATCCCTATCACTCACAATAGATAGAGGAATCCCATGAAGCCTAACAATCTCCCTTACAAAAACCTCAGCTATTGTTCTGGCTGTATATGGGTGCTTTAGAGCAATGAAGTGACAGTATTTTGACAGCCTATCCACCACAACAAGAATAGCTTCAAACCCCCTGGATTTTGGTAAACCCGTTATGAAATCCATTGATATGTCTTCCCAAATCCTATCCGGTATGGGCAGAGGTTGCAACAATCCTCCCGGAGCACAAGCTAAATACTTCTGACGTTGACAAATGTCACAACTTCTTACAAACTCCTGCACAACATTCTTCATACCCACCCAATAGACATTTGCCGCCAATCTTCTATAAGTTCTGTAAAATCCGGAATGACCACCTTGAGGAGTGTCATGAAACTCCTTCAACAAGGTAGGAATCAGCACTGAGTTTCTTGATATCACCAACCGGCCTTCATACAGCAAAACACCTTGTTTGAATTCAAATCCGGGTCTGGACTTTTCGTCTCTCTGCAAATCAGCCACTATTTCTTGGAGGTATGGATCTTGCGCACATTCTTCTTGCAATAAGGCTGCATCCTTCCATTGCAAATTAGAGGCCATCACACATATTTCTCCTAGCTCATGCGCTCTGGACAGCGCGTTTGCGCCTCTGTTCAAGTTTCCAGGTTTGTACACTATGTTGAAATCATATCCTAACAACTTTGCAGCCCAGTTTTGCTGCTCAGCTGTTACAATTCTCTGCTGCAGAAGTTGTTTGAGGCTTTTCTGATCGGTAGACACTGTAAATTTTCTTCCCAACAAGTAAGGCCGCCAATGTTGAATAGCTAATGCCACAGCCATCAACTCTTTCTCATAGGCCGATTTAGTCATATTTCTTACCCCAAGGGCCTTACTAAAGTACGCAATCGGCTTCCCTTCTTGCATCAAAATAGCTCCAATGCCTATGCCCGAAGCATCACATTCGATGGTGAATTCCTTGGCGAAATCTGGAAGGGCCAGTACGGGAGCTGTTGTAAGCTTTTCTTTTAGTGTTTCGAACGCCTTTTGAGCATCTTCATTCCATGTAAAAGCATCTTTCTTTGTTAATTCTGTCAAAGGCTTAGCTACCTTCCCATAGCTTTGTATGAATTTCCGGTAGTAACCGGTCAAACCCAAGAAACCTCTCACCCCTTTAACATTTTTTGGGATAGGCCACTTTATGACACTTTCAACTTTAGTTGGATCTACAGCAACCCCCTGTTTGGATATAACATGTCCCAAGTACTCCACAGAACTTTGTGCAAAGTGACATTTCTTTTTATTAGCCACTAACCCATGCTTCTGTAACGTGCTCAAAACTTCCTCTAAATGGTACACATGGCTACTCCAATCACTACTATAGACAAGGATATCATCAAAGAACACTAACACAAATTTTCTCAAATGTGTTCGAAAAACCTCATTCATCAAGCTTTGGAAGGTAGAAGGGGCGTTCATGAGCCCAAAAGGCATCACTAAGAACTCGTAATGACCTTCATGAGTACGAAAAGCCGTCTTGTGAACATCACCTTCACGGACTCGTACTTGGTGGTACCCGGATTTGAGATCCAATTTGGAGAAAATTGTTGCTCCATGAAGCTCATCAAGCAATTCTTCTATCACCGGAATGGGAAATTTGTCCGGGATTGTAGCTTTGTTAAGGGCCCTATAATCGATGCACATCCTCCACGTTCCATCCTTCTTTTTGACGAGAATCACCGGGCTGGAAAACGAACTTGTACTAGGCCTTATAACACCGGCAGCTAGTAGTTCCTTAACTTGCTTTTCTATTTCATTTTTGTGATGGTGGGGGTACCGGTATGGTCTCACATTGACCGCGTCGTGTCCTTCTTTCAAGTTAATGACATGCTCCTTCTTCCTCCTTGGAGGTAGCCCTCTAGGCTCTTTGAAAATGTTCTCATATTTGGACAACAGCCCCTCCAACTCCAACTGCTGCCCAATGTTGAGATCATTCTCATTACCTCCCTTCTTCTCAACACTTCTCAACCACCCCCTACCTCCTTTGTTTGAACAGCTCATAATGCTATTCAAAGCCTCCATATTGTCATTCAAGCCTTGAAGAGTTACCCACTGCTTCTCATACCAAAAACTCATGGTATGCTTGGTCCAATTCATGATGATATCACCAAGAGTCCTCAACCAATCTACTCCCAACACGATATCCACACCTCCTAATTCAAACAAATGGGCTTGAACCGACCTACCTTGGATCCGGTATGTCGGACCAAATTTGTTAGGAACCAGAAATATAAATGACAGAGAATGAATGAATAAAACAGTGAAATGAATATTTGAGCTTTATTATGTCAACAATGGAGAATTACAGAATAATTTGGGAATGAAATCCCTAGATTCTGACACAGAGCAAGGCTCCTATAGGCCAGCTAGTGCTGCCTATTCATTCTAACAAATTACAGAATCCAAGGTACCTCCTCACCAATCACCCTTGCTCCTTATATTTAGGAATGTACGGTACTAGCTCAATTCTCTCTCTCCCACGTCACAGCATACAGCTAATTCTTTGTGACCTTCTTAGACCTTCTAGAATAGACCTTCCATTCTCTGGGCCCCACCTCATGATTAATTAATGATTCACTTGGTCCAATATTTCCTCTTGACCCACTAGAATCCACCTCAGCAGTCTCAGTACTAACAGTTGCCTAGTGATATATACATGATGTGCATATCCAGTGCCCATCTTATGTACACAGATTATTTTATCTATGAAGTCTTTTAAATATGTTTTCTTGTTTTTTTAAGCTAAAAAGTCGTCCCTATACTTGAGACGAAGGCAGTAAGAGTTACAGTCATAGAAGACTCACATTTGGTGATAAACCAGCAGCAAACCAGTGTCCTCCACCTGGATGATTATCAACCTTGATGTTTTGAACTACCGGCTAAAAAGTGACAGAAAATTTAGATGAACATTAGATCATGAAGGGAATAGAATCCATTGATTGATCAAATAACTTAATACAATGGCAGAAAAACAGCATCCAAATAAAATAGACAGATTAAATTAAAGGAACATCTAAATAACGAGAACAAAAGAAGCAGGTGCTGATGGATTCGGTATTTACAAATGTAATAATAAATACAGAGATGCAATTTTCCTAATTATCATATTTATGCAATATATTGAACCTAAAACATTCCCATTGAACCTAGACACACATATACATGTTTCTTACACAGACAAGATACAGAAAATTATTCAAAAGCGGATTAGGCAGGAACAATAACAAATCATATATATCTGAAACATGAAACCAAAATATTACTTTGCAAACGCAGTGAAGTATTTTCCAATAACATTTAAAGGACAGTAAGTACCGAATAAATAGTTTAAGCTACGTACAAAAGTGTATATGCTTTAGAATTGAGATTTACTTACAATGTAAGGGGTCTCAGGGGAAGGTCTGTAAGGGTGAGTAAAAGGTTCCCCAGTTATAAAAGGGTGTTTTGAGGCCTGCAAGAAAACAAATAACAATTGAGCACTTATACCTTCAACTTCGCATGAACACGAGACAATTAATTTTGAAAGATGAGTCAATGCAAACAAGAAGACAGCCAACTACCTGGAATGGTGACCAGCGTTTTGCAGGGTCAAATTCAACGAGCCCTCTCAAAAAGTCAATAAGAGCCAATCGCGTTTGCTTTTCTACAACACAAGTGCAATTCAAATAGCATTTATCAGTGCCACTTGAATTGAATATGGAAAGAAACATGCAACCATGCAAACAAAATAGCAAATCCATGTTGAGGAGAAGGAAGCTAACCTTTGGCAATATCTTCCTTAGGTAGGTTTTTCCTGTAGGGGTAGTTTGTAACAATTGCTTCAAGATTCATATTATTAAAATATTCTTTTCCAATTGATGGCTTCTTCAAATCCCTCTGAACAGGAACCAGAAATATGATACTACTCATTTAATGTTTAAATAAAACACTATAACGACATAATATTATGATACTTACAGCTTCATATTCTTCCTCTGTCAATGCTTGATAAACTCGTCCATTTTTGGAACCCTCACTTATTTCTATGTTTTGGAGACTCCCTATACACTTAAAGAATTTACTAGTGTTTTTGGCGTCCCGTAGTACATAATCAGGTGGTTGTCCTCTACAATATATTCACAACATATTTAGCATCATTCAAAATAGTAAAAAATATACAATGGCAACTAATTTGCAGAGAAGAACTAGATCAAATATGTTTGCTTCATATTCAAAATCTAATAGCTACCAAACATTTCTGTTTGGAGGAGGTGAAAAGATGGTGGCTAGGGGAAGTGACAACCAGCTGCACGACCACGAGAGATTTTTCCGGTGTCTAATTTGGGACTTCTTAATATGCATAGAAAAAGACTAAATGGATGATCACCGATTGTTTAACCAAGTGTGCCATACAGTGGAGATGGAAGTTGAGGATAACACCATACTATGATTACAAGGAAAGAGCTTTGCAATTTACATAAATCACTTTATTGAGGAAAAGATAATTTGACTCAATTTTATACTTCATAATGGAATTCACTTCTTCCCATCACAAAAAATGTTGAGGCTATAAATGCTTAACAATAGCAAATAGTGGCCCAGTTTCGAATTTAGATCGCTACAATCCGGCTCGTAAGGTTATCACAATCAAATGATATCCTAGATTCATCGGTTGACCTTTATCGGGCACCTAGATCACGCTTCAATGTCCAGTTCACTGTGTGTGTATGAGAGAGGAGGAGGGGGGATTGAGAGCCCCACATAATAAGTTGCAGACAACTCTCACTTTGCAGGTCGATTTCGTGAGGTTTAGTAGTCCCATCCCAAAAACTAAGAATAAGACTGTGAGGGTAACCCTCACTTTGCAAGAAAAAACATCAAATAAAAATGAAACATAATTTAGATAGACAACGTTGAAATATCTTCCAAGGTGATGTCATACTACATGATTAAAATATGTTTTTTTTTTCCCTCCAAAGATAGTAGCTTACCCAATTATTTCAATCATCCTTCTCAAAAGATCAAACTCTGAAGCCCCGGGGAATAATGGTAATCCAAGAAACAATTCCGCCACTATGCACCCAAAGGACCACATATCAATAGCTGTTGTGTATCTAATAATGGGTTAAGGGCAAATATGAAGCAAAGAATACCCGAAAATAACCTGAAAAATATTTATTAAAAGAGATAACATGTCCTCCGAAGAATATATATCAAGAATGTTATGTGTGCCATCAATTTAGATGAGGGCATGCTGCTACGTAAATCTAGCATCTCTATGTATGCATGAGTTATTTCTTTATATCATACAGAGTATGAGCATAATGTATATCAATGTGAGCATAACAAACCTGTCCCACACAAGGTTTTAGTAAAACTGAAGCATTGAAGTGTATATTAGAAAGACATGGCATTGAAGAGTATAAAAGAAAGACAAGGCTTTGACAAATCAAATACTTCATTCCCCACCCCTGAACAAAAGAAAGGAAAACATGGCCCGAGGTGATCAATATTGCTAGTAGTTCCAAATTGGGCAAAAAATGTTCTTTAATGGTGCTCCATAATTAAGTCATAGAAGTAAAATAGGAAGTTAAAAGTAAATGTAGAAGCTTTAATTGTCATTACTAGATGAAGCTTTTAAAAATTATTCATGCTTTGGCCAGATATCATCAACACAAACTATGGCTTCACATGCTGTAGCACAATCTTTATTTTAAGAGTAGCTGAGAAAACTATGCCAACAGGATGCAACTCGTAATGTAGAAAGATGATCAGACAAGAAAACAAAGCAATGAAAAGGAACTAGAAAATTAAAAAGCCTGCAAAGAATCAGGCTATCATCTACTAACTTCATGGGTAAGGATACTGATATCCAAGAAGAACCTCAGGAGATCTATAGTATCGACTCTGCAAAAGAAACAGGTGAGACATGTAATTTAAGTACCAGTTAATTAAAAATACAACAGGATTTATCATAATAAAAGCCTTTTTTCAACAGTGAATATATACCTGAATATAGGAATAAACAGTGCGGTTTTCCATGCATGCTGATCCAAAGTCAATAATCTTTATTTCTGCCTGCTTCACAGAGCTGTGCACAAAACAAGGGTACATAAAATCTCAAGATGAAATAGCTGCAGCATACAGTTCTTTATGATCATCTTCATGTAAGAAACCAACCTCGTACATAAAAGAATGTTTTCTGGCTTCAGATCACAATGAATAATGCCAGCATCTTTTAACAGAGCC
The DNA here is from genome assembly GCA_030408175.1 of Trifolium repens. Taxonomy (NCBI): domain Eukaryota; kingdom Viridiplantae; phylum Streptophyta; class Magnoliopsida; order Fabales; family Fabaceae; genus Trifolium; species Trifolium repens. The sequence continues at coordinate 14,346,146 of CP125850.1, forward strand.
AGTCCACATAAAATCTTAAGACATAAATTTAAGAAAATAGATTATGATAAGATATCAAAACCAACAAAAAGGACTAAATAGAAAGGCCACACAGACTTGGCATACCTGCTTAGAGAACAGCTGAACAATACCAATTGACAATCCCCTAAAATGATTCATTTTGATAAGCTCATACCTGTATACTACATAATGTCAATACCAAAATATGCAAGAGGGAGGGAGGGAAACAACAAATCTAGGACAGCATCATTGCATAATCCGTCCAAGTTTTTTAGTTCAGTCACCTAAGTTATGATACATTCTCAATGATGAAAGCCAGACAAATATCAAACAGCAAAGAAGTTAGCAACTTACAAATTTGTGTCCAACAGTTCAAAGCATATGCACAAATGTCTTTGATATACAAAATAATCATATATACGAACAATGTGATGCTTATCCTCAGGATCGTACTTCTTATTTAACTACAGAAAGAAAGAAAAAAAAAAGTGTCTGAGCACCTTCCCAATGGTTACGCTTCCAAGAAAATGAATAGCATCTTAAAAATGACAATACAAATAATAACAAAAACTGGTTACCGTTGTTAAAATAGTTACTTCAACCAGTGCCTGTTGATAGTATGCAGGTTGATTTTTAATGATCTTGACAGCAACAAAACTGTTGGTTTCTGAATCCCAGCATTTGGCTACTTGTCCAAATGTCCCATGGCCAAGGAGATCTTTGACAGTATATCTACACCATATCAGAATGCAAATTATATAAAGATGTGGTGATTTTGCCAGATGATTAATGTGGCGTCTTTGGTATCCACACAAAATCAACAAGTATTGCTTTTGGTATTCATTACCGAACATATATAATTATTGCATAGAATGAAGGAACAAAATATGTATGGCAAACCTTCTACTTTTCTCTACATGGATCAAGACCAAATTCACTGTCAGAATAAGATCCGAGTTTGCATTATCATAGCCATCATTAAGCACTCCAATAGATGGACTGGTCAAAAATCTCTTTGGATTTAGATCTTCGGAATATTTAAACTGTGGATTGCATATTCGGTATGTTTCAACTATTTCCTTGGTCAATCGTCCCACCAACTGCAAATTAGAGGTTGAGCATCAGTTGAAACTTTTAGGTAATCTAAGCTTGAAACAGTCACATTAATGAGACCAATAAAACTTTCCATCCAATATCAAAATTATGCTAGTTACATGTTCATGTAATTAGAATAATAAATGAGAGAAAACAGGGATCTGTGTGTGTGTGTGCGCGCGTGTGCAAACCACATCATCAACACAAAAACACACAAAGAAAGTAGATCCTACGAATGACTTTGCCCAAGTGTATGTATCTCATACAATGCACCAACCAAGGTGAACCAGAGCTTTAGAGACAAGCCTAGGAACTAAAACAGAACCCAAACAGGTAACAAAAGATTAGGAAGAAGGTGTCAATTTATTATAAGAATGAATCGTAGAAAAGGGATAGGTACAAATGCATTTTCCTTTGCAGAGTCCAAATATGTTTTGTTTTAAAATTGCATTTGAAAATAAAATGTAAAATATCCACAACCATCTCACACAGGATTTGGTGGCGTATTAGTCCTGTCCCACATTGTAAACAATGTAATTTATGCAAATTGTTCTTTTATTAGGATTGTTAGTTACCGAAGATAGAAACAGATTTTGTTTTAGACAAGTATAGAAGTAGTTAGGTCAATATATTGAAATGGGTCCTACACATAATCACCATTTCATTAATAGTCATCTTATTTCAAGCTGGTAGCAAGGCTTCCGATCTGCAAGACTATGCTACCATAATGTCTTTACTGCGGCTGAACTCAATAATGCCTTCATTGAGTTCGGGATTGTCTCCGACGACCTCACAAGTTGATCCTCCCAATTCGATCAAATACTAGAGACATGCCATCGGCCGCCATCACAAGTGTCATCTGGTTCGCCTAAATGTCAGACTCATATGCCTCCTCATGCGATTATTGGCTCAGGTACTACTATACTACTAACAATATGACCTTCCATTTGCCACGTCTTTTTGCCTTATTACCCCACTTTAGGTAAACATATCTTAACCACCCATACCTTACACAATCATTCGGATACCTCCAATGTGAGGAACGGTAACATTAAACGACAAATTGGCTATTAGCATCTAACCCAATCCAACCAGATAAGACAACAAACTCTAATAAACCGGAATATCGTGAAGGAGAAACTGAACAGATAATTGACGCGCAAATTGACAACCGCATCAAATGCTCCTTTCAGACATTAATTGAAAAATGCGTTGACTAAGGTGCCACCGACAAAGTGCTTTATGGATCTTACTATCAACCTAGGAATGATAAATATCCATAGGTAAGAGTTTTGACTCAATATTTGGATTACTAATTACCAAAGGTAGGAGTTTGTACTTTTATATTATAGGCCATCCAACATTAACACTATTGGTTCTAAGAACTCTCCGACTAACTCGTCGAACAAGAATACCTCCAACAGAACTCTAAATTCACCGACACAAAAACACGTCACTTTTTCACTCAAAAGTAAATGATGAATATTCGGCGTTACGAATACAAATCTAACAAAGGCAGACAAATAAATCTCACTCTAAACACTTTCTCACTCAAAAATTAAAAAAACCCACCTTTTAAGTCAAAAACTGTCAAAGCAACAATTCCTTCACAACAGACAGAAACTAATTGGTTCGAAGAACTCTCTCCGGCTAACTCCTCAAACAAGATTACCTCCAAGACAACTCGAAATTCACCGACACAAAAAAACCTCCACTTTCTCACTCAATAAAAAAAATAACACTTTTTTAGTCAAAGCAACAATTCCTTCGCAAAACACACAAGCATATACAAAAACACAAACTAATTCAAATTCAAAACCACAGAATAATGCAATAACAACAATGACAAAATAAATAAACCCAAAATCATAAAAGAAAAAAACACAAACTTACAGGTCTCCTAACAAATGCACGGTACTTCAAGAACTTCCCAGCAGCATTAACACGTTCATCTTCTTGTTGTTCTTCTTTATCCCGCGGCACAAAAGCAGCAAATGCAAGCTCCCTAGGACTCCATCCCGAAGACGAAGAAGCCGCCGTCTCCTCAACTGTATCTCTTGACTGAGCCTGCACTGCTTCACTACTACAACTACTAACACCAACTCTAACCTCATCCATCACCCAACAAGACCCTAATTTACAATTCCAACTCTAAAAAAAAATTCCCTTTTTTCCTATTCCAATTCAAATTCAACTTCCACCATTACTATAATTCACAACATGATGATAAATTAAACAAAAAAAAACAACAACAAAAAAAAAAAACTAACCCCAAATTTTTGGCAATACTATGTTACACGATTGTGAGGAATTTACCGACGGATTTTAATCCCATCGTGAAATTGAACCTCAAGAATCATCGTACGGTCAGGAATAACCTGAGATCCATTGATGAGTGAAGATTGAATTGATGGCGATGATGATGATGATGATGATGAATTGAATTGATGATGACGATGATGGTGAAATTTTCTTTCCTTTTTATTTTCCGCTGAGAATGAAATGAAACGGAGGGAGGAAAATGGAAGGAAAAGAAAAATGAATGAAATTTTGAGGGGATTAGTGAAAGAAAATAAAAAAGGATGGAAAGCGATGGGGATATTTGGTTTTTTTATATATAAAATTTGAAAATGGAAATATAAAAAATATTTATATTTTATTTTTTGGTAAGGAAGCTAAAAGAGAAAAGGAGAATAAAATAAATAAAAAAGAAAAAATTAATCGCGGAAAAAGAATGTTCTCATCGCATCGTTTTTAAGAAAATCATAAATACCTTCTGAAAAAAGAAATACTACTATTATACTATGCCATTGGTTTTTTTGCTTAGAAATAAAGGAAGAAAAATGAGAGTGTGTTTGGTTTTTGATGGATGGTGGTGTTGGTCTATTTATATAGGAATATAAAAAAATAACAAATCAAAAGTGTGTCAAAAATCAAAAATAAAAAGTGTATGTATTTATTGGCAAAAATAGTGTAGTATGTATTTGGTCAAATAGTTGTACCAAATACATGTTGATCATATTAATTTGAAATTATTTTTTTGACAAAGAAATGAATTTGATGCATTTTTTTCTTCTTTTACTTTTTTTTTTACTTTTTATTAAATTTCTTATACTTTATTTAGAAATGGAGACTGTGGATTTGATATATAATTAATATTTGGCACGGCTAGTGATTTGGTGTAAAAAGTTTTATGTATGTATTTAGACACATTGTTAAATTTAATTCTTATCTTGACCAATAAAAACGAAATTATATTATTATTGCTTAAAAAAACGTTTCATTATTATTATCTTTTTGACCAATTTCCATTATAATTATTACCCAATAAATACATTCTTTTTCATATTATAAGAGTCAATACTTTTATATCTCAATATATTATTCACAATGTTTTTGTATTAATGAATGCTAAATAATAGTATTAATTTAGTCTTATTTATTTATATATTTTATAAAGTGAATGAATGAATTTGATGGTATTTTTCATATAAAAGTTTGATGGTAAAAAAGTAATAATATCGTATTATCATTTATTATTAGGTCAAGAAAAGGTGAGCAAAGAGAAAATGTAAAAAAAAAATGAAATTATTCTTGAAAGTGTTTATTAGAATACTCCAATTGTCAATCAATTAAAATTATCCTTTCAAACACATCAGCCTAATATTAAAAATAGAAAAAATCAAATCAAATATTTCCTAATAAGCGATTTTTTTCCACATTTATATTTAGGTTTTGCCTCCTCTCCTCTTTTATACCTAGTTTTCACAATGAATGGATGAAATCACGAAACTACATTTTTGCTTATTCATGACTTGAGAGAATTAGAAGTGACCACGATAATTTTCTTCACAATGGCCGAATGAGACGACATACACGATGACCATATTATTTTATTGAACAATAACTCCAATTTATGCATAAACAGTGCAAAGGAGATAAGAAAATGAGAAATACTATATAGTGCGAACATATGTTCAACGAAATTCGACAAGTACAGCAAAATTGTTTCTATACATACTACACTGCTTCACCTCAAAAACCTTGCACTCGTGTACCTATATTTTGATCTTTGGTTATCATCGTTTTATTCTTTTTGACAAAATCATCGTTTTTTATTGAAAATTCGAGAATTTACAAGCATCTGCTATAGCACGAAAAACAAAGAACCACATCACATCACATGAAACATAAAGTCTAAACCAAAGCTATCTCATGAAAGAAAAAAATTCATCCAAGCAAAACCCCTACGCCCACTAATAAATTCCACCAAACTAATACTAAATAATAATTCTAAGACAACATTATAGAAGATACAAACAATAAAAAGTATATCACACTAGAATTCTCCAAAATCTTACCAGAAGGTAGAGAACACAGAACCGTCGTAACATAAAAATCTTGGATTCAAACAATAAAATCATATAAATGTACGATAAAAGAAATGGGATATTAGGAAAGATTTAATTTATTTTTTTCTTCTATTTTTAATACTAGGCTAATGTGTCTGGAAATATAATTTCAATTGGTTGACGATGTATAATAACTTTACACGGTAGAGTATTCTACCTTAATATATCTGTGTCTAAAATATACCGATAAATCAATAATATGTGGAATTTTAGTGTGTAAAGACACAATATACTTTAATTTTATATATGTGTCAAACAATAAGAAATGGGTAATTAGAGAAAATCCATAGTATTTTACTTTATTATATATATATGATATGATTTAGTATTTTCAAAATTATATAAAGTAAACGATTGACTAAATTGATAGTGTATTTTTTTTTTCTTTTTACTTTTTTTTTTTTTAAAAAGATGAATAACTAATATTGATAGTATTTCCTTTAAAGGAAATGACTATATTGATATTATTTTTTTTTAGGTGGCGAAATTAATGTATTTTTTTTTATCCAATTTTTAATTGAATATCTTTAATGACAAAGTTGATATAATTTTCTTTACCAATATCATTTATTATTACGCCAAATTTAGGTCAAAATATCAGTCAAAAAATAATTATGTCAACATAAGATAGATATAATATTCTCTTCGTAACACTTTATAAGTAAAATTAATTTTTTATATTCATTGTAAACTTAATGTATTTAGCCTATAATATAGATCGAATATATTAAATATACAATGAACCTAAAAAGTTAATTTTGCTTATAAATTGTTACACTTACAGAAGAATTGTAGGGTAATATAATGACATGATGGTAGGATAAAGACAAGATATATCAAGATATAATTAAAAAGAAGCTATATCAAAATAAATAAAAAATAGATAAAAATAAAATATGATAGTGACAAGACAAACTTTTGTCCCATTACATGTTTTTCTTTGTTTTCATCATCGATTTAATCTTATTTGGGGTCAGTTCTAACATCAAGTGGTTCGTCTCATTACATGTTTGATACACACATGATAAAAATATATAATGATAGTCAATATCATTTATTACTCCTTTCGTTTTAATTTGTAAGCAAGAAATATTAATTTTCTTGTTTCAAATTTTACCTATTATAATTTAATCATTTTGTTCCAAAAGTTTAATCTTTTGAAGGAATTTTTTTTACTTATTTTCGTAAAATTAAATACAAATTTCATTTAATTTATTCTCTATTACAATTTTTTCATAATCAATAAAAATTATTTTTACATCTTCCTCTGATACTTATTTCAAGAAGAAGACAAAAAACATGCTCCAAATAATTATTAGTATATTTTAATTTTCTGACTAGGCGGGATTTGATTTTCAATTATATAAAAGTAATAAATAATCTTATATAAAATGCACCATTAAAGTATATTAAAATCCGTAAATTTAGTCTCTAAATATTTGTCCTTAATATCATTCTTTTCTTTTTTTTTTTACAAAATTTGTCTTTAATATCTTGAAAACCAAAAATTTGCAAATCCCCGTCGTCAAGCATCCCATAGTTAGTTCGTTTAAAACCATTAGATCAAGATTGAACTATATAAATATTAAGTTTGGTAATTCACATTAGAAAGAATTTAACATTTAAATATGCAAGTTTTGTGAATCATCCGTTCAAATTCAGACAACCTAGATTATTCGCCTTTAATCAGAATGAAATCGTGAAGAAGATCTATTACAACTTACAAGAGTGGTCTTACTACTATAAACAAACTTGCTACATTTTCTCCTAAACAATCCATGCAAGAAAACTATAGGCCACGAAAAGAATATAGACAACATTACATTTCTTATACAAAACCATAAAATAAACAAAATGGAGATAACAAAACAAGTAAATGTTCTCCTTTGAGAATGATAAACACAAATAATATGTATAGTATCTATTTAGGTTCCACTTTATTTGAAAGTGTGTACCCTCCACTGTAATCAAATTCATTGCTCTCAATAGCACTATCCTTCTTAGTAAAAGTATTATCAATGTAAGGATGTCTCATTGCAGCACCACCCTTAGAAACTCCAAAGTCATTGGCAGATGAAGCAGCAGAAGTAGAATTTGTATTCATTCCATCATTTTGTAATATAGTTTCTAATGTTTTCACAACTTCACTCATTGTTGGACGAGTTGAAGCCAATTCCTCGACAGACACATTGCATTGTTAACTCTAAGAACCTCCCGAATCCTATGAGGTTCACTGTGTTTCTCACCACTGGATCCATTAGTTCTCTTATACCATAATACTCTTCATCTTTGTTGTTCATTAAGGTTCGAAACTCTCGAACGATGTACTTACCCTTTTCGAGTGGTTGTTTCGAAGTTATCAGTTCAAGCATAACTACGCCGAAACTGTATACATCACTCTTTTCGGTTAGTTGTTGTCATGTAATATTCAGGATCTAGATAGCCCTGCAAATGTTAAGCATTTTAGTTATCAAGTTGCAGCTAATAATACCACATAAGAAATTCTCCCGTAACTGTGATCGAGAGGGGGCTGGAACCACTTGATGGCAGAACTGACCGCCGAACCAGATTAAACTGGCGGTGAAAGCCAAAATACTAAATAAGAAAATGTTTAATGTTACTTACCAATGTCCCTTTAACCTGAGTTGAAACATGACCTTTCTCACTGTCTGAAAGCAGCTTAGACAAGCCAAAATCTGCAACCTTTGCTGTCAAATTTTCATCCAGCAAGATATTGGTTGATTTAACATCTCTATGGATTATGGGAGGGTTGGCAAGTTCATGTAAGTATGCAAGTCCTCTCGCCTAGCCAAGAGCGATACGGAGTCTCCTCTTCCAATCAAGTTGAGTACCATATTTCCCTGCAACTCACATTGTTCGATGCACAAGATTCTATTAGTTTCTTAAGTAGTATTGTTGTGGATAGACAACTTTTTAAGTGGTAAACACAGTTTTAGTTTGGGAGTTCATTCGATGTGAACTTACCTAACAAACCCTCCCTAAGTATTCCATTGGAGATATATTCATAAACCAACATTTGTTCTCCTTGTTCAAAGCAGAATCCAACTAGGCTAACAAGATTCTTGTGATGAACTCTTGAAAGTAACTCGATTTCATTTTTGAACTCTAGGCCTCCTTGCATTGATCCTTGCTGAGCTCTTTTGATTGCAACTATTTTTCCATCAGGGAACACCCCTTTGTACACCTAGAGCCAATAATAGAGAATTATAACTCATTTATGGTTACCAAATTGATACTCAAATCGTAAATCGTAAGATATATTGCAAATAAAATTATATCATTTATATCATATATGACCATGATGACAAAGCAACTACCTTGCCATAGCCACCAGAGCCTAGTTCATTGCTTCCAGAGAAATTATTGGTGCATTTTTTGAGTTCATCATAAGAGAACCATCTTGCTCCCTTCAATTGTGGTGCACCTCCACTATCCTTACCACTTGGTGCCCATGATGCTGAAAAAATTAGATGTTTGTGATAACAAGAAAATCAAAATAACAACTTCTTTTTGGAATAATAATGAGAACTTTGTTTGATTACCAAATGGTCTACTTATTCCGATGGCTTTCTCTGCGCGCTTCTTTTGCAGGATTGCGTATACAACTGACCCTATGAGGCACAAGACCAGAAATACGCTCCCAGCTGCTATCGCAATAATAATACCTCTGCTAAAAGTAGTTCCTTTGCGCAAATCTGAAATCATTTAAATTTACAGTTAGTTATATATGAAAATATCACTGCTACCAGCTGCATAGTTGCAATGGTAACCATACTAGTAATGATCGAACCCGTGCAATGCACAAGGATAATAGGCGAAAGCATGCATAATAGTTACAAATTTACATTTTTTTTGTGTTTAGTTATTGAACAATAACGATGTTTATCAGTAAATTATGGTATCACATTAGACATACAACAATGTTGTATTTTTATCGTACCTGGAAAAGCATAATCAAATGCCTTGAAGTAATAAGGTCCAAATTCATGTGGAGGCTTGTAAGTTTGATGACTCAATGAAAATCCGATCCTTTGAACTTCTGACCTTTTAAAATATAGTCCTGTTGGTGGAAAGAGTGCTAGTTGCATTTCAAGATAATCATCATCATTGAAAGAAGTATTTTGTAAAAAAACTGCTCCAGGTGTTAAGGCTAATTTTGTAAAGAAACTAAAAAGGCTCATTTCAAGTGAATGAAAAGTACTTATATTAGACAATTCTCTAAACAAAGGTGCTCTAAAAAGGAAAGTTCCTTGATATGGATAAACACATTCACAACTTTGTGGACTGAGTTTTTGTTTAGAGGGACATGTTATTGCTCCACACTTCACCAAGCTAGTTGAATACGGTTTAGGCTTTTGCTGAAGGTTGCAGTAATTTGTATTAGAGAGAGCAATATTGCAAACTGGGTTTCCTATGAGACTGAAAAACATGCATAAGTAGAAATCACTACATCAGAAAAAATATCATACAGATGAAAGAAGTTCTGTTTGGCCTGACTTATTTCAGTATAAAAATCTACTTAACTATTAAAGTTAAAAATAAGAGCTTTATAAATAAAGTTAAAGTTGTTCGGTAAAAGGATAGAGTTTGAGTTAAACTATTTTTTGGCATAACTTCGTTTATGGAGAAGAGAAGTAAAAAAATAAGTCAAGTCAAACGGAGCCAAAGTATATCAAATAAGAAAGCAAAAAATGTCTCACATCAATGTATTTTTGTATTGTGAACCGACTGTGAATGTTGAAATCTTATTGTCTTGTAAATCCACAAGCTGCAGTTGCGGACAAATGTTGTCGCCCATGTCTAGTGTATTGTTCAATGTATTGCTTCTTAGTTTCCTGAGAATAATTTAAAACTTGAAAATTATGATTACTCATTGCATTGTTAGTAGTATATTCTATCCTCAAGCTGAAGTTTAGAACTTACACTTGCTGTATTTGAGGAAGGCTGAAGAGTTTTGGTGGAAGAGGTCCTTCAAGAGATCCATTCTCCATTATACTAAGCATAGTATAGTTTATAGAGAAAAACATTTTTTGTTAGATTTCATAACTTGACAAGGAAGAAATCTTTTTTTTTTCCATGTAATTTATAGACTTACAGTGTGGTAAGTGTTGGTATAGTTGTTAACCAACTTGGAGCTTCTGATGGATCAAAATTGTTCTTACTAAGATCCCTACATAACATTATCAATTGAATAGCATTATATGAATATGATAACATCGTATTAAAGGAACAAAAAGTGGACATCTTTTGCGACAACAATCTAAGTGGTTAATGCAGTTTGAATAAGTGATTAATCATTTAGTATGGTAAATAGATATAGCAATATCAAAACTCATTAATGTAACTTCATTAAACACAAATTTGGACGTCATCAACCACGATGTTCATCCGTTAAGATCTAAATGTAGTTGCCCTATTTTAGAGATTATGGTATTCGTAAGTCAGTCGGCTACTAGTCAAGGTCTTCGTTTTTCAAGAGATTTGATATCATAAGAAAGATAAGAACTCATTGTTGAATCCTTCGTGCGGGCTCTGGTTCCTCGTAGCCACCATGGACCCTCTCTCGGACGTACACTTGAAAATTATGGTTAACCGCATCCAAGTTCATGTTAAATGAAGTTACATTGGTGGTTAATGAGTTTCGACACCTGACATATTTGTTAACACATCTACTAACCGATGTGTGACTGTTACACATTCTCTCGAGCCCAACACTATTGGGCTTGGTGCGCGGATATAAATGGTGGATGGCCCAATCAGAAAGCTGATAGTAGGTGACCAAGCAGATCGTGGAGGGGGCTCTGATACCATCTTAGAATCAGAAGTTGGGTCAGACTCAACCCTAAAAAACCGGCTTGTTAGGTGATTATTGCCCTCACTTATAAACATATATTCAGATCATCTTGCAACTGATGTGAGAATCTTAACATTTACATTGGTGGTTAATGAGTTTTGACACCTGATATATTCAGTAATCATCTACTGAACGTGATTATAACCACCTATTTAAACTGCGCTAAACACTTCTCGTTGCAAAAGTTGTCTAAAAATCAATTCTCTTCAGAGAAAGAAAGTAAAACACCAACTCGTGGAAAGTACTTACACATAGTTGAGGGTATCCATTGAAGTTAAGTCTGGCAAAGGACCTGACAAATTGTTGTGTGCTAAATTCCTAGAAGAGAAAAACAACTTTGCATAAAAATTTCCATTAATGTTATAAAAATCCTTTAATATCTCCACATCTCAAACCTAAGTAAGTACTTACAATTCATTGATGTTACTAAGGTTGTTGAGATTTGAAGGAACTTCTCCTGTCAAGAAATTTCGATCGAGCCGACTGTCACAACAAATTGAAAAAATGAAGAAAAAGTTAATTAAAGCAGTATATAATGGAGATTAAAGGAAGAATGAATTAAGTGAATGAAAAACAAAAACCATTTGAAATATTAAGGAAATGATTACTTACAGAACCTCAACTGTCTGAACTAGTCCTATTGTTGAAGGTATACTTCCACTTAAATCATTGTTATCAAATAATCTGTCAAGAAGAAAACAAAAAAAATGAGAGTTAATACTATTAGCTTATAAAATATATGCCAAAATATGAACTTACATGTGTATGAGTTTCATGTCAGAGTTGAAAAGTTTTGGAGGAATGGAATCAGAAAGCTGATTCTTACTGAAATGGCTGCATCAAATAACAATAAAAAAAATTATTGATATAAATTATAATACTCAATGTCTTAAAAAAACGAAAATAGAAAAATAAAAAAAGCAACTCACAAGTGCTTAGCCTTTAAAAGAAGGTCTAAGCCAGGGGTAGTGGAAGTTGAAACTGGGATAGGTCCTGTAAGCTGATTTTCTGCCAAGTCCAACCAATAAAGCTTGGAGAGTTTTCCCAATGAAGGAGGTATTTTTCCAGTAAAGTTGTTTGAATTTAAGGCCCTGAATAATAATTCAATAAGATATGTATATATTATTACATTATTCATCATGAAAGTGGGAGAGAGTCACTTATTTGTTATGCATTTACAAACGATGTTTTAGAAACCGGACCAGATTGAATCGGTGACATCTCCAGATCATGGCTGTAACGCTCCTAATCGATTCACATGCAATAATTAATTTAAATCATTTAACATACAAATCATCAAGGAATTACTTAATACAAAATAACTAATAGCATGCATAGATCGACTTAACCACAACGGAAACATATGAAATCCTCATCAAATCATTCATAATAATTAAATCCAAGCATGCAAGTTATAAATTATATTACAACTCCAACTAGGTACTTCCATAAATGAAGCCCCATAACATAATCCAAGATAATCCAACCTTTAATTAAAGATAAGATAAATAAGTAGCAAGGTCATATATATAATCTCAAACAAACGAAGAATTGAACACTAGCCTAAACAAGGTTACAAGTATCAGAGCATATCCTAAAACTCTAAGCTTCTAGGATCCTCCTATCTTTCACCTTACCAAGCTATGTTAGTCCTCACAAGCTAAACTCCAAAGCAACGGAATCACTCCTCAAGTGGAGAATCTGGACCCAAACCATTACACATACACAAAAATAGAAAGTTAGCTACGATTCAAGTTCATAATAATAAGCATAGTATACACTTATATTATGTAAACAATTATATCATAAGCAAATCATACTCATATCATATTGAGCTAATAATATATATAACATCGTGGTTCATCATGCTCATCAACAAAAGCCAAGATATTCAAGTAAAACTCACATAACTCAAACATTCACAAGATTACATTGGAAGGTAACACAAATACCAAATATCAAGTATAGTGCACAATCTCCTAATGCAAGCTAATGAAAACACATAATGTATGTCACCTAGACATCTCTAATGCATGTGGTACCCGCATCAAATTAGGATAAACATATATCCATCGCATCAAGTCAGTTTTAAGTCATGGGGGACATCGCATCAAGTTGACTCATGAATGCATGAATGTTCACATACCACATAATGATGATAACACTATACTTCTACTCATGAATAATAGGCCACACATCCCTATTATCCCTTCTCAATACGCATCAAATTCGCATCATCATATCATCATTAAGGTACACATTCAAGCAAGATACATCAACACATGACATTCATAATAATCATAACTTATTATCCTCAATTTCAACCAACGTTCACATATAAGCATATTATTATCATACCAACTTAAGATTCAATCAATCCAAACATATAACATGTTATAAGACTAAATCTAAACATGTTATACACTCATAATCATCATACAACATGAAGAAAATCCTCAAAGACAGGTCATGGTCGCTGAGCGACTACCAGCAATAGGACAAGCGAGGAGAGGCAGACTGGTCATCGCTCGAAGCGAGACCTGGCGACGGCTGGTCGCTGCCTCTCGTTACTGCTCGCTAAGCGAGCATTCATAAATTTATGGGTTCATGAAGAACATGAATCCTCGCTCCAGCGACCAACTGGTGGCTGAGCGAGCAAACCCATAATTTTATGCTCTGCTCTCGGGTTCACATAAAAATCACATAAAAATAACGAATTTCATGTTATAAACTCGTAAAGCTATCACATTTAAGCATACATATCATATATAGACCTAGAAGTACAAGTTCTAACATCATCAAACATCATTTCAAATAGAAAGTAGAGATTTTTCCTTATTTTGCTCAAAACCCATTTTCAAACATCAACAACAACAATTCTCATATGACATACGAAATTGATGATTGAAATAGAAGATATAACCATATAATAACATATTAACATCATTCAATAACACAGAAAATCATTAAATCACATTCCATTGATTCCCTTCTCCACCAAAAGAGATGAGAGGGTTTGGGTGTGGAGAATAGTCATCTCCCCCCTCTTTGATCATCTCACATGAATCATAACTACTCTCTAACCTTAGAATTGATGAAATTGTGATTCTTCTCCTCCTCTTGAGCTTTCTCTAATCTTCCCCTCTACTTCCTTCTCTTCAAAGTTTTCTCTTTCTACCTCTTTTCTATTTTCTTAAGTTATGAGCACTCTCTCACTATTCTCATAACTCTAACCTAATCCTAGCTTAATTAAAGACCATAATGTCCCTCCTATTAACTTAGGCCCAATAACACTCAAGCCCATCTCTTATTATCATAACTCTAATAAAACTTATCCTACTCAAAACACTACTCTTTCCCAAAATAGCCATAATTCTTAATTAATTACTAACTCACCATAAAATACTATAAAAAGGCTAATTAACTCTAATTAAAAATCAAATAAATAAATAAATACGGGTGTTACAACTCTACCCCCTTTAAAGAATTTTCGTCCTCGAAAATTTACCTGAAAATAACTCCGGATAAGAACTCCTCATCTTGCTTTCTAGCTCCCAAGTAGCATTCTCTCCCGCGGGTCCTTCCCAAATGACCTTAACGGACGCTATCTCATTGTTTCTCAACTTTTTCACTTCTCTACCTTCAATCCTCAAGGGTCTAGCTTCAATGGTCAAATTATCTCTTACTTGCACATCATCCGATACAATCACATGTGATGGATCCGAGACATATTTCCTCAATTGCGACACATGAAACACATCATGAAGATTAGACAACGATGGTGGCAAAGCAATCTTGTAAGCCACGTTTCCTACTCTCTTCAAGATTTGATAAGGTCCTATAAACTTCGATGTCAACTTCTTAGATTTCAAAGCACGACCAACACCAGTGGTTGAATTAACCCTAAAAAATACATGATCTCCTTCTTGAAATTCCACATCTTTCCTCTTCTTGTCATGATAGCTCTTTTGTCTACTTTGAGTCGCTTTCATTTTCTCTTGAATCATCTTAACCTTTTCCGTAGTTTGTTGAACCAATTACGGTCCCAACACAACACTTTCTCCATCCTCAGACCAACACAAAGGAGTACGACATCTCCTACCATACAAAGCTTCAAAAGGTGCCATTCCAATGCTCGCATGATAACTATTATTGTAGGTGAACTCTATCAAAGGTAGATACTTATCCCAACTCCATCCATCTTCCAAAACATAAGCTCTCAACAAATCTTCAAGTGATTGAATAGTTCTTTCCGATTGTCCATCCGTTTGAGGATGATAAGCCGAACTCATCCTTAGCTTAGTCCCCAAAGCCTCTTGCAAACTTTCCCAAAACCTCGAAGTAAATCTTGGATCTCGATCCGACACAATACTAGATGGAATACCATGCAATCTCACAATTTGTTCAACATAAATCTCCGCCAACCTTGGTATTAAAGTTCCGGTCTTAAAAGCAATAAAATGCGCCGACTTAGTCAACCTATCAACAATCACCCAAATCGAATCATTCCCTTTTGTAGTCCTTGGCAAACCACTCACAAAATCCATAGCAATACTATCCCACTTCCATTCCGGAATAAACATGGGTTGTAATAATCCGGATGGTCTTTGATGTTCAACCTTGAACTTTTGACACGTTAAACAAGCATAAACAAATTCGGCAACTTCCTTTTTCATACTTGGCCACCAAAACAACTTCTTAAGATCTTGGTACATCTTAGTAGCTCCAGGATGAATACTCAAACCACTTCTATGTCCTTCCTCTAGAATCTTTCTCTTCAACTCGGGTATGTTAGGAACACAAACTCTTTCTCGAAATCTTATAACTCCATTCTCATCAACTTTGAAATCGGTCTCTTTTCCTTGATCAATCAATGCTAGACGATTCACCAAATTCAAATCTCCCTTTTGACCATTCTTTACTTCATCAAGAAAGTCATTAGTCAACTTCAACATTCCCAATTTCACACTTCTTGGAGTCGTTTCGCAAACCAAACTCAAATCTTTAAATCCTTCAATTAGACCCAACTCTCTCATGATAAGCGAAGACATATGCAAGGACTTTCTACTCAAAGCATCGGCTACAACATTGGCCTTTCCAGGATGGTAACTCAACTCAAAATCATAGTCTTTCAAAAATTCCAACCAACGTCTTTGCCTCATATTCAATTCTTTTTGATCAAACAAATACTTCAAACTCTTATGATCACTAAAGACTTCGAATCTAGAACCAAATAGATAATGTCTCCATATCTTCAAAGTAAACACAACGGCCGCCAACTCAAGATCATGTGTTGGATAGTTCTTCTCATGCACTTTCAATTGTCTAGAAGCATAGGCAACCACCTGTCCATTTTGCATAAGAACACCACTCAACCCCATCAATGATGCATCACAATACACAACAAACGGCTCATTCGGTTTCGGTAGAATCAAAATTGGTGCCGACGTCAATCGCTTCTTCAACTCTTGGAAACTTTTCTCACACAAACTATCCCAAACAAAGGGTTGATCTTTCCTAGTCAATCGGGTCAACGGTAAAGCCAACTTTGAAAAACCTTCAATAAACCTTCGATAGTAACCGGCCAATCCGAGAAAACTTCTAATCTCAAATACTGATTCTGGAGTTCCCCACTTCATTACTGCATCCACTTTAGAAGGATCCACCGCAATACCTCCACTAGATATCACGTGACCTAGAAAACTCACTTCCTTCAACCAAAACTCGCACTTAGACAACTTCGCATAAAGCTTCTTCTCTTGTAAGGTCCTCAACACTATCCTTAGATGTTCCGCATGTTCCTCCTCGGTCTTAGAGTACACTAGAATATCATCAATGAAAACCACTACGAACTTATCCAAATACGAATGAAAAATCCGATTCATGTACTCCATAAACACTCCCGGTGCATTAGTTACTCCA
The DNA here is from genome assembly GCA_030408175.1 of Trifolium repens. Classification (NCBI taxonomy): domain Eukaryota; kingdom Viridiplantae; phylum Streptophyta; class Magnoliopsida; order Fabales; family Fabaceae; genus Trifolium; species Trifolium repens. Next base: position 14,363,450 of record CP125850.1, read on the forward strand.
AAAGGCATGACTGAATACTCGTAATGACCATATCTTGTCATATTATTAAAATATTCTTTTCCAATTGATGGCTTCTTCAAATCCCTCTGAACAGGAACCAGAAATATGATACTACTCATTTAATGTTTAAATAAAACACTATAACGACATAATATTATGATACTTACAGCTTCATATTCTTCCTCTGTCAATGCTTGATAAACTCGTCCATTTTTGGAACCCTCACTTATTTCTATGTTTTGGAGACTCCCTATACACTTAAAGAATTTACTAGTGTTTTTGGCGTCCCGTAGTACATAATCAGGTGGTTGTCCTCTACAATATATTCACAACATATTTAGCATCATTCAAAATAGTAAAAAATATACAATGGCAACTAATTTGCAGAGAAGAACTAGATCAAATATGTTTGCTTCATATTCAAAATCTAATAGCTACCAAACATTTCTGTTTGGAGGAGGTGAAAAGATGGTGGCTAGGGGAAGTGACAACCAGCTGCACGACCACGAGAGATTTTTCCGGTGTCTAATTTGGGACTTCTTAATATGCATAGAAAAAGACTAAATGGATGATCACCGATTGTTTAACCAAGTGTGCCATACAGTGGAGATGGAAGTTGAGGATAACACCATACTATGATTACAAGGAAAGAGCTTTGCAATTTACATAAATCACTTTATTGAGGAAAAGATAATTTGACTCAATTTTATACTTCATAATGGAATTCACTTCTTCCCATCACAAAAAATGTTGAGGCTATAAATGCTTAACAATAGCAAATAGTGGCCCAGTTTCGAATTTAGATCGCTACAATCCGGCTCGTAAGGTTATCACAATCAAATGATATCCTAGATTCATCGGTTGACCTTTATCGGGCACCTAGATCACGCTTCAATGTCCAGTTCACTGTGTGTGTATGAGAGAGGAGGAGGGGGGATTGAGAGCCCCACATAATAAGTTGCAGACAACTCTCACTTTGCAGGTCGATTTCGTGAGGTTTAGTAGTCCCATCCCAAAAACTAAGAATAAGACTGTGAGGGTAACCCTCACTTTGCAAGAAAAAACATCAAATAAAAATGAAACATAATTTAGATAGACAACGTTGAAATATCTTCCAAGGTGATGTCATACTACATGATTAAAATATGTTTTTTTTTTCCCTCCAAAGATAGTAGCTTACCCAATTATTTCAATCATCCTTCTCAAAAGATCAAACTCTGAAGCCCCGGGGAATAATGGTAATCCAAGAAACAATTCCGCCACTATGCACCCAAAGGACCACATATCAATAGCTGTTGTGTATCTAATAATGGGTTAAGGGCAAATATGAAGCAAAGAATACCCGAAAATAACCTGAAAAATATTTATTAAAAGAGATAACATGTCCTCCGAAGAATATATATCAAGAATGTTATGTGTGCCATCAATTTAGATGAGGGCATGCTGCTACGTAAATCTAGCATCTCTATGTATGCATGAGTTATTTCTTTATATCATACAGAGTATGAGCATAATGTATATCAATGTGAGCATAACAAACCTGTCCCACACAAGGTTTTAGTAAAACTGAAGCATTGAAGTGTATATTAGAAAGACATGGCATTGAAGAGTATAAAAGAAAGACAAGGCTTTGACAAATCAAATACTTCATTCCCCACCCCTGAACAAAAGAAAGGAAAACATGGCCCGAGGTGATCAATATTGCTAGTAGTTCCAAATTGGGCAAAAAATGTTCTTTAATGGTGCTCCATAATTAAGTCATAGAAGTAAAATAGGAAGTTAAAAGTAAATGTAGAAGCTTTAATTGTCATTACTAGATGAAGCTTTTAAAAATTATTCATGCTTTGGCCAGATATCATCAACACAAACTATGGCTTCACATGCTGTAGCACAATCTTTATTTTAAGAGTAGCTGAGAAAACTATGCCAACAGGATGCAACTCGTAATGTAGAAAGATGATCAGACAAGAAAACAAAGCAATGAAAAGGAACTAGAAAATTAAAAAGCCTGCAAAGAATCAGGCTATCATCTACTAACTTCATGGGTAAGGATACTGATATCCAAGAAGAACCTCAGGAGATCTATAGTATCGACTCTGCAAAAGAAACAGGTGAGACATGTAATTTAAGTACCAGTTAATTAAAAATACAACAGGATTTATCATAATAAAAGCCTTTTTTCAACAGTGAATATATACCTGAATATAGGAATAAACAGTGCGGTTTTCCATGCATGCTGATCCAAAGTCAATAATCTTTATTTCTGCCTGCTTCACAGAGCTGTGCACAAAACAAGGGTACATAAAATCTCAAGATGAAATAGCTGCAGCATACAGTTCTTTATGATCATCTTCATGTAAGAAACCAACCTCGTACATAAAAGAATGTTTTCTGGCTTCAGATCACAATGAATAATGCCAGCATCTTTTAACAGAGCCAGTCCACATAAAATCTTAAGACATAAATTTAAGAAAATAGATTATGATAAGATATCAAAACCAACAAAAAGGACTAAATAGAAAGGCCACACAGACTTGGCATACCTGCTTAGAGAACAGCTGAACAATACCAATTGACAATCCCCTAAAATGATTCATTTTGATAAGCTCATACCTGTATACTACATAATGTCAATACCAAAATATGCAAGAGGGAGGGAGGGAAACAACAAATCTAGGACAGCATCATTGCATAATCCGTCCAAGTTTTTTAGTTCAGTCACCTAAGTTATGATACATTCTCAATGATGAAAGCCAGACAAATATCAAACAGCAAAGAAGTTAGCAACTTACAAATTTGTGTCCAACAGTTCAAAGCATATGCACAAATGTCTTTGATATACAAAATAATCATATATACGAACAATGTGATGCTTATCCTCAGGATCGTACTTCTTATTTAACTACAGAAAGAAAGAAAAAAAAAAGTGTCTGAGCACCTTCCCAATGGTTACGCTTCCAAGAAAATGAATAGCATCTTAAAAATGACAATACAAATAATAACAAAAACTGGTTACCGTTGTTAAAATAGTTACTTCAACCAGTGCCTGTTGATAGTATGCAGGTTGATTTTTAATGATCTTGACAGCAACAAAACTGTTGGTTTCTGAATCCCAGCATTTGGCTACTTGTCCAAATGTCCCATGGCCAAGGAGATCTTTGACAGTATATCTACACCATATCAGAATGCAAATTATATAAAGATGTGGTGATTTTGCCAGATGATTAATGTGGCGTCTTTGGTATCCACACAAAATCAACAAGTATTGCTTTTGGTATTCATTACCGAACATATATAATTATTGCATAGAATGAAGGAACAAAATATGTATGGCAAACCTTCTACTTTTCTCTACATGGATCAAGACCAAATTCACTGTCAGAATAAGATCCGAGTTTGCATTATCATAGCCATCATTAAGCACTCCAATAGATGGACTGGTCAAAAATCTCTTTGGATTTAGATCTTCGGAATATTTAAACTGTGGATTGCATATTCGGTATGTTTCAACTATTTCCTTGGTCAATCGTCCCACCAACTGCAAATTAGAGGTTGAGCATCAGTTGAAACTTTTAGGTAATCTAAGCTTGAAACAGTCACATTAATGAGACCAATAAAACTTTCCATCCAATATCAAAATTATGCTAGTTACATGTTCATGTAATTAGAATAATAAATGAGAGAAAACAGGGATCTGTGTGTGTGTGTGCGCGCGTGTGCAAACCACATCATCAACACAAAAACACACAAAGAAAGTAGATCCTACGAATGACTTTGCCCAAGTGTATGTATCTCATACAATGCACCAACCAAGGTGAACCAGAGCTTTAGAGACAAGCCTAGGAACTAAAACAGAACCCAAACAGGTAACAAAAGATTAGGAAGAAGGTGTCAATTTATTATAAGAATGAATCGTAGAAAAGGGATAGGTACAAATGCATTTTCCTTTGCAGAGTCCAAATATGTTTTGTTTTAAAATTGCATTTGAAAATAAAATGTAAAATATCCACAACCATCTCACACAGGATTTGGTGGCGTATTAGTCCTGTCCCACATTGTAAACAATGTAATTTATGCAAATTGTTCTTTTATTAGGATTGTTAGTTACCGAAGATAGAAACAGATTTTGTTTTAGACAAGTATAGAAGTAGTTAGGTCAATATATTGAAATGGGTCCTACACATAATCACCATTTCATTAATAGTCATCTTATTTCAAGCTGGTAGCAAGGCTTCCGATCTGCAAGACTATGCTACCATAATGTCTTTACTGCGGCTGAACTCAATAATGCCTTCATTGAGTTCGGGATTGTCTCCGACGACCTCACAAGTTGATCCTCCCAATTCGATCAAATACTAGAGACATGCCATCGGCCGCCATCACAAGTGTCATCTGGTTCGCCTAAATGTCAGACTCATATGCCTCCTCATGCGATTATTGGCTCAGGTACTACTATACTACTAACAATATGACCTTCCATTTGCCACGTCTTTTTGCCTTATTACCCCACTTTAGGTAAACATATCTTAACCACCCATACCTTACACAATCATTCGGATACCTCCAATGTGAGGAACGGTAACATTAAACGACAAATTGGCTATTAGCATCTAACCCAATCCAACCAGATAAGACAACAAACTCTAATAAACCGGAATATCGTGAAGGAGAAACTGAACAGATAATTGACGCGCAAATTGACAACCGCATCAAATGCTCCTTTCAGACATTAATTGAAAAATGCGTTGACTAAGGTGCCACCGACAAAGTGCTTTATGGATCTTACTATCAACCTAGGAATGATAAATATCCATAGGTAAGAGTTTTGACTCAATATTTGGATTACTAATTACCAAAGGTAGGAGTTTGTACTTTTATATTATAGGCCATCCAACATTAACACTATTGGTTCTAAGAACTCTCCGACTAACTCGTCGAACAAGAATACCTCCAACAGAACTCTAAATTCACCGACACAAAAACACGTCACTTTTTCACTCAAAAGTAAATGATGAATATTCGGCGTTACGAATACAAATCTAACAAAGGCAGACAAATAAATCTCACTCTAAACACTTTCTCACTCAAAAATTAAAAAAACCCACCTTTTAAGTCAAAAACTGTCAAAGCAACAATTCCTTCACAACAGACAGAAACTAATTGGTTCGAAGAACTCTCTCCGGCTAACTCCTCAAACAAGATTACCTCCAAGACAACTCGAAATTCACCGACACAAAAAAACCTCCACTTTCTCACTCAATAAAAAAAATAACACTTTTTTAGTCAAAGCAACAATTCCTTCGCAAAACACACAAGCATATACAAAAACACAAACTAATTCAAATTCAAAACCACAGAATAATGCAATAACAACAATGACAAAATAAATAAACCCAAAATCATAAAAGAAAAAAACACAAACTTACAGGTCTCCTAACAAATGCACGGTACTTCAAGAACTTCCCAGCAGCATTAACACGTTCATCTTCTTGTTGTTCTTCTTTATCCCGCGGCACAAAAGCAGCAAATGCAAGCTCCCTAGGACTCCATCCCGAAGACGAAGAAGCCGCCGTCTCCTCAACTGTATCTCTTGACTGAGCCTGCACTGCTTCACTACTACAACTACTAACACCAACTCTAACCTCATCCATCACCCAACAAGACCCTAATTTACAATTCCAACTCTAAAAAAAAATTCCCTTTTTTCCTATTCCAATTCAAATTCAACTTCCACCATTACTATAATTCACAACATGATGATAAATTAAACAAAAAAAAACAACAACAAAAAAAAAAAACTAACCCCAAATTTTTGGCAATACTATGTTACACGATTGTGAGGAATTTACCGACGGATTTTAATCCCATCGTGAAATTGAACCTCAAGAATCATCGTACGGTCAGGAATAACCTGAGATCCATTGATGAGTGAAGATTGAATTGATGGCGATGATGATGATGATGATGATGAATTGAATTGATGATGACGATGATGGTGAAATTTTCTTTCCTTTTTATTTTCCGCTGAGAATGAAATGAAACGGAGGGAGGAAAATGGAAGGAAAAGAAAAATGAATGAAATTTTGAGGGGATTAGTGAAAGAAAATAAAAAAGGATGGAAAGCGATGGGGATATTTGGTTTTTTTATATATAAAATTTGAAAATGGAAATATAAAAAATATTTATATTTTATTTTTTGGTAAGGAAGCTAAAAGAGAAAAGGAGAATAAAATAAATAAAAAAGAAAAAATTAATCGCGGAAAAAGAATGTTCTCATCGCATCGTTTTTAAGAAAATCATAAATACCTTCTGAAAAAAGAAATACTACTATTATACTATGCCATTGGTTTTTTTGCTTAGAAATAAAGGAAGAAAAATGAGAGTGTGTTTGGTTTTTGATGGATGGTGGTGTTGGTCTATTTATATAGGAATATAAAAAAATAACAAATCAAAAGTGTGTCAAAAATCAAAAATAAAAAGTGTATGTATTTATTGGCAAAAATAGTGTAGTATGTATTTGGTCAAATAGTTGTACCAAATACATGTTGATCATATTAATTTGAAATTATTTTTTTGACAAAGAAATGAATTTGATGCATTTTTTTCTTCTTTTACTTTTTTTTTTACTTTTTATTAAATTTCTTATACTTTATTTAGAAATGGAGACTGTGGATTTGATATATAATTAATATTTGGCACGGCTAGTGATTTGGTGTAAAAAGTTTTATGTATGTATTTAGACACATTGTTAAATTTAATTCTTATCTTGACCAATAAAAACGAAATTATATTATTATTGCTTAAAAAAACGTTTCATTATTATTATCTTTTTGACCAATTTCCATTATAATTATTACCCAATAAATACATTCTTTTTCATATTATAAGAGTCAATACTTTTATATCTCAATATATTATTCACAATGTTTTTGTATTAATGAATGCTAAATAATAGTATTAATTTAGTCTTATTTATTTATATATTTTATAAAGTGAATGAATGAATTTGATGGTATTTTTCATATAAAAGTTTGATGGTAAAAAAGTAATAATATCGTATTATCATTTATTATTAGGTCAAGAAAAGGTGAGCAAAGAGAAAATGTAAAAAAAAAATGAAATTATTCTTGAAAGTGTTTATTAGAATACTCCAATTGTCAATCAATTAAAATTATCCTTTCAAACACATCAGCCTAATATTAAAAATAGAAAAAATCAAATCAAATATTTCCTAATAAGCGATTTTTTTCCACATTTATATTTAGGTTTTGCCTCCTCTCCTCTTTTATACCTAGTTTTCACAATGAATGGATGAAATCACGAAACTACATTTTTGCTTATTCATGACTTGAGAGAATTAGAAGTGACCACGATAATTTTCTTCACAATGGCCGAATGAGACGACATACACGATGACCATATTATTTTATTGAACAATAACTCCAATTTATGCATAAACAGTGCAAAGGAGATAAGAAAATGAGAAATACTATATAGTGCGAACATATGTTCAACGAAATTCGACAAGTACAGCAAAATTGTTTCTATACATACTACACTGCTTCACCTCAAAAACCTTGCACTCGTGTACCTATATTTTGATCTTTGGTTATCATCGTTTTATTCTTTTTGACAAAATCATCGTTTTTTATTGAAAATTCGAGAATTTACAAGCATCTGCTATAGCACGAAAAACAAAGAACCACATCACATCACATGAAACATAAAGTCTAAACCAAAGCTATCTCATGAAAGAAAAAAATTCATCCAAGCAAAACCCCTACGCCCACTAATAAATTCCACCAAACTAATACTAAATAATAATTCTAAGACAACATTATAGAAGATACAAACAATAAAAAGTATATCACACTAGAATTCTCCAAAATCTTACCAGAAGGTAGAGAACACAGAACCGTCGTAACATAAAAATCTTGGATTCAAACAATAAAATCATATAAATGTACGATAAAAGAAATGGGATATTAGGAAAGATTTAATTTATTTTTTTCTTCTATTTTTAATACTAGGCTAATGTGTCTGGAAATATAATTTCAATTGGTTGACGATGTATAATAACTTTACACGGTAGAGTATTCTACCTTAATATATCTGTGTCTAAAATATACCGATAAATCAATAATATGTGGAATTTTAGTGTGTAAAGACACAATATACTTTAATTTTATATATGTGTCAAACAATAAGAAATGGGTAATTAGAGAAAATCCATAGTATTTTACTTTATTATATATATGATATGATTTAGTATTTTCAAAATTATATAAAGTAAACGATTGACTAAATTGATAGTGTATTTTTTTTTTCTTTTTACTTTTTTTTTTTTTAAAAAGATGAATAACTAATATTGATAGTATTTCCTTTAAAGGAAATGACTATATTGATATTATTTTTTTTTAGGTGGCGAAATTAATGTATTTTTTTTTATCCAATTTTTAATTGAATATCTTTAATGACAAAGTTGATATAATTTTCTTTACCAATATCATTTATTATTACGCCAAATTTAGGTCAAAATATCAGTCAAAAAATAATTATGTCAACATAAGATAGATATAATATTCTCTTCGTAACACTTTATAAGTAAAATTAATTTTTTATATTCATTGTAAACTTAATGTATTTAGCCTATAATATAGATCGAATATATTAAATATACAATGAACCTAAAAAGTTAATTTTGCTTATAAATTGTTACACTTACAGAAGAATTGTAGGGTAATATAATGACATGATGGTAGGATAAAGACAAGATATATCAAGATATAATTAAAAAGAAGCTATATCAAAATAAATAAAAAATAGATAAAAATAAAATATGATAGTGACAAGACAAACTTTTGTCCCATTACATGTTTTTCTTTGTTTTCATCATCGATTTAATCTTATTTGGGGTCAGTTCTAACATCAAGTGGTTCGTCTCATTACATGTTTGATACACACATGATAAAAATATATAATGATAGTCAATATCATTTATTACTCCTTTCGTTTTAATTTGTAAGCAAGAAATATTAATTTTCTTGTTTCAAATTTTACCTATTATAATTTAATCATTTTGTTCCAAAAGTTTAATCTTTTGAAGGAATTTTTTTTACTTATTTTCGTAAAATTAAATACAAATTTCATTTAATTTATTCTCTATTACAATTTTTTCATAATCAATAAAAATTATTTTTACATCTTCCTCTGATACTTATTTCAAGAAGAAGACAAAAAACATGCTCCAAATAATTATTAGTATATTTTAATTTTCTGACTAGGCAGGATTTGATTTTCAATTATATAAAAGTAATAAATAATCTTATATAAAATGCACCATTAAAGTATATTAAAATCCGTAAATTTAGTCTCTAAATATTTGTCCTTAATATCATTCTTTTCTTTTTTTTTTTACAAAATTTGTCTTTAATATCTTGAAAACCAAAAATTTGCAAATCCCCGTCGTCAAGCATCCCATAGTTAGTTCGTTTAAAACCATTAGATCAAGATTGAACTATATAAATATTAAGTTTGGTAATTCACATTAGAAAGAATTTAACATTTAAATATGCAAGTTTTGTGAATCATCCGTTCAAATTCAGACAACCTAGATTATTCGCCTTTAATCAGAATGAAATCGTGAAGAAGATCTATTACAACTTACAAGAGTGGTCTTACTACTATAAACAAACTTGCTACATTTTCTCCTAAACAATCCATGCAAGAAAACTATAGGCCACGAAAAGAATATAGACAACATTACATTTCTTATACAAAACCATAAAATAAACAAAATGGAGATAACAAAACAAGTAAATGTTCTCCTTTGAGAATGATAAACACAAATAATATGTATAGTATCTATTTAGGTTCCACTTTATTTGAAAGTGTGTACCCTCCACTGTAATCAAATTCATTGCTCTCAATAGCACTATCCTTCTTAGTAAAAGTATTATCAATGTAAGGATGTCTCATTGCAGCACCACCCTTAGAAACTCCAAAGTCATTGGCAGATGAAGCAGCAGAAGTAGAATTTGTATTCATTCCATCATTTTGTAATATAGTTTCTAATGTTTTCACAACTTCACTCATTGTTGGACGAGTTGAAGCCAATTCCTCGACAGACACATTGCATTGTTAACTCTAAGAACCTCCCGAATCCTATGAGGTTCACTGTGTTTCTCACCACTGGATCCATTAGTTCTCTTATACCATAATACTCTTCATCTTTGTTGTTCATTAAGGTTCGAAACTCTCGAACGATGTACTTACCCTTTTCGAGTGGTTGTTTCGAAGTTATCAGTTCAAGCATAACTACGCCGAAACTGTATACATCACTCTTTTCGGTTAGTTGTTGTCATGTAATATTCAGGATCTAGATAGCCCTGCAAATGTTAAGCATTTTAGTTATCAAGTTGCAGCTAATAATACCACATAAGAAATTCTCCCGTAACTGTGATCGAGAGGGGGCTGGAACCACTTGATGGCAGAACTGACCGCCGAACCAGATTAAACTGGCGGTGAAAGCCAAAATACTAAATAAGAAAATGTTTAATGTTACTTACCAATGTCCCTTTAACCTGAGTTGAAACATGACCTTTCTCACTGTCTGAAAGCAGCTTAGACAAGCCAAAATCTGCAACCTTTGCTGTCAAATTTTCATCCAGCAAGATATTGGTTGATTTAACATCTCTATGGATTATGGGAGGGTTGGCAAGTTCATGTAAGTATGCAAGTCCTCTCGCCTAGCCAAGAGCGATACGGAGTCTCCTCTTCCAATCAAGTTGAGTACCATATTTCCCTGCAACTCACATTGTTCGATGCACAAGATTCTATTAGTTTCTTAAGTAGTATTGTTGTGGATAGACAACTTTTTAAGTGGTAAACACAGTTTTAGTTTGGGAGTTCATTCGATGTGAACTTACCTAACAAACCCTCCCTAAGTATTCCATTGGAGATATATTCATAAACCAACATTTGTTCTCCTTGTTCAAAGCAGAATCCAACTAGGCTAACAAGATTCTTGTGATGAACTCTTGAAAGTAACTCGATTTCATTTTTGAACTCTAGGCCTCCTTGCATTGATCCTTGCTGAGCTCTTTTGATTGCAACTATTTTTCCATCAGGGAACACCCCTTTGTACACCTAGAGCCAATAATAGAGAATTATAACTCATTTATGGTTACCAAATTGATACTCAAATCGTAAATCGTAAGATATATTGCAAATAAAATTATATCATTTATATCATATATGACCATGATGACAAAGCAACTACCTTGCCATAGCCACCAGAGCCTAGTTCATTGCTTCCAGAGAAATTATTGGTGCATTTTTTGAGTTCATCATAAGAGAACCATCTTGCTCCCTTCAATTGTGGTGCACCTCCACTATCCTTACCACTTGGTGCCCATGATGCTGAAAAAATTAGATGTTTGTGATAACAAGAAAATCAAAATAACAACTTCTTTTTGGAATAATAATGAGAACTTTGTTTGATTACCAAATGGTCTACTTATTCCGATGGCTTTCTCTGCGCGCTTCTTTTGCAGGATTGCGTATACAACTGACCCTATGAGGCACAAGACCAGAAATACGCTCCCAGCTGCTATCGCAATAATAATACCTCTGCTAAAAGTAGTTCCTTTGCGCAAATCTGAAATCATTTAAATTTACAGTTAGTTATATATGAAAATATCACTGCTACCAGCTGCATAGTTGCAATGGTAACCATACTAGTAATGATCGAACCCGTGCAATGCACAAGGATAATAGGCGAAAGCATGCATAATAGTTACAAATTTACATTTTTTTTGTGTTTAGTTATTGAACAATAACGATGTTTATCAGTAAATTATGGTATCACATTAGACATACAACAATGTTGTATTTTTATCGTACCTGGAAAAGCATAATCAAATGCCTTGAAGTAATAAGGTCCAAATTCATGTGGAGGCTTGTAAGTTTGATGACTCAATGAAAATCCGATCCTTTGAACTTCTGACCTTTTAAAATATAGTCCTGTTGGTGGAAAGAGTGCTAGTTGCATTTCAAGATAATCATCATCATTGAAAGAAGTATTTTGTAAAAAAACTGCTCCAGGTGTTAAGGCTAATTTTGTAAAGAAACTAAAAAGGCTCATTTCAAGTGAATGAAAAGTACTTATATTAGACAATTCTCTAAACAAAGGTGCTCTAAAAAGGAAAGTTCCTTGATATGGATAAACACATTCACAACTTTGTGGACTGAGTTTTTGTTTAGAGGGACATGTTATTGCTCCACACTTCACCAAGCTAGTTGAATACGGTTTAGGCTTTTGCTGAAGGTTGCAGTAATTTGTATTAGAGAGAGCAATATTGCAAACTGGGTTTCCTATGAGACTGAAAAACATGCATAAGTAGAAATCACTACATCAGAAAAAATATCATACAGATGAAAGAAGTTCTGTTTGGCCTGACTTATTTCAGTATAAAAATCTACTTAACTATTAAAGTTAAAAATAAGAGCTTTATAAATAAAGTTAAAGTTGTTCGGTAAAAGGATAGAGTTTGAGTTAAACTATTTTTTGGCATAACTTCGTTTATGGAGAAGAGAAGTAAAAAAATAAGTCAAGTCAAACGGAGCCAAAGTATATCAAATAAGAAAGCAAAAAATGTCTCACATCAATGTATTTTTGTATTGTGAACCGACTGTGAATGTTGAAATCTTATTGTCTTGTAAATCCACAAGCTGCAGTTGCGGACAAATGTTGTCGCCCATGTCTAGTGTATTGTTCAATGTATTGCTTCTTAGTTTCCTGAGAATAATTTAAAACTTGAAAATTATGATTACTCATTGCATTGTTAGTAGTATATTCTATCCTCAAGCTGAAGTTTAGAACTTACACTTGCTGTATTTGAGGAAGGCTGAAGAGTTTTGGTGGAAGAGGTCCTTCAAGAGATCCATTCTCCATTATACTAAGCATAGTATAGTTTATAGAGAAAAACATTTTTTGTTAGATTTCATAACTTGACAAGGAAGAAATCTTTTTTTTTTCCATGTAATTTATAGACTTACAGTGTGGTAAGTGTTGGTATAGTTGTTAACCAACTTGGAGCTTCTGATGGATCAAAATTGTTCTTACTAAGATCCCTACATAACATTATCAATTGAATAGCATTATATGAATATGATAACATCGTATTAAAGGAACAAAAAGTGGACATCTTTTGCGACAACAATCTAAGTGGTTAATGCAGTTTGAATAAGTGATTAATCATTTAGTATGGTAAATAGATATAGCAATATCAAAACTCATTAATGTAACTTCATTAAACACAAATTTGGACGTCATCAACCACGATGTTCATCCGTTAAGATCTAAATGTAGTTGCCCTATTTTAGAGATTATGGTATTCGTAAGTCAGTCGGCTACTAGTCAAGGTCTTCGTTTTTCAAGAGATTTGATATCATAAGAAAGATAAGAACTCATTGTTGAATCCTTCGTGCGGGCTCTGGTTCCTCGTAGCCACCATGGACCCTCTCTCGGACGTACACTTGAAAATTATGGTTAACCGCATCCAAGTTCATGTTAAATGAAGTTACATTGGTGGTTAATGAGTTTCGACACCTGACATATTTGTTAACACATCTACTAACCGATGTGTGACTGTTACACATTCTCTCGAGCCCAACACTATTGGGCTTGGTGCGCGGATATAAATGGTGGATGGCCCAATCAGAAAGCTGATAGTAGGTGACCAAGCAGATCGTGGAGGGGGCTCTGATACCATCTTAGAATCAGAAGTTGGGTCAGACTCAACCCTAAAAAACCGGCTTGTTAGGTGATTATTGCCCTCACTTATAAACATATATTCAGATCATCTTGCAACTGATGTGAGAATCTTAACATTTACATTGGTGGTTAATGAGTTTTGACACCTGATATATTCAGTAATCATCTACTGAACGTGATTATAACCACCTATTTAAACTGCGCTAAACACTTCTCGTTGCAAAAGTTGTCTAAAAATCAATTCTCTTCAGAGAAAGAAAGTAAAACACCAACTCGTGGAAAGTACTTACACATAGTTGAGGGTATCCATTGAAGTTAAGTCTGGCAAAGGACCTGACAAATTGTTGTGTGCTAAATTCCTAGAAGAGAAAAACAACTTTGCATAAAAATTTCCATTAATGTTATAAAAATCCTTTAATATCTCCACATCTCAAACCTAAGTAAGTACTTACAATTCATTGATGTTACTAAGGTTGTTGAGATTTGAAGGAACTTCTCCTGTCAAGAAATTTCGATCGAGCCGACTGTCACAACAAATTGAAAAAATGAAGAAAAAGTTAATTAAAGCAGTATATAATGGAGATTAAAGGAAGAATGAATTAAGTGAATGAAAAACAAAAACCATTTGAAATATTAAGGAAATGATTACTTACAGAACCTCAACTGTCTGAACTAGTCCTATTGTTGAAGGTATACTTCCACTTAAATCATTGTTATCAAATAATCTGTCAAGAAGAAAACAAAAAAAATGAGAGTTAATACTATTAGCTTATAAAATATATGCCAAAATATGAACTTACATGTGTATGAGTTTCATGTCAGAGTTGAAAAGTTTTGGAGGAATGGAATCAGAAAGCTGATTCTTACTGAAATGGCTGCATCAAATAACAATAAAAAAAATTATTGATATAAATTATAATACTCAATGTCTTAAAAAAACGAAAATAGAAAAATAAAAAAAGCAACTCACAAGTGCTTAGCCTTTAAAAGAAGGTCTAAGCCAGGGGTAGTGGAAGTTGAAACTGGGATAGGTCCTGTAAGCTGATTTTCTGCCAAGTCCAACCAATAAAGCTTGGAGAGTTTTCCCAATGAAGGAGGTATTTTTCCAGTAAAGTTGTTTGAATTTAAGGCCCTGAATAATAATTCAATAAGATATGTATATATTATTACATTATTCATCATGAAAGTGGGAGAGAGTCACTTATTTGTTATGCATTTACAAACGATGTTTTAGAAACCGGACCAGATTGAATCGGTGACATCTCCAGATCATGGCTGTAACGCTCCTAATCGATTCACATGCAATAATTAATTTAAATCATTTAACATACAAATCATCAAGGAATTACTTAATACAAAATAACTAATAGCATGCATAGATCGACTTAACCACAACGGAAACATATGAAATCCTCATCAAATCATTCATAATAATTAAATCCAAGCATGCAAGTTATAAATTATATTACAACTCCAACTAGGTACTTCCATAAATGAAGCCCCATAACATAATCCAAGATAATCCAACCTTTAATTAAAGATAAGATAAATAAGTAGCAAGGTCATATATATAATCTCAAACAAACGAAGAATTGAACACTAGCCTAAACAAGGTTACAAGTATCAGAGCATATCCTAAAACTCTAAGCTTCTAGGATCCTCCTATCTTTCACCTTACCAAGCTATGTTAGTCCTCACAAGCTAAACTCCAAAGCAACGGAATCACTCCTCAAGTGGAGAATCTGGACCCAAACCATTACACATACACAAAAATAGAAAGTTAGCTACGATTCAAGTTCATAATAATAAGCATAGTATACACTTATATTATGTAAACAATTATATCATAAGCAAATCATACTCATATCATATTGAGCTAATAATATATATAACATCGTGGTTCATCATGCTCATCAACAAAAGCCAAGATATTCAAGTAAAACTCACATAACTCAAACATTCACAAGATTACATTGGAAGGCAACACAAATACCAAATATCAAGTATAGTGCACAATCTCCTAATGCAAGCTAATGAAAACACATAATGTATGTCACCTAGACATCTCTAATGCATGTGGTACCCGCATCAAATTAGGATAAACATATATCCATCGCATCAAGTCAGTTTTAAGTCATGGGGGACATCGCATCAAGTTGACTCATGAATGCATGAATGTTCACATACCACATAATGATGATAACACTATACTTCTACTCATGAATAATAGGCCACACATCCCTATTATCCCTTCTCAATACGCATCAAATTCGCATCATCATATCATCATTAAGGTACACATTCAAGCAAGATACATCAACACATGACATTCATAATAATCATAACTTATTATCCTCAATTTCAACCAACGTTCACATATAAGCATATTATTATCATACCAACTCAAGATTCAATCAATCCAAACATATAACATGTTATAAGACTAAATCTAAACATGTTATACACTCATAATCATCATACAACATGAAGAAAATCCTCAAAGACAGGTCATGGTCGCTGAGCGACTACCAGCAATAGGACAAGCGAGGAGAGGCAGACTGGTCATCGCTCGAAGCGAGACCTGGCGACGGCTGGTCGCTGCCTCTCGTTACTGCTCGCTAAGCGAGCATTCATAAATTTATGGGTTCATGAAGAACATGAATCCTCGCTCCAGCGACCAACTGGTGGCTGAGCGAGCAAACCCATAATTTTATGCTCTGCTCTCGGGTTCACATAAAAATCACATAAAAATAACGAATTTCATGTTATAAACTCGTAAAGCTATCACATTTAAGCATACATATCATATATAGACCTAGAAGTACAAGTTCTAACATCATCAAACATCATTTCAAATAGAAAGTAGAGATTTTTCCTTATTTTGCTCAAAACCCATTTTCAAACATCAACAACAACAATTCTCATATGACATACGAAATTGATGATTGAAATAGAAGATATAACCATATAATAACATATTAACATCATTCAATAACACAGAAAATCATTAAATCACATTCCATTGATTCCCTTCTCCACCAAAAGAGATGAGAGGGTTTGGGTGTGGAGAATAGTCATCTCCCCCCTCTTTGATCATCTCACATGAATCATAACTACTCTCTAACCTTAGAATTGATGAAATTGTGATTCTTCTCCTCCTCTTGAGCTTTCTCTAATCTTCCCCTCTACTTCCTTCTCTTCAAAGTTTTCTCTTTCTACCTCTTTTCTATTTTCTTAAGTTATGAGCACTCTCTCACTATTCTCATAACTCTAACCTAATCCTAGCTTAATTAAAGACCATAATGTCCCTCCTATTAACTTAGGCCCAATAACACTCAAGCGCATCTCTTATTATCATAACTCTAATAAAACTTATCCTACTCAAAACACTACTCTTTCCCAAAATAGCCATAATTCTTAATTAATTACTAACTCACCATAAAATACTATAAAAAGGCTAATTAACTCTAATTAAAAATCAAATAAATAAATAAATACGGGTGTTACAACTCTACCCCCTTTAAAGAATTTTCGTCCTCGAAAATTTACCTGAAAATAACTCCGGATAAGAACTCCTCATCTTGCTTTCTAGCTCCCAAGTAGCATTCTCTCCCGCGGGTCCTTCCCAAATGACCTTAACGGACGCTATCTCATTGTTTCTCAACTTTTTCACTTCTCTACCTTCAATCCTCAAGGGTCTAGCTTCAATGGTCAAATTATCTCTTACTTGCACATCATCCGATACAATCACATGTGATGGATCCGAGACATATTTCCTCAATTGCGACACATGAAACACATCATGAAGATTAGACAACGATGGTGGCAAAGCAATCTTGTAAGCCACGTTTCCTACTCTCTTCAAGATTTGATAAGGTCCTATAAACTTCGATGTCAACTTCTTAGATTTCAAAGCACGACCAACACCAGTGGTTGAATTAACCCTAAAAAATACATGATCTCCTTCTTGAAATTCCACATCTTTCCTCTTCTTGTCATGATAGCTCTTTTGTCTACTTTGAGTCGCTTTCATTTTCTCTTGAATCATCTTAACCTTTTCCGTAGTTTGTTGAACCAATTACGGTCCCAACACAACACTTTCTCCATCCTCAGACCAACACAAAGGAGTACGACATCTCCTACCATACAAAGCTTCAAAAGGTGCCATTCCAATGCTCGCATGATAACTATTATTGTAGGTGAACTCTATCAAAGGTAGATACTTATCCCAACTCCATCCATCTTCCAAAACATAAGCTCTCAACAAATCTTCAAGTGATTGAATAGTTCTTTCCGATTGTCCATCCGTTTGAGGATGATAAGCCGAACTCATCCTTAGCTTAGTCCCCAAAGCCTCTTGCAAACTTTCCCAAAACCTCGAAGTAAATCTTGGATCTCGATCCGACACAATACTAGATGGAATACCATGCAATCTCACAATTTGTTCAACATAAATCTCCGCCAACCTTGGTATTAAAGTTCCGGTCTTAAAAGCAATAAAATGCGCCGACTTAGTCAACCTATCAACAATCACCCAAATCGAATCATTCCCTTTTGTAGTCCTTGGCAAACCACTCACAAAATCCATAGCAATACTATCCCACTTCCATTCCGGAATAAACATGGGTTGTAATAATCCGGATGGTCTTTGATGTTCAACCTTGAACTTTTGACACGTTAAACAAGCATAAACAAATTCGGCAACTTCCTTTTTCATACTTGGCCACCAAAACAACTTCTTAAGATCTTGGTACATCTTAGTAGCTCCAGGATGAATACTCAAACCACTTCTATGTCCTTCCTCTAGAATCTTTCTCTTCAACTCGGGTATGTTAGGAACACAAACTCTTTCTCGAAATCTTATAACTCCATTCTCATCAACTTTGAAATCGGTCTCTTTTCCTTGATCAATCAATGCTAGACGATTCACCAAATTCAAATCTCCCTTTTGACCATTCTTTACTTCATCAAGAAAGTCATTAGTCAACTTCAACATTCCCAATTTCACACTTCTTGGAGTCGTTTCGCAAACCAAACTCAAATCTTTAAATCCTTCAATTAGACCCAACTCTCTCATGATAAGCGAAGACATATGCAAGGACTTTCTACTCAAAGCATCGGCTACAACATTGGCCTTTCCAGGATGGTAACTCAACTCAAAATCATAGTCTTTCAAAAATTCCAACCAACGTCTTTGCCTCATATTCAATTCTTTTTGATCAAACAAATACTTCAAACTCTTATGATCACTAAAGACTTCGAATCTAGAACCAAATAGATAATGTCTCCATATCTTCAAAGTAAACACAACGGCCGCCAACTCAAGATCATGTGTTGGATAGTTCTTCTCATGCACTTTCAATTGTCTAGAAGCATAGGCAACCACCTGTCCATTTTGCATAAGAACACCACTCAACCCCATCAATGATGCATCACAATACACAACAAACGGCTCATTCGGTTTCGGTAGAATCAAAATTGGTGCCGACGTCAATCGCTTCTTCAACTCTTGGAAACTTTTCTCACACAAACTATCCCAAACAAAGGGTTGATCTTTCCTAGTCAATCGGGTCAACGGTAAAGCCAACTTTGAAAAACCTTCAATAAACCTTCGATAGTAACCGGCCAATCCGAGAAAACTTCTAATCTCAAATACTGATTCTGGAGTTCCCCACTTCATTACTGCATCCACTTTAGAAGGATCCACCGCAATACCTCCACTAGATATCACGTGACCTAGAAAACTCACTTCCTTCAACCAAAACTCGCACTTAGACAACTTCGCATAAAGCTTCTTCTCTTGTAAGGTCCTCAACACTATCCTTAGATGTTCCGCATGTTCCTCCTCGGTCTTAGAGTACACTAGAATATCATCAATGAAAACCACTACGAACTTATCCAAATACGAATGAAAAATCCGATTCATGTACTCCATAAACACTCCCGGTGCATTAGTTACTCCAAAAGGCATGACTGAATACTCGTAATGACCATATCTTGTCCTAAAAGCAGTCTTCGGAAAATCTTCCGCCTTAACTCGAATTTGATGATATCCGGACCTCAAATCAATCTTGCTAAACACACAAGCACCCACCAACTGATCCATTAAATCATCAATCCTTGGCAACAGATACTTGTTCTTGATCGTCACTTGATTCAAACGACGATAATCAATACACAATCTCATACTTCCGTCCTTCTTCTTTACCAAAAGCACAGGTGCTCCCCACGGCGATACACTCGGACGAATAAACTTCTTCTCTAGTAACTCTTCTAGTTGCTTCTTTAGTTCACTTAACTCAGTTGCTGACATTCTATAATGTGCCATAGATATTGGACTTGTACCAGGTACCAAATCAATAGTAAACTCCACTTCTCTTTCTGGAGGCATATCTGACACATCCTCCGGAAACACATCGGGAAATTCTTGCACAATCGGTAGTTCCTTAATTCCAACTTCATTCTCAATCTTCAAAGATGCAAACATAGCAAACAATTCACCATGCTCCAATAAGGATTCTCTTACTTCTTTCCCACTCATCAACTTAGACTCTTCCTCCAACTTCGGAAATGTAATCACTTTCTCACAACAGTTAATGTGGACTCTATTAAAGATTAACCAATTCATACCAAAAATCACATCTATACCGCTAAGTGGAATACACACTAAATCCATATCAAAAGATTTACCAAACACGGTCACATGGCATTTACGACAAACAAGTTGAGTAGTGACAGAACCACTAGCAGGAGTTTCTATTTCCATACAACCAAGCATTTCAGACACAGGAATATTAAGACGCTTCATGCATTCAAAGGATATAAAAAAATGTGTTGCTCCAGTATCCACAATCGCAATTAAAGGAGTGTCATAGATGAAACACGTACCTCTAATGAGATTGTCCACTTGCTCCGCTCCATCTCCACTTAAAGCAAACACCTTTCCGGTCGTTTTCTTTGGCTTCTTACATTCCGGACTCTTGTGACCTTCCTCACCACAATTGAAACAAGTAACCTTCTTCTTACATGCATCAACCTTGTGTCCAAACTCCCCACACCTAAAACATCTATCTCCTTTTGGGCAATCATAGGAACGATGACCCAAAACACCACACTTATAGCACTTGTCATTAGCATTCTTTCCCTTCTCTCCACTACCTCCAACTTTGCTCTTGTTCCTCTTGTCATAAGGCTTACCACGGTCTTGACTTTTTCCTCTCTTATCATTCATCTCCTTGTAGTAGCTTGTCTTAGCTTTCCCATCCAAGTCACAAATGTTGCTTTTGTTCACCAAGTTAGCAAAATTCCTTATCTCCAAGATACCAACCAATTGCTTAAGATCGGGACGCAAACCATTTTCGAACTTCACACACTTATCCCCTTCCGCCTCTACGGTGTTGTAATGTGGGCAAAAACGGCATAAGTCCTCAAACTTGGTTGCATACTCCGCAACCGATAGATTTCCTTGCTTGAGCTCCATGAATTCCACTATCTTTCGGTTTCTCATGTCCGTTGGAAAGTACTTAGTCAAGAACTCCCTCTTAAAGATATCCCAAGTAATGATAGCTCTTCCTTGGCCCAACCTTTGACATGTATTCCTCCACGAATAGCTCGCATCCTCATGCAACATATAACTTCCCAAGGTCACTTTTTGAACTTCCGAACACCTCATTGCTCCGAAAATTCTTTCCATAGCTTCTAACCATTTTTGAGCTCCTTCGGGATCATGACCTCCCTTGAATTCCTTTGGATTGTTCCTAAGAAATCTTTCCAACCTCATTTCATCCTCATTCCCCATACGATTCTCTTGTGCAACCCTTTCGGCCGTCCTAGCTGCCGCTTCTTGTGTTAAAGCATTAGCCATAAAGGTTATCGCATCCGCCATAGCTCTTTGCGCCATCACCTAAACAACCAACCAAAAGAAATCCAACCTTACGTTAGACTAAGGGTACTAAAAGTGTTCACTATACTCAAGCACCTATGGGTATACTAACCTATTTGATCCGATATGGACCGACCTTGCTCTGATACCAAAATGTAACGCTCCTAATCGATTTGCATGCAATAATTAATTTAAATCATTCAACATACAAATCATCAAGGCATTACTTAATACAAAATAACTAATAGCATGCATAGATCGACTTAACCACAACGGAAGCATATGAAATCCTCATCAAATCATTCATAATAATTAAATCCAAGCATGCAAGTCATAAATTATATTACAACTCCAACTAGGTACTTCCATAAATGCAGCCCCATAACATAATCCAAGATAATCCAACCTTTAATTAAAGATAAGATAAATAAGTAGCAAGGTCATATATATAATCTCAAACAAACGAAGAATTGAACACTAGCCTAAACATGGTTACAAGTATCAGAGTATATCCTAAAACTCTAAGCTTCTAGGATCCTCCTATCTTTCACCTTACCAAGCTATGTTAGTCCTCACAAGCTAAACTCCAAAGCAACGGAATCACTCCTCAAGTGGAGAATCTGGACCCAAACCATTACACATACACAAAAATAGAGAGTTAGTTACGATTCAAGTTCATAATAATAAGCATAGTATACACTTATATTATGTAAACAATTATATCATAAGCAAATCATACTCATATCATATTGAGCTAATAATATATATAACATCGTGGTTCATCATGCTCATCAACAAAAGCCAAGATATTCAAGTAAAACTCACATAACTCAAACATTCACAATATTACATTGGAAGGCAACACAAATACCAAATATCAAGTATAGTGCACAATCTCCTAATGCAAGCTAATGAAAACACATAATGTATGTCACCTAGACATCTCTAATGCATGTGGTACCCGCATCAAATTAGGATAAACATATATCCATCGCATCAAGTCAGTTTTAAGTCATGAGGGACATCGCATCAAGTTGACTCATGAATGCATGAATGTTCACATACCACATAATGATGATAACACTATACTTCTACTCATGAATAATAGGCCACACATCCCTATTATCCCTTCTCAATACGCATCATATTCGCATCATCATATCATCATTAAGGTACACATTCAAGCAAGATACATCAACACATGACATTCATAATAATCATAACTTATTATCCTCAATTTCAACCAACGTTCACATATAAGCATATTATTATCAAACCAACTCAAGATTCAATCAATCCAAACATATAACATGTTATAAGACCAAATTTAAACATGTTATACACTCATAATCATCATACAACATGAAGAAAATCCTCAAAGACAGGTCATGGTCGCTGAGCGACTACCAGCGATGGGACAAGCGAGGAGAGGCAGACTGGTCATCGCTCGAAGCGAGACCTGGCGACGGCTGGTCGCTGCCTCTCGCTACTGCTCGCTCAGCGAGCATTCATAAATTTCTGGGTTCATGAAGAACATGAATCCTCGCTCCAGCGACAACTGGTGGCTGAGCGAGCAAACCCAGAATTTTATGCTATGCTCTCGGGTTCACATAAAAATCACATAAAAATCACGAATTTCATGTTATAAACTCGTAAAGCTATCACATTTAAGCATACATATCATATATAGACCTAGAAGTACAAGTTCTAACATCATCAAACATCATTTCAAATAGAAAGTAGAGATTTTTCCTTATTTTGCTCAAAACCCATTTTCAAACATCAACAACAATTCTCATATGACATACGAAATTGATTATTGAAATAGAAGATATAACCATATAATAACATATTAACATCATTCAATAACATCATTCAATAACACAGAAAATCATTAAATCACATTCCCTTGATTCCCTTCCCCACCAAAAGAGATGAGAGGGTTTGGGTGTGGAGAATAGTCATCTCCCCCCTCTTTGATCATCTCACATGAATCATAACTACTCTCTAACCTTAGAATTGATGAAATTGTGATTCTTCTCCTCCTCTTGAGCTTTCTCTAATCATCCCCTCTACTTCCTTCTCTTCAAAGTTTTCTCTTTCTACCTCTTTTCTATTTTCTTAAGTTATGAGCACTCTCTCACTATTCTCATAACTCTAACCTAATCCTAGCTTAATTAAATACCATAATGTCCCTCCTATTAACTTAGGCCCAATAACACTCAAGCCCAACTCTTATTATCATAACTCTAATAAAACTTATCCTACTCAAAACACTACTCTTTCTCAAAATAGCCACAATTCTTAATTAATTACTAACTCACCATAAAATACTATAAAAATGCTAATTAACTCTAATTAAAAATCAAATAAATAAATACGGGTGTTACAATGGTTCAATAGGTTGATTCAACAACTTTACAATATTTTAGGGATTAAACCAACCGGTGAATTCGTTAGTTCCTGGTTCAACTGATCAAACCAATCAGTTTGGTTCGATTTTTAAAACATTTGTACAAAAAATTACATATTCGAAGATTATTCTTACAAGAAAGATAGCTCTGAAAGATCTCCAAATTTATCTGGAATATTACCACTGAAGCTACAACCAGCCAAAATCCTGAAACAATGAAGTTTAAAGTCTTATGCAAATTACTACAAGTTTTGGAAAATGACATTAGGAAATTAACTGATTTTGTGAAAATATATGTGCTACCACATAGTTCGATATACTATTATTATATATATAAAATAATTACACATGATCGAACAAAAGGCAGACTAATAACAAGCTGCACTGCTAAACCTTTTTATCTAACAAAATTCAATCTTTGTGAAAGTAACTTACAGAATATTAAGCTGGCTTAAGTCTCCCAATTCTGGAAAGATAGGACCCATTAAACCTTTATTAAAGGACAAATCCCTGCAGTTAAATTTATTAACATAGTTCTTTTCCAAAAAAATAAATAAATTTATTAACATAGTTAATTTAGTTCTTAAGAAAATAATAGCAGTAACTAGCTAGAGTATATGAAATTTGTCACATTAGTCCTTAGTGCTAGTCTTTGGTTTCATTTTAATTAATTATTAGTCCTTAGTGCTAGTCTTTGGTTTCATTTTAATTAATTAATAATAGTAATAAATAAACATAAAGCAATATTACTTACAAGGATCTTAATTCAGTGAGTCCACCAATATCTCCACTTAATTTACCCTTCAAGCCCATGGTTGATAGTCCCCTATATTTTTAATGCACATGACAAAATATTTTACTTAAATTAATTATTGGAAACGAAATTAATTAATATACCAAAAGGATGAATAATATTCAATTGAAGATAAATTTACAATGAAGTAACCCTTGAGTTGTTGCAGGTCACTCCTTCCCATGGTGCTCCACAAGGGTCCTCTGATTTGTCCCAGCCGGGTAGAGCTGTCAAAACGGGCGGCCCGGCCCGTATCTGGCCGGCCCATTCGGGCTTCGGGCTTCGTCGGGTCGGGCAAAAAGCCCAGATAAAAAACGGGCTGCAATATCAAGGCCCAAGTCCGGCCCGGTACGGGCTCTCGGGCTTTCGGGCCGGCCCGGTTTTTTTTTTAAAAACATTTTTAAAACAATAGATAAAGGGTAATGAAAAAAAAGAAATTTAAGTGCCCAATAAATTTGACAAAGAGATCACAACATTAATTAATTACAAATAGGTTGAAATTTGTTAGAATTAATGTATAGTTATTTAAGCTAGTTACAGTTTACGAGTAATTACGTAGAGAAATAATTCACGACCGTGGTTTTATATTTTTAGCTTATTTATTTATTTTAATGACACGATAAGTTATTTTTACTTTTAGCTTATTTTCATTTCGTTATGTATATAATTTGCGTTACTAGTGCATGTATATAATTTGCGTTACTAGTGCATGTATATAATTTGCGTTACTAGGCATATTTATTCTCTTAAATGCGCGTTTGATTGAATTGGAAGGTGTGTGTGTCGTGTTAATTCCGTGTTGTTAACTTATTATGTTTGTGTGGACTTTTAGATTGGTGGCCCAAGTAAAAATATTATAAATATCCTTCCTTATTTACTCATATTTTTTATTTTTTTATTATAATATAATCGGGCTTTCGGGCGGCCCGCGGCCCATTCGGGCCGGCCCATATTTTTTGCGGGCTTTATCGGGCCGGGCTAAAAAGCCCAGATACTAATTCGGGCTAGATTTTTAAGGCCCAAGCCCGGGAAAAATCGTGCTAGTCGGGCCGGCCCATTTTGACAGCTCTACAGCCGGGTGGTGTATTTTCCCATATAGCTTTAAGAGATCTAAGTGCAGTAACTGCAACATTATATAATCATTATAAAAAACTAGCCGCCAAACGTCTGTGCCCGTTTGTGTGATCGATATTCTTTTTTTTTATTTGCTGCTATGGAAATTTTCTATTGTGCAAATACAAATAATTACTTAATCTTATTTTTTATTGGACTTAGTTAATTGATAACTACTTAACATCCTTTTTTGTTGTGGCTAGTTTTTTTTTTCCCTCTTTTTTCTACTAAACCAAACCCAGAAAAATATGCTGTGGCTAGTTATTAAGAAGAAAATATATATATATATATATATATATATATATATATATATATATATACTATAAAAAAATTGAAAACATACTTTTATGTGGAAGTTGTGCTTAGTTATTAAGAGAAAAAAAATTATTTACTAAAAAAACCTGAAAATCTATTTTTATGTGGAAGTTATTTTTCAACATATACAAATATTTAGTTTTTTTTTGGCAGTTTTTTTTAAGGGTAAAATAGGTATAATGAAAAAGTCATCCCAAAAATTTGTATCCTTTTTATATATAATAATAGATGGATTACTACTATTTTAATTAATTAAGGTTTCTTTGATTTACTCTAGAGTTTTTTTTAGCTAGGATCAGCTATATATTAACATGTTGATCAATCCAAATAAAACTCTAATTTAGTATCAATAACCTACACAACCAATAGTAAACTTAATTAGGTCTTGTTTGGATAATAGTTTAACTAAGCGCTTATAGTATAAAACAATATTTATCATATATAATTAGGACCGTTTGAATTAGTTTATTTTTGAGCTTATGTAAAATAGTTTATGCAAATAAATAATTTTTTATGTATTATTATATGTTTGCCAAGGTAGTTTATGATAAAATATATTATAAAAATATAATATTTTTATTCGTAGGAACTTATAAATTAACGTAAAATCTTATTTATTTGCATAAGCTGTTTTGCATAAACTCAAAAATAAACTAATCCAAACAGGCCCTTAGTGCTCATGCATAAATTATTTTTGTAAAAATAAAAAATAAAATGGATTTGTTTTCATATTAAGTAACTCACTACATCAATATCAGCAAGCGGCGGCGGTTCAAAAAGGCATTTAGCGGCGGTTCAAACCGCCGCTAAATGCCAAGTGTGGCGGTTGGCAAGCGTCGCTAAATGCGGCGTCGCTAGGTTATTCAGCGGCGGTTCGAGTTAACGGTCGGAATAACCGCCGCTAGGCAGTTAGCGGCGGTTCTGTTTATTTTTGCGGCAGTTCACAACCGCCGCTACTGGTCGCTATTTTTGCAATATTTTAGAGCTTTTTGCGACGGTTTGAACCGCCGCTATTGGTTTTTTTTTTTTTAAAAAAAAATATTTTTTTTTGTTTCCCACAATATTTTTTTTTTTGCAAATTTTTTTTTAAATTTTTTTTTGTTGCCCATATTTTTCAAGAACAAACACTAATCATACAACTCATAAAAGCAAGTGTACGAAAGAATTACATTAACTCAAGATTCGTTACAGATGCATAATTTCTTGCTCAAACATAAACTTCTATAACAAATCAATCTAAATTTTTAAGATAAAAGCAAGTCATCTCAAATGTATCTATATAATTATCCTATGATTACAAACCATAAACTAACACATGGCAACAAAAGTTATATAAACTCAAAGGACGAAGCTGAAGCTGAATGACGAATCTGAAGCAAAAGCTGAATATTTGAAGGAATCCGAGGAAAAAACGAATCTGAAGCTTCATTGAAGGAATCAAAAGCTGAATATTTAAACGAAGATGAATCGAACCTACCTGAAGCTTGAAGATAAAAATGAGTCTGAAGCTTGAGGACGAATCTTTAGGGATTGAACAAAGCTTGAAGACAAATCTAAATCTTTATTGATTAAACAAAGAGCACATTTAGAAAGGAAATAAAAAACACATTCATCAACTAAGAAGGCAAATAAGTTATTTTAGACATGAATGAAAAGAAAAACTATTTAATTGATAAACAAAACTACAAGAGGTTTTAAGAAAACCCTCAACCAACATAGGTCACAGTGCAACTTTCATAACACAATTGAAGTTGTAAACTAAAACAAATACAACTCTAACATAATAATGCAAGATTGTTCATATGGAAACAAGTTTCACTGTTAAGTTAGTTTCCGCTTCATATGTTGAACAAATGTGTCTCAAAACCTATACTATCAAAAGTTTATTATAGTCAGATATACAGTAAAGATAAAACAGTTTACCTGAACTACAAAGTTGCGCCTTTCACAATCCAAGAACATGTTGAAATGAAAATCCACTCTTGACAAAATTTTGTCCCTGACAGTTGAAAAACTAAGCTGGTCCCTTGAAGTAAATCGGCCAACTTCATTGAACCAAAGACAAGTAAAGAGATTGCTAATAGGAACATGCTCTCTCAATATTACACATCCTTCAGGAACATCTGCAACACAACCATTAAGTTTGAGAAAAATAAAGAAATCAGCTGTATAGGTGCATCTCATACCAGGTAAATTGGAGTAAATATCACCTACCACTTATAAGAGGAAGCTTGGCCTCTGTATATGGGGTCAATCCCTCCTTCTTGTAAAACTCAATCTTTGAGTCAATAGAGGCATTATCATACTTTGCAGCAGCTTTATTGGCTTCGGCCTCAACAAATACATCAAAGCGTCTATACTGCTTTGATATTGCAAAAGTTGCATTCTTCCTCCACAGAAACCTAAGTGTGAACACAAGCAGTTTAGGTGCCAAAAGAACATGCATTGCAGAGCCAATTCTGTAAGGCAAAAGCTCTTCGGAAAGATCAGGTAGTTGTCTTTAAAACTAGTAAATATGTATCCATAAAACAATACATAGAGACTTTGTGGTCTATATGGATCACGTTGGATGAAAAGAAATTGCATACTAAGGCTTCAAAACTTCACCATGTTAGGCCATAACATTCACAGGGATATTTATGGATAACCAATCACATAACATGTAGATGAGTGTGAAATTTGCTACTTATGTCTTGGCAAACTAATTACATACTAGATTGTCGAAAGTGGTATAGCATATACATAATACATATATAATATAGAACAATTATGGAAATGCATGAATAACCACTCTTGTAAATTTCATTATGATAAATTAGATGTTTATAATACGGGGTTCACAAAAATAATCTGACACTAGGCAGGAGCCTAGGCCTCAGTCAGTACAGTGAATCACATGCCAAACTATAAATAATGGTAAAGGGTCTGAAACAAAATGTTTAACACCACTTTCACATATTAAATAAATAGGTATATTGAACAAAATTGCATATAGCCTCGAAGAGATTCTCTGAGATGTACCTTTCAAGAATTTGATACGGATCAACAACAAGCTCAAGCTTTCCATCAAGCCAGATAGAGTAGCGAGCATTTGGAACCATTCTATGCAGCAGAAGCTTTGGAATCTGTGAAAAAGTGGTAAAAGTTACAAGGCAATAAATAGTAGTGCTACTTTATGAAGTAGAAAATACATCAGTACATTCTCAAAACAAAATACATCAGTACCATGGTGAAACTTATGTGTTTCAAACTCATGGGGGAAGGGAAGTGTTTATAAGCATTTTTCCCTTCCTCATTCTGTGTCTTGAAAACAATCAGTACAACAAGATTAATTCTTTCGGGATGGATTATAGAAAGAAAAACAAAAAATGCAGCCAAACAATATGATTATTCAATTTTAGGCAGCAACAATTAGATCATACAGAAAAGTATAACTATTAAAACTTCATGAAACAAGTATTCAAGAATACACTTTGAAACAATTTTAACAACAGTGCAAAGTTCATTAAATCAATATACATATATATATATGCATTGGTTTTAGAGGTAGCTAATATTATATCAAAATTAAGCTTGTTGTGGATAATACCAATATTTTCTATATATAAAACCATGATCATATGAACAATATTCAAGCTACAAAATGCTTCTACTTATTAAATCATACTTGAAATAAGCCAATTCTGATAGAATGACAACAAAAGAATAAGATGCTATTAGCTTCTAGTTATCTCTTTAGAAAAAATAAGATAGGAAGATAAATTTCTAACCAGGAAAATGAAAGATCAGCTCTGATCTCTACAACTACTTCTATGATAATCTTCTCCCGTACAACTGGAAATGGTTGTTCTTCTCAAAATGAATAACTAGCTACGTATCACATTGCATCAATTAGTCTTTATAGACATGTCAAAATTAATAATTTACATATTTCATAATCCTGTGCTTTGCAAACTTCAAGAGCTAATATGGCTTTCCTGAGTTAGGTGTTCTGTTGGAGTCATTCAAAATAGTATCACCAATGGGACAACAAATCTGCTTCCATAATATCTTCACCTGATCTGGAAAAAAATGTCAAAGATGCAGTCATATATAGAGGTAATATTTTAGAGCATATCATTTATTTCAAGTTATTATCTCAACCCATGATAAAAATAAAATATAGCAGCAGGGGGGCATCTAAATTCCTGCTGTCAAAATTATTAATTTGCTTCAACAAAAGATGAGATTCATTGATATAAACTTACAAAACCAAGTTACAAAGGTAATTGATCTCAAGCCATTTGCCATACCAAAGAGAAACCTCACCCTTACCAGTCATGAAACCTAATTTATGCACCTCAGTGGTCATAGGAATAGTCTTACAAACACAAGAGGCACCCAAAATCACGGTGGCATCTAAATTTTGATCCTCCATTAAGTACTTAGAGGATAAAAGGTTCACCCACAATTTATTTGAGCTGTGAATTAAATCCTAGACATGTTTACAAGTAATTAGATCCTAGATTCCTATCGTGATACAATTACTTATATCACAAAATTTGCTTACAATAAAGAATGAAGATACATTGCCACCTTTATAACTTTGATTTTCCAAAGTCATGACCCCAATTACCTACTTTGGTATGCACCACACAAAGGAGAACAGACACTCCTACTAGACCAGGAAACAAGTTGGTAAAGCATACAATGAAAGCAATCATGTTACAAATTAGATTTATACTACTAGTATCTAATGAATTGTCGGTCAAAATATCAAAATTCACAATGTTAACAAAAAAATAGACACCTTAGTTATAGACGATATTTCTGGAAATCACTCCTCAATACCATTGAAATAAAAAATCAAACTGAAAATCCTAAATCAGAAAACTCATGAATAAAACCCTAAAGTGAAGAATGCATAAATTGAACACATACACTCAAAATCCTAAATCATCACAGTGGAAATTCGAGATACAGAGAGAGAGAGAGCTGAAACCTGCGATGAGGAGAAGCTACGGTGGCGGCGACGACGAGGAGAAGCTTCAGCGGCGATGAGAGGAGCAAGGGCGGCGGAGAGGAGCTACAGAGAGAGTGTTTCGATTTGGAACATTGAAACCTCTGGATTGTTATCGTGATTGAGAAAAAACAAAAATAAAAGGGAGTGAAAATTTTGCTTCCAGAATGAAAATAAAAGGGAACAAAAATAAAAAGGAATGCAGCGGCGGTTACAAATGGTCGGGGTTATCAACAGCGGAGGCGGTTATTGTTCATCCGCCGAGGATTGCCTGTCGGTAGTTGCTTGTTAGCGGCGGCGGTTGAAAAACGCCGCAATAACGGCCGGCAGAGACAAAGCGGCGACGGTTCAAGTCATACTGCCTCAAATGATCTGTCGCTATCTTCCAATTTTCTTGTAGTGACTGTACGTCTATCTTGAAAAATATATAGAAATAAGTTGACCATAATGTATAAACATATCATAAATTATTTTCATAAACTCTGTTAAACAGTCTCATAAATATTTGTGCAAAAAGATATAGGATTAATCCGCAACTGCGATCGAGACAAGGTTGGAACCCCTTGATGCCAGAACTGACTTTTGAACTAGATTAAACTGATGGTGAAAGCCAAAAAATATAAATAAATATGTTTTTGGTCCCTCTAAATATACCAAATTTCATTTTTAGTCCCTATAAAAATTTTCTTCGAACTATAGTCCCAATAAATTTTTAGTTTTCAAATTTGGTCCTTGGTTTTTTTTCAAAATTTTGTGTGTGACGTTTT
This sequence comes from Trifolium repens, assembly GCA_030408175.1. Lineage (NCBI taxonomy): Eukaryota > Viridiplantae > Streptophyta > Magnoliopsida > Fabales > Fabaceae > Trifolium > Trifolium repens. The sequence continues at coordinate 14,395,509 of CP125850.1, forward strand.
AAATGACTTTTTTTATATTAAGACCTTAAAATATAATTTGTTTAATAATTTAACTATTTAGTTTTTAATTTTTATTAATTTATCTATAATTTCAAATTAAAGATTAAATTATTAAATTCAAGATTAAATAGTTAAATAATCAAACAAATCATATTTTAAGATATTAATAATAGTATGTTTTAAAAAAAAAAACTCATTTAAAATACGATACATGATTTTTTTTTTTTTAAAAGTAAGGACTAAAATTAAAAACTGAAAATTTAGAGAACTAAAATTTGAAGAAACCTACCTTGATAAACAAATCCAAGCAAACATGGATATTGTGTTTTGCCATGAAACTAACCTATAATTTATTTATAAACAACTATCATATTACATAGCATAATCAATATTTAATAAAATAAAAACTTTTTTACTACTTTTGTCTTCCATTCTTGATGAACACTCGCAATGACTAACTGAAATAAAGTAGATGGAATAAATCCACTTACAACAATAAAAGGGATGTCATGGAACATTACCATCTTGAGGATCAGTGAATGAAGAGATGAGATGACTTTCAGCCCATAAGAATACCAAAAAGAGCATCACACTTTGTATTTTCATTTTAGAAATATTTCTCAAATCAACTTCTTTGACCAATTGCTTATTATATATAGCACAAATATTAGACAAAAATATTTGCCTCAATAAAGAATGAACATGCATATTTTATATAACATACTAACTACAAAGCATCAAAGAGAAGTGTAGCATGTTTAGGATGAGAGGAAGTAGTGGATGAGGTTTTCATTAAGGAAAAAACAAAGAAAAACTTTGATTTGGTTGGTTCCTACTCCATTTTGGTTGATTTTTTCTTATCTTAGAAGCTAAATCCAATTCAATATAATGTTACCATACATACCACTATCTACAACACAATCATAGTTTTTTCTGACTTTTCTAAACTCTAACTTTGTCATAAACGAATTGCTATATTTTCCCTTTCTTCACTTCTCATCTAGTTGTTTTTAATTGTCTTTGTCATCATTAATTTTTCTTTCTTAGTGACCAATAGAAAAATACCCTGAAAAATGTGGCATCATTCCTTCTCATTGAGGCTATTATAATCAAGCTATTGACAGCAATTGGGTGGGTGTGTGACATAGCCCCACCTCACTAAATTCCATGTTATATCTATTTCCACGATATGGATTCAGTGCAGTTTGACTGGAATCAGTAAGTACATATGGATCACCAATAAAGTATATTAAATTCCGAAAATTTAATCTCTAAATATTTGTCTTTAATATCTTTTCTTTTTTTTACAAAATTTGTCTTTAATATCTTGAAAACCAAAAATTCGCAAATCCCTGCAATCAAAGCATCCCATAGTTAGTATGTTTAAAACCATTAGATCAAGATTAAACTATATAAATGTTAAGCTCGGTAATTCACATTAAATAGAATTTAACATTTAAATATGCAAGTTTTGTGAATCGTCCGATCAAATTCAGACGGCCTAAATCATTTGCCTTTATCCAGAATGAAGAATATCTATTACAACTTACAAGAGTGCTCTTACTGCAACTAAACAATCCATGCAAGAAAACTATAGGCCACAAAAAGAATATAGACAACATTACATTTCTTATATAAAACCATAAAAAAACAAAATGGAGATAACAAAACAAGTAAATGTTCTCCTTTGAGAATGATAAACACAAATAATATGTATAGTATCTATTTAGGTTCCACTTTATTTGAAAGTGTGTATCCTCCACTGTAGTCAAATTCATTGCTCTCAATAGCACTATCCTTCTTAGTAAAAGTATTATCAATGTAAGGATGTCTCATTGCAGCACCACCCTTAGAAACTCCAAAGTCATTGGCAGATGAAGCAGCAGAAGTAGAATTTGTATTCATTCCATCATTTTGTAATATAGTTTCTAATGTTTTCACAACTTCACTCATTGTTGGACGAGCTGAAGCCAATTCCTCGACACATTGCATTGTTAACTCTAAGAACCTCCCGAATCCTACAAGGTTCACTGTGTTTCTCACCACTGGATCCATTAGTTCTCTTATACCATAATACTCTTCATCTTTGTTGTTCATTAAGGTTCGAAACTCTCGAACAATGTACTTACCTTTTTCGAGTGGTTGTTTCGATGTTATCAGTTCAAGCATAACTACACCGAAACTGTATACATCACTCTTTTCGGTTAGTTGTTGTGTCATGTAATATTCAGGATCTAGATAGCCCTGCAAATGTTAAGCATTTTTAGTTATCAAGTTGCAGCTAATAATACCACATAAGAAATTCTCCCGCAACTGCGATTGGGAGGGGGCTGGAACCACTTGATGCCAGAACTGACCCTCGAACCAGATTAAACAGGTGGTGAAAGCCAAAATACCACATAAGAAATGGTTTAATGTTACTTACCAAAGTCCCTTTGACCTGAGTTGAGACATGGCCTTTGTCACTGTCTGAAACCAGCTTAGACAAGCCAAAATCTGCAACCTTTGCTGTCAAATTTTCATCCAGCAAGATATTGGTTGATTTAACATCTCTATGGATTATGGGAGGGTTGGCAAGTTCATGTAAGTATGCAAGTCCTCTCGCCGAGCCAAGAGCGATACGGAGTCTCCTCTTCCAATCAAGCTGAGTACCATATTTCCCTGCAACTCACATTGTTCGATGCACAAGATTCTATTAGTTTCTTAAGTAGTATTGTTGTGGATAGACAACTTTTTTCTCTTGTTCTATAGAAAAAATGATTTTTTTACGAATAAATTTAGACAACTTTTCGCGATAACATTTTAAGTGGTAAACACAGTTTTAGTTTGGAGTTCATTCGATGTGAACTTACCTAACAAACCCTCCCTAAGTGTTCCATTGGAGATATATTCATAAACCAACATTTGTTCTCCTTGTTCAAAGCAGAATCCAACTAGGCTAACAAGATTCTTGTGATGAACTCTTGAAAGTAACTCGATTTCATTTTTGAACTCTAGGCCTCCTTGCATTGATCCTTGCTGAGCTCTTTTGATTGCAACTATTTTTCCATCAGGGAATACCCCTTTGTACACCTAGAGCCAATAATAGAGAATTATAAAACTCATGGTTATATTCAAATTAGAGATTAGTATCGACTGGATTTAGTTTAGTATCGAATTGAGATACGATTGACAAGTATAGTAAGATACTGATGACCATGATGACAATATCTTCCAAAACTAAATACCTTGCCATAGCCACCAAATCCTAGTTCATTGCTTCCAGAGAAATTGTTGGTGCATTTTTTGAGTTCATCATAAGAGAACCATCTTGCTCCCTTCAATTGTGGAGCACCTCCACTATCCTTACCACTTGGTGCCCATGATGCTGAAAAAATTAGATGTTTGTGATAACAATAAAATCAAAATAAAACTTCTTTTTGAAATATTAATGAGAACTTTGTTTGATTACCAAATGGTCTACTTATTCCGATGGCTTTCTCTGCGCGCTTCTTTTGCAGGATTGCGTATACAACTAACCCTATGAGGCACAAAACCAGAAATGTGCTCCCAGCTGCTATCACAATAATAATGCTTCTGCTAAAAGTAGATCCTTTGCGCGAATCTGAAATCATTTAAATTTACAGTTACTAGCTGCATAGAAGTTGCAATTGTAATCGTACCAGTAATGAGAACTCGTGTAATGCACAGGGAAAATAGGCGAAAGAATGTATAATAGTTACAATTTACATTTTGTTGTGTTTAGTTATTGAACAACAACGACGTTTATCAGTAAATAATGGTATCGCATTAGACATACAACAATGTTGTATATCAACTGTTAAGTACGTAAATACTATGACATGAATAATGTTTGCATTGTATTTTTATCTTACCTGAAAAAGCATAAGGAAATGCAATGAAGTAATAAGGTCCAAATTCATGTGGAGGCTTGTAAGTTTGATTACTCAATGAAAATCCGATCCTTTGAACTTCTGACCTATTAAAATATAGTCCTGTTGGTGGAAAGAGTGCTAGTTGCATTTCAAGATAATCATCACCATTGAAAAAAGGGTTTTGTAAAGAAACTGAACCAGGTGTTAAGCCTAATTTCACCCATAAGCTCATTTCAAGCGAATGAAAAGTACTTATATTAGACAATTCTCTAAACAAAGGTCCTCTAAAATAGAACATTCCTTGATATGGATAAGCACATTCACAACTTTGTGGACTGAGTTTTTGTTCGGAGGGACATGTTATTGCTCCACAATTCGCCAAGCTAGTTGAATAGGGTTGTTTAGGCTGTTGCTGAAGGTTGCAGTAATTTGTATTAGAGAGAGCAATTTCGCAAACTGGATTTCCTATGAGACTGAAAAACATGCATACGTAGAAATCACTACATCAGAAAAAATATCATACAGATGAAAGAAGTTCCGTTTGGCCTGACTTATTTCAGTAAAAAAATCTAATGATAGAGTTTGAGTTAAACTATTTTTTAGCATAACTTCGTTTATGGAGAAGAGAAGTAAAAAAATAAGTCAGGTCAAACGGAGCCGAAGTTTGAGCAAAAAATGTCTCACATCAATGTATTTTTGTATTGTGAACTGACTGTTACTGTTGAAATCTTATTGTATTGTAAATCCACAAGCTGCAGTTGCGGACAAATGTTGTCGCCCATGTTTAGTGTATCGTTCAATGCATTGTTTCTTAGTTTCCTGAGAATAATTTAAAACATGAAAATTATGATTACTCATTGCATTGTTTGTAGTATATTCTATCCTCAAGCTGAAGTTTAGAACTTACACTTGCTGTATTTGAGGAAGGCTGAAGAGTTTTGGTGGAAGAGGTCCTTCAAGAGATCCATACTCCATTATACTAAGCATAGTATAGTTTATAGAGAAAAACATTTTTTGTTAGATTTTATAACTTGATAAGGAAGAAACCTTTTTTTCCATGTAATTTATAGACTTACAGTGTGGTAAGTGATGGAAGAGTTGTTAACCAAATTGGAGCTTCTGATGGATCAAAATTGTTTTTACTAAGATCCCTACATAACATTATCAATGGAATAGCATTATATGAATGATAACATCATATTAAAGGAACAAAAATTGGACAACTTTTGCGACAACAATCTAATTGGTTAATGCAGTTTGAATAAGTGATTAATCATGTTTAGTAGAAGGTAAATAGATAAAGCAATATCAAAATTCGTTAATGTAACTTCATTAAACACAAATTTGGACGTCATCAACCACGATGTTTGGCCGTTAAGATCTAAATGTAGTTGAACGGACACTTGAAAATTATGGTTAACTGCATCCAAATTCATGTTAAATGAAGTTACATTGGTGGTTAATGAGTTTTGACACCTGATATATTTGTTAACACATCTACTACTCGATGTGAGACTCATAGCACATTCTCTCGAGCCCAACACTATTGGGCTTGGTGCGCGGATATAAATGGTGGATGACCTGATCAGAAACCTGATAGTAGGTGACCTAGTAGATCGTGGAGGGGGCTCTGATACCATCTTAAAATCGGGAGTTGAGCCTTACTCAACTCTAAAAAACCGGCTTGTTCGGTGAGTATTGCCCTCACTTATAAATATATATTCATGTCATCTTGCAACTGATGTGGTAATCTTAACATTTACATTGGTGGTTAATGAGTTTTGACACCTGATATATTCAGTAATCATCTATTGAACGTGATTAACCACCTATTTAAACTGCGCTAAAAACTTCTCGTTGCAAAAGTTGTCTAAATTTGGTTATACAACAAAAATTATTTCTCTTAAAGAAAAAGAAAGTAAAAACACCAACTCGTGGAAAGTACTTACACATAGTTGAGGGTATCCATTGAAGTTAAGTCTGGCAAAGGACCTGATAAACTGTTGTGTGCTAAATTCCTAGAAGAGAAAAACAACTTTGCATAAAAATTTCCATTAATATTATAAAAATCCTTTAATATCTCCACATCTCAAACCTAAGTAAGTACTTACAATTCATTGATGTTACTAAGGTTGTTGAGATTTGAAGGAACTTCTCCTGTCAAGAAATTTCGATCGAGCCGACTGTCACAACAAATTGAAAAAATGAAGAAAAAGTTAATCAAAGCAGTATATAATGGAGATTAAAGGAAGAATGAATTAAGTGAATGAAAAACAAAAAACCATTTGAAATATTAAGGAAATGATTACTTACAGAATCTCAACTGTCTGAACTAGTCCTATTGTTGAAGGTATACTTACACTTAAATTATTCTTATCAAATAATCTGTCAACAAGAAAACAAAAAAATGAGAGTTGATACTATTAGCTTATAAAAACTTAAAAGTAAATGCCAAAATATGAATTTACATGTGTATGAGTTTCATGTCAGAGCTGAAAAGTTTTGGAGGAATGGAACCAGAAAGCTGATTCTTATTGAAATGGCTGCATCAAATAACAATAAAAAAATTATTGATATAAATTATAATACTCAATGTCTTAAAAAAACGAAAATAGAAAAATAAAAAAAGCAACTCACAAGTGCTTAGCCTTTAAAAGAAGGTCTAAGCCAGGGGTAGTGGAAGTTGAAACTGGGATAGGTCCTGTAAGTTGATTGTCTGCAAAGTCCAACCAATAAAGTTTGGAGAGTTTTCCCAATGAAGGAGGTATTTTTCCAGTGAAGTTGTTTGAATTTAAGGCCCTGAATAATAATTCAATAAGATATGTATTTATATAGTATTACATTATTCATCATGAAAGTGGGAGAGAATCACTTATTTGTTATGCATTTACGAACGATGTTTTAGAAACCGGACCAGAAACTAAATCGGTGACATCTTCAGATCATGGCTCAATAAGTCCTGATTGGTTCAACCAATTAGTCTGGTCCGATTTTTAAAACATTTTGTAAGAAAATTTACATGTTTGAACATTATTCTTACAAGAAAGATAGCTCTGAAAGATCTCCAAGTTTATCTGGAATATTACCACTGAAGCTACAACCAGCCAAAATCCTGAAACAATGAAGTTTAAAGTCTCATGCAAATTACTACAAAGTTTTGGGAAATTAATTGATTTTGTGAAAGTAACTTACAGAATATTAAGCTGGCTTAAGTCTCCCAATTCTGGAGAGATAGGACCCATTAAACCTTTATTAAAGGATAAATCCCTGCAGTTAAATATATTAACATAGTTAACATGCAAATACATGCTATGGAAGATTTTTGATACTTTTTTCTTTGTGACTAAAGCTAAGTCAATATTATAGAGACAATTTTCATTTAATATTGTATTAGTTTCTTGTTTTTTCTAGATACTTATTCAATAAATTACCAATTTAGTTACTACAACATCTCTCTCTTTTCAATTTAGCTCTTAAAAAAATAATGGGGAAACGGTCATTTTGGTCTCTTAATGTGCAACTCATTGTTATTATCGTCCTTGACTCAAAAAAAATGAGTCAGAACTATAATGACAGCGAGTTGCACATTCATGAAACAAAATAATTGTTTTCTCATCCTTCGTGTCAACTTAACAAGCTGACGTGTGTTTAAAAAAATGTCACGTCAGCTTTTTTATTTAGTTAACAGTCAAACTTAATAACAAAAATTAAACTAACTAACAGATTGCAGATTCATGGATTATTTAATAGTTTTTTCTTAGTAAGAGAGTGAAATGGTTACTCACTTAATTTATGAACCAAAATAGCTGTTTTTCAAAAAAAAAAAATTAGACTAAAGTATATGAATTTATGATATTTGTTACAGTAGTCCTTGGTTTCATTTTAATTAATTAATAGAAATAATAAATAAACATAAAGCAATACTTACAAGGATCTTAATTCAGTGAGTCCACCAATATCTCCACTTAATTTACCCTTCAAGCCCATGGTTGATAGTCCCCTATATTTTTAATGCACATGACAAAATATTTTTCTTAAATTAGTAATTGGAAGTGAAATTAATATACCAAAAGGATCAATAATATTCAATTGAAGATATATTTACAATGAAGTAACCCTTGATTTGTTGCAAGTCACTCCTTCCCATGGTGCTCCACAAGGGTCATCTGATGATTTGTCCCAGCTGGGTGGTGTATTTTCCCATATATCTTTAAGAGATCTAAGTGCAGCAGCTGCAACAGTATTTAATCATTATAAAAAATGCATTCAACTAGATGGTAGTAGTTACTATAATTTAATAATTTAACTATTTAGTTTTTAATTTTTGTTAATTTATCTATAACTTCAAATTAAAGATTAAATAATCAATTTAATCATATTTTAAAATCTTAATAATAATAATATGTTTTCAAAAAAAAAAACTCATTTAAACATGATACATGAACTTTTGGAAAAAAAGTATAAGAATTAAAATTGAAAACTGAAAATTTAAAGGGATCGAAGTTTGAAGAAATTTTTTAAACAAACTAAAAATAAAATTTAATATATTTTGTGGGACTAAAAATATATTTAATCGATAGATTTTTTTTTACACAAATTTAATCCGTAGATATATAAGCTGAAATAAACAAATCCAAACAGACATGGATATTGTGTTTTGCCATGAAACTAACCTTGATCTCTCATTGTTTCAAAAAAAAACCTTGATCTCTCATAATTTATTTATGAACAATTATCATATTACATAACACAATCATCAAAATTTAATAAATAATAATAAAAAACCATTTTTACTACCAAATTTTTACTATTTGGTAATTTTGATGAACACACGCAATTAATGACTAATTGAAATAAATTAGATTGATTAATAAATCCATTTATTTACAACAATAAAAGGGATGTCATGGAACATTACCATCTTGAGGATCAGTGATTGAAGAGATGAGATGAATTTCAGCCCATAAGATTACCAAAAAGAGCATCACACTTTGTATTTCCATTTTAGAAATATTTCTCAAATCAACTTCTTTGACCAATTGCTGATTATAGCACACAAACAATAGGATTAGACAAAAATATTTGTCTCAAAATGCATTTCATGTAACATGCTAACTAGAAAAGCATCAAATAGAAGTGTAGCATATGTTTAGGATGAAGAGGAAGTAGTGAAAAAAAATAACACGAGGTTTCATAAAGGAAAAAACAAACAAAAAGTTTGATTTGGTTGTTTTCTACTCCATTTTTGTTGATTTTTTCTTATCTTAGAAGCTAATCCAATTCAATACTATAATGTTGCATGCCACTATCAACACAATCATAGTTTTTTCTGACTTTTCCAAACACTAACTTTGTCATAAACGAATTGCCATCTTTCCCTTTTCTTCACTTCTCATCTACTAGTTGTTCTTAATTGACTTGTCATTAATATTTCTTTCTTTGTGACCAATAGAAAAATATCTTGCAACATGTGTGTATCATTTCTTTTCATTGGTGTTATTATGATCAAGTTATTGATAGCAGTTGGGTGGGTGTGACATAGCCCCACTTTACTAAATTCCATGTTATATATATTTCCACGATTTGGATTTAGTGCAGTTTGACTGGAATCATTAAGTACATATGGATCACCTGATTTTGATGGATGGTCTCGATTTTAAGTGTAAATTTTAATTTTATTTACATTTAAAATTTATATTTAAAATTTAAATTGTTCGATCAAAATCAAATAGTATGGTTGCTCTATATTCGCACTCTTTTGATTGAGCACAAATGCAGTCTCTATTTCCATGGGTTGTGGACAAAGTTTATACACACCTACAGTTTTTATTATAATAAATTTTCTGTTCTTATCTATTGAATGATTACTCTTTGCTTTAATAACTAAATGGCTAGGTATGATTTTGAGTGAAAAGAAAGGATCCTATAATCAAAACTAGTATTTGAAGCAGAACTGGTTCAAGTACAACTTAGGTATAATCAAACTAGTATTTACCTGGCCTAAGAATAAAAAGAAGAAAAATCTTTATTTCCAATTTTACAACTTAGGTATATATATATATTATTTTTCTCATTGTTCATTTATACTAATATATAAAGGGGATACAAATTTTTGGGATGGCTTTTTTGTTATTCCAATTTTACCCTTAAAAAATAACTTCCACATAAAAATAGATTTTTCAGTTTTTTTTAGTAAATAATTTTTTTTCTCTTCTTAATGACTAAGCACAACTTCCACATAAAAGTAGGTTTTCAGTTTTTTTATAGTAACAAAAAAATATATATTTTTTTCTTCTTAATAACTACCCACAACAAAAAAAGAGGTTACGTAGTTATCAATTAACAAAGTCCAATAAAAAATATGATTAAATAGTTATTTATATTTGCACGATACAGAATATCGATCACCCACGAAAAAAAAATATCGATTACACAAACGGGCACGGTCCGTTTGGCGGCTAGTTTATATAAACTATTCTCAAAATTGATTTTCTTAAAAATTTATTTTCATTTTGGAAATGAAATAATTATTTTGATTAATTTTGAAGAAACTATTTTTAATAGACAGGAGAGAAAACATAACTTATGATTTCTCATTTATATAACCATATTAAAGAAAAACTATTTTAGAATGCATAATTTTCACTTTGAATGTTCTTTAACCATATTTTATACTTTTTTATCAAAAGTCTCTAAAAATAATCTCCAAATAATCTATAGCAAAAACAATTTCTATAGAAACTAGAACAAACAAACCCAACATATACTTATAACTTTATACACTAGATACCCAAATATACTCATTAGCTACAATTGGATATTGCAATATAAAATCATATCAGAAAAATTCTCTTATCTCCCTCCTAACATTCTCTTATCTCCCTCTAATATTACATTTTTCCATGCAAATAAAATTTGAAACCTATTTTTAAATATTTTCTAATATAAATATTATTTTTAACAGTAAAAAAGTTTGAAAAACTTGTTTCAAACTTTATTTGCAGGGATAAAGATGTAATTTCGAAAGATAAGATAATGTGGGTGGAGGGGGTGAAATTATCATCATTTTCATACCCATATTTATCGATGCCATTATAATATAAATAAACAACAATTTGGTGATCTACTTACAATATATTAAAAGAAGCTACTACTAAAATATCAAATTTGTCCAATCAAGTTTACTAATATTTCAGAGTTTATGCCCTTAAATGTAATTTTAACTTTAAACTAAAAAAAATACAAAACAAAAATAGGAACAAAAAAAAGATAAGCATGAATAAATTTTTCCATAAAAATAGCATCGGGCACCACCTCTAAAAAAAGATATTAATCAAATATTTTTAATAAAAAAAATTAATTAAGAAAATTGTACGCATAAAAATAGGAACAAAAATCAATATAAAAAAATACACATAAAAAATAATGCAAACTTTTTTTTTAATGAAAGAATAGTAATTTTTCTTTTGAATGATGAATGATAACTCAATCTAACATATAACAACTTATATATATAAAATAAAAATAGAAGAACCTAATAAAAGAAGATACTTATTTATGAGCTTAAAAATAAAAGAACATGCGTAAAAAAAAAAAGAACATAAAAATAGAAATTAAAACACAATAAACCCATTTGGATTGACTTATTATAAGTTTTATAAAGTGTTTATGAAAAAAGTTTATAAAGATATAATTTTTGTTAGTCAATTTTTTTGAATAAACATGCGTCAAAAAAGCTTACAAATTAACACGGGACAATTGCTTTAATAAATTTTTTTAATCATACAAGGGACAATTGAATTAATAAAAAAGAGGAATTGAATAATAAATATTTATTAATTATAATTATAATTTATTACACAAAAATCATACACGGGACAATTGTTTTAATCAAGAAATATTAATTTAATAAATTTTACAAGAATGAGCATAATGACATCACTTATATTTTAATAATATTTTATAATATTTTTTCTAAATATGTTATTCTAAATTAATTTTATACTTTAATATAATATCATTCTTATATATATATATATATATATAAATAATGGACATGAGCTTTCGCAAATAGATTTTTTGAATGAATTCTCATCAATAATAAATATTAAAAAAAAACAAAATATTTATCACTAATACATAAAAGGAATTGAATAAAAAATTCATACACGGGACAATTACTTTAATCAAAAAAATTTAATCAATACACGGGATAATTACTTTAATAAAAAAAATGAATAATTTAATAAATTTTACAAAAAAAAACACAATAGCTTAACTTATATTTTACCAATATTTTATTAATAAAAGTCAATAGACCCGTGCATCAAAACTAGTTTTATTAAAAAGAAAAAAAAAACTTTTGAAGCCTCGGTTATAACCCTTACTTTAATTTTTTTATAAACTACTAGACTTTTTACCCGTGCTCGCACGGGTTCAATCATTCAATTCAATTATATAATAGAAATGTTGATAATGTGTGATTATTTATAGTAATAAGCATTTAGGGCCCGTTTGGATAAATAACTTATACAGGTACTTATAACATTAGAGCTTATAGTATGAGACCTTACATCATAAACTCTTATACTCAATAAGTCTTTTGTGTTTGGATAGTACTTATATAAATTAAAAAGTACTTATATAGAATGTTAATATGATTTTAATTTCAAAAAACAAAATTAAAAAATCAAACCATGATTAAAAATATAATAATTATATATATATATATATATACTAATATATAAAGGGGATACAAATTTTTGGGATGACTTTTTCAATATTCCTATCTTACCCTTAAAAAAACTACAAAAAAAAAAACTAAGCACAACTTCCACATAAAAGTAGGTTTTCAGTATTTTGTATAGTAAAAAAAAATATATATATTTTTTTCTTCTTAATAAGTAGCCACAACAAAAATGGAGGTTAAGTAGTTATCAATTAACTAAGTCCAATAAAAAAGGAGATTAAGTAGTTATTTATATTTGCACAATAGAGAATATCGATCACAAAAAAAAAAAAATATCGATCACACAAACGGGCGGCTAGTATATATAAAGTAAAAAAAAATCCATTAAGCTATGTTACCAAAAAAAAAAAAACTTAAATGAAAAACAGAAAGTTTCTGTCAAAAAAGAAAAAGAAAAATAGAAGTGTGCAGATAAGATGCATAAACATAAAAAGATAAAAATAAAATAAAAATTAGTTAAAATAAAAGTTTAAAAACCATTATCTTTAGGTGGTGTGTAATAGAGATCATTAGGCATGGATAACACTTCAATTCCATTGATGAAAGCATAGTTATTAGAATTTCCATTACTTGTAATGAAACTCAAATCAAGCCTTTGATCCTCACCAACGTTAATAACATATTCTTTCAACAAAGTGTCAACACCTTCAACATCAGCGTTTAATGAAGCATTAAAATCCTTAAGAAGTGTGAATCCGTTGGAAATAACAGTGAAAGAAGCATCGTGACGGGTAAAACCGTTGGTATAAGTAGAAAGGTAGAAAAAAAAGACGGAGAAATTTAAACGTGCTGATGAATAAAGAATTTTGCATCTATACATAATTTTCGTAACTGATTATTAGTTATTTTTGTTTTATTAATGTTTATCCATTTTCTCTTTTTTAACAAATCTCAAATTTTTTTTTAAACACATGACGTGTCACATTCATTAATTGATGTGGCAACATAATATTAGTTTAAAAATTGATTATTTAAGTTTTTATCATAGCCGTTGATATAATTTTTTTTCCAAGTGTCAAAATCTAGACCGTTCATATTAGGGTTAGGGTTTAGAGTGCCTCTAGTTACTCTCGTTTTATTATATGTTATGTTATTTTTGTTTTATTAATGTTTATCCATTTTCTCTTTTTTGACAGATCTCAAATTTTTTTTTAAAACATATGACGTGTCACATTCATTAATTGATGTGACAACATAATATTGGTTTAAAAATTGATTATTTAAGTTTTTATCATATCCGTTGATATAATTTTTTTTTCCAAGTGTCAAAATCTAGACCATTCATATTAGGGTTAGGGTTTAAAGTGCCTCTAATTACTCTCGTTTTATTATATTAAGATATTATCGTATATTTGTGTGTTTGATTAACGAAACAATAAGTATTAAAAATAGGACAAAAATTGATGTATGTTTTAGGTGCTTTTCATATGATTTTTAATATAATAAATTATGATTTTTTCAAATTTATAATTTTCTCAAAGTTTATTATATCTATAGAAAAGTGAAATTTTAGGTTAAGAAATATACGAAACATAATAATAATAGTACATGACAAAATAAAACTATACACACTCAAAAGCTGTTGAAATAAAAAAGGTAGTACTTTTGTTTTTTTTTTTATAGTATTTTTTAGTATTGAAAATATGAGTTGTCACGTTTATAGCTCTGGACCAAAAAATAAAGTATTTTAGCTACCTTTTATAGTTTGTATTCTAGACAAATAGGTAAGGAGAGTAATTCTCCATTAGTGACTTTAACATGTCAATCTTGTTATAGGTTATCCTGACTTTAATTACTTATCATAGATCTATGAATCGAGAATTGTAGCTTGCATTATTTGATTATTTGTCTAAATATCTATATATTTGAATGATTCTGATTGTTAGAATAAGAAACAAAATTGATTATTACTCAAAGAAATGGAGCCAACGACGTAGCAGAAATCAGAGGACAATCCCTAGCACTTAAGTAAGTGAAATACTTTGATTAGTTGTATTCAGAGTGGAAGCAAACCTAATATCTTAAGATCATAGAGAGTAATATAAGAGAGCTGGAAAGGACAAAGTCACTCAAAATCCTAACCCTTAAAAGTGATACCAAATTTTATAGCAAGAACTATCTGAGAATGACTCGACATTATTCGACAACCAAATTTATCAATTGCTTCCATCCACATTCAGTCCAATACCACCAACTGTGGCCTCCTCCACACCCAACCCCCCAACTACCCATTTCCGCCACTCTAGCCTCTTCTAACAGGGCAGGTAGTTGTTTAAGTTTTTTGGATTTTTTCACGACATTAGTTTGTGAGAAATAGCATTTTCCTTTACATTAAATTTAGTCATTTAGAGATATCTGTTGACTGTTGCCTAAAAAAAAGTTATAACTTTATAAAAAGATACCCGGATATTTTTACAAATAAAATATTAGTTGCTAATCATACATGAGAAATAGTTCCCTCATGATTTTTATTTATTTTCATACCAATACACAATATCCATATAAACATATCTTGCATTAAGGTGAGGATAGTGCAATTTCCGAATCAAACATGACCTCCGTCTGCCTGTGGCTGATATGTTCGGCGCCTAAGCTGAGAATCAGCATTTGGTTGCTGCAGAAATATTCTTGTTGGATCATTAGGATCAACGTACCTGCATAATGTTTTCAACTATGAATCCTCGGTTTCTGGATCATAAACAATACAATCCACACCCTACAGACTTAACCAAAATAAGTTAAAGTTTAACTTTCACTTACGCATGTCTCATCATTTCATCGACAGGAGTCTGAGATGCCTGCAAAGGATCCACACGAGATTCTGTCGGCACATTAACACGTTGATTATACTGTCTCACTGAAGCAATCAAATTGAAGAAGAGAGGAATGAAGGTTCCACAGCCGCCCTCTTTGAATATGATCTTAAATGAGTGTGTTGAGTAAAGTGCTCTGTGTTGGTCATCTGGGACTACCTATATTGCAATTATAGAAAGTCACAAGTTATAGGAGCAAAAATGTAGGAATAAAATCAGAGAAGCAGATAATGGAAAATTAACTTACGGGATCAACAAGTCCAGAAATATTGTTGCAGTGAAATATTGGTTGGTTAAATTTTTCACCATTGATGTACAGCTGCATAAGGATCAGCACGGTGTAAATGTCAAATATAGAGCAATGCCAATGCCAATTAAATATTGGTTGCAATTGAAAAATAAAAAATAAAATCGTAAACTACATTTTACCCATTTCAATAGCTCTTTCTCCACTTAACCCTCTTAAAACAGGAAATAGAAACTATAAACTATCTTGAAGTTTGATTTCAAGTGAAAAAGTAATAATTTCAAGGTTAACCCTTTTTTCTGGCTAATTTTGGAGGTTAACCTTGTGACACTAATAACAAGTATTTATGTGTCCCGACTAATAATCTGATACACTGAAATAACAAAACCTACATTCTCAGAGATCAACATGTTAGTATTAATAAAGGCAATTTGACATATAGTTAAACAAGCTATCCAGTGGTTCATTATATAGAGATTAATCAACACACCTGACATAGAGAAGGGTCCATTAAATTGTCTTAGCACAACAAGAGCATATAATAATTTAGCTAAAACAGCAAAAGCAATTTGAAGCAATGAAAGAATGGTATCACGTACCAAAGGCATATCAAAAGCATAAAGACCATCAACAGGATTTTTAGCAACGAAAACCATCCGTATATTTGACAAATAGATTACCCCCTTTGCTTTGAGCCGACCCCCGTGATTTCTGACCATTCATGACAAAATTTATAACAAAATGACGAATATATCAAACTGTATAAGATAGACCGGAAAAAAAAGTAGCATCATACATTAACACAAGATGAAAAGACTTTCAGCAACTACTTCTCAAACAAAGCTCAGAAATGCTTCAAGCTGTAAGCTACAGCCTCATAGTTTACAAATGACATCTAATATCTTCATGATTATGAAGAGAATTCAAATTCAAATATTATGCATTATCATGTTCGAATAATATATCAACCAAATGCTACAAAAGTCTTGAGATATTGTTTTATATCAATCATATAATCCACATTACTTACAAACCCTCTATTTCTCTATATTTTTTTCCCATCTTCTCCCTAGGCTTCTCTATACAAATCAATATTGTTAAATAGCTGCACTATATCACTATAGAGTAGTAGAATTTGAACAAATTGCTATTGTTCTGCCATACGCTATTCAGTACAAAATATTGTCAAATCAGAGCTGTAGCGGAATTTGATGAAACCTTTATTTTGTGCAATCCGCAATTGACAACACTAATATGAATGCAGCAAATTGGTGACCCTATAGACAATGTTAGTAAATTAGTGATTATGTTAATTTTCAGGATTTAAACCTATAACCTCTTTCAGTGTCCCTTAATTCACCAACCAAGCCCTAATAGTATTAATTAATTCAAAGTTCGTCAACATAATGATAATTATAATTACAGAAAGCAATAAAGCTAGTCCTAATGAATTAAATAATGGTGAATGAATGAAAGTAATGATGATATGATATGATAAAGAAAATAGTACCCAGCGGTGGGAATCTTGTCGACGTCGAATTCGACGCCGTCTCTAGCCAATACGAACATCTCGTTGACGAAAGGAACTGGCATTCCGTTTGGGAACAGTTGAGGATTCAAAGCCATTATTATTTCAGAGAGAGAGAGAGAGAGAGAGATTCGAAATACGAAATCGAATTTGTGCGTTGTGTTGTTGAGATCGAATAAATGTTTAAACGCCGAAACCGAACGCGTTGACAGGTTTCTAGAACACCCCAGACCGATTTAAACCCAAATTTAAATAGAACAAAAATATTTGGTTTGGGATTCCTTCTCCAAATAATAAGACTTGAGGGTCCCAAATATCATATTATTAATTTTTTTCTCCCTTTTAAATTTCAATTTCGTCAATTTATGTTTTCATCATTTTTATTAGTTTTATTTTATCATATCTGATTCACGGTTTGTATATGGGGATAGACACGTGGACACTTCGACATGTGTACGGTTGAAACATATTAGTGACAAAACTAACGTAAAAGACTAGTTGGTTCAGTGGTGATTGGCGCTGAACTTGGTATGGAGGACCACGGTTCGATCCCCGCAACTGCGATTGGAAGGGGGCAAGAACCACTTGATGCCAGAACTGACCCCCGAACCAGATTAAATTTTTGATAAAATCCAAAAAAAAAACACTAACGTAAAAGACTAACTAAGGGATCATATTAAAATCTAAAATAAACATTAGAGACCAAATGTGTTAGTATGTCATTTTTTAGATCAACGAAATGACAAAGTTATTATAAACTCACAAACACAAGTAAGGGAGCCGGGGTTCGAATCCGGTTATAACGTTCAGCTTAACAATTTTGCCATATTTATCGATTGAGCTAAGATTTGTGTACATCATATTATTAATTCTTAAAATCGAAGATAATTAACACAAAATTACTAGATAATGTTTTTTATTATTTTTGTATATTTTTTATAGAATAAACCATTAAATCAATCTTTGACTCTGTAATGTTAGACTACTAGGCTTATCACTTAGAAGGGGGGTTTGAATAAGTGATCCTTGAAACAATGGGGTTTTTAAAATTATTGTTTCAAATTAATCAAGCGAGCGGAAGAGCCACCGGATCGGTAGTCTATGCACCGATTGACCAAAAGAAAAGTAGTATTAAGCCTTGAACGAATTTGTGAAAAGTTACGAAAATGTTTGAGTTCAAAATTATTTGAATGTAAACAATATAACTTCAGTCCCAAGCAAGTTACAAATCAATATTCAAATCAATCACAATCAAGCAAGAACCAATTGAATTTTTGTGAACCAATACGAACAACAAAAATTCAATCGATTAACAAATTAACGAAATTAACGAAATTAAAAGAGAGAGAGATAAAGAGAGACACATGATGTGATTAGGGAGTTCCCCGGATTGCGCGTTGTCCACGCGTTTATCCGAGTACGTCTCCCCCCAAATAACCAAACGGGTTATTTGAGAGTTTATAGATCAAAAACTTGATGAACAAAAAGTGCACAGTTTACAATTGAAACCTATAATCCTATAGCAAGACAAAATGTAAACTAATGTGAATAACCTCGATACCCAACGGAACTTCGCCCTCTGATTCCAACGATTCACCTTGTGCCGAACCGCACCCAATCGTCCAGCTGAGTCCTTCGTTCCTTGTTGTCGAATCCTTCAAGACACGCACGATCTTGAATCACTTGAGAGAAACACTAGAACCTTCGTCACACAATTCAACCTGACTACGATTCTGATTCACCGCGAACCGTATCGAACGTTATCACACAAAAACGCAATCTTTATTGAATTGATCTCATACTCAAATCCAATTTGATTGCAATCCTTGATGAAGATGATGAATTTGTGATGAATCAAACCTTTGATGCAAATGCTCACTCAATTTGTACCCAAAGCGTTTTCTGAACTTTCTCACTAGTTTCCTCTTCATTACAATGACACAACACATTGCTATTTAAAGAGAGAATAGAATTGAGCAAATTTGGGCAAAATTTCACAGACATGTATCGATACAACTGATGATTTGTATCGATACAAACCCTTTGACCAGCGTTAAAAATGAAAGATTTGACCTATGTATCGATACAAACACGAGTGTGTATCGATACATACATCAGTTTCTTGAAATCTTGAACATCATCGTTACTACTTCCTATTTCCTTTCCACTCCTAGACTTTTTAGATGCCATTTCTACGAGAGTAAGAATTAGGATAAGTTACCTTGAATGGAGAAGAAGAACTTTGAAGAATCCTACACACCCAAATTGAAAACCCTTGTCTTGAATGTGAAGATTTTGAATGCTTGAACCACCAAATTTGTCAAGGAATGTGAATAGGTAATGAATTTGAAGTGGTTTAGTGTCAAGTTTTGTGAGTTTTGGTTGAGTTTTGAGGGAGATTGAGAATTTGGGAATGAGGGTTTTGGAGGAGATTTTCGTGTAGAAGAAGAAGTATGTGTTGTTTGATGAATGAATGAATGAAAAATTGATACATAAGCTGTTTTTACGCGTTTGTATCGATACAAAATCATATTTGTATCGATACAAGTTAGTTTTTCTGAAGCATGTATCGAAGCATGCGAGCATGTATCGATACATGAGGTAGTTTCTGTCCAAACTGAAGAGTTATGTATCGATACAAGCATCATATGTATCGATACATATCAGTTCATTTTGAAATTTTGAAAAATAACTAACATGTATCTATACAGTATTTATTTGTATCGATCCATAATGCATTATTTTCGATTTTTCTCAAAACACATGAATTTATAGGTTTGAAGAAATAATTTTTATGACTTCCAAATGACATATAAGTATGGAACACATATAACCAATAAGGTACATTCTTATGTATGTGAGCAAAACAAAATACCAAAGCACATTATAACATGAGAACACATGTTAAACCATATATGCATGATAAGGCATTCACATAAATGAATCAAAGTACCAAAATCAATCATATGAAAATGTATATCTATGAAAGCACACAAAGTCGCATATAAGAGTCAAACAAACATATACAACCAAGTATGAACTTAATATTACAATTGTAATGATTTTTGTCAAATCCTCATTTAAGACGTATGAGTCTCAAAAACTTATAAATATTTTTGAGCAAAATTCTTGGAAATGGAGGATTAGACAACCATCAAATCAACTATCATATTAAGATGACAATTGTATGTATATGAACCAAAGTACAAATGCTAAGTAAAAAAATATAAAGGAAAAGGTAGAGAATAGAATCTTCCCTTGAGTGTTAGGTGGAGGAAGTGATCAATTTCCGCACCATTGTAAGTGTCGAGTTGAAGCTTTTCTCATTGCTTTCCTTGTTCGTAAGTCTTGAACTCCATTGTTGTCGGTGTCTTTTGTCAATGGTTTCAAGACGATTCCCTACATACTTAGACATTTGAAATAGGTCCCCAACTTATGTTGGGTCCTAGTTGGTTAGTAGCACCATTATTGCCTAACTTAGGTAACCATTGCAATTTGCCTTTTGGTACCAACACCTTTCTAGCATGACATTTTGCAATAGTATGACCCTTGTCACAACAATAATGACAAACGATATTAGGATTACTTTTCTTAGGATCCTTTTCAACAAATTTATACTTTTTATTTCTAGGTTTCAAAGATTTGTTGAATTTAGATGGATCAATCGCAAAAGTAATCTCCGGCTTGGATGGTTCTTTTAGCTTATCTTGTAACTTTCGTAAGTCTCTACGTAAGTAAAAGCATCCATCACATCCGGTCCTATCGTTACCATAACTATCAAAAGTCACAAGAGGTTTTTGAATCAAAGACTCTTTGAGGGCTTTCAACTCAAGCTCCGTTTCCGAAACTTTTGCCTCAAGGTATTTATTAACTTCCATTAAACCTTTTAATCGTTGAAAAGCCTCTTTAGTCTCTTTGTGTAACTTTTCAAAAGCAACTTGCAACTCATGATATTCTAAAAGTGTATATGAGCTAGAGGGATTTTGATTTACCTTTTTAGGAGCAAGTTTCTTGCGATCATGGGATGTTAAGCACACATTAGCCAATGCATCTTCACCACTTGAGCTAGAGCTTGATGATGAAGAGGAAGATGAACTCCCGCTCTCCCATGCAACATAAGCTTTCTTTCCTTTGTCCTTGCTTCCCTTTTTGAATGAAGGTGACTCCTTCTCTTTTCTCTTGAGCTTAGGGCAATCCGGCTTGAAATGGCCAACTTTGCCACATTCATAGCATGCCCCTTTCTTGGAGTGCCTATCATCTTCATTCTTCCTGCGGTAACCACTATCTTTCCGAAACTTCTTAAGATTGTCATCGGAATGTTTTATCTCATTCTTTCTCACATATCTATTGTAGCGTCGAACGAAGAGCCTCATTTCCTCATCATCGGAATCGTCTTCGCTTGAGCTACTTTCCACTTGCTCAAACTTTTTGGACTTGGATTTGGAGGCCTTTAGAGCAATGGACCTCTTATCCTTTTCTTTTTCCTTTTCATTGTGTTTTTCCTTTTTCTCACCTTTCTCATGTTTTTCCAACAAATTGAGTACTTGTTCATGTTCCGTTAGCTTACCAAATAAGGTTGTGAGACTCAAAGTAGTAAGATCATTCGCTTCTTTGATTGCGGTGACCTTTGGTTGCCATGACCTATTAAGACATCTCAAAATCTTATTAGTAGCATCTTGATTTGTGATTGGTTTTCCTAAACCATGTAACTTGTTAGTGATTTTTACAAATCGTTGTTGCATATCCGCAATGGTTTCACCATCTTGCATATGAAACAATTCAAATTCTTGAGTTAAGGTGTTTATTTTTGAAATTTTGACTTCATTAGTTCCCTCAAAATGAGTAACTAATGTATCCCACATTTCTTTGGCCGTAGAACAATGCGACACATGATAAAATTATTCAATCCCAAGGGATGAAATAAGTATGTTTTGTGCCTTTGCATCGTAATTGACCTTTTTCTTTTCATCATCCGTCCATTGTGCCATAGGCTTAACGGTGACAATGCCATTAGGATCGGTGATTGTCGGAACAAACGGACCGGTCTCAATAGCATTCCACACTTCACCATCAAAAGAATTGATGTGAATCCGCATACTACTTTTCCAATAATCAAAATGATCTCCATTGAATATAGGAGCCCTATTATACGCCCCTTTCGGTGCAAAAGCCATGTTTTCTAATAATTTGCACAATCCTCCGAATTTTGTAAACAAAATTGAACCGGACTCGTGATACCACTTGTTAGACTACAAGGCTTATCACTTAGAAGGGGGGGTTGAATAAGTGATCCTTGAAACAATGGGGTTTTTAAAATTATTGTTTCAAATTAATCAAGCGAGCGGAAGAGCCACCGGATCGGTAGTCTATGCACCGATTGACCAAAAGAAAAGTAGTATTAAGCCTTGAACGAATTTGTGAAAAGTTACGAAAATGTTTGAGTTTAAAATTATTTGAATGTAAACAATATAACTTCAGTCCCAAGCAAGTTACAAATCAATATTCAAATCAATCACAATCAAGCAAGAACCAATTGAATTTTTGTGAACCAATACGAACAACAAAAATTCAATCGATTAACAAATTAACGAAATTAACGAAATTAAAAGAGAGAGATAAAGAGAGACACACGATGTGATTAGGGAGTTCCCCGGATTGCGCGTCGTCCACTCGTTTATCCGAGTACGTCTCCCCCCAAATAACCAAACAGGTTATTTGAGAGTTTATAGATCAAAAACTTGATGAACAAAAAGTGCACAGTTTACAATTGAAACCTATAATCTTATAGCAAGACAAAATGTAAACTAATGCGAATAACCTCGACACCCAACAGAACTTCGCCCTCTGATTCCAACGATTCACCTTGTGCCGAACCGCACCCAATCGTCCAGCTGAGTCATTCGTTCCTTGTTGTCGAATCCTTCAAGACACGCACAATCTTGAATCACTTGAGAGAAACACTAGAACTTTCGTCACACAATTCAACCCGACTACGATTCTGATTCACCGCGAACCGTATCGAACGTTATCACACAAAAACGCAATCTTTATTGAATTGATCTCATACTCAAATCCAATTTGATTGCAATCCTTGATGAAGATGATGAATTTGTGATGAATCAAACCTTTGATGCAAATTCTCACTCAATTTGTACCCAAAGCGTTTTCTGAACTTTCTCACTAGTTTCCTCTTCATTACAATGACACAACACATTGCTATTTAAAGAGAGAATAGAATTGAGCAAATTTGGGCAAAATTTCACAGACATGTATCGATACAACTGATGATTTGTATCGATACAAACCATTTGACCAGCGTTAAAAATGAAAGATTTGACCTATGTATCGATACAAACACGAGTGTGTATCGATACATACATCAGTTTCTTGAAATCTTGACTGATATGTATCAAATCATGCAAGCATGATTCAATATATCATGATGTTTCTGGATTTCTGAGAGACATAGGTGTGTATCGATGCATGCAAGCATGATTCGATACACAGGTAACTCTCTGCCTCTAAGAAACCACTTTTGTATCGATACAAGTGATATATGTATCGATACAAATTGCACAAAATCAGTCTGAAGTAATTTCAGGACATTTGTATCGATACACATGTTTATGTATCGATACATAATACCTAAAAACAATTTTTCAAAGTGTTAAAAATAGTTTTTCGCTGTCAAGTCATTTGTAATGTTTGCCAAAATATGTTCTACTCTATTTTCATGTGTTTTGACAATTATTAAAACATGAGGATGAACTGGTGCACTTACATGTAAGACACTCTCAGATAGGTCTTTGACTTTATGAATATCTCAAATAGGTCTTTGACTTTATGAATATCTCAAATCTGATAAATTTTATTCATATTAGTCCTTCAAAAAATAAGTTAAAGACTAAATTGAGAATAAGTGGATAAAATTAAAGACCAAATTGATAATAAGTTGTAAAATATAATGACTTAATTAATAATAAATGGTTAAACATAAGGACTAATTTGACAGTTTAACAAAGTCAGAACCTTTTTGAAGTATTCATAAAATCAGCAACTTATTTGAGAGTGTCTTAAATTTACTCATTTTTTTTATATTAATCCTTTGATATTTTGGATAATAAACCGGCTAATTCAAAGTTTGGGTGGGTGTAAGGCAATTAAATTCTATGTTTCAAAAAAATGTCTCTATGTTTAATTTTTTAAATAAAATTACTCAATAATATGTCTCTATCTTTAAATTATTTAAAGTAAAGTTTTCGAATTATTTTCATTATCTTAATTAAGTTGGTTTTTTGAGTATATTGTACCCAAAAAAAATTGGTTTTTTGAGTATTGATAGTAGGGTTATTTGTGGTTCAATTTTCAAGGTAAAAAATTATTCAATCCAAAGTTGAAATTATTCAATTTTGCCAGGAAATAATTTTATGTTTTGATAATTTGATTAGTGCTTATTAATATATTTTTGCCTTTTCCCAAAGGAAAAAAAAGAACTTGTTAACCCAAGTAATTAGTATTATTTATTTTTGGGTAAAATATGTTTTTTGTCCCCAGTTTTATAAGGAATTTTGGTTTTGGTCCCTATAGTTTAAAATCACTTTTTTTAGTCCCCAATTAATTTTGTATTTTGGTTTTAGTCCCAAACGTTAGATCAATTGTTAGTTTACTAACGTATGTCTATGTGGCAGTGACACAGTAGACTTTATTGACACGTGACATCCTACACGGACTGACATGTCAATTTTTCTTTTTAAAAAATAATTATCTTTTTAAAAAAAAAGTAATTTCTTTTTTAATATAAAAAAATCAGAAAAACTCTTTTTTTTTTTAAAAACCGACGTGGCAGTCCGTGTAGGATGTCACGTGTCAATAAAGTCTATTGTGTCACGGCCACATAGATATCTATTAGTAAACTAACAGTTAACCTAACGTCTGGAACTAAAACCAAAACACAAAATTAATTAGGGACTAAAAAGAATGATTTTAAAGTATAAGGACCAAAACCAAAATTCTCTATAAAACTGGGTACCAAAAACATATTTTACCCTTTATTTTTTGCAGGAAGAAAATTATATCATTTCATTCATCATAATAGTTGAAATATAAAGATGGCATCAACTCAAAGTCAATTTGTTCGTCTATTTACAAAACTTATCTCAAAGTTTGGAAAGCGTTCTAATAATTTTGTGATAAAGATTGAAATATTGAAACAATATAACATGGCTATTACCTTTATATATACTACTACATTAAATTGATGTTATTTCTTTCTTGCAACAAAAGAATTGAATATAATACAAACTCTCACATTATATTGCCTTTTTCGTTTTAGTGTACTATTTTTCAACTGAAAAATTACATTTACTTGCTTGGATGTGTTTTCCTCTTTGCAAAGAACATAATAACCTTTGAAGGAAACAATGATTTCTTCTTCTTCTTTTTCTTTCCATCTGAGGATGAACCAGTTTCATTGTTACTATTATTTTCTAAAGGAGCTTTTCCCTTCGACGAAGTCGAGTTTGACGATTCATTTACATGCACATTTGCAGCAGCGGCAGCGGCATTAGAAGCATCAACCTCATCAGCTACCCTTTGTACTTCTTGTTCAGCTCTCCATGTTCTCAACTCATGTTCTACAGCTGATTTTCCTTCTGCGGCTTTCTCAGCATTCTCGGTTGCAATTTTCAAAGATTCTCTTCTTACACATAACTCTTCATTCAGTTCTTCAAGTTTCTCCAAGCTTCTCATTTCAGATTCCTTTGCCATCTCAATCATTGAATTTGCAGCTGCAATCCTTAGATTAGCTTGTTCTTCAGCTTTTTGAGTTCTCTTACTCAGTTCATGATATTCATCTAAAGTCAGTGTCACAAGAGATGAAGAATTAACTTCATTATTGTTGCTTCCTCCTCTACATGATTCACTTCTCTCCAATGCTTTGATTGAATCTTTAGCCAACTTTTCAGAAACTTTAGCAGCTCCTATTATTAGATATAAAGTTAAGAGTTAGATCAAGTTTTCATTACGGTAGGTAAACAAACACAAAATAGTTTCGGCTTTTCTGAAAAACGGTAAATGAGATATTTGAGTAATACCTATCTCCTTTTTTGTTGCTTGTAATCTACTTTCCAAAGAAGCTAAACTTGCTTTGGCTTGTTCAGCTTCTTCTTGTGCTTCAACAAGTTCTGCTTGAGCAGCTTGAGATAACGATTTAGCTTCATCGGCTTCTTGTGCAGCTGCTTGAAGTTTCTTAGGTAACTCAGCCATAATCTCTCTTGCTTCATTCTCTTTCATTTGAAGAAAAACTATTGCTGATTGTGATTTCTCAAGTTCAACTTGAAGATCAGTGACTTTAGCAGAAGCTTTTTCTTCACTTTCTTTAATATTTTTGAGAATCAACTTTTCTTCTTCTAGTTCTGATTGAAGCAATATTGAAGCTTCTTTTAAGCTGTTAACCTCAGCAGTTGCTTTTTCTATGTTCATCTTCAC
Source organism: Trifolium repens (assembly GCA_030408175.1). NCBI lineage: Eukaryota > Viridiplantae > Streptophyta > Magnoliopsida > Fabales > Fabaceae > Trifolium > Trifolium repens. Next base: position 14,422,207 of record CP125850.1, read on the forward strand.
TTCTTCAAGTTCCTTCTTTTTTAATTCATTGGTTTCATCTTCTAGTACTTTTGATTCCATATATGCTGCTAATTCGGCTTTCAAATCAAGCAACATAGAAGAAGATGCTTCCAATTTTGATTTAAGAACTCTTGCTGATAAAACTTGTTGGTTTAGTATCTCTAACTCCTCTTCTGATTTTTCGAGTTCAAGTTTATATTTGTGAGTATCTTCATCAACGACACCTGATGTTTGTTCCTCGGCTTCCAAGTGTGCCGTTCGAGTAGAATTCAATGACTCTTTTGTTGCAATTAACTCAGCTGTTAAATCTTCCACTGCTTTTTCAATCTCCTTGGAAGCTGCAACAGCTTCTTCAGCATTGCTGATAGCTACATCTCTTCCATTCACCACATAGTCATACTCTTTCCTTAATGTGTCCAATTCTGTTTTCATAAGCTCCAACTCCAAAACCGCAGAACTATGCATGGATTTTTCAACCTCAAGCTGCGCTTTGGCTTCGAAACTGGCTTCATCTGCTATGTCCTGCTCCAGCTCCTCGATTTTGCGAATCACGAGCTCGGCTTCCTCTTTAATTTGAAGCTCATCTCTTTCTACACTTTCTAAGTTGAGTCTGAGTTCTTCTATGAGTTTCTTAGTGCTTTCCAATTCCTCAGCTGTGTTTGTTTTTCCAAATTCATGCCCTACTAGCTTGCTTCTCTGTTCGCCCAAAAGAATAAAAGAGAGAATTAAAACTTCCATTTGTGCATGGTTCAAAGCAATGAGAAGCAATATCTATAGACACAATTAATTCAAAAGCTTCTCATATTAATTTGTTGAGTCCGAGTAGGTAGCTTGGTCGGTAAGCTAAGAGACATTGAAGGAGTACTAGTCGGGAGATATAGGGTTCAAACCCTAAAAACAACGCATTCACATAGTCAACAATTTTGTGGTCGTTGGGTCGAGGTAGGATGGTCCATATTTCAAGCTTGCATTTAAGATTTAAAAAAAATCAAAAAGTGCATTGAAATATGGACTGTCTTATCTCGAACCAACTGCCACCAATGTGCCGACTATGTGATTGCGTGGAATTATGACTGCAGACAATCCCAATCCAACAACTAATTTACTGACATTATAAGATTATATTCTAAAGTTATGATGCGACTTACCAATCCAAAACTATAAACAAAAACGGAAAGCAAAACTATAATTTGAGAAGGACTTTATGACATACCTCCAGACTTTGTGTTCTACGGGTTTTCCAATCCACTATTCCTCCAAATTTGGACACAGCATCTTTGACAGATTCAAAAGGTGCTGCTGTATCAATGACATGCTTATGACCTTTAACAGAATCATAATTTGGAGAAGTTTCATCACCAGTCTGATTAAAGACATTCATTATCAGTCTATTAGTACCATAATTGGTTATTTATTTTCACTAATATCATATTAAGAATGATTATGTAGTATGTTTATTGATTGAGTAATATTTACCATAGGGGATTCTGCCATCGGGGATTTTGCCACGGGAGATTCTGCCATCGGGGACTCTGCCGCAGAGGATTCTACCACGGGGGATTTTACCACGAGGGATTTTGCCACGGGAGATTCTGCCATTGGGGATTCTACCACGGGGGATTTTGCCTCGGGAGATTCTGCCATCGGGGATTCTACCACGGAGAATTCTACCACGGGGGATTTTGCCTCGGGGGATTCTACCACGGAGGATTCTACCACGGGGGATTCTGCCATGGGGGATTCTGGAAATGGCTCCATAGATGATTTTTTTTCTTCAAAGTGGCACCTCTTCTGAAATACTATTTCTCACAGAATCTGCTAAAAAACAGTAGTTGGGAGAGCCACCAAAATGTCTGAAAATGAAGTTGTTATTATTAGAAATCAAACAAGTAATTCTGATATTTATATGTACCTAATGAAAATTTTCACAATGTAGGATGGTGCATTATCTTCATTTGGTTCTAAATTGCGGTTGAGGACCGCAATATTAACTGTTTTATAAGTCTCTACTCTACAATGGTATTACAACTTCAAATGCATCGGCCGCATTTGTTTGCATTTTACCACAAAATCAAAGTTTGCAACTTCGGAAGCAAAAGAATGTAACAAGGAAGGTACAAACAAATAAAAAGTGAATGATTAATCAAACCTGAATTAAAATTGAAGAACCATAGAAGAAAATAATATGATGGTGCATATGTAATGGTTAAGTATTTGCATTTGCAACATCCTCCATCTTTAATTTTGTGTGTGTTCAAAACTCATGCAACGTCCTCATAAACTACAACCTCTAACTATATAGCTAAGGAAAAACAAAACCACATTTAAGCATTTGTGTGGTGTGGGATTTTACACCACTATTTTTGGTATTGGCTACCACCACCATTAAATTTAATATAATATTATCTCTATCCCTATTTTTTTTTTTGAAGAATATTAATAAAGTTTTTTAGAAAATAAATTAGGCTTATCAATTTGTCTTATATGTGTACTACATAAAATTCAAAAGGAACCAATCACACTTTTGTAATTTTGTAGTGATTAATTTTTTCATATATAAATAAATGTTAGCAAGACATACATGTATTTGAGTTTGAATGTCCCCCTTTTTCAAATTTGAATACTTTCTTCCTAAAATAATGAACAGAAAATTTAATTAATCTGATTGCAGCTATCAAGTTTGATGGGAATGAAATTGAGAATCCTAATATCTGTCGTTTTCTGCATTGGAAAGGTTGGCGATGACGGAGATATTTCAGATCCTCAATTTCATTCCCATAAGTGGTATAAGAACCTAAATACATCTTCATTATCCTTTTAACATGAAATTTGCAATTGTAATTCAAAAACATATCCTTAATCATGTCCTTGAATTAAGGAACAAATATTTGTTTTTCTAGACCCATTGGAACTTTGGTTGTTGTGGGTTTCGTGGTAGAAACATCGCATTCATAACAAGAATAAGCCTTGTTCTGCGTTCCATGGCAAAGACTTTTACACATAACATATATCACATATATTTTCGCAAATACAGACACACACGAAAATTACATCACAAGTAATTAAAAGAAGAAGAAAAATGATAGTAGATTATATAATCCTCGTCCCGGATCAGAAACCAAATAATGAAAAATGTTCCAAGTTTATTGGAAGAAATTGTTATATTTGATTATCATAAACCAAAACAATAAAATAATGCAAAAGGTCTTAATAATATATGTTCCATTCAAAAGAAAAGAAGCAATTAAGAAGGCATTGCATGCATGCAAAAAGATATTAATGAAATGAAAAAAGAGAAAGAGAGAGAATGAATGAACCTGAGATATATTTGAAAATGAAGAATCTGGAAAATGAGAAAGAGAGAAAAGAAATGTTATTAATAATGAATTAAGGAGGAGCAGTTGAAAAAAAGAGGAAAAGGAAAAGCTATAATAGTTTTTTGGAAGGAATTGCTAAGGCGATGAAGAAGGAAGGACAGGTCATTACTCCCTCCAATTTTCTTCCTTCCAACTCATCATGCAATGCAATTAATTAATTTGCAAACATGCAATGCAAATTGCAATACAACGTTAACATTTTCCTTCCATCAAATACATTAAATCATATTCAAACACGTGTTGGGACACAGCATCTCACACCCTTTTCAACCCACCATTTTCTTTCATTTTCTTATTACCACATCCTAAACCTCTTCATTATTTCAAGAATAAATATATTATATTTTATCAAATTATTATATTACATTATATTTTGCTCTTATTATAGTTATTTTTAACTTTTTTTTATCAAAAAATATTCGGGGAGGCACGTTTTATGGAAATAGATTTGGTACAGTAACTGCGAGACGCAACACAGTTACTCACCTGCACCGTCCGATCTGAAATTGATGGACAAGGTGAATTTTACTTGGTTTTGATGATATGTAATTATGACCGTCCGGTTGATGATTAACGGCTCAGATTAACTACAGTGTGAAACTGTGACAAATAACTATGGTAGGGAATCCGGGTCCCACACTTCATAGAGAGAACGGGCAAATTAGATTGACATGACAAAATATGATACATATAAAAATGATAAATGAATAGATTGTTGCATCCTATACAATTGACAAAATGGTGGTACTTGCAAAAAATTATGGCTCACAATATTTCTCTATACATTTGTACATTTGCCATATAAACAATGGAAGGTATGGCATATATAAAGGAATGAAAATAGTAGCAGGTTGTGATATTAATAATATGAGAATCTCAACCAACAATTGCAATCAAGCTTTCTCTTACAACTGGAATTGAACATAGTAAAGATCCAAATATGCCATTCAAAGCATAAGCAATGGCACAAAATGGGAGAGCCTCAGGTTCTTTAGCAGACAATGCTGCTGTTCCAAGTCCATGAGCACTGTACAAAAATTATTCAAAAGAGTAAACAATCACATATATGCATGAAGGAGAAAATAGTTTGTATGTTACCAGAATGAATCAATATCATTTCTAGTTCTACCTAACAAAACTCTGATCATAGACTAAAACATGTTTGGATTGACTTATTTGAGTTTATCTGCTGACATAAGCACTTGAGAGAGTGTTTTGGAAAAACTTATTGTTAGAAGTCCCACATTGGCTAGAGATATGACATAGATGACCTTTATAAGTGTAGTGCAACCCTCAACTCTCAAGTTAGCTTTTGTGGTTGAGTATAGGCTTACCAAATTCTAATATGGTATCAGAGCCTCTCCAAAATCCGTTGGCTCATCCGCTATCGGACCACCCTCCATTTATATCCACGCACCAAGCCCAATAGTGCTAGGCGTGAAGGGGGTGTTAAGAAGTCCTACATCGGAAGTGAGATGGCCTGGACAAGGGTTCTTAAGTAAGAGACAATCTTCACCTTACAAGCCGGTTTTGTAAGGATGAGTTAGGCCCCATACTCATTTCTAAGACTTATCATGATAGTTTATGACATGTTCATAAGTTGTATTTCTATAAGCTTTCCAGGATAGCTTATGAAAACAGCATAACTTAAATGAAAACAGCTTAACCTTATTTTATCTTTTGTTATAGAAATAGCTTATACATAAGAACTTATCTGATAAACGCTTATGCTATAAGCGCTTAGTTAAGTGTTTTTTATCCAAACGGTGACATGACAATCATAAAAGTCCACACACATCCACAACACTAGAGTGTGGAGTACAAATGGAATGTTAGTGCGGGATGCAGAGAAAAAGGATTTTTACAAGCAAACGACATATTGGTTACTGAAAAATACCTAGAAGCAGTTGCTATTCCTCGAGCAATCGGATCACTGAATCTGAGTTTATCAAGAGTTGCTTGCACGAAATTTGCCCCAACCAGACCAGTTACTACAACCACTGCTGCAGTGAGAGATGGATTGGCACCTGTACGCAGGAAGGGAAATTTTCAAACGTGCAACTAAAGTACAATCAAATACAATTCAAATTTTAGAGTGTCCCTTTTAAAATTATTGGGATGAATGGTTACACTGCAAGCATGATATTTACCATCAAACAAGGACACAATGCTGAGGGCCAACGCCACTGTTATACATCTGGGTAGAATGGAAATGGTTAAGGATGGTTCTAATTGAAGAAGACGTCCAACAAGGGCGGTTGAGTACAGCGAGAATATTGTTGAGATGATGACAGAGGTGAAAATCTCAGCCGCGTGCCTTTTCACAAGCTGAATATGGCAGACAAATCAATAAGCTTATTATTTAGCCATTATTTAATAAATGTTGCAAAATGACTTTTTTGAGTTTAACTATTGAGGCTATTTGGAAGAGCGTATGGAAACATCTTATGACTGTCCATAACCTGTTTTCAGCTTATTACCATAAGATCTACATGATAGTTAATAAAAACAGCTTATAGCTTATATGAAAACAGTTTGACTTTATTTTATATTTTTTTATAAAAATAGCTTATACAGCACACTTATATGATAACCGGCTAAGCACTTAATTAAGTTGTTTATTCAAACAGGGTCATTCAACTTAAACCAAACTCTACATAGGCCAATGATAATAATACCATTCACCATCCAAAAGCCTTTGCTAACTTACTGAGCACAAAAAGTAAATAAAAATATGTTGTAAAACCAATTGAAAGTAACGAGACAATGTTGTATTTAGCAGCAATAGTTTTTTTCCGAAGAAACCTAGATGGTTTACCTTTCTTTGCTTGAACATGGAGAAGGAAAAGGAGAGAATAACAGATCCCAAAAATCCCATTAAAATGTCACCAGCTCCAGGATCGGCGGATACTTTCGTAAGGTAATATCCTATGAATATTAAGATTAGAGTCAATAGAAACTAGAGATATATTGTGCTGAAATGGCTTTACCTATTGAATTGCCAAGGAAAGTAGTCTAGAGAGAAATAACCATGTTATGCACAACAAAGCAAAAGAAAAAATGATTTGAAATTTATTCCATATATTTATCAGTAATGAGATTATCTCTCACCAGATTTATGGTGAAAATGAAATGCTTTCTAAATGTGAACATGAATCAAAGTTTAGTACCTTTTTTTTTTCATTTTAGTCCTTACAGGTACTAAATGGACCTAAATCAAATATTAAATGGACTAAAACAAACATTATAGGGACTAAAATAAACAAGATCAATTGTTGCATATATCAACATTACTGTCCTAGTAAAAACTTTTCTAAACAATATTCAAACAGTTCACTACGTATTAGATAACTTGCAAGTAGATTTGAAATGCTTGACTGTTTTCATTCGGTATCTGCAATCAGTACAGAAGTTTCAAAATTGTTGTTCCGAACTTAAGTTTCTTTTCCTTGTTAAGTTAGCAACCAAAGTTGGCATATCTTTCATAATGTAGTAATTAGATAGTTATCTTCAAACATACCTAGAACAGGATCAAGCCCTAACTTGGAAAAATACCCGAAAGCAAATGCTGTCAGAACTGCTGATAGTGCACAGCATATTATAGGATGGAAGACCTTCTTCACACTTGATGGCAACCTGAAAAGGAAAAAAAAAAGCAGCAATTATGGATCAACTTCAAGTAAATATTTCAATTGTATACAATGGCATAATTATGTGATAAAAGAGGATTTGATTCATATACACCACTAGTATAAAGAGACACTGTTAATCAATCATAATCGTCAAATCATTAAAAAATCAATTATAATTACTTCTAAACGCATACATATGATTGGTTGTGATATGTTTACAATGTTAAAAATTTCACACCGAGAATGTATAGATATTAAACTCAGAAAAAATGAGTATATTTACCCGGAACCAACTATGTAGCCTAACACGGTGGATGCAAGCAAAAACGGAAGGCATGTTCTGACACTTGTCCCTAGTAATGTTGGATAATATAGTGCACTAACAAATGATGTTAGGAGAATACCACTCCATGTCCACACTTCAACTGTAGAAAATGGAGAGGGCTTTCCCATAGGCTCCGCATCTACCAATTGTGTCTTGACGGCTTTTCTTACTGCTATTGCTGTGTAACCAGCAACACAAAGTGTAGCTAGCCATCCTCCAACTGAACAACATTATCAACATCAGCATTCAAATATCAAACTTGCACCAAAATACGCACATTATACAAGAGATGCATATTTTTAAAAGAAAAAGTAGAGAAGGGAAAACTTGCCAATGAAGTGTTTAAAATGTTATAATTATTTTTCGAAACACTGATGTTATCAAATAATTTAATCATCTTAAGCCATATAGAACTGACAGTAACCCAAGAGCACTTAGATGAGATGGCACAGGTCTCTTCTAGCTTAATCAGGGTCCTGGGTTCGATCCCTGGTTTGGGCATGCAGCAACATTAAAACTCTTAGGGAGAGTTTGCCGCCCATTTGGGTCCCACAAGGCTTGAGGGATTAGTCTCCGTATTTGCGCGCCGTGGAAACCCGGTTTACACCAAAAATAGCACCACAGACAGTTCATATAGAATGTGTATTACTATTCAGTATCTATGTGTCAATGTTGTGTCTGGTGTCTGTGTTAGTGCATTGATCAGCGTATCCAAATTTCCATAAATTGTTGATCAAGGGTTTTCAATATTAGGGATTATTTTTGGAACTTTGTTAGTTTCAGATACCAAACTATTTGATGTCTTCCATTTCAAGAATTAAAGTGGTGATTCACTCGAGATGCTCACTCACAATGCAAACTCGGGAAAATTTATCCATACCAACAATAAATAAAGAGAAAATAACCAAACAAAACAAAAACTAGACAGACAACAAAAGAAATCCAAATGATGAGTTGTTGCAGAAATAGACAAGCAATACATGCACCAACCTACAATAAGGCAAATTTTGATGCCAGAAGCAGCAGGAATATCTTTAACAGAAAGGGGCAAGACAACCAATGAAGGAACATAGAACAAAGGGAGCCATCTCTGAATGAACAAAAAAGCCGGTTCAAAGAAGTTCACCAATGCTTTAGCTGCAGGTGGCACAGTAGAGTCAAGAATTATCAAAACTGAGAATATACAAAACATTCCAAACAATGCACTAGGGAATTTGATAGCCGCAGCCACAAATGCTTTCTTCAAAAACTGATCCAGAGCAAGAAAAAGCCCTAGAGACACAATCAAATGTAACAATCCAAACACCTGAAATTTAAAAAACAAAATAAAACAACAGCTCAAAATTATACATTTGATAGTGTATGTTAGATTCTTTTTTGGGACAAGTCAAAATTGATTATGGTATTTTTGAGGTTTCTTGATTAGAATATATTTTGCCTCTATAATTGAATCTAAGTTCTAATTTGAGGGAAGTATTAGCATAGGTACGAAATGTACACCGCATGGGACATACAAGGTAAATTCTCCCCTCCCAACCGAATTCTTTCCAAGGAGCATGAATAGAACCCTGACCACCCTTCTTAAGGGGCCCAAGACTCTTGCCAGTTGAACCAATTCATTGTTGGTCAAACATTGTCATTTCTAACATAAGTCTTTTTTTACTTAAACTCAATTATAACAAATAAATTTTACAAAAATCAAAATCAATTTTCACCACATAGAACCAAACACACATATAAACATAGGACTCACATAATGGGCGAGTGAGGAAGTGTTCCCAGAATCAGTTTCAGCTGATTTAACTAAAAGATGTTTGCTTTTTGAATTTCCATGAATACCCTTTTGCAAGAAACATGAATTGAACATTGTAGGAGTTGTTGGGTTACACAACATGAATTGTTTTTTTATGATTGGAAGAGAAATAGGGGTTGATTTTGCAGAGAGGGTGAAATGAAAGAGTGACCGTGGTTTTGGAGAGTGGATGGTAAGAAGTGGAGAGAGAGTTGTGAGTAAATGTGCCGCCATGAAAGTGGCAGTAAAGGTTATGTTTCTGCGGCTTCAAGAGAATACATTTATAGAAATGTAAATTTGGTGGGACCTGAAAAATGATTTTGTATGGACAAAAGAAGAAGTGACCATACCAACTTACCAAGACAATAATCTTTTGTTTTTTTGGAAAATGTTAACATGTGCTCTAAGAATACAAAAATAGTAATATTCTCTTATAACTTATGAATTATACTTTTTAAATATTAAATTCTTTTATGTTATTAAATGCAAATTTCTACTTTAAGATAGCTTATCATGTGCCCTAAGAGCATAAGTTAACATAACTCTTGTTTTTTTTGTTAAATTAAAGATATCTTTTGTGCGTAACCGCAGAGACTAATCTTATCATGATAATTGAAATTTATTTAAGGGATTGACTTCAATAGGTGAGGATTTGAGTCTTAGTAACCAAAAAATTGAGCAAGATGAGATAAGAACAAAGCTTAGTTACATTTACATCCATACACTTCTCTTAGAATGTTGTTTGTTTTCATATCAGGAAATGGAAATTTTAACATGTTGGTGTTGTTCCTTTGAAAATCAGTGTGAGACGTTCATGTTCTTATCATAGTCATCCTCATCGTATCAAAATAGCATTTGTATTCTCAAATGTCTCTTTCTAATTAAATTGACTAGTAAAAAATATATTTTTGTTATTAAAATTAAATGACCGATAGAAAATTATTTATTATTTAAAATAACAAATTAAAAACACTTAATATCATATGAGTTTAGCTAAATTGTTAGGACAATGTATTATATATAGATGAATAAATTATAAAATTTAGAACATGATACGACCTAAGTATGTTAACAAAAAATTGTAATAAAAATTATTTGCATGTAAAAGTATATACATGTATTTGGAAAGAAGGTAAAAAAAAAAAAAAAAAAAAAAAGGTAGAGTAGAGTAGAGTTTTCATACTATTTTTTCGGTACATACTATTTTTTTTTTTTATATAGATGAGGGCTAAAGCCCATACTATTGATCATACTTAATTACTGTTATGTAATTAGGAAATTTTCTCTTCTCACCCCATGACTCTTTTTAACCCCCCAATATTCCAATTCTACCCCTGTACAAAAACTTCGGAACGTGTTTTCCGAAATTTTTCTAGTTCAAATTCATCAAAATTTCGGAAAATACTTTCCGAAATTCGTATTCAAGGCAAAAATAATTTCGGAAAACGCGTTCCGAAGTTTAAAATTAGGGGCAAAAATGGAAATCTGGGGGGGAAAAAGAGTCACGGGGGGTGGGATGAGAATCTTTCATGTAATTATAACTGTTACAATTTATCAAAAAAGAAAAACAATATTTTGGATTAAAATACAATGAGTAGAGTTTTCATATAGATCATAATATACTTTAATCTCTATGTTTCTTTAAACGGAAAAAATCAGCAAAAATCAGTAATTAGTTGTTGATATTAATATGTTTATATAAGGGTATCAACAAAATTTTGTGAATTGCTAATTGATTGGGTCTCTTCTATTTCATTATCATATATCCATGATTTTATGGGTGCGTTTGATCTGTTAAAAAATAGGGGATTTGACAACTTTTGTTGTACCTTGTTTGATTTAGAAACTGGTTATGATACTAGACAAAACAGGCATTAAGTGATATTTTTGTCCCTAACTAAACCATGAGACAACTTTTTGTCCATGGTACAACTATAAAAAATACGAAAAAACCCATTTTATTTTCGAATGAAAAAAATATTATCTCTTTTTCTCTCACCGGTGCAATTTTGTTCTGTTCTACCTTGATCTGTCATGTTCTGTCTTGTACTATTCTGTCCAGTACTTACTGTTTTGCAAATCTAACGCACCCATAAAGTATGACTTATAGAAATTATAAAGTACGACAGTTATGTGAGCTTATTTCAGTTGGCAGGACATTTCATTATATATGCAGGGTCAGAAACATCGATCATCCGACTCATCCACCTTATAGATGGAATTTATAGCCACTAAACCACTTGATAATATATAAAGTATGACTTATAATTTTTATTGTGGCATAAATTATGTATGTTTATGAGCAATTTCAAATACTAATCTTTCAAACTCAATATTTTAGTTAAACTAGAAAAGACTTGCGTTATCTAGTGTGATTATAAACTACATGGACCCACCTTTTACATACATTTCATATTTTTAGGATATGTACCTACGTGTATCCACATAATATCGATATCCAATACAGATAAATCGCCAATTAGATGCATTTGAGTACATAATTTAGTGGTTTAAAATTCGAACTTCAGATTCTATATAGTGTCTTTATCAATTGAGTTATGCCACGGAAAAACTTTAATGTGTTTTTCTATCCAAATCTTTAAAACTAACTCTAATTTGGTCTTTCAACTGTAATGTGTTTTCTTTTGTCAAAAAAAAAAAATCAACTTTAATGTGTTTTCTATCCAAACATGCACATAGAAACATAGAAACTCACATTTTGGGTCAATGAGGAAGTGTTCGCAGAATCAGTTTCAGCTGATTTAGTTGAAAGTTGTCTACTTTTGGAATTTCCTTGAGTACCCTTTTGCAAGAAACATGAATTGAACCTTGAAGGAGTTATTGGGCTACACAAAATGGGGCATTTCCGAATGCTTCTGAGAGAAAGGGGGGTTGAATTTGAAGACAGGGTGGAATGAAAGAGTGGAGGTGGTTTTAGAGGGTGGTTTGTGAGAAGTGAAAAGGGAGATATGAGTAAATGGGTAGCCATGGAAATGGTCAGAAGGGGAAGTTTCTGTGGATTCAAGAAAAGTCATTCTTAAAATCATACACTTTTTGTGGGACCTAAAAGAGAATTTGTATGGACAAGAAGATGGGATAATGAGATGAGACCAAAGTTTACATCCATAAAAACATCTTTGATAATGTTTCTTTTATACCATGTCCCAAAATGTTTGTATCATATGGGTTTATTATTTTTAGGCAAAATTACACGTATGATCCTTTATCTTATTTTTTTGTAACAATTTGGTCCTTTATCTTTTATTTGTAACACTTTGGTCTTTTATCTTATATATTTGTAACACTTTAGTCCTTTATCTTTTATTTGTAACATTTTAGTCCTTTATCTTTTATAACATTCACATATAAACCCTTTTTTTTCATATTTTTTTTATTAAAAAAATGTTGAATTTTATTTATTAAGATACCTTTTTATTAAAATTAAATAAAACTCATGATTTTGATGAATATGTTCATCATCTTTATCAATTCTTTCATATTTTTATGTTCTTTAAAGGACCAAAATGTTACAAATAAAAGATAAAGGACCACAATGTTACAAAAAGATAAGATAAAGGACCAAAATGTTACAAATGAAAGATAAAGGACCAAAATGTTACAAAAAAATAAGATAAAGGACCAAATGTGTAATTTTGCCTTATTTTTAACTAAATTAGCAGTAAAATTTTAAAGCATCCATTTATTTTGGTTAATTTTTTTAAAAAAATAATTGTTGAAGAGGATATAAAAAGAAAAGTCAAATCATTAGAAAATTACTGACATTGTGTGCTACATTATCTATTTAGTACAGTCGGATGCCACTGGATGGATACCATGACCATGATCATTTGTCAGGTTAGTAAAGACGGTATGTTCGTTGCAAATATAGTAATTGAGGAACTAGCATCTTGAGAGCTATTGAAGGAATTCAAGTATAAATCGTTACTCTCACATCGACTATAAATGATGCTTCTTTTACCTTTAATGGCAAAACCATTCAAGATTTCATTTCATGCAACATTCGTATATAAGTTCACAAGTCATTTCCTTAAAAAGACTTAGTTAACCAATACTAGCTCCTTAAATAGACAGTATATTTTTCGCAGATGAATTGTTTGCCCAAAAGCACGACAATCCATAAAATGGACAATGCTCAGGTTCATTTAACCATATATCTTAGCACGAACATTAACATTTGAAGCAGCAGCAGATAAGGCATGAACCAGTGTGTTCACACCCTACCTAGTACCTACAATCCAGGTTGGTTTTGGCTGTCAAAAGCATCATAAATTACGAATGAGGTATCATATAGGACAAACCGATCCTAATATTACATATGATCGATCGACCTTGATACAATTTAAACTAGAAGCTATCCAAAAAACAATAAGTGTTGCTATTTCGTTATGTTATCTTCCTGAAAAGCAAACATCAAGAAGGAAGCTAAATCCTAATGAACACCCTGCACATCCTCTGTCTAACCACTCTGTTGAGTGACTTCACCCGCATGCTGATCATTCTGGGCAGGTTTGAGATCCTCGTTCCTTGGTATCTCCCCAAGTCTCTCCTGTAGATCCAATATATTTGTATCAGACAGCAGGTTTAGTATTTGCGTAGACCTTTCCAGATATTAAATTGAAGTGTAATTTGAAAATTAAAATGGTCACGTAGTCCACTAGACCTTGTTTACCCTTATATGAATCAGGGTTAAAATATGGTTGAAATATTTTTAGGTATCACATGTTATGCGGAATAGACAAAATCGAGATACCAAAACATGTTAAGATTTCAAAATCACCTTGAGAGCTGCATTCTCAGAAAGTGCCTTCTCGTACTCACTCTTGATCCGGCTCAGTTCAGCACGGAGAGAGGCATTTTCTACATTCAAAACCTCAGCACGCTGAGCTAGTTCATCACATTCAGCCTGTGAACCACAAACAAAAACATTAATTTGATATATGTCAACTGACCATCCTGCCAGAAGTAGGAAAAGGCAATACTCCATCACCTGCTTTCGCAACCTGGATCTACGTGCAGATTCCCTATTAGACTGTTTCCGCCTTTGTCTTTTAAGCTCTCTTTCATCCTAATAGTTAACCAGAAAAGATGAGAGGTTTAGCAAAGTAATACATCAACAAGATAACATAACCTGTAGACAAAGTTAACCTGTAGCCAAAGTTGTGAATGAACACCATCTCGTGGCCCAGCATTAACCATCCCTCCAGCAACTGCAGTAGAAGGTACCTTTCCATGCATTGCAGGAATGGTGGATGAAGTTGGTGTTCCCCAATACTCCATTCCTATATTTAAGTTAGTAGTGGGACCAGGAACTGTTGTGAGAGGACCAGCAACAGACATAGGTACGACAGACATAGTCTGGTTAACTGTAGGTGGCGTATTAAGTGCCCCATTTTGAGGAGCATGTGCCGAATTGCCATTTTGAGAAGGTTCATGATCTGTAATAGAGCAAAACATTTCTGCTGTAACAAGCATAATTTATTCATATACTCAAATCAACACAGTATTTACAAATGTAACAATATCAAACCTTCAAAAGAGTCCTGCCTCTCCCCGGATTTCAATTGAGAGTCCTGCAAAACCCATTGAAATAAATACCATGCATATGGACAATGAAAAATCAGGAAAAAATCATTGTAGTCCATCACCCAGAAGAGATATATATACACATATGCCCTTATGTAGAAAACTCCCTTGTATTATTAAGATACAATAGATGTCATTTATGAAGATCAATCTAAACCTGTTAAGATTCTACATAGGGTGGACCATGAACATATTACACTATGTATGAGCGTAAGCCCCAACAATTTTAAGAATAAAGACGTACCAGAAAATGAACCTGCTAGGCATTTAAAAATAAAATGTAAAGCATTGGAACATATATGAATTCATGTGTATTAAATTGGACAGCCCAATAGTACTACTACTGACAATCAATTTGAAAACCTTAATTAGTATATTAAGCCAAGCCAACAAATAATGTAAAGCTTTGCAAGTCCCAAATGATCAATTGGCAGATGTTTTAACCAAGTCTTTGAAAAGCCCTTGTATAAGTTACATATGTAACAAGCTTGGTCAATGTAAATAGATATAGCACTATGAAGCTATGGTAGTTGGGGTAATTGTAAATCTTTATATTTGTTACTTCATGTCTAAATAATATAGCTCCATTATGTAGTTTACGCCAAGATTCCAAACTTCACATCTCTCCTTTCTCTTTCTCTCAACATAGACATTAGCATGTTAGTTTACCAATGTCAATTGAATGATATTACATGCCCTAGCAGTTTACAGAAATAACTGCTACAACTAAAATAAATCACTTGATTTTTGTTTGAAAGGTCAAAGGTCAATCAGGAACCATGTTGATAATGAGGAAGGTCTACACTTCTAAATATATGTAGCATTTTCTTGAAGATGTTCCATTTTTTAAGATTTGATTTACAACTGTGTTATTCCTGAACAAACTACAAAAAATGAGCAGTAGGAGGAGCTTTGCACCCTGCAATTTCTTTTCTAGTTCTAAACACATAAGACATTTCAAAAAAGGATTTAATTTGTATTCACCGGCAGTGTAAAACTTTTTTACGCATGTATTTAATGGAATCACACCATGATGCCACTTTTTTAGGTTAATTCATAAAATATCTCTACTATTAACTACTTGGTGTGATTTGATTGGATGTATGTGTAAAAAAAAGTTTACGCCGTTAGTGCGTAGAAAGTAATGTCTTAATAACATATGTTAAATAATAACTTTAAGTGATAACATGTCGAAATGTTCAATGATTATTTTGTTGTTTTACAACAAAATTGAATTATTTTAAGCCAGATAACCTTTACTTGCAATGTGACAGTTGAAATGCTTTTATTTTCTATACTCTTACACAATTTTGCAGGATTTGTATGTATTTTCCCTAGAACATAATGACAAGGTAAAACAGTTACTTTTCAGAATTATATTATGCCCAACTATTGCTGCTAATAGAATATGAAAATTACATTTTGGTAATCTAGGAGTAATAAGACAGTCGCTCCAATCTTTATCCTCACATTGCTAAAATCAGAAGATACTATCATAAATAAGCATGCAAAAGAAAACAAGGATGAAAGTTTTGTTGCTTCTTGTTTGGACAAATATTGACCATGCAGTAGCAAACTAACAAGTGGCACAGAACTTACATTATGGGAATTTTCATTGCTTCCTTCACTGGTACCTTCACTTGCACTCTCAGCACTGAAAAATCAAGTTTTCATATCAGAACATAAGTAGCCAGTATATAATTGCAAATGGCAAGCCAAAGCACTCAAGATTCGAGATGAAGTGAGTAGACAAGGCAATGAAGCAGCAATATTGATAAATGAGAAAGAAAAAAACAAAAAATTGAAAAAAGTAACTAGTGCTGAAAGGCGTTAGAAGGTAAACATATAATGCTACCTCAACTAAACAAAGTCGCCCAATTTCCTATAATATGACAGGAATGCAAGTCCACAGACAACTACTTGTATCAATTTATTATTACATATCTAAAACACAATATTTGCCAGGAATTCAGGCAGGTATTAATGGATTACTTTCATTCAATTAGAAGAGGGAATTATTCAACTTGACTGATCAATATAATGCATCTTACCTTTTAGTATGAATTCCATTGGCAGATGCCCCTGGCGTTTTGCCGAGTTCATTATTTTTTCCTGTAACCATATTCATACTACCCATACTTCCTTTAGATCTTTTGATTGGTAATTTTTCCTTCACCTCGTGAGGTTTACCGTCTGCTTCACTGCTGCCTGGAGTATTCCCCTGCATGTCAATGCATAGGTTACTTTCTGTGTACTTGGATAAGGAAGGAGTCCAACAGAGGATAGAGAGAGAGAGAGAGAGAGAGAGAGAGAGAGAGAGAGAGAGAGCAAAGGCAAAATAGGAAGTGCAAAAAAGGTGAAGGCCAAAGAAACTCACTGAAGCATCCACCATACCATTTGGAGAAGGCATAGCATAAGGACTAAAAGGATAAGATCCCTAAATAAATACATAGAAATGTGCAAATATTTGTTAAGATTATACTGATCAATCAATTACAATACAAATTATACAATAACCTCAAGTAAGCAAAGTCTACGAAAGTATACCGCAGGCATGGATGGATGTGCATATATGCCACCATGGGGATACATTGTGACATAAGGATGTGGTGGGGTGCCATAAGGAGGCATCATATGCTGCACGTAAGCATTTCATTAATGAACAAATGGAAGCATGGAAGCATTTCATTAGTGAAATCTTTAATTAATTTGAATATATTTAAAAATTAGTTCATCACTCTTTAGTTAATTTATTATTAGGCCTTCAAGGATAAAACTTCAACTCAGCATAAACCAATATTAATGTCGGACAAAACAGTACAAATGTGATGCTGGGTGGGGTTAAAAAGCCCCATACCCTCAAGACAGTAACAGAGGCTAGGTTTCTTTACTCCCGTCAGCCGCCGACTTCTTATCAGCAGCAGCATTGTGACACCTTTCCCCTTCTTCTAGAGAAAGCGCAAAAACGGTCACACGGATGGTGTAGAGATGCTTGCTAAACAGAGAGAGCTTAGGGTTTCTGCATTTTTTGGGAACCGGGACGAGCAAACCCGACCCGTATTTTGATCCCAGAATACGGCAAGATTGCACAAATTCTTTCGATTTCACGGTTTTGGATGAGATTTCATGCGATCCCACAGCAATTTTGCTCAGAATCCAATCTTGTACACAATCAAGGTTGCTGGGGACAAACAAGATCGTAAATTGTGCAATTTTACTATCTAAGTCGCAAATTGGATAACATTGCTCGCTATGCCCCTATTTGACAACACTGGCTTAAACACAAAAATACACATGCTACTTCCCATTTCAGTTTAACAATGACATTATCTTGTCAAGTAAAAGCAATAAACATCTATTTTCATCACTGGTTTACACAGCTAAAGGAATTTGCGTCCCATGAGATCTTATATTTCGTAATTATAATAGAAAAAACTATTGATAGCAAAGAGAGTAATGATGTTATTAACAGCATTAAATGTACACCAGACCACTTCAGAATTCTGAAAATGAGACTCCAAAAATTATGTATGTGACAATTACCTGGACACCCCACATATATGGGTGGGCTTGGGGACTTGATGCCATGTATCCAGGTGGAGGTATAGGAGAATATGCCTGTAGAATTAAAGAGTTGTGGATCAAAATCCAAGCTTGACAATAATAAAAACATGATATGAATACAAAGACGTTTTGGCCAAAAACCTGATAGTTAGCCCATTCAGGATTAACTGCCGGAGTGCCAGTTGTCGTTGAAGACTGCTCCTGGAAAAAAACAACAAAATATGTTTGGCACCACATATAAAATAATTAATCATCAATATCCAAATAAAAACTGAGACAAACCGCAAAGACCTGTGATGTAGCTGCTGGAGGCGTCTTAGGCTCCTTTTCTTTTACGGTTTTGTCGACGTCACTGTTACTCATGCTTTTATTAGATAAGTACTTTCCAAAAATTTATACACTAAACCATTCTGCATCAACAAAATAACTTACATCACAAGGCAGCTAAAAGGACAACAATCTCCATCAAAATTGACAAATAAAACTCCACCAATGAAAAGCTAACCCTTATACACACACAAAATAAAACGCTTCAATAACCTGCTTCTATGTTGACCTAGTACTCCATTAAGTTCTAACATAACATGTGTATACACACTGCATGAATTGGTTGTATTGACATTTAAAACCACTACTGTATTCCTACCTCACCTCCAAAACCCATATAAAAAAATCACACAATATTCAATTATAATAAATCTAAAAAATTAAAATTAGTCAAAGAAAAAATATATAAAAATTTAAAAAATACCAAAATCCCAATTCTTTTAATTTAGTTTTCTATGTTATTTCCTCGAAATTGGCGATTCGGCATAGTGATTGTTAGCTCTCTTCATCTCTATACTAACTAACAACAGTACTATATTAATTAAGTCCCTATCAAAATTGAATTGGAAACAAGAGCCCAGTAATCAAACACTTAAAAAAATTCAAAATTTGAAAAGAAATAATGAACACAGAGTGAAACTAGCACATCTCATGGATATTATCAATGTGAATAATTGAAATTAAAATAATGGAGAAAATAAAGGTTAGCTAAAAAGTATGAGTTGAAATTACCGTTGAGGAATCGTTAAAGCTGAAGCAAAAAAAGCATGGTGTTGTCGAAACCTGATCTAACGGGGATGTCAAAAATTGAGAAGAATTTTGTGTGAAACGAGGGATGAAAAAAAGGGGGAATTATTTAGGGTTGTTGAATTTCCGTTAGACGAAGAGAAAGGAAGAAAAAATTGGGAAAATTAGGGTTTGGGTTTGGTGAGTCACGGCGAGGAAGGAATGATGAATGGGTTGCTCTGTACGCCGTCGCTGTCCACTTGGCACTGCCACTCAGATTTTCGATCGCATGTGATTGATTTATTTTGCAGACTAGGTAAAAATACCCTTTTTATTTTACAATTATCAAACCCTTTTACTCTTTTTATTTTATTTTTTAATTTTTTTAGCCCACCAGTTAGGGCCCGTTTGACCTAGATTATTTTTGAGTTTATGCAATTTTTATGTATTATTATGAGTTTTTTAAGGTAGTTTATGATAAAATAGCTTATAAAAATTCAATTTTCACTAGTTTCAACTTATAAAATAACATAAAACCTAATTTATATTGTATAAGTCGTTTGCATAAGCTCAAAAATAAGTTAGGTCAAACGGGCCCTTAGATTCATTCATTCAGTAAAAATTTGGACATAATAATTACCGACTGAACTACTTTTATTATACTTATTTTACTGCGTCAAAAAAACAATTATTAACAGATACCGTAGGATCAATCAATATAAATTGAATTGACACAAAAATACTTTTATTTAATATTATGCTACAAGAAATATTAGGACCCAATATCAATGCTAGCTCGACTCAACAGACTAGGGATATCCCATATACCTACCACACCGGACCATGCCTCTTATGTTGAGGATTGTTGGATCAACTTTCAACTGTCTTCTGCATTTTGTGTCGGATCAACGGGAGACGGTTAGGATGATTCTATCTATATAAATGTGACATTGTCTCAAGTTCAAGGTATAGTGCATTTTTAAGCAGTAGTATCATTTATTGCTGGTACCTTCGTTGTCATTAGAGACCAACTTTTGTCGCGCTTTTGACATTCCTCCACCATGACGAAAACTTCATATAGCGAATCCCATCATTAGAGTCACATGGTTATGATCCACATCATAAGTTCGAGACTCAATTCAACAATTAAGTCGTTGAACTTAATTCGTGAATTAAATGAGTCAAACTTGAGTTCAAATCTATATTTGTAAAATAAATGAGTTAAACTTGAGTTATGTATTCAACTTGTTTTATTCATGAACTGGTTGTGTGACAGTGTGAGGATTAACTCAAAATCAGGAAGAATTCAAGTATGTCAATTCTAGGATGAATCGGTGCATGAAGACCAAAAAACTGATGCATCGATGCCTTTGCTAGTTGAACTGGTGCATGAGAAACCCGAGAGTAACTTGAATTGATGCATGGTAAGGTTGAACCGATGCAAGGTGTGAAGGTCTATAACCCAAGAGGAGTTTGAATCGGTATGCATCGGTGCAAGCGCGCAAGATTTGAAGAAAATATGTTTTGATTTAGTTCCAAATTAGCGCAAATTTGTTCCTATTTATTTTTTATAAATAGAAATTTGTTCCTATTAAGGATTTTAGACCAATATATACAAACTAGGGTTTATTGAGAATTCTCTCAACAATAAACACTAGAGTTGGCGGATTGACAGACCAGTCTGCCAAACACTTTTTTTTTTACAGTTTGATTTACTACAAAATTATGAATCATTAGCAGAGAAACCGATTAAAGATATCATTTAAAAAATTAATGACTAAAAAGTCATTGGTTTGTTATATAAAAAAAAGGAAAGAAACGTGACGCAACGAGGCACTGCAACTAACTGATTCCATTTATGTATGTATGTATGTATGTATTGTGGAAAGTAGTAACAGTAACAGTTGTAAGAGAAGAAAATTTGACAAGAACTATGGCTACTTCTTTGTGTACACCTTCCTATTCCAACTTTCGCAATCTCAACAACGGAACACAACTATCTCATCATAATCATAAGCTTAACTCCTCTCTTCATTTCACCCCTCGTTCTCGTTTTCGTTTCAACACCAAAATCTCTTGCAGCAACAACGATGATACAACTAAACCACAACAACCTCAATCTCAATCCATTCAACTTTACTCCCAAATCGAAAAGTTTGTTTCTTTTTTCCCTTCTCTTTTATCATTATTATAAAAAAATGTTTTTTTAATTCTTCCATTCAATAGTTGATAGATTCATAAGAAAAGCAGAACCACTTTGAATTTGTTTATCATAATGATAAATTGTTTATTTATTTATTTATGATATTTGAAGTTTAATTTTACAACTTCACATAATTGAAAGTTGAAAGTTATTGGGAACTTATGAGATTAGGGTATTTGGTTCATGAGATGAGAAAAAGATGGTTGATGGGTTTATTTTACTTCTTTTCAGATTAGTCACTACTTCTGCTAGACAATCACAAGATGCTTGGTGGGGTTCTACAGACTGGACTGAAGTAGAGGTAGGTGGTATATACTAGCAAAGTTTGAGTAAACAACTTAAAGGCTTGTTTCAGTTCACTTATTTACCGACATAAGCACTTGTAAGGTTGTTTTTGTAAAACTCATAAAAATAGCTTGTGACATGTCTATAATCTGTTTTTAGCTTATTTCCATAAACTCTTAAGTCTTGAGGATACCGTATGAAAACAACTTATAGGTTATACATAGGCACTTAGGGTTAGGGCCCGTTTGGAATAGCTTATTTTTGAGCTTATGCAAAACAAGTTATGCAAAGAAATAAGTTTTTATGTATTATTATAAGTTTGTCAAGGTAGTTTATGCAAAAATAGCTTATGTGAAAATTTTCCTTTGAACAGAAACAACAAAAGTTCTCTCTTCTTCGCCGCGCCGCTTGAAAATGAGTGTGATACATGGTGAAGATTTTGATGAAAGTTCTGACAACGATCAACATGAGGTGCGTCGCCATGTCGTTTATGTTGGGCTCTTGCCACGGCTAATCAAGTCAGAGCAACTATTGTATTCGACTACGATCGTCATGATCAGGTGCATATTGTTCCACAGTTATCTGCTCAGTGCATCATAAACGGATTGCCAAAGCATGCTTATGAGGATGAAATCAGAATGTTGACTGTTGAGGAAGGTCCAAGGAGAGGAAACCAATACTACAAATCTTCTACTTTCTTAGCACTCTCGTTTATCACTAAGAGAGGAATTTCACTGTACGACTCTTACCCTTTTGCGGGTGATTTACCGACATGGGGTACCGTGAAGATGACAGAGACTTTGACTGGGTAAGCCACATTTATTTTTCTGACATTTTATTACTTAATTTCATTTTCTGCCATTTCATTAAATTATGTATGCATTGTAGGATACCGGTATTTATCGTCGAATAGTTTCGGTTGATACATCGATTGGAACTTTGAAGGGCCGATAAATACCGGCATCCTACGATGCATACATAATTTAATGAAATTGCAGAAAATAAAATTAAGTAATAAAATTTCAGAAAAATAAATGTGGCTTACCCAGTCAAAGTCTCTGTCATCTTCACGGTACCCCATGTCGGTAAATCACCCGCAAAAGGGTAAGAGTCGTACAGTGAAACTCCTCTCTTAGTGATAAACGAGAGTGCCAAGAAAGTAGAAGATTTGTTTGTAGTATTGGTTTCCTCTACTTGGACCTTCCTCAACAGTCAACATTGTGATTTCATCCTCATAAGCATGCTTTGGCAATCCGTTTATGATGCACTGAGCAGATAACTGTGGAACAACATGCACCTGATCATGACGATTGTAGTCGAATGCAATAGTTGCTCTGACTTGATTAGCCGTGACAAGAGCCCAACATAAACGACATTGCGACGCACCTCATGTTGATCGATGTCAGAACTTTCATCAAAATCTTCACCCTGTATCACACTCATTTTCAAGCGGCGCGGCGAAGAAGAGAGAAGTAAGTTTTTGTCAGTAGAAACTTATAAACATAGTTTATGTGAAACACCTGTTCAATAAGCATTTATCATATGAGAGTTTATGATGTCATAACCTATTTGGATATGGGTGTCTTAAAGCTATTTGCATTACCAACATTGTTTTCATTGTAAAAATAGGATTTGGAGTGAATGGGGATGAAGAGATGGTAGGGTATAACTATAAGTTCCACACAAGTTTTTTCCTTGAGTTATCTTGAAGAACTATTATTAAAATAAGGCAAAACAACTTATGAGATAATCATCAAATGTGAGATAATTCTCAAATGAGAGTTTGGGAAAAGAAGAATATGTTGAATTGAATGCAAGGTTCATAACCATCAAATGTGGATAATTCTCTCATTTGTTTCTGAATCATCAATTTTTTTTTGATAAATATTCACAAAAAAATTTGGTACATGCTCATTGTGTAATTTCAGGGATCATGGATTCTCAAACCCAAAAACACCGAACCAAATTTTGTTGTACATTTTGTTGGAGGTATATTTGTTGGAGCAGCTCCTCAGCTTACCTACCGTTGGTTTCTTGAGCGTCTATCAGAAAGGTAAGTCCTTGACTCCATGTGTTATTTTCCCAAAACCCCTTTATTACATTCTTATCACACTATTTAGTTTTGAGGTATGATTATTACTTGTGAAGAATATTTGGATGTTCTAATTCTCTGCAAGCTGTTCTATGAAATATCTCGCCTGTGGATCATTTGAGGCCCATAGATCTAGGATCTATAGATGGAAAAATAGCTAACTATAAAACCATTTGTTATTAGGGGTGTATTGGTCATTGCAACTCCATATGCAAGTGGGTTTGATCACTTCCTCATTGCAGATGAAGTGCAGTTCAAATTTGATCGGTGCTACCGCACATTACAAGAAACAGTATGCCTCAACTCATTTTCCATGGGATAGTTTCTTTTTGTTTATAATTTTCATGGAAATCATTAAAGATACTCGTTGTTTCAGGTCAAAGACCTTCCTGTTTTTGGTGTTGGCCACTCTTTGGGATCGCTTGTGCACCTTCTGATTGGTATATTAAAAGTCTTCTGCTAAACTTGATTGTAAAAAGTAACTTGATTTGTAGATTACTCAATTACATCTGCTATTTAACCAGGGTCAAGATATGCAGTGCAAAGATCTGGAAATGTTCTCATGGCATTCAATAACAAGGTATTCATCCAGCAATCAACTTACATATAGGAAGAAGGGTGAAATGTATATGACTGAAAATAAATCAGATCCGATTTTGATCTAAACTTATTCATGTTGTCATTCCTAATTCCTAACAATTTTTTACGCATGTTTTCTGAGAATTTTCAATGTAATAATCCTCTTTGTAGTCTAATCATGATTCACTAAATTCCCTTTCATTTTTGCAGGAAGCAAGTTCAGCTATCCCCTTGTTCTCTCCAGTTCTTGTTCCAATGGCTCAAAACTTTGGTCCACTTCTATCAGATATTTTTTCTTCACCAACTCTACGAGCAGGGGTCAGTATTGCTACATAATTATCCTGCCTGGAATGGAAGAAGGCATCTATTAGTATTTTCTAGGAGAAATATCAACAACCTCTCTTGAGGTATGTGAAATAGAATTTGGCTCCTTTTCTGTCAATGTCATATTACAATAACCTTCCCTTTAGGTTGACTGAAAAAAATTAAGTATATTCAGACGGTCTTTTTTCTTTTTAAATCTTTCTTGTATATTTGGATACACTTAAACCTTTTCCATTCAAACTTGTTGATACCTCACTTTTGGTGTTACTTCATTTATGTCAACGACCGAGACCTTTTTTAAGAAAATACAATGTATTTGTTGCGTGAAACCTTATTATATCTCTCGCTTTGATTTTTCTTGCAAAACCCTTTGAAGTGAAAGATAGAGTATGAAGTCCAATTGCTGAGTTATACCGTCAAATTGAAAGATAAAAATAACTAGGTTTTTATAAGGGAGGTTGTTGTTATATGATATTAAAGACCAAGGGAGTCAAGTACTATGTCAAAAACATGAGTCTTAGTAGAGCTGACTGTAATTTCCTTAAGTGCAAATCAAGCAATACAGAATTTGCATGAAAGAAATTAACAATGTTACGTGGCTAGGAAAGTTGTTGCAGTAAGATAGTCAATTATAGCATTGGTTAGCATTCTGTGTGGTCTAAAGCATTTTCCTTGTTCTTTCATATCTAGGAGAAAATTGGTTGTTGATTTAGATATTGTTTTCCAGTACCAACAACTATGAATAGTGCTTTGCACAGTATTTATTTTACGTCTTTATATGACCAATACTAGATTCGCGAAACACTTGCAGGCGGAGATGACTTTGAAACAATTAGAAAATGTTAGCCCTCCAATTATGAAACAGGTTCTTCCTTTAGTTGAGCAGCTACTTCCCCTGTATATGGATTTGGCCAAAGGAAGAGAAGATTTTACTCCAAAGCCCGAGGAGACTCGTCGACTTGTATGTAACATCTTTGATTACTATTATTCCAGCAATTTATCATTGTAATCATTGAAGGGTTTGTTTTATCATCCATAACCTAATCTGTCATCATTTCATTTCAACTCTATGACAACAGGTATATTTTGTTTACATCTTGTTTTGATTTTATACAAATTTTTAGGATCATTTTAAGTTTAGGTTCTTCGTATTTTCAGTCAATGCCGTATACTTTATAATGAAAGGGGGTTGGGGGTAGGAAGGATGTTGTATCATGTAAAGTAGAGATTGCATGAAGGATTGGCAAAGGTGCATACATAAAATATCAGCAATCATATCCAACTTATTTTTAATATTGTCAAAGCTAAAAGTATTACTCCGAAACTAGAGTCCAAACTCCAACATTTGTGAGGCCTTTTATTAGAATTTAGTGAAATTAATGGAGCAGAAGCTCTTTTTCCTACTGAAAAGTATCTCCTACATATGCCTTGTCAGGCACCCTATTTCACCTCAGAGAAGTCGAATGATAAGAATCATTTTGTTTGTTCAGACTTGGTTGAACTATGATTACATATAACTATGATTAGACTTGTAATGTTTTTATAAATTCATTATTTCGTTTATTTATTTTACTATGTATATAATCAATCATGCAGAGGATTTCCTAAATCAATTCAAATCCTTTTGTTAAGTTTCTATTTATTGAGTTTTATTCTTGATTTTGCATATAACTTTCCCGTTCATTGTTTTTGAATTGTTCAGATAAAATCATACTATGGCGTATCCAGAAATCTTCTCATAAAATTCAATGATGATTCAATAGATGACACCCCAACTCTAGCACAGGTGCTCAGTTCCGAAGCAGCCATTAGCTCTATACTAGACATGTCAATACGAAAGTTACCAGGAGATCATGTTCTTCCATTGCAGCAGGTACTTATAGTAAATTTAACTTCAATTCTAATGGGGCTATTATCCGTAATTTTTTATTACACACCTTGCAGGCACTACCAGATGTTCCACCAGCAATGGCTAATGCAGTTAATCGTGGAAGCGCGCTTTTGTCAAATCTTACCGTAGGAACACCATGGGAGTCAGTTGCCAAAGAAGTGGGGAACACGCTAGGCATGGATTCAACAAACATCCTTCGTGGGCAAGTATCAAAGGAGATGGATGTCCTTGTGGATGTGATCTCATCTTGGATAGCCTCCAATGTAGGGCCTAAACTTCTGAGGCCGTAAAGTCGGAATTCATATACATATACAAGCAGAAAGAGATGCTTTGTAGAAATATATAGAAAAAAGTCGAAGTTGGCATTAACTCTTTTGATCCTCTCTTGTAAGAATGTCATTCATTTCAATGTTAATAATACATACAAAAGCAAATAGAACTCAGTCGGTTACCTGTCGCTGTAAAATATGATCTAAATTTTCACAGAAACTGTTGTGATATTGAAAATATTGGTTCTGTAAGGTTGATTGATTTATATCAAAGGCACACTGGATGTTAGCTTTGAATTGATTCTGAAATTTCTAGCATCTATTGCATACAAAATTCCAAGCTAAGAGTGATGATGCCTAAGTTGATTTTGTAATCTTGGTTATATGTCAAGTGTATATAAAAATTGAGATTTGTTAATTTATTACATCCAATCATTTTTCTGTGAGTGTAACTTAGCAAGTTTTAAGTTATAACTATAGATGTATTTGATAAATTTGTTATTATAATATGCCAAACTCTGAATTTATGACTATAATGTGCAAAAAAGGCATGTTTTGTTGTAAATAACATTTTTTTATATTTTAAAAATATTGGCTACATGTTTCAAAAATAAATAAATATTGGCTACACAAGTTTCAAAACAATTTATCTATTTTTATGTTTCCTTAATTAGTTGTCCCAGAAGCACTAGTTAGCATTTTCCATTTAATAATTGGGATTGATGTGCCAAAAAAAGGAGTGGGTGAAATTCCATTGCAGAAAAAATGTGCAGGAAAATCTGACTGCAAAGAATAAGAATCTCTTTAACTTGCTGATAAGATAATTAATTAGTCCACAATCAAAGAAATATGCCCATAATTTGAAGACTAAGATGTAATGCTAACATTTTATAAAATAAATAAAAATGTAATGCTATCAAATAATTTTGGTAAAATACGTCCACAATATAAATATCATTATTCAATAAATAATCTCTCAGAGTCTCAGACCCCTAAAAGTTTTAAACTACACCCTTACCCTTTAACTTGAAAACAAGAAAATCTACATAACTGAATTAACAGTCAGAAAAAAAAACACTTGAGAAAAAAATGTCAGCCAAATCTCCTTGTAAACTAACTTAATACTTGATCACAGAACCTTTGTTGATTACATAGGGAATGTGCAGCATCTCATTCACTAATTCACAAAACTAACAAGATTTATAATCTTAAATTACATTGTTAAAATTTATAGGGGTATCAAGAAGCAGATTCTCTTCAACATTTTCAAAGGTTGTCTTTAGCAACACAATTTTCGGACATTTCATTCCTATCTTTGCACCGGGTATCACAATACCAATATCCTCCCTATGATGACAAAAAGGTAACTGTCCAAATTCTTACAAACCAATCTGCAAACGATTAAGTTACAGATAGCTGGTGTTAGAGCATATGAAATATTATTTGGCGCGTCTTCTCCTGTCTCTGTCCCTGTCCCTGCCTCTATCCTTATCATGATCATCCCTCTCCCTGCTTCCACTCTTCTCCCTGAGCCGGTCTCTTCCTCTATCACTGTCAAAATCATAACTTCTATCTCTTTTTCTGTCTCGTTCCCTTTCTAAATCACGTTCTCTATCTCTGTCCTTGCTTGACGGTTTCTGATGTGGACTACGACTTCGACTATGGCTGCGGTGCCGTTTCCTTGAGATATCATGCCTATCCCTTCTCTCAGAAGATGTTCTCCCTACAATTGTCAATTGACCAAAACCGTTTAAAAGCTTGATCAGAATAATAAGTACCAAGTCATCAACAGTTCAACACTAATAGAGACATTCACATTTTAATGGTACTTTTGCAAGAAATTAAGTGCTTGGAAAGGCTGAAAATGAAGGGGGTGGAGTAAGTTGTTAAAAATGGAAATGTATGAAAACTTGCATCATATGTCATCATGACTCATGCTTAGATACATTTGGGATTTTCACCACATGTCTCTCGATTCCTTCCAGTTTTACTCCTACAAATTACATTTTTCATGAATAGGAAGCTAAATTATGATGACAGTCATTTGATACAACAAGACTAGGTAGGCCATCCTCAGTTAAGATGCAAATAAAATTAGAATCACTCAAGGTTGCCACAAAATTACATAGCAAAACAAAGTGAGAGTGAATGGACCAAAGAATACGGTGGCAGCAGAAAGACCACCATTGCATATTTTATTATCCGGTTTCAGCAACATATACCATTTGATCCAAGGAAAACTGCCATGGTGCACAAGGAAACAATATTGCATGCAACTGAATAATCACCACCAAATTATATTTCAAGTGCAAATATCATCTCAATTTCTGTTATGCAAAATGACATCACAATGCAATTGTGGTAAGTCACCAAAGTCAAATAGACGCTATTAAGTAAAAATCAGCCCCACTCCCCCCCTTTTTTTTAAAAGGTAAAAACCAGCCTTTGAATTGCAAAATTGTTTTTAAGCTTCCAACAGGATTGCAGAATATTATGTGTAGCATGAGATAGATGACTGTGATATTTGTTCAAAAAAATAAGAAAGCAATATCAAATAATAAATATAAACTGATGTCTACCAGAGTCGTTAGAACTTTCATAATCGTCATCCTAATGTCAGTTAAAAAAATGCCTCTCTATGACTTTCAAGAGAGAAAGACAGGTTGAAATAACTTACTGCTGCCTTGACCATCTTCACTAGAATCTGATAACCCATACTCTACTTGCAGCCGTTTCCGGTGCATCAAAACTTTCTTCTCGATTTCCTCCAAATTTTTAATTCCCCTTTCTTCAAGAGACTCGCGATATTCAATTAAAGCAACCTCCAAGCGTCTCAACTTTTGCCTGTAGAGCAGTTGATGCTAAACTCCATAAGTATAAGACAACAGATACAACATAAATAAAACCCGCTTGCTTGGTGTAACCAAAAATGACAAAGAAAAGAACTTCTACTTGCATTTGAACTGCTTTTGTGGAAAGAAAATTAAAACTACTGAATATTATCTAGAACAAAAGGGATAGCAATCAAGAAAGGAAATATAATGCAACCTCTGCTCTTCATTCATTCCACTGTCAGCATGAGCTGGAAAACTTGAATCAGCAGCAGCCTCTGATTCATCAGCTTTAATAAGGCCATCACCCACATTCTCACTACCAGAAGATGAGTAGCTTAACCCAAGATTTTTACCTTTCCCTTGCTCATCATCACTCTCATCATCCTCCCGAGCCCATTTAGAGGCTGGCAAAACTAGATCATTCTTCTCTTTTTTTGTGAAGGCTTTAAGTTCAGGCTGTGGAATAGGAAGGGTTGGCGCTAAAGGTGTAAAACCTTTGCCTTGCATATCTTCATCTCCGTATTGATTCAATCCAGACAATCCTATTGGTTCAGGCTCTGCACTTGTTTCTCGCCGACTACTTGAATATTTCCCTGAACTTGGTTGGTTGGGGGGATATTTTAATTCATCATCCAGTTCATAACCTCTTTGCTTTTCCGCCTCTTCAAGACTTAGCAACCGTGCAACCATCATTTCTCTACCACCAACAAGTGACAATCCATTGTGTCGACATCGTCGTTCCAGCTCAGCAAGAGGAAGACTCATTAGCTCTCTCGTTGCAGCTCCTCGACCCATTGCCAGTGCAGCATCTTGGTCGGTCTTGCTACCAACAACAGCATCGTCAGAAGTGATCTTCTGCTCAATCTCAGGTGCATCACCACATATGGAGTGGAACGGTATGACACCAGAGTTCCCAGGTCTAAGGAAAGTAGCTCTTAAGCCATTAACATAAGCATCTGAAAAGAGAAACCAGTCGGCCCACACTTGCAAAACTTTCAGTACTCGTTCCTGTAACATTTCAGATAAAGATTGCAAACAGAATAAGAAAGAATAATAAGAAATTATATCAAGGCAGTCTATTGTTGTTCAGCCTACCTTAAGGGCTTCAGCAGTAATACGCCCCATTATGCTACGATACAAGTCATTAAAACTCTCCATTATGTCAGGTAACGTTGCTTCAAACTTGGTGCGATATGCCGATGCATTTCTTACAGGAGCACTACTATTATGAAGAATATCAGAGACAAGCATAAGCCTTGCAATTTTCGTAGGAATTGGGGTTTCTTTAAGTGTCAAGGATTCTGTCAACACTTCAACTATCTGCAGTTAAGAAAGGATAGTGTATAATTAGAAAAGCCCATGAGAGGAGTGGTGGATGGTTTGGGACTTGGGAGAGGGACATAGGGTTGAAGTGATAAGGAAATCCTGGTTTCAACTCCCTCCACTAACACTTAACAATAATAAGTAACATTTGTCGTTTTAAAAAACAAAATGATAGCATGTGAGCAACATCAACACCGGACAATAGTCCTCTCTTTATATTTCTGAAGATAACCTACTTTATACATAGCATTCTGAAATTATAATAGATGTATATATTATAGTCTTATTTCGGAATATAAGCCAAGCTAAGCTTGCATGTACGTTGTACAACACCTGTGTGTAGTACTTGCCCTTGCAGTAAAAAACATATAAAGAGAATAAGAACGTATAGGGTAACCCTTACATCTATGATCCCCTAAGTCAATCTCTTATCTAGAAAATCTGTGCTAGAAAACTCTTCTATCTCGGTGTCCATGATTTCTAATTTTCTACACAAAATAGCATGTTATAGCTGAACTTGCTAATAGCATTTTTGATAGGATAGCACAGCTAAAATAAGTAGTATTTTCCGGTTTGCTGTGAAATCTTCTTTGAATTAGTGAGGATGTCAGAAATG
Source organism: Trifolium repens (assembly GCA_030408175.1). Classification (NCBI taxonomy): domain Eukaryota; kingdom Viridiplantae; phylum Streptophyta; class Magnoliopsida; order Fabales; family Fabaceae; genus Trifolium; species Trifolium repens. The sequence goes on from CP125850.1 coordinate 14,453,970, forward strand.
GATAAGCAAACTGAAGATATTTTTTATTGACAGAAAACCAGCCAAGTCAAGTATACTGAGGGAATTGCAGTAATGAATGAGCAGAGTGACAGTACTACCTCGCCAGCTGCATCAGCGTTATCCAAAGAAAATCCCATGGCCCCCTTTATCTGACTCCTCTCTAATGTTAAAGCACGCAGCATATCCTCAAACTCATCCCTCTGTGCATCAGTCAGTGTTCTTTCAGGTTCTACACGCTGCAATAATCGAAACAAGGAAAGTTAAAAAATTGTGTTGGTCTAGAGAGACATTATTGGAGTTGTATACATCCTGATTAAAAACACAACAATAGAAAGTACCCTGCTTCTTCCAGCAGCATGTGTGGAGCCAGATTCTTTGTCATGTTCTGGACTTTTGGCTATTGGTAATGTGGGAGGAATCCATCTGTGAAAAGAAATAATATATTTGTTTAGTGCATACTTATTCCAACCGACCTATCCAAAGACATAAAAAAATCCATGAATACTCTTTCTTCCCCTTTTCTTTTCTAACTTCTGGTTTTATATGCATTAAAAAGAAAAATACTCACTGAAAGGACAAGAATAATTTGAGTACCTTCCACTACCCGTTATCATGATAAAAGGTTCAGTTCGCCATCTTTGAAGAGTATCACCCTGCATTGCAAGCAAAATAAAACACTTCCAATCAACAAGTTACAAATTAAATAACTGTTACATCATTACATCAAAATATAAGCTACTTTCTTTCTTGGATACTTTAGTATTCCTAAAATATGTGAAAAATAGTGCTAGGAACCTTTCTCTTGATATAAGAAAGAATTCCCAAATCTGAGCAGATTTGAATAAACAGAGATAAAAAAGAATGAATTTAATTTGTATACACCGTCTGTGAAAAATTATTTTACACATGTGTCCAATAATATTCCAACACATCATGTATGGTGTTTAAAAACACATGATGTGTCACATTCATTAAACGGAGCCTTAGTATGAATAAGGATAAGTTTTTTGTCTTTTGTAATAAGATCATCCAACATTTTTTTTAACAGAGATATTCACATCAATATCATTATCGTTTTATTCTGACTTTTCATTTTATGTTTTCTGCCTAAAAAGACTAACATTATAATTTAGAAAGATGTTACGAAATACCCACAGTACTTGAGCAATCTATTTTAATCAATATATTCCTAGAAAGTAATTTGCATTTTCATAAAATTTAAATTGATGAACCTGAGCAAATGAATAGAGTCTCCAAACATAGTAGGTATGCTCCTTTGAACCAAGAACAAACAAGAAATTGAAAAGAGGGTTTCCACGCCCCCTCTCCATAATAGCTTGTTCAAAAGCACATCCTCCATCCAAGACATACAAAGCCATTGTATCAATTACATGTCTTAGATGTTCATCCTCAGGAGGTGTAACCATTATATCAGGAACATTAGGAGTAAGAACCTAGCAAAAGTTACAGCAGGTAGATTAGGGGTAATATCAGGAACAGCAAGAGTAAGTGCAAGTGTAACCTTCAAGTATTTTCATCCTCTGGTATTTTACATATTTTTATTTTATAAAAAGTTCTGCCATCTGGAGTTTAGAGGATAGTTATCCATAAACAAACAACATTGCAAAAGGTGGAAGTTTATATGAAAGATAAAAAGATGTAAATTTAAGTGTTTAAAAAAAAGCAATTGCATTAATACATATCAAATTTTTGTTTCACGTAAATTTGCCACTTTAATGATTTATGATCACATTATGACGACACAAGGTGTTGATTTAGGCAAATTATGAGAAGCAAAAGCAAAGAACTTACCAGTTCAGAGTTCTGACTAGGCACTGATGTTACTGGTGGACCTGATGGGCCAGACAAGATAACAGTGTTACCCTGCAAATAAAGCGAGTAAAAAGTTTTTTATATGCATAGCAGAAAGGTGGCCAATGACATAAAAATCTTGTTATGCATAGGTCGAGGTAAGAGTCGTAATGCTATTTCGCAAGGTCGCCTTTATATTTAATATGTTGAAAAATACAACATGGAGATCCTTTCTAGTAACTCTCATACTTAGGGAGAATGTAGATAGTCTCGGTAGATAGGATGGGCAAGTTTTTTTTCTTTTGTGGTTTTTTCTTTGGAAGGGAGGTTACTTTTGTTCCAGTAATATGAATAATTAGGATGAGGGAAAAATAACCACTTCAGGGTAATTGTTCCCAAATTGTAACTACAATGCTCAAAAGTTGTTTAAATTAAGTCTTGTTTTAAAAAAAAATTGTAATAAACAATACCTCCTTACTCCTGATGGCCATATGCCCTGGTGGAGGTGCAGGTAATGCTTGTGATGGGAGGGCAACGGACTTTCCCCATCCAATTTTCAATTCGTACTCATAAACCACAACCCCTGCACAAACATTTGTTCAATCATTTTTTTACATATTTTTTCAAGCATAGAATTCAAATTATACAGACATCTAGAAGTAGGCTTAATGTCCCACTTGGCTTAGATTCTTTGTATAGAAGTATAGTATATTCAATGCATCTAAAGGAATTAAGTTAGCACTAATTGTTCCTTATGTAAATTGTATCTAGAATTGATTAGCCTTGTAAACTTGATGTATTAAATATGACATCTAAGAGATCAACCAATTAAGCATATTCAAAATCATTTCATCTTATACTTCATAAAAATCTCTACTGATATCATTTGAAGATAAGTATTAATATTCAATTAAAATTAAAGTACGAATAAGTTTAGCATAGCCTTTCTGGTCTCAGACTTAAAAAAACCAGACCTTGCATTTCATCTTTAGCAGCCTGTCCATCAGCTCTGTTCATGAATGCAACAAAACCACAGTTTCTTTGTCGCCTTCGCTCCTCCTCTGTTCGAGGCCACATTATCTTCACACTAGCAATAGGTCCAAATCTTCCAAAAGTGCGCAGAAGAAAATTTTCGTCAACCTAAAATTGTAAAGATGGCAAGATGAGACTACAGGCCTTAATTCTCAAAGAACAACAAATCTCATTCATTGAGGAGACCCGCAAACCTGGGGTGAGAGATTTCCAACGTAAAGATTTGTAGTTTGTGGATCACCGTCATCAAATGATCCTGGAAGTTTTCCACTAGGATCAAAATCGTCAGGCAGTTCATCAAAACGACTGGACTGTTGGTAAGAGGGAAAAGTATCAGCAGAACTACTTCATAAATTTATTAAATACAAAGGAATAAAATGAAATCGAGAATGACAAAATCTAAACCCAAGCCATCTATAAGCAGTACACAAACAAGGAAGAAAAGATATCACTAACAATAGAATGCTCTCCAGGACGCCCATCACGCCATTGTTCACGGTCTTGATTTCGTCTCTCCCTCATCTCTTGCTCTTGCTTTAACTCCTCCATAAAATGATCAATGTTCCTTGATTTTCCTTTCTCTTTTTCCTTTGGCTTTTCTTCCTCTTTCTGAAATGTACAAACGCGCAAGCATTAGATCTGGATACACCTCAACATTGAAAATAAAATCAGAAGTCAAAGCTTCAATTATGAATTTATGATACTGACTTTTCTTTCAGGTTCTTTCCCCTTTGTTGCCAATGGAGGTGGTATAAAAGATGGCACATACCTGCAAATAAACATAAACGATGAACTTCCGTACCAATTTACTAAAATACATTTGACTAACTAAATTACAAGAATTATTTATTTCCAAAGCAATCCCTTGATATTTGTTCTTTATAGCTAATGTGTAATTTCAGGAATCGCTACTGGATAATCCCAGAAAACTCCTTGCCAAGATTCCTGTCTCAACTAATAATCAGTCCATAAAACTTAAGTACTTTATAAATTCACACTACTTAATAGTAATACTGACACTGAACATATATATGATTCACACAAATATGCTTTTGAGGGAGCACAACATCTACACAAGGACGTTCGTAGAACCTCTAGACAAGGAACTATCCCCTTCTAACTCGGAAAAAGACAGCCACCAACAATGAGTTATTCTTACAACTGGAAGAAGATTTATGAAAATACTGTTTATTGATGATCATGGTATAATAGAACAGGAATTTACATTATTCAATAGGATCAGAGATCTCACAAGATAAGATAGGATCATGGATATAATTGTTAGCGGGAAAACTGAGTAGCTCCCTGATAGAGACCCAATACATAATAGTGTAAAATGAATGTACTATTTACTATATGAGAACGATTACAAGAATTTCCCCCTGTAATTCCCAGAGCGAAACTCCTTCAGACGATGAACGCTTTCAGCCCAGCCGAAAGTTTAAAACAGAATGCCAAGCATTATGATGACCTCCTCATAGCACTACATCTCTATATTCCCTTCTTTCCATGTGACAGGACCGCTCACAGCATAACTAAATAACAACCCTACTTCCCCTCTAAATTCCCTGAGCAATCCTGTTGTTGGGCTTAGGCCCAAAGTCAATATCCTATCACTTTTGTTGAGGACATTGTGTGGAGAAAACCCAAAATACCATCAGTAAGACGGGTTGACCAGAAAGCAAATAGTGCAGTGAAGTAGTGGTAAAGAGAGACCCAGAAAAACTATAGCCAAACTATTACTAAAGATGAAGACATAAATGATTTTTAAACTTGATACAAGATAGGAAATCACGATGTCAGCCAACCTATTTAGCAATTATCGTACAACAGTGTTGTCAATCTCAGATAGCAGCGCATAGCGCCGACCCCCAAAAATTCTATAGTGGTATGGCACAGATAGTGGAATGACCGCTATTGTGAAGACAGTCCATGTACAAAATAAAAATAAATCCCAACAACATACATAAATACTAAAAGTAAAAAATAAAAAAAATAAAAATACACACACACACACACACACACAATTAAAGGGACAAATATAATCAACTTTGTCATTTTCCATCAAACTAAGTTCGAAATGTAACTTGTAATCAAAATAACATTCCATCAAGTTCTAAATGTACTCAAAAAAGAAGAAGGAACACAAAACACAGAAACAAAAAGGAAGGAAAAAACAAACCTTTGCTCAGAAATAGAGCAGCAATGATAGAAAAAGAACAAGCAATTGAAAAGAAGAATGGTGAACTCAAAGACGAAGGCACCAAAGGCACACTTCATGTGAAAGGAAAGTGAAGCTAAGGCCACCAAAGGAATGCACAAAACTAAAGGGTGCAGACGCTGACTCAACCAGCAAAAAGCACTAAGATCTTCTAATAACTTTCCCCAATGCCTTTTAAGACACTTGTACATATTTAGGGCTCGTTTGGTTTCAGAAAAGGTTATGTGTTCATTAATTATAAAATTTGTCATCGTGTTTTCCCTTTATTTCTTGTTTTTGTACAAATCTTTGAAAACAGAAATCAAAATGACAGTTTTGCAGTGTATCACAGGGGTCTAGTGCAAGTGGTTGGTGCACAGTGTTTGTATTGTAAACCCTGGGATACCGAGTTCAATTCCTACTCAACAAAAATGAGATGACAGTTTTAAAATTAAAAGTGAAAATAACAAATGAAAATTGTAAACATTTTCTCCAATTAAACACATCTTAACATATGTCACTATGAAGTTGCTATGTATGGAACATTGTAACATGTTTTAGCTAATAATAACAACAAAAAAACTATAAAAGAATATTTCTTTTATCAAGGAAGAAATGGAGTACAGAAGCATCACCTACGGAAGACGAATCAAAATTATATTGGTAACACAAAGAAAAGGAAATAAACTACAGAAAAGTCACTTTTCTAGTTTTCAGGCATAATTGTTTTTCTATTAAACCAATTTTATCAGATGTCCTTGAACATTTGCAATGCAAGAATATTGATTACTTCTGTGCAGCAGTACACCTTCAACAATACGTTATAATTTAAGCAGTATTGTAAACCCTGGGATAACATATGCTTAAACTATTTGAAGATTTACTTGATAAGGAATTTCAATCAATATCTCTAAACCAATTACTTCCTTTAAATAAACATAACATGCTACATATTGGGAATTGAGAAACTATAGCCTATCCCTGAAAAAGTCCCGGTGGCACAATTACACAAATTATTTTTTCAATGAGGTTAATCATACCACAACATTAAATATTCTTTCAGAAAAATGTACCATTAAATTATCATAATTCATAAAAGTTCAATTTATTAAGGCTATAAGTAAGTACAAACCTACTGAAAATAAAGCTATACCTGAAAGGCATGTGATTTTTCTACTTATAATGCCTGATTTAAAGAGAACATAAACATGGTCAATCAAAAGCATTTATTTACCTACTTCCCTTCTTTGGACCAGATACCCCATCTTTGGACTTTTCACCTGTCATCCGCGAATGAATAAAAAAGGTCCATACTTTTATTAAATTTATTAAAGAAAATAATAGCAAAAACTATATGTATTTATCCACAACATGAAAAGCATGTATAGTCAAAACTTCCAAGAGATGAGGCAGAAACAATATAAAAAAGGGGCGAGACTGAGAAATATAGCATTCATCACACTCATACTAACCTTCAGAATCATCTTTCAATTTATCATTGGGATTAATTGTTCCTCCCCGAACAAAAGTCTTTGACCCAGGAGCGTTATCCCCTTGAAACGACTCTACAAATTCAGCATACAGGCGAGCAGTCTCATCTTCCGCTCTCTGCGGGAAACAAAACTCAATCATGATAACCAGTAAATGTATTTTCTAAATTCTAATTAGAACAAAAAATCGGATACATCCACCCTACCTTTTTCTTTGCTTCCTCCTCTTCTCTATGCTTCTGAAACGGTGTCTTTTTCCTCGTAATGGAGAACGAACTCATCTTTGCATTAGCAAAGAAAGCCTGCCACACAAAAAAACACGATACTTAACATATCTCACGGCCTAAAATCATAAAATTTCCAAGAAATTAAACCTTTGTAAATGTCCCCAAAATTTCACACGTCACCACATCTCGTTTTTTAAAACAAACTCAATCATATCTCCACTCACACCTCGCCATTTTCTAGGCTATCGGACATTGTTACCGATGGCTGTGACTCTATTATATACCGCCTTTGGGGCGGCTGCCGGCCACTACATGGCGCCGCTATTCACAACATAGTTTCTAGCACAACAGGATTGTGGAGAAACCACGTCATCAATGCGTACCCTACTGTATCTAATAATTAAACCCATCCTCAAAACATCAGAAAAAACAAAGACAAAAAATCAAAATCGACAAATGTTAGAAAATCCCTAACATGCGGTGTCCACATTTTTAATGTAAGTGAGCCACAAAAACAAACAGTAAGACAATAGATTATCATCTAACCTAATCTTGTACAGTAATTCCAACAATAATCAATAAAACCCCTACTTTGAAAAAACCAATTAACACAAAAACACCTTGGAAAAATCTCCACTGACCAACAAAGCCAAAGGCATAGCAAACTAACAGTACTAAAGATACAAAATCAAAATACGAAGGAAAATCCAAACCTCCCCAAAAAGCGAGCGAGGCAAGGAGCAGCTACAATTACAGGGAGCGAACGACGAATGCGATTGTGCAATGAGTACTATAATGAAACCAACTAAAAAATTATCACTATCATTAATTAATATAATTATAATTGATTACTTAAAATAATAAAAAGAATACATGCATACAGATATAGAAATTAGTAGAAATGAACTAATGAAATTTCGCCTTTCCTAATTCCCCACACGTCATCACTTCTCATCTTCTCATTCGTAAAACCACGTCAGAATCCCGCATAAACCATGTCCGGATCCCGCAAAAACCTCGTCATCAATATGTACTCTAGCGAATCAAATAATTAAACCCAACCTCAAAACAACATAAAAAATCCAAAGCATGGAATGTTAAAAAAAATCGTTCAAATGCAATGTCTACATTCATTTTCAGTCTAAAGTCAGTCAGAAAAACAAATAGTAACCATTATCATCTAACCTAATATTGTAAAGTAAATCCAATCCAATAACAATCTAACAAAAAAAAAACTACTTTAGGAAGAAAAAAAGAACAATGAACACAAATCAACAGCAACATAAGCATAGGCATAGCAATCTAATAGTAGAAAAAAGGTAAGAAAGGAAATCCAAACCTCGAGAAAAAGTGAGTAGCTACAGGTTGAAGGAATGAACGAAGAATGCAATTGTGCAATGAGTAGTTGACTGAAGGAAACAATAAGAAAAAAGTGATTAATATGATGATTATGATTAAGTAAGTAATTAATTAATTAATTAAGTAATAGAGAAGGTTATGGGAATGGGATAATGAAAAATCGAAAGAGGTATTAGGGGTTTAATTGATGAAAGAGTGATACTAACCTAATCTGAATGGATCAAAGTGAATTAAGATTTAAGATTGAGTGGAACAGAACTCGTCCGTCTGGAAGGATGCGCAGTAACACAGCTGGTTTCTATAAGGGCAGGACTACGGAGGAAGAGAAGAGAAGAGAAGAGGGTATTCCACTTCTTTTTCTTTTTTCTTTTTTCTATTTTTTATTATCCAAAGAGTTTCTCTACATTTCACATATTTTACATATCATAATTTTTTTAATTTTTTTTAGTTAATCCTTTCATTAGGAGAGGGAGTCTAGATTCGACCACGAAGTAAATAAAATTTATTCTCATAAAAATTGAATTTGGGATTTTTATATTTTTTTACTTTTACCACCAGTTGAATCTAGTTTGGAGAGTTCTGTCGTGTTTCAGCTCTCTCCCGATTACAGTTGCGGGGATCGAACTATGATATTTTGGGATTTTTTGAATGAATCTTTTAAATGGAGCTCATTAACCATATTATTAATTTGTTTGTTAAATATATTTTTTGTCCTTACAAAAATCATAAATTTTTTATTTTAGTATTTAAAAAGTAAATAAATAAACCATTTCACCGTTAATCTCTATTTGTATTTTATAGGGCGCAAAACTATACAATTTTTATAAAATATTTAGTGATTGAAAGTATCCAATTTTTGTAAAAAGAATTCAAAATAAAAACTATTTTTGTAAACTAGAATAATATCATGAAAGACTAAAACTATCATTAAAATTTAATCTAAACTAAATTTGAAAGAATATGATTTTAATCCCTCTATTTTTATATTTGTTGCAATTTTGGTCATACCTCATTTTTTTCTCCTAAAAGTTAAAACTTTTTATGCCAAAAGAGGTGAAATTTGGATTACAAATGTGATATTGTATTTTAAGATTCAATATAAGCTAGGACCAAAATTGCAACAAATATGAGAATGGAGGGATAAAAAAGTTTTATTTTAAAATAGGGGAAACTAAGTACAATTAAGCCAAAGTTATAAGTGTGCTCCATTTATATTCCTTCAAATTAATGTTAACACGTGAATAAATAGTGACATCACATGACATAAATTTTGTACTCATAGAAATGTGGTTATGTCTTTGTAAAATTATGGAAAAATTATTCACTTAAGCTCCTTCCAACGGATAATGACATTTTATTCAGAAAAAAACATAATTTGAATGTTGTTACTTTCTCTATCAAACTTCCATCTGTTGTACAACTTCATTTATGTCTTTAATATTTTGGTACTGATATCTATTCTTCCTATATTGACAATATTCTCACATCGATGTTATGATATGTGGAACAAATTAATGACAACCAAAATCAAATAAATACGGTCAATTTTGCGAATTAGCAAACTTTAAAACTGGTTTTTAGATCAATCTTCGCAAATATCCACTTTGACTTTAAATCAGTGGTGGTGCCTATTTTACTCACCACCTAGCCGCTCTCCCCATCCTCCATCTACTCTTCAACAAAATTGATTAAGTTTAAATAGTATTTGAACCTTAATCTCCTCGGTAATGAGCTGGTGAACATATCAAATAGATTATCTTCTGATGCCACTTTATCTACCATGGTCTCCTTTGACTCAACCATGTATCTAACAAAGTGCAATAAAAGGTCAATGTGTTTTGTCTTTTTAAGATACACCTTATGACTCGTCAAATGGATGGCACTCCAACTGTTATAGTGTATCTTCGCACAACCTTGACTAATTCCAAGATCCTCGGCAATACATTTTCAACCATATGACTTCCTTGACCCCTTCAACTAGGATTGTGTACTCCATTTGAGTTGTTGAATGAGTTACAAGTAACTGATTATTGATTTACCCTCAAGTGATCATTGTTCCAAACCGTGTAAACACAAAACCTGACAAAGGTTTTCCGATGTTTATATTTCTTTCATATTCCGTATTATTCACATATCCCTCCAAAGCATCATAACCGAGACGTGCTTGTATTTTAGACCTCCCTTCAAAGGACCAGTCAAATTCCTCAGAATCCACGTTAAACCTGCTAGTGCACTTGGCCTGGATTTACCATAAACCGACTTACCACACAGATTTCATATGCTTAAGTTTGGTCTACTTGAAGAGGAAGTACTCTTTGTATTTTTTTTTTATCTTCCTTAGATTGAGGACATTCCATTACTGACAAATTAGTGTAATGACTCAGAGAAGTGCCAACAATCTTAGAACATGTTATACTAAACCGTTCTACCACTTTCCTCAAATAATCATACTGAGATAAGAACAATTTACTTTTGTTTTGGTCCCTACTGTTGGTTTATGATCGGGTGAATGTGATTAGTTATAGCACGATGATTTAACTGCAGGAAATCTATTTTCTGATATGATGCTTAAATTTAGGATGTGTTTTAGGCATTGCTTATGTTAGGTCTCAAGCTTTCACCGGTTTATTTTTATTTATTTTTCTGCAAATAGATCTTAAAGTTCAAAGAATAATTTGAGGATATATATATATATATATATATATATATATATATTTTGGTCAAGTAGCCTGGTGGCCATAAATTTCACTCATAAGGTGGATAAGTGGGATAACCGGGTTTAAATCTCGGCCCCATACATGTATAATGCAATGTCCTATCAATTGAGTTAAGCTCATGGGACATGATATTTATATTTATTTCCCTTTAAATGCACTAACCATGGTGACCTCTGGATTATGAAGAGAATACTTGGTAGAATATCACGAGGGGCAAAAACAAAGGTAAATTGTTCTTATCTCAGTATGTCAAGTAGCAAAATACAGTTTACAATTTAAACCGTCCGATCATAGATCAACAGTCGAGATCGAAATCAGTGTGAAACTATGTGTACTTATTGCAGCAACTAATCTTGATCTGTCATATCAGTAGGACAAATGTGCCAAAATTGTATTTGTTGATCCAAATGAGAGCATGGGGGGCATTAACATTAAAATCTATAACATATACATAACCGCTTATTCCAAACAAGCTTATAACTTATGCATGGTGAGAAACTTATATGACTTATGCACCTTATACTTATGGAAACTTAGAGAGAGAAGATAACATTATAAGGTAGCATTTAACAGGTAAGTTTGACTCTATCTTCAATTTAACACTTACTATTTACATCACGAATGATAATGATTTCATCAAAAGAAAATTCAACGTGAAGCAACTTTGTCCTTTATTACAAGTGAAAATTGAAAAGCCATTTTGTTTTGGTTGAATCACAATGCTGCTGCTGCAGGCTATTAGCAGAAGAAGATACATCCAAACACATTTAGATTACATGATTCAGGCCTATGCATTTTCCTCATCCTCAAATTCATCAATTCCAACCCACCGTGTTAATGCGAAAAGAAACTCCTTAAAGTTTACCATTCCATTTTTATCCCAATCCATTTCTTCTGCATTTTCGCAAACAATATAAAATAACTGTTAGTGAATAGATACAAACTTACGAGGAAAGAGACTCTGGTAATCCAAAGTTCGGCTAAAAGGTAAGTAAAGTCTAACCAATGATTGCTTCAGTCAGGGTTTGAACTCGGACACTCCCAATTTGGGAGTACCTAGTCCCAACCAATTCATGCTAACCAATTGAGTTCAATCACTAGGTTAATTTTAACTGAAGCTCATTAACATAAGAATACAACAGATGATTTCACAGCCACTAAGCAATACGAGGAATACACGATATTCACCCTGCCATTTTCCGAGTTCCTTAAATGTTGCTTATGTTAACGTTATAAAAAAAATGTACTATATGTTTTTTTGTTCTTTTATCAATTTAGATGAACTTGTTTTTCTTGTGAAAACATATGTTACAGTATATTTCAAAATATTAGCATAGAATGCACACTCTTAAGATGAGTATCGGTATGTGAATGTGTGTGCATATTAATGTGTATATAGATAGATCATAGAGGGTGAGGGAGAGATAACTGACCGAATCTTTTCATGGCTATTCTTCCAGAAGAACGTTCCCCCGATGTAGTTTCATTTATAGCTTGGACCATTTCATTTTTGCTGACATATCCGTCCTTATTCTTGTCTAAGAATACAAATGTATCAACCAATGTCTCAAACGTGGCCTCAAGATTCGGCATGCCAATTCGTGATTTCTAGACAAGTCACGGAGAACAATTAAAAAAGGTAACCAAAACATGGAAACTCATGACTTATAAATTATCAATGGAAACATGAAGACAAGGATGACATATATTTTCCGTCCTACTACATTACATTACTAATCTATTTTCCAAATTTGAATTTTTAATAATCTCTACTCATATTATGCATGGGTAACGAAATTAAAATGACACAGATAATGTGTATAAGAAGGATACAGCATGAAGTGCTGCAGGGTCATCCTTGAGAAGGTAGACAACGCAAAGAAGTACGATAAACTCGTTGAACTTCATTCCCATATCCTCATTAATATCACACGCTTGAAAAAGATCGTTGATCTCTTCCTCAGAAAAAGTAATTTCCAGCTTTTTGAAACACTTTTTCAACTCTTCTTGATCTATTGCCCCATTAGAATCTTCATCTGCAGTAAAAAAAACAAAAAACACATTTGTTAGAAATTATGATAAATATAACAGATATGTCAATTTGGCGATATAATAGAAATTAATGACTTGTTTCCACTGCTAAAAACCTTTGAATAAGTTTGATAATTGCAGTTACAATCACATGTTTATAATGAAATAAAATCAAATTGAATTCTAATATATTGCAATTTCGAGCATATGATTCGCTGCAGTGTTTCGTGATCCAGTCTTAGTAAAACGGATTCTACAAAATCAGCTACTTCTCGGAGTAATGTACTATCCTTGTTTTCGATAAACAACTTAATTAAACACATTTAACAAAAGTGTTTGCTATATAAGTGCTCATGCATAAGCTATTTCTATAATAAAAGATAAAATAATGTCAAATTGTTTTCATATAAGTTATAAGTTGTTTTAATAAGTTATATAATGGGGATAGAAAACACATTAGAGCTTATGGAAATAAGCTGAAAGCAACTTATGAGCATAAGCTTTTTCCATAAACTCCCTTGAGCTCAAATAAGTTAATCCAAACAGGCTCTATATTTATATCAGGCTTTTGTTAGAAGAATATCAAATCAAAGTACCAACTCAACAAAACCATAAATATGAAGTAGAAACCAACCAAACTGCTCAAAGATGGCTCTGCATTTTCTGAAGCTCTCGTCGATTTTCGGGAATTTTAGGATTATAGAGTTGAATGATTTCATGGAACATCCATGACATTCCCTCCGTTGCATTGCTTCCACCATTTTAGCCTCAAGCTTGGTTTCTGCTACCCAAGATTTTTTAGGTGATTCATCCTTTCCTGTTGCATTTCCCATTGCCAATCAATCAACCGAACTACACCTGGAAAATGCTATCCCGGGTACCTAGCAAGCAACACTTAACTTTCAAATATAAGATACGGCGAAGCCTAATTGCCTAACTTACAAATAGTTTGAAAACAAAATATAAAACTAAAAATAATTTTCACTCATTGTAGCTATGTATAAGACTTTAAATTATTTGTTTTTGTGAGTGATATTCAATTTGACATATATTCATTTGCAAAACTGAATAACAAAACCTAGGAACTTTCTTGAGTTAAAGTTCAAGAGTACTAAATTTAATGTAAAAATGGACATCATCATCATCATACATCAGCTGCAATTTGAGTCGATTAAGTCAATAGTATATAGTAAATGGTGCCACTGTGATTTTGTTGAAGCTCAAGTGCATGTTTGGATTGACACTGAGTTTGACAAAATCATGGTTTGGTGCTCATGGTGTGCAGCCGTGATTTTGACAAAAGCTACACTTTGAAGCTTTAACAAACACCGTAATTTTCCACTACCCACCAACCTCACCGTCTATCCAAACATGCACTAAGTGTAGCACAAAGTAATTCTACCAAATTCACAATAAATCCAAATATGCACGGGTGGACTTTTTGTGTGTTAACCCTCTGGTTCTAGGGGAAGGGTCCCAATAATCTAGAGTTCGGCCACAAGATAAGTAAAATTCCGACCAATAATTGAACTCAGATTCTCCCGAACAAAAATATGCACCATGGATTTTGATAATGAATAGATAAGACCTATTTCATGACATAATTACATGCAAATAAATAAATAAAATTATAACATTAATATTGAATAAAAGATTTCAACACTCTAATGATTGAGAATCTAATCTAAGGCATATTTCCATGAAAGATTACAAGAACAAAGGTTTGAAAGAAAAAGAGCATGCAAAAGATAATTAAATTGCAAACAATGAAAGTAATTGTAATTAGAAGTGAAACCATTGATTAATTAATATAAATAAATAAAGGAAAGATAGATAGATGATTAAAATGGAAATGAAGAAAGAAAATAAAGAGAGTGTACGTACGTACGTACGTACCAAATTAAGCAAGCAAGCAAGCTCCTAGGATAGAAAGTGAAGAGTGAAGATCCAAACTCAAAAGTGATTTATGGGTGTTGAAGAAGATAGCATAATAATTTTTAGAAGGTGGTGGTGGTGGTGGTGGTGGTGGTGGTGTTTTGGTTTTGGAAGAAAGATGAAAAAGAAGAAAGAATAGGAAAGTTATGTTTGTTTTGTTTAATGTTTGTTTAACTAAGTTTGGAACTTCATGCGTGTCTCTCAGCTCAGCCTATGTTTGCGCTGCTCCCACCACGTATTCTATTCATTCTCTATCTATGCGCATCTCTGTTTTTTAAAATTTATTATTTTAATTCATACGGATCCAATAATCAAAAAGGTATATTTGTTTATGCGCTCACGAGAATTGATTTTGACAGAATTGATTATGTAAAATTGATTTTGGTCAAAATTGATTTTAAATTAAAGTGGTTTATATTTGGATATATTAATGCAAAAGTGAGTTGACAAAAAAATTTGAGTGTAAAAATCAATTCTACAATCAGAAGCTACGGTTTATAGTTTCACGGAAAATAAATTCTGGAGGCATAATCAATTCTACTTTTAAGAAACCAAATAAATAAAAATCAATTCTACACATTCATAATCAATTCTGGTTGCTCGAGAATTAAAACTAAATATACACTAAAGTCTACCTAAATTGACACTTGAGATCATCGAATTCGAGATTTTGAGGAGAAGCACACTTTCAGATTTCAAGTCAATACTCAATACCACTAAACCAACTCAAATGGTATACAGATCCAATATCAAAATTCGTTTAAACTAGTTTACCTATTTTTCTTTCTTAAATTTAGATAGCAGTATAATCTTAGTACTCTTAGGTATGTAGTCAATGATTTAATTTTTAGCACATACTAGCAAAAAATTCGACTGGAAATAAGAATTTTCATTTTATGTGTTTCACAATTTTTTTAATAAAAATTAGTCATCATTAATAATGATTAAAATTTATACTAATATTATAATAAAAAAAAGGTCATGCTAAATAGTGTACTCGGTCCGATGTATTTGTTAAGCATACCAAAAATATAAATAAAATATAAAGTTAATGTTGATAAAAACAATTTTTTACATTTTCAATGTATTGAATGCACGAGTTTCAAGATAATTTTTTTTATTTATATGCTTAACTAGTATATTGAGTGCATTTTCTTTAAAAAAATATTAGATTTTAAATTAATTAGAAATGCGTGCAATCATAGAAAAGATAATTGTCTATGTTTCAAAGCAAATATTATTGAAAATAAATAAATTGTACCCAAAAAAATGGGGGAAAGAAAAGTCTAAAGATCCGTGTAAGGTAGTCTCACTATAGTTGGAAAATTAAGGATCACGGAAAATACACCGAATAATTTGACTTATAGAGTTTTTTTTTTTTTTACGACGAGTGATAAAATGATTTAAATTTAATACTGTAATTAACTTTGACATATGTGGCATACAGTACGCCCACCAAAAAAAAATGTGGCATACAGTACTATATAATAGATAAATTAATATTTGAACTCGACAATAATACTTTAATATATAACTTTTTTGATACTTATTGTCATTTGTAAAATGTCTCATGATTTACTTTTGATTTTTTAAGAACAAGAGTGAATCATTGTATTGTTTCTTATTAAACATTGTATGGAGAATGAATCATCTCAATTTATTTTTCCTCAATTTTCACATCTCAACCATCAATTAACTTTTCTCATTTCTTTTCAAATTAAATATTGCTCTATATTTCTAATCTAATAGTCTAAAAACCAACATTATATCCTCAATTTTTTTTCAAATTGAAAGAATATATCTTTTGACTTTATTTAGATTGATAGAACAAGATGGAACAGACCGATGAAATTAAGTGAAATGAAGAAGAATGCAATTAATTTGTGAAATTGCCTTTGTTGAGGATAAATTAAGAAAAAATCAATGAGCACGTACTTTCATAAATAATTTTTATAAACAAAAGAAAAATTAGTTCCCATCGATGATAAATTAAAAAATACATACAAATATTCATTACTGTTTACCGATACATAAAATATATTGGATAAATATTTTTCATTGATAATTACGTATAATTTATTATAAAAAATCATTCACGCCTCATGTGTTTATCATAATCCGATAAGTTAAATTTATTAACTTTTTAACATTTTTTAATTAAAAATTTGAATAATCAGAACATATTAATTATATTTTATTTAAAAAATAGGGTTAATAGGTCTTTACCCCCCTGCTAAGTGGGCGTGTTTTGCGTTACCCCCTGCTAAATTTTTTTTGAAGATTGCCCCCTTGCAAAGTTTTTTTTTTTTGGTTTCCCCCCTTTTCCTCTCTTGGATGCAAGAAATTTTAACTTTTTAAATCGGTTGAACAAAATAACCGATTTAAAAAACATAATTTTTTAAATCGGTTGAACAAAATAACCGATGTAAAAAGTGCACTCAAGGGGGGAAACCAAAAAAAAAAACTTTGCAAGGGGGCAATCTTCAAGAAATTTTTAGCAGGGGGGTAACGCAAAACACGCTCACTTAGCAGGGGGGTAAAGACCTATTAACCCTAAAAAATATCATGGGACAATAGTTTTAATAAAACAAATTTATATAGTAAAAAAACATACAGTATTTATTAATTTAGTAAGTTTTACAAGAAAGAGTACAATAGTTTAACTTATATTTTAACAATATTTTATAATACCTCTGTTCCTTTTTAAGTGTCTGTTTTGAATACTAACATCAAATTAAGAAAATGTATTTTGCACTTTATCTTCCTATTATACCCTAATTTTAATCCACCAATAAATTCTTATTTTTTTGCATACACTTTCTTTTTCCAATAAATTTAATATATTATGTACAAAAACAAAATTTAATATGTTATGTACCAAAAATTTTATTTTTTTTAAAAATATTTAGTTTTCTAAATATATAGCATTAATTGGTTTTATTGAAAAATATATGAGTAATTGACAAATGGTACAATTGATAAATCATACCCTTAAAACACCAAATGGACAGTTAAATAGAAACGCTAAATCCGATATTTTTGGACAACCAAGTCATTCTCCTCGGCTGATTCCATGTCAAAAATAAAATTACGTGATCTGTAATTTAAGAACTATACCATGTCAAAAATGTATTAATACAGTTTAATACCAAATCTTCAACATGAAGGATTTAAATTATCAGAAATGCATACTGAATTGGTATTGTGTATTATTGGTTATGCAAGTGCACTTAAGGATGGGCATGGTTTGATTTTGGAGGAAAATCGAACCAAATAAATCAAACTGTTTTCAAAATTTATAATAACCAAACTGAACATAACTGTTTGTTTTCGAATTGTTAAAGTGGCAAATTGGGATGGGTTGGTGTCCGAGGTTTAGGCAAGTATGATAAGTAGTGATGTGGGCATGGTCAATGGGCAAGGAAGGAATCGCTACAGTGGTTCCACCTCAACAGTTTGATTCTACTTTAGTGTGGCGGTTGGAAAAGATGGGACTAGGGGTAGGTAAAAATCCACAAACTGATTCAAATCGAATGATCCGAACCAAAAAATGGTTAAGCGGACGGGTTGCTGCGGATTGTCGGGTTGTCAGTAACACATTTTTTATTTTAGATTGGTTGAAATGGGTGTGTTCGGTTTTCTAAAATCAACTCAACGATACCCGAACCCACCCGAGTTACATAAATCGTAAGCTTTTGTTTTATTTAATATAGAAAACATCTGAAGTGACTGGACATATCTCGAGACACACAAATTCTAAACTTGTCATCGTTTGTTTACTTGGAAAGTGGAAACGAAGAAACCACTAACTAGTTGTTGAAAACCAATAGCTTTCTCTCACTCAAATACTAATATCACCATACATTTATTGATATTATTTTATTTTACGTTATACTACATTCTATTTGACTTGCACTCATGTTCCCTTCGCACCACACAATTGAGTTATTTTATTTTTTAGATAACTTTTTATTCGTCAATTCAAAACTGAATTAACCGACCCGTCAAACTGTCAATCCGCACAAACCAAACCCGCAAAAATCGAACTTTTAAAAAGGGTCGGATTGGATCTCATTATTACAACCGCAGGTTGGGATGGATAGTATTTTTTTGCTCAAATCAGTCCTACCCAACCCATTACCCACCCCTAGATGGGACATGTTCATGAATGTATTGCAGTGTGAAAAGGTGGCGATGGTTCCTAGAAAACGAGTGATAACCAATTTGTTTCGTTAAACTAGCAATTTCAATCTAATACTCACCTTAGAATTCTCAATCATATTAGTAATTTTGGACTATAGCCACCTGGTTCGCAATATATTTTAATATGTGGTACGAGTTTGACATCTTATAAGAATTTGGTATATAGGAGATATACATGGTTGGTACGCTATTTCGGTTTGTGGTACGTTCTAATATATTAATCTATAAACAATGAATTAGAAAACTTATTTAGTTAAAACAAAACAAATTAAATGATGAAAAAAATTAACATCATTAGAGTAGTGAGTTTAAAGACCACAAGATCTATCGATTTTTATTTGATATTTAAGTTTGTCATTATATTAACATAAAAATTTATATATATAGTCAGGATCCGTTGACACCAAATGTTACACCTCTTAATAACGTTTTAACCGATATAAATTTTTTAAAATCCACTGTTGGATTGAAAGTTTATATCATATAGATCATTTATGTAAAGTTTCAGAAAAATACAAAATCATTTGATATACTGTTAAGACATATAAAGATCAACGACATTTAAAAAAAGACGCAAACCGTTAATTTTGATTTATCTCAATAACATATCAAATGATTTTGGATTTTTCTAAAACTTTACATAAATGATCTATATTTCAATTCAACGGTGGATTTTAAAAAATTTATATCGGTTAAAACGTTATTGAGAGGTGTAACATTTGGTGTCAAACTAGTTGGTGTCAACGGATCCTGACTCATATATATATATATATATATTGCATTTTTGTTTATATTTTTTTGTTTTTAATCTTTTATTGTAGATATGATCTTGTTTTCTAGATAAAACTTAGTGCATTTTTTTAGGTGTTTTTTGCATGATTCTTAACATAAAAACTATGAATTCCTCAAATTCATAACTTTCTCAAAATTTGTTATATCAATAAAATATAAATGTTATGTTAAGAACCATATGAAAAGCACCAAAATTTTGTCCATTTTTTTTATAAGTTTACCTCATTTTTTTCTTTTTTCCTCACGCAACTTCTTTTGTTAGGTTCTTCTATTTTTTTAAGTTGTTATAACTTTCTTTTTTATTTTTGATAAGTTGTTATATGTTAGATTGAGTTACTACTTTTTATGTCTATATTTTTTCTAGTTTCTATTTCTACTTTTATGCCTAGATTTTCTTTAACTAAAGTACCGTTTGACCTGCTTAGTTTAGACATTTTTACTTAATGAAAGAAGAAGCTTAGACCAAACAGATTTTCAAGAAGCTCTTGATAAAAAAAAGTTGCTTAATTTTTATGAGTATAATACATAGATAAAAAACTTTTGAAGCTAAAAAATAACAATTACCAAATAGTTTTAGCTTTTTTTCTAAAAACTCTTATTTTCACTTTTAGCTTTCAGATAGCTTTTAAGACCTAAAAGGCTATCTGAATTTTAAGACCCAAGCAATACCTAAATTATTTTTCTTTCCTATTTTTATGTTTTGTATCTTCTTCTTTTTTTAAATTTTTTTTTTTATAATTTGAATTTTTTTCTTCTTATTTTTTGATCGAGTTATTTCTTTATTATTTGGTATGTGTGTTTCTACGAATTGGTTCACAAATTATGACGAACCAATACGTAAAAGTACCGCGCACCGAAAATTGTGACATTCGCCAAAAATTGAAGATGACATTTAAGAACTAAAAACCCTAATACAAATTGAATCAACACAACAAATATTTACATTAAAACTATTGAATGAGATGCAAAAGTCCTAATACAAATTGAATCAACACAACCAAATATATCCACATGAACAAAGTAAAATGAAAGAACAACAGAAGAATTGAAAAACCCGTTACAAAGAATCGAATGAAACAATTGAAAACCCTATATTGAACTGAAAATTTGTCAATTTCCCCCATTACAACTCAAATCAAACTATAGAAAACCCCCTAATTTTACTGAACACATCCAAATTTTTGAATTTTCCCCTTTACTTCTCAAATCATTCCTTCTGTGTCTGTTTCTTGAAAAACTAAATTCGCAGCTTTATTGACAATATGTTTTACGATGAAAATATTGATTCTTTCCATCTTCTTTCTAAATTTGTTGAAAAGTTTATTAAATTTGTTAAAGATATTCATTGCTAAATTTGTTGAAAAGTTTTTAAATTTGTTATAGGGACAAAAAGTAAAATTAGAGATATTTATAAAATAAAAAATTTATTTAATCACTAGCCGCCACGTGCCCGTTTGTGTGATCGATATTTTTTTTTTATGATCGATATTCTCTATTGTGCAAATATAAATAACTATTTAATCTCCTTTTTTATTGGACTTAGTTAATTGATAACTATATAACCTTCTTTTTTTGTTGTGGCTATAGTTATTAAGAAGAAAAAAATATAATTTTTTTACTGTAAAAAAACTGAAAATCTATTTTCATAATTTTGATTTTATAGGAAAACAAAATCTCAAATTAGCTGGACGAAGGGATTCTGGAACGATGAAGAGGTAAATTCATCGATTTTTGTTGACGAAAATAGAGGGTTCACAAATCAGAAAATAGCATCATGAATGGATTCACAAAAGAGAGGGTTCACATTTCACAAAATATTGGATTGAAAAACACTATCAAAATTAGCAAAAAAATTTATTGAAGGCATTGAAGCGTACAAGCTGCACAAGTCAAACCAAGAGAAATATAGCAATACAATTACAATAGGCAGCATCCACAATTTCTCAACAAAAACCCATGACAAAAAAGCTAAAAACCAAGCTACCTACACAAAATGGCACCAGGCAAATAACAAAAGGAAAAGCCAGGACAATAACAGGAACACGACATCAACATCAGCAGACAGCAGAAACATAACAAAAGAGGAACTAGCACAACCGTCTAAAAATAACCAGCCCCCCCAGAGGCAGCAACAAGAAAAAGCGTCATCTCAACATACAAATTTAAGAAAAAGAGGAATTAGCAAATGGTTTTTGTAACAACAAATTAACAAATAATATAGAGGGATTAAAAACACTCAAAAACACTATCAAAATAGAGGGTTCAAACTTCAAACACACTATCAAAATTCACAAACACTACCAAAACCTAGAAAATTAGCAATAGTAAATTAGACATTAAATTTATAACCTGAAACTCGTTCCTGTTCGAGTGAGTGAGGCAGAGATGTTGAGAGGTGACGGCTGTTGGGTGGCGCGGCGGTGGGTGACCTTGCGGTGGGTGCTTTGGAGGTAGTGACTGGTGGTGCGTGGCCTGTGGGTAGCGAGAGAAAGTGAGTGAGAGCGGAGCAAAAGTGAGTGAGACAAATGATAGCTTTTAAGACACTGGTTTAACGTTTCAAATATGCTATATCTATTTGAAAGCGTAAAATAAATGAATTAACATTGTGCCCCAGTGGTTAAGACACTGGTTTAATGTGTATTTGATTGTATTTGAGGTGTGGGGTTCGAATCCTCCTCGCCCCAGACTTTTTATTTTTATTTTTTTTAATTGTTTGTTTCCATGCATCCTATGTTTTTTCTTTTATTTTTATTTTTTATTTTTTTATTTTTTAAAGATTTTTTATTTTTGTCTCTTTTATTTTCCTTTTAATTTCTCATACTTTTTTTTTTGTTATTTTCTTAAATATTAGTATGATTTATCTACCAATTTAATACTAAAATTAATTTTCTTAATATACGTGTTTTGTCAAATTAATCTTATAAAAAAAACGAAGAGAATATTTAATGCAGATTTTTCTTGAAAAGTTTGTTAAATTTGTTAAAGATATTCATTGCTAAATTTGTTGAAAAGTTTTTAAATTTGTTTAAATTTGTTATAGGGACAAAAAATAAAATTAGAGATATTTATAAAATAAAAAATTTATTTAATCACTAGCCGCCACGTGCCCGTTTGTGTGATCAATATTTTTTTTTATGATCGATATTTTCGATCTATTGTGCAAATATAAATAACTATTTAATCTCCTTTTTTATTGGACTTAGTTAATTGATAACTACATAACCTTCTTTTTTCGTTGTGGCTATAGTTATTAAGAAGAAAAAAATATAATTTTTTTACTGTAAAAAAATTGAAAATCTATTTTTTAAGATATGGGAACGCGATCTCACGACGTGTTTCAGAAAGACGCCGTAGGCAGTGCTGTTCATCACCAAAATGGGCACTGAAAGTTGTATGATATAGCGATCGAGAACGATAGCCATGCTAATGTTGGGGATGTCGATGCCAGAGTATCACGGTGGTTGCCGGAGAGACCATCGCTTGCATGTGGATATATGCAAGGAAAATTCATGATTATGACGAAAAATGAAATCGCCATGAAGTGGGATTTGTAGAGGATTTTTTCTTGAAAAGTTTGTTAAATTTGTTAAAGATATTTATTGCTAAATTTGTTGAAAAGTTTGTTAAATTTGTTATAGGGACAAAAATTAAATTTAGAGATATTTATAAAATAAAAAATTTATTTAATCACTAGCCGCCTTCCGTGTCCGTTTGTGTGATCAATATTTTTTTTTTTTATGATCGATATTCTCTATTGTGCAAATATAAATAACTATTTAATCTCCAATATAATTTTTTTACCGTAAAAAAACTGAAAATTTATTTTTTTGTGGAAGTTACTTTTTAAGGGTAAAATTGGAATAATGAAAAAGTCATCCCAAAAATTTGTATCCTTTTATAGATAGTAATAGATTAAAGAAATGGATATGTGTTTCAACTTTTAAATATTAAGAATAAGAATATTGTCATTTATTTTTTGGGAAATGCTAGTTTGCAAGAAACTAACAAGCAAGAAAGAGAAGAATAAATCATGACCCTACAATTTCATAACCAACCTCCTATGATTTCCTCTAGATTCCTATTTTATAGCAATTTTGATTTTTTTTTATAAAAAATATAGTACATTTCTTGCTTTTCTTGTACTTTTTTTCTCGTAACATATAACATTGCTCTTATTTTTTTAGGAAAAAATATGTCAAACTCAAAAAGAGATACAATGTAGAAATTTCATTATGGTTTATTGTGGACCTTAGTAATTTAAGGGTGAAAATAAGTCTACCATGGTGGGAGACCTATAATACTTTCCTATGCTGTTTTGTTTTATCTAGGGCTTCTATTTTGTCTTTTGGATTAACTAGAAGTTGGTATATTTTATTGTCCTACGCGCTTTCGTGTGGACGAACTGAGTTAGGTCTATGTCCCCTCAGTTTTTGTATATATTTTATTTTTTAATAATAATATGATCTATAGGTGGATGATGGAAAATGATATAGATACTTTGTTGATGTATGTCCTTACCTTCATGTCTAGATGTTCTTAATTTATAAAATAAAATCATGTGAAAATGATTGCGAGTGTATGCAACTTATGTTTGGTAATCTTGTTCTCTATACATATTATTAAATTTGATCTCCAGATTATCCATAGAAAAGATAATTGTCTATGTTTCAAAGCTAATATTATTGAAAATAAATAAATTGTGCCCAATAATAGGGAAAGAAAATTCTAAAGATCCGTGTAAAGTAGTCACTATAGTTGGAAAATTAAAGATCACGAAAAAATATACCATAATTTGACTATAGAGTGATTATTTTTTTTGTTTGACGACAATGATATATAAAATGATTTAAATTTAATACTATTAACTTTGACATATGTGACATACAGTACTAATGGATAAATTAATATTCAAACTCGACATATAATACTGTAATATATAGTAACTTTTTGACATATGTGACCGCCCTGACGCAGCAAATATATGTCCGATACTTCTTGTTATTTGTGGAGATTTTACAAAATATAATTAACTTAAAATGATAAAATGGTTAGTTTGAAATAAAATATTTCTTGATTCAGTCTTTGAATCTTATAAAAACAACAATGAATTATTGTATTGTTTTATATTAATCGCATAATAGACCCGTGCATGCACTGATCTCAAAATTAGTAACATAACTAAAAGTGAATGCACAAGTTTTTTTCTAAGAATTGACACTTTTTTTAGATCAAAAATAAAATTAAAGAGGTAGGTTTTCAAGAAGGCTTTAGCAAGTAAGTTATTCACCTCCACCGATTCCGAGAACTTAGAACTACTGGTTTAGGATTGGAGTTCCAACTTTAAGGAGGCGACGGCGACAAAAAACAACGACGATTTTGGAGGCGGCAAAGAAACAACAATGGAGAGCCGGCGCAGAAGAACACAAAATGGAAGAGACAAGATAAAGAATTTGTTCTCAAATATGATTTTATAAAAGAATTTATGTTTGGATCCGAGTGAATAAGGTAATTAACTTTTACAAGTTTTTTTTTTTTTTTTTGACAAAGTTTTTACCAGTATTATAATGTGTGAAGATGTGTACATGTTTTTATTTTAACAAATCTGACACATTAATTTAATCTTATGATTTTATTTAAATAACTCACCGGTGAAATATTTGATAAATAGTTCACCTTAAACTCTACCAAATAAAAGAGTTTTGAAGCCAAAAAAAAATATTTATCAAACAACTTTAGTTATTTTCAAATACTTTTATTTTCATTTTTACTTTTTCTTCCATAGCTTTTAAACTTGAAAAAGACAAGTCAAACCCTAATATTTCCACTTATTTCACTTTAAAAAATAGATAGATGGATGTATCACAAATTCACAATCATGACAATTGCGTTGGGACAAATAGTGGCGCGTAATAGTCAATACTATAGTACAAGACTTTTTCCATTTCTGTTCACATTCTCTGCATCTTCTTCATCCTTTTCCAAACTTCATCATTCATGGCGATGCTGTTAAGAAAACTCCGCGATTCAGCATCATCGTTAAAGCAGCGATCCACTACTTCTTCTTCATCATCATCACGCTCGAATCCTTCTCATTCTCCTCCTCTTCCTTTAGGTTCATTCGATTCACTCCCTACTGAATTACTCCTCAAAATCATACGATTATTGGAACCTAAACAAGCAGCTAAAATCTGCATCGTTTGCAAATCATGGCGATCTCTCGTTTCCGATAACGAACTCTGGGCTTATTTTCTTCAAACTTATCAACCTCTACACTTTGATTCTATTCTCTTCTCTGAAATAAACTTAACCTCCGGTTATCCTCTTCCGTAAGTAATTAATTAATGATTAATTAAACAACCATAATTAACTCTATTCGTTTCGTTTAATTCGAATTGGAACTTACTAATTGAAATTTAATTTCAGGATCTTTGTTAATCAGACGCCACGCGTGTCGTTTAAGCAGGTTTATGGCCAAAGGGAGCGAGTTCCTCCTGCTGTTATCATTGACGGTTAGTTAGTTACTTAGTTAATTAGTATGTGTGTTTTGTTGTTTCGTGAATCGGTGATGATAATTGATTTTAAATGAATTGATTATGTACAATTGATTCTGGCTAAAAGTTAGTTGAAAGTAAAGTGATTTATGTTTGAATATATTTGTGTAAAAGTTGGTTGTCTAAAAATCAATTCTAGTATAAAAAACTTAAAATTGTAGATTCATGCTCAAGTCAATTTTAGAAATAAAATCAATTTTACTTAGTTAGTTAGTTAGTTACCTAGTATGTGTGTCTTGTTGTGCCCGTGAATCGGCGATAATAATTGATTTTGAATGAATTGATTATGTACAATTGATTCTGGCTAAAAGTTAGTTGAAACTAAAGTGATTTATGTTTGAATATATTTGTGTAAAAGTTGGTTGAACAATAATTTTGAGCCTAAAAATAATTCTTGTATCAAAAACTTAAAACCTTAGCTTCATGCTCAAGTCAATTCTAGAAGTAAAATCAATTTTGCTTACTTGAGAGGAACCAAACATGTCGAAACCAACTTTATACTTCTAGAATCCATTTTGGCTTCTAAAAATGTGGTTGGTTATTTTGTTAGGATTTTTTTTCCCGTCTGTGTAGGTGGTTCTGGCTATTGCAAATTTGGTTGGAGCAAAGACGAGCGTCCAATGGGGCGAACAGCTACCTTTTTGGTAAGACTATCTGGTTAAAATTATTTAGTTAGGACAAATTCTGTAACTCATGGAGTTGAATAATGACAACGACTTAGAAAACTTTGGTTTTGTACTGGTGTACAATTATATTTAACTATAGAGCCTTATTGTAATATCATTTCTTAGGATTCGGCTCCTTTAAAGTGAGCAACTCACTTTTGAGTGTAAATTGATTAAAACATTAAAGGTAGATATTGTAGGTATATCATAACAAATCACGAGTTTGTTATAATAACAACCCTTGATTTACTCACTTTAGAGGATCTAATTGCCATTTCCTAATGTATCCGTTGAAATGGTTGGCACATTGTTATTACATTTGAAATTGAAAGTGTTAAATGAGTACCAACTGATAATGGCACATCTGGTTGAATTTTCCTCTTGCACTTACTATGACTTGGGTTCAAACAAAAAATTCTCTAGTTATAGAGGCGATACACAAATTTCATTGTAAATCCTTACAGTAGTTGATGATTCTCCGTGACAATGCACGAGGGAATGCCTCACCTAATCTATATATTTTTTTTATAAAAAAGAGAAAGATAAAGGAGAGCTGTCTATAAAAATTGAGATGGTGATGCTAATTTTACACATGCTTGTATTACTTATTGTAATGTTCTTTTTAATATTTGTCAAGAAGTTTAATTATCATGTTGAAACTATTTCTCTTCTACTTAGAATAAATACTTGTGTTGATTACTTTTTCAATCAAACAGTTTTTTTCTTTTGCTTTAACTTTTTTGCAGGAATTCGGTAATGTAGAAACGCCAATATATACTAGGCTTCGGCATTTTTTTGCGACTGTCTATGGCAGGTGAGTCGTTCTTGGTTTACATTCTTGTTGGTGAAGCAATTTTTTATGCAAAGTATTACGGATGATTAATACTATACCATCGCAATTGAGTTGTGGAAAGAGCAGTTGTTTTCTACTAATGATACATTTCTGTATGTCTTGAGCAAATTCTATGTCTAATGGCAAGGATATGTTGGTGTTTTCTCTGCAGGATGAAGGTGAAACCAAGTTCTCAACCTGTTGTTGTTTCGTTACCATTATGCCACTATGATGGTAAGTTCAAATTTTTTCATGTTTGAAAATTTAAATTAATTGCGTTAATTGTGGATCAATACTGAGTAAACCCTTCAGTCCTACATAAGGACATATGTGCCTGTGGTTTGTTTTGTAAATTAAATCTTTATAAGTACTAATTTGGCGACAAATTCTTTTGAGCTATTTTGAAGAGTCAATTTAGAGGTTACTCTATTGATATTTTAGTGAAGGCCATGGATTGCCTTCTCAAGAACTAATTTGGATATAATTTTTGAAACCAGGTGCCAAACCTTAACCAATTTCAGTAAATATGGTAATTTACATGCTTCATAAAGCAAAGTTATTAAGTGAAAATTGAAAATGCTTGGTTAGTCTACCTTCATAAAAGTAAACATGAAAATATACCATGTAATCACTGGCTTATAATTGAATATACTTATCAATCTAGTGTCTGTATGAAGTATGATAATTTGTGCAGTAAGGTACACTAAGAAACCTACATTTTGATTTGCATTTTTTTTAATTATGTCACACTATACTGTACTTTCTATGCATTATTCTTCACATAAAAGAAATATTAATGATTATATATGTGTGTGCGCCTGCATATGTGGAACGGAACATATATATTGTTGAATTTAAAGGTTATGTTATGTAGATCAAGTCTACAAAATTTCATACAATTCAAGAGCTATTTGATGTTCTAACCACCATTTTGTTTTAATGTATAATATGATACTTAGAGTATTAAGTAAATGTTTGCTATTAAATTACATGCATTGTCTAAAGTGTTCCATGCATGATCATCTTCTACACAATATAATGTGATTCTATGGTAGGTTAAATCTTCATTTTGCAAAACGGTTTTGAAGGCACTGCTGTCGGTTTTGAGTTTTGACACAGTGTCAACAAATCTCGACTTTGTGTGTATCTATGTTATTTCTAGCCATTTAATAATTTCATCCGTACTGCAGATACCAATTCAGCCAAAGCATCAAGACATCAGCTTAAAGAAGCAATATGCTCTGCACTGTTTGACATGAATGTTCCTGCTGTTTGTGCTCTCAACCAGGTAGCATATTTTAGTGGGAACAAAATATTATTTCTGCTTAACTTTTAACTCATGCTAAGTAAGATTTGGACATGGATGTTGGGACTTTGAGGATTCATTTTCCTCTTCCTTCAATTTTGTTAATTAGAAAAGTCATAAATGGATTTAGGCACTTGCACCTCTTTAATGAGTATTCCCTGCTCTTGATTCCTAACACAGTTTTCTATTTGAAATGAAATTAATCCTGAAATTATTTTGTGCATATCACTCTGCAAAGATTAGTGAGCATATAATTTGGGAAGAGTCTTGTACTTCAACAGTAAACAGAAAAGGCATAAAATTGCAAAGATGAAAATGTTGTTTATCAATGAGTAAATATCCAATTCTATTCCTTTTTTAGTTTAATCTGCACTTATTTTTACTATATTTGCTTAACTGAATCATTTTGTATTTTGTAAATGTAGGCAACTTTAGCTCTCTATGCTGCAAATCAAACTTCCGGAATAGTTGTAAATATAGGCTTTCAAGTTACATCTGTAGTTCCAAGTATGCTTTATGATTTTGTTCTCGCATGCAATTCCTAATTATCTGAACAGTATATCTCCTGCATGAAATACACGAGCTGTTAGGAACATGGAAAAATTGAAAAGGAAAATTGATTGAACGAATCAAAATAAAAGAACAATTCTATTGAATACTGATAATTGGAGAGAAATCACTCTTCCAAGGTTCAGTGCCACTGTTCTGGTCATTCACATCATTAAATGTTTAGAAATCTTAATGATCCTCCTCTGCCCTTGAACCCTCCTATTTATCATGTAACTAGTTCTGTGTAACTAACAAGCTAACTCCTCTAACTGTACTGAACTAATTTCCCTTTTGATTAAACAGCCATTTTGGTCATTGAATGTGGGAAGTGCTATAACTATAGTCCTTTAATGTATCAAAATTTCAAAAACACCCCCAGATGCGTGTTTTGTTTGTCATTTTGGTTCTCGAATGTCTCTTTTGTTAGTTTTGTCCTCAAATGCGTCTTCCGTTAGTTAGTGTGGTCCTTTTAAAATAATAAACAAAAGACACACTCCAGAATGCTTTTGTAATTTTGATTCATTCAGGGGCTATAGTGACATTGCCTCGCAAATTTAGAGACCAAAATGATTCTGTACTCCTTTCCTTCTCTCCAAACAATACCTTAGCATTAACATTCTGCATAATCAGTTTCAGAAGTTTTCAACACTTAAACATCACCTCTTTTGTTCTAATATATACATTATATTGTTGTCTGAAGTTAACGAGTTTATTGTTGACCTCTAATATTTTCTTACCTGATTGAGCATATATGCATTGTTGCTTTACAGTTTTAAATGGTAAAGTGATGCGAAAGGTCGGTGTGGAGGTTGTGGGGCTGGGAGCACTAAAACTTACAGGATTTCTTAGAGAAAAAATGCAACAAAACAATTTATATTTTGAATCTTTGTACACTGTTCGCACACTGAAAGAGGTATTGCTGTTGTCTCTTGTTTTGAAACACTTGCTTGATGAGAATTTACTAATATTTGATGCGACAAATACACTTGGGAGGACATATGTGGACCCCTACACTTCTTATGAATTTTAGGCTGCTAACTAAAACATCTCTTGATTAAGCTCTGTTAAGTTGAATTTTTAATAAACAATCTAATTTTTGTATTAATTTATAATAATTACATATGAGTGAAAGGTAAACGGGCAACAAGCTGCGCTGCTAATCCTTTATGGATGGCAAAACCAATCCTTTTGAAAATTACATCCATAGACCTAGGAGAGACAACATTGTTATGCATGATTTTTTGAACTCTTTGCTAAAGATCAACAACAATATATAATAATTACATATTAAGTTGAATTTGTTTTCAAATATTAAAATCTTTTAGATGACTAGCAGCCTTATTCAGACAAATTGGTAAATTTCTACTAATCTCTCTCTCTCTCTCTCTCTCTCTCTCTCTCTCTCTTGTGATGTTTTGCTTAACTGAGAAAAAAGGCTTCATTTGCCTTGGTTCCTGTATAAAATAACACGAAAGTAATGAAAACCGGGCCTCCACCTTATAACTTAAGCTTCGAAGTTGATTTAGTTATTGACAACACTCATCATTCTACCCTGCCCCTCCATTTTCAACATGTTGCCAAGGAATTACATCAGTGAAAGGGGGCCTTTAGTAATTTAGGCTTCAAAGCCAATTCTTTTAGCTTATTGACGTCCAAAACACTCCCATTAAATTGATAAATGGATGTTGGTTATAACCAGCTTGTCTGCCAGTGCCAGTATTTCAAAACTTGGTCAGGGAAGTTTTGTTAAGCTATCTGCTGGATTCTTGTCTTTGGTAGTGGCCCAAATAACTAAGCAAATGAGTAGGTTGAACCATGTCAATAAGAGTTAAAAGGCTATTGTTAGGATTTAGGAGGTCTCCATCATTAGTAAGTAGTTAGTTAAAGATATTTAGCAAGATAGGGAAAAGTGACCTGGAGATCATTCTGTCAACATGTTTTGCGACCTATGGAGCAAGGACGGTTGTAGACCTTCAAATTTCCGTTTCTATTTTTTGGAATTATAAGTGTGCCCCTTGCATAATTTTTTACGCCACTTCAAAATCATAAGAATGGTGTTGCCTGATATCTTGTTGGTTAAATGAACACAGAATCTATGCTATGTTGCCTATGACTATGAAGCTGAGTTATTGAAAGATACACATGCATCATTTGAAGCTATTGAAGGGAAGTTTACACTCTCAAAAGAGAGGTTTCAAACAGGAGAGATCTTATTCCAGCCACGTCTTGCTGGGATGTAAGTTTTTGCACTTCTTTTCACCTATGTTCTTTGTGATTTCAAACCATTTTCAATAATCAGTGGCATGTTTGATATTGTTGGAACAAGTTGATATGCCAATTTTAAACTCTACAACTTTTGTTATATTCTTCTGGAGGCATTTAACTCATTTCAAAACTAACGAACCTAAACCACACAGTACTTATATGATATGTGATAATTATCTAAATCTAACCGTATAATAACTGATTCTGATCCCCTTCTGTCTTATTTGTTTATATTTTCCTAGCTTAACCATATTTTCTACATTTTGGTATAGGCGAGCAATGAGTTTGCACCATGCCGTAGCTCTCTGTATGGACCATTGCCATTCTGCGGAATTAGCAGGCGGCAGTGATTGGTTCAAGACCATTGTCTTATCCGGAGGGTCTGCATGTTTACCAGGTTTAGCAGGTAAATGTCCCTTTTTATTTTGTCACCTTTTTTGTCTTGCATCTGAACATAAAGATGAAGTGGAACCACCACACAGAATACCCCTGGTTACGAGCTACCATTAAGATTTCTAACTCTACTTTTGGGATCATATGCTTCAGAAAGGTTAGAGAAGGAACTTCATTCGTTACGTCCTCCTTATATGTCGAATGGATTCAGAGTCATCCCTCCTCCACATGGTGCGGATACTGCATGGTTTGGTGCAAAGCTTATTGGCAGTGTGAGCTATCCACTAACTCTTTTAAACATTCTCATTTTCCTTGCTCCCAGGACCTCACTTTTATGCTGATCGAGTTCAAACATATTGAACCTTTCATAAAACTGAGTTGACTTGATATTCATTAACCAAATTTGTGTCAGCTTATTTATGGCTACATGATATAAATAGCTCGTACCTATGTAGAGCTGACTGTTTGTTAATTATTTTCAGTTGAGCACATTTCCCGCCCCCTGGTGTTCAACAAAGAAGCAGTTCCGTCAGAATAAACTCAACCGAATCTGGTGATTACTTTGATTGAATCTTCTGTTCTTGATGATATAATTATTCTATAACAGCAATTCTGCTTAATAATTTCCATCGTGGGGCAGCAACACCAGATGAGTGAATTGAGTTTTGCTTGTACTTTAGTAGTAATTTATGCATAGCTTTTTATGTAAGAAACCTTTATAAGCACCCAGTTTTTTGGAATGATAAAGAGACAGACGTCGTTCTGTAATTTAAGAACTATACCATGTCAAAAATGTGTTAATACAGTTTAAGACCAAATCCTCAAACTGAAGGATTTTAACTATCAGAAATGCGTACTGAATTGGTATTGTGTATTATTGGTTATGCAAGTGCACCCAAGAATATAAAAAGAAAGATTGATGAGAAACTAAAACAAGGACACAAATTTGGGTGGGTTGGTGTCGAGGTTTAGGCGAAATTGATTAGTAGTGATGTGGGCATGGTCAATGGGCAAGGAATCGCCACAGTGGTTCCACCTCAACAGTTTGGTTCTACTTTGGTGTGGAAGTTGGAAAAGATGGGACATGGTTCATGAATGTATTGTAGTGTGAAAAGGTGGTGATGCTTCCTAGAAAACTAGTGATAACCAATTTGTTTCATAAAACTAGCAATTTCAATCTGATACATGAAACTTTAAAATTCTCAATCATATTAGTTATTTTGGACAGTTTAAAGACTACATGTTTTTCCTCCTCGTCTTGAACCAACAAAACGAAGATCAAAACAACGACTTGAACAAGAATACCCAAGAACTCTATAATGGTATAATAACATCTCATAGAGTTTTAGCTTATCCTTGAGCTTTAGAATTGAGGCTCGTCATGAAACATGTGAAACTATTGAAATTGATTGAGTTTGTGGTAGTTAAAATGCCATGAAGCCAAACTTGAAAGTTTCAATGGTGTTTTCGTCCATTAGTTCCAGAGAAAGGATGAAATTAGCTCACAATTTCTTTTGAATTATAGGTTCAATTTTTTTGGAACTAAATGATATTAATGACTATTTATTGACCATGTCTTCACAGGATGG
Source organism: Trifolium repens (assembly GCA_030408175.1). Taxonomy (NCBI): domain Eukaryota; kingdom Viridiplantae; phylum Streptophyta; class Magnoliopsida; order Fabales; family Fabaceae; genus Trifolium; species Trifolium repens. The sequence goes on from CP125850.1 coordinate 14,487,918, forward strand.
TTAGGATGAGGTGCTGCATTAGTTAACTGTATTCTTGCTACATATGTAGAAATCATATTTCTTTGGGACAAATGTTGATATGTTTTGTTGAGTTTTAGTATTGTATATTTGTGGTATGTACTTAAACATGTCAATCACATCCTAGATTAATTGCAAAACCCCACAGAAAGGATCCATTATGGTTCTTTAATACACTTCTTCATGTAGCACATGAGCATGACTAGACATGGTTCCATCACAATTTAGTTTCATCACACTACTAGGGTCTAGGAGAAGGGGATAGACCCAACATGATGCAATTCTTGACCAATTTCCTCCCAACAAATTTCTATTATATTCCATTCCAAGTCCTTGTAATGTCAACAAACCAAGAGTTGGACCCTTCTAAGAGTACTCACACAAGGAGAATGCATCTGTACGTCTAACAACACACTCATTTCACTCTCACTTAAATCACCTACATATTAATGAACACAAATTATTGTGTTACCAGAATACCAGGTAGCTGCATGTCCTTCTTGTTAGGATTCATATGAAATAGTAACTCAGTTGCCATTCCTACTTCTGGTTGAAAAACTCTAATGAGATACTTTCCCCACAGCTAGTTGTTCTAAACTTTTGCCACCTTCTTTTATTGACAGTAACTTATGCCACCTTTGCAATCCCTCAAAACATGGAAGAAAGTTTCAAAATTGGCACAATAAAGTAGATATTGATGAATGAATTACTAAAGGTCCAGAGTTCAAAGTTTGATGAGGTGAAAAAATTAACACTAATAATTAATTATTAACTTTGACTGTTTGAAAAAAAAAAGTGGACGTCGAATGGCTTGAGTGAGTCATACTCCATACTCTTATATTTATGCAAATTTAATCGATTACTCCCTTTGTCATATACTGTAAGCAAAAAAAATAATCGCATTTATTAAGAAAAGTAAAATGTGATAATTTGAAATATGACTTTTTGTGTTTTTCTTGAAATAAATTTCATGGAAAGATGTAACAAGAATGTTTATTGGTTATTTTTTTTTGGTAAGAATGTTTATTGGTTATTGATTATGAGGAAATGAAGAGAGAGTAAATTAAATGCAATTTGTATTAAATTTTATGAGAGGAAGTAAAATTAAATCTTGAAAATAATGAAAGTGAGTTGTTTTCGCTTATAATTTGGAGAAAAAAAAGTGATTTTTTTCTTCTTATAACATGAGACGGAAGGACGGAGGGAGTAGTTCATTTTAAATATTATTTCACTCAAAAACATTAACAAAAGTATCATTTCTCACTCTAATATTACATTTTCTACAATTTATATATTCTCAAATTAACTATAAATCCTCAAATATTTGAAATGAGCAACTAATTAATATTTCAGATAAAATCTCTAATTATACAACTAAATTGAAAAAAAATGGATACAAAAATAAGGTATTTATTTATATGACATAATTTAAATTAAAAGAAAAAATTGGGTTGTTTAACTAGTTTTATTTATTTATTTATTCGTGGATATAAAGATCACCATATCCCTTCATTTCACCCTAAATTTTTCTTGTTATTATAAAAATTTAAAAGATAAAAACAATATTTTTTTCCTTCTATCTTTTCTTTCCCCTTTCCACGGGTTAAAATTCCTTCCCTTTGGTTCCAAACATTGAGCTAAACATAGGATAGAAAAGTTGTTTTTTTATCCTTAATAAGAGCAAGGTGTCCCAAAAAGATTGTAAAACAAGTCATGTCTAATTCCCTGTACTCATGTTCAGTCATGGGATCAATGAGAGTGAAAGATCACACCGTTATGATGTTTTTATTGTATCATCATAATCAAACATCAAGGTAAAACATTAGTAACTATACAAGATTAGTTGAGTCACACGTGGTCTCTGTTTCACACGATAATAATGCTTGTTGGACATGTTATGATTGGTCGCTATATCCTTATGTCGGTTTCATTAATTAACGTGGAAGTTCTCACAACCACAGTTTAATGTCCCTCCAAATTTTCCTCATATCATGTTCAATTGTCATTTTTCAAATGGGGTAACAAAATATTTAATTTTGATAGTGATATTTATCCTTCTCATTATTGTGCCACGCCAAATCTTTGCTAGCCTCACAAATTCTTCATACCTTACCTCTTCAATGTTTTTGTTTTAGCAATATTTATTTATTCAAAGTTCATAAAGTATATTAATACAATTGTTATCCTTAGTAGTTTAACTCAATAAAACATCACATTTTATATGTAGTAGTTAAAATTTGAACTCTCAATCGTTAGTTGATTTAGTGATTATTGACGTTAAACTTTGTAGGGAGGACCACAGTTCGATACCTCGTAACTGCGATTGGGAATAGACTGAAACAACTTGATGTCAGACCCTCGATTCAGATTAAACTGGTTTTGAAAGCAAAAACTCGACACTTCATTTATTCTTATATTTTTTATGTGCAAAAAAGAGAGTATATTAATATAATGTAAATTCAAATTTGTTGAAAATGAAAAATGGACGTTTATATTACAACAAGGACTTTGTTAATAATTGAACAAACATTAGCATTTAACAAAATTTGATTGATAAAAAAAATAATAAAACTTGATTAAAACATGTGACGTTTATATTACAACAAAGACAAAATTCAGAGTTGATCAAACAATCTAAAACAAATTATTAAAATATTATATTGGTCCATATAGGTGTAGTCTTTCTTCTAAAGATACTTTAGATGCCTCAGTGGACCCAGCAAAAATGCATATACTGGTTTTTTCCTAGCTTGTGCATTAGAGAAATGCTATGAGTTTAATTGGTATATATACTTTTCTACCTCAAAAAAAAAAAAAAACCTATATTTCAGAATATATTTTAAAAACATAGGTTGATTGAGTTGGTAAGAATGCGGTCCAAATTCTATTAAATTTGAATTCCTTCTATCGTTGGTTGATGTGAAGTTTTCGTAGATAGATAATATGTAAGTATTTCTGTCAGCACTCTTTAAATTAGACTTTTCCTAACCCTAGTGATTCCGAAGAAATCTATTCATGTAAACTTTCATGTACTAAAGTAAAATTGAGAATTACTATACTAATAAGTGACACAATGATTGAATGATTTGATGCATTTTTAAAATATTTTTACACCACACTCTATGCAAATTAAGGGGTGTATATATATAATAAAAGGATATACAACGTTTCCACACGTGCATAGTAAGAACTAAATTTTTACTATATTAAGTGTTAAAGAAGTACATACACACAGTTCGTAGTTGTATTTATGTGAACCTTGAACGTTATCCTTTCTGTCTAAAGGCTGTACACTGAAATGAAAGCCAAAAGAAAAGACATAATCACAAACATAATCCTAAAACCTTACCTATCATCCAACTCCAGCCAGACACATTCCTTATGAGGCTACTCTTCAACTTTCATGAATTTTGGTTAGTTTTTTTTGTGTCAGATATTCAACTTTTTTCTTCATTTCTCATTTTCTGCTGAGTTTATTGACTTTTTTGGTTAGTATATTGCATGGCATGCCATTCCTTCATTTATTTTTCCTTGGTTCTCCACTTTCCAACATGTGATTTATTTTTTCATAGCTTAGATTATATTATATTATAATTAAATACATAAACAAAGCTATTTTTGTTTTTTTTGGTCACTCTCCTCTCATGATAGTACTATCTGCATTCAACTTTTGCATTTAATTATGTCTCTTTTGTGACTTCATTGATCATTTCAATTTTCATCACTTAACAAATATTTGTTTTTCTTTTTCATATATAAAAATCTTTTGATAGGTCATAGTTGATAGATATTCAAGTAATTCATAGATGGAGAAAAAGGAATCATCATCTAAGTATGATCAACATCAAGATTCTGCTAAAAAAGGTACAAAATTCGATGGAGATTCTGTGACGGTTTCGTCTAATTCGGGAAAGAGTGAAGAACCTGTGAATAAATGGATGGCATTTGCTAACAAATCAGATGAAAACTCGACAACGACAAAGGCTCCTTCTGGCGATGACGATCAAATTATAACCGAAGCAGCCATAGCCGAGAGAGCTGCGGAATGGGGACTAGTTGTTAACTCAGGCAATTTGAAAGCAGCAGTCGAGACAACAAGTTATTCATTAGACGGTGATAAGGGCAAAGGCATGTCTGATAGGTTTGCTGATTCGACAAGGACTTCCGGTGAATCGAATTATGGTTCGGAGGCTAAATTATCAGGGTTGTTTCCAAGAGTTTCACAAGAGTTGAAGGAAGCATTGGCTACACTTCAACAAACATTTGTCGTCTCTGATGCAACTAAACCTGATTGCCCTATCTTGTATGCTAGCAGTGGTTTTTTTACTATGACCGGTTACTCTTCCAAAGAAGTTATTGGAAGGAATTGGTGAGCAATTTTCTCCACTTCATTAATAGATAGATAGATAGATAGATAGAAAGCAATGTTTTTAAATCGAAGACGTTGATGGTTAGGTAAGAGTCCTTTGGTATTATGAAAAGTTGCAGACGAAATTGCAGTTAACCATGATTGCAAGATATATGTTTCTTTAGCGTTGGAGAGTGATTTTTGTAGGTATATGTAGATAGAAAATGTAGTGATTTAAATTGTTGTCATAGCTGCAGTTAGGTAACAGTCCTTAGTATTGTGAAAAGTTACGAACAAATTCAGCTGATGCGGTCAAAATTACAGTAAAAAACCATCATAGCAAGATATATCTTGCTTTAGCGTGGGAGATTGCGTCTTTGTAGGTATAAGTACCTTTAAAATGTAGTTGTTTTTTAACGAAAGAAACCTATATTTTGTTGCAGCCGATTTCTTCAAGGACCTGAAACTGACATGAATGAAGTAGCTAAAATTCGGGATGCAACGAAGAATGGGAGGAGTTATTGCGGCAGACTTTTAAACTACAAGAAAAATGGAACACCATTTTGGAATCTTCTCACTGTCACTCCAATCAAAGACGATCGTGGCAATACCATCAAATTCATTGGGTCGGTCCTGCTTTTTCTATTGTGTATTAGCAGTTTAGAAATCTAAGCATAACAATACTTTATTGGGAGAATCGCGCAGCCACGCAGTCAAGGGATCACAACTATTAAATTATATGAAGATCAGACAGCTTGTATTCTGACTTCACCAAATTGGCTTTAAAGTCAAAGCTTGGAGTATAAGCCGTTTGATTTTCATCTAACAGTTGAGCTGCTGAGATCAGTAACTGCATGACTGCAAAGAACCAAATTCGACCAAGGATATACCTCGAACATTAATTATGTATCAATGTATAAAAAAATTTAGTACACTAGTCAATTAGTAATAGGTGAAATCGAATGTGGTTAACACAACTATTACATGTTACTGCAGAATGCAGGTTGAGGTGAGCAAGTACACAGAAGGTGTGAATGAGAAGGCACTAAGACCAAATGGATTACCAAAATCATTAATTCGTTACGATGGTAATACAAACAATTGAGCCATTTTTTTTTTTTGAAATTTTGTGTGATGATTCCGACTTCACATGTAACCGAGTATTTTCTCATTTGCCAGCTCGTCAAAAGGAGAAAGCTATGGGATCAATCACCGAGGTTGTTCAAACCGTTAAGGATCCAAAATCGATAATTCGTGGTATGAATGATGAAACTGATGCCACCAAGCATGAAGAGCTAGACAAACTCAATTATGATTTTGCTTTGCCGAAGCTTGTTGAATCTGAGAACACTAGTACACCACCTAGTAATCATATGTCGCGCTTTAGTTCTTACGAGGAAAGGAACAATAAGTCATCAAGAAAATCAGGAATTACTTCTTTCAAAGGGTATTTTGTTTATTTACTTATTCTTTAAATGTGATCCATGCATAATAATTCACCTTTAGTTTGTATTAAAATGATAACTATTTTGAAAACTTTCAATAATGCTTATATGTTTTCTATTTTGTTGCAGTGTCAAAGGGAAATCAATGAGTGCTGTAGGGAGAGATAAGGAAAAAGCTATTATTGAACCTGAAGTTTTGATGACAAAAGAAGTAGAGTGGTCCAAATGGGAACAAAGAGAGAGAGATATAAGGCAAGGAATTGATCTAGCAACCACATTGGAGAGAATAGAAAAGAATTTTGTGATTTCTGATCCAAGACTTCCAGATTGTCCTATTGTAAGATTAATTATGTTCTTTTTTACTTTATTTGGAGCAATTAGTGATTTCTTTCCTTGAAAATGAAAACTAATTGTCTTAGAAGCATACTTTATAATTTGCTTATATTCACCTAATACATATTAAACTTCTAAGTTTAACATACTTACACAATATAGAGTATATGACTATTGTTGGTTCCTTTGCAGATATTTGCATCAGATAGTTTTCTCGAGCTTACAGAATATACGCGAGAAGAAATTTTGGGTCGAAACTGTCGGTATAAATTTTACTATATCTTCTCATACACATTTTTTTTATGTAGTACTTCTTGATTGTGCAGTCTTCTTTCACTTGCATGTAGTTTCTTCTATCATTCAAAAGTTCTTGCTAATATAAAAAAAATGAATGACATGAACATTTCTTGGAAAACAAGTTATGTGATCAACTTAGTTTTCCATTATGCATAATCTAATAAAATTGATCTTTCTTTGTTCAATTGAAGGACAAACATAGTGGTTTTCTTTGATTTTCACTCTTTCCGTGGCTTTCTATTTTATGATGATAGCCTTTAAAGTTAAGCATTTTCGGTTATTATATATGGTAACAAATGGTAATTTTTTTATGATTAGGATATATTGTCTTAAAAATTCTGTCTCTTTTACATTTAGATTTTCACATACTTAATTCTATAGGTTTCTTCAAGGACCAGAAACAGACCAAACAACTGTGTCTAGGATTAGAGACGCTATCAAAGATCAGAGGGAAATCACAGTTCAGTTGATCAACTATACTAAGAGTGGTAAGTAATTTGGTCAAACTAAGGTTGTCAAATTCTCGAGTTAACTCTTAAACTCTTTACCAGATTACTATTCTAAGTAACTAAAACAAGTTAACTCGCATGCAAAATCGGTAAACTTTCATCATTTATACTAGTAATTTACGAGTTTATGTGGTATGCCCTTGAAATGTAAACTTTTCGCTAATATTATACGATATTTGGTGTAATTATTTGTGTTGTAATATATATATTGGTAAAACTATAAAGTATCTACAAAATGAACCTTTCTGATTTATTATTTGTAGGAAAGAAATTCTGGAATTTGTTTCACTTGCAACCTATGCGTGACCAAAAGGTGATTAAAATTTAATATCTTTTTATTACTAATATATATATAATTTTCCTCCCTTTTTTAGATATAATGTTAATTTTAATAATAATTTTGTGTTTAGGGTGAACTTCAATACTTCATTGGTGTTCAATTAGACGGAAGTGATCATTTAGAACCTTTAAGAAACCGTCTGTCTGAAGGTTCTGAGCAACAAAGTGCTAAGTTGGTGAGTGTTGTGATTTAAGTGGTTAGAAATAAGGAATTTTATACTAGAATATATTCATATTATTTGTATCTTACCAGGTAAAAGCCACTGCAGTAAATGTTGATGAAGCTGTTAGAGAACTTCCTGATGCCAATTTGGTAAGGTATTCCTTGTGTTATAAATAAACTAACTAGTATAGTATTGTTTCATATTTTGATGTAAAAAAAAAAGATTATGATTGATTTTGTATTTCTTGGTTATAGAGACCAGAAGATTTGTGGGCAATTCATTCTCAACCAGTTTCTCCAAGACCACACAAAAGGGACAATCCTTCTTGGGTAGCTATTCAAAAGGTATCAATTTATTTTTTTCACTTCCTTTGTAGTGAAATTTATATTTATTGTATCATAATTAAAAACTCATAAGACATATAAAATACATTAAAGATTATATATCATCTGCATCACAAAATCAAAAGATTCTTATACAACTCACATGCTTCCTTTGTCCCCCAATGCACAATTTGGATGGAGATCAAAGTCACACTCTTCACAGAAGTATGACCAATTATGTCCCTCTTCATTGCAATCATCGCAATGATAATTCTTGCAACGTGACAATACAAGCTCATGCTCATGTGCTTCGTGTGTCACTTTCTCAGGCCACCCCTTTGCAATTTCATCATTTTTTGCTTCCATTTCTTTTATTCTCAACTCAGTGAAAGGATAAGCATCTGCTCCATAAAGGCCAACCAGATCTCGAGCTTCTTTAGTGACAGTCTGACCACTTGGTCCGATTGCCACAAGCATTGGGATGGCAGATACCTTGAATTTGCGACTCAGGAATTCGTTCCTTGAATCACCAAATGGAAGTGCCAGCCATGGCATTCTCGCAAAGAATTCATCGAAGGAGTTTTGATCCGTATCACTTGAGATGAAAACGACCTCAAGTGCATCATTATCTTGTGCCTTAATCTTATGATATGCATCGATGAGTTTTGGAAGAAATGCACCGCATGGATGACACCAATGGGCTGAGAAGTAGAGGAGGATAGTCTTCCCCGTTAATTTTGACACCGGAATCTAAAATGGAGATAAATGCTAACTTGTTAACATCACATTAAAATGAAGAAGCCACTCAACACAATTCGATAAATTTCTATTATAAGAAGTTTTACCTTCGCCCCATCATTCTTAATAACAAAATCTTTATCCCCGGACACCAAAACCGACTCAAGAGTTTGAGTTCCCTCCCTGGCCTTAGCTATTTCATCGAGTTCAACAAACTTTTCAGGAGTGAATGGAAATGCATCGATTCCATGATCCGCAACGGCCTCAGCAACATTAGGATGAAGAGTTTTCCCATCTGGCCCAATAATAACCAAAGTAGGGATTTCTGATAGCTCAAAGTACTGAATTAGTTTCGCGCAGGTTTTGTCCTTTAGAGGCAAAGATAACCAAGGCACACTTTCTAATTCTTCCTTGAATGACTCTTCCTCATCATCTACGGGTATAAGCACAACCTCAAATTTCTCCCCCTTTGTCTTCAGCTTCTCGTAAACCTCCTTAAGTTGTTGAGTAAATAGCGTGCATGATCTGTATGAAGTTGCAAAGAAATACAGACCAACTGTCTTTCCCTCAAGCTCGGAGATAGGTATCTGTGTGCACATGAAAGGAAAACGCAAATAGGTAAATGAACTTCTACGGTCTGCGGAAAAATAACTAGATAATAGCTAAAGTAAACTACTTCACATCATACAAAGTTATGTTACTATGCTTACTTTATTTCCATCGGATGATATCACAAAGTCACGGGAACGAGATACCAGTAAAAGTCTCAAGGATTGGTTCCTCTTAGCTTTCTCATCTTTTTTATCTTTCAACTCTTGGACCCTTTTCAATGTGAAAGGGTATCCTTCAGCTCCATAATCACGGATAATGCCAACTCCGTCATGAGCAACAACATTCCCATTTTCATCAAACAACGTAAGATGAGGAATGTCGTTTACATGAAACAATTCATTAAGGTGTTTTCGAGTCTCTGTATCAGAAAAGGGTATAGCTAGCCACGGCATTTTTGAAAAGTAGCTTTTGAAGGCCTCATCATCTTTATCGGCTGAGACAAAAATAACCTCAAAGTCACCATTTGGAGAGAGTTTATTGTACACCTCCACCAATTTTGGCGTGAATCTTCGACACGGACCACACCATGATGCTGAAAAATAGAAACCAAGTTTCTTTCCCTCCAAGCTGTCAATTTTAACCTGTGAATTTCAAAATATAAGAAATAGTAACCACAATATTCCACTGGTACAGAATTAGTACAAATTAAGTTACAACTTCAAACAACTGTCATAAGCCACAATGACCAATAAAAGAACATCACTGGCTAAGTTAGACAACTTAATTCAATCTGATAACTGTTTGGATTGACTTATTTGAGTTTATCTAATGGCATAAGTTTCGTGAGGCTGTTTGAGAAAACTTATGAAAACAGCTTATGACAATTTTCACAAGTTCTCCAATATAGCTTATGAAAACAGCTCGTAGCATATATAAAAACAAATTATCTTTTGCCAAAAAATAGCTTATGTAAGCTTATACGTAAGTGCCTGTCCACATAAACAGCATACATGATTCCTAAAACTGAAAATATTTGATGACATTCAAAAAGAAATAGAAAAGAGAAGAGAGTGAACTTCGTTGTGAATATAATCTGCCATGGCTAGCTAGTGAGTGAATAAATTATACAATACAGAATAACAAGGACTGCTTATATTTATACTGTGTTTGTGGAATAAGATAAGCACTTTCTCTCCAAAGTCACCACCAATGGTTAATCACTAAGAGAAGTTTTTTGACGGGAATCACTAAGAAAAACTTACTAATGTTCCAATTTTTTTTTATTTTTTTTTTTAAATTTATGATTAAGACCCGGTTTGGCAAAAAAATTGCGGATTTCTAAGAAAACTAACTTATAGTGAATTATAAGCTAACTTAGAACTTATAAGTTGGTTGAATTTATAGTGATAAAATTAACGGTTAAATTAGTTTGTTTTGTTTGTTGAATTAATAGTGTGTTAAACATCAAAGTGAAATTTAAACATTCCAATAAAAAGAAATATTTAAGAAATAATATTATGATGTGTAAAATTTACTACACTACTATATTACCCAAAAAAAATACATTAAGGATTATTATTCGCATCACAATATCAAAACATTCAAATTATTTTATACAACTCCATATATATTATAACTATCATCAAATGCAGATGACTATAAATATATATAATCACCAAAATACAACAAGCAAATTTTAAGCTTTGGTACATACATCTCCATCACAGACCCATCCATCTTTGGGTTTCTGTTCTTCCTTGGCATCATCTATGCTTCCTTTGTCTCCCAATGCACAATTTGGATGGAGATCAAAGTCACACTCTTCACAAAAGTATGACCAATTATGTCCCTCCTCATTACAATCATCACAATAATAATTCTTGCGACGCGACAATACAAGCTCATGCTCATGTGTTTCGTGCGTCACCTTCTCAGGCCACCCCTTTGCAATTTCATCATTATGTGCCTCTATTTCTTTAATTCTCTCCTCAGTGAAAGGATAAGCATCTGCCCCATAAAGGCCAACCGAATCTCGAGCCTCTTTCGTGACAGTCCTGCCACTTGGTCCGATTGCCACAAGCATGGGGATGCCAGATACCTTGAATTTGCGACTCAGGAATTCTTTCCTTGAATCACCAAAGGGAAGTGCCAGCCACGGCATTCCCGCAAAGAATTCATCAAAGGAGTTTTGATCCCTGTCACTCGAGATGAACACGACTTCAAGTGCATCATTATCTCGTGCCTTAATCTTATGGTATGCATCAATGAGTTTTGGAAGAAATGCACGGCATGGAGGACACCAGTGGGCTGAGAAGTAAAGGAGGATAGTCTTCCCCGTTAACTTTGACACCGGAATCTGAAATGTGGATAAATGCGAACTTGTTAATATCACATTAAAATCAGGGAATCACACAACATAATTCGGTAAATTTATATTATAAGAAGTTTTACCTTCTCCCCGTCATTCTTAATAACAAAATTTTGATCCCCAGACACCAAAACCGACTCAAGAGTTTGAGTTGCCTCCTTGGCCTTTGCTATTTCATTGAGTTCAACAAACTTTTCAGGAGTGAATGGATATGCATCGATCCCATGATCCTCAATGGCTTCAACAACATTGGTATGAAGAGTTTTCCCATCTGGCCCAATAATAACCAAAGTGGGGATTTTTGATAGCTCAAAGTACTGAATTAGTTTCGCGCAAGTTTTGTCCTTTAGAGGCAAAGATAACCAAGGCACACTTTCTAATTCTTCCTTGAATGACTCTTCCTCATCATCTAAGGGTATAAACACAACCTCAAAGTTCTCCCCCTTTGTCTTCAGCTTCTCATAAACCTCCTTAAGTTGTTGAGTAAATAGAGCGCATGATCTGTATGAAGTTGCAAAGAAATACAGACCAACTGTCTTTCCCTCAAGCTCGGAGATAGGTATCTGTGTGCACATGAAAGGAAAAGTCAGAGTGGTAAATGAACTATATGATTTGACACAAAACAACTAGATAATAACTAAAGTAAACGATTACATCATACAAAGTTAAGTTACTATGCTTACTTTATTTCCATTGGATGATATCACAAAGTCACGGGAGCGAGATACCAATAAAGATCTCAAGGATTGGTTCCTCTTAGCTTCCTCTTCTTGGTCTTTCAACTCTTGGACCCTTTTTGATGTGAAAGGGTATCCTTCAGCTCCATAATCACGGATAATGCCAACTCCGTCTTCAGCAACAACATTCCCAGTTTCATCAAGCAAAGTAAGATGAGGAATGCCGTGTACATGAAACAATTCATTAAGGCGTTTCCGCGTCTCTGAATCAGAAAAGGGTATAGCCAACCATGGCATCTTAGAAAAGTAGCTATTGAAGGCCTCATCATCTTCATCAGCTGAGACAAAAACAACCTCAAAGTCACCATTTGGAGAGAGTTCATTGTACACCTCTACCAATGTTGGCGTGAATCTTCGACACGGACCACACCATGATGCTGAAAAATAGAAACCAAGTTTCTTTCCCTTCAAACTTTCAATTTGAACCTGTGAATTTCAAAAATTAAGAAATATTACCACAAATCCACAATATTCCACTTGTACCAAATGAGTACAAATAAAGCTACTAGTTCAAACAACTGCCATAAGCCACAATGTGCAATAAAAGAACACCACATGCCAACTTAGACAACTTAAATCGATGTAATAACTCGGGTCGGATTGGCTTATTTGAGCTTATTTACGAGCATAAGTTTTGCGAGACTATTTGGGAGAAATTATGAAAACAACTTATAATAATTTTCACTAGTTTTTTTTTCAGCTTATTTTCGTAAGTTCTTCAATATATCTTATGAAAACAGCTTGTAACATATATAAAAACAATTTATCTTTATTTCATCTTTTGCTATAAAAATAGCTTATGTAAGCTTATACATAAACACTTATCATTATAAACACTTATACTGTAAGCTGCAAATTGTTTCATGGCCAAAGTTAATAATTAGTTGTTAATGTTAGTATTTTTCACCTTCACCAGGACTTAAACCCTGGACCTTTAACTCCTCAACTCTTTTAACCCTTATCTCAAATCAGTTGAGCTACCCACCCACCCTACTATAAGCTGCAAATAAGATGTTTATCCAAACATAGTCATCCATAATCAAACTTAGTCAGCTTAATGACCCATTTGGAATAACTTATTTTTTAGAACTTATGCAAATAATTTATAAGTTCGCATAAACGAAAATTGTATTTTTATAAGTTATTTTATCATAAACTAATTTAACAAATTTAAAATAATATATAAAAATTTATTTATTTGCATAAACTAAAAAAATAAGTTAATCCAAACAGACAATTTATCGAGTTCTTCCTATTAAACAAGAAACACAATTGACTTGACTACTCAATTCACCATAATCCATATTTTATTTCGAATTTCTGCATTTGAACAAATCTTTCCTCCCCAACAAATAAAGGATTCAATTGAATTTAGAAGAAAAGAAGTATGGTAGTAGTAATTAACCTGATCAGCGTTGTTCCTGAGAAGAAAGTCTCTTCCTGGAGAAGAGAGAAGAGATTGAACATTGTGGTGAACAGAATCTGCCATGGCTAAGCTAGTGGTGAGTGATGCAATGACACAAAACAGAATAAGCGCTTATTTATACTACTTGTTTTGTTCGTTTGTGGTGGTGGGAAACGTACTTAAGGGGTAACAAAATAATATTCCCTTCCAAGTCACCACCTTAATCACTAAGAAAACTCTTTTTTTGACAAGAAAAACTTATTCATTTTCATTAAAAATATGTATTTATTTTAATGATTTTTCTTACAGAAATTTAATTATTTTTAATGATAAATACGGGAGTGGTTATGGTGCATAAATACGGGAGTGGTTATAGTGCATAAGCTTTTTCCTTATGCACCATGCATAAATAATGAAAATTACTTAATGCACCTCCCAAATTACTTAACGCACCCTCCAAATTTCTGGTGCACCCCCAAATTTCTAACACACCCCCTAAAAATTTGGGGGGGTGAGCTAAGCAATCTGGGGGTTCACTAGAAATTTGGGGGATGCGCTAAGCAATTTTGGGTATTTATGCACGTTGCATAAACATGGCTTATGCACCATAACTTATGCCGATAAATACTACATCCGTTGAGTGTTCGTTTAGAATAGTAACAGAAAACAACTACGATCGGAGGGGGCTGAAACCACTTGATACCTGATCCCGTACCAAATTCAACTGGCGGTGAAAACCAAAAAAACAAAGAATAGTAACAGAAAAATTAAAAAAAGTATATTTTCACACCTTATCTTCCTATTATATCCTTATCCTAATTTTAATCCAACAATAAATTGATACGATAAAGCATATGATAAAACATAGCCTCATTTTTCACGTACCGTGATGTGAATACTCTCCATCATGGATCACTCAACGGAGAAAACAACAAAATGATGTAAACACTTGTTCGTTCCTCTGGGACATTTCATCAAACATTAAGGGAGCATGCTAGAAAACATCCTTACAGTAGTGTATACAGTAGAAATAATTACTAGCTAGGACTTTCACTATGTATTGTGTTTTGTTATAATCAATTTAATTTATTTCTTCCATGTTTCTAGATAACTGCAAGAGGTGAAAAAATTGGCCTTCATCATTTTTCTCCCATAAGGCCCTTGGGTTGTGGAGATACTGGCAGGTAACTTGGCCACATTATTGTATAAGCATACATATTGCATAGTTTTAATACATTTTTGTTGATAATGTTTTCAATTTCATTGTATGTGTTTAATTTTGAATCACAAATGTTTAACATAGTTATAGAAGACAAATTCTACGGTTGAACACTTTGATAGGCAGTTTGCAATGTACTTGAAAATCATTTGAAACTCTAATGACGATAGAAGTCACTCCCTCGTAAGTAGAAGTTCACGGTACTATTTGTTTTTATGGCTGAGATGGGCGGGGGACTTGGTCGGCGTCATTCCATAAAAGCAAGGGAAATAAATATAAGTTGAGTTTGGAAGCACACATTCATTTTCCATGGTTTTTATCGAACAAACACTGATCAGGTCATCGTATCAGCCATGAGAAAAAAGAGTGCCGTCAGCTTCTATATCTAGAGGGTGAAGTCGTTGTTGGATTTTCAGATGGTTTTCAAGTGCCTGTCCACGGTGGACCACCTATCAAAATGGGTCCAACTTAGAACTTGCTTGCGATAGAAAGTGTTGTTTTGCTTCTTTAAGATGCTCTGCATTATTTTTATGGTGTCATTCTGTTTTGTGTTATAGTGTTCATTTAGTGGAACTCCGGGGAACTGGTGAACTATATGCAATGAAGGCAATGGAAAAGTCTGTAATGCTAAATCGTAACAAGGTCTGAGTATTTCTAAGAAAGCTATTAGTTTTCATTTTTGCATGTTGAAAATCAGCTAATTAATATATTGATATTCTCTGGAAATATTATACAACATGCTTGTCCTTTCTTACTTTCATTTGTGCCATGTAACATTATTGTTTTGTTATAATTCAAATATTTATTTATGAGCAATTATTGATCCCTATAGCAATTTGAGATATCAACATGTAGTGTCAACTATCATGGAATGATAACCTGCTATGTAACTTCAATAGGGGTGGAGAGAAATAGTTATTTTATCTCATTATTATATTTGCCTAAAATGTACTTGTCTGGTTTTTATTACAGGTTCATCGAGCTTGTATTGAAAGAGAGATTATATCATTACTTGATCATCCTTTTCTTCCAGCACTATACACCTCATTTCAGGTAACTCTCACATGTATTGTATCTTACGATTCTTATCTTATTAAAACTACATTGTTTTCCAATGCTCACTCAAAGCAATCTTGATTTAACTAAATAAAACACCTGAAAACTTTACCTGCAAAATTAATTACTTAGCATTATTATTGATTTAAGAAATTCTTAAAGATTAGATGCAGTGCCTATTGAGTATTGACTGTTGACCAACTGTTCTGATATTTCCTTTGTTTTTACAGACAGACACACATGTATGTTTGATTACTGACTTCTGCCCTGGAGGGGAGTTGTTCGGATTACTCGACAGGCAACCCATGAAGATTTTAAAAGAAGATTCAGCAAGGTATTTTTGGTTTAACATTTTTGTCATCCATGATGTAAATGCAAGTGATTCCTGTCTGCAATTTTATACTAGATGCTCAATAAGATATTACTAGAAGTTACCACTTGACTGCCATTATTGGAATCCATCATCTGATTTCCCTATTAAAATTGGTGTCTAGTAGATAAATCTATTTGTTGAGAGAGAGGGATGTATATAACCTTAAGTAAGGTCCTGCCATCCTGGCTTCAACTTTTGGTGAATAAAAAAAAGATAGGCACTGGGAGACCTTTCTCCCATTAAGTGAGCTCACCAGGCTTAATTAACTCGGATTAGTCATGGACCAATGTGATAAGAAAATGAAAATGCAGAACAATTGTTGTTGAATACATATGTAGTGTGATATTTATATTTAAAAATTATAATCTTGAATCTGGACAATAGAATTAGATTTAGAGTTCTAAATTTCTAATTATATGCTTTAATAGATGTCTGTATAATATATTTATATAACAAGCCCTTAAATTTTTGTTAAATTTTATATGTATCCAGATTCTATGCAGCAGAGGTTGTTATTGGTTTGGAATATCTCCATTGTTTGGGTACGCTGCTCATTATATCTTCATTTTATTAGTCCATATTTGCTTATGCAATTTGGTATTTTTTGAGAGAGAGAAAATGAGACATGTTGAATACAGTGTGTTTCAAGTTTCAACTACACAATGTAGTCGGTTATATATAGGCTCAAGACAATTAATACAGAATAAACATTGGAGATATTATTCATATGATATACCTGCACATTAATCCTAAACAATAAATACAAAATCATAATATATTTTCAATATAATTTAGTATGTCCTCAATCTGTGAAGTTGCAATAGGTTATCTTCTACGGTATTTTTTTGATCACTTGTTTGCAATACATCGGAAGGATCTTTTATGCATGGTTTGCTACCTGTGAGTAAAATAATCAAGTTTTAGAAATTTATGGATGTCCACAGTCATGTTCAAATTTAATGGGATAGGTGGAATGGATTTGTTCTCCTTAACTGTGTTTCTATAAACTTTAGCATTGACACTTGCCTTTGAAGAATTGCATTGCACTTTACTATTCAATCTGAATATTGTTGTGTATTATTGAATCTGTCTAGGTATAATTTATCGGGACTTAAAGCCTGAAAATCTCTTACTTCAGAAGGATGGCCATATTGTATTAACTGATTTTGATCTATCATTTATTACAACTTGTAAACCTCAGGTACGTATCCTTTTTCCAGATAAGTATAATAGCTTCTATAAAGCTGCAGCGTAGCGGAATTTGAACAAACAAACTTCTATTTTCTGCGGTTGACAACACTGATTTATATATTACAACACTTTTTACTATATCTTGTGTTGCAAAACAATAGAGGTTTGTTAAAATTCTGCTATGCTATAGGCCATTATTTGACAAGACTGATATAAATTATTGGAAATTCTTGACCATAAGGAATTCCTCATCTAAGACCCCTCTCTCCTTTTTTTACATGTATTGGTGCAGGTTGTAAAGCAGTCATTACCTGGTAGTAGAAGATCTCGAAGTCAGCCACCACCATTATTTGTTGCAGAGCCAATTACACAATCAAACTCATTTGTTGGAACTGAAGAGTATATTGCCCCGGTATGGTGAATTTATATTCTTCGTCATACTATATAAGTAAACCATGGAAATCTCCCTCAAAGTTTAATGTGTATTGGTCTCCAGTGTTTGTTTCTTACCTTACACGGAATGGACTATATGCAGCTTGTAGTACAACATTTCAGCTATATACTAATAAATTTGAAGTATATAAATAATGTGCATGAAGCTTACTGTGCATTGTATTTACAATAGTCAACCAAATCATGTAGTTTTGTAACTTAGATAATTTCAACAAAAGGTAGGGAGGCTTATGCATATCCACAAAGGCTCGTAAGTGTGTTAAAGTTGTAATAACAGAAAATAGAGTAATTCTTTGTAAGTTTAGAAAAAATTGTGGATTGATTTCATATTATGTTTTTCAAAATGAGCATGTCACTATAATTTCGTCAAATCTAAGGATTATAACGTGATCTACTGAAAGTCATGATGAGCATAAATTGTTTGTGTTATCATTATCATCATTCAAGGTTTTTAGGGTACTTGATATCAGGAAATCATAACTGGAGCGAGGCATACAAGTGCTATAGATTGGTGGACCCTTGGTGAGCATTTCCATCTTTTTGTTTGCATACAAAATATGGACCATACCATTTTTCCTCTTATGTAACTAATTGAACTTTCTTATCTCAGCATCTTAAGTTAATATTCACAATTTTGTTTTGATGTTCTAAATATAGGTATCTTGTTGTATGAGATGCTATACGGTCGTACACCATTTAGAGGAAAGAATAGACAGAAGACATTTTCCAACATCTTACACAAGGATCTTACCTTTCCAAGCAGCATCCCGGTATTTTAAGGATCTTACCCATTGATATGTAAATGTATCACCTGAAAAGATATATTAAGGCATTGTTTTGGTCATGTATCAACAACTGCCATAAATTACCTGATATATCAATTATATATTCTTACAGTTTTGCAGTTATCGTCCTGATCATTCATCAACTGATATAGTTTGACATATTTTTCAGGCTAGTCTTGCAGCTAGGCAGTTGATTAATGCACTATTGCAAAGAGACCCAGGCAGCCGTCTAGGTTCAACTACAGGAGCCAATGATATCAAACAACATCCTTTTTTCCGTGGAATCAATTGGCCTTTAATCCGAAACATGGTATAGTATCCTTGTGATTTCTTATAAAGTTAGTGATTAGAAACATCATCATCATCATCACAAATGGTCAAATTAGTTCTAAATAATGGGAATATGTTTGATGCCCTAAATATGCATTTATTCATCCAATTTAGTCTCCACAGTCCCTAATGTGAGGACTAATTTGATCATTTATTTTTCGCCATTACTAACTTAATCTCTGAAACTGTACGAATCACAATTTAGTCCCTAAAATTAACTAAATACAGTCTTAAGTGATCCTTGAAATTATAAGTCTTAATTACACCAGTCATTTTGAGCCGGTTAATCTAGCCTCAAAACTGTCGAGGAGCAGTTTTTTGATTTTTAGGGATCATTTTAGAATTGTGTTAATATTCAGGAACTAAATTATCCGAATCTTACAATTTCAAGGACAAAATTAGGGACTCAGACATTTCCGGTGACAGCTTCAGCCAATCTATGGCTAGTTAAGTTTGTGTTTAACAGTAATTTTATCATGGACATGTTAAACCTTGAATGTGATAGCCACCATCCTAAATTTTTTTAACCAGCAAAGAAAAACCTCTCAAAATATTTTGAATATTTAGAGAAGCTAACAGCTGGTTATCATTGTAATGACCACTTTGAATTATCTATTTCATGCAGAGTCCACCCCCTTTAGATGTTCCTCTTCAATTTATAGGAATTGATCCAACGGCAAAGGACAAGAAATGGGAAGATGATGGTGTGCTAACTACCTCCATTGATATGGATATTTTTTGAAGCTCAACACAAACTCCTCAGTTTGGGATGTTTTGTTAGCATCATGCCTGACTCATGCTTCAAAATAATCACTACAACTGAGAAATTCAAGTTCAAGAGCTTTGTCTATCGATTTGGTTATAGTCCATTGCCATATTGTGAACCGTCATTCAACAACTTGGAACCAAATCTATATTGTGTAGGGTTTGTATAAAAGTATCATGTACATTGAATAAATTCAGAGAGATGTTTTACCTTTGAGATATGCTTCCTAGTTTATGCTCATGGACATAACATTGATATTGTATTTTTGTAAATGGCTTAAAATTTTAATTGAGAGTAGCAGCATGAGGAAAACTGAATCTAGCATGTAAAAATATATGTTGTAGTATTATCAAAGGTTGTTTTATTATTTGTCAACCTACACCAATGCATATGGGTAAAATTCAGTCATATTATATCTTTGTTTTGCAGTTTGAGTTATTTTTTAGGTATTTTGCTTCTTTCACACTCATTAATCCCACATTACACTTCAATTGATTGTTTTTGAATATTATTTTCAAATCTATTTGTTTTTGTTTATGTGTATTTCATCTTCAAACTAAAGTCCCCTAAATCTTTTAATTTGTTTCTAAATTTAATTGAATTTCAAAAGTTGGTCAATCATAAAATGGTTCGGGCTATCACTTTTACTACGAGTAGAACGTTAACTCGGTTTTATTAATTTTGGTTAGTTCGGGACTTGTCATGAATCCTTATATTTGGGTTTATGCGATGCTTTTTATGGGGTATCACAAAAATCTCATGTTTTATTTCCAATCTTTGTTAAGTATTACTAACCCTGCATTGAATTCACATCCATAATATGAGACACATTACATATCCTTTTTTATGAGTATGGATGCATTGCATATGTTTAATTTCATGAACCAGCACAATCTGGTTCCAAACAATGCAGATTTGGCCTGCAATACATCTCAACTCTTATAGACAAAATCAAGTATTTCTAATAAACATATAAAATAAAACAGTAGAGAAAGAAAGCATACAGAAATTCTCTGCAAAAAACAAAGGCAATAAATAGTATTGCACTAAAACATTAAGAGTTTCATTAAAAACACGAAGAGTTCGAAACTCAGAAACACTCATAAAACTTAGTTAAAAGAGCTAACCCCATTAAAAAGATCGGGATCAATGCTCATCTCTGTCGTCTGTATCATCCTTCAAATTCTATTCCTACCAACTTCCAATTTCTTACTGTACAAACAACTTCTCTTAAGAAATCCCTCAAAACACCATATTTAACTAATTAACCTTGAAATTTCTAAAACATCATCAAGTAAACACTAGTAGTTATTATAACATTTAGTAATGCAATCCATTTCCATTGACATTTCCATATACATATTCTTTCCTATAAGCTTGTGGTTTTGTTGCTGATCCATTTTGATATGTTTTTATTGATGAGATCATATCATTGCTTACTCCTCTTGTAGAGTGTTGCAAGACAGCTTCAAGTTGTCCACATGCTGCGGCAATAAACCCTGTTGTGTTTTGACATTAACCAAAGCCAAAAGTTAACATCTCAGAAATCTAAAATAGCCCTTGCATACTTATTAGGGTGCAAACTTCACGATGGATCCTCTGCAACCGATTGCAGAGGATCCAAGTCATGACCTGGATCCTCTACATAGAGGATCCAATTTCTTAAAAGTGTTTGTTTTGTTATCCCTTTATACTACAAGGGCAACATAAACAAAATATAGAATGCACGTTTAGACGCGTGGTTTCCTTGAAAATGCATATATTTCAATACACACAAAACTAACAAATAGAAGACATGTATCATAGAAATACCTAAGAACACAGGAGAAGGACTTCCTGGTCTTGATTTAAATTCAGGGTGGAATTGGACACCGACAAAATAAGGATGATTCGGTATCTCAACAATCTGTCACATGAAACACAAACAAAATCAGTTTTACAGCTTATGCTTATACTAATTCAAAAAGTTGCATGAGAATATCTATAGTACCTCCATTCGTTGACCAGTTTCATCCTTTCCGGTAAATGAAAGACCAGACTTTTCAAGGTGAGGTACCAAATCAGGGTTCACCTGCATATGACTAGAAATCATTTTCTGTTCTATCCAAACTTACAAGTTAATTTTAAGCATAACAAAGCAAATGCAATACCTCGTATCTATGTCGATGTCTCTCATCAATGAAGCTTTTGCAGCCATATCTACGAGACGAAGTATATATGTTAGAAAAAAGAAATGTGTCTTCAAAAAAATTCGATGGATTAATGATACTCACAATTTTGCAGATTTGCATTCTTTGGTCTGGAAATATGTCCTCCTCGATCCAAGACGCATGGTACCTCCCATATGTGTTTTTGAGCCCTACATAAAACAGTTCAAACAAATCATAAATAGGGAAATCAAAATACAAATGTTTCTAAATCTATTTTCTTAGCATTAGAAAAAGAAATAAACCAATGTAGACACCTCAGGCATAAAAATGACGCATGGACTTTTGGTATTTGGTTCAAATTCAGTACTGTTAGCATCTTTAAGACCAAGCACAGATCGTGCAAACTCTATGACAGCAACTTGCATTCCAAGACAAATGCCAAGGTATGGGATTCTGTTTACTCGCGCATATTTAGCTGCGATAATTTTTCCTTGCACTCCTCTATCACCAAAGCCCCCGGGAACAAGAATGCCATCCGCACCCTTTAATAACTTCCATGCTGCCTTATAAGCATCAGGATTCTGCAAAATTAAATAACAACAAATATAAGAAATTGTTATTACGAAGCATAACTAATAAAACTTGTTTGTGGTATAATTATTCAAATATTGATTTAACCTCTTTCGCAGTTGCATCTTCGAGGTTGGAAGCTGAAATCCAGTCCACAGAAAGTTTCTTTTGGCAACTAACAGAAGCATGAATTAAGGCCTGAAATCAATATTAAAGGCATCAACATTTGGAAAGAAAAAAAAAAAGCATGTGTACTTCACGAAGGGAACCGGCATATGTAAGCAAGCATGTTAGGAAGTTAGGTTAAGAGAAAAGCCAAAAATAAATATTTTACTCTAAGAAAAATCAGGAAAACTATGATAATAATGCAGCCATAAATTTAAAGCTAACTCCACCTTTAGAACTGAGAGGTAGGAATCTGAAAGGCATGTATATTTCCCGACTAACGCTATACGAACCTGCAATTTTCACGAAAGTAAAATATAACTATTTCCTATAATCAAGGATAATGATATAATTAAAATTTCCTTTTGAGTTTTGACTACTCACTGGTTCATGAAGTAAATCACAAGCTTCAGCTCTACAAGTCCATTCATCTAAATCAGGCTCTTGAGCCATACTGTATATACAATAAAAAACCAATTAAGCCTTTCAGAAAAATAAGAAGAGATAAAAGAAATTCTCTATATCCATTGAGTGCATGAAGTAGAACATATAAAGAGTGAGTTATATTAAAACTAACCCCTTAAGATTCAGCACTTTAAATATTGCTTGATGAGCCTTCTGATCCTATAGACCAGAATAAGATAATTTGTAAGAAAAGGTACCTACAAATAATAAGATGATTTGTAGTTCAGCAGTTTTGGATGAAAACTTACTCTTAAAAGCAAAGGAATGTGCCATATGTTGGGAACATCATAAAGAGTAATTATATTTTCCCCCTGAAAACATCACACAACTTCAGTAGAGAAAACTCTTGCAAAGCACAAATCATATGAACTCGTACATATTTATCGTTAAGAAAACATACCGGAAGTAGGCAGAATTGAGAGAGTTTCGCCTTTGCATTCTCATCTAGCACCTGAGAAACAACTGAATTTTAGAATCCTAAATTAAAAAATAGTATGATTTCTTTGCAGATATGCTTTTTTGTTCCTTTTGTGCATATACTATTATGCTATGGAGCACTGACACATACACACACACACCATGATTCGTAATCATATGTGTCAGTGTCGTGTTAGTGTCCACCAACATGTCTTCAATTTGAAGTTTCTATGCTAAATATGTACTAGTGTGTTGATTTGTGCACATTTGTTCATCTGTCAGAAAGAGGGAGGGAGAGAGGGAGGGAGAGAGAATAACCATTGTGCTGCGGCATGCCAAGATTTGTGGAGACAGTCCTTGGCTTCTAAGTCCTCTCACACTATGCTGAGTTGGTTTTGTTTTCTGAACATGACAAAGGTTATTTTTCAATGTTAGATAAAATTAAAATAACTTTTACATGGATCTCAAAGGACATTTAGAGCTGAAAGACATTACTTGTTCACCAACAACATTTAAAACAGGAACAAGGCTGACATGAACCAAGCAAAAGTTGTTAGCACCTGCAAAAAAAGCATATATTATAAAAACGGACATATAAGTTTTAAATTGCGATCTGCAACCGCAATATAACAGTCTTCGCAATTGCAGTCAATTTTACCACAATATAAATAAAGGCTTGCCGCGTAACCGAAACCTCGGCCACAATGACAATTTAAAACCAAGTGGAAAACTTTGTGAATAGATCAAGTATTATTATTCTCACCTACTCTATATGAGAAATGTCCTAATGCTTGAATAAATGGCATGGACTCAATATCACCTGCATTAAGATCAAAGGATATTGTTATGAATTTACATTAATTAAACAATGGAAAAACAAACAAACAATCTAATTAAAAATGTTTTAAAAAATTTACCTATTGTTCCACCCAATTCTATGACACATACATCAGCTGGACCTTCTTTTCCATCCACTGGTATGTGGGCCACCCTTTCTATCCAATCTTGAATAGCATCAGTTATATGAGGGACAACCTAAAGAAGAAAATAAATACCACCATATACCATAATATCATAACCAATTTGTTAAACATAACAAAAATTAAAACTACATGTATAGATTCACGGTGAGTTTGACGAAATTACAGTATACCACCGTAATTCTTACTAAAGCTACACTTTCTAAGCTTCAACAAAATCACAGTAACAACGTAATTTTACGAAACTCGTTGTCGAGCTTCAACAAAATCACAGTAACACCGTAATTTTACCAAACTCGTTGCGGATCCAAACATGCACTAAATTGATTAAGCACTAGTACCTGAACAGTTTTTCCTAAATAATCTCCTTTTCTCTCCTTATCAATGACAGACTGTAAAATTATGAAAAAAGTAAAGTTAAAAACTTAAGAGATGAAGGGCTTTGTTGTAAATTTGATATAATAATCTTCAGAATCTGTCACAGGTGCTAAAAGAAGGACCATGAATCCATGAAACTTGCCTGGTAAATCTTTCCTGTAGTTATGTTATTATCACGAGTCAACTTGACATCCATAAAGCGCTCATAATTTCCAAGATCCAGGTCCACCTTTCATAAAAAAAAGGGTCAAGATTCTTCTTTTTTTTTTGTTCTTACACAACAAGACACAAATTTTTAACAATTTTTATAAAGATTTCATTTTGGTTATTTAATTATTATTTATTTTTTGGAGTTTTTAGGTATGTACCTCACCACCATCATCTAAGACATAAACTTCTCCATGTTCAATAGGTGACATTGTTCCAGCATCTGTGTTCAAGTAAGGATCTGAAAAAAAAAAAAGGAACCAAATAACCAGTGACAAAATGCAACACAACCCATCAAAGGATTTGAATTAAAAATAAATAAAACCCTTCAAAGTTTGAAACTTTGAACAAATACACAAAAGGGTATGTGTTATTTTTATTGAATAAACAACAGAAGAAAAAAAACAGAGGAAAAATGCAAAAGGTGGTACCAATTTTGATAGCAGTTACACGAAGTCCACAAGCTTTGAGAAGTAAACCAATACTACTTGCTGTAACTCCTTTTCCAAGTCCACTAACAACTCCTCCAGTTACAAGAACATACTTCATTTTTTCTTCTACAAAATTGTCAACTTTTTTCAATTTTTTAATGTCTTTGTTATTTTTTTTCAGACTCTATGTAATGAGAAGAAGATGAAGAAGAAGAAGTAGAAGAAGAAGACCCTTTTACACAGAGAGCACAAATATTGAAGACTAAAAAGTTTATAAATTTTTGTTATAACTTTTGAGTTTGTTCAAAAGACAGAAATAGGTGTGTTTGAATGAAAACAGAGGAAAACAGAACACAGAAGAACAGAGGAGTGAAATTTGTATGTGAGTTTGAAGGAGAAATGAATATGCAGAGAATAGTTAGTATGAATGAAGTGTGTGTGTGAGTATGAAGAAGGAGATGGTTTATATACACACCATTTTGCTTCTAGTCCGACAAGGATCATACGGGGAGAGAGAAAGAGAGAGATTGACGGGTTAAATTTTACGTCAAAAATAATTATATTTTATATAATTTTTTGTTATATTTAAAACTTATGAAGCACGAACACCAGTGGCGTGTCGCGGTGTCCGACACGCGTCGGTCTGACACTTATGTGACATTCGTACGACACCTGTCAGAATAGTTAAATATGTTTCACAAAAAAATAAAAAAATTTCTTTGCTTTTGACACTCTAAAAAAGTTAAATATGTATTGAAACAATGTTAACAATGAAGAATTAAAGATATTAATTTTAATTAAAATATTTTTAAATTTTTTTTAATAATAAAATGATAAATAAAATTAAAATTTATTATATATATAGCGGTGTCAGTGTTCTATGTTTTTTACATTATTGATGTCGGAGTGCCCGTGTCATATCGTGTCGCAGTGTCCGTGTCAGAGTCTGTGCTTCATAGTTTAAAACTCGAAATCCGAGTTAAAGACCAAGTGACTAATTGAAGTCGGAGTTTTACTATATATGGACTAGCCCGACAGAATAATTAAAATAGGTAAAATTTGAATATGAAACCTTGAGATGAAAGAATCACGGTCAAAGATTTTAAGCACTATCAAATAATAATAAATATAAATTTGATTTAATATTAATATCTATTATGGAATTATAATTTATTACGGGTCTTAGTTAGTTGTCCAAAATATATAAAATTACTTTCAAAATAAGTTATAAAAGACTTTTGTTTTTACTTTCATCATCAGTTTAATCTGATTTAGAGTCAGTTCTAGCATTAAATAGTTTCAGTCATCTTTCAACATGAATAGTTGAAAAAATATTAAAAGAGTAATAATTTTTAAAGTAACATATAAGGTTTCTTCACACAAATTAATTATTAACAATGATCAAGTCTATAATGTACAAGGGAGATTAGTCTTTTATTATTGTATCAAATAAGATGTAAATATGATATATTGATCGAATAGTAAAAAATATTGATTTAATAGTGAAAGCAAACTTATGTATGATGAAATTAGACAAAATTATTAATATCTGTTATGTATGGTGAAATGTAGTGGTTTAAGTTGTGTATAAAATATTAATTTGAGATAAAATTAGGATAAAAAGAATGTTACAATGATATAGTAAACAATACTTAGTTTAGAATGAATTTTTTTATGATAAAACGACGCTTATGTAGAAGTGATAACAGTGGCGGAGTTAGCACTAAAAGTTAGGGGAGGCCGCTAAAGTTATAAATCGAATACTAAAAAATTTCTTAAAAAAATATATTATGAAATATATTTTATGTCAATTCATGTGTAAACTTCATACTATTGAGTTCTCTCAAACAAAAATTTAAATTTTCTAACAAAAGATTGATCAAACATGAATTTTTATACGCTAAAACTCTATTTGAAATAAAAATTTGAGTATTTTTCTCAAAAAAATATATTTGAATACTTTGACAAAATAAATTACACATTTTAAAACATCTATAAATTATTACCAATAAAAAATTAGAAGAAATGCTTCAAAATGTAAATTAGAAATTATATTTGAATGATTAGTAATAGAGAATTTTTTTTTATGAACAATTTAAAGGAAGTTAATTATCTTGTAAATTTGAAATATCAACTTCAAATAGAGGGGGTCCGAAACCCCAGCAAAATAGAAAGCATTAAAAAAATCTGGACGTCCAAATAGAGGGGGTTTAAAACCCCATAAACCAGAAAACAGTGATATTACATAGTCTATTTAGTGGGGGTTTAAAACCACCGATAAATAGTATACACCTATGAAAAAAAATTAAAAATTTTGGGACGGGCCATGGCCCTGTCCAGCCCATAAAGGGCTCCGCCCCTGAGTGATAATGAGTTATTATGTAAGGATCGATGATTGCATGCATTAAGAACGGAATTGACTGTATGATTAAGATCTAACGATTCAAATTTAAAGCAGTTATGTAGTCTGACTAAGCCTTTCTTCAATCTAAAATGTCAATCACAAAAAAAAAAAAATGTCCAATCACAATTGGAAGACCAGATCTATTTGACTGTATGACTGCATGCAGTTTAACTACTGCATGCAAAGATATGCCCCATGAATCCTTAATGTGAAAGATTAAGTTAACGAGGCATATAATAATATTGGAACTTTTTGAATATTTTGTTGTAATATACTCACAAAGAGTTTTGTAAGATATTAAGTACATCTATCATTATTAAAAAGATAATTATTTAAATTGAGAGTAGAAAATTTATTTAAGCAATAAATATATCTTAAAGTTAAAGGTTGTTTGGTTGAGGTTTCATTTCTTAATTCGGAGGTAATTGGTTCAAGATATGACAAAGAAAGATAAAAAAAGACTCCAATAAAGTTATAATTAAATTCAAATGGTTTACTTATCTTGCGATTAAATCCCGAATAATTAGGGTCCTTCCTTTATAAACTGGAAGGTTAACATAAAAGTAAAATAAATAACCTCTTATAATTAAGACTGTATGGTGCATTAGTAAAAATATTAAATTTTTGACTTTCTATTTTATCTATTTCATTTGACTTTGTATTTTAAAATCTTTTAATCTTTTATGTGCCCCTATAGCATATTAAACAATTAATTAATCTCAATTGTAGTCTTTTTAGTACCACCAAACCACAATAAAAGAATTTAGATTTATGATTTTAGGTAAGTCAAATGCATTATGCGATTTTTTATGTTTAATATGTATTATAAATTAGTTTCTTTATGTATCAAATTGATGTCAGAACTGACCCACGAACCAGATTTAATTAATGGTGAAAATCAACATTTTTTTGATATTTTAACTTTAACAAGTTATACCTTTACTTTTTTAATGACATGTAACAGAAATGTTTATGTTGTCGTTATTCTTCAACAATTGTGATTGCTACTGCCGAGAGCATTTGATTATTTGAATACAACAATTGCAAGTGCCTTACCACCACCATGATACCCCTTTACAATGCATCCATGAAGCTTAATAATTCATCTGCATTTTAAAAACTCTATTCACAACCTTCAAAACATGTACTATTCTCTTAGCTAACGGCCATCGGGGTCAGTTCTGATAGAGGGACAAGAGGTGCGACGGTCTTAGGCCCACTATTTTTAGGGCTCATAATTTTTTTTATAACAATCTACTATTATAAAAAAAAAGTCAAATATATGAGTAATTAAGTACGCTTGCTTGTTTTTGTGTGTCAACGGAGAAAAAAAACGCTTGCTTTGACCTTAATAGAAAATATGAAACAAAACTTTTGAGGAATTAAAAGTGTTACATTTTACTTTGTCAACTGAAACAATTTCTGTCATTGATATTATTAATTTTGTCAAATATTTATGTGGTTATCTGAATTTGTGAATTGCATATAGAGCTTTACTGACAATGATTGTGACTGTAGCATCGACGGAAAGAAGTTTTTCAAAACTTAAGTTGATTAAAACCTGCTTGAGATCCTCAATGTCACAATAGAGATTGAACGGTTTGACAACTTTGTCAATTGAAAATGATATGTTGGAGAACATTTATGTTGATGTGATTATAAATAATTTTGCATCTCAAATGCTCAAAGAAACCGCTTCTTATGAATTTTCAAGTAATTTTCTTTTTTGATATTTTGTAAAACTATTATTATTTATTAACGTGTATTATATTAAATGAAATAAGTTTTTTTTTTCTTATGTTTGGCCCAAGGCCCATAAAATGTCAAGAACGGCACTGACGACCATAAAAGTATTTTTGTAACCCCCGAAAGGATTCTCTCTTTATTTTGTTTTCTTTCGCATTACTTTTTTTTTTTAGATTGGTGATTGGAATGAACTGTTTCGAAATTTTAAAGATGAATCAAAAAATGGTAAAGGATTCTGAAAGATGGGAAGATCCTTCTGATCATGTCACTCAGTAAAGCGCAACATGAACATTTTATTTTGGTTTACAATGAAGCCAATAAAAATTGAATCTAGGACCTGATACATTCTACTTAAATCTTTCACCACTATACTAAACATAGTGGCTTACAATATGAACATTTTGTAACAAATGATGATTAGAAAGGTAATAGTATAATTTATTGTAAAGGATGATTAGAAAGGTAATAGTATAATTTATTGTAAAGTTAAAGGATAAATTTAAAACTTACAAAATTAAAAGAATTAGTCTATTACAAACATTAAACTTAAACCTAATGAACCCCTAAATATATTTTTGACATAAAGTTAAAAACAAAATCTAAAATTTGATTTTGATTTGTTATCGAGACATCTCAAAGCTAACGGTATTTAATAAAAATACATAAACTGATTAATTTTGAAGGGATTAATGTGTTTCAATAATATATCAAATAATTTTAAAAATTTTACATAAATAATCTATATATTATAAACTTTACGCCAAAAATTATAAAAATTTTATTTCTTAAAATGTTTATTTTGATACATAAAGGAGACAAAGCTCCGTATTTCTTAAAATGTTATTAAATAGTAATATTACTCAAATATTAGACATTACAATTTCTAGTTGAAGAATTTGGTTAAAGAAAGTAATAAAAATGAAGATTAAGATTATGGTGAGTCCCTATTACCTAAACTGAACTGGTGTTTATGGGCCTACCAACCTTGCTGGTTTCCTTGCTGCTACCTCCATGCCAACCGGGTCAGTCACTATGTCGGCGGTTTCAAAACTTCCTATTTCTTTCTTCTTTCTAATTTCCAACACGACCATGACACTAGGATGTGACTCAATGGATTGGATTACTTTCTTTGTTACCAAAAAAAATAAGAGTACCACCTAAATACCACTTAGTCATCAAATATTTGCGATCTTATAAGTATTTTTTCTCATGAGATATATGAGTCTTTTTGGAGTTTGTTCTAAAACATATGTGCAATTTTTTTGGGTTACTAAACATATGAGCAATTTGATTAGCTATCTAAAATTAAAAATTTTCATTTAATAATAAAAAATAATAATTTAATATACAAAAAGTATAATGCACAAGTTTTAAGAGAATATTATTACATTTAAATAATTCGATCACGATTCTCTCTCCCTCCCTCCCTTCCCCATAGCCATATCCACCAAATTTCATTTTCTTTCTTCCCTAAATCTTCCAACATCTAATTTCTCACTCAAATCTTCCATGCAATAAGCAAAAAGAACTCACATTGCTTAGAAAAATAAAGGTTGAACAATATATAAGTATGATGGTCATATAGTGCAGGGGTTTAAACTTATGTAGGTAGTCATTGTAACTGTTACAATTTGCCTTTTTTTTTATATTATTGTGGTATATTTAAGAAGAGTTAAGTTTCATTTTGCTTAAAAAAGTGGAGGTTGGACAATATATAAACGAGATGACCAATAAATCTAATGTCTTAAGATTTTGGGTAAAGATATGTCCAACTCATGTATAGTTGCTTTGGTGCCAATGTCTGGACGACCCCCGCTACCCTTTTGTGACCGAACAGTATGGTATAAGAGTTTATGGTTCAACGAAGAGTTCAACTAACTATTTTTATCGAAAGTCTTTCTGACAAATGTGGTCAAGTGGTGTGTCCTTCTTTGTGCAACCAACAGTGGTGCAAGTGTGTATTGAATGACTCACACTTGAGGGAAAAATTATTGAAGCAAGTGTGAGGTAAGTCTCATATTGGTTAGTAAAGTAGAAATTAAACAATATGTAAGTAAGATGACTGATAAACCTAATATTTTAAAGTTTTGAGTGGAGTCTATTAATTCACATATACAGCTGTTGGTTCAATATGAATAATTCCCAACTATCCATTGATCACCCAATAGTGCCAACATATGCTTCAATCATGACAATTTTATTTTATTTTGACCAATCATGACAATTTTCAGTCATATAACCATTGCTTTGTTTCTAAGAACCGAAAATGATCACGATACAAATAGGAAAATTCTAATAAATATTTAGAACTAATTGCCAACTACTTTATCTAATAGCTATACTCTTTAAGAACAAGTTTTAAATCTTTTTTTCGAAAAAAAGGACGACAAGTTGTTTAAACACCTTGAGTAACTCTCCTTGAAGACCCTCTAACATCATTATGTTATTACTTTAATTTTTTTACTTGTTTTTACATTGGCGATATTAACACGTTAAATCAAAGGAGTGCTTCATTTTTATGAAACATAACTAGTTTGTTAGTTTGGATAACTAGCTCTCATTAGTTTATAACTAACTTTTGTTGAGAGTAATTATTAGATTGGATCCTCTCCAATTATTCCTCTCATGTTATCTCTCATTTTCTTCATCCAATGGTTGGTAAATTATAAAAAGCAAAAAAATATTTAAGAAGTGAGATAACAAAATTGAATCAATGGTTAAGATTACCACATGACCAAAACATGAGAGGAATAATTGGAGAGAATCCAAATCCAGTAATTATAAACATAACTAATTAATTGAAGAGCCACTAACCAAAGCATGAGATATGTGTAAGACAACTAGAGAAGCATGAGGTTAGAGTGCTTTAATACTCTAGCTAGAATAATTTCTTTATTATCAATAGTGTTTAAGATGATGTAAGCTAGCTGGATATGTTAACTTGCTATCATCAAAAGATCAAACATACGTAACTCTTCAAACAAAGAACATTATCTTGCCTAAAAAAAAAGAACATAATCTAAAAAAATAGTAACAAACGACCCAAAAAAGATTGAGCTTTCATGAATTGGTCCACTAAAACCTTTTGTGATAAGCTTGATCCTTTTAAAAAGAAAGGACAAATTCAAATATTAATAATTTTTACTGTTGAATTAATACCTCATCAACAAATGAGAAGTTTGCTTCTTATCAAAACATTTATATTAGAAATCTTCTTTCAAATATCTAATGAGTTTAAATATTTATTGGTACTCTTCGGACTTGAGATTTAGATTATAGGTTGGATTGTTTGTTGTGAACTGTTTAGTTGTATCCCAATGTGAAGGAGAGTACGTTATCTGCA
This sequence comes from Trifolium repens, assembly GCA_030408175.1. Classification (NCBI taxonomy): domain Eukaryota; kingdom Viridiplantae; phylum Streptophyta; class Magnoliopsida; order Fabales; family Fabaceae; genus Trifolium; species Trifolium repens. The sequence goes on from CP125850.1 coordinate 14,520,923, forward strand.
CACACTTTAACGATCAAGTCAGTAGACGTCTAAAGTGAGAGGCACCTAGGGTTAGATAAGAAATATCGGACTTAGCTCACAAGGCAAATTTATATAGGAGGACCGAAGGAGAAATATAGTTTTAGGAGAACCTATAACATTCTCCTGGACACCTGTCCCATGGACAAGTGTTAGCCGGTGGCTAGGCGGCAGAATCTGGCGGCCAACGTGCACCATCAAGTGGTAATCATGTTTGTTTTAGAGCATGTTCGTATAGTCCATCTAGCAAGATATGATTGAGGAGATCTGATCCAGCTCACAGATGGGCCTTTGTCTAATCCGAAACAATTATACACTAACTAAAGTTAAAATAGAAGTTAAATTATATTTCACTGTAGTATTAAATTACATTACTGTGAGGATTAACTTAAAATCAGAAAGAATTCAAGTCTGGTGAACCAGTGCAAGTTGCAGTTGAACCGGTGCAAAACATGTCTGGAAAATATGAACTGGTGCATGTCCAGAATGCACCGGTGCATGGAGCGAAGGTGAGAAACCCGAGAGTTCTTTGAACCAATACAAAGATTGGTTGGTCTGGTACATGCATGGAAGATTTGAAGAAAATATACTTTGATTATCTTTCAAATTAGAGTTGATTTGTTCCTAGTTTTAAAGCTTATATTTTCTATAAACAGAGTTTTTCTTTTGACACACAAACATAGATTGTTTTATGCATAGAAAAAGGATGAATTGAGGGAGAATAAGGATTTGCCATCAACATAAAGGTTAGAATTTTAGAGAGAAATAAGAGCGGTTGTCTCTTGGTATAATTCTAGGATTGGGCAAAAAGTTATTGAATTCAACTTGGGAAACACTATATCTGTTGAGGCAAAATCCCAATTTGATGTTTTAAAGATAACAAACATCTTAATTATATTTTAAGTAATTTTGATCTCATTGTTATCTAACAAGTGCTTTTGAGTGTTTTAAAATAGCCAGGATTAATTGAGCAATTTACATCAAGTGTTATTCATTTATTATGAATAAGAACAAGAATGAAAGAACGATCTCAAAACATTCTCAGTGTGAAGAATTGCCTTGAAAACTCAGAAAATCAGAAAATTGGAAAACTAGCTGCAGTGTGGCGCCTAGCGCCAGGAGAGTGCTGGAAATAGCTATTTTGGCGCGGGGCGCCGGTACGCGGGGCTATATATATTCAGTTGCGTTTTCTGATATTTTTAAGTTGTTTTTTAGGGTTTGCAGCCAATCAAAAGACTAGGGTTTATAGAGAATTCTCTTGGCAATAATTCTAGGGATTGGGAATCAATTAAACACCTTGGTAAACACTTGTAATTGAATTTCTTGGTCACGGGAAGAAATTCGGGACTTGGGTAGAATAGAATTAAAGGCTATTTCTTGTAACCCTTGTTGTTGGGATTTCTTTGTAACTTGAAACTTCATTGATAGTGGAACGGAGAGCTGCCCTCTCCCCCAGACGTAGGTCCTTATTTGGCCGAACTGGGTAAACAATATTGTGTGTCTCTTTATCGCTTTCGTTGTTTATTTGTTCGTGATTACTATTGCTATTCTTGCTTGTTTGATTGCTTAATTCAATTTGCTCCACACACTAAGGTTATTGGTGTGGTTCAGTCCGAATTCACAACAATTGGCGCCCACCGTGGGGCAAAGGATCAAACGAATTAAGTATCATGGGTTCGAAGTGGGACATCGAGAAATTCACCGGGAGTAACGACTTTGGTCTGTGGAAGGTGAAGACAAGGGCAATACTAATCCAACAGAAGTGTGAACAGGCGCTGAAGGGTGTGGAACACATGCCGGCTGATCTCTCAGATGCGGAGAAAACTGAGATGGATGAGAAAGCACTTAGTGCTATTATTTTGTGCCTCGGTGATAAGGTTCTGAGAGAGGTAGCCAAGGAGAAGACTACTGCTGCTATGTGGACCAAACTTGATGCATTGTATATGACCAAGTCCCTGGCACATAAGCAGTTACTGAAACAACAATTGTACTTCTTTCGTATGGTTGAAAATAATCTGGTAATGGAGCAACTAGATGAGTTCAATAAGATTATTGACGATTTGGCGAACATCGATGTGAATCTTGAAGATGAGGATAAGGTTTTTCATCTGTTGTGTGCGTTTCCAAAGTCACTAGAGAATCTCAAGGATGCTTTGCTTTATGGCAAAGAGGGCACTATTACCTTGGAAGAAGTCCAAGCGGCTCTGAGAACCAAGGAACTGACAAGGTTTAGAGACTTGAAGGTTGATGATAGTGGAGAAGGCTTGAATATCTCAAGGGGCAGGAGTGAAAATCACGGTAAAGGAAAGAGGAAGAAGCATAGGTCTAAGTCTAGGCCTAGAGGTAATGGTGACACAACAAAATTCAAGTGTTATCATTGCCACACACCAGGTCACTTCAAGAAGGACTGTCCTCAGAGAGGAGGCGATGGTAATAGCGGTGATTCGTCTGCTCAGATAGCCGTTAGTGAAGAGGAAGGTTATGAGAGTGCAGGAGCACTAACTGTGACTAATTGGGAACCTGAGAAAAGCTGGGTCATGGACTCAGGATGCTCATATCATATCTGTCCGAGAAAGGAGTACTTTGAGACCTTGGAATTGAAAGAAGGTGGAGTTGTGCGTCTTGGTAACAATAAGGCGTGCAAGGTTCAAGGTATGGGTTCTATCCGACTGAAAATGTTTGATGACCGTGACTTTCTTTTGAAGAATGTGAGGTATATCCCTGAACTTAAGAGAAATTTAATTTCTATTAGCATGTTTGATGGTCTAGGTTATTGCACTAGAATTGAACGTGGTGTGATGAGAATTTCTCATGGTGCATTAGTAATAGCTAAAGGGTCTAAAATTAATGGTCTTTATATTTTAGATGGTTCCACTGTTATTTCTAATGCATTAACTGTTAGTGTGGAAACTGAGGACATAACTAAACTATGCATTTGAGGTTGGGGCATGTCAGTGAGAGAGGTTTAGTTGAATTATCTAAACAGGGCTTGCTAGGAAAAGAGAAATTGAACAAACTAGATTTCTGTGATAATTGTACACTAGGCAAACAACACAAGGTGAAGTTTGGGGTGGGAGTACATAAATCTAGTAGACCATTTGAGTATGTTCATTCGGACCTTTGGGGTCCAGCATCAGTTTCAACTCATGGGGGAGGTTCATATTTTCTCAGCATTATTGATGATTATTCTAGAAGGGTATGGGTGCACATTATTAAAAATAAAAGTGACACATTTGAAAGGTTTAAGGAATGGCATACCTTAATAGAAAATCAAACTGGAACTAAACTGAAAGTTTTGAGAACTGACAATGGCCTGGAGTTTGTTTCAGAGCAGTTTAATGAGTTTTGCAGGAAAAGAGGTATAAAGAGGCATATGACCGTTGCATACACACCGCAGCAGAATGGTCTTGCTGAAAGAATGAACAGGACCTTGTTGGAGCGGGTGAGGTGTATGTTGTTGGGAGCTGGACTAGCGAAAAGTTTCTGGGGAGAAGCTGTTAGTACTGCAGCATATTTGATCAACAGATGTCCATCAACAGGTATTGATCTGAAGATACCTATGGAGGTTTGGAGTGGCAGGCCGGCAGACTACTCCAACTTGAAAGTCTTTGGAGCACTAGCGTACGCACATGTCAGACAGGACAAACTTGATGCTAGAGCTGTAAAGTGTGTGTTCATTGGTTATCCTGAAGGTGTGAAAGGTTACAAACTGTGGAAGATGGAACCTAGAGGATCAAAATTTATTATAAGCAGGAATGTTACTTTTGATGAGAGACCCGTATGGGGATGAAGTGCAAAGACCTGGAGACTAGACCAGAAACGGGGGTAGAGAGAATTCAGTTTGAGGTGGAGCCTTCCACTGATGAGGGTGAAGAGGAGAATCAGATTCTGGTACCTGAGGAGAGTGGAAGCCAACCAATAACTGCTCCGGACTATCAGCTAGCACGAGATAGGGAGATGAGAGTTATTACTCCGCCTAATAGATACGGTTATGCTGACCTTATTTGTTATGCTTTGAATGCAGCTGAAGAGGTGCAAGACTCAGAACCAAAGAACTTCAGGGAAGCATCAGAAAGCATAGATAGTAAAGACTGGCTAAAGGCAATGGAAGAGGAAATGCTTTCATTGGAGAAGAACCAGACTTGGGAACTTGTTCCACTACCTAAGAACAAAAGGGTAGTTGGTAGCAAGTGGGTGTTCAAGAGGAAAGAAGGTATACCAGGGGTCGAAGCACCAAGGTATAAAGCAAGACTTGTAGCCAAGGGCTTTACACAGGTGGAAGGAATTGACTATAATGAAATCTTCTCACCTGTGGTGAAGCATTGTTCTATAAGGGTACTTATGGCAATTGTGAACATGTATGATCTTGAGTTAGAACAGATGGATGTGAAGACTGCTTTCTTGCATGGTGAATTAGAAGAGACAATCTACATGCAACAACCTAAAGGTTTTGTGGAAGACAACTCTAAAGTTTGTTTGTTGAAGAAATCTTTGTATGGGTTGAAGCAGAGTCCAAGGCAGTGGTATCGTCGGTTTGATGATTTCTTATTGAAGACTAGTTTTGTGAGAAACAACTATAACAGTTGTGTGTACATGATGAAGAAGGATGAGAAAGTCATCATCTACCTTCTTCTTTATGTAGATGATATCCTTATTGCAAGTTCTGACAAGTATGAGATTCAACAGCTCAAGGTGAAATTAAATGGTGAATTTGAGATGAAGGATCTTGGTAATGCAAAGAAGATACTTGGTATGGATATTGTGAGGGATCAGAGTAAAGGTGTGTTGTTCTTATCTCAGCATGATTATTTGAAGAAAGTGGTGGAGCGGTTTAGAATGTCAAATTCTAAGGTAGTGAATACGCCACTTGAACATCATTCAAAGTTGTCAGTTAAACAGTGTCCTCAATCCGAGGATGAGAAAAAGAAGATGGAAGGTACTCCCTATGCAAGTGGGGTCGGAAGCATCATGTATGGTATGGTTTGTAGTAGACCGGATTTATCCTATGCAATCAGTGTGGTAAGTCGGTTTATGGCAAATTCGGGCCAAGTTCATTGGCAAGCTTTGAAGTGGGTGTTGAGGTATTTGAATGGAACCTTGAAGGGTGGTCTCAAGTACACTAGGACAGATCCAGGTAGGGATGCTTTGGAGGGGTATGTGGATGCGGACTATGCAGGTAATGTAGACACTAGAAAGTCTTTGTCTGGTTTTGTGTTTACATTGTTTGGTACAGCAGTAACATTGAAGGCAAATCAACAATCAGTTGTAGCCTTGTCGACGACTCAAGCGGAATACATAGCCCTTGTTGAAGGGGTCAAGGAAGCCATATGGTTGAAGGGTATGATTGGAGAAATGGGGATTGGTCAAGGGTGTGTGAAGATACATTGTGACAGTCAGAGTGCCATTCATTTGGCAAATCACCAGGTGTATCATGAAAGGACAAAGCACATCGACATCCGATTGCACTTTGTGAGAGACATGATTGAGACAAAGGAAATCATGGTGGAGAAAATTGCAACGGAGGAGAATCCGGCGGACATGTTCACCAAATCGTTACCTAGAGCAAAGTTCAAGCATTGCTTGGACTTGATTAACTTCGTCGAGGAGTAGGCGGAGGTTGGAGAGGGCAGCATGGTGGTTGATGGGAAGTTGGCATCACCATCGTTTTGAAGGCAAGGTGGAGATTTGTGAAGAATTGCCTTGAAAACTCAGAAAATCAGAAAACTGGAAAACTAGCTGCAGTGTGGCGCCTAGCGCCAGGAGAGTGCTGGAAATAGCTGTGGCTTCTGACTTGGTGGCGCCTCGCGCCAGGAGAGTGCTGGAAATAGCTGTTTTGGCGCGAGGCGCCGGTACGCGGGGTTATATATATTCAGTTGCGTTTTCTGATATTTTTAAGTTGTTTTTTAGGGTTTGCAGCCAATCAAAAGACTAGGGTTTATAGAGAATTCTCTTGGCAATAATTCTAGGGATTGGGAATCAATTAAACACCTTGGTAAACACTTGTAATTGAATTTCTTGGTCACGGGAAGAAATTCGGGACTTGGGTAGAATAGAATTAAAGGCTATTTCTTGTAACCCTTGTTGTTGGGATTTCTTTGTAACTTGAAACTTCATTGATAGTGGAACGGAGAGCTGCCCTCTCCCCCAGACGTAGGTCCTTATTTGGCCGAACTGGGTAAACAATATTGTGTGTCTCTTTATCGCTTTCGTTGTTTATTTGTTCGTGATTACTATTGCTATTCTTGCTTGTTTGATTGCTTAATTCAATTTGCTCCACACACTAAGGTTATTGGTGTGGTTCAGTCCGAATTCACAACACTCAGGATTGACGCTAATAATTAATCAAGAACAAAGTTTCAATGACTAAACACTTATTTTTCTAAGTGAACAATGTTCAAAGACAAAGAATCACTTTTTTCTTTGGTAATAACCCACAAGATCACAACAGTTCTCATAACAAATAAGGCAAGGAATATTTGCGAAGAAATGGATGACTTTCCTCTTTGGCCAAGGTTAAGGAACAAGCATGCGCAAGTAGATTTAATTCAAAGACAAAGATCAAAAGTTGTCTATTTTATCTTAGACAGATTTTTCATAGTCCAATAAGATCAGTACAACACGTTTGAAACTAGGAGTAGGGATGTACTTTATGAAAAAAAAATTAATGCAACATTCTTCCATGTTGACACCTCTCTCCAAAAACTTTTTGGCTCAAGAAAGTACAAGTGAATAGTGCTCTAAAGGATAAGGAAGCTTCACTACTGATCATTTGCAGCTGGCATTTCACGTGAAAGATCGTTTTTCCTTGAAGAACAAGTTCATCCTCTGCCCAGATTGGAGAACGTTCTCAGAACATTTATAAGAGAGAGGTTTTTCATCATTTTAATATTCAAATCTCTGGACAGCTGTGTTTCACGTGCCTAAAAGGTCAACACCGACTTTCCTTGTTGAACAAGATTAAAAGAATCATCTACAGCTCACAGCTAGCTTATTTACCACACTCCTTTGAGAATCAAAGACAAGGCTCAGATCCAAGAACATTCTCAGAACGGTCTCACAAGCTCAGCAACTTTTTAATTTAATGAACTGTCATCTTATTGAAGAAGTTTTAAGCATATATCCGTTGCAAACAGCTATGCTTCTTTACCAAGAAATGAAAGGACATATCTCAGCTATAAATAGAGCCTCTTGGTGATTTTGAAGAGCAAGAGTTTTTAACACAACAATTTGCAAACTTGTCTTTATCGTGCAAGCATTCTCTAAAGCTCTTCTTTGATCTCTTTCACTCCAACTCTGTAATTCTATACCAGGATTAGTATAAATTCTTTTGAGTGTACTGACAGTTTTATTTCTCTAAGCTTCTCACTTGGTGAGTTTTGTAAAGCTTAGATCTTTATCATCATACTTGTAAAAGAACTACCCAAGTCAATATGGCTGTATTGTTTGAGTGTTGTAATACCCTTACTAGCTTGGAGGGTTGTGGTATCTTTAAGCTTGTAGGGCTTAAAGGGTCTTGGATCTTGATCAAAGATTGCAAGAAGAAAAGTGTACTTTTGGGATTGGTAGTATCTCATAGTGGAAAAACTCACTGGAGCGTGAGGACTGGACGTAACCCATTGTTAAAGGGGTGAACCAGTATAATTGTTTGCGTGCATCTCTCTTCCCTTAACTCTTTCATTTTATGCAAACACAACACACACATATTTAATTATTTGTTTGCTTTATATTTTAGAGATTGGTCTGAGAATGTTCTCTCATTTGACTAACCAACGTTCTCACCATATTCTAACATTTTATTTTGTCCAAGTATTTCTTTATTATTTTAATAGGTAATTTTTAAAAGGTTCACAATTCAAACCCTCATTTCTTGTGAAAAACTTTGCTACTTCAATATCAAATTGAGTCTTTTGGCCACCGAAACACTATATCAAATTAACTCTTGGTAATTGATAAGTGCCCAAAAGTAACTAAATTACATATATGTTTTAAGGACTTATTAACTTATTTTGTAAGATATTCTTTACTTTTTCTCCACTTTAATGTATATATTTGTTTTGAGTCATTTTATCAAGTTTTTCTAAATCACAACCATTTGTGCAGGATTTGAAACTTAGAAGAAAAAATTGGATACAGCTCGCCACAACGAGCTCATGGCGAGTGCAGGGCGAGCTAAGCCAGAGAGCTCAAGATTTCAAATATCAACAACTCGCCACATCGAGCAAGAAGCGAGCTCACTCGCCGCAGCGAGTACAGAGCGAGTGCAGGGCGAGTAGAGGCAAAGAGCATTAATGTGGGAAATGGCAAACACGCCATAGCGAGTGGAAGCTCGCCACAGCGTGTGAAGGCGGTTTCAGAATTCATTAATGACGTGGAAGAAACCCTCTTGTGAAGAAAGGTTAACTCGCCACAGCGAGCTGCAACTCGCTAAGCGAGTGGTGTTTTATCAGAATACTATTTAAAGAGCTTGCTGTTCATTTTTAGGAGATCTATTCATTGTAATACAACCCCAAACAGAGAGAAAGCGTAGAATTGAGTAGTCTAAGGAGATTTTGAAGGTGGATCAAAAAAACTTGAGACATCAAGTGTGATGTTCATCAACTTCTCTTCTCTTATCATTTGTAACCTTGCTTTAATCATGTGTAACTAAATCCTTAGTTGTTGGGATTAGATGTAGCTCATTTATGACTATGTACAACTCTTAATCATGTTAATATATGTTTTAGTTCATTCATCAATGTTAGTGTTATCTTTGATCTTCATGTTTTATCTTTTGATTTGAATTTATAGACATATAATGTTTGAATCAAGGAACTAAGATAAACACTTGTTAAAACCCTAAATTCTAGACATAGATTTAGGATTAATATTCACTTTTTGTATTGGAACTTAATGCTATTGTGTTGTTCAAATTATCCGAGACATCGGAAGTTTAAATAATACAATATAGCCGTTGTATTGATTAATCACTCGAGACATCGAAGGTTAATAGGTATAACGTGATTCTCGTCGTTATCTGGACACGGAAACGTATGTGAGCAATACGTGATAATATTGATGAATAGCTAAAATATATGTGACTGATTTATAAATGTACATACGAATGAATGAGTGAAGTATGACCCCGACAACCTTTTCTCTCTGAATTCAAAACCATCTTTTATTGCAATTTTATGTTTACAAGTCCTTTTACAACAAACCAATATAAAACTCAAACTTGAAACGATGTTATTTGTTGAACAGTTTTTAATCTCACACTAGTCCCTGTAGAGACGATAATACAATATACTTACTTTTGTACTTTAACAGTAATATTATGTAATGTTACTCCTTTGATTAGTGGAATGGAAGACTACTCTCTCCCTCAAACATAGGTCATCTTTGTGCCGAACTAGGTAAACAATATTGTGTGTTTTCTCTTGTCGCTTTCTCCTTCTTTTGGTTTTTTTTGTTTGGATTCTTATTATCGCTATTCCCATTTGATATTGATTGCTTGACTAATTTGCTACACACATCAAGTATTATTAGTATGATTTTGACGAATTCACAGCATATACTATATATTCCTTAAACACCGGGTGCACATAAACAATAATCAAAATCCTAAACACTAATCCAAATTACACATTTTCACAAATTCAACCCAAACGACCAGGGTTTTAAATAAAGGTCCGCGACCGCGAAAACGGCCGCGACAAAACGGTTTTTGCAGATGTCGATACCGTTACTGTGTATCACCGTTTTTATATTAAAGAACAAATTGTGTTTAATTCACACCGCGACGACCGCAATTAGTGTCGTAACGACCGAAATCGCGAAAACCTTTATGTAACCGAGACGCGACCGCGACCGTTTTTTAAAACCTTGCAAACGACTATCACATTACACAAATAATACTAAAATAGCCATTATTATATAACAAATCTTTGTTGTGTAAATTTAACCCTATTACTATCAATTTTCGACACATACACTATAATTTCACAAATAAAAAATTGGATGTGTAAAAAAGAACTTACTTATTGTGTTAAAAGTTGGATTGATGGTTGCAGAGACAAAGGATGAATGAAATTAATGGATGAATTTGAATTAGGTGTTGGGGGTGGAATTTTTCTTCAAAACTTTATAAAAAAAACATAATTGATCATTGGCTTGAGTGCATAAAGGATCATTTCGAAAGATATCTACCAAAAGTTTGCACTTCAGAACATATCTTTTGAATGCTTTGTAGTATTTCTTCCGTATTGGTCTAGAGTGGTGGTTTTTTTTTTTTTTTTTTTTGTATTTTAGAAGGCCTAGAAGTTGTATGGAGGGTTATAACATTGTTTTACTATTCTTTTTAAAATGTATATTTTTAATTTGACCATTCAAAGTCTACACAAAAAGTTGACAAGGAAATATTATCCAGTAAAAATATACATTGTATGATCTATGTTTTTTTTATAGATCTAACTACCCAACGACCTCTTTTCTTCAAATTTAACTGCCCAACAACTTGTTAATAAGATATATGACTCACTTTTTATCCATGAAATGAATATAAATACAACTGTGGTCCTTCCCTAGCTATTTCAATAAATAAAGAATTAAAACAAATCCAAGATAAAGATTGCATCATGGATTCATGATAAAAATATGTATTTGATTCAAATCACAAAAATATATGTTTAAGGAAACAAGGTCCATCATAATATTGTAGAAATATTGTTCCATCACAATCGATATATTCATTCTTTTTTGCTAAAAAATAAAAATAGATTTTTTTTTATTTTATATTTCTTCATTCACATTACCTTATCATGGGCACAACCCAAAAACTATTTAAATTTGGGCACACATACAAAACTTAAATAAAATTAAAACATAAATGAAACAGTCAATATCAATTGATGTGACTAAATTATTTATGAATTTATAATATGCTCTAACTATGGTTGGAAATATTTAGTGGATTGCAATAAATTTGAACGTGATAAACAAATATTAATTTGAGAGTAAAATTAGAATAAATAATTAATGTTACATTTTTTATAAGTACATAATTAATGAGAAATTCTATGTATATTAGATCATTTCTAATGTACTGATATATAATGTCATTAAATTAATAGTAAATGAATATTTTTTTAAAGAAATCATATTTCCTATCATTAAAAATATTATAATAATCAAATATTATTTATCAAAACTGTCAAAAATATAATTTTTTTTTTTATTCTTCATAATACTCAATATTGAATTTGTTTAATATAAAAATGTTAAAAAATGAGTGTAATGCTTATACACATTGAAATTGTGTTTTTTCTTATGATATTATTATCTCTAAAATACAATAATGGGCTAATAATTTTTTAATTCATAAAAGTAATTAACAATTTATCAATTTAAAGACCTAATGTACCAATATAATCAAATTACTTGAATGTACCATAAATTAAAAGCTCCTTTATATTATTATATTTTCTATAAATGAATTTTTTTTTAACAACTATAAAGATTAATCGTTTAAATTTTGTAGGATCTAAAATAACAGTAAAATCTTCTAATGCTATTATTGTTGGAACAAAGTGGGTCTGACTTGAACCTCTAATGTTTTAAGTAGTTTTGATGATAACAAAGTATTAAAATTGCAATTGGTATTACTAATGATTATTCTAGTGTGCAGAATTATAAGTCAAAATTCATTCAGAAGCACTATGAATAGTAGCAGAGAAGCCAGTCAAAACAAGCTCTGAAAGCACGACACTGTTCGTCAGAAGCTTAAATTTTGAATGCTGAAGAAAGTGACTCTGAGGATAAAACAAGGCTCTGAAGGACTCAGAAGCTAAAAGACCTCAAGAAGCTATGGCAACAACATCAGAAGCAAAAGGAATTTACGTCACTCAAGAGCTGACCTATATAGAACCAATGATTGAAGAACAATCCACTTCAAGGCTCTGTCACATCCACAGGAAGGAATATTCGTTGGTACAACGTTAACCTTATCCATAAGTGGAGCGCATTTGAGGATTGTACTATCGTACTATTATTACTCAAAATGGAGGAGTGATAAATTGAATAGCTAGGTAGTGGAATTGGAATTCCTTACCAAAAGAAGGCAATATACAGCTATCAATTGTACGAGTAAATTCCAGCTGGCACCTCTCTCTCTGCAATGGTCATCATCTTCCTCCAAGTATAAATAGAAGACTCAAATGGAAGAAATGACTACTGTTCCTACCACTGTTCTTTTACTGCGTTCAAAGACTAAGAAGCATTCTGACATCATATTTTAAATCTGTCATTCTAAGTCTTAGAACAAATTGAGTTGTATTTTGTAAACACCTCTGATAGTATATCAAGTGTTCCTTAACATTCATTCTTATTCTTAAGTTTGTTTGAGAAGTCTCTTGTTAAGTTTAACTTGAGCATTTGAGAAGTCTCTTGTTTAGTGAAACTTGAGCACCTGAGAAGTCTCTTGCAAGTGTGCTTGAGCAATTTGTAATCTTTAGTAGATTATAGTGAAAATCTCTTGTTAGTAACAAGGGGACTGGAGTACTCTCGATTTGTGAGGGGAACCAGGATAAATTCTGTGTCTTTCTTTCTCTCTCTCAGCACCCTCTCGTTAATTTGTGTTTTTATCCGCTGCATACTTAGTTGCTATTAGGCAAAAAGTTTTAATTTTTAAAACACAATTCAACCCCCCCTTCTTGTGTTTTTCCACCTTCAATTATATGCTTAAATTCTAATTGAACTTGAGACTTTAACAAATTTAAAAAGACATGTTATCTTATCTAAGATTAGGGATGGCAATGGGTAGGGTATGGGTAGGGTACTATAGTCCCCATTCCCATACCTGCACTTTAAAAAAATACCCGTACCCATCCTAAATACCCGTGTGGGTGACAATCTTTGTCCCCGTCCCCATACCCTCTGGGTACCTAAGTACCCATACACGTACCCATTACCCGCATTTTTGCTAAAAATAAGTTAATCAATTATAAAATATCATATCATTTTAATATAATTAAAAAAAAAAACTCAAAGGTTTTAATGTTGACTCATGAAAATCATAAACAAAATTATTAGTAATATCATGCTAAAGTTTATTTCTCTGATGATATATTTGCTTTATATTATAAATAAACATTTTTTTTATAAAAATTTGTTATGGTAAAATAATGTTGTATTTTTTAAAATTGGTTTACATATATTATTATATAATAATATAATTAAAATAAATAAATATATATCATATGGGTATATGGGGTGGGTACTAAGGTACACGTACCCGCACACCCATACCCGTTCAATTTTGTGGGTAATTACCTATACTCATGCTCATACCCAAAATGCGGGTTTTTACCCTACCCATTATGTATATTTTTTATGGGTATCCACTGGATATGAGTAAATTGCCATCCCTATCTAAGATCGTTCTTAGATGACACTCAATACTATTTATTTAATTAAGAATCGCATGCTAATGAACAAAAAATTAAGAAAATACGTTTTTTTTTTTTTTTTTGAAAATATTAAGAAAATACTTTTTAGTCTATAGTGGTTTGAACAAAACATAGGATGAAAAAAACAAAAGTATAGAGACAAAATAATCTTGAATTGTGGCAAAAGGAAAGTGAGTCTCGCTCTTATGTGGCAAATGTGGTGTGGAGGAAAATGATATTCTATGTTCAAGCAAATGGAATTCACAAAAAGAGGTGTGATTCATTTGGCTTCCTTTCCAAAAGTCATACAAACATTTTTAAATTAAGAAAAGTGAGATAAATTAATAAATTATTGGCCAAAATGAATCGTGTATAAATTTTGGTCAAAATATTAGAAAACAAAAGGACATTAGATAAAGATATCGTTAAGTCAAGCAACCGACGAAACATAGAATCCTTCAACCGAAAGCAAACCACCTAACGACCAACCAACTGCCTACAACATAAAATATATAGAATAATCATGTCTTTGTATCTTTTAAGGATTTAATTTATATATGCATGGACAGTGTAATTTTTTACACGTAAATTCAATCAAATTAACTAAGATATTAATTTCAAATGATCAATAAATTCTTGTTAAAACAAACTGTTTAATTGTTATGAATATTATTAGTGGATGTCCATATAAGTCATTGACCCATATAATTGGTCCATTATGTTTCCCTATATATAAAACCTATGTATCATTGTAATGTAACCCTAATCATAGTGATCAATAATACCTACTATTCTTCTCTCCTTTGTCTATTCTTTATCTGTTATATTACTCTTATTTAGATCAGTTTATAACATTAATATTAATGTAAATAATTTTTTATCAGATTCTATTTATATGACGGTAGAGTAGAACTTTGGTCTAGAAGTCCTAGCTTAACTGACAAATGCCGAAATTGCTAGGTCGGATGTCATGACCCGGGTTCGAACCCGGGACCTCACAGTTGTGTGTGAGTTTAATTTCAGTGGATTACCACTTCTTCTAAGACAAAAAAAAAAAAAAAAGAGTAGAACTTTGAATTATGGTATTTCTTTTCTTTGGAACCAAAAATTAATAAAAAAAATCAAATCAAATAACATTATATGCTATAAATTAATCTATAAAAATAACTTTTGTCAGAAAATCTATAAAATAACTTTTTTAAAGTTGCATATCCAAAAATCAGTTTCAAAGATTATCCGCGTCCCTCCCGTGTTTCTATATACTAAATATTAATTGTAAGAATATAAAAATTAGCAAGTCTTTTTCATAGATAAAATACATACTTGCACAAATATTTTTATACTTAAACACTTTTTATAAATTATTGTACGGTAATCTATTGGATAATATCAAGGTTAACTTTTCCTTTGACGTCATGATTAACTTCTTTGTATATATATGCAAAATAATATCACTCAATATATGTATATTTGTTTTGTTAATGTCACACTCACACTTAATATATTATTAATTAATTAATATTGCATCTTATCTTCAATTTTTTTTTCCTTTTCTATTAATGATTTTCTATTATCATTTTTTTGATAAACTACTGTTCGATCCTCCGCAATTGTGATTGAAAGAAGGCAGGAACAACTTGATGCCAGAACTGATACCCGAATCAGATTAAACTGGTGGTAAAAATCAAAAATATATATATTCATGCGCGTAATTATGGAAGTAGATCCTCTCCTACTATTCTTTTAGTGAAATTTGGCTCTATTAAAGGTTTTAAAAAATATTTAAAAATTGATGTTTTAATGGTGCAAACATACTCCCTTCCCTCTAATTGGTGACTATTATACTTGAAAAGATCATTTTTCTCGTGATTACAAAAATTATTAATCTTTCGAAATAATTAAGATTTATTTGAAGAGTTAACATCTCTTGATATATATTTTCTCTTTTATCATATGTGTTCTGGACTAGGTCAAAGACTCATCTGTAAACTAAACCGAGTAGCCCAACCCATAAGATAACAACACAGATTATATGATGGAAAAACTCTAATTCTAGATGATCATAGCTTATCAGGGACACATGGATCATCTGGAAATGCCGCCCTACCATTAGACAACAGACACTACAAGAAATTTAGGATTTATTGGCGGATTAAACCCTCAACAAGTGATCCAAACTGCGAATAAAGTTCAAACGTATTGGAAGAATAAATCTGCCAATAAGTTTAAGCTCATTTGACATCACTCAATATATATTTTCTCTTTTTTCGTATGTGTTCCGGACTAGGTCAAAGGCCCATCCGCAAACTAGACCAAGTCGCCCGACTCATAAGATAACAACGCAGATGATACGATGGACAAACCCTAATTATAGATGATCATATATAGCTTAGAAGGGACACATGGATCATCTGGCAATGTCTCCCTACCATCAGACAACACACGTTATAAAATGTAGGATTTATTGGCAAATTAAAACCCTCAACAAGTGATCAAAACCGCCAATAAGTTCAAACTTGACATCTCTCGATATATATTTTTTCTTTTTTCATTTGTGTTTTGGACTAGGCTAAAGGCCCATTCCCAAACTAGACCAAGTCGTCCGACCCATAAGATAACAACGCAAATCATACGATGGACAAACTCTAATTCTACAAAATTATGAGCCGAGAACCATTACACATATCAATAGCCATTCTTCTGATCTGAATTGATAATTGCATCATATAGTTTCATACTTTACTATTACGATTGCCTAAATACACCAAAGTAATGTAGCCAGCGGCGAAGCTAGCCGAAATTTTACGAGGGGGCCAAATATATAGGAAAAATAAAATATTATTTTATTAAGTTTTATTTAACAATTTTTGTAAATGACAATGTTTTCTACGTAGTTATCATAAAGAATAAAAGCGTTAAAATAAAAAGAATTTATTTATCTGATGATAACTTTTTTTTTATCTTTCGTATCTCTACTATTTTTTTGACAAATAAATTTATTTGGAGTTGCTAAATCTACATTATTGAAGTAATTAAGTGTAAAAACATACAATCTTATTAAAAAATTAGTTAAGTTAAAAAAAAAAAAGGTAGCCAAGGCTACCCCATGAATACACTGGGCTACGCCCCTAAATGTAGCAATTCGCCCGTTGTTGCATCGTCCTCGGTGCGACAAAATATGTGAAGTGTCTAAAAAAAGTATCCTTTCGCCATTCATAATGACTCTTTTAGGACTATTTTTAGTAATTCATGGTCTTGTAAGTCACATCTAAAATACTATATTATTAGTTTATTACTATGTGTTATAGAATGAGAAATAGACTGGTTGAGTTTTTCATCTCCAAAAGCAATGATTTTATTTATTTATTTATTACTAAGAATTTGATCTCCTTTTTATTATAACCGAATATCACAAAAATATTTAATTTTAGGCGTCCAATTTTTATTTTATTTTTTTAATTTTATCATGTACTTTTAATCTAGAATTTTGGAAAAGAATTTGATCGATCCTTACAGTTTTGAAATGTAATTATTCTTATCTATATTTTTTTTTTAATTATGAAAACTATTTTTTATGTAAAAAATAGAGTCATATCACGATCGCACACTACTTTTCCTTTTAGTGGTCACTCTATAGTAATAAACATTCTCAAGACCTTCTCTGGCTAAGATATTAATTATATATTGTCTTCTAATAAATAAAATAAGGAACTTCATGATATATAATTTTGTTCCCACGAAAAAAAGAAGAAAAAAAAAACTTCATAATTGTGATATAATCGTAGTCACATCAAAGTTTTTTCGGATAAACGTGTTACAATCAAGAAATCAACTCACGCAAAGTGCTCTATCTCACCCCCTCCCTTTGTATTGTTTTTTTTTTTTTTTTTGAGTTATATTATACAGTAGGTTTGTTTGGTTAATGGAAAGAAAGTGAAACAAAAAAATTATACAAACTAATGAATGAATTTACATTAATTTTAGTCCAAATTAATTTATTAATTTATGTAATTTTCTTTTCTTCCACTTTCTTTCCATTATACCAAACGCATCAATATATGTATTAAAATACTATAAAATACTATTATCTTTCGGAAGCTTTAAGAAAATCTATTGGGACAACTATAGCTAATTTATAGGGACATCTATCCTACTTATAGGGCCACTATGTCTGATACAAATGTTGTGCATGATTATTGTAAATAAATTTTGCTAAACGGTGTTTTCGGGACATTACTAAATTAAAAATAGAAATATACTGTATAAAACAAAAATTAATATTTGATAAAGATAATCATCACTACAAGAAAAATTGGTCTATACTACCCACGACCATTTTTTAAAGTAGAGAACAATTTTACCTAACGATCTTCTCCAACTCCCTCTCTAGTAGAGTTTTTGTTTTCCGTGGGAATCGAACCATTTACCATGGGATTCAAATACATTTCAATTCATTCCCACTACCAATTGAGCTACTAGCTCAATTGTTATAGCTCAATTGGTAGTGAAAATAGATTGGATATGTACTTGAACTCCAAGGTATATTGTTCGATTTTCACGGAAGGTAAAAACTCCACTAGTGAGTGGAGTGGAGAAGACCGTGAGGTAGCAGTGTCAGGAGCACCGAAGGCTCGAGCTGCTGTTACACTTTTAGCTTTTAATCTAAAAGCTCTGTTTTGTAACAATTTTAAAAAAAAAGCTTATTGATTATTTTACTAGCTTATAACTTATTTTTCAAACGTTATTTCAAGTAGCTTATCATCTTTTCTTCCAATTTTACACCTATCATCTTACTTGAAAAAACAATTAAATATTAATTAAACATATCTTTTTTATGTCATTTCATATTTATAAGTTAATTCAAGCACTAATTTTACATAATACTATAAATTTAATCAAATAGCTTATTTACTATAGATAAAAGTTAATTTATAAATTGTCCGCTATAAATTAGCTTATTAACCGCTTATTCTTTGTTAACAAACAAAGTCTATGTATCTATTTTTTTTTTTTTGGTTACAAGTCTATGTATCTATTTTGAGATAAAAAAGTAGTAGACATAGATGGGGTAGTTATAAACAAAAATGGAAAAGGAAAAGTAGGATTGTTGAGGTGAAAAAATAGGGAAAAGGGACCCACAAAGAAGGGCACATCCCATCTCTTCACATGGATATGGATTGCAAACTGCCATAACCGACAATAACCGTGACTTTGTCCTTGGCTGCCTTCCCTAGAGTTCCGTGTTGCCTCCTCTCTACAGTTAAGTTATCATTCATTCAATTCAAACAAGCCTTTCGTTACGCGTGTCACCAGGAACTCAATTAATTACTCCTCATCACAAAATAATTACATCTCTTTTAGGGTCTGCAAGAGATGGGAGGGGAGGAATTTTAGGGGAGGGGAGGGAAGGAGAGGGGAAGAGAAATTTTTAATTATTTATATGTTTGGTTCAAAAGAGAGGAGAGGAGGGAAGAAATTTTAATCACAAATGTGTTTGGTTCACGAAGAGAAGGGAGGGATGATAAAACTAAATTACCTTTTTATCCTTATAATCTTATAAGAGTTTCATAATTTTAAAATTATTTACTTTATAAATAATTAAATATAAAAACTCAATAGACTCAAAAACTCACAAATTAATTTTTTATCAATAATTTTCTGTTCTTGATTATTGATATAATCTCATAAATAATTTATAAAATTAAATTCTATACAAAAAAATTAAATTAGTTTTTAATATATATATATATACAGACAAAACGAGCATGCAATTGTAGTATGAAAGTCAATATAACAAAACAAAGCATATGGTTGATCGACGTAACAAGCAACAACATATTTGTTTGGACACTTTTATAAAAAAAAATTGTTTTCTATAGCAATTTATACAACGTAAATACAAAGGATGCATGATTTGGAAAAAACGTAAAAAACTGGAAAAAAAATAGTTAACAAAACTATCAAAAGAAAATAGTTATGTAGTATAATAATACTACTACTAATAATAATAATAATAATAATAATTAACTTGAGTCTTAAAAAAATTAGCAAGTTAGTAATATAAAAAAAATCTAGATAAGGATAATATTGGTATTTTAAAATAAATATGAGGATAAATATGTCAATATAATTAATATTGCAATAATATATGTTGCCTCCCCTCCCCTCCAAATCCCCCCAATTTGGGGGGAAGCAAAAATTTAGTTTATGAGGGATTTTGCTCACCTCCTCTCCCCTCCCCTCCTAAAAATTGAACCAAACACATTTCATTAAAAATGTTCCCTCCCCTCCCCTCCCTTCCATTTACCTCGAACCAAACGGACCCAACTACCGTCTTGATCATTTTTAAAGTAGTAAAAGACAATTTATTTATTTTTTTATTTATTCAATAATTGATGTATTTGATTTATATAAACAGTACTGATTTTGGGAAGGTATAAAAGCGAATGCAAATTTACTTTTCTGTTTAATTATTAAATGAAACTAATTATTTTGGCACGATTACTGTAAAAATGAATCTTTATAAATATTATTACTCGACAATAAAATTGGTCCACTTGCCAAAAGTCAATTACTTATATTCAATGTTGTCAAAACCGAACCGGCTAGTCGGACCGGTAAAACCGTGAACCGATCTTATATCCGGTCTGGTCATACTTGAAAATCGAGCAGCAAACGAACCAGTAAAAAACCAGTCGAACCAGCTCGAAACCGGAAAAAAAAATATTATTTTGACCCCACCAACATATTTCAAAACCACTAATAACTACAATGAAAAAAATATTATATTATTTGAGATAGAAAAAATACATATTTTGACCCCACCAACATATTTAAAAACCACTAATAACTAAAATGAAAAAAAGATTTCTTTTGACACATAATATTCTTTCATTTTATGAGATACTCTCTTTGTTCCAAAATAAATGACCTGTTTGATAACATTCACGTCTGTGAAAATTTACAAGTTTAATCATTAATACGTTTAGTATCTATTATTTAAAATTATAAAAGTTGTATATTTTTTTTGGGTACATTAAAAGTTGTATATTTAAAAATATTAATCAAAATAAGTCAAACAATATTTTATATACTACTATTACTAGTATGTGAAACACGAGATATAATCAAAATATATTATATAAATAGTAGATGAAATTAATATTAGATCATTTATTTTAGAAAGAATAGAATAAGAAATAAGTGGGAGGACCACAACATTTTAGACAACATAAATGGTAAAAAAATACCTTCACAAACAATTGATGGACATTCACGTTTCTTAGTCAACAATGTTGTTCGAAGTAAGCTTTGTTGACTTCAATCTTTGTCTAAATCAAGCTTTGTAATTGCCATTCCTCATTCTCCTTCGCCAGATGTTAGGGGAAAATGGAAGGGACAAAAATAGCAAACATTGGAAGGAATTAAGATTCTTAAGAGCATTTCTAATGGTACAACTAAATATTGATACTTTAGATGGATCTATAGTGCCACATCATTTTGAATTGATTCGATTTTTGATCCAATGGTAAAACTCTTAATAAGAACTTATATTGGACTCTACAACTTTAACTTTTTTATATTATTTTTTTTTAAGTAGTCTAGTGACTATAAATTCTACTCTTAAGGTAGATAAATGGGATTACCGAAGTTCAAACCTCGGCTCCCTATATACATAATTCAATATCTCTGCCAACTGAACAAAGTTCACAGAATTATATTAAAGTTTCAATTTGGTCTCTTACGCTATCAATGTTTGTATTAGTTGGTTCATTCCGTCAGATTCCACTGACACGTGTCCACGTGTGCAAACCGTCTGCCACGTAAGCAAACCGTCTGCCACATGTGCAAAAACTGACAGAAGAGACCAAATTGAAACCTAAAATAAATATAAGGGACTAAATTAAAACTTTTTAAACGTAAGGGATCAAAATGAACCTAAAATAAATGTAAGGAATCTAATGTGTAGTTTAGCCTAAATTTTATTAGAAACTTAAAATATAAGTGTCAGGTGGAAACTAAAATCTGGCAAAAAAAAAAAGCTAAATGTGGTTTTAGCCTTTCAAATTTTACAATTGTTTGGTTTTTGTCTCTAAATTTCCATTGCTCGATTGTAACTCTCCAAGTTTTCTAAATGTTTTATTTTGTCCTAAAAGTTTCAATCATTTTTTTGACACTGCACCATTAAACTGTTCGATTTTATCCCAAATTTACTTCAATTTGCATTTGTTAGTCTCTCGTTGAATTTTTTACCAAAATGAACTTATATATATATATATATAATAATTACACATTAATAAAAGGTAGACGGGCAACAAAATGCTTACCAAAATGCTTTCTCATGTTTAGCCTTTTTGCTTGAAGCAGCTTTGAGGGCAGCCCGTCCCACAATAAAATCCCCAACTCACAGTCCCACAAGGGGGAAACTCCAGTCAAATCCACACATGTATGTTTTCCACCTACCCATCCATACACCATCTCATCCGCTGGACGAATTGTCGATCTTCCTTCTTGTGGGTATGTCAAGAAATTCACTGGTGCCTCTTTCTTTACAGAAATTTCTGCACGTCTAAAAATATCAAAGAGCACATCTCTGACCAGGTCATGCCTATATTTGAAACCTGGGAGCTCCCTACAATGAACCGCATGCTCCCCAAAAATGTTAGGCACGCTTTACGACAAACAGGACAAACCTCAACCTTAGGAAATAACGGAATCATGAGGCGATACCTAAGGATTGTACGATACTCAATCGGGGACATATGTTGGCCAAACCCATCAATGAGAATTGCGAGCAGAAATTCTTGAGCATGTTTCGCTTTCAAACACCCAAAAACTGATTTTTCCCTTATGGTCATGTTCAAATCAACTTCCATGTCTTGAACAACTTTACCAAAAAGGACACTCGCCGAAACATGTTGGCCTTTAGGGGGGACGGTGTCCTTGCTAGCGAAATTGCTAAAGTCACAAGTCGGAATCGTATTCCGTAGACCGTCCAAAGATTTGTCAAAATCTAAGTCCATACTGCATACTCTACTGTCTCTCAATATGTGATCTTGCAAAATCCATGATTGGGCCCTTGAAGCCACAAAGGCATAACCGCCTCTACTGCTGAATACAAATCTAACCCCCCAAACTTAATGCGTAAAGAAGCAAGCCTCCATTGTAGATCTCCGAAGAACGGACCTCCCCCAACCACGATGTTTTCAACCGCCGCTCTCAACTCTTTATCAAACAAACCAGCCGCCTCCTCCATGTAAATTGGTTGGCATGTCTTGAGGTCGAAAAAAAGTTTGGCGATACCCATGCACGACCGAAGTAGAAGAAGCTCACTATGTAGATCTCTTAACTTGGGAAGAAGATGCATTAACTCAACGACCCTAACAGCTCTCTTCATGGCCACCTCCTCGATAAAACTTCTATCTCGACTAACAGCATCTCCGAGCAATTTCACCCCAGACATTGGTCTCCCAATGTTCGAAGGGAAAAACCCTTGACGAAGTTTGCTTCCATCACAAGAAGGCCAAAAGATCTCTGTTTTACGAATATTCAAATGAAGAATCAATCCTGGTCCTATCGCTCTAATGATATCAAGAGATTTTGCCACTTCCTCTGAATCTCCTATAATAGTCCCATCATCAAGATACCAAGCGTGAAGAAGAAGGTTGCAGTTGTCTATGATTTTATGAATGTGAGGGTGTAGCACAAGAGCAAAAAGAAGTGGTCCCAACGGGTCACCTTGTTGCACTCCAGCGGCTGCCATAATATGTTCATCCCCAAGGTACAACCTTGTTGTCTGACCATAAAGAAACTCAACCCACAGAGAAATAGATGGACATCTCACTCTCACTTCTTGTAACAGTGCCGACCTATCAACCATGTTAAAGGCATTCGAGAAGTCTACTGTGAGCATACCAAAATTTGTTTAGGTGACACATTTTAAAATATAAAAAATTGCTTTAAAATTTTTTAAAAATATTTATTAAACCATATATATTAAAATATAAATATTTATATTTTGTAATTTTTTATTTCAATTTTAAATGCCACATAAACATTTTTCTATCAACAAATACAAAAATGAGATAAACTTGTAAGACCAAACTCAAGCAATTGAAATTTAATGCATTAAAATTGAGCAATTGTAAAACATAAAATTTTAAAATCGAGAAATTTAAAGATTAAAATTACAATTATGAAACACGAGTAGCCAAAAATATAAGCAAGCCTAAATAAAAACGATCCAAAATCAACAATTTTGTAATGGTAGATGGAGTGGGATACTAAAAGTTTGAAGAATCTAAAATGTCAATGATAAAATTAAATTAAAAAATGTCATATTAACAAATGTTTTCACTAAATATTATAATTAAAAAACAATTTTTTTATTTTTTATTACAAAAAGAGCATTACATCCGTATTACATCAGAGATTCACATTACATCTGTAAATGCTAAGTGATTAACAGAAAGATGGGACAATCTCATAAAAAATACTATAAAAAACAAAGTTTGTATGGGTTAATAAGTTTTACCTTACCCCCTGTAATATATTTTTTTCGATTACCCCATATAATATGAAGATTCTGTCATTTATTCTCCTCATTAAATTTGTTGACTTAAGATTCCGTTAAAGTGATGACGTGACATGCTCAACGAGAGAAGTAAATCAAAATTCACTAACATTACATGAGCAAAGGACGGAATCTTCACATTACAAAGGATAATTGCAAAAAAAAAAAAATTACATGGGTAAATTAAATCCCACCTATATTGCTCAGGATAAACACCTATATATTAATCCATTTTGTATTAAAGAATAGACAAATTCTAAATAGTGTTTAAGCACACTAGTTAAAAATTTAAATTTAGTAATTATTATTTTTAATTATCATGTAGTCAACATATAAAAAGTCTAAATTTTAATTATTTCAATGCATAAATTTTTCTTTACTTCTTTTTTTAACTTCTTATTGTACTCCTAGCTAGTCAACAACTTTAAACTTTTAAAGCATTAAATACTGTTGAAGTTTGGAAGATTAGAAAGTTAGTTAGTTTTATGTAATTTCAGCTGTAAAATTTTGACACAAGAAGAAATGAAGTCAAATAAGATTTATCCATTTATTATTCTCAACAATGTGATCATGAGACTTGATTTTGAAAACAAAACGATTTCATAGTGATTTCTATAACTATTGCTGATTGGCTGATGCATTGTGACATTTTTCTTTTTCTTTCTAAATACATTATGACGTAATTTTGCACTAAAACTAATTTTATTTCCGATTTATCCATTTTTTTTTTGTGTGACTAAGACCATCTCCAATGGTAGTACCTATTTCAATAAGAAGTGGTACCTATTAGGAACTACCATTGGAGCAAAACACTTTTTAGTACCTATTAGGTACCACTTCCTAAATAAACACTCTCTCTCTCTCTTCATTAAAAAATATTTTTGTGGGACATATTTATAAAGATGTAGAGTTATTGATGAGATGTAGAGTTTTTGTGGGCCCTATTTAGAACTTTTTAGAATGTGCTAGGTTGGAGGGATTGAGTGCTTAAAAAATATTATTATTAAAAAATTATAAAAGAGTGATGTGTACAAGTGGGACCCGGTTAAGTACTCAAAATTGGAGTGCTCCATTGTGGATGCTCTAAGCCGATATCCACTTTGTTCAAACCATAACATGTTATTTAAATACTGTCAAACCAATACATTGTTCTAGATAGGAAATTATTAATATTAAGTACACCTACTTATTTTCTTTAAAGAAAATAGGAAAGAGGAAATTATTACTATTAATAATTGTTCTAGATGTTTTATTTACCAAATTCTAGATGAAATTTAATCTCAATGTTTTGAACTTATAAAATCATGTTCTTACCAATATTTGTATATAAATTGAAAAATATTATCAGGGCCGGCCGGCCCTATCCTAAAGCTACAAAATTAGAATCTTAGCCCTCTAATTTTTAAGACCATTTTTGCTTGAATTTAGGTCCCATATCTTTAATGCATTTTTTTTTTCTTTCTATTTCTTTCTCTTGAACCAAACACACAAGTAATTAGGGTTGGGAATAGGCCAGGCGGCCTCCAGGGGCCTTCGGCCTGGCCTGTCTTAGGCCTGGTCTGGCCTGTTTATGAAAAATGTCAGGCTCAGGCCTTGAAAAAAGCCTGTTTATATAAATATGTCAGCTTAGGCCTTTAAAAAAGCCTGCGAAATCTGATAGGCCGACCTGTTTATATTTAATAATTATTATTTATATAGTATTATTATTTATATCATCTTGTTTGTATAAAAAATAAATATTATTTATATAAATACAAAATATTGACTAGACAAAATATATTTGTTTTTTTTACAAAGACAAATTATAGTATATATTTTGGTTGTTGCTAATTACACCGATTAACATTAGTGTTTAACAAAAAATTCGTATTATGACATACTTAATAGGCTTTGTCGTAATCGTATTTGTTATTTTATTAGCTTTTAATTCTTGTGCTAATCATTTTATTAGTTTTTTCTTAATCTTGTAGAAATTATAAAAATTTAAATGTGAAATAGGTTTTAAGGCATGTTTAATTAGCCTATATATTTAAAAAGATTATATAGATGGTTTTATGTAACACAGGCTCATAAGCAGGCTACAAGGCCAGACTTTTAGCAGGCCCAGGCCAGGCCAAAAAAAATTGCATTTGATAGGCCGTAAGTCATGTTTAGGCTTAAAAAAAATTCTTAGGCCAGGCTTAGGCCTGTCAAACCTAAAATCTTTGGAGGAAATATTTGATAAATTAAATTCCTATTTAAATTTAAAAAAAAAAAAGCTAAACATCCATAAATATATAATATCTAATCTTTCATACAAAAAAATAAAAATAATGTCACTGTATAATTATTGTATTTAGTTTATAATATAGACTAATATATTAATTATTTAATAAATTTGAAGAGTTCAACAATTCTTTATATTTTTTGTTTAAGGAATTGTTCATTAATAAAATTTAATCATTTAAAAAAATAAATTGAAAAGTAATATATATTTTATATTAAAGATCAGAAGAAATAATATAGAATAAAATTAATAGTGCTACAAGTTATTATTAATAATAGTTGAAGGAGAGCCATATATCCAAGTATGTACTTTTTTTTTTTTTTTAATTTTTTTTTTATATATCCAAGTATGTACTTATTTGAAGAAAGAATAAGAAAAGAAAATGATATGATGGGTGGTTTTTGCTTAGTCAGATACAACACAGCACATTAGTTGTAGTTTTCATTCCAACGTAGTGCCACGTGTTTCTTCTCAAATTTTCAAGGAGTGCGTGCTTTCTTTGACGTGTGTTTTTCTTCTCATCATTTATTTTCTACCACGTTACCCTGCCGGCAACCGAATCCAAATCCTCCAACGACCCACTTCAAATCTTAGTATAGTACTACCTTATTTCATTTTTATTTTAAGGTATGTTTTATCAGCTAAAAAATAAAAATTGGAATATGATAATTTCAGTTGTATCATGTTTATTTTTAAAATTATTCTTGCTACCATATAAATCAAGGGTCAAGCGATATATTTAATATTTTTGTCCTCCACTGAACCACGAGATAATTTTTTATTCTCTGCACAAGTTATCTAAAATATCAAAATAACATTTTGTTAATCAAATATCATACAACACAAAATTTGTTCAATACCTTAAACGTTTGTCATGTACGTATTGTTTTGTCTTGCATTATTATATGCATTCTTTTGTGCAGATCAAACGAACCATATAGTATCACCTTTCTTTGTACCATTAAGTATAACTCAATTCATTTAAAAATTACATGCAATATATAAGATCGAAGTTCGAATCAAGGTACTCTAATTCATTTATCTTAAAAAGGTAAGGATTTTTTAGTTAATAGACTAGTTGACGAAATAAAAAAATTGTATGAGTTTTCTTTTCATCATATACATTTCTCAATGATCCAAGTTCAATCAAATAGTTCAATCATATTTTTTTTATTAAATAGTTTAGTGGCTAAAAATTTTAACTTTAATTATAAAAGAAAAAAAAAGTTACAATCTTAAGATGAATAAATGAAGTATTTAAAATTTGAATCAGGACCCTTACTTATTATATTGATCATCTATTAATCTTTTTACTATACAGGAAAATATGGAGTGAGGAGAATTTGAATGAGATAATTCATTATAACTCCTTAATAAAAAGATTATCATTCAAATGTGAAAGATATATGAAAATAATCATTTTAGAAATTTCAATGCAATTAAGCCTACGATTTTTAAGTTGCCAAGAAACCATTAAAAAATTAGTCTCAATCAAAAGTAAAGTTTACCCCTTTAAATGAGCAATTTCAATCATCATCATTGCACGAACAAGCTTAGAATATGTAAAACAAAAGATATAACAAGATTTTTTAGCAAAACAAAGGGTAGTAGCTGAACTAGCTATCTCTAAAAATATATACATACAGGTGTATTATATGAAGATTATTTCAATTATCATTATAAAACCAATGGTACGATATACTTGTGTACTTCATCCGTCTTAAAATGTAATTAAAAAATAATCAAGTATCTTGTCTAAATTTTACATTTAAATACATAAACTTTTATCGACAAATTTTTTGTTTATATTTTTTGACGGAAGGGTTGAGTATAATAGTTTCTTTGTACAAGGGGATCGAGTATAATTTAACTATGTTAATTATTTGTGCAAATGATTAGTAAGTTTTATAATGAAATGTAACATTTAATGAAAAAAAAAATATATGCATAAATTTCATGAATCATAATACAATATTGGTTTAATGTATTTTTTTTTTGTCTCCTAGCTAATTTAATGAAACCGAACTTTAGTCAACCTCTATTTCTAAATGTGGGGTTTTACTATTTTAGTATGCTTGTTTTACAAGTTTTGAAAAATTTCTCAAAACTTAGTTTGAGGTTTAGTTTTATAAGGTGTCATATAATTTTATTAAGGGTTAATAGACTTTTACTCCCTGCAAAGTATGCGAGTTTTGCGTTACCTCCCTGTAATTTTTTTTGAGATTATCTCCCTATAATGTTTTTTTTTTCCGCAGTGTATTTTACCGCCCTGTGTTACAGGGGGTAAAATGAAATGCGAAAAAAAAGAAAACGCATTGCATGGGGGTAATCTAAAAAAAAAAAAAATTATAGAGGGTAATGCAAAACTCGTCTACTTTGCAGGGGGTAAAAACCTATTAACCTTTTTTATTAATAATGTTGAAGTACAATTTTACTTGTTGATTTGGACAAGAAACATTGGATTTGAAAAGATCAGGTTTATATTTGAAAACATCGTTGTTTACATCTCGGCCTTCACATAGCCACCTTTCATATTTATCGTGAAGGTAACACAAGCGCAGATAAGATTGTGCATCACATTCACTTGCTAGACAACATTCTTTGGTGGGATTTAATTCCATCTTTTGTTAGAGATGACTTTTTACGAGATCAACTAGGAATTCCTTGTTTTCAGATTTGTTAGTTTATTGTCTTATGGTTTTCATTTCGGTGTTTTTTTTGGGGTAAGGCCTAGTCCCCCCTTCTGTACATATTTTTTTCCTGTTTTTAATAAATTTTGAACTACAAGTATAGGAGATGAATTTGTTTAGAGGTGCCAATATAATTGGGATGTCTAACCAATTCTTAATAGGCGTTCTTGTCTTATCTAAATAAAAATTAAGCTTTGAACTGTATGTGGAAAAATATTGAAAAAGAGACTAAAATACCAAAATTTTGAAATGTACATCGAAAGTACAGTTAAAATGGAGGATAAAAAGTCATTTAAATCTATCATATTTATTAGTATTAATTGTTTGATAGCTTGTCGACATATATTGAAAAAAATAATTTGGGAGAGAAAAAGTCTAGAGATGACAAAATACTCGAGTGGATAACCAAGAGATATTGAAAAAAGGACATGCTTTTCACTTTTTGACCGTGTGTGTTGTTGGGAAAAAATATATAGCACACGAGCAAAACAATTAAAAAAAAAATCTTTTTACTGTTCCATAATAATTTGGAAAGTAAAATATGAAATGTATGCATTTGACAAATAGAAATATTAAAATGTATGAATCTTGTATATATATTTTTTTTGAAGAAGAAATCTCGTATATTTTGTACATTTGTAGTATCACTTCCTTTTCACTATACATTTCTATTAAAATATTTTGTCAACAAAACAAACCTTGATTAGGATAATATTTTGTAGTTGAGAAAATTAGCTAGGACCATTTGTTAAACTCGAGAAGAGCAACATGTTAATTGTCTTTAGAGGATTCTAAGATCAACATGTGATTTGCAACGTGAAAATTTTACATATAATCTATACCAAACAAAATAAATATTTGGCACAATGTGCCACGGGTACTAATCCTATTGTTTAGCAAATTACAATATTCCAAAATATGGAGAGAGAGAGAGAGAGAGAGAGAGAGAGAGAGAGAGAGAGAGAGAGGTAATTAAATTAAGGGAACTAGAAAATTAATGAAAAGTGTGTGTTAATATGTATAAGAGAAGTTGCAAACGTAGTGTTGCTTTATTTATTTTTTTAATAATTCCATTTTATCCGGATCTAAAAAAAGGAAAAGAGCAAAAAGAAAGAAAGTCCTAGCACATTGTTTATGATATATTATATGGTCCCATTGACGGACAAGAGAGTGATATTGGACTTTCTAACTACCATACCTAACCCTTGTATCATATATAGTTTGAAGATCTTATACCCTATAAACAAAACCATGTGGTTTTGTGGTCTAATGTTACCCTACCTCGTGCTTTCTGGTCTTATTCATCATATCTCTTTCTTCTCTCTCTTATTAATCTTTGTCATCCACACGTAGGCATGGGGAGATTTCATAGGAAAATGTATTGAATATTTTGAGACTATAAATTGATTTGTTCTTTTGTTGTTTTTTCATTACAACCTACCTCTTAATATACATATGCTATGCTAGATGGCCTACCAACATTGTGTTAAATTAGGAGCTTTTTTAAATTAGGTTTTGGATTTGAATTTTATAGATGAAAAATGTGGTTAAGAAGAAAACAGAATTTAAGAAAGGTAGATTTGATGGTTGAAGTGAATAAGTTAAGTTATAAATTTAAAGAAGATGGCTAAACCTTCACCACACCATCAATCAATAATATACTATTATGTACGAGCGATTAAGTCATACATGAATTATGAATGAGAAGAATGGTTTGGCTTGGTTGGGGAGTGAGAATGGTATTGATTCAATTATAGGAAATAGGAACTCACGTACACTTGAGGAGAAGAATGTTGTGTTTTAACTGTGAGTAAGAAGAATATCTGATTTATAAGAGAGGTAATTAACTCAATAACCTAATAATGTCTCAAGGTTTTTGGTAGAGATGTGTCGTCTTTCTATCTTGTGGTCCTGAAGCATTTTACCTGATATTTCTCCCAATTCTCTAGACTCCCCCAAACCCCAAAAAATACAACCTAACATATAAAAAAATAATAATCTATTAAGCTAAAATAAAAATGGTATGGTACAACATTCAAAATTTGGCAAGGAAAGCACATGGAGATGCAGGTAGAAAGATACCAAACAAAGCCCTAATAAATGCCACTTTTGTCTGCACTATTAATAAGTAGAACCTATGGTCAAACTCTCATTGTAATAAATTTATGTACTGGGTTGTAACAAACTAATATTATTACATAATGTCATCACTTTTCTTTTTTTGCAATATGTTGGTCTTTGTGTGTCCAAATTTTAATTTGTGTTCAGTTTTTTGCCACCCCAATGAAAGGAAAGAGTTTAGGAAATATAGAAAAGAATAATGGTATATATGATGGTGGGGAGTGAGGGATGTTGTTTTGGTCAGGTTGTTCACGTGATGGCAGTGATGTTTATTCAGAGCACACACATGGAAGCATATCTTTAAAGGACAAAATTAAATCTCTCTTGTTCTATCAATTTTCTTACTTTGCTTCTTACATATTTTACACAGTTCATTTTCACAACGTACAACTAATTATAACTGTTTTATTTTTCTTTCTCGGAAGATATATATAGTTATTTTTATTTTGAAGACTCGATATATATTTGGCCATATATAATCGATTAATTTGTAATCAAGTCAGCCGTCTATTAACAGGAACTGCAATTGAAATTAGAGTCTTATTCTGTATAATCTGAGTCAACAAAGAATTGACATAGGAATTATTCGAGTCTGAAACATTTGTAATACACTTCAAAATTTCAAGTCTTAACAATCGGCTTCAAGTCTTAGCAATCGGCTTGCCAACCCTTTAGGGTTAAAGATATATATGGTTAAGCTATATATGGTTGAGTTATATGGTTATGTATGAAAGTTGGTTTGTAAAATCACACTATGAGAAATGATCCTAATTACTAAAGTAAAGTAGTAAGAGTTTTGGACTCCTGAAATAGAAAGACAGAAGTTTGATTTTTGACTTATAATGAAAAATTTAGTTAGAAGAAGAAAATGCATTTTGTCTATCCCACGAATTCTTCGACGGCCTTAACTAATTAGAGTAAATTTAGATAGATTCATTTATCAAACGAAAAGAAAAAGATAGATCAGTTAAGAAGCAAAGGAAATGCACTCATATTTTTAGATCTCATGATAAGGAAGTTTCCTAGCTATTACTATTAAGCATGTACTGGGTAAGAGTTAAGTGAAGTTACCATCCACACAACATTTAGAACGTGATATTAAATAATAGAATGAGCAATTAGTACACTCGATGTATTAATCAACTTTTTTTTAGATGAGTAGCTTAACTGATTAAGTTAGTTGAAGAGTTAAGAAATTAGAGGTTCTAAATTCAAATTTTAACAGAAATAAAAAAAAAATTAACATACTAACAATTTTTCATTTAGAATTATAGTTTTTCATTTCAATATATTTTACTGTAAAAAAAAAAACATAATATTAAATAATAGTATGAGCTTGTACTTTTTTATGAAAAACATCTAACAGCAAGAAGCGCATTCGTTTCCTGTTTTTCCATTTTTAAACAGACCGAAGCACGTTGCATAACTACTCAATGTACATCTGTGATATTCATATAACAACAAAGTTCCTAAAAAATAAGGTCAACATTTCAATTTATATTTTATTTGAACTTGTACCGGTATATTATTAAAGTGAATAACTCTAATAGATCCATAAATAGTATTTAGTATAAAAACAATTAATAAATAGAGTATGTACTTTTTTCATTGAAATATTCACTTTAAAGAAAGTCAACTATAACCGTTACAATGCAACAAAGTAACCGAAAGGATAACGATACTCCAAATTTTTCTAACGAATAATAACTAAAGAGATAACAGGACAACAAATAAGATATTTAAAAAACTTATTAGTCACCTAAAAAACTTAACGAATATAATAACTACAAATACAAAATTTAAAGATCCTTATATGCACATTAGCCTTTTATTAAAAAAAAATTACATTTTTACTAAAAAAACATATAACCTCGTTTCATATTTTCCCATTTTTAAACAGACAAAAGCACGATGCTCTTGTAATATTCATAATATGGCAACAAAAGTACAAAAATTCCATTAGTTAATCTTATCATAACAAATTGAGTTTTCTAGCCTCTACACGGCTCTTAATTAAAATTTAAAACCATAGGCATATTTCTGCATAACTACTCAATGTGTCAAATGTGGTGGGACCAACACAAATTTATCTTCTTATTTTTTTAAGGTCATATTGTGATAACTAAATACTACTACCTCCGTCCCAAAATATAACCAAAAAATGGTCAACAAAGGTTAATGTATTTGGTGCAAAATTTAGTCCAGATACATTAACTTTTGTTGACCAATTTTTGCTTATATTTTAGGACGGATGGGGTATTTATTAATATTATCAACAAAAAAAATCACATTTTTCTGAATTTTTATCACTCATAATAGTTAATATTAAATTTTTTATAATAAAATGTAAAAAAGTTAGTGTAAATGTGTAACATTTATAAAACATTGAAATTGTGTTTTTCTTAGGAAATTATTATCTTTAAAATGCAACAATCGGCAAATAGTTTTTTGATACATAAAATAATCGTTAATTTATTAATTAGTTTTTTTTTACAGAATTAATTAGTTGACTTAATATTGTACGATAGAAGCTACTATCATATTAACATAGATATGCTCTTAAGTCACATGATAACCTATTCAAATAATTTTTTTTTCTTGACAAATAAAAAGGTATTATTATTAAATAATATAAGAAATGCTATTGCATAAGTACCCAAAAAAAAAATTCAATTTTTCATGTGTGTTTATATACTGACTAAATTATTTCAATTTCAATTATTAAATTATTTCTAAATGTTATGCTTAGACTAATTTTTCATATTATTGGATCAACTAATGATTTGTTTAAAAATAAATAAATTATCTATGTTGATTTCATTTTAATGTTATACAAACTTTGACCGTTAGAAATAATATAAAATCATTGATGTAGTTAATCCTAATAGCTTAAGCTTTTGGGATAATCGGTTATTTAACATGGTATCAGAGCCTCTATGACTACGTGGTCTAGGGTTCGATCATCACTCCCCTCACTGTCTAATTAAAAAGTGGAATTTAAGCATATGGTATGTGGCTCTGTCAAAAAAAAAAGAAAAGCATATGGTATGTGGGCTTATGCATTATCCAAGCTTCAAGCCCAAATGAGCTCTTGCGTGAGGGGGTGTGTTAGAAATAATATAAAATCATTGATGTAGTTAATCCTAACAGCTTAAACCTTTGGGATAATCGGTTATTTGACATCGACTAATCACAACAAAAATTAAACTTTGGTAGTACATGTGCTAGTGACTTTGACTACTTGAGTACAACTTTGACTATTGAGAATAGAATTTTTTTTTTTTTTTTTGTAAATATACTTGCTGTTGCTACATTGATACGTGATGGCACATTTTTTTTTCTCTCTTACGAATGTGATGGCACATCTTGAAAAGTACAAATCACATGATGCAATCAAATTCAGTCCCCAAAAGCTTCATACCATAAGTTGAATAGAATCCCCTTGTAGTCCGCTCCACATGTTTAGCAACGACAAAGAGACTTTGATTGGTCAAACATATTATAATACCAGTCAAGAATTTTAGTATAAAATATGGAAATTAAATGAATCATAATACATATTAGTCCCAAGGTATGAAATTTATCACTCTAGTCATGGCTTCATTCATGCAGCTAATTAGTCAAGTCTTTATAACGATTTAACATCTCTACTAGCATGCATGGTTCCATAGTACGAAACATTTAGCAACTATATATTATAGCCAAGTGGATGAATCATCACTCATCACTAGTCACTAGTACAAGTGCACTCTTACACATGTTTTGCTACCCATGCTTTCCAAAAATACTATACACTCCATCTGATCCTTAATATAAGAATAAATTCACATTAAAAAGTTGATGTATCTAAAGTATATTATAGACTAGATATATTCATTTTTTAATATATTTAAAAAGTCAATTTCTTCTTATATTTAGATGAAGTATTATTTTAGGCCAAGTATAACATGCACATGTGATTCATATGATGTATGGTGGATAAATCTCGAATAACATCGTAACGAATACGAATTTTACAAAATTTACTGTTAGATTAAAAGATTATATAATATATGTTAGACTACTTGGCTACCACTTAGAAGGGGGGGTTGAATAAGTGGCTCTTTTAAACAATGTCGGTTTTTAAAAATATTTAGTTTAAAAGATACGTGCGGAAGCACCACAGGATCGGTAGTCTCTTTGTACCCGATTGATCACTGAAAAAGTAGTATAGCCTTTGAACGTATGAAAAGACTTAGAAATGATCGTGTACAAATTATTCGAATTTAAACGCTTCAATTAAAACAGCCCAAGCAAGTTACTAGTATTGAATCTAATCCAATCACAATCAAGATATGTCAATTGAATTTTGGTGCACACGTACGAACACGAAAATTCAATTGACTCAAAAATCAAAGCAATTGCGTAAAATAAAAGATTGAGAGAGAAAGACACAAACGATTGATTAGGGAGTTCCTCAGCTTTCGTGTCGTCCTCGCGGTCGGCCGGGTACGTCTCCCCCCAAATAACCAAACGGGTTATTTGAGAGTATATTGATTAAAAATGATGAACACTTGTGCACAATTTACAAACGACTCCAATAATCCTATATTGAATCAAATGTAAACTATGCGAATAAACCTCAACAAGCAATGAAGCTTCTCCCTCTGATTCCAACGATCCAATCCCGTGCGCAAATCCTCGCACCGATCGTCCAGCTGAGTACCTCGCTTCTTCGTTGTTGATCCTTCAAGATATCGCACAATCTTGAACCCTTGAGAGAAACCCAAACCTTCTTCACAAATCAACTCGATCACGTCTCTGATTCACCGCAAGCCGTATCGAACGTTATCGATCAAATGTGCAATCTTTATTCGAATGATCCCATATTCAATCTTCAATTAATTGCAACTTGATGGAAGATGATGATCTTGTGAAGAATAACCCCTTTGATCCAAATTTTTCCCAATTTGAATCCCAAAGTGTTTTTCAAAGCTATTTCACTTTCTCACAGGTTTTATCTCTTGTACAATGACAAAGCACATTGCTATTTAAAGGGAAAATAGAATTGAGCAAATTTAGGCAAAAATTCACAGACATGTATCGATACAAATGATGGTTTGTATCGATGCAAACCCTTTGACCAGCGTTCAAATATGAAAATTTGACCTATGTATCGATACAAACACGTATGTGTATCGATACATATATCAGTTTCTTGAAATCTTGACTGATATGTATCAAATCATGCAAGCATGATTCGATACATCATGCACCATCTGGTTTTTTGAGAGATACAGGTGTGTATCGATACATGCAAGCATGATTCGATACACAGGTGACTCTCTGCCTCTGAGAGACATATTTGTATCGATACAAGTGATATATGTATCGATACAAAATGCACAAAATCAGTCTGAAGTAATTTCAGGACATTTGTATCGATACATAATACCTAAAAATCAATTTTTCAACGTTTAAAAATAGTTTTTCGCTGTCAAGTCATTTGTAATGTTGCCAAAATATGTTCTACTCTATTTTCATGTGTTTTGACAATTATTAAAACTTGAGGATGAACTGATGCACTTACATTCTCCCCCTTTTTGATAATTGTCAAAACTTTCCATAAGCTAACTAAGCATATACCTAATATGCAATAAAATAGCAATATGTATACAGACGCAATTACATCAAGGCTAACAATAAGCACGCTCCCCCTGAGTTGATGTCATAAATGCGTTTGATATTGTTGATAATTTTCAAGACTTCTTTAGCTATTCATCCTTAGCTTGTGCAATCCAAATCTCTCCCCCTTTGACAATATCAAAAAGAAGAAGAGAGCTCATTAGAAGTATCAAGTTCAAACAATTTTAACCATAGTCATATCGTGCACTTACATTTGTTGAAATGCACTATATGATAAAGTTTCCTAATCAAATAAATACATACAAAGATATGCCAAAATATATCAATGACGAATACCAAATATCATGACAAACATGGAATGTAGAATAACAAACCAAAACCAACGCATGAATATCGTAACACATCGATATTTTAATCAAGCAACATATCAAAATATGGGACGAAATTAACAAATTAATGCAACAAATGCATAAACACACATGATTATCCATACAAACGAGATTATCCAACATAATAAGTCATACAAAACCAAAATGAATGTTGTCCAAACATGACAACATCAAAATTATCCGTACAACCATATCGAAATAAGAAGTCATAAGAAATAACGAAAAGATAAAATTGTTCATGCGGTAAAAGAAATAAAATGCGATAAAAACAAAGTCAAGCATCATTATCATCATTCATGCTATCCGGGTTTAGGTTAGGATTGAAGTATTGATCAACCGGAGTTTGTTGCTTGATGCATTCATCCAATTGGTTTTGTAGATGATCAAACCTTGAGACGTTATAAGCATGCATATCATCAAGTCTAATGGTGACCTCATTTTGGAACTTAACTTGTCTTAAGCTCATTTCTTTTAACATTTCCATGATTGTACCATTACTAACTTCTGAAGGATTACTCTCCATGCTTTCATTTTCATGAGTTTCCACTCTTGGTCTCTTACCCCTTTCTTCTTGATTCCCTTGAATTTCTTCTTCATCTTCATCTTCCTTTCCACAAAACTCATAATCTTCAATCTCATTATTCCACTTATAATCCATCTTTTTCATTTGAGTCATGCTGAAGATTTGATTTCTTTTTGGGTTAGTCCAAGATCCAGCTACTCGGTAGGTTATTTTGAAGTGGTCTAAGATAGTGCAGATCCAACTAGAATATCCGAAACAATGATCTTTTTTGGAATCTCTTAAGGCAAACAAACGGCTCACGATGTAGTGTGGCCAATCCATTTTCTTTCTTTCCATCATAATGTACATAAGATCAATGTCCTTCCAATCAAGTCTAGAGTAGCTTCTACCTCTTGACCTTAGAATGTGATTCACAATCCAAAGTAAAACTCTTGGGCTTTTCTTGAGTCTACCGGCCTTTCCATTTGGACTTTTACCGTTCATAGTTAGAGTGCTTGCATACTCAGTCATATTGTACTTAGGACCATCAACATCGGTGAATTTTTCTAAGTTCTTATCAGTTACCATGCCAAATAGTTTGAACCAAAGATTGTTTGTAACCTTGTAAATCTTTTCTCCTATACAGAACTCAAACTCAGCAACATTTTGTTCTTGTAATCCTGTAAGACCCAAGATTTCACTGTACAATTTTCCTAAGGAACTTTAGTGTCGGCTAAGTTTTTAGGGTTTTTGATGAAGCGGTTTTGTGAGTATCATCGCAATTATAGGTTTTTGCTGTAATGGAGCCTGTTTTGTGCTCGTGCGTTGTAAAGACACAGACTTTTGTCCTGTAATCCTCTTTGGTTAATACGAAGGTTACTGTATATTCAGTTTAACGAGTTTTGGATTATTCTTGTTTTTGGATAAACGAGTAGGAAATTTACCCGTCGTTGTAAAATTTTACTGCGTCTGTTTTAAGTGAGATTTCGGATGGGAGTTTTATATATCTGCGTGAGTGAGGTTATGTTCTGAGATTAATTTTCCAAGGTGTGGAAGAAAATTACAGTCGCGGAAAAAGATTCGGCGATAAGTTTTGGAATTGTTAAACGGTAGACATTCTTTCTATAGTTTTCTGTTTTGGTGAGTTTCGTTCGTCGCGGCGCGCGAGAGCTGAACGTGTGAGTTTTTCTAAGAGGTGTTGAGTTTTATCTCAAGTGGGTTTGGATTGGTTTGATCCAATGGCTAGGATTTTGTCTTGGCATTTTATCTTTTGATCCAATGGCCATGAGTTAGCAAGAGTTTTAGCATAGTAAGGAGGTTTGGTTACTTGTGGACTTAAGAAAATCACAAATCCTCTCTTCTTCTTTCTCTCTTTCACGTGAACTCCATTACTTCCTTTCTTTCTTCACCAAATTTTCATTTCCTCACCATTTCACTCCATTTCAAGCTTGGAAGCTTAGTGGAAAGTTGTAGAGAATCTCTTTCTTAAGGTAACCCCTCTATTCCTATCTTGTATGTATTCAAACTTGTAGAGTTTGTAGGATTTTGGGTTTATGTTCATATGAGGGTTTGGTGAGAAATGTTGTTTTTGCTAGCTTTTATTTCATGAAAGTTGTTCATGAGGGTTTTGTAAGCATGTTTAGGCTTGGTAGTTTTGAGTTCCATGAGTGGATGGGAATCTCATGTATTTTTGGGCTAGGGTTTTGATAAAAATTTCTATTGATCAAGAACATGAGTAGTTGTTTAGTGATTGTGAAATTGATGTGGTTTTTGAACCTTTTAGAGATATGGATATATGAAAAATGGTTTTGTTTTGAAAAACATGGAAATATATTTGTTGGTGTTCATGAGTTTATTTTAAAAAAAAAACTCTTGTGATTTTGTTTGAGGTTTGGGAAATGTTTTGTTGATTCAATTAATTGATTTTGGGTACTAGTAAAGTATTACTAGGATTTTGGAATGGAAAAATTTGAGAGCTAGCCTTGGTTTTAGAAAAATGGCCGTGGCATGCTTGTTGTGTAGCCATGAGGATTTCAAATTTTTCAAGTCCTAAAATGATAAGTAAATGATCATTTAGTGTGATGAATGATCATGGTCTTTGAAAGAAAAGATTTGCAAAGTTTTGAGAAAAAAAAATGTTATTCTTGGATTCAAAATGATTTAGTATGTATACTTGATCATTGAGGAAAACTAGTGATAGTTTAAGTGTTTTAAACTATGTTTGATTTTGAAAAACAATGGTTTTGGAATAATTCCAATTCTGGCCGTATTCCACAGGGGTATTATGGTCATTTTAAAATTGTTTTCG
Organism: Trifolium repens; assembly: GCA_030408175.1. Taxonomy (NCBI): domain Eukaryota; kingdom Viridiplantae; phylum Streptophyta; class Magnoliopsida; order Fabales; family Fabaceae; genus Trifolium; species Trifolium repens. The sequence goes on from CP125850.1 coordinate 14,560,836, forward strand.
TGTCCTAGAAACCTAACCATTCGATCCGTTTTTTCGATACGAAGATTTCGGCGTATGGCACGTCTCGATCGGATTAGAATTGAATGAGTTATGGTGATTTTATTTGAAAGGAAAAACTTGTAACTTGTGGCGCAAGTAAACTTTTATTTTTGTGAAAATTTTCAAAGAGTTTTTGGGTTGTTTTCAAATGGTTTTAGTATGTGAAAATTGATTGCCTTGGAGTTAGGAATCAAAGTGTTTCTTAGTTTATTTTGAAAACGAAAATATTTTCGTGCAGCAAGAAATAGTGCAATTAACTTTGGGAATTTTTAATCGCTATAAGGGGGACTCGAAATCACTATCCGAGAGTTTCATAAAGTACCTTAGACCCCTCTAGATTTTCGAGTTTTAGTTTCGTTTCGATAGAATACAGTGGGAGTATTTTATTGACATTACGCTGCTTAAATTTTTGGTAGCGTGAATAGTGGATTTGAGCCTAGTTAGTTGTGAGGGAACAACCATAAGTCTTGATCCATTAGTAGCCGATCTAGGACTTATTTGAGTAACCAATTAGAATGTGGTATTAACTTAGATAAGTTATGTTTTGTAAAAGGTTAAGAGGATTAGCCGAATTGGAGTTTTCGTCGAGAGGGACGGTTATTGCTCGCGTAATGTAAGTTGTGCGTTTTGGAATGCTTGCTGAGGTAAGGGCACCATTTATTTTCCGTCTTTTCACTGGTTAATAACATGCTTGGTTATTTTCTGTGACGTGTTTTGAATGCTTTGGGCATGTTTGTATTATGTATTCTCGTTGATGAGAAAGTGTTTATGATACATGCGTTATTTACATATGATTTGTGAGAATATATGTATGAGCATGTGGTACGTTATATATGATTGTAGGAATATATATAATTGATTGCATTAGCATAGATTTGAAGATCGTATGCTCATGCATTCATAGTGTGGTTCGAAGACCACTTGGTGCGATTAGCAGATCCACCTTTCGTCCTGCGGGATTTGATTGAGTTCAATATTGTGATTAGAAGATCACGGGGTGCGATTAGAAGATCCATCCTAATCCTTCGGTTAGAAGATCGTCGAGATTGTATTGATTATTAGTGATTAGAAGATCACGACTCTCTGTGGAGAGGTTAAATTCCGGAATTCATGCATGTGGCAGCCAGTGATTGGTGTCACGATCATGTAGAGTCTGCATTGATAGGCTATGTGTGCATTGGTTTATATAAGCCCGTTGGTGGGAATTGCTTTTGTGTTAAAGAGTTTTTCTCGTGTATGTGGAAATTTGTTATGTGTACATCTTTCGCACCGGTTATATATATATATATATACTTTTATTTTGTGGTGACCCTTTCAATATTCATTTGCGGGCTCCTCCCACCCCAGATGATGCTGTAGGTCGCGAGGGCGGCGGCTGCTCAGGGCCTCAGTCAGCTCGTGTTGGAGCTATAGTTTAGAATTAGACTCTGCGCCGGTGTGGTTGTACATCGTGCCTTTTGTTTAGGCATAGGTTTCTAGCTTGGTTTGTTTTGGGTTGTAGTGCTTGGAGTACTTTGAATACTTTGACTTGGATTGTAATTATTCAGGAATACACTTTGCTTGTCGAAGCACCTTATGGTAATGAGTTCTTTTGTATATGTAATACCCGAGGCTGACGAGGGCGGGGAGTGGTCGCCGGTGCACGAGGCATGACAATGTGCGGCTCCTGGCAGCTTCTAGGCAAAACCCGAATTCACATCGGAATGAGAGGGATCCTGAGACTGTGCAGGTTTGAGACTGCATGGTTGAAGGAATGCTTATAAGGATTGATGGGTACTACCTATACCAACAAGATGCATCTTCTTTTCGGTAGCTCATTTCATAAGAACTCCATAGTTAAGCGTGTTTGACTTGGAGTAGTCTTTGAATGGGTGACCTTCTGGGAAGTTTCCCGGAAAGCGTGCAAGTGAGGACAAAGCTCGCTGAAAAGACTCATGTTGGTTTGTGGGGTCAGTCGGTCATCCTAAAAGCAGTTACAAATGGTATCAGAGGAGACCTCTCCCAGTACGATGTGGTTCGGGGACGAACCAAGCGGAAGCTGGTGGGCATGTAATACCCGAGGCTGACGAGGGCGGGGAGTGGTCGCCGGTGCACGAGGCATGACAATGTGCGGCTCCTGACAGCTTCTAGGCAAACCGAATCACATCCGAATGAGAGGGATCCTGAGGCTATGCAGGTGTGGAACTGCATGGTTGAAGGAAGGCTTATAAGGATTGATGGGTACTACCTATACCAACAAGATGCATCTTCTTTTCGGTAGCTCATTCCATAAGAACTCCACAGTTAAGCGTGCTTGACTTGGAGTAGTCTTTGGATGGGTGACCTTCTGGGAAGTTTCTCGGAAAGCGTGCAAGTGAGGACAAAGCTCGCTGAAAAGACTCGTGTTGGTTTGTGGGGTCAGTCGGTCATCCTAAAAGCAGTTTGGGGCGTTACAGTATATTTGAATGCCGGCTCATTTAAAATCTTTTATGCGTAACTCTGATGTGTATAAAAAAAAATTAAATGCCCTTTTTGGTCTTTGAAAATTCGGGGTGTAACATTGTGGTATCCGAGCCCGGCTTTAAATCTTCAAAGGGAAAGTGTGCACTTGAGTCGTTAGTCCAGAGTCGGTTAGAACATAGCTAGAGTTGTGTTAGTTCTAGCGGTTGTTTTTGTTGTGTTATGGGTTATGTGGTAGGTTATTTTGTGTTTAGCATGGGATATGCATAGACACTGGTTTGTGTCTTACTGAGGTAATGCAGGGAGTGAGGCTTCAGTAAGTGGAATTGTGAAACCCCCAAGCCTTGGTCGAATTTAGTCGACAAGTGTCTCTAAATTCCTTAGATGCGGCAGTCCGAAGATGACGGACTTGAGCGAACAAGAACTACAAGTGATTCTTGAAAGTAATATAATGGATGGGAAGTGGCGTTAGATGTTGCCACTCAGAGGTGCTGGTTATGGACGAGTGAACGTCAATTGATAAAGGATTTTAAGTAAGGATCAGATTGGGACGACCTTCTGAAGATGATATTGGATGTCCGTCTGGTGAGTTCATACGAGACTTGATGAAGTCGTTCAGTTGTCAAGAGGATGCAACCACTGTAGATATGGTGGAACATGCAGAGATGTCAGTTGGATTTAATTACAATGATTGGATAATAATTGAGGCAACTTGAATTGGAATTAAAGGACGTTGTACGTCCAGAGTGAGGAAACCTGGTGGTGTTATACGGCATTTATGCGAACGATGGGTACCATAAGTGTTTAATTCAAGTGTGTGAGATAATTAGATTCGAAACTAAGATTAGTAAGGATGAATCTTGTGATGATTGAAGGTAGGAGACCAAGTATCACGTTGATAAGTGACAATCTATATATAGTTCGGGAGATAGTAAGTATAGATGTCGGTGTGAGATACAACGATAGGTAATCGATTGTTAAATAAAGATGGATGTGGAGAGATATTTAGGTAAAGAACGAGGAGTTCAACCTTTGAAAGTGAATTGCATATCACTGATAAGTGATAATAGAGGTGTTTAATATGGAAATGTCCAGATAATTGTAGCAGTGTAAGCTAGAATTGTTAACTATTGGCAAGTAAACCATAAGAGGAAGTAAACTGGTTTAGCAGTTTGAGGGTATTAGTCAAGAGTTGAGTAGAGATCCTGTGTGAATGCGCATTTAAGTTAACCATTTCGATCGACCTAGAGGGTTGAAGAACTAAGTAGCAGCTTGAATTTATGATACCATAAGAGTTGAGGTTGTCAAGTTTTAAATAATTCAAGTTATGGACGATAATTGTTGGAGATTTTCTAGAAATGTCGTGTATGAGTAGAAAAGAGTTCGTTAGTAAGAGTACTAAGACAATGAGAGTGATAATTGGAGGGACATTTTGTTGAATGTTTAATGGCTTGATGGATGAGTAAGACGAGTCGATTGGTAGGTGAATTGCAGTGACCTTATAAGGACGAGTTTAGAGATAGCTATCCATAAGAAACGATGAGTGACTAGATGTAGGAATAGGATTGGCCAGAACTTGAGGAATTAATTATTTGGAGCGTTTGATTACGACACGTACATTAGTTGACACCGTAAGGGAAGTTAAAGATGAATAAATCCAGTTAGTGTATGGATGTGTCAGGTTGGGTAGCGTGAACGTATGTGTGAAGTTGTTTATTCGTATTGGAGAATACTATAGCTTTAGATGGTTATGAAGATTTGAGATTGGTCGAATGGAGAAGGGTATGCTTGTGGTGATTCAAAATTATGTGGAATGAGAGAGGATTTGGATTGTGTGCGGCGAATTAAAGATGTTGTTTTGATTTAACAAGTTATTGGTCATGGTGGTTTGGGAACCAACTCTAGACAGTTGTTGAACTAGAAAGTTGCAAAGTAGTAGATTGATGATACAGGCCTGATTGGAGTTTTGTAGAGGTTATGACATCGATGAGTTAGTCGTAAAGGGAGGTTAGTCATGGAAAGAATGTGTTAACAATAAGTGTGTGGCTAGTGGTGTTTCTAGCCGAACTCGTAGAGAAAATGTTCCATTGTTTGGTTGTCTTTCACTTGATGATTCATCTTCAAAGAGGAGAAAGAGTGATGGAGATGAAATGGTTTGTGGATCTGTTTCTGGGTCTAGAAAAGAATGAGGATTTAGAGAGAAGCCCATGAAGATGTGGCTTATGCCAATTGAAGATTGGCGAAGGGATTTGTCTCACACCTAATTTTGGAAATAAGAAGGATAAGAAATTGTCTAATGGCAAGTTGATGGAAGCTTGTAGAGCTTTGGTTCATTGTAGTGGTTACAATGAAGAGAGACGTGGTATGATGGAAATCGGTAGTGAGTAAGTATAAGGGATTCGGATGTTGTCAACAAGGATGGTTAGACAATAGTAATGTGAGGAATGCCCTAAGAGTTATTTTGAAGGTAGGTACCTCGACGAGAGTGGTGATGTTCGGAGTGTTTAGGAATGGTCGGGGTGACCAACTCTTTTGAGTAAGAGAGGATGTTATTGTAAGAGAAAAAGGAACTCAGGAGAGTTCAGGAATAGAATGAGAATACGTTGTGAAGAGGATGTGCGCCGACGATGGCCGTCGACGAGGATAAACGTTTGTTTAAGGCACGCGAGATGCATCTAAGTGCCATTTTGGAAGTAATGTTAACGTATAAGGAACCGATTCTGGGGAATTGGAGATTTGGATAAGGGAGTCCAAGAGAAGTAGATGGTTTAGTTTGGCAAGTGCCAAGACTATGAGGAGTGTAATTACCAACCGGAGGTGGGGGTGGTATTATTTAAGTCGTGATTGGAAATAGATCCGTATGTGAGCAGACGGTTCGGCATATTCATTGAGTCGCGGACTGATGGATAGTGGTAAGGTGGGAAAATCTTCTAGAAGAGAAGACAACTTGTTTGGAATGAAATAGTTTTGGTGGTAATTGTCGTGGTGGCACTGTACTACTATTGGATGATACTCCACGGATACTTCAAGAGTGGAAGCATGAGAGCTTATGCGACATGTGTTGAGCGTTGTGTCTTACGACTTTAATCTTGTATTCGTAAGAGATCGAGGGAAACGTGTGGGAAAACCTCGAAGGAAGTGTTGGACCATTGTGCCTCGGAGGACCTTGAGCACAAGTGGAATGAAGTATCACTTAAGTTGGGTAAAGAGGGTCTAAACCACCATCATAATTGTCGACTATCTATTGACAAATTGAGGGACTGGCCGTCCTTAATTTATTGTTGATAGTAGACGGAATCGTGTTGAATGGAATTGACTAGCTTTGCTAGCTTTGGTGGTGCGCAGAAAGTTTTGGTGTTTCTTTTGGAGGGTAGCCAGTCACTACTTCGCGTGAACCTAGTGGTTTAGGCTATGCCGCGGAGGCAAAATAAGTGATTTTGGAAAAAAAATTGTGTGGACCTTTGAACATTTGAGGAACTCGAGGTTGTGAACCTCTGTTGTGAGGTTAATTTTTGAGTGGTGAACTCGTTGAGAGTGGCGGTTGAAGCACGGTTGTGCCAGTGTGTTGGTGAGAGTATCTGTGTGACTTCACCCGGTGTTAGCGTCTGTGTGGCTACACCTAATCCGAGGGATTTTGTTGAGTTGGTGATGGTAATAACTAGTTGAGTTGTTACTCTTACCTTTAGTTTCGAGGACGAAACTTCTTTTTGGAGGGTAGTAATGTAAGACCCAAGATTTCACTGTACAATTTTCCTAAGGAACTTTAGTGTCGGCTAAGTTTTTAGGGTTTTTTATGAAGCGGTTTTGTGAGTATCATCGCAATTATAGGTTTTTGCTGTAATGGAGCCTGTTTTGTGCTCGTGTGTTGTAAAGACACAGACTTTTGTCCTGTAATCCTCTTTGGTTAATACGAAGGTTACTGTATATTCAGTTTAACGAGTTTTGGATTATTCTTGTTTTTGGATAAACGAGTAGGAAATTTACCCGTCGTTGTAAAATTTTACTGCGTCTGTTTTAAGTGAGATTTCGGATGGGAGTTTTATATATCTGCGTGAGTGAGGTTATGTTCTGAGATTAATTTTCCAAGGTGTGGAAGAAAATTACAGTCGCGGAAAAAGATTCGGCGATAAGTTTTGGAATTGTTAAACGGTAGACATTCTTTCTATAGTTTTCTGTTTTGGTGAGTTTCGTTCGTCGCGGCGCGCGAGAGCTGAACGTGTGAGTTTTTCTAAGAGGTGTTGAGTTTTATCTCAAGTGGGTTTGGATTGGTTTGATCCAATGGCTAGGATTTTGTCTTGGCATTTTATCTTTTGATCCAATGGCCATGAGTTAGCAAGAGTTTTAGCATAGTAAGGAGGTTTGGTTACTTGTGGACTTAAGAAAATCACAAATCCTCTCTTCTTCTTTCTCTCTTTCACGTGAACTCCATTACTTCCTTTCTTTCTTCACCAAATTTTCATTTCCTCACCATTTCACTCCATTTCAAGCTTGGAAGCTTAGTGGAAAGTTGTAGAGAATCTCTTTCTTAAGGTAACCCCTCTATTCCTATCTTGTATGTATTCAAACTTGTAGAGTTTGTAGGATTTTGGGTTTATGTTCATATGAGGGTTTGGTGAGAAATGTTGTTTTTGCTAGCTTTTATTTCATGAAAGTTGTTCATGAGGGTTTTGTAAGCATGTTTAGGCTTGGTAGTTTTGAGTTCCATGAGTGGATGGGAATCTCATGTATTTTTGGGCTAGGGTTTTGATAAAAATTTCTATTGATCAAGAACATGAGTAGTTGTTTAGTGATTGTGAAATTGATGTGGTTTTTGAACCTTTTAGAGATATGGATATATGAAAAATGGTTTTGTTTTGAAAAACATGGAAATATATTTGTTGGTGTTCATGAGTTTATTTTAAAAAAAAAACTCTTGTGATTTTGTTTGAGGTTTGGGAAATGTTTTGTTGATTCAATTAATTGATTTTGGGTACTAGTAAAGTATTACTAGGATTTTGGAATGGAAAAATTTGAGAGCTAGCCTTGGTTTTAGAAAAATGGCCGTGGCATGCTTGTTGTGTAGCCATGAGGATTTCAAATTTTTCAAGTCCTAAAATGATAAGTAAATGATCATTTAGTGTGATGAATGATCATGGTCTTTGAAAGAAAAGATTTGCAAAGTTTTGAGAAAAAAAAATGTTATTCTTGGATTCAAAATGATTTAGTATGTATACTTGATCATTGAGGAAAACTAGTGATAGTTTAAGTGTTTTAAACTATGTTTGATTTTGAAAAACAATGGTTTTGGAATAATTCCAATTCTGGCCGTATTCCACAGGGGTATTATGGTCATTTTAAAATTGTTTTCGTGTCCTAGAAACCTAACCATTCGATCCGTTTTTTCGATACGAAGATTTCGGCGTATGGCACGTCTCGATCGGATTAGAATTGAATGAGTTATGGTGATTTTATTTGAAAGGAAAAACTTGTAACTTGTGGCGCAAGTAAACTTTTATTTTTGTGAAAATTTTCAAAGAGTTTTTGGGTTGTTTTCAAATGGTTTTAGTATGTGAAAATTGATTGCCTTGGAGTTAGGAATCAAAGTGTTTCTTAGTTTATTTTGAAAACGAAAATATTTTCGTGCAGCAAGAAATAGTGCAATTAACTTTGGGAATTTTTAATCGCTATAAGGGGGACTCGAAATCACTATCCGAGAGTTTCATAAAGTACCTTAGACCCCTCTAGATTTTCGAGTTTTAGTTTCGTTTCGATAGAATACAGTGGGAGTATTTTATTGACATTACGCTGCTTAAATTTTTGGTAGCGTGAATAGTGGATTTGAGCCTAGTTAGTTGTGAGGGAACAACCATAAGTCTTGATCCATTAGTAGCCGATCTAGGACTTATTTGAGTAACCAATTAGAATGTGGTATTAACTTAGATAAGTTATGTTTTGTAAAAGGTTAAGAGGATTAGCCGAATTGGAGTTTTCGTCGAGAGGGACGGTTATTGCTCGCGTAATGTAAGTTGTGCGTTTTGGAATGCTTGTTGAGGTAAGGGCACCATTTATTTTCCGTCTTTTCACTGGTTAATAACATGCTTGGTTATTTTCTGTGACGTGTTTTGAATGCTTTGGGCATGTTTGTATTATGTATTCTCGTTGATGAGAAAGTGTTTATGATACATGCGTTATTTACATATGATTTGTGAGAATATATGTATGAGCATGTGGTACGTTATATATGATTGTAGGAATATATATAATTGATTGCATTAGCATAGATTTGAAGATCGTATGCTCATGCATTCATAGTGTGGTTCGAAGACCACTTGGTGCGATTAGCAGATCCACCTTTCGTCCTGCGGGATTTGATTGAGTTCAATATTGTGATTAGAAGATCACGGGGTGCGATTAGAAGATCCATCCTAATCCTTCGGTTAGAAGATCGTCGAGATTGTATTGATTATTAGTGATTAGAAGATCACGACTCTCTGTGGAGAGGTTAAATTCCGGAATTCATGCATGTGGCAGCCAGTGATTGGTGTCACGATCATGTAGAGTCTGCATTGATAGGTTATGTGTGCATTGGTTTATATAAGCCCGTTGGTGGGAATTGCTTTTGTGTTAAAGAGTTTTTCTCGTGTATGTGGAAATTTGTTATGTGTACATCTTTCGCACCGGTTATATATATATATATATATATACTTTTATTTTGTGGTGACCCTTTCAATATTCATTTGCGGGCTCCTCCCACCCCAGATGATGCTGTAGGTCGCGAGGGCGGCGGCTGCTCAGGGCCTCAGTGAGCTCGTGTTGGAGCTATAGTTTAGAATTAGACTCTGCGCCGGTGTGGTTGTACATCGTGCCTTTTGTTTAGGCATAGGTTTCTAGCTTGGTTTGTTTTGGGTTGTAGTGCTTGGAGTACTTTGAATACTTTGACTTGGATTGTAATTATTCAGGAATACACTTTGTTTGTCGAAGCACCTTATGGTAATGAGTTCTTTTGTATATTTGAATGCCGGCTCATTTAAAATCTTTTATGCGTAACTCTGATGTGTATAAAAAGAAAATTAAATGCCCTTTTTTGGTCTTTGAAAATTCGGGGTGTAACAAATCCAGAGTAGAAAATCCTAATTAAGTCCTTTATGTAAGCTCTTTTCAGGTTACAAAAAGTAATGAGATTTTTTCTCTTAATGATCTCAGCAACTTCACTTTGATGTAATTCCTCAAGATTTTCAACATCAACAGCATTTTGAGGAATTACTTTCTTTTCCTTACAAGTTCTAATATAGAAGTTCAAGTAATTCTCATGAACAAAATTTTCTTCCCTAAAATTTTCTTCATGATCCGTATCCCTTATCTTCTTAGTCCTACTGCCATTCTTACTTTTATTGCTAGTAGACATTCTTAAAGTAGGGAGTAGGGTAATGTTACCTGTTGAATGTTTGAAGAATTGAAGAATTCACAAAAACCAATATTGAAGAAATCCTTGTCTTGAATGTGATGATTATGAAGCTTGAACCACTAAATTGATGAAGGAATGTGAGTGGGTAATGAATTTGAAGTAGTTTAGGGTCAAGTTTTGTGAGTTTTGGTTGAGTTTGAGGGAGATTGAGAATTTGAGAATGAGGGTTTTTGAATGTTTCACGTGTAGAAGAAGTTTTTGGTGGTTTGATGGATGAATGAATGAAAATTGATCCATAAAAGCTGTTTTTACGCATTTGTATCGATACAAAATCGTGTTTGTATCGATACAAGTCAGTTTTCTGCGACATGTATCGAAGCATGCCAGCATGTATCGATACATGGGACAGTGTCTGTCCTAACTGAAGAGCTATGTATCGATACAACCATCATATTATCGATACATATCAGTTCATTTGAAAATTTGCAGAATAACTAACATGTATCCATACAGTGTTTATTTGTATCGATCCAAAAAACATTATTTTCAATTTTTCTCAAAACACATGAACTTATAAGTTTGAAAAATAATTTCTATGACTCCCAAATAACATGTATGTATGAAACACATATAATCAACAAGGTACATACTTATGTATGTGAGCAAAAACAATACCAACGCACATTATAACATGAGAACACATGTTAAACCATATATGCATGATAATCTATTCACATAAATGAATCAAAGTACCAAAATTAATCATATGAATATATATGTCTATGTATGCACACAAAGTCACATATAAGGACAAAACAAACATATACAAACCAAGTATGAACTTAATATGGCAATTGTAATGATTTTTGTCAAATCCCCATTTAAGACGTATAAGTCTCAAAAACTTATAAATATTTTTGAGCAAAATTCTTGGAAATGGAGGATTAGACAACTATCAAAGCAAATATCATATTAAGGTGAAAGTTGTATGTATATGAACCAATGTACAAAAGCTAAGTAAAAAGAATATAAAGAAAAAGGTAGAGAATAGAATCTTCCCTTAAATGTTATGTGGAGGAAGTGATCAATTTCCACAACATTGTAAGTGTTGAGTTGAAGCTTTTCTCATCATTTTCCTTGTTCATAAGTCTTGAACTCCATTGTTGTCGGTGTCTTTCGTCAATGGTTTCAAGACGTTTTCCTACATACTTAGATATTTGAAATAGGTCCCCAACTCATGTTGGGTCCTAGTTGGTTAGTAGCCACATTATTGCTTAACTTGGGTAACCATTGCAATTTGCCTTTTGGTACCAAGGTTTTTCGAGCATGACATTTTGCAATAGTATGACCCTTATTACAACAATAATGACAAACGATATGATGATTACTTTTCTTAGGATCCTACTCAACAAATTTATACTTTTTATTTCTAGGTTTTAAAGATTTGTTGAATTTAGATGGATCAACCGCAAAAGTAATCTCCGGCTTGGATGGTTCTTTTAGCTTATCTTGTAATTTTCGCAAGTCTCTATATAAGTAAAAGCATCCATCACATCTGGTTCTATCGTTACCATAACTATCAAAAGTCACAAGAGATTTTTGAATCATAGACTCTTTGAGGGCTTTCAACTCAAGCTCCGTTTCCAAAACTTTTGCCTCAAGGTATTCATTAACTTGCATTAAACATTTTAGTCGTTGAAAAGCCTCTTTAGTCTCTTTGTGTAACTTTTCAAAAGTGACTTGCAACTCATGATATTCTAAAAGCGTATATGAGCTAGAGGGATTTTGATTTACCTTTTTAGGAGCAAGTTTCTTACGGTCATATGATGTCAAGCATACATTTGCCAATACATCTTCACCACCTGAGCTAGAGCTTGATGATGAAGAAGATGAAGAGCTACTACTCTCCCATACAACATAAGCTTTCTTTCCCTTGTCCTTGCTTCCCTTTTTGAATGACGGTGACTCCTTCTCTTTTCTTTTCAATTTAGGGCAATCTGGTTTGAAATGACCAATTTGGCCACATTCATAGCATGCCCCTTTCTTGGAGTATCTACCACTATCACTCTTCCGGCGGTAACCACTATCTTTCCGAAACTTCTTAAGATTGTCATCGGAATGTCTTATCCCATTCTTTCTCACATATCTATTATAGCGTCGAACGAAGAGCCCCATTTCCTCATCATCGGAATCGTCTTCGCTTGAGCTACTTTCCACTTGCTCAACCTTTTTGGACTTGGATGTGGAGGCCTTTAGAGCAATGGACCTCTTATCCTTTTCTTTTTCCTTTTCGTTGTGTTTCACCTTTTTTCCACCTTTCTCATGCTTTTCCAACAAATTAAGCACTTGTTCATGTTCTGTTAGCTTGCCGAATAAGGTTGTGAGACTCAAAGTTGTAAGATCATTCGCTTCTTTGATTGCGGTGACCTTTGGTTGCCATGACCTATTAAGACATCTTAAAATCTTATTAGTAGCATCTTGATTAGTGATTGGTTTACCTAGACCATGTAACTTGTTGGTAATTTTCACAAATCTTTGTTGCATATCCGCAATGGTTTCACCATCTTGCATATGGAACAATTCGAACTCTTGAGTTAAGGTGTTTATTTTCGATATTTTGACTTCATTAGTACCCTCAAAATGAGTAACTAATGTATCCCACATTTCTTTGGCCGATACACAATGCGACATATGATAAAATTGTTCAATCCCAAGGGATGAAATAAGTATGTTTTGTGCCTTTGCATCGTAATTGACCTTTTTCTTATCATCGTCCGTCCATTGTGCCATAGGCTTATTGGTGACAATGCCATTAGGATCGGTGAGTGTCGGAACAAACGGACCGGTCTCAATAGCATTCCACACTTCACCATCAAAAGAATTGATGTGAATGCGCATACTACTTTTCCAATATTCAAAATGATCTCCATTGAATATAGGTGCCATATTATAAGCCCCTTTAGGTGCAAAAGCCATGTTTTCTAATAATTGGCACAATCCACCGAATTTTGTGAACAAAATTGAACCAGGATCGTGATACCACTTGTTAGACTACTTGGCTACCACTTAGAAGGGGGGGTTGAATAAGTGGCCCTTTTAAACAATGTCGGTTTTTAAAAATATTTAGTTTAAAAGATACACGCGGAAGCACCACCGGATCGGTAGTCTCTTTGCACCCGATTGATCACTGAAAAAGTAGTATAGTCTTTGAACGTATGAAAAGACTTAGAAATGATCGTGTACAAATTATTCGAATCTAAACGCTTCAATTAAAACAGCCCAAACAAGTTACTAGTATTGAATCTAATCCAATCACAATCAAGATATGTCAATTGAATTTTGGTGCACACGTACGAACACGAAAATTCAATTGACTCAAAAATCAAAGCAATTGCGTAAAATAAAAGATTGAGAGAGAAAGACACAAACGATTGATTAGGGAGTTCCCCGGCTTTCGTGTCGTCCTCGCGATCGGCCGAGTACGTCTCCCCCCAAATAACCAAACGGGTTATTTGAGAGTATATTGATTAAAAATGATGAACACTTGTGCACAATTTACAAACGACTCCAATAACCCTATATTGAATCAAATGTAAACTATGCGAATAAACCTCAACAAGCAATGAAGCTTCTCCCTCTGATTCCAACGATCCAATCCTCGCACCGATCGTCCAGCTGAGTACCTCGCTTCTTCGTTGTTGATCCTTCAAGATATCGCACAATCTTGAACCCTTGAGAGAAACCCAAACCTTCTTCACAAATCAACTCGGTCACGTCTCTGATTCACCGCAAGCCGTATCGAACGTTATCGATCAAATGTGCAATCTTTATTCGAATGATCACATACTCAATCTTCAATTAATTGCAACTTGATGGAAGATGATGATCTTGTGAAGAATAACCCCTTTGATCCAAATTTTTCCCAATTTGAATCCCAAAGTGTTTTTCAAAGCTATTTCACTTTCTCACAGGTTTTCTCTCTTGTACAATGACAAAGCACATTGCTATTTAAAGGGAAAATAGAATTGAGCAAATTTATGCAAAAATTCACAGACATGTATCGATACAAATGATGGTTTGTATCGATACAAACCCTTTGACCAGCGTTCAAATATGAAAATTTGACCTATGTATCGATACAAACACGTATGTGTATCGATACATATATCAGTTTCTTGAAATCTTGACTGATATGTATCAAATCATGCAAACATGATTCGATACATCATGCACCATCTGGTTTTTTGAGAGATACAAGTGTGTATCGATACATGCAAGCATGATTCAATACACAGGTGACTCTCTGCCTCTGAGAGACTTATTTGTATCGATACAAGTGATATATGTATCGATACAAAATGCACAAAATCAGTCTGAAGTAATTTCAGGACATTTGTATCGATACACATGATTATGTATCGATACATAATACCTAAAAATCAATTTTTCAAGGTTTAAAAATAGTTTTTCACTGTCAAGTCATTTGTAATGTTGTCAAAATATGTTCTACTCTATTTTCATGTGTTTTGACAATTATTAAAACATGAGGGTGAACTGGTGCACTTACAATATAGATCATCTATAAAAGTTTTTAGAAAAATTGAAAATAATTTAATATATTATTGAAACCCTTCAAAATTAACGGTATTCAATAAAAACTCATAAAATTTTATGAATAATATTGGATGAATGCTCATAATGAGTAGTTTTAGTTGTCTCCTACATTTGTCCTATAAATAGAACTGTGATTCTCATGTAATTCACACACTTTGAATAGAATAATACAAACTCTATTATTTCTCTTTTTATCTCCTTCATTTCTATTGTTATATATTCTTAGTCATGTTTAGAAATAGTTTCATAACACGTTATCAGCAACTGTATCTCACACACCTTGAATAGAATACACCTTGAATAGAATAATAGAAATTGTTCTATAAGATATTTATTGAAAATAATTTGATATATTATTGAGACTCTTCACAAAGTAATTGTATCTCACCCTTTTTATTGTATCATTCTTGCATTGTGTACAAAAAATAAACCGAAGACCCGATACCCGAATAAAGCGAAGATGTAGATGATCTCACCCTTTTTTATTGTATCATTCTTGCATTGTGTATTATTGTTTTTACCGGTTTAACAATTTTCAGCTCAAATCCAACCGAACCTATCGATACTCAACCCTACATGTAAAGATATTTTTAAAATTAACATTCAGATTAGCACTATAATGTTATTGGTTGCATAATGTTATTAGACGTGTGTGTCAAAAAATATTATATTCTTTTTTTTGTACATGAAAAACAACTAATTTAATATTATAAATTGAAAGAAGTCGGCACGCTTAAATAAAAGATTAATTCCTAGACATGAAATTAAATTTATTTTTTTTTGTAAGTTCTTTCATATTCAAATATCTCAAAAGCTATCTTATCTTCTTTGTCTAAACCCTCTATGATATGAAATCAAATTAAACCTCGACTAATCCAAATCATATACTACAATTTTTTATTTATTTTTATATTTATAAAAAAACTCAAACTTTTACGAAAGAAAAACCAGTTTCTTTGTGAACTGAACCTACCGACGTAAAATAAAAACAATGGGTCCAAGTTATGTTTTAGAGTCCCCACATATTGGCTAAGTCCTTGTTTTATGGCATCTTTTATTCCAATTTACCTTACCCAACAACTGTAGGGCGCACTATGGTTAGGATTGATTTGCTTAATTTTAAGATAACAAAAAACTGAAACAACCGAACTTCATTAAATAAACAAATAAAATCCAATTCAAGATATTTAGTTTTATTTTTTATTTTTAATTTAATTGGATAGTTTTATTTAATCATAAGCACCAATTGACAATACCTCACACAAGCACATGAGCTCATATGAAAATGTAATGGATTTTAGACTTGTCAAACACAAAGATGTATGCCCCCCCTATCCAAAAGAAAATAAAAAACAAATTTGCTTTTATTTATGTCTCTTGATGCATTCTGATAAGTGATAACTAAGTTTAGATATAATTTATGATATTATACTATTGGAGCAAACAATTTTATATTTTACACATACAAATGGGAGAAACCATGGGTATTATATGGCCATAAAATAAATTAAGTACATTCTCTTTATATAGATAAATTAAACTAATAAAAAAAGAATAATAGCAAAGGAATGGATGCTATTGATACAACAACAAGATAAAATGATTAACGATGATGTATGAGTCATGAAAATGGTTTGTTGCAAACAAGAAGCGGAAGTTGAAGTCATTTTCATGTCATGTTATAGGTAAAACCAACTAAGAATGGGCCTAAGAAACTTACCCTTTTTTAGGTACAAGGCCTAAGAAACTTACTTACTTGTGGGTTTTGTCTTTGTTATTATCATGTTATAGACAACCTTTTATTTTTATCGAAAATTTCTCTTCCGACCCCCTATGGTTCTTTTATACCCCCCTAAGGTACGCTTTTGCCCTTGCATGGTATCGTGGTTTTTAAAAACCACGATTTTAGGTTTCCGCGGTTCGTAGAAACCGCGACGGGTTAATATAGTAACAGGTTTGCAGCTCACCTTTGTGGTGTTGCTGGACAGAACCTGAAGCAAATGGTTCCTGTCTTCTGTTAAAGACGTCGCGGTTTATATAAACCATGGTAGTCCTTTTATGTGTTTCGGTTTGTATAAACCATGGTAGTCCTTTATGTGTCATGGTTCGCAGAAACCATGACGCTGGAAGATGTACTTTGCAAATTTAGAAATATCATAATTTTTTTTTTGACAACTAGAAACATCATCGAAAACGTATTAAAAAAACCACTCACATGAAAAAAGAACAACCTTTATTAAATTCCAGAGATTTTAAACACATACACTAACTGGAAATCACAACAACGTAATCGAAAATACGACAAGTGCATAAAATCTTAATACAAACGTTAAACACTAGCTTGAACATACAAGTTGTTCATCATTTTGAAATGGTACATAACTTGAATCTTGTCTTTGAGAGTAAAAAGACTCCTTAAATTGTCCTTCAATTCAACGCAGAACAGTTCATCGATGCCGCGAAACCTGACAGTAAATGCATGAGATGTCACTGAACAATTACGATTGGAAGAATTCATTTTCTAAAATTGTAAATAATGTTTTTGGATGTATGATAATATGGGTTAGGATTGTATTTATACACAAATCCGATTAATTATAGCCATATAAATTTTTTCTTTGTTATCTCAACCAAAAAAAAAAATGTAGAAGGTGCAATTTAAACCACATGTGAGTTTCGATGCAATCTCGACCACAAAAAAGTGTCGGTGCAACATTGGCAAAAAAAAAAAAAGTGTTGGTGTATTTGTATTGCCGATATATTAAAAATATGCATTGAATAACTACCTTTCTTTTTTTCCCCCTCAGGTCTCTTTTTATACCCCCCATGTTAAATTTTCAGCAAACTCCCGTTTCGGTTCGCAGAAACCATGACATACCAACATTTTAAATTATCGCGGTTTATATAAACCACGACAGTCAAATATACAAATGTTGTGGTTTATAGAAACCGCGACAGACTGAAGCTATAACCTGCGTCATGGTTCGCAGAAACCACGACATTTGTTGCCAAAAGGTATACCGTTTTGAGGGCCAAAATTGGATTTAAGGGGGGTATAAAAGAAACACGGGGGGTCGAAAGAGAAATTTTCATTTTTATCTCATCGAAGAATTTGTGGAACACACATTGAAGAAAACATTCACACTTTAATTTGCGAAATGTGTTTCATTAAAAATTATCATTAGGTGAGAGGGGGGCAAAAAAAGTTGATTTTTATAAAGTTTGGTATGTAATAAACTGGTTTTTTTTCCTTCTAATTTTTGCTATTTTACACGCTCGCTACCTAACCTACAAGGAGGGTAAGATTGGAAGTTTAGGGGGCACTTGAGAAACTAAGGTTGAGCGAAAAGAAATACTCTAGTTTGAGTTTAAATATGGAGAATAAGCCTAACATTAAGTTTAAATGTAAAAAAGTGTAACTAAACACTGCTTTCTGGTTATGGCATATATGAGTGTATTTTGAAAGATGTGATCTTTACATAAAAAAGAAAAAGAAAATTAAAAAAAGGAGATGCGATCTGAAACTTAGCGATTTTGGTTTTTTTGGGGGGAGGGGGGGTTCAAATAACAATACGGGGTGTTAGAAGATCAATTTTCAAAAGATCATCACGCAAGAGTAAAATGACATAATACAACCATAAAGGCTAACAGAGTAAAATGACATAATATCAACTTTTATTTAAAAATAAACTATTAAACTATACTTAATCTCATGTAACAATGATGCATCAGTGCAAGATAGACTTGAAGACTGGAAGAATAGTAAAAAAACTTGCATTTACCATCCTCCAGAGACAGTAACAAAACTCAAACTTGAATCCCTCTGGATCTAATACATGTCATTACCGCTAGACTAAACTTTTGAAGTTTCCCCTTAAAATTTTACTACTAAAAAACACCCCCTTCTCCACACACAAATATCTCCTTCCCCTTCGCATCCTCCATCATATACACTCTTCGACGGTATGACCCTTTTGATCACCTAGCTTATTTTTACGACTATCCTCTCTTCAAAACCACCCCTTCTTTAATGCCATAATTCTTGAAGAAAACTTAATTTTCGCCATATAAATTTGTTGTTTTATATGGCTTACAGAAACTTAGTTTTTCCAAGTATGATAGGGCTTTTAATATACAAAAACTAGAATGATAAAGAACATAAAGAAATTATAAAAAACGCATACAATTTACTTGTTAAATTAGAGTTTGATGTAATTTGTTGAAGTATGGATCGGAGACGCAAAGCTTGAAGAAAATCGCACAAACCCTATGCATACACGCAGAAAGTAGAAACTGAACAGAGCAGTTACTCTTTTGTCTCTATATCGCGTTATTTCGGTAAACGTTTCTCAAAAATTTAGCGAGCAGAAATTGTTTTCCGAAAAAACTTCGGTTCGTAGAACCCTAAGTCAATAGACAAGGGGCAAAAAAGCCCAACATAATATCCAAAACTTCATAACTTAATTTCCAGATGTTAATATACAAATGTATACATTTGAAACCTAGATTCCCAAATACAAAGGGAAAAATCGCACAAACCCCATTCAACCGAAAAGGTGCTAGAGAACTATGATATGAAACATTGTGGTTAGAGATGGGTACATATGTGCCAGAGAAGTAGTTGTCGCATCAGAGTGGTCTCTCTAGAAAACAGAGGAAAATGGAGGTGTTGGCTAGGGTACTGTCACTGTGCACAAAGGAAATGGAGGAGTTGTGCATGCCATGGGGAAAATTGTAGTGTAAAATGGGAAAAGTTAAGGGGAGGGATATAGTAGCAAACATTGGGGGGTGTAGGAAGCACTGCCTTGGTCTTATAGTTAACAAACTTGTTAAGCTCACTTTAATTGGTCCTAAAAAATTGGTCCTTGAAAATTTGGCGATAGCTCTTCCTAAGATTATTCCACAAAAAAATGTATCTGAATTAACTTATGGGTCTTGCTACTAGTTAAGGAATCCAAAAGTAGTAAATTTTACATTGAAAAAAAACATAATTTACATTTCAAAAAAGTTGGCCACACAAATTTCAAGATAATTTTACCACTTTTTGTTCCTTAACTAGTGCAAGAGGTGCAATGTTTAGCATTTGCCTTAACTTATTTTGAACTGTAAAAAAAAAAGGAGAAAGCATTGTGGTTGGTAATTAGACAAGATTTATAATAAGACATAATGGCATCATTTGATTTTGATTTTTTGTACTAAGGTATTTCAACAAGATTAATAATTCTAACA
The DNA here is from genome assembly GCA_030408175.1 of Trifolium repens. NCBI lineage: Eukaryota > Viridiplantae > Streptophyta > Magnoliopsida > Fabales > Fabaceae > Trifolium > Trifolium repens. The sequence continues at coordinate 14,580,541 of CP125850.1, forward strand.
ATAGATCCATAAAAATCATATTCTGTTTAAATTTACCTGAATTTCACCCTGTGTAGTTGATTGATTCCTTCAGAATAGGACCAAAATTTTGAACATTCAGGTTTTGTCCACGGAGTTGATTTATTCTCATATATACTCATTTCAAAATACAAAAAAAAATGATGTAAAAAAATAACTAAAGAAGTAACCGGAAAAGGCCAAAAATAGAAACAAGTAACCCACAAAGGAGACATAGTCTAAGAACCTTCTTCCTCTTCCTTGGACTTAATGAAGTAAAGTGGGATAAAGTTGCTTCCAAAATAGATTCACCATCTAGAAAATACACCTGATAATAGCATCATAATCAAAGGAAAGTTAACAATAGAAACAAAAACTGGTCTCAGAAGTAATGCATCAAAAAACTTGGACAAATATCATCCATCTCTTTCAATCTTTGTTACTCCATCAACAAAAGCAGTTTATAGGACACAAGCCAAATCATTTTCTTTGAATTTGCAAGGGAGATGAAACCAACTGAATCACAGTTTCTTATAATGCCAATGTGTAAATTAAGGAGATGAATAAAATGCAAGAGTTGCATTCCCTTCCACCGCGCCTTCTTCTACTAAATATTCTAATATCAATGCTCGAAAAGTATTTACTCGAGGAATATTCGGAAATTATATAATATAGAGTAGCCTATATATACATAAGTTATGCCTTCTTAGTTTTGTTACTAGGAACATGAAAGGAAGTAACTGAATTTGGTAACTCTCACAAGTCAGGTCTACTTATCTAGTAAAAATTTTTTGCTAGAACACTACAACCTCTTTGACTTAACCTTGGAAATTAGTCAAATAATAAAAATAAATAAATAAAAAAAATTCCTTGCATTATTCTAACATATATTCCTTGAAGGCCTATTGTTTTCTTTAACTAGAACCCAACTTATAACAATATACTTATTTTAACCTACAAAACCCAACTCTTTCACAATGCCATCCTGCCTAAAACAACCCCCATGCAGCAGGCTAACTGTATTCTCACAATCTTTTGAACATAAATTAAGATCTTAAGTTGTAGGGTGGGAGAGGGTTCAATCTCCACCTCCAGCCTAATACAAATTATACTAAGATTCGCTATTTCAGAAGAAAAAAATAAGGTCCGAAGTGATTGAACAATTAAGCTGGTCAAACAAGTGTTTTCAAGTATTGTTCTATATTTGTTTAATTATCTTCATTGAACAGATTTCTGTGCGCAGTGAAGCTATCTACTACCCGTTATGTTGGATGTCATTAAATCACAATAAAGCATTCAAAGAAACATCTAATAAGATTGTATATATCTATGGATAATTTACACTTATAATGTACATATCAAGAACCAATGCTTGAGATAATGCAATTCCTAATATAAGCAAGTTCATCACTTACTGGTAAACCATTGAGAAGAGCCAGAGCTAGAGAAACATGGAATGTCCATATTAAAATCCTTTCCAGAAAATTTGGAAAATATGCAACAATCTTTGGTCCCCAGCGAGGCTGATATGATGTTAGGTGAATTGAATGTGCCATTGAGATAAGATCACCAGCAAAAATAAAAGTAGCACCACAATTAGTTTCTTTAAGGTCAGAAGTATTGGAAACTGGAAACCTGTTTCCTTTATGCAAACATTCATGAGAAGGACTTGAATATGTGATCTCAACCCATACCATTCCAGGCTCCTGAACTGGAGCTAAACAAAACTCATCCTGTGAAAATATCAAGCGAGTATTCAGTATGCATTGTATCTTAGTGTCCGGGTACAATTTAAGAGCAAGAGGATAAAGACAAACTCGAAAGGTTATTATTAAGGAAAATGCACGCATTTCGAGACAAATTTCCTATTTTAATATGCTTAACCATTGCCCCGGGGGCACTGGAAATATAAAAAGTTACTTTTCCAATATTAAATCTCTCTTTTATTTCCTCTTTTGGTATGCTTAACAAGTGCCCCGGGGGCACTGTTTAGCATGACCCTATTATTAATATTCAGATAAATATCTACCTGAGAGCATGAACAGCTACTTCCCTTTGATGTAGCTAGCCCCCAGCCATCACCACACTTATCAAGTTTGACAACATCTTTAGGGTTTAAGCAGTACATATTCCATCTCCCATTTGATGGATCAGTTTCACTCTGACCATCATCCAATGTAATATTGTCAGAGCATGAAATTTTTACGAAGGAAGTAAGTTCCCTGGGACAAACATGTTGGTTTTCCAGCAATTCAGTAATTTTGCTTGCTTCCATCACAAGACTAGGAACACAGTAACCCTTCCTATTATTGAGAACACCCGAGTCTCCAGTGTGCTGGGAAATATTTACATTTTTAAGCTGGATGTCATATGTCAGAGTATTAAGCTTCAACCACTCTTGTGCATTTCTGATGGGTACGTTATCCACAGATACAATAACATCACCAGGAGCCAAGTAACCAAATAAAGGTGAGGTTGGGGGTACACCCAAAACCTGTTTCACATATAGCCACCACACATGCAATAAGAAAGATGACTGTATACACAAAGAAAATGGTCAATCCAAAATGATCTAGAAGTATTACCATTGGACCATGAGCACTGCTGTAAAAGGGAAACAAGAGCAAGGGTAGGAGGAATAATGTCAGTCCGCAAGAGGCACAACACTGGAAAAAGGTTGAAGTTGTATAAATGTAATAAGCAATCTGGATGAAAAGGATCAGTATTTTGGATATAGATGGAGGAAAAGGAATACACAAAATAATTAAATTATATTGATATTAATGTGAATAATCTGTTTGACGTTATTACAGTATATCTTCTATACTAATGTGAAAAATAAAATTGTGTGTATATCTGTGAGTTGTATTATGATAAAATTGTATAGCAAGTAGCAACTATCCTTTTGGTATAAGTAATTATACATCTCAACATAATTACAATTAATTTTGTAAGCCCTAGACATTATATTGCACGTTTTATTGCATCTCTTATTCATTGTGCTGTCTCACTTTTTTCCCCTTGTCTAAGATGGACATTGTAAAATTTTAAACTCTGTGTGTCTATACTCAGGTCACACAACTTGTATTTATAATGGTGTTTTAATAAATACATAGAATGCTTAATGAATAAGCACTGGCCTAGAAAGTTGTACAATTAAAGAAATATCTAGAGATTATTAATTTTAACAGATATAATAGTGTCATTTTTCCCATAAAATATGACATATGATCAGACATGCAAACTCAAATGATGGCTAGTTGGAAGACAATATTACTGATAATCACTGTGTGCAAAGGTTATTGAGTAACACTGGTGTAAATATTTCATAGTAGTGTCAATGGATTCTATTTTATATTCAACTTACAACTGCATTGTGCCAAATGCCAGCGGAATATACACGTAGGGCAGTCAAATGTTGTGAAGCTTGCAGCAATTCATCATTGAAGGCAACCAGAGCACCAGGAAAAAGAACTGCGATGAAGATGGCAATGTACTCTATTTGTATTCCCTCACTGCTTTCCATTGAAAAAGGTGCAATAGCATAAGGCATGAGAATCTAGCTTTTGACATTTCAAGCAAAACTAATTTGATATCTGCATAATCACAAAGTAAATAAAACTATAAAAGAACAATAAAAAAACTCTACTGTCGAAATGATCATTGGAAATACACCCTTGTTATTTTTAAAGTGTTGTGGGAATGGGGAACCTAGAATCAATTCATAGGGTTCGTTTGATCTGCAAAATGTAAGTACTGGACAGAACAGTACAAGACAGTATAAGACAGAACAACACACAACTAATATTTAAGGTATTGAACAAATTTTGTGTTGCATGATATTTGGTGGACAAAAGGTTATTTTGGTATTTTAGACAGCTTGTACAAAGGACAAAAAGTTGTCCCGTGGTTTAGTGGAGGACAAGAATTTCAGTGTTTGTCCTGTCCCTTGGCCCCTAGTTTGCCCAGTACCAGAAACAATTTTAAAATCAAACACAGTACGGCTGAAGTTATCGTCCAGTCCCTTATTTTTTAGCAGATCAAACACAATGCGATTACATTTACTGATTTACCTATAATCCAATTACTTCCATTTTTTCAATTTATTATCAATGTCGACGTGTCGAGAGTCAATGTTGAATAACAAAGAAAAAAACAACTGACCTAGTGGCGGCGAGTGCATGACCAAATTCATGCAGAAAAACAGATATAACGGTAGAAATACATATATATCCAACATCAGCAAGTGATAATGTGAAACCAGATAACAAATGAGGGAATCCAAATAGCAATTCACTAGTTATACTTCGAATCTCATTGCTTTCTCCACATAAATTCAAAGCTATTGCTAACTCCCAAAGCATAATCTAAAACAAAAAGAAACAACAAAATCAATGAAATTGAACGGATCAAAATATAGTAGCAAGCAAAAACTGTTACCAGAGTGACAGCAAGCATGGCAGAAAGGGCGAAACCAAGGCCAATTGAAAACCAGAGTCTGAAAAATTTGGCATATTTGCGACCGAAGTTGAAAAGGGGTTTATTGAAGGAGGTGAATTTGTAATCGCAATAGAAGAAAGAAATGGTGTTGGAAAGGTGATTGGAGGAAGAGGAAGGAGATTGAAGTGGGAGAAGAGTGTTGTTGCGTCTTTGATTATGACTCACAAATCTTCTCACTCGTCTCGTTTCCATTTCCATGATTTATTACTTGCTGCTAACTTTTCAGTGCTTGATCGATGAGTGTGTTGAGTTTAAATGAATTGATAGTGCAGAAAAACTTGAGGCACAGATCGCCACTTCGGTAAACCAACCCGGATCACCTCACTTTTTCGATTTAAAAGTAAAATTTCTCGCCACTAGATTATTTAATAAAAAACCATATATTTATTTATGGATTATACTAGTTAAGAATATCAAAAAGAGATAATTTTGCATAGAAAAAAATATTTTCATCTTTTAGAGATTAACTACGTGAAATACTCTAAGGGTCTGCTTGGTAGTGAGAAGAAAATGAGAAGAAAGAAATAGGTGAGAGAGAGTATAAAAAGAGAGAAATAGATAAGAAATAAAGTAGATTTGATGTGTTGGTTGGTTGGTTTAAGAGAAAAAAGAAAGAAATAGAAGAGAGAGAAATGTGTTTAATTTTTGAAAAGTCCAAAATATCCTTCCATTTTGATTTTAATGTAAATTAGTTATGGATATTTATGTTGACAATCAAATTAAAAAAGAAAGGTTAAAAATGGAAAAGTAGTGCATGTGTCAGGTTTCTTTTCAAGTTTGGGGAGATGAAAAAAAGCGTGGGACCCAGCTGATTTTTATCTGTCTCCTCAAACTCTTTGGTGTTCCAAGCAAGAGAAAATGCATTTTTCTCTTCTTTCTCTCTCGTTGCATTCTCTCTCGCAGCAGTTTAAAAAATTGCTAAGTAAATATTATCTCTGTCCCAAAATATAAGAATTAGTTTGACTACTGCACGTATGCCAACGTACAATTTTGATCACTAACATTTTTAATTCTCTATTAATAAAAATTATAAAAATTAGACGTTTTGAAAATATCCATCAAAATAAATCAAACAAGATCTTATATGCTTATATTTATATCTATATATTATTAAAAAAGTATGGTCAAAGCATGATAAATTTGAGCCTAACATATTGGACGGTCGAAACGTAGAAATTCATGTTAAAATAAACAAAAAATAAAATAAAAAATAGATAGTGTGATCCCTATTTATGGGAAGAGATGTAGTATTTTATAATTGAGGGAGAGGGTTATAGCCGGATCTAGGTTCCGTGCTGTCAAAACAGCACGCAGTTTGGTGTTGTTTCGAATCCTGGCTATTGATCAGAGATCGAATATCTTAGATTAAAAATTGTGTTTTTCTAGTTAAATTAATCTCCACCGTTAAAATATGTTTTGACATTAGCAAATCCAATCGCGTTATAGCTTATAGGTATTTTTTTCTTTTTCTTTATATAATTATTTTAAAACAATTAAAATAAAAAATAGAGTCATCTTGTCAAAAAAAAAAAAAACATTTGGTGATTTCATTTTGTTTTGATTGTAAACGAACAACAATCAAAATCTCTGACTCAAAGAAAAGAATCGGTCTGGATCTGACCATAATAATAATACACATTCATCATCATCAAGTGAATCAGAGGTTTGGCGAAGAGGAGAAGAAGGATCATCGATGATACTCCTGCAGTCCCATTCAAGATTTCTGCTTCAAACTCTCCTCAATCGCCTTCAAAAGTTACTACACTTTCCTTCCTCCTTATATTATATTAGGGCTTCTTTTCTCTCTTTCATTTCGTTACTCTTAACTAACTCTCTCTCTCCAATCTTTTTCTAATTTTCATCACTCACTTCACTTATATTACTACTGCATACATTAACTATCTTAATTTCTCTTTCAGTATTGAAAAAGGTGTTGAACTTGATCACCATTGGGTTGAGTTTGATGATGTTCGATATCATATTCAGGTAACCATTTTTATTTATTTTTTATTTATATTATAGATACAAATTTGTAGGCTTGTGTATAAGCTATAAGCGTTTATTGTAGGCATATAGAAAAATTTGAACAAATTGCTATTGATGGCAGAACCGACCCCCGAACCAGATTAAACTGACGGCGAAAACAAAAAAAAAAGATAAAATAAAGATCAATTGTTTCATATAAGCTATAAGCTGTTTTAATAAGCTATTCTAGAGAGCTTTTAGAAATAGTAAGCTGAAAACAGCTTATGGACTTGCCATAATTTGTTTGCATAAAATCTTCGAAACAGTCACGCAAGTGCTTATATCAATCAATAAATTCAAACAGACCAATCCAAACATTCCCAAAATGTTGTTGGATAGAGACGCCATAGTGGAATTTGAGTAAAGTAGGTATTTTGAGTTTGGCACTTTTCGGTTGTATATTTAATCAAGCAAAAAATAATTGTAGGTGTCAATGAAGAATCCTCATATTTTCTTGCTATCGGTATCGTTGCCTACTCCATCTTCAGAAACTATTTTTGTATGTGGACTTCCTGTTGGAGCCATTGAAGCAATAAAAGCTGCATATGGCAGTGTTGTGCAAATTCTTGATCCTCCAAGGGATGGCTTTAACCTCACATTGAAGATAAATCTCTCAAAGGTTCCTGCAAATCAAGGTACCTCTATGAGATTTTTTTCATCTTAACCTCAATTTACCAGCTTCTATTTTTTCTATGCATTAAAGTTATTGATTAGGATTGCATTTTCATTACTACAGTAAATTCTTTCAACCTGTTTTGGTTTCAGGAATTTACATTTGGTATAGACATTAGATAGTGTTTCAAAATAAAGTGGTAGTTGAAGTACCTGTTTAATATTTTCAAATTCAATGTGGCCATGAGTCTGAATCTGTAGGATAATATAATTAATGGCATATTATCATGGATGATTTACATTCTACACAAGCTTTGGGTTGTCTATATCCGTGCTTGTTGTTTTTTCGTTCATATTAAATTTGTTTATTACGTAACCCGATGGAGGACAAAGATTCTTGATCGCAATAGCAGTAGATATTAATAACTAGATTTGAGTGTCTACAGTTTCATTTACATACAAAGGTAGTTTCTTTATTACTCATTTTATAAATAGGTTTATTTATTTCAAGGGATATATTTAAACTTTTTGAGTGCTATTCTCTCAAGCAAATGAAAAATTTAACTCTCTAAAGTTCTCTTAACGTTTCTCAATAAAATAGACTGTTGCCCACTTAGTTTACCCCTTAGTCCCATGGTTCTGCATCGGGTCCAGTTAAACATATATCTGAACCACCATTAAAGGGAGTTGTCCCCTGCCTTGTGGCCGTTCACCATGAAACCAGCATCATACTACATGATGGCTTGTCCTGATTTCATTCCAGCTGTCAGTTGTCTCCATTTCCCTTTCCTTTTACACTATGTTTGGTTGGGTAGATTTAGAAAAGAGAGACACGGCAAAGAAATAGATGATCTCTATAGTTTGGAAGAGCATAGAAATGAGAGAAGAGAAAAATTTTATGGCATGGGACCCGTCTAAAAAAGTTCTCTCTTTTATTGAATGGATCTGAACCATTTAATTATATTCATAGATCTAATGGTACATTTTTGGTGACATACCAGTGAGGGACTTGATGGCTCCCTCACCTTAGACGCCACCCATTTTGATCATATGATTTTTTAAACACAGCTCATATGAAAATACAAAAATCTTTGGTACAAAAGAAACATGATATCTCTTGTATTGATATTGAGAAATCTTGTACCATGTTGACTTTTTAGCAGTATTCAAAATATTACTCCCTCCGGTCCTTAATATAAGAGAAACTTTACATTTTAGATTCATTGAAATTTTAATGTATCTAGTCAATAATATGGACTAGATGCATTAGATTCTCAATGAATCTAAAAAGTAAAGTTTCTCTTATATTAAGGACCGGAGGTAGTAGTTTAGAATTAGATATATTCTGATTACTTTTTTCGTAAAGTCTTCTGATCTTTTATGTTCTAAACCCTAGCCCGCCAAAATTTCTGTGTTGCACAGATAAAGAATTTTAGTTTTAAGTTTGTCATGTACTTTGTATGTTTCATGAGTTTCATGGATTTATTTATTAAATGTAGTAGTATTTTTAGGTATAATAATATTATCCTTTTGTAAAAAAATATTTATCGTTTATTTTCTTACAACCTTACCAAATATATTCTCATCACCAAATGTCAGCAGAATAAAATTTAATCTCTATGTTTATGTTCATATACACCTTGTCATGATGTTCTTAATCAGTGAAAAAGATAGTGGAATTTCTAGGTTAAATTATTTGGTTGTTGATGCTGTTATTTGACAGTTGGCGATGTTGATTTTGTGCAGAGCAAAGACAAGCACTTTTGGTAAAAGTTGCATCAATAAGGGAGGTCGTCCTCGGTGCACCACTAAGAGTAATTTTAAAACACCTCGCTTCAAGAACTGTTGCTCCAGATATGGATCCACTTGTTGCTCTTGTTCATCGGCCAAGGGAGTCTTTTTTTGTTTTACCTAAGGTATGATAATTGATGCAACTTTCTGTCACTGAAACCTTCATTGCTACTTGGGATATTTTATTCTCAATTTTCTTTTTTTGTACTCAAAGCCGTAGTTCAGTAATCCATAACACTAGATGCATGATTGACTTCCTTTTACCTTTAATATTGTTCCTTGTCAGGTTTTATTTATACAATATAAGGGAGCTTTAATAGAATAGATAAGAGGTACTATAGAAAGAACAAAAACTATAAAAGTAAGAGATACCGAGGAGAGATGCTAAGAGAAAGTTAACAGAAAATCCCTCTGAACGGACCAATATGAACTCAAGCCGTGGGCAATAATTGAACAGGAAAAACACCTTTTTGTCAATAAATGTTTCCATGCCTTTAATGCCAAAAACTCAAGCCGTGGGCAAAGCAGTTCCTTCACATACTTTGAGTGTTAGGATAGAAGAGAAGGAATGTTGGCTGGGGATAGTTAGTATGTCTTTTAGTAAGAGGGGATTAATTAGATAAATAAATAGGGGATGAAAGGAAAGAAGAATTCGTTATGTACGTTTGATAGTTGTATATGAAAGGAGATATCCTTTGTGAAAGGAAAACCCTTGAGGAGAATTTCTCCTATTCTTCAATTTATGTTCAATTTTCAATAATACATATCTATTCCCTTTTCTTTCTCTCTTTCATTTAAATTTCTTTGGGCTCTTAAAGATTTATCCAACCTGTTGGGTCTCTCATTGAAGAAAAAATGAGGGGACCGGAGAAGTTATGAAACCCAAATACGTAGTACGACACAAGTACAATACAACACATATACAAGGATATGAATTTTTTTTGTAATGGAAGATTCGATACAGCCTCAATACATTTACAACATTCTATAGAATAACTTCTGTAGATGTAGTATACTTGTAAGATATTGATCATTCTTCAATAATATATAACTATGATGATCACTATTTACAAAAAGGTACTTGTAAGTTGTAACCATAACAAAACTATAATAGAGTTACGCCTAGATGATCACTATTTACAAAAAGATACTTGTGACCATAACAAAAATAATAGAGTTACCGAGTTACGCCTAATATCATAATATATTCTAACTCCTATGTTAGGATATCAGGAAAAACATCATATAAAACTCAAAACAAGTTTGGGCTCTATGCAATAGCCAACAAGGCAACGTGTAAGATGGACCACTTGAAAAATAGTCCATGGGTACATCATTGAGTTTCAGCCATTGATTATTAAAAAATAATGAAGGGTTGAGATTAAATACCGGCAATCAATTAGCAGCGTTGTAATAAGAGGGTCAGAGAAGTTGCAGAGAATCAGGGAGTAAGAAGAATCGGTATAAGGCACCTAGCCAACAACTCAAAAGCTTCTTTATTACTTATACTATCGAATTTTAATAAATTCAGCCTCTTCTATCCCATTACCCCCATCCATAAAAGCAAAACTTCTAAAATTGATTAATCAATAGACAATTCTGCCAATTCAAGAACCCAACACCATCATTAAGTGGATCTCATTCATTTCCAATTTTCATCATCTATTTATACTTCGTCAATCGTATCTTGGCTAGATATCCCCTATCTATTGTATTATGCTGTTCTCCAGAAAGACTTGAAGTTGCATTTAAGGATTACTTTAGCTATATCTCTTAAATCCCAACACACCTACCTCATGCCTAACATTGGACACTTGAAGTGATGCTTGTAGGATTGGACATTTTTGAGTGAGCAATAATAGATTTAGGATAGACTCTTTTACTATCTAGGATTCAGGCTATGTCTAACTCAATTTTAAAAAAATTCGCCTCTGGTATTTTTTCCCCCCATCCATAAGAACCAAGTTATCGGAAAATTATCCATCTCCTTACAATACATGCTGCTCCTGTTGTGCTTTCCTAATCCTGGCAAGTGAAGCAAAATTTTCAATTGAAAATTTTGCAGGACGATTTTGCAATGAATTTGGAGGATGAGGAATCCTCTTAAACAAAAAGAAACTTACAATCATGGATGAAAATATCAAAGGAGCAAATCTGGCCACTCATCAACTTATTGTTTAGATTGACACCCTTAAAAGGGCACATGTTTTACATCAAATAGAATGAAGTGCCTAATCATACCCCCACATTGGCTGTTGTGGTGAAGAAACCTCCTTAATCAACTAAGCATGTAGTATAGATATTTGGAGACGGTTCTATTTGTGGCCTTCTAATCTGCAACAATAGATTCTTTTAGTTGGGAAATTAAGAAAAGTGGGAAGTAACAAAATAAAGAAATCTTTAATTTAAAATTGGAAAAATTTTGTTCGCTGTTTTTGATTCTATTGTGTTTCAAATTTTAAGTTTTGTCACACTGCCTTGACAAGATTGACATTTGGGACGGTATTTGGTCCATTTAAGTTTATTTGATAGGGAAGCATCCCTTAGGGTTAAGATGATGAGATAATTTTGTTTTTGACAGGCTGATAAGGTGACTGTGGTGTATCCTATGAGATTCAGTGATTCAATAGACATTGTCCTTGCAACTTCATTCTTGCAGGTATGGTTTCTTTGGTAATTTGTTTCTCATAAAGGTCACAGGGATGAAAAAGAGCAGGGAGAGAGTGGATTATTTTTGTTGCATTTTGCATAGCATTCTTGTGTGGTACTTTGTTCCTTGTTTGGGTGGTTTGATGGTTTCAACTTCCAACCTTTATTATGATTTAGGAATTTGTTGAAGCCAGGCGTGCAGCTGGACTTAATAACACCCCTCCTTGTTCGTGGTCTCATACTCCTCCACCGGAACTGAAAGGAGTATCTACTGATTCATTATCTGCTAATGCAGGATTTGTATCATTTGGTTAGTCTCTGGATAGTTTGTCACAATGTTTGTTTTATTTCTTTTTGCTATAGTATCACTGCAATGTAATATATTCAACTTTGCAGTTATCTTGACTCGTCATGTTGAAGGCCAGAAACTGGATCGGACAGTATGGAGTCTATCAACTTTTCATGCCTATGTTAGTTATCATGTTAAGGTTGGGGTTTTCTTTGTACTAATGCTCTTACATAGCTTGATTTGGTGTCATATATTACCATTTTTTAGACTTTTACATGTTATATATGCTTATTTTATTATAGCATTGACAATGTAAAAAAGTTGTATACATATTTTGAATCATATCTCACAATGATGCACAATGTTATTTCTAAAACATCTTTACCCATATTTACATAAAATAATATGATTGGATGTCCGTATATAAGTCTTTTACACTGTCAGTGCATAGTAACTAAATCCTATGTATATAACTTAATAAGTAAATCTTAAAATATACTGAATTTAATGAAAAATAATTCAAAGCATCAAACATCTTATCCATAGGACCATAAGTTATATCATAACTAATACAAGCATAACTCTTCAAATCCATACTAGAAAATAAGAATTGGACAATATCATAATTTTAGTCATGATACAGCTCAAATTGATAAAAAATTGTAATCTTGCAAACTAATGGATATCTTTGCATTTAAATATATTCTTATATTTACTAAAATGTCTGTATTGAAATGTACATTTCAGAAATAAATAGAATGTATATGATAGTTTTACGAATATATTGGGAAGGTATATGTATAAATAATAGGGGAATGGTAAATTTGGAAACCAAAAGTTTGTAATTTTAATCTATAATAAAACGTTTCGATACAAAGGAGCTATTCAAAAAAGATCTGTAAAACATTTTATGGATAATTTGAATTATTTAAAGTTTCATTTTTATTGATAAACCATAGAACTGGCAGAATGTGTTGTATAGAGGGCATTTTAATATTGATCTTGTCGATATATATATTTCGATGCAAAAAGTTGTCTGTAAAATAGATGGAAGGAAGAGTAATGCTAAGTTTCTCTGTATACCTCTATATGTTTGGCTGTCCAATGATGACATTATTTTTACAATAAACCTGCCCTAATAGATGTTTGATTCCAATCTAACTACCATTATACATACTTATAACAGTGCTCTGAAGGATTTATGCATACTAGGATGCGTCGTCGTGTGGAGTCCTTGATTCAGGTAATCTTGCATGTCATTATACTTGTTGAAGCAAACTTTTGAGGTAGCTCATAGTAGTATCTATTTCAGTACCACACAAGCATGAGGTGACTATTTCAAACTATATAAGGATTTATGCAGTTTACACACAAAACCTCACTCCCCCTAAGTAACAATCCCTAGTGATTGCTCCATATCAACGTCCTCCAAGTTACTGTGTAGAAAGATAATCTTGATTTCTAGTTGGTACAAGGGATAATGTTTCACGACAACCATAGACCTAACCCTAAACCATAATACTGATTTTAAGTTTGAGTATATCCTTTTGCCACAAGATGAGTTTTGAATGGATTCACCTATCCATCAGGGGCAAACAAAACAAAAAAAACCATTGACAACAAATCATAGACTTACCCATAGGAGGAGGAACAAGAATCAATTTGTGATTTTCCTTCAACGCAATCTCATTAATTATCGTCAGTCACCACTCTAGATGGGATAGTGTTTCTTGAATAGCGACAGGAATTTACTAGATTTTATAGTAAGTACAAAGGTACACTGGCAAGGGAACAGCAAATGACAAATAAAAAATTATAACTGAGTTGATGGTTAACAATATCTCGTTTACCTTTATGAGAAGCAAAAGGAAACTTTAGAGATGATTTGGGATGGACCAAATCAGGGGGATAACAGGAGAAAAAGCTATATCGTCTAGATTAATTGTTGGAACTATCTGTGGGTTCACTTGATGCTGACATTCATAATAAGTAATACCAGACCAACACAGTGGATGGACAATATTTTTTGGTTCAAGAGGGTTATTTGATGATTGTAGGGTAGTAAGAACAGTGAGTCGTGACAGGAATGTAATAGGAGATGAACATTGGTTTTGCTAAAGGTACCCTTTATGAACTCTGGAATAACCTAGGAAAACACGTTCAATAGTGCGAGCAAACAACTTATCACAATCAGGAGAGATCATGGACAAAGCAAGGAGAGCCACAAATACGTAGAGGAGCAACATAGGGGGGGTCCTTTTGATGCAAAAGTAAGGAATCTTGTTGTCTAGAACCAAAGATAACACCATCTACCAAACTTTAAAGGTGTAGTGAGTGGGGAAAATTCCTTTACTTTTTGAATATATTGTCCTAACTTTTGGTTGTTGCAAAGGAATGCACCTAATTTGATTTAATGGGCAACCAAGAGCCCAACTATGATGCCACACAAATTATATTTCATCCATTGAAGAATTGGTATGATAAAAGTGAATTTATCTTGTTGCATTGGCCAATGACAATCTCCATTTTTCTGATCAATTGCTTTTTGTCTGACATAAGTGCATAGAGGTGGTCATTTACCGTTAAAAGATTTGTTGACTTGCGTAGTATAAGTTGTAATAAAACTTACACTTATTTTGTAGGCTTTGGATCGTGCTAAACCAGACCCTGAGATTGCAAAGAGAACTTCACACAGCAGATCCTTCCAACGGCTGGTTCGTTTTGTGCACGCTTAGTGAATTTTGTGATGCTTTTTTTAACTAGTAATTTCTTTTTATTTCTCTTTTATGATAATACTGAAGTCTAAAAAAAATTATACTGGATTATAGAGCCTCAAGGATTCAAGAACCAACTCTTTCTCATAAAGACGAAGCTTGATGAGAAAGTAAAGATGTTCGGCTTCTTTGGACTACACAATTGCCAACCAAGGAATTGCTGGTGCATGTTTGCAGAATGTTCCATGTGCTTGTAACTTGAAGATGTGATTCTTCTATTGACCTCTACAAGCTCAGCATCCAATGAATTGCTGGCTTACTCTTGCAGACTGCCCCAACATGCCTGTAATTTATTCGTAGGAAAAAAGGATACTAATACAAGATAAAACGTCCGATCAAATTAGTTATTAAAAAAATGTACAACTGTTTATCTTCTGACGCATCCCCTTTTATTGTAAATTTGTTAATTCAAGTTTGAACTTGTGAATGAGGTGGTATTGGTATTGTATAGGCTCTTTAGCATTTTGAGGGGTTTTAAATTTAAATTTTAAACAGATGTAAGAGCATGTAGCATGCTCTTGCCAGTTGCAGTTCAAATTCATTGTGTTTACTAGTAAAACTACCCATTATTTTTCAATCTCAAATGAATCTTCATCTCTACATGTATGTGTTATTAGAAGAACTACAATAATTTTGTTAACCAGACTTGAAAAGATATGCCATAGGTGTATCATGCAATATGCTTGGAAGCTTGTAATTACATGAAACAAGTCGCTAAAGCTTTTATGCTTCTATACCATAAGGTGTATCATCACAATATGCTTGGAAGCTTTTATAGTTTCATGTCCACAAATTTTAGTTCAAACGACATAAATATCGAAATTGCAAAGTCGGATGCCATGATCGGGTTCCAACCCCGGTCCTTTCACTTTGTGTGTGATTTTTTCATCGACTAGAGATTTTCCATATGCTGCATGAGTACTACATCTCCATCGACTAGAGTTTTTTTCAATGCTCAAAAGTCCAACTAACATTATTAAGCTTGGTTTGCTTAAACATCTTTTTCCCTTAAGTTGGCTAGATTTTTTAACAGAAAAATAAACATTATGTAACGCTTTGTTGGTTTGAACATTTTAAAAGCACAAATCTACCTAGTGGAACCTCCTATTCATTACATACATTATTATTATATTGGATTTTGTTTTTTATTTTTACTTTTTAGGGTTCTAAATGGATTTTGGTAGGGGCAAAAATATATACAATGTATTTTAGTTTTGATTTTAGTCCACTGTTGGAGACTCAATGGGTATAAAAGCAATATTAATTACATTTATTAATTACATTTTCTCCATCCAATTAATTACATTTATTAATTACATTGTGAACTTTACAATTTTTCTTTTCTATACAATATTAATTACATTTTTTTAATTTGTATAATATGGTCAAAACGATTTATATTTTGGTATGGATGGAGTATCAAGTTAGTATTTTTTTTATTTAACTCTTTGGTTCTTAAGGAAAGAGTTCTCGATAATTCAAAATTCAGCCGCGAGATCAATAAAGTCTAACAAAGAATTATTTTCACAAAAAATCTTATAAGAGTTCTCCTGAACAACCCATCATAAGAAAAACTTATTAACCACTTAAGATTAATATTTTAATTAACAAACTAACAGATTAATTACACCAGATCACTAATTGGAGGATGAAAATAAATACAAGTGACTAGGTGAGCTTCAATACAATAAATGAAACATGTTGCAACCCCGTGAAATAGTATGCTTGTTATCAATTTTCAAATTTGAAAACCAAAGTTACCACTTCATATGTACTACTTTTTTGACACTCTCAAACAAAAAGGTCCCACATAGAATGGTTGGTCTTTAGAACTTCAAGTATGAAAATTTCTATTTCCACCCTTAAATTTCTTCTCACTCTGAAAATTTCAAGAAATATTTACCAAAATTGTTTTAAATAAAAAAAAAATTCCCCACCCCATAAAAACAAAGGAAAATTTGAAGGAAAAAGAGAAATTACATTGAAAAACCATCTTTTCAAGTATTGCCTACCATTACCAATAAGAGTACTACCCTCCTCGTATTACAACTCCAAAGATAATAAAGATATAAAAATACAAAGACAAAAAATAATATCATATAATAATATAATAATCTCTATACAATACAATGCCATTTGTAATGAAGAGAGGGGACCCAATTAAAACCACTTTTAAGAAATGTTTCTAACAATACCAACGGCTGTGGAGACTTTTAAGAAATAAAGAAATACTATTTTTGTTTTCATGAGTTTTCACTTCTCACCAACCAAGCTTTCATTGGAAAATTAAGTTGTGTGCTTATCACTCTGAATCACTTTCCAAGCTTTCCATTCCTTTCAAGCCTCTACTACACTTTTGCTGCATATCCAAGACAACAACAAAAAACAATTAATCTTCCATAATGCATCACAAATCATGGTTTCACTATGTAGAAAAAAGTATTTTAATTCAAAATATTAAAGGATGATGAATATGTTTTCTATCACTAAAATAAAGCAAGTGTCTACTTTAGCCCATAGTATTACTTGTTTTTTTCTTCATTTTTTAGACTTTATAAAAATGCATAAAGTTTTTTTTTCTTCATGTTTTTAGACTTTATTAGTGAAGACTAAAAACCAATAAAAATGTATACAAATCAAACTATATTAATGTTAGAGAGATTAAAAATGTATTTAACTATGACAAATAAATATGGAATCTGCGCAGGCGAAATACTCTAAATTCACATGGTCAATATATTAATGACCGTTTGATCAAAGATCAGACAATCGGTATTTTGGATTTTCAAAATAAAAGAAATCAAAATCCAACGATCACAATACACTGACCGAGTGAACGCAGGGTTATCTCGACCGTAGAAATCCATTTTCATAAATATGTGGTGAGAGTGGAAAACAGCAGTGTTACCTTTTTGACAGATTTCTTCTCCCTAACCTCATATCTACTCTTTGTTACATCTGATAGCCACATCCCAGGAAAACAATACTGCAATAATTAACCAAAAATAATCACAATTAATATCATAATAAACCAATTTATACTAACATAAGCAAATGCAAATTTTGAGATATTTTTCTAGTATTAATAAATAAATAATAATACCTGAAGAGTTCTATCAACATTTTTTGCTCTTTTCTTTGGTCTTTGTGGAATTTTTGTCCCTTTCATTGCAAGAAAATCATCTTCTTTCTCCTTTCTTGAAAGAGAAATGTATATCTTTGGCAATTGAATTACCTCAACACTAACTTTTTCTCCATTAGTATTATCAACATGATTATTGTTTTTTGTTGTTGAAGTTCCATTTTGCTTCTTACTACTACACTTTGTAGATGCCATTCTTTTGTTACTTTTTTCCATACAAGATGAAACAGACAACTTTTGTTCTGCAGATCTAGAAACAATTGGACTCATTCTCGAATGTTCCGAAAGATCTTCCAAATTCCTAATCATGTTCAAAACAATGATGTTTGTTAAAACAAGATTCTAACAATGCAAAGTAATTGAAGTTGAATCTAATGTTTTGTAACACATCAATTCTATAAATGCTTTTAGCATAATAACATAACTATAGCAATTAACAAAATGACTATTGCTAAAATTTGAAGAAGAAATTAAATTAAATTAAATTATTTTTAGTAAAGTTAAGTCAATCATATTACATATTCAATATAATGGGCAGAAAGGAGATCCAAAGAAAAAAGTTGGAAATAATTTTTGATTATTTTTGGAATGAAAAAAATTGGTAAAGTTTCATTCTATTATTAATAAGCACATTCAATATCAACTTAGTTGAGGTAAATGAACCAAAATGTTTTTCATTAACAACAAAAACAAAACACATTAGAATATTGAAACTAAGTTAAGGTAACAACAAAACACTATCAAATCTATATTAAGGCAATTAAAGAAAGTAAGATTAGAATGAAAATGATGATTAATAGTAATAATAGAATACCTAGGGCTATTATGTTTTCTAACTCTACCATTTGCAAGAGGAGGTGGAGGAGGCATAGATGCAGAGGAAAACTTAGCAGAAAAGTTTTTTCTTTGATTGGTATGAATAGAAGATGATGAATCTTCAATATTAAGAGTTCTAGAAACTCTTGATCTCTTTTTTTGACCCCATTTCAACAATACATCACCACCACCACCACTTGGACTAGTACTGTTGTTGCTATTGCTATGACTTGTTTGAGGTGAAGAATCAAAAGGGGACATGTTGTTATGCTTCTCTAGAGAGAGAAACATATGATATATTATATTTATATGAATCAATCAGTCTCAAAACTTTTGCTTTCAAAACATAGGAAGAATGAGATATGCAAATGATACTATCTTTGATATCACAGTGAATATGTCAGAATCACAATCACACTGGTCCATCGTAATTTTTGGAAAATCACGATGAGTCATTATAATTTTGGCATATCCACTGTAATACCAAATATAAGCTAAGTAAATGATAATCTTTGCATCATATTTTTTTGACAAATGCTAATCTTTGCATCATTTAGTTACTAATGTAATGTTGTTATTATTAATATTGGGATATAGTAGTACTTTTATGTTACTATATTATACTCACACGCTATCCAAGAACGCTCAGATGAAATAATTCAGATCTCTTTCTTTTAGGTTAATCAGAGGTTCTGAATTTGAATTCAGCATTGAGAATACAACAACAATAAACCTAACAAGGGAAAATTTTACTACTTATTGTAATCTTATATGTTTCGAGAGATTAATTTCTGCGATTGCAGACAGAACATATTCAATTTACAAAAGACATTATTCCCATTATTCTTCCATGTGCAACCCCATCATGTACCCTTTTATTCGATTTTTCTTTAACAATCTTTAAACTCATACAATGAAAAAATAAAATAAAATGATAAAAATAAAATTATTCAATCAATATGTATATGATCAGTAACATGCTAACAAACAGTCACAGCATCACTGAAAAGTCAATTCCAGATAATGATTACTTATATAAATGTCTACATAAATTTCTCCAAAAAAAATATAATAATACTAATTTTTTATTTTCTAGAAAATTGATTTTAACTAACAAAAATGTGCAACAACAAATGTAGAACAAAGGAATTAAGCATAATGCAAAAGAAAAAGAAAATTAGAATAAGAAAAGATAATGAACCTGATGAGTATTGTTGATTGGTGCAGTTGAAACAATTGTTGTTATTTTTCTTTTGCGCAGAAAATTGACCCAAGATGTTGTTCTGTGTACAAAAGAATTGTGTGACTAGTTAATGTGTGAATCCTTTAAGTCAGTGTTTTAAAAACCGAACCGGTCATTAAACCGGTAAGGGGCTGGTTCACTGGTTTATTGGTCGAACCGTTGGGTCACTGATCGAACCGCACGACTAAACCGGATAAAACCGGATAACTCGGTTTAATAAACCGTATCTACAACAAAACTATATACCAGTAACTATATATTTTTTAAAATATTTATAAGAGAAAAAAATTTATATCACAGCTCATTATATAATTTTACTACTATTTTTAAAAGCACAATACTTTAAGCCCAACAATTTTGATATATAATACTCATAAGTTGAATAGATCAACCTTAGTTCTAATTACAAAGCAGCAGCCGCAACATAGCTCTTATTTTTCTCCTTCTTTCTATGCAATTTCCAAACTTTCCAACTGCACAGATCTTGTATCTTCTCAAACTCTACCTCCTTTTCTTAATTTCTTCTTCAACCTCCACCTCTTTTTCTAATTTTTTTAATATCTTTGTACTTTACCGAGAAAGAACTATCTTTATTCTTAAGCTTATGGCAGTGCATCAAGAGAAAGAAAATTTAAATTCTCTATTTTTAACTTGAATATAAGATCTGATTTTTTCAAACCAACGGTCACACCTATTGCAATTGTAAATCATATATGACTACTTCCAACTAATATAAATTGTAAATATGTAAAAAGCAAAAAAAGAAAGAAAAAAAAAGAAATATGTAAGATTATAAAATTCACGTTTTCAAAAAAAGGAAAAAAATAATTGAAATTTAAGATTTTTTTAAAATGCAGTTAAACCGCCGGTTTTTAAAAACCACCGGTTCATCGGTTTTTCCGGTTTTGTCCGGTTCTCACCGGTTTGATTGCATATCCGGTCCAGCAATCAGACCAGACCGCTAACCTTCCGGTTCCCGGTCCAACCGGTCCAACCGATCGGTTCGGTCCGGTTTTTAAAACACTGCTTTAAGTTATTTGATTTTTAATAATGTAAATAGATAGGCTTAAATAATTATCTTCAACTTAAATCTTTTTTTATCTCTCATTTTTTTAAAACCTAAATCTTTTTTTATCTCTACATCAAAAAAAAATCTTTTTTTATCTCTCTTTGTTTTTAAACCTAAATCTTTTTTTATCTCTAAACAAACATTAATCGTTTTTTTTTGTATAGAAAAGAATTAATCCAATTTTTTTCTTTACAAAGAAATTTTTTTTGTCAACTAGAATTTTTAAAGGTGGATAAATGAAAATTGAAAATAACCGAGTTCAAATTTCAATCTACATATTATATTCAATGTACCTACTAACCGAGTTACACTCAAAATAAATTATTTTTTTATATGAAGACGATGGTTTTCTGAGCAAGAAATTAAGGAAAGAAAAATAAAATAATTATGAGATCAAAACATACTAAGTTTTTTTTTTAAAAAAAAGTGCCAGTAGCATTCAAGCAAGTCTTTGTAGTCGTCACAAGTGTCATTTTTTTTTCCATCATACTTTTTTATGAAAAATGCTAAACAATGTTTTAGAGCATAAAAAAATAAAAATAGTACTTCATCCGTTCCTTTTTACTTGTCCTTTTTCATTAAATTTAGCATTCGTATTTAATTTTCTTTTTTATATTTTAAGGGTACAATTTGTCAATTATACCTTTATCAATTACTCTTATCTTTTTCAATAAAACTAAACTAATTAATGCTATATATTGGAAAACTATTTTTATTTAATTTTTTTGTATATAACATATTAAATTTTGTTTTTTTGTACATAATATATTAAATTTATTCGAAAGAGAAAGTGTGTGCAAAAAAATATGAATTTAGTGGTGGATTAAAATTAGGGTATAATAGGAAGATAATGTGCAAAAATACACTTCCTTAATTTAGTGTTACAGAACTATTCCAAAAGAAAGTAAAAAGGAACGGAGGGAATAATACAATCTTAAAAATAGTGCATTTAATGTCTTGAAATTTTTTAAAAAAATCTTTTTTTTAATAAAAAAATTCTATTTAAAACTTTTGTTTTTGTTTTTATTTCTATTTTTTATTTTCTTATGTATGACATTTTTTATCTTATTTTTGTTAAAAGTATCTTTTTCATTGGAATCTAGGAAGCCACACTCTCTTGTTTTTGCCTAAAGCCAACATAAATTCTCAAGAGCCTAAAAAAATACATAATGTTGCAACAAACCAATGCTGCATAAACGTGAAAAGCTAATAGGAACTCCACATTCCAAGCCATTCATTGCTGATAATATAATGAAGAGAAAGAGAACAAGACTTCAAATAATATGGGATTTTTTGTGCCAACAACTCCTATGACTGTGTGTCCCTACTATGTTCACCGTCACTACACCAAACACTCTTAGCAAAATGAGAAAATAAGTGATAAAAGAAGTGAAAACAACTTCTCTTTTTATTTTAAGAGAAGAAAGAAGTGAAAACTTTGGTATATAAATTGTCTTTGATGATAATACCCAAAAAAAAAAAAAAATTGTCTTTGGTGATTTTTTTTAGTTAACCCTCTTAGGTGATTTGAACACATTTCTTGAAATTACAAGACAAGATAATCCTATGTATTTATGAAATAATCAAATGAACCACTTAATTGTACATAGGTTTTTTGGTGTATATAGTTTTATTTTGTTTAATCATATCATATTTATTCTAAATATTAGAATTATTTTAAAGACCAAACATTTAAACTGAACCAAACTACAATGATAATCTATTAATTGAATTGAACAAAATTGATTTAGAGCTCATTTGTTATAGATTAAAAAATAAGTGATTTTGACCTTAAATAATTTAGAAATTATTTTTTAGAGATTTTATAAAAAATCAGAAGCTATTTTGTGTTTGTTTACCTTGATAAAAATTACTTTTTATAAGGAGCTACTATTTTTGGAATATTAAAGTTTATGTATGGATATTTTTGGATAAAAAATATCTCCACCTTTGACCATTGTTTTCTCTTTCCTCTAAAAAACATCTATTTTTTAAGAAGTTACTATTTTTAGCTTCTCATTTTTAGTAGTTTTTAGATTATTTTTAAATTCTTATTATTTTTAAAAGTTATAACAAACGGACATAATATTCTTAAAAGTGATTATTTTTTTTTAAATAAGTGATTTTTTTTTATAAAAATGCTATAACAAACTGGCTTTAGTTTGATTCCCAAATTAAATTATTTTTATGCTGTTGATTTACTAAATAGCAATGCTCTTTTTTAAAACCACTACTAAAAGAGATGTAGTTTTTGTGTTAGTGAATCTTACTTTTGGCTATACTCTTCTACTAGGGGTGCTAATGGCACAATGAGAGGTAGTGCATATGATATCTAAAGCTAAGCTACTAAGTTGTTCAGTACTTCAAGCATCCTACAGCTTAATCAAAAGTTTCTTTTATTTTTTTATTTTATATATAAGAATCAAAAGTTTTAGTTCGGAAGTGTATACAGTACTTTTTCTACAACGAGCTCTATTCAAAATTTACTTTTGCCACCCTAACAGTTTCACACGCGTCCTACACATTTTTTGTTTTACGTTTATGATACTTAAGTAGGGACGTTATAAAAATGAGAATTTTTTTGAAAAATACCATCCGCTTGGCGAACGTTATAAAAAATAATTCTGGTAGGGTGATTTTGGGTGTATCCACTACCTAAGTAGCGGACAAAAATATTTTCGAAAATAGGTTAATAAGGTGGCAAAAGTAAAACCCTCTCTGTTCTATATAGTACCCCGTATTTACCTGAGCATTTAAGATTTCATTAAGATTTTGTTGCTACCTTAAAGGCTTGAGAGCCTAATTTGATGATAAATTGATCACTAGGATAATTCTTCAGAGAGTAATTTAGAAAAAACATATTTGAAAAGGTAAATTTAGAATCAAGGGGTTGGGTATATAGATGTAGAGTACCAAAAATAGAATCTATTTTTATTGTTTTTCTGGGTAGAAACCACAATGGCAATCTTTAAATAAAAAGTATAATGACACCTAGTACATTCATACAAAGATGAATGTACCCAAAAATATATAAAATGATACATAATTCTACTTGGTGTAGTATGCACCTATGCTTCCGCACATTTAAGTTATTGGCTTCATAAACATAGATAGATGATAGTTCCTTCTGCATTATCCAACTCTGAGAGTTTTAACTTTACAAATATCTTTATGTCTTCCACTAACAAATCATAAAGTTGACAATTTTCTGGTCTTCGATAGGTTTTTCGCAGAATCATCACAAAATTCTCGCTTTTTTCGAGAATTGTTTCTTTTCTCATCGGCATCATGGTTACCAAATGTGCCTCCAGAATTTTTCTGTTCACCTTCTAGGGCACGTTTCACAAAAAGCTTTAGCCTCCACAGTGTGTAGTCACTCTGTCAATAATGATAAAAAATGATTACCTAAAACACGCTAAAGAAATAAACTACTTCGAATATGACAATTTGACAACGGATGACGTTGATGGTAAGCATTATTAACATTACAGACCTGGGCATTGAAGTCAAGCTCCACCTCATTCTCAGTATGTCGGAAGTTTGGGTTGGTCTCAGAAACTATCTCCAATGCCCTCATGAGGTTTTCAGCAGACAATTTGGCAATATCAGTCGCAAGTGCTTTCTTCTCTCCAGCAGATAGTTTCCTGCAGTGTCATTAACAACAGCGAGGAGTGTACATTAAAATATACATAATATACACAATATTCATAGCCATTACCCCAAAAATAAAAGAATACCATCACAAAACATGTATTGCATTTAGAATACTAAAGTGTCGTCGTAAAATATTTCTAGACCAAATATTGCCATTTGCACATTTCCTCGTGACTTTTGTTTTAAGCAATACCATACTAACACTTCCAAATTCTCCCTCCTAACAGGAAATGTGCACAGTAAAATATAGCAAATACAGTTCACATAACTTCAGCAGTTTATTGCAGCAATGTTTCTGTTGGTTTACATTTATTTTAGTTCCTTTAGCTCATAGCAACTTAAAACAGAAGCAATGTTTATATTTATTTTAAGTCCTAGGATTTCATTCAAGTCGTGATCTGTAGTCTGCATGAAGCGCATTTAAAGATTGCAACCAGATTAATTCATAATTCCTTAACAAAATAAGGGTCATCTAATCCTATTGCTTTGGAGAGATTCAAACAGTGGTTGAAATCCACTTCATAAGGATCATCCGATCCTCCTACATCCCTACATCATGTCCAAACATACATTTGTTCCTACTACACAACTTTTTTTTTCTTTCTATACTCATGTTATACACTTACTTTTTGTAAAACAAAGTAATGACAAGAAGAAGATCGACTTTTAGGTTTTTATTATGAACACAAAATATATAGATGGAAGAACAAATTTCCACTACAATTTGACCTCAGTGACAAGGAAAATGATCGTCAGTTTTTTGACAAACCTGCAATTCTTAATGGCCATTTCTCTGAGTTGCCTCAAACGTATATCAACCTCATTAAGCTGAAAAAACAGGTAATTGACAGCATCAACCATCTGATATGCTCCTAAATGACATCAAACAAATGATTTGTACTGAAAAACACAATGCTAGCAAAGAATAAACAACCTCATTGCTTAAATCCTTAGCCATCTTGGCATAGGTCATCTCCTGAGCATGTTGAATCTCTAGCTGGGCTTGTGCCTCTTCTTCTGTTTGTCTCTTTTCCTACCATAATTAAACAAAGAAAGGTAATGGTATATCGGATGACAATATCACAGCTGTCACTACAAGTGCAGCCACCGAAATTGTATAGATTGTTTTGGGGTATAAAAGAAGAACTTAGTTAAGATAAATAGAAGATGAATATAAAGAAATACGAAACAGCTACAACCACAGCTTTTTCCCATTAGGTGGGATTGGCTACATGGATCAAACTAATGATCTGTCATGATGGTTGTGTTGTGTTAGGCAGTCAACAACCCACATAACCTTCCTCGAATCTTTATTGCATGGATGAGAATAATAGATACAGATACTCCTTAAAAAAGTACAAACCAACGTTTCATGGATACGGGTACTTTAAAAATATACTTTGAAACATCTTTCATTAGTATAACTTTTAACAAAACAACATACAAGAAAGTGTCTTTCATAATTTACTGCATCGCAAAACAAAATAGAATTAGGAAAGAAATATACAAAATCAAGATAGAAAGATGATATTTAAATAATAGGAGTCGAAAAATGTTATTTATCTAGTAAAAAATTGAGAAAGAACGTACGATATAATAGGGAAAGTATCAATATCATAAACAAAGAATTAGAAAACCAAGTTTTATAATCTTATGCAGTAAGATACAAATACATATTTATTAGACCACGGGCATGTATTAAAAAAGTATCCAAATGAGGTACCCAAAAGATGTAACAATATGTTATTTAAAATCTAGTTAAATGTAAATCGTATAACATGGCCATGAATGCATAAATTACCTAAAATTTGATATTATACATTATCATGAAAATAATATCACACCATTCAATGCTTGGATAATGCCACATTCTATAGGAAACCATTAAGTGATGTAAGTGTAAAAGTATGACACTTAATTTCTATGGATGTCCCATAACTTATTGTAAAATGTGAAATTAAGCAATCCAACTATTTAATTATTTTATATTATCTCAATGATCATATATATATATATATATATATATATATATACATATAGAATTTTGACATTCAAATGTATGTAATATATAAATATAAATGCTATTAGACTTTTTATAAGAATACTATTAGATACTTTTTTCAACAGCACATTATTTTTTAAATAAAATGGTGCAAAGAAGTACCAAATAGTCAATCCTACTACCAAGCGGGAAATAGTTGATTCTAGGATCCTAAGATCTTTTTATTCTAGAAGCCAGCATGACCTAAGCAGAAGTAAGTTTCCCCTGGGATTGGTATTGCTTCAAACCTCCATACTGATACATCACAATTTTGACAACCATGTTCATACAACCCCTCCAAATTGACAATTAGATTTACACCTACTCCTTAAGATCCAAGTAATAAAGCTTCATTTTCCAAATATAAAGAAAAATATTTTGAAAAAAATTTACCTCTTCAGCGACTTTGGGTAACATAAGCAGCCATTTTTCTTCAAATTTTTCCATCAATGTCTTTGCCATAACATGGACATCATGTTTTTCATCGTTGTATTTCATGGCATTCTTAAATATCAACCTAACATCTGCGTATATCTCCCGGACATTCTTATATCCAGTGCCATCCTTAGCTTCCATTTTACTTTTTATCGTGCTGAAGTCCATGGGCTTATCAATATACTAGGGGTAGAAAATTAAACAAAATACCTTAGATATACAATCGAAGAGAAACAGTATACAAAACAAATAACTCTGCCATATTATAAAGATGGTTAACCAAATGCCACCATTTATAGAGAAAGATACCAATCCAACATTTAAACCTTTTAACAAATAAGTGTGTTTTCACATCTTAGTCATATGTAGAATAAAATGTTTAAAATTTCAATTATGCATAAATGGCAACTGTAGTCAACGCCAAGACAAAAGTTTCAAAATGAAGAAAAGGCATTACCTCATAATAGTCGTGAAGCCCGAGACCTTTTACATCTACAGGTTCCAGAAAGGGCCAAGCCCACTTGTGCTGAGTGATCTGAAAAACTTTAAATGCATTACTATTGATTTTTCACAGGATACTCGATAAGGTCAAGGAAAATATCACTTATTTTAACAATGAGCATAAACTGATCTTAAGAATTTAAGGATGACTATTGGGAAAAGCTGAAGTCCCACATAGAATAAAGATAGAGCCTGAAATGAGTGTTTATAAAGAGTGGCACCTCTCACCTTAAAAGCTGGTTTTATAAGGATGAGGTAGGCCCAATATAAAAACCCAATGTGGTATCAGAGTCTATCGATTGGGCTACCGACCAGATGAGTATAAAAATTAAATTGCATTTAAAAGAAAAGTATGATAAATCTACAAAAAGTAAGTAAAAGATAAAGCTAAGAGATTAAATATTGATAACCATTCAAAGTGCTGGCATCCGTTCTTTTCAAAGAGAAATAATCCATGATTAAATAAAAACAAACTAAGGATTATAGTAATATCCTTGCAGTTCAAAATTGAGTATATTGTATCCGCATATATGGAGTGTTATCAAATATCGGCCATGGTGGCACCATGGTAGATAGCAGTGGCGGGTTTTGGGCTCTCCACCATGGCCAATTTCAGCCGATATGGCGGGATTTTGGCTCTCCGCCATGGTCCACCTTCGACAACACTGCATAAATGTAGTAAATGACAGATAGTAGATCAGAGCGGCTGACTAGGAAAATGATATACCAATACAGCAGATGGCAATATGGCAGCTACATCGTAGTTTAGGGAATTATGAGGGTCGATTACTTATCAGGGCATGGACCCAGCCTCAAAGTTTACGGGAGAGGAAAATGAGGGTTGAAGTGATTAGGAGCAATATGATACGATTGATCTGTGATTAGGTGTGATTATTTGTTCATTTTAAGTCTTGCACAATGACTATATGTAGCTGTACTCTATCATTCTGAAATACAAGAATTACTCAAGCAGTTACTCCTAAAATAAAACCATAGCCTCCTCTTTTTCTGCCATAGGTACATTAATGTAAATCATTATATAAAAACAAAGTTACAGAGTATTTGCACTTGCCTGACGCAATATTGTGGAAAACTGGCGCATTAGCTCCTGCATCCTCTTTGCAGCAGGGTTTTCCGTACCTGATGCTGATGCATCTTGCAGCAGTGTTTTAGTGCCAGCAAAATTTTTATCACGGCCCTTCTCTTTTACACCTGAACTACCTTTAGAATTATTGCCTTGAACATTACCAGAGGATGCATAGTACTGTTGAACCTCAATCACTTGCTTTTCAAGCTGTAAAAGATTTCAAAATTTTCACAGTTCAAAACCTACTATTATACAAGCTTATGCTTTCAGATGTTTAATAACATAATTAATACGTTAGTTATGTCACATGTTCCTGCACCCTAATTGTGTGGGTTATATTATGCACACATAGCCTATCTTATTTATGTCATTCATTCAATCATGGATGATCTAAGCAGTGAGAATTATTGCACTCACACAACTATAGTAAACTAACATTTTTAACATTTGAAAATGAAAAATCTAGGACCCGCATCCAACAAGATTAATTTTGAGCCCTAAAAATCTCCACACACAAAAAATATTAAGAAGCTTAAGCCATAATTGCTTTTCCATCAAAAACATTACAAATATTGCTTTTCCATCAAAGCAAATCAGCCACTATATATGTTAAAAATCACACATCAACTAGATATATCATATATGGTCTAGATAAGGTTAACAATTCTCACCTTACAAGATGGTCATGTTATGCCCTAACCCTATATTCTTCAAACAGTACAAATATTACAAATTTATTATGCAATACATAAACTCTAATTTGCTTACTATATAGCAACCCAAAAATGACCCAAGCATAGATTTTTCAGATTTTAGGTTAAATAAAATACCCTAATTGACAAAAACAGCAAAATTCAGAAAATCAAGCAATAACAACTTACATGAGCAAAATTGATTAGATTTCGGGCTACATTTGTAAGGTGAGATCATCATCAATGATACTTATTCCAAAGTATAAATGTTTCATTTTTCGGTTAAATAAAATGCCCTAATTGATAAAAACAGAGAAATTCACAAAATGAAGTAATCACAACAACTGAAATGAGCTAAATTGATTAGAATTATAGCTAAATTTTTAAAAGGAGATGATCATGAATTATACATATTCCAAAACCTAATCGATAAAAAAAATACCTAAACAAATAAAAAAATAATAATCAAATTATGAATGAGTAAAATTGAATTGATAAACGAAGAAATGATGAAAGGTGAAAGGTGAGTGACCTTGTCAACTTCGGTTTGAATTTGGTGAACAGTGTTCTGAAAATTCTCCAAATGATATGGTTTGAGATCCATGGTAATGAAATTGAGGTTGGAATCTTCTTCACCGCAGAAACCCCTTCTGTACGTTACGCTTCAGCTGCTGCTGCGCTCTGTTTTGTTGTTTTGTGTAGTTCCTTACACACTCACTCTTACTATCTTATATACTTTGGGCTTATATTTTGGGTCATTTGTCGGGTGATATTCGGCCCAATGACCGACTAATTTAGAACATCAAGATTAATTAATTTGAAAAACATCAATTTTATCATGATAAATTATAATCTGGACTATCTTATTAAGTGGTCAATGGTGGACCAGTTATGAATAACATTACAACGAATACGAATTTTACAAAATTTACCGTTGGATTGAAAGTTTATATCATATAGATCATCTATAGAAAATTTTAGAAAAATTGATAATCATTTGATATGTTATTGAGACCCATCAAGATTCACGTTTATTAAATAATGTAAATCTTGATAAATCTCAATCAAATGATTTTCAATTTTTAAATTTTTTCTAAACTTTTAATCTACCAATAAATTTTGTAAAATTCATATTTAATAGATCACTTTTCTATGGTGGACCATTTGTGAAGGTGGTCCACCGTAGCATTAGTGATTTTATCCTTCATTTAAGGGGTGTATAGTTCTGAATGAATTGGCCTAGCATATGAACTATGAAGTGATGTTGATTTTTTTTAATATAAGACGGGTAAACTCCCTAAAGCCTCGGTCCTTTACCATTAGGTTAAACCATATTGTGAATAAGGATAATAAAAAACTTTTTATTACAACATGGCGTGCCATAAGTGGTTTTTTTTTTTTTTAACAAAAGAGACTTGCTTAGAAGCAAGCCCTCAAAAAGTATATATATATATTTAGAAGGAAAATACAAAGAAAGAGGGGGGCAAATAACCTGACCCTCATAAAAAAAATAAAAACATACAATTCACAGAACCTATAATATGGCATTCCCAAACGATTCCTGCCAAAATCATCTAACAGCACAGATGGAATATCATTCCACCAAGTAAAATCAGGTAAAGATAATCCTATATTCGCCAGTTTATCCGCACAATGATTTCCTTCTCTATAAATATGGGAGAAATAGAAGTTCATGTTGGAGATTAACAATAAACAGTTATTTTTGTATACATCAATGACGAATTTGGATATTTCTATTGAAAATATCTTTTAAATTTTCTACATTTTTAATCTTTACCACTAAACTACACAATCTTTTTTTTCTATTTTTCTATTTTACTATTATTTTTGCTATCATGTTGAATGGTTGAGATTCCACTTAAGAACAATTGAGAGGATCCGGATGCGTGCAGTCAAAACTACATGCAATCAAGAGAGATATGGTAACCCGATCATGATACTTGTAAAAAAAGATACTCGTAAAAAAATTTAGCGGTTACTCGTAAAAAAAAAAACAGTCATCCTTATCTTTTCCCCAAATCCAAACGTTTCAATGATGATGTAGACATTTGGCTCCGGTGGTGCGAGGAGTGGCGTGGCCCTCCGCATCACCCTTGTCTGAATCTGTAACGTTTGGTTCAGATTTGGTTCTTCCAGCACCACCAAAAGGCAACACTGTTCTTGATTGGGAGTTTGGTGTTTGTCTTTCGTTTCCTTAGGTAGTGGCACTGCCGCTGCGCTATCTTGTTTGTGTCTTCAATCAGTTTGGGTGTCTGTTCGAGTTGGTTTCTATTGCAATTTTTGGGTTATCATCGTCGATGAGAACTGGATTGATGTTCTAATGTTGGGTTATCTTTTTTTTTTTAATATATGGGTGTCATAGTTGGCTTGCCACTGGACCTTTTTGCCGAAAAAAATATAATAAATTAGTAAGGTCTGGTGAATGAGTTTATAGCAGATAATTGATAAGTTAACTTATAACGGATAAATTAGCTCATCGAATTGTAATTTTTTATAAAATTAGAAATTGAACCGTCATAATAAAACCAAATAAAAATTTAATTTATAAAATTGATCCATGTTTAAAGAATGTACAAAGGACAACTTTTAGGTGAGAAACTAAAACTTGTGATATGTGATAACCAATTTTTTTTTAAAGGAACACATTTATTTAATTTCATTCAAGATAATATTTATAACACGTGCTGGAATAAGATCAATGACTTGAGAACTAGCATAAAGTCTTGACTCTTTCACAAGAGTATGGGGAACAAGGTTTGCTTGTATCATAGAAAATCTAACATATATGTTGGTTAACATTAAAAATAGCCCTAACTTTGTGACATCTGGTATGTTTTTCATTGATGTCATCGACCAATGCATTGCCATCTAGCTCGATGGTAACTCGTTGAAATCTCTCTTCATTTATTGCTTTGATCTGGAGATAACTGATTGACTCTGACTGTGAGGTTTGAGAGTGTTACTGTGGTGATAAGCTCTTGGAGTGGTAATTCACAGTGACAAATGTACCTGCGAAACATGCTAATACTCCAACACTCAAGTGAGTGTGTGATAAAGGTGGAATGAATGTATAAAGTGAATGAATTCTACATCGACGCAAAATCATTCACACTTATATAAAGGGAGCAATTGTGACAACTTTGTCATAACCAACGAGAAATGTGGAGTATCTTCGAGATCAATCAAACGGTCAAAGAGAGGTGGAACTATAAGGAATGGATTCGTCGTGGCAAGAGAACAAATCCTCTAAATTGCAACATAAATGATATTGAGCTTAATTGCCAAAGTAGACGTGAGACAAGTATTAGTATTTTTTCAAACTATTTCAAATAGTGCCCAAACAAAAATGAGTATCTTATTTTCTTATTTATTATTTATATAAATGTAATAAAACAATAAATTTAAAATTAATTAATTAATATCTTGATATATGAAAAAGAAAAAGGTGTGAAAAAGAGTTATTTAAGATTAAATGAAAGGCACAATAATAATAATAATAGAAATTAAGAAAGATGATGATAGGATAGAAAAAACAGTTGAGAAGGATGTTAGCAATGGCGGCATTGTCACTAACACTTCCTTCAATTTCATCTTCTTCACAATCACATTCTCTTCCAACTTTTCGCTATAATCATCATCAATCTTACTCTTTCTTTACCAACGGAACACACTTCACCAAGCTCACCACCACTACCCATCGACCAATACTTTCCTTTGTTCCCTCTGTTGGAAATGAAGATGCTGAACTTCGTGTTTCATCTACACAGCAACTTGATGATGATGATGTTGATGATATTGATGAAGAACCAACCCCTCAAGACCTTGAATATGTTGCCCAAATCAAAAGGGTATCTTTACTTTTTCTTGAAAATTTGTTTATTTATTTTATTTCATTTCCTAATGCATTTTTATGCCCTCTTTTAGGTTTTGGAGCTTCTTAAGAAAAACCGGGACATGCTTTTCGGGGAGGTATACCCTTTTCACTTATTTTTTCTTTCTAATTATTGTTGTCCCTTGAGAGAGAGGGGGAGAGAGAGAGAGAGGGAGGGGGGGGGAGAGTATCATGATTTCCAAATTAGCATAATTAAATCTTTAATAATTTCCCCCTAATCAGATTAGACGGTTCGGTTGGGCCGGATACTGGTGGTGAAAACAAAATAAAATCTAATAATTTTTGTAGAATGTGAATTTTATGTTGTTGAATTGGAAGTTCTCATTAAGTACTTTAAGTTGGATAATTTTTGTACAATTTTAAAACTATTTTATAATTCATCATATCGATTTATTTATTTTAACATCTATTATGTTATTATTTGCAATGATATTAAATATTTCCAGTTACTTAACCTACAAAGCACAGACACAGATACAACACTGACATGTCAACACCCATAAGATTTTGAGAAAATGACATAATTCAATGTAATCACATCTGTCGGTGTCGGGCACTAGGACACACATTCGATTAGAAGTGTAACAATAACAACCGACCCTTAGGTCAACTACATGGACCGGGCGATGCTATAATGTTCTAGTGAACCATGTCTATAGCCAAACTGTTAAGCTCTAAATCTTTGTTAATAGATTTGTCTATGAGTTTTCTTTGGCCTTTCTCTGCCTCTAGCTGTTGGGTTTCATTTCATTGATTTTATCTTTTCTCCTTACTATAGAATCTATATAATCAAGGTGTGATTATGTTAATTATATATTTCCATCAAGATTTAAATATAAGCCCCGGTTTTTACTTTGCTTATCTATTTCCCAATCATGTTGTCTCTGCGTCTTTGCCAATCATGATCTAATGGTTCTTTCTTTATCCTATTTCCAGGTCAAACTAACCATAATGATTGAGGATCCCAGAGATGTTGAAAGAAAAAGATTACTTGGTATTGAAGATGACGGCCCAACAAGAGATGATCTAGTTGCCGCTTTGGAAGAAGTAAGGTTTTTATTCCATTGTCGTGATTTATCTAAATTGTGCTTTAATTTGTAGAAGCGGACACTTCGTCTTACACCAGAAGCATAAGTGATTGTTTAAGTCTTGTTTGGTATATATTAGTACACAGTAGTTGTGTGGTGCTTAGCTAGCAACTGGTAGTTAGTTATCAATCGAGTATTCTGTTATCAGCTGCTAAGTTTGTTACAACTGCTAAAATTGCGGTGATGTAATAAGTCTGCGATAACCCTCAGAATCTTTCTCTATAAAGGTTGATTGTATAATCTTTTAAATAATACGATGATTCAGAATCTGATTTGGCTCAATATTCTACACTCATGTTTTCTTCTCTCAGTCTCGGGTTTTTAATATTCATAAACTAATTGTCTGTTAAGAAGACTTAAACGATTTCCAACACATTAATGGCTATGATCGAGTTTGAGGACAAATGTCGAGAGTAACATTAAGCATGTGATTAATGTATGGCGAGTATTTATCTATTTGATACTCTTAACATATTTTTCTAAATTGTACGGCTAGAATTTGTTGAATATATAAATATAGAGAGACCTGCATTTCACCGAGGATATTTTTTTCACCCTAATATCTCTTTTATTGTACAAAATCCAATTTGACAAAATAACTTGAGACAACTTCAAACAATGTGTTTTGTTTATTTCTTCCCTTTAATGTTTGCTTGCGCTAGCTCTCATCTCCACTTGATATGCATCATACATTAGTTCCGATATCAACAATACAATAGTACTGTTCTGCTAGTTTTATTAACTTCTGTTAATCTCTGAGTAATTAGCAATTTGTCTTGTGTATTTGTGTTATGTGGCATATGCTTTTAAACTCAATATAAGGTCAAATACTGATTTCCGAAAGTAAAAAAAATGACTTTGCATTTACTAGGTAAATGAAGGGAAAATTCCAAAGGATAGAGTTATTCTCCAGCTACTCGCTGAGGAAATGACTGCGTGGCCTAATTTAGAGGTATGATTGGATTTGGACTTTTTTAATCTATGATTCAATGTGCATGATATCTTGAACATGTGTGCGGTGTATTTGATTGCACTGTGTTTATACAGGTTTGATCGTGTGCAAACATTTACCAAAGATTTAGTACTGAATTTGATCATGTTATTTTTAAAATTGTTTATTTTTTTATCCATTGTTAATGTTAACATTTTCAAATTTGATTTACCACCGCAACTTACCGTTTCTCTTTTATATGCTTGACAAATTTTATCGTCATGGTGAAAATACAATGGAAGTTCGTTTACGGTATATAATTTCCTAATATAATGTATTGTATTTGTACCATCATATATATGCATTTCCTAATTACCAATGTAATTTTTTTCAAAACATAAAGCTCAATCAGTTGCTGCTATTTTGTTTTCCCAAATGGATAGGTTGAACTTAACCCAAAGAAAAAGCCCAAAAAGTCTCTATATGCAAAGACCACTGACACTGGAATCGATCCAAAAGTGGCTGCAAAGAGACTAAACATTGACTGGGATACTGCTGCTGAAATTGAAGATGTGGATACCGACGATGAACAAGACGTGCCTCCAGTATTGGTCAGTTCCTTACTTGCCTTGTAAATTATTTTTGCGATTTAGTTTTGTTTGTTAGCCACCATCACTATTGTTATGTAGACGTAGCCATAAACTTATATAGAATCTGTATATTATGTTTTAGTGCGTACCTGTACGTTTTTTAATATAAACACGAGCTATTGTTTTTGTTAGTGTTAAATTATTTAAAAGACTTGTATAAGAACTTAGATTTAGAGAATAGAGTATCAGGCTATTAGCTTTCACTCATTATAAATTTTCTGACTTCTGATTAGCTTCTCTTATTAACAATGTACATAGTATAAATATCTATCTATAGCTGTGTCAATCCTCCTAAAATTTTGTACTGTTTTAGTGGTTTAATGATCCTTCGCGCCATTGTGCTTCACAAGTGATTTAATGCCTTTTTCCTGTCCTAATGAAATCTCGGTCCAGTCATTAAATGTGTCTTTTTATGTTACACTTAGTCTCGGAAGGGTTACAGATGTCACTTTCATACTTTATACTGTTATGTAGCCTCAGATGACGTCACCTTTTTCAAGTTTGTTTTCCCGTCTTTGGGTTCACTTATGCGTCTGTCAATTTTGGCATGCCTCTTTCCTTCTACCTCTATTGACCGGAAGGCGCAGGCGCATTTGGCCTAGGTATCGGCCTCCTTATTTGCAGCTATTCCTCACCTTAGAAGTCGGTTTTAAAAGGTCGAGTTACGCATCCTAAGTCTAAATTTTGAGATTGTTCGTATCAATTTTAATGGTTCAATCTCAGATATATAAATTGGTTCCTAACTGATTTTACAATACATACATGATATCCTATAATATATACCATAAATTCTCTCTGTCATTTTAGATAGACAGTAGTCTCCCTAAAATATCTGTGACAAAATACATCTATAGGTCCTTTAAGTTTTACAGTACGTTTGTAACAGATAGGTCCTTTGAGTTTTTCACTACAAGAAATATGATTTTTTGCAACAACTTTTTTTGTTAAAAGTTGTTACAAGTCGCTGGCAAAACTATCTTGGATAGTTTTGCCAGCGACCTGTAACAAAAAAAGTTGTTGCCAATAATCATATTTCTTGTAGTGTTTTAAGTGACAATTAAGTCCTTTGTTTTACGTTTGTTACAAATAGATCATTTAAGTTTGACAAACCGCGTCTTCTTTTACTACTTTGACCCTTCTATGGCTAAAACCATCTCCACATGCTTCATT
Organism: Trifolium repens; assembly: GCA_030408175.1. Taxonomy (NCBI): domain Eukaryota; kingdom Viridiplantae; phylum Streptophyta; class Magnoliopsida; order Fabales; family Fabaceae; genus Trifolium; species Trifolium repens. Next base: position 14,617,610 of record CP125850.1, read on the forward strand.
TGAAAGGTTCAATTTTGTCTTTCAACTATTTATCATAACAGTATGAAAATATAAACATCTATAGTTTTGACTGTGATATACATTAGCTAGTAGTCTATTTTCTGAGTTCTTTAAAAGTTATTCGAGCAAAATAAGTCTATCTTATTAGTATTCTTTAGATAAATCTTCTTTTTCTTAACATTTAGTTTTTTTTGGATCACCCTTTAAGCTTTCCATTAAGCAAGTTGTTTCTCTTGCAGGGATATGGAGCACTATACTTGGTTTCAGCTTTCCCTGTTATTATAGGTGTTTCAGTAGTTTTGATTTTGTTTTACAATTCCCTTCAGTAGGAACTGATAAAAGAATTGCACTCAGATTCAGTGTATAATATTACTATATTGAAATGATTGGTATATCACAGTGTTCATCTAACATCATCCAGGGTTGTTTGTTTGAGCTAGTTTGAATAAACTTCTCAACAAGATCTTATGAAATAAGAAATATCAAAAGAATTTTGTAATAACTATAATTTGACAATAATAACCTCTCATGTTGAAAATAATTTTCATATCTCAATTACTATCTCTGCCATCTGGTCTCATATATAAGCAAAAATTAACTTTTTAAATTCATTGAAAAAGTGATGTATCTAGTCTTTATACATTATTTTTTCATAGATACCATCGTACCAGAATTTACAAGGAAGTTTTTCATAACTTAAAAAAAAAAAAAAATCACAAACTTTTTGTAATTAAAGAGCTGCTGTATAAGTATAAGTAATTAATTCAAATGAAGGTCTATGTCCAACATTGTTACTCCCTCTGTCTCATATTAGGTGACCCGATCGACTATTTTACGTATAACAATGTATAATTTTTATTTAAATATCTTCAATTATTATTAATTAATAAAATTTTAAAAATATTCATCAAAACAAATTCAACATATAAGTTCAGTTAAAAAAAATAACAAGATGTGAATGATACATTTGGTTAAATTGTGTCACTTATAAGAGGAAGAAGTACACATTTTCAAGGAAATTTCTTGAAGTTTCAATGTTAAGAGTTTGCTTTTGTAACTTTGTTCAATCGATAATTATTTATCTTTTCTAGTGTGTTCGAGAAAGAAAAGCCATTGTATATTGTTTTTATATTTCATCTCAATATTTCTTTTGGGTTACTATGATATTGATGCGAAATTTTTACCTCTATTTACTAGTGATTAATTTCCGATGAGAAATTATGAAGCACACAAGATGAGTTTTCCCTTTCAACCGATTATTTTCATCTCTTACTATTTGGACCGATTTATTGTTGCTCTCCTATCTTGTATATTAATGTTTATCCACATATTAATGCTGACAATAATTATTTATTATTTTAAGTAAAAAAATTATTTATTATATTTAGCTTTAGATTCTTTTGTATGCAAGCATGACATCACATATGCTTTTTCTCTTTATTTTAATTATTTTTAAAAGGGTGTGAAATGGAGTGTGCTAGCACGTTTGAATTGAACTCCAGTTTGTAACTGATATTAATATGACCCTTGTTTTATCAAGTACTCGTGCATACAATAATTATGCTATAATAAAATGGAGGGAAATTTTATGGTGAAGTCATTCAATTGACTTTTTTGGTGAAGTTATTAATTTGGCCAATAAAAAAGTAATGTTGACTTAATCAATGCCACGTAGGATTATGGACAAAATATTTCAATGCATCAGTCCATATATGATTTATCATGGATCATCATTTAAAAGCATGGATGAGAAAACAAATTTAAGGGTTGGGATTAAAAATTAAGTAATTTTTTTTTGTTACAAATTAAGTATTGTATTTGGTTAATTAAAAAAAACAAAGAAAGAACAGAAACGTGTTTAAGTATTTCTCCATCTTTCTGGCATTGTTGCCACTTCATCTTCTACTCGCCGCCGCCGCCTTGGCGGCCGCCTCTCTCCGTCCATTCAAGCGGGTGCGCTCTTCATCCCAATGCCGGTGAACTCTTCTGTTCCACTCACGTCTTCCTTGTCTCGCCGCCGGAGCAAACTTTACCGTCCCACCGCGCGGCCCTCGTCATGATAGAAAACATTATTAAGTTCATCTCAATACCACCATCAAAATCATTGGAAAAATAATCTATGAAACTTATAGCAAAATTGTTATGTTATGTTGCTTAACACAAAAGATTGAAATTTTAATGTGACTAGTGAAATTGTTTTTGAAAATATCAGAAAGATTGAAGATTGAAACAGAATCTGGTAAGAAGCAGAACATGTATGTAGGATGTAGCAAATTTGTCCGACCGGTGAAACAGTTGCGGTGGCGTTGACGAAAAGAAGAGGAAAGAGGCAACAATACAGAAGGATTGTCGCCGCCGTTGTGAAGGATAGAAAGGGGAGGTGGCGGCGACGGAGATATAAAAAGTGAGAGACGGCAGCGCTGAAGAAGATGAAAGGATCCGAGAAAACGCAGCTTAATTCTCTCCTTTTTTTTCAATAAAAAAAATCTTGTGTTTTTTAACTTTTTTATTAAATAAAATATTTAATTATACCCTATTAATTTTATTTTTTTGAAACATTTACGTAGTAATTTTAAATATATACTAACAATACACTATATTAAACTACAACTAAAAAAATTTAACTTGTCTTCATCAAATTTTTTGTTTTTGTTTAGATGAAGTGATAATCCACTAAAATTAAACTCACATACAACTGTGAGGTCTTGGGTTCGAACCCGGGTCATGACGTCCAGCCTAACAATTTCGGCATTTGCCAGTTGAGCTAGGACTTCTAGACTGTTTTTTTTATTAATCTGGCCAATAAGAAAGTTATTTATTCTTGCAATTCTTCTCCATAGATTTTCTTACTAAATAACATTTTTCTAAAAAATATACAAAAACAAAAAAAAATTAGTTACAAAAATCTACACATAAAAATAAAAACTGAAACCACGATAAAAAATACTAATTAAATCAATTTAATATATAACAACATACAATATCTATACCAATATATAAACAGAATATCCCCTTTCACATTGACTTTTCTTATTGTCAATTTTTCCCTTCATTCTATTTAAACATTTGTATATATTGAAAAATAATAACCTCCACACATAAAAATAGATTTTCAGTTTTGTTTAGTAAATAATTTTTTTTTTCTTTTTAACAACTAAGCACAACTTCCACATAAAAATAAAAGTAGGCTTTCAGTTTTCTTATAGTAAAAAAAAAATATCTTCTTAATAACTAACCACAAAAAAAAAAGGTTAAGTAGTTATCAATTAACTAAGTCCAATAAAAAATGAGATTAAGTAGTTATCTATATTTGCACAATATATAATATTGATCACACAAACGGGCACGGAACGTTTCTGTTTGGCCGCTAGTTTATATATAAAAAAATGATAAGAAATTAAAAAATAAAAATAAAAAACTAAGGTTAATGGTGCTTCGGCTAAATCAAAGTATAATCGGAAGTTAAATTTTATTTTTAAACTTTACTTTATTTATAGAATTTTTAAGTCTTTGACTTCAATCAAAGATAAATTTTATTTTTAAATTTTATTTATAAAAATCTTTTGTCATGTATTTTTTTTTAATTTATCATTGATGAAAATGAATTCTTCTGTTGTTTATAAAAATTATTTGTGAATGCAAATACTCATTAATTTTTTCTTGATATTTAAGTTTAATATTATACTAAATTAGAAATTTTATTTAGAATGAAATATTTATAAATTTGTTATAAAATATTTTTAAAATATAAGTGAATTATTGTGTAGTTTCATTTAAAATTTAATTTATTAAATGAATAGATTTTTTTTTAAATTTTTTTTAAGTCATTAGTCTTTGACTGATATTTATACTCAGGTTGAAGTTAATGACTTAAAAATAATATTAATAAAGTAAAATTCAAAAATAAAGAATTATTTGACTTAATATTATTCTTTGATTCAACTGAAGCACTATTAATCATAGTCTTAGAATGCAGATTATACTTCGGTTCAACTGAAGCACTATTAACCCTAATTTTTGACCGAGTGTTAAGCTCCGATTGAAATTAATGACTTAAAAATTATATAAATAAAGTAAAATTTAAAAAAGAATTATAATATGACTTAAGATTATACTTCGATTCAATTGAATCAATATTAACCCTAGTCTTCGACTGAACATTATATTTCAGTTCAACTGAAGCACTATTAATCATAGTTTTTTACTTAGAATAATACACGAGTTTAAGTTCATGACTTAAAAAATATATAAATAAAGTCAAATTTAAAAAGAATGTATAATTTGACTTAAATTATACTTTGGTTAAACAAAAACACTCTTATGCATAGAATTTGACTGAAGGTTATACTCCGGTTCAACTGAACCACTATTGATCATAGTTTTTGATTGATGATTATATCCCAGTTGAAGTTAATGACTTAGAAAGTATATCCAATGAACTAAAATTAAAAAATAAAGTATAATTTGACTTAAGACCGTACTCTGATTCAATTCAAGCATTATTAACCATAGTTTTTAACTTTATCGTCAAGTCACTAATCTCACCAAATAAGAAGTCAAATAATCTTAGGTCCAATTATACTTTATTTTTATCATTTTTAAGTCATTGACTATAAGTGGAGTATTTTTAAATTTTACTTTATTTTTATATATTTTATATTAAAATTGATTTTGAATCAAAATCGACTTACACATGTGTATTCTAGAGGTAAAATTATACTTAAAGGTAGAAGATTTTAAATATTATTTATATTGATAGGACAAATTAGGTATTTTAATAATAATTACTTTTAATATATTGTTATTAGTAGATATTTCCATTTTTATGCGTAGATTTATTCGACTAAAAATTGTAATTTTTTATCTAATTTTTTTTATAATAATAATATTTTTTTTATATTAATAGAATTCCTATTTAAGAATATGAGATTACTTGTAAAAAAATAAATAAATAGAAAATTTGAAATTGATTAGGAAAAGTAGGCACTTTAATAGTAATTAATTTTAATACAGTATATTTTTAATAGACGTTTCTATTTTTATTCGTAGAATTCTTCAACTAAAATCATTACAGCACAGCCAAACAAAATTATATAAGTACGGAGTGCAAAACTTAACAAAAATTCAACACAGCCAAGTGGTTAATTGATGTGCTTAAGAGATGGTAATTCACGAAAAATTGCAACCTGCACCATTGTAAAGATTGAAAAACATGTCAGCCACTACACCATGTGAACAAGTGCTGATACTAATTGCGTTATGCGCTATTTATAAGATCAGTGTTGATAAAAAATATATTAAATGAGTCATCATCTTCAACCTAAGCTTGGTCACTTCGACCCGGTTTAAACCCGTGATACCATTGTAAAATCCGGCGGTTTTAGGTGATTTAAACATCAAAAATAACAAATAATTATTTAGAAACATCACAAAAACCATATTTACAATATATTCATAATTTTAATTTTAATTCAAATGGTCTAAAATAAAAAATCTAAAATTAAAATTTTCAATTGGCGGCATTCTTCATTCTTATTGCTCGACACATCGTTTCTATTTCATTTTTCTTCACTTTGCTATTTCATTGTGCTCACTGTTGATGCTAATAGTTATGATGTTGTCTCAATTTCTTAGTTGTGTGGATGGGTTACTGAATCTTTTATCATGGGTGATTGAGGGTTGTGTTTCAGGGATGTGTTTAATTAGTTGAATGGCGATTTGCCAATTTGGAGGATATTGGAACCGCCGCTGGAATGACCAAAGGGGCGGCAACGGCGAGAGAAGAAGATGAACAGAAAAGATTGAGAAATATTGAAACCATTTTTTTTTTTTAAATCAAACAAATACTTAACAAAAATACAAATGGTTAATTTTTAATCTCAACCCTTAAATTTGTTTTCACATCCATGCTTTTATATTATGATGATTCATGATAGACCATATATTGGATTAGTGTATTGAAACATTTTACCTTTAATCCTACGTGGCATTGATTAAGTCAACAATGCTTTTTTATTGGCCAAATTAATAACTTCACCAAAGAAGTCAATTAAGTGACTTCACCATAGAATCTCCCTAAAATGGATAATCAACCATTTTTAGCACTTTCCTTAATGATAAAATCAACACTTTCTTAAGAGAAAAATACATAATTAGTCTAATTAGAGAGAGAACATGATCATCACTACTAAGATATGAATGAACATGCCACACACACACCATTCACGTTCTATGCAAATTTTATACAAGTAGTGTAGCCAGCTAGTGAATTTTTCATACAAATAGACCTATTATCAGAAATCATGGCTTACACAAGGTAGATAAAATGATAAAGCAAGAATTGCAAATTTGCTAATGATAGCTGAAGGGATTTCCCTATAACTATTATGGAGAGCGTACAAAAACAAAATGTGGTGGATGGTGCACTATCACTAAAAGAATCCTCTATTAATCATGGATTTTATGACACTTCACCATCATTACAACTTTCAAAGCCAAAATTCACAAGCCTTAGTCTTCCAAATTCAGCCAACTCATCACCTTTTTTCACTTCAAAGAGAAAACCAAAAGGTGAATTAGTTGTAGAATCTCCAAATCAAGCTAGTAACTTGACACACAAGCTACTACAAGAAATCAACTTAAGAAAAAGTAAGTCATGTGGAGAAGGAAGAGCAAGTTTATCACCCTTTGATGAATTTGATCTATGGTTGATCAAACCAAGTGTAGTGGAACATGACAATAACAAGCATCATGTTCATGAAAGCTTCTCAAAAACCGAGGCTATCGAAGAAATTCATGCGAGTGATTATGAACTTGAAGCAAATGCAGATGATGAAGGTTTCACATGCAGTGCTCTTTGCATGTATTTACCGGGATTCGGTAAAGCAAAATCGGTTAAACCTAAAAAGGAAGGATCAGAAATGGAAGGTACAATATCTAGGACAATTTCATTGGAAAAATTTGAATGTGGCTCTTGGGCTTCTTCGACACTATTCAATGAGATTGAAAAAGATCACACAAGTTCTTATTTTGATCTACCATTGGAATTGATAAGAGGAAGTAGTGTTAAGGATGTACATGCACCTATAACATCGGCTTTTGTCTTTGAGACAAACATTAAAGGGGTTCTCAAGAATGGTTCTTCTAGAACAAATGCTAGAAAATTAGATATATCATCACCTCATCATGTTAGGTTTTCTATGTCTTCTTCTACATCTTATTACCCTCCATCTCCGGCATTTTGCAATACTCCGAATTTAAGAAGCGCGAAAGACGATTTTAATGCGTTTTTGGAAGCACAAAGTACTTAAGGAAATGAGAGAAGTTTTCTTTTATTAGGTCTCATAGTTGTTGCACCGTGCAGTAACTGCAGGAATTCAAATTCGATACTTGAGGTTAAGCGTGATTGAATCACTTCAATGGAGAGTGAAGTTACAAAAAAATCTCACATAATTTGTATGTTGTTCTATCACTTTTTAACATGAATTTTTAGCATGTATTACATTTTTACTTATTACTAATTTGCAATGGAAAGGCAAAGTGTGTTTTTTTTCGAGTATTAAATTTTGAATGCCTTATGTGAGTTATAAATTTAGTGTCCCATTTTTTCTTATTAGTCATATAATTATAAGAGTAATGATAAATGGCACGACACATCGCACCATATATATCACTCATATTTTGCTTCATAATTAATTAGTGGTGTAGTGCTTCTCTCATATGCCTCTCTCACCTGAAATGAAACATGATTTTTTTTATAATATATAATTTTAATACTTAAATTTGGTTGAAATTAACACTTATATTAACACATAAAACTCTTCGATTTTTAAGGAAGTAAGCTATGATAATTTAGAATTCAACAAAAAATAAGTAAAATATACGATGCTTTAATTATTTTATTCGGAAATCAAACTCGAGTCCCAAACAATTTGATTTTATGTGTCCTCTTCTAAAATTAAACTGTTTAGGATGAACCCATATTTATTTATCAGATTTTAATTATTTCTCAATCAAACTCTGAATTACCATAGCTCATTTTTCTAAGAACCGGAGAATTTTTTGTGCTAATAATGTTTCAACTATATTTAGGTAAATATCATAGTAAATTAATTATAAAAAAGTTATCTTTCATTGAATAAAGGTTTTCGTGCATATGATGCGACAAATGTGTCGTGCCATATAGCGGTCCTCTAATTATAAATATATAATATGTAAGAATAGTTAAAAGATTATATCATTATTGAAAAATTCACACCAAATAAATTTAACTATTAAAATTATAAGGGTCTAAGCTTTTTTAAAAAGTGCACTCAAGGGGGAAAACAAAAAACAATATTTTGCAAGGGGGAATTTTAAAGGAATTTTTTGCAGCGGAGTAAAGCAAAACTCGCCTACTTTGCAGGGGGTAAAAACCTATTTACCTAAAATTTATTTATATTCAACATATAATTTATTTATTTTAACACATATGCACGCACGCACATGCGTACGTGCGCACACATGGCGGTTTGAATTGCGAGTAAAACATCATTGCTGTTTGGATCGGGGGTTGAGATCATGCCATTTTTCTTTGGTTTGGTTTAGAGTGTGGCAATAAATTTAGATTTGAGGAAACACTTTTTTAATGTGAAAAATAAAAATAATCGATTAATTATATCTTTAGATTTGGCAAACCATTCTTTAGGGTTGTTCATATTTACGGAGGTTTTGGCCTAGTCCTCTCCTTTTTGTAATATCTTTTGCTAAGTCTTATATATATATATATATATATATATATATATATATATATATATATATATATAGTTTTGAGGCTGTGGTTCTTTGTTACTCCTCTTTTTTTTTTTAAATAAATTTAATTGTCTTTTTAGATTAAATTTTCAACAAAAAAAATCCGCCGTGTTCTATGTCTCACCACATTTTAAATATTTGAGGATTGTTGTGTTTGAGATATAAATAATTTTAGTAAAATAGATATTTAATGAAAATAAGTTGAAATTTGAAAGATCTCAGGATTATGCTATTACTAATACTGAAACTCAGTTGAATAAATAAGATCTCAGGATTATGTTATTATCGCAGTACAGATAATTATTTTTTATATTAAAAATAATGTTATTTATTCATTCCAATTATTAATAGAGTATACTATATGCAAATATAAATTAAACATTGTTAAAAATAGGATAGATGAATCTGCGAATATAAAATTATTAAAAAATAAATAAAAAATCAGTGAACAAACTCACAATATTCAATTCACTAAAATGTCCACGCTTCAAATCATCGATTGAGTCTGAAATTTATTGAAGTTGATATTTTAATATGAACTAAATGAACACCACAATAAGACCAGAAATCAAACGTCTTACTAAGACGATGAACAACACAATGTCGCATTCAAACAATGAAATCACAATAAAAGAAAGCAACTAAAAACTCAATCTATATGAAAATCACTTATTTGAATTAAAAAATGAAAAAAAAATAAAAATACAAAGGGGTGAATTTAGTTTAATAATCACCTAAAACCACCCTCACATTGATAAAGAAAAAAGAAAAGAAAAATTAGGGCCAGCAAAAGAAATAAGGGTGGAGCGTTTATCAGATGCAGTTTTCTTATTCTTTGAACTTTTTTTTTCATTTTTTTTTATAGAGTGATTTTTTTTTTTTCTGAACAATATTCTTTCATTTCTTTGAACTGGATAGTTAATAAGTAAAAAAAGTTTAAAAAAATATTAAAAGAAGAATAAAACTTAGGTACAGTTCTTGAGGTGTTGTTTTTACCGTTATGATGTAGAATTAGATTCAACTGTTTCTTTAATTTGTAAAAAATACAGTAAGTATTAGACAAAATAAAATTTTAAGGTATTTGAGCAACTTGTTGACTTAGACGATATTTGATGAACAAAATATTACTTTGGTATTTTATACGACTTCTATTTAAAATAAAAAGTTGTTATGTGATTTTGTAAGGAGCAAGAATTTTATTTTTGTCTGGTTTCTTATCATCCAATTTCTCCAATCCAAAAGAACTGTACAACTGAATTTGTCATGTTCAATCTCTTATAGATTTTTTTTAGTAAATAAAAAATTGTCATTAGTGTTATTTTTTATTTTTATTAATAATAACTCTTCCTTCCCAATTTTTTTTTTTGAAAAATAGACTGAAAGACACATAGCAAAATTGCACAAATGAAGTAACTATACAACAGACAAAAAACATAAAAAAATGATAATGTACACACTATGTGACAACATCCATGGTAATTAACCGTGCAATAGTGCACGAACATTTTTAAATTATAAATTTATTCACATACTTCTACTTATATACATTAATTATTTAGAGGGAGCATCTAATTTTTCTATCAATGGATCAGATACATTAAAAGTACCTGTTCACAATATGCTTCGACTTATTTAATTAATTGAGAGGGAGTGCCTATTTTATTGACTCAAATTATTCTTTCATTACAACTTTGGAAGGTACCTAATTGTTAGGTAGATAGATACAAATACTCTTTCAAAGAAATTAAAATGATGGATACATACAACAAATACAAATGTATATTGAATAGCATACACAACTACCTCACTAATCAAGGTTGAGAATAAAAGGAGGTTAATCAATCAAACATTGCCAATCAATGTCATTATAAGTTTTGGAATTTTTTCCCAACAATCTAGTTTGTTAGAACTTATTTTCTATGATGTGTTATTTATATTAATGATGTAGAATTATATTTGATGATATAGTATTGCTATTTTTCTCATAAAAAATGTATCATTGCTAATTTGTACCAAAAACTCGATTGCTAATTTGTACCATAAAAAATATTAAAGATGTCCTTCAGAAAATGACTAGAAAGAGGAAAATAACAAAATAGAATCACATTATTAGGAAGGCAAGAACACCGACAGAAACTTTGGAGGTTTTAGAAATGAAAATCATTTGGTAGTTTGGGATTACCCACTTCAACGTTGCCAGCTACTATGGAGTATATGAGTTTTGCTAATTAATACAACTTATTATCACTTAATCATAGTGGACCATCACTACTTTGTCCCCATTCCATTGCGGTCGCGTTTCGGTTACGTAAAAATTTTTGCGATTTCGGTCGGTACAGAAGTTACGACACTAATTGCGGTCATCGCAGTGTGAATTAATCACAATTTGTTCTTTAATATAAAAAACAGTGATAACGATAACGGTAACGGCACCTGTCAAAACTGTGTTGTCGCGGCCGTTTTCGCAGTCGCAGACCTTTTTTAAAACTTGCTAACAACTACCAATCTATCTATGATGTGTTGGACTTATTCTCGGCCAAGTCAAACAGCCGCTCAAACCTCTCACACAACGGTAACCCCCCCCCCCCCCCCAACCCACCCAGGGATCAGTCCAGAAAAAAGTATCTGACTCATCCCCCACCTTTTTCGAAACACACTCCCTAAACCACCCTCCCCCAATGCCTCCTACGCCGTCCCGTATACTCGTCATCTCCCTCCACCACGAGGATCCTCTCCGCCCTCCACCTCTCAATCTGCCCTGATCCACCCCATAACGCGCTGCCAACACCCTATACCATATGCCCTATGGTCCACCAACATCCGCCAACACCACTTACCTAGCAGGGACATGAATTTTTATTTACAAAAATCGTAAATATATATCGTTGTCATGTACAAAAATAATAATTCATTGTCATTAAAATTTTAAACGATTTTAAATATAAAAAAAAAAAACAATTTTTAAATATTACTCTAGTGAAAATATATAGACATATCTCCACCTAGACTAGAAGTTATTCAACTTTGATGTTAATTTTGATTTTGATTTTGATTTTGATCTTGATCTTGATCTTGATCTTGATCATTATAGCTTAGAAAGCAAGTGTTTGCTTCGTCGGTGAGTTGAGTTGTCCACAAACACACGTATCATTTGTAAAATCTTTTTAAACTATGAAAGAAATAAAAAAGTATATATATAATATATAACTCTCATACAAAAAAGTATATGTAGCGTAGCGTAGAGTTTTAATGTGGGCATGTGGCTGTTTTTTTACAAATTGGATCCTCTCCAATTTTTTCTCTTATGTTTGGTCATGTGCAACCATCTTAGCCCTTTATTCATTTTTTTCTCTCTCCACTTAAGTGTTTTTTTTGCTCTTAGTGGATTCCTAACCATTAGATCAAGAAAAAGAGAGAGCACATGAGAGAAAAACTTGGAGAGGATCCAAATCTGTTTTTTTACCGCAGTGAAAAGAAGTTTTGCGGTTGAGAATGATTACAGTGATGTTTGCATAAAGAAAAATTTGTTAGTTGATCGGATCATGGAATACCAACTCCGCTTTGAAAATTAATTTTATGCCACCACAAAAGCTAAATTTTTTGGTATAATTTAAATCGGATTAAAACTGAAATTCAAACATAAATGTATATTTTAGTATTTATAAATTATTTTTAATTATATATTCGCCCAATATGTGTATACCTTTGTTTATATATATATATATATATATTACAAGATTTATAATAATATTTTAATTTTATTTATTTATTTTATAATCAAGTTTTATTATTTTGTTTTACAACTAGTTCGATTGAAATAATAAAAGTTTGATAAATTTTATAAAATTGATGGATTTTTGCGGAAATTGTGAGGATCCGCATGGATGGATGAAGGATACTTCCAAAAATGGGGAATGGGGATGAGAATGAGAAATATTTTAAATGGTGGAACAAAGATTGGTATACTGCTCTCCGTTCAATTCACACCCTGTTGACATCACTACCACAAAAACTAAAAATATTAATTTTTTGGTATAATTCAGTTTGAGACTAAATCGATTGAAAATTGAAATTCAAACATATAACCAATTTGTGGTCAGTTTTATGTTTGACTAATCCAAATGTGATTTCAAAATGTCTCACGGTGAAACCAAGTTATGGCTAATGTTATTGTGAACTATTTTTATATGTGGTCCACCGTGAACAAGTTATCAATATTATTATAATTAATATGAATTTTACAAAAATTTTGTTAATAAAAATCCAAAAACCGTTATTTTTAATAGGTCTCAATCATATAAAATGATTTTCAATTTATCTAAAAATATTTATAGATAATATATATGTTATAAACTTTTAATCGAACGATTAAATTCGTATTTATTATAATATTATTCATGAATGATTCATATTACAACTTATCTCAAATTACATCTTAAAAATAGTTTCTGAATAGATCTAAGACTTTTAGTATATGAAGTACCAACAAAGTCATAAACATTGAACACGATACTAACAAGTAAAAATTAATAATTTAATGAAAGCAATTGAATATTTTTTGTGGCAAAAGTAATTAAATATAATTATATGTATCGATGTTGTATTAGTGTGACACCGAACATGCCTTAACTTTATACTTTTTGAAATATAAAAGGGTCTAACCCCAAAACAAATAACACGACAAGAAAAAACTCTCAATACATAAAGACTCTAAAATTAACAAAAGGACACCCCTTAATGAATCAAACTCCTAATGGGACTAAGAGGACACCTGCCACCTTCTCATCCTTGAGACTTTGAACCAACACCACGAAATTTAACATGTCGGTGATAAATACATTACAATTGTCGGCAAATCCATAAAAAGCCAATACTCTTCCTATTAATTAAAACATAAATTATTGCAAAATAGAGTTACCAAACTAGAATCGTAAAAACAATCATAATTTTGTATGCAAAATAGAGTTACCAAACTACATGATTCAATTTGTTTCATGCTTTTAGAGAGAGCACTCATATCACCCACATGTTCCCTCTTTTGACTTTTCCTAAAGCTTTCCCTTTCATCAATTACTTGTTCCTATATACCAACAGCACAATATTTTCTCATTCTATTTTTCTTACATATAAAAAAGCATAGGGGCCTACAAGTTAAGAGACAAAAGAAAAGTGGATGCTTTCATCAAAATTTATTTAGGAATAAGGATCCAAAAAAAAAGCAACAGGGTACAAAAATTTAATAGTGTTTATTATTATTAAAATAAATTCAAAATGCATTTAACGGACTTTTTTTAAAAAGTTAATAGGTCTTTATCCCCCCTGCTAAGTAGCATGTTTTGCGTTACTCTCTGCTAAAAATTTCTTGAAGATTGTCCCCTTGCAAAGTTTTTTTTATTGGTTTCCTTCCTTGAGTGCACTTTTTACATCAGTTATTTTGTTCAACCAATTTAAAAAGTTATGTTTTTTAAATCGGTTATTTTGTTCAACCGATTTAAAAAGTTAAAATTTCTTGCATCCAAGAGAGAAAAAGGGGAAAACAAAAAAAAAAAGCTTTGCAGGGGGCAATCTTTAAGAAATTTTTAGCAGGGGGTAACGCAAACCACGTCCACTTAGCAGGGGTAAAGACCTATTAACCCTTTTTAAATCACATATTTATAACAGTCAGATCTTTTAAAATTTTCATATAAATAAATAGATCTTTTAAGTTTTTTACTTATTGCATCATTATTCTTTCAATTATCATACGTTTAAAAAAACACTAACATGATTATTAATTTTGATGTTAATTATGATAAAATTGAGACTCAATCTGACGTCAAACGTGATACCCAACTAAAAAAACAATAACGGTGCAAAGAGCTAGAAATTTAAAAGACTTTATCATTTTGAAAATTTAAAGGGTTTTAACTATTACAAATGTAAATCTTTAATGAATTATTGATATATTTAACCTAAAATAAATAAAATGAAATTGCACACAAACAAAGCAACACCACATACTTATAAAAAAAAAAAAAAAAGCAACACATCACATTGGCAAAGCAACCTTCCATATAATGATCTATAGAAGGTGGGGACCACACTGACAAATTATTGAACAATTCATCTTTATTCATTAATTTACAAAATACAGCATATAAAAAAAGAACAAAGAACCTCAAAAGAATTATTAAAAATGAAACAAGATAATTTATTTATCTGTCCCTATACTATATTTAAAAGTAAAAAAAAGAAGAAGAATATAATACATAAAAGAAAAAAATAGAAAAGAAAGAACCTTTAAATGATTTTATATATCCTATGAAAAGATAAATTAAATAACTTTAAATTTAAGACCCTTAAAAGAAAAGGTAAAGAAAAAAACAAAAAAGAAGAATTGAAGGTATCATTGTCTTGTTTTTTGCAACCTTGATCCAATCATCTTAAGCTCAAATTTCTTGATTGCACCAGCAATGTCTCTCAAAGTAGTATCTAACACATAAGGTGTTTTTTCATAGTTAACATTTGTTGTGTTGACTAGCATTTTGCATGTTTCTCTTCTTGCTGCTATGCTTCCATGATAGTGAAAATATTTAATCCTTCCTTCAGTGTTGTGAGTTGTTTTTCCAACTAAATTCTCTGACATGTGAATCCCAGTTGCATATAAATTTCTTGGTTGAACACAATATTTTCTATCTCTTCTAATTCCTGTAATTGCATCTTTGTATACAAGCTTCTCAAATCCCCATTTTCTACATAATTCATAAGACACAATCACTTTTAGCTATGTTATTAATTACATGAATTCTATGAGTATTAATCTATGCATGTACCATTTGTATTTCACATCGAAGACATGTCAGGTGCCTAACACAAAGACACCAACACGACACATATCATTTTTTAAAATTAATTAACTTATCAAGAAAGGACGGTCTAAAAGATGTATATCTTATTTTATTTAATAATTCTAAAAATAATGTTTAAATCAAGACTGCTTGATCTCGATTAGATGACCGCTAACATTTGACTACATGACTGCAACAATTTTTTAACTACACACAATCATGACTCAACTACATGTCAGGGTCGTGTCTCGTATCTCTTGTCAATACTTCATTATTAGTTTAGTTCTGTAATTTATATTTGCTTTTAAATCATTCTTTTTGAGAATCTTATAACAATTTTGTGCAAATAAAATGAAGCAACTAACACTTTGGACAGCTAGATCTAACAACTGTATGTGACCAAATTAATTGATATTGTTGTTACTATGAATATTAAAATACACAAATTCAGTGCATACCTAAAAATAAAAACCTGTCATAATCAAAGCTCACTTGTGGACAAAAAAGTATTATTATGGGTTTTAATCAAAAGATAACATGAATTAATTACTAAAAATAAACATCAGGAGAATCATAATCAATTCTCAGCATTTTTTAAAAAATTACTGGAATTCACATGATTTTGAATATTGTGCAGCTATCTTATTGGTGAAGACATTGATGGATGAATAAAGAATGGTTACTTTTTCAACAAATGTTGGAAGAATCTTGAACAAGTTGGACCAAATTACTTTAACATGAAATATTTACTGATTAATTAATATAAGATTAAATTTAGAAATGATCACATTAGAACAAAGGTCAAACATGTCCCACTTCTTACCTGTCTTTGTATCCTGTATAAAACAAAATTAATATCATAGGAATGGGCTAATAATTCCAAATGCATGTACACCACAACAATACAATTGTTTGTCCTCTCTCCATACATGGTAAAAAAATACTGTAGTATCCAAACCCAAGATCCATATAATCTTTGAAGCCCTGACGCTATACAAGATTGATACATCGACATCAATAATAATATGAAAAAAAATGTGTATTAGCGTACGTAGTACACTGATATATGTGTCGAACACATGACACATCCTTGGTGTATGTTTATATTTATGGTGAAATTGACAGGATTACGGTTAGTTGCAATGATTTTGGCAGACTGATTGAAGTATCAATGCTAAGTCTATATTTTATATCACGATAGATATATCAGGATCACTGTAATCCACTGTGATTTTGCAGAAGCTGCACTTTGTAGTAGCTTCTGCAAAATCACGTTGAATCATTGTGATTCTGGCAATGAGTATACTAAGATAATTATTGCAAGAATCAAATTAGCAAATGAGAAACATGAATTAGAAATTATATATGCATAATGAAGCAAAAAGAGAAGAATATTTGTAAATGAAGGAATGTACCTGTAAGTTTTGCCATAATCATCAGAGAGACAAACTTTGGTACTCATTGCCATTTGTTCAATTGTAAACTGATTGTATTCAGAAAGAGAATCAAGAACAGTTTTAATAGTACTCTTTGGAGGAACATAAATATACTCATCAACATCAAAAAAGAACATCCACTTAGCCATAAATTTATATCTATGCAAACAATCATTCACAACAATGAATTGATTATGATAATAACCATCAAATCTTTCTTGTTCTCTTATATCTTGCAATGTAACATAACCAAGTTCAATCCAAGGTTTCAAAACCTCAAAAACTTGTTCATGAACACCACCAGCATCATGTAAAACAAAATGTGATTTTGGTCCAAATAATCTCACATGATAAGCTATCCATTCTCTCACTCTTTGAGGATTCAAATTCCCAAACAAAGATGATCCACAGTAAAAATATTCATACTTTGGCTTTGATTCAAAAAGGGTCAAATCCAAAACTTCAGGTTTTTCAACAAGAACTTCCATTTTATCAGTAATATTGAAGTTTGTGTCACCACCACCTGATGTTGAAGCATAAAGCATTAACTTTCCACCATTGTTGTTAACATTGATTGTTTCATTGAAAGTACAGTTAACAACAACAGCAGTATAAACACGTCCATAGCCCCAATCAGGAAGAATCTTGTAACCAATGGTAGTGATTATTTTTTCTGCAGAAGTGTTATAAGGAATCCATTCACATTCATAAGTAGGATTTCCATAAACATGAAGAGGTTTCGAAGAGAGACCGATGATAGCGAAAGTGTTGAGTCCTCCTCTATAAGCACTCATTGTGATGAAGTTATAAGCAGCTGAACCATAAGGGTGGAAGAAACGTTTGATGATATTGGTGTTATTGTTGTTAAGAATGAGTTTTTCATGAAGAATATTGGAAGGTGGTGGTGGTGGTGGAGGTGGAGGTGGTGGAAGTGGTGGTGATGGTGTTGGTGGGGTTTGAGAGATTCTTGAGATGCAGAATCTGAGATCAGAAGCTGAGATAGTGAAAGAAGAAGAAGAAGGAATGAAGAGAAGGAGAGTGGCAATGATGCAAACAAAGAGAAGAGATGTGAGAAGTTTGTGTTCTGAAGCATTGTTTCTTAGTGAAGAAAGAAAGAGTTTTTTCTCTTTGTCTTTGATGGCCATTAGAAGAGAGTGATGAATTTGTGTGTTGTTTGTTGCAGAGGTGAGTGTTGTGTTATATATTAGGACAGTTTTTTTGATTGATGATGTAATGTTTTAGAACAAATCAGATTCGGTTTTGGAGAAATAAAGATAACCAACCATTTTCTGTCATTGGTTGGTTATTGGAATTTGGAAGATGGGAAAGGTTACCTAAAATATGGATTAAGGGTTATTGTAAAAATGTGAGCAATCAATTTTTGGTTCATATATATTATGTATGAAAATAATTTGATTAGTAACAGAACTCGACTTATGTGCTTCACAAATTCTCCAAGTAAGATTAGTTGTTTATGAAGTACGGATATTTCTAGAAGGTGGTGCGTTGTGGTGTCCGACACTTGTATGACACTCGTACGACACCTGTCGGAATAGTCAAACAAGTTTCACTAAAAAAATAATATTTTTCTTCTTTATTTCTACACTCTAAAAAAATTAAACATATATTGAAACAATATTATCAATGAAAATTAAAGATATTGTTTTTTATTAGAATATTTTTAATTTTTTTAATAATAAATTGATGAATAAAATCAAATTTTATCATATATATAGTGGTGTCAGTGTCCTATATTTTTGACATTATCGGTGTTGGAGTGTCCGTGTCGTATCGCAGTGTCCGTCTGTGCTTCATATGTTTCTAATAGTGGTGCTGGAATATGCCTTGAAATATCAGAATATATCTTTTGCTGATTTTATGGGAAAATTAGTTTATGAAAGATATCTTATTTGGATTCAGTTTGTTTTTAAATTGGATATATTTTAAAATTATGTCAAATTTTATTTTAAAAGATTTGTTTTAAAATAAAAGACATATTTTTCTATAAATAGAAAATGCTTTATTCATAAAAAAATAAGAGACTGGAGATGTAGGGAATCAAAAGGAGATTGATTACACTTTGGAAAACACTTATCAAATTGAGTATTTTGTTCACCGAAAGAAGAAGAAAGAACACACGATAAATTGATTATTCAGTTCGGTCCAACAATGATCTACGTCCAAGGGAGAGAGCCACCCTGTGTTCAATCTAAAACAATTACAACAATTAGTCTTCAATCTAACACATTATTCCCGAATCTCTATCCATGACAATAGACTCAATAATTTAGACTATCCAAGAATGAGGTGGTCACAATTTTAGCGCATAAAATACAAAAAAAATGAGCATATTATATGCATAAATACCAAATTTCAAACGTTAGATAAATAATTTTAAAATGATAGAGAAATAGTTTTTCATCCTATGTTATCACAATTAACAATCTTATGTTACTTTATAACTATTATACACCACACAACCATCTTTGTAATGACAATAATTTTATAACAAGAGTAATTATATATGGAGTACTATACAATATTCATAGTACAATATAAAAAAAAGTTTGCTAATTTAGATCCACTTAAAAACATAATGTGCACCTTTTCACGTTGGACAAAAGGTGCACATTGCTAATTTAAACCCACATATTTTTAAGTGGGTCTAAATTAGCAAACCCCTAAAAAAATCATCATAAGACTAATTACATACTAGTATTCATTAGTAATTTTTTTTTAATAATCTTACATTACACGTAATCTGATGTGATTTGTTAAGAAGTGAAAATAAGATGTCATTTATTAAATAAATAAATAAACAAACAAAATTATGCTTAAAAAAAAAAATAAACAAAATTAATTGGATTCGTGAAGTGATAATGATGAAACAAAACTCATAATAGGTTTTTATTCATCAGAAGCTAGAAAGACTTAAAAAAGAGTGTGAAATAAAAAATCATCATCATAATCGAATTGGAAACCCTAATTCCCAAATCACAAAATCAATCGAATTCAATGGAGGGAATGTTATCTCCCACTGATCAACAAACATTGGTCTCTTCCTTTCTCGAAGTCGCTCAAGGCCAAACCGCTGCCACCGCTAGACAGTTCCTTCAGGTTCATTTCACTTCTATCCCCTTTTTCATCATCACTGAAAAAAACTGATTTTTTTTTATGTTTTTGAATCGATTATCCATATAAATGTGTTGATTTATAATTTTGAAGCTTTTGGGTCTTCAGTTATTGTTGATTCATGCATGGATTATTGTTGTGTTGAGATCTATAAGATTTGATGTGTTTATTTTTAACAGGCTACAAGTTGGAAACTTGAGGAAGCTCTTCAGCTGTTTTTGATTGGGAGTGAGACTGGGGCGGTGCCGGTGCCGGCGCCGGCATCTTTCACTCCTCCTTTAGAGAATGTTGATTCTTTTAATGATCAATCTCTTTTGAGGTAATGCTAGACAGAGTTTTGGTTTTGGAAATAAGAGTGAAGATTAGTTTTTTATGTTTGTTTTTTTATTTGTAATTGTTGTAGTGAACCGAGGAATCAAAGTGGTGGACTTGCTGATGGCGATGAAGTGCGCGCTCCTTTGCCTGTTATAAGGGAAACTCTTTATGATGATTCAATGCTATTTGGGTATGTTTTCCTTTTTGTTATTTCTATTTTTAGTATTTTGGTCTAATAGAGATGCATGTGTAAATGTTGTTAGTTATCATTCTTTATCGATAATGTTGATGCAAATGCAATTCATTAGGTTTTAACTATGACTTCAGTTGAGTTTAACTCCAGTAGACTATCCTTGTAGAATGATGTTTGCCACTTTTAGCATTCCTTTCGTTGTGTTTTGATAGAACTAATTATTCTTTCAATTACATATGAGAGTAAGGTGAAAAAGAAAAGTGGAATTGTTGTGGCTGGATAGGCAGTCTTGTGAACTTTACCCAACTAGAATGATTGAACCCTTTCTGAGTGGTGTATACTGTTGACGATGACATATCAATAAGCATAACGCTAGCTTCTTTTTATGGAATTTAAAATGTTTATGTAATATATGCAAAGGCAAGGATGATACGATTATCATCAAATCAAAGGTGGAAGGAGATTCTCACTTCTTTTGCGAAAGACGATTCCCTTAAATGAAAAATAAGCTCGCTCTACTACTTCGAATACGAGTAAGAGAATATAAGACAAAGAGATTCATTACGGATTGGACTACTACTTAAGACTGGAAGGCTGGCAAAGGAAGTTTAATAGAAGATTGCCCCTGATATGACTAATCGCTATTTTACATCAAAGATGAAGGAAGATTCCAATATTAACTTCAGGAATGCAACGAACATCTAGCCGACAGATTGAACGCAAAAACCGAAAGGAGGAGTGATTTCGGGGTAGGAGCTTTAGTGGGAGCACCGGTAGAAAAACAGGTTGGTGGTCAGCCCCCAATCCTCCCTTTTCAAGCACGGCCCCAACACGTAATATTGATTTTTAGGCCACGTTGTAAGGAACACAACAGATTGCACCCCGAGCGTTAGGTGAAGGGGTACGATACTCAAGGTATCAGAAATGAAAAGAATTCACTTTACAATATTTAGTTTCATGTCATTAAAGAGGTCAATGTAGTGAACCAGGTTCTTCTAACTCAAGTCAGTAGTGAGTTTTAGACAGGAAAGTCTTTGGCTGGATTTGTGAATAACAGGTATGAAGTGCCTCCGGAACTTATTCAACCAATTAGTGAATCCGCCTTTCCTTTCACTCTGCCTTGCCTCTTTTTCCGTTTTCTTTTTCTGGGTTGGGACTTGCCCAAATGAACTGCCTTAGTAATAGAAGCGATGCAGGATGGGAAATTAAAAACTCAATAAGTGAGATAAATATATTTTATAAGAAATATTATCGACTTATCGGATTGTTAGATTTAGGGATATCTTCTTTTATCTCATCTCTGTATTTGTTGTTTCATAATATAAAACATAGATGCCTCTTGAAGAGATGTTGATGTCAAAAGTCAATTGGTACTAATTTTGCTTCTTGTTCATCCAAGAAATGTTTCTTGTACTTAATTTGTGCTCATTGAGCTTTTAAAAATAATACACGTTTTCTTTTATTAGTCATTTTGTATGTAGATTTGTTTGTATGTATGTATATAAGTTTATGTGGTTTTCAACAGACAAACTAGTTATTAAAATTGTGCTTTTTCATGTTTCTGCAGAGGAGCAAGGCTTGGACAACTCTCACAGGAACCAAACTCCTTAATTGCGTTCCGTAACTTTGAACAGGAAACGAGACGTCCAGGGGTTTGGGAATCAGAGCAAGGTGCCGCCTCTACTGCAGAGAGTTCTCAGGACACACTTGCTTCTCTTTATCGCCCTCCTTTTCATCTAATGTTCACCGGTTCTTTTGATAAGGTAAATATACTTCTTAGTTTGATTGTGTTAGTGGCGGTATTGGAATTTAGCCAAGAAAATCTCAATTTCCATTTTTATTTGATTTGACATCAAGCTTGAGCCTGGAAAACTCAAACTCAAGGTGAATTTTAACTTTTTGAACTCAAGCTTGATTGTATTTTTAAAATTTTCATACTTTAACATGCAGTGTTTATCACGCAAACCTTCTCTCTATTTTCCCATTTTCCTGATATTTGACATCTTATAATTTTTAAGCTAATCAGACCTCTCTTAAGGCCTAATGCCTTACAGATACATCTTTTGTATTTTAGAATGCACTACACATAAATCCATTTGAGCATAATGAGCATGACACGAGTAGATGCCAGCCAACAATTTAGTACACTATGCGGAAGAACAAGGAGTCCTTGACTTGACAAGGACCTATTGCAGTTGAAACCCCATCTAAAATTAACCCTCATGCACACGTCCTCTAAATATTTATTGTGCTTAGTCAATCTTAAAAGTTAGGACTTGTCCCTTACCACATGGAGACGGATTGAAGTGCTTCAGGGTACTAGAAACAGCACCTTCCATGACACCGTATGTTCCAACTGTTGTTTAAGGGAATAACTAATGTCTTGACCTAATGGTAAATGTGTTCTGCATCCTATTTGTTAGTAGCTGCGTCTCTTCTAGTTGAAGCTCATATTTTCAGATTTTTGGCTTGTTAGAAGGTTCAAAGGGACATAGTAATTGAAAACTTAGTTCCAAATATGTTTTAAGGTAGGGATCATGACAGAACAAACGACGATGTTATTTACCATTAGCTGTTACCAATCAAGTGACCTTGGGTTGCTCCCTTGACTTCGTAAGTATCACTATCAATTCTGAAAGTAGTCTATGCCTATGGTGCTAACTACTGAAATCTTAATCAGGGGAAGCACAACCAAGCTCTGTCCTCCATGTGTAGAACTGTATTACAACTTTCAAGATGAGTTTTTTAGAGGATATTCAGGAAACAAAATATCTGATGTTGCTATATGACTTTGAATTTTACTATCCTTAGTTTATTGCTTTTCTTGCTAGAGGCTCCATTAATTTTTTTTTGTGGGTACAAAAAGAGGGGGCTCCATTAGTTTTCTTCTCGCACATTAAAATGACCTATAAGCAGCGGTGGCGTATCGGTTTTTGGTTTGTGGCCGCAATGAAGGTGGCGGCCATGGCGGGAAAACCCCCCAAAAGAAAGAAAACGTGTGTTGGTACCTGTCCCCAACTCAAGCACAAATGGATTTAAAACCCTAAAAACAAAAAACAAAGATTCACTACTGTTATGTTCCTACTGTTTTCTGTTACCTCTCAACTCTATTCTCTTCTTGTCAATCCTATCTCCGTGTCCTCTGACAACCACCATCCCACAATAACCATATTTCTGCACTTCCAAATCCGAACAAATTCCAATTGGATACGACCCGTCCATTATGACGTCCAGATCGCTGATCCCTCTCATTAACAAATTCATATTATTTTATTAATATCACTGTAAAATGATAAATGGCAGATGCAGAATGACAACAAAATTTTAGGGATTTTAAGTTATTTATTTAACAGAGTCAAATGGTGTGAAAGTGAGGGGAGGTGAGTGTCTTGGAAAATTTAGAGGGGTTGTTTATGTTGTTGAAGAAGACCTCAAGACAGGTTGTTGTAATTTTCTCTCTTTTTTTAAAATTTTTTTTTTATAAAATCCTTTCTCCTTTTACCGTACCATCTTGTTTAAATAATTTATGATTTTTTTCCTTCTGTTTCTCATTTTTTCTAAGTATTCCTTTTCTATCTATTGGTTTTTAATTCTTTATTTTTGTTTTTTGCTTCATTTTTATAAAATTGTTAATAAAATTATGTTTTTCTAATATGGTCTGTTTTTCTATTTCTGCTTTTTCTACTTTGGTGTGTGTGCATATTTATATATATATATATATATATATATATATATATTGTTCGCCGTTTTTCTGGCATAGGCCATCACACCATCAAGCATCAATGGCATTGCTTTTTTTTGCCTATGTACTCTTTAGGATATTTTTGATGATTTTTGTCGTCTTCTCCTTTCCCTTCTCTAATTAGAATGATCTGGCAACAATTCTAATGGCACAAGTGTTTTGTGGCAGAGTTTTTCCGCCAACCTTCGTTTTTTATTGAACCAACCTCGCTCACTTTTTTAGTGGGCTAGACAAAGTATAATATGGTTCTTTTAATTCTTATGAACTGTCATTTGCTATTTGCGCAGTTTGGTTAGTTCCCCGTCACTGTTGTTCCATTTCCAGCTATGCCCTTTTTGTTGAGTTCAATTTTGCCCTTTTTAACTATTTGATGATGTTATTTTGTATAAGCTATGGCTTTTGATTATTATCAATTTAAATCTTTATTTTTGTGGTATTTTTTTCTGAGCATTAATGTTTATCTACTAAGCATTATATATCTCCATGTTATCTTCTATTTTGAGTTGGTTGCTTTGTGCCGCCATCCAGGAGTGGTAACTATGCTATTGAACAAAAATAGCTGCACAAGATGATAAGAAACGTTATATAGTAGGTTTGAGAATTCTAATCAGATATATGAGTGTCTGAAATGCGTTGTGATAAAATTGGGAAATGATTGGATTGAATGTACCGGACTTAAACCAATGGCTTGAACTAACCACTAACAAAATAAGAAGCCTCTTGAATTATCTGCACGTACAAGTTAATTAGCTTGGTAAATGCGCTATTACAAAATGACTAGCACAGGAAATCAGAAAATAATAGTAGATTATAGAATTTACTTGCATATACTATGTAGCAGGGTTCATTCTAGATGGATGATAGTGCATATATTGTGAAATGGTGAAACATTTAGCTGATATGCAGTTGTGACTAAGGTTTGATCTTTGACTGCAGGCAAAAAGTGCCGCTTCTGTGCAGGACAAGTGGTTATTGGTCAACATACAATCTACCAAGGAATTCAGCTCACATATGGTATTTTATTCTCAGTGCTCCATTTTCAATTTTCATGATTATTTGTTTCAGCATTATCATTACCGGTGACAATTTTTTTTCTTTGTAAAGCTTAATCGGGATACATGGGCAAATGATGCTGTTTCTCAGACCATTAGTACAAACTTCATATTCTGGCAGGTCAGTTTGTTGTTCTGCTCCAACATTTGTGGTCAATTGATTTTTGTAGTGTTAACTTCACTGGATATGGGATCATGGTATGCCATTTTGTAGTTGGCGCCTGCTCTAGGGGGTAATCCATAGGTTGTTAATATTTTGGATCCAGTGGTTTATAAGCTCTCCAAACTAAGAGCCTCAATAATTGAGACCAATGTTTTTTTTTTTTCATATCTTGTTAGCTAACTTCAGTTCACTGGTTATGGGATCATGGTATGGCATTGTGTAGTTGGGACTTGCTCTAGGGGGCAATCCATGGGTTGTTAATATCCTCGGTATTTCAAATGCTTAAAGTGAGTGTCACTGTACCATTCATTTGGGCTATATTGTAATATTTGAAGCAGTTTTTGTTGCTAATATTTACCATCATACATACCATGCCATTTATTGTATACTATTTTCTTTTATGCAATTTGCCTTCGTCATTTTTTTTTTATTTGCTTGTTTTTTGCATACAGATATATGATGATACAACTGAAGGCAAAAAAGTCTGCACTTATTACAGACTGGATTCAATTCCTGTTGTGCTTATTATTGATCCCATCACTGGCCAAAAGATGCGCTCCTGGGGCGGAATGGTTCAACCTGAAAGCTTATTAGACGTATGTGATACAATTTCATAGCTTACTATGATAGAAACATTTTCTAGGGAAACTGAAACATTATTCATATGTAAATCTTTGCTCCGTTGTTTTTAATATTTCTTACTTATTTGACGAGCCTTGTGTTTTTTTTTAGGGTCTGATAACATTCCTTGATGCTGGTCCTAAGCATCACCACAGTACCTTGTCTCACAAGCGTCCTAGAGCAAGTTCTAGCCCACCAAAAACTAAAGGTTTGTCGTTTGTCTCTATGTGCTGCTGGTTTGTTCAGTAACAGGTCAGCTCAGCTCGATGTTGAAGGTGTCATCGTCCTGTTGACTTTACTACTACTTTTTACCTATCAACACTACATATAGTTGACATCTTCTATATCATTGTTATTAGATGGCCCTTGCACGTCTACCTTAATCCACATCTGATTATGATGTCTTTCATTTGGTTTTGTATTGAAATCTTTACTGCCTAAATTTTATGCCCATCACCGATGATAAAATTGTATTTGACATGTTTTTGTCACCATCATAATCTTGGCTGATGTTACAGCTATAGTAGATTCAAATGCGAGTAATGAGGAGGATGAGGAAATTAAAAGAGCTCTGGCAGCTTCATTGGAAAGCTTGAAAGAATCAAGTGAAATGGTCGAAGGAGATAATGAAGATGCAAATGTTGCTGGCAACTTGCAAGAAGAAGCCTTACCAAAGAGGCCGGCTTATCCAACTCTGCCCGAAGAACCTAAGGTTGAAAAAAATCTCTTATGCAGAGTTGGTGTACGCCTTCCGAATGGACGCCGTGCTCAGCGAAACTTCTTGCGTTCAGAACCAATTCAGGTAATAAATGTTGCTCTCCAGGAATTCATTAATAGGAGTCATGAATTGTAGTGGTAGCACATGGGTTACAAGAATCAAGAAATATCTAGTAGAATATTTTTTGAAAACAATATTTTTGGATACTTGGATACATTCACAAATTTCTTACAAACAACTGTGCACCATTTCAAATCGAGTAAGCGGGGATATATAGAAATTTCATATATCTTACTTAGAAGACCTCCATGTCTATTCATGGAAATTATTTAATACATTCATCACATGGAAATTATTTAATACATTCATCTTCTCTGCTGGAACTGGGATGCTTCATGCAAGATAATTTTGAATTTTTTTACCAGTTTATTTGTCTGTTTTGGATTCTATGAGTGACCCTTTGTTTCTTTTGAAGCTTCTGTGGTCATTCGTTGCTGCTCAGCTAGGGGAAGAAGATGAAACAAAGCCATTTAAATTAACTAATGCAATTCCTGGTGCATCGAGAAATTTGGACTATGAAAGTAATTTAACGTTTGGGGAATCCGGCCTTGCCAACTCTATGATTTCAGTGACTTGGGACTGAGTTCAGATTCTTATTTTCAGACTCGAGAATTTCGGATTGGTGATCTATGACCCTGTCTTTCATCTTTTGACATGAGGCTGATTTATGCTGAAAGAAAAAGAGAAGTTTTATTTAAACTCTTTTGTGTATAAACTATGGATATAAATTATGCAGAATCAATGGAAATATTCCAATTTCGCCAATCCAATCCTCTTCTCTTATATTTTATTTACTGGTATGAACGCCTGTGTCAAACACGAGTTAGAATTTCGTCTTATATTCTTTTTGTTGTTAAATTACACATGCTCTTGATCAAAAAGAACAAATAATTACGAAAATAATGTGTCAATTCGGCCAAAATCAATTTTTCTCACCATAGAATTAAACATACCTTTAGTATATTGTTACTTAATTATTAAGATTTGGGATAATGGTTTAGTGTTTCATTCGGATAGTTGCCATTTTTTTTCAAGTTATTGTATTGTTACTTCATTATTTCATTTTTTTGGTCTAGATTGTTACTTCATTATTATTATTGATAAAAATGGGATAAGAAGGATCAAAACCCATGCATGTGGGGTAAAAGGTAGTGATTTTACCACTATGTCAAGATGCAAATTTACATTAAATGCATGTGATATTTTTGGTAAGCATCAACAATATTTCCTCTACTCTAATAGAAAAAAGAGTTTAGTGGTGATGCATTAATATAAAATAGTATTTTTGTGTTATCCTACTTTGTAATTGTTTTTTTTTTTTATAGAAAAAGAAATTCATTCATTCAAATTGAAAAAATAAATATTATTACAAATTTAAAATTGCTAAAAATTAAAAAAGGTGAATCTGTAAACAATTCTTCAACACCACCTATGTTAACATGGAAAACTTGAATACTTTCCCACCATGGTGCAGTTAAGTTTTAACCATTAGATTAAATAAAGAACAAACTTTTATCATGGACCCTCAACACTAGATTTTTTTTTCTCTTACACTATCTTCACCCACCACCCTTCTCTCTCCTTCTCCATTGTCACTCACCCACCACACCGCTACCAGCAACACCAAGTCAAATGTCCCACAATACCCAATTTATTTATTTATCAAAAAATAACAAACTCAATTAGAAGAATGATGTTGCCATAGAACATGAAGGAAACTAAGGAAAAAGATCAATTCTACTCCCTTACTAAAAAACTTTTTTCTTGGACTCTTTATGCTCTTCTTCCCATTGCTCTTCTTAGTTTATATCTCTACCCTCTTCCTTTTCTTCCATCTACCGAATCTGAGCTTCCTCATTCAACCTCAAATATCATCATTTCTCACTCTACACCTCCTTCTTTTGCTTCTATACCTCCTACATCAGGTAAATCTATGCTGCATAATCTCATCTTGTTAAAAAAATATGTTTTTAGAAATGGGTTTTTTCTTAAATGTTAATTAGAAACTAAAGATTTGAGATTTATTGGTTTTCTTTATAAGATATGTTTTAATGTTCTTTTTTGCAGAAAAGGAAAATACTTTTGACACCCCCTCATGTGATTACTTTAATGGAAAATGGATCCGTGATAGAAGAGGTCCTTTATACAATGGAACAACATGTGGAACAATTAAAGAAGGACAAAATTGTATCAAACATGGAAGACCAGATTCTGATTATCTTTATTGGAGATGGAAACCAAGTGAATGTAAGCTTCCAAGGTTTGAACCTAAAACTTTTCTTGAACTTGTTGAAAACAAACATATAGCTTTTGTTGGAGATTCTATGGCTAGGAACCAATTAGAGTCACTTGTTTGTATGTTATCAAGTTTTTCAAATCCTAATCTTGTTTACACAAGTGGCAATGACAATAAATTTAGAAGGTGGCATTTTGATTCTCATAATGTAAGTGTTTCTGTGTATTGGTCACCTTTTCTTGTTCAAGGTGTTGAAAAATCAAATGAAGGACCAAATCATAATAAGTTGTATTTAGATCTTGTTGATGAGAAATGGGCTAAGGATATGGATGAAATGGATTTTGTTGTGCTTTCAATTGGTCATTGGTTTTTGCATCCTGCGGTTTACTATGAAGGTGATTTAGTTTTAGGTTGTCATTATTGTGTTGGTCTTAATCATACTGAAATTGGGTTTTATCAAGTATTAAGAAAGGCATTAAGGACTACCCTTAATAGTATAATTGATAGGAGAGGAAATAAAGGTAGTAAAAAAATTGATGTAATTGTGACAACATTTTCACCAGCTCATTTTGAAGGTGAATGGGATAAAGCTGGTGCTTGTCCAAAGACTAAGCCTTATAGAGATAGAGAGAAGGTACTTGAAGGAATGGATGGTGAGATGAGAAAGATTGAGATTGAACAAGTTGAAGATGCTAAGGTTAAAGGTAGTGAATTTGGAGGTGTTAGATTTGAGGCACTTGATGTAACTAAATTGGCATTGTTAAGACCAGATGGTCATCCAGGTCCTTATATGTATCCTTTTCCATTTGCTAATGGTGTTCAAGAACGTGTGCAGAATGATTGTGTTCATTGGTGTTTGCCGGGACCTGTTGATACTTGGAATGAGATTTTTCTTGAGATTATGAAGAAATGGGAGGACTATCCTAGAACTCAAGAGTGAAGAGTGAGGTATTTAGTCTTTATACCATCTTGTTTGTTGATTTGTTATTTGGTATACATTTATATTTATATTATGGACATTGCATTGAAATAGGATTGGTGATCTATGACCCTGTCTTTCATCTTTTGATATGAGGCTGATTTATGCTGAAAGAAAAAGAGAAGTTTTATTTAAACTCTTTTGTGTATAAACTATGGATCTAAATTATGCAGAATCAATGGAAATATACCAATTTCGCCAGTCCAATCCTCTTCTCTTATATTATATTTACTAGTATGAACGCTTGTGTCAAACACGAGTAATTTCGTCTTATATTCTTTTTGTTGTTAAATTACACGTGCTCTTGACCAAAAGAAACAAATAATTACGAAAATAATGCGTCAATTCGGCCAAAATCAAATTTTCTCACCATAGAATCAAACATACCTTTAGTATATTGTTACTTCATTATTAAGATTTGGGATAATGGTTTAGTGTTTTATTCGGATAGTTGCCATTTTTTGTTTCAAGTTAGTGTATTGTTACTTCATTATTATTATTATTGATTATTGATAAAAATGGGATAAGAAGGATCAAAACCCATGCATGTGGGGTAAGAGGTAGTGATTTTACCACTGTCAAGATGCAAATTTTCATTAAATGTTAATACTATTTCACCACCAATGCATGTGATATTTTTGGTAAGCATCAACAATATTTCCTCTAATAGAAAAAAGAGTTTAATTAATGGTGATGCATTAATATAAAATAAAAATTTTGTGTTGATCCTACTTTGTAATTGATTTTAACATTTTAGATCTTTATTTGAATCGCAGTGTGAATTGATGGCTTAAATGTATTTTTAATCCCTTAAGTTTTACAATTATGCATATTTGGCTTCCGGGTTTCAATTGTGCAATTTTAACCCCTTAAGTTTACAATTAAAGTTAAAAAACATCTATAAAAAACATTTGTTTTTAAAAATATACTCCATATTAAACTTTTTTATTAAAAGATAATTAATTATTGTTTTTTAGAAAATAGTTTAAAAAATTTAAAGAATAATTTAAAAAAAATTGTAAACTATTTTTTATAGAAAAATTATTTTATAAACACATTTATAAAGAACTTATTTTATAAGTTACTTTTTTTCTTAAAAAAATGTCATTTATTTATAATTTTTTATTTTAAAAAATATTTTTAATTTTAATTTGTTTTTAAAATATTTGTTTGATTTTAAATGCCACATAAATAATTTTTAGCCAAAAAAGTCAATGAGGGGCTAGCAAATGCAAATGGGGTAAATTTGGAGGGCCAAAATCGAACAATTGAAACTTGAGGTGTTAAAATCACACAATTGTAAAATTTAGGAAGTTAAAATTGCACAATTGAAATTTATGGGTCCAAAATCGCATAATTGTAAAGTTGCACGGTAAAAATTGTATTTAAGCCAAAATTTATTTACACCTATTGCATATGTTCTCTTTATATCTAGTTCATACTTGTTGAGATTTAAATATAGACTTTTTGTAACATGAAATAGTTGATGAAGTTGTGCACGATGCACCATCTATCAATAACTCTATAACGAATAATTTTTTTATAAAATTTACCGCTGGATTGAAAGTTTATATTATATAGACCATTAATACAAATTTTTAAAAAAATGAAAATCATTTGATATGTTATTGAAATTCATGAAGATTAACGATTTATAAATTTTTATCGAATACCGTTAATTTTAGTGAGTCTTAATAACACATTGATCGATATATTTTATAAAATTTGTATTGAATTATTTTGTAAATATGAATGCATCATGTTTACCAAAAAAGTTAAAAATGAACATCATAATCAAAGAACACGGGAAATGAAATTTAACTAAAACTTTTAACTGAGTCAAAAAAAAAAAAAACTAAAACTTTTAACTTCATGGCCCACGGATATCCTTATAGATCCGTTCCTTGTTATGCCTGGCCACCATAGTCTTGATTTGATTAAAAGATGTGTATTTATTTGATTAAGACGTGTATTTGTAATTTCACATTTGGTTAATTAATTTAGGGTTAATAGGCTTTTACCCCCTGCAAAGTAGGTGAATTTTGCGTTACCCCCTTGAAATTTTTTTCTTTGAGATTACCCCCTTGCAAAATTTATTATTTTGATTTACCCCCCTTTTGCTGACGTGGCAGGAAAAAAAAAACATAATAACCGATTTAAAAACAACACTTTTTAAATCGGTTGAACAAAATAACCGATTTAAAAAGTGCATCCAAGGGGGTAAATCAAAAAAAAAAAAATTGCAGGGGGGTAATCTGAAGAAAAAAAAAATTCCAGGGGGATAACGCAAAATTCACCTACTTTACAGGGGGGTAAAAACCTATTAACCCATTAATTTAAAACAACATTATGTCAAATGAGAAAGAACAGCAATACATATCGATCTCAACATATACTCTTTTTTTTTTTGGTCAAGAACATATACCCTTTTTTTGGACTTAAACATATACTCTTTTATCAGATGATGTATAAGTCACATTAAAATAACAATACAATAAAAGGCAATAACCCAAATTTAGTGTTTTCTTTTTTAAATACTAATATACATACTTATTGTATATATTTACTATTTTTATCTCTCTTATTTTATTTCTAGTAACTCGAGGCATCATTACCCCAGTACCTCATTTTTACGTATTTGGTTGTGGAGGTGTTGAATCAACTCAGCACTCACTTCTCTCTTTTAGTACTTTTGGCTTCTTGGCAGTTGACTCGCACCATCTCTCAAATCACTTTCATCAATTTTCTTATTTAGCAGGTGTCTTCGACAACGGCGGTTCTTTCAACAAGTCATTTAACTCTCATGTGTTTGGGTTGTATGGAATGAAAGAAATCAGAGACTATTTACAAATTCAGAGCAATCTCTTTCTCAGATGTTGGACAAGGTCAAACTCCATTCATATCGGTGGTTGAAGACAACAAACACTACTCTAGTTTCAAACTACCATTCGTGGTAGTCGAGGTAGTCGAGTCCATTTACCTGTTTGGGCATTAATTAGTAATTTATATTCTTTTCGTATGTTTACACTTTATAATCTTTTACGGTCTTTTCAGCACACTTTGTACCGAGGAGATTATTTGTTTAATATATACATCTCATATTTTTTGCCATTTCAAATAAATTTGATTGTATTTTAAAATATGTGCAAGTATAGAAAATAAAAAGTAAAAAAGAAATATAAACAAACATATGCGATATCACATACGTTGTCAATATTTCAATAACAAAACTCTCGTTTACTTAAAAACATATAACTCATTTATTTATCTTATAGCCAAACTCTAAATTATCGAAACATTTTCCTCCGGCAACATATGGTATGTTTAAGTCAAGAGTATGTGTACCGTCAAAAAAAAAAAAAAAAAAGTCAAGAGTATGTGTATGTGATTTATTGACAAGAGTATATGACTCATTGGATACCACCTAATTTGATGATACATCGTGTGAGTAGACATGCTAGCTATTCCTAGTAGTATAGTACAACTTATATAGAAAGATTAGAAGGACCCATCTTAAAAATTATCTATGTGACGACAAGGAAGGAAAAAAAATGGTGGGTCATAAACTGTGGAAAACAACGTGGACAAGCTAGCTAGCCAGTGTGAAAGAAAACACACAACACAAAAGTAGAAAGACAACCCTATTTTTATCATAAGATTAGCTCAAAAGCAATAAAGTTTCTGCCACCACTTGTCATTTATTGAATTGAATGGTCACTTTTTTCTGGATCATTCATTGTTGTCTGTATCCATTCATGTAGTACATGATATTCAAAATCAAAACTATCATCACACGTGATTTTTTTTTTGTCTAAAAATAGAATTCTTAGTTGTTGAAAATACTAGTATTAGAATCAAGTTATACAAATTTTTTAAACATTTTCTTAAAAAGTTTTAATTTAAATATTTTCTTAAAAATTGTACAATCTATTATTATTACAAAGTTAAAAATTACATTTGTTTGATATTTATTTTTTAAAACAGCACTCGTCTAGCGAGTATATCTTAAAATATCTATTTTCAATTTTCTATAATATATCCTGAAAAGTGATAAATCAATTAGTACTAGTTTATAATTTATAATAAAGTTATTAGGTCAAAAAGCAATTCTTCCATTCAAGTACTACCTACCCGAGTTTCTTCTGATACAATAGTGTGACTAAACATGGTAAGTAAAATTAATTTTTCACAAATTATGATATCAAGTTTTAATGTGTTGTATATGTTTGGATGAGTTCACCGTAATTTTGTGAATCTATGTATTAATTTTATCATAACTATGGTAGTATATAATAAATCTACTTTTGTCACTTGAAAAAAAAAGCTCTACTTTTTTTTAATTTCATTGCTCTTAATTAAGTATAATTAATTTTGATATAAAAAAATAAGTATACTTAATTTTGTTTGAATTTTAGACTCAAATTTATTGTTTATATTACATTTAAAATGTATCAAAATATTAATAATTTTTATTTAAATTTTAATAAAAAATTATTTTATAAAATCAAATTATTTAAAATGAATTTTTACCACACAATTAAACATACACAGAGTAAAAGAGATATATCAATAAACATAATTTTTATGCGAAAATAATACAGTTGATTTGATGTTATATTAAGTTACGTAGTAAATTACAAGATATTTGGTCCATGAGTTTAGCTCATTTTGTGAGACATTGCATTACATATGTAGGGAGTTGAGACTCGAACCCCAATCCTCACACTTATCATCTTTAAGGGTATAATTTTTAACCACTAAATTACTTGACTAAATTTTCTTTACAAGATATTTGGCTGTTTCCAATATAATTAAAAATTTAAAAGAAATATATTTGTCGGTAAAATATTCCTTGAAAAGACACTACTAGCCTTGATTGCCCTATTTAAGACAAGCTAGTTCCATTTGCATTTTACTTCAAATTATAAACAATAGTTCTTTTTTCTCTCTTAGAAATTATCATGTCTCGTTCAGTTCCTTTGGTTTCCACCATCTTTGTCTTCCTTCTCCTTCTTGTAGCCACTGGTACGTATGTGTAATTTCTTCATGCTTAATCAATTAATGTTGTTAATTAATTGCATGTTGATCTCAAATAAATTTTTTTTTTTTGCTACTATATGGTACACTTAACATGTACGTTTACATGACATAATTAAATTCATAATATTTATTTATTTATTTTGATACATCTTAAATAAATTCTTAATTATACTAAGATTTTTTTATTTCTATAAAATTATTTATATTGTTAATTAATTTTGTGGTTTTATGATAGGGCCAAGTATGGTGGCTGAGGCAAGGACATGTGAGTCACAAAGTCACAAATTCAAAGGACCATGTGCTAGTGATCACAATTGTGCTTCTGTTTGCCAAACAGAACGTTTCCCTGGAGGACACTGCCGTGGATTCCGTCGTAGATGCTTTTGCACTAAACATTGTTAATTCTTAAAATTAATTAATTAATGTTTCACTAATTATGCTATAATATATGGAAGAAAAAGAAAAGAAAGATGATGGATCCATCACCTTTTTCTAGTACTTGTGTGTTTTGGAATAAAGCTAGCTAGCTACCCATTTTGTTGTGGGTTTTAATTTTTTTGTCTTTTTTATTCTATGTAGTTAAAACTTGAGTGGAAATCAATAATATAGCGTGTTCTTAATTTATATTATATTATAGTAGTAATTTCTTTAACCATTATGAATTTTATTTCAATTTTATCAATAACCTTATACTAAACTGCCTATTAAGGTTAAAATAGAGAGGCCAACTTTTCCCACCCCGGTTTGTTTTTTCACCCCTGTGCTGCCCTTTATGCCCTTGGAAAAAAAATTCTGCTTACGCTGGCCGAACTTTTGCTTAATTTAAACCCTCCAATTTTTTTTAGTGTAAAATTTACACTAAAAAAAAGTTCTGCTTACGTAAACCGAACTTTTCAAAAAGTTCTGCTCGCATAAACTTAATTTTTGAGGGATAAAATTGGATTTTAGTGGGGTGAAAAAGAGTTATGGGGGTGGGAAGAAAAATCCTCTAAAATAGATAGATTTCATATCTCAACTACAATTATTTCATCCATAACCAAAAATTTTCAATTACACTAATGTTTCATGACATGACACCCCCTTATTCGCATACACCCCATCCTAGACACATTCTTATATACGACCCAAAATAATAACTTATAACTATTATTTAATTTTACTAATTTTTTTAATTATTAATAATATAATAGTCGTGGTAGTAGGAGCTCATCGGAGCTCATCTGCTGACTGTTGTGGGGCCATCAGAAATTTTTTGCAGGCCAACCACCACCAATGGTCGGGTGTCAATAGCTCTTCCCTATATGTGGAGAGCCCATCATGTGGAAACAGATCCTCTCCCGTTAATTTCTCCTCCAGTGCAATCATGACCCTTAATTTCACCAATGAACAGTAATTTATATAATAAAATAATTGGATGAATGGTGAATGCTTGCACTGCATCCCCTACATTTATTTTTCCACGGGAAACAACCTGGTCCATCATGTATAAGTGCTGATATATTAATTAGTATGGCAAAAAATGATTCCAATTAACTAAATCAAATTCTATAATTGATTTTAGTTTTTTTTGATGTTTTTAAATGGAAACAAAATTATTTTTATCACTATAATAAATATCAAGAATATAAACTAACATCAACTCTAACACCCAAAAATTAGTCATATATATAGTTACATAAACCTCCAAATAGTACCGCAATCTTTTCAACGTACAATAATGTGTTGAACCACTTCAACAAGTCGACATGTGAGATGTCCAACATCTAATATTTGTACAGGAGTATCTAAAACCCCTTTACTAGCTCTATAGCGAGAAATTATATATTCTATTAGAAACATGAACTGACTTATGGGCAAGGTTGTCAGAACTGGTCGGTCATCGAACCGGTAAGTTTACCGGTTTAAGGTTTAAATGATCCGTTTTTAATTAAATATATATTTTAATTAATATATAAATAAAAATAAATAAATAATGACTTAATATTCCTTAGTTTCACATATTAAAAAGATGAAATGTCACAAAGTCAATATAAAATAAAAAATTTAATACATTAGACATAAATTTTTTAATTCAAACCAAATTAGAAATTACAGAATATTAGAAAATAAATTGTGGTGAATACCAATCATTCAAGTGAGAATATTTGATATTCGTTCTATTGATGATAATTGTAATATATTAAGAAGTTTTGCTACCTTAATTAGAATATTGTTCATTCAAGTCAAAATATTTGTTATTTATAGTATCAATGATAATCTATCTATATATATATATTATTTAGGAGCCTTTCCTCAAAGCATATCGTACACGTGGCAATCCCACAATGATTCTACTCTCAAATTGTTTTGGCAATTAATGAATTAAATGATTTAGTTAAAAAAAAAAACAAGGATCAAAGTACAAGCATAATAAAAACTTGGTGTGCTCAAATTATGCAATTATTTCTCTAAGGCAATCTCTAAGCAATTAATTAATGAATTAAATGATTTAGTTCAAAAAAAAAATCTCTAAGTAATTAATTAATACACTTTTTTTTTTAACAAATCACACCACATAAGCAAAGACAATAAAAAAAAAAAATTTAAGCAAATCCTTAAAAAAATAGCTATTTTGAATTATGATCAAAACCTTAAAAAAGTAGCTATTTTGAAAAAAGCTTTAAAAATGCTATTCTTAGAATTATTTCCATATAGCTGTTTTGAATTTTGATATGCTAATTTGTTTGAATTTTGATCCGCAATTCTTAGAATTAAATGCTATTTATTTACTGTTCAAAGTCATTATACTAAACAATTGACTTATGTTCATGTGTTGCCATTATACCTACAAAAGGAAAGGCAATATTCATTTTTTTTTCAACATAATCTCCCCATTAAAATCTGTGAATCCGTATTAATGGCCCAAATATCTCCCCACGAAAAATATACTCTACCTAATTTAACTTTCACACACATTTCTATTAATATGAAGACCAATTTTTTTTTCTAATATTTACGAGATTTTTATTTTTATTCATATTAATACGAGAAGTATTTTTTTTAGTTACTACAAAAACTTATATTCCTTTTCATATATTAATACGAGATCTATTTTTATTTTTGTAATTTATACTGTCGTTTATATTTCTACACATATATTATACGAAAGCTTTTTTCATTTATTTTTGCGCAGCTTATATTTCAACTCATACATCAATACTGGAGCTTTTTTTTTTTGTAATTTTTACCGGAACATATATTTCTACTTATGCATTAATACGGATGACTCTTTTTTTAATTTTTTTATTTTTATAATTTTTACTTAAATCTATATTTTTATTCATATATTAATACGAAGACCTATTTACTTTATAATTTTTAACGAATCTATATTTTTAGTCATATATTAATAGGGAGACTATTTTTTTAATTTCAACGGGAACCTATATCTTTGTTTAAATATTACGGTTAAATATGTTGCAAGTCCATTCACTACTAAAAAACTCGCATTTAGCAACCGATTTGGCGGCCGATTTAAAAATCGGCTGCTAATCACTTTAGCGACCGATTTAAAGAAGTAGCTAAAGCCTTGGTCGCTAATATGTAGTAACCAAATTAGCGATCGATTTCTTAGCAACTGAATTAGCGACTGATTTCAGCAACCGAAATTAGCGGCCGGTTTAGAGACTGAGTTTTGGACGGACTTCTAAAAATGGTCCCTACATTTTTTATATTATATTTTTAGTCCACACATTTTTGTTGTTTCAAACATTTATTGATCCCTAATGTAAACTTTGGTTGACTGGACAGACGGAAAATGACACATAGATGCCACAGAGACTCATTTAATGCTCACTCTTTGTGCGCCAACTTCATTAAATAAGTCTGTGTGGCATATGTTGCTTATTTCATCTGTCCAATTAACTAAAATTTCACAGTAGGGACCACTGTATTGGAAACGGAAAAACGTGGGGGACTAAAAATATAATAAAAAAAATGTAGGGACTATTTTTAGAAGTCTACATAATATACACTACAAGAAAATTGCCATATACCCACGGCAACC
Source organism: Trifolium repens (assembly GCA_030408175.1). NCBI lineage: Eukaryota > Viridiplantae > Streptophyta > Magnoliopsida > Fabales > Fabaceae > Trifolium > Trifolium repens. The sequence continues at coordinate 14,656,959 of CP125850.1, forward strand.
TTTAGCTACACTCCCTCAAGTCCGTAGGTATAGGAAAATTTCTTTTTTCGCATAACAATTGGCCAAATTAAAAATAAAGTAAAATTTATAAAAGAAAAGACCAACTCCTCTTTCTCCCACATCAAACCCTCACTTTCTCACGCCGGACCTCCTCCCACCACTGCCGAATTCACACTCACAAACAACACGCTCAAGAAGTTACCTCTCGTCTTCTAAGCGGTGCTACTCGCCTACCCCTCCGATAATGGTGCTCAATCACTCCCCTTACGATTCTACTGGTTATGTTCCACCTATTTCATAAATAACTCTATTTATTTAATTTTAGGCACCTTAATTTTATCATTCTATTTCAGTGAAACTGATTCAGAGGATTGAAATCTGGTGGTTTTCTAGCCGGATTCAACTGGTTAGGGTTCAAGCAAGAAGATTGAAATCCCTAATCAGAGGGTGGGTGTCATAATCAAGTACCTTCAGTTACAATTTGGACTAAAATCCAAGTCAATAGTGGTATGAATGCTACCCTAATTTTCCTAATAGATTTGTGGCTTGTTTAAGGGCTTATACTATTTATTGTGCTTAGGTTAAGACTCCTATGGATTAGTATCGATTTGAAATTCAGGCTCACATGAGGTTTTTTTTTTTTGCGTGGATGTGATCATTGTAAGGTGAAGTGGGTTTATGTTTTTAATGAAACAAAGTTTCTTTTGGGATTTTTGTTGTGTTTTTGTGTTTTTAACAGGTTGAATCTGTAGGTATCTTATTACTCGAAGAATGACTGGGCAAAGTGGCTCTGATAAGTTTTGATGAAGATCCGAAATAAAAAGAAGGGTAAAGGAGTTGTCACAGTTGTGTAAATCGCTTATTTTGTTGTTTGAGTCCTCTTGGACTTCATTTATTGTTTGTTCTTTTACACTGAATATTTAATTGGTAATCTGCGGCAAATAACTCCTTTAGAAAGTCATGATTTTTGAATCTTGATGATTTTAATTTTAATTATCTCGTTATGTATTTTTTCAGTCCTATTAACTGTAGGACGGTCCATGATAAAGTTCTATTCTATTTCTTTTTTGTATCGGTGTCACATTATGAGGTACTCTTTATCTTTGCCCTGTTTGGAGTAATCTGGCAGTGTTTCTCGCTTATAATATTAGTGTTTTATTTCAGGTGTATATAGATGATTTTAGTGGCTCTGTTTCTGGTGCATAATCAGCCAACAAGAAAGGCATCTTCTTGACAAGGTATTGTACTTATACCTTTTTAATTAACATCTATCTTGGCTGGAGTGTTGAGTAGAGTGTTCATATGTTGAGTGATTTAAAGAGTCAATCCTTTATGAAGGAGAGAAGATAGTGCTTGTGTGGTTTGATATCCCATATAACCAAGCTGTATATGGCCTCGTAGATAATTTTGGTATGTATATGGTTTGAATAATTTGTGCTACAAAGCTTAAATGATGTGTGTCTATATCTTCTAATTGCATATGGCCTAAACTGTTCACTCTTATACACATGTAGTCACTTGTTCTTGTGCTGCGATGATTAAGAGTTGTATGCATAGCCTTATTCATTTTCCACTTGTTTGAACTAATTGAGATTTTGTATTTATAGCCTTATTCATTTTCCACTTCTATAAAAAATTGAGATGCAAGAGTTGTCTTGTGTTTTGTTCATGTATAGCCTTATTCAATTTCCAAGCTAAGTCGAAAAGGTCCTCGTATGAAAGATATGTTTGATATAACGGCATTCAGGATTGTTTTTTTGTAGTGACTCCCTTTCTTATTTCTAGGCTATCTATATACAAATATATATATTTGGTTTTATTGGCTAGATTTTATTTCCTAATGTGTATAGATAGAGAAAGGTACATACTATTTAAAAGTTTCAAGAATCCAATAATTTGTCATGAGAAGGATGTCAGCCTTGAAATTCTATACCAATGTAATGGCACATTTCAACATTTAGAGAATGTATCACTTGAATGTTTTTCATCTTTTTCATTTTTTATTTTGGCAGGATCTTATCATCAGGGATCAATATATTTGTTCCTGCATTATAGAGTTGGGGTGCGTGTCAGGTTTTTTTCCTCCTGCTGTTACGGTTTTAATGTTTATGGTTTTTCAATGTTAGCGCTTGTGAAGGTGGTGACAGAGAGCATTCATCACTTTTTCATAATCCCTTGAGTTCATTTTATGTATTTCATTCTAATTTGACCAAGTAGAATGTGTTGGCATGGTCTAAGATGCATCATCTCATTCTTATCAAAGATTTGTTATTATGGTTGACAATTTTTTCTTCTTCTAGTGGCTGATATAATAGTAGAGAAACATCTACCTACACTAATTAACTATGATATTTGATCAATCTAAGACAGTTCAATTTGAATTCATCAATCTGCTACATATTCCCTCTTATGTTCAATGTGTATTAGTTGTTATGATTAATTCTTCCCTTTTCTCATTCCTCCAATATAGTTATGTATTCAAATTGTGCTATTTCTCATTCCAGTTCCATTTTTTGAGGTACACAAAGTTGCTTCCAATTGCTTGATTGTATCTTCCTCAAAGTTATATTGAACTGACATGTCACTGATTTTGCAAACAGTTCAGCAGCATGTGTTATGTATCTGGAAATTTTGTATTTTCACTTGCAATGCTTCTTCTATTGTTGGGCACAAATTTCTTTTGCATTAAACTATAAGAGGCAACACTGATTTATCTGTTTTTGTTTGTAGAAAAAAATCTAGCCATGTACTCTTAGGTCAGGACAAGGTATAAAATTTTGTCCATATACTCTGTCTAAAGTTACAATTTACAAGATGTTTTGTCCAAACAACTGAACATATCCTTGAGAAGTGCCAGGCAGTTAGTGTCTGAAATCTGAATACTTGTGTTTTCTTTTACAGATTCGTCCCTTGTGGAGGCACTACTTCCAGAACACTCAGGGTCTTATATTTGTAGTTGACAGCAATGACAGGGATAGAGTTGTTGAGGCCAGAGATGAGTTACATAGGATGTTGAATGAGGTACTTAAATTTAGTTGATTTATTTTCCCTTTTATACCACTACTTTCTTGCTGTAGATGTTAGAGTTATATGATTTTTATTATGAGAAGCTTATTGCCAAACAGTTCAACTTCTTTGATAAGATATTAGTAGGTTTTCTCAAACTAGGATTTATAGTATTATTAGAAGCTTATTGTCCCCTGTATGTATGTGCCAAGTTTACTCTTGTGTCTGTCCATAAAGTCTAGGTAGGTTGCTTTCTATACTAGGCTTTTGTGTAGTATTTGGTCTTGCTTGCCTGGACTTATTTTTTCTAGTACATAAGCTAACTATGCATGCAAGTTGTGCTTGAGAGATTCTCATTTTTTTACATAAGAAGGTAAATAGTTGAGCTTTGAAGTTTGAACCAATAATTTATTTCTTGTTGTAAATCCTAACAGTCCAACTTCTTTGATAAGATGTTGTTGTTGGAACAGGAGCAAATGAAAAAACACCATCAGAAAGGGTATTGTCAGTGCTCTTGTGAAAGGTTAGTTACAATTCCACAAAATTGCACCAAATTGTATCTTATATTACTTTGTTAAGTATTTATTCAATGCATATAATGGATAATCATTTAGTAAAGATTCAATAGTTAAGACCTTTTATGTGATACAGATCTTGCTGCTGTCTTTGATTGGAGGCCAAAGTTGAGAGAGTTGAAGGACAAATATAGGTCAATTCTTCAGAGGATGGTTATCAGTAATCAGTTCAAAAGTTGTATTTACTTTATGGTGTAGTTTGAAATTGTCTACTGTGTAGTTTAGCTTGTGTTGATTGAACTTTGGAGGAGATTTTAAATTAATATATATTCATGATTTATTTACATTTTTTTGTCTTGTTTGTTCCAATTCTTGTTCATGATTTAATGCATCATACGTGGGTGTATATTAAAAATACTATTAAGAAATATAGGCCAAAAATATATTTGTTGTGTAAACAAATAGAAAAACAAATTAAAAAGAATATTCAAAACATTATACCAACGGAACAATACTGTGGGTATAGCCATTCACTGAGTGTCATATTGGCCGTGGGTAAAGACCTATGTATTATTCCAACACCAAAACTGCCGTGGGTAAAGACCTATTGCTACGGAGAAAATCCATGGGTACAGCGAAATAAAGACCACGGAACAATATGTCCGCCGGTATAGGTTTTTTGACATATACCTACGGTTTTTTAACCAATAGCTACGGATTTTTTCCGTCACTAAATGTCAAATTTCTTGTAGTGATAGCGACTAAAAATATATTTAACCATAAATATTAATACGGGAATCGATTTTTTTTAATTTGTTATTTATATTGTAGTCTATATTTCAACTCATATATTGATACACATACATTTTTTTTTGTAATTCATATCCACCTCAAAGGCTTGATACGAAACCTAATAGTCTTTTCCATATATCCCATAATTTTTTTTTCTATCAACGTTATAATTCTTTTAGTGGAGAATAATAGAAACAACAACTATGATAAATCTTTAATTTGATAAAAAAAATTATGAACTATAGAAATATTCCCTAAGAAAATCTATATACATAAAATTTACAAGTAGTTTTTTTCACAGATTGCTATTTTAATTATTAAATATATAAATATTTACGTGGTTGTTATTAATTATCTTCCATTAGCAATTACAATTTTAAATTTTCAATTTAAAGTAAAATATATAAAAATATATTATTTTTAAGTCAATAAATCTACAGACGCATTTTTACCCGTGCTTGGCACGGGTCTGGATACTAGTTGTTATATATTAGTAAGTTTTGCTTATTTCCTTACTATCACACTAATTAGAATATTGACTCAATATTATGTTTCATACCTTAATTAAAATACTGACTCAATATTAGATAGTTTTGACTTTTTTTTGAAAAAACCACCGAACCGTTTAAATCGACAGGTTTATCAAGCTGGTTCAACCAGTTTTTTATCGGTTCGCTTGCTGTCCGGTTTTTAGGTCTGACTGGACTAGATATATGACCGGTTCACAGTTCGACCGGCCGATCCAGTCCAGTTTTGACAACCTTCCTTATGGGTTACTATATTAATTTGTCTACTAAAAATTCAACCAATAAGTTTGAAGATAAGTCTTGAATTAAAGAAAATACGATCTTTAATAACATGACATAAACAAGATTAGTCAGGGTAAAGATTATTAAAATTATCAACCACTATCAACCTAAAAAATAATGTAGTCCAATCTCAAATCTTCTTTAAACCCAAGCATAGGCATGCATGTACGTGTTGGTTTTAGCTTGGATACAATGTCCATGATGATCACGAAAGCACATGCCTATACTAACTTTGTTATCTAAGAAAGTCGCATCCATATTACCCTTTAACACATATTATTAGGTGGGAAATGAATATGATACGGTAAGTGTTCTTGACTGTCCGATTAGAAATACAATAAGTGGTTTAAATTAATTTTTTAAATAAAAGTAATTAAATAGATCAGAACCGCACGTTCAATATGTTTTGTGTGGTTGTGATTGTCTACTACATGTAACAGGCGATCAAAATTATTCTTCGGTGGCCTTTCCCATTTGGCTAACAAATGTGACCGCCTGTTGATATATGCAAACTTGTAGGAATGTAAGCGGATACAAAAAAGTCGATGAAATTGACAATCCAAATAAAATAAAAAAGATTTTTATGGTTTGAATAAAAATCAAACCAAATCAATTAAAAATTGATATGGTTTGCTTCGGTTTTTTAATTTAATTTCTAGAAATCGAAGAACTGATGAACCAAAACAATGGTTATACTATATTAACCATTTATTGAGTTTAGTTCATCATGCAAACTCACACTTAAAACCTTAGTTCATCATGCAAACTGACACCTAAAACCGACTCAACCTTCTTTTGGATCCATTTCTCTTTGTTAATTTTACTTTTCTTCTTTTTCAAATTGAAAATAAATTCAATATTCCATATACTAGCTATGTATATATTTCAATTTAATAATCATGGTGAATCGGTGATTCAAGAGGAAAAAAATTGAAATTTTATTTTAAACGTATTTTTTTATTTGATATTGAATATTTTAACCTAAATTCATATATGGTTGTTTTTGGTATTTGATGGTGAACTGCACCTAGTTGTATTTTGTATTTGAAAACTTATGGATTTATAATTGTCATCTTTGTTTAAATTAAGACATATATAATTGAAAATTATGTCGTTGTCTTTTCTTTTAATGTATAATAATGATCTTTTGTGTGTGATTAAAAAACTAATAGTAGAGAATATATCGGAAAACAAATAATTGTAGAGAATACAACGGAAAAAAGCGTTGCAAATCGATTAAATATCTGAACCAAACCGAATAGTTTGGTTCGGTTTAATTTTTGAAAAACATCAAAAATCGAACCAAAATAAATGACATAATTTTGACATTGTATACTATTCATATAAACCACTTTGACCATATTAAAAGCGTTGACTTATTTATATTAATAGATAATACTCATTTTGTCACAAAATAAATGAACTAATTTTGATATTGTATACTATTCATATAAACCACTTTGACCATATTTTTCGATTAATATATACATGTAAATATTAACAAATGAGATGTTGTTTGATTTGTCTCGATGAGTACTTTTAAAATATATAATTTTTAATAATAGATAATTAAAGATATTAATAATTAAAGTTGTACATTGACAAACATGAATATTGTCAAACATGTCATTTATTTTGAGACGCGGGGAATAGATTAACAAGAAAATAAGCTGATACCAAAACGGTTGTAACAAACTCCATTGATGGAGAGAAAAAGCTTGAAAGCTAGAAGAAGATAAAATGTGGAATGAGAATATTATTGATTTTCTCAATGAGGCTAGTTTACAAGCAGTTATGTTATATACAAGCTAGTGTTACTCTACTGAATGTAAATTCTATCTAACTGTAGTTAGCTTGCCAGCTGTCACTACTTCAGCATACTAAACAGAACTAGAATAGGTAATTAACACTAATTAACTATCCTATATTTTGTCACACCCCCTCAAGCTGAGGCCGGAAGATGTTGATGAGGCCAAGCTTGGAAAATAAATGATGGAAATTTGCAGGATGTAGTGCTTTAGTCAAGATGTATGCTGTTTGATTATAGTCAGATATAGGTAACAACTTCATGAGTCCTCCTTGAAGCTTCTCTCTAACAATGTGGCAGTCAATGTCCAAATGCTTGGTTCGTTCGTGAAAGACAGGATTGCTAGCAATATGAAGAGCACTCTGGCTATCACAATATAGAGCAGGAAGCTTGTCAAAGTTAACTTGTAAGTCAGCTAGCAGGTAGGATAGCCACTGCAGTTCACAAGTTGCTGATGCTAATGCACGATATTCTGCCTCAGAGGAGGATTTTGATACAGTCAATTGTTTCTTAGATTTCCAACATATCAAAGATTGCCCAATAAAGAAACAATATCCTGTAATGGATCTTCTGTTGTCTGGACAACCTCCCCAATCTGCATCACTGAAGCCTGATAGCTGCAATGAGGTGTTTCTGGGAAAAAATAGGCCAGTGCCAGGATTACCTTTGAGATATCTTAACACTTTGTGAGCTGCTTTGAAGTGAGTGTTAGTAGGAGAATCCAGAAATTGGTTGAGTTGCTGAACAGGAAAGGCTATGTCAGGCCTAGTAGAAGTGAGATAGAGTAACTTGCCAACCAAAGCTCTATACTCAGTAACATCAGAATGAGGTTCATTGTCATCATGATGTAGTCTGTTACTAGGATCCATGGGAATGCTAGATGGTTTGCAGCCTAAGGTACCTGTTTCAGTCAGCAAATCTAGACAATAGTTTCTCTGACACAGTGTAATGCCTTGCTCAGAGTGAGCTACTTCTAAGCCAAGAAAGAATTTCAGGATTCCAATATCTTTAATACCAAATGTCTGATGCAGTTGTGATTTAGTGGATTGGATTTCAGTCAGGCAGGTTCCAGTCAACACTATATTATCGACATAAACTAGTAAAGTGGTGAAACTTGTGTCTATCTTTTTGGTAAAAAGAGTAGGATCTGAGGGCATGTGTGTGTATCCAATGTTGATGAGAAACTTTAACAGTTTATTATACCATTGTCCGCTGGCTTGCTTGAGACCATAAAGAGATTTAATGAGTTTACAAGCTTGTTTGTCAGTGGTGCCTTCCAATCCCTGTGGTATCTTCATATAAACATCTTCATCTAAGTCACCATGAAGAAAAGCATTGTCTACATCAAGTTGATGTATATGCCAGTGCTGGATGGAAGCAACAGCTAACACAGTTCTGATAGTGGTCATTTTGGCTACTGGTGAGAAGGTTTGAAAATAATCAACTACTTCAATCTGATTATAGCCATTTGCCACTAACCTGGCTTTGTATCTATCTATAGTACCATCAGGTTTCCTTTTGATCTTATACACCCATTTACAGCCAATGGGTTTTACTCCTGCAGGTAAATCCACAATTTTCCAAGTGTTGTTGTTTGCTAGGGCTGTAAGTTCTGCTTGCATTGCCTTGTTCCAACAGTCATGTTGGGAAGCTTGTGTATAGTTAGTAGGTTCTTGCTCAGCAAGGAGGGATAAGCAGAAAGAAGAGTAAGATGAGGAGAGGTTAGCATGACTTATGTAATTTGAAATGGGGTAGGGTGTTTTTTGCTTTATAGAAGGGCAGTGATAATCTAGAAGATGGGTAGGCAGTTGTCTTATTCTGGTGGATTGTCTAACTGGTGGAGAAGACACAGGGATATTAGATGCTTCAGTGTTAGAAGTTGTATTTTGGTCAAGAGGAAGGGGACTGTCATTAATATGATGAGAAGAAGGTGGTGATGGAAATTCTTGATCAGTAGTGGGGATAAGGGGTTCATGATTAGAAGTGTGAGTAGAGATAGGTGGTTCATAATAGAAATTAGGTGTGGATGATGAATTGTCTAAGTGTGTTGAATGGCTATTTGTGGTTTCATGGCTGTTTGTAGTTTGTGGAGGTGCAATGGATGAAGGGTATGGATGATTAGGAGGCACCATGTACTCCCATGAAGGTTTAGAAGAGTTGATAGGATAAGGTAAGATGGTTTCTTCAAAATGAACATTTCTGGACACAATTATTTCATGATTGTGAAGATCTAAAGCTATGTAGCCCTTCATGCCAGCCTTAACACCAAGATACACACACTTTCTTGCTCTAAGGGCTAACTTGGATATATGACTGTCTTGGGTAGATACATAACACAAACACCCAAATACCTTTAACTGTGAAATATCAGGTAGCTTGTCATGCAGGATATCAAAAGGAATTCTACCATTTACTGCTGTTGAAGGTACTCTAATCATGATGAAGACAGAATGAAGGACATCATATCCCCAATATGTAGAAGGCAAATGTGCTTGAGTTAACAGAGCTCTAGCTATGTTGAGGATGCATTGATGTTTTCGTTCCACACGACCATTCTGTTGTGGTGTCCCTACACAACTAGTCTGATGAAGGATACCTTTGCTAAGGTAGAACTTTGATAAAGAAATAAATTCTGGGCCATTGTCACTCCTTAAGATCTTGACCTTGTGACTAAAATGACTTTCAACAAATTGGATAAAATCCTGTATCTTAGAGGCAATCTCAGATTTTGCTTTCATAAGGATTATCCAAGTGAACCGGCTAAAATCATCCACAATAGTGAGAAAATACTTATGTCCATGTGGGGTAGGGGTTGAAAAAGGACCCCAAATGTCCATGTGTAACAATTCTAAACAATGAGATGCTCTACTGTAACTTAAATCATAAGGAAGCCTTCTTTGCTTGGCTAAATGATAGATATCACAACAAAAATCAATTTTATTCACTTCAATATCTGGATACAATTTTTTCATAAGCTCTAATCTATTAAAAGATGTGTGACCAAGTCTGAAATGCCATAGAGCAGTCTTAGGAATAGCTACAGAGTTACATTTCTTACCTGATAGAGGTTGAATCAATGATTGTGTTCCTTCAAGATAATACAAGCCATTTATCATTCTACCCGAACCAATCATCCTCTGCAGTGAATTTTGAATGAAGCACAAGTCATCAGTGAAAGCAAATACACAATTCAAATCTTGTGCAACTCTTGAGACAGAAATAAGGTTGAAGCTAAAGTGAGGCATGTATAACACATTCTTCAAAGTAAGCTCAGATGTAAGGGTAATGTTGCCTATTATGTCAGTAGTCACTATAGTTCCATTTGGCAATTTTACAGGAATAGCTTTAACCTTTGTGTAAGAAGTGAATAGACTCAATGCAGCACATACATGATCAGTAGCTCCACTATCTATGATCCATGTATCTAGATGATTACGGACAATACCTTGCTTAGCATTGTTGTAGGAAGAAGTAACACATTTAGTAATGCTATTCACTTGGGAAGGTTCTTCTGCAGGCTTGGAGTTGGATCTAAGCAGAGACATCAAGGCTTGGTACTCTTCGGTGCTGAGTGTTGCTACACGATTATCCACAGTGCTTCTAGCATCACTGTCATCAGCATCAGCACAATTGACACTAGCCTGGCCTTGATTCTTGCTACCAACAACGGTGCCATCATTGAACCTATAACCAGGGGGAAAACCATGTTTTCTAAAACAGTTATCAATAGTGTGATTATTCTTACCACAGTAAGTACACTGTTTGTCACTCTTGAAAGGTGGATTCTTGCCATAGTTCTTCTTGGCAAGATTAACAGATACAGAAGCTGAATCATCACTAACATCTAAACTGTTGAGATTCTCATGTTGAATTACCATACCAAAAACAGAATTAAGTTGGGGAAATGGCTCCATCAACAAGGTTTGTGATCTTACCATGGAATAATGATCATTCAAACCTGTGAGGAAGAGGAGAACCAAGTCTTCTTCTCGGAACTTTTTGGCATTGACCATAGCTTCACAAACACATCGAACAGTACATGTGCAATTCGGAATGAGTCGATATAACAGCAATTCCTCCCACATACCTTTCAATTTTGTAAAGAACTCAGTAATTGAAGATGATTCTTGGCGAAGAGCATAGATATCACGTTGCAGAGATGAAACGCGCACGCGATCCGCACGAGAGAAACGAGCCTTGAGATCAGTCCATGCCTGTGCAGCAGTATCGGTGTATACGAGGCTCTGAGAGATAGTAGGAGTAACAGAATTCATCAACCAAGACAAAACTAAATTGTTGCAACGAATCCATGGCTCATAGGTGGGATCAAAATCATCTGGTATGGGGCAAGATCCATTCAAGAAACGAAGCTTATTCTTCATAATCACCGCTTTCAACATCGATCGAGACCAAGTGTGATAGTTCTTGCCATCAAGAAGCGGCGAGACGAGTGCGGCGGTGGCACTTTCGTTCGGATGAACATAATACGGATTCTGAGAAGGATCGGTAAAAGCAGGAATGCCGGGAATAACCTCCTCGTTACTGGAAGAAGCACGACGCACCATGATTGAAGAGAAAAGAAATTGGAAGAAAATGCGGGAAAACGCAAGAAAAGTCAGAAAAAAAGAGGGAAGCGGAATAGAAGAAAAGAAACGGATATGGCGCAGCAGAGCTCCTCAAAACCAGGCTCTGATACCATAACAAGAAAATAAGCTGATACCAAAACGGTTGTAACAAACTCCATTGATGGAGAGAAAAAGCTTGAAAGCTAGAAGAAGATAAAATGTGAAATGAGAATATTATTGATTTTCTCAATGAGGCTAGTTTACAAGCAGTTATGTTATATACAAGCTAGTGTTACTCTACTGAATGTAAATTTTATCTAACTGTAGTTAGCTTGCCAGCTGTCACTACTTCAGCATACTAAACAGACTTAAAATAGGTAATTAACACTAATTAACTATCCTATATTTTGTCATAGATTAATAGATAATAATTCCCCTATATTATTGCAAATTAAAACAATTACAATGTGTTTTCTTAGTCTGTGTGTGATTCTTTCAGAATGTTCCTAATAAAAAGTACAAGAGGGAGTATAATAGAAATTGATTGTAATAATGGCATTTATTAGTTTCAAAATGAAGAAGGAATGAGAATTGCTAATAATATCAGCCATTTTGCCAACTGCTGTAGTTGAATGGAAGGGATAAACCAGTAATTGTAGGAGTTGGAACTGATGAACTTTCATTTATAAGTTGTTGTGCAACTTTGAAAAAGATGAGATGGAGTGGACTTGGAGAAAGATTTGGTCTTTACATGTACCTGAAAGAAATAAATGCTTCATGTGGCAAGCATTACATAATAGGCTGTTAACAAATTCCATTAAGGCGCGGATGGGATTGAATCACGGAATGTGTGACTTTTGTCGCGAGTTTGAGGAAACGTGTCTTCATGCTCTGCGGTTGTTCCGTATCAAGCTCACGTGAGTTTTTTTGGTGGAGATTTAATCCATTGGTTTCAGTTTCATCTGCAGGGTGATTTGAAGAAAATTGCTGAGATAAAATGGCCAGAATTCTAGGCAAATGCTTGTTACAGTTTGTGGACGTGGCGCAACAAGGAACAACATGGAAGATAATTTCCTGCGACCCACTCAACTAGTTCCATTTGTGTTGCAGATATGCAGGGAGTATGGTAATGCAGTTCAAGCGAGGGAAGTTATGGCTGAGAAGCCTCTCCATATTAGTTGGGTTGGTTGGAAGCCGTCGGATGTAGGGTGGGTTAAACTTATCACGGACGGAGCTTGTAAGGAAGCGTACACAGATGGTTGTGGAGGTATTTTACATAATAATAACGGGGAATGACTTGGAGGATTCGCTAAACAAATTGGTATTTGTAGTGCAGCTTTTATGGCAGATCTGTGGGGTGTGTTGGTGGGATTGCGTTTTGCTTGGAGAATGGGGTACATAGCAGTGGAGCTTGAAGTTGATTCTACTTTGGAATTGTTAAAGTTATTCGTGCCGGGGCAACATCTAGTATTATGGGAGTAGCCTTGCTGGAAGGCATTGGAAGACTTTTGGAGTTTGAATGGGAGGTAAATGTTACTCATTCATATAGAGAGGCAAATACTTGCGTAGATGCATTGACAAACATAGGTTGTTCTTTAGAGACTGATACTACATTCATTGAAGAGTGTTATAGCTAAATTAGCTATCTCTTTGCTGCTGATAATATGGGGTTGTTAGCTTCTAGATTGATCGTGTTGTAATTTCTCTTCTTTTTTGGACTTAAGCCCTCTTTAATACAAAAAAAAAAAAAAGAATAGTATTTTAAGAGGGAGAAAGGAAAATAGCGTTGACTTACTCGTATTAATACATTAATAGATAACAATTCTCCATATATTATTGCAAATTAAAACAATTACAAAAGGTGATGAAACAATTTTATCTTATCGGGATATAATTTTTAACAATGATAAGTGCAAATGCAACGGACGCCTTTACAGTGCCCTCCATCGAAACGATCAGATTCAGATAGGCACACAATTTCACAAGCGTCGTTAAAAAAACAAACTCCTTTGAAGTTCCCACTTGGTTTCCCACATATCCTTTCTTGCGCCTCTGCCACCATAATTTGCCCCATCTCTATCCATATCACAAAATCCATAACACAAGTTAATCGAAAGAGTTAGGCGCACAGACACGAAGTGTTGACGGTAGTTGTTGTTTTATCGCACCAATATGACGAGTTGGGGTTGGTGAGGTGTTGTTTAGTGGCTTTTGATGCGTGGGTGTGTGGTTGATGTTGTGCATAAGGTTACCCTTTATTACTTGATTCTCTGACCGTTTCCTAAGTCTGCTGAAATTTGCAGGATTCTTTGAGTCTCTGATGGTGTCCAAATCTGTTGAGGTTTGCAGGTTTTAAGTTATCTGGGTAACCTCTATTGTACTGATATTGACTGTTTTGGAGGTGGTCTGCAAGTTGAGACGTATCCGCCTATGCTTTACTTCTACTAGTGTCCCTTCAACTTCTGACTTAAGGAGTTGTCTTTAGGATATTGATGGGCCAGTTAATTTTAATTAGAGATTGGAAGTTAGTATCTAGAGGTTTCCTTTTGGGTTCGGGTAGAGGGTCTCTGATGGTCGGGGAGTTTAGGCGTTGTCTGTTTTGATGTTATCATTGGTGTTCCGCATATATACGATGCATTTGTTTGTAGTCTCTTTTTATGGTCTCTGTTCATCTTGTACGAAGATCAGATTTTTATACATATTATATTTGCCGTTCAAAAAAAAGTCTATTTTATAGTTTAAATATGTTTATTATTAAATGAATCTAAAAAGTCAATTATCTTTTATAAAAATGAAAAGAGAGTATGACCACATTAAGTGAGTATCTTTGAACTTTATGATTTTTGTTTTTTTCTTTTTAGAAATACTTCTTCCATCCAAAAGCAAATCAACAAAAGTTGTATTGGATTGAGATTTTATGAGATAATTTTGGCAAAAAAAATCTTAATGATTTTATGAAATTTTGTTGGACTATATTGATTTTGTGAGATTTTAAAGACTTTTTTACTAGACTTTTTTTACAATCAAGATTTTTAACACATGATTTGAATAGATTTTGAGATTTTTTTTTCAAAAGACTTTTTACGATCAAGATTTCATAATACTTTATATATTAGTAAACTTTTGTATATTAGGAAAATTTTAAAAGAATCAATAAATTTTAATAAAAGAAATTATATTTTTTCGGAATCCAAATATTTTTTTAAAAAAACCTTACCATAGAAGACTCCGTGTTCCTTTTTTTTAAGGTATATATTCCTAATCACCAATAAAATTAAAATGTTAGCACCAACACCATTGATAGGAAACAGAAGCAGATGAATGTGAAGAAAAAAAAAATGGTTTGCTGTAAAAACAAAAGTTGTAAAGAAAAATAATTATACAAAAATTGTAATGAATCAAAAGTTTGTAAAAAAGATGTAGAATATGTTAAAAAAAATTTGCAAAAAACATATTTGATAGGTAAAGAAAAAGATTTTTTTTTTCCTGATATAGTGATGTTGAAAGTTTGTCTTGGAGAGTTTGAAAAAGTTTCAAGGCTTTTGGTGAGATTGTTGAATAAGTGAACAAAGAAAAGAAGAAGAAAAACTCAGGTGCAATAATGATGAACTGCGAAAGTAATAAACTGATACGGTGATGATGAAAGTAAAAAGTCTTGGAGAGTTCAAAAAAGTTTCAAGGCTTTTGGTGAGATTGTTGGAAAAGTCTATCAAGTGTATTTTTAACTAAAAAGTCTCACAAAATCCACTAGATACATGAATCCACTAAAATCTATGGATTTTTTAATACCAAGAAACATTTTATAAGTCTTGACAAATCTCAATCGAATAACAGCGGATTTCATTGCCTTGAAAAAAAAATTATGATTGTTTTCACTGAATACCATTAGATATATTTAGATTTTATAAAAGTCTTGATTAAATACCACCTGATTCTTTTATTAGAATTTTTTTTTTTAAAATCCTTTGAAATCCTAATCCAATACATCCCCCTTAGACTAGATAAATTAAATTTTATTGACCTATAGGGGCATGCATCGACAAGGTAAAATATATTTACACTGTCATCTAATACCAACCACGTATTCTGCCAAATCATCTTACTACACCCCACTTTCATGGTATGATGTGTAAAACTAATTAATTTCTATTGGGCGTTTGTGTAAAAATATTTTACACTGACATAACTTATTCATTAAACTCTTTTAATTATATTTAGAGACCAAGAGAATAGGTGTCAGAGTGTATATTGATGCAATGCACGGAAGAAAAATATGAGGTTCCCTAAAAAATAGGGAAATTCTATGGTACATGGCAAAAAATTTAATGTACCGAAATATTAGATAATTAAAATACTAGGTAAATGAATTTTTTTTTTGAAATAAATTATTTTTCTAACATTTAAAATATTATAGTAACTAAATATTTTTATCAAAATTGTAAAAAAATAAAATTTTATGTTTTTTTTTTAAAATTTTAATCACTCATAATAGTCAATATTAATTTTTTTTATGAAAAAATATAAAAAAAGTTAGTGTAAGGCTTATAAAATATTGAAATTGTATTTTTTCTTATAAAATTATTATCTCTAAAATATAATAATCGATAAATAGTAATTTATAAAATAATTGTTAATTTATAAAATAATCAATCTAATGTACCGGTACATTGAATTTTTTTACCTATACCATAGAAGCTTAAAAAAAATCACACTTCATAGTAGAATCTTTTTAACGGAAGTTATGGAAAACCCCCGCAAAGTGAAGAATGTGTGCCATGTTGGCTAGGAGAGGAATCTCAAGTTTGGTAGGAACACAGATTTGAAAGCTTGTTTGCACATTTTAGAGATTAGTTGTAGATTTGGGGGCATCGAGTTGGATTCAATATTTTTAGATCATTATTTGTCATAACTTTACAAGAAGACACTCTTTGTAAGGACATTGTGATACGTAACGGTAAAGAGCATTCTTCGAATCAGTGTCCAACTTCAAGATTTATTTACTAGATATTTATTGATATCTTTCAAAATCTCTAAACATCTATTTATACAAAAAAAATATGAAACTAAGTTCCATACTAAAGTATTCTTTACCCCACTTTAGGGATAAAAAATACGAAATATCATCGGCCCAAACCAGACTCCAAGGGATCGAGTCCATTGTCAATGTCTCGTGGTATGATGCAAACTGACTATTACGTTTGATTTCAATGTATTCTTTTTTTTTTTTTTTTAGAATTCGGCTCTCTTTCTTAAAAAATAAAAACAATGAGGTCCATTATAGAAATCAAGAAAACACCTCCATATATTATTGTAAATTAAACACAATTACAAAAGGTCATGAATAAAATCATCTCTTAGGGATATTCTTAATTTAACTTTTTAATTACAAGGTTTAGTGCAAAGGCATCTACGACGGAGTCCTTCACAGTGTCCTCCAGAAAAACCCTCAGTTAGGCACACGCTAGCACAATTTGTGTCACTCACACATAATCCTTTGAAGGCATGACTTGGTGACTCACATATCCTTGCCTCTGCCACCATAATTGGCCCCATCTCTGTCCATATCATAAAATCAATAACACAAGTTAATTAACAACACTTTCATATAAATAAATAAATAAATTGAAATAAAATCAAATCACACTAGATTTAGATTTGTGAAATAACAATGGATTGTATTAATATGTCGTATTATAAGTGTGCTACAATATACCAACTAATTAGTAAATTGAGAGATCAATAAAAAAATGTTATCAATTAATTTAACTATTTAAGCATGAATAAATTACACCTACCAGTGGCCACAAGAAGAAGAAGAAAGACAAAGATGGTGGAAACAAAAGGGATTGAACGAGCCATATAGAAGACTTAGCTTGTTGATGTGAAATGCTAATGGAGCTAGTTTGCTTTAAATAGGGTGATAAAGAGTTTTCTTTTTGTTTTGACTAGAGAGGGTAATAAAAGGTTGTATTTCCAAGAAATAACTATTTTCCAGAACTACATTTAATATTTTTTGTTTTTTTTTTCAAAAAGCAAATATTCCGTATCGAATGAAATTTTAGAAAAAAAAATACTACCTTTATCCTTAAATATAAGAGTTTTTTGAGAAAAATACAGAAATTAAGAAAGTTGACTGTCGTATTAAATTTGTTAATAATTTATATTACTTTTACAATTTTATGCTTTAAGAGAAACAATTAGTTAATGTATTTTAACCTTTACTTATATACTTTGATTTAACATATAGATCATCTATATATATATAGGAGAATGATTAAATTATACCAGTGTAACATTTGAGTAATGTTACACCACTCATTAACGCTATAACGAATACAAATTTTACAAAATTCACTGTCGGATTGAAAGTTTATATCGTATAAATCATATAAGCTAAATTTTATAAAAATATAAAATCATTTGATATGTTATTAAGATCCATAAAAATTAACAGCTTATGCATTTTTATTGAATACCGATAATCTTGAAATTTGAGAATTGCATTCCCTTGAGAGTTCCTTGCTCTCCTTGCTACTTCAGAATGCTCCTTTGTGGGTTACTTTGTTAATTTATGAGATGTGTAAAATAGTGCGGATAAATGCTCTATTTATAGGTTTCATTGGACTTGGATTTACGCGCCATCGTGGCACAATGCTTCAATAATTCGCATCGTGGCACGATGTATGCCATCGTGACACAATATGTGCTGTAGATTTTCTTCAAATTAATTTTCTACGTAGATTTTTTTTTTCACTTTTATGTCTATTCCATTGTGACATGATGAATGACATCGTGGCATGATGTGCTTTGGCCTATTTTTCTTCATGTTTTGCTCTTTTTAGTATCATTTTTCAACGCTTTTTATTTAAAGTAATTTCAATTCCTTAAATATTTTTCATGTAATGACCCTAAAACTTACTTGAATTACGTATAGTGGTCCTAATACATACTAAAAATGTCATATAAATTTTTGTCCTCAGATCCCACCAAATGGTTATTCCTCCCATTTCATTATATATGCATTCATGCACTCACTCTTATGGTACACCTCTTCTTTCCCCAATTTAGCATTTTCTTTTTCCTAATGTAAATACTGACTTTAGCATTAGAGTGCTAAAATCGTTGCATATATCTTTTCCCTTATTGGTACTTGAAGATCCAATTACCACCTATCTAGAATGATTATTGCTTAGTTTTCTTGGGTTGTAGAACCCTCTTGTATAAAAAATAAGTCTCACCCAATCAATTATTATCAATCATTCCTAACCATTAATTGTTAGTAAAATTAAAGGTTAGGATTTAGAATAATTTATAAAATATACTCTTATATGAAGATAATTATTTTTAAATGTTCTTGGAGTTTAAAGTATTTCATTCTTTGAACTATCATCCATTCGGTCTTTCACCATTTTTTGTTAGTATGCTATAGATACAAAATTTTATTTCAATTTAATAGTGACCGTTTTTTATTAGAGAATTCATCGAGCATATACAATAAATACTCATCTTCCAATTAAATTTATCATACACAAAAATGAGACATTGAACCACAAACCACTTCGTCAAGTGCCCCAATTCATTGTTAATTCTAACGGAAAAAGAGAAGAAAAAAGGTTATGCAATAATAGTGTAAAATTTTACATTTATTCGATAAGAACTATGATGTATTCTACCAAATCATTTTACTACATCCATTTTAATTATATAATAACATGGAAAAATATTTAACATATTTCATAAAATTAATTTACAATGATTGTAAATAACTATTAAAATAACTATTAAAATTTTCTTACAAATCTCCGCAACTGCGATCGGGAGAGAACTGAAATCATTTAATGGCAAAACTGATATCCAAACCAAATTAAACTTGTGATAAAAAAAAAACTATTAAAATTTTATTAAAATGAAATTCAAACATTTGTGATTATATATTTTAAAAAATAAAATAAAAAAAGGAAACTCCCGCCCGCATAAAGCCACCCCACCCGAGGCATTCTCTTATTTATTTCGTACCATTTTTATTTCTCACTGTCACTTGTTGCGACTCGACTCCTAAATCTCCGCCGAAGAAGCATTTCTCTGCTTATTAGGGTTCAACAATGTCCAAAGATATTCGATTCTTCGATCTCAACACCGGCGCCAAAATCCCTTCCGTCGGCTTAGGAACTTGGCAGTCCGATCCTGGTCTCGTCGGTCAAGCCGTCGCTGTAGCCATCAAGGTTTCTCACTTTATCTCCATTTTCGTTATTACGAAAATCTCGTATTCATTGTAATGATAATATCATATTTGATTAATCAATTTGATCGTACATTACAGGCTGGTTACCGTCACATTGATTGTGCTCAAATCTATGGGAATGAGAAGGAGGTAGTTAATTCGTTGTTTTTAGGTCACAGTGATTGATTGTAATGTGTGAATGAAGTATTTGTTTCATTCTTTCTGTTGTAGATTGGCTCTGTGTTGAAGAAGCTGTTTGATGATGGCGTAGTCAAGCGTGAAGATTTGTGGATTACCTCTAAACTCTGGTTTGTTTATTTGTATATTCTAGACTAGACTAGATTAATTAATTAATTGATTTGTTTTGTTTTCATGTTTTAGCCGATTTAATTAGTTAAATGTGCTGGTAGAATAGGTTAATTTGTTTGTTATTGGTTAACCATTTATGTTAGCTGGTCTGCACAAACACTCCTCAGATTATGCATGTCCTGGTGTTAGACATGTATTGGTGTCCGACAATGATTATATTGAATTATATCATTTTCTCAAATTATTATCCTTGTCAATGTGTCAGTGTCCGTGTCATGTAGTCTTTTATGTGTCTGTGCTTCATAGGTTATTGATGCAGGCTTATACATTCATTCATTCCTAGATTATTTTGTAATTTCATTGTAACCGAGAAAGAAAATTATGTACTAACTGAGAGTTCATAGTTTTTTTAACTCACAAGAAAAAGACGAAGATCATGAGTAATAGTGGCTGCCATGGAGTAGACACCAAAGGAAATTGTTATCTTTCTAATCAAAACTTTGATCTTGAAAGGTTTAATTTTTGTGTGGTGATTTTTCTGATCTAATATTCCTATACAAAAGTTCTATGCAAAAAAAAAAAATTCCTATACAAAAGTTTATGAATAGATTAGTCTTCTTCATTGTTTAGAACCTAAGGATTTAATAAAATGATCTGCAGGAACACCGATCATGCCCCAGAAGATGTACCGCTAGCATTGGACAGGACTTTGACCGACTTACAGCTTGATTATGTAGATTTGTATCTTGTATGTATTAATATCACTCAATTTTGACATATTCTCCAACTGCTTGGTTCTGATCATCATTAATTTGTTTTAAAATTTGAAGTAAAACCGTGAAATCTGAAATATTAATGTGCAAGGAACAGCCTTTCTATGTGGTCATTTTAAGTTTTTAACTATGAAATTGTGAAGCTACTTAATTAAACACTGCATTCTTTTGTTGTAAGGAAAACCACTATCGTAGTGGTGTACAAGGTTTGGTTAATAGACTGCATAGTTGTTTGGAAAATGCTACTCTGTCTGGACTTAAATATATTTGGTCTAAATTCGAGCCAAATATGTTTGACTTTTGCTTATATTTAAGTTCATAGTAGTATGTGTTTAACTTTTTATTTCTAAACTTTTCTTAAAGAGCAATATGGAAGTAGTTGTTATTTATCGACCACAAGTATTTTTTAGTCTAGGGAACTTAATTTTCACTTCCTTCATATGTTCCATTGCTTAGAGGCTTTTATCTTGCATATTAATTTTTTTCTAATGTTTTCCTTCTGATGCATGTGGGAGTCATTTCATCTAGTTTCAAAAAATTGATGGTTCAATAGTTTATTTAGACATAATAAATTGTTAACGGAGATTCTTCCATTTCAGATTCACTGGCCTGCTCCAATGAAGAAAGGATCGGTGGGCTTCAAGGCTGAAAATCTTGTGCAACCAAACTTAACCAGCACATGGAGGGCAATGGAATCACTCTATGATTCTGGCAAAGCACGGGCTATAGGTGTAAGCAATTTCTCCTCCAAGAAGTTGGGGGATTTGCTTGAGGTTGCTCGTGTTGCTCCTGCTGTCAATCAAGTGGAATGTCATCCTTCGTGGAGGCAGGACAAGCTGCGTGATTTATGCAAATCTAAAGGTGTCCACCTCTCTGTAAGTTTCCAAGTCTTGAATGATCATTGTTTGTTTCTACACATTACACTGTGGCTATTTTTATGAAGCTTTTCTGTTTATTGAAACTCAAAATTTATCATTATCTGTTTTTTTGCATGGTTTTGTTTAATTAATTTTTAAATTGTAATCTTTTTAATGTGTAGGGATATTCACCTTTGGGTTCTCCTGGAACAACCTGGCTTAAAAGTGATGTCCTTAAGCATCCAGTTCTAAATATGATTGCTGAGAAACTAGGCAAGACTCCTGCACAGGTAGCTCTTCGATGGGGTTTGCAAATGGGTCATAGTGTTCTTCCCAAGAGTACACATGAAACAAGGATAAAAGAAAACTTCGATGTTTTTGATTGGTCTATACCTGAAGACTTGTTGGATAAATTTTCTGAGATTCAACAGGTATTATTTGATGGTTGCTCTCAGTCTATCTAGTTTTAAGAACAAAAAATATTCACTATACTAATATTGTGCTCTAGTTGTGAATAGAGCTGAAAATATATTATTAGTCTCACTTTTCCATATATATAAAGAATAGTTTTCGATTCTGGATAGTCTTGCTCACCCCAAAACCTATTTCTGCTCTCTTTTTTTTTAGTATTTTTTTTTTCTTATGATTTGGGGCTGGAGAGTTTGAATTCATTTTTAGTAGAAGCTTAATAAGCTTGTGACTTTTATTGTTGCAGGCCAGATTACTCCGGGGTGCCTCATTTTGTCATGAATCCTATGGTGGCTACAGAACCATTGAAGAACTTTGGGATGGTGAAATCTAAGCAGTCTGCTTAGTTTTGGTCAGTGGATGAAATAAAATAGTTATGTTAGATTGTTGACTTCATGAAAATTTGTTAAATGCTGGGTTTGAGACCTTCTCTCTATCTTTTGTTATTATCCAATCCCAAACTTGAGAGGGATACATCACCTCGTTTACACATGCTAGTTTATTTCTATATATATTTTTTGTAATGAATTAATAAATTCTATAATAATCAGAATATATTTTTTGCCAAATTAATAAATTATATAATAATCAGAATATAGAAAAAGAATGAAGAAATAATATGTGTGATGTGAAGGAATCACTCCAATTCTGAGATGAATGTATTTACCGCATTCTTTTCCTCCCACCCAAGTGTAAAATAATATCGCTTAAAATGCATTTACTAGAGCATTGTTTCTATTTTTTTGACAGGTATAGCATTGTTTCTATTAATATGGATTAATTTAGTTAAATTAAACTTATTAAGTGCATATTTTGAGAAATAATGAAATGAATGAATCATTTCAAGTTTCGACTGATGATAATTTTTTTTTTCAACATTAATAAACAATGAATCATTTAAATTTATTTACTTTCTTTTTCTTACAATTATTGTTGTGATAAGTGTGAGGTGAGTTAAGTCTCATTGTTTGAAAAACTGGATGTTAAACACATTATATGTAGGAGAACTCATAAACCTAAAGCATTAAAGTTTTGGATAAAAGTGTGGTGTCCAACACTTATATTGTTCTTCTTAAGGCAATTTTGATGATCCTTTGGTTATCGCATTGTGACTCAACAATTATTTACTTCTTTTCTTAATATATAAAAATATTTCCAATAGGAGTATCATTGGAAAATTTCAAAGACTAAAGATCCGTACCTTTTTTATTGGAGTTTCATGACATGGTAAATAGAGTATAAAAAAAAATGGAAAATTTCTCTTCCGACCCCATGGTTCTTTTATACCCCCATAAGGCACGCTTTTGCCCTTGCACGGTATCGTGATTTTTAAAAACCGCGATTTAAGGTTTCCGCGGTTCGTAGAAACCGCGACGGGTTAATATAGTAACAGAAGTGCTTCTCTTCTGTCAGTTACGAATTTTTTTTAAAAACACAACATAACAACTCCTTCAACCTCTCGAGTGCGATTTTCCCAAGAACAACAACTTTGTGCTTCAAAACATACTTAATCAAGTAAGTTACATACATTTTTGATCATTCATTGTATTTGTCTCAAAATTCATTACTCTAGGTATTTTTTTTTTCTCATAAGAAAAGTTGTATAATTCAATTTTTGATTTTGTGGTTTGAAAGGTTGATTTAGTTGTTGGAATTGTTGATTATTTGTTATTTGTCAAATTAAATTACATGTTTACATGATTGCATGTGGAGTTTCATGTTTTATTTGAATTTGATATTGTTTGTATTGTATTGTATCCTAAGTGTTTGACAAAATGTCTAAATGAAATGGGAATAATGATTTTGCTATTTTTTTTGGTATGTTTAGGTATGGATCGAGATATTGGCAGAGGTAGACATAGTAGGGAAACTAGCAAGGCACATGCTTCTGCTCGTTTGAAGGGTACCGCTCCTGCACCAAAAAGAGGACGTGGTAGGCAAGGACAACAAGTGGTACAAGGAACACATGATGGTGAAGCGGGTGCGTTGGTTGGTTCGCGTAGCAGATCACTTCGTGGACGTGTTGAGGAGCCTGTTGCCCAACCTGATTTTGATACAAACGAATATATTAATGACGATGCCGATTATGCTGAAGAACAAGCATCACCAGCTCCGCAATGAGCACCACCAGCTCCGCAACAAGCACCACCTCCAAATGAAGTGCAAGTTTATGGAGGAGGACCCCATGATTTGTCGTTGCACATGGCAATTCCGATATGGGAGGCAAATTCTAATAACCACGAGGTAAGTTAATAATCATTGTTGTGTGATAATAAAGTTTAGATTACCATTGTGCTTAATTAATAATGGTTTATATTGTTTGAATTATTTCAGCTTTTAAAGAGAAAGTACCGTTGCATTGCTGGCGCGAAGAGGGTGACAGATATCGACAAACCGGTTGAAGATCAGGGTTGGTTTTGGGGTGTAGTTGAAGCAACCGGGTTGAGGCCGCTAGTGAAAACAAATTTCAACGTGCTTGATTATGGACTTATCTGGGCTTTTGCTGAAAGATGACATCTGGAGACGTGTACCTTCCATCTTCCTATAGGTGAGCTTGGCATCTCATTGGACGATGTCCAATGTTTGTTGCATATTCCAATCGAGGGAAAGTTTTTGAATCATAGGAAGATGACAAGGGAAGAAGGGGCTGACATGTGCAGTACTTATCTAGGAGTTTCCCCTGGAGTGGTGATGACAATGTTTGATAAACTTGGCGGTCCGTATTTGAAGCTTAAGTTTTTTGGATCTGTTTACATAGACAACTGGGATTACGCTGAAAAAGCGGTTGTTGAAAAAAGGCCAATGCATGAGATTAGGTTGTTCAGGGAGATGGCGATACGAGCTTTTTTGCTATTTTTGGTCGGGTGTACCATATTTAGCAACAAAAGCAACTACTATGTGGAAGTTGTTTATCTACAATTTTTTCAAGATTTGTCGACTGTCCATCAATGGAACTGGGGCGCCGCTGCTCTTTGTCACTTGCAAATGTATTTGGAACAGGCTTCTTAGGTTAAAACGACTCAGATGGCTGGCTACATGTCATTTCTTCAGGTACAAATATATGTGAGATTATCATATTACGTTACTTATAGACGATATTATTTGATTATAACGACCATGCTTTTTTTTGTCATTATTTCAGGGCTGGATAATTGTTCACTTCCCTCGCCTTAGTGTCTGGGGTACTGACACTATGTACGAAGACCATATGGGTTGGAATGCGTATTTTGTTCCTGGGCAAGGTCTAAGGAGTGTGATGGATATAGGCTAAGTTTGGATAACATCCAAATGTTCGACTGCGTGTTCAGTCCGTATGATGGCCGTAGGCATGTTCGCCCGTTGATAAATGCATGTTGGTTTTCAGGATGGATCAGAGATGGTGATGTTAGGAGCAAACATTTGCCGGAACGTGTACTGAGACAGTTCAAGTTTGTACAAAGTATTCCAAGACATCCAAGTACAGCTGCTACTCCGAGCATGAACTTATTTAAGATTGATCGAGTGTGGATGGAAGAGTTGGAGTTGCGCATGATTGATGAAGGAATGAGGGGTGCGGCTGTGGTTAACCCATGGGATCATGAACCTGGGTATATCAGATGGTTTTATCGAGTTTCGCATCCAATGATGCGTCCAGTGGATGGTGCTGAAGAACCACCAATGCCGGCTAACTTAGAGGTTGTGATGGAGGAGCAGGAAGCAAGGCGTGACCCTAATGCACTGCAGGTATGTCGGAATGTCATCACACTTGATGTTTATGTTTTAACTTTAGTTTGATGTATTTTGTTTCAGACAATATTTGTGTTGATGTTTGATGATGTTGCACTTTACAATTAATTTTAGTTTGATGTAACGTATCGTTGACAATGTTGTTTCGTTTATGTTGGTTGTATTTGGATTAATGAACTTGTATTGAATTTGGTTGTATTTGGATTAATGACGATGTTGTTTCGTTGATGATGTTGCACTTGTATTGAATTTTAGTTTGGCGTATTATTATTAATAAGCTTTGGTTTCTTTAAATTTGCGCACAAATACTTAAAGCTAATTTGCGCACAAACACAGGTTTGAAGCTCACCTTTGTGGTGTTGCTGGACAGAACCTGAAGCAAATGGTTCCTGTCTTCTGTTAAAGACGTCGCGGTTTATATAAACCACGGCAGTCCTTTTATGTGTTGCGGTTTGTATAAACCATGGTAGTATTTTATGTGTCATGGTTCGCAGAAACCATGACGCTGGAAGATCATAATTTCTTTTTTAGGCAAAATAGAAACATGATAAATTAAACTTATTAAAAACGTATTAAAAAAAATCACTAACATAAAAAAGAACAACCTTTATTAAATTCCAGAGATTTTAAACGCGTACACTAACTGGAAATCACAATAACATAATCGAAAATACAACAATTGCATAAAATCTTAATACAAACGTTAAATACTAGCTTGAACATACAAGTTGTTCATCATTTTGCAACAATCAAAGTAGCGTACAAACATGGATATTTGGGATAAATTAAAACGGAGTTGAACATAGATTCCACATCTTCATCGGTTTTCAACTCTTTCCACTCGTACTTACGTGTTGCATCGTCGAAATCACCCACACGATCACAGGCTAGATCGATGAATGGTTCGTAATAACCAAGTTTGTCAATCTGGATATGTCTGACATATTTGAAATGGTACATAACTTGAATCTTGTCTTTGAGAGTAAAAAGACTCCTTAAATTGTCCTTCAATTCAACGCAGAACAGTTCATCGATACCGCGAAACCTGACAGTAAATGCATGAGATGTCACTGAACAATTACTATTGGAAGAATTCATTTTCTAAAATTGTAAATAATGTTTTTGGATGTATGAGAATATGGGTTAGGGTTATGTATTTATACACGAATCCGATTAATTATAGCCACATAAATTTTCTGATGTTATCTCAACCACAGGAAAAAAGGTAGAGGGTGCAATTTTAACCACATATGAGTTTCGATTCATTATCGTCCACAAAAAACCTGTCGGTGCAACCTCGGAAAAAAAAAGTGTCGATGTATTGCCGATACATTAAAAATATGCATTGAATAACTACCCTTCTTTTTTCCCCCTCAGGTCTCTTTTTATACCCCCATATTAAATTTTCAGCAAACTCCCGTCATGGTTCGCAGAAACCATGACATACCAACATTTTAAGTAATCGCGGTTCATATAAACCGCGACAATCTAATATTAAAATGTCGTGGTTTATAGAAACCGCGACAGACTGAAATACAAACAGAAGCAACAACTTCTGACTTGCAGAACCACCTCATAAAATATGAGGTCCAAACCTGTTTTTTTCACATTCCAAATGTTAAGTTTACACAGTCAACTCCTTACATCGAAATTTAATTATCATAATGTTTAATTAAAATACACTAATATACCAAATATTACATAACCATAATCTTCACAAGTTTCATTAAGGCCATAGTCATAATTACATCAAAATACCGCCTAACCAAAATATCGCAAATTTGAATCGTTACAACGCATAACCCAAAAAAAGATGCGACTGCCAACAAAATACCAAAATAATCAAATCACCTAAGTCAATTACATAATAAAATAAGCTAGCACTCGATTGGTTCATGTGAAGAGCTTCCTACACCACGTGGCTTCACCAACAAGTTTTCGCTTCTGTCAACTTCCAAGAGCTCTTTAAAATGTTGCTGCCTATCCACAAAAAGTGACTCCCATGCAGCAGCTTGTGGGGTACACACTTTCTTCCATCCAGGAGCCGTTGGAGGCATCGGGCATCCTTCCTTCAATGTGACCAGGAGAAAGTGATCCGGAATTGCGCCAATGCAAATAATCTTCGAAGTAAGTGTTGTGGGAATTGTGCCACGCAACGGGAAACATGTTTTTGAAGCTCCGCATCTGTCAATCTTAGACAACTGAACCACAACCTTTTCGCAATAAGATGCTACAACAAAGCCCATGTCTGGAAACGTAAACCACTTTTCTTTAAGTGCAACACCGTGCCTTGATGATTTTCTCTTAGGCGACACTAGTGCATCTTCAATATACTTCATCCGCTCTTGACCACCAAACAAGTTCAGATACATTTCCCTATGCAAGTTCAACTCCCAATTCATGTGAAGCTTTAGAAGCTCAAAGTCTTCTTCGCAACCATTTATAAACAAACTTATAGCACGGTATCCACAATTACCGTCACCGGATACGTCCGTAATATCTTGAATGTACGGACGCATAAACTTCGGCATATGCTCAAAGAGAGGATTTTGAGGTGCATAAGAAATAGGCATCGGAACCAAACTACCGACCACAACCTTTGTCGACACCGGAGGCTTTGCTTGTGAACTTGATGGTTTTTTTTGTGAACTTGACGGCTTAGACTGAGAAGATTGCGAATCGGCCACTCGTTTATCAACATGTTCAAAACGAGATTTTTCTCTAGTTGTGCCACGAACCCGTTTTTTCTTCTTTGCACCTTTTGACTTCGCATCTTACACCGGCGCTTGCAAATTGGTCGTTTCCGGGAACGCAATTAGACGGAGTTGATTTCTAATATCATTTTTCACACTGACATCAGATCTACTCAACCGTTCCTACACAATAAACACGAAAATTAAAATCAACAAAAAATTAAATTCGCAAAATTGAAATCAACAAAAGAAAAAAACGCAAAATTTAAATGTGTACGAACCTGAATTGCGTGCCACTCTGCCAAGCAAGCATAATCGTCAGCCACTTCTCCAGCAACAGCGTCTTCCTCAAAACATAGCTTCTTCCAATGACTGTATATCTCATCAAGTCGAATAGGAAGCTTGTTTTTCATCTTTTTAGCAATGATACATGCACACGGTAACCCGAAGGTTCTTCTGATAACACAGCCACATTTTTTGCTATCCATTCCAACATCTTCAACCCTTTTCGCTTCGTTGTAGATATGATCCATTGCGGCCCTTGAAATCTCGTAAAACAAAAATGAATAAAGAGGATTGTCCTCGTATCTATGCTCCGCAACAGACATACTTTGACTGAACTGGGTTTGCACATTAGTGAACTGAAGTATCAACATTTTATCAATCACTTCCCAACCCTTCACAAGATCGCCGTTCCCGTCCTTCAACAAGCCCTTATACACACCATGTGCCGATTCAACTCTGTTCGTGGTATAATTGCCCATATGCATGAATTTGTCCACCCAATTGCGTACCACCTTCTCATTGTCGGTGTCCAACACCGTTTCTTCAACGTACTGGAGAAACTTTGGCCACCTAGCACATAGTTTCCTAAACTCCATCACAGAATCTATGTAGTCTTTTTCGGTAGGCGAGTCCAACAAATCCCTAAAAGCATTCGTTATGTTATTCCACACCTCGGATTGTCTCACCCCCTCTAACTTTTCACGAGAACCAAGTCCTTCATCTTAGAAGACACATTCTTCTCCACATGCCAACGACATACCATCGAAGCCGAGGTTGGAAAAACCTGAGGCACAACATTCACCAACGCTTGATCTCTGTCAGTCAAGATCATTTTCGACATCTTGTCCTCACTTCTCAAGAGACTACGTCATTGTTGGAGAGCCCATACAAAGTTTTCTTCTCTTTCGTTACTAAGCCAAGCAAACCCGACATTGAAGGTTCTTTGCGTTGATGTGAAACCAACAATCTCAAACAATGGCATTTTGTATTTGTTGGTTTTGTACGTCGAATCCATGGCCAACACGGTAGTAAAGGAGTTGAAGAGACTTATAGACCTAGGATGTGCAAAGAAAATATCCTGAACCACCGGCGTTCCTTCTTGATCAACCGACCGCGTCTTGAAAAAATAATTTTTTTCGGCGAACTTCTTGAATAAGTGTTGCATTTCGGTCATTGAAGCCCGCATAGAAATTTTCAAACGATAACGAGCATTGTAAATTTGTCTTTGGTTGGTCTTGTTCTCCGGATCTCTCTCCCTCAAAGTGGCAAGTATATTTTTTGGCGCCACCGAATTTCGAGTCAATTCATCCATAGTCTCCTTCTCGTTCCGCTTCAATCGACCAACAATCAAATGCCCTTCAAGTCCTTTATCCAGCTCGTGGTTGTGTGTGCCGTTGACAACGATCATGTACCATTTGTTATCGGTTACATGCAAATAACCACAGAGACGAAAGGGACATTGGCATTTTCTCGTCCCGGTTTTTTCCGTTTTCAACTTCTTGCCGTTTGAAACATAGGTACCGCTTCGCTCGCAAACCAACATGAAATACGGTTTCCGCCTATTATCACCAAAATCAGATTTGCCAATTATAATCCCAAAATTCAACTTCACGGCGACATTACGAGCCCATTCAATTAATACATTGCGGTCTTCATTTCCCGTTGTAGTCTGAAAGTGTGCTCCTGTGTCGATCTCAATGACAAGAGGCTTTGAACCCGAAGCTTTAAACTCAACAATGCCTGGTGCATTGATGCCCAAAACAATTTGGCGATGTGGTTTGCCTTCGTCCGACATAACTGAAAATTATAAAAACGCGTAAAAAAAAATTAGCGACATATAACACACATATTCATACTAGTTTACTTGTTTTAATAATTCTAATCTAACATGTAAATTGTAACTAGTGCAAGGCAAGACATAAAAAAAAACTGGCAGCATTTATACTAAGTCAGTGAGCAGCAAAAAAATTTGAAAGTCCCAGGATTTCGCGGTTTTTAGAAACCATGGTCAGTTGCGGTTTATAGAAACCGTGCGATTCAGAAATCGCGACCTAGTATTTCTAGACCAATATGACAGCTTTAATCAAAAAATTAAACCGAACATTACCTTTAGTTTGAGCTTCAATGCGTTTCCCAGGCGTTAGTAGACCCTCCAATGTTGATTTTAAGCTAGCAAAAGGTTGAAAAACGGATTTGGTTCTTGGAGCTCTTTTTGTAGTTTGGTGATGAAGTTTGAAAGTGATGAGAAGTGATGAGCTGAGTTTCAGTTTCATATACATATAAGTGCGCCATGGTTCGTAGAAACCGCGGTCCCACCGTGGTTCGCAGAAACCGCAAAAAAATGAATATAACCTGCGTCATGGTTCGCAGAAACCGCGACAATTGTTCCCAAAAGTATACCGGTTTGAGGGCCAAAATTGAATTTAAGGGGGGTATAAAAGAAACACGGGGGGTCGGAAGAGAAAATTTCAAAAAAATGATGAAAGTATGGTTGAGAATGAATGAGGCCCAAAAAGCATAGCCCATACACTTTGGTCCAAATCAATAACATCTTGCATGCAGTACACTTGTAATGTTGCATGTATAATCATTTTTAACACTTGTCTTGTTACATGTTTCTCTTATAACACATGTCTTCATGCATGCAATGTAGTCTTGCATGTAGTACACTTATAATGTTGCATTTTAACACTTGTCTTTGTGCATGTAAGTCATTATAATTTATTTCTCCTAATAAACAGGAGCTTCACATTGTACTTTAAGCATTCAAGCATTGTACTTTAATGTCATTTGCTATTTTTAAGAACATAATTGGGAATAATAATAAATATAAGGCAAAATTACACTCATTCTTTTTTTTTTTTATAAATATTTTGGTATTTATATTTTATTTGTAACACTTTGGTCGTTTAAAGAAGATAAACATATAAAAGGATAGATGAATATAATGAATATATTCATCAAAATTATGAGTTTTATTTAATTTGAATAAAAATGTATTTTAAAAAATAAAATTCAGCATTTTTTTAATAAAAAACTATAAGAAAAAAGATTTATATTTGAATGTTATAAAAAATAAAGGATCAAAGTGTTACAAATAAAAGATAAAATACTAAAATGTTACAAATAATTAAAATAAAACACCGAAATATTACAAATAAAAATAAATAATCAAAGTATTACCAAAAAAAAAAGAAGATAAAGACATACTATGTAATTTTGCCTAAATATAAATTCAGAAACAAAATGATGATTTTCCAAAAAATGTGAATGTTAAATTGGTAAACAAATTTATTTATTTTTGACCAAAAAATTGGTAAAAAAATTATGATTTAGAAAAGTCCCGTTAGTATAAAGTCACATTTTCTCTTGTTTCATTCTCACTTCTCATTGTTGTGACTCCTAAAACCAAAGCGCAGAAGAAGCATTTGTTTAGGTACGTAAGTTTCAACAATGTCAAAAGATATTCAATTCTTCAAGCTCAACACCGGTGACAAGATCCCTTCCCTCGGTTTAGGAACTTGGCAAGCAGATCCTGGTGTCGTCGGTGAAGTCATTGTTGCTGCCATCAAGGTTGGTTTCCCACTTCATCTTCATTTTCATTTGCTATTCTACTACTAACTAATCCTTAAGTATTCCTCTCTCTTCGTTAAAAAATATTTTTGTGGAATCTATTTATAAAAATATAGAATTAGAAACAATTAAAAAAATCTGAACATGTAGTAACCACTTCTTTGAAAGCTATTATTAGGCAGGATTAAAATTCATAGCAAAGAGAACACATTATCTTATCCTCTTTTGTTTCTCATAGAAACCAGGGGTAGGGCCGTAGGGTATGAAAATAGTTAGATGAAATGCGTGGCCCAGAATTCCGAATTCAGGGGGTAGAAGTATATGAAATGAATGGATGGAGATAAATGCAAAATTATACGTTTAGTCTTTATTTTATTTTATTTTTTTTAATATTTTGGTCTTTTATCATTCATTTGTAATATTTTGGTTATTTATCTTATCTTTTTGAAACGCTCTGATTTTTTATCTTTTATTTATAATACTTTGGTCCTTTAAAGAACATAAAAATATGAAAGAATTGATGAAGATGATGAACATTTTTATCAACATTATGAGTTTTATTTAATTTTAATAAAAACATATTTTAACAAATAAAATTCCGCAATTTTTTAATAAAAAAATGAAAAAAAGGGTTTATATGTGAATGTTATAAAAGATAAAAACTAAAGTGTTACAAATAAAATATAAAGGACCAAAGTGTCACAAGTAAAAGATAAATGATCAAAATGTTACAAGTAAAAGATAAATGACCAAAATGTTACAAAAAAAATAAGATAAAAGACCGAACGTATGATTTGTCGAAGATAAATAATAGAATATGAAACTTGTTCAGATCTGCCATGACATCATGAAGAGATGACAATTTGTTTCATATCCAGTGATATCCACAAAAAATACTCATAATGAATAGGGTAAAAATTTGCATTTTGGATACGAATATGAGTATGGATAATTATCCACAAAATTAAACGGGTATGGGTACGGGTACTAAGGTACCCACCGCCGCCTCATATCCATATATAGTATATTTATTTATTTATTTATTTTATTATATTATTATATAATAAAATATGTAAATCATTTTTAAAAAATACAACATTATTATACTACTACACATTTTAATAAAAATGTTTATTTATAACATAATATAAATATATGTCAAAAGAGAAATGAACTTTAGCATGATATTTTTAATAATTTTATTTATAATTTTCATGAGTTAACATTAAAATATTTAAATTTTTTTTAACTCTATTAAAATGATATGATATTTTATAATTGATCAATTTATTTTTAGCAAAAATACGGATAACGGGTACTTTGGTATCCATAGGATATGGGCGCAGGGAGGGACAAAAATTGTCACACACGCGTATGAAAATGGTAGTTTTTTTTTTTGACAATGTGGAAATGATAGTTTTTTTTTTTTGACAATGTGGAGATGGTAGTTGAAAAGTGGAAAGATTAATTTTTTAATATTTTAATTCAAAATAATATACGATAAAATGGAGAGATTTTATTGGTTACTAGCGGCCAGACAGAGCGCGTTCCGCATCTGTTTGTGTCTATTATGCAAACTTATGTATAAAAAATGCAATATGTTATGGTGAATTTGTTAATAAAAGATTTTTGTTGTTCAAAAAAAGGGTTAGTAAGGGTAAAATGGAAAAATAAAAAAGTTTACACCAAAATCTCAAATCCCTTTATATATAGTTATAGATATCTGTAAACATATTATACACTATCTGCTTACCATCTTTAAACTCTTTTTAAACGGGTTCATTTAAACATAAAAAATGAGTATCATATTCATGAATGTGGATGTTCTTATTCTTAATATTCAATATAATGAATGATATTTGATTTTGATTAATTAATTTGATACATATATACAGGCTGGTTACCGTCACATTGATGGTGCTCAAATCTATGGCAATGAGAAAGAGGTAATTCATTGTTGTTTCTTTTGTCAATGTTGATGCAACGTATATATAATGTTTAAACTTTAAAGTTAACACTTCATTGATTCTTCTGTTCCAGATTGGCACTGTATTGAAGAAACTTTTTGATGAGGGTGTAGTCAAACGTGAAGATTTGTGGATTACATCTAAACTCTGGTTTGTTTATCAATATATTAATATTCTAGATTTGATCAATTAATTAGTTTTTTTTAGCGTAATTCGAGTATCCACAACTGTAGAGACTAATCTCGTCCGGTCCTATTGGGTGAGCTAGCTAGCCACCGCATAGAGCCTCAAAAAAAATATTTGACACATTTTATTAAATTGTTTATGTATGTAAAAAAATACCGACTTTTTACTATTTAAAAAATAACTAAACATATTATAGACACATTTTTAATTTGAATATTTAGACAGGGCTCCAAAAAGTCAGGATCGACCCGACTTATCTCGCAAGTCTTGTGGTACTGAAATGGATGACAAACTCTTCTAAAAGTTTTAATGATGTTGTATGTCCAAGTCAAGGATCGAACCTATAACTAGAAATCGAACCCTAAATTTTATTAATTAGTTTTGTTTCGATGATTTATGTTGGTAAGATTTAACATCATCTGCACTGCAGGAATACTGATCATGCACCAGAAGATGTACCACTAGCATTGGACAGGACTTTGAAAGACTTACAACTTGATTATGTTGATTTGTATCTTGTAAGTCATAATATATATGATTTAATGCCTTGTATTATTTGAATGATTAATTTTATTTCAAAATTTGAAGTGTAATATATATGATTCTTCCATTTTAGATCCACTGGCCTGCTCCAATGAAGAAAGGTTGTGTTGGTTTCGCGGTTGATGACATTGCGAACCCTAACTCAGCGAGCACATATAAACCGTTTGAAGATCTTTTGCAACCTAACTTAGCCAGCACATGGAAAGCAATGGAATCACTATATGATTCTGGAAAGGCGCGAGCTATAGGTGTAAGCAATTTCTCATGCAAGAAATTGGGGGATTTGCTTGACGTTGCTCGTGTTCCTCCTGCTGTCAATCAAGTCGAATGCCATCCTGCCTGGAGACAGGACAAGTTGCGCGATTTCTGCAAATCCAAAGGTGTTCACTTCTCGGTAAGTTCCCAAATCTAAAATGATAATTACAATTACTATTCTGATGAAGCCTTTTTGTTCGCGCGATTTTTAAATTGACGTCAATTTAATTTGTAGGGATATTCACCTTTGGGTTCTCCAAGCTGGCTTAAAACTGATGTCCTTAAGCATCCAATTCTGAATAGTATTGCTGAGAAACTAGGAAAGACTCCTGCACAGGTAGCCCTTCGTTGGGGATTGCAAATGGGTCATAGTGTGCTTCCAAAGACTACAAATCAAGGAAGGTTAAAAGAAAACTTTGATATTTTTGATTGGTCTATACCTGAAGAATTGTTTGCTGAATTTTCTGAGATTGAACAAGTAAGTATTTGATTCAAGTAACAATAGGTTTAATTTATCATTTTCCGCTGATACACTAAACACGAGATTTAAGTAGGATATGATAATTTTTTCATATCTGTTTCCTTATCCTGTACACAAAACGGGCGTTAAAATATATCAACTATACTTATAATGTGCCATATATACTTGTGAAGCAATATTGCTACGTTAATTGATTTTGTTGAATTCTTAATTAATGAATAATTTGTCTTGCTAACCCCAAAACTTATTTTCCCTAATATATTTTTATTGTTGCAGACAAGATTACTCAGGGGTTATTCATTTGTTCATGAAACTTATGGTGGCTACAGATCTGTTGAAGAACTTTGGGATGGTGAAATCTAAGCCATCGATTTGGTGATTTAAAGGAATAAGAGAATACCATTCAAAATAGTTGACCGATATGTATAACGTACTGATCGATGACAATTATATCGTAGGCGACAATTATAACTAGGCATTCAAATCGAGATGAAAAATAAAATAAAATAATATAAAAAGTAGTCAATTAGTAGATTTGTACGGTGTCGTCGGACAACTTAATGGATCGATGTTAGAATAAAATTTATGTTTATTGAAGGCTTCATTTGATACTTTATATTTTTCTCTTCTTATTACAAAGAATGTTATTCGATTGTGTGCATGGAAAGGGCTGACTCCTTTTAGAGCTGGTGTCAATCTTTTCTTTTGTTTGCAAAATTGTGTCCAAATAGCATAGCTCTTTAGGGTTTGGGGATAGAAAAATAATATGATTATAAAAGTCAAAATCATCTCCAAAACAATGTCAATATTTGAAAAACATTTGCCTTCTATTAATGCCCTTGTTTGGATAACGTTTTTATTATCCAAACAGGGGCATTAATAGAAGGCAAACGTTTTTCAAATATTGACATTGTTTTGGAGATGATTTTGACATTGTTCGGTTCATCTCCAGAACATTGTTCAGGAACGTCAAATTATCCAAATTCGAGTTGAATAAAAAGTTCGTGTTGAACTTGAGCCAAGTTCTGAGTTGAACCAACTCCTTATCTATACTTATATATAAAGAGAATATCGTTTTTGGTGTAGACTTTTTATATTGTCACTTTTGTCCTCCACTCTATTCAAAATATATAAAGAGAATACCCCTTTTGGTGTAGACTTTTTATATCGCCACATTTGCCTTTCACTCTATTCAAATATTTGGATACGTTGAAAAATAACTTCTACACAAAAGTTGGTTTTCAGTTTTCTTTTTGTTTCTTAATAACTAGAAAAACAACTTCTACACAAAAGTTGGTTTTTAGTTTTCTTTCTTAATAATTAACCACAACAAAAAAGAAGGTTAAGTAGTTATCAGTTAACAAAAATATTTTTATTGGAACTGCACTTTATTGAAACTTTGCATATGTTAAGAAACTCAAAACGCGTAGTAAATTTGTATTAAAACTTGTGCATTTTATATAAAATGTATAACTTTTTTAATAAATAATTATCGTTTTTCAATAAATAGTTACTACTTTTGGTTGATATAAGATGTACAACACTACACATGATAGACAAACCCTTTTATAAGACTCCTTTCAAATTTCCAAGAGCATTAAATATTTATACCACATCATATCTCTAATTAAAGTAGATCTTTTTCTACAATCTATAATAAATACACTAAATGACATTAAATAATTCTCTTTGATAAACGATAAAATTGTAAAAGTAATATCAATCTTCCACAAATTTAAAACCACAATCAACTTTATTATTTTCCGTATTTTTCTCAAAAGAGTCTTATATTTAGTCTCAGAAAATTTAGTATACGCACAAAAATTGACATATATAAGATATTTATTTGCAATGGCACAAACTATTTTGAACACAAAATAATAGAAACTTACATAGTTTATATCAAATTCGATAAAATATGTTCTATACTTAAGTTTCAAAATAGTTTATAACGGTCAAAATAATTTCAAAATAGTTTATCTTGGAAAGTTCACCAAAAAAAAATTCCGTCAAAATATATATATTTACAACGGTTAATAGGTATCTATAAACTTATGTTAATACACGTGAAAATATTAACTAAAAATAGTATTTTCTTTCACTTTTTTTATATTTCCTTTTTAAAATAGTTATAAAAATAATTATGATGCTCAATATATATTCTGCCAAAATATAAATATGGACAATTTCTTTTTCTTTTATATATATATATTCTATCAAAAGTTCACCAAAAATATATATTCCATCAAAGTATATATTTATGAATGTCGATAAGTATCTATAAAATTATGTTAATGCGCATGAAAATATCATTTAATAATTTATAACCAAATTTATAGAATAAAAATATCATAAAATTATATTGAAAACACATTATAAAGCTCAATCAAAAGTCATTTTCATGAACTTATTTCAATTGAGCGAAACTGTATTTTATATGTAGTAGCCAACGTTCAAATCCCTAATATGTTAACCCCAAATACAACCACTTTCACTTCACACCCAAATTCAACCACCACCTTCATTTCACCCCCAACCACCACCATTTCCGTTGGACAACCGCCTCACACGTTACTTGTTCCAAAGCCGGAACCTATTGATGATTTCTTCGCCACTCAAGATATCCAGCAACAACCCTTTTATTCTCCTTACTTTGGACAAGATGATATATCTGACTTACAAAATGAATTCTACCGCGTTTCTGAGCTCTTCAATTCTACTTTCGGTAACAGAGAATCTTGGACACAAGAGCAACAACAACCTCCTGTTGTCCATGCTCCGCAGCCATTGGAGTTCGCGCAATGGGATCCCAGATATACTGCATCCTATTCTTATACTTGGGATCAAAACGAATCAAACCATAGGGCTCTTAAATCTATACATGATTCTTTGTACAAGCTACAACTACAGATGGGAGTGCCACCAAATATTGATCATCAAGTGATGACCCCTGATGCCTACCAAACCCATGTAGCTTGGCCTGGGGTTAGGCCCTATTATCAAGAGGGGGCGAGAGCTGCAAGAACCAGTGGCAGTGATGGAGACAATGACGAAGTTAAAGGTTCTAACTCTTAGATTAACCATTACTGAGTTCATCAGTTATTTTATGCCTTGTTTGATTATCTTTGGATGTATGTTTGGATTATTTTTTTGATTTTATCTCTTTAGAATACCATGTAATGTTGTTGCCTTGTGCACAAACTAAAAGACACATTATATTTTGTTGTACCAATTAAATGGTGTGTTTGGTAATCTTTTGGAATAATAGTAGTATAGTTTTGAAATTTGTCTCTTTTTGAAACCAAATTTTGAAAAAAAGTTCTTGAGCTTCAATTTAAGCCTAAGATGATCAATAAATCAATGAGCTAGATGCAACTCAATATTATTATTTTTTAGATTGCTAACTTGTGATTTATGATTTTAATATCCTTAATTAGGATAGTAACATGTATATGAAATGTGTTACTTTTCGTAACATGATTTCTATGATTTCTTCTGAACGTGATGAATGAGTTAAATATGAATCCCTTAGAAATAGCCAGGTGAGGTGTGTGCAACTCCACTATTCATGTATTCGATAGACAGATAATTGTGTTTTAATCAGTTGATTTTAATTGGATCTTGCAATTGTTTAATGTGTTGGATATCATGGAAATAATCAAGGCCATGTCTTTTCTTAAGTGAAACTATTTTGGCTAAATATAATCTACGTTGTGAGATAATGTGAACCCTTGCTACCTCTTGGTAGCTTTTTAGCAATTGTTCTAAAAATATCGTCAAGTAATAATATTTACAATAAATTCGTCTGGGATTATGAATTTTGATAAAGCAAATTAAAATAAACTTAGGATTAGTAGAAATTTATTCCTTAAAATCAGGCCCTGTCTACCGTGAGAGACGTGAATAGGTCTCTCACGGTGCACCACTTACTTTTTTTGTTTTTTTTTTGCAACTTACTTTTGGACCTTTGATTCAAAAGTGGTACATGATATTATGGTGCACTATCAACATCGTATTATTTTTTATTTCTTTCATTTTTTTTCATTAATTGTTTTTTTTTATACGATTATTATATTTTAAATTTCTACAAAATGGAGACCTTTTAAGTTTAATCCTTACTTAATTTTAATAGTATTTTTAATCATACAAATTTTTTCTTAATACATAGTTTAAACTCTGTTAAAATAAAATTTGTTTAATTAATCTTAAACTCTTAAATTTTATTAATGATTCTTTACACACCTGCTTATCACTTTATAAATGTTCATTAACCAAAACTTATAATTTTTTAATGTGAGACGAGTTAAATATCAATTTTACACATGCATATTATGTCTCATACTGTACGCGAGTGACATTTTTTTTACTTTATGTTTTATGATTTAGATTAAACGGAGTACATCGTATTATAGTGCACTGTCAGTATTAAATATCAGTTATAAACGTCTATGAAATTCTTATACGATTCGATCACTGTTATCCCACTTAAATATCAATTATAAACGTCTATGATATTCTTAGACGACTGAATAATTATTCTCGAACTTACATATCTTGCACATTAGTATCTCTCACATTAATATCTCTCACTTAAATATCGGTTATAAATGTCTATGAGATTATTATACGACTCGATCACTCTTGTCCCACTTAAATATCAATTATAAACGTCTATGAGATTTTTAGACGACTGATTCACTATTCTCGAACTTGCATATCTCGCATATTAGTATCTCTCACACTAATATCTCCCACTTAAATATCGAATATAAACGCATATGAGTCGACAAAGAAATAAACTTTAGCATGATATTACTGATAGTTTATGTATAAATTTCATGAGTCGACATTAAATCTTTGAATTTTTTTAAGGTTTAATAGACTTTTACCCCTGCAAAGTACACATGGATTTGCATGTAACTAACAAATTTGCATACGTGAACAACGTAGAAGGGCATCATGTGGAAGTTTTACACGAAATTAACTCAAATTTTAACGAAAAGTTGGAAAAAATTAACTCAAAATTTAATTAAAAGGACAAACTTTGTTGATATCAGTAACTGTAAAAACCAGATTTTTTTGGTAATTGTAATGCAGTTCACCTTAGGTAGAGACAGTGGCGTCTCCAGGAACCTGGAGCAGGTGGTTCAGACTATTTTACTTTATGAAAAATTTTGCTTCAAAATATTTTTTATATTCTAGTTAGCAATTGTTTTTCTAAATGGAAATTTTTTATTGAAAACGGCTTAAAATTAATAAATAGTTTACAAAAAAATAGAAAATATTTGAAAAAAAGATTATTCTAAGGTTAATTTCATCCAAAAAAAATAGAAAATACTTTGTCGAGATACATCGTAAATAATATTTTTAGTGAGAATTAGAGTATACTTTATCGAGATACATCGTAAATTATATTTAATTATATTTTTAGTGAGAATTAGAAACATCGTAAATTATATTTTTTGTGAGAATTAGAGTATATTTTTATTATGATTATTTAACGTATTAAATTTTCTAATTTAATAGTCTTTTATGTCAAAAATATAAATAAAAAATATACTAAACTAATTTAAATAAGCAGAATTTATTGTGATAGACGAAATATTAACAAACCAGATTACAAACTATAGTCCAGATGTAACTGGATGTGTATTCCGTGGTATTTACCTCTGCCGTGACTGATCATCATCCACAGTAGACAGCTTTCACTAGCCCATATCTACTACTGAACTCTACCGGCTCAGATATTGTGCAACTTGCCAGAAGGTGTATTTTCAACATACTGTATCCCTCCTTTGAGCAAGATTTAATTACTCTTATTATTTTCTACATTATGTAAATAAATACTCTACCCGGTCATTATTATAAGCAAAAAATGACATTTTAAAAAAAAAGTTCATTGAAAAAATAGTGTATATATTCATGTCGCGCACGGTACATCTTAAATTAAATATTATACAAAAATGCATCATTAATACTAACAAAAAAAAAACATCACAAGTACTATTCAAAAATCTTCGTATCGGACACATATCGAGTATTATTATTTTATTTAAAAATAAATATTTAACCGATACTTTTCCGATACAAGTATCGGTGTTACACCCCGATTTTCAAAGACCAAAAGAAGGCATTTTTTTTTAAAACCCAACACTATGTCTAAACTAACATAGCGGCACCATTTATTCCAAATAAATATCATAATACAACTTCACAATACAAATACAACGGACAATAAATAAGAGTAAACAACACTCCTAAACTACTACCCCTAAGCTGATCTTTAAACTCTAACTGAAGATGACTGGGTGACGAAGACCCACAGACAGCTTCAAGCATCGCCGCTTCTCCACGCGGTACAAATAAAATCCCTAAAAATTTGCTCGTAGAGGGTCACGATCTAAAAATAACATATAACCAAAAATACGCAGCGCAAGATATACAATACATGGCAGCATATTCTCATTTATCATATGAATCACAAATCATAGAATTTAAGTACACGAATAGTCTATCAATCACACACAACAGTATTCAAATGCACAATTAGCCTATCAATGCAGACTCTACAATGATTGTGATCACCCTACCCGGGACTGTTTCACATGTATGAATTCCGGAATTTAACGGTGGGATAACACCGGGTACGATCACCTAGATCAAGTACCGACTCAATTTGGTGGAATACCCCGAGTACAATCACCTAGATCAAATACCGACTCAATTAACGGCGGGTACAATCACCTAGATCAAATACTGGCTCAATTAAAGACGGGATATCACCTGGTACAATCATCTAGATCAAATACCAACTATGAGTGCATGAGCATACGATACTTCTTATCTATGCTAATGCACAAATTACATATCATCCAACATATGTAATTCTCAACCACATGTCAACACATATTTTGCAAAATCATATGTAAGACAAATAAACATCATGTACAACCAGATATTCAATCAAGTACATGCACCAACATTTCATATTATTTAATCATATGAAATTCACAACAACCACTCAAACATGTGTAGAATATAGCATGTTCTCAAACAAGTTCTCGTCACGAGAATACATCACAAAACAACTATGCTCATAATTCATATTGCATTACATCAAGCAAATACACATATTCAAGCAAACAATTACACATGCATAAAAGCACTCGATATTTCGAGGTATATGGAATCGTTAGAAAGTGTCCTTACCTCGGCAAGCTTCCAACACATCAACTTACGCTACGCAAGAAATATCCGTCTCTCTCGACGAAGTCCCCATTTCGGCTAATCCTCTTAACCTTTTAAAACAAATAACTTATCTAAGTTAATACCACATTCTAATTGGTTACTCAAATAAGTCCTAACTCGGCTACTAATGGATTAAGACCTATGGTTGTTCCCCCACAACTAACTAGGCTCAAATTATTTTTTTAACAACTCTTTTGAAAACTTTAAACACCTTCAAGAATAGTTTTTATCACAAAAACGTCATTAAATAAAAACCAACTATTTTTAAAACATTTTCAAAAGAGAGTCCTTTCTCAAACAACTTATGCCTTAAATCATAAGTTCAAATCTTTTCAAAGCTAGACAAGTCCAAACTAAAACTTTTCTCAATAAACTTAAAACAAAAATGCTTTCATGAACGCCCACAACTTAAACCTTTTTAAAACACAACTCCCGATACAAGAATTTTCATTCCAATACACAAATCGATTTTCCAAACATTTTCCTCTTTTCATAGAAAGACAATCTCTATTATATCTCTACTACTATACTTCAATTTCAAAACGGCGATAAAATAGTTACAACTTGAAACGACCATAACTCATTCAATTTTTATCTGATCGAGACGAGCCATACATCGAAATCTTCGTCTCGAAAAGACGGATCAAATGGTTAACTTTTTAGGACACAACAACAAATTTAAAATGACGAAAATGCCCTTTAAGATTTCGGCCAGAACCAAAATAACCTCAAAATTATTGTTTTCAAAAATCAAACATAGTTAAAAACACTCCAATCATCCTAGTTTTATCAAATTGATCAAGCACTCACACCAATTTCATTTGAATCAAAAATGCCAATTTTCTACAAGACTTTGCAAAAATTTCACTTGTTCAATCAAGCCACAAGCTACTAGCTTTCAAACAAAAACCACTTAAACCATTCTTTTCAAAAACTATGATCATTCACTTAATCCAATGATCATTGTCTTCCCATTTAGGACTTAAAAAATAATTGAAAACCCTTGATCAAGTGCTACTAAGGCCACGACCAAAAACAAAACAAGCTAGCTCCCAAAAATTTTCCATTTCAACACTATAGAATAAATCATCTAGCTCCCAATTTCATTAAATTGCACACTTAAATCATTTCAAAACATAATTAAAAAATCATATGAGTTTTCCCAAATTTCTCATGAAAACACCAAAAATAATTTTCCTATTTTTTTAAAACCAAACCATTTCTCATATATCCATTTCTATAAAAAGTCTTAAAACAACATCATTAACACAAACTCTAAACAAAAATTCATGTTCTTGACCAATACATTTTTTTCTCAAAACCCTTGCTCAAAAAAAATCTCATGAGAATCCCATCTAACCATGGTAAGCATCACTACTAAGCCTAAACATGTTAGATAATCACTTATAAACAACTTCTAAGCAATAAGAATCAATGATGAACAATTTCTCCCAAATTTCTCTCAAGAACATAAACCAAAAATCTCATGAATCTCTAAGAGTTTGGCAAGCTAATTAAGAAGGAAGGAAGTTGGTTACCTTAGGAAGAAGGATCTCACAACTTCAAGCTTTCAACCAAGCTTCTAATGGATGATTATGGTGAAGGAAATGAATTTTTCTCATGGTTGGAAGAAGAGAGAAAAGCCACGGCCAAAACAAGAGAAAGAAGGAGTGAATCTGTGATTTT
Source organism: Trifolium repens (assembly GCA_030408175.1). Taxonomy (NCBI): domain Eukaryota; kingdom Viridiplantae; phylum Streptophyta; class Magnoliopsida; order Fabales; family Fabaceae; genus Trifolium; species Trifolium repens. Next base: position 14,701,724 of record CP125850.1, read on the forward strand.
CTTAAAGTCCACAAAGTGACTTCCAAAAGTCTACTAAATAATGGTCTTGTTTCATCCTAGCCCTAGGATCAAATAGTGTAAAGTTGCAAGATATAATCCTAGCCAACCACTCAATCTTGGTCACCAAGCTTCTCACATAAATATCTAGATATTTTGTGATTTAGCGCCACCTCATCTCGCTCAGTCCCCGCGCACGCGCTTAAACGAATCGTATCTCGCGTACCATTAAACTTTACGGAAACAGAAAATTCTACCGTAAACCAATTAATTAAAGCAATCCACAAACTTTCGAATAAATTTTATTCCGGATAAATTTTCGCTCCTAAGCTCGGAAAAATATAATGAGATTAAATTATCATCACAGTCGATATATAAAGTCTCTATTTAAATTTTGACGGAAATCGAAAACCGTAAAATTTTCAAACAGCGGGTATATTTTGCCCGTTTTCTCAAAAACCACTAGAAAATATTTTCAACATTTTGACGAGACTAAAATATTTCTAAACTCATTTAAAGCTCATAAAACCATTGTGCCAATTTTTGAAATGTTAAACTAACGCGCAGACACAATCTCAGCAAAAATGCTGTCAAAACACAAAATCAAACAGAAAACCGATAAAAACAAATAGCAGGATATCATTTAATATATCTCAATTCTAATTCCTGCTATTAAATTCTACGGGTCTTACATTACTACCCACCAAAAAGAAGTTTCGTCCTCGAAACTAAAGATAAGAGTAACAACTCAACAAATCATTACTAACACCAACATTGACACAACCGTGCGCCTATCGCAACCCTCTACAAGGTCACCCTGGTTTCAAACTCTAGACACAAAGCTAGACATCACACAATGAGTTCACCACTCAAAATTAACTTCAGAGAAGAAGGTTCACAAACTCTAGTTCCCCAAAGATCCTAGGTCAACATGAAAAATTGACAAGGTTACATTTTCCGCCTCCACGTCATAGCTCACTCCACTAGGTTTACGCGAAGCGATGAGTGGCTACCCTCCAAAAAGAAACACCAAAACCTCTCTACACACCACCAAAGCTAGCAAAACTAGTCAATTCCTGTCAACACGATTCCGTCTATTATTAACAAGAGATTAAGGGTGATCAGTTCCTCAATTGGTTAATAGATAGCCGACAATCATGATGGTGGCTTAGACCATCTTTACCTAACTTTAATAATGCTTCCTTTCAATTGTGCTTCAAGTCATCCGAGGCACAATGGTCCAACAATTCCTTCAAGGTTTTCTACAAGTTTCCTCGATTACTTACTACCTCAAACGCTTTCTACTTCGATCTCGTCGACGAAACACGACACTCCAAATACGTCACTTAAACTCTTATGCTTCCACTCACGAAATATCCAATGAGTATCATCCAACAGTAAGTACAATGCCACCACGGCAAATACCACCCAAAACTATTACACTCCGAACGGACACTACAAGAAATATGATTTTTGCCAACAACTTTTTTTGTTACAGGTCGCTGGCAAAATTATTTTGGGTAGTTTTGCCAGCGACTTGTAACAACTTTTAACAAAAAAAGTTGTTGCAAAAAATCATATTTCTTGTAGTGGGAGTTGTCATTTCTAGAGAGAACTTCACAACTTCACCAATATCCATAAATCCCAAAAAAAATGTTTCCTTAATCTCGTAACTGTACCGAACTGTACATTTTCTTTCAAATCTCGTTCTAACCATAGGCTTAACGACATCAACCCAACATCCGGTTGGAGATTACAACTTTTCAAATTTCCTTGGCACATGCCAGACTATACCATCTACTTCTCTTGGACTCCCTTTATCCAATTCTCAAATTTCCAAGAATCAATTTCTTATGCGTCCACATATTTTTCCAAGGTAATACTTAGTTCATCCTTGTCAGCCCTAGCATAAAACGTTTATCCCCGTTGACTGCCATCATTGGCACAAATTTTACATCTTATTCTCATTCTATTTTTAACCTCTCTTGAGTTTCTTTCCCCTTACCATTAAATTATCTTCTACTCAAAAGAGCTTGTCACCCTGACCATTCTTAATTATTCCGACATCACCTCTACTGTCGAGATACCTACCACCAAAATATATCTTAAGGTACTCCCCACATCACTATTGTTCAACCGTCCATGATGACAATATCCGAAGTCCTTAATTACTCAATACAAATTTCCATTATGCTACATCTTTCTTCATCGTAACCACTACAATGAATCGAAGATCTACTAGTTTCCACCAAACTTTACCATTAGACAATTGCTTATCCTTTTCATTTCCACATACAACACACACACACACACACCGCCCTGACATCCATTCAAGTGGTGCTTTCGAATCCTTAATATACGCGCACAATCATAATTTTCCAAATTATGTGTGAGGTGATTCCTTTCGCCAATCCTCAATTGACATAAGCCATATTCTCACGTGCTTCTCTCTTACTTATTCTTAACATGTCTTTCCAACGACTAACTTCCTTTGCGACTATCTCATCGATGTCATAAACTCTACAGAACTCCAATTAGGCATGTATCATCAATCTACTAATTTGCAACTATCAAGTTCAACAACTTCCTAGAGTTGGTTCACAAACCACCATGACCAATAACTTGTTGATTTCAAACAATATCTCTAATTCGCCAAACACAATCAAATTACTCTCGTTCCACATCAACTTATCGTCGTGACTATTCTAAAGTCATAGTATTCTCTAATATCAATAACCAACTTCCCATGTACACGTTCTCACTACCCATCTTGACACATCACTTAACTAGCGGGATTTTTATTCATCTCTAACTTCCACTAAGGTGTCAATTATTGTATCCCTCGTAATCAAATGCTCCAATTAATTAATTCCTCAAGTTCCTATTAAGTATCTCTTTATGCATAACTATATCTAGTCTTATCCTCGTCATGTCACTATAAGTTACTCCCAAATCAATATATCTTACTCATCCATCAAGCCATTGAATTCTTATCTCAAATCTTAATGCATGACAAATCAAGAACAGCTACTAACGCACAACGCTTCGCTATGATTTCATCCTTAATACGTTTAATACCCAAATCAAACTCTTGAACCCATTCTTCAAGAACTCTAAATACTCATCATACCATCCATTCAATCCTAATATACAATAAAAGTCCTTTAAACTATCAACTTTCATTATCTTAGTACTCTTACTAACAAACTCTTTTTCCACTCATACACGACATTTCTAGAAAATATCCAAAAATTCTCGTCCATAACTTGAATTTATTCAAAACCTGCCTACCTCAACTCCTATGGTATCATAAATTAGGTGCTACTTAGTCCTTCAACCATCTTGGTCGATCAAAATCGTTAACTTAAATTTGCATCCACTCAGGATCTCTACTCAATTCTTAACTAATTCTTCAAACTACTCAATAGTTCTTGATTAATCCCTAAGAATCACTTAATATGTTTACTTTCTCTTAGGGTTTACTTGTCAATAGTTAACAATTCTAGCTTACACTGCTACAATTCTCTAGGTATTTCCATACTATATTCCTCTAGTAGCACTTATGATCGATATACAACTCGTTTTTTCTAGGTTGAACTCCTCGTCCTTACCTACACATCTCTCCAAATCCACCTTCATCCAACAATCAATTACCTTTCATTTTGTCTCATATCAACATTTATACTTACTATCTCCTGAACTACATATAGATTGCCACTTATTCACGTGATATTTGGTCTCCTACCTTCAATCATCACGTGATTCATCCTTAATAATCTTATTTTCAAATCTAATATATCTCACACTATTAACTCAAACCATCAAGGTATCCACCATCCGCATAAATGTCGTCTAACACCACCAGTTTTCCTCAATCTTGATGTACAACATCCTTTAATTCCAATATAAATCGCAATAATGATTATCCAATCACCGTAATTAAATCCAACTGACATCTCTATCTACTCCACTGTTCCAAAGTGGCCGCATCCTCTTGACAACCCAATGACTTAATCATGTCTCGTCATGAATTCACCGGAAGGACATCCAATACTTTCCTCAAAAGGTCATCTTAATTTGGTCCTTACTTGCAATCCCTTATCAGTTGACGTCCAATGGTCCATAATCAACACCTCCAAGTGACAACGTCCAATGCTACTTCCAATCCATTATATTACTTCCAAGAATCCCTTGTAGTTCTTATTCATCTCAAATCCATCTTCTTCAAACCGCAGTGTCTAAGGAATTCAAAGACACTTGTCGACTAAATTCGACCAATTCTTAGGGGTTTTAATTATTCTACTTACTTAAGTATTGTTCTCTATAGCACTTCAATAAGAAACAATCCCATCCCTAAGCATATACCAAGCTAGACTCAAGACAATCAACCACATAATACGTAATGACTCAAGTACTTACTCCCACTAAACCCAACTCTTGATCAGCTTAGGACACCCGACTCAGAACCCTTTGGCGAGAATCTACCGCCAAGCTCTAATACCACAATGTTACACCCCGATTTTCAAAGACCAAAAGAAGGCATTTTTTTTTTAAAACCCAACACTATGTCTAAACTAACATAGCGGCACCATTTATTCCAAATAAATATCATAATACAACTTCACAATACAAATACAACGGACAATAAATAAGAGTAAACAACACTCCTAAACTACTACCCCTAAGCTGATCTTTAAACTCTAACTGAAGATGACTGGGTGACGAAGACCCACAGACAACTTCAAGCATCGCCGCTTCTCCACGCGGTACAAATAAAATCCCTAAAAATTTGCTCGTAGAGGGTCACGATCTAAAAATAACATATAACCAAAAATACGCAGTGCAAGATATACAATACATGGCAGCATATTCTCATTTATCATATGAATCACAAATCATAGAATTTAAGTACACGAATAGTCTATCAATCACACACAACAGTATTCAAATGCACAATTAGCCTATCAATGCAAACTCTACAATGATTGTGATCACCCTACCCGGGACTGTTTCACATGTATGAATTCCGGAATTTAACGGTGGGATAACACCGGGTACGATCACCTAGATCAAGTACCGACTCAATTTGGTGGAATACCCCGAGTACAATCACCTAGATCAAATACCGACTCAATTAACGGCGGGTACAATCACCTAGATCAAATACTGGCTCAATTAAAGACGGGATATCACCTGGTACAATCATCTAGATCAAATACCAACTATGAGTGCATGAGCATACGATACTTCTTATCTATGCTAATGCACAAATTACATATCATCCAACATATGTAATTCTCAACCACATGTCAACACATATTTTGCAAAATCATATGTAAGACAAATAAACATCATGTACAACCAGATATTCAATCAAGTACATGCACCAACATTTCATATTATTTAATCATATGAAATTCACAACAACCACTCAAACATGTGTAGAATATAGCATGTTCTCAAACAAGTTCTCGTCACGAGAATACATCACAAAACAACTATGCTCATAATTCATATTGCATTACATCAAGCAAATACACATATTCAAGCAAACAATTACACATGCATAAAAGCACTCGATATTTCGAGGTATATGGAATCGTTAGAAAGTGTCCTTACCTCGGCAAGCTTCCAACACATCAACTTACGCTACGCAAGAAATATCCGTCTCTCTCGACGAAGTCCCCATTTCGGCTAATCCTCTTAACCTTTTAAAACAAATAACTTATCTAAGTTAATACCACATTCTAATTGGTTACTCAAATAAGTCCTAACTCGGCTACTAATGGATTAAGACCTATGGTTGTTCCCCCACAACTAACTAGGCTCAAATTATTTTTTTAACAACTCTTTTGAAAACTTTAAACACCTTCAAGAATAGTTTTTATCACAAAAACGTCATTAAATAAAAACCAACTATTTTTAAAACATTTTCAAAAGAGAGTCCTTTCTCAAACAACTTATGCCTTAAATCATAAGTTCAAATCTTTTCAAAGCTAGACAAGTCCAAACTAAAACTTTTCTCAATAAACTTAAAACAAAAATGCTTTCATGAACGCCCACAACTTAAACCTTTTTAAAACACAACTCCCGATACAAGAATTTTCATTCCAATACACAAATCGATTTTCCAAACATTTTCCTCTTTTCATAGAAAGACAATCTCTATTATATCTCTACTACTATACTTCAATTTCAAAACGGCGATAAAATAGTTACAACTTGAAACGACCATAACTCATTCAATTTTTATCTGATCGAGACGAGCCATACATCGAAATCTTCGTCTCGAAAAGACGGATCAAATGGTTAACTTTTTAGGACACAACAACAAATTTAAAATGACGAAAATGCCCTTTAAGATTTCGGCCAGAACCAAAATAACCTCAAAATTATTGTTTTCAAAAATCAAACATAGTTAAAAACACTCCAATCATCCTAGTTTTATCAAATTGATCAAGCACTCACACCAATTTCATTTGAATCAAAAATGCCAATTTTCTACAAGACTTTGCAAAAATTTCACTTGTTCAATCAAGCCACAAGCTACTAGCTTTCAAACAAAAACCACTTAAACCATTCTTTTCAAAAACTATGATCATTCACTTAATCCAATGATCATTGTCTTCCCATTTAGGACTTAAAAAATAATTGAAAACCCTTGATCAAGTGCTACTAAGGCCACGACCAAAAACAAAACAAGCTAGCTCCCAAAAATTTTCCATTTCAACACTATAGAATAAATCATCTAGCTCCCAATTTCATTAAATTGCACACTTAAATCATTTCAAAACATAATTAAAAAATCATATGAGTTTTCCCAAATTTCTCATGAAAACACCAAAAATAATTTTCCTATTTTTTTAAAACCAAACCATTTCTCATATATCCATTTCTATAAAAAGTCTTAAAACAACATCATTAACACAAACTCTAAACAAAAATTCATGTTCTTGACCAATACATTTTTTTCTCAAAACCCTTGCTCAAAAAAAATCTCATGAGAATCCCATCTAACCATGGTAAGCATCACTACTAAGCCTAAACATGTTAGATAATCACTTATAAACAACTTCTAAGCAATAAGAATCAATGATGAACAATTTCTCCCAAATTTCTCTCAAGAACATAAACCAAAAATCTCATGAATCTCTAAGAGTTTGGCAAGCTAATTAAGAAGGAAGGAAGTTGGTTACCTTAGGAAGAAGGATCTCACAACTTCAAGCTTTCAACCAAGCTTCTAATGGATGATTATGGTGAAGGAAATGAATTTTTCTCATGGTTGGAAGAAGAGAGAAAAGCCACGGCCAAAACAAGAGAAAGAAGGAGTGAATCTGTGATTTTCTTAAAGTCCACAAAGTGACTTCCAAAAGTCTACTAAATAATGGTCTTGTTTCATCCTAGCCCTAGGATCAAATAGTGTAAAGTTGCAAGATATAATCCTAGCCAACCACTCAATCTTGGTCACCAAGCTTCTCACATAAATATCTAGATATTTTGTGATTTAGCGCCACCTCATCTCGCTCAGTCCCCGCGCACGCGCTTAAACGAATCGTATCTCGCGTACCATTAAACTTTACGGAAACAGAAAATTCTACCGTAAACCAATTAATTAAAGCAATCCACAAACTTTCGAATAAATTTTATTCCGGATAAATTTTCGCTCCTAAGCTCGGAAAAATATAATGAGATTAAATTATCATCACAGTCGATATATAAAGTCTCTATTTAAATTTTGACGGAAATCGAAAACCGTAAAATTTTCAAACAGCGGGTATATTTTGCCCGTTTTCTCAAAAACCACTAGAAAATATTTTCAACATTTTGACGAGACTAAAATATTTCTAAACTCATTTAAAGCTCATAAAACCATTGTGCCAATTTTTGAAATGTTAAACTAACGCGCAGACACAATCTCAGCAAAAATGCTGTCAAAACACAAAATCAAACAGAAAACCGATAAAAACAAATAGCAGGATATCATTTAATATATCTCAATTCTAATTCCTGCTATTAACATTCTACGGGTCTTACAATCGGGACGTATCGAAAGAGTATCGGATTTAATTTATTTATTTAAAAATAAATATTTAACCGATACTTTTCCGATACGAGTATCGGGACGTATCGAAAGAGTATCGATATCGAGTACGTCGCCATTTTTTACATATCGCTTCATAAATTTAATAACACACATTTCCGAATAATAACTACAGTAACTACAGTAGAATAGAATAATTTAATTGCAACTACAATAGAATAGAATAATAACACACATTTCCGAAAACACCCTTTATATATTCTTAATTCAATTGCAACTTTTATATTCTATAAAAGCTTAATATTAATATATCAAAAAAAAAAAAACTTAATATTATATTTATTAAAATCAAATTGTATGCTTGTAATTTCAATCTGATTCATTCATTAAACAATAATATATCCAACGGTTGAAATTTCATATGTTCAAGTCGCTCACGGTAATAAAAGACCTATTTCGCTCAATTTCGCCGGCAATTACTCATAAATGTTTATAATCGATATTTAAGTAGGAGATATTAATATGCGAGATATTTAAGTGCGAAAATAGTGATTCAGTCGTATAAGAATCTAATAGATGTTTATAATCGATATCTAAGTGGAAGATATTAATGTGCGAGATATGTAAGTTTGAGAATAGTGATCCAGTCGTCTAAAAATCTCATAGACGTTTATAATCGATATTTAAGTGGAATATATTAATGTGCGATATATGTAAGTTTGAGAATATTGATTTAGTCGTCTAAGAATCTCATAGACGTTTATAATTTATATTTAAGTGGAATAAGAGTGATCGAGTCGTATGAGAATCTCGTAGACATTTATAACCGATATTTAAGTGGGAGATACTAATATGCGAGATATGCAAGTTCGAGAATAGTGAATCGGTCGTCTAAAAATCTCATTGACGTTTATAATTGATATTTAAGTGGGACAAGAGTGATCGAGTCGTATAATAATCTCATAGACATTTATAGCCGATATTTAAGTGAGAAATATTAATGTGAGAGATACTAATGTGCGAGATATGTAAGTTCGAGAATAGTTATTCAGTCGTCTAAGAATCTCATAGACGTTTATAATTGATATTTAAGTGGGATAAGAGTGATTGAATCGCATAAGAATTTCATAGACGTTTATAACTGATATTTAATACTGACAGTGCACTATAATACGATGTACTCCATTTAATCTAAATCATAAAACATAAAGTAAAAAAAATGTTACTCGCGTACGGTATGAGACATAATATGCATGCGTAAAATTGATATTTAACTCGTCTCACATTAAAAAATTATAAGTTTTGGTTAATTAACATTTATATAAAGTGATGAGCGGGTGTGTAAAGAATCATTAATAAAATTTAAGAGTTTAAGATTAATTAAACAAATTTTATTTTAACAGAGTTTAAACTATGTATTAAGAAAAATTTTGTATGATTAAAAATACTATTAAAATTAAGTAAGGACTAAACTTAAAAGGTCTCCATTTTATAGAAATTAAAAATATAATAATCGTATAAAAAAAAACAATTGATGAAAAAAATGAAAAAAATAAAAAATAATACGATGCTGATAGTGCACCATAATATCATGTACCACTTTTAAATCAAAGGTCCAAAAGTAAGTTGCAAAAACAAAAAAAACAAAAAGTAAGTGGTGCACCGTGAGAGACCTATTCATGTCTCTCACGGTAGACGGGGCCTTAAAATCAAGTCAATATATTGTGGTCAGATAAAAGAAAACATTAAACAAAAAATTCATTGAATAACTATTAATTTTTATTGTATAACTTAGATACACATAGTTACATTGTTCAAATAGTTTCACACTAGAGTTTTGAAAGTTATACATGAATCAGAGATGAATAGCGTACTTGGATGATGTTTCTAGAGGTGAAAACCTTCAAATTATGCTCTATGGGATGTCCTGAGCGTTTTTGTTCTATAAAAAGTGGTTATCCTTAATTTTTACTAAAGGTTACTATTTATAAGCCTCGAAACCTGATCCAAATCGAGCCCCTACAACATCAAATCACGCCCCTATAACTAGAGCTGTAAAAATGGGCCGGGCTATCGGGCCAGCCCTATAGTTTTTTACGGGCTGGGCTGGGCCGGGCTTCAAAAAAAATTATTTGGACCTCCGGGCCTATTTTTTCTTAATGGGCCATCATGGTCTGGTCTCACAGGCTTTTCGGCCGGTCCCTTAAAGAATTAAAAAAAAATATCTAAAAATAATTTTACCTAAAAAGAAGGAATTTTGGTTAGCATAAAATCTTTAGATAAAATAAGTAACAAAAGATGAGATTTGTTAGATAAAAATATCCAAATTTGTTATGATTATCTTTATTTGAAAAAAAACAAATTTGTTATGATTACCTTTACTTGAAAAAAATAAAATAATAACAACTAATTTGTGCAGATATATGTATCTAACACATATGTAGTTTTATTGTCCATTGAAATTTTTTTTAAAAGAAATATGAAAATTTGTCGGGCCGGCCCATCGAGCCATGTAGACCCTTGCTTATCGGGTCGGACTAGATGGGCTGGGCCTTGGGCCTTAATGGGTCGACCCACTTAAGCCCCTTTATATGTCTTAGCCCTCTGGGCCGGGCCGGCCCCTTTGACAGCTCTACCTATAACAAATGTTGCACTTGCAGACGTGGCTTTCTGCTTGAATTGAAATTGTTTCCCTATGGACAATTGTTGGGGACGCGAGAATTCCAGAGAGCGCGACTATATTTCAGCTTTAAAAGTTTCAAATTTTTTTAAGTTTTTTTTCTTCTTTCTGTTTTGTGTATTTGTCTTCAAATTCCTTGTGATGTATCTTTCTTCATAAATCGTATCTTTGACAATGTAATATACCTAAAAATCAACTAAAATACTAAAAATTAAATTCCTAATATTGATGAATGTTATCACTCCCTTAAACCAAAATTTTAAAACTATGTTTGGTTTTGAAACCTTGAACCCCATAATAGAAAAACAATGTTTTGGCCCTTTTTGATTGAGCATTGAGTTTAAGTAAGGTTTGAAAGAAGATTGGGGAGAAAAATGTTATTTGGTTAAAAATCAATTAACAAAAGTAAGAAGTAGTTGATATGGTGATTGAGAAAAGAGAAAAAGAATTTTGAAAAATATGACACAATTAAAAGCATCAATGAAATTGTAAAGAAAAGAAAAAGACGGAAATTATCATACAAAAAATGGTAGTGTCTTTGCACATTTTCTCTGAATCTTGTTGGCTTCAAAATTTACTCTTAGAACTTCAGTGTTTTATTCCAAAAGCCACTCTAGTGTACTGTGACAATGTTAGTGCTGTGTACTTATAAGAAAATCTCATTCAACATCAACGCGCTAAATACATTGAGATGTATATTTATTTTGTGCGTGAAAAGGTTGTTCTTGGCCAGATACACTACATGTCCCTAAATGCAACCAAATAGCTGACATTTTTATAAAGGGTCTTCCGCTGCAGCTATTTAGCGACTTCAAAAATAGTCTCAACAATCATCCTCCTCTGGTTTCGACTATGAGGGTGTATTAGAATATATAATATTCTTTATAATATTTCTTGTCTATCATATTTTTAATAATAGCTTTATGTGAATTAAATAGCATTGACCGCCCTCGGTGTTTCAAACTGGTATCTTCTTCAATAATCAATAGTTTTTGAATCGACACCCCAACTTTCTCAACAATACAAGGACTATATTGTTGCTTCGCTACCAATTTTTTGCATGCTATGTACATCAATTTTCTTATGCGCTTCTACCAACTTCCTCACTTTCGGGTGTAACTTATTACAATTATTGACGGAACACCCTATATATAGATTGGTAATGACTGCAATAGTTTGACAATTTCTCATAAACGACTTCCACATAAAAAGAAACACAAGGTTCTTGCATTCTTCAATACTCATAGAATACTCTTCTTGCGTTATCTTTGTACTCAAAATCTCCTTTAACACTAGGTTTGGGGAAAGTACTCAAATGGCATTCATATTCCGTATTCAATACTGCTTGTGAGAATGATGTGATGCTATTTAATTTATGATTGTTCACTTGAAATGATGAAAGTCATGCTTATATATGCTTAGCAATCTCTTCATGAACATGGATATGATTCTTTGAATATTTTGAGATTAGTGATCATCTTTATCATGCTTGATTTAAAATTTGAACCCATTGATTGATTGCAAACTTGGCATAAATGTTGTTCAACATTTGAACTTGTTTGAGAACTTTTTGCGGCTTTTGTTTGAGGATTAACAAAGTTAGGAATTGGTAAGTTTTGATAAGTGCTAAAAAACAAAGATTTTTCATACATATTTCAAGCACTAATTATTAACTTGGTTAGGAAGCTATTCAATAAAAAAAAAAAAAAACCCAATTATTTAGCAAATTAACCTATTTATATCATTTCTACCTAATTTTAACTATTTTTGTAAGAAAATGGAAGCTCCGTGGAAATGGACATAAAGAACTCAAATTCTGGACCAAGCCACAATCGCGACGTGAGCACTAAGTGACCATGAAGCGACCAAAACCAGAGAGTTCAAAAAAATTCAGTACAAGGCGGGTCGTCACTAGACACTCAGTACCAACTATGTAGCGACCAACATCAGAGAAATAGTGTTGAAAGAACTATTGGCCCACATTATTTTTAGTTTTGAAAGAAATACTACTACACTAAAACTAAAATATTCCGTTTTTATATAGGTATAATGTATCATATATCTTAGGAGTGTCAATATAGTTGGGATGTCTAGTTTTGTTTTCTTTTGATGGTTAGATGCAAGAGGCTTACCGAAATGAAAAAATATTTATTACATTTTTAACTATTATGTTTATGAATTTGGCAAGAAAAACTATTATATGTTTATGAAAATATTAGCATGTGCCCTAAGGACATATTTTAGATGACAAATATAAAATAATTTTTATTACAAAGAGGGCCTAAGCCCAAAAAAGATAACCACACAGAAACAAAACGAGGAGTTGTCACTCTTACTAAATCAGCTAACATGAGATGCCGAACAACACTCAAACAATTATCACAACACAACATGATAAAATAGTACAACCATGGTTGGTTAGCTCATCTACCACCTAATTAGCTTCATGATAAGAATGATGCACAACTACTTCCCACTCAAACTCCAACATGCGACAAATTTTTTTGAATGAAATATCTCTTTTCAAACATTACATTTTTCGTATCATTAAATACAAAATTTCTATCTTAAGAAATATTAACATATACCTTTAGGGTACATGTTAGTATGAGGACACATGTGTCCTTATATTTATATGATATAATAGATTAATGTGGTCTTTCTTATCGTGTTTTAATAGATTTTATTTTTAAAATTATTTATAACGTTATTTATAATAGTCAATGTATATATTTCGTTAATATAATATTTTATATATATATTTTGTCAAATGTGCACTTAAAGAAAATATATCTTTATAATGGTCAATAAATATCTATAAATTTGTGAAGTGTTATTATGACACAATTTTGTGTACACAAAAATGACACAAACACCGTTCATGCACAAAGTGAAAGAAAAAAAAAATTGTTTAATAGAATTGCCCTTCCTTTTGTAGCAAAATGACAAAAATGCCCTTGTATATATATTGTGTCAAATAAAGTGTGTTATAATATTATTTCTCAAAAGTTATTTATAACGAACACTACAGTATCATCTTATTTGGACATGTACTAGTATACTGCTGATGTGTACAATTTTAATAGGTTCACAAATAGTATTTAATATAGGAAAATTAATAAGCATTATTTATGAATCTATCACAGTTGTCCATATCAACAAATGTATCAATATACATTAAATAAAATGTGTACCGAAGAATATTTCAACCATATATATATATATATATGTATGAACAAAATATAAATATGGATTTTCTTTTTCTTATACGTACATTTTTTTATGTTAATTTTTTATAGGCTAAACTATATATTTGGTCCCTTACGTTTATTTTAAGTTTCAATTTGGTCCGTTACGTTTAAAAAGTTTCAATTTGATCCCTTACGTTATCAACGTTTGCATTAGTTGGTCCCTTCCGTCAGATTCCACTGTTCCACTATTTCAATTGGACACGTGTCAACGTGTCCAGGTGTCCACGTGTCAATCCACATGTGCAAACCGTCTGCCACGTAAGCAAATTGTCTGCCACATGTGCAAAAACTGACGGAAGGAACCAAATTGAAACCTAAAATAAACGTAAGGGACCAAATTAAAACTTTTTAAACGTAAGGGACCAAATTGAAACCTAAAATAAACGTAAGGGACCAAATGTGTAGTTTAGCCTTTTTTATATTTCATAAAAATTTCATCAAAAAAGTATACCGTCAAAATATATAATTATGAAAGTCCATAAATATCTATAAGTTTATGTTAATACGCGTGAAAATATTAGTTAAAAATTTATATTTCGTAAAAAAAAATTCACCAAAAAAGTATACCGTCAAAATATATAATTATGAAAGTCCATAAATACCTATAAGTTTATGTTAATACGCGTGAAAATATTAGTTAAAAATTTATATTTCGTAAAAAAAAAATCACCAAAAAAGTATTCCGTCAAAATATATATTTATGAAAGTCCATAAATATCTATAAATTTATGTTAATACGCGTGAAAATATTAGTTAAAAATTTATATTTTGTCAAAAAAAAATTTCACCAAAAAAGTATTCCGTCAAAATATATATTGATGACAGTCAATAAATATCTATAAATTTATGTTAATACGCGTGAAAATATTAGTTAAAAATTTATAACTAAATTTATAGAATAAAAAATCATAAAATTATATAAAAAAACATTATAATTTACGTTAATAAAGTTCGGTAAAAAAAACAAAATAAAAATGATTACTACTTGTAATCTTTTTTATAAGTAAATATCCATTTTTACGGCTTATATTATAGACCAGATACATCAATTATTTCATAAATTTGAAAAATAATTTTTTATTTACAATCGTAGCCGAATGAATCTTAATTTAGTTAAAAAAAACAAAAAAATGTTTATTTAATTTAACATATAAGAACCTTTCCAAAAATACAAAGAAGTGTTACTCCATAAACAAACATTTTTGTACTATTTATAACATCAACACTTTAATTGTTCCAAGATGTACCAAATACCTCATTCTATGCCATCATCACTTTAATTGTTCTCCACTTTCATTTCAATTTTTATTTTTCTCTTTCACTAAATTATTATTATTATTATTATTATTATTTCATCACCTCACTCTCCATTTTCACTCTTTCTTTCTCTAACCTCTCTTTCAAACAAAAACCATAACCATAACCATAATTTCCTTCAAAAATGGATTCTTTCTTAACCCTTGAAACACCTTCTCCATCTCCTACACCTTCTCATCCTGTTAATGTTCCTAATTTTGCATTTTCTAATCAAATCCCTAATATTTTACCCCCAAATTCAACAACTACTTTCATTTCACCCCCAAATTCAACCACCACCTTCATTTCACCACCAAACACCACCATTTCCGCCGGACAACAGCTTCAGACGTTACTTGTTCCAAAGGCTGAACCTTTAGATGATTTCTTCGCTACCCAAGATACTCAACAACAACACTTTTATTCTCCTGGTTCTGGGCAAAATGAGCAATCTGAGTTATACAATGAATTCTACCGTGTTTCTGAGCTATTCAATTCTATTTTCGGTAAATGTTTTTTTCCTTTTCATGGAATCAATGATTCCAACAATGTTGGTTTTGCTTCTGGTTCTGTTGAGAATATGGTCAACGTTTGTAACCCTGACCTAAATCTGAACCCTAATCATGTTGCAGATACTGTTGATTCTCAGTCATTGGAGGTTGAGAATAATAATGATCGTGCTCTTGTTGTTGTTCCTGAGAGACAAGAATCCAGTTCACAGGTTGCTGTGGTTAGAAAGAGGGCTAATCAGGTTATGGAGCTGGTCAGGGTGTCGGATCTGAGTGTTAAAGATCAGATAAATTTGCGGGAGTTAATGAGGAAGACTAGAATGGTTTACGATTCGCTACGTGTGTTAGCGAGTATTGAGGAGGAAAAGAGGATGGCTGAGGAGAGGAGAACGGCTGCTGAAGTTGCAATTGTGGAGGAGGAGAGGAGGCTCATTGAGGAGAGGAGGCTGGCTGAAGAGAGGAGATTGGTTGCTGAGGTTGCATTGATGGAAGCTGAGATGGGAGTCGGTGAAGAGAGAAATGTGGAGGGAGCTCCTGCAGGGGTGGATGTGGAAACGCCGATTAGAAGAAGGGGTCGCGTTCGCAACCGTATCCGCGGTGATATGAGGGCAGCCGCATTGATGAGGAAACGCGAGCTGTGGCTATATCGCGATAAGAGGATAGTTGGACCGATACCCGGAGTCTATGTCGGTGATGTATTTCTTTTTAGGATGGAGTTGTGCGTAGTCGGTTTGCACATGCAAATACAAGCTGGGATTGACTATCTACCCAAGAGCAGGTGTTCCAATGGCGAGCCCATTGCTACGAGTGTCATTGTCTCGGGTGGGTACGAAGATGACATGGAATTAGATGATGGAGATGTGATAATTTACACTGGCCATGGAGGACAAGAGAAGAATTCCTCCAGGCAAATATGCGATCAGAAATTGGTGGGCGGAAACCTTGCTTTAGAAAGGAGCATGCACTACGGCATTGAGGTTAGGGTTATCCGTGGGATGAAGTATGAAGGGAGTGCGTCCGGTTCTGGTAAGGTATATGTATACGACGGATTATATAGAATAGTTGATTGTTGGTTTGACGTAGGAAAATCTGGCTTTGGTGTTTACAAGTACAAGCTGTTGAGAATAGAGGGGCAAGCCAAGTTGGGCAGCGCTGTTCTGAAAGAAGCCAGAGATATGAAAAAAGGTGGATTAGATTTTAAGCCTATGTATTGTCTTTCTGTTGATATTTCAAACAAGAGGGAGAGTGTTCCTGTTAGGCTCTATAATGATATAGATGATAATCAGGAACCTCTGTTTTATGAGTATCTTCGGAATACTAGTTTTCCGCAATTTGTGTTTCATCAGAGTGGGAAAGCTACTGGTTGTCAGTGTGTGGAAGCTTGTACTGATGGTTGCTTTTGCTCTATGAAGAATGGAGGAGAGTTTCCTTATAATCTACAGGGTTTACTTGTGAGAGGGAAGCCTTTGATTTTTGAATGTGGCCCTTTTTGTTCCTGTCCTCCCAATTGTCGGAATCGTGTTGCACAAAAGGGGCTCAAATTTAGGCTGGAAGTGTTTAGGTCTACTCAGACGGGTTGGGGAGTTAGGTCCTTGGACCTTATTCAGGCCGGAGCTTTTATCTGTGAGTATACAGGGGTTGTTTTGACTCGTGAACAGGCACAAATTTTAACAATGAATGGCGACTCGTTGATATATCCTAATCGGTTTTCAGATAGATGGACAGAATGGGGGGATTTATCTCAGATATACACTGATTATGAGCGCCCATCATATCCATCAATTCCTCCTCTAGATTTTTCTCTGGATGTGTCAACAATGAGAAACGTTGCCTGCTATATGAGCCATAGCTCAAGCCCTAATGTGTTTGTGCAGTATGTTCTGCATGATCACAACAACTTGATGTTCCCTCACGTTATGCTATATGCAACGGAGAACATCCCTCCAATGAGAGAGCTGAGCATTGATTATGGTGTAGCGGATGAGTGGACCGGCAAACTCTCGATATGCATGTAACATAGTTGTTTTGAAGGTTGCTGAAGCCGAGTTTTGGCCATGGATAGCTGGGGGTAAAAATCCTAATTCTATCAATTATCTTCTTTTTTTTCCGCATTATCGTTTAACTGTCTTTTCATTTGGTAGTTTGTGCTATCTCAAATGTAAACTTTATTATGATGATGAGTTAAGTATTGTGATACTTCTATCATCCGGGTGTACTTTAGATTATGGAAAAATTGTTATAGTAAGGTTTATGTTCATCTTGTGTCTGATTTTTGTACTCATTTTTTTTCAAACAAATTAGAATCATGGTTGCTCTCGTATTATATATGGACCTTTTATGAAGTTTGTGTGTGCTTGGTCTAGGCAGATAAAATGTAAACATTTATGGCCCTTTAACTGTTGCCATTTCACCGATATGAATTTTTACAAGTCACAACTTCTCGCACATAACCAACTGTTCTCTCCCTGAATTTACTCTTTTTAAGTTTGTTTCTTTACCTTTGTCAAAAAAAGAAGTTCGTTTCTTTATATAATAGTTCATTTTATTCATACAGTTTGATATTGTTATGTGTTATGTATTGCAATGAGCGAAACACAATTGTAAATGAGGGAAACACAATTTGTAAATCATTATTTGTATTATACATCTTATTATTTTAACGATAATATATACACTTTTATGGGCCAAGGGCATAGATTTATTAGGTGCTCTATTTCTTTACATAATGGTCTACTGATGTATTATTTGTTTTACGGATTGTTTCCCTTTCCTCGTTTTGTTATTAACTTGGTTCTCGATATTCTGCTTTGTGCTGAGCTTAGTTACTTAACTATTTTGTTTTGGTTTTCATTCGCAGCTTGCCATGATTTTCAGAAGGCTTCAACCTTACCAAATTTCATGGAACTTTTGGAAGTGCTTTCTATGTGAACTCTTTATGTCATGGTATCCAAAATCACTTAATAGCTATTTTATCATCCTCCTTATGTCCAACTCATGTTGGCTAGAGCACATGCATTTTTCCGTGCGGTGATGAAGTTCAGGAATTGGAGTTACATCATGTATGCTTAATGTTGTACTTGTGCGATTATTCGCTACTTTGTTGATTTAATTTGTATGCTCATTCCTGCTCTTGGGCTAAGCATTTACAAGTCTTAGCACCATCTTCTGTAAGCATGTAGCTCAGATGTTATTTACTTTTGTCATTGTATATATGTAAGATCAAAGCTTGTACAGAGATAATATTAGTGGTTGGTGATTATGGATATAATGCAGCATTTTAGATGTTTTAGAAGCAAATTTTATGATAATCCAGAGATAACAAAAGCTCCAGGTTTTTGCCTATTGAATTTGTGCATGTCTATTGTTGATTCAGGTCTGTTGTATCGATACTCAATACTCTCTGACATACCGGTATGCTCCGATACTCCGTCGAATTGCAAATGCTCTTGATGTATAGTCGGCACTCGACAAGTCTAGCTCTCTTCATCTCCTTTCAAATTTTAGTTACATACAAGGTCAATTTTTGGGTTATCCTAAGTACAAGTTTGGTTTGTTTGTAAAAAATTTATTGAAGCTTTAAAGTATAGCTTTTGACAGTCACAGAGATACACTGTGATTCTTTTTTTTTTTTTTTTTTTGAACTGCAAATATGATAGATACACTGTGATTCTAAATTTAAACATGCAGTAAGTATAACAATTTGAGTATGACAATAATGAGAATGAGCATGACAATAGTGATAAAAAGTTAGACTCAAACGTCTAGTATTAACCCTTAAAGATGAGAAATATTTGAGTCTGGCTTTTTAATTTTTTCATTTCCTTAGTTTTTAGTAAGCGATTAACATATTGTTCGTGCTAAACAGTGTCTTCGGGGTAATGGTTAAGGAAATAAAAATAGAAATACAAGCAACAGTTTTAAGTAGAAAAAATTCTTTTTTAAAATTTCGAGGCATTGACCATACTATTTTCAAGATTATATTTTTATTTTTGTTTCTTTAACCAAGGCCGTCCCACACCTATGTGTTTGTCTTGATCACTAAAACCCAAAAAAAAAAACATCATCATCACTATTCCTCTAATCATAAATCAATATAATTTTCCTTGATCGAAGTTTTACCATGTTACTCATTAGTCATTGTGGATTCAATACTCTTTTTATCATGACGACGTACTCGTTGCGAGTGTCACATGGGTCTCACATATTACAAAATTTTACGATTTTTTTGTATAAAACCTTCATATTCAAAAACTACACTGATTCGAGACTAATATGCTTCAAGCTAACGGGGTCCACATATTAAAATAGGTGCATGAAATAATGGGTTGGACGCCGACAAATTAGGTAAAAAAAAAAAAACGTGTCCTTATCTTTTTTATCTAAAGTGATGATATCTTTAATGTTTTTTACCCGATCAAGCGGAAAGATGTTTGGCATTGGCCCCACACATTGCAAAATTTTACAGTTGTTTTGTTTAAAACCCTCATATTCATAAACTACACTGAATCCAGAGTGGTATGATTCAAGCTAACGAGGTCCACATAACTACAGAAAATGATGTGTTCTTATCTTTTTCATTTAAAGTGACGACATCTTACCTTTTTTCTACCCGGTCAGGAGGAATAAAGTTTGGCACGGGACCCACATGTTACAAAATTTTATGTTTATTTTGTTTAAAACCGTCATATAATAAAAAGTACACTACATCTAGAGTAATACTCCCTCTGTCCCTATTTATAAGAGTTAATTTGACACAACACAAATTTTAAAAAAGTTAGTTTTAGTATTAAATTTGTTGACAAATTATATTGATTTTTCATGTTTACCCTTAGTAATGACTTTCCTATAATTAATGGAGTACCCACTTACAAAAAAGAATTAAATGCTATTAAAAAAATTATGTAAAGTAAATAAGGGTAATTTTAGAAAAAAAAATAATCAATGTCATTGATAATTGCAAAAGGATCTTATAAAAAGAGACAATTTTTTTGTCAAACTAGCTCTTATAAAAAGGGACGGAAGGAGTATGATTGAAGCAAACGGTGCCCGCATATTAAAATGGCGCATGAAACAATGTGTTAGGCACCGACAATTTAGCTACAATTAACAATGTATTTTTTATATTTTTCACCTAAAATGATGATATATTACATGTTTTCTGCCCAATTAAGCAGAAAGACGTTTGAAATGGGTCCCTCTTATTACGATATTTTATTGTTCTTATGTTCAAAACCTTAATTTTCAAAAACTACACTGAATCCCAAGAAATGAGTCAAGCTAATGCTGCACCGACAATGTAGCACATTAAATAATGGGTTGGGCATCGACAATATAGCTACAGAAAATAATGTGTTGTTATCTTTTTCATTTAAGAAGAAAGACGTTTGAAATGGGTCCCTAATGTTATCATTACGATATTTTATTGTTCTTATGTTCAAAACCTTAATTTTCAAAAACTACACTGAATCCCAAGAAATGAGTCAAGCTAATGCTGCACCGACAATGTAGCACATTAAATAATGGGTTGGGCACCGACAATATAGCTACAGAAAATAATGTGTTGTTATCTTTTTCATTTAAAGTGATGATATCTTTCATGTGTTCAGCCTGATCAAGCGGAATAATGTTTGGCATGAGACCCATGTATTACAAAATGCGATGGTTATTTTGTTTAAACCCTCGTATTAAACAAGTACATTGAATTTGGACTAATATTATTGAAGCTAACGGTGCCCCGCATATTAAAATTGGCGAATGAAACAATGTGTTGGGCACCGACAATTTAACTTCAATTAACAATGTATGTTTATCTTTTTCACCTAAAATGACGATATCTTTATAGTTTTCTGCCCAATTAAGCAGAAAGATGTTTAACACGGGTCCCTCTTATTACGATATGTTATTGTTCTTATTTTTAAAACCCTGATTTTAAAAAATTACGACACTGAATCCCAAGAAATGAGTATAGTAATGGGGCACTGACAACGTAGCGTATTAAATAATGAGTTGGGCACTGACAATGTAGGGCATTATTGGGTTGGGCACCGACAATATATCTTCCGTGTTTTCTACCCGATCAAGCGGAATGGTGATATAGTTCACCTTTTCTGCTTGATCGAGCAAAAAGACGTTTTGCATGGCCCCCACTTATTACAATATTTTATTGTTCAGTTCTTTTTTACAAAAGAAAATTCATATAATTTCAGGCTAATGCTACGGTGGACCACATTCACAAGTGGTCCACCGTGGACAAGTGATCTACCGAATACGAATTTTACAAAATTTATTGGTAGATTGAAAGTTTATATCATATAGAGCATCCATAAAAAATTTCAGAAAAATTGAAAATCATTTGATATTTTATTGGGATTTATCAAGATTTACAGTATTTAATAAACCGTACGTTAATCTTGATGGGTCTCAATAACATATCAAATGATTTTCAATTTTTCTATAGATGATCTATATGATATAAACTTTCAATCAAACGGTGGATTTTGTAAAATTCGTATCCTTATATGATTTTTCATGAATGATCCACCATGAACCACTTGAAGAAGTGGTCCATGTTAGAATTTTCCATAATTTCATTATAAAGTAAATGTTCAATACATAGAGATATTAACTCAAAGATATAACGAATTAACGACTAGGCCACGAAATTGCCGCTTTAGCAAGTGTGTAAGTAACCATATATGTTTGTCTCTTAATGGACTTCACCTCAAAGTCATAATGATTTGACAACATACATATAATCTTACAAACAATAGAACTAAATTGATGAATGGTGTCCGCTCCATTTTGCGAGTTTGTTTCAAAAATCACATTTGTATAGCCTCTTTGATGTAGCTCGTTCATGGCTTCTAGAATTTCAATTGCTTCACCTTCATTTATAGACCATCTACCATTAATCCAAGAGCTTCCCGCTAATACAAACTGACCCCTGTAGTCTCTGACGCACCATTCTGAATTCTTTTTTCGGCCTCCTGATGGAATCTCGCGCCTACATTGCACTTGTACCAGCTCTGTTGCGGGTTCTGCCAATCCATGACATGTTGTTCGTGTGTTCTGCTTCTATTCCTGACATTCTGCACTTTGCTCCATTCATTTCATAGACATATCTCCTTGTTCTCGAGTTGCTGTCCATGTTCTTTTGTTTGATTCCAAACCCAATTATTCATATTATTCCATAGAACCCAAACCACCAATGTTGCACTCCCTGCTGTATATTTATCAATATTGCTGCAGATATCTATTAAGCATTCTTTCGACACCGTTGAATTTTTGGTGAAATAATAGCTTCTAACCCTGCTGCTTGCCATGCTCTTCTGCTATCATTACATTCAAAAAGGAAGTGCCAATCACTTTCATTCTCATTTTCGCAAATTGGACAAGTTAATGGGCAAGGTACAAATCTCTCTTTCAACCGGATTATTGTCGGTAAACACTCCTTACAAATTCGTCATATCAAGTGTTTAGCTTTCGGCAGTGCGTATACTTTCCATATCCACTTCCAGTCCATGTTTTCTGCCCTTGCCACCTCCACTGTTGGGTTTAACAAGTTATATGCTTATTTTACATTATATATACCATGTATATCATATTGCCAAACTAGTTTATCCTCTTCAATTTCATCAAATAAATGAACATCAAGTATAGAGTTTGCAACATTCAAAGGACAATAACAATTTAATCTTATGAAAATCCCATACTTTCCCATTTTGGAAGCAATAGTTGGTGAACAAACATATTATACACACCTTCTTGTGGTGATTGCATCCATAGTCCATAGCCTCCTTCTTACTAAGCCAAGGTTCATTCATTATCTTAATTTTAGTTTAATTTCCTATCCTCCACCTACAACCATTTATAAGTATACATTAAAATATCATATAAGAATCCTAATGAATATATCCTAATTAACTTGATCACAATACCTAATGTACTGATGGTGTACCTAAATTAAGCAAAGAATAATAGCATAACCAAGTAAAATAGGTCGGGGAACTTTGATTTTGTAGTGGATGTGGTGAGAGGTAGTTAAGCAAAATAAGACATTCAGAATATAAATAAATAGAGAGGAGGTAAGAAGACCCTCTAAGTGGATTCTTCCACATTTTCAGTAATAATACACCAGTTGGTTCTATCAGATTCCTTAAACATGAGAAGTATTCGAGTAATATTATTCACCTAGTGTCATTCATTCTAATATAAGATTGTTTCAACTTATTTCTCCCCATCTTTCTCACAATACTGTGGTTTTTATCTAGACTATGTGTGTGTTTGTCTCTAATAAAATTTCAGTTTCACTTTCCTACCATACAGATATTGTGGAAGTAACTCCATTATTCAAGGCCAAGTTTATGGTGCACAAGTGAGACAAAGTCATTCACCATGCACAAGCTTGTTTTCACCATTGGATCAATAAGTCTCATCACTGGATCAAATGAGATGTGATGCGAGATATTAATCCAATGGTGAGACTTATTGATCCAATGGTAAAAACAAGCTTGTGCATGTTAGACAAAACCATTATTCAATTGATTGTTTTCATGACTTCCATCATGTTAACGAATATTTATTTGCATATGTAACATCTTACTAACATTTAAGGTAGCTAACAATGAAATCTCCAAAAGTCAATTAGAATCCAATGGGTTGTTAAGTAGGAGTACATACATGTGCATAACTAATTCATGCATCCAACCATATCACAAGTCCTCCATGTCAACAGAGCTTTATAATCTAAGGTACCTGTATCTTGTATCAAATATCTTCTCCACAGAACTGTCAATGTAGCAGAATCCAAAAACTAATAGAAAACCGGTCTACGGATTAGGAATACAATTCAAAGATATTCCTTTTTGTCTGCACCTTTCTAAAACCTTTCGGGACTCTTCAACACGATCTTGCCGAACCAATGTTTTAATAATTAAGTTACATACATATGAATCAGGAGAGCAACCATTGGCCTCCATTGAGTAAAACAACTTCATGGCTTCCTCTAATCTCCCAGATTCAGAAAGTGCTGCTATAAAAGCACTGTGTGTGTAATTGTCGGGATTTAAGCCAGATTTTGTCATTGAATCAAAAAGCTTTTTGGCTTTCTCAACCTTATTCATCCTACAAAAAATTTGAATCAAAGAATTATAGGAGTAGGTGTCGGGGCTTATTCCTTCCTGTTGCATTCTTCTTAAAAGCTTCACTGATCTTGCAGTTTCCCCAATGCTGCATAAAGTACGGATCAAGATATTGTAAATAATAGCATTTGGATTGATGTTCCATTCAATCATCTCATTAAAGCATTCAAAAGCTTCCTCGATCCTCTTTATACGACACAGTCCATCAATTATAGAACTAAAAGTGAAGATATCAGGTTTAAGTCCATTTTCTAAAAGCATCTCTAGCAGCTCTCGTGCCTTAACTATTGCTCCATCCTTACAATAGCCATTAATCAGGGTATTGAAAGTAACAAGGTTAGGATTGGAGCCTCTAAATTGCATCTCCCTGAAAACCTCGGATGCTTTCTCCATCAAGTTTGATTTGCAGAAGCAATTAATCAACATGTTATATGAAACGACATTCGAAATCAACCCATCACTAATCATTTGATCAGAAATTTTATCCCCTTCGTCTCTCCGTTCATCTTTGTATAGAGCTTCAGTTAGTGCAAGATAAGTATCAATACCTGGCTTCACACCTTGCTTCCTGAAAATTTCAAACATCTCACACGCCTCTCTCAGCTGAGCTTCCTTAACCAAACAAGCCATTATAACATTGAAAACGGAACTGTCAGGGACATAACCTCTAGCTAAGGCTTTTCTCATAAACACAACCATCTCTTTCGCCATTGAATTATTCGCAAGGCAATGCAATACTGTATCACAAGCTAACTTACCGAAACAAACATTCTCCTCCCTATCTAAAAACTCATACAACAACACAAACGCCTTACTCGGATCAACGCAACGGAAAACCCCATGAACCAATGTCCTAACAGTAGCATCATTTAAACAAACCTTATTCTCCTTCATCGTATCCAAAACCCCAAAAGCTTCATCAACCCTCTTCGCATTACAAAACCCATCAATCAATATTGTGTAAGTAAAAACATTAGGAGAAAGACCCTTATCCTTCATTTGTCGAATCAAACGAAGAGCCTCATCCACAACACCAATCTTACAAACACCATGAATAAGAACATTATAAGTAATCCTATCAGGAAAACAATGATCACCAATCATTTTCTGAAACTTATGATAAGCCAAATCAATAGAATTTGATTTAACCAATGCATCAATAAGAGCATTATACAATCTAGTACTCGGAACAATACCCAAAAACGAAATTTGTCCGAAAACATCAACACAATATCTACCTAAACCAAGCCTACCCCAACTACCCATCAAAACACATAACAAATCATCACTAACCCTAAAACCAGATTTATGAACATCATTAAGAAACTCAGCAGAAAGAACAACAGGACCATTTCGGTATAAGGTGTTACCTAAAATGCGATGAATGGAAGGATTTTTAGCCAATGAGGGATTGATGGTAGAAACCCATGTGTAGAATTTGATGGAGTGTAATGGGTTATGAATGTTTTGGAAAATGGTGGAGAGTGAAGGGGGTGTGAGGAGTAATTTGTTGGAATGGAGTTGATGGTTGAGTAAAATGACCCAATCTGAATTGGGTTTAGAGAGAAGTTGTGAGAGATGGGAATAATCAATGGGTTGTGTTGGATTGGTTGGTTTGATTTTGTTGTTGGAGAAAGTGAGGTTTTTGAATGGTGATGAAGATGAATAAGGTTTGAGTATTGTGATGTTTGGTGGCATTGGAGAATTTGTGAGAGTGATGAGGTTGTTGTGATTTTCAATCACTGATTTTGAAAACTAAAACTGAAAATGTGGTGTCGCGGCGAGGGTTGACGACGGTGTCGGAGGAGATGGGCGATGATAGAATTCTGTAACGAACGCTTCTCAATTCATGGTTCATTATTTTCAAGGTTAAACTACATATTTGGTCTCTTACGTTTATTTTAGATTTCAATTTAGTCCCTTACGTTTAAAAGTTTCAATTTGATCCCTTACGTTTATTTTAGGTTTCAATTTGGTCCCTTCCGTCAATTTTTGCACATGTGGCAGACGGTTTGCTTACGTGGCAGACAGTTTGTACATGTG
The DNA here is from genome assembly GCA_030408175.1 of Trifolium repens. Classification (NCBI taxonomy): domain Eukaryota; kingdom Viridiplantae; phylum Streptophyta; class Magnoliopsida; order Fabales; family Fabaceae; genus Trifolium; species Trifolium repens. The sequence goes on from CP125850.1 coordinate 14,728,681, forward strand.
GATTGACACGTGGACACCTGGACACATGTCAGAAATAGTGGAACAATAGAATCTGACGGAAAGGACTAACTAATGCAAACGTTGATAACGTAAGGGACCAAATTGAAACTTTTTAAACGTAAGGGACCAAATTGAAACATAAAATAAACGTAAGAGACCAAATAGGTAGTTTAGCCTTATTTTCAACTTAATACTTATTTATGGTTTTAAATTTTTTTAATATTTTTTATTAGTTCAATTTAATTATTTTTTGTCAAGAGGCATAGAGGATAAAAATTTCACCCTTAAGATGAATAACTAGATGTCCGGAGTTCGAACATCGACCCCTGCATATTGTGATGTTTCTACCGACTGAGTTAAGTTCACGATGGTTGATCTATTTTTCTATTATATCATATATTTAAAATATAATCAATAATTATCATTCCAAAATATTAATATTGTATATATTATGTGTGATATTTTACAGCAAACATGTTATTTTACCATGTCTTTATAATCTTAATATACAAAATAAAATATATTGCAATTTATAATAAATCACACTAAATTGAATCAAATCGAATTTTTTTAATTAGTCATCTAAAGTCGGTTACAAATAAGTGAGTTGTATATATGGTTCATTTGGATTGACGTATTTTTAAATTTATGTAAATAAATAAGTTTTTATGTATTGTTATAAGTTTTTCAAAGTAGTTTATGAGAAAACAACTTATAAAAATACAACTTTTGTTAGTGAAAAATTATAAATTAAAAGTCAAATCCAAATGGACCTCTAATTTATAATATAAATTAAGACATTAATTATTCAATAAATTTAAAATGTTGTGTCTTATAAAAAGTATTTTTTATGACATAAGTATATCTTTTTATCTTTGATGTCTTGTGCGTTGAACATCTTTTTATATCTTTTCTCTGTCTTTTGAGAAAAATAACACTTATATGTAGTTAATCCAAATTAAAGCATAATGGAAGATAGAAAAAATAACATTAATTAGTATATTTTATAAATATCACGCAATACATCAAACCATACAACAATACACTGAGAAATACAAAATGCTACAGTCTGGCTTATGTCACTCTCCAAGTAGAAAATGTCATATTCCAAAACTTATTTAGCTCTCTAATCTGTTAATTAAATACTTCATAATATCACATATATTATTCTCCTGTTCTGATTTCAAGGAAGTGTGTACCCTGTAAAGAAAAAATGACAAGGTTAATTAATTAATCACATTACACAATTGTTCAAAAGGCAAGTCACTACATAAAACTATATTTATATCACTCTTTTAACTAATTTTGTAAAATATGCATATATGTTTTGTTTGTGTCAAGTGGAGAATAGACCATGTTCATTATTTTGACTTACATTGTTTAATCTATTTTTTATAGGGTAGTCGGTTGTAGACTATAAGATTATGCACGATAAATTTTCTTTCTCGATTTTAGTTTGACTGCTCATCTTATTAATTTAAATGCATTTTCAAACATCTGTTTGAAAATGCAACGAGTTCACTATTTCTTACATCCCAAGGCAACTCACTGCACAAGCTATAATTAGTAACTTCATATTAGACGCACATTAAAAAATGTGCAGATCAACGCAGAATCAAACACATATTAAATCAAAAAAGAATCTCACGAGGATTAATTATATTCAAATTGGTATTAGTAATTTGTTATTAATTATTACTTACTTCCACATTTCTTTCCAGCAGGTCGGTTCCTAATGTTGCATCTCTTAGGAACAGTAATAGCAATAGCAGGATTAATCTTAGCTTGTTTAGCAAGAGGTGATAAAAGAACAGAACAAAGACATCTTGGTGAAGTTCTAAGCAAAGCACCAACTCTAGCACAACATGCTGGTGAAACTTTTGCCCTTACATTACGTGTGGCACCCAAACATGGACTTAAACTAGCAGCTGCTGACCCAATTGGTGTCCTTCCACATTCTCCAGCTGCCTCACTTTCCATAATTAATACACTTGATGCCAAAAGAAACATCACCATTGTGGCAAGAAAAGTTCTAGCTTTGAAATCCATGATCATTTTTTTTTTTGTGAAAATGAAAAGCTTATGACTTTGAATTACTTACTAGTATGATTGGTTTGGTTTGTATGTGACACATTGAATTAGAAGGACCAAGTAGCATAGTTATATAGTAGTAGTAAAGTTAAAAAGGGGCATTACTCATGAATGTGACATTAGTAGTAGTGGGGTGGTTGTGGCATTAGGATATTCAATCTTACAATGATAAAGTTCATGGTATAGAAGGTTCGCAATGAGCATCCCACTGAGTGGCCTTTGATAGGTATGTTCACCAGACAGAATAAAATGTGTATACACTATATAGGATCGACACTTCAAATTAAAAATGTGTATAATATTTCATGTGTTCAGTGTTGGTTATTTGATATCGATATAATAAAGATATATGTAGTTAGACTTGTTTGTATATGCGTTTGTGCTTTATAGGTTTGTGTATATAATATTTCTATAATCAAAATTGAAATATATAATTCTTCATATAAAATATAAATCATTTTCATAAGTTATCTTAAAGAATTTATTGAAATAAATTGAAAAAAGTTTTTGAATATGTCTTGAGTTATTTTCACAAGCTCTCACAAATCATTACAAAAGTGTTTAACTCAAGAGAATAAATAAAATGAACTATAAATAGTCCATATGATGTACCTCAAGTGGTTGAGTTGGGACATCCGAATCATCTTGAGAAAGAGTCAATATATAAAAAAAAAAAAGGTGTAACCAATAATTTTGCAAGAGGAATGAAATTGTGTTCTACCCAACTACTTCATCAAAATCTTTAGAGAAAAGAGATAATTTACATTGTCTGCATGAATAAATCATATGAAAGTTGGATAAAATTCAACGATGGTGATCGCATTTTCTCTCATGTTATCTCTCCTTTTCTTATTCTAATAGTTAGTAAATCACAAAGAATAAAAAATCACTTAATAAGAGAGAGAGAGAGAGAGAGAGAGAGAGAGAGAGGGCATAAGATTACTACCACATGACCAATATGAAAGAGAAAAATTGGAGAGGATCTAAATCCGAAGAGTATTCAAGTTGTAGTGCCCTTTTCCGCATCTTTGATGTAGATTAAAGGGTGGCGTGTGTGACTCCCTTTATAATTAAATGTGGGGCGTGTACCTAGGTTTGAAGATGGTTTGGAGATAATGTATTTCGCAGTTCATTGTAGAAAGTGACTCAAATTTTATAATTAATATGGTTGTAGATAACTGTAAATTTAATAGGACGATCCTTACATTGGTACGTTGTATTCGCAACATTTTGGCTTTATCTATACTATATATAAAAAGGATATAAGTTTTTGGTGTAGACTTTTGTTTATTCCAAATTTACCCTTCAATTATAACTAACTAATTTTAATTAATAAAAAATGAAAACCGCCTTATATGGTTATGTTACACCCTACTTCACTCTGTTTCTTCCATAATAAAAATACAGCATATAATCGATCACACTAATTAGCATAATAAAAAAAGCAGATCACACAAACGTATATATCTGATTGAATAAGTGGGATCTTTATATTAGATTCAATGTCTCTGTGTGATTATGTTTTGAAAGACACAATATAAGCATTATAAACTTTTTTTTTGGTAATGAAAAAAAATATACAAATTAGTTTAAATAAAAATCAAATTTATAATCAACTACCATTACAATTTATATGCGTTAGCAGAATAGAAAACGTGTATCACATACGTGTCCGTTTGCCTGCTATGAAAAGAGGGGACGGAGAGTGCCCATCGGGACGCTAGTATAAAAGAATAGTGAGATTTACTTTTGTTACCCTACTTCTTTACTCGTGTGCCCTATAAAATTACCAAAATACCTCTGTCCGCTATTTAAGTAGCGGATTCTACGTTTAAAACCTCAAAAATTTTATGTTTGTAGGATTTTTTTTTCTTCAAAATTCTCATTTTCAAAACGTTCGCTACCTAAGTAAGAGACAAAATCCGCTACTTAAGTAGCTGATGGTATAAAAATGAGAAATTTTCATGTTAGAATGATGTTGTTTACTCAAATTTCATATTTTTATAATGTCCGCTATTTAAGTAGCGGATACGGACATAATCCGCTACTTCAGCGTTTAAAATCTTCAATTTTCATGTAGGGCAACTTAAGAAATAGAAAAATAAAATAATAAAGGCGTAGAGTGCGCAAATAAAGTGTGGCAAAAATAAAAAGTCAAAAATAGTTATAATAAAAGTCAATAATTTATAATGATCAAAAAGTTATTAATTGATACTGAAAATTCTTTATATGTCGGTATATAAATTAAATAAAGAAGTATAAATAAAAAACTTCTAACGCAGTTTTAGAATCTGAGTGCTTATGCTTTCTTCTTCGGATTGAAGCATAATCTTATTCCATCAACAGAAGTAGGTGAGCTGAAAATGTAGTGTGAACATAGAAAAAGTTAGCAGACAAATTCTTTTGATGCACTTGAGGGAGGCTACCTCATAATTTGTTCTTCCACAAAGCATGCTTGAGCTATAAGACTAGTACACGTATGGTTTTGTTTACCACGTATGCAAAACTCATTTCTTGTAGATCAAATGAAATTCAATAAATTTTTTAGACAAAATTAACATTAGAGTGCATGTGTAATGTGACATAAGATAAGTATCCGTTTGAATTAACTTATTTTTTAGTTTAAATAAATTAATTTATGTAAATAAATTAGTTTTTATATATTATTTACATAAACTTAAAAATAAATTAATCCAAATAAGTCTTAAGTGGTATAACAATATTGAATTTGATGTAGCTTTTTTCTACTCATAAAATAAAGTTTTGATTTAGTTTTTTTTTTCTTTCTAATTGTACCCTTTTTTTCAAACAATTTTTGTTTGCATTTTTTTATGGAAAAGCTAACATGTGCCTAAGACCACACATGATTCAAAAATGAAAATATTTTATTATAAATATTGTATCTAATTCAATTTTTAAACTTTATCGCAAATTAATTGCACAATATTTAAGAAAATATTTATATTTTTAGATTCATGTGGATAAGTAAAATGATCGGAGTTTGAACACTGGCCTCTGCATATATAATGTAAAATTTATATTCTACAACTAAGTTAAACTCAGAGGAAAAAATAAATTTAATCAAGTGAGCTAGGTTTACATTTTTAATTTAAATAATCAAATAAAAAAAAGCTTGGTGGAAAACTAATCAAATAATTTTGTTCAAAGGGAACAAAAAACACTAATCAAGTAATTAAATTTAATCCTTTCAAATTTGATCTAATCATAATTCAAATTTTAAATAAATCTAATCTAATCAATCTAAACAAGTCAAATCTAAAATAAATAAAAAATCTAATTCTAATTTTAAATTTGAATTAAAATATAATAAAATTAAAATAAAAGTACCAAATCATAGTTTTGGCAAAAATTTCAAACTAAAATTTTAATATTACGATATGGTCTTCATCTAAGGAAGATTAGTCGCGGATTCCGACAAGTCGACACAAGAATCGGTCCATGTATACAACATATAGATCATGTAGGATCATAATCAGTTAATCACCATAGCATAATTTGTCAACAAAAAAATAATCAGCATCAGAGTATGTTGGGAAATTTTTCTATGTTGGGAAATTTTTAAGAAATGGAAGAAAAGTTGAACAAAATGAATTCAAAATACAGATGCTTAAGTGTTACACTCTTACAGAAAATTCCTAAACCTAAGTTGTAACAACTTTTCATTACAAAAACCTAACAACTATGTTTCTAAGGTCAATATTACAAATAACAATATGTCTTCGGATATCAGACTGAAGTTTTCGCAAATCGTGATTGAGTGAAATGTCGAATTCTCAAATACTAATGGAGAGTGCTCTAAAACCTAACAAGTTGTAGCAAGTCACAATAATGGTTATGTACAAAGTAAAAATTAATAGAATCGATTTATGTTTGTTAGCTAGAAAGGACTAACAGCATGAGCCAGTTTTAACATGAATTCGGGTACAAGGCGTCTCCGTGGAGGAGCTGTTGCATCTCTAGAAAGGGCCTCAGCATCGCCAGCATGAATATATGCTACTAAATCATCAAACATGTCATCGTTTCCACCCCTCATAGGATCCTGAAAGGCATAGGCATTTCAAATATATAGTTCAGAGAGAGATAATTCATTTTATCTTCATATATTGATCGAGTAAACCGATCAAGCCTTTGATTTTATGTAATATAGATCGAGTTCATGTAACTTCATATGAGAAATGCAAAGTGGTGAATAACCTGTAGAAACACATCTGTATGAGTCTTCCCTTCATATAAAATTGCTTCAGCTTTGACTCCAGCTCTTTTAAGAGTCTCGGCAAATGATGTACTGCACAAACCAAAATAAAATGCTTCATTTTAGAAAAAGAAGCAAAATCTATCGACAAACATCTGTTATGACACAGACGCCTCAACACTACTAATGTCAAAAATATAACACACAGATGTATATATAGTTGTCGGACACGTGTCTTAATTGTCAAACACGTGTCATATGGGTGTCGGACATAGAGACACAACTAATCTCAGAGCTGTCTGTGCTTCGTCAAAATTTTAAAACATAACAAATTCATAGAAAAATCTATAAAAACTGATGTTTTCTATTGTTAGTACGTAAATTGAAAACCCTTTTGAAAGTGGCTCGAACCTTTGATCTGACGGTATGGAATAATCTCCAGTGCCATGAAAAAGAACCATATTAGGTAGTAGCGAAACAGCATTTCCAATGTTTGGATCTTGAACCATTACTTCAGGAGAAAACCGCCGTAGTGATTCCTCCCCTTCCATTATGCTGTAATAGATAAAATCTGTCATTTGAAAGTTTGACCCAATAAAGAAAGCAGAGAATCATATATTAACTTAACACAAACTCGGTTTCAGATGATTTTAGAGTGTACCTTAAAAAGATGGAACGGTAGAGACCTCTACTGTGGAAGTAATCTACTAGGTTGAACAAATTATACCTGATTTGAGGTAAGACGGAAACAAAACAAATAAATAATGCAATGTTACGTGCAAATCAATAAGCATTAAGAAGCACTTTACAAAGAAAATACTCGGGTTGCATACCCTCCAGATAAACCAAAATAAGCCTTAATCTGGGAAAGACTCCAAGAAGTACTCTCTCCTTCACCAGCCTCTTTGATTGCCTGCTCCACAATCGTACACGCTGCAATATGTGCCCCAGCTGACTGTCCCATTAGATAAATTCTGTGCAGACAAAAACACGTAAAAAATTATCACCAGTGATCAAGAGAATCCATTACCTTCAGAGAACGAGAAATAGAGTACCCTGTAATGAGATGATGATTATATACCTGTTAGGGTCACCTCCATATTCTGCGATGTTATTGCACACAAATGAGATGCCTTGGGAAGCATCTTCTATCATATCACTGATGGTTGCCTGAGGAAAATTTCTGCACACAATGATATGTTCGATGAGACTATAATACAAAGAAGATATATGCAAGTAACACACTCTATTCACTTTGCATTGCATTAACCATTTGAAGGAAAAATGACTGCACTACACAAAGTATGTATTACGACTTTTTCAATTGGAATTTGTTATGGATGTGGGAAGCTTTCTTGTAACGAAATGATGTTAATGGCATCAATGACACCAGATACTTATAGATTCAACAATTATAATCCTAAAGGTGATTATAGACCATGTAAATAGATAATTTGATCCCTGAAAGTGGCATCTTGTTTGGTTTTGGTCCCTGAAATCATCGGTATTTAGAAATAGTCCCCGTTGTGTCAAGTTATACACAATTATGTCTTTCTGTCAACTACCATTAATCAAGTTTAGCAAAGTTGCTGATGTAGCATGTTAACTACATGAGTGTCATGTTAGCTAGAGCAAAAGAAAATACTGCGGCAAAAATGGAGGAACAAATTAGAAGATTACCTGTAATCTATGCATGCCACAATGATATCTCTTTCCGAGAGCTGTTGACCTAAAAGAGAACCCCATGCTTTGTAACTGCACGAATACTTCAAAAATTGTAAGGACTGAAGTGACTTAACACAAGACACACAAACACACGAATCCCTTAAAAAATGGAACTAGCAGTAGCATCTGATAGCAAGGTGTGACAAACAAAAATTGAAAGACACGGAATATAGTTATGAACTTTCCCTTCTCGAGGTTGAATATTATAAACTTAATTGGACATTGTACATCAACAAAGCTTCTTATAACCATCACGATGTAGTGAAACATCAACAAAGCTTAAGGGTCGGCATGGATGTGATGAACTTCTATGTTACGTAAAATATATAAATAAAAATTGAAGCTCATATATGAACAGAAAACTCGATGAATAGGGAATATCTTCTCCACAACATAAAATCTGTCTAGCACCTTTTTTCATCGAATTACAAATTCAAGAAAAGAAAGAAAAAAAAATTAGCATCACATACCCAATAATCCAGGCTCCGCCAGTAATGAAAGCAACAACTGGTTTTGGGCCGTCACTATTTCTAGGCAAAAACAAGTCAAGCCTGCAAAAGAAAATAAGCTATTAATCAAAATTACAAAAGTTATAGGAATTTATAAATGCAGAGAGAAAATATTTTTAAAAAATTACCTATTTCGTGGTTTATCTCCATAAACTACACTTCTGCGTATCTGACTAGAGAAAAAATAACGATATCCAACTGTGAAACAGCAGGAAATTACTCATTCTCCAACATAATATTGATGTGAGATATAAATGTTTTCAAATCAAAAAATTTATATATATGATTATATGCATGTAATTATGCCATAGATCACTGAAATCGAACCTTGAATAAAGCCTGGTAAAAGCAATAAAGCATAACAACCAAGAGCAAGAAATTTTGTGATCCATTTATAGCCTACCCTGAATAGAAATAAGTGATTAGAAATGTTGTGAATTCGACGATAAAATCACACCAATGAAATTTGATGTGTGGAGAAAATTAACCAAGTAACCAAATTAAAGTTGATAGAGATGATGAAAGTAAATAATTCAAGAACACAAGAGAAGAACACAATAATATTGTTTACCCAGTTCGGTGTTAATGAACCTACGTCTGGGGGAGAGAGCAACTCTCCGTTCCACTAGATCAAAGAAGTCACTTTACAAGAGATTCCCATAAGGGTTACAAGAATTAATCCTAATTCTACCCAAATCCCGAATCTCTTCCCGTGGCCAAGAGACTCAATTTTACCTAGTCTACCCAAGGTGATCCCACAAGATGATCCCAAGAATGATTTGCCCAAACTCCTAGGATCCTAAGACCCTAGCCTTGTGTGGTGGCAAACCCTAATTCCCTACATCTTGTTTCTATTTGTTGCTCTCCCAATTTTTCTATGAATAAACAACCTCTATTTATAGAAAAATATATGCCTATTATTTTAAAACAAATCTTTTAAAATAAAACCAAATCTCCTATTATTTTTAAATATATCTAATATTTAAAAACAAACACAATCTAAGTCAGATATTCTTCAAAACATATTTTCCACAAAATCAGCAAACCAACACGAGCCTGCGCCTGGCGCCAGCCCGTTCGCGCCCCGCGCCAAAAACCAGAAGCCACAGGCCAAACGAGGCCTCTCCTGGCGCCTGGTGCCAACTGGCAGATGTTCTTCAGAATTTTCCGACTTCTTGTAACTGAGATTTCAAGGCATATCCAACAATTCTCCACCTTGCCTTTAAATCGATGGTGGTCCAATCATCCACCGTGTTGCTCTCTCCATCTTGAATCTTCTATCCAAGATCACCGGCCAAGTCCCACTTGAACCTCGACATAGGCACCATCCTCCACTTGCTTCCCACAAGCTGTACCTCCCCTTCATCCCTCGGAATGCCTTCCGCCCTCATGAAGATCTTGTCTCCCACTACCATAGGATGTTTGGTAGCACCCACAAGATTCACCGCTACCTCTTCGACCCCCGGAGTGTTCAGTTCCGTACTCTCGAAGAAACGCTTGCATCCAACTATCTCCGGAATTTTAGATAGTCCTACAAGCTCCACCTTACCCTCTTCAGCCCCCGGATTGAACCTGTCCGTCCTCTTGAAGAATTGCTTGCCTCCGACTATCCATGGATTTTTAGGACAGCCCTACAAGCCTCACCACCCTTCGACCCCCGGAGTGCCCTCCGTCCTCTCGAAGTATTGCTTGGCTCCGAACCAACCTTGGAATTTTAGGCGGTTCCACAAGCTGCAACATCAAACTCTCCTTGTATCCAACTACCTCCAGCAATCTCACAAGTTACCAAGTCTGATCACTGTTGCTTTCAATTGCCTCCCTGAAGATCTTCCAAGTTTTGCACTTCTTCAGCCACAATTGAAACATAACCCACAAGGTCTTCATAGCCATACCACTTTGGTGCAACAATTCCACTCTCCTCCCTACCTCTCATTAGATAGCCAAGAGCCATTGTTGAATGTTTGTCTTCCTCTAGTCCAACTAGTAACAAACTCCACCTCAATCTGAGATTCCTCCACCAAAGCCACAAACCGGTATTTCCACTATGTTCCCACCTTGTAACCTGCAAAACTGTCAAACTGCTCTGAAACAAACTTCAGGCCATTGTTAGTATCCAACAATTCCAGTTTAGTTCCAACACCTAGTAAACCTCGTTTCACTAGTTCAACTAAACCTATGTCACTAACAAGAATCAACCAAAGTTTCACAACTCAACCATATGAGAATCACCACTAGTAACAAATGCATAATCAATAGTAAACCAACTATCCATGCATCAAAGTTTATGGAACATACCTCACATCATGTAAAAGAAAACACATGATTTGTCAAACATCGTAAGACAAACCAAAACCATACCTCAAACCTTTCAAGCTTTCCCGTCTTCAAGATGAAAAAAACTCCACCTTCAACTAGCTCTCGGATTTTTCACGGTATTCCTTCTTTAAACACATGTGATAGGAGCCTCCAAAGTCCATGACTTAATACTCCACCGCTTCCCAACTTTCACTAGCATCTCCGGATTCTTATAACAAAGTTGTTGTTTCAACAGTCACCCGAGTATTATTCCACCGCCTCTCCAGGCCGTGCTTCTCCCTTCAACGCATCAACACGTTTTGAATTAACACCGCCCTCATCTTCACCTTCCACAACCCGTAGTCGTTATTCCCGGTGAACTTCTCAATATCAAACTTAGAACCCATGGTACCTGATTATCGATTTGATCCTTGCCCCACGGTGGGCGCCAATTGTTGTGAATTCGACGATAAAATCACACCAATGAAATTTGATGTGTGGAGCAAATTAACCAAGTAACCAAATTAAAGTTGATAGAGATGATGAAAGTAAATAATTCAAGAACACAAGAGAAGAACACAATAATATTGTTTACCCAGTTCGGTGTTAATGAACCTACGTCTGGGGGAGAGAGCAACTCTCCGTTCCACTAGATCAAAGAAGTCACTTTACAAGAGATTCCCATAAGGGTTACAAGAATTAATCCTAATTCTACCCAAATCCCGAATCTCTTCCCGTGGCCAAGAGACTCAATTTTACCTAGTCTACCCAAGGTGATCCCACAAGATGATCCCAAGAATGATTTGCCCAAACTCCTAGGATCCTAAGACCCTAGCCTTGTGTGGTGGCAAACCCTAATTCCCTACATCTTGTTTCTATTTGTTGCTCTCTCAATTTTTCTATGAATAAACAACCTCTATTTATAGAAAAATATATGCCTATTATTTTAAAACAAATCTTTTAAAATAAAACCAAATCTCCTATTATTTTTAAATATATCTAATATTTAAAAACAAACACAATCTAAGTCAGATATTCTTCAAAACATATTTTCCACAAAATCAGCAAACCAACACGAGCCTGCGCCTGGCGCCAGCCCGTTCGCGCCCCGCGCCAAAAACCAGAAGCCACAGGCCAAACGAGGCCTCTCCTGGCGCCTGGCGCCAACTGGCAGATGTTCTTCAGAATTTTCCGACTTCTTGTAACTGAGATTTCAAGGCATATCCAACAAGAAAGCATCCACAAAGCAGGTAATTATGTCCAGATTTTTAACATAAGAACATAATGCAAGAATCCACAACCAATATGACTCTTAAAAGGTGCTCCTATATTGATTGAGAGCAATTGGAAGTGCTTATTTGGGCTTAGCTTATAAAATTATCTTAATGATATGTCCAAAAACTGTTTTCAGTTTATTTTCACAAGTTCTCCACGATAACTCATAAAAGCAGCTTACGTAGAATTTCCCCCATCTTCTCTTCATTTGTAGAAACAGCTTATCCGTACACTCTCATGTAATAACTGTTAATTGAAGAAGCACTTAATTAATATGTTCACCCAAACACCCCTTAAACACAAGGCTTTTTATGAATCATCGTGACAGTGTATTCATTAGTTTTAAAGGTGTCCAACTTGTCATCTAACAGTGCACATATTATATTTCCTATGAAGGGAACGAATGCATGATGAGGCGTAATTGCGTAAATGTTAAAGACACTAACGAATAACGAAACTCTAGATCTTATTTCTACTACATAAAGATAGACGTGTCTCGAATATTTACTTCTCCATAATCTTACTAGTACAAACCAAAACCCCGCGACACTTAAGTATAGAAAATTAGAAATCGAGGAAACAACAAAATCTTCCAAACACATCACCAGTCAACATTGAAGATCACATAATCAATTAGAAAGTAGAATCTCCTCACAACTTCACAAATGCTTAAAAGCATGAGGTTCAAGTTTTCTCTCCTTTTCAAAATGAATTATTTTGAATTCATAGACATATTGGCCCATTTGGCTTGGCTTATTTGATTTTATCTTCTAACATAAACAGCTTACGGAAACAGCTTATGACATGTCCGTAAGCTATTTTCAACTTATTTGCATAAGCTCTCCCGCATAGCTTATAAAAACAATTTAACTTTTGCTTTATCTTTTGCTCTAAAAATAACTTATACATAACCATTAAGGGCCTGTTTGGATTAGCTTATTTTTTAGCTTATGCAAATAAATAAGGCTTTATGTTAATTAATAAGTTTCTAATAACGAAAATTGTATTTTTAGAAGTTATGTTATCATAAAGTACCTCGACAAACTTATAATAATACATAAGAATGTATTTATTTTGTATAAGCTCAAAAATAAGTTAATCCAAATGGGCACAGTATACAATTAAGTGCTTAATTAAATGGTTTATCCAGATAAGTGCTTAATTAAATGGTCTATCCAAACAGCAAGCTTTAAAAATTCAGATCACATATTGATAGACAAAGAGTTGTAAGGGTATGCATAGTAATATTGTGTCTCCTAGGTCTATGGATGTCGGTTAACGGAGCTTCATTCCTATGGTAATATATATAATTTATTTATAAAGATGAAATGAATGAAAAAAAGATAGATATTCCATACCCAAGATATGACAACATCTTCAATCCAAGACGAGTTATAAGATAAGTTTCAGAAGCAACATGTCTAACATCACGACCAAAGGAAGAAGAAGAAGTTCCATTAGAAACAAAAGACAATGAATCTTCACTAGCAACACGTCTACGTCTTTTCTGATAAAAAGAATTAACAACACCACCACCACCACCACCACCAATTGAGTTGAAGCTTGAAGATCTTGATAGAAGAGGCTTAATGGACATGATCTTGTTGTTGTTATTGTTGTTGAATGAAGAAGAGATTAAGAGACTCATTGATGGGTCATTATCATCATCATTATCATCATTAAGCAACATTGTAGTTGTAGAAGAAGAAGATGAAAGAAGGTTTGGTAATTGAAGATTGGTTATGGGAAGAGTCTGAGATGGCATTTTTTGTGAAGAATTGTTGTGACAATTGGCAGTTTGACAGTGAATCTTGAGATGGGTTGGTCTCAAGTTTGTGTCTTTTTTAGCGAGGAGGATGTCTCGGATTTGATGAATTGCAGAGAGAAAGAGGAAAGTGGCAAAACTGAAAATAAAAGGTTTTGATTGGTTGGAATGTAACAGATAAGTAACAACAATACAGTTGAGTTGGCTTTTGTGGGATTGGATATAGATCGGATCCCCCAATGGAAATTTTTGTTACAACTTGGAACTCGAATAATTTTCATGTGGGAAAAATCATTATTTTATTCTTGTAGCTAGCTATCACAAATAGGTAATGCTATGGTGGACCACCTTCATAAGTGGTCTACCGTAGATAAGTGATCTACTGAATAAAAATTTTATAAAGTTTATTGGTAGATTGAAAGTTTATATCATATAGATTATTCAAAAAAAAAATTAGAAAAATTGAAAATCATTTGATATTTTATTAAGATTTATCAAGATTTACAGTATTTAATAAACTGTTAATCTTAATGGGTCTCAATAACATATCAAATGATTTTCAATTTTTCTAAAATTTTCTATAGATGATCTATATGATATAAACTTTCAATCCAACGGTGGATTTTGTAAAATTCATATTCATTATAATATTAATCATAAATGGTCCACCTTGGACCACTTGATGAAGTAGTCCATATTAGAATTTACCATCACAAATATGCATGAATTTGGATTTTTGGCTCTCTTTTGTAAAAAAAATAGTGGATATTTGATAATCTAGGTTATAGTAGATGAACTTATTACAGATGGTTTATAAGTTAGTTTTTAGCTTATATGAATAAGCTAGCTGATTGAATTTGTAGTGTTTGATAAAATTAGTGGTTGAACTAACTTATAAGTATGAAATGATATAAAAAAAGATATCTTTAATTAATATTTAATTTTTTCCAAATAAGATGATAGAGGTAAAATTGAAAGAAAATATGATAAGTTATAAGCTTATAGGCTACTTGAAATAGCGTTTGAAAAATAAGCTATAAGCTAGTAAAATAAACTATAAACTTTTTTTTAAAATTGTTACTAAAGAGAACTTTTAACTTATAATAAATTATAAACACTACAAATTCTATTTCAATATTTCTATGGTTAGTTTAGTTGTTTTTATGGTTAGTTTAGTCATTACCACCTATTATAATATTTCTCTTTATTATTTCTTCTAACATGTTTACATTAAATGTGAGTAATGTAGGTGAATGTATGATTTTTGAACCTATTAATAATAACCTTACTAACAACCTTATAAACGATATTATATAAGCCGAAATTGTTTCACGAGCTTAGGGTGAGTAATCTTGGGGATCAAACATACATCTGTAACATTAACCTCTTTAAACTCACAGAGATTGGACAAAAAATTGTTTCACGGTATTTCAAATTCATTCTCAAGTTGCTTATAAAAAGGGCAACAATTTAGATTTTTTTACCTTATCATTCTCATCTTCAAAGAAAGTATTTAAGTATTGCGGAATACTTAAATGAGTAACTCAAAAATGTCATAGACACGTTACGAAAGAACAACCCTCAAACTGAGATAATATACTTTGATTAATATAATGATGCAAAACGTTTATATCAAGCACCGTAACAATATCGTGTGTAGTGTTTTCATTTTCTTTTATAAACTAAAAATTAAGTTAAGTATTGCGGTTTGGTTTGGTTTTCTGAAATGAAAACCGCAAACCAGACCCGCAAACCAGACCAAACTTTGCGGTTTAGAAGAAAAATGATATGTGCAGTAAAAACTAAATACAGTTTTCGGTTTGGATCAGTTTGATTTGCGGTTTTACTTTTGGATTGTTCGGATATGATCACCCCTACCATTGACGACTTACCCCCACTTCCCTTTTTTTTTAAAGTCATCACTACCATTGTCGATTTTTTTTCATTTCTTTTTTTGGGTTTCAAAGGCAAGCTAAAAAAATAAGGTCGTCAATGACAGTGATGAATTTCAAAAAGATAAATAAAATAAAATAAAAATAAGAAAATGGGGGTAAATCGTCAATAGCAGTAACGACTTACACCCTTTTGGTAAATAATTTGAAAAGTATATATGTTTTGTAATAAACTCAAAAAACTATACCGTTTTGGTAAAAAAATCCTTGTATGGTTGTATCTGCTTTTCAATTTGCTTTTCAACTCTGGAAATTTAAGGATTTTGAAAATTGAATTAAAACATATAATCTATTAAGGATGTATTGTATTTTTTATTTAATTTAATATCATTTATGAATGAAAAATCAAGAGTATATATATGACTTCATCGAATTTTGTTGGTACATGACTACAAGAAAGTTTAGCCAACAAAAGTTGGATGTGATTGATTTGAAATCTGGACCAAATACATAAATAATTTTCTTATGTAATTAAAATACATAACTTTATGGCTTAGATGATATACACCTAATATCACACTAATTATTTCAACAATAATTTTTAAAACACAATATACATTTCTTTAAAATACTTTTATAAAAAAACGTAAGATGGAAGTTATAATAAGAATTTTATATATACCATGACGATGTTTGGTGTTGTCAATAGGAAGGAAATCACATTTTAGTTGTCTATGCAATGAATTTGTTATTGTCTCCAATTTTAGTGCATAAAATGAACCAAAACAACCATAAAATGAACCAAAACAACAACAACAACAACAACAACAACAAATAATGCTCGATAAAACAAACTTGTGCCTTTGGATGCATACTATAGTTGGAAAATGCCAATTAAATAATTTATGATCACGATTTATGCGAACAAAAGTAGTTAAATCAGGAGTAAGAACCAAATATAGAAAGAATCAAACTCATCATAGGAAATAATGTTTTGCACAAACAAACTTGCGTTTGTGAATTCGTTGACAAACATCATTTAAATATCAAATAGTGCAATATATAAAAATTATCAAACTCATTTATCAAACATTCATCATCACATACATCAATATTAATCATTTTCAATATCAAAATAACACCATGAAGATCATTATTCTCTTTTGCATCACCTTGACATGTGGTTTTCTTGGAAATGTTGTTTCAAATGATAATCCTCTCCCATATGAAGCTATCTTCAACTTTGGTGACTCTATAAGTGACACTGGAAATGCTATGAAGAGCTTCGGCTCCATGCCTAGCAATAGTCCTTATGGGTCAACATACTTCAAACATCCAGCTGGTCGTTTATCGAACGGACGCCTGATCATAGATTTTATCGGTATTTTCCCTCGTATTTTATTATTTTAAGTAATTTCAATAAAATATTCTTGTGTGTAAGGATTAAGAAATAAAGTAATACCGGCAAACACTCTAAAATGCTAATCTATAATAATTTGTTAGCATTCTTTTACGAAATCAATACTAAAAATAACATTGATACATTTGCGATATACAATTCACTATAAAAGTGTGGCCATTTTAATTGTAGCTGAGGCATATGGATTGCCATTTTTGCCTGCCCTGAAAAATCTCACCAAAGACCAAGACATTAAGAAAGGAGTGAACTTTGCATTTGCTGGCTCCAGCGCTCTTGAATATAAGTTTTTCACACAACATGCTGTCATGCCACCAGCAACAAGCAACTCATTAAGTGTTCAACTTGGTTGGTTTAAGGAGCTAAAAGCATCCCTATGTAAAAGCAAAGAAGGTTATATCATAACTCCTTGATTATTGTACATGTGTCAAATACTCTTTTCTCAATATGTTTAACAGAACTATTGTTCTACTATGAAACAGAGTGTGGTGACTACTTCAAAAAGTCATTGTTTTTTGTTGGTGAGATTGGTGGAAATGATATTTTGTCGCATGTTCTCACAAATAAACCTGTCACACAAATTCGAGAAATTGTGCCATTGATGGTCGAAGAGATTGCAAATACTGCCTCCGTATGTTATTTCAATTTTAAGTATTTGAATGTTTGATCCAATCATAAGAACTTACAATTTATTATATATTATGGAATGATCATTAACATTAATAAATGTAATGTTATTTTTGTTTTATTTTCTTTATGTTTGGTAGGCATTAATTGAAGAAGGAGTGACAGAGCTAGCGATTCCCGGTAACTTTCCAATCGGGTGTAATGCTGCATTTTTATCAATTGTGGATAGTAAAAAGAAAGAAGACTATGATGAATTTGGGTGTTTGATAGCTTACAATACTTTAGCGGAATACTTTAATGAGCAACTCAAAAATGCCATAGACACGTTACGAAAGAACAACCCTCAGGCTAAAATAATATACTTTGATTACTACAATGATGCAAAACGTTTATATCAAGCACCGCAACAATATGGTGTGTAGTGTTTTCATTTTCTTTTATAAACTAAAAATTAATTTTTATTTTGAATCGATGTATTCTTGACAAATTCATTATACATGCTCCCCATTTTATGTGCATTGTAGGCTTTACTTATGATAAGAACGAGATTTTGAAAGCATGTTGTGGATCAAATGCACCATACAATGTCGATGTTAAGAAACCATGTGGAACTCCTGGCACGACCGTTTGTTCAGACCCTTCAAAGCAAATAAATTGGGACGGAGCCCACTTAACAGAAGCAGCTTATAAAATGATTGCAAAAGGATTAGTCGAAGGCCCTTTTGCAAACCCTTCTCTTAAGACTCCTCCTGTCAAGATAGCTTAGAAATAAAAATATGTAAAATAAAGTTCAATATTATTGTAAAATGCTAAGAAGTTCAATATTGCACATTACCTCTTTTTATAAACTATTCAAGATAACTTGTTGCTCGTTTGTTTTTCATTCATATATGTAAAGTGAATATTACCTCTATTTATAAACTCATATTTATATAATTTCATATTTATTGTGAGACTCTTAACTATATTTGTTGTTATGTCTTCAAGTAATAATGTTTAGGGTGCGTTTGATCTGCTAAAAAAATAAGGGACTACAAGATAATTTCAGCTATACTGTGTTTGATTTTAAAATTGTTCCTGGTACTGGACAAACTGGGAGCTAAGAGACAGGACAAAAACTGAAATTATTGTCCCATACTGAACCACGGGACAACTTTTTGTCATCTACACAAGTTGTCTAAAATACCAAAATAACTTTTTGTTCACCAAACATCGTACAACACAAAATTTGTCTAATACCTTAAACGTCTATCTTATGTTGTTATGTCTTGTACTATACTGTATTGTTCTATCTAGTATTTAGACTTTACAGACTAAACAGACCCTTAGTATTTTGCTGACATTACATAACACAATAATTGAGAGGAAGTCTTAGTTGGGCACAACTTCAACACTTGTCATTTGGGCACACTCACATACTTTTTTAAAATTTAAATATAAAAGAAATGATTAATGATAGTTGATGTGACTTAATTATTTAATTTTAAATTTTAATTTTTGATGTGAGTGTGTCTAAATGACAAGTGTTGGAGTTGTGCCCAATTAAGACTTTCTCCAATAATTGATTAAAATTTTAAAGATCTTATTAATTAAATTATTACTTAAATGATTATTTTGACAGAAAAATGTTAGCAGTCGATTAAAATATGTAACCAAATCATATCAATCAATTATATATGTTAAATTAGAAACATAATTGTGACAAATTGCCATTTTAAATAAACTTGAATTTATTAAGTCAATTTCATTAGAAACATGGTTTCCTTACAAAATTGAGATGTTACATTTACTTTAAAAAATTTTGCAATGTCAAAAATCATTTGTCGAAGAGTGTGCAACAACTGGTCTGTTGAAAATACATTACATATATATAATATAAGTCACTTCTCTTATAGGCTCAGTCTAGGGTGGGAAAGTGGATTAGGTCTCCCATGGTGGGAGACTCATTTTCATCCTTAGATTATGAAGGCTCACAATAGACCATAATAAATTTTTCACGCATTATATTCTTCTCAAGAGTTTAACGAATTTTTGTATTTTTATTTTAAATAAATTACAAAAACTCTTATCCCCAAATTGAAACCCATATGCATTTCTTCTATCATCTTCTTCCTAAGCAAACATGTGAGTAGGAACAGATCCTACCTAGATGGAGAGAAACAAAATCTGAGAATTTTAAAGTGTTCTTATCTTCTTTGTTGACACAACTTCTATCTTCAGCCAAGCGATTCCGACCACCCTGCACCGTCAAATTAACCATTGTGGTAACCACTGAGAGATACGGTGGATGGGAGAAGAAATAAATTGGATTATTCCAGAGAACTTTGCAATCTTGAAGAAGAAATTTTGGGTTCTATTGTTACTGCATTTGGAATGCTTGGAGGGAGAAATGGATATGGGGTTTAATGTGTTTTCTCTGACATGAGTTTTAACTTTTAATTTCCGTTGAAAATGAGCATTATTGATGTCATGAATATAAAAGTGAAAAAGAAGATAAATGATATTATGAATCAACCAAACTTCAAACTTCTCCAACTCCCAAATCTGGGATTTAATTGTGTCAAAAAAAAAATTTGGGATTTTTTTTATTTAAAAACAAAACCAAAAGTTAAGCATATAAAATCTTCATGATCTTTATGATATTGATAGTGTAAAGATTACTAGTTCAATATTTGATTTCAATGGCTTGCTATCAACTATCATGATGCTGGAATTGTTCATTGTCTTATTATTGTGTGATTAAGATCATCATCGGTAACAACTTCTCCAATGATTAAGTATGAAGAGTGCCCAAGTTTTATGATATATAGATCCACATATGAATTACTCGTAGTTCCAATTCTGCCATTAAATTTATTAAGGTTGTGGAACAAAATAAATCTGGGTTTTAATTTGAGAATTTTTGACAGAAATTTGAATGAAAGAGTATAGTAAATAATCAGGTGTAGGCAGGAACATGATGCACCTGCAAAAAATTTGGTCTCCCACCATGGGAGACCTATTCCCCTTTCCCACCCTAGAACGAGCCTCTCTTATATATCAACATTTTTTCCGTTATGTATGACTAACCATAGCAACTTAAACTCAATAATTTTCCTCTCAATTGTGGCTGTGTGAGCTCCCACCTCCTATACTTAAACCAAACTAATATCAATGTTAGGTCATGGGGGTGCTCTAGGGATTTTTTATATTGGGCCAAAAACACATGCTATCTGACTACCATTGTCAAAAATAACATAAAGAATCAATTAAACTCTACATCAAATTATTGACTTACTTTTTCTTTTGTCATCTTATAACTTACTCACACGCCCTACAAAATGAATAAAATACCATTTCGTGGTTTAAGTCACGGATGTAGGAAAAATGAGTAATTTTGAAAAATAATATTTTTTCTATATCCGTGACTTAAGTCACTGATATTATAATTGTAGGGTGTTTTGGAGGTGTCCGTAGCACGAGTCACAGACATAAATTTTTTGGTCATTTCATAAGGCGCACCCCAGAAACTATAGGATGACAAAAATGATAATCTTATCGATTAATACCACTGTTGGGTCATGAGAAAAGTCCAATACATTTCGGGTGAACATCAATCGATTTCAAACCAAAAAACACCATACAAAAAAACCTCAATACCATAGTTAAGAAAAAAGGCCAAAACTTTATTAAGCCACAAAGCGCAATAAAATTTGAATGAAGGACTGAATTGCAAATAAATAAAATACATTATTTGTGAGTAATAGCAAAAAAATATTTGCAACCACTGGAAACGAAGCGTTTTGATTTTGAACAGAGAATGAATCTTCATCGTGGATCTTCTTGCTTCATCTTTCATATTCCTTTCCCATCGATTTAGGGTTTTCAGATATTCAATTTCTCTTCCTTTCCTCAACCTTCACTCTCCAGGTACAATATTTCTCTCAATTCCTCCGTTGTTTCCTTTTCTGGAAATTGTTATATAAAAATTATATCGATCAAATTTTTGAAATTCGTTGCTAATTCTGTTACTTTCGCGAATTTTTTTATATCAATTTCAATCAAATTTTCAATAGGATCAGTTTTGAGAGTGTCATTCAAATTTATGTGAATTATATTTATGTAGAAAGCTAGTAGGAATAGGAATTGATTTTTGTTTGCCTGTAACCTACATTGTGAATTGTGTTTTGTATCTGTATTCGACAATTACGATCGCTGTTTATTGTAAGTTATGCTTGTGAGTTGCAGCTAAGGCACGATTTTCAGTTATCTTATAGTTTTAATTTTTGTTGATGTTGTCAGGGAACTGTCTTTTGGTGCATTTGAATTTGAATAGCATGAGCAGGTGACGAAGTAAAGATGCAGACTGAGGCGGAAATCGTGACTGATTTGAACACTCAACTTCATCCGGAGATTGTTGTTTCTGTTCAAAACGAGGATCCCGGTGTTTCAACATCTCTTGCAAATGCTGTCATCTTGCCTCAGCAGCCAGGTCAGTTTTTGATACTTAATTTGCATTTATTTGATTTTTTTCTAGAAGTTTGTGTTTGTTGAGAGGTGTTGTTGATGGTTTTACACTTGCCTGTTATTTATATATAGCTCCGAAGAAACCAACACGACAATGGGCTGCTTGGACTCGTCAAGAAGAGGAAAGCTTCTTCACCGCATTACGACAAGTTGGGAAGGTACACTTATCTATTATTATTACCTTTGATGTTTTTATTTCTTTTCGTACCATAAATCTGCTAATTGCAATATCCTTGAATGTAGAATTTTGAGAAAATCACTTCCCGTGTACAAAGTAAAAACAAGGATCAGGTATGTTCTATGAAGCTGTTTTACCCTTTCAGTTTACCCATTCCCCTCACAATGATAGTGTTTAGTTTCATTTCATCTCCGATAACATCTTGGCTTGTTTTTCTTTTCTCACCCCTCTTTCTTTCGGGGATGACTAATGACTTACAGGTTAGGCATTATTACTATCGGCTTGTGAGACGGATGAACAAACTTCTCGGTCCAGAATTATGTCTGGATGCTAAAAATTCAAAAGATACCAATGCTGCAATGCTTCGTTGGTAACATTCTTTAACTTCAAGTGGTTGTTTGTTAAATAGGTTTATACATATAATGGAAGGTGTAGACTATATATTTTTACATCGAGTTAAGTTCATTTCTGCATCAAAGACTTTATGCTAAGGGGAATGTTTAGAAGTAGATATTTCTTTAAAAAGAATCAATTGGGTGTCTGATCTGAGTTCAAGGTTGATGCTCTAAGTGTGGAATTGTTTTATTATACAACCACTCAATGATATATTGCCACATCAGTTCAAGAGTTAAATGTTTTAACTACTTCATGAGATGACAAGCAAACTCATTAAATGACATCACAATTCATAACTCATAGGAATTTGGAAAACCGTTGCTGTTGAAATAAAGAAGACTAAGCTCCTTAGATACATAGGTCGAGAAATTAAAATGATAAGAAAATGTAACTTGGGAAGTTCTGCACAAAACACCTCCCTGCCATCCCGAGCTATGTTGTTAATAGCAGATAGCGGCGCGTAGCGCCGACCCCAAAAAATGCTATAGCGGTATAGCGGGTAGCGCTATGACCGCTATTGTGAAGACAAAAAAGCCATGTACAAATTAAATATAAATTCCAGCAACATACATAAATACTAAAAAAAATAGAAAAATACATAAAAATAAAGGAACTTTCATACTTAATATTGTCATTTACCATCAAAATAGGTTCTAAATAAAGATTAAATAACACTTCATCAAGTTTTAGAAGTACTCAAAATGACATCCCATTAAAATAAAGCATAAGCAAGTTAGTAATAGTATTAATCTAAAATTATGCTTCCACATCTGCATCTGCCTCATCTTCACTTGCAAGCTCCACCAAATTAAGATTATCTTGTTCATCACTTGATTCAAATTCTTCTTCCACATCCAACTCCTCATTTTGGTTCAACATAGTTGTAGCAAGCCTAGATTGGTTTCTAGTAACTATTGTTGGTTCATCAGCCCCAATTGCATCACCAACATCACCCCAAGTCAAGCCATAAAGAAAGGAAACACGTGATCAGAATTTAGGGCAATTCAAAAGGGGTGTTGAAAAGCCCAAAATACCCCTAACTTTATGATTTAATTTCAAAATTAAGATTTCCATCAATTTTTCCCCCAATATAGGAAATAGCGGCCAAAAAGCACTACCAATCCGCTACGCCACCGCTATGGCACCGCTATTCACTTGCAAATGGCGGCCGCTATTTACGCTTCTCTTAATAGCGGAAAGCAGACTTATAGCATAGCGGCGAGGTGCCAAACGCTACGCTATTCCGCTATAGCGCCGCTATTAACATCATAGATCCCGAGTGCTTTCCATCTCACCCAATTCATGTCTGCTTACCTTTTCCTCCCTCCTCTTGTTTTCTTCCTCTATTTTGCTCGTAACATCCTTACTGATTTCTTATATGTTTCCTCACTACTCTATAATCATACCCAACCCCCAATTAGGAATGTTTATGGGCCGAAGAATCAAGACGGTTAGGCCTTGTTAGTTTTGTATGGAATCTTTTAAGAATGTTATAAATACCTTTGTCACTGTGCTGTGGGGGAGTGGCCACTATTACCTGGGGACTTCTATTGTAAGTTCTTTGTTTTCCTTTGCCGTTGGGTTTCCTTGTCTCAAGGTAGGGGAGTATATCAATAAAACTTCCATTTTCTTTCTGTAATTTCTATTTTTCTTAATTAGTACCTCATCCTCCTCCAATTTGGTCAGGTGGTTGAAGTTTTTGTACCCTTGCTTAGCCAATTTTCTCATTATTTGCTAGTCAATTATTCCATGCTATTCTGGCTTCTCCTTATACCTGACCCCAGTAAATGGCCGAGTATTTTTCAGCAACACATCATTGGGTTGTGGTGTAATTTTTTTTTACATTGACAGTGTATTTTCTTATTTTATCATCTTTTCGTAATTTCCTTAAGAATTGAGTTATACTTTGTACCAAAATGTTTTTGGGGTATACTACTATTGATCTCAGAATATTATGCTTTGAAAGTTTCTCACAAATTACAATATGATCTTTTCTCAACTTATCTGATCTGTGACACAGGTGGTCTTTATTGGAAAAGTATAGATTTAAAGCCTCAAAGCTTCACCTAAAGCCCCGGCGGTTTAAAATATTTTTAGAAGCCTTGGTCAGTCAACTATTTGCATTTGTCTGGAAACTTTTGCATTTTTATTTTTGATATGCCCAGTATATGCCGAAGCTTACCTATATTATTCTTCCTTGAAGGAGCACCAACTTTTGAAGGACCGGAAGAAGAATGTAAGGAAGCGACCTTTGCAGGGTGGAAATTGTCAATCTCCTGCTCTTAACGCTGTCTCAAATCAAGCTAGAGCATCGGGAAATGATACCCGTGCAGTTAAAATGATTCTTGTCGAGAGTCAAAATATTATAAAACTTGGACCTTCAAAACCACCATTGAAACGTAATGTGAACATTGGTGTTAACCGTAATAATGCTAAGGGAGATTCAAATAACTCAAAACCTACGAGGCAAAGAAAGAAATCTGGTGATTCTTTTTCAATTCCCTCAAGATCTTTCACCAGTTTTCTGCTTTAAACTAGTTTTCCCTTTCATGATAATATATATTAAATTTACACTTTTTTTTACTATTATCGTAAAAAGTTTGTTATATCTCTCTATCAGGTATGGCCACAGCAGCTGCATATAAAAAATGGGAGAAGGCTGCAATTGCCGGCGTCTCTTTAGTTGCAGATGCTGCTGAGCATTTGGAGCGAGCTGCCACTGTTAAAGAGGTTGAACATGACCAGGAGAATCCAGGTAGCTATCACAGTGGTGGTATTTGGTCTTTATGCCCATTAGAATTTTCTAGGGATATGCTGTGACTTAATTCTGGTTTATCAATGTTAATTCCAGGGGAAAACTGTTCTGATCCTGTTGATCATGTCCTGCCCTCTTTACCCACACTTCCACAAAATCACTTTGTTGATAACAATGTGCAGAATATTGTGAAACTTAAGCTCCAATTATTCCCAATTGATGAACCCACTCGAAGAGCCTTGGAAATGGTGAGTATGAGATAAATCCAAAAGCATCTTACTGTAGCAATGTGAAAGTGCTTTTGATTTCTGTAAACAGTTACATATTATGGTGCCTCTTTCTTTTTCCCTTGTAGGATAAACATAACCCATACTTGGAGCTTACACTTAGTACACGAAAGAAGATATCATCAATTTTAGAACATCTAAACCGTAAATGGGGCAATACAAGCATAGCAGTTGGAGAGTTGATGCTTTTTCCTTATGGTGTTCAAAAGGAAAACTTGAATACTTATCAAAGATGGAACCAGGAATCTACTCTTAGTGCGGCAGATATATATGCAGCGATAGGAAGTCCACCTTTATTCCGTTTGAGGTATCTCTTTTCCATGTTGCCATCTTGGTTTCGTTCATTATTATATCCTAAGTAATTAAACAATTACATATAATACAGTACATTTTATTTTTTAGTTTTTAATATGATATTTTTTTATAAATGAATGTGTGAAAAGTGAAAACCATTGCTCTATTATTGATTGGTTAATTAGTTAGGCTTTATTATATTGAAATCTTGAACGAGGGAGAATTTAAAAAGATGGTTTTAAATGTATAGAATTGAAGAAATCAATAGAATATTTTGGTATTCTGTGCAGACAAGTGTGCTATAAATGGAAATTCTTTCCTTCTTTACGGGAGAAATTGAAGGTGTTCTTATTGAGTGTTTTGAGTCCTTTATTGCCTGTAGTAAAAAGACAGTGAACGAATTTAAAATTGAAATTTGGGAAACATACTAGTAAAAAGAATACAGCATGAAGGGTCTTGTGTGCATGGAATAAATAAGGTCATGTAATTTTTATGAGATTACAAGGGATAGATTAAAAATAAAGCATAAAATGGAATTTGAAAAAACTTAGATTGTAGCTTTTAATTCATTGGTTTTGGTGGAGACAAAATTGAGATTGATTTTTCATGTGGGAAAGTTAAGATACTTGTAGTAATGTAAAGGTTGTATAAATTTAAATATTTGAAGCAGTTACTTCTTTTTCTTCACTAGGAAAAGCCCATATCCTTATGCTGCAGTTAAAGTATAGGGTAAAACTCATGTTTTTCTATATCCAGATCAGAATTTGATCATATTTGCATATCTTTTTGAAGGTATGGTTGGTTCTATAATACTGAGCAAGGGACATTAAATATGCAAGCACCTGTAACATCCAGCTTCACCGCTAGGCAATCCAAAAATGGTGGTGATAATATGAAGGATCAGATTGTGAATTTGGCATCACTTCCTAAGCCATCAACTAATAATTACTCCACAGAGCGCTCTGTAGATTGTGGAACATCCATGAACACAAATGGTGCTCTTACCTCTACTTCAAACTATTTACCCAACACTAGAGATGGTAGTATCTACCAGAATACAAGCACTGTGGAACCTTGTGGACCTACAGCCCATATATCATTGCATGGAAATGATGTTGTAGATGGAGCTATAACTAGACAGTTGGAAGACATGGTAATTGGCATCCTCTCATATCTTGGTCTCTTACATCTATTAGCTTGAAGGTCCTACTTTAGATTTTCATCTTTATATGTCAAGGATCTTTAAGTTCCACTTTAGTAAACTTTGTTGGCTCAGATGGCATATATTTTCATTTCCTGTGGTTTGTACCATATCTCTGTTTTCTAGATTGTTATGTTAAATTAAGCATTGCTTAAATTTCTGTCTGGTTTATTAATCTACTGTTTTTGTTTGGTTTGTTAAGTTGCGTACTGTATCATGTTGTCAACATCTATGTCTATTATGCCATGATTAAAGCTTTAAGCCTTTTTTATGTATTCAGGATGGGTTGAAATCAAACAGTGGATCAGGCCTGTCAGCTGGTGAGTGGGCTGACAGCCTTACCAACATTAGTGTGGGGGACCTACTTTCAGGAGTGTCCCAGGATCTCAATTATAACTGCATGGATCCTCTTATTGCTGAGAATTGTCGCAATTCTCATCAAATTCCTTTTACTAGTGATTCTTTTGATGCTGCTATTGCCGCTCACATATCTAAACACCAAGACAAGACGGGACAATCAACTCTGGCATCTCATATGTCGTCCATCTGGGATGCTGAAGAAACACGTGATGCTTTCTCATTTAAAAAGGATCTTATTCGTCATAATGATGGTCCTTGTTTATCTCTCACTGCTTCTTTAGATATTGATAAAAAGGTTCCTGAAAGAAGCTTTGAGCATTTGAATAAGGTAGTATTTCATAATTTTGTTATCTACAGCTGAACATTGCTTGTGAAGTGTAATAAGGTTTAACTTTAATTCTTTTAATGGTAGGTTTCACTTGAAAAAGAGAGCCTTGTGGATGATGTTGCTCAAACAGACCCTATGCCTATGGACAATTGTGAATCCGGTGCAGATATCAAGTATCATTTAGCAAAGGATTTTAATGGGCTAGCAGATATGTATTGGGTACTTTCCTTTCTATACTCTTTTTTGCTGTTTAGAATTTCTCGCAGCAAGACAATTTGGAGGAAGTTTATCTCAGAAAGTAGTTGTCAGTTGTCACAGACATATTTGTAATATTTCAATTATGCTTTGCATTTAAACTATCAATCAAAATAATAAATTGATGAACGTAAAATATTTGAACCGTCGTTGAACTATAATTTTGACCTTTGAAACATTTCTATTAATGTTGTCTTATATACTGATGCTTTTGAAGTACTTCATAATACATTTGACTTCATCTTTAAATTTTTTGTTTGTGTGGCAGCCAGATTCTTTGGGACCATTCGATTTGGAAATACCATCTAATAAGTACCACAGCGATGATCCGATTTTAAGTGATAGTGGACTGAATCGCTTGATAGCCAACAGCCTGGATGCATTCCAGAACTGCTCCTTTTTTGGGATTGACAAGAAGGAAACACCATCGACAGTTGAGGCTCAAAAAACTGCCACTCTTTCAGATTTTAAAATTGGAAGTGGTATTTGAGAATCTTCACATGATTGCTTCCTGGTAACATTCTGATTTCGGTATGTTGTAGTTTGTCGTGAATAACATTTTTCTTTAAACTAACTTGAGGTGTGCATGCCGAGAAAATGGTTTGAGCCACTTCAACTCCTAAATGTATATGTTTAATTGCTTCCCTTCTGTACAAAAAAAGATGGGCATAGAAGGATCTACATTGTATCTGTCTCCGGTGGTTCTGTCAGCTTCTGTATAAATATCCCTTTCTGAATTCTGAGTAAACATGTCCTTTTTTTTATTCTTAGCTTCTGTACATTGTTCCTTCTGAAGAAAAAAAAGAGCTTATGTACATTGTACTTTAAGAAGGAAATCTTGCTTCCCCATGGCATAGCCCCAAATTTTGAAGCTAATTGACCTCGTTTTCTTGTGCATGCTAATGGAAAACTATCAATTGTTTGATTATCTGATTTATCTAATTCTCTATAGTTATTTGCAGGATAGAACATAGGCTAGGTACATAAATTCAATTATTATGTACATATATATGAAGGTGGAGAAGATATGTGACTTTGTCTCGTGTGACTCGAGTCTTTTGGGTTGAGAAGCCATGTTGTGTTGAAGTCTGAAGGAGGAAGAATGGGGTTGGACTTGCGTTAGGGTTCACCGTTTCAGCGAGAAATTGGTGTCAGAAGAAGCTATGTTGCAGTGTCATGTGATACTAGGGAAAAAGAAACAATTAGTGAGATCGAGGAAGTAAATTGGGTCTGGAAAAAAGTTGGGATTTTTTAATAGCTAAACTCATGAAATCAAGCAAACTCGCTCGATTTTATGCGATTCCACTAAGTTTACTGCGAGTTAACACGTCTAAAATCGCTTTGAACTCCAGTTTCACCCAAACTCATTTTTACCATTGATTCAACACACACCTAAAAATGCACCTCGGGTGATTTTGTTAACAAGCGATTTTGACAACCATGGTTGCAATTAGTTCCAAAGTGGCTCAAAACCCGAATATTTCAAATTCCTTCACCTTTCTTCATGGATTCTACAATTAAATTGATCCCACATACTATATGCCCTTTGTGATAAACTTGCTTTACTCTGCGATTCGTATTTGAGCACACAGAATCTTTTTCTTGCACTGCTTTAGTCAAGGCTTGTAACTGTCCTTGTGTTTCCAAGTGTTCACTGAGTTCTTCCATATTATTGTTGCTTGGCAAGCAACCCTTCAAAACCATGCTCTAAAGCCTTAATACATTATTCCGTTCTTGTTAAAACCATCAATTTTTTATTGTTAAAACCGTCAATTTTTTAGAACCGTAGGCTCTGATACTAGTTGATAGAAACGAGTATTGATATTGGTAAACTTAGAAGAAAAACAACAAAATTATTACACGGATTGACTTGACTCGGTTCAAGCTCGTTGATGTTCTCGATAACATCATAGCATAATACAATTTAAAGATGTTACGGGTGCCACCATAGTACAAATTACAATTACTTTTGTTGGATCATATTTACAAGGTTCTTCCATTAGCATACTACAGAATATAATAAGGAAAACATTGTTCGCATTGAATCCTCTTAAGTTTTCCTTATACATCATAAACTATAGTAATAAAACTCTTCATTTATTTTGAGAAAAGGGAGATTATCTCTACTTTTAAGTAGGTATCACAAACTAACAAGTTATTAGTCCAAAAACTACTTATTAACTAGTTTGATAGGTTTAAACCAGAAAAAAGAATATACTTATTGTTAACAAAACTATTATTTTGCTGATAATGTAATGTCACCTCAAAAGCTAGCCTAAGTAATCCACATAAGAGACTACAAAGAACAATGGTAGGTTGTGTATCCACACGTTGTGCTACATATATAGCAATGTCTCCATTTATGTCGTTGAATAAGTAGCCTAGTTATGTGAGTTAGGGCTAGGGGTGTGCAAAAAATCAGGTTAACCATAACCAAAGTACTAACCAAACCAAATCCAATTTTAATAACTAAATCCATTTTATAAGAAAACCACACCAATCCAATAAAAAAAAATCAATTGTAAACCATATCCATTTTTTTATAATTGGTTTGTAAACCATATCCATTTATTTGATATTTCAGATAAATACAATTCCGGAAAAACTTTCAATATTTTATTCGAAAAAAAACTCATGATTTTCAGCGGGAATTTTTTCTTCAGATTTTCCCGGAAAAAAAGTTTCCGCTTTTTTGTCGGGAAAAAAAGTTCCCGATTTTTCCGGAAAAAAGTTTCCGGTTTTTCCGGAAAAAAAGTTTCCGATTTTTTCCGGAAAAAAGTTCTCGATTTTTCCGGAAAAAAGTTCTCGATTTTTTGCCGGGAAAAAAGTTCCCGATTTTTCCGGAAAAAAGTTTTCGGTTTTTCTGGAAAAAAAGTTTCCGATTTTTTCCGAAAAAAAGTTCTCGATATTTTGCCGGGAAAAAAAGTTTCCGATTTTTTCCGGAAAAAAAGTTCTCGATTTTTTGCCGGGAAAAAAAGTTTCCGATTTTTCCGGAAAATTTTTTTTGATTTTTTCCGGAAAAAAAAATCTCGATTTTTCCGGAAACAAGTTCTCGATTTTTCCGGAAACAAGTTCCCGATTTTTCCGGAAAAAAGTTTCCGGTTTTTCCGGAAAAAAAGTTTCCGATTTTTTCCCGAAAAAAAGTTCTCGATTTTTTGCCGGGAAAAAAAGTTTCCGATTTTTCCGGAAAAAAAGTTCTCGATTTTTTGCCGGGAAAAAAGTTCCCGGTTTTTCTGGAAAAAAGTTTCCGATTTTTCCGGAAAATAAGTTTCCGATTTTTCCGGAAAAAAGTTTCCGGTTTTTCCGGAAAAAAAGTTTCCGATTTTTTCCGGAAATAAGTTTTTGATCTTTTGCCGGGAAAAAAAGTTACCGATTTTTCCGGAAAAAAAAATTCCGACTTTTTCCGTAAAAAAAGTTCTCGATATTTTTTCCGTAAAAAAATTTCCGATTTTTTCCGTGATCATTTCTAATATTTTTTAGGAAAAAAAGTTCTAATTTTTTTTTTAGAAAAAAATTCCTGATTTTTTAGGAAAAAAGTTGGTTCAATTGAATAATCCAATTTTTATTACTAACCGGTTATGAATTGGTTTCAAACCGGTTATGAACCATATCCAAATTGATTTTATAAAATAACCGGTTTGTCATTTAAATGGTTTTGGTTATAAACCATATCCTAATTTATGGTTTGGTGTGGTGTGGTTTCAAACCATTGCACACCCCTAGTTAGGGCATTGAAAGAGTATTAAAAAGAAAGTCTAGTGTTTTGCTGCTAACAAATTCCTCCTTAATAAACTAACCACTAATTTTTTCTCTATAAAAATTGCAACTCCATATCTCTTCATCTAAAAATTTACTTAGAATAAGTAGCATAGCACTAGTCCTCAAAATGTTTAAAGAGAAATTATCAATTTACGAAACTTTCCACTTTAATACTTTTTTTTCGTTGCTTTTCCACCAGTTTAATCTGATTCGGGGGTCATTTCTTACATCAAGTGGTTTCAGTCCTCTTCTCGACCGCAGTTGCGGACAATCAAATCGTAGTCCTCTCTACTAAATTCAGCGTCAATCTGAACCAACTAATGCTCGTTATTTTAACACGTTGAAGGTGTAGGACTAGCTATATCATCAACATTTATATTGAATATGTCCCCATAAAAGTATTCTAAAATCTAGCTTAGTCCCACTCAAATATATATTGTTAGCCCAACAAAGAAAAAAGCATGTCATTTTCATGTACATGTTTTTGTCACTATGAACAATATCATATGTCTATGTGGGGTCAAATATGGGGTCAAATTTATGTTAATGTTAAAAAACGTAGTCGAATGTAAGATTGATAGTACCAATGATGATGAACAAGGAAAGAAAACAAAGGTGGATTGGGACGAGGCTATGCAAGCAAGGGCGCACCAAATATATTATGCTATCCTAATCAGACCATTATTTAAATTTTATGGCATGTCATTGGTTCCATGCATGCATACACACCTAAAGCCATATATTTCGTTCTACACTTTTTTCTTTTTCTAATATGGAATTTTCTCTAGATTTAAATCTTTATTTTTCTTGGCAAATAGATCTAAATACTTTAATTTACGTAATATTTGTATGTTTCCTTTCTTAGCATACAATGAAACATGTTTTTTTGAGTGTGTTTTGAATTGATTGTGTGAATATCAGGAAGTTACGACAGCATTATAATTTTGTTAAAAATTATAAAATTTTGATTTTGTTAAAATTACGGTGACAAACATCAATCAAACACGAAAGAATTATATTTTATTCGAATGCGTGCTTTCAAAGTGTTTTTTGAGGTGAGAAAAGTTTCTCCTATGTATGTGTTTTAGGCCCTATGTAGTTTTTACCTTTTAATATTTTTAAATGCAGTACAAGTTTTTACCCAGGATCCAAATATTTTATTTCACCATTTTTTTTTTGGGTGTGTTTTGGAACCCATGATCCAGACACAATGTTTATTTTGGAATGCATGATCCAAACGCCAAATAGTTTGGAACACAGGGTCCAAAATGAGTTTTAAATTTTTTTCAACTTTTTTTTTTGGTGTTCTAGAATCCAAGATCCAAACGCAGTGTCTATTTTGGAACACATGATCCAAACACCCAAAAGTTTGCAATGCAGAATCCAAAACGGGTTTTTAAATTTTTTTCAACATTGGTATTTTATTTTTTTTCAATTTTTGTGTTTCGAAACCCTAGGATCCCAGTGCGCTTAATTTCGGAACATAAAGTTTGAAATGCTTTATTATATGGCAAATGCTAAATAGTGCCCTCGGGGCACTCTTTAAGCCTTTAAATAATAATGTTTTATAAAAGAAATTATGAAAATGTGTGAAGTCAACGCATTGTGAATTGAAATGTTCAACTTTTTAAATAAATGTTTTCCTTAAATGGAATCCTTAAAGAGTGCCCGGGGGCACTGTTTAGCAAGACCCTATAATTGTTCTTGAAATTAAATCCCATCCACTAAAATTTCACAAATTTATCTTTGTATGTAAACAAATACTTGTTGCATTGAAGTTGAATTGATGAAAAAAGATGAATAAAAAATGATTGAAGTTGTTGATTGATGATTTTGAAATGAGCAAACCCTTTTTCGTCCAAACCCTTAGGAATAAAACATTTATGTTGAATGAGCATTTTTAGAATGAGCATTTTCTTCATAAAACACAATTTCGAAAGTTGTTGATTGATGATTTTGGAAGGAGCAAATCCCTTGTTGCTCGTATTCCTTCGTTTACAGTGAGAGTTGTTCATGTTTCTTCGTTTATGTTTATGTCCGTTGTTCGTGTTCCTTCTTCGTTTTTTTTTTCTTTCACAAAAGAATGTTTAGGAACCTGCATTCCAAATTTATCCTTGTTTGGATCTTAAGTTCCAAATAGCATTTGTGCTTTTGGATCGTATGATACAAAACATAGGGATGACAATTTACCCATACCCAATGGGTACCCACAAAAAATACCCACAATGGATAGGGTAAAAATCCGCATTTTGAGTATGGGTGTGGGTATGGGTAATTACCCATAAAATTGAGCGGGTATGGGTGCGGGTACGGGTACCTTAGTACCCACCCCATATACCCACATAATATATTTTTATTTATTTTAATTATATTATTATATAATTATTATATAATAATTATATAATAATATATATAAATCAATTTTAAAAAATACAATATTATTACACTATAATACATTTTTAATAAAATAATTATTTATAACATATATAATGCAAATATGTCAAAGAGAAATGAACTTTAGCATGACATTACTAATAATTTTGTTTATAATTTTTATGAATCAACATTAAAACCTTTGAAATTTTTTTAATTCTATTAAAATGATATGATATTTTATAATTGATCAATTTATTTTTAGCAAAAATGCGGGTAACGGGTACGGGTATGGGTACTTAGGTACCCATAGGGTATGGGCACGGGGACAAAGATTGTCACCCATGCGGGTATGGGAATGGGTACGGGTATTTTTTCAAACTGCAGGTATGGGGATGAAGACTAAAGTACCCTACCCATACCCTACCCATTGCCATCCCTAACAAAACATCTTAGATCTAAATTGAGGATATCTTTGAGATTTTTAGAAGGCCTGAAAATAACTCAAAAGACTAGAAGAGCAATTTTCATGCCTCGTCTTGGTGCAGACCAGCCAATACACCCTCTCTTCCAAGGCCCTCTAATGTTTGCTTGAATGAAACCTAGGTGCACACTACTTTTTTTTGTAGGGCCGAGCGATTATATTATGTCCATTCAATTTTAAACAGACCTATATAAAATTTTGAATAGACCTATACGATAAAATAAGAATTTACTAACTATGCATATACAATTTATTTCTGAAGAAAAGATAAAGTTGTATAACAGTGTAAAAATGATTCAAAGTATATAAGTATATACCAATATTGATTCCAATTTTCAATGGATTATGTTGGGATCCTCTCTATTTTTTGCCTTTTCCATTTCTCCCATTATTAAAATTTTAAAAATATAGTCTCATAAGCTTAGCTTAATTGATGGACATTTGCATTATTATGCAGCGGACCGAGGTTCGAACCCGGTCATCCCACTTATTCACCTTAAGAGTGGAATTTCAAGCTATTAGGCTATTTGACTAAAAATAAAATACAATAAAATTTTAAAAATATAAATGTAATGATGTAGCATTTGGTGGATTCAATTATTTTATATATATCTTAAAATTCTTCAAAACTATAATAATGGAGAGGGAAAATAAAGAAAACAAAGATGATCCTAACTCGGATCTCGTTCCCTTTACACACAAACAGTTGTTTAGTGAACAAAAAATAAATTGACACAAAAATTTGGTTATGCTTTGATATTTTTTTTATATCGATTTATTAACTAAAAGTTTGTTTATTAACTTTTCAATTTTTAGAATAAGAAGTCCTTAATAATTTGAAACTCGAAAAAACATAGTTAAGCAAAACATATTCAGATGGACCAAGATGTCATGCATGTAGTCTACCAAATATTACTGTGGTTAGATCATGAAAATCATATACTATTTGCTTTAAATTTCAAATAGATTTGGTTTAAAAAGTTAACAACTCAAAATATAAATGTATGATCTTTATTAGACAACTGAGATCTTTGGTCGCATCAATTCATGGTCGTAGAGGGTTACCCATTGCACAGGGTCACAAAATTTTATGACCTTCAAATTTTCATATAGGTCTACTCAAATTTTAATATGTGTAATTTATTTTAATGATTTTTTTTAAAAAATAGTTTAAGTGGCTAGAAATTCATATTTTAAGTAATTTCTTTTAACGACATTCTTTTTTGTACTAATCCTCTAATTTCTAAAGGAATGACACTCCGATAATCTAGAGTTCGACTGTAAAGATAGATTAAAAGTTTGACCAAATTTTTTTTTCACTAAGAATCAAACTTGAATTCTTCGAAATAATTCATTCTAGGGGAATTTCATTAACCACTTTTGTTCAATGTCTTGGTTTCTCTTAATGACTTTGTTAAGAATATATTAATTTAATAACTAAATTTAATTGATACAATGTTAATTTTATCTTTATTTGCAGTTAATTAATTATAAAACCCGTCCAAAATAAGTGTTAGCCCGATTTCCATTTGTGTCTTGGTTTTAAAAAAATGCATTAAAATAACCACTTTTGTCCAAAAATAAATTTAAATGTAGAATAATAAATATAGTACATTAAACTTAAAGTATAATGAATGGACCCGATGAAATTGAATTATGCATGAAGATGAGGAGTACCAACGGCTAGACGGTAAGACCTCATGCACTTTAACTATAGTTTTGCAGTGACTAGTTGCTGATGAGCGATAGCCCTTTTGTTAACTTTAATCTATATTTTATAACAATTATTTTTTTATATTTGTAGGTTAATATAATGACGAACTTATTAAATAAAAGTCACACGGATCTCTAAACTAGTTTAATATTTAAAATATTAAATTTTCTCATATTATTTTTCATTTTAGAATTTAGAATTAATATGAATAAAATATTATTTATATTTTTTTAAAGCTCTCAAAAATTGGATATGATTATTTTGAAATTTGAATCAAATACATAAATAAATATTATCATAAGTGGTATAAGACTAAATAATTTTCATATATAAGGTATACATACCTTAAATGATATAATATCACTAATTATTTAAACACATTATACATTTCTTAAAAACACGTTATCCATTTCTTAGAAATAATTTTATAAAAAATGTATGATCATAGTTATAATTAGAATTTTAAATATACCGTGACGATGTTTGGTACTCTCTAAATGGAAGAAATCACATTTTAGTTGTTTAAATTGTTGTTGTCTCTAATTTTAGTGGACAAATTAATCTTGCTATAGAGAGTATTGGTGTAAGTAACAACCAGAATTCCAATACAACAACAACAACAAATAATGCTCAATAAAACAAACTTGTGCCTTTGGATGTATACTAGTTGAACAATGCCAATTAAATAAT
Organism: Trifolium repens; assembly: GCA_030408175.1. Lineage (NCBI taxonomy): Eukaryota > Viridiplantae > Streptophyta > Magnoliopsida > Fabales > Fabaceae > Trifolium > Trifolium repens. The sequence continues at coordinate 14,766,070 of CP125850.1, forward strand.
TAATGATCACGCTTTATGCAAACAAAAGTAGTTAAATCAGGAGTAAGAACTAAATATAGAAAGAATCAAACTCATCATAGGAAATAATATTCTCCACAAACAAACTTGTGTTTGTGAATTAGTTGAAAAACATCATTTAAATATCAAATAGTACAATATATAAAAATTACCAAACTCATTTATCGAACATGCATCATCACATACATCAATATTAATCATTTTCAATATCAAAATAACACCATGAAGATCATTATTCTCTTTTGCATCACCTTGACATGTGGTTTTCTTGGAAATGTTGTTTCAAATGATAATTCTCTCCCATACGAAGCTATTTTCAACTTTTGTGACTCTATAAGTGACACTGGAAATGCTCTGAAGAGCTTTGGCTCCATCAATAGTCCTTATGGGTCAACATACTTCAAACATCCAGCTGGTCGTTTATCGAACGGACGCCTGATCATAGATTTTATCGGTATTTTCCCTCATGTTTTATAATTTTAAGTAATTTCAATAAAATATTCTTCTGTGAAAGGAACAAGAAATAAAACAAACAAGAAAAATGCTAATATGGTAAAATATTATTGGAATTTGTGTAATCAACCTCTAAAAAATGTAAAAAGTGTTGTTTTCTATGCATAATTTTCTCTTTTTGATATCTTTAACTGGTGCCTCAGGGGCACTAGTTAGCATGACCCATAAAACAGTACCAACAAACACTCTAAAATGCTCAATCTATAATAGGTGTATGACCCATAAAACAGTACCGGCAAACACTCTAAAATGCTCAATCTATAATAGGTGTTAGCATTTTTTTTTTTACAAAATCAATACAAAAAATAACGTTGGTACATTTCCGAAATACAATTAACTATAAATGTGGCCATTTTATTTGCAGCTGAGGCATATGGATTGCCATTTTTGTCTGCCTTGAAAAATCTCACCAAAGACCAAGACATTAAGAAAGGAGTGAATTTTGCATTTGCTGGCTCCAGCGCTCTTGAATATAAGTTTTTCACACAGCATGCTGTCATGCCACCAGCGACAAGTAACTCATTAAGTGTTCAACTTGGTTGGTTTAAGGAGCTAAAATCATCCCTATGTAAAAGCAAAGAAGGTTATATCATAATTCCTTCATTGTTGTACATGTGTCAAATACTCTTTTTTCAATATGTTTAACATAACTATTATTGTTCTGCTATGAAACAGAGTGCGATGACTACTTCAAAAAGTCATTGTTTTTTGTTGGTGAGATCGGTGGAAATGATATAGTTTCTTTTCTAATTATCATTTCTTCTATACAGTTTCTTTTCGGATTACAACAAAGTGTACTCTTCTCTCCAACAATTTTTTTTTACCCAAGTTAAAAATCAAACTTGTAATCACTTATTTAAGGATTGTAAGTTTCTTTTCACTTAAATCAATCCAATTTTTATTTAGAGATTAATTTTCATGGGTAATTGTCTATATCATATTCTTGTGACTGAAGTAATGTGATTTATGAAATTGTGATTAACTATATATTATTATATTAGTGAAAGTGAGTAATCTTCACAAATCAATGGAATCAAGAAAAGTAACTGCAACATATATATACGGCAAAAGCTATGATAATTACGTGTCAACACTTCATTAATTGCTTATTAGGAAACAGCATTAAACAAGTTCTAGAAAAGTTCGAAAATAGTGGAGTTTTGTTTCCTTTATTTACCATTGATATTCCATTGTGGTTTTGTGCCTAAGTGTTGTTTTGTTTATTAATATTCAATCAAATTCCATTAAAAGGATACAATACAACATGTGGTTTCTTAGTATGAATTTTTTTTTAGTTAAATTAAAGGGATTATCCAAAGACTTTTTTGGTAAGCACTTCACCAAAGACTTTAAAATAAAACATTTGTGATTATCATTAAATTAATTAGTAAAAAAAAAGAAATTAAAACATGAATCTAAATACAGTACATCTTTTATAATTTATCTCTAACGAATTATCTGAAAATTAGTCAATAAATCGAGAAAGAAATATTATAACTTTACATAGGTTTTATTATTATATATTAAAAATTGTAAACGACAATAATTTCTTAATGAAGAATTGTTAATGAAAATTGAACCCATTTTAGTTTATATTTCATTAAATATACATTAACCATGTATAAAAAAAAAATCATATTTAACAAGGTAAATATACAAATTTATGGTTATATTTTATCACCTTTTAATTATTATTTTTTTGATAGATCCCTTTTAGAATATATTCATAGCAATCCTAAAAAAAGAATTATAGCATGGCAACTAATAAAATTATAATGCAGTTCTTTTAATGAAAATATAAAGTGAGAAGATGATATATTTGTTCCAGATAGAGAAATTTTAAATTTCAAAGAATATTTATAAAGATATAATAATGCACTCTACAAGAATATTAGTGTCTGATCATTTTTTATGTTAATAGCGTGTGTTTAATTAACATCCACAAATTTTAATATAAATGCCTTATTTATTTTTACACAATTTTGCATTAGTTCTTATAGACGCTATTATATGATGTTGATTACTTTTTAATTTAATTTTTTAAATAGCGTCTATTTTTTTTTTATTTTTATTTTTTTTTTGGTCAAGTAGCCTAATGGCTTGAAATTCCACCTTTTAAGGTGAATAAGTGGGATGACCGGGGTTCGAACCCCGATCCCCTGCATAATAATGCAAATGTCCACCAATTGAGCTAAGCTCATGGGACAAATAGCGTCTATTTTAGTCAGTGCTAATTAGTGTCAACATGGACCATAGTATTTAGCATCAAGGTTTTTCCTGTAGTTAAATTTTTGGACGCTAAAAATACTTTTTATGTTCAATTTCAGACTTGTAGCGTCAACTTTTTGTAGATGCTAAAAATTGAAAGAGTAATCATGTGAACTTAACTCAACTGAAATGATATTGTATTATATATATAGAGGATCAAAATTTGAATTCAACTCAGTCAGTAGTTGCAGAGATGCTAATATACAGTGACCCAAATTCGAGTTCGATATTCAACACTTCTCCGTATTAAAATATATACTAGTCTCCAACAAAAAAAAAATTACTTTAGCCACTTGACTATTATAGACAAATAAAGACTTTTTTTTGCTATTAACTTTTTAATTCCCAAGATAATACAACTTTAGTAATTCGAAGCTCAGCCGCCAAATAAATAACTTTTGATCAAGAGTTGTTTCCATCGGAAATTAGTGACTATATATATTTTATATACTAAATCTCTTAGGACAAAACGTTTTTGCATATATTTTAGAAAATAATTAAAAAATATTGAACTATATTTTGAAGCATAAAATAAAACATTTAGCTTGTTATAGATAAAAAAGGAAGAGCCGCAATTAAAAACCGAAAATAGCTTATATTTGAGTCAGCTGTGATCTCAAAGACGTTGACGGTTCTCTATACAATCATCATAGTGGATTAGTGGTCATTTTGCAATCATGTATTGTTATGGATTGGTAAGAAATCAATTATCAACCAAACATAAAGAAATCAAAACCAATAAAAGCAAAAAATTAAAGAATAAAATAGATAACATAAAAAATTATAGTGGTTTAGTCTTAATGACCTATTCTACTCTAATGAGCAAAATATATTTCACAATTATGAGAAACAATTACAGGATATCAATCTCGTGCCAAGAGTTTCCTTTGGCCTCTTAACAACACCACCATAATCAACAATGCAAATAGTTTTGGTAAAAGCCGCAGGAACTTAATTTCCGTTAAGTGTTTAATGAACTGCTTTTAAGAGCAATAATCGATCGGAAGAATTTAAATTTGATTTTTTTATGGAAATATTTTTTTAGTGAGACATTATTTACCTTGCAGCCTAACTCTAAATTACCAGATTTCATTCTTCTGAAAATCAAAGGTAATGTAAAAAAAAAATTAACATGTAACAAAGTGTAATAGACTCATACTTCCAAGTTGTTGCAGCATTTAAATGTTGTAGAGTGTTGCATCACTTTTTTAAATAAAATAATAATAATTAAAGAGTGTTGCATCACTTTGCTTATATCATATATTTGAGAAACATCAACATATTAATGTGAGCGATAAAAGATTGCACCCTTTTGTTAAAATAAAATTAAAAATGCACACTTTGAGAAAAGGGGCAAAATCCTTGACCATCTTAGGACCGTTGGTCAAATTTTATGTCTCTAATCAATGATGTTTGTGATATCTTTAATTTTCTTTATGTTATTTTGGTTTTTCACCACTAGTTTAATCTGGTTCGGGGGTCAGTTCTGCCATCAAGTGGTTCTAGCACCCTCCCGATCGCAGTTGCGGAGGATCGAACCATGGTACTCCCTACCAAGTTCAGCGTCAATCACCACTGAACCAACTAACGATTGGTTCTTTACGTTATTTTGAATAACCACTATATATATGCTTATATACTATATTGTCATTATTTTGAAGTAGTTCTCATTAAGAAAACCTAGCCTTAATTTATTGTTAAAAAAAAAGCCTTAATTTTGCATATTCATACGTTGTATTTGTATTAGAGCTTTTAATTAAATGACAACACTAAGCCCAACAATATTATGTATACTCTTAATTTTAGTAAATTAATTAAAAAATTAAGATCGACGTGACTTTTATTACAAGCACAAAATTTTCATCTTCGTTTAATAGTCAGAAATCAAATCCCTAACTATTTTTTCATATGCGAAAGTCAAAGAGATCAAATCCCTTACTATTTGATTAACGGGCCAAATCTTTTACCATTTTGATCAAATTCATTGTTTGTAGAATTTAGTTACTTTATTGATAGAGAAACTGAGTTGAATTTCCCATGACTTTCTTCCACATGACTCTAGATTTTGAAAATTTTAGCATTTATTTTAATTTTATAATTTTATGATAAGTTTCCATCACGTTTTGAAAGGGAGTAGACTAGGAACTAAGGAATAGAATATGGAACCAAGGAATAGAACCAAGGAATATTTTTAATTTTAACCCTAATTATCCTAAGTACATTCTATATGCTGTATGGATAAATTATTCCACAACAAATTGAATAAAAATGGTTGGGTTTAGGAGCCCAATATGCTCCACCTAACGTAGCCAGATACAAATATTCTATAAAATAAATCTTGAAATGAAGTGAGCAAGATTTGCCTCGTTGTAAAACTAAAAATGGAGTACCTAATCATATTCTGCAAGCATCAAATACTTGTGTATACAATTTTACAATCCGGATGTGAGTCTATAAAGTAAGGTAATTTGTTGGTTTTGTAGGATTGAGTTAAACCTAACTCCTATATATTATTATGTTTTTGTTATCTGATCACTCATTATTTATATTTACACACCAAATCTAATAATATTGGGCGTGAAAGGGTGTATTGAGAAGTTCCGCATCGGACGTGAGTAGACATGTTATAAAATAGAGAAAATCCAAACATTACAAAACTGATTTTATATGGTGTTAGGTCAAACTTCTAATTCTAAGAGTTAGCACCAACAATAAATTAGTTCATGGGATAAGGGTTTTGAGCCTCTTAAGTAGATAGTCACGAGTTCAATTTTTGACTCTTACTCTTACATAAGCAAAAAAAAAATGTTGAAAAAGAAGAATTCCCCATGTGTTTTTTACAAATTTCTCGATGGAGATTAGTCACTACTAAACGACAGTGCAAACTTTATTTCTATATAGTGGTAAAAAAATAAGAGCTAATATTTTATGAATTAAATTTATTGAACATTAAATTTCATGAATTAAAATTATGTCATGCACGTCAAATTTTAGATAAAATTAAAGTTTGAAATTATATTATATTTTAGCCTAACATTTACTAATATTTTATTTTAAAAGCATATATGTCAATTGAAATTAATTGATGAAACATCAAATGTGTACATTTGCAGAAGAATAGAACAATCCTCTTTATCTCTGATGGCCAAGGATATAATAGTGGAAATATTGAAAATAAATAAATAAAATGAAAGTGGAGATCGTGAAAATAATTGGAACCTTTTCTAGTTATCATCAATTAGTGGAAATTAGGCTGGTCTAATTAGAATACAACTTTATGCCGTAGTATACAAAATTTAACCAATAATCTTAGCTTTACAAGCATGATAAATTTTATGACTTAAACTTATTGAACACTATCACATGTAAAATCTATCCAAAACCAAAATACCTTTGATTCTTACTAACACATCTTTTTCTCAAAATGGTTTTGTTTGTACGTTAATGTGGCCAACTTTATGTGACAATAACATGACCACTCTTACCCTATCAAATTTTACGTTGATCCAGCATGTGAAGATTCAGTTCAGATCCTACAAGAATTCGAATTCAAATCCTACCATTGATATGAGAATTACTTTATTGATGGATAATATGTAATTATTTATGTTAGTGTTAATCCTTGAATATTCACGGACCCTGATAATTTTTTGAAATTTAGCTCGCTTAAATGATTTTTATTTATAAATATAAAAGTAAAATAAATAACATGGCCACTTTTATGCATGCATATTTGTATACTTTGTCTCCACTCCAATTCTCTTTAAATTCAGAACACCCTTTGAGAATCTTCATGAGAACATGTTGGCTGTGAAGTGATCATATCCGGTGGCGGTTCGGTCACTTTCCGGCATAATCAAGCCACCACCACATCTTCCTAATTCTCTAAGTGGAGAAGCATATAGTATCTAAGTATATTATAGAATTGTGCTTTACAGTATCAGTACCAGCATATCAACCAAACTCCCTTTTTGTTCCAATATATATATAATATCATCATCTTGTGTTTTCATTCAACACTCATCACATATACAACAAAAGAGAGTGAAAATGGTTAAATTCTCTAAGCAATTTGAGGGACAACTCATTCCAGAATGGAAAGAAGCTTTTGTTGATTATTGCCAACTTAAGAAGGATCTTAAAAGAATCCATTTTCTTAACAATATTAACACTACACCAAACAATCAACAAATTAGTTCAGTAGTGAAGTCACCCTTTTCATTACTAACTAAGTTCTCTTTATTTTGCCATCAACAAAGAGACCATGAACCAATTCAAGTAATTTTTTTTATTCATTTTGAAGATATAAGATTTTGAATATTAATTTTGTTAAATGTCGTGTTATCCTGTCCATATGACTCGTGATAGTCCATGAGGTGTCTGCTCAGTGGTAAGAGCTTTACTCTGTAACCTCAATGGACGGAGTTCAATTCTCATATAAGACAGTTATAAAATGGTCATCAGCGTCACAATTATTAAAATGGTTTTCCGTTCGCCAAATTTTTTATAAATACTTTGACTAATGATATATATTTTTTTTGGTGTTTTGCAGGTTCATAGGAAACTTGTTTCATCAGCAAGTAAAGGTGATATGTATGAGACACAATTGCTAGATGAATTTGCTGACACTGATGCTACTAAAGAATTTTTTGCATGTTTAGACCAAAATCTCAATAAGGTAAATAAATTCTATAGGACAAAGGAGAAAGAATTTCTAGATAGAGGAGAGTCCTTGAAGAAACAAATGGATATTCTTATTGAGCTCAAATCTGCTTTCATGGAGAAGAAAGGTAAAGGGAGCTCTTCTCAACACTCCAAAGAGGAAGAATCTATCACATCATGCACATTCTATAATAGTGGTAAGTAATCAAACTTATCATCTTAGCTTTAGCAATGTGAGCATTCTTTGTGTTTGAATTTGTTTATTTGAGATTATGTACTGCATAAACACTTGTGAGACTACTTCAGAGACCTTATGAAAATATGTTATGACATTTTTATAAATTCTTTTGGAAAACTTACGAGAAAAATTTAAGAGCTATATAAAAATAATTTGAATTTATTTTATTTTTGTTATAGAAAGAGCTTCTACATAAACATTTATAGGATAAATGCTTATGCTATAAGCACTTAATTAATAAGCACTTAAATAAGATGGTTATGCAAATAGGACCTAAGTTGGACATTTATGGAGAAAAGGGTTCTAAATATAGACTACTCTACAAAATGAATATGGAGTGACTAGAATGTTAATTATGTTAGTTATCTCTTATTTAAAAATTATCAAAAAAGGGAATTATTTACTTAAAATGAAAAATTAAACTTTCACTTTCCCTTGCAAAAAATGAACCAAGCAAACAATAAAATGCGTATCATATCATAATTGAATTTTATTGTCATTCTAGTTAGAAGTGCCAACACAAATATCATACATGATATTGACTTTGACACGTAGACATCATTAATAATTTGAAAGAAAATGGAAATAATTGAGTGTAACAAAATGTATCGGCACCGTGTTAGTATCTAACACTAAACATGCCTTCAAATGTGAAGCTCAGGTGCAACACTGACACGTGTCACACACTAATCATTAATTTTAAAATCATTCTTTTTCATTCTTAGTATTTGAATATATTATATTATATGTTTTCTATTTATTTATGATGTGAATCTAAAACTTTGTATATTGGATACAGAGGATGACTCTGTTAGGAGCAGAGAACAAACAGAGGATTTGGAGAAAATAGAAGAGGATTTTACTCAATCAAATGAAAATGAAGAGGACAAATCAGTAAATTTGAAATGGGAAGATGGTAAATTGAGGACATTATCTGGCCATATTGTTAGGTCCCAAGGAAAAAATGTGAGGATAAACATTCCTTTGACAACTCCATCACAAACCTTATCAGAAATTAGTTACCTTGTAATGGAAGATTTGTTCAACCAATCTTCAAGGAAAATTAATCAAGAAGGTGGTGTTCTTCATCTTAACAAAACAAGGTTATATCATGCAGAAAAAATGATCAAAAAGGGTTTCATTGAGCTTTATAAGGGACTTGGATATTTGAATGATTATAGGTATAATTCCAATTTTCTTTCATCACATATGCAACTAATTTTTTTAGTCGCAAATAGGCAACTCGGTCGGTGAGCTGAGGGACACTGAAAGAGTACTAGTCGGATCATTTAGGGTTGAAAACCTGAAAACTAACATAATCTATTAACATTTTCTTCCGGACTTAAATATAAAAAAAAATCAAAATGTATCTGGTCCAAATTTAAACTGAATACATATTGACTTTTACTTATATTTAAATCCAGAGTAATGATGTTTTTAATAATGAACTTTAATTAAGTGTTAAATTTGATATAAAAAAGAAAGTTATGTAACTGTTTGTTTCATCATTTTGATTATTTTAGGAATTTGAACTTGCTTGCATTTGTAAAGATTCTGAAGAAATTTGACAAGGTAAATATAATTAGATAGTGCACAATTTAATATTAAAATTGAAGTTCTTCATATTAGAGGTGTTAATTAATAACAAAAGATATTCTAATGATTTATTTCTTCACTTTCAGGTCACAGAAAAGCAAATTCTTCCAATCTATCTCAAAGTTGTTGAGAGTTCATATTTCAACAATTCAGACAAGGTAAAAAATAGACACAAATGAAAATGTCACCAAAAAAATCTTACTACTCTCATGTCAACCTTTGATGAAAGAAAATATTTGGTGGTGATACTATAATAAATCATGTTGAAATGTTGGCCACTAGTTATCCTTTGTAACTCAAAATGTTACCAACAATATCTAGTGGCTTAAAATCATGTCTACAACAAAACATGGCCTAAAATCATACACATAAAAAAGTAGATATGCTTGTCTAAACATTTCCCCCCCCAAATAAATAATGTGTGCAACTTGACTTAAAAATATAATAATGTGTGTATCCAGAGGCGGAGCCAGGGGTGGCCAGGGTGGGCCATGGCCCAACCCAAAAATTTGGAAATTACTAAAGTACTCCTATGTATATAAAATTATAAGTTCATTATAGATATATTATTGGATGCGTTATGGTGTTATAAGCTTATACCTAGTCCAGCGGCTGGAGGACTATTCATCCACTTTGAAGTGGTGCCGGTTCAAATCTGGCCGGTGCCCTTTTCTTCTTTTTTTTCACTTTTTTTTCAAAAAATTCAATTTTATTGTGTAAAATGTATTTCAAATCCATCGAAATCAAGACAAAATTAATGTTTTAAGCCACTAAACAATCACATAATTCTTGCAAAGTTTTTTTTTTTGTTTCAAATTTGTGTATGGATAAAGCACAATGTTTTATTAATTAAAACAATTATTCAATTTTGATTAATATTATTTGTTTTAGATTATATAATTTTTTTTCTTATAATTATATCATTCTCTTTTTAGTATATATGTAATATAATAAACTATATAATTTTTTGATGATCAATTTTCTGCAAGTATTAATTCAAACTTAATTATTGATTATTTCGGGTCACTTGGTACACATAAATATTATCCTATAATACGTAATTTAATTTCTTAATGACTAACTTTTTTATACGCGAGCAAAATTATAGTATTTTATCTCGAGTGATTAACTTTATACTTATTACAACTTCAATTGTTGTACGCAATATAATTTTCTTATTTAATTTATATGTTGAAAAATTTCAACGGCCCACCCTAAAAAAAATCCTGGCTCCGCCACTGTGTGCATCATTCCCTAGCCAATGATTAATATGAATAATTTAGTAAAATTATTAAACACATAAAGCTATTTATTGTTTTTCTTATTTTTTGTATGATTAATTTTGATACATGTTATTAGTGAAAAATATTTTACGGTGTTAAAAAAATCACAACCAAATATGTGATTTTACAAGTTACGATTAAAGTTCAATATTTTAAATAATTTGACGATTATAATTGATTGATAACGTAAAATATCTTTATATTGACATAATAAAAGAGTGAGAGAGAGAGAGAGGGGTTTTTATTTTTTAACTTTGTTAACCAAATTTTATTTATTTATTTTTTTCTAAACATGACAGGTGGTGAAGTTAATGGATGAAGTGGAGGAAATATTTGTCAAAAACTTTGCTCAAGATGATCATAGAAAGGCAATGAAATACCTTAGACCAATTCATCCTAGGAAAGAATCACATGCTTTACCTTTCTTCATTGGTGAGTAATAACTTTTAGTCTTTTTATTTTATTTTCTGTTTGTTAATCATTGATTCATTGTGGTGAAGAGCCTTTAACTTGTTTGCTTTGTGACCACTAAAATCCAAAACAAAACATGGACCCCTTAGTCACTACACTAGGTCTTTGTGTGAATAAAAGTAACTGATCCCACTTTACTAAACACTTTTGAATGCAGCCATGTATGTATAACACTTAAAAATGCATAACCTTTTATGCATTTTTATATTTTTGTCTTTTAATTACAAGAGGCAAATGACACATCATCACTTTTTAATTTTGATCATTTTTCATTAAACAATCCTATGATTACTCTTTTTTTCTTTATTTGAAAGTTTAATTTTCATGCATTGTTTTATATGTCAGCACATCCAACTAATTATTTATGTGACCTTAAAAGTGGTTGTGATAAAAGTCAAATGCTTTTAATAATCTGATTGTTATGAAGATTGATAGTATAAAAGAAGAATACATCGACAATGTATATGAATCAAATTCATATTTTATTTTCCAAATTAAAATGTCATTGATATGTTGCATAAATAGGAAAATTCTAACATGGACCACCACTTCAAGTGGTCCATGGTGGACCATTCATAAAAACCCATATAACGAATACGATTTTTGCAAAATCCACCGTTGAATTGAAAGTTTATATCATATAGATCATCTATAGAAAATTTTAGAAAAATTGAAAATCATTTGATATGTTATTGAGATCCATCAAGATTAACGGTTTATTAAATACTGTAAATCTTGATAAATCCCAATAAAATATTAAATGATTTTCAATTTTTCTAAAAAAATTTATGGATGATCTATATGATATAAACTTCCAATCTACTAATAAATTTTGTAAAATTCGTATTCGGTAGATCACTTGTCCACGGTGGACCACTTGTGAAGGTAATTCATAATTTGTCTACAATAACTTATATATAAAATATGATATTTATCTGTAATAAAATAGTTTTACATGGTAAAACTAATTTATTTATTGAAATTAATAAGCTTAAATGTAAATTCCATAGCAAGTTACTAATAAAATTAACTGAATCTTTTTCATATAAAATCAGGACTATTTACTGGATGCTTTTTGGCACTTTTTGGTGGATATGTTTTAATGGCTCATCTTACTGGACTATACAAAAGACACCAAAATTCAATCTACATGGAAACTGTCTTCCCTGTGCTTAGGTAAGTAAAAGGGATTTCATTGCAGCACATTCTCTTCATATCAATGTTTTAAGAACTAGACCGGCCGGTTGGTTCAACCACAATCGGTTTTTAGTTTGTGAGAACCAAATCTGGTTGAACCGCAATTGGTTCAACCAGTTAAATTTTTTTTTTATATTATTTATTAGTTATCTCATTCAACCATGGTTCAATTGATTGATTGAACCAACATGATAGCTCGGAGGTCTGGCACTCTGACCGGTCGATCTCCTATCAATTTTTAAAACATTGTATTTTTTATCTGCAGTTGTACTAAATGAGCAAATAAATCATATGGTTCTATTGTGTTTTTTGCAGTGTGTTTAGTCTCATATTTCTACATTTCTTCCTCTATGGCTGCAACATTTTTGCATGGAGAAAGACTCGTATAAACTACAGATTTATATTTGAGATAGTTCCAACTAAGGAACTAAAGTACAAAGATGTCTTCTTGATTTGTACTATGTCTATGACTTCTGTGGTTGGAGTCTTGCTTTTTCATTTGACTCTACTCACAAAAGGGTATTCCTATGCACAAGTTCAATTCCTTCTTGGCCTAATTTTTCTGGTAAGTTCTTGTTATATTACTTTGTAAAATATCTCAACAAATATCTATACGCTGAGATGCGATTTTAGACGCATGTGTGAAACGTTTTTAATAATCCTTTATTTATATTGTTATTTATTACATGTGCAGGCCTTCTTACTATTACTTATATGCCCTTTCAACATTATATATCGGTCAAGCCGGTACCACTTCATTTGTGTGATAAGGAACATAATTTGGTCACCCCTTTACAAGGTAAGGGCAAAAATGGAAATAAAAGTAAAGCAATACAAGTATTATTTTGTTCATGATCTCATTGGATTTTTTATTGCTCCCTAGGTTGTCATGCTGGACTTTTTTATGGCTGATCAACTTTGCAGTCAGGTAGTGTTTTTGTTGGCAATATTTTACAGAAAAAACTTGGTTGATTTTTTACACTGACAGTGCAAAGAGTTTTTACACTGTTGATCAATTCTAACCGTTCAATCATTGAAGTATTTGACTTAAATCATATATGCCTTAAAAGTCATACAAATTATGGTTTGTGATTGGTTGACAGTGTACAAGATTTTACAGTGACTAAGAATTAATCTCTTACTAATAGTTACATTATTTTTTTTACAGGTTCCAATGTTAAGGACCCTAGAGTTTATGGCATGTTACTATGTAACTGGGAGCTACAAGACTCAAGACTATGGATACTGTATGAGAGTAAAACTCTATAGAGATCTTTTCTATGCAGTGTCCTTTCTTCCATATTATTGGAGAGCAATGCAGGTAAAAAGTTGTAACCATTTTATAGTTATACACGGTGGATATGCCATAATTGCGGTGATCCGTGATTTTTTAAAAGCTACTGTCTGTAGCTTCTATGAAACATGGTGGATCATCGTGATTCTATCGTGTCCACTGTGATACCAAAGGCTTAATTACTTTTAAATTAAAAAATGTGAAGAACTAATTAATGTTCCTTAATTGATTTTTAGTGTGCAAGGAGATGGTTTGATGAAGGGGAAACAAGTCACCTTATCAATCTAGGCAAATATGTTTCAGCTATGTTAGCTGCAGGTGCTAAAGTTGCTTATGAAAAAGATAAAAGTGTTGGATGGTTATGTGTTGTTGTGATCATGTCAAGTGTTGCAACTTTGTACCAATTGTATTGGGACTTTGTAAAGGATTGGGGTTTGCTCCAAATGAACTCTAAGAATCCTTGGTTAAGGAATGAATTAGTTCTAAGAAGAAAAGCTAGTTACTACTTCTCCATGGTACATAAATTGCACTTCTTTGCTAAATGTTGATAATAATCTATATAGAATCGACACTTCAGATTAAAAGTGTATCTGGTGTCTGATATGTGTTAGTGTCATATATCGACACCGACACGTGTATAATTAGTTACATGTGTATAAAAGTGTGTCTAATATTTGACATGTGTTAGCGTCATATATCAGTGTTGTGTCTGATTTCCGTTTATGTATCAATGATCGATAGATAAGGATTACTCATTATCTTATCCAAGATACTTGTCAAATTGAATAGTTAACTTTAATATTAGATGTTGAAGATAAAATGTCACAAAAGTGTGATATATAATTTTGATAAGATAATTAATTATTTATACCACCTAAATATTAACTTTTGCTTATGCAGGTATTAAATATTACTCTAAGGCTTGCTTGGTTGCAAACTGTCCTCCATTCAAGTTTTGAAAATGTTGACTATAGAGTAACAAGCTTATTTTTAGCAGCACTTGAAGTTATTAGAAGAGGACTATGGAATTTCTTCAGGTATATAATTTCTATGACTATACATAAATGCATAATTTATTTTGTTTGATACTTGTAGCATTTGCATGATACATCACTTTCAAAAATTATTTAATAAATAAATAAATATTTATTGGTGTAGATTGGAGAATGAGCATCTAAATAATGCTGGCAAGTTTAGGGCAGTGAAGACAGTGCCTCTTCCTTTTCATGAAGTGGAAGATGAAGAAGACTAATAATGCCAAAATTGACATATTTTGCATTGATGAGGAGTAGATTAATTATATATCCTCATTCAAGTTGATGTAACATTGATCAACTTGATTATTTTTTTCAGTGGATTAGTAGGAATATATCATCCACATATGTATACACAATTTTCATTAACAATAAATAAAAATTTAATGACAAATTTGCAATGTTACTAAATATCTTACTAGCATATACTTCCTCCTTGTCATGTACTTTATTTCCTATACTTTAGCACATTATGTAAAATTTATAAATACAGAGTAAAGACAAATACAGAGTAAGATGAGTTGATTGTTTTTAAGTAAGTAAGTAAATAAATAAACAAAATATCATAGTAACAAAAAAAAATAACAAGCAATTAAATTGTGAAATGACTCGATCAACTAGAGTTGAATTAAATAATTAATTTAGATAAAAATTATATTCTTTAAAATTTAATTGAATATCGATTTTCTCTAAACTCTCTTCTAATCCTAATTGTCACAATTTTCCTCTTCTTCTTGATCTATCAAAGGGAAGTGATTTAGGATAATTTAGTCCTAGAATCGCCCTCCAATTTGCTTTTTCACATATCTTTAGTGTTTATTTCGTATATTTATTGTGATTTCGTCATATTATAGTGCGATGTTATTTGTTTTGATTTCGTGTTATAGTGTGATGTATTTCGTTTTTCCGTCTTTAGTGTTTATCTTGTGTTATTTGTTGAGTTTGTTCGCAGATTCATCTTTTTCGTTTTAGTGATTTTGAATTTGTATTGTACCAACATATTTTATCAATTTGAATGGATGAATATCCTTTATTTTTATTTTTTTTGGTCATATAGCTTAATAGTTAGAAATTTCACCCGTGGATAAGTGGGACGACCGAAGTTCGAACTCCAACATCCTGCATATATAATTCAATGTCCTACCAACTGAGCCAAGCTCACGGGACAATGAATATCCTTTATTTAGTAAAAAATAAATATGAATATTCTCTAAACATATCATATTTTCATATTATTTAAATATATTTATCCATAGTTTACCAAACATCAGAGTACTAAAATACTCCATCTGTCCCAAAATAAATGACTTTGTTTGACCACTGACACGTTTGCCAATGCACAACTTTAATCGTTAATATATCTAATTATATATTATTAAAAATTATAAAAATGGTATATTTTGAAAGTACTCGTCGAGACAAATTAAACAACATCTTATATGATAATATTTGCATGTATATATTAGTAGAAAAATAAGGTCAAAACAGGTCAAATGAATAGTATACTAAGTCAAAAAGAGGTCATTTAAAATGGGACAGAGCGAGTATTTACCAAAATAAATAAGTAAAAAATAAATTATTTTGTGGGTACAAAGTAAAAAATAAATTTAAAAAATGCAAAATATAAAATCCAGTTGAACCAATTCAATCTCAATTCTCCATTTCTTCAAATTGAAACCGTCGTTGGAAGTAAATTTACTGCAACAGTTCCCAAACCGTTATTGAAATCATCTGCCGGTGAAGGGGGCGGCTGAGGAATCGCCGGAACAGGGTCAGAGGTTTAGTTAACTTCCATTTTTTCATAACCATTTCTTAATTACAATTTTTTTCAATTAATAATTTGATTAAACCAGTAATTGGATTTTCAAAAATGAAACCTAAAACTAATTCTAACATTTTTCTCAGGGTACTAAATTCATATTTCTGTAGTTGGTTATTGTAGCTAGCCATTGTTCTGAACTTGCAATTATTCTGATTATTTTTTAAATTTTATTGATTTCTTAACTTTGATCTAAAGCAAATTTGCAGGTCATAAGTGTAAATCATCAACAACAAGAGAAAAAATTAAATTAACTACATATAACTATTAGATTCTAGAGCTTTGTACTTCCTTTTTTGTTTTTTTAATAATTATATTTTTTATATTTATATATATGATAATTACACATGAACGAAAGGTAGACGGACAAGAAGCTGCGCCTCTGAACCTTTCTATATAACAAAACTCAACCTTTGAAAACTACATCTATAGACCTAGGTGACACAACATTGCTATGCATAACCCTTTGATTGCATTGGCAACTACAATATTAGGGGTTGTAGGAATTGTGAGCTATGAAGCGTGTCTCGTGCCAGTGTCTCGCGTCAGTTTCTTGGATTAGGCGTGTCTCGTGTTAGTGTCTATGCATGTGCTTCATAGGTTGTGAGCTTAAAATTGATTTCAAGTGGAGCTATTGTAAGGTAATATGTGGGCTAACTTTTGATTCATATTGGAGTCAATGTGGATATGGATAATTAAAGTCATTGTTTCTTCCATTATTTGAAAATCTATTGAATCTTAAGTAATTTGTTTCTTTTCATGCTCATATTTAATTTTTAAGAAAAGTATATTTGTAAGTACTCGTTTATACATGTTTTATTTTAAGCAATTGGGTGTTCATGATCTCATTAGTGTGCAAGAAGATGTCTTCGGCTTTCGATTCAAAAATTGTAAATTAGACACTCACATTTCGCTTTGCATTTCCTGATAACTCAAAATCTCATATTATTCATGTTGTTGGAGCAAAGATCACAATACAATGAAAGAACAAAAGGATTAAAAAATTTAATAATTTATGTATATTTTTCATCATTCAATTCCATACATATGAAATAATTTTATATTTCTTCAAACCAAATAACCACATTGGGTGAATCCATGTTTTGTCAGATGAGCCTCATATATATAGCATCTGCTGCAGGTACTCAAGTGACACATAACAAAATGGCAATAGCAAGTCCACCAGTTGCCAACATCTTTCTCCATTGCCCTTGGTAAGATGCTGCACCATTCTGTGAAATATAAAATCATAAGATTTGGCATCTCATATGCACAAAGCTCTTTGTATTTGAAACATAAACAACTCATTTACACAATTTCAAGATTCAAAATCTTAAAAAGTAATGTTAAAGATTTACGTTTGTATATTTTTGTCCTTTTCTTTTTTGGTATACACCCTCATTACTGAAACTCACATTGGCCCCTAATTAATTCAGGTCGAGCCAAGTTGTCCCTTGTTAGGGACAAATCTCTCATAGCATCTAATATCTATATCTACAAGATTCAATTGAAGATCTTATATAAGGAGAACCAACATATTCTCCACTTGAACTAATCCAGTTTCATGATATATGTAGTATTTTATTCGACATTTATATATGTTTGTATGGGAAATGGATTGGGTGCAATCACACATTCAGGTTGTTGTGAATCTTAACCATACGATCTTTGATCAGATCACATTTTAACTGCGTGATTTAGACCTGTTTTGTCAAATCAGAGTACAAACCTTCCTATGAAAATCAGATGACTGAGATTGCTTGACTGTGGTAATGCGGCATAATCCAGACCAAAGAGGTCCAAAAATATAGTAGTGTAACTTAAATTAAAATGGAAAAGGGTATTACCACATTGGCACTTGGTGCTGGTGATGGTGTCTCATCTGATTCCACTGGAGTAGTATCATCAGCTAATGGTGCTGGGGGACTCCTCCTAATGACTGTTGAACTTGTAGGTTCTGGAGCTAGAGCCGCCGCTGCGTGATGTTTCTTATGCTTATGCTTGTGTCTTCTTCTCTTGTGCTTGTGGGGTGGTGGTTCTGGTGCATCATCTTCAGGTGCTGGTGCTGGTGCTGATGATGGTGCGTCTATTGAAGGTGTTGGTGCAGGTGATGGTGGGTTAATTTCCGGGGAAGGAACAGGTGATGTTATTGGTGCTTTCTTTTTGTGTGTGGGTGCTGGTGCTTTCTTTTTGTGTGCAGGGGCTGGTGCTGGTGTTTCTTTGGCTGGTGCCGGTGCTTTTGGTGCCTTTGCAGGTGTTGGGGATGCCTTTGGTGGCAAAGAAGCTGGTGGCAATGGTAATGGCGAAAGTGAAATAGGTGGTAGAGAAACAGGTGCTTTTTTGGGTGGATGTGGCGGTGGTTGAATTTTGGGGGATGGGCTTTTTGGGCTTAATGCTGGTGTAACCTTTGGGACTGGCAATTTTGCAGGAGCAAGTTTTGGAGGAACTGGTGATTTCACAGGAGCAGATGTTGGAGGTTTTACTTTTGGTACTGGTGGTTTCACAGGTGCAGATTTTGGAGCGGTAGCTTTTGGAACTGGTGGTTTCACAGGTGCAACTGTTGGAGTTGTAACTTTGGGTACAAGTGGTTTCGCAGGTGCAGCTATTGGAGTTGCAACTTTCGGAACCAATGGTTTCACGGGTGCGGCAACTTTCGGAACCAGTGGTTTCACGGGTGCGGCTGTTGGAGCTATAACTTTTGGAACTAGTGGTTTCACAGGAGCAGAGGTCGGAGTTGTAGCTTTTGGAACCGGTGATTTCACAGGAGATGATGTCGGAGTTGTTACTTTGGGAACTGGTGGTTTCACAGGAGAAGATGTTGGCGTTGTAGCTTTTGGAACTGGTAACTTAACAGGGGAAGATGTTGGAGATGTAACTTTGGGAACTGGTGAATTCACTGGAGTTGTAACTTTGGGGACTGATGATTTGGCAGGGGAAGATGTTGGAGACGTAACTTTAGGAACTGGTGATTTTGAAGTTGCAGGCGGTTGAGTGGTGGTTGGTTGTTTGCCTGCAATGGGAGAAGTTGCTACCACAATAGGTGGTTTTTTAGCCGCTGGTGGAGTACCAGAAATTGGCGAAGCTGCTGTTGGCAACTTGGAAGGTGCAGCAGGGATTATGGTTGGTAATTTGGAAGGTGCTGCTGCCGTGATTGTGGTCCAGGGTTTGTTAGAAGTAGGAGAAGTTGCTGCTGGTGGTTTCTTTGTACTACTAGCCGGAGTTGCTGCCACAACAGGTTGTTGTTTTGCAACAGTTGGTGAAGTTGCAGTCGGCAATTTGGAAGGTGCCGATGGATTTGTGGTTGGCAACTTTGATGGTGCCACTGCCGTGACCGTGGTGACGGGTTTGTTAGAAGTAGGAGAAGTTGCTGCCACAACAGGTTGCTGTTGTGCTACTGATGGTGAAGTTGCAATTGGCCATTTGGAAGGTTCAGATGGATTTGTCGTTGGCAACTTTGATGGTGCAGCTGCCGTGATCGTGGTTACAGGTTTGTTAGAAGTAGGAGAAGTTGCTGCCACAACAGGTTGCTGTTTAGCTACAGATGGTGAAGTTTCAATTGGAAATTTGGAAGGTGCAGCTGCATGTGACTGTGCATCGATTGAGGCTAGAGGGTAGCACAGGCTTGCTAAAGCCAATGCCCAAAACACTGCAGCCATTATAGGATGTGTGTGATTTCACTGATATGTTAAGAGAGTTTCAGCTTCTTATTTATGGAGTATGGCTTATGTATTATGAAAAGTTGATTTAGTTGAGATGTAATACTTAGAGATGTAGATGATATGGTGAAAGAGGAGATGTACACTTCTTGTAGTTGCAACATATCTACTGATAATCCAACATAGAATGTCAACAGTGGAAAAAGCATGCATCAAGGGGCCAATGAAATCAGAATCTATGTTTGCATGTTAGTGAGAACATAATTTTACCAATTATATTTACATAAGACCTATATTATATTATGGGGTCACATGGTTATGTTAAAATCTGATGATCTAACATACCAATGTGATTGTGATAGAAAAAATAATATGTATAACAATTATGTTCATGCTTAAAGTTTTATTTAGATATATTTTACTTGGAACATGACAGGGTATGCACATTCACAAAAATTAAAGGGTGAATAGTGGTATATTTGGTTAACAGTTCTCTATTTTGCTTAAATACTTTAAAATTATCATAGATATACCATATATTTTAACCATAAACCAGCCATCAATTGTATGTGATTTGTATCTTAAATTCTTTTTAACATTTAATTTCATGAGCTTTCTATCAAATTCCTTACAAAAGGTTCAATAGATGCGTGTGATCCTTTTTTGACAAGAAAGATCATATTATACCCAAAAATAATTAAGTCCAGAAGCAATAAGAAATCAATTAGCAAGAAGATTTACGTAAAATGATGTTGTCAATTGGGCTACTTTCGCTTGTAGAAGAATTGGGTTATATATGAGGACCTGGATTGGGTGTACTGTATAGTCGTGCAATTAGACGTTAAAGATTTGTCTGATTAAGATCGAACGGTCTTGATTTAAGGGTAGTATTAAAATAACATACTAAACTTGACCTATGATTGAACAAGACATACCTTGTAAAATCTAATTTGGTTCATCATATATCCTACCTTATGTCTAGATGTGTACTTTTGGACATAAACGCGGATTTTTGATTTGCAAAACCTAGTTCTGCTCATTCTATTTCTTCCCTTATGATGTGTACTCTTGGACATAAATAAATGAGGATTTTTTCGTCAGGATGTGTGTTTCCGAAAATTAGGTTATGTGATTTTTCGTTGAAAAATAATTTTTATCTTCCGATCTGTGAAATATTTTGAGCCAACAAGTTTAGAATGGTTTTTTTTTGGTTAAAAGTTTACAATGATTATTAATCATTTAATTCCCATTGCGTTTAGCTATAGTTATGGTGCTATTATTTGTTCGTTCATTCATTCGTTCATTCCGACTATATAAACTATGAAAAAAATTGTAAGTAGCTAGGTCCTTAAGAAAAAAGGTGCGGCCATTATGCAAAATCAAAAACTAACACCATAAAATGTTGTATACAAGTTTTTGTATAGTTGATCATCAATAATTAGACTGTGATTTTTCTCCTCTTAACACAAAGTTTACTACATCGTATTAAAGTGTGGTCTTTTTCGTATGTATCTATGTGGTGTATAACTTTTTTCCCTTTTCTATATTATTTCATCACCTTCCATTGATTACTCAATCTAGTTCCATTTTTCCATAATCTCATGGATAAAACATGTTCAAGCAATAGAAACACCAAGATAGTTGTTATTCCCCCACCCCTCACATTACTCACTAAAAAATATATTATCAGAATTCCGGTTCTGGAAGATATCTCCCGGTAATATTTGCACTTTCCGAAGATATCACCCGGTGGATGGGAAATAGGAGAATCATTAGTAATTTTTTTTAAAAAAATTTAATCCTCTGATTCTTAAGGGAATATGGAGCCCTGGTAGTCTAGATTTTGGCCGCGAGGTAAGTAAAGTCCGACCAAGAAATTATTTCACCCAGGAATCAAACCCGAATTCTCCCAAAATTCATTCTTTGGTGGAATTCATTAACCACTTAAGTCCAATAGCTTAGTTGAATCTTATCAATTTATAGGGAAGCGGAAAGCAACTATCAAACACAAATTTAGGTCAGCCCAACACATAAATCTCTATGGCAAATTTTAAAATGAGAAATTTTTTATGGGAAAATGAGAACTTTTTATTACATGTTTCTTTTTCAAATGATAATAAAATCAATAATTGTTTTAGTTTTTGTTTTTTCTTTTACTAAAAACAACGATATTCATTCAAATCGGTAGAGTATATCAATCGAGATCATTGCATATTCAAATTCGCTAAAAACTAGTAAGAATAATGAATTTGCAAATAAGCTCATAACATCGGAGTTAATAGCATAAACGATTTAATGTCTTAAAATGATTTGAGAAAATTCAAATGCTCGGAATAGTCATGCTTCCGGATTTGCAAAGTTGACGTCGCTATAGTCATTTAATTTGCAATGAATTTAATTTGCACCGACGCAAATCTGCAAATTTGAATAAAACAAACATTGTACTAAGACGGTAATTCAAAACAAATACCGTACTAAGACGGAAATAAAACAACACCAAATGAAAAATCAAAAAGAAGAAAACTCAAACGAAATAAAAAACGATCAAGAGAGGTGATTTTGGATCAAATGGATGAACAAGATAAACGAAAAAAAACAAAGAAAAATTAGAGTTATTATGTTGAGTGACCGATCTAGCTTTTGTTGAGAATATTAATCTTAAAGTTTTATTAGTTTTCGCTTTGAAAATTAGGGGCGATTCCACCGCCCGGCAAGCCCTGGAACTTGCCTAGGTTCTCCCAAATTTTTTGATATTTTTAATGGTTAATTTAAGGCAAAATTGAGTATTTTTTATTCAAAATTGATATTTTTTAGTGTAAAATTGAGTTTTTTTTGTTCATAACCGAAATCTTTCCCATACTTTATACATTTTATGGCTCCACCATGATTGAAAATAGTAGAATATGTGACATTTTTATTAAGTAAAAAATTTAATTTTAAAAGGTATTATGCATCCTTTTTCTTAGGCCAGCCCAGCCAAAGCTAGTCACAAATCCCTCGGCTGTTGCGTTAGTCCAAAGATTGCCACATGACAATATTGACAAAATTGAGTGCATCATTTGTTGGTGAGTTATCTGTTGACAACATTCACCTCGAATAACTATATCATGCAAATTTTGTTGTGTAAGAATCTAAGTAAGTGCTAAGACTCTTGAATATTGTGGTTGATGTTCGTTTTATATATTTTATTATAAGAGATCACAAGTATCTATTGAGTAATAAGGCCATTGTTGCATATGTACCAAGCAAGCAATTTTTATATTTTTCTACTTAATCAAGCTAAGAATAAGAAAAGAAGGAAACTATAAGGTTTCAATCATATACCCTACTCAAGTTTCATATAATCATGAGAATGATATCAAACTCACTGCAACAAATTAACATAAAATTAGCATTTTTTTTTTGCTTATACCAATGTTGGTTCTCCTTATTTAATTTAGGAGAATGTTAACATGTGTCCTTAAGACATATGTTAAGAAGATAAATGTGAAAAATATTTATTAAACTCATACCTTATGTGAACTCCAAATTCAATGGATTCAAGATCCATGCATTTAGCAAATCGCTGTCAACCTTTTTTATTGAAGTTAATGTGCAATTGTTAAATAAAATTATCTTATTATTTGATAATAGATATAAATATTCTACTATACATGTCCCAAAAAAAATGTTGTCACAATTGATAATGATACCCTATAAATAGAGTTGACAATATAACTCAACTTTTAAAAAAAAAAACTGAGGTCAACTTTTAAAATCATCATTTTAAGAGATAGACCAGCATTAGTTAGAGAAAAGCAAATATCCTACTACCGATTTAGTGATTAATCTCATGATGATAAACTAAAGAGATTAAACCAATGTTGTAAAAATTGAACTAGACTGGCCAGTTTGACCGGGAACCAGTCACAATACCGGTCTGGGCGGAAGCAAAAAATTGGTAGTCCGTGGAACCGGTAAAAAATCGTCCAGAATCGATGAATCGGTGACAGTTTTTAAAAATCGGCTGGTCCAGGTTTTCGGTAAAAAAATTAGAATTCTAAAAAAAAAAAGGGAAAACAGTCATTTTGGTCCCTGACTCTGCAGCTCGCTGTTATACTGGTCCCTGATTTAAGGAAAAACACAAAATAGTCCCTGACTCTGAAATCAGTTAGTATTTTTACGGACTGCATGGATCAAAATGACTAACGGACTGCAGAGTCAGGGACCAAAATGACAGCGAACTGCAGAGTCAGAGACCAAAATGGCTAACAGACTGCAGAGTTAGGGACTATTTTACATTTTTATATGAGTCGAGGATCAATGTGACAGCGAGCTGCAGAATCGGGGACCAAAATGACTGTTTCTAAAAAAAAAAAAATGCTTATCTTTTCTTATTATTTTGCTAAAATGAAAAAGAAACAAAGGAAAGAACAAAACACGCGCTTGTGAAAGTTGAAACTGAAGAAACACGTGTACCCTATAACCTCAACTCGCAGCCGCTGCTCCTCCACCGTAAGACCATCTCCAATGGTGGGTTCTTATTTTTTAAGAACTAGTACCTAATAAGTACCTCCATTGGAGCAAAACACAAAATAGTACCTATTAAGTACTATTTCTCAAATACGAATCCTCTCTCTCCTTTTGGACCCACCTGAATTTTCATTAAAATATAATTTTTTGGGACTCACTTTGTAATTAATACCAACATAGATGTTGGTTCTCTGCATATATCCTATGCACAAGCATTTTTCTATATAATGAAAATAGTTGTAGAAACAAAAACCATCTCTTCTTCTTACTGATAGATATTACAGTGGATCCAAACCAAAATAATTTGTTCTATAATTTCATGTCAAATTCTCAATCTCCTACTAATCCAAATTCTCAAAATCATCGCTTTAAATTATCTTTTCATTATGTAATTCTTAAAGTTTTACAATATTATTCTAAATTAATTTTTGAGTTTTAATTAATTTTTCGATTTATCAAAAAAATTATACATACTAATTTTATAATTCAATTAATTTATTTTATGAAATAAATAATTATGAATTAATTATTAAATAATAAATTATTGTAATGATGTGAATTTATTGATGGGACCCATTTTAGAACTTTTTTAGAAGTGCTGGGTTGGAGAGATTGAGTACCTATTAGATACTTTTATTAAAAAAACTAGTTTTGAGACCCGTGCATTCGCACGGGTCTATTAATTTTTATTTATAAATTATTGTTAAAATATAAGTGACGTCATTCTGTTATTTTTTGTAAAATATATTAAATTAAGTCATTTTTTTATTAAAGTAATTGTCCCGTATATGATTTTTGTGTAATAAATTATATTTAATAATAAAAAATATTTCCTATTCAATTTATTTTTTTTATTAAAGCAATTGTCCCGTATATGATTAATTTTTTTTCTTAAAGCAATTGTCCCGTGTATGATTAATTTTTTTTTATTAAAGCAATTGTCCCATGTATGATTAAATTCTTTTTATTAAAGTAATTGTCCCGTGTATGATTAAATTTTTTTTATTATAGCAATTGTCTCGTGTATGATTTATTTTTTTTATTAAAGAAATTGTCCCGTGTATGATTAAATATTTTTTTTAAAGCAATTGTCCCATGTATGATTAATTTTTTTTATTAAAGCAATTGTCCCATGTATGATTTTTTTTTTATTAAATCAATTATCCCGTGTATGATTAAATTTTTTATTGAAGCATTGTCCCGTGTATGATTAAATTTTTTTTATTAAAGCAATTGTATCTTGTATGATTAAAAAAATAATTTATTAGAACAATTGTCCTGTGTATGATTTTTTATATATTAGTGATCAACACTTTCTTTTTTTTTTACAATATTATTGATCAACACTTGTCCCGTGATGTTTTAAGTATAATGACAAATATTTACCCCGTAATTATTATAATATATATTCATCAATAATGCACTTCTTCTGTATTTTTTGTATAAGAGTAAACAAAAATAGAGTATATTTTTTTATAATAAAAATAGAGTAGAATTTAATGTAAAATATATTAAACGAAAAAGTATAATTTTTTTACGAAAAAGAAGATTTGAAATATTTTTAAGAATTGATGAGGATAAATTAGAATTTTTAGTAGTAATACCTTTTAATATATTGGATCTATTTGAATTTGGCTTATTTTTAAGCTTATGAAAATAGTTTATGGTTATAATTTATAAATAAACCTTTATATTAATTCATATGTTTTTTTACGCATGTTAATTCATAAGTTTTCACTAACAAAAATTATATCTTATTTGAAGAAGACAAAAGTAATATCTTTAAAAATTGTTTAATGGACTACATTAAAAAACTTATAATAATACATAAAAACTTATTTATTTAGATAAATTATTTCGCATAAACTCATAAATAAGTCAAATCAAACGGGCCGATTGTTTTTTTGTTTCTATTTTTCTGTTCTTTTAATTTTAAGCTCATAAATAAGTATCTTCTTTTATCAGGTTATTCTATTTTTATTTTATATATATATATATATATATATATATATATATATATATATGTTTTTATATGTTAGATTCAGTTACTATTTTTTCATTAAAAAAAGTTATTATTTTTTAAGCTTATCTTTTATAGTGATTTTTGTTTATATTTTTATGTGTAAATTTATTTTAATTAAACTTTTATGGGAAGATTTATTTAATATTTATCTTTTTTTTTCTATTTTTATTTTATGTTTTTTTTAGAGATTTGGTTTCTGATGCTATTTTTATGAGAAGATTTCTTTTATGCTTATCTTTCTCTCCAATTTTTTTTTTTTGTATTTTTTTTTATTAGTTTAGAGTTAAATAGTTGTTTCTTTTAATATATTGTAAGTAGATTATTTCATGCTTATCTATTTTATTTTATTTTACATATTTTATTTTTATGTTTATGCCTTTTTTTGTTCAATTTTATTTATTTCATGCTTATCTATTTTTCTTTTTTTTTTGTATGTATTTTATTTTTATGTTTATGCCTTTTTTGTTCAATTTGATTTATTTCATATTTATCTATTTTTTTCCTATTTTTATTTTGGAACTTTTTTATTAGTTTAGAGATGTAGTTTTTTAATGCTATTTTTATGGTAAATTTATTTTTTATACTTATCTTATTAAAGTTAAAATTACATTTAAAGGCATAAAACTTGGAACACCGTTAAAAGTGCCAAGGACAAATTTGATTTTTTAACATAAGTTTCTTTTAATATATTGTAAGTAGATAAAAACTTATTTATTTAGATAAATTATTTCGCATAAACTCATAAATAAGTCAAATCAAACGGGCCGATTGTTTTTTTGTTTCTATTTTTCCGTTCTTTTAATTTTAAGCTCATAAATAAGTATCTTCTTTTATCAGGTTATTCTATTTTTATTTTATATATATATATATATATATATATATATATATATATATGTTTTTATATGTTAGATTCAGTTACTATTTTTTCATTAAAAAAAGTTATTATTTTTTAAGCTTATCTTTTATAGTGATTTTTGTTTATATTTTTATGTGTAAATTTATTTTAATTAAACTTTTATGGGAAGATTTATTTAATATTTATCTTTTTTTTTCTATTTTTATTTTATGTTTTTTTTAGAGATTTGGTTTCTGATGCTATTTTTATGAGAAGATTTCTTTTATGCTTATCTTTCTCTCCAATTTTTTTTTTTTGTATTTTTTTTTATTAGTTTAGAGTTAAATAGTTGTTTCTTTTAATATATTGTAAGTAGATTATTTCATGCTTATCTATTTTATTTTATTTTACATATTTTATTTTTATGTTTATGCCTTTTTTTGTTCAATTTTATTTATTTCATGCTTATCTATTTTTCTTTTTTTTTGTATGTATTTTATTTTTATGTTTATGCATTTTTTGTTCAATTTGATTTATTTCATATTTATCTATTTTTTTCCTATTTTTATTTTGGAACTTTTTTATTAGTTTAGAGATGTAGTTTTTTAATGCTATTTTTATGGTAAATTTATTTTTTATACTTATCTTATTAAAGTTAAAATTACATTTAAAGGCATAAAACTTGGAACACCGTTAAAAGTGCCAAGGACAAATTTGATTTTTTAACATAAGTTTCTTTTAATATATTGTAAGTAGATATTGTAAGTAGATAATAAATGTGTGATGTGTCACGTGGAACCCAGTTAAGAACTTAAATTTAGAGTTCTCCATTGTGGATGCTCTAAGCTCTCAGTTCTCATCGACCTTTCTTCTTATTCTTCTACAAAGCTTTGTAGTGTGTTGGAATCTATCTAGGGTTTTTCAATTTTCCTAATTGAAATCACAATCACAATCAAAAGAAGAAAGAATCACTCTTTCTTAGCTTTGTGGTGTTCGATGAATGTATACAAGGATTCTTATGAGCTGTTTTTGTTTCTTCTAGTTATGTAACTTCTATTCTATGAATGAATAAATAAGGGAATGCTGTTTTTGTTCTAAAAGAATAAATATGGATTTATGTCTTGGTATTTGGTAGAAAATATGTATTTTGGATGTTTAAGTATTTTGTATGAATTTATATACTTTAAATTTATATTTACGTATAAGTATTTGAAATTTGGTATCAATTACGTATTTTAGATTTATGCTTTTTTTTTTATAAGCAAATTCATTCATTATAAGGGAGTACAATGGGTACTCAATCCCTTACAATGCTGACAAGAAATTACAAGCTAGTAATATAGCTCATAGGATCTTGGCACCAGTCAGAAAAAGAAATACAAGAATTGCGGGCAAATCGCCCATTAAACCATAACCAAGAAAAAGTTTTGATATCATCCACCATTGCGGAAACAGTTGGTGTAGCTCCCTTGAACACTACCTGGTTTCGAAGATTCCACACACACCAAATTGTTGCTAACCAAATTAGGTGATTAACTCTCCCTCCCTTTGGGTACTGAAATAAATTACCAAACCAAAAAAAATGGTGCCTTCCATTGACGATTGCAGCCCCCGTGATTACTCTCCTACCGATCCATTGGTATATCAATTCCCAAACACTTGTAATAACAGTACAATTGAAAAACAAGTGCTCACAATCCTCTACTTGTTGACTACAAAAGTTGCATAGCAGTTCATTATTATTATTCAGAATACATCTACGATGAAGAGCTCCTTTCGTTGGTAGTCTTTCTAAGAGGAGGCGCCAGCCAAATACCAAAACTTTGGATGGCAAATCGTTTCTCCAAAGCTTTTTTATAACCTCCAAGACGCCATCGTCTATAACTTCAGGCTGTCGAGTTTCAAGAAGAAAATTATAGCAAGATTTGACAGAGAAAATACCTGCTGACCCAGGAATCCATCGCCAACTGTCGGGTCGATCTGAATATAAATGAAAACCGACCAGCAAAGTGCTAAGATCATTCAGCTGTTAATGCTCTTCTGCATTCAACGGAGTAGTCCATTGCCAAACCCAATTAGTTGTCGGATCCACCGAAGAAAACCTATCTGCTATTGAAACATCCTGAACCGCCTCCTTTGCATAAATATTTGGGAATAAATTCTTAAAGGGCTGATTCCCGTACCATTTGAAAGTCCAAAACCCGGTGTTTCTCCCATTACCAATGTTGCAGCCCACATTGTATCTAAACCAATCGTCCGTTATTCCTCTACCGATATCTAACATATCCCTCCACCAAATAGATTCTTTATTCCTATTAATTCTAGATGCATCTCCCATTAAAAGAGAAGGAAAATGTCCGTACCTGAATCGCAACAAATCTGACCACGAAGCATCTTCATCCGCAAGCAAACGCCATTTCCACTTACTTAGAAGCGATAAATTAAACAACTCCAAATTTTTAACACCCAAACCACCTTTCTCCCTTGGCAAACAAATTTGGTCCCATTTGATCCAACATACTTTTTTATCCTCAACTCCACCACCCCACAAGAAGTTACGTTGAATCTTCACTAATTGTTGAATAATGCAACACGGTGCTTTGTAAAAAGAAAAGAAATAAAGTGGAAGACTTGAGAGTACCGAATTAATAAGAGTAACTCTGCCACCGTAAGAAAGATGACGACTACTCCATGTGGATAATCTCTTCTCCATGTTCTCCACTACAGGTTTCCAAGTGGCCCGCCTTCTCGGGTTTGCCCCTACCGGAATGCCCAAGAATTTGAAAGGAAGCGAGTCAGAACGACATGACAAAAATGCTGAACCGGCTGCCAAGAAAGAAGGAGCTATATTAACGCCGTACAACTTGCTCTTTATAAAATTGATTTTTAGGCCGGACACCAATTCAAAGCTTCTGAGGAGAGTTTTGATAGTCCATAGATTCTCACGAGTCCCTTCACCCATTAAAATAGTATCATCCGCGAATTGGAGCATCTGAAACTGAATGTTATCACTGACTTGGTACCCTTTGAATTTATGTAATTCCACCGCTCTTTGCATCAGACCAGCTAAACCTTCTGCCGCTATCAAAAATAGAAAAGGAGACAGAGGGTCCCCTTGACGAAGACCTCTTCCTACTTTGAAATCCTCTGTAGGACTACCATTAACTAACACTGACATTGAACTATTGAAGATACAAGCTCGCATCCATTTCAGCCAACCCTCAGAGAAACCCATCTTTTCCATCATACGCTCAAGGAAGCGCCAACTCACCGTATCGTAAGCCTTTTCAAAATCAACTTTGAATAAAAGACAAGCATCTTTCCTACGCTTAGCTAAATCAATTAATTCATTTAAAATCAACACACCATCCAAAATTTGTCTTCGGGGGAGAAAAGCCGATTGACATTTAGAGATCAGATTGCCCATGACAGTTTTCAGTCTATTAGCCAAAGTTTTCGAAAGAATTTTGTAGATGCTTCCAATCAAACAAATGGGACGATAGTCGTGCAAACCTTGAGGATGATCTTTTTTTGGAATAAGAGTCAAAAAAGACGCTGTCAATGCTTTAGGTAAAAAAGAATTCTCATGAAATTCATTGAAAAACGCCATAATATCATTTTTCACAATAGGCCAACACGCTTTCAAAAAGTTTAGATTAAATCCATCAGGACCTGGACTCTTGTTACCGTCACAACTCCATATTGTCTCTCTAATTTCATCCTCAATAAAAGGTGCCAGCATAATAGCATTATCGTCAGGGGATAAAGATGGAAAAGTGATACCTTCCAAGAATGGCCGGTTGCTCCACTCTTCCGAGAAATGTTGGGAAAAGTGGTCTTTAGCTTCCTGTTTAATTTCATTGACCCCTTGAATCATGACAGCCCCTTTCCTTAGAGAAACTATTTGATTTCTACGCCGCCTAGCTTTGATACTCGCGTGGAAAAAACGAGAATTAGCATCCCCGTCTTGAATCCAATGAGTTCTTGATTTTTGTCGAATGAGACTATCTTTGGTGTGGAGCTGGTCCCAAAACTTTTTAACCAACTCTTTTGAATTGAGTAGAGTTGAGTCACAAGCATCGTTCGCTATCATATCCTCCAATTCATTCAAATCTTTCATTGTCTTCTCTAGATTAAGATCAACGATACCAAATACATCCTTGTTCCACCCTTTCAAAGCTTCTTTCAAATTTTTCAACTTTTCTTTTAAAATGAACGCGCTTTTACCATGTATATTAGCCTTCTCCCAAACATCCTTAACAAACGGTAAAAATTCTGGGTGCTGTAGCCAACAGTTAAGGAATTTAAACGGCTTAGGGCCCCAATTCAACCTTGAACACTCAAGCCAAATAGGACAGTGGTCGGAAATATTATTTGTTTTCAACTTATGCTTTCTTTGTTTTATGTATCTAAATTTTCTATTTTGTTAATATTATTTGTTAATTTATTTACTAGCTGTGAAATAAGAAAATTATATGAACGGTTCAATAAAAATGGTTGAACTGGTCTAACCATTGACCTTTAAACCGGTAGCTATGTCGGTTCGACCTCAGGTTTGGTTCATAAAATATTGAACTAAATTTTAGTAATATTTTGTTGTGCCCATTACATGTTAATAATAGGTTGGTCAACAAATTTGTAATAATCGACACTTGCACGTTCAAAAAAAAAAATTCTTTGATACTCATTTATTTAAACATATATCGGTACATTTATTGAGGTTGACAATTGTGATATGTTTACAAAAATGTCTATTAATTTTTTTATATTAAACACTATTTGTGGAGTTATTAATAGAATTGTCCACCTCAGAGAGGAAATTAAATGAAATACTCCAGACATAAAGTAGTCCGCATTGTCACAAACATGTCTATTTCACTGAGTCATACTTCTGGTGAGAAGAAAGGTTGTGATTAAAAACGTTCAATTTTTTGTGTTCTTGCTCCAATTAAGCAATTCTCTTCGGATAATTCGTCTAACCATATTGATATATGTCTAAATAAGATATCGAAGTGTTAAAAAAATATTCAGTAATGTAGACAATTTATTTATTTTATGCAAATCAAATTAGATAATAAGGAGCAAAAACTTACTTGTTAAATTATTGTAGAAAAAGCTTCTTCTTTAAATAATAAAGTCAAATCTTCAGCTTGAATTTAATATCCTTTATGAAAGAAAGAAAAAATTAACACGAAAGACATGATATATATCTAATCTAATCCTCTTAATCCAAGTATCCAACGACTACAATGTAGGTGTATGTGTCATATACGAATTAGAAACTAGTATATTAAATTTTTGACAACACATTACATTTAATATTATTTTCTTGACAAAAAATAAAAGGATTCATTTTTTTTAACTACTCCTATTATCCTAATGGTTCTCAGACAAATGAGATCTGGTAAATTAAAATTTAATATAAAAATATTTTATTGAAATTCGAACTCAAATTTTTATTGAACAATTGTCGTAAAGTATATCGAGAAAACATTTAAATTGTGGTGGACATTAGCGGAGATTTCTATTGATAGAGAAGGGTCACATATCGTCTCAAAATTTCTGATTTTAATACGTATATATACACATATTTATTCGTATATACTATATACACATATTATTTCTGGTTAAATAAATTTTTAGGTAATCAACAAATTTCAAATACGTTTATATATACATATTTGCAGTGCCTTTTTCATCAAGGTGGCAAGAGTTCACCTCTCGCTCATGCCTTATTTGCTTTTCTAATGGTTTGTTTGCAAGTTTGACTACTACATTATAAAGATCAACATTTTTCATTTCATTTTATAATAGGTTCAAGTTCAACATTTTATAATTGTGGTAAACACACATAAATTAAACTTACACTGTTCAATAATGTTTTATAAAAATTAAAATGCATATTTTTAGTCCTCAAAGTAGTCCTTCTAAAATGTAAATAGGATTAAAAATAAATAAATTTTTTTGAAAGACTAAACTTAAAAACTCGTAATTTTGTAGGGACTCGGAGAAAAAAAAAATGTTTGTGATATACAATTTTTTTTTGTTTTGAATGAGCTATATACAAAGTTCAGTACATAATATATCTTGTATAAAAATAGTTATTGTTTAAAAAAGACAAATAAATTTACTCAATAGGTTTAAATTAAAGTAAACTAGTTAAAAGAATAATATATAGTAATAGTACCATATAAAAAGATCAATAGTTGAGAAAAAAAAAAGTCATTATTATATCCATTACTATATAAAAATGATACAAAGTTTTGGGATGACTTTTTCATTATTCCTATTTTACCCTTAAGAAAAACTACCAAAAAAAAGTAACCACAATTTCAAATTATTAGCACAATTGATGAATAAAACCACCAAATTAATAGAGATGGTTTGTTATCTATTATCTATACAAATATATAAAGAGAATACCCCCTTTCACATGGACTTTTCTTATTACCATTTTTTGCCCTTTACTCTATTTAAATATTTGTATATGTTGAAAAATAACTTGCATAATAGAAATTATTAATCACACAAACGGGCACGGAACATACTCTTTTGGCGGCTAGTAAATAAATAAAATAAAAAGAAATCCTATAATTCAGGAATATGTCCACAGTTGGTGATAAGTTGGTCTCATCATAGACTCATCATTCATTTAAAACAAAATTGTGAAAATAAACCAATATTATCTTATCTAATTAATCCTCTCCTCATCTAAACCACTACAATTATTAACTATATATATGTAATTCTTAATTAAGTCTTAACATGAAGCAATTGTCTCACATTGTGCTGATGCACAAAAAAAATAAATAGATAAATTTAAGTACAACTATGCAAATTAATTAACTTGTTGAATGAGATAATCGACAAAACCCAATACACGTATGTTGTTTGTTGAACAACTTTCTTACGTTATACTACTAAAATTGATTGTCACTTGTCAAATTAAATATCTTACTTACTAACTATGTAATATAAGTTATAGATATTTGGTTTTAGTCCAAAAAAAAAGTTATAGATATTTGGATCATTAATTAAGTAACTACTTTATCTTGCATTCAAATTATTGTAATATTTGTTAAAAAATATCAACTTCATAATAAATCTCAGTCAAAACTCAAAATATTAATCTCTATATATTTGCATGACAAAAATATTCATTTAATGAAAATAAATAAATAAATATCTTACTTTAAACGTCTACATCTTTTCATCTTTCCCCATTCAAGATTTAAAGGGAAATATTATTAGTTTTAATGTACTAATTGTGATGGTCTTTCTGTCTCATGTGATAAATATGACAAATGAGCCAAAAGGATAAACCTAGAATCTTATATAAAATTGATATAATTGACAAAACGACTTATCATTTTGGCTATATATATCATTTAGTCAATATGATATATTCCCTTAGAGTATCCCAGTTGTGCTTGTACAAGTAAAGTAAATATATATGATATGTATTATATCGTTTTATTTTGTTAATCTCTAGTTTTTAAAGTAATGAAAATTCATATTTCAGTTGCGAGAGAAATAAAGTATGTTTAATAATTATTTTTTAAAAAATTTAAACTAGAGTTGTTTTAAATGATTTGATCTTTAAGTAGAGTCAAAAATAATTCAGAATAAAATTATGTTTTAAATGATTTTTTATAAGAATAAATAAATCATTTATTTTCTTATTATATCCTGTTAATTTCTAACCCAATTCATATTCAGAATAAAACTTATAACTAGAGAAACATGATATTCTGTTGTTTTTTTGCAACGACATTTATGATAATGGTATGCAACAACAATTTTTCATTGGGAAAAATATATTTTGCAGCTACTTTGTATTTTTCTCAGCGATATATGTTGCTACTAAAAACCATTTTTTTATAGTCGGATTGAAACTTTATATTTTTTAAAATGGGAAGATAAAAAATGCATTTAAGCTTAAGAAAGAAATGAATGTGCTGACTGTCATGCAAATATTAATTTAACTCTTGTAAATTTTACTTATTGGAATATGCTTCCCTTAGCCTTAAGTAGTAGTTTTGCCAAGAACAAGCAAGGAATGCCAAGTCTTACATTTACTTCTTTTTTAGAGGGTTTGATTTGCCCTTGCTCTTTGTATTTTTATCTCTATCAAAATACTTATTGGTGGTGGTAGCCTCTACCTACACCACTCTTTTGCCAAAAAATTAAATAAATTATAACACAACCCTCCACATGTGAGTGATGTGTGTGGTTGATATTCATATAAACAAATACCTCCGGTCCATTTTATAAAAAATACTTTGGAAAATTTATTTGATCATTTTTATAAAAAATACTCTTTAAATTTATTTTTTATTAAATGCACAATTTCATTTATACCCTTATTAAATAAAATCAAATAAATGTACAAAAAAATCAAATAATTTATTCAAGTGCTAGTGCATTAATTAGAGAAACCTATTTCTCATGCTAGTACAAGGTTAATTTTGGAATAAAACATAAAATTTTAGAATCATTAATGACAAAAATTATCTTTTTGAATTTGTGTGATTTTTTCAAAATGTTCCTTATAAAAAGGATTGGACGAAGTAAAATGTTATTAGGAGTTATTTTTTCTTTTTTTTTTTTTGACAAAATTATTAGGAGTTATTTGAAATTTGCATAAATTGACATAATATGAACATATTTTGAACATAAAAAATTATAATTAATCTTGAAATTAACACGAAGATAAATTGTCATTAACAAAACGAATTTTTTTTAGGAGGATGAAAACATCCTACTTTAATTTTTAACCAATTTTAGTTTTAGTCGCTAAACAAATTAAAATTATTCCTTAAAAATATAGCTAAATATATATACAATTTAATTTACAAAATTACTCTTCAATAATAATATGAAGAGTTGAAGAAAGAAAGTGTAATAAACAGTAGTAATGAATATAATAGAAAAATGACCATAGTGTTTTATTATATTGTAAAACTAAATTTATACAAAAAAAATTAATATTGTAAAATAATTATACTATAAAATGAGATAAATAATTTTTGTTAGAATGACATATATATTACGAGAATCGGTGAGTAAATTGTCATGATGAGCTGCTGCTAATAATTGGTCATCGTTTAAAAAACATTAATCAATGATAGTATTTATTTATTTATAGAAAATACTAAATAATGTTCCAATTCGCTAGTTAAGAAAAATGAATATTATAAATTATAATATTTTTAAAATTTGTGTAATCAACATTCTAAAAATATAAAAATGCTATTTTTAATATTTTTTTTTTTGGACATAAAAATGCTATTTTTAATCTTTTTGTTTATTATTATTTATTTATTTCTTAACTCAAAAGAAGAATCAACCCAAATAGGAATATTTATTTAGGAACTAACCAGGTATGGAAAATTTATTAAAAAAAATTAAAAATAATAAACTAGGTATGGAAAATTCAACCCAAAATAGAACATGTAGCCTGTAGGCTTCGGTTCACAACACAATTGAGTAGTCAACAAACAAACAACATGATCATGTAATTCATGTCATGTTCATCAACATACTCAACTACCGGTAAAAAACACCATAAGAGAAACATCTTTGTGTATGTGTTCTTTTTCTACCTCCTACTCTTTTTGAAACATCTTTGTGTATGTGTTCTTTTTCTACCTCCTACTCTTTTTTCTTTTAATCTTCTGGTTTTCAAAGTCAGAGACTACTACTAAAATAAAGTTCGATCTTAAGATAAATAAATTTCGATTAAAAGGTAAAGTTCAACATTTTCTTTTGGTGAAGTTATTGTATTATTAGTACAAAATTTATAAATTTATTGTGTCGAGAAATTTCTGGAGCAACAACTCTGACTAAAAAGTAGTCAGAATTGTGCGCTAAACCCTAAATTCTAACTACTTTCTTGAAGAGCTCACAACACAATTCTTGTGACTCGGACTAATTTATTGTTGGTTTTTCCGCACTATTTTTATTTTTATTCTTGTTACAATAAAATAATATTTCTTTTATTCTCATTTTCTATTTCTTTTATTGGTTTGTTCTGTAGTGTTTTTTTCGGATAACAAAGAAACCATAAAAACCCATACAACAAATAGAAACTGAGAGTGACACTATTTTCTCAGTGACCACCATTGACAACAAAAACAAAGCTTCTTCATTGAATCTTCCACACCTTTTCCCGCGAAAATAAAACTAGAAAAAAAGCAAAAGATACAAAAAAAAAGAGAAAAAGGGAAAAACTTTATTTTGTTTTTTCCAGTGGAAACCTGTGTTACCATTTTCCCTCTTTATTTTCCCAGAAAAAAAAAGTCTCCTTTTTTGTTTTGTTTTTTACTTTCTTGAGAAAAAATTTTGCTAAATTTGAATTGTCTATGTTTGTGAAAGTGAAATGCTTTGTCTTTTCCAAAACCCAAATGCAAGATCTAATTATAATAGAACTCTTTGTTCAAACCTTGTTCTTCTTCTTCATTACTTTCAATTTCATCAACATCATTCAAACCTTGTTCTAGAACTTTCTATTGCCGACACTTTCTTCTTTTTCTACAACTTTTCTTGTAGATTGCACAATGTTTTGACTACTACAGTGTATTAGTAATTATTGCAGGCCTAATTCAGTTCTAAGTTGTGTGTAACGTTTTGTTTTCTATTTTGTTTTTTTTTTCTCTCTCTCTTGGTAGTTTTTAATTTATTTTTTTATAATTAAATTATGGGTTTTTGAGCTTTTTCTGGTTGGAATTTATCTGGGGTTTAGAATCTATTATTTTTATTTTTTGTTTATTGGGTATTTGTGTTATTGGTTGGGGTTATGACGTTTTGCCTATGAGGTGTTTGTGTTATTGTGGAGTAGGTTTTTCTTTTGCTATTCAAGAAGCTCAGCATTTTTATCATAAAGTCTTGGAAAATTTGGGGTTATGGTAAGTTACCATAATGATGATTACTATTACTGATTTGGCAGTGACACTTGGAATTAATCATAGAGCAATTATTTCAGCTTAGAGAGTGTTTGATTTTGTGTCGATCAACCTGTTAGTCGGTCACCACCGTAGAATCCATTGTCAGAGCTTCGTTAACA
Source organism: Trifolium repens (assembly GCA_030408175.1). NCBI lineage: Eukaryota > Viridiplantae > Streptophyta > Magnoliopsida > Fabales > Fabaceae > Trifolium > Trifolium repens. The sequence goes on from CP125850.1 coordinate 14,804,554, forward strand.
GTTGGATTGTGCTAATCTGATTTTTGATGAGGGTTCGGGTAGTGGTGTTGGAGTGATTTTGATGTTGTGGGGTTGGGGAGTTACTTGTTATTGATTGATATCTTTGTTGACGGTGTTGTATATGTGATCGGTGTTTGCTTTTGTTGCGAAGATCGTAGTTGATATTGAATTTCATTTTGTTGAAAAAAGGAATGAGGGGTGGAAATAGGAAGCTGCATTTAAGCAAGATCTATTCATTCACATGTTTTAAAGCGAGTCCAGTTGATGGAGATCATTCGCAGATTGGAGGTAAAGGTTACTCGAGGGTGGTTTTCTGCAATGAACAAGATAGTCCTGCTACTACTAGTACTACTACTGAGGAAGCTGTGATTAGGAATTTTGCAGATAATTCTGTTAGATCTACAAAATATACTGCTGCTACTTTCCTTCCAAAATCACTTTTTGAACAGTTTAGGAGAGTTGCTAATTTCTATTTTTTGGTTACTGGTGTTTTGGCTTTTACTCAACTTGCTCCTTATAGAACTGTTACTGCTATTCTTCCTCTTGTTGTTGTTATTGGAGCATCTATAATGAAAGAAGGTATTGAAGATTGGCGTAGGAAAAAGCAGGTACTATATTCTAACTACCAACCCTTTATGCTGTTGATTCTATTTTATCATTTTATCATTAAATTATATTTTGTACTTTTTGCCTTTTTCTCTACCCTGCAGTACAAGTGTGTAGATAGATTCCATATGAACCTGAATATTCTGTATACATATCAATTATCTTTTAACTTGATGATGATAAAATATAAGGGAGATGGCGTATTTATACTTTGTTTGGATAAACGGCTTAAATATGCACCTATAGTATAAGCGCTCGCTTTGCTTATGTATAAACTTTTTTTATAAAAAATAAAATACAGTCATGCTGTTTTAATATAAGCTATAAACTGTTTTCAAAAGCTATTCAAGTTAGTTTATGAAAATAAGCTGAAAACAGCTTATGGACATGTCATAAGTTGTTTCTATAAACTGTTTCAAACAGTCTCACAAGTGCTTATGTCAGTAGATAAGCTCAAATAAATTAATCTGAACTTAATGGCTTAAATAATATCTGTAATTATATGATTGAAAAGTTGTGGTATTTTACAAGGCCATGAAGTACTTTACCAAAAGGAAAAGTTGTGGTAGGTAGCTTATGCAATATTGTTGTTATGATTCCAATATATGCTAAAATATTTTAATCTACTAAATTCAGGGTGTATTTTTTAGGGTAATATGCTAGTGGTAACCCCTAAACAACTTGAGGGGGCCATGATTTTATTGTAATATATGAAAATCTAAATGTTTATTTTTAATCAATTGTTACTAATATTGAGTTATTTTTTTTTAATTTTTTAACTGCCCCTGCATATTGTTAAAATAATGAGTTAATAACCCTTTTGGTCCCTGTAATATGGAGTTAATATGGTTTTACTTCGTCCAATTTTTTTATTTATTTATTTATTTTCATCTGTGACATATAAGATTCTCCTGCAGGATATTGAGGTGAACAATAGAAGAGTTAAAGTTCATAAAGTTGATGGCGTTTTTGAATATACTGCATGGAAGAATCTGAGGGTAGGGAACATAGTGAAGGTAGAGAAGGACGAGTTCTTCCCGGCTGATCTTGTATTGCTTTCCTCCAGTTATGAGGATGCAGTCTGCTACGTTGAGACAATGAACTTGGATGGAGAGACAAATTTAAAGTTAAAACAAGGTTTAGAGGTAACTTCTTTCTTACATGATGATCTCAACTTCAAAAAATTTAAAGCTACTGTCAAATGCGAAGATCCAAATGCAAATTTGTATTCGTTTGTCGGGAGCATGGAGTTTGAAGAGCAAAAGTATCCCCTTTCTTTTCAGCAACTTCTTTTGCGAGACTCTAAACTTCGTAATACAGACTATATTTTCGGAGCTGTTATCTTCACTGGCCATGACACTAAGGTTATTCAGAATTCTACCGACCCGCCTTCGAAAAGAAGCCGGGTTGAAAAGAAGATGGATAGAGTCATCTACTTCTTGTTTTGTATTTTGTTTCTAATGGCATCTGTAGGATCTATTTTCTTCGGCTTTATAACTAAAAACGACTTGCAACATGGTTCAGTGAAAAGATGGTATTTAAGGCCTGATGCTTCGTCAATTTTCTTTGATCCAAAAAGATCGGCTGCTGCTGCTGTATATCATTGTTTGACCGCATTAATGTTATACGGCTTCTTTATTCCGATTTCTTTGTATGTGTCAATTGAAATTGTCAAAGTCCTTCAGAGCATTTTCATCAATCAAGATATTCATATGTACTACAAGGAAGCTGACAAACCAGCACATGCTCGCACTTCAAACTTGAACGAGGAGCTTGGTCAAGTTGACACAATACTTTCTGATAAAACTGGAACTTTGACCTGCAACTCAATGGAATTCATTAAATGTTCGATCGCTGGTGTAGCTTATGGCCGTGGTATTACTGAGGTTGAGAAGACCATGAGTAGAAGAAAAAGTTCAACGTTAGTTCGTGAACGTGATATATCAAAAGAAGATGACATCAGGGCTTCTCTTGATAAAAAAGCCGCCATAAAAGGTTTTAACTTTACTGATGAAAGAATAATGAATGGTAATTGGGTTAATGAGCCTCATGCAGATGTTATCGAGAAGTTTTTTCGCCTATTGGCAGTCTGTCATACAGCCATACCAGAAGTAGATAAAGACACTGGAAATGTGTCGTACGAGGCCGAATCTCCTGATGAAGCAGCATTTGTTATTGCGGCAAGAGAACTTGGTTTTGAATTCTACAAAAGGGCTCAGACTAGTTTATCAACATACGAGTTGGATCCAGTTTCGGGAAATAAAGTTGAAAGGTCAGTTGTTTCAATTGCTTAGAGTTTTACTGCTACCACTACTTTTTTTTGCACATGGACACACAAAGCTCATGCAATTTTACAATAGCTTATCAACTAATGACAAAAAGTACTTTTCCATTAAAATGGTTCAATTGTTTTTCAAGCCTTGTGTATTTCCTGCATAAACTATGCTGTTTGGGATTTAAGATTTTCACTTTATACATGCTAACTACTGCTTATATATCTAAAATGTTGTATTATAGTTATAGCCACTGTGTTTTGAAATTTTCTTTCATCTCAATCATACAGATTTTCAGTATCTAGTTTCAATTTGTAGGGTGTACAAGATTCTCAATGTCTTAGAATTCAATAGCTCAAGGAAGAGAATGTCGGTAATAGTAAAAGGAAATGACGGAAAAATTCTACTACTCTGCAAAGGTGCCGACAGGTTTGTGTTGTGATAAATTATTCTGTAACGTTATATGATTTTGAATGTTTACCTATGTCCTTTGTGTTTCACCTATTGACCAGCTGAAGTGATATTTGTTGCAGTGTTATGTTTGAAAGACTTGCCAAGAATGGTAGGGAGTTTGAAGAGAAAACCATGGAACATGTGCATGAATACGCTGATGCAGGTCTAAGAACGCTTATACTCGCCTATCGTGAACTTAAAACAGAAGAATACAAGGATTTTGAAAACAAATTCTCTGAGGCCAAGAATTTAATTAGTACAGACCGGGAAAGACTGATTGAGGAAGTGTCAGATAATATTGAGAAGAACCTAATCCTTCTTGGTGCCACTGCTGTTGAGGACAAGCTCCAAAATGGGGTGAGTTAGAATATAAAAAAAATGTTTTACTTATGTAAATTATTCACTGGAATGGGATTATTAATGAAGGTCATGCATTTTTTTTTAAAGGTTCCTGATTGCATTGACAAGCTTGCTCAAGCAGGAATTAAGATTTGGGTTTTGACTGGGGATAAAATGGAGACTGCAATCAATATTGGGTATTATGCTATACTATTATGCCTTTTGTACTACTACACTGGCTTCACCCTGTGATAATTGATTTTCAATTTAATTGACATAAATACTACACTGCAGCTTCGCTTGTAGTTTGCTTAGACAAGGAATGAAACAGATTATAATTCATTTGGATAGTCCAGAAATCCAAGCACTGGAGAAGGATGGGGATAAGATAGCTATTACCAAGGTAAAATAACTTCTCTCTTTGGCCTTGTTTGGATAAATAGCTTAATTGACACTATAGCATAAGTGCTTACCATATAAGTGATTATGTCTAAGCTATTCCCATAAGAAAGATTAATTACGTCAAACTGTTTTCATATAAGCTATTCTGGAGAACTTATGAAAATAATGGAAAACAACTTATGGACATGTCATAAGCTGTTCTATAAACTCTTACAAACCGTCACACATGTTTATGCTAGTAAAATAACTCAAATAAGTCGATCCAAACAGGCCCGATATATTTATAGTTTTTATATTACCATGGTGTAGCTTCTAAATAGAGAGAATAATGTATAGTTTCAGCAAGTGTGTTAATAAGTTGGTTCTCTTCAGTATTGCAATATTCCAGTAACAAGATTCTTGTAGTTAACATGGTAGCTTAATCTTTATATTGATGATGTTTTGATCTTATATTCTATTCTGTTTTTCTGAACAAAACAGTTTGGGAAAGTGGTTTTTAGAATTACAGTAACCGCATTAGCTTCGTATTACTCTTCTATTATAACTTGTCTTGCTTCAATTGGCAATGTGCTATCATGGCATGTTAGTATCCTAGTGATGACACTGTTTAGAGTTGGAAATTTGTATCCTGATATTGTTTAGCCGATTAATCTTTCAGACATCAAGGCAGAGTGTCCTCTTTCAGATACGTGAAGGTGCTGCACAGCTTACTGCACACAGAGGGAGCTCTCAGCAAGCATTTGCTCTAATCATCGATGGCAAATCACTTGCTTATGCACTTGAGGATGATATGAAGAACATGTTTCTTGAGCTTGCAATTCGTTGTGCATCTGTTATTTGCTGTCGCTCATCACCAAAGCAGAAGGCGCTGGTATTTTTCAATCTATCCCGTGTTTATATTCTATCGATTCTGATGAAAACTCTGGTTACATTTTAGAAAAAATTATTCTATTTGCTCAAGTTATTACTGGTGTCGGCATGTTAGTGTCCGGTGTTTGTGTTAGTACTTCATAGGAAATAATTTGTCTAGTTTTTCTCTTAAAGGTCACTAGATTGGTCAAATCTGGAACCGGAAAAACAACATTAGCTATCGGTGATGGAGCTAATGATGTGGGAATGCTTCAAGAAGCTGATATTGGGGTTGGTATAAGTGGTGTTGAAGGAATGCAGGTGCTGTGAAAATTAATGCAATATTCATGCGTTTTTTTTTATTCATCTTTACTTTTACATGCTTTATTCTAAACAAACGTATTCTTTCTTTTCCTCCTAATCCCACAGGCTGTTATGTCTAGTGATATTGCAATTGCACAATTCCGATATTTGGAACGATTACTTCTCGTCCATGGCCATTGGTGTTACCGAAGGATCTCATCAATGGTATTAATATTACACTGCCTAAAATTGTATCTCTAGATTCTAGAGAAGTTCTAAAATATATAGGAAACCTCTTTTTACTTGTTCACTGTTTTTTTTCTTCTGGCAGATATGCTATTTTTTCTACAAGAATGTCACATTTGGTTTCACTCTATTCTTGTATGAGGTGTATGCATCATTCTCTGGAGAACCTGCATACAACGACTGGTTTTTAGCTCTCTATAATGTCTTCTTTTCATCACTTCCTGTGGTCGCTCTCGGTGTATTCGACCAGGACGTATCTGCTCGGTACTGTCTCAAGTTTCCTTTGTTATATCAAGAAGGAGTACAAAATATCCTTTTCAGCTGGCGTCGAGTACTCAGTTGGATGCTTAACGGATTCTTTAGCGCCTTATTAATTTTCTTCTTCTGCACCAAAGCGATGGAGCTACAAGCCTTTGATTCAGAGGGAAGAACCGCCGGAAGAGAAATACTAGGCGCAACCATGTACACTTGTGTAGTTTGGGTTGTAAACTTGCAAATGGCACTATCTATAAGTTACTTCACCTTGATCCAACATGTTTTCATCTGGGGTTCCATTTTTATCTGGTACATTTTTCTCCTAATATATGGAGCACTGCCTCAAAAGATTTCAGAAAACGCTTACAAAGTTTTCATTGAAGCTCTTGCTCCTTCACCTTCCTATTGGATAGTAACATTATTTGTGGTGATCTCAACCCTTATACCATACTTCGCATACAATGCAATTCAAATGTGGTTCTTTCCAATGTATCACGAAATGGTACAGTGGATAAGGTACGAAGGGAAGACTGAGGATCCCGAGTACTGTAATATGGTGCAGCAAATATCGTTGCAGCCAACGACTGTCGGTTCAACAGCTCGCTTAGCTGCCAAGGCAAACCAATCGTTAGACAAAAATATTAAACGTAGATAATATATTATTGTGTAGGTCATGAAATGATGTAGTTTGTGCATAGCTTCATGAAAATGTTTATTTGTCTTTGCACATAGTTATGATGGAATTGCTTGCTGGCTCATATCAAGTAGAAAAATATGTTGCTTGCTCGTATATCACTTCCATGGTGATGCTATGGTGCATGGAACCAACATTTGTCTTTAATGTTGGGAAGAAAAATAAGACTGTATATCTGGTTTGACTTTTTTAAGCTGACATAGGTTTCATACACCTTTGTATTACTGATACAAGCAGTTACTGTATATATAAAAGCAAGAGTTATTTATAGGATGGGATAGGGCTATTTTCTTTTGTAAAGAATAGAACAGTGTTATTATGTGTTCTTGAGAATTTCATTTATGTGCAATCATATAAATCTTTGCCTTACTCTTATTTTTTGCTAAATTATTTTGTTTCTCTTTTAAAATTTTGGTTGAAGTGTCTTAATTCAATGCTACAAAATTGATTTATATGGTGCGAGGTGCTACTCTTTATGAATAATTATTGAGGTCATATTTCATTCAATTTGAAACTTGACGGTTTCAAATGAGATTGTATTTTAATTTTAATTTCTACTAAATTTCAAACTGAAAATTCAAATCAACTGAAATTTCTAATGCGAGGGGCATCTTAAGTACCTTGCAGAGTTGTTGATTGGTTTAAGTAACTTATGGATGTGGTTGTGAGACAATCAAGTTATTAGATTCGAGTGACTAATGAATTTTATTATACTGGATGAACTCTATAATCTTTTTATTATTTCTGTTTTATTCATATATTTATGCATAAATTCTTGTCTCTTGATGAAAATTCAAATAATTAAGGTTAGTGGAACAAAAAGACAATTAGGACCATTAAATTAGAAATTTGATTAGGAATATTTACGGTAATATAGTAAATTTGATAGTCATTAAACTTATTATATTATCATCTTTATTTTTTGACGAAATGTATTATTAGTAGTAGGTATTTTTTTTGACGCAGTTAGTAGTTGGTTGATATTAGAGTAAAATTACATAGAAGGTAGAAAATTTGGAATATTTTTAAAACTGTTAAGGACAATTAGAAAACTTGGCAGTAAAATTGTGTATGTTTTCTGTGAATATGTGCCTTGACAGGTTATTTTATTTTGATGATGGACAAAGAAAAAATATTATACGCAAAAAGCGGTCAAAGGATTCCCGGCGCTTAAAGACGTGGACTATAAAATTAGTTTTATGATCCATATTTTTTAGGGACTTTGTGTAAGTAGAAAAAGCTCTCATTAAAATAAATCACACACTCACAAAACATTTTTTATAATTATCTTTTTCTTCAACTAATTTTTTAAAAAAAGTGGTGAGAAAATTATTTTTATTGTGGATAACTTTAGTTTAAGATGTCAAAGAGAAAGGGAAGTTTTATAGCATAACTTGATTTCATCAGTATTACTACGTTTTGCAAATAGACAATGAACTCATAATATGCATATTTCTTAAATGGGCCTCATATAACTTGCTAGAGCATATTTCGGTTGATAGTTCTATTTTTAAATTGCAAAAGTCAAACTTATGCATATATGATAGCAGATTATGTTCTTTCTATTAAATGAGTTTGATACTATGTCTTGACAAGAATGGAATATGCATATACGTGAATTCATTACATTTCTATTGTTAAATATGCTTGGATCTCAACCCCAAAAGCTAGCTCAAAGGGTGAGGTTGCCCTCACATATTTATACACCCAACAGCCCGGGAACCTAAGCAATGTGGGACTTCAAACACACTTCAACACCCACCCTCACGCCAAGCGTGGTCCTGGGTCAAACGCCCACATTGCAGTCCTTAACCCGACTCTGATACCATGTTAAATATGCTTGGATCTCAACCCCAAAAGCTAGCTCAAAGGGTGAGGTTGCCCTCACATATTTATACACCCAACAGCCCGGGAACCTAAGCAATGTGGGACTTCAAACACACTTCAACATCTATAACCATTTCGTACACCACTCCTATAAATAGGACGTCTTTCACATAGTTTCAAACCACCGAAATTGATCTGAAATTCTTTCTTTCTCACACTCATATTCTATCTCACTCTCATTGCTATTTTATTCACATTAATTTATTTTTCTTGAGAGCTTTTACTACATAGTTTCAATTGTATTATTTTTGAGCTTCAAATTGTTTTTATCTCCACTTTGGTGTGATAATCTTGTAATTTATTTTTATATTGTATTGGGTGTGATCCCAAGGATTTCAAGAGAGGTGATATCTCTTGTTTTAGAGGCTCTTGCACAAGGGAGGTGATATCCCATTGTTTGTGTTGAGAGTTCTCGGTTGTAAAGGTTTTAAGCTAATCCTGTTTTAAAAGCTTTGTTCTTTTTAGTGAAATCTCAAGGTGCTGTCCTTGGGGACTGGAGTAGGCCCATAGTTAGTTTTTTTTGGCCGAACCAGGATAATTTTCTTGTGTCTTTTTCTATTCCTTTCATCTCTTTATTTCCTGCAATTTACTTTTTGTCTTTATTTTTCTCTTTTAATTATTATAGTGCATTCTATTTACATTTAAAATTCAAGTACTTTACTTTTATTTTGTTAAATCTTTTTGAAGTGCTTTTTACTTAAAAATTTTAATCACTCAATTCACCCCCCTCTTGTGTGTTTGGAGTCACTTGTTCAACATTTTCGTGTTCCTATTTTTATTCGTATTCATCTGAAAATTTCTATAATCATTTTATTGTTTGTGTTTTTTATTATATATTTTTATTAAACTTTCTATAATCTTTTTATTGTTTTTGTTTTGTTTTGTTCCTATTTTTACTCTTGTTTTGTTCCGACTTTTATGTATAGATTTATATCTTTATTTTGTTCCATATCTTGTTTTTGTTTTGTTCCGATTTTTATACATAAATTCATATCTTTATTTTGTTCTATATCTTATTAATAGAGTAGAATTACAATGAAGGATATAATATTTAGAATATTATTAAAACAAATAAGGATAAATTAGTATAAATTTGGTAATAATTAATTTTATTATCATCATTATTATTATTACTATTAGATTAGAAGTAGATTAAAATTATGCTTCCTTAAAAAAATTAAAAATTTTGAATCCCTCTTTTGGTTTAGATATAGTTGACAATTTCGTTAGAAACAGATACAAATAGTACTCCCGGTTTTTCATATAAAAAAAAGAAGGAAATTGCTACAACATATAATATTTCCAAAACTTGAACCTGGTGGTTCCAGAAGAGATGCTATATCTCTGCCAATTTACAACCCTTATCAGGTGATTGTCGGATCCTCTACCTCGTTACTAGTAAGTTTATTATCGTCTTTCCCTATATACTGCATGGAAGAATCTGAGGGTTGGGAACATAGTGAAGGTAGAGAAGGACGAGTTCTTCCCGGCTGATCTTGTATTGCTTTCATCCAGTTATGAGGATGCAGTCTGCTACGTTGAGACGATGAACTTGGATGGCGAGACAAATTTAAAGTTAAAACAAGGTTTAGAGGTAACTTCTTTCTTACATGATGATCTCAATTTCAAAAAATTTAAAGCTACTGTCAAATGCGAAGATCCAAATGCAAATTTGTATTCGTTTGTCGGGAGCATGGAGTTTGAAGAGCAAAAGTATCCCCTTTCTTCTCAGCAACTTCTTCTGCGAGACTCTAAACTTCGTAATACAGACTATCAGAATCATACCTCACAAAAATCCATGATTTTTCGATCTTTAAAGTATCACCATGATCTAGGGATGTCAACGGGGGCGGAGATTGAGAGGAGGATACTTTATCACTTCTTTCCCCACTAAGTATTTCCCATCCCAACCCTCATTTCCCGCTTCGAGAAGTATTCTTCCTCTATCTCATCCCCATGATTCGCCACAGTTCCTGCGGACATCCATCTACCTTAAAAAAATATCAAATTTTTATTATTTTCAATCAAATTAGTTGTAAGAAATAATATAGCTTAATTATAAAACAAATAAAAAAAATAAAAATATTATTGTGAGTCTTGTGATAATAATAAACATCATATATAAACAAATGTATACACATATTGTGCGAAAATATAATTAAAAATAATTTATAAAGTACTTAAATATATATTTATGAATGTTATTTTATAAAGTTTTCAGGGACGGAGTCTCCGTGGGCCGGGAGGTAAAATACCATCTTCATCCTCAAACCTCTTTCTGGGAGACTTTCTCCTCCATCCCCACGGGAAAAAATTCTCCATTTTTAAATCCCCAAACGAGGAAATCCCCGTGAGAATCCCTATTTGTAGATGAAATTAACATCCCTACCATGACCGTGTATAAGAAAACAGTCGTTGTATGCTTTCACACGAGGGTTCAGAATCTCGGGGTCATACTCAAATTTTTCTATGCACAATTTATTTTCCCTCATTTTTATGTATTAAATATGACTATTGAAGTCATACATAATAGTCACCAAGAATATCATCAGCCAATTATGTACGATACAACCAACCAATTGTGAAGTTTAAATTAAAAATTAAAAAATTTAATATTAATAAATCATACATAATTTTTTTTCATTCTCATGTATTAAATATGACTCTTTAGAGTCATGCATATCAATCACCAAAAACACTAACAATCAATTATTGCATGTATAACACCATCAATATTTACAATATTATTAAAACAAATTAATATATATCTAATATTTATATATATTATGCGTATTACTAAAAAAAATTGTTGCCTCATTAAATATTGTTGACTCAATTATTTTCTATATATTTTAAAATTCGAGTGTGTTAATTAATAAAATGTTCTATATATATTCAAAAGAAGTCTTTGTAATAGTTTTTTTGCACGGGTCCAATCCGAGTTTGACCGGTTTGATGGCAACACAATTGAGTCAACAACATTTTCCTATCAAGCCCTGATACGCGACACGATACGGATACGATACGATACTGATACGCCGATACGTGAAAATTTTAAAAAATTCATATCCGATACTGGCGCGATACGTTAACTAAAAGTTAATTTTAAAACTAAATATATAAATGCACAATATATAAACATGACTAAAATCAATAATATTAATGATGATATTTTTTTTTAAAGACAAAAAATTATTATAATTATTATTATAAACGTCAATAGTTCATTGTACAAAGAGTAAACATAAATCAATTAGCTTGCACAAAAGCAAAACAGTTTGATGTTCAACATACAAGGGTTCCACAGTCCTAACTAAAGACATATAATAGCTCAAAAAACATATAATAGTTATGACATCAAGCCTCTTCAACTCATCCATCTTGTAGCAATATCAGACAATTATATAGGTCCTGCAGCTGACCAATTAAAAGCATAAAGCATCCATTCTTATACTGGAATTTTGGGACAAGCCCAAATACTTAACAACCTGTTATATAGTATGACACCATAGTGACTTCAGAACAGTGACAAAGACGAAAAATACTAATTATAATAAATTAAAATCATTAATACTAAGTTAAGTATTTGTGTTTCCTTAATATTGTCCTGAAAAATAATGATCACCAATACATTTTAAGTTATACATCTTAAGTTAAGTATTATACAAAAAGAGCATCATTAGTACTATCCAAAAAAGATATAGTTAGTTACCCGTGTAACAAACATAATAGTTTGACATTTACTAGGAAACACAGATTGTGTCAGATATTATTTTTTTTATTTAGAAATAAATATTTAATCGATACTTTTCCGATACGAGTATCGGGAAGTATCGGACGCGTATCGGATATTATTTTTTTATTTAAAAATAAAGATTTAACCGATACTCTTCCGATACGAGTATCGGGACGTATCAGAAGAGTATCGGTATCGAATACGTATCGGATACGATACTTCACCAATTTTAGAGTATCGGGGCTTCATAGACATTTTCAATCTAATGATGTGCTTAAATCAGATGGAAACTAAATCTGCGTTCATAAAATTTTAAAGGGAAAAAAATATATCAAATTTTTTTACGAACGAAAAACAAAATTGATAATTTTTTAAGGATTTTTTTTATTTAACACAAAAAAAAATAGCATTCATTCATTCGAATCAATAGCCAAAAATCATTATTTAATTTACATGAGATCAAAGATAACTTGTTATTTTATCTGAACTGGAAGAACACTATAACAAAATAGAAAATCAAAATAACACAACACGAAAACATGATGAAGAGGAAGAAAAAAGAAAATGAAAATTGGAGCGATGATTAGATGAAAAGGGAAAGAAGAAAAAAACTCATTCGTAGAAGCAACTATTTCCTAACTTTTTTTTTTGTTGTTTGTCATTAAGTGAAATATTCGAAGTTTCAACATGCATTTCCAATTTTCATCTTACTGTACATTTCAACTACAGTGCACAAGAAAAGTCTTCAAAATTAAGCTCTAGCAACGAAAAATAAACGCCGGTAAATAACAATTTATTTTTGGTCATATTCATTTCTAATTAACGAATTTAAATCAAGAACAACTGCATTCACAAAAAACTTATATTAGATATTACAACAATTAGTCAACCTTCATGTTAAACATATTTAATTGTGTTTTTCAATTTCTTAAATTATATTATGTTTAAACCATCTTTTTTACGTCAAAAAAAACCAAAAAACCAAAAAACAATAAAAGATTTCACAAATCAAACCCCATGATATTTAACTTTAATCACAAAGGGTTGATTAATCATTATCTATTGTGCCTTAACACCAAGAAAATCAGCAGCTGATTTAGCCATAATAGAAGCAAATTCATTAAAACTAATAACACCATCACCATTGCTATCAGCTTCAGCCATCATTTCAGCAAGTTCATGATATGTTAGAGGATGACCCATCTTTGCCATTGATCCGGCAAGCTCGGACGCAGTAATGTAACCGTTACCATCGCGATCAAACGAGCGAAAAACCTCCAATAGTTGTTCTTGGTTGATTAAAACATTCTCATTAATATCTGGCATAATAGCATTAACAAGCTCATCGAATTCGATATAACCATTGTTATTGTTGTCCATGTTGTTGAGTAGTTCATAAATTTCGTCGCCGGTTGGTTTGATGCCGAGAGATCGGAGGAGTGCTGCGAGCTCAAGATGGGTTAGGCTACCATCGGAATCCATGTCGAAACGCTTGAATATGTCGTTTAATTGTTTGATTTGATCTTCGGTTTGGAGTATCGACATGGTGGTACGTTAAGGCCTAGGCCTTGAGGAAGAAAATATTGATAGATAGATAGATAGATAGATAGATAAGATAGATCTAATGATTTTGTTTTTGTTTTTGTTTATGTTTTGGTTTTGGTTTTGGTTTTGAAGGGTGTTGTGTTTTTTGTTTATTTTTTTGGTGAAGGAGAAAATTATAAGGGTTTGATTTGGTTAATTTTTTTTTTATGTGCAAGTTGTGACAATGATATATTTACTTATAATATGGAATGGTTCAAAAGGGGTTAAGAAAAAACGCGTTTTATTAATTAAATAAACTGAATCTTAGTCATAAATGAAAATATGAAAACGCAAGTGAAGGATAGATCATGGTAATGATGATGGTGGGTAATAACTTAATTTTTACTACCAATTTTGTTGGGGAAATGTTAAGAGCTATATTCTGTCAAAATAATCTTTAAGATCTATATTTAGGTAAAATTTTGGATTAAGGTTAATTAAATTATGTCCATTAGCTAAAACTAATATGTGTGTTCCGTGAGTTTAGTTAGAAAATTATTGGTCAATAGATGTTGACCCACGCACTATACGGAGAAATTAATATGTAGTTGCCTAAAATGAATTTGTTTATGAATTTTACAACCAATTTGCTTCAATGATTTTGTGTAGAAGGTTATCCTTTTGATTGAAATGAAAGGCACAAGTAAGGCCAGCGCAACAAATAAATAAAGTAGGCCTAAGGAAATTTAAAGTCTATGTTAATAAATTCACTTTTTTTTTGTTACTTGTTATGTTAATAAATTCATATTTCTTATAAATTTCATTTTTAAAGTGGATAAGCGAGATGTTCGATGTTACAATCTCGGCACCTATATATAAAATGCGATATTTCTAATATTATTTTTTCTTACTTTTTAGTTTTTAGGAAAGAGGCATGATTATTTAAAGTTCACTTCAAAGAAATGTAATAAAAATGTTTCTCTATCCAATAATAGTGCAACTATTCGTCTTTTAGTATAACTCATTAATTATACTTGATTTTAATTACTTTTTAACTGTTTTTTTATATTAAAATTTAGAATAGAAAATCATTTATAGAAAAAAAAATACAAAATTGTTTATTAAATTATTGTAATTGATTTATTTTCATTTATTTAATTAAAAATAAAGTCAATTGATATATTTATTATTTTGGTACAAAAGTCCAATAGTGGAACATTAGACTTTTCTATTAAAAGTCTGTACAAGAAAAAAGGAAAGAAAGAAAAAAGACTTTTCCATGTCTAAGGCCTACTGCATCTAATGTAACAAAGCACAAAGGAACGGACACAAACAACTTCAAAACCACTTTGTGCAACACTAGTTCCATTGTCATCAATGCCATACATGTCCTATGAAAATACCAAAGTTTTTTTCATAAAAAAGAAGAAAATACAAAAGATTTAGTGAATAGATAGTTGTAAAACCTTATATGCATTCCATAAAAGTCACGGTTATTTCATATTTGCAATCACTCTCGAGCTCAATCATCTATAGAGTCTAAAAGTATCATATATATGGCAAAAAAAGAAATTATACATAAAAATTTATTATTAAGGATATCATAAAAAAATCAGTAAAGAGTATCGAGGTGAGAAAATACTTGACTCAAATAATGTCAACAAAATTTTCACATTTCGCTATAGTAAAATTCAGACTATGTCTTAACCAAAAAAAGAAGAAGATTCAAACCATGTCTAGAAATGCGGGGAATGAAGTTAGATACTCTACAATATGCAACTTCTTTTTCAAGGTAACATATCTCATAAGTGTACTATGAAGAATAGCTGGAAGCATATTCAACACTCACTCAATCCCACACATTTGTGAGTTACAAGTTTGCATCCTTAGCATTAGATTGAAATTTTGGTATATATTTGACAATTTTTAAGCATATATAGCTTAATGAACCAACCAAATCAATATTTTGCGCGTAAAATATCCCTAGTTGAATAATAGAGATTAATCTTTTGAGATATAGAGATACATTTAAGAGATCAATCTCTTTTAACATGTATTATTCCATATGCACCAATTAAAAATCGAATTCAGATATGTGCCAATGTGCCACACTATGTGCATCCCAATTCAATTATTTGATATCTTTCAAAACTATCACCATTATGGTCATTGACAACTTTAGGAAAACCCCATGGCTCTTTCCTACCCCAAAAGCTTCCAAATCCAAACTCTCCCTTCTCACAAAGTTCCTCCATCACTTTCTCAACTTCAAACATACAATAACCACAATTATGTACATCATCATCTTTTAGTTCCATATCTTCTTGAATTCTAATAGATTGTTCATGAATTCTCAAAAGCACATCTTTATAAGAATTCTCATGAATTTCTTTTTGCACCCCTCTATAATTCCTCCTCCTTTTACAAAATAACTTCTTACCATATTCTCTTGTTTTCCTCACCATCTTTCGCAACAAAAGTACAAGAATTTGTAGCACCAAGCATTGGCAGCAGCATGATACAACAACACAATCGGCTGCGAGCATATTCCACTCTTCCATTGTTGTGAAATAGAAAGGAGAAGATGGGGGTGTCGAAAGTAATTATTAAAAGAAGGCATACCTTGTTAAAGAAAAGGTTCCTTTTCTCTTCTTCTTGGTCTTGGTAAGGCAGAAGCAAGAACAATAATATGATGAGGAAAAGCTAAGATATCTTTGCCTTCACCAAATTATTTGGTTGTGGCCTAAACGCAAACTATAGCTTCTAATAAGGGTTATTACTTGTAATAGAATATTTAAAGTGAAGATTACAATATATCAATAAATAGTTGGCTAGATGATAGTAACTTGTGAGTTGGGATTTCTTTTGATTGGAAGACTTCTATTTTTTTTTGTGTTGGCAACCTAATGTTTGAAAGTGGCTTTGTTAAGTTTTTTTTTTTTTTTTTTCAATGCTTTCTTAAGACTTTACCTTGCATATTGCAAGGAAACATAATTAAACCACCTCCTTAATTAATTTGACTTTTTTTTTAACAAGTATTATAATTATCTTTTAGAAATATGTGATGCTAATTAGAGTTGACCCACACCCTTTTGCCTCTCCAACCCTTATTTTCCTTCTATCCGTATTTTATCTTTATATATCCGTTAAACGATTTGTCTCATATTTATGATGAATTTTATCTAAACTACGAC
Source organism: Trifolium repens (assembly GCA_030408175.1). Classification (NCBI taxonomy): domain Eukaryota; kingdom Viridiplantae; phylum Streptophyta; class Magnoliopsida; order Fabales; family Fabaceae; genus Trifolium; species Trifolium repens. The sequence continues at coordinate 14,821,315 of CP125850.1, forward strand.
TACTGTATGTTTGAATGTTTTGTTATCCATTAATTATTTATTTTAATTAACTTTTTATATGTATTATAAAATAATTTTTATGTTTATATTTATTCATTGAATTCATTCTAAACATATATTTTTAATTTTTATTTCAACTTCGAAAAACAAAACTTATTCGTTTTATATTTTATGTATATATTAATAATTTGTCGATTATAATAGCCTTTTTTCTTTATTATTTCTCTCATATTTAAAACTTACTATTTTTTTTCAAAGTTGTTACGTGCATAACTTCTATTGAGTTACTATTTTTATGTGCATATTTTATCGTGGTTTTTGTTCCTATTTTTATGTGTAGATTTCTTTTAATTAATTTTTTTTTTGTATCTTTTTTTCCTTCCTATTATTATGTTTTGAATTTTTTATCTTTAGAGTTAAAATTACATTTAGGAGTAGAAGATTTGAAATATAGTTAAAATTGTTGATGACAAATTAAGTTTTTTTAGTAGTAGTACATTTTATTGTTTGTAGATATCATATAGACTTCGCCATTTAAATGAGTGTTTCTTTTAGAGAAATAAATGTTGACGTTGACAGAAAGAATTATACAAAAAAAAATAAAAAATAAAATGGATTAGTACTTTTATGCTTATCTTTAGAGATGATTTCTGATGCTATTTTTATGCGACAATTTCTTTTATGCTTATCTTTTTTATTTTCTATTTTTGTTTTGTATCTTTTTTTGTAGTTTAGAGTTAAAATTACATTTAAGGGCGAAAAACTTGAAATACTATTAAAAGTGATGAGAAGAAATTTAAATTTTTAATAGTAGTTTCTTTTAATATATTGTAATAGATGTCAAAATATCATCATTTGTCACAACTACCTTTGGATATATATGTATATATACTATTGATTGAGAATTTATTTTTGAACTTAATATAAAATTGAAAATTTTATTTTTAATTGAAATTTAAATGATGCAAATTTTAATTAAGAAATTATGAAAACACAAATAATATAGCATAACGTTTAATATTTTTTTAATATTAGATAAATAATACAAAATTTGTTTTCCCTCATTTTTTTTATGTATTAAATATGACTCTTTGAAGTCATACATAATAGTCACCAAGAATATCACCAACCAATTATAAAGTTTAAATTTAAAATTTAAAATTTTAATATTAATAAATCATACATAATTCTTTCACTCTCGTGTATTAAATATGACTCAAAGTCATGCATATCAATCACCAAGAACACCAACAACCAATTATTACAAGTATATCACCATCAATATATAAAAATTTTCCTTCTTAATTTTTCTTGTAATACTACATGCATAATCATTTCTTTGATCTCTTATTTCTTTTCATATTTTTTTTTTGTATTTTTTTTCTTTCATTCTATCTTTTTTTTATATACATTTGTAAAAATAAAAGAACAATTGTGCAAACTTACGGAATACATTGTTATTACATAAACAAAAATATATATCCTCTAACTATTTACAATACTATTAAAATACAATTATATTTATCTAATATTTATACATATTATACGTATTACTAAAAAAATATTTGTTGCCTCATTAAATATGGGGCCCTGGACAGCCATCCATCTTGAACCATGGTAAGGGCCACTATTTGTTTACGGGTATTTACAAAATAAATTTATTTTAACTTCATATATCCGTTAAACTATTTTGTCTCATATTTATTGTGAATCTTATCCACAACTGCGGCTACCGTGTGTTTGGATTTTTTTGTTATCCATTAATTATTTATTTTAATCAACTTTATATATGCATAAATGACAAGATCAATGTCATCAACAACATGGCCTATCAAAGATAGTTCTTCAAAAATAGAGCGAATATTTTGCGAACATTTTGCAACAATATCAGACCCCTTTGCAACAGAGGTTAGACATTCATTCAGTGACATAATAAGTGAATTAAGTTTGATTGGTAGTTGGGTTGCGGTATTAAAATCCACAAGTTCTTTTGAGGGTGATATGACCATTGGATCGAATTTAAGCTAGTTAAACAATGAGCAATCTGATACTGTATACATCAGTTTGTATTAAAAGAAACAAATTTTAACTAGCAAAACTTTGTGGTACATTGATATAAACCCAACTTGAAGAACAAAAATCAGTACAACATGGCCAAAACTAACAGAAGAGACCTAAAACAACAAAAAATGAGTTACACCAATACAATTCCTCTAAACATCAGAAAATTAATAGACAAAACTAAACAAGGCAGTTCCTCTAGGTCTCCTTTATGTTCCGTCTAATTCAACGATTCAACTTGAGTCGGATAGTCAGGGATCTCATACTCAGCACGATAAAATTGTATGAGTTTAAAAAACTTCATTTCTTTAGGGGTCTCCTTTGTGTCTTCAGATTCCAGCGGAAAGTGGAGCCCAATCGAAGAATTTTGCAAACTCTCAGTCCATTTCTTCTTTGCTTGCGGTATCATTGATTTCACCCTGTGAAAATTTTCATTGTTATCATTCAATGTATATAGTTATTTATTTATACATAGCAGTCAATAATCCTGTTGGAATCATTTTCATACTCAATTTTTTGTATAGAAAGTTTGTCGTCATTGTCAATGGCTTTGAGACAATCTTGAAAAGTTTTGAAGCCTCCGGGGTCGTTTTTAAACTCTTTTTTCCTTTAAAAGTAAGACATCTCTTCTTGAATTGAAGAATCAAAGAAGAAGAGAACGCCATCATTGAATGACCACCTATTAATGTTTCTTTTTAATAGAGTAAGCTTAGCTAAGTTCAACATTTTCTTGTGATCATCACTCTTCAAATGATCTAAGAGAGAATTTACTTTCTAACATTGCTTCATCACATAACATACAATGGTACTTTTTAAGGTATCCGGTGTAATCATCATGTACCTCAATGTAAAAGTGCCGACGAATCTTTAGGCATCTGATCAAGGTTTGAGGTGAATCACATTTCCTATTGGCACAGCAGAAGCTAAAGTAGAACACTATTAGGTCACGGAACGCCCCTGAACACTACACTTGCACACACGCACAATTTTGAGAAAGAAGCACAAAGAAAAGAAAATGGAGGAATTTGATATGTGAATCTTGATTGTGAGGAAAAAGAGTAATTGGGAGAAGTTAGAAATTTTATTCACACACCAAAATGGCACACATTACATTTGGTTACAAGTCTATAGGTTCTTATATACACACTTTCTTGTTACATAAGCAACCTAACAAACAATAACTAACTCCTAACTTCTCTAACTAACTTGGTAGTTACTAACTACTAACATAACAACAAACATGAATTAGCACTATTCTTAACAATCTCCCTTAATTCATGTTTGCCACTGTCTCAATTCCCATTTGTCCTCTTAGCTTTTGAAACACTTGAACTGTTACTGCCTTGGTCAACAAGTCAGCTACTTGTTCATCAAATATCTGAGACGGTGCTTGCTTTATTTTTGTTCCCTTCATTGCTATATAAAAAGATTTTTTGGAATTGGTCAAAAATAAATAGATTTTTTGGAAAGTATTTTGTCCGTACAGAATTTATCAATTTATTCTTCTGGAGGTATATCCAATGTACAAAGCTTATATTGAGCCCGATCTCCAAACAGCACATTGAGTAGATTCAACTTGAAAAGCTTGTAATGGTATGAAATATTCTAGTCTTATAGTATTTAGTCCCTTATCATCATTCTCTTTCTAACTATTTCACACAGGCCATGCCAGATGATTAAAGCCTAAGCTCAACCTTAATGAGGATTTGGTGACAAGTCCCAAAGAAGCATTTTTTAGAACCTCTAATGACGGGACTCCTGTGATACATAAGCGCAAAGTCGGACCGAAGATAGTTATGTTGTTTGACCGACTTATCTTTGTGTCCGGCCATGATTGCTCGGAACTAATTAAATTTCCAAATGAATGTTAGATAAGAGGCTTTTGTAGAATTTGCAAATATAGTTGATAGTTGTATCAAATAAGAATGAGGTGATAGTTGATAGTTGATAGAATCCACCTTAGCTGAAGCAGTTTTATCAATGAGGTGAATATTCCAAAATACATTCTTGTTCAAAACTTTGAAATTTTCTTTGAGACTTTTTAATTTTTAAGTTAAAACAAACATAGGACAACCAGAGATATTAGCGTTCCAAGATTGCTTGATGATATTTATACAATCATGATGAGCAATCCACATCTTCATGAATTTGAATTTAGAAGGAGCATGAGTGTCTTGATTTTTGAATTCAAGCAGTAGAGAGAAATGATCATATCTGATATTTGTGTGGGTTGAAACACTGACAGAGCTGCAGGCACTGACCCAGTCCAAGTGGTGAGTCTGCATCTCCTACCATAAGGCTCTTCCTGATAGATAGCATGTAGAAGCATACACAGCAGTGGTACCAAAAATTACACCACTAACATCAACAACAAAGGACACTAGCTGGTTATCTACATCAATAAGGGTAGGGGTAAGATGAGTAGAGCAAAGACACCAAAGGTTAGGGAGAAGGATATTTCGATTATTTACAGCAAAAACTTTCAAACCAAATCTATTACACCAAGAGTTAGAGATTCTAGCTATATTCATCCAAGGTTCTGAAATAAAACAAATGTCAGGTTTATTTAAAGATAAAAAATTCTTCAAAGCCAATTTTGTAGGAGAATTGGTCAAACCTCTGACATTCGAGTATAAACACTTCATTTAGAATGCTTAGGTGAGCCAACCTTAGACCTTGTGTATAAGAAATAGCAAGGTTGTCAAAATTGGACCGGTCGGTCGAACTGGGAACCGGATCTGTATCCGATCTGATCAAGGCTTAAAACCGCTGCGCAAATGAACTGGAAAAAAATGTAAACCGATGTTGAACCGGTAAAAACCGATGAACCGGCCAGTTTGGACTTTTTTTTGCAAATGTCTCAGTTTTTTTGTTGATAATTCAGTTTTTTTTTTTTTAAATTGAAAACGAAAAATGACGCCTTTCAATTCTTTGTTCAATTTCTACAAGAATGACTATTGGCTACATTGCGATGTTCTTCTTTAACAAATAAAAAACAAAATTGATTTTGTACAACTGAATGAATGCTTTTGAGTGAATGAATGTTGTACTGCTATACTACCTTTTCATTAAGTGGAATTTGTACGACTGCTTACTTTTTTAGTTTCACATAGTAAAATCAGAGTTAGGTTGATAATGGACTTGGGCCAATTGATAATGGACAGGGACATAAACCTTGTTTGGCTCAATAGTCCTTCTTGGCGAAATTTTCTCTTCTCACCCCCCATGACTCTTTTTAACCCCCCAATATTCCAATTTTACCCCTGTACAAAAACTTCGGAACGTGTTTTCCGAAGTTTTTCTAGTTCAAATTCATCAAAATTTCGGAAAATACATTCCAAAGCTCATATTCAAGGCAAAAAAAACTTCGGAAAACGTATTCCGAAGTTTAAAATTAGGGGCAAAAATGAAAATCCGGGGTGGGGGAAAGAGTCAGGGGGGTGGGAAGAGAAAATTTCCTTCTTGGCTACCTCAGAACATTGTTTGTTTGTGTCTTTCAACCTCTTACAATTACCCACATGATGTCCAATAATCTTGCAATTAATGCAAATATCAGGTAAATTTTCATACTCTATCAAAAAAGAATGCATAAACAACTCTTTCCACTAGAACCCTATTCTCTAGGTCCTGAAATTTCATTACCACAAATCGGACTGTGGTTAACCATAACTTTATATTTTCATTTTTTTATGTCCTTATGCTATTAATTTAGCAACAAAAAAAAAAACCAAACTTTTTAAATTGCATAAATTATTTGTTACTTCTTTATCTTCAACTTAATATTCCAAAAAAATAACTTAAGTATATTGGCAGAAAAAAACTCATGAAGTATTGTTCAAGTTAGAGATTAACTTAAATACTATTGATTGAGAATTTAATTTTGAACTTAAATAATGCAAATTTTAATTAAGAAATTATATATGAAAACACAAATAATATAGCATAACATTTAATTTTTTCGTTTAATTTTTAAAAAAATATTAAATAAATAATACACAATTTTTTTCCTCATTTTTATATATTAAATATGACTCTTGAACTCATACATAATAGTCACCAAGAATATAACCAACCAATTACAAGTATCACACAACCAACCAATTATGAAGTTTAAATTAAAAATTAAAAATTAAAAACTTTAATATTAATAAATCATACATAATTCTTTCATTCTCATATATTAAATATGACTCTTTAGAGTCATGCATATCAATTACTAAAAACACCAACAACCAAATATTACATGTATAACACTATCAATATATAGAATTTGTCCTTTTTAATTTTTCATGTAATACTACATTAATAATCATTTCTTTGATCTCTTACTATTTCTTTTCATATTTTTTTATGTATTTTATTTTTCTTTCATTTTATCTTTTTTTTTTGCATACATTTATAAAAATAAAAGAGCAATTGTGAAAACTTACGAACTACATTGTTATTACATAAACAAAAATATATATCCTTTAATTATTTACAATACTATTAAAATACATTTTATTTATCTAATATTTAGATATATTATGCGTATTATTAAAAAAAAAAATTGTTGCCTCATTAAATATGGGGCCTTGGACAATCATCCATCTTGATCCATGGTAAGGGCCACCATGGGTATTTACAAAATAAATTAATTTTATCTTCAAATATCCGTTAAACTACTTGTCCCATATCTATGGTGAATTTTATCCACAAGGCTAATGTGCATATGAAGTATTGCAATTCATTGAACTTAATTATTTATTTTAATTAACTTTATGTATTATCAAATAATTTCTATGTTTATATTTACTCATTGAATTCATTCTAAACATATACTCTTGATTTCTATGTTTATTGGTCATTATTGGTCATTAAAAGAGCCAATAATTTGTATTGTGTAACTATATATTATTTTTATTCAATTTATTTGTCCTATAGACTCTTTTAAATTTACAAATACTAATTTTTTATAAATATAACTCGGACAACGTTAGAAAAATACGCTAGTTGGTCATTAATTGTGTGACTATATATGAAGCTTCATTGCTTACATTACTGATACATTTTTGCAACTTTCTCTTGATTCTCACTTTTTTCTTATTTATCTAGAGTTAATCTTTTAGTGAAATTAGTGTTTATTTTAACACCAATACTGTTTTCTCTTTTTATTTAATCGTATCTTAAACTTTCATATATTGGTTAATTTTAAACCTTTTGAAATGGCTTGTTCACTACAAAACTTTATTAAGTTTTTGAATTCTCATTGCCACTATTATGTTGAGTTACGCGATATAGTGATTGTCATGGCCACGTATACCACTTTGTTTTATGTTGCCGCATGATGCAACAATAATATTATCGTGATCGAAAAAGTATGAATGGTGTGAGTGACTAGACAGAAATAACCTTAATTTTGATGCAAGAGTGTTGTTAAAGTCATAATCTTTTCATATTGTGATGATTTGGGTAGGGATGGACAACGAAATGGAATAAAAGCAACAAAATATTGGGTCATATGTGATCAAAAGATGATTGCAGGCAAAGATGTGGCGGCCCTTCTGCATCTAAGTGAGCCTTTAAGTTTTGGACAAATATATAGTATGTTGCATTGATGCAAATGTTAGAGCAAGGTATAAAGATAAGATAAGTTAAATCAATTTCAGACTAAGTACCACCTATTGTTACATTTCAAGAACCATAGTGGCCAAGGTGTCGATGTTTTAGATGATCTCTCTTTCATCCTAAGTGTAATATTGATAAAGATGATGTAAAATCCACACAAAATTATACTTAATACCAAATTATATAAAAGTGAGTTAACCCTAATAAGTAAAAAAATATACTTCAGAGCTAACGAACGCCCTCATTGCACAACAAGGTGAACCCACTGTACCGCTCAAGAAAACAAATTGCAAAAAATTGTGGTGAATCGATCATGATATAATAATTAATTAATTTTAAAAATTTCAAATATAATTTTTTTCAGTTAGGAATTTATCAAAGAACAAAATAAAGGAAAAAGATAAAACTGAGAGGATATAAACCTTACCCGGAATGTGTCAAACAAAAACAATCTAGAAAAGATAAAATAAAAATAAAATTAAGGAGCTCATCATATCATTTATCACTTGAGCGGGTATTATATAATTGAAATTCCTTCTGCATTTTTTTTTTCTTTTTTCTTTTTTCTTTCTTCTTTGGCTTGGAGATAACTTCTATACTGCAGTAGAACTGGTACAGTGTTTCTACCTCATCACAATATATATTTAATAATTGGTTTTTCTTTTGATATATGTCGTTATTGTTGTTCTAACTGGGTAAAGAGGTCACCTCCATCATGTTGTCGTTCTGCCGTGTTACAGGGAGTTTTAATTGGATTGTTTCTGTGTTGGCAGTTGATTCATTTCTATATGCGCGGTTTTATTGGAGTCTACTCACGAGGAGACTTCTCAAGACCCAATTCGGCTTGATTTGCTCGAAATGGTTAGGTACGTAGATACTCCGTGTTGATGGTTGTAATCGCTAGTGTCTTTGGTCTTTCCCGCGCTTGTGGGGCTCGGCCCGTTGACTGACCATCCTTCGATCTGGCGTTCAATTGGTTCTGGGTTGCTTTAACAACATTTGATTCGTCAGAGGTGGATACAGAGGTCTCACTTTGTCGGGTCTATCTCAATATATGTATCATTCCATGATCTCAAATTGTTTAGTTTGAAAAACTATCATCACTTGCTGCTTGTTATAGGGAGTAGTGGGTACGTGGATCGTTCCGTGTTGACGGTTGGTCCATTCACCTTAAGTTACCAGGGACTTTTATTTTGTCTTTCAGGATTAAATAGGAGTTTGTACGCTTCATTGTTCTACGTTTATTTTATTGGGGTAATATCTAGTCCTCCCTTGTAATTATCTTATTTTTCTCTTTTTAATATAGGTGGAAGACGGGAAAAAATAGGGGTGTCAACATAGTTGAAATATCTATTTATACATTGATATCTAGATGCTCTTAACTTATCGTGTATATATATATATATATATAGACACACACGTCTAACATGAAAGACTTCTTGTACAAGTTGAGAATATTATTATAATGAATACGAATTTTATAAACTCACTGTTGAATTGAAAGTTTATATCTTATAGATCATCCACAATTGTTTTTAAAGAAATCGAAAATCATTTGATATGTTATTGAGACCAATAAAGATTAACGGTATTCAATAAAAAAATTCATAAACCGTTAATTTTGACATATCAAATGATTTTCAATTTCTTTTAAAAAAAATTATAGATGATCTATACGATATAAATTTTCAATCCATCGGTTGATTTTGTAAAATTCGTTTTCTTTATAATAATATTTTTAACTTGTGCACCATATGGTGAAGTCTTCCATATTTGACAAAGGCTACACACATGTATCCTATGCTTAATTTCTCTAGTATTTTTATCCTTCAACTTTTGCAAAAACTTCAAGCCATGAACAACATTGGGATTTATATTAATTGTCATTGGTAACATTAATAGTTGAATTTGCACCACTCCAAGATGGAGGATTTCGAACATAGTCATTATTTGTCACTGCATCACTCCAAGAGCCAACAATATGCATATCAAGATATGTATTATTGTTCCTCTGTGTAGTATGTACCTGTACCTAGACTTGCTTAGGATACGTTTCTGCAGTGATAATTTGTAAGACTACTTCCTCATGAATATCTTCAACTTGTGGATTATTCGTAATATGAGGTGTAGTTGTTTTGGGTTGAGTATTATCACCCATCACAACCTTTGGTGAGTGTGGAATAACTGTCTAAGGAATATATTTAGTCATGATCTTCTACTATGTATTTTTTCGGACCAGTTTTTTCCTATGATTATGTTGCCGAAAATTGTTCAAAGAATAACCAATTACTTGAAAAGATTTGCAAAACGAGCAGAGTTTCTTATATTCTACATTTACATTAAATGCATATTCTCAAATCCTATATCTTTGAACATTAAGGACAATATTCAGTTCAAGCATGGTACATATCATCTATTTCCTATAGTTTTTTTATTTTATTTTTTTATCATTTATACTTTCAATGAGACTCAAACTCCACTTTGCTATATGAATTGTTGATTTTTTTGTGAAACTTACACCTTGATTGAATAAATCATATGATGTGGGGGAATGACATGGAATTTGTTGTGGAAAAATTTGGTTAAAGGTTTGATAAATTAGATATTTCCTAATTTTGCTTCTTGCAACCTATGAATTTGATGATTTTGGCCATGAGAGCTTGCAAATAGAACTGTAAAAGTCTATGCTCTTTTTCTTGGAATTCTTGATGAAGCACTTTTTTATTATGAGCTTATAGTTTATCTATGATTTCGTCCTTGAAACTATTTATGATTCATGTTTTGCTAAAAAAAAGGCACTCTAGATAATCTGAAATGTCATGTCATGAAATTAGAATAAAAATATACTATTCTATATAGTATTGATTATATTTACAAGAATCAATTTCAGGTTGACAAACCCTTCATTAAGCAGATCCCCAAACAACCAATAGCCACTGCCACCATTACACTTTTTCTGTTGGTTCTTGTTTGATGAGACTTTTCTTCCAAATTCCCACAGAAAAGATTATTCAAATTGTCCAACTGATTCATTATCTGACGTTGACCCTGTGCAATATCTGATATCTGATGACCAATGAAATCAATGAACAACTAATGCAGCATCATTATGCAACCATGTAATTCATAAAGATTATATATAAATTTATTAGGAGACACAAACATGCACATGCTATATTGAAAATTGCTATAAGACAAGAACAAATTCTCTTTTGAGAGAACAAGGTACAACCAAATTTAATTAGACAACTTTTGCAACAATATTTTAAATGGTTATCGTTGTTCAAATATGCGGTTAATTATGTTTAGTAATGGTTAATAAACATATGAGATGACGAAAATCATTAACCACCAATACAACTTCATTAACCATGAATCGGAGTGTGGTTAACCATAATTTTCATTTTTTTGTTTTTGAAGATTTTCATGTGTTCAACTTGAGCACCTGAAAAATTGTGTTTAATCGCGTCTAAATTTGTGGTTAATGAAGTTATGTTGATGGTTAATGAGTTTTGACACCTGATATGTTCATTATATATCTACTAAATGTAATAAACCACTTATTTGAATTGTGTTAACCAATTGTTGCAAAAGTTGTCAAATTATAGTTATTAAAGTAATACAACTAATTTACTTATTGTTTAGTCTTAATGTTTAATCCTAATATTAAGATACTTATGGCACAATCAATTATAGATATCAGTAATTGAAAGAAAATTGACATATCACACATGGTGGAAAACCCATCTAATATCCCTTCCCAGGAACACAGCACTAAAAATGAGATGGGATACTAGAACTATGAAGCACATGACACTCCTCAGATTAGGCGTGTTCCCAGTTTTTGACATTTTTTGAAATTATTATCGGTGTCAGTGTGGCGTCTGGTGTCTGTGTCTGTGCTTCATACAGTAAAATCTGAAAAGACACATACCTCATCTCTTATAGGTGACTCCTTAGCTAATTGTGATGGCAATGAGGGATTTGACATAATGGATCCATTTAGGGAATCATTACTCAAACTAGTAATGAGGCAAGAGGTGGGAACCGAACCATCATAGGACTCAGCTTGCAGGTCCATAATATTTTGGCTTGGAGAGTTTTTCTTGATGGTTAACTTTGAGTTCAGCTCTTCAATCCGATTTGTAAACTCACCCATTCTATCATGCAGGGATGAAATTTGTTCTGAAAGCTGAGTAATGGCACCCTGCAAGTACCAAAATATTATGAAAATGCAGCTAAGAAACGAACAAATCGTTGTTGAATAGACTGCTAGAAAGTAATATTTTAATTAAGAAAATAATTTTACAATTAAAGATTGCTAAAAAGTAAATGAACTTACCTGATTTTCCTGTTTCGTTTCAGAATCTGAATTATTATTTTCATGGAGTCCTCGATTGCTCGAAATGAATTCAGTAACTTTTGATTCATTCTCATCTTTTTGATTTGTACTTGAATGAGATGTATCACTGTTGAAAATTCACATTGGCCATATTATTTGTTAAATGCAGAAAAAAACATTATTTAGTATATAGTACAAGATATTCTTATTTGATAAAATTGCTCTGACCAAGATTTAACTTACATGACAGATACAACTATCAACTATGTTTGCAAATTCTACAAAAGCCTCTAATTAACATTCATTTGGAATTAATTAGTTCAGAGAAATCATGGCCAGACACAGAGATAAGTCAGTCAAACAACATAACTATCTTAGATCCGACTTTGAATTAAGTAGATGCAGAATAAACAGAATATAAATGTAGCAGGAAGCACAGAAATTTGAGCTTAGAGATCGGCAATGGTTAACATATCAAACCATAAATATCATAATTGAACTATCTTGGGTCTATCATACAAAATGACGATGAGATAGATGAGAATGTCAACAATAAAGAAGATGGATGAAATGGAAGAACTAGTGTAATACCCAACAAACGAAGTACCATTTAAGCTTACAGAAAAATCTTAGTGCACAATTATATGACTTGCTAAAAAGTATAAGATTGAATGTTGTAAAGAGTCAAGTGAGAATAATATATATATGGAAAATATTAACCTTCTTATACGCTTATGTCTCATGGGAGCGCCGTCATTAGAGGTTCTTAAAAATGCTGCTTTGGGACTTGTTACCAAATCCTCATTAAGGTTGAGCTTAGTCTTTAAATCATCTGGCATGGCCTGTGAAAAATGGTTAGAAAGAGAATGGTAATAAGGGATTACATACTAGAAGACTAGAATATTTCATACCATTACAAGCTTTTCAAGTTGAATCTGCTCAATGTAGGTACGGGGAACATACGAATCTTCCAAACCCAATTGTTGTGCTATGTATGTTACAACTAACCGATCTCTTCCCTGTACCTGTTTATTATTACGCAATGTGTTATCAACCAAAAGGAAATAGATATACAAATCAATGAATAAATAAAAGCACAAACTGTGAATCATGAATATCCCACATTGAAATGAATCGACAACACATATTGTGCCCGTAAAAGAATCTTTCCTGCTTTGAAGATGATAAACATGGTTTTAAATTACAAATAACACCATGTGATGCAGCAACTTTTCGCAGCACAACACTACAAAGGTTGAAACAGACAGGGTGCAGTGGCAGCACTGGACCACAACAGTTCTCAAAGTTCTCATTGAAATTGTTCTTCATTGTTCCTCTATCATTCTTTAGTAGATTTAGAGGTGATTTCAAAATTTTAAGAGGACTTTAAGATCATAATGAGCCGATGATGAAGAAGAATGTGTATCTTGTTGGAAAAAAAGTAGCGAATAATCTAACTGATAGCAGATGAGCTTATTGCTAATGACGGATAAACTAGACAATTGAAGTTGAACTGTCTGGTTAAACAAGCTAATGGCAGAAAAACATATTTATATGATTGTTTTTATACAAATTAGATTTTTATTGGTATTATTTATTTTATATACATATCACTTTTAAACAAATGATGCTAAACCATAAAAGATACATGGAATTGCATCTAAACACCAAATCCAAAACAACAGAAAATTTCAAACAAATGAACATCTCAGTAAACTATTTGATAGTAGTAAAATAGCATTATATACAAACGCTAACTCTGTCAACAACAAAACAAAATGTCATACTCTAACATTACCTGAACATAATGACGATTTAGTTGCTCAAGCCAATCAAGTTTAACACAAACCCTATCATCCGATAAGACATGACTGCTTCTTTTTAGGATAGTTGCTATTGTGTATCCAAGGGCCATTAGTCCACCAAGAAGACGCACACTGACCGCGAAAGTAATTCTTGGTGATATGACAAATGGGTCATCGGTCACCCATTCCTTGAAGTACAAGACATCATTAGTTTATACAAGGCAACAAGTCCATTCTCGGCTTTTTGGATTTTAACATTTAAAAATAAAAGGAACCAGAACTTGATGAGGCAAACCTCAAACATGAGACTGTATTTCCCATCCTTATTTCGCATCCGTAAATATGATTGACAGCTCTCCGGATCTTCACCGGGTGGTAGAAGATATATGTCATAAGTTTGCTCAGTTGTTTCCTCAAAATCTTGGGAGATAACGGCTTTAATTTGATCCACTGTTACATTCCTGGTTGACTAGAACAAATTGCACCATTGATCACTAACAAGCATCAGAAATAACAGGAATTTTTATATTTCTGTACTCAAAATAATGTTATCTGAGAACTAACTAACCTTTAATATGTAAGTAGGGTTTTGGAATCCAAAAAATGGATTAAACTTGTTGGTTATTTTTACGTGTGCTGTTTGGAGATCTGGCTCAATATAAGCCTTATACATTGGATATACCTGCAGAAGAATAACTTGAGAAATTCTGTATGCACAAAATACTTTCCGAAAATCATTTTATATAGCAATGAAGAGAACAAAAATAAAGCATGCACCGTCTCAGATATTTGATGAATAATTTCTTGAGGTTCTTGACCAGCACGTTGTATATCACGTATAACTCGTTTGACAAGGTCAAGATGAACACCACCTGTTACAGATACTCGAAGGTCTAGTAGAGGTCGCAGTCTCTCACTCAAAGCATAAATGCCCTCTATAATCACAATGCGAGAGCTCGGCACTTCAACTGTCCTGGAAATAAAATACATTGCAATCTAAAATTGAAGGAAAGCATAGAATTTGCTTAATAAATTAAGAAATAGTAAAATACAGAAACACAACGCACAAGTCCAATTCAAAAGTTCTTTCCACAATTTTGTTTTTGTAGACTTGCATATCTTTGCATTAAGCAAATGACATTTTCTTTTTCTCATAATTAATAATGTTTGCTTACTGCTGACAAAATTAGTCAATGCTTGTTTTATTTAATTAATGAAAAATCTGCCAAAATTTTCAGAGGTAGCTTAGGATTAACCTGTATCCAGTACGTGAACTGGATTTGAAATCATACACAGGTACTTCAACTGGCTTTCCTGCCTTCAAATCATGTACATTTCGAAGCAATGTTTCGTAGTCTGTTAGGCGAGGATCTGCTCAAAGAGATATATTATCGATAATACCATTGCAAAACTATCATAGAAATAGTCAAAGTATGAAATGAAAGTGATTCACAAATATGTCATTCTGTGGATCAGGTAATTTTATCTTTCCAACAACATACTAACTTCCTTCATGCATGAGCTACTTCTTTAATGCTCTCCATTTTTAAACTATTATCTCAGATTATATTCATTAAAGTGAGTTCTAATTAATAAGTAATCAATGACTAACTTGTGAAAATATCATTTTGTTACAAAAACTGCACTTTCGTTTGAAGAGATCTTACACCTTAACCTTATTCTATTAATTTATATCAAGTTTAAGTGTTCAACATGCATAACATGATTTACATTGCACTAATTTGAGTCACTGTAAATATAAGCATGTACTTTTTTATGTATTCAGTCAGACTATGTCTTCTGATAGTGCACTACAAAAAGAATGCTAGAGCATGACATAAAAGAAGATAAAATAACGATTTACCATCGAAGTTTCCATCGACAATTCGACTAGAATCATTGTAATTGTCCATTGAAATGACTGCAACATCAGGCATAGAGTTGAATATCTTTTCAGCAAACACAGTCTTTCCAGCCCCTGAAGGACCCCCCACCCCTATTAATAGCATTCCATCATTTTTCTCGATCAACAATTGGCATGCATGGAACACTATAAAAAAACCATTCTCAAATGATAGTTTGCTTTGGATTGGAGCAACCTCGTAGCGTTCACAATCTTTTTTTTTAACCAAGCGAACTTGCTCTTTTAAACGACCAAGATGTTTTTCTTGTGAATCATCTCCAAAGGTTTCTTGCGCCATTGAAGGAATACTGATTTCCATCTAAACAAACCCCCCATACATACACACAAAAACAAATAAAACTTGTTCAAATGATACATAAGTAATTAAAGATAGGAAAATGCTAAATGGTGCCCCCAGGGCACTGTTTAAGGAAGCAAATATAGTAATTTTGTGCAGTCAACTCCTCGAAAGTCTAAAAAGTGTTATTTTCAATTTAAAACTTTCTTCTTTTGGTATTCTTAACCAGTTCCCCGGAGGCACCAGTTAGCATGACCCTTAATGATATTATCTATAAGTTTTTTCATTGTAATATTCACAAACCGGATTATATTGCAATTACAATGCAAGTTTCACAGATCCTTTAAATCCCAAAAATCCTTATCTTGCGATTACAAAATGATAATATTAGTGAGATGTGATATTAACTGCTGCTGAGGACTCAGTAAGAATAACTTGAAATTTACACCTAATTGTAGAAGGAGACTAAATAGTATGGTTAAATCTTCCTAGAACGATAGTAGCACAGGCATTCATACTAGTCTCAGAAAAATGCATTATACTCCACAAAAATCAACAAGAAAATGACTTACTGAGTTACTATATAGTGAAAGGAATTTAGATCCTTGGCTGCTGATATCACTGCAGCTATGTCTGCAACTTCATTATTGGCTGGTCTGCAGCTAAGGTGAGGCTAAAGTTTCCATCCTTGGGTCAACACTTCCTAAAACTAGAGATTCATCGATATATGAAATAATAAAGTAATAGTACTGTAATTTGTAAGACAACAATGTAGAGTGTCGTTTAACCTGTCCTATGATAGATAGGTACTATAAGTTATGTAAATAATGACTAATTTTAGAAACTTCGGTTTTGATCGATATATCAAGAAGCACTTTTGAAAAAACAAATAAAGAACTTCACAATAACAATGAATACCTTAAGCAAAAGCTGCTTCTCAATTTTGTCATGAGCTTTATCATTTGACTTATACTCCCTCCGTCCCATATTGTAAGCAAAAAAACAAAAATCACACTTATTAAGAAAAGTGAAATGTGATAATTTGAAGTATGACTTTTTGTGTTTTTCTTGAAATAAGTTTCATAGGAAGATGTAAAAAGAAATTTTATTGGTTATTGATTATGGGGAAAAGAAGAGAGAGAGTATATTAATTGCAATTTGTATTAAATTTTATGAGAGTAAGTAAAAGTAACTCTTGAAAATGATGAAAATGAGTTGCTTTTGCTTATAATTTGGGACAAAAAAAAGTGATGTTTTTTGCTTATAATATGGGACGGAGGAAGTACACAAACATCTTATATGCAACATGACCCAACATCTTAAACAATACCATATTCTATACAAAACATAAAATGTAATAAAAATAAAAATAAAAATTCAAGGAGAAACAATCTAACTATAATAACAGCCATATTGAACAGAAAAAATCATTCAGACATTCACACAAGAGAGAATAAAAAAAGGGAAAGGAAAAAACCCTGAAATAAAACCCCTTGGAGAAACCATGCCCAAATGAAGTCCCACAAATCAAAGGCCACATTATGAAGCACCAACACAACCATAAACACGACACTGACACATTGACACTGGTAAAAAAATTTAAACAATTAAATTAACTGAATGTAATCACATGTGTCGGACACCAGACACACCTTTCATCCAAAGTGTCGGTGCTACAGAAGCCGCCACACACAATAGTTCTAAATTATTGTCTGCAATGGCAATGGCAATTGCAATTGCGGCCTCAAAATAAAGGTTTTATAATTTATAGGGCCATACAACGGTATTGCAACCGCAATTGCGATCACATCGGTTGCATTTTACTGCAAGATCAAAATTCATAGTTTTGAGCTGTGCCATACACCACAACACAATAACAACAACATCATATAATGAAAATTTTGAAAACTTTAACGAAATCATAGAGAAGCCAGAAAGATAATGTGAATAAAAACAGATCCAACAAAGAAAATTGATGATTAATTATAAAAAGAACTAACCTCAATGAACAGTGAGCATTAAAGAATTGTGATGAATCTGCGTAGGATCAAAGGAGAGAACATTCTACGGATCATGATTAAAGGAAAGAAAGGCGCTTCAAATCAACGTGAATTTTAGAAGTTAACTACAAGTGATTCAAAATCCCAACTTCTTAGGAAGAAAAATTTGTGCAAGGAGATTAATTACATAATTTTAAGAAGTTATTATCATGCTATGAAGCTTTTTTACGTCTATATAGTTGGAGGTTTGCATGCATCTAAGTCACATTCAATAGAGTTTTACACATGCATGAAATGTGTTGATGCATAAATTAATTGGATTTAATGGATATGCACAGTCGATATAATACAGTTTTACACATACCTCTAATGAAAATCCACCAATTTGCCACATCATCCCACTCTTGTATGGTTATTTTGAAACTACTTGTATGACATGGATGAATGGTGGTTTTTTATTGAATGTCTATGTAAAACTATTTTACATCGACGATGCATGTACATTAAACTCAATTAATTTTATACTATCTATCAAAAATAAGATAAAAATTACACTGATAGTATATATATAAATTAAATTGTATTCGTCAATGCTACAAATACAATTAAGGTAAATAAGAGGTATACCATATTCTAACCTAT
Source organism: Trifolium repens (assembly GCA_030408175.1). NCBI lineage: Eukaryota > Viridiplantae > Streptophyta > Magnoliopsida > Fabales > Fabaceae > Trifolium > Trifolium repens. Next base: position 14,839,973 of record CP125850.1, read on the forward strand.
TTCCTGTCATGAATATCGAGACATAACTCATCCTTACAAAGTCGGCTTTGTAAATTTTTTATAAACTCTTATCAAGAATCATATCTATCCGATGTAAGACTAAATCTCCCTGAGTGTTGGCCACTAACATTTGCTACCAACTGTTATATTCATATATTCATTGGAACTACGACTAACTATTAATCTACTTGATCAATATAATTTAATTTTAAGATTACTATGGTACAAATTTTTCATTTTCATTAGCGATAATTAATCCCTGACGTGGGCCACGAATCAGATCTATGACGAAATGACTAAAGAAATCAAGACGATTACTACTTGGACTAATTTATTATTGGTTATAAAATTTAATCTTTATTAATTGTTTTTTGTGGCTGATGATATATTTCGCAAGTGCACGAAGTATCGCAAGTAGTAATAAAATCGATCCCACGAGGATTGAGATTATTCAACAATGGCTAATTGGAATTATACTACTATTATCTAACATACACATAATTGGGGGGTTTTCAAGTATCAAGTTCGAAACAAATGCAATTAGCAACGAATTTTTCAAGTGCGAAGTTAAAAACGATTGAATCTCCACGCTTCCATGAACTCATAAAGGCGAAGTAGCTAAATTCACAAGCATTGAATCAATTTCATGCAAGATTGATTAACCAAGGTTGCAACTACAAATCTCTTTGCTAGTCACACTCTCTAAATAATGTCAATTACCTAATCTCTTAACTAATTCAACATTAATAGAGGATTAAGAACGGTTAATCATGCAATCACACACATACATACAAAATCTCTTAAGCATACACATGTGTTCTATTAATCTAGATCCATAATTAAAGTCCTATTCTCATAGAAACTCAATTACTAGATTCAAATCTAACGAGATCAAGGAAAGATAGGCATTAAACACAAGATTAATAGATGCATAAACTTTGAATTCAATACAAGAACTTAGCTACAACATGAGAGAGTTCAAGTTACATGGAGATTCAATCCTAAAGAGTCTTAGCCAATGGTCATGGTGGATTTGAAGTGGAATTCTTCATCTCCATTCATCATCATCAATCTTCTCTTCAAACCTTCTTGGATCTGGTCCTTGGAGGTAGAAAATCCTCAATACTAAGCTTTCAATCTTCCAAATCCGAACCTGAGCAAAGTGTTGAAGTTTGGCTTTTATAGTTTTCTCACGATTCGCGCACGCGGAGCATTTCTCGCGCGGACACTCGCGCACGCGAAGCATTGTCTCGCGCACGCTAGCCCGGTGTAGCACAGGAACTCGCGCACGCTAGCATGAATCTCGCGCAAGCGAAATCAACAGAACGATATCAACTTTCTCAGCCACTTCCCCGCGCACGCGAAGCAAGATCTCGCGCAAGCGAATGAGCTTCATCCTCTTTCAACCATTTTTATGATATTTTTCCCTCCTTTTTGACATTAGCTTGTATTACAAGTAATCTCTCAAAACCTTCAATTCCAACACTTGTAGCTTACTTTTATTTGCAAAAATCTACCAATTTACCTTGAAAACACCCTTGAATTGTAATCATGATGAGGACTCATCACAACCCCAAACTTATCTCGTTCCTTGTCCTCAAGGAACACTTTTATCAAACGAAAAACCACAAAATCTTGACAACCTTCTTAAATTCCTTCAACACATAATTCATTTGATCTTTTCATCAAGCACTTCAATTGATCCACCTTCCATGCAACATTTCCCTACAATGACTTCAATTTACACAATCATGGACACATTCACAATATTTGATAAACAATGATCACTTCACACCACTCACATTCACTCAATTTTTTAGTAGGCTAGTCACTCAATCAACACATACCTAACTCTTCTACCATAAGCTTGCAAGCATTCTAAAGATAAATCAAATAGCATATGAAACACACACATTAGAGGACTTTCAAGGTTGTAACGGGGCTTAAGGTAAGGTGGATGTTTTTGGAAAGTGAGTTAAAAACTTGGAGTTAAAAACCACAATTCACACAATTTTCAACACAAAACTTCCATTTTTTTTTTTCAAGGCTATACTAGAGAGCATTTTATTTCCACAATCATCAACATTCTTTTTCAAAGATATTCTTTTCACAATCTTTTTGAAGAAGTCATTTTTTTTCTTTTCAACTTTTGGACTTCTTATTTCTCACAACTTTTCACAATATTTTTTTTTTCTTTTTTTTTTTTTTTACACTTTCATTCTTTTTCAACAATTTTCATAACATTGACATTGCTTGCTCTAGTATACCCACCCCAAACTTAATTTGTTGCTAGTTCCAAAAGCAACCCCAAACTTATGCATTTGCCATAAGAACAAACAAAAACAATCAACTTAACTCCAAGAAAACAATTTTTTTAGAAAAAAACAAGGGTTAAGAAGACAATCAACCAATAAAATTTGTTTTTAGGCTCAAAAGTGGGTTAGCAAAGGATATAACATGATAAGGTAGGCTACAAAGGCTCTAGGTACCAACAAACTTGCCTCGTGTGCTAATCAATGCTACTCAACAAATCTAGAGAATGAAAGCAAATTCTAGAGTCGAGAGAGATAGTGGACTCACATATTCAAGCAAATAGAGTGTATAGGCTCAAATCCTCACGGTTTAAAGGCTCGGATCATTAGATCATCAAATACGTGAATGTCCCCTAGCTTGTGCTTCAATCCATGCATTGCAACAATCCGTTGCACTTCAAGCATCACAAATCCATGCCTAAGGTCAAAACCAAACAAACCATTCATCAAAGAAATTCAAAAATGATATCAAAAGTTTGAAATATTCCAAAAGATAAATTTGTGCCTAGACAACAATTCACAAGACAAAATTAAGAGTCATGGTTCAACCACATCATTCAACTTATTTCCACAAGAGAGATAGAGACACAAAACACATGGGTTGCCTCCCATGAAGCGCTTGTTGTTGACGTCTCAAGCTTGACGTATCATCACCGTGTTAGGGAGGATACTTCATCTTTGACTCCACCCGGCTCCTCTTGAGCTTTTCTACTAGGATCGCCTCTTGAGCAACACATAAAACTTTTTCAAGAACCGGAGGACTCATAAATTCTTCCCACTTGTTCTCCCCTTTGTTTCTATGTGGCTTCTTAGCTTTGGGAAGAATCTTCTTGGGCTTTTTCACAACATTTTTCTTCTTTTGGACCACTTGAGCCGAATCAAGCATTCCGAACTCAACAAGCTTCATAACCTCTTTCCGCACTAATTCCTCCAAAGATGGGCTAGGAGGCTCAAGTGGCACATTACCCGGATTGGGCTTCTCTTCATTCTTGACCGGTGTCACACAAAGAACCGGAATAACACCATTCAAATCAAAACCGAGGCCACCTTGACCTTCCTTGAATTTCTTCAACAAAACCTCTTCGTCCAAGGGAGTGAGAGAGCTACTAACGATAACCGGATCCTTGGAATCTTCCTTCAAGAACACATACTTCCAATTGGGTGGAAGTTCTTTCAATTCCGGAACGGTAGGCATAGGTGCCTCATCACTAGAGCTATCCTTAACAACTTCTTCATTCGCCTCCACTTGGAAACATTTAGGCTTCTCTCTTTTGTAGGGCTCCATTCCTTCAAAGACTTTGAAGCTCACACTCTCCTCTTCCAACCTTAACATCAATTCACCCATGGCAACATCAATCAACGCACGACCGGTTGCTAAAAATGGCCTTCCCAACAAAACCGGTGTATCCACACACTCATCCATATCAAGAATCACAAAGTCGGCCGGAAAGACGAATTCGGCACATCTCACCAATACATCTTGGAGTATCCCATAAGGGTGTGTGATGGATCGATCGGCAAGGGTGATTTGCATCTTAATTGGCTTGACCACGGCACCGGGAATGCGCTTCATTAAACTAAGAGGCATCAAATTAATGCTAGCTCCCAAATCACAAAGGGCTCTTCCTACATGCAAATTCCCTATTGAAATAGGAATCGTGAAGCTACCGGGGTCCTTTTTCTTTTGAGGGAGTTTGGATTGGATAGTAGCACTACACTCTTCATTCATCAAACCCGGCTCATCCTCTTTGAGTTTTCTCTTCTTCGTCAACACCTCCTTCATAAATTTGGCAAACAACGGCATTTGCTCCAACACATCGGCAAAAGGAATGTCAACTTGTAGGCTATGGTACATTTTCATGAATTTCCCAAAAGCTTCCTCTTGGTTCTTCTCTTTTTTCGGTGCACGAGGATAAGGTAGCTTATCATATGGAGACACTTCTTGAGGACCGGAATCATTCATGAGATCCCTCTTCTTTTGCTTTCTCCGTTTATCAATCTCCTTCCTCAAGGCTTTTCTCTCATTTTCAACTTCGCCCTCATTCTCCTCATCACACTCATTTTCAACTTCTACCTCAAGCTCACTTTTTTTCTCCTTTTCAACTTCTCCCTCTTTTTCTTTACCTTTTTCATTTTTTTCAACTTTTTCTTCTTTACTCTCCTCTTTTTCAACTTCTCCCTCAACCTTTCTTTTCACTCTTGGCTCTCTTACCGGTGGTGTAGGAACCACTCTAGATCTTAACTCAATAGCATTGCAACTCTCCTTTCTAGGATTTTCACAAGTGTTGCCCTCGAAACCTCCACTAGATGACGAAGCCATTTGCTTGGATAGTTGACCAATTTGTACCTCCAAGTTCTTTATCGATGCTTTGTGATTCTCATTAGAAGTCTCTTGGTTAATCCTCATGGTTTCAAAATTGCTTTGCGTCATCTTAATGAATTGAGTGAGAGTGTCTTCCAATGGTGAGGCACGACTTTGTTGAGGTAGATTCGGGGATTGATTTTGGTTTTCACCCCACCCTTGATTGTAGGGATTACTTCTCCTAAAATTTGCCATATACTTTGCCTCTTCGGACCCCTTAGGCATGCATTCCCCATTCTCATGGGCTTGTTTACAAAAATCACATCGGAGTCCTTGCGCTTGACTAACTTGTGCCTTTGATTGGTGTTGAGCGGACGAAGCTTTGGTGAAATGTTGGACTAATGCTTCCATTTTGTTATTCATCAACTTTTGCTCGGCCAACATTGCGGAGTTTGCTTCAAGTTCAAGCACCCCCGCCTTCTTCTTAGTTCCACGATCATGATTGGCTCTATATTCATTTTGGGCCATGGACTCAATCAATTCCATCGCTTCTTGCTCATTCTTCCTCTTCAAAGATCCACCCGCCGAAGCATCCAACAACATCCTTGTTTGTGCTCTCAACCCTTGAGTGAAATGTTGCATTTGAGCATGTGTATCAATGCCATGCTTGGGGCACTTCTTTAAACACAATTTGAATCGTTCCCAAGCGTCATAGAGTGATTCGGCATCCCCTTGCTCAAAATTAACGATGTCGGCTCGTTTTTCAAGAAACTTGTGAATCGGAAAATACCGCTCAAGGAACTTTCTCTCTAGTTCTTGCCATGTGTTGATGGCACCACTTGGCAAGGTATCCAACCAATCCTTGGCTCTTCCGGTGAGTGAGAACTTGAATAACCTCAACCTCTTTTGAGACTCGGTAACACCCGGTGGGTCCGTATAGTCACACGCTTCATAAAACCGTCCTAGATGGAGATTCGGACATTGACTTTCCGCCCCCGAGTATTGGTCTTCCTTCAAAGCATTGATAACGGAGTTCTTGATGTCAAAGTTAACCGGGTTTGCCGGTTGGAACCTCAAATTTGCTAGTTGTCCGTCATCCCATTGACCATAATCGCCTAGAGTCCTCCTAGGTGGAGGTGGTGGTGGTGGATTATCCCCCATCTCAAAGTGCTCCTCTCCTACCTTGCATACACAATACAAACAAGAAAAGGTAATTCCGAACAAGCAAACAAATGAAATTGGAAATTAAACACTATCCTAATTTTTTTTTGGTTTGGGTTTTTAATGAAAATAACAACTAAAAACAGAAAATTAAAGCTAAACACGGTTCCAATTGCCTTGTCGATTAACGACAATCCCCGGCAACGGCGCCAAAAACTTGATGATATATTTCGCAAGTGCACGAAGTATCGCAAGTAGTAATAAAATCGATCCCACGAGGATTGAGATTATTCAACAATGGCTAATTGGAATTATACTACTATTATCTAACATACACATAATTGGGGGGTTTTCAAGTATCAAGTTCGAAACAAATGCAATTAGCAACGAATTTTTCAAGTGCGAAGTTAAAAACGATTGAATCTCCACGCTTCCATGAACTCATAAAGGCGAAGTAGCTAAATTCACAAGCATTGAATCAATTTCATGCAAGATTGATTAACCAAGGTTGCAACTACAAATCTCTTTGCTAGTCACACTCTCTAAATAATGTCAATTACCTAATCTCTTAACTAATTCAACATTAATAGAGGATTAAGAACGGTTAATCATGCAATCACACACATACATACAAAATCTCTTAAGCATACACATGTGTTCTATTAATCTAGATCCATAATTAAAGTCCTATTCTCATAGAAACTCAATTACTAGATTCAAATCTAACGAGATCAAGGAAAGATAGGCATTAAACACAAGATTAATAGATGCATAAACTTTGAATTCAATACAAGAACTTAGCTACAACATGAGAGAGTTCAAGTTACATGGAGATTCAATCCTAAAGAGTCTTAGCCAATGGTCATGGTGGATTTGAAGTGGAATTCTTCATCTCCATTCATCATCATCAATCTTCTCTTCAAACCTTCTTGGATCTGGTCCTTGGAGGTAGAAAATCCTCAATACTAAGCTTTCAATCTTCCAAATCCGAACCTGAGCAAAGTGTTGAAGTTTGGCTTTTATAGTTTTCTCACGATTCGCGCACGCGGAGCATTTCTCGCGCGGACACTCGCGCACGCGAAGCATTGTCTCGCGCACGCTAGCCCGGTGTAGCACAGGAACTCGCGCACGCTAGCATGAATCTCGCGCAAGCGAAATCAACAGAACGATATCAACTTTCTCAGCCACTTCCCCGCGCACGCGAAGCAAGATCTCGCGCAAGCGAATGAGCTTCATCCTCTTTCAACCATTTTTATGATATTTTTCCCTCCTTTTTGACATTAGCTTGTATTACAAGTAATCTCTCAAAACCTTCAATTCCAACACTTGTAGCTTACTTTTATTTGCAAAAACCTACCAATTTACCTTGAAAACACCCTTGAATTGTAATCATGATGAGGACTCATCAGTGGCCAAGATATTGGCTTTGAATCCAACCACCAAGCTTTATTTTTATTTAAAAAAAATAGAAAATTTCTCCTCCCCTATTTCCTCAAAATCTTTTTTCTTTGTAAAGTGCATTAAACAATATTGTTTCTTTTTCATTATTAATTTTTGAAATTTAATTATTTAAATATAAAGATTAGTAATAATAGCTGAATATATTTTTATCTACATATATTGATTTTAATTTTAATTGAAAAGTTTACTGTTGTAACATCCATTATTTTTGTCTCCTTAAATGATAATTAGATTAGAATATTTTCTTTTAGTATTTATTTATTCCCTTGTTATTTTATCTTTGGCATAAACATATCAGGATTATTAGAATTTTGGCAATGGAAATAGGAGTACTTAAAGAATACTTAGAGTTTGTTTGGAATAACTTATATTGAAGCTTATATAAAATAGTTTATGCAAATAAATAAAGTTTTATGTTAATTTATAAGTATCCACTAACGAAAACTATACTTTTATAGGCTATTTTTGCATAAACTACCTTGACAAATTTATAATTATACATAAAAACTTATTTATTTGCATAAGTTGTATTGCATAAGCTTAAAAATAAGCTATTCCAAATAGGCCCTTATTTGATGATTGGAATGTGTTGGAATTGAATTTGGGTGTGGAAAAAATGGTCGTGTCGTGAACAATGTTTAGGAACATTGATGCCCTGCTTTAGTAAGTAACATTTTTGTATTGGATTTTTTTTTATATAGACAAGAGTTTATTTTCATCAATGCATGTTAATATTCTCTGATGATTTATTATGTGCCAAAGAATACGGACGACTACACCCACTGTCAATCACAATGGGTATTCAGAAACTGACTTATAACACTAACTACAAATGTGATATCATCAAGTCTTGTAATTTTTGTCAATAGGACGACAATCAAGCACCATGATTTCAGTTCCAATATCCAAAACATACTTCCATTGGTTAATTACAATGCCTAAAGTAGACCAGGCAACCTCAATTCCTAAGAACTATTTGATAGGTTGCAGGTATTTTGTTTGGAATTGTTGGGACTTAAGGAAAGGGAAGTTATATTCTAAGCATGGGTATTTGTGTGGGTTGGGACAAACGATATTTACCAAAATTTGTCTCAAATTTTGTCACCAAAATTTGTCTCAAATTCTGACTTTGTATAAATGAAGGTATTGATAATATGCAGTGTGGGTTCGGACAAACTAATATTTACCCGTAAATATCCAAAATTTGTCTCAAATTTTGTCGTCTATATAAATGAAGGATTTGTGCAAGATATTGTAACTAAAATAAGAACGTCTGCATATATCGTTATTGTAACCAGATCGATATATGCAGGAGTTCTTATTTTTGATTAAATTGTATACAATTGTTGCTCCATGGTGGTCTAGAGTTGTGATCACTCATTAAAACTTGCTACCTCTTATTTTGGAAGTGGTGGATGGGAGAGTAACAGTTTCCATTACTGCAGTGTAAGATTGCAATTGCAATTGCAAAAGAAATAGAATGTGAGTGGTTAGAATTGAGATATGTTGCTACCACACTCAGATATTCTGTGATGTCACAAAAATTTGCATGATGTGCCATATGAAGGATGAAGTGTCCACATGAGACTCTAGAGGTTTAATTAATATTTATATAATAATAAATAGCCATTTTCTTCTTTTAATAAATTAGAATAAAATCCTAAAGTCAACATTAAGTTTCACAAGACCAGTAAAATTGTGCAAATCAAGGACAACAATTTTGTTCTCCAATGTGGAAACCAAGGATAACATTTGTGTGGTTTTTAATAAAATTTTGTTGATCAAAAAAAAAAGGATAACATTTGTGCAAGAAATAGTATACATTAATGGTCACATTCCTTCAAACTTGTAACTGGAAATTTTGAATTGAACATTGAAGGACAAATATTCTAGCAAGTCAAACCATTAAAACAAAATGGCATGCAGCAGACCTGAACTTCTGATGGTGCTGCATGCACCAATAATTTAGAAGATTCAAAATTCTCTTCATCTGCTCCACTTTAAATCAGCTCCGTAGTCTATTCTCGAATCGGTATAAATACAATTCCCTCCAATTTGAATGAACATTTGAAAATGATTAACATTGTGGCCAAAGGCACATAAAAAGTTTGGAGCTAACCAATTCATCTGCAAGAAATAAAACCAAACAGCATTTCCCTTAAGGACGATGAAAAAGGCCATTAAACATAATTGACTTCAAACAATTGCACTTGTACTTCGTTACCATGATGCAATGCTAGCACAGAAGATTATACAGAAGTATGAAACAGGCATTGAGAAAGAGTGATTGGCAAAAAGCTTAAACCGTTTTCTTTCTTAAGTTTCTTTCTAAGCTTCAATTGTTAAAAATACTGGTGAAAATAAATTGATAACTTTTAGTTTATAATATAGTTCGGGGAAATTTGACCTATTTTGAACAAAACATTGACAATTTGACATTACCAGCAATTCAAAAATCATTCAAAATGAGGAATGTAACTACCTAACTCTTTACATACTCTAGGAAGCCCCGATACTCAAAAATTTCCCAAGTATCGTGTTAGATACCCTATCCAACACCGATATGTGTCTGATACTTGTCAATACATATCAAAGAAGTATCCAGTGATTAAATTTTATTTTTTTAATAAAAAAATAGACACGTTAGCGATACAGCTATGTGCAGTGGGAAACGTATCGGGGAAGTGTATGATACTTTCTACATGCTCTCATTGCTCTGTTTTTTCTCTTCTCTCCACATCCTCTGTTTTTTCTTATCTTCTTCTCACTACACAATTTGTTTCTTCTCTTCTCCACTCTCCATACTCTGTTTCATCTCATCTCTTACTCTTTTATCGCATCTCTTTGTATTTGTTGAATAGTACTAATTATGTTCTTTTAGGATAACACTAATGAGGGTTTTTTTGGGATAGTACTAATGATGTTCTTTTTGGATAGTACTTAAGAGTTAAGATATGTAATTCACTTGGTTTGATAATTTTAGTAATGTAAATGTTTCATTATTAACAATTTTAGTTATGTTTAGATATTTTACATTTATATAGTTAATTTTTTTTATTAAAGTATCTTGGTCGTATCATATCTTAAATTTAAAAAATTGCCCGTATCATATTGTATCCGTGTCGTTTCATATATGGGCTTCATATACTCTTTTGAACACACAATTGGGTGACATTTAACTGAGTCCCCACTTAATTGATAGGACCCACGTGAGTTTTACTCATCAACAAAAATTGTACTAAAAAGAGTGTGATGCCAACATTTTCTTCACCTTTGCCTTGTGATTACATAATGTTTTAGCTTTCCTACTCAATCTTCGTGTTCATCTTCTGAATCTGCATAAAGAGAATGCAACAGTTTATGATCACATAGCAAACTAAAGAAATTGTGTTAAGCAGTACATAAATAGCTTCTTAGTTAAATTTTTTACAAACTAAAGCCAATATTGCAACAGCAACAACTTCTGATTGATTAAATAAAACACAATCAATTTCTGATTCTATGATAAGCACATCAAAGGGATTATGCCACAAAGATGTCCTAACATCATATTCTTTTGTCAATTAGTAACTTCAATCCCCACTGAGCAAGGGAATTAAATCAAAAGACTATAAATAACCCAAGCATAAGTCAACCTACACTTTGAATCCAGATTCCAGATTAAGTTGGCAATAACTCAAGCCAGAACTTCTACAATCATGATGCATCATTACTTTGTCTATTCATTTAAATTACTATCCATACGGAATATGATTTTCAGAAGTTTTCTCATTTAATCAAAAGGTTGATTAGGAAGCCGGGAACACATTCAACTTACCAGATCGAACATCTTCACTAAGTTTTCCTCTAGCTTGGATTTGTTTAACAAGCATCCGATATATCAACACCCACCAATAAATATGCATCACCAGCAAGCAGTATAGAAGACTATTGAACATATAATAATATATTGGACCCTCCACTTTGTGTTTATCCTTATCCAAGGTGAGCAGAACTTCATAGCTGGCCAAAAAGATAAGAAAGTAAAACACTTGACCCGAAAATGCTACATCATATATGAACAAAGGGCAGATCTAGTATTACTACTTATATTGAATTTTCAAAAATTTTGTTGACGATAACAAGTTTTTTTATGAGAAAAAGGAATATGCACCTACATTGTAAAATAATTGTACACTGTTAACCAATAACAACCATGTATTCTGCCACTTCACCCCACTTTCTTGATATGACATGGAAAATTGAATCATTCTTGTTGACTATCACTGTAAAATTAATTTACATTGTTGGTGCATGTCCTTTAAATTCTTTTTTTATTGTGTTTAAAATAAGATTCGAGATTTACTTAGAAACATTCCTATGAGGACAAATTTTATTTTATAAATCTGCTCAGACAAGACATCTAGCATTACCTAAATGAAAGTCTCCATATGTTTTCAGATGAATTATATGTCAAGGTAAGTAAAACATTGAAAACTAGTAACCACAGTCCTACATGCCTTTATCCTTGATTTTTCACAGGTCAAACATGAACATGTCTTGTAATAAATAACAAGAACAAAAGGAGAGCGTGAATGGATTGATTGACATGTTTTTTTCAGAATAAAAGGATTATAATAAACCTACAAGGGCTTAATACAATAACAATTGGCATAAAAACAAATATGTTATATAGAAAATTCTCAATTAGGACCATGGGACCAACCAATCAAACAAGTTGAGCAGGCCATTTTGTCCTTATCAATAAATTCCAAGGCCATTTACACTCAAAATTTGAAATTCTGGAGACAACTCTCACAGAGACAGGGAAAGAAATATAAAAATAATAATGCAATGGTCCAGAAGTAAATCTAATGATGCAGGCAGATGCGAGCACGACTCTGTTTCTTTAACTTTTTATGCATGTCAGGCAGGTAACAGAACTTCTCGTGTGAAAATTGTGCCTTTATCTTTTCTTAAACATTAAATAGGTAGGCCTCTACCAAAATTTACGAATATTTACGGAGACAGAATTTTCACCATGAGCTAATTAAGTGAAAATCTCACGAGAGGATCCATTCACAAGTAGTATATTAACATTACCCCAGTAAAAAATTTCAAATTCTTAAAACAGTTCAAATAAGAACCAAGGGTGTGTTTGTTTCATGGATATAAAAATTTATCCCAGGATTAATTTTCCAAGGAACATAATAATGGGAACTCTATTCCAAGGAATTTCACAAAAAAGTGTTTGGTTAACAATTAAAAATACTTGGGAATGTCTTTTATTTATTTTTTAAATAAATAAAAAAACCTGTACATCGTGGGTATGGTGGGGGAGTAAATTTGCAACACACTATGTTGATGCATAATAACCGCTGGGAATATTATATTCCAGCCATTTTTGCTTGGGAATAGGATGCCCATAAACGTGGGTATATAAACTTCCTAGGAATAATTTATTGCTGGGAATAATTTTTGAATCCCTTTTACCAAACATGGTAATAAATATTTCCAATGTTATATTCCCAGGAATTTATTTTGTATCCATGAAACAAACACACCCCAAGGGTATACAACACTACTTCTTAAATGAACCAAGGCCAGGAAGAGAATGCCAAGAATCATAAAAACCTATAGTGAAACTAACCATACCAATAAAATGGCTTCACAATTTTCCTAAAACATAAATCAATTTCTTTTTGGTACTTGTTGCGATTGGAAAGTTTTCACCGAGTGTCTTTTTTTTCATAACAAAGCATGCATGATTTGACAGGGATGAATACTGTAACTGCTCTACAAAATTACAATACACTGAACCATTGTTGTACCCTAAATCTAATACATACTATAAAATTTATAAATCACTCATAGTAATAACTTAATAAGCTTCTCCAAGCACTTGATTTGTGATAAAGGCACTAATAGTAATATACATTAAAATATAACCATTGTGAAGAAAAATTAGAGGTAAGATCGTCAACCAAGTCTTATCCCACTAAGTGGGGTCAGCTACATCGATCAAACTCATTAATCTCTAGATATTTCTTAATAGTATCTCTCTTATAGTTTTTCTAGGTCTTCCTATGCCTCTAGTGATTTGACTACCCTCCATCTGATCTACTCTCCTTACTACATAATCTATTCTCTTTAGAGATAAGATATAAAAGAAAAATTAGAGGGATGGAATACTAAACCAGTACGCTGCCATCATCCTCTCAGAATGTATAACAATAAAAAAAAAATTCACTTCCATTAAGTATATAATATATGGAGGACATCATATATTTATTGACCAAGAATATAAGAATCCACATAATAAAAAGGCAAAAGACCAGAAAATATAATAGAAAGCAGATATAAAATGTAAATTGGGAAATGAACTAATACAAACCTTGTACTCCAAAGAATCCAGAATGGGTAGTAAATGAGGCGCAATATGACCCAAGATAAAACAAATAGAATAAATGCTGTGCTAGCCGTTGTTTCAGCACCACTATATTTGGACATTTTCCCTATCTCGAGAAACACATCACTAGCATCATGAATGGCTAAAACAACTGATCCAACACGAGCAAACCTGAATGTATTAACCATAGAAAAGAAACACAATGATGTAATAGAAAACTATCAAAGCAAAATATATAATCAAATAAATAAAACTAGAGAACATTAGGTCCAGAGTTCTTTCACTCTCTCTCATGTTTATGTGTGCCCTTGCATGTGTCTCTGTTGGTTAGAAGAAAAAAAAAATCAAATTTTAAAATTGTGTTTTAAAATTCATTGTAGTACATCATAACTCATAACCTATGAGGTCAACTGTCAATGTGAAAAAGCACATTAATCAACTAAACACATGTGACAATTGGCACATTCAACTCTTTAAATAAGGAGCTTGAAATGAAGTAAATCCAGATATATCAAACAATTACAAAAGAATATTACAATAAAAATCAAATTTCATAGGAAAAACTTGGATGACAAGACATACATACATACTGAAGTCAATGAAAAACATACCTAAAAATGTAAGACAACACAATGAGAATGACAGTAGCAACGTGATGACTCATGGAAACCCCAAAGTCAGAGCGCCTTGTTTCCCAAAATATTAAAGCGAAAATGGAGTATGAATAAAATCCAGCAGTATACATATAGACTGCCTTCAATTTCAACCTGAAATGTCAAAAGGATACTATTCTATCAACAAGCTTAACTATAATATAAAATTCATATGAAGGAAAAATGATAACAAATTATTTGTCACATTAGTTAGACATGTAAAGAAATAAGCTTACTTAATCTTTTGATCTGGCCAGACCTGACTTCCCGGCCCCACCCAAAAATATCTTGTATTGCTAAACCATGGTTCGTCATAAGTTACAGACAGAGCAAGGAGCTCAGCTGAAAGATAATAAACACATTTCCAAGCTGATTCCTTAAATTTATTAATCCTCTTTCGTGTATCATCTGTCTGGTAGTCCAACTTCCCATTCCCCTTTCCGAAAATCGATCTTCTAGCAATTTTCTGAAAATTTCATTCACTTCAGGTTGACTACACATAACCACCAAAAATTCTAAAGAAATTCATAAATAAAAACTGACCATAGCCCATCAAAGGGTAATTTCGGCATCACAAAAGTTTGATAACAAAGAAACCCAAGACTTCAAAATAAAATAAAAAAGTTCTGCAAAAGGTAAGTACTAGACATAACTAGGACAAACTTTTTAAGGTATTGAAGAACTTGTTTTGTATGATGCTTGGTGGACAAATGTTATTTTAGTATTTTAGCCAACTTGTATTTATGACAAAAAGTTGTCCTGTGGTTTAGTGAAAGACAAAAATTTCAGTTTTTGTCCAGTCTTTTACCCCCCAATTCGTCTAGTCTCGAGAACAGATTTAAAATCAAACATAGTACAACTAGAGTTATCAAGTCCAAACCCTTTTTTTTTTAGCAGATCAAACGGACCCAAAATATGGTTTTTTATAAAAAATACCATCCATAGAGGAAAATAAAAGGGGGGAAAAGTTCACATTATTACCCAAAACTACTACAGAATGCCTTAAATGGAGCAGCCAAATAATGCATTCCATTTAAAAGTTGAAACTAGAAAATAGTAAGTACTTGCTACATTATAGAAAAATTGCTGAGGCAATACTTATAGATGTAGACAGTAAGGTACAACAACATTAAAGAGCTTGCCAAAGTTCTCATATATTGTGTAGGAGAGACTAGGAGTATATACATAGATAAATAGATACATATAAAGTTTATGCTACTATAATAACAACCTTTTTAATGATAGAAAAAGGTATCATAAATGCATGAAAACTTTACAATAAATTCACCACCTCTATTTCGTACATTACTCAACAAATTCACAAACACTCTCACTCAGAATCAGGTGTAAATATAAAGAAAACAACGTGTCAGAAACTAACTATCACTTACTATTACTATACATACATATATATAGTAAAAATAAAAAGGCACTATAGACTATTTAGTCTTCGAATATTATATTAATTATTAAATTTAGAAAAAACAGAAAACGTAACAGAAACAAATACCAATGCTTCATACCAGAATTTCCAATAACAATAATTGATAATTAGGGATAAAAAAATCGGAAAAAAAAAGAGAGAGATTAGAATCGTGTACCTCGAAAAGGAATCTATCGAGAAGGAAGCGAATGGAAGGGAAGAAGAGAGCGAAGAAAGGAAGAAGGTAGAAATCTTCATAAGCAGGGTAAGATTCATGGTGAAAGTCAATGGAATTGAATCGGTCAATCCAATAATTCATCATGATTATGAGTATTGAGAAATTTTCTCGGGAAAGAGAAGGAAAATTAGAATGAATCGGAATCTGGTTAATTAGAAGAATAAAATGAAGAAGATAGAAAATAATAGAAAAGTGTGAGACTCTGAAAATAAAAATTAAAAAAAAAAACAGAAAAAAAAAAGTGGTGAAGATTAGAGATGGATCGTTGAATTGAAAAGGAATCGGAAAAGTTTGTGTCCTGTTTGTTTATGCGGTGTGTGTTTTTTATTTTTTGTGTGCGTTGATAATAATGATGATGATAATTCACTTTTTTGTTATAACTTATATATAAGCTTTTGAGTTTTGTTTTAGTTTTACTAATTTGCCCTTTTATTTACTACTAGTTGCAAATTTGCAAGTTGATTTAGTTGACAGCGGATTGAGATACATATGAATGTGTGAGAGAATGAGACACTGGGATACAAAGGAACAGTTGGATTATGTCAATTCAATAATGATTGAGTTATTTTTTAAAACTTCTTTCTTTTGAAAAAAGCAAAACTAAATAGTCAATGTCTAATTTTTTTCTGTTTTTTGATGAATTAGTCAATGTCTAAATTCAACACTAAAATAATCTCTCACAAATTCTATCATCAGATGCAACCCATATGCAAGGAATTAATGCAGTTTTAGTTTTATAAAATATATAAATTTTAATTGTTCAATTTCGATTAAACGATTTCGACCATACTAAATAAAAAAGGATTCTCTCAATTAATATTGTGGTAAATTTTTAGTATGCATGCAATCATGGTGTACGGATTGCACCCAACCAAGATCCCAAATGAACTTTTGCACAAGTGGAAAATAATGGTTTCAATGTGTGACTTTTTGAATAAAAAAAAATGTGTGAATTTTCAACTGGTTTAGATTGTCAAAATAGACTTGTCCAATAGAAAATTTGAGATATACGTATATTTAGCTAAAGTCAATGTTGGATCAATAATGTCATGGAATCAATATGAACTAGTGTGAATTTATTTAATGGATTGAACTTTTAAAAATATATAAAAAATTAAAATTAAAAGTTGTTTAAAAAAAACATCCCTCAATATTTTACTCTATAAGACTTGGTCTCTCAATCTCATATACTCCAAAATTTGTGAGAACTTTTATTGGATTTCTGCTGCAGATACTTGAACAAGAAAAAAAAATGATAAAAAATATGACGAATATTGCATATAAATTCTAAAGTGTGTGTATCACACTAAGTTAACCTTTGTGCATCATTTCAGGGTCTTTGGCTGCTTTACTTATGCTCATGTTCCAAACAATCACAGAAAGAAGTTTGGGCCCGTTTGATGACCAAGATAGTGGACAGTATATGATAATTATATTTTATCATGTTTTAATCTTTTGTTTGATGCATCAATGAGATATGATAAATTATTCCCTTTTTTAATACTATCATATCACTCCTTTGTAATTTATAACCTGAGATTTTGCTGGGTTAAAATTATCGTGTCATCGGAAGGATAAGTGGATCATTTCTCTCTCTCTCCCATCTCTCCTTCTCCCCTCTCCCTCTCTCCCCCCCTCTCTCTCACTCTCTCGCTCTCTATCCCCTCTCTTATCTCTCTCGTGCTCATATTTCAATCTTTATGTTTGTGGAACGTTGATTAAGAAGATTAAGTATGCACCAAATGTTATCTTATTTATTATAATGTGTGCACCAAATACATGACATGATAAGTGTCTATCATGTCACTATCATATCCTGTTCTTATCCAACTCTTTATCCAATTCTATTTTTATCCTATCCAGACCATCAAACGTGTCATTAGATAATAAGAGCATTAAGTGTGTTCATCTAGGCCTAAGTGAGGAATCTAAGGCTTACAAATTGTATGATCCCATTGAAAAGAAAATCATCATAAGTAGAGATGTTGTCTTTGACGAATCAAATGGTTGGGATTGGGATAATAAAGATAAAAGGAAGACTGTCATCATCAACATTGAAAATGTCAGTGATGATGAGTTGATTGGTCACACTCAATAGGGTGATAATGATGAGCAAGAAGGAAATGATAGTACTGATGTTGAGGATCAAAATGAAAGTAGCAATGAAGATAATGATGATGAGCAACGGCCACCAAGAGTTAGAAAGACACCAGGTCACTTGAGAGATTATGTGCTTGGCAGTGAAGCAGAAGAAGACCAATAGCTCCACAACTATGCAGTGTATAGCAACTGTGAAGATCCTAACACATATGATGAAGCAGCAAAATCTGAGTTGTGGAGGAGTGATATGGATTCTGAGATTGAGTCAATTGAAAAGAATAATACATGAGATCGAGTTGACTACACTTCCTAAAGGCTTTAAAGCAATTGGTGTTAAGTGGATTTATAAGACCAAGTTCAATGAGATGGGCAAAATTGAGAAGTACAAGGCTAGATTAGTATTGTTTTTTTTTGGTACAAAATATTGGCTTATTTAATGGATCATATTACATATTTTTATAGTGGCAGAGCCAGTACCTTGCCCGGGGGTGCACTATTGGATCACATGGGCGGAACCAGTGCCCAAAAAGCCTGAGCAGTTGCCCGAGCTCTAGAAGAAAAAAAATTGGTATTTTTAGGGGTTAATTTAGGGCTAAAAAACTAAGATTTTTAAGCGTTAGTTTATGACAAAATTGAGATTTTTAGGGATTAGTTTGTGTCACATGTGAAATTTTGCCCAAACTCTATAATTTTTCTAACTCCGCCACTGAGTCATAAGAAAAGCTCGAAAATAATCTATATTGAGCTTAAAGCAACATTTTGTGTCACATGTGAATTTTTGCCCAAACTCTATAATTTTTTGGCTCCGCCATTGGGTCATAAGAGAAGCTTGAAGGTAATCTATATTGAGCTTAAAACAACATTCAAGTGAGTTGAATACCACATTTTACAAAATAATCAATTCATTTTTTGTAATTTTTTTCATAAAAAATTTGAACTAAATCAAACTAATAAAAAAATATGTTTGTTTGATTTGATTTAATAGATTAAAGAATATAAGTAGACAATGTAATATCATCTTTACACACTCAATTAATCAAAACTCATATTTTTACCACATCATATTAATTAAATTTAAATTTTAAAAATATTATCCTGAGACTATTTATTAATGAAATATTATCCTACCTAGTGCTTGTTTTGTATTGGTAATATCATTTTTTTTTTTTATATTTTCAAATACTCATTCGTCCCTTATTATAAGTTACTCTTGGAAATTTTCACGCATATTAGAAAAAGTTCAGAGTGTAATTAATGTGTACTTTTTAGATATTACAATTACTAAATTGTCCTTGATGAAAAAATGTACTCCCTCCGTCCTTTTTCATAAGAGCTAATTTGACAAAAAATTTGTCCCTTTTTATAAGACCCTTTTACAATTATCAATAACATTAATTACTTTTTTTCCAAGCTTACCCTTATTTACTTTGCATAGTTTTTTTAATAGCATTAAATTCTCTTTTGTTTGATACATAGCATTACAATTCATTATAAGGGTAAACATGTAAAATCAATATAATTTGTCAATTAATTTAATATTTATTAGAATTTGTGAGGCTTATACTCAACCACAAAAGTTAGCTTGAGAGTTGAGGTTTGCACTACACTTATAAAGGCCATCTTTGCCATATCTCTAGCCAATGTGGGACTTCTAACAATATTAAAACTCACTTTTTTAATACTTGTGTTTTGTCAAACTAGCTCTTATAAATAGGGACGGACGGAGTATTTTTAGTTGACATTTTCATATCCCAATGTAAAATAAAGATATGTTTAGCAAAGTAATAATAAATGCATATTGAAAATTGAAAAGAAACTTATATAATTATAGACAAATTTTATCTTTTGGAGTGTTTATAATTAGAGACGGATGGAATAATTAACTATGGTAATTTGTAAAAAAAAAATACTAACTGCACAACTTTTGAGAAAATTTTATAAACTCAAAAAGCGACCACCGCATTTCACACTCAATTTTCTCGTTGTTTCCTTATCCTCTTCCCTCCAAATCTAGTCATGTATTTTCCGGTACCGGCGCTCCGATCCACAACCCTCTACAACGGTTCACTCTTTCTCATTCTCCCACATTCAAATTCCTCCACTTCTTCTTCTCCTTCTCCTTCTCCTTTGGGAATTAAACTCACCCGAACAGTACTTCCAAGAGTTCATGTTGCCGGAGTAGTAAGATTCGACGCGTCACTTCCTCTAAACGACGACGTTGAAGATTATCAAATCCTTTTCGAGCACTGTGTCACGCGTACTCTGCCTCCGTCTCTTACATTGGAAAATGGACTTCAGAAATTGAAAGATGTTCTTCAAATGTTGAAGCTTGCACCGCCGAGTTGTTCCACTGGATTCCTTAGGTTTCAGGTATCTCTTCCTATTCATATCTAAGTATTTGAATCTGTTTTGTATCAATGTGGAATCAATAACTACAATACATGAAACTCTAATATGAGATTAGTAAATATTCTAGATAGATATATATGACACTTAATATGAGATGAGAATGAGAGAGTAATAAAGTATCTTATGATATCTTTTTATTATAGTAGAACATCTTACTTTAATTCCTAGGATTAATTTATAATCTTAGAGAATATATTAGATTAAATGATATCTTAGACTATGGGCCTGTTTGGATTGACTTATTTTTGAGCTTATGTGAAACAATTTATGCAAATATATAAGCTTTTATGTATTATTATAAACTTTTCAAGGTAGTTTGTGATAAAACAACTTATAAAAATACAATTTTTGTCAGTGAAAACTTATAATTCAACCTAAAACTTTATTTATTTGCATAAACTATTTTCATAAGCTCAAAAATAAAGCCAAATCCAAACGGGCCCTATATTAGTTTCAAATTTTTCTATTTTTTAGTATCATGGATCTATGTATCCCTAATATAGATAGGAATCAGTGTGTACTCTTTTGCATCAAACTATAATCAAGTTACTATCAAGTTATTATAAATATTATTATTAAAAAAAAGAAGTTTTTATGAATATTATTCAAGCTTCTTTTATCCAAAACCCCATAACTTCAAAATGAAGTCAATAATGAAATGAATATTCTATAGTATGCTGTGAGGTCATGTAAAGCAGCTGAAAGCTGTGGGGGGGGGGGGGGAACATATTAGAATAATTATCTTCTCATACGTGGATGTGTGTTTGATTGTTTAGGTGATGGTGCCTCCGAGTCCCAAGGCATTGAGTTGGTTTTGCTGTCAACCAGAGTCATCAGGAGTGTATCCTCTGATTTTTATATCAAAAAACATGGACAGTCCCACGTGTAAGTCACTGTATGTGAATGGAAGCCGTGGAGTTTTTGGCATCGGTGCTGCGGTTTCTTTTGTAAACTCTTCCCCCAGAAACAAGAGTTTGATCAAAAGGTCAGTTATTTCAACTGAATTTTTGTTCCTTTTGATTCCTTCTTATGGCTCTTTTCCCCCTGGCCATGATGGCTGGAGATTCAAGTTAATATTTATTGACTCTTTGTGGAAATGATGAGGAGACATATGGCTATTAGAATTAAAATGTGAGTGGAGGGCACAACAGTAAAATAATGTTTGGTTGGGGTAAAATAGAGGGGGGTGAAGAGATTATTTTAATTCTTGTTTGGTTTCTTTTTGGAGGGGACGAGATCCTAACTCGGTTTTGGCTCCTCTCGTATATTGGAGAGTTTGGATGGGAGAGAAGGCGAGTTTATAAAATTTTAAATGCATTGACTAAAATATCATTACTTTAACTGTCACATGAAATGTTAAAAAAGGTATAAAAAGTAAATTAACAGTTCTCCATTAAAATTCCTCCCCTTCGTTTTCGTGAGCTTAACTCAGTTGTTAGGGACATCGCATTATATATGTAGGGGCCGAGGTTCGAACCCCGGACACTCCACTTATTCACCTTAAGGGTGAAATTCTAGCCACTAGGCTACTTGACAAAAAATTCTTCCCCCTCTTTAGTGAACCAAACAAAGGTTATTTCCCCTACCCACTTATCTTTTGAACGAAAAAGACTTTAAGAAGGGTTTGGATGGATGTGAGAAAAAAATGAAGATATGAATTTGTAGAAACTTCGGATTTGTTTCTCATGAAAGCATAGTACAGGACACAGCCCGGGTTAATTTCATTAGTTCGAACTCACCTTTAAAAATCAGCAATGGATGCAAATGCATAGTTTCTGTCCATTGAGGCATGAACCCTGATGTGGTCTGTAGTGGATCAAAGGGTTGAGGGGAAATATTAAATCAGATTTGGATCTTAGCAGAACTTGAGTTGTTCTTCCTGCCGTATGTATCAGTGGATCATGGAAACATTTATGTATTTAAAGAAGGTGCCATGAAACTTCATTTATAAGTTAATTGTGGTGGTATCTGGTTATACTTGAAATTTTACTTATTTTGAACTAACCAGAGAATGAATTTATTTCTGCAGATACATCTCAACTGATTCAACCAATATTGTGGCTTATGGTTTTATGGATGTTAATTTAGATAATGATTCAGTTTCCATGAATCATGAGGATGGTTGTTTTAGCTTTTTCATCCCCCAGGTATAGGTTTATCAGTATTATAGCCTTTATATTAATGTAAATTGTTGACTATATATTCTTCTATTCTTCCTGTTGTATTTCATTCTAATAATTATTTAGCAGGTATTCTTATCATCACCACAGTTATAATATTGTTTGATGGTCTCATAACTGACATTTAAACTGAAATTTTTTCATGACAGATTGAGTTAGATGAGATGGAAAGTGTTTCTATTCTGACTATGACACTTGCATGGGATAACTTTTCTCTTTCTAATTTTGGAAAATCTCTTCATTTGCTCGACGTTTCTCTAAACCAGGTGCTTCCAATGCTTTCATTATATATTTTAGTTTGTGTTTGGTTAAATTTTATAAAGCAGTGTTAAGAGTTATTGATAGGTAACAGTAACACCATTAATTAGTTAGTGGGTTACTGGGAGTTAGTTAGAAAGTAGGAGATGATATGTTATAAATAACAGGAGAGATTATAGAGGTTACCTTTGTTTTGGAAAGGAATTTTGAGTGGGAGAGCACCACATCTCTCAAATACCTGTAATGTAATAGATTTTACTTCTACCTATAAATTTTGATTTAGTTCCAATCAGTTATTACTTATTATTAGTGTTATGAGTTAACACTGAATTATATGGAATCATATGGGCTTGGTCCAAATGTTCTTGTACCACACATAGTTGTCAGCCCTGGATCGCAACACGGAGCGGTTGACCCTAGTTATGCTATGGTGGCACTGGGACCATAATACTAAAAAATTATTGACCTGCAATCAGAGATAAAAAAATTATTCACACTATGGACTTGAAGTATGCAAGAAGGTAGGATATTAAAAAAAAATGAGGTCAAAATAGAAGCTAATACTGACATCCACTAAATGCTGTGAATCTGGAAAGCAACAGGCTTATAGAAAATCATTTGAGTTGACCAGGAATAATCAAAGATTTCAAACCAGGCATGGGGTGACTGTCTAAAGTTTCTAAACCCACATAATGCCCTCCTTAACTTGGAAATTTATTATTTCCACTTTTTGAGTCATAACCAGTGGGATCTCAATTTAGAATATACACTTCCACCTGTAAGTTTCCATGAAGACAGACATTTTTGACATCTCATTGGTTCAATTCCAACACAAAGTGAGCAAAAAGAGAGTGCAACTCACACCTTGTCATCTTTGCTATTAGCAGACATAATCAATACCATATGCCTTGGTATACCCTTTTGCCACTAATCTTGCTTAATATCAATCCAGAGACCATTCAACATATATTGGTACATATCCTTCTGCATTCACTGGTTTGTTGTATGGTGGTTTCTCAAAAATCTTTTATGTTTTACTTCTTTTCTAGTACTCTCATCTCCTCATTCATGGATCGAACTAGGTTTTTATCAGTTTATGCCTCTTGTACTAATGTTAGGATCCTTGTAAAGTCTAGTGAGTAATAAACTTTGGGTGCTGCGAGGAGAGATTTTTATAATAAAAGCTGTGTCAGAATGGCATTTTATAATAACTGGTTGAACAGCCGCCACCCCCACCGCCCCCCAAACATGAGTCACGAGCCATCATCGGAAAAGAAAGGGTTTGGTGAATTCAAACAAGTAGAATCTCCTAGATCAGGAGCTCTTATATCAAGTTTTAAGGAAATTTCGAATGTATCATTTTCTAGCTGTTTCCATGTACATGGGTATTTACATAATTTAAATTAATACTCATAATTAGTTTTTCTTGTATGTGTGCCTGATATTATATTTCATTTGGTGCAGGTCATATGTCATGTCTGGTCTCCTAGTGTGGGGAAATCCAAATGCGTAAGAGCTGCCCTCAGAAAACTCAATTTGGTAGAAGATAGATCTATTCCAAGGGTATAAGCTCATTTCTTTCATAATATGTAAGTTTTACTTGAAACAACAAGTTGTTAATATTTTGTTTATCATGTTAATCTTCTGGATTTTCTTTTTCATGGGTTGTAACATCTTGTTAAATGCTAATGCTTAGAACTTAGAAGCCATTTTCTTATTCGTTGTACTTTTTGTTTGCATAAATTTGATTATTGAGTGTTTCACCTATAAGATATTTATGTATTTTGGGAAAAAAATAGTCACATTATTATTATTTTGCCCAAGGGCATCCATACCATTATCAAAAGGGTTGATATTTTTGTAGAGGAGTTCTATTCCTCTATATATCCTTCCTTTCATTCAGTTTTTGCAAAGTTGGAATGTAGTTCATTAAACTGTTTTGGGTGTTTTTCCTTTTTTTATTGCTTTGCTATGTCTTTCAAATTATATATTTGGATGGTTCTCTAGTACAAATAGTTGTTTATAGTAACAAAAGTATTCGTGTTGTACTCGTTTCTTATTATGACATATGTTTAATTGTTGAAGTTACGGGTTTAAGATAAAAGTATGAGAGATATAAGAAGAACTTCAAATATTATTGATAATAACTTGATATTGACATGATATAAAAACTAAACACTAATCTCATTTTTTTTAGGACTCGGAAACACATCTCTATATTTATAAGGATACAAAACTCTTAATCCTAAATAAATAGGGAAGTTAGGAAACAAATCATGATAATAACTAAGTAATCTAGAAACTAATCCAAGGTGATAATCCTAAACATTCTAAGATTAGAAATTGATCCTAACAGATAAATTATGATTCTCTAACATAATATCTATGATATTCTAAGATGTTTCATTGATTCTACAATTATTAATTGATACTTTAGGTACAACTTCAATACAATTGGGATATAGCTCCAAACGCTTATCTTTAATCATCTTGTACAACCTTGGTTTTTATCATGTTGTGAGGTGAATTAATAAATAATAGACAGTTCAATAGAGCAAAGACTTATTTTAAATTGAACTAACGGCAATTTGTGTGACATTCTAACAATAGATGGGGGAAGCATATTGTACCTTGTCGTATTATTAAGCATCTAGTATTTCTAACTGCTAATTTTGTTGACTTCATTGTTTGCTGCCTTCTCTGAATGAATTGCTAGGTCTACATGAATACTGTTGCACTGGGAGGAAGAGAAAGTGTGAGCGACATAATGGAACTGGTATGTGTTTTTCTCGCATTTTCTATCTGCATTCCTCTGGATGATGAACAAATTTAATTTTGATCACCTCTATTGCAGAAAGAGTCTCCATTTTCTAATCAATTCTGTGCCAGGCTTTCTGCAACCCTCACTGTTTCAAATAACATGGTACATTTATTTTAAGTATTAATTGTATATCTGCCAAAAATAATTGGAAAGACATTCCTTCCTGTCTTGGTGATGGGCAATAATTTTAATTTATCTGGCTTTTCCTGAGGATATACTAATTGAGCAATGATGGCAAGTCCGAAGAAAGAAAGGTCAACAAGCCAGAATATGGCTGCAGTACAAGAAATATACTTATTTCTGATTGTATGCATCTAAGTTCTGTTGTGAAGACATTTCTTCACTTGATTCTTTAACTAAAACTATATCATATGCTAAAAATCACACACCTTTGCACTTTCTCTTGGAAAAAATATGTTTACCAGTGATTTGTTGGATACTTGGATTTATTTTTTATTCTATCATGAAGTGGATCGAGGCTTTTTCTTAATAACACTAGAATGACTGAACTTTGCTGAAGTTTGTCTGTGTAATTTCTCACTTTTATTATCAGTTGGATCATGCCACCGAACTTTCGCACTCACTGATTGAAAGTGCCAATATCAATGCTGTTTGGGCATCACTTTTAGTTGAAGAATGTGCAAGACTTGGTTTGACGGTGAGATGATGATAAATGAATATAACTCTGCTGTTCCCCTTGAATGCATGATTCTGATTTATTCTTTTTTTTTCCCCTAGTATTTTTGTGTTGCACCAGGATCTAGATCTTCCCCACTTGCTGTGGCTGCAGCAAATCACCAATTAATTACTTGCATTTCATGCTTTGATGAACGTTCACTTGCATTTCATGCTGTTGGATATGGAAGAGGTTCTCACATTCCAGCGGTAGTCATAACATCATCAGGCACTGCAGTTTCAAACCTTCTTCCAGCTGTGAGTTCCATTATATTGATTTTTCAGTTGACAGAATTGCCTGTCATCTTGAATGCATGATAAATTATGGGTCATGCTAACTGGGCACTAGTTAAAGAAACCAAAAAAAGAAAATTATGTATTGAAAATAGTAATTTTTTACACTTTTCAAAAGTTGACTACACAAGTTTCAAGATAGTTTTACTATATTTAGTTCCTTATAACAAGTGCCCAGGGGAACTTGTTAGCATTTTCCATAATTTATTAATTCTAATGATTCAGTTTGTTGTCGTTCTGTGAGCTACCACTAATAGTTGTTATTGAGGTGGGAAAATATTTACTGAATTGCTTGAGAAATCCCTCAGAACAATGAACTATATATATATATATATATATTAAGGAAATGTAAGGAGACTTACTATATCACAGCTATAAAAACAAATATATATGACACTATATAGGAAACACTTTGCAACACTTCTGTTATGAATTTTATCATACGATTATTTTTAGGATGGAGCGGATTTTCATGTTCTAGGATTTAATCAATCGGTTGCTTTTATGGTTTTTTCCCACTTAGTTTTTACATTTTCCATAAATACTGTAAATAAGTTAATTATGGGATGATTCTATGTAATTATGGTATTTAGGGTGTTGAATTCCATATCAAATTGAGATATGGGCAAAGTACTCCTTATAGGGATTGGGCAATTCTCACCTCTTGACCTTGCTTTCGATGTTGAGTTAGGTTTATGTCGAATGGCCACCACAACACCCCCTAAGCTGCGCTACACGAGACTGCATAGATTGCAGTTTTGACGGGTCGGAGTAGCAATGCAATTAGTGGCCGTAGCAGCCTCTATAGTGAAGTCCATGTGAAAACCTATCAGGACCTCAATTTACTGCCATCCCCTCTTTCTTTTAGATTCTTTGGTCATTTTGAAGTAAAATCCTAAATGACAAAAAAATTGGGCTCTATGTCTCCTCTCTTCTCATTTGTTTTCTTCTTCACCAAAGTAGCCAAACACAGTTTATCTCCTCCCCCTTTTGGGATTTTATGGTGATCGTTCGTTCGATTTTCGGTGGCCGTCCTTTTGTGTGCAGGTTGTTATGTTCTGCGCAGGCTCTCCCTCTTTTGAATGGAAGTGGCTGTTCCTATGTTCTGCCAATGTTCCTTGTTTTGTATTCTGACACCGAAACATGCATTCATCCCTTTTCTGCTCTGTCTTGCCACTGAGATGCTCAATATGGTATCATTCCAGTCCCAACCAAATGCTTAAAGTAGTGTTCATTGTTAAAAGCATTGGAGGCTGACACTTATTTGCTTTATATTAGTGTTGAATATTGGTAACAAGAACTTTGATTATTATCTATATGTCTTCAGTTTTGTGTGTAGTTTTGGGATTTTATGTATATTAGGGTATGAATTTTTGCATTATTTGCCTAAACTTAGACACAGCGGCCACACTGCTACTTGCTATATCACTATAGCCTTTTTTAGGTTTGGTCCTATGCTATGCTATTCGAGATTGACTGGATAAAATTTTGCCTAAAACCCATAGTGTAAGATGCTATTTGAGCATATCCTACATTTATTATTTGGCAACCTATATTTGTCGGTGCTCTAGATTTCTAATCTTAGGGTATAGGTTGTTATTGGACAACTTTCTTTTGTCCATGCTCTAGAGGTTCAGTCTTGAGTATGAGGTGTGTTGAGATACCACATCAAATGTGAGACTAACAATTAGCATAAGCGTAAATCGCTGTATCTATGAATGTGTATCATATTCTTCTGTGTTTAGTTCAGACACATGGGTTCCATAACATGTCTCTCATGATCATATCTTTTACTTCTCATTGACTTCTACTTTCATCAACTCTAATTGTAACATTTATTCATCTGAGTAATATGTAGCTCAAGATACTTGAAATACAAATATTATTTTGACCACTTAGTAATAAAATGGTCAGGTTGTGGAGGCAAGTCAAGATTTTGTTCCACTTATTTTACTTACAGCAGATCGACCGCCAGAGCTGCTGGATTGTGGGGCAAATCAAGCAATTGATCAGGTTAGAGCCATTGATGCTCTTGTATATATTGTGGTTCATTGCATGATTATATTAATATTTTATTTGGTTCACTGGTGATTATACTTATATATGATGCTGAATTAGGGGGTCAAGGGAGATGCGAGATCTCCAAGATGCATTTATTTTCTCAAACTGGGATAAATTTGCATTAGTTTCTAGTTTGCTATAATTTATATTCAATAGACATTATCCTCCCTTTTTACTTTAATAATGTTTGATCTCAAATTGGTTCTGGAATGCTTTTTCTTCCAGGAATTGAAATGCACTTCTCTGCTTGTGCACCATAGATTGAGGGTAGATAATAAAGGGATATGAAATAACTTGTTTTTTAAACCTCAATTCAGTGATTTTTTTTATATAACTTCTCAATTATTAACGTTGACACGTTCTTATGTTTCACTTTTCTTCTTGGTTTGTGCTAAAGATTTATTATACTAAAACTATTTTGTTCTAGTGGTTCATGACATGGTATCAGAGCTTTTATGACCAATTAATCTAGAGTTTGATCCTTGGCAACTCTGTAGATCTAATAAGTAGTTGAATTTCAGCACATGGTAGGTGGGCTTGTCAATTATTCAGTGCTTCTAGTTCTAGTCCAAAGGATTCTTATGTGGGGTCATGTTACATGCATAATATAAAAGTCATCCATGTGGGACTTATTGGCTTAAATTTTGGGATAGATACTTCATGACAGTTTGTATCAAATACTATCTATTGGCTTATTTATTTTGAAGGTTATAGAAAAAGAAATGTTCATGCAGTCTTTGTGTATCAGGTGAACCATTTTGGTTCTTTTGTGAGATTTTTCTTTAATCTTCCTGCACCCACAGACCAGATTCCTGCAAAGATAGTACTTACTACTCTTGATTCTGCTGTACATCGGGCAACATCTTCTCCGTGTGGTCCTGTGCATATTAACTGCCCTTTCAGAGAGCCTTTGGAAAGCAGTCCCCTCAGATGGTTGTCAAGTTGTTTAAAGGGATTAGACTTCTGGATGACTAATTCTGACCCATTTACCAAGTATATTCATATGCAATTGTCTCAGACATGTATGAATGCTCCAGGCGAAATGATTGAAGTTTTAAATCTGATTCAAAGAGCCAACAAAGGTCTTCTACTATTTGGTGCAATCCATTCGGAAGATGAGATGTGGGCTGCTCTGCTTTTGGCTAAACACCTCCAGTGGCCTGTTGTAGCAGATATCTTGTCAGGGTTGCGGCTGAGAAAGCTTTTAACCTCTTTTTCTGATATTGAAAGAAATTTTATATTTGTTGATAATCTTGATCATGCCCTTCTCTCAGATTCTGTCAAGGGCTGGTTGAAGATTGATGTAGTTATTCAGGTATGAGGTATCCCTTTTTCACGGATCTTTTTTGAGCTCTCAATGTATTTCCTTCTATAATTTTTGTAATATTTCTTTCTGTTTCTTCTCATATACATTTTCGGCCCAGACTACTTGTTTATGTCCTGCATTTTATCATTTGGTCCAGATAGGAAGCAGGATAACCAGCAAACGGATCTGTCAAATTCTTCAGGAATGTGCTCCTTTTTCATATATTATGGTTGACAAGCATCCATTTCGTCATGATCCATCACACATTGTTACCCATCGGATACAAACTACCATTTTTTATTTTGTTGGCTGTTTACTTAAGGCTACTGTTTCACATTCAAGGAGCATGTGGAGCAGTTCCCTACAGTTGTTGAGTAAAATGGTATTTATTTCAAGTAATAGAAGTTACTTCTTGTTGTGATAATGTTGAAATTTTTTTACTTTTTACATGTAATCTGGTGTATTCTTGTAGTAACCTGTCTAGTTTAATACTAGTATCGCATAAAAATATTTCTAGTAAAGCCAGTATTTACTAAAATATTGTCGGAATGACGTTCTCTTGAGGTTATGTTTGTCTGTTAATTTTGCCTTGATATTGGATAGAGCTAAAGCCATTGTCTTTAAACTTTCTCAGAAATTTTAATTTGCAGGTTGAATGGCAGATTCAATTTCAAATAACTGCCGAGTCCTCCCTAACTGAACCTTATGTTGCACATGTGATGTCAGAAGCTCTATCCCCTGAATCTGCTCTTTTTCTTGGTAACAGTATGCCTATTCGTGATGCAGATATGTATGGATGTAGTTGGCCCATACATAGTCACAGTGTTGCGTCTCTTATGCTAAATTCAGACATACCAATTACCTCGATGAGAGTGGCTGCTAACAGGGGGGCTAGTGGTATTGATGGGTTACTTAGCACGGCCGTTGGTTTTGCTGTGGGATGCAACAAAAAGGTAACCGCTTATATTTTTGTAGGCACTCAATTTACGTATGTTAGCTATAATAGTAAATAGGGTTTTTGGAGGACTATTTTGTTAGTATAAAATAGGTATTTTTTATAATAAAAGGAGGATTCTCGATTGACTCATGTCTCTTACATGTGGAAATAGTAAGTTTGGTGTAGTATGTCCTTTGCTGAAGAACGATTTTTCTATAAAATAAAAAGCCAATCAGGAGCAGATGATTGGTTATTGTCATTGCAGACATCATGAGAAATATGAGCGGATGGGTAAACCTTGTAACAAATCTGCCAACATTGCAAGTCAGTTAGGCAATATATGAAGGCTGGGTTAGAGAGAAGTTAAGCAAGAGTTGAGTGTGGGGTCGGATGGGAATGGGAGGTTACAGGTCTCAAGAATGACCTGAATTTTCTTTTCCTCTTCTTTGTTTGTGTCAGTTATGTTTTAGTTTTCTGTAATGTCTTGGCCTGATTCCATCTTTCTGTAATTTGAAATTGGTTTTCAAACTTGAAAGAGTATGCAAACTCTTGGAGCATGTGTAGACTTGACTCATGGACTTGTAATCTAATACAAAAATACTATTTAAGAAACTATCTATAGAAAGAGAGGAGTAGAGAGAGAAAGAGACATACGAAGACTGTAATGGGATACACTACAATGTGTAGTGGCCTAGTGGGCCTCATTTATATTACTAGGCTGAGTAAGTAATAATACTGTAGAAATCTGATGCATTAATAGTGTTTATTGTGCTTTATTTAGTTTCCTAAAATAAGAGGAACTTGGTAATGATATTACCATATCTCCTCATTGACCTTGCTGTTTTATTCTGAAGTTATTAGGAGTTAATAGGAATTATTTATTTCCTTTTCTGTTTCTAGGATAAGGTTAGCCAAGAGGCTACTCCCTCTATTTAAACTATTGTAACCCTATTATTTTGATATCAATGAGAATACAAAAACCTTCTATTCTCTGAAATTCTATATGGTATCAGCAGCAAACCGATCCTTCCCATGACCAAATACGGCATGGCTATAGAAAGAGATATCAACATGCCCAAAGAGGATGACAATGCATCCTCATCACAAATCAAAACTAATCCTGGTGTAGCCTTGGAGACAACTACTCATCTTCCCATTACAGGACACAAACTGAATGGGAACAACTACCTCCAATGGTCACAGTCAGTCTTGATGTTTGTCAGTGGCAAAGGAAAAGATGAATACCTCACTGGTGAAACTGTTGCACCAGAAACAGGAGATCCAACCTTCAAACAATGGAAGACAGAGAACATGGTCATGTCATGGCTAATAAATTCGATGACAAATGAAATAGGTGAAAATTTCCTTCTCTACACCACAGCTAATGAGATCTGGAATGATGCAAAAGAGTTCTATTCAAGCAAAGACAATACATCAGCCATCTTTGAGATTGAGACAATGCTGCAAGATCTGAAGCAAGGAGATCTCTCAGTCACACAATTCTATAACACCCTTACACGTCAGTGGCAGCAACTTGATGTGTTTGAAGAACATAAATGGACCTGCACAGCTGATTCCAAGAAATACAAAGAGATCGTGGAAAAGAAAAGAATTTTTAAGTTCTTGATGGGACTCAACAAGAACTTGGATGAAGTGAGAGGAAGAATACTTGGAACCAAACCTCTACCAAGTATTAGAGAGGTATTTTCTGAAGTACGTAGGGAGAAAGCAGGAAGAAAGTTATGCTAGGAGAATCCTTTGTTCTGCCTGTAGCAGAACAATCAGCACTAGCAGCTCGTGGAGTTCATAATCATGCTATGGACAA
This sequence comes from Trifolium repens, assembly GCA_030408175.1. Taxonomy (NCBI): domain Eukaryota; kingdom Viridiplantae; phylum Streptophyta; class Magnoliopsida; order Fabales; family Fabaceae; genus Trifolium; species Trifolium repens. Next base: position 14,872,777 of record CP125850.1, read on the forward strand.
TCGTTTGAAGAAAACAAAAAGGCTATGGTGTGACTATTGCCAAAGATCTGGCCACACACGAGACACGTGTTGGAAAATACATGGAAAACCAGCTGATTGGAAGCCCTCAAAACCTACTATGGACAAGGAAAGTCGAGGAAATCATGTCTCAAGTGAAGAGGGAAGTCATACCATTGCTGCTCATGCTCCTCAGTCCAATCCTTTTAATCAAGAACAACTTGAAGCTCTTCAAAAGATGTTCTCTCTGATGTCCTCCCAAAGTTGCATCACTAGCACAAAAAGGTAATTTCTTAAGTGCTTTTACTGTTAAAAGTGGAAATCTGAAACCATGGATAGTGGATTCAGGAGCTTCAGACCATATGACAGGGGATAAATCACTATTCCATCATTATAGTCCATGTTATGATGGAATGTCTGTAAAAATTGCTGATGGGACACTCTCTAAAGTGGCTGGTACAGGTTCAATCATTCTCTCAGAAGATATAGAGTTAAAATCTGTTCTACATGTTCCCAATTTGGATTGCAATTTGTTATCTGTGAGCAAGCTCACTCATGATCTTAATTGTGTTGCTAAACTTGTCTCTAATTTGTGTGAATTTCAGACTTTGGATTCGGGGAGGACGATTGGCAGTGCTAGGATTTGCTCAGGGCTCTACCTTCTTCAAGCAGATCAAACTCCTCCAAGACAAACTCACAATGCAGTTCGTGTTGAGTCGTCCAGTCAGTCAAATAAGGATAGTGCAATTATGTTATGGCACTATCGACTAGGTCATCCCAATTTCTTGTATCTTAAAAAAATGTTTCCTTCATTGTTTGCAAATAAAAATCCAAAGTTGTTTCAATGTGAAGTTTGTCAATTTTCTAAACATGTTCGTCATTCTTACTCTATGCTACCTTATAAAGCTTCTCATCCATTTTCATTGATTCATAGTGATGTGTGGGGTCCATCTAGAATTAAAAATATAACGGGATCTAGATGGTTTGTGTTATTTGTGGACGATCACTCTAGGATAACATGGTTGTTTTTGATGAAAGAAAAATCTGAACTTGGTAACATATTTAGAAAATTCAATACCATGATCCAAACTCAGTTCCAAACAAAAATCCAAGTTCTAAAAACCGATAATGCAAAAGAATATTTTGAATCATCTCTTAGAGAATATTTGGACAGCCATGGGATAATTCACCAAAGCTCTTGTGTTAACACCCCACAACAAAATGGGGTAGCAGAGAGGAAAAATAGACACATCCTAGAAGTTGCAAGGTCTCTAATGTTCACCACACATGTTCCTAAATTTTTATGGGGTGAGGCCGTCTCAACAGCCACTTACTTGATAAACAGAATGCCCTCCCGTGTCCTTAAATTTCAAACACCTTTCCAAGTCATTTCCAACTGTTTTCCACAAACTCGAGTCTTATCCACACTTCCCATAAAAGTCTTTGGTTGTTCTGTGTTTGTCCACCATCAAGCTAGTAAACTTGACCCAAGGGCTCTCAAGTGTATATTTGTAGGTTACTCTCCAAACCAAAAAGGATACAAATGTTATTCTCCAATTTCTAGAAAATTCTACAACTCTATGGATGTTACATTCTTTGAGAATCAACCCTTTTACACCAAAACTGATATTCAGGGGGAGAATTTTACTCAAGAATATCAGCTTTGGGATATTGATACCTTGGAGTCAGGTGAAAGTTCCTTACATGTGTCACCACAAATAGATCAAACGGACCCAACGATGTCCACTCATCTTCTTCCTCTGCCCGTGTTAGATCAATCTTGTGATCAACCAGAACTGTCCAGCATCGAGTCTCCTGATCAGTCTCCTATTCAGCCAGACCAGTCTAACAGTCCTACTGTTCAGCCCTCTACTTCAACACATCCTGCTGAAATACGTGAGTTACGTGTCTATACTAGGAAAAACAAGAATCAGGAAGGTAATGAACAGCAAATCCAGCACTGCCTTGAATCCAATCCAAGTTTAGAGATTGAAAACACACAAGGTAATGAAAATTGTGATTCTATTCCTACTGTCAACTATGATGATAGACCTATTGCCTCGAGAAAAGACAAGCGTACTTGCACCCACCATCCTATTTGCAAATTTATCTCTTATGACGAATTATCTTCTCATCACTTGGCTTTTGTTAGCAGTCTTGATAAAATTCAGGTTCCAAATTCTGTCCATGAAGCTCTTCTCAAACCAGAATGGAAGGAAGCTATATTTGAAGAAATTCATGCCCTTGAAAAGAATGGAACTTGGGAATTATCAAACCTACCATCTGGAAAACATCCAGTGGGTTGCAAGTGGATTTTTACTATCAAACAAAACTCGGATGGCAGCATCAACCGATTCAAAGCACGATTGGTGGCTAAGGGTTTTACACAATCCTATGGGATTGATTATCAAGAGACATTTGCACCTGTGGCAAAGCTCAACACAGTTCGGATTCTACTCTCACTTGCCTCAAATCTTGATTGGCCTCTTTATCAGATGGACGTGAAAAATGCCTTCCTTAATGGCGACCTTGAAGAGGAAGTTTACATGGACATTCCTCCAGGTTTTGAGACATCTGAAAATGCAAACAAGGTCTGTAAACTTAAGAAATCTTTGTACGGATTGAAACAGTCACCAAGAGCTTGGTTTGATAGATTCACAAAAGTGGTAAAGAAGTCTGGCTACATTCAGTGTCAGACAGACCATACAATGTTCCTCAAACAGTCACCATCAGGAAAGAAGGCGATTCTTATAGTTTACGTTGATGATATTGTTCTAACAGGTGATCACGAAGAAGAGATCAAGAGATTAAAGAGTCTTTTAGCCAAAGAGTTTGAAATAAAAGACTTGGGTAATCTCAAATATTTTCTAGGGATGGAGGTAGCTCGATCCAAGAAAGGAATTTCAGTTTCCCAACGAAAATATGTCCTAGACCTCTTAAAAGAGACAGGAATGCTTGGGTGTAAACCATCAGAGACCCCTATGGATGCAACTGTGAAACTTGGCAATTTTGAGAAAGGTACACCGGTAGATAAAGGAAGATATCAAAGGTTGGTTGGAAAACTCATTTATCTATCTCACACAAGACCAGACATTAGTTTTGCTGTGAGTACAGTGAGCCAATTCATGAACTGCCCCACAGAAGAACATATGGAAGCATTGTATAGAATTCTCAGATACTTGAAAATGACACCTGGTCAAGGATTATTTTTTCAGAAATCAACAAGCAGGGAAATTGAAATATTCACTGATGCTGATTGGGCAGGCTCAGTGACTGATAGGCGTTCAACATCAGGTTACTGTACTTCGTTTGGGGGAACCTAGTTACTTGGAGAAGCAAAAAGCAACCAGTGGTGTCCCGTAGCTTAGCAGAAGCTGAATTTAGAGCACTTTCTCAAGGCATTTGTGAGGGAATATGGATAAAAAGGGTACTTCATGAAATTGGAATCCTCAATTCTAATCCTATAAAGGTGTTGTGTGATAACCAGTCTGCCATCAGCATTGCTAAAAATCCGGTTCATCACGATAGAACAAAACATGTAGAGATTGACCGTCATTTCATCAAGGAAAATATTGAAAATGGGACTATATCCCTCCAGTATACTCCTACAAGTCAACAAACAGCAGATATTCTCACCAAAGCAGTGCCAAGGAAAACATTTGAGAATCTCACATCCAAGCTAGGATTACTCAACATCTACAACCTAGCTTGAGGGGGAGTGTAGAAATCTGATGCATTAATAGTGTTTATTGTGCTTTATTTAGTTTCCTAAAATAAGAGGAACTTGGTAATGATATTACCATATCTCCTCATTGACCTTGCTGTTTTATTCTGAAGTTATTAGGAGTTAATAGGAATTATTTATTTCCTTTTCTGTTTCTAGGATAAGGTTAGCCAAGAGGCTACTCCCTCTATTTAAACTATTGTAACCCTATTATTTTGATATCAATGAGAATACAAAAACCTTCTATTCTCTGAAATTCTATAAATACATAAGGATATGTTGGCCGAGCCCATATACTCAAGACTAAATCTTAATGATTCTTATTATAATAACTCTTAACAATCACCGTCAAGCTAGAGAATAGATATTTATCATGCCCAACTTGTTACAAATAAATTTCCTACACACCTATTTCAAGGCCTTTGAAAAAAAATCTGCTAGTTGGTCACCTGCTAGCTTAATTATCAAAAACATCAGCGGTTTATTTTTTAAGACGACCTATTTCCTATCAACTCCATCTATCAGTTGTTAGCGGCCAACACTCGGTGGGATTTAGTCCCACATTGGATAGATATGATTCTTGATAAGAGTTTATAAAGAGGAGGCACTCCTCACCGTACAAGCCGGTTTTGTAGGGTTGAGTTGGGCCTCGATATTCATGACATGGTATCAGAGCCTATTGGGTCTATCGTTGGGCTTCCTACATCGTTCACGCTTCAGGCCCATTGGGCCGGGCTGAAGCGTGAGGGGGTGTGTTAGCGGCCAACACTCGGTGGGATTTAGTCCCACATCGGATAGATAGGATTCTTGATAAGAGTTTATAAAGAGGAGGCACTTCTCACCATACAAGCCGGTTTTGTAGGGTTGAGTTAGGCCTCGATATTTATGACATCAGTGCCATAGAATTTTTATCTATAAAGGTTGTTTAACCGTTTATATTTTTCTTCAGTATTATACCATTTCTTACTTTATCTTCCTAACATTACTTTTATTTCATAATTTCATTCAGGTGTTCTGTGTAATTGGAGACATTTCATTACTGCATGATACAAACGGTCTGGCAATCCTGAATCAGCGGTAGGCAATTATCCTTACCAAGTTATCTCTTAGTACTTTTTATATTGGCTTAAATATATTGTTGATCCCTCAAAATGTCAAAATATTTTTTTTGGTCACTATTTTTGAAGTTTTTGAACTAGTCTTTCATAAACTGTTTTTTTGGTGCTGAATGGTCTGTTTTAGTTTTTTACGTTCTATCATCGCAAGTTCACATTGACATCCTTTGTGGAGACTTTATTCCTTCTCGACATAACATGTGGCTGATGACAACAATGATGGAAACTCTCATTAGCAACATCTATTTTGAAATTTGCATCATGCCGTTTTTAGGAAGCAGGATTTCAACCAAAATCTCGAGTATCAGCTCAAACTCAACAATCAAATTGGATGATTCGGTTTGAGCTTTTGGGTCCCAACTCCCAACCCATTATAAGGCATGACCACAAAAAATTCTCTTGGTCCTCACATAACACAAGGCATAAAGCCTGCTAGGAAGGATTTTCCAAGCATTGGTTCTCATGCATAATAAAGCTTCCCCAATGAATCAAAATTTGGCCGTGTATATCATCAAAATAGTAGATACTTGGGGTGTGTTTGGGTAAACATCTTAATGAAGTACCTATTTAATAAGTGCTTACCATATGAGCAATTGTGCATAAAATATTTATAAAATCAAAAGCAAATATTATTTAACTTTTTTGTATAAGTTGTAAGCTTTTATTATAAGCTATCCTTGAGAGCTTGTTAAATCAAGCTGAAAAAAGTTTATGGACATGTCATAAACTATTTTCGTAAGCTCTCAATCACTTAAACAAGTGCTTATGACATAAGATAAATCCAATCAAGCTCTTCAAAATATACAGAGTATGAAAATGAAAAAATCGTATAGGAGATAAATCGTTGAATGATTACTAGGTTAAATATACAGTATTGTTTTAATAGTATTGACAATGAAAAAACATACATTTTTTAAAATATGAAAATGAATAAAGGGAAATTGTCATTGGTAGAAGCATTGGTATTTTGGATTTTCTGCAAATATATTGTGGACTATTTTCTTGCTGCTATGAAAGATTTTTTTTGTATCCATCATTGGGTTTAATGTGATTTTTAGGGATACGATGATTGCATAATGGTATGAAAAGTTATGTTCAGATATAAAATTGAAAGTCTGGTTTTTATTTATGCAAGATTATTTATTGTTTTTGGTATATTTATTTTGAATAAAGCTATATATTTCCACTTATACTTGCAAGATTGCTAGATGATATTCTGAAAATATATCAACTTTTAGGAAATTGCGGAAACCAATGACGATTCTTGTGGTTAATAACCATGGAGGTGCAATTTTCAGTGTTCTTCCTTTGGCAGATAAAGTCGAACACAGTATAATGCATCAATACTTCTACACTTCTCATAACATTTCTATTCGTGAGCTATGCTTGGCACATAGGTACGGATTTAAATATGTGGTAGAAATTGTGTGAAGATGATTTTGTATATTGATTATGCTATAGGGCATATCCTTCTCTTAATTTGCATGCTAATTTATGCAATTAGTGCCACTAAGGTTTTCTATATTTCATTTTTTTGGGTAGGAAAACCAGAATACTTAAGATAGAATATTATAAAGTACTGTATTTATTTTTCCCTTGTGCTGTTGTCATTAGTAGAAGCAAAACTTGGGATTCTGTTACTGACACCTGCTTTATATCCATGAAGAAGGGTTGGTATGATCTTTCCGATTTGGTCCATAAAACATACTGGTAATGGATTGTTGCATCATAACTTGTGGAAATAATATCTGTAGACTGTAAAATGTAATCATTATATTTGTGGTACTCTTAATAAGTTATGACTTTGGTTAGACCATTCTAGTGGACGCTATTGATAAGTTAGAGCAGAGGGATGCTTTATTTTGAGGAGCAAACTAGTTAGAGACAAAAACCTAGGCTTAAGTGGGTTAATTTTTTTCCATACGGTTGCAACTGATAGAAGAAGAAAGGGTGTTTGTCAAGGAAATGGATCCTATGGGATGTTTGTTACTGAATTGAGGATAGGGCAAACTATATCATTAGATTCTACTCTAACCTTTAATTCTGAAGAAAATTTTATGATGGGAGGTTTGTTATGGAATCAGAGCTAGTACTAGTGAAATTATTCGTTTCTACTCTAATCAATGATTTCTTATATTCATAGTCCATGCTGAGCCAATTGTATCTTTTCCTGAGGAAAAATTCAATAAACTTGCAGTATCAAACATTTACATGTGAAGACAAAGGCGGAACTCAAAGAAGCTCTGTATGTAGCTCAACATGAAAAGATGGATTGTATGGTTGAAATTGAGAGTTCCATTGATGCTAACGCCAATTTTCACAGGTTGATAAAGGCCATGTTTTTTTAAGATTCTGTTGGGATCATGAATTATCACCTCTATGCTGACACTTTTATATCTTGACTCAGTATTTTGAAAAAAAATGCTTTCCAAACTGCACAAGACACCATAAAATTCCTCTCAGTTCCATTCAATCAATGCTCTGTAAAAGATGAGTTTTGTTTATACAAAATTCATAAAATACAGTGTTCAAAATATAGGTGAGTTTTCATATTATGCTGAGACTCTATCTAATCCCCTTTTATTTATTTCAGGATTTGATGGTAATATTTATTTCCTTTGATTCTTTTTCTTGGATTGTATGCATTGCTTCTGTGGCAGATTTGCACTAAGTGCCCCATCAACATCAGCACCTGTTGTTGATAATTGTAAAGAATTTTATAGAGAAGGATTTATTTTATCTTTAATTCTTGACGATGGAAGTGTTGGTTTTGGGGAGGTCAGTATCAGATTGTTGTACATAATTCATTTCTGGTTTTACTTTGATGCTTTTGTTTAAGTACGTAATACGTAGGTAGAAATAGCTATGGGGCACTGTTACATTTTACAAGCAATTTTAATGGTTTGTATGAATGTGGGCTTTGAAGAATACTAGAGACAAGAAAAGAGCATAAAATCTTAGGATCTGATTTAAAAGATGTATTTTAATTTCAAAACTGTGTCGCATTGATTTCATTTTGTTTCAAGTATTTGTATAGGAAAAAAATGAAAACAAAGAACAAAGTGAAAATAAGGTGACAATTTCGTTATTAAAAGTGAAGATAGAAAATGTTTTCTCACCAAACATGCCCTACTTGTTTCTAAATGAACTAATGAAAGAGAAAGACAATATAGCCCAGCCAATGTGACTTGAGGATCTTTCTACTTGATTCTTAAGCTGTTAAACAAAAATACACTAAATGTATATTGTATAATGAGTGCTGACAGCATTTTATGTGGAGTTACACAATGATCTGAATAGAATAAGCGATCCACTAATTAGGAGTCTATCCACTCAAACTGAATTAACCAAATAAGTGGGTAGTGGTGGCCCCTCAATTTTGAATTATTTTCTCTTGTGTCTATATGTAACGATTCTTTTTTTTTTTTATCGAATTCCTTTTTCATTTTCCTGTAAATACTTTCAAACTCTCTGCCACTATCTGTTGATAAATTATTGGTGTTCAAGCAGGTTGCACCTCTTGAGATCCATAAGGAAAATCTTGTGGATGCTGAATATCAACTCAGGTTTCTTATCCATGTCATGGAACAAGCTGATATTAGTAGCTTGCTCTCTCTATTGAAAGGCTCATTTTCATATTGGATATGGAATGAGTTGGGCATCTTGGTAAGCTTTCAAATCTACATTATTTAGGCAAGGGCTAGAGATATTCTAAATAAAAACCATTCATGAACTTGTATCAAGAGATCTAACTTGGAAAGAACTGAGTATTACTATTACTGAATATTTTGAAACCGAATGAGATGCTTACAAAGTTGAGGTTCTGCCATACAAATTTACAAATATAAGTATGGACTTGGTACCTGATCCTCTATCGACCTGAAATCTGGATGATAGGCTGGTAGTGGGTTGTTGAGTAAGGAGTGTTAGTGGTTGTTGATGGTGATACCTCGTTGTGAAGGAGGGAGTGACACCTGCACGCACTCCGATGATTAAGTCAGCGGGCGCTGAAGGTGAGAGGTATGTTTAGGGTTAGATATGACATACCTGACATAGCCTTTTAGGAAGGCTTATGTAGGAGAAGAATTAGGCTTTGTGGGGACCTAGAACATTCTCCTGTGCACCTGTGACTGGGACATGTGTTGTCTAATGGTAGGGCAGTATGATCATGTTGTTCACGTGTTCCTGTCAAGCAGTAATCGTCTGTTTTCAGGGCGTGTCTACCATACGGTACGCTTTACTAAGTGGGCATCTGGTAACCCGGTCCAGTTCGCGGATGGGCCTTTTCCCAGTCCGAAACAGTACCAATTACAATGCTAGGAAAATGCCAAGATCTTGAAATCTTTCTGGAGGAAGCACTTTCGGGAACATATCTACTAATTGAACATCTACTTTGCTAACCCTCCCTCTATCCAAATTGTCTAATGAAGTGTCATTCTATCATAATATGTTCATTCCTATCATGTTAAATCAAATTATGAGAAATCCTGTAAGGTCATATGTTGTCACAAATAAGCCTCATATGATTTTCATATTTAATTCTAAGATCATCTAATATAATGTCATATCTCGTAATTTAGCTTGCACAATTGACTAAGCCTCCATATTTTGTTTCTTACTCCTCCTAATTGCAAATACAAATAATATTGGCCCATTTTGAAATTGTATTAATACAGATTTGAGTAGAAAACTTTCCTTAATGAGAACCTCTGACATATAAGCTTAAATGTTAGGTCAACTGTGCTTCCTTGATCGTAGCATATCAAATTGTTAGAAACATAATCAACATATTTTTACGTTGTTATTGTCTGCCATGCAGCCATCTTCTATTTTTCCCAGTGTCAGATGTGGTTTGGAAATGGCTATCCTCAATGCCATAGCCAATTCAAAAGGCTCCAACTTGTTGGACATACTCCATCCATCAACAAATGAGAACAACAAATGTGAAAAGTCATCAGAAGTTCAGATTTGTGCGCTACTTGATTCAAATGAATCTGCAGCTGAAGTAGCTAATGTTGCTGCCGCATTAGTCAAGGAAGGATTTTCTGCAATTAAGCTGAAGGTGAGCTAGTCTCATTATTTGGTTGCTGATGGAAATATTCTTACCTCTCTTCTACATTTTATAGAACAACTGTTGGGGAAGATAGGTTAAAACTCTATACAATTGTAGGTAGCACGTGGCCGTGATCCAGTGCAAGATGGCATGCTAATACAAGAAGTAAGAAAGAAAGTTGGTTGCCAGATTATCATCCGCGTAGATGCAAATCGAAACTGGACTTTTGAGGAAGCTATGAAATTTGCCTCTTTGGCTAAAGATTGTAACCTGCAGTATATTGAGGTAGACTAAGGAAATAAGACATTTTCCATAATTCTTGGACTTACAAATGCATACTTTCTTTATACTGTCCACTAATTTATTTCTTAATAAAGCATGCATGCTACTCATTTAAAACTTGATTCCAATGTCCCCTTTGCAGGAACCTGTTCAGGACGAAGATGATATTCTCAAGTTCTGTGAAGAAAGTGGATTACCTGTTGCCCTAGATGAAACCATAGATAAAATTCAAGAAAATCCCCTGGAAAAGCTAGTGAAGTTTACTCATCCTGGAATAGTTGCTATTGTAAGTAAATAAGTATCTCCATCGGATATTATTGTGCAGTGTTGCTTTAATTCATCTGGTACTGATATTATATTTGTTTCTTACAAAATCCGAATCTTAAAAATTAGATTATCAAAATTAAATGCCTCTTTTCTGTAGAATTGAGATTATATATAATATGACTATGTATTCAAGACCAAAGGTAGGCTGTAGATAGATTCATAGGATGAGTTAACCACAATAGTTTTGCTGTGCTATCCATAATCTCTAGCTTTTTTTTACGCTATAGGTATTACCACAAACTAAACAATTATTATTAATAACATAACATGCTGACGGATACCAATGTGCCCGCCCATCCGCTTTTCTCTAATGAAGACCATAGTCAGCCTTCACTATAGCAAAAATTAAGCTTAAAGTTGCAGACAAAATTATATTATTATTTTATTTCAATTTTACTGCATTTTTAATTCAAATTTGAATTATAATTAGTTTAGATTTGATTTAAAATTTAAATTAGGATTAGGTCAAATATGAAATGGATAAAATTCAATTATTTAATTAGGTAAAGAATGATGAAATTGAAAATAAAGGAATTTGAATGAAGGGTTATATTAGAATAAGAAAACTACACCAAAACTCATTATCCATTTATATATAGGTATATATTGAGCTCAAGTATTAGTAAATTAAGTGTTGGTGCTGCTACTGGCTGAGGTGGAGACATGCTTTTTGCATCAATATTTTACCATTGTGACTCCAGGCCAAAAATGCTCAATATTCAGAATTTAAAAAAAATGTGCTGACCCCTTGTCTATATAAAATGCTAATTTGTTGTCTTATTTAGAATTTTATATTGATTTCTTAGGTTATCAAGCCAAGTGTTGTTGGTGGATTTGAGAATGCAGCATTAATTGCACAATGGGCACATCAACTCGGAAAGATTGCTGTTGTCAGTTCTGCATTTGAAAGCAGTTTGAGTCTGGCTGCATATACTCAATTTTCTAGTTATCTTGAAATACAGAGATTAAGTACATTCAAACTGTTCGATGTTAAACCAGCACCTTCTGTAGCTCATGGTCTAGGAACCTATCGTTGGCTTAAAGAAGACATAACGCCTAATCCTCTTTTGGTTGGTCATAATCCACATAGTGGTTTGGTCGAAGCATCTGTTGAAAATGCTAGTCGTTTGCTAAGTAATTTTCAAGTTGACCAGGATGTCATCTGTAATACTATAGATGAGGAGAAAGTTTGTCGGTACCAAGTGAATGTAGAGCATAACAATTTATCTTGTTCTTTTGAAGTTTGTGAGACTGGTCTCAAAACAAATGTAAGTAAAGAAGTCTCTTTACATATTAGTAAGTTACATTTGGTTTGTTGATTTTAATACTTAGAATTATCATGTCATTAAATATATAGTTAGTTCCAAGTAGCTTTGGAACCTTAACACTGGGAAACAAAGTGCAGAGATATTTTATTAGTATTAGTTTAAACTTTAAAGCACAAAGTCCTTTGGAACCTTCACCAACGACAGAGCGTGCTCTTGAAACAAACCATGTAAGATATTTATTCTAACAAATTATAGAGCATAAAATTTGTGAATAATGTGAAGTAGAATATTTATTCTTAATATGTTTCAAGAGCATAACTTACACTTTTAAATCATGTCATATACGATGGGATAAAATAGTTATTGAGACCGCAAATAAGGATGGGTGAAAATATTAGTTTTCTATTCCTGTTATTAAGATTATATTACCATACACTGCAAAAGCTTAATTTTTCTATACAAGCCCAATCATGTATACAAATGCTATGATGCTGTTATGAATGAAGTATTATGGCTATATACAGATCTGACATAGCTAAATTCAATGTAGGATAATATATTATTATTTCTTCATGGTTTTTTGGGAAGTGGTGAAGATTGGATTACTATCATGAAGACCTTTTCTGAATCGGCAAGATGCATTTCAATTGACCTTCCTGGTCATGGAAAATCGACATTACATGGTGTGAAAAGTGCTACTGGGGAACCATGTTTTTCTCTGGAGTTAGTTGCCGATATATTACATAAAATAATTCATCATGTAGCCCCAGCAAAAGTTACACTAGTTGGGTATTCAATGGGAGCAAGGATTGCATTGTATATGGCACTGAGATTTAGCAGCAAGGTATAATGGTGGCATTTGATGTTTTTTATTTTTTATGTTTTTAATGGCCACTGGTCAACAATTTGAACATTTATCATGCAGATAAAGGGAGCTGTGTTAATATCTGCAAGCCCTGGATTAAAAGATAAATTGGCAAGGAAAATTCGCGCAGCTAAAGATGATTCGAGAGCACGCTCTGTCATTGCACATGGTTTACAGCTTTTTCTCAGCTCCTGGTATGCAGGAGAGCTATGGAAAAGGTTACCTGTTTTATTCGTTACCTTTAGATTGTACAGTGATTTTTGCTTATCTCATTGTATGTGTATGACTTATTTCTTTTGTAATTGTCTCCACTGTTTTGTTTTTTTAATCAAACAGCTTAAGAAGCCATCCCCATTTCAATCGAATCATTTCCACTCGCTTGCAGCATAATGACATACAGAATCTTGCACAGATGCTGTCTGGATTAAGCATAGGAAGGCATCCGTAAGCTAATTAACCTTTAACTAACTGTTCTTTCCTTAGCTTTGGATTTTCATCAGTGTCGTGAGTCATCTTCACCAACAGTTGCATATTTAGAGGATGTGCTGGGCACAAACAATTTGATATCGAAACCCTTTAGTATCTCAGAAATTTGTTAAAACAATTTCTATGGAGAAATTGAAGACATGAAAATAATATATATTATATGTAGATTAAATCCATGCACAACTATAAAAGAAATTAAAACAATTAAAAAATGTAGCCCACCCGACCCCTCGGCCCCCACTAATGCACTGCATGTTTGGCATTTCAGTTAAACACAAGTGCAAAACTGTGAAACAAGAATCCATATCATACTCATCAAACAGATGTAATCAACATCCTCCACAGTTCCATGATCTAGTATAAAACGCATTTTAGTAGAAGTTAAGGCTTTAAAGTTTACAGAATCTTTTATTCTACCTCTGATTTTTTTCACAGCCATTGTCTCTGATAGTGCTGTTTCTTCTGAGTTAAAAGATTTCTTAAATGTTAAACTTGTCTTTTTGCTGGAGATAGAATATTTGTCGATTCAACGTTCTTGATATTTCTCTGCATGGCAGGCCTTTGTGGGAAGATTTGCCGAATTGTAGAGTACCTCTTCTTATCATACACGGAGAGAAGGATAAGAAATTTAAGAAAATTGCTCAAGCAATGATGAATACAATATGCTCTGGCTTGGAAAGTAAAGATGAAGAAGTGAATGACATGCATGAGGTTGTTGAGATTCCTAACTGTGGGCATGCTGCCCATTTGGAGAATCCTCTTCCTGTCATTGCAGCCTTGAGACAATTCATGTCAAAACTATAGAAGACATGCTGTCCAGTAGGTGGATCAATTTGTAACAATTATGACATCTAACCATGTACTCCTTCCCTCCCAAAAAATCTCTCTTTTTTTTTTTTTGTCTCAAATTATAAGGGAAAAACACAAACATTTATTTGTTTTAAGATTTCTTTTTACAAAGAGATGGATCGTCGGGATTACATTTGGTTAACTAATCTTTTAATATATTCTCGTGATCGATTATACACTCTCAGGTTTTCAATTATAACTTCATTTGTCACAATTCATATATTTCTTTTCTTGAAAAATAATGAGAGATATATCGTAATGTTTAACTTCTAATTTCTCGCTCAATTAACATGTACATTAGCATTATGATCCCACAGTGGTTTGCGACTGTAAATTAAAGAGTTTGTTTAACACAAACTTTCAAATCAAGTGAGGGCAAAGATGGGCTAATGCTACAGTGAACCTCATTTACAGGTAGTCCACCGTGGTCAAGTGATCAATATTATTACAACGAATACAAATTTTACAAAATTTACCGTTAGATTGAAAATTTATATCATATAGATTATCCATAAAAAAATTTTAAAAAATTGAAAATCATTTGATACGTTACTGAGACCCATAATTTGTACAAATAGAACAATTGAACCCACATCCAGAGGGTTCCGGAAGGTGTTCGAGAGGAGCGATCATATAAGACATGAAAATTTTAGACCAATTTTTTTTTTACTTGGTGTGCGTATGTGCGTGCATGCACTCGCGCGTGTGTTAAAATTAATAAATTAAATAATTATTATAACTAAATTTTAAAATAAACTTAAACTCTTATGATCTTAATAGTAAAATTAGTCTATTTGAAAAGTCAAAAGTCATTAAAGAGATTCTAACAATTGAAAGTATAATTTTTTACTTTTCCTTTACATTATATATTTATAATTCAAAATTATATGATTTATAAAAAAAATTAAACACCAAAATTAGGGCGCCAAAATCTCTGGGACGACCTACCCACATGGCATAGCAGAGACCCAGACAAATGACAATTGCACCTATCAACCTACAATATTATATTTAATTAATTAACCATATTATAATTCTTATTCTTATTAATTTCAAAGTTATTTGAACTTTATAATTAACCATAAAGATTATTTTATAATTCTTATTCTTATTAATTTCAAAGTTATTTGAACTTTATAATTACCTTCCAAGCAATAACTGCTCACCAAGAAGGAAGATGTCCAAAAATGCAACAAATATCATGCTGAGAGGGCCAAATGATGATGCATACACTACGCCTCTAGCTTGGGTTACTACCACTCGCAAGTAGTAACCTAAGCCTGAACAAATATTCCCTATAAAATTTTTAAATTAAGTAAATTAGTTTAATTATTTAACTGGCATTAGTAATAATTTGTTTAAAACTAACAGTTATATCTGTGATGCACGGGTACTCCGTTTTTGAAAGAGTACCAGTACCGGGTACCAGTACGCGTACGGTACACCATGGGTACGCACCGACGGCGAACCATTTTTTTTTTTTTTTTAAGCCCAGTACGCGAGTGGTACTTGGCCGGTACGCGCATGGTACTTGGCCGGTACGCGCGTTGGTACGGATCCAACAAAATTTTATTTTTTATTTTTTTTCATAACAACTGTTCACATTCTTTTTTATATTTGTTTATTTTTTTATTCAGTTTACTATTTTATAAAGTACTCTGAGAAACATTTGAGAATCAATCTTGTCTTTTTATTATTTTTGTTCTTGACTCAATGGATATTACTAGTCTTTTTGAGTTTCTATTTTGATGTTTTTGAACAATTTCAATTATTTTTAAAGTATGGTGTTTTTTATGTTTAAGTTTAATTATTTGTTTTTACAATATATTCTATTATTTTATTTATATAATTATATTAAAAAAAAAAATATTGACGTACCCGTACCTTAATTTTTATAAAAATGCCGTACCACGTACCGGTACCGGTACCGGATACCGGTACCGTACCCGCACCCGGGCATCATAGAGTTATATTAGATTGTTTCATACCGCGTAAATGATAAACACCAATGTCACATCCCATCGAAAGATTGTCCAAATGGTATAGTAAAATCGACTTTCTACAACCCAATCGACTAATACGCCTTCAACATTCCCCAAAAAGGAAACCAGTGAAATCAGAGAGAGTGTTGGATAATGGTACTCATCAGTGATGACAGTCTAGAAAAGAAACGAGGTTGTATTGTGTTAGTACCAAATTAAAATAATTAATAGAAAGTTCTTCTTTTAAAAATATATTATTATTATTATTATTATTATTATTATTATTGGTATAAAGTGTATCTGTTCCTACGGGAGATTAGTTTTGAATGGTTGATTTTAGAAAATTGATTTCCATGATATAATGTTTGTATACAATGCAACAACAATTAAAAATATAAAATTATTTTTATATTTTAAAAATCACTTTTACTTCTCCCAAAAATGAATTTAAACATGACCAAAATCTTTTAGAATATTTAACAATGAAATAGAACAACTTACTTGAAGGATACTAGAATAAGCGGAGCAATAGGATGAACATCAATTCAATTACAGTAATGTTATATAGAGCGAAAATATTTTCACGAACCGCCTGGATATTCTCTCTTTTATATTTCTGACAACGTATAGACATGCTTTTTCGTTTACTTAGAATGTGGCCTTATTGTTTTAACATCTCAAAAAAATAATAAAAAGTAGTAGCTCCGTGTTGCAGCATAAGTGCTTTGAACAGAGACCACCGACCGCTGTGATATTTGTAACAGAGGAAAAAAACTTGATTCAAAGAAGGCCAACAACAGTTCATGAGAAAAACTTATCATGTTTCACTCCTCTAAATTGGCTCGTCACTCCTATAAAGCACGGATAGAACAAATGATACTAGATTTTATGCACGCACAAAAATTTAACTATACCATATGCGTTTGAAGATTTCAAGGAACAAAGGAGCAAAACAGGGAGAGTACACCATTGTCTGTTATCGATGTAAAGGAGTTGTTGAAAAGATAAGACCCTTGCACAGGAAATCGATTAAGGAAGGTAAAAGAACGGCAGCAACCAACCGAGGCAAAGGAACGACGACGACGAAACGGCAAACCGATCGGAGAAGACACAAAAGAGTGACAACGATGACGAACAACAGACACACACAATGGAGACGAAGCACAATGAACGGAACGACATGGGACAATATATAGGGAGATGATAAACGAAGCTTGTGTTATCTTTGATGAATTATTCCCTATCGTCAAAAGAAAGAGAAAAAAAACCAAAGCATTCGTGAAGTTTTTGTGAGATTTTTGTAGCGAGATTTATCATTTCCCATTCAATTATTGTATGAGAAACCACTATGATGACCGTGGTTAATGGCTCCAACTGTCCCAAATAGTATTATGCCTTTAACCATTGTCATCACCATGACACCCAGAACCATAACTAGTATGCCTACCACCTTTGCTTGGTGGTGTCGTCTAGATTTTATGTTTATATTTTCGGTCCTAAGCACAAACAGGAAAAAAAAACTCAATTAGTTAAAGTTAAATAAAGTGCATTAAAGTTGAAGGGTGATTGATAATTTTTTTTTGATAAACACATTGTTTATATTTAAATTTACAATAAATTAAAGGCAACTAACTATATGTTTATAATTTTAAAAAATAAAATAAAACTGCTCATGCTATCATCCATTGAGTGATAGGCAACAAAGAAGAAACTGCTCATGCCGTCATCCATTGCCAACTTTGCAAATAAATTCATAATTGCAAATAATAATTGTAGGTATATGACAATTATGAATATTTGACTTCTGACTATGAATATTTGGGCTCTTCACCTAAAATTTCGATGTTGGGCTTGCGGTGTTGAAGATTGAGATTGATGGATTTGGGTTTTAGGTGGAGGTGGTGTGGAAGGAGGGAGTGATAGTTCATGTATTTCTACTTATTGTGTGCGTGTGTGCATGCGTGTATGTGTATGTTTGTCTTCGTGTATGTCAAAATAAATTAAATTAAATAATTATTATAATTAAATTTTAAATAGTGAAATTTATTTAAAGAATGAAAAATTATTAAAGAGATTCTAATAATTAAAAGTATGACATAAAAAAATGACACACCAAAATTATAATTTACATAGGCTATCTAAAATCTTAAGAATGACCCTGCCCGTAGGTTGTGGTGGTGTGGAAGAAGAGAGTGGTAATTCATATATTTCTGATGGAGGTGGATGAGAAGCATCCATTGTTGTTTCTGATTGATGGAGTATTTACTAACTTGGTGTGATTTTTTGAATATGCACATATATAAAAGAAATTTATACCGGCATGGAAATTAATCCTATTCATTCTATATTTCTATTAGCTAACTTAAAATTTTAGCTTTAATATTCTATTCTATTAGATTTAAAATTTTAACTTAAACTTTTCCATGTGATCAAGTAAATCATAAATAGTAGCATGTTGCGGGTCTAAGTACGTAGTAATTAATTTGGTTCCAGCTATGATAACTTTTGTTTCTGAAGGTATCACGGGAGTTCAACATATATATTGATGAAAATTAACTCTTAAACTAGTACTATAGATTTTGATTTATTGTCATGTTGCTCTTTTATAAGGAGCTGATTAAAAGACGTTGTTTTCATAAGTGATCCATCTTGGATTAGTGTTTAAAATTATCTAAAAATTTAATAATTCTTTACGACTCTCTAAATTTTTACAGCTAAAACAATGATATGATTGATGTCAATTTAATGTGAGTCACATTTTCATTTTTCTTTGTTTTCATTTCTATCTCTCTCTCTAGCAAAGCTTGATACATATGCTTCACTATCTCGATACATATGCTTCACTATCTCGATTCAATTAAATTCTATTTAAATTCTCCTCATATCAAAATCTTTATTTTCTCAACTGCGATCGGAAGGGTTTAAAACCATTTGATGTCAGAACCGACCCCAAACTAAATTAAATTAGTAGTGATGAATGCAAAAAAAAAAAGTAAAAAATCTTTATCTTCTTCTAATATATGATGATATATGATTGTATGTGAGTGTGTATCTAAGTTTTTTTTGGTTGGTATAGAGATAACAAATGCCATACTATTATTATATTAAAAACTTAGATTTCATTTGGCATGCCAATGGTGAAAAACAAAATCCACAAATATATGCAGCTTGCATATGTTTAGGAATATTTGTGTAACTTTGTAGTTTCTTTTCTTTTGGGATTTTGTCCACTTTATTCCACAAAAAAAAAAACCGGAAGATGGAGTGCCCGTCTATCAAATAAAATTGAAAAAAAAAAGTTTAAAAACCCTTTTGATATGTGTTGTGAATTCGGACTGAACTACACCAATAACCTTAGTGTGTGGAGCAAATTGAATTAAGCAATCAAACAAGCGAGAATAACAATATTAATCACGAACAAATAAACAACGAAAGCGATAAAGAGACATACAATATTGTTTACCCAGTTCGGCCAAATAAGGACCTACGTCTGGGGGAGAGGGCATCTCTCCGTTCCACTATCAATGAAGTTTCAAGTTACAAAGAAATCCCAACAACAAGGGTTACAAGAAATAGCCTTTAATCCTATTTTACCCAAGTCCCGAATTTCTTCCCGTGACCAAGAAATTCAATTACAAGTGTTTACCAAGGTGTTTAATTGATTCCCAATCCCTAGAATTATTGCCAAGAGAATTCTCTATAAACCCTAGTCTTTTGATTGACTGCAAACCCTAAAAAACAACTTAAAAATATCAGAAAACGCAACTGAATATATATAGCCCCGCGTACCGGCGCCCCGCGCCAAAACAGCTATTTCCAGCACTCTCCTGGCGCTAGCGCCACCAAGTCAGAAGCCATAGCTATTTCCAGCACTCTCCTGGCGCTAGGCGCCACACTGCTGCTAGTTTTCCAGTTTTCTGATTTTCTGAGTTTTCAAGGCAATTCTTCACAAATCTCCACCTTGCCTTCAAAACGATGGTGATGCCAACTTCCCATCAACCACCAGGCTGCCCTCTCCAACCTCCGCCTACTCCTCGACGAAGTTAATCAAGTCCAAGCAATGCTTGAACTTTGCTCTAGGTAATGATTTGGTGAACATGTCCGCTGGATTCTCCTCCGTTGCAATTTTCTCCACCATGATTTCCTTTGTCTCAATCATGTCTCTCACAAAGTGCAATCGGATGTCGATGTGCTTTGTCCTTTCATGATACACCTGGTGATTTGCCAAATGAATGGCGCTCTGACTGTCACAATGTATCTTCACACATCCTTGACCAATCCCCATTTCTCCAATCATACCCTTCAACCATATGACTTCTTTGACCCCTTCAACAAGGGCTATGTATTCCGCTTGAGTCGTCGACAAGGCTACAACTGATTGTTGATTTGCCTTCCATGTTACTGCTGTACCAAACAATGTAAACACAAAACCAGACAAAGACTTTCTAGTGTCTACATTACCTGCATAGTCTGCATCCACATACCCCTCCAAAGCATCTCTACCTGGATCTGTCCTAGTGTACTTGAGACCACCCTTCAAGGTTCCATTCAAATACCTCAACACCCACTTCAAAGCTTGCCAATGAACTTGGCCCGGATTTGCCATAAACCGACTTACCACACTGATTGCATAGGATAAATCCGGTCTACTACAAACCATACCAAACATGATGCTTCCAACCCCACTTGCATAGGGAGTACCTTCCATCTTCTTTCTCTCATCCTCAGATTGAGGACACTGTTTAACTGACAACTTTGAATGATGACCAAGTGGCGTATTCACTACCTTAGAATCTGACATTCTAAACCGCTCCACCACTTTCTTCAAATAATCATGCTGAGATAAGAACAACACACCTTTACTCCGATCCCTCACAATATCCATACCAAGTATCTTCTTCGCATTACCAAGATCCTTCATCTCAAATTCACCATTTAATTTCACCTTGAGTTGTTGAATCTCATGCTTGTCAGAACTTGCAATAAGAATATCATCTACATAAAGAAGAAGGTAGAGGATGACTTTCTCATCCCTCTTCATCATGTACACACAACTGTCATAGTTGCTTCTCACAAAACCAGTCTTCAATAAGAAATCATCAAACCGACGATACCACTGCCTTGGACTCTGCTTCAACCCATACAAAGATTTCTTCAACAAACAAACTTTAGAGTTGTCTTCCACAAAACCTTCAGGTTGTTGCATGTAGATTGTCTCTTTTAATTCACCATGCAAGAAAGTAGTCTTCACATCCATCTGTTCTAACTCAAGATCATACATGTTCACAATTGCCATAAGTACCCTTATAGAACAATGAGAAGATTTCATTATAGTAAATTCCTTCCACCTGTGTAAAGCCCTTGGCTACAAGTCTTGCTTTATACCTTGGTGCTTCGACCCCTGGTATACCTTCTTTCCTCTTGAACACCCACTTGCTACTAACTACCCTTTTGTTCTTAGGTAGTGGAACAAGTTCCCAAGTCTGGTTCTTCTTCAATGAAAGCATTTCCTCTTCCATTGCCTTCAGCCAGTCTTTACTATCTATGCTTTCTGATGCTTCCCTGAAGTTCTTTGGTTCTGAGTCTTGCACCTCTTCAGCTGCATTCAAAGCATAACAAATAAGGTCAGCATAACCGTATCTATTAGGCGGAGTAATAACTCTCCTCTCCCTATCTCGTGCTAGCTGATAGTCCGGAGCAGTTATTGGTTGGCTTCCACTCTCCTCAGGTACCAGAGTCTGATTCTCCTCTTCACCCTCATCAGTGGAAGGCTCCACCTCAAACTAAATTCTCTCTACCCCCGTTTCTGGTCTAGTCTCCAGGTCTTTGCACTTCATCCCCATACGGGTCTCATCAAAAGTAACATCCCTGCTTATAATAAACTTTGATCCTCCAGGTTCCATCTTCCACAGTTTGTAACCTTTCACACCTTCAGGATAACCAATGAACACACACTTTACAGCTCTAGCATCAAGTTTGTCCTGTCTGACATGTGCATACGCTAGTGCTCCAAAGACTTTCAAGTTGGAGTAGTCTGCCGGCCTGCCACTCCAAACCTCCATAAGTGTCTTCAGATCAATACCTGTTGATGGACATCTGTTGATCAAATATGCTGCAGTACTAACAGCTTCTCCCCAGAAACTTTTCGGTAGTCCAGCTCCCAACAACATACACCTCACCCGCTCCAACAAGGTCATGTTCATTCTTTCAGCAAGACCATTCTGCTGCGGTGTGTATGCAACGGTCCTATGCCTCTTTATACCTCTTTTCCTGCAAAACTCATTAAACTGCTCTGAAACAAACTCCAGGCCATTGTCAGTTCTCTAAACTTTCAGTTTAGTTCCAGTTTGATTTTCTATTAAGGTATGCCATTCCTTAAACTTTTCAAATGTGTCACTTTTATTTTTAATAATGTGCACCCATACCCTTCTAGAATAACCATCAATAATGCTAAGAAAATATAAACCTCCCCCATGAGTTGAAACTGATGTTGGACCCCAAAGATCCGAATGAACATACTCAAATGGTCTACTAGATTTATGTACTCCCACCCCAAACTTCACCTTGTGTTGTTTGCCTAGTGTACAATTATCACAGAAATCTAGTTTGTTCAATTTCTCTTTTCCTAGCAAGCCCTGTTTAGATAATTCAACTAAACCTCTTTCACTGACATGCCCCAACCTCAAATGCCATAGTTTAATTATGTCCTCAGTTTCTACACTAACAGCTAATGCATTAGAAATAACAGTGGAACCATCTAAAATATAAAGACCATTAATTTTAGACCCTTTAGCTATTACTAATGCACCATGAGAAATTCTCATCACACCACGTTCAATTCTAGTGCAATAACCTAGACCATCAAACATGCTAATAGAGATTAAATTTCTCTTAAGTTCAGGGATATACCTCACATTCTTCAAGAGAAAGTCACGGTCATCAAACATTTTCAGTCGGATAGAACCCATACCTTGAACCTTGCACGCCTTATTGTTACAAAGACGCACAACTCCACCTTTTTTCAATTCCAAGGTCTCAAAGTACTCCTTTCTCGGACAGATGTGATATGAGCATCCTGAGTCCATGACCCAGCTTTTCTCAGGTTCCCAATTAGTCACAGTTAGTGCTCCTGCACTCTCATAACCTTCCTCTTCACTAACGGCTATCTGAGCAGACGAACCACCGCTATTACCACCGCCCCCTCTCTGAGGACAGTCCTTCTTGAAGTGACCTGGTGTGTGGCAATGATAACATTTGAATTTTGTTGTGTCACCATTACCTCTAGGTCTAGACTTAGACCTGTGCTTCTTCCCTTTTCCTTTACCGTGATTTTCACTCCTGCCCCTTGAGATATTCAAGCCTTCTCCACTATCATCAACCTTCAAGTCTCTAAACCTTGTCAGTTCCTTGGTTCTCAGAGCCGCTTGGACTTCTTCCAAGGTGATAGTGCCCTCTTTACCATAAAGCAAAGCATCTTTAAGATTCTCTAGTGACTTTGGAAACACACATAACAAATGGAAAGCCTTATCCTCATCTTCAAGATTCACATCGATGTTCGCCAAATCATCAATAATCTTATTGAACTCAGCCAGTTGCTCCATAACCGGCTTATTTTCAACCATACGAAAGAAGTACAGTTGTTGTTTCAGTAACTGCTTATGTGCCAGGGACTTAGTCATATACAATGCATCAAGTTTGGTCCACATAGCAGCAGCAGTCTGCTCCTTGGCTACCTCTCTCAACACCTTATCACTGAGGCACAAAATAATAGCACTGAGTGTTTTCTCATCCATCTCAGTTTTCTCCGCATCTGTGAGACCAGCCGGCATGTGTTCTACACCCTTCAGCGCCTGTTCACACTTCTGTTGGATTAGTATTGCCCTTGTCTTCACCTTCCACAGACCGAAGTCATTACTCCCGGTGAATTTCTCGATGTCCCACTTCGAACCCATGATACTTAATTCTTTTGATCCTTTGCCCCACGGTGGGCGCCAATTGTTGTGAATTCGGACTGAACCACACCAATAACCTTAGTGTGTGGAGCAAATTGAATTAAGCAATCAAACAAGCGAGAATAGCAATAGTAATCACGAACAAATAAACAACGAAAGCGATAAAGAGACACACAATATTGTTTACCCAGTTCGGCCAAATAAGGACTTACGTCTGGGGGAGAGGGCAGCTCTCCGTTCCACTATCAATGAAGTTTCAAGTTACAAAGAAATCCCAACAACAAGGGTTACAAGAAATAGCCTTTAATCCTATTCTACCCAAGTCCCGAATTTCTTTCCGTGACCAAGAAATTCAATTACAAGTGTTTACCAAGGTGTTTAATTGATTCCCAATCCCTAGAATTATTGCCAAGAGAATTCTCTATAAACCCTAGTCTTTTGATTGACTGCAAACCCTAAAAAACAACTTAAAAATATCAGAAAACGCAACTGAATATATATAGCCCCGCGTACCGGCGCCCCGCTATTTCCAGCACTCTCCTGCGCTAGCGCCACCAAGTCAGAAGCCACAGCTATTTCCAGCACTCTCCTGGCGAGCGCCACACTGCTGCTAGTTTTCCAGTTTTCTGATTTTCTGAGTTTTCAAGGCAATTCTTCACAATATGTATTTGTCAAATCAAAATTACCATTTTTTATTTTTCATAATGTGGTTTTTTATTTTTAATGTGGTTTTCTTAATGTACATATTGTTTTATTTTTATTGATTTTTATTTTTTATATTTTGATAGGGAAACATATTTTGAAAAACATCATACTCACTATTCTTAATTCTTAATGCGGTTTTTTATTTTTCTTTCTATGATAAAATTTGTTAATTTTCAATTGATATGGGATATGCACAAATTACATCAAGGAGAATATGAAGTGGTGCAATACATCTCTACATATAGTTAGAGAAATGGAAAGAGAAAGGGGTGATTGGAAAGATTGTTGTACCAAGAGAGATTATGTTGTTTTTTACCAATATTCATAGACAGTGATTTTTTTTTTTACCAAGAGAGATTGATTGTTTTTATTATCTCTTATGTAACTTTTTTTTTTTTACGGAAATCTCTTATGAAACTTTTATTGCCCAAAATTTATTACTTTATCCAAAATTCTATTTTTCTATTTTTTTTTATCGAGATCAGGGTATCTACCGCCAAAATTCTATAGGTACGAAATATTTAGATTCATCTAGGATTTTGATTTAAAATATTAATTTCCCTTTTTCTTTTGCAACAAATTTTCCTACTTATTTATTCCATTCTTTATACACGTTAGCGCAATAATAAAAGCAGATAGAGATCGAGGAGGACAGTTTACTATTATAGTATTTTCATATTGTTCGCTTTTTATTATGTATGTAATAAATAATTATTTTACTTTACTCTTCACTTAGGATTGCTTACCGTGTATCTATTACTACAAAAATTCCACAAATAAACATTCTCAATTATATACACATTAGCGCAATATATTAATAAAAAAAAAAAGGGGACAGATGGGCACTAACAAGGGCACAAAGTGCCCATCTGAACGCCAATATAAAATACAAATGAAATTAAAAGAAAAAGTTTTAAAACCCTTACACCGGTAATAGGTATGCATTAGGTTCCAACAAATAATTAAAAGACTTCAATCATCACTTTTGTCGCATTGAGGATTAACACTTGGTCAAAAGTTATAACATACTGTAAGCCAATATGGTAGAACCTTTTTCTTCTTTGCAAACGTAACCTAACTCATCAAACATTAAAAATCTATAACCATATAATCGCTATATATATATATATATTCCTCATATCACAAATCATACTTACTAACTAAATAAATCCTACAACTTCTTCTTTATAATTAATCACCATTAATATTTAACATAACAATAATAATTAATCCTTGATCCATCATATATATATCTTTAACTAGTAGTGATCAAAGAGTTCATCCATAAAACTATCTCACTTGGATGATCATTTCCAATATTTCTTTCTTGATAATCCATCTCCCCTTTGAAAATGATTACCTGAAATGTAAAATATAAGAGCTCAAATCATTATGTTGAAAATATTCGTCTATATATAAATGA
This sequence comes from Trifolium repens, assembly GCA_030408175.1. Classification (NCBI taxonomy): domain Eukaryota; kingdom Viridiplantae; phylum Streptophyta; class Magnoliopsida; order Fabales; family Fabaceae; genus Trifolium; species Trifolium repens. The sequence continues at coordinate 14,898,805 of CP125850.1, forward strand.
CTTCAAAATGTATCTAAGTGTGACCTTAGCATTCATCGTCATATATAAATATTTTGTTTTAGTGAATTCTTCGATACATATTTTATTTAGATGTGTACTGGTATATTCGTTAAGGTAGACAATTATGATTGATTCATAAATAGTGTTTGTTACTTTTTTTATAATTATTCACGTCAGTGGTGTACTAGTACATAATATATTGGAAATGATTAAATGCTAATTATACATAACTAATATTAATCAACTTCATTTTTTGCATTCTGTTTATGTGCTTACACATGATTAAAATGATCCTTGAAAATATATGGAATTTAAAGTCTCTTACTCATGAATAGCCTTGCCTTGGAGGTATATTTTGTTGCAAGTATGCTCTAAAGAACTCCTCATTCTCCTTTTGCAACTCTCTCCACACTGCACAACAAATAATATTTATATAAATTTACATAACCATATACATATTTTTTTAAGTGTACCATAACATAAACTACTTCATAATATATGTGTGCTCATATATATATATATATATATATATATACAAAACTATATATATATAGGACCTGTAAGAGTAACAAGTGGCTTAATCCCTGCATGTTCTGATAATGCCTTTATGCATTGTTCTTGACTCATTTGAAAGATCAAGCATCTCTCTATGAGATTATGTACCTACATTTTCCATGCACGAAAGTTTTAGAACTTATGATATTGAAAACAAGAAAGAAAAAAAACCAATATAATAATTTTTTTTAAAAAGTGAACTATAAAGTGTGTAACATAGTTTATTAATTAAAATATAATAGAAAGAGAGAGAATAAAGTAGATTAATTACCATCCTAATATAGCTATGTGGATGACAATATAAACAAGGAAGAGGGTATTGATGAGTGTGATGATGCATTGTGCTTAATTCTTTTACTATAGCTATAGCTATGGACAAAACAAATAGAATAAAGAAAGAAATAGAAGAATGCAAACAAATAGGAAAAAGTACATGAGATGGAACTTGAAAGATATTTTGAGCATATAATAAGTTTCATATATAGTAACTATAATTTTGAGTAACCAATGATGAGTGTTACATTGTGTTATCCACACATATCTTGAGTGAAAGGCCAAAATAGCTTATGAAATCCAAGTGATAGATTCACCTCATCTTTAAAGAGATAAGAGGAGTGTTGTTGTGTTTTTTTCCCTATGATTATGATTATATGTATTTGAGCGAGAGATGTCACTTTCTTTTTTACAATTTTTTTCTCTTTATAGGTGACCCCCAATTTTTTGTGCTGATTAAGATAAAAATGTGGACAAGGGTATAGCCACATAGTACTACTTCACATATACTATTAAGAGCATCCACATCCATACCATCCTATTTGGTGGTATAAGTGGACCCCACTTAATATTTTATATTATTTAATACTTCTTTATTATTTAAGCAAATCAACTATACTTTCTAAATATCCATACCATCTATCAATTAAACTCTAAAATGGGTCCCACTAAACACACAATATATCATATATAGTTGTAACACAATTTTATATTAATTTATATGCATACAAAGTTGAAAAGAAACGGGTTCCATGCAGAGACACGGTGCCAAATTTGGACACCTTGAATACCCCTTCCACTCTGACACAATGTCTTTAGGCAATGGAAAGACACGGCAATTGACAGGCGATATTTGTGCTCTAAGGGGTCCTACATGCTTGAAATGCCATGAATATTGGAGTGGTCCTACAAAAGCAGAGGAACCACTTGTTTCCATATTAATAATTGAAACAATATTCAATTCAACGTGTGAAAAGAAACATGGAGAAGGAAAAGGAAAAGGAAAAGGAAAAGGAAAAAGTCATGCAGTTACAAGTCTAAACTGTCCGATCTAAATCAACAAATAAGATTATTTAACCATAGTTTTAATATGAACCATTCGATCTAAATTTAATGACTATAATTAATAACAGTGTGAAACTGCGGTAAACAAGCAATCATGGTCCCAAAAAGTGCCACTTTTCAAACAAATCCATTTGATACATTACATTGTAATATAACATCAATTATAAAAATAAAATAGAAATAGGGCCAGTACTGTTTAGGCCCTAAACATCCAATATGAAACATGTTTTCCAAAAAAAAAAAAACTAATATCATTTACCCAAAAAACATTCTCAAATCAGGGTCTGTTATGTAAAAGCTGTTTTTTAATTCGTAAAAGGCTTTCACACCTTAAGGAATCTTCTACCAAAAACAAAGACACACCTTAAGGAATTGAACAAGAGCACAATTCAAATGGAATCAGAATATCTTTATACATATATATACATATAGAGGAGAGATCAAATTACACCGGTGTAACATTTGAGTAATGTTACACCGCTCAATAACGGTTTAACGAATTCGAATTTTACAAAATCCACCGTTGGATTGAAAGTTTATATCGTATAGATCATTTATGTTAAGTTTTACAAAAATCTAAAATCGTTTGACGTGTTTTTGAAACACATGAAGATTAACGGTATTCTATAAAAACGCATAAACCGTTAATTTTGATGTGTCTCAATAACGTATCAACTGATTTTAGATTTTTGTAAAACTCAACATAAATGATCTATACGATATAAACTTTCAATCCAACGGTGGATTTTGTAAAATTCGAATTCGTTAAACCGTTATTGAGCGGTGTAACATTACTCAAATGTTACACCGGTGTAATTTGATCCCTCCCCATATATATATATATATATATATATATATATATCCACAAGTACAAATCAACAAGGGAAATATGGACTAAATTTCTATTAAATCAGTTAAGTACTAGAAAAGGTATGAAGAAGAGTAGTAATAGTACAACTCTTTGAAGCCATTACACTACTAGCGATTAGTAAAAAGAGAAAGGATAATTATTCCCAAAGAAAAAGGAGAGAGAGAAAGGAGAATTCAACGATTTTTCTTCATGCTATTTTTGTCAATAGTTGCTTTGCCTCTTATAGCATGTTGTCATGTTGAGAAAATATTTTCTCTTAACCTTCTTTTCTCTTTTCATGTCTCTTTATCTCCTTCATTAGGACGGTAACTTGGAATAAAAGATAAATAAAATAATAAAATACAAACAAGGCAAATGTATTTTAAATATCAGGTGCGAGAATTGTCATTCTAACACTTCTTGGGGGATTCCATCGTCAAATGCAAAGTTTATGGTTGATTGTCGGTCATATATATAGAACTAACTTAGTGATTGAGAATAATATAAAAGATATTTTAGAAGCGCATATTCCTCTGGGGGATAGATTGAGGGTGGACATAAAGGTCTTTATAACACAATCAATAATTCAATTCATTTTCAATTAAATTTTATTTTCAATTCGTTTATAGCACAAGACTTTACCACTCAACCTACATTATATACTCATCATCAATACATTGCAGGATTTACTATGACAGGAGCATTTACTCATGGAGCTATCTTTTTTATTAGAGATTACAATCCCGAACAAAATGAGAATAATGTATTAACAAGAATATTAGAGCACAAAGAAACTATCATATTTCATTTAAGTTCGATCAACCTATTTCCGGGGTTCCATACTTTGGGACTCTTTTTAGGTCCATAATAATGTCATGATTGCTTTTAGCACCGCAGAGAAACAAATCTTGGTTGAACTTTATATTTGCCCATTGAATACAAATTTGCTCACGAATAGTCTGACGCTCAATGCGGAGCGAAGCATATGATTGCCTGGATGATTAAATGCTACTAATGAGAATAGTAATTCTCTATTCTTAACAATAGGGTCCGCTGCAGACTTCTTGATTCATCATGCTATTACTCTTGATTTACTTACAACTACATTAATCTTTGTAAAATTTCACAAAAATATTAATTTGTCATATCATATAAAAAAGTGAAATAAAATAAAATAATGTGACGTAAAATATGATTGTCAATAATTATGGTGAAAATTATTTTATATAGAGAGATCTAATTACGCTCATATCCATCTTTTCTGTTGGCAACTTTAAACTTCTTCACACCTATCTATCAATCAATCAATCTATCTATATCCAATGGTAATAGTTGCATTATCTTCTTCCCTCCCTGGGAGGGCCAACCTCTTCTCCTCCTTACCTCCACCCAACAACAACCCAACCTCCTCCTCCTCATCCGCTACTCCTCGTCCCCCTATCCCCATTCCCAAATACCCTCCCCCTAAAAAATCCCAACCACCACCACCACCACCACCAAACCCGGCTCTCAAACACCACAACAACTCCAAATACTATAAACCCATAAAAAACCCCATAGTCATCACCTCCGAAGGAGACCGTTCCGTTATAATCGGCGAATCTGGCGTTTCCTATCTTCTCCCTGGCGCACCTTTCGAATTCCAGTTTAGTTACTCCGAGACACCAAAAGTGAAACCGTTGGCGATTCGTGAACCGGCGTTTTTACCGTTTGAACCGCCGACAATGCCGAGACCGTGGACCGGTAAAGCTCCGTTGAAGAAATCGAAGAAGAATATTCCTCTTTTTGATTCGTTTAATCCTCCACCTGCTGGTATGAAAGGTGTTAAGAAAGTTGAAATGCCGGGTCCGTTCCCGCTTGGGAAGTTTCCAGAAGAAGGAATGAGTAGAGAGGAGATACTTGGTGAGCCTCTTAAGAAATGGGAGGTGCAAATGCTTGTTAAGCCTATGATGTCCGATAATCGCCAGGTTAATCTCGGTGAGTTCGAATTCATTGCTAGTTTTGTTTGATTGAACATTTGAACTAGTAGTTAGGTTTTTTTTTTTGTTTGGCTTTCTCCGCAAGTTGAATCTGGTTCGGGAGTTAGTTCTGTCATCAAGTGGTTCCAGCCCATAGTAGTTTTGTTTGGTTGAACTAGTTAGGGTGGTAGATAGTAATCACAATAATGGTTTGGTCTTAGATATTGCGAAGAATTACGGTCAAATAGGCCAATGCGGCCTAAATCGCGGTCATGTTGCACTAGGAGGAGAGGTAACCGCATTTAGTACCCAACTGTGTCTTGAAGCGGATATCCTCGCGTGGAAGGAACATGTTGGAAACCGAAAAATAGTAGTAGTTTTGTTTAGTGGAACTAGTTAAGGTTTTAAATAGCACTCTCAGTAACATATGTGGTTGTGTCACGATTGTTGATGTTATGGAGAATCGTGGTCAAATAGGCCAATGCAGCTTCAACTGTGGCCTGGTTGCTGTTTCGACATCTTCAAAAACTCTAAATTCTAACCCTAAATCAAATTGTTTTATATCTTAGACAGCCCAGGTCGTGGTCAAAGAACTTTATTTAAAACCATGGAACTAGTAAAGATCACATGCAAAATACCAAAAATGGTTGCTAAGTGAATGGCGAAGGATTGGATTGTGTTAATGATGTTTGGTTTTGATGGTTTAGGAAGGGATGGATTAACGCATAACATGTTGGAGTTGATACATTCACATTGGAAGCGTCGCCGTGTTTGTAAAATTCGTTGTAAAGGTGTTCCCACTGTTGATATGGAGAATGTTTGCCGCCATATTGAGGTTTGAATCTGATTCCCAATCATGTCTACTATCTCTCCATTTTGATATCAACATTACACAATATTTGCATAATATTATTCCTCACTAGGTATAGCTTATGCACAATGGGTTATGATCTTGAAATGAAAATTAATATTATGTCAATTAGAATAGTTTGTGCTGAAAATGTTATATATAGTCTTGTCTTGGATAGTCAAATAGAGTGGCTTTTATCTTGTACCCGTTTACAAATTGGACCGTTTGTGAACAAGGATTTTGACCTCGTATAGTTGCCCGTGCATCATTTACTTCTATTACGTTACAATTATATCTTCTTTTTTACTTTGTATTTTTCACTTTGATACAAAAATGCCAAATTGGATGTAGATATTAGTTCCTTGTAGTAATCCTGTACACAGTTCCTATAATCTCAAACAACCCTGAATCAAACAAGACACTGTCCTTCCTTTTCAACATGCCTAACACTCCATACCATAAAATAGAAATGATTAACATTTCAAAATTATCGTCAACAACTACTATCTGATGTCACTTGAAAGTCCAACAAGCCATCTATTTGGAAGGTATACTAAAGAAGCGGATCAAGATATATAACTATGTAGGACAGTTGTGTATTTGATCATGCAGAACAACAATGTAGAAGACGTGTATTTAATTGTGTAGAACAGTTATGTATCTAATTATACAGAACAGTTTATAGCACGTAGGTATTCGTAGTATATGACATCAGTACGGGGCATAGAGGAAGTTACAATATGTATTTGGTAGTTTTGAACAGAGTGTATTCTCTGTAGGAGTTCATCAACTCTGGAACAGCATCTTTTATATAGTTTTTGTGAATTATATGTTTAATTATAATAAACATCAATTTGGAAGGTATACTCCTGATCCTGAAGGGGGCACTTTATAGGATGTAGAACTTTGCTAGAACTACAAATACACACCAGAACTATTTCCTAACCTCCTACCTACATAACATACTAGAAATACATTACTAGTAATAGCTGTTCTGCATAATTCGATACATAAAGTCTACATTACTGTCCTATGTCACTACCTCATAACAGAATTCTACATCCTACACATCGTTCTGAAATATTCCTTCCTAAGATGGGTTATTGGACATTCAAGTCCCATCACAATACATGGCAGCCTTTATCAATCTTTCACTCTGACCATTCTTCCTAATGCAGAGTCCAAGTCGGATTTGTAAACATAACACAATATTGACAAACCTTGAATGCACATGAAGTCATGAATTCAGATTTGAAAATGACAACCATTTTGTCCCGGACCCAAATACCCATTGCCTGAAAAAAAGTATGTGGATTATGGTCTTGGCAGAAGATGAACAAGTGGTTGAGTATGGAGAGAATGGTTGAGAGATGATCAGCGGGAAGTCTCACAAAATGGGAATCCCCAAATCCCACGTCTCATGATCTCATCAAGGTTGAATAAGGACAGCTTGTAGTCAGTCAGTTCATTAGTTAGGCAAATAAGGAAATCAGATTGTGAAGGGATCAATCTATGAGTTATAGCTTGTGAGTGAAAGGAAAGTTCCACTGTGAAGGAAAAACCCTTGAAGGGATTCTATTCCACATTTTCTGTTTAGAGACTTTAGAATTCATAGTTCAATAGTACAACTCCCATCCTGTAGTTCTTTCTTTTGTTGTTCCCATCTCATTTTCTGAGTTACTAACAGATATAGATTCCACTGATGCTGCCATTAAAAAAAAGGATTCCATTGATGTTCTTACTTTTCTTTTTTCTTTTCTCAAATCAATCACTGCACAACATTGACAAAATCATAGGTTTGTTATGAGTGGTGCATGAAAGTTGATTGTTGCATATGATCACCTTTTTTGCTTTGAAGTAAAATCCTTGTATGTCCTGACAGGAGAAAGCAGGGGGGAAAATAATACATCGAGTTGGTGGTGTAGTTTATCTTTTCCGTGGCAGAAATTACAACTACCGTACTCGTCCACAGTATCCAGTGATGCTCTGGAAGCCAGCTGCTCCTGTTTATCCAAAACTTATACAAGATGCTCCAGAAGGATTAACGAAAGCTGAAGCAGACGAGTTACGGATGAAAGGGAAAAGCCTGTTGCCTATATGTAAATTAGGTAACTATCTATTAACTTTTAGATCACTTTTTCTAATTTAGACAAATACACTGCATGAAGAAATTTGACAACTTGCGTAGAGTAACTGCAGTCGCAAGGTGAGACTACAGTTTCCTTAGACTTAAATCTTTAGGTGTAGTATTTAAAAAGGTCGGATGAATTACAATTTGGTGTAATTAATAGCTGTGTAAGATTGTAAGTCTTGCAAATCTACATGTCATTTGACTTAAGTATGAAGTATCATTGCCCAAATAAAAAAAATTGACCACGCGAGATGATTTTGACTCATAGTCACAAAATTCGCAGCATACATGGAGAACCGCGAACCGGTTCGGGCGAACCGGTTCGCGGTGCTTTTGCGAATCCGGTTCACACAAATTCGGTTTGAATTCCCATAAAACCATGAACCGAACCGTCAGAAAAATAAACCAATAAAAATTTAAACTAATTACACTTGGGAGTTGTGGGAGTGTTATCACACTTGGGAAAAAGTGAAACACTACTACCGGACCCACCAGTTAAAATTTACTGCTGCTTACATTTTGTTGTGTATCAAAGCCATGTGAAACACGCCTATTTATAGCAAAGTTTCCTCCCAATGCTTTATGAATTGGACGATGTGGGACTTAATGTAATGCATAAACTATGAAGTATCAAGAAAAACCAGTATAATTTGTGCTTACAAAGAGAAATACTAGTTTGTTTTCTTTTGTAAAATTTATTTTTTATTGAATATATTAATATTGTTCATCATCTGTTTTATTGATTTTTATTATATTTTTCTATGGCGTACCGGTTATTAAATTTGAGCGTACCAAGAATCCAAATAGCGTACCGACTATGTATACCCCCTAACGTACCGAATTCTTCTAGAGTGGCGTACCGCGTACCCGAACCCGTACCACGTACCGAAGCGAATTGCGAACCGTGTGACTATGTTTTGACTTTTTAAGGGTATTGGCAAGAAGGAACATCCCCTGGTTAGTTGAGTAAGATATTGAAAATAGAATATTCAATGCAAGTAAACTAGCAGAAGAATTGAGTACAAAATCGTATTAGGTGGAAAGATAATCAAAATCAAGTAGAATTGGGTTGTTATAATGTTTTGCATTTCTTTGTTGATCATATTTATCCTGCATAGTACTCTTTTCTGTTTGAAGTTATTGTTGATTTTGGGCTAATTACACATTTATTTAAGACGTTGGGTGTGCCTTCTTTTTCTTAATTTAAGCATCTCATTTACTTCTGTCTCGTTGCAGCCAAAAATGGAGTATACACAACACTTGTAAAGGATGTCAGAGATGCTTTTGAAGGGAGTCATTTGGTGAAGATTGACTGCAAGGGATTGGACCCTAGTGATTACAAGAAATTAGGTGCCAAGCTTAAGGTACTAGATAACATGCTTTCTTTGTCTTCTTTATTATATACATTGTCCCTTTGATCTTTTTGTCAGACCCAAAATAATTTTGATACTGTACTATGTATTAAGATATTAAGTGTAGAAGGAACCTACAATATGCTCAAAGGAAGTTAAAAAATGTACATGCTTAGGCATGGCAATCAAAGCCATTATGTTCCATCCGAAGTGTTTGTCCTTTATCCAATATAAACCTTATACTTAATTTGATTAGTTTGGCACAAGTGAAGTTCACATTAAGCATATGATTGAGGACTCGTTAGTTTGATTTTAAACTTCAAACCTCTCTGGCTATGTTAAAAGTGATCATCAGCTCTATCTATAAATTTTGTGGCATCCTTACCAAAAGGAACGATTATTTCATTATAGATTTTTCTGGTTTCCATTACCAAAATAGTTAATATTCTATATATTTGAGACAATGCTTAGTTTTTTTTTTGCCGACTTTTTTATATTCCAGCTATTGTTAAAATATTTTACTGCAACCGAATATGTTGTCGGCTTTGTAATTGAAATGTCTCTAATAAAGTCTGTTTCATAGAATATAATAATACAGGTCATGTGCGGTGTATAGTAGTATGCATTGTGTATGTATACTTCAGTATTATGTTGCATGCAATTTAATCTTGTTGCTTTGGCAGGATTTGGTTCCTTGTGTGCTATTGTCTTTCGATGATGAACAGGTATTGATTTGGAGGGGCAAAGACTGGAAATCAATGTACCCACAAGCTCCAGTTTTTCCTCCTGCTGCAATTGGCATTACAAGGAATTTGAACAATACAGGTATAGTTGGTTGCACCATTTTCCTATAAAAGTCTTGTCCGAATGGATTTCTCCTACCGAATACATAAATATATGTGTATATTATTATGAAATATTCTTGGTGAAGATTAAGAGACTAACATCATGATTATGATTCGACAATGTTAACCAGGCAAGGTTGGTGATAATCAATCAAAGGATAGTGGCAACATGGTCAAAACAAGTTTGAAAATGTTATCTCTATGGAAGAGTGCAATTGAGGCAAACAAGGCTTTGTTGTTAGAAGAATTTAATCTTGGTCCTGATGCTCTCTTGGAGAAGGTAGAAGAATTTGAGGGTATTTCACATGCCACAGAACACTCCTATCCAGCATTTACTTCTTCAAGTGAAAATGCTTTTGAAAGATACCTTGAAGATGGTACTGAAGACAACTATTCAAGTGACGGCGTAGAGGATGTTGATGATTATGACAGCAACAATGATGACGATGATGATGAAGAAGAAGATGATGATTACTACAATGATGATGAAGACGACGAGTTTAATGATATAGTGGATACATCTGCTCAACCCGGATCGCTACCAATTGATTTGCTTGTTAATAAGCTCAAATTTAGACAAAAGGATTAAGACTTAAAAAAACAACTGTAATAACTTGAGAAGAGCTTGTGTAAATTAGCACAGTAGTAGGCTTAAAATTGTAAAATTACTAATAATGAAAAAAAAATAGTTGTATATAATTAATTGATCATTTTTCTCAAAAAATATTATGTGCCTTGGTTTCATGAGTGATGCAATATCTGATATTACTTACCAAATTTTGGTCTCTTTAAATATATTAAAAAAAGTTTTTGGTCTCTTTAAATATAATCAATTTCATTTTTAGTCTCTCTAAAAAATTTTCTTCGAACTTTGATTCCTCTAAATTTTCAGTTTTCAAATTTTGGCCCAACTTATTTTTTACTTTTTATTTTAGCTTAAACGAAATAAAGAAGTATAAAATTATATTTGACACTATTTCTTCTTAAAAGTATTAGAGAAATAAAGTAAAGAAGTAAAAAACAAAAAAAAATTAAGTCAAACACAATTTTTTCCTTCTTTACTATTTTTAAGGAGAAGAAAAAAAGAGGAAAATAAGCCGGGTCAAACGGGGCCTTAGATTTTAGAGGAAATAAAACTATATTTAACTCTTATTAATATTGACAACATGCATGCGAGAACCGAACCTTGAAAGTGATTGTTGAAAAACAGAGAAGAAAGAACAACAATGAAAATGATAAGAAATAATAAATGACCATATATTGTTAGAAAAAGGTGTATTCTGTTTGTGCCTTGTTTGGTTAATATAATTATATTATACTGTGTATCATATCATGGCTATGATTTATGAATATTCCATTCTTATTAAATGTCTTTCCAATAAGATGAAATAGTAATCACTGATCACCCCACAATTCCAAAAGGCATCTTATGCCTTTATCTATCAACAAATTCCTTGTAATCAAGCAAAGCATCTATACTCTATGTCACTCAGTTTTACTTCTCAACAATAGTGAATGAAGTATTCTTATTTTATTTCATTTGGATGAAGTGTTAAACTTTATGTACTTTTGTCTAAGCTCATCTCAAGCAAGGAATATAAGTGTCATTGGCTTAAAATTTGATGAGCAAGCATGTTGTGCTTTTAGTTTTTTTAGTTCATTTTTCCTACATTTTACATTTATGTTGTGATCACTTTCATTCTAACAATCTTGGCATATTCTTTTGAAAATTTTCTAAATGCATTTTTTTTTTTTTTGCAACTATTAGAATTCATACAATTTGCAAGATTTTGACATATTGAAGTGATATTTGTGATGTCTCAATAATTCATCATTCTTTGAATGAATAGAGAATTACAGATTAATTAATTATCATTAGTCATGAGTTTCATAACATGGTCACCAACTCATACATGGCAACCAACAATGACAACAGATACAACTACATCAAGTTATTGGTTGAATTTGAGATTCTTCATTTGTGCACTATGGCTTTTAATCTCAATGACACTAGCATCTTATTTAATTTTCAAGTATGAAGGATTCAATAAACATAGGGGTGAAAATCATCAAGAAACAGATGGATTGTTGTATGAAGATGAAGCTTGGAATACATGTCTTGAAGGAATTGATCCTTCTTGGCTTCTTATTTATAGAATAATTTCTTTTATTGTTCTTTTGGCTTTGATCATTGCTAATGTGGCTGCTGAAGGAACTGGCATATTTTACTACTATACTCAGTAAGATTTTAGATTATGCATATTTCAATAATATATAGTTTTGTTTGTTTCTATTCAAAAATAAGATTGATAGAACAATGTGTGTAGAAATCTGCCAAAGTATTATAAACTCTTATGCTATATGTACTCTATTTTTTTTCAAGCATTTTAGTGGCTAGAAATTCCACCTTAAAGGTGAAATAAAAACCTCGATTTCTGCATATATAATGCGATATCCCTGGAGTGGGGTGCATAACTGTGAAAAAATCTCAGGTTCAAGCAGGGACGGATGCACGTTGCCCACTATGTGGGCTAGTGCCTGCACAAAAATTTTGAATTTTTTTTAAGTATATATATTATACATGGTTATGCTAACTAGTGCCCCCGAAATATTAGTTAAAAAAATTTAAAAATAAACTTCACATTAGAATAAATATTATATATACTTTTAAAAAATAAAATACACTTATTTATCATATTTAGTTTCTTAACTAGTGTCTTAGGGACATTGATTAACAATTTTCTATTACATAATACTATAACTTAGAAGTTGACATTTTTACATAAAGAGTTCCCCTAGGCCCACACCACATACACAAGGAAGGCTTCTAACATAATAAATGAGGTTTCTCTGCTATGAGTATTATCAAGAACCGGTTGCGAAATCGGATGGGAAATAAATAGTTGAATGATTGTCTAGTTACTTATATAGAGAAAGATACTTTTGTTGGCATTGAAAATGAGAAAATCATTAAGTATTTTCAGAACATGAGTTCTCGCAGAGAACAAATATGATGTATATTTATGCTTTTTAAAATGAAATGTAATAGATATTACTTTTTTGAAAATTTGTTATTTAATGTTGCAATTTTATACATGTGGTGCCCCCACTATGCAAAATTCCTGGATCCGTCGCTGGGTTCAAGTCTTGGCGAGGTGAAAAAAACTAACACTAAATTAATTACTAACTTAGTTAGTTTCAAAAAAAAAAAACCGATATGCCTACTAACTGAGCTAGACTCACGGGTGCATATACACTCTCCATTTTATTAAGACTAAATTAGGAAAAAAAAAATTATATCATTTTGTATGTTTTTTTGCTGCCTTTACCCCCTCAACTAGAGACTTTTGTTTCATAATTGTTTGTTTTTATATTACTTTTAAACATCCAAGGTATGTTTGGACTGGCTAATTTGAATTTATCTACTGATATAAACACTTGTTTATAAATATTCTAATATATTGTGTTTTGCTTTTTTTTTTTTTTTTTTTTTCTGTTTTACAGATTGACATTTACTTTGCTCACAATTTACTTTGGGGTAATACTTTGAATTTCACACTCTTGTACATTATAGTAAAAAATTTAAAAATATTAAAAAATTTATACATGTATATATTTTTTAAAAATATTTTCAGTTCATATATATGCTATCTAAGTGACTTATGTTCTAAATTTTACTTTCAGCTCGGATCCTGTTTTTCGGTATATGGTTGTTTATTTAAAGACAATGAATTTGAGGGAAGAACAGTTAATGATGGTTCTTTCGATGGAGTTTTAGATATTCCTGAACTGCCTAAAAGTCCTAACCAAGAATTTCATACCAGGGAAATTGCTGGTGTATGGGGTTACATTTTTCAAATAATTTATCAGGTAGTTTAATTTAGTGATTCGTTCGGTAATATCCTAATCTCCACAAAACATTATCTTCAAATGTTTTAATTATGTTCTATGACCGCTATCTAGGCCGTTAGGTGAAATCACGACTTTTGATGTTGCCAAAATGACAATGTGATAGAGATTGAAGTCGTATCAGTTGCATTTGACCTCGATTTTTGTCAATATAAAAAATCGTGACACTACCTAAAACTCTGATTAGATCAAGTAATGTGGCACTTTGATAGTTCCGGTTCTCTCTTGCTTTTTAGAACTCTAAAATTTAAAATTCTCATTGGAACATGAAGATTGTACTTTTTAAGTATGTAACTTGTTTAACAAGTTTCAGTTGTTTTCATCAAATTTAGGATACAATTTAACGATATAATAATTTTCTCATTTTCTTTATAGACTTGTGCAGGTGCTGTATTACTCACTGACATTGTATTTTGGGTCTTCCTTTATCCAGTGAGAACATCAAATCATTACAGTCTTGATTTTGTAAGTATTATCAACATTATCTCTGGTCCCTCATTTAATCTTTTTAGTAAAGTCATACTTGATATTACCGATCGTTAGTTAGTTTAGTGGTGATTGGCGCTGAACTTGGTAGGGAGGACCACGGTTCGATCCCCCGCAACTGCGATCGGGAGGGGGCTGGAATCACTTGATGCCAGAACTGACCCCCGAACCAGATTCAACTGGTGGTGAAAAAAAAAGAAGTCATACTTGATATTTAGACAATAAACCGGTTAAAAAAAACATAAAGAATGAACACACAATGTTTGATAACAAAGTTCGAGTAATTGTACTTATATCTCTATTGGAGAGCACCTTTTATTTAAATTGTACAATTCAGTAAGACAATAAGTATGAATCATACCAAACAGACATAGTTTCAAATTTTACTAAAAAATAAAGTAATTTTAGTTTTGCAATATATAGATCATGTCTTCCATGTTGCATAAGATGCTTTTCTTTCATTTGAAAATATTTCCAATTATCATTCTTGCAGTTGATTTTTTGTATGCACACCATGAATGCTGTATTCCTCCTTGGTGATACATCATTGAATTGCATGGTGAGTTTTATTTATATTTAGAAATTTATGGTTTATATATATTTTTGATTTATATTAAACATTAAGCATGTTATTCCAAACTTTAAATTAACAATTGTTTATTCTTAAACATGCAGAGATTTCCAATATTTCGATTCGCATATTTTATCTTGTGGACAGCTGCATTTGTGATTATTCAGTGGATAATCCATGTTTTTGTTTCAATTTGGTAAATTCTAGCATCTTTTTATTTATTTCTTTTTTTTAATGAAATATATAATATATAATACATTATACATGAATATTTATAATTTAATTGATAACCTTAATTTGTCACAGGTGGCCTTACCCTTTCCTTGACTTATCAAATTCACATGCACCCTTATGGTATGTTCTCAATTTTTAGTTTGTAACCATTGCTCAAATAATTGTCTCTTCATTGCTTCAATTGATGAGCTTTTAAAAGAAACAGAGCCACCAAAACTATAAATCAATTTAATTTTTGATTAACATGTGTTATCCTTCACATGTGAACATATATGGCAGTGAAAAATTAAATTTTTGGTCGAGATTAATCTGTGAAGCACATACACCGACTCAATTAAGCGTTTTCCAGTGTCAAACACACGTCATTGTCCGACACCGATTTTAAAAATTACTATCGGTGTCGATGTGTCAGTGTCTGTATCATGTCTGGTGACCGTATTTGTGTCCAGGGTTCATAGATTACTATACCTCAATATTAAGATTTATTTTGAATTGACTTTTTTTTTGTTTTTTTGTTTTTTTGTGTTTTGAATTGACTTATGAACAACTTATTTGAACTTATTTATAAGTACTTATTATTTGTATTGTTTGAATGAGATTATTAACATAGCTTATCACATGTTCATAAAGGCGATTACAAATCATTTCAAAGAGTTCATTTACATTGCTTATTTATGAAAATAATTCACAGACACAGCTTGTATGAAAATATAGTATTTTCTAGTTATTAATTTGTTTATCAAACACATCCTTTGTAATTAATTCGTTTAATCACCTTAATTCCCTAATTTTTCTCTTGACCTTTTGGATTTTCAGGTACTTGGTAGTTGCTCTCATGCATTTTCCATGCTACGGCTTATTTGTTTTGATAGTAAAGTTGAAGCATTTTCTGTTATCTAGATCATTTCCTGGATCATCTAGAAATGTACGTTGATATAACACACATTCCAAAATTATCATTATCTTTGAATGAGGGGTGTATACTTAGCTAGCTTAACAAAAGCATTTTTAAAATTAGATTTAGAGTATAGCTTATAGCTTATGTACTAAATAGTACAAGTACTAATGTGCTTAAATACATTATTCTAAATATAATGAGCTTGATTAATGGACCAAATACTACTAGTACAAATCATTGCAGAAACTCTTTCCTTGCAAAAATAAATCACAAAAATTCTTGTTTAAACTACTCATTTGCATCACTCTCTCTTAATCTAAGGTAGATGTGTTAAAAGGGGCAATCTGGCCCTAAATGAGTCGGCCCTAATAGTTCACAGGTTTTATCAAATCGGATTATAAAATCCGATTTAAAATTGGGCTCCAAAATTTACTACTCGAGCCAAGTCCTATATGAACCGTGGGCTACACTCCCTAAACGTGCCTATTTCTTATTTTTTTTCCTAAATACTATAAAATAAAAGAAAAGTAATAAAAAAATAGTATAAAATTACTGAAATATTGGTAAAAAATGTTGTGAATAATCCATAGTTATCAAGTTAGTTACTTGTATCACAAGTTAGCTTGTAAAGTGAATTTGTTAGGTGGTTAAGTGTTTGTTACTTTCTGTTAGATAACAGTTAGAGAAGTTGTTATTAGTTAGTTACTAAGTGTGATTAGAAGACTTGGTCAATAAGCAACATCTATATAAAGAGTTGCATTGTAATTTTTTCATTAAGTGTGTGATCAATAAAGCTTCTCTTCTCTAATACATTCTTCAATTCCATCACCACTTTTACTGTGTTGTTTCTTCTTCATCACTTTCATAATTCTTTCATCATCAAAGTGTGTGTGTGTGATTGAGAGATTGGTGTGCCATTACCCCGAGCCCTCACCAGGTCACAGTGTGTGTGCATAATCTGTGTTGAGATTAAGTGTTAGAAACCCAACAAAAAAATCAAGTCAAAAATTTATTTATATATAAGTAGATGCATTGAGAGGTATAACTTACTATTTAATACAATTGAAGACAATTCAACATACTATATAAAAGCTATGTTGTTTTTTTAGTCATCATATTCTTCTTAGTGATAATATATTCAAGTACCTTTTCTTTGTCATGTTTCAAATGTTATTAAAAAATAAAAATAAATACTATCAAATGTAACTCGTTGCACCAAACTAATTATAAATTAAGCTTGAATTCAAACACCATATTGTTGTAATACATAATAAATAAATAAATAAATATGACAATATGTAAAACAAAATATAAAAATGCGTTTAAGAAAAAATAAACTATTATTAATGTAAAAAACTCAAACTTTGACAGGCTAACCCGTTTCTTGAATGGATTTTTTTAGGCCGGGATAAAAAGCTCTAAATAAATTTGGGCTCAAATTTTTAAGCCCAAGCCCTATGTTTTAGCGGGCTTGGTGGCCGGCCGGTATATATAGAATAGTCCATTTTGTTTTAAGGAATCGTTTTGTTTTGAAATGGACTAAAGTCTATATTACTCAGAGGCCCAATATAAATTAAGGTCCAATATGACTCATTCATATAAATACTCACTTCCTTATGCTACAGTACACTTCATACCGGATAAATGACCCCTTGTATGAGATGTACTATCTTCAATTATAGTCACGTATTGAGGCCTACAAACTTGTTATTTTCATGCATTCACACACCTACATATACGTATATCAACTTACTTTTAAAGTACACACATTCTACCCAATTCATATACACTCATCTTGAGCTATTACTAACTTAAGTATTAAAGTGCTAACATTTTTTGCCGGAACACTGTGTACATTACACAACCACCATCAAAGTCTTATCTCTCACCGAAAAACCATTTAGTTTTGATTCCTCAGACCACGTTGCATAATTGTTGTCTTGTTCCTACTAATAAGAGCAAGATCCAATCCAATAATACCTCGAGGTCCAATCATTTTTCTGTTAGCATTTGCACCACAAAGAGTAGCTTAGGCATTGGAGGACACTGCTTTATAGTAAGTACATATACTACCACTTATAAACTTATGTTTAGACCTTATCTCATTTAATGTGTGACTTTTAATACACATATACTTTCCAGTTTCTTTTGGTTATATTTGTGGCCGAATGAAATACTTTCCAGTTTAAGGTTGGACGTCTGAAGTGTGATTCAAGAGTGATCTAATGGTAGCTGATTTAATTTAGTGGATATTAGATAGGCTCTTGTACCATATTAAAAGTTAGATTGAGTCTAAACTCAATTTAACAAAAATGACTTGTATGGTGATATTTATGCCTTATCTCATTTAATGTGTGACTCACAATATTAATACATATTTTCTTGCGCTATGCGAGTTACAGGAAGTTCCAAATTAACGAGTGTATGTTTGGTCTTGTAAGTACAACTAATATGATACAATGTTGCAAAGACATTTAATATGCAAAGAGCATACACGTTTGAATCTACGATTCTTCCATCTCATTATTTAGTGTGTGCATGTGTGTGAGTTTTGCTATGTGCAGGGTCTTTAGAACTAAAAATAAATGTATGTTTGGTTCTACTCTTGGGGCAAGAAAAATTGATTTAGAGGTTTGTTAGTTATCGAGTAAAATTGATTTTGTATTTAAATTTGATTATGACTTGAAACTTGATAGTATAATTTATCAGTCAAGTCACTTTCATAT
The DNA here is from genome assembly GCA_030408175.1 of Trifolium repens. Taxonomy (NCBI): domain Eukaryota; kingdom Viridiplantae; phylum Streptophyta; class Magnoliopsida; order Fabales; family Fabaceae; genus Trifolium; species Trifolium repens. The sequence continues at coordinate 14,917,508 of CP125850.1, forward strand.
TAATATTAATGTATTCAAACTTAAATCACTTCACTTTTAACATATTTTTACATAAATAAATTTTATTGAAGTTAGTTCAAAATATTAACCACGCACTACATGTATGTTTGGTTGCACTTTTGAAGATATCAAAATTAACATTAGAGGTGTAAACAGGGTCGGTCCAAGCCCAAAGCAAGTGAGGCTAGGGCTTGAGGTCCCAAAGCTTTGGGCTTTTATATATACATTTTGGAAATTTTTTTTTCTACCCCAATATTTATTCCTTTACCCCAACATATTTTGAAATATTCTCATTCTACCCTTATTGTATATTTTATAATTTTTTATTTTGTCGTTTTATCACTTTTCCGGTAAACTATACACCCCACGAAATACTATTCCGGCAAGTTTTTTTTTTTTCGGAACACTTTTTTAAAAAGTGTACCGGTTTGCATCACCTGTAAAATCAATTGAAATATAATACCGGAACACTTTTCACAAGTGTACCGATTTTGAAAACTTCCAAAATGGTAGAAATGTTACTCTGGGACACTTGTTTAAAGTGTACCGGTATATGTTGAGAAAAATATAAGTGTACCGGTATTAATTAAGATAGAAAACTGTACCGGTATTAATTAAGAGAGAAAATTGAGCATGGCAAGTTGGATATCACAGTAACTTGGATACCACATCGGTGGAGCAAAGAACAACCAAGCACATTGTCACAATACAATACATTCATTTGATGGCAACATTGAATCAATGTCAACCTGCTGCAAATCTTGATAATTCTAGTATGTCTGCCGTGTTGTAACGAAAACATTTTGTTCAAAGGATGATTGTTAGAAGCAATTCTATATTGTTTATGTGTTCAAGTAGTTGAAATGCAAATATAAAAATAACTTAAAATCTTGTACTCAATATTCAAACATACATACACCGTTCAATTTATTGTTGGGATTGCACTTGTTGCATGTGGTAATTTGCAACTCCGTAGTCCCTGGCCTGTCACAACAAAGCACAATACATTTTCATCCAAGCTGCCTCAATTTTCTATCTTAATTAATACCGGTACACTTATATTTTTCTCAACATATACCGGTACACTTTAAACAAGTGTCCCGGAGTAACATTTCTACCATTTTGGAAGTTTTCAAAACCGGTACACTTGTGAAAAGTGTTCCGGTATTATATTTCAATTGATTTTACAGGTGATGCAAACCGGTATACTTTTTAAAAAAGTGTTCCGAAAAAAAAAACTTGCCGGAATAGTATTTCGTGGGGTGTACAGTTTATCGGAAAAGTGATAAAACGACAAAATAAAAAATTATAAAATATACAATAAGAATAGAATGAGAATATTTCAAAATATGTTGGGGTAAAGGAATAAATATTGGGGTAGAAAAAAAAATTTCCATACATTTTGTGCGATTTATTTTAATATGTAGTGCTTAACATCCCGGCTGCTATAGGCCCGCTTCTTGTGTATTCATGGTCTTGGGATCAAATCCCAAGTACTGCATTTGCGTTTTTTCCATTAAATTTGTATTTTTATTTTTCAAGTTACTTACCAAGATAATATTAACCACCATATAACTTTTCAATAATTCCCATCAATAATAAAGTTTGCTTTTTGACATGCATAGCTCATATTAGTATTATAATTTATTGTAAAATGGTTAAATTATTACTAACTATTTATTTGCAAAATTATTTATAACTTTAATACGAGCACATGACTTTATTTAATTATTTTATCCCTTAAAGAAATTGGTCAAACTTAATTTTGCGTAAGAAAAATTATCTTTATTTTTTATTAATATATTCCCATTATTATAATACTAGCCGCCAAACGGGCACGTTTTCCGTGCCTGTTTGTGTGGTCAGTATTCTCTATTTGCAAATATAAATAACTACTTTTTTTTTACAACAATATAAATAACTAATTAATCTCTTTTTTCATTGGACTTAGTTAATTGATAACTACTTAACCTTCTTTTTTGTTGTGGCTAGTTATTATGAAGAATTTTTTTTTTACTATAAAAAAACTGAAAACCTAATTTTACGTGGAATTTGTGTTTAGTTATTAAGGAATAATAATGAAAAAGTCATCCAAAAATTTGTATCCTTTTATATATAGTAAAACTGTGGTTACTTTTTTTTAGATAATTTTTTTTAAGGGTAAAATAGGAATAATGAAAAAGTCATCCCAAAAATTTGTATCCTTTTTATATATAGTAATAGATACAAAGCACAAAATTATAGGACACAATTAAAAAAAAAAATTTAAATTATATTATAAACTAAGAGTGCTACTTTTTAAGAAGATTAATATTTTTCATTTAAGAAAATATTATTATTTTTAAAGGCCTCAATTAAATTTCCGCTTTAGGCCTCGATATACATCGAGTTGGCCCTTTGTGTAAATTTAATTTTTTTTACATGTTTTAATAGTTTTAAGTAGAATTAATTTTGCCTTCATTTTTTTAAAAACTCGGTATTCGATTTTAGCTTAAAAGTTATAAATGATATGTAGCTTTTTTTTAAAGTTAGAAATATATTTGTTCTGGATACAACAAAATAGTCTCACATCGTTTGGTACTCGAGGCAAAAGGTAGTTTATATACAACACTCACACCTTTCAAACCACCGAGGCGCCTTTTCTACAAAGGACAAACTGTGACAGGTCAACTCCAAAGCGGACAATCTCTCGGAGATATGGACTTGAGGTCGGATCTAAACAGTGGCGCCGTCTGTGGGAAACGACTCATGGGTCGACACCCTTTAGCCCCGACTAGGGGCTTATGTTCTGGATACACCAAAATAGTCCCACATCGCTTGGTATTCGAGGCAAACTGTGACAGGTCAACTCCAAAGCGGACAATCTCTCGGAGATGTAGACTTGAGGTCGGATCTGAACAGTGGCGCCGTCTGTGGGAAACGACTCGTGGGTCGACACCCTTTAGCCCCTTAGCCTCGACTGGGGGGCTTATGTTCTTGATACACCAAAATAATCCCACATCGCTTGGTACTCGAGGCAAAGGGTAGTTTATATACAACACTCATACCTTTCAAACCAACCGATGCTCCGAGATGTGGACTTGAGGTCGGACCTGAACAGTGGCACCGCCTGTGAGAAACGACTCGTGGGTCGACACCCTTCAGCCCCTTAGCCTCGACTAGGGGGCTTCTGTTCTGGATACACCAAAATAGTCTCACATCGCTTGGTACTCGAGGCAAATGGGTAGTTTATATACAACACCCACACCTTTCAAACCAACCAAGACGTCTTTTCTACAAAGGACAAAACTGTGACAGGTTAACCCCAAAGCAGAGATAGGAAGAAGTCCAAAAAATCTACAAACCAAAAAACACCAACCTGTAAATAACTACTAAAATCTCCTACTCCTCAACCGGAACAAAACGAAAAACTCCTAGATGAAAAAACAAGAGAAAAACCTCAAGAAGGCGAGGAACCACACCTAAAAACCTAAAAAAACCTACATAAGGAAAGGTTAGGAAAATAAAAGAGATACAATATTTAAGACTCCTTAAGGTGGATTTTTTTTAGAGCTTCGTCAGAGTTTTGTTAAATTATGATTTACTCTATCCTATATCTCATCGTGAAAACTCAACAGCATACCAATCTCCAATTTTCTCCACAATTCTTGAATGTCTAATATTTTGCCTATCAATTTTCTTCCAAACATGACTTATGTTCAATTAACTTATAGCTAGAGTTTTGCATCCAAACATAAATTATTTTAATTCAACTTACTTTTAACAACAAAAAATAATTTTACAAAATTTATTCAGGATTAATTTTTGTCACCCCGAATTAAAAACACACTTGGTTTGTTGTGGTAAATTTTCTCTACCATGCGTTTAGAAAATATGTTGCTGCCCTCCTCTTTACTCTCTTTTTCTACATAGATAAAAGTTCAGTTGAGTTAGATTTTAGAGGCTTATCAAAGTCAGACCCAAAGCTCAAAAAAAAAATTTACATGATGGATACTCTTAAAAATATGAATTAATTTTTTATCAATTAAATCGACAATTCTTGTTAATGGAAGATTTTTTTTTGTCACAGTATATTAGAAATTTTACTTTTACAGTAAATTATTGTTGGCGGCGATTACTTTTTTTTTTGTCAAATATTTTAATAACTAAGAATTCTTTTTTTTTGTGGAATAAAGGGGCAAAGCCCCAAAAACACTTATAAAGTACTTGAACCTTCCATTTAGGTAGAATTGTTTTACACAAGACATTTCACTGTTCAAGGCGCTTATAAATAACTAAGAATTCTACATCTAAAATAAGTAAATTGATGTCCGAATATATATATATATATATATTCACAGACGATGATAGACTACTTAATTTAGTGGCAAAAAATTGCACTTTTAAGGTGAATAAGTAGAATAATTGGAGTTCGAACTTCACTTCTTGTATATATAATACAATGTTCTACCAATTGAGTTAAATTTATGGGACGAACGGACTACTTATTCTATAATCTAGAACTCTTTAACAGCTTAAAAAAAATCTTATATTGGCCACACATCTTTAAAACGTCATTTAATATTTCTTTTATATTGGTAAGAGTCAATTATACAGAATAATGCATGAGTCTTAATCTAGCAAGTGACTTCATTCTTGTCTTATAGGAAATAAATTATGAACTAGTTTTTAAAGTTAAGAATATATACATTTTAAGAAATCTTTTAAAGTTTATCTCAAACTATTTATAATGCAAACAACAAACTTTGAGAACTCTTGTAATTTTTTGTAATAATGATGAAACTAATTTTTTTTAACACAAACAAATTTAATTTCAAAAAAAAAATTTAATTCATTTCATTCATAATAATAGTTGATGAAACTAATTATTAAAACTAAGAAATTAATATCTCATTTTCTCATAGTTAAAAAAAACTCGTCTGTATTCTTGATCAATAGCACTAGATTTCCAAAATTACTTTTCTTTGGATCACACACGTACAATCCAAATGATATAAATTTTGTTTGGTGCGAAAGATATGATAGATAAAAAATGAAATACAAAATAAGATAAAGATATGATATAAGCAAGAGAACAGTTATCCTATCATGTGTTTGGTGCATGCATGATAACAAACATGACAATTATAGTATCATGTTTTTCATACATACATCATAATAATATGATAAGATGAATATCATATTTAAATGATAAAATTATCCTTGTAAAACATTTTTTTTAATTAATTTTAAATAAAAATCCTGAATAATTAAACAAGTTAAATTTTCTATGAGAATCGTGATCAAGTTAATAATTCAATTAGACATTTTATATAAGCTGAATAAATATATGATATATGCTATATGTAAATAATAAAACTACAATGGCAAGAAAGTTATATTAAATTTGTTATAAAATTTAAATTAATATACCTATTTTGAATTTTTTTAATAATTATTTAAGTAATTTTACTTCCAATAAAAAATAATTATTTTACTTTTAAATATTGTTATTTTTGTAGAATTTTTTTTAGATTAAATAAATTACAAAAGTACCTTTGTGTGAAAATCGTGTATATATTTAAAATTAATTATTTTATTTTATTTTTATTTTATTATCAAATTACTTTATTATTTAAATTTTATTAGTTTTCATTTTTTTAATTTAAAAAATATATTTTATAAAATAAATTAATAAATTAATAAAATATTTGTTTATTCTATCCTGCTGGTATTCAAGATAAGATTTGTAACTATAGAAACAAAATAAGATCTATTTCAGAATTAACTTATCATATTTTACTGTCTCACAAAATATTAGATTGAGACATGATATGATACAGTTATTATATTTTGTCTCTTATCTTACCTACTAGACGAATCCTAATACTATTTTAATATGCACCTAACGGTTGGATACATTTTGTTCCTCAAGAGACGAGCTTGCTTTTCTCCGATTAGTTGTAATGTTTGCGTTTTTTTAAACGTTAGTTTTTTATTTTTTGCAATTTGATTTCGATCCCACATTGGACCTCGTTGGGTTGTAATTCTAATGTGTACTCCCTCCGGCCTTATTTATAAGCAAAAGTTGCTCTTTAGGTTAATTGGGGAAGTAATGTATCTAGTCTATATTTAAGCTAGATACATTAGTTCTCCAATAAACCTAAAAAACAATTTTTGCTTATAAATAAAGCCGGAGGAATTATTCTCTATTTTCCCATTCTTTTTATTTAATACATTTTCTTTTGCATAAAAAAAAAATCTTCCCCAGACATTCATGGCTATCAAGTGCTCACTATAGAGTATAGCTGTATAGGGACACATGTTTTTTCCGTAAGAGGCATCTAACAACCAACACCGGCATATGCATTAACGTAGCAGAGGCCCCTTTGTATTAAAGAATGATAAATGCCATTATGAGATACAGATGGGAGCTTATCATATCATATCATCATATTATCCACATTTTTGTAACAAAAAAATAGTATCCTTGGCTTATCTATAACAATAACACTCATCGCTCGCCATCACCATAGTGTAATGTCTCGATGAAAATAAAGAATAAAAGGTTAACACTTTTGGTAATTTGTGGTTATATTTAATTATTTTTAAAATAAATCTAAATATTGGTTTTGTTTTTAATATTAGTTAACACATATTTTATATTCAAGATATGTCTATATAGCCTATTTTTATATATACAAAAATAAAAATTAGCTAATTTTATAAAGATGAAAAATATATTTAATCTTAAAGAAAAAAAAGGGAAACGTAACTAGTGACAAAGATGAGAGGAACTAATATTTTTATGTTAATTACAAGAATAATATTTTTAGGTTATTAATATCATTATATTTTAAATATAAAATTATTTTTTTAAAATTTTTAAATTTTTTTGCTACAAATTCATTTTTAATATTCGAAACCTTTAAGTAGCAAGAATTGGCCCTGGTGATAAAGCTATATCGTGTTATTTAAAATATTGGTGTCTTACTTAAATCCATGATATTGAAAGGTTGGGTCTTGCCCGACATTTAAAAATGGACTAATTTTTATTTTGTATTTTTAAAACGGTCGGTGTATAAATATATTTAAATCCATGAAATTGAAAGGTTGGGTCTTGCCCAACATTCTAAAATGGACTAATTTTTCTCCTTATGGACAACCAAGTATTTTAATATTTACATTACTTTACATATGTAAAGTGAATGAAAACAATAAAAAAGAGATTTTATATGTGAATGAAAAACTCAAGCTAATGAACTTTTTTATTGTTTTCCTCTGTGTTTTCCTCTAATGGAAGTGAATAATTTTAATCAGGATATCGACAGCAACATCATCATCGGTGATGGTTGGGTAAATATTTTTAAGAATGAAATAGGAATCCGCAAATTTTGTGTGAACAGACAAGACATGAAAGTTTGATGGATGAAAATATACGGGAGATATCAGTTGGAGATACGCAAACGGTTTAAAGATATATGTTATCAAAATATTTCTTGTGTGTTCGTTGTTTGTTTTATTCATTATTCTTTTGTTTACTAGTTGTTCCGACAAAAAGATGGCTTTGATAGATTAAAATAAAAATATAAGAAATCCAAAATATGGAAGATATTGTTAAAGAAATCTCACATCGGTTACGAGATTGTCTGAATATGTTTATACTCCTAAGTGAGTGCAATTTTCACCTTGCAAATCCGATTTATAATAAAGTGATGATTGTCTCTTACTTATAAACATTTGTCCATACCGTCTCACATCCGATGTAGGACTTCTTAATAGACTCCTTCAAGCCTAACACTATATTGGGCTTGGTGCGTGGATATAAATGGTGAGTGGTCTGATGGCAGATGGTCCAAAGGATCTTGGAAAGACTATGATACCATCTTAGAATTGAGAGTTGGACCTAACTAGCTAAACCCTACAAAACCGGCTTGTAATGTGAGAATTATCATCACTTATAAATATATATTCAGACCATCTCGCAACCGATATGAAACTTTTTTAACACTCCCCCTCACGCCCAACATTGTTGGGCTTGCGGCGTGAATATAAATAGTGGATGACCTGATAAAAAATCTGATAGCAGGCGGTCCAACAGATCATTGAGATTAACGTACTAATTCTCATATGTTAACTAAAGTTAGTTATGTGATTAGTTGGCATGTTTGTTTGTTACAAGTAATTAACTTTGTGTTTACTTGCAATACAAGCAAACTTTAGAAAACACCCTATATAGTGAGTTTGTAAATTTGGATTTTCCATAACTAATAAAGAACATTTTCATCTATCTTTCATCTCTTTCGTTCCTTTAGTTTTGCAAGTGTGTGAATATATTAATCTTGTTTGAGTTTTTATGCCTATCATTGAGGTCAGGCTTCACTTATCATGCACCTATTCCAAGACACACTGAGTTAGGCTCACCGCATGCTCTTCTGTGTGCTTGACATGCGTTCTTTGTGTTCGAACACCAAGCATAAAATACTTTTTTGAGCCATATAGTCTAGCGTCAGAGATATATGAGGATATCACAAACTGTCCGAAATTAATCACGAGGACTGATACAAAATAAGTAGTAGCATACAAGTTTGAGGCAACCCTGAAACTCCAAAATCTACAAATCTCAACAGATTTAAAAACAAATGGAAAATTTGAGAACGAGAAAGCCTACTAAACACGAACAACAAACTTTTGAAATTAAATGAAACAATAAATATTGTCAAAATCGAAGAACCACCAACAATAGAGACTCACAGTGTGCATGTCTTATATTTCTTATCTTGTTTTCCCACTTTAGGTTCTCTTCTTACATGCACGTTTCTATCTTTTCATGCATTTCTTCTTAATCCCTAAAACTTACCTAATAATAACTTTCATTTATTATTCAGAAATATAGAAATGAAATATTGTATATGTATGTACATCAAAACATGTCTACCAACAAATTGAATTATACTAAACAAAAAGCATATTTAACGAAAATTGTATATAAAGAAATGATCAACAAATAGAAAGTAATATTGTAAATTGTAAAAAAAAAAAGTGATTACAATTGTGTCATTTAAATTTTTTAATATAATTTTTATTATGACCTAATTAAAAGTAATTAAAATCATTTTGAAGCCTCCTTTTAGAAAAGAAAAATATATGTTTTCAAATTATTAAATGGTGAATATTGATGTTTGTAATCCAAGTTCTCATATCCTCAAGAGGCTCTGAGGATCAGGAGCTCAAAAAGTCAGAAGCTGAGCTTTAGGCTCAGAGGCTCTAACAGGTCAAGAAGATCAGAAGCTGAGAAGCCCCTCAGAAGCTGAGAAGCTCTCAGAAGCTGCGAAGCTCCAGGTTCTCAAGAAGCTTTGGAGACTCAGGTTCTGAACACGCAGGTTCTGAACGCTGAGATACTGATAGATAGTTAGTTAGTCAGTTATAGATTTTTGTTTTGTCTTAGGTAGTTAGTACAATTGCTTGGTAGTGAAGCAAGCCTCCTTTTGTATATAAATACCTTTGCCCCTAGTGGATGAATAACAACTTTCATTTTTTTCTAATCTTTCTATTCAATTCATTTTCGTTCTCTATTCTCAAATTACTCCAACAAATTGGTATAACAGAGCCCGGTTCGTATTCATCGTTTTCGTTTGATTCCTTGATCAAGAATCATGACAAACAATGGTACAACCTCCACGCAATTCCCAGCAAATCTTCCAGTTTTCAAAGGCGAAAACTATGATCGTTGGTGTGCACAAATGAAAGTGATTTTCAGATTTCAAGATGTTCTTGAAATTGTAACTGATGGAGTAGAAGAATTGGCTGCAAATGCTGATGATGGAGCAAGAACTCGACACAAAGAATTGAAAAAGAAAGATGCTAAAGGCTTGTTCATCATTCATCAATGTGTGGATTCTAATATCTTTGAGAAGATAATAGAAGAAGAAACCTCAAAGGGAGCTTGGGATACATTGAAGAAAATCTATGGTGGTGATGAGAAATTGAAGGGTATCAAGCTTCAAGCCTTGAGAAGGCAATATGAGATGATGCAGATGAATGAACAAGAAACGATCTCTGAGTATTTGGCGAGAATGCTGGCCTTGACAAATTTGATGAAGTCTTGTGGAGAGGCAATGACTGATAAGGTCAAGATTGAGAAAATCTTGAGGACCTTGACTGAGAAATTTGATCACATAGTGGTTGCTATTGAAGAATCAAAGGATTTGGCAACTATGAAGATTGAAGAGCTGCAAGCATCCTTAGAAGCTCATGAGCTAAGGGTGAAGCAGAGGAGTTCGAACAAGGCAGTGGAACAAGCATTACAGGCCAAGACTCAGAACAAGAAAGGAAAAGATAAGTGGAAGAAAAAGAAAGAGGATTCAGAGAATTCAACCAAGAATTCAAAGAATCAGAATGTAGATTCCACTAAAGATTCAAGTCAGAACAAGAAGAGTTCCAAGAAGAAGATTGATAAGAAAGAAATTCAATGTTACAACTGTCAAAAATTTGGGCATTATGCAAGAGAATGTCGCTCTAAGAAGGTAGCCAGAGAAGACAAAGATGAAGCCCAATATGCTAATGGAGGTGGTAGTGATTCTGATGACTCACTCCTAATGGCAATCACAAATTCTGAGGCAGACAAGTCAAATTTGTGGTATCTTGATACAGGGTGTAGCAATCATATGACTGGTAACAAGAAGTGGTTCTTGAAGCTTGATTATTCAGTGAAGAGAAACATCAAGTTTGCAGACAACAGTCAAGTTACTAGTGCTGGCGTGGGAACTGTTCTTGTGAAAAGAAAGGATGGTCAAGAATCAACCATCAATGAGGTATTGTATGTTCCTTCTATGGCAAGTAATTTGATAAGCTTAGGTCAATTACTTGAGAAAGGTTATACAATGAAGATGGCTAATAGAGAGTTGAGAATTTATGATGCTAAGAGTAGATTAATTTTGAAAGCTCCACTGTCGAACAATAGGACTTTCAAAATTGAAATCAATGTAATTGATCATCACTGCCTCGCTTCAATTACAAACTCTGAAGGAGATTGGATGTGGCATCATAGATTTGGGCACTTGAACTTCAAAAGTTTGAGCTTGTTGAAGACAAAAGAGATGGTGCATGGCTTGCCTCTGATAAGAACACCTAGTACAGTGTGTGAAGAGTGTTGTGCAGCCAAGCAAACCAGAAATTCATTCAAGAATGAATTGCCAATAAGATCAACTCAGAAGTTAGAAATGGTGTACTCAGATGTTTGTGGACCTTTTGAAGTAAAGTCCATTGGAGGTAATAGCTATTTCTTAACCTTCATAGATGACTATACCAGACATGTGTGGCTCTATCTTATTGAAAAGAAGAGTGAAGTATTCACTAAGTTCAAGAAATTTAAGACACTAGTTGAAAAGCAAAGTGACTGTAGTGTTAAGAAATTGAGAACAGATGGAGGTGGTGAATACACTTCACTAGAATTTGCAAAATTCTGTGAAGAAGAAGGTATAGTGCATGAAGTTACTGCTCCTTACACTCCTCAACACAATGGTGTTGCTGAAAGGAAGAACAGGAGTATAATGAACATGGCCAGAAGCATGTTGAAGGGAAAGAACATGCCTCATAAATTCTGGGGAGAAGCAACCTCAACAGCAGTACATATCATCAACAGAAGTCCAACCAAGAAGCTGAAGAACAAAACTCCTTATGAAGCTTGGACAGGTCTCAAACCAAGTGTAAGTCATTTCCGAATCTTTGGCTCACTTTGTTTTAGACATGTTCCTGATCAAGTGAGAAGAAAGCTTGATGATAGAAGTCAGCAGATGATTCTATTGGGATATCACCCCACTGGTGCTTACAAGCTTTATGCTCCAAAAGAGAATAAAGTTGTGATAAGCAGAGACATAAAGTTTGATGAATCAAAGGGTTGGGACTGGATTGAAAGTACTAGTGCTGAGAACACCAGTTCATTGCTCAATAGAAAGCTTGTGCTTGAGGAAATAGATGATCAACCAGAAGCTGATCAACCAGAAGATGATGCAGCTGGTAATCACGCTCATATTCCTAATAATCAGCCTCTGAGAAGATCTACAAGAGATAGAGTGCAGTCAGTTAGGTTGAATGAGTATGATGTATTTCCAGATCAAGCAATAACAGAAGATGGTGAACTGATCAATGAAGCTATGATAGCTGAATTGGAGCCAGTTACATTAGAACAAGCTCTAAATGACTCTAAATGGAAGGCAGCCATGAAAGAAGAGTTAAAATCTATTGAGAAGAACAACCCTTGGGAGTTAATGCACAAAACAGTGAACAAGAGACCAATTGATGTGAAATGGGTCTTCAAGTTGAAGATGAAACCTAATGGTGAAATTGCTAAGTACAAAGCAAGACTAGTGGCAAAAGGGTTTCTTCAAAAGCAAGGACTTGACTTTAATGAAGTGTTTGCACCTGTGGCTAGGATAGAGACCATTAGATTAGTTGTTGCAATAGCCACTTACAAGAATTGGTCTATGCATCAGCTAGATGTGAAATCTGCCTTCTTAAATGGTCCTCTAGATGAAGAAGTTTATGTGAAGCAGCCACCAGGTTTTGAGATTAAAGGTCAAGAGAACAAAGTGTTCAAACTGAAGAAAGCCCTTTATGGCTTGAAACAAGCTCCAAGAGCTTGGAATAAGAGAATTGATAGCTTCCTAATTGATTTGAAATTCACTAGATGCACAACAGAACATGGTGTATATGTGAAGAGTTCAAATTATGAAGAAATGATAATACTATGTCTGTATGTTGATGATTTGTTGATCACTGGATCACGCAAAGCTGTGTTAGAAAAGTTTAAAACAGACATAATGAAAGAGTTTGAGATGACTGACTTAGGTGAGCTATCATATTTTCTTGGCATGGAGTTTGCTAAGACAAGCAGAGGCTGTTTCTTGCATCAGAAGAAGTATGTTGCTGACATATTGAAGAGGTTTCATATGAGCAATTGCAACCCAGCAATTACTCCTATGGAAACTGGTGTGAAGCTGAGCAAGAATTCAGATGATGAGTTGGTTGATTCAACCTTGTACAAGCAGATAATTGGTTCATTGAGGTACTTGTGCAACACTAGAATTGACCTATGTCATAGTGTTGGTCTGTTGAGCAGATTCATGGATCAACCAAGGATAAGTCACTTGACTGCTGCAAAGAGAGTGCTCAGATATGTAAAGGGTACTAATGATCATGGCATTTTGATTCCAAACCAAAGGAACGGTAGTAAGAAGTTAGAGGCTTATGGCTACTCAGACTCTGACTGGGGAGGAGATCAAGATGACAGAAAGAGCACTGCAGGTTACTTGTTCATGATTGGCAATGCACCAATTTCCTGGTGTTCTAAGAAACAAGGAATAGTTGCATTATCATCATGTGAAGCTGAGTATGTTGCAGCTTCATTTGCAGCTTGTCAGGCAAATTGGATTGAGATGTTACTATCGGAACTGAAAGCAGTTGAAGTAACAAAGATGAAGGTGCTTGTGGATAACAAGTCAGCAATCGACTTGGCTAATAATCCTGTGAGTCATGGCAGGAGCAAGCATATTGAAAGAAGGTTTCACTTTTTGAGAGATCAAGTGAACAAAGAGAAGCTTGAGTTGGAATATTGCAACACTGAGATTCAACTTGCAGATATTCTAACTAAACCTATGGCTAAGGCTAGGTTTGATACCTTGAAGAAACTGATAGGAATGGGATCGTTGGAGAACATGAATTAGGAGGTGTGATGTTTGTAATCCAAGTTCTCATATCCTCAAGAGGCTCTGAGGATCAGGAGCTCAAAAAGTCAGAAGCTGAGCTTTAGGCTCAGAGGCTCTAACAGGTCAAGAAGATCAGAAGCTGAGAAGCCCCTCAGAAGCTGAGAAGCTCTCAGAAGCTGCGAAGCTCCAGGTTCTCAAGAAGCTTTGGAGACTCAGGTTCTGAACACGCAGGTTCTGAACGCTGAGATACTGATAGATAGTTAGTTAGTCAGTTATAGATTTTTGTTTTGTCTTAGGTAGTTAGTACAATTGCTTGGTAGTGAAGCAAGCCTCCTTTTGTATATAAATACCTTTGCCCCTAGTGGATGAATAACAACTTTCATTTTTTTCTAATCTTTCTATTCAATTCATTTTCGTTCTCTATTCTCAAATTACTCCAACAAATATTCCGGGTACATATTTTAGTTGCATATTTACCGGTATACTGTCGATGGATGTGTATAATTATAATAGATGCACAAAAAGTATTAAATATAGAAAAATTTAATAAGCATTATTTGTGAACATGTCATAATCGCTTCAATAAATATATTGGTGCATATTAAATAAATTGTGTATTGAAAAGTTCACCCGTTTGAATTTTAATTAATAATATTGTTTAATTTTACATATTAATTAAAGATTAATTTAGAAACATTCATACTACTTCCTCCGTCCCTTTTTACAAGACTTAGTTTGAAAAAATATTTGTATGATCCCTTTTTAATAAGACCATTTTGCAATTATCAATAATATTAATTATTTTTTTTCAAAACTACTCTTATTTAATTTACATATTTTTTTACACCGCATTTAATTCATTTTTGTAAGTGTGTGTTATTATTAAGAGTAAATATGGAAAATCAATATAGTATAATTTATCAACCAATTTAATATTAAAATTAACATTTTTAAAATTCGTGTTTTGTCAAATTAGATTCTATAAAAATATAAAATAAATATACCGTTTTAAATACATAGATTTTGGTAGGAAAGTGAGAATCAAAGTGACTTCTGCTTTGTAAGAATCACTCAATTATTATCACTCAGAGGAGTCTTGATCGTTGACTAAATGTCAACTAATCAAAGCAAGATGTTAAAATGGCGTTTATTTTCTAATCATCTTTGTGTCAATTTTCGGAGAGCAGCTACGCTCCATTTTCAAAGGCTCCAATTATTCCTGTTCATTTCATGGATGAGTGCCACATGGCAAGAATAAAAGGAATGGCTGAGATTAAAATAAAACAAAAGAACAACGCTGCATCCACTTTCCTTTTGTTTCTCAGATACTTGCTTTTTCATCTCCACCTCTCTTTCTCTCACCGCCACATCCACTGCTGCCTCTTAACTTGTCACCGCCACCCCTCTCTCTCTCCACCACCTCCACCGCGTTCTTCTTTTTTTCTTCCCAGACCCCCACAAACCACTTCGCCGTCTCGCCACTCTTTCATCTCTAGATGCTGTGTTTGTACTAAAAATAATTTTATGAATCAATAGTATTAGAATAAAAGTCCTTGTTAGAGTTAGTTTCAATTACAATTAAATTAGTTGAGTCTGTTAAACTCTTGTCTAGGTTGTTAGGAAGCTGTTAGAGAACTACACCTTGGTTTCCACTTGTATATAAGGTACTGAGTTACCAATTTGTAATCACTTTTTCATTTTTACTCAACGAATAATAACAGAGAATTCTTCAACTGTTCTTAGTCTCAATAAATAGTCTGATTTATTCAATTAGCCGTGGCTTGTAATTAAATGTTATTACTTTGTTTGTGGAGATGGTGGCGGCGGACGGTGAGGTTTGGCAAGATGGCGAGGTGGTGCATGGAAAATAATAGTGGAACTGTGCTGCCGTGATGATGGATGGAGAGTGGCGGTGCCGACGAGGGAGGAAGAGGTGGTGAGGTGAGGATGTATTGACGCCGAGAAACAAGAGGAAGAAGAAGACGCACGCGTGGTGTCTGTTCCTTATTTCTTTTTTTTATCAAAACAAATACTACTAATAACTTGTGTAATCTCAGCCATTCCTTTTATTTTTGCCACATGGCACTCATCCATGAAATGAACAGGAATAATTGGAGCCTTTGAAAATGGAGCATAGCTGCTCTCCAATTTTCGGACCACAAGTTCCTCCCGTGTCACCGTTATAAAGAAACAACCACTTTTAAAAATTTGTTTGGTATAAAAAAGAGGGCATAGCCCACAATCACTTTTAAATTTATTGAAAAACTAATATATCAAATTAATTAATGTAGTTTAGTGACAAATACATCACATATTTCTTAAATGATATGAGTTCGAATTTTGTTAGGGTATATCTTTTAACATTTTTTGAATTAAATTAGAGTTAAAATGGAAGATAAAATGAGAGGGAAGAAATTAGATTTATAGTTTTTTTTTTGTCTTAGTTGAAGTGATAATCCACTGAAAATTAAACTCACATAATAAGATTTATAGTTAACTAAACATAATAAGGTTATAAATAATATAAAGGATTCATTCTCAAGGGATCAAAATATTATTAGAAAATCTCATTAATGAGCTGGTAAAGTATATATTCAGAAAGAGAAGTGTAAATTTTAGCATAATACAAATGATTAATATAGTTTTCTGGCTATTTTGAAGTTTTGGTCTTCAAGTTTTTTAATTGTATAATTTTGATCGTCTAGTTTCAAATGAGCAAATTTAATTCTTCACTTTTGTCTACTTTTGCATTTAATGACTCCTTTTGACTATTTTAACCAAAAAATTGCTAACATAGAAGGTTTTAAACACATGACTTAATTATATTGACAACATAAAATATATTTTTTTTATATAAAAAAAGATCCAAGAAAGGTCACGTGAGTCTATTATTTTTGCAGAATAAAAAAATAATCAATGACAAAAAATTATGGTTGTCTTCTCCAAAACTTCAAAGGTTGGAAATCTCAATTTCTCTCAACTTATTCTCATTTGATTCTCATTCTATCTTAGATTCTTGTTCTTTTGATCTAAAATTCGAAATTTCAAACCTTTACTTCTCCATCTTTGTGTATCTCAACGCCTCCATATTCTTCTCATAAGCTTAATCTGACATTTGGAAGAGCAAGACTCATTGAATGATATTTAAGGCCCGTTTGTTTTGTCTTTTTTTAAAAATAGATTTTACAGTGTTATATAATTTTGTATAAAAAAAATTTACAAATGAACTTTTTATAAAAGTTTCAAATGAAAATTTGGTTTGAATAGTTATTTTTAAAATGTCATTTTAAGTATTTCGTCATTTTATTGAGAAAAAAACTTTGGATATCAAAATTTCAAAAAAAGCACTTAATTTGAAGCTATTTCAAATAGATTTTCATAAAAATCATTTTTGAAATATAACTTTTTTAAAAAATTGTGATTTTGACTATGTTTTGTTATTCGATAATGTATGTTTATGTTATATGATGTCAAAATTCGTGTTTCAATTTAGAAAAAATGAATATTAAAAAACTTGTAATATTTTTAAAAACGGTTTTATAAAATTCATTTTAAAAAATACAAATAAAAAATTCATTTTTTTAAATCTAAAACAAACGCAACCTTAATTTATACATACATCAATACTTATGGAACAAAGAAAGAGTTTATAATCAGTAATTGGGGGAGAAAAAAATCACTGTAACAGATTTTGCTCCACACAGCCACAAACACTGACAAATATGGTTTTGTTCATATTCAACTGGTGAAATGATTCTAGCACCTCATTGATATCAACGTTGATATATAGAACAATATTGAGAGTAGATTCTCTCAATTTTTTTTCCTCCTGTGCCTTAATTTTATATATCTTCATCCTTAAATCTACCTCTTTTTTCCTTCTCTCTCCTCCCAAATCAATCGTTATATAAAAAACTTACCATAATGTTAAGAGAGAATCCTTTTTCAACAATATTGGTTAAGATTGAGATCCACCTATTGCATGAACAACACTAGACTTGGATCACTCTAAATCTATCAGAATGGTGACTTGTTGCTTCTATTTTGAGGCTTTTTTTTAGTACTATCAATTACAATAGTACACTTGTAGATCTGTCAAAATGGCCCTAGACCAACCTACTAGCCATGAAGTTACATAGGCCGAGAAGTTATCAAATTTATAATTTATTTTGTTATGTATTTTGAATTCTTAGGTTGAAAATTTCGTTTGTGATATGACTTTAAACTTTATTAGCTTTGAGAGTTCACTATATGATTCATCATTCACAAATCTCTCTACTTCAGCGCCTAGATAACTTCAGGGCTAGCAGGTCAATCTAGACTCATTTTGACAGCTCTACTCACATGACCTTCCTTTGATTTTTCTTGTTATAAAAAAAATATTTTTAGGTTGTCCTGTATAATTGCACGTGTTAAAAAAAATTCATGTCAACAATGTTTTAGTCAAAATAGTCAAGAGAGACCATGAAATGCAAAAGGGGTTAAATTTGCTCATTTGAAACTAGAGAAACCAAAATCATACAATTATGAAACTTAAGAGGGGGTCAAAACTACAATTTAACCTAATTTTAATTTTTCACAAAATAAAATTATTATTTTTTTATAACTAGAAAAAAAAAAATTGTTGACTGTGACCATACCACTATAGAATATTTATTGATAATTTTTTGCTCGAAACAATTATGAAATTAAAATGGATCCACACAGGTCCTTATAAAAAAATTGAAACATTAATGTGTGGAACGCAATTATGTTTTATCCCAAAAATAACAAAATTTTTGGATGAAAATTATTAACCAAATAATTTTTTAATAAAATAATAGAAAAACTATTTTATAATATCAATGGGGTTTGTGGTTTATAGAGTCTTGGGGTCCCTAGTAGATTTATATCAAGACAGTATCAGCAGTGCAGCACTTTTAATACGTCCCCCCTTCCCCTTGTGTTCTGTTCTCATCTCGTGTTGTGACTTGCGAGACTCTCACATCACATATTAAATCTGTTTCCCATATTAAGTGTAAATCATCTTTATTCCTTGTTCTGTAAATCATTTTTAAATAAATTTATGATTTTACAAATATTTTTATTTTTAACTATTTATTATAAATTAAACTTTACATTTTACGTTTAATTATTAATTTGATTTTTAAGTATATCTATTTATTTGAAATTTAGTCTCTATATACATAATTTTTAAATGACTAATACGAGTAAAATTCAAGTCAAAAATATATTTAAGAATGACTTATAGAGTTAGGTGACGATTTGGTGATTACATTCCTCATATATTATTACCATTAATATTAAAAGTAGTTGCATACATGCATTATATTGATTTGAAAACACACATATTGAAAAGTATCTATCTTTCAATATAGGCAAAAGCTAACATGTGCCCTTAAGGGCACATGATAAACAACTAAATAAAAAAATATTCTCCTCAAAACTTATGCATTTAAATTTATAAAAGTTAAATGATTGCATTTTTCAATGAAATAATTCTACTTTAAGGTTCTTTAACATATGGCCTTAGGACACATGTTAGCATGACCCTTGAATATAAGATAATTCTCTCGTTGGCAGCATGCCCCTCACTTTATTATAGGTAGTTTAGAGAAGAACAAGTTGGAATTACCTAGCTTTAGACTTGGTTGTTAATGGAGTTTTGGCTTTATGTCCCCTCCATTTGTTTTGTTTTTTGCTTCTCTTTTTAATATATTTTGTGTTGGTTAGCTTCTAGCTACCAACCTTTTGTTTAAAAAAAAAAAAAGAAGATAATTCTCTTTTCAATTGATTTTTTCAATGGCTATTTAGTGGTAATTAACCTATATCATATAATTGTTGAGAATATAAGATAATTCTCTCTTTTCAATTGATTTTTTCAAAGCATATTAAGAATAATTTTCATTCAATTTACTTTAGATCCTCAATGAAATTGACCATGTATTAATGAAATAATCAGATACAAATGTTATCATGGAGAGAGTGAGACGCATCAATTAATATCAACTCAAAATTTAAATGGAAAATTATTTGGAACATTTTTTTTAATTAGTATATAGTGGTCAGATTTTAACTCATTTAAATAAATAATTTCAAATTTAAATCTTAAACTCCATACCAACTGAACTATATTATATATATATATATATATATATATATATATATATATATATGCTTACAAGAATTTTTGAAATGGATTAATTATTATAAAAGAGAGTGTCTTATACAAACATTTTTTTTTACAATTGTTGAAACAACTACAGAAGATATGGTACTACTTTCATTCTGAATATAAGAAAAAAATGACATTTTAAATTCATTAAACAAAGTAATTTAATGAATTTATTGAATAAAATATGTATTTAGACCATTTTACTTATACTTAGAATCGGATCAAGTAAGTTTTTTTTTTACATGTGTTTTTTTTTAAAGGCTTGTGAAAGGATGATATGAAATAAGTTTGTTTCTATAAAATAATTGAATTATTTATAAACTTGTGGGCATCAATAAAATTTTATTTATAAAAATAAATTGTGGGCAGCAATAAATAAGAGGACATGTGTCATTCAATGTATGAGAAGAACTTTCCTTTTCGCTATCCTTTCTACTATTGATAATAGTTTCCAATTTGCTATCTTTCCTATTATAAATCTCTTAAGATTCAGGAGCCATTCCTACCCATTATTCATTCTAGCTACTTGAGTTTAAAAATAGAAAGAAAAAAAAACAATACATATAACAATCCTAAATGGCAATCAAAGAATTTCAGGAAAAAGAACTAGAAGATCCCATCCATGGAGACATCTTAGAAGCCACACTCTCGCACGTGCCACTAATTTACTTGGTGCCAGCTAGTTACGTGTCAAAAGATTGGAACGGTGCCGTATCAAGGTCCCTCCGCCACATCAACCCCGTGAAGCCGTGGCTCATGTTTCACACACAAAACCCCCGTGCTCCTCACATGACCACAACCTATGCATACGACCCACGCTCGCTATCGTGGATTGAAATTCACGCGCCACAAATTAAACACACTTCCGCTCTACGATCATCTCACGCCACGCTCCTCTACACGCTCTCTCCTACTGAATT
Organism: Trifolium repens; assembly: GCA_030408175.1. Taxonomy (NCBI): domain Eukaryota; kingdom Viridiplantae; phylum Streptophyta; class Magnoliopsida; order Fabales; family Fabaceae; genus Trifolium; species Trifolium repens. The sequence goes on from CP125850.1 coordinate 14,938,288, forward strand.
ATCTTTCTCTATAGACCCGCTCCACCTCACGTGGCACAACGCGTCATCACCAAGTGTTTGGCGCGTCGATCCCATTGTTGCACATGTGGGAAACCACATCTTTGTTGTTGGTGGCGCTTGTGACTTTGAGGATGATCCTTTAGCTGTGGAGATGTATGATATAGAGTCTCACAATTGGATCCGATGTCAGTCGATGCCTGAGATGATGAAGGACACCACAACATTGACTTGGCTCTCTGTTGTCGTTGTTGGAGAGTTTTTGTACTTGATAGTGAAAAATATTGGCATAATGTACTCGTTCAATTGTAAAATGATGACGTGGCAAGGACCATTTGATCTCCGAGGGGAGGAGAATGCATTTTACTACGCAGGGGGAACGGTGCAGAATCGTTTGGTGGTGGCGGGAATAATAGGTGATGCGGAAAATGTGAAAGGAGTGAAAGTTTGGGAAGTAAAAGACGAATTGGAGTTAGGATTGAGAATGGTGGAATTAGGTGTGATGCCAAAAGAGATGATTGTAAAACTGAGAGGTGAGAGTGGGAGTGAGTTGTTGAATTCAATTGAGTTGGTTTCGATAGGAGATTTTGTGTATGTTTATAATGCGTCGGAACCGGAGGAGATGGTGGTGTGTGAGGTGTTGAAGAGAGGAGGGTGTGAGTGGTGGAGTGTGACGAATGCAGTGGTGAATGACGAAATGCGGATGAGAAGAATGGTGTTGGGTGGTGCTGATGTGGGATTGGAGGATTTGAAAAGCGCGACTTTACGTAATTGTAAATTTGTAATGAAACAATAAAAAAAAAGGGTCGAAATGTGAAGTAATTTCCACCAAATATAATCTTTCAATCAATTTTATTTTCATTGATAAAAAATATTATAAGAACAACTTTTTATAAAAATAATATTCGTTCTATCTTAACATATAAAAGAAAATTGGTCCAAAAAATTGATGTATTTAGTAAAATTTTGAATTAAATATATGTTTATTTTGTTTGAATAATTTTCCTTTATATTTTAAGACAACAGAAATAGTCTTTAATATTGTGTTTTAAAAAATATGTTTCAATAACATTTTTCTTCCGATATTATGAGAGTTTAACTTCTTTTGTTAAACTCAATCATCGATCATCGTATTTATTTCCCCCATTGTTATCTAATAATATATGAGAGTTACGTGATAGGAATTGTTATGGATAAGGATATTTTAAGCAATATTGTAGTGAATGTGGATAAGCTTTTTTTTATCAACATATGAATATAGATAAGCTGATGATATGCCGTATTGCAACTCTACCTCATTAATGGCCTTTATGATCCTTGTAAGCAGAGACAGGCCTGAAAAGTATGGGACACTACTTAAAGAAAACAAGAAAGGAAATATTTGAAGCTGAAAATATGTGTTTAATGTTCTGAAGCTATAAATATTTGTTCATTTTTACATTATTATTATTTTTTTAACTATTATCTTTGGGGTACTAGCTATGAAGTACGAACTTCAACACGAACACTTGACATGATATGAATACGGATACATCGATACTGCTAATGTAAAAAATACAGGACACAGACGCATATGTATAGAAAATTTAAATTGAGAATCAAAATATAAGATGTTTATCTTAGTTTAGCAAGTTATTGCATTATGAAAAAGTTTTAAAACAAAATACGATAGTATTTTATCTTTATCTATTTATCTACTATCGGAAAAGCTAAAAATATTGTAATCAAAATGTAAAGTCTTTAATTCCTCATTGATATATATTGTTGTTTCGATACATATTTACATAGGTAGATATGTCTTACATGTAACCAATCGTTAGTTGGTTTAGTGACTTACTCTTGGAGTCAATTGATCCCTCATATATATATATATATATATATGCTTTAAGAGCATCTTTAATGTTGATATCACTTACTACTAGAAAAATTCTAAATACCGATGGATAAAATCTGTCTCTAAAATGCAAATATTCTGTCACTAAGCATGCTAGATATAGAATATTTATATCTATAATAAGCATGCTTAGTCTCTTTAATCCGTTTATTATACCTTTATTATAGATATAGATACTCTAAGTTGAACGAAACGGAATGATATATTATATTCCATATATCTTTTAGATTCATTAATAATAAATTCAAGAACGGTCATGACAGCAAAATATTAATGGACCACTACCACTCAACATCTTGATTTGATACACCGCCACTCAATTTCCATATATTGAAAGCAAAACATTTCTAAGTGAGAAAAAAAAAATCTCTATTATACATCTTGTTGAGATATATAAAGGCGTCATCGAGTTTTTGGAGACACCCCATGAGATTATTAAAAATTGATCCTAATAAAAAAAAATGCAAAAAATATAAAAAAAAATTGTCAGCGATTTGAATTACAAATAATATTAATAACACTAAAAAAAGTTTGATAAATAAGACAATCTCTATTATACACGCTTTTATTTGATAATATAACAATTAGCTATAAAGCACATACAAAATTTATTCACAAAAGAAAATCTCTTTTAGGAAATTTTGTAACTAATAAATCTCTCATTTTAAAATAAAGAGAATCTCAAGTATTTGAACTCCACAATCTCTTATTTGGAAGTCTACAATTCCTAGTTTATACCTCTTATTTACTAGTACTACTTCCCAATAATTTTTTTTAGAGACCCCTATTTTTACTAGGCTTTATTCCATCCCACATGCTGCACATGTGGAAAAGACGTCTCTGTATAAACCGATATATTTGTTTTTTTGACAGTTTACAACTAATATATACTCAAATAAAATGTGTATAGAGTGTTTATTATAAAATTAAGGTTAAATTACTTTTTTTAGTACCCTAACTAAATTAGATTGTTAGTTTCATTTTGGTCTCCTAAATAATTTTTGTTTCTCTTAAGCCTCTGTTACACTTGTTTGATTTGAAGGAAAGAAAGTAGAGGAAAAAAAAAATTACATAAATTAATGGATGAACTTGGAAGTTCATCCCTCAAGGTCATCCATCAATTTCTGTAAATTTTTTCACTTCCACATTTTTTCTAAAAAATCAAACACACTATTAATCATTATTTTAAATGACCAACATTGTAAATGAGTTTGCATTTACTTTAATAATTTTTTAATTTTAACCATTTGATTTTTTTGTTAAAATTTAAGTCGTTGGATCGCCTAAGGCTCTGTTTGGCAAAAATAACGGATGACTAGCTAATAAGCTAGCTGATAGCTTATAACTTATAGCTGATGACTGATAGCTTATAGTTGATAAGCTAGTTGCAGTGTTTGATAAAATTAACAGTTCGATCAACTAGCTAGTATATAATAAGTGTAAAATGACATTCTTAATTATAATTGAATTTATATTTAAATAATAATTTAAAATTGGTATATATTATTATTATAAAAAACATATATGTGCTGAAATTTTATTTTAAAATTACTTTTATTTCTAATTAATATTTTTTTTTTTTCAATTTTGCACTAGTGTACAACTAAACATAACAATTAACTTATTTATAGTGTAATTTTTTTTTTTCAATTTTGGATTTAGATTAATATTCAAGTTTATAAAAATTGGTGGAAGGTGTGATGTAAAAAGAAATGATCTATTCCTATTATAAAAAAAGTAATGATATAAACTTTATATTTCATTATTTCATTAGAATAATACAATTAAAAAAGTTGTAATATTTTATAATAAAAAAAGTTGGAACATAGCACTGCATTTGTTTTATTTATTTTAAATTATACAGTATAAAGGGTAAAAGAAATTCTAACATAAATCTATTCAATTTTGCGGTTCCTATACTAATTCATCTTCCTCTTTCATAAATTCTCAACCATCAACCATTACATTTAACATTTATTCATTCCATTACATATCTATCATATATTGTCCACTTTCCAATACCCATTTCACCATTTATCTAACACAATTTCACCATACTTTTATTCAACCTTACTAATCACTGCATTTTTAATGTACTTTTTTCTATCTTATACTACGACAATTATATGATTTTTCCCGTTATCTTTAATGTATTTAATGTGTTTCATAAGTTTAGTCTAGTTTTGCTTTTATTTTAATTACTTATTTTATTATGAATAAAGTGTAATTGGACACCTTCTCATTATGCACATCATAACTCGAGCTATAAATATCGGATTGAGGTGCACGTTTATGCATTGGAAAGTTGAGACAAAGAGCTACAACTTTCATGTTGAAGCTAGAAGCCAATTTGGAAGCTAGATCATGCCACGATGGACCACATCGTGCCACAATGAAGAGGGTATATTTTGGAAGAAAATCTTTGAAGAAACAGAAAATTGAGGAAAATACGCAGCCATCGTGTCATGATACGATCCATCGTCCGACGATGTAATTGTGAGGCATTGTGCCACGATGCTAACCATCGTGCCATGATGGCGCTTAAATTCTAACTCTCAAGAATACAATAAATAGAGCTTCAATTTGTCATATTTTATCCATCCAGTGTCCACGAAAATTACTATATTATATATACGATTTTATGACCGGCTAAACCACTAACGAACATAATTCAATCTCGATTGCGGTTGTCTAATTGTTTCTTTGATCGAATGAGAATTAAATCCGCTTAGGAACTGATGGTATAATAATAGATGATAAGTCTGAAATTGCCGAAAAATTAAATTAATCTGTCTTTTATTATTGTTTCCTATCAAGCTATTTTGTTTAATTAACTTTCATTCTCTAGAACAAACCAAAAACCCCCATTTAATTGTGTTGTTTATCAAATCAGAGGTCCTTATCACCTAACATCACTAACATTCTCTTTTGAGTTTTTCATTTGTTTCAAGTTACGCCGTTGAATTTTACATTGAAGCTAAAAAAAATTGGTTTTCAGACTACAACTCAGATTTGTCCTATAGTCCGTTATAAAATCCAAAAAAATCAAGGAATAAAACTTTCGAGAATGGATTCTCTCAATATTTTTTCCCTCAATTTCCTCAAGTGTGGCCATCACCATTGAATTCACCTTTTTGCTTTCTCTCCTCTCTTTCTTTTTCCAAATCAAGGGTTGGGAAAAAAAATTACCCTCATGTCAATGGAGAAAATCCTCTCTCAAAACTTTCGTATCAAAGATATCAAAGATACAAATATTCAGGCTAAAAATCCGAAATTCCTTCGTTTAGACCACTTTTTATTTATTTTTAATTTTCCATATATTTAAAAAAATCCATTTTTTTTATATTTGTTTGATTTTAGAGAATTTTTTTATATATTTGTTTGATTTTAGAGATTTTTTAAAGAAATTATCAACCAAATGGCTGAAAATAATAAGCAAGTGACTGAAAATAATTTGCAATTTCATCAACATATTCTCTTCAAGTTATAAAAGTCCAAGTTGAACAAATAATCTCCAATGTCCATCAAATTTAAGAGAACAAGATGTTTCATGATGATGTAAAACATGTTGCATTATTTGAGGTAATATATATACATGTGATACAAGTCTTGAAGAATCTCCAAGTGAGCCCATAGAAATCGTGTTTGCTTCATCTGATGAACACAAAATAAGCAACATAAGTTCAAGTGAATGCATGAAATAGATAATTATACCTCAAAATTTCTTGAAATCTAATATGGATGAATTATGTACTTCTCTTGAAGTAGATAAATCTTTTGAAATTTTTTATTGTCAATGTGATGTTTGTAATATTTGTCATGAGATAGTGTATCTATTTTAGGTGAAGACATTTTGATGCCACCAACCACTTGTGCTGAAATTCAATAACTGTTGAATTTGACAACAGAAATGTGGATTTTATCCATAAGCAACCATTGTCTACAGTAGAAAAGTCGTTGGTGAAACCCCTGTTTAAGTCATGCAACATGCAGCTGTCTTTCACTATTTGTGCATCTCCTCCATCCAATTTATCTGACTCATAAGCTAAATGTGCATTTTCGGATTTCCATACCTTTGTTATTGCAGGTTTACCATATGTGCTGGCTATTTCTCCTATGCCACTAATTTTTTTACTAATATCCAAATTCACTTTTTATTTAATTTTTCCTATTTCATGTGTTCGTAGTGTGAAAAGGCCTCTACCAAAATTACCGGACATAGAAGCTACAATTATAGTATAATCAGAAGCTTGCTTATATTTGAATGAGAAAATCAATAGAAGACACAACTAATATCTCACACAGATTCTATTTTTTAAAATTATTTATTCAAAAAATTTAATATTTTATTTTGCATTGCATTGACTTCATATGTGTTCATAAAAGTTTATTATTTACTCGTTCCAAAATAAATGATTTGTTTGACCACATTTACATTTACTAATGTACAACTTTAATCGCTAATATCTTTAGTTATCTATTATTAAAAATTATAAACATTGTATATTTTGAAAATAGTCGTCGAGACAAATCAAAACAACATCTCATATGCTAATATTTACATGTATATATTAGTAGAAAAATATGGTCAAAATAGGTCAAATAAATTGTACACTAAGTCAAAATTAAATCATTTATTTTGAAACGGATGAAGTAATATTTTTAAAGAATGTCCTAGAGTAGAGTACATGTTAGCATTTCTCATAGTAATATCACTACTCTCACAATATAAGTTTGAAAATAAATCACCAAAGTGTTCTCTGTCTCCAGCTCTTTTTCAAGGAAAATTCTAACATGGACCACTTCTTCAAGTGGTCCATGGTGGACCATTCATGAAAAACTCTATAACGAATACGAATTTTACAAAATCCACCGTTGAATTGAAAGTTTATATCATATAGATCATCTATAGAAAATTTTAGAAAAATTGAAAATCATTTGATATGTTATTGAGATCCATCAAAATTAACGGTTTATTAAATACTGTAAATCTTGATAAATCCCAATAAAATATCAAATGATTTTCAATTTTTCTAAAATTTTTTATGGATGCTCTATATGATATAAACTTCCAATCTACTACTAAATTTTGTATAATTTGTATTCGGTAGATCACTTGTCCACGGTGGACCACTTATAAAGGTGGTCCACCGTAGCATTAGCCATTTTTCAATATCTCAAATTCGTCAATATCTTTGCTAAACCTTTGCTAATTTAGCTTTTCTGTTGACACTCATTTTGTAACACCATTAAAATATTAAAATATGTTGATGTGAAGTATTAAATCTTACATGGATAATATTATTATACAATTTAAGTGTCATGTAATCAACATTTAATTTAAAATAGTGAATATTTGATAAAAAAAATTTGGTAAGGACAAGAACTATTTGACGTTAATTTGAAAATATCATTGATTATTTTGTTAGATAGATAAAAATATGAAATAGAAAAATGTTTAATTATAATGTAGAGGAAAATTGAAAGAGAAAAAAGGATAAATTGTCATAAGTTACAAATTAATTGAATTAACTTATCAAAATAAGCTGTAAGCTAGTAAAAATAATCAAAAGCTCACGAGAATAAACTTTATTGAATGATATTTTTTGTCATATAAACTTATAAGATATAAGCCACAAGGTCAAAATATGATGTTGCCAGGAGAACTTAGATTAAAATAGGATAAATGAACTTTTACTCTCTGCAATATAGGTGTGTTTTACTTTACCGCCTGCTTTTTTAGATTGCCCTCTTTCAATGTTGATAAGTTTGTTTTACCCCCCTATGTTGATTTTTTTGCTGATGTGGTAGGAAAGAAGTCATTGTCACATCAGCAAAAGTGTGCTGATGTGGCAGGAAAAGAGTCATTGTCACGTCAGCAAAAGTGCATTGACACATCAACAAAAATATGACTTTGCTGACGTGACAATGACCTTTTTCCTGCCACATCAACAAAAAAGTCAACAGACATAATAAAACAAATTTGTCAACATTACAAGGGACACTCTAAAAACAAAATTGTAAGGAGTAAAGTTAAATACACCTACATTACAATTACAAGGGATAAAAGTCTATTTATCTATTAAAATATTAGTAAGAAATTTAATACCTCCGTCCAAAAATAAAAGAACTAGTTTGACTACTGCACGTATGCCAATGCACGATTTTGATCACTAATATCTTTAATTATTTATTAGTAAAAATTATAAAAATTGAATATTTAAAAAATACTCATCAAAACAAATCAAACATTATATCTATATATTATTTAAAAAATATAGTCAAAGCATGGTAAATGAATAATATTATTTAATCAAAATAGCTATAATAAAATGAGACGGAGATACTATTTAAGAATAAGAACAAGTTAGAGAGACAAGAAACAATTTCATGGTTTACTCTCTCACCATAAATTTGAATTCATACTCTGTGGTTAACAAACCCAACAGAATCCATCCACGCAAGAGCAGTAGGGCAATATTTCACTGCATTTCAAGAACAGCGTGCTCCTGTGTTCTGAAATTCATCAAGTTCACAGAAAAAGTGCCCTGCAAAGCATGTGTTAAATTTACACGTCTCGTTCATCAGCTGGTAACAGTGGCGGTGCTACACTACACAGGCACACACACGCCGAGGAACAGCACCACCGCATGTTCGCCGTTTGTAGCAACATCACTGTCCTAATGCTTGCTTCATACTCTTTTCATTCGCCACGTTTCACTTTCGTTAGTACAAAGCACCCATCATCAATTAGTTAGTACTACTAATTATTGAAAAATCAAAGTTTAATTGAAATTTTGGTCTCTTATTTTTATTATTTTATAATTTAGTCTTTCTATTTTAAAATACGACAGTTTCGTTCCATTATCATAATTTTTAACTATAAATTAACAATGTCATGTATTTTAAACAATGTGATATATAATTCGATGATGAGAAAATATCAACATTGATGAAATTGTAAGAAAAATCTTTCATAAATTCAATTTAAAACATGTTGTATCATCATATTTTAGACAAAATATATTATAGGAGACCAAAACTGTAATTGAGTCAATATACGAATCAATTCTGCAAAATGGTGAAAATAGAAGACCAAACTGCAATTAAGTAAAAAATAAAAATAATAAAGTTAAATAAGACAAGTATCACGTTAAATAAGAATACTAGTAAGTGGCAAACAGGAAATCATCAACATACAAATTCGTTTTTAAAACAATGTTACATTTTTCATTATAAAAATGAAAATAAAAAAGTGTATTATGCCTAAATTTAAGAAGCATTTACTAATTTAGAGGTTGTCTTTTTATTTATTGACGGAATTTAAGAGGTCATCTTTGGCAACACATGTGTGATTTTTTGACATTGTAATGAAACAGTTGTCACACTATACAACTATGTTAACCTTTCTTCAATAAGGACAATTAATGTACTCTGAACCTTGAAGAGACACATGATTCCTTCTACTACTACTCAACCTCAAGATTACATGCATGTACTACTTTTCCACAATGGATTCAAATAGATTCTCATTCTCAGAACCATTTCTATCACATAGAAGAAAAGTTTTTTCTGGTTTTAGTTTATGTATTGGTGCTTCTTTGCTTTTATGTTCTCTTTTTTTTCTTAGTAATTCCCTCAAGGTTCCTAAAAATTCAGTCTTTCTTCCTATTTTCAACACTTCTAACACAAATTCTTCATTTGTTTCATACCCTTTTTTTGTTAATAGTACTAATCACTCTTGTTTTTCTCATAACAATGATTCTAACAACTCTCTTAAGAGAATTGAAGAAGAAAGTGTTGTTGTAGGTAATAGAATTAGTGAAGTTAATGTGTCTAGTGTTGGAGTAGGAACACATGGTTACATGAAGAAGAATTCTAGGTTTAGTTCTAGTAATGTGAGGAATGTATCACATGCAGGGTCTAGCGCAAGTGGTTGGTGCACAAAGTGTGTCGGTGTTGTAAACTCTAGAATACCGAGTTCGATTCCTAATGAGAAAAAAAATGTGAGTAATCTGAAGAACAATGTGACTAATGATGTTTCATACAATGGAAAAATTAGTAGTATTGAGGTAGGGAATGAAGGAGATTTGATTAGGGATAAGAATGTAACTTTAATCACTCATGGTGATGATCAAGTGGAGAAAATGAAGGATGGTTTATATGAAAAGTGTGATATATTTGATGGAAAGTGGGTAAGAGATGATTCAAAGCCATATTATCCTTTAGGTTCTTGTCCCTTCATTGATAGGGATTTTAATTGTTATCTTAATGGGAGGCTTGATCTTCAATATATTAAATGGAAGTGGAAGCCAAATAAATGTCACATTCCAAGGTATGAATATGATTAAATATTTTTCATTAGAACCTATAAAATATTATTTATTTATTTATTTTTATAGCGGAATTTTAGTGGTTAGTTTCATAGTGGAGGCGGAAATGTTAGTAGCAGAGATAAAAACTTTTGTTAGTAGCCAAAGATTTGAAATTTATTATAAATTTATGACAAATAATGTGCAAGAGGGTTTGAGTTTATTTTTATTGCAAATGTGAAATTGGAATTAGAATGTGACAAATGATATAGTTCAATGTTACGTTGTTGCATTGGTATTGCAAGTTTTGTGTTTTAGACTCAATTTTGGTTTGAAGACAATTATTGATGTTATTGTTATGTGATACCTATCAGTTTGAATGCAACTGATTTTCTTGAGAGGTTACGCGGGCAGAGGTTGGTTTTTGTCGGGGATTCATTGAACAGGAACATGTGGGAGTCCCTTGTTTGTATCCTTCGACAAAGTGTCCGGAACAAGAAAAGAGTTTTTGAAATTTCGGGGAAAAGAGAATTTAAAAAGAAAGGTGTCTACGCTTTTAGATTCGAGGCAAGTTTCCTGTTTTTTAATCTATACTAATATTTTGTCCAGTGAGAATCTTGTAATGGTATCTTAAAATAGAATTTATTTTGGTTTGTTTTTTCAGGATTATAATTGTTCGGTGGATTTTGTTGCCTCGCCATTCCTTGTTAGAGAATCAACTTTCAAAGGAAAAAATGGTTCATTTGAGACATTAAGATTGGATTTGATGGATCACACAACTACAAGGTATCAAGATGCAAATATTATAGTCTTCAATACCGGACATTGGTGGACACATGATAAAACATCAAAAGGGTGAGTTCATTTTTTCAGTCCATATTTTTCAATGATAACGTTAGAACAGAATACCCGGTTCTGAATTAAGAAGATAAACGCATAAGAACATAATGATTAATCATTGAATTCGGCCAATTGTGCATACATCTTTGAAAATAGAGTGAATGTTGTACTTTTCTATCACACAATGAATTAGTCTTTCCAAGTGCTACACTTGCACTTCTACGATCGAGTGTCTACCTACTTACCAGCAAATATGAGGCAAGATAATTAAAAAGCATTGCCTTAAAATCCATAACTATCAATATAGCTATTATATGTTGTATCTTAGAATTAGAATTGGAGTTAGGCCTAACTCATCCTTACAAAACCGATTTGTAAGGTGTCTCTTACTTATAAAGTCGTATCCAGGTCAACATACATCTGATGTGAGACTTCTTAACACACACCCTCACGCAACACTATTGGGTTTGGTGGGTGGTCCAATAACGGAAACCCGATAGCAGGTGACTCAACGGATCTTGGAGAGACTTTGATATATACTATCTTAGAATTAAAATTGGAGTTAGGCCTAATTCATTCTTACAAAACCGGCTTGTAGAGTGAAGATTTCCTCTTACAAGAGAGGGTCAAATGCTCCAGGATCATAAGAGAGGGAGACGCCACATCTTTTACTTATAAACCCTTGTTCAGGCCAACTCACACCTAATGTGGGACTTCTTAACACTTTACGACTAAAGAAATATTAATCTTGTTTTCTTGCCTTCGTTATTTATATTCTTGAATATACTGCTTACCGCTTATGCGCGTAATAATCATATGGAGTTGAGGTTTCTGATATTGTTACAGAGAAGATTATTATCAAGAAGGAAATCATGTGCATCCAAGACTCAAAGCCTTGGATGCTTATATGAGGGCTTTGACGACTTGGGCTAAATGGGTTGACCGAAAAGTTAATGCCAATCATACACAAGTTTTCTTCAGAGGATACTCGGTTACTCATTTCTGGTACTGTTCTCTCTTTCATAGCTTTCACAATACAGCAGCATACAGACTTGATTTTGTTTCTTTGCTATATTGGACTATAAAATTCGCTGAAGTCCTAACTGGAATTTTATGTATCGAAATTTGACATTCTAACTGTCCAAGATCCACATTCATATCCATTTGGTATATACCTTAGAGTATAAATTTCAATTCCTTGCAGGGGTGGACAATGGAATTCAGGAGGACAGTGCCACAAAGAAACTGAGCCAATATACAATGAAACTTACTTGCAAAAGTATCCTTCAAAAATGCGCGCACTAGATCATGTCATCCAAAATATGAAAACCAAAGTGGTATACATGAACATAAGTAGACTTACAGACTATAGAAAAGATGGCCATCCTTCTGTTTACCGTAAAGATTATAAGACATCAATGAAGCAGAACTTGTCTTCTCTATACGAAGATTGCAGTCATTGGTGTTTGCCCGGTGTGCCAGATACTTGGAATGAATTGTTATATGTTTCGCTTTTAAAATATGGAAAGGGAGCTTGGAAAACCTGAGCCTATGCAGCACCGACACATTGGTTACATTCAATTATTACTGTTGTCGGCGTATTCGTGTTTGTGTCATGTCTAATGTTCATGTCTGTGTCAGTGCTGCATAGATCTGAGCTAAATTCCTTATAATTAATCCACAACCAGTTTCTGATTCTTCATGCATTTTCTATATATGTTTCATATTGGAAAATTCATCTTAAAGGAGGCATGAGTTATTATAGTTTCATTAGAATGACAATTTTTTCCAATGCTCCATTGGATTGTATTGTAAAAGTATACATGTATGGTGTGTGAGAGTTTGATTGATCTTGTTGGAGTCATTTTAATTTCATGAGGGGTTTTGTTTGTAATAGGAAATGTAGTCTCTTCATCTCAACAAAAGGAAGAAAAAAAATTACAAGATTGTATACAAGTTCTATACTCATCTACTTAAGATTTGCATTATTTTATTTACTTTGAGTTGTACTAAAAATCATCTTTAGTAGGATCAATACAATTGATTTGAGATCGGACGATCAAAATCAATGACTGCATCACGCAAATAATACATGGAATCTAAATCCAAACATAGCAAACAATAATACATAGGAAGAAAACACTTACGTATATAGCCACAAGTAAAGGGACATGAATGATCAAAACAATCACCAACTTAATCATTTACATAAACTGAAGAGGAAACTAGATTCTTCTCAGCTGCAATTGAGTGACTTGAAACATCACAAGTTGGTAGTTTCTCAAAGGAACAAACAACATCTTTGTTTATTACAATATACATAAACACATACAAACATATAGCCATAAGGACCTCTAATACGGTCCATCGCCTTTTTGTGACTTGCCGGTTTACCAAGCTATAGCCAAAGTTTCTCTTCCTACGAAGAATTAGTAAATATTTGGAATCACAGTAAGTTTGACGAAATCATTGTGACACTTTGATCTGTTAAACTCACTGTAAATTTAAACATGCACAATTCTTCTTTACTCTAGCTCCATATTCTCCCTGTGATTACTGATCAGAGAAACTCAATGGTTAAGCTTATGCAAACTGTTGAAGGTGGAGAGTGTGAAGGGTCATTGTGAGGACCCTTTCACACAATTTTTCCATTCTTCCTTTAAGAACCATGAATTGATTTTTGCCAACAAAGGTCCATCCTTAGCAACTACAAGATTTCAGATTTGTATGGTTTTTCCAAAAGTGCTCTATGGAAAATGCTAGTGGGGAAGTTAGTTTCTGATCATTGCTTTAAATAGTTGATGATTGTGAACTAAGAAGTGATTTCACCTATTCATTATCCAAATACATTATTATTTTCCTTCCAAACCAAAATAAAAAGTTGCGAAGTAATTGATGGATATTAACTATTGATTCAATTAATAACTCGTCAACTATGCAAATTTGGAGATATGTGTATTTCGATTATTTTGATTCTATCACGTTATTTAGACATAAATAATTATATTATTTTATTTACGCCATTAACTTATATGTGTGAGTTTATTCGTAAACTTTAATTATATTGAATTTGTGTTTGTATCTAATATACTTTATTAATTTAAAAAAAATATTTATTTTTTTAGTAAAATCACATACATTATTGTACGGTTTCCATTCAAATAAATTAATGTATAAAATCATTGTTGGATTTTATTTGACAATCTTAACATTAACCTAATTACCTAACCTTTGTTTATTTGAAATATCCTTTGACACTGACCAACACTAAAGTCACTTAATTGATTTCCTTTCCCCCCCTTTACGTATATTTTTCCATATTTCTGTAAATAGGAAAATATTTCAAGATCCATGTCATAATTTTATAGTCCCATCCATCTTTAAAATTTTCATTATTATTATTATCATTATTATTATTATTATTATTATTATTATTATTATTATTATTAATGGATTGTAAATAATCCTGCAATATCAATCGTTAGTTGGTTCAATGGTGATTGACACTGAATTTGATAGGGAAGACTACAGTTCGATTCCCTATAACTGCAATCGGAGGGTGCCGAAATTATTTGATGACAGAACTGACCCCCGAACTAGATTAAACTGACGATGAAGGCAATAAAAAATATAAATTACCTATTTAAAAGTTAGTTCAATTCTCTAACTCATCCACTTATATACGTAAATTTTTAAAAATTATTGTCCCTCCATCTATAAAAAATACCTACTTAATGTACTATTAAACAATCATGATAATATTAGACTTTAATTTTAGATTGAATAGTCATGATACAAAACAATGTGAAAACTATGTGTCATTTAACAACATGAAATCCTTGTGCCTCACTTTTAATTATTGGATGTTCCTTGTATTGCATATAAGTGAACCCACTAGATGATTATGATTATTATCATTCATACCCACTATATTTTCAATGATATATATCATCTTAGTCACCCACTATTTTCATCCTTTCATCTCACCAGCAATGCTATTCTATAATAGTCCATTTTTGTTGTTTTGTCTTTTGTACTTTGCAACGTGTCAATATGAGGATACAAACATCATGGCCATGAACAATGTCCAACTAGTTTAACTTGGCTGATGGGAAAGTTTATTTTAAAAAGGAAGAGTGAGAAGTTTTAATATCAACTAAAAAATCATGGTTCAAAATTGAGATCACGATGATATACATCAATCAATATATTAAAAATCTATATGTGCGATTATCTTCTAAAAAAATAAAGGTTTAGACAAAATCTATTGAATTGAGAGAAGAAAGAACATGACAATATTACTAGTAAACAATATTTAACATGTTAACAAAAATCATTGAATTGATAGAAAAAACAACATGACTACTTTGAATTGAGAAGAAAAAACACTCAAAATAGTCATGTTCTATTTTCTTTCAATTCTATGGATTTTGCTAACATGTAAGGTACAATTTACTAATTCTGTTATAATATATGTTAATGATATGCATGTATTTATGATTTAGGTTAATTGTTAAATCCAACATGTTATTTTCTGCAAAGAATTCTGCTTTGGACAAATTGTAGCTAAGGGATTAAACAAAACTTAAAATTATTATCTCCAACTAAATTATGGGACAAACGATGGTGGAGGCCCTGAAATTGACAGGTTGAGCGCTCTACCAGACTCAGTGTTATGCCATATACTGTCCTTTCTCCCTACGAGAACCTCCGTTGCGACTATGAGTCTCGTGTCTCGTAGGTGGCGCCACCTCTGGAAACATCTCCAGGTCTTCAACTTCAACGACTCGGACTCGAACTTTTGCAACAAAAAGTTTGCATTATTCGTGAACTCGGTGCTCGCCCTCCGCAAATCCCGCGACATTCGAAAGTTTCATCTCATTCTCAACAGTAAATTTAAGGATTATACTAATGACTACGTCTATATGTGGTTACATGCCGCCGTTGGGTCCCACCTTGAAGAACTCTATCTCTGGAGTAATTACATCAGAATATCCCTCCTTCCTTCCTTCTTTATGGATTGCACTAATCTCGTTTCCCTTAGGTAACAAACAAACCTTGTTGCAACTTCATATACCTAAATTTTTATTTATTTAGTTATTTTGTATAGTTTTAAACTGTGGTCCGCATCCGTGATTGCATCTCCGATTGCGGACCATAGGGACACCGCATTTTCACCCAAACCCTTAAGGCATTAGATATGCAAGTCACTTTTTTTTATATTCAATTTCAAACATTTTATCTCTCGTGGTCTGGAACATTGATATGTTGTTTCTCCCGACGATCCCTCGGACTCCCCCGAACAAGTGGTGTTAGAAGTCTAACATTAGCGAGAGATATGACATAGATAGCCTTTACAATGGTAGTGCAAACCTCAACTCTCAAGCTAGCTTTTGTGGTTGAGTATAGGCTTCCAACTTCTAATATGGTATCAAAGTCTATCCTAGATTCATTTGTTGTTTGTTGTAGGGACCTGCCATATTTGGGCCACACACTGTTGTTGATTCTACGTTCTAGTTTGTTCAGTCCTGAACATGAGGGGGTGTGTTAGAAGTTCCACATTGGATAGAGATATAACATAGATAGTCTTTATAAGGGTAATGCAAATCTCAACTCTCAAGCTAGATTTTGTGGTTGAGTATAGGCCTCTGAAATTCTAATAAGTGGTATTAGAGCCGTGGTTTGGCCTTAGCGGGGGAGTGGGAGTCGGTCATGCTATTTGATCAACTATAGGATGTGAGGAATCACACATTGGCATGATTGTTGGGTTTCAACTGTGAGTGGTAGTCTCACATCAACGACTACTAATGGAAAGAAATGTTGAATATATAAGAGAGCTGACCCATATAGTCTTAAGGTTTTGGATAGAGATGTGACATTTTCCTCTCTTGTGGCCTTGGAGCATCTGTTGTTTCTCCCAACTTTATATTTCAAGCATCTTCCATTCAGTATTTACAAAGTAATCTGAGACTATACTATGGGTGCCACTTATTATTATTTGTGAAAATTAAAAATTATTTCACAACGCAACAGCCGCAATGCGCGTCGTAGCAATTGCAATGACCGCATCTGCAACCACTACTGCAGTTTAGAACATTGCTACTTCCTATGAAATTGGCAAAATCATGATTTCATCTATTGTTCTCTTTTTATTTCTAATATGTAAACAAATTTTCAAAGTTATGTGTAACCTGTCTGTCTTTTGAAAACACTACAGTTTGATTGGTAATATCTCTATCTCTATGTCTGATAAAGATTCTTCAGTTCATTTTCCATCCCTGAAGAAGTTGAATCTCGACTCATATGTGGATCCAAATGTTCCCTATCTCCCTAGCTGCCCCAGGCTGGAAACTCTGGATACTTTCATTGATTGTAGAAACACTATGGCCAAAGTTTTCCCTCAACTTTCCTCCAGCTCCAAGAGTTTGAAATCCATCAATGACAATTTCGCTTGGACTTACCTTGAGATAAAACAGCTAAACATGACACTGGGCATCATTAGCTACTTTCAAAGTATGGCGGAAGCATTTGTTCATGTCCTTCCCCCAGGTGAAAGTGAATTTGTTGACCCTATTCTCAAAGAGCTCCGAAATGATATAGAAGATACATATCTACTTTCGCGTCATTCGACATCAAAGGTAAAGTTTCTTATATAGTTCATATGCTTTTATATATGTAGTTTGGTACTAATATTGCGTCTTTATTTGTTGTTATTGGGTACAAGCAGTGGCCGCTTCATGCCTCTGTTCTAAATTATCCAGAATTTCGTAATTTACTTCATCTGAAGTTCATTCTTCCCTGTTTCAACTCGAATCTTATTATCAACGTGCTTGAGAAATGTCATATGCTTCGAGTTCTCATAATTCAGAGCAACAAGGTTTGTTGAACTGATCTTTGTGTCTATAATCTGTACACACCCAAATATGTTTTTGAGTCATTTTGTCCCATGTTGCTTGTAGGAGGAACCATCACCTTTAAGAACATGGGAGCCACACTCAACAACAATTGCTAAATGTCTCAAATCGCACTTGACCTATATTCACATAGAAGGATATCAAGGATTTGAAGATGAGCTTATATTTGCTGAATATATTTTGCGTAACGGACTTTTTTTGAAGACAATGCTTATTTTTGTTGACATTTCAATGGACATAAGGAACAAGTACCATTCTATCAAAAGATTAACAAATATACCAAAGGCCTCTATCACATGCAAACTTAAATTTGACCCAGATGAGTCTCCTTAAGGTACAAACCCGCCTCACTGTCTTGGTTTTCGATGCATTCCGATTCCTTGAATTCCTATTTGATCATCACTGCTTGCTAGATCTTGTGGATATATAGCTAGGATTATGAATAGTTTGAGTCCATTGTGCACTCCATTAATAATTTCCATCTCGACAACTATATCAGCTTTTTTTTTTATATAATATAGATATAATCACAATTTGTATGTTCCAACTCCTGCAACCTCTCTCCATATTGATACATCGGTTGATGGTTTCCAATGCAGATCTTGATGATTTCCTGCTACAAGATAACCTGCCAACTCTCTTCAACAAAATTGAACAAGCATGTGTTTCACTCACTTTGGTGCTGTATATTTTGAATATGCTAGTATTTACTATTTAGCTTAGTTTTGGTGCAAACATGCAATACAAGGTAAATGTTTTCTAAATTTTCTTGCTTTGAAGACCTGCTATAAATTTATAATGGCATATATTGTGTGGGATTTGTGTATGTAGATTTTGTTTATCAATGTTGAATGGAATTGTGATCCTTCACATATTAAAATTTTTCAGAAACAATAAATTTTCAAAAAGGTATATTGTTAACACTAAAAATATATGAAGTTTAAAAATTCATTTGAAAATAATTAGATGCATGATTTTTGTGTGATATGTATGTAACATCAATTTGCTTCTATTTATAATTTTAACTATAGCAGGGTCTTATATTCTCTTGCATGAATCTTATGAGATTTTATTTAATAAAAATCAAGACATATACATTTTCTTGTTCATACAAATTTTTAATTTTTGCTATATGTCAACAAGAACATTACAAAAAAGAGTGAAAAAGTATGTTACTTAAGAGTGAAGAAACTGAAAACTCTATAAAACCATGTGAATATGTAAGGAACAGTGACATTGAAACTTTATTGTGCTATAAACATACACAAAATTACAAAGAAAAATCAAACATTTTGTGGTGGTGGTGTGGTATCCTCAGAAGGTCTAGTTGAAATATTCAATTTTCTACCTCTTTCACTTCTACTATTATCAGCAAATTTCAAGCTACCATGATGAGACCCTTTTTCTCTTTCCTTTGAGTTCCATTCAGACAAGTAATAATCTTCTTCTGAGACATTTTTAGATGATGATGGACCAAGTAACATGCCACCCCATTGTGGAAAATAGATTAAGAATAATGGTAATGTGCATATTATGATCATGGCACCCATTAGTGTTATTCCTCTTTCTTTTGAAAATCTTGATCCTTTGAAGAATATTAGTTGAGTTATAACTGCTCCAACGTTTCCTCCTCCTCCTGTCATTCCTGATATAACTCCTAAGGACCTGAAATTGCATATTTTAATGTAAATTTATTAGAATTAAGAAGAAAAAATTAATGACATGTTATATGGTGATGTGCACTTTTTAATCTTACTATGTCTATTGTGATGAAACTTGAGTATTTTACATGTTTGGGTTAAAGTAAGATAGTATATATGATATCCGTAATAAATTGGTTCAAGTGATAAGAGTTTTAGTCTTCTTAAGTATATAGTTAAGGATTTGATTTGTAGCTCATATGTACCGAGAAATTTCAGTCTAGAGGGGAGAACCTACCTTATATGCTCCACAGATTCTCCAATAAAGATTAATTATCGCTAACAGTGGTGAAAACTATGGTAAAAAAAACATTGCATTTGCACATATTTAGGAGAGGGAGCGTTCTAGGATTAGAGATTAAAGTATTAGGCTATTAGCTTTGGATTTTGGGATCATTTGTAGGTAAAAACAGAGGTTTTAATAGTTGTCTTTATGGTGGATTTAGATTATTTTTTTGTTAGGGAAAATAGTTCAAATATTTTAGAAGAAAAAAAATATTTATAGCAAATTTGGTCTATATAACAAATAAAAAGTACTAATTCTAGCTCAAATGTTATCAAATTAATTATATTTTGATAATTCTTTTCGACGTTTTAGCTAGATTGATTTTTAAAATATATGGTTATTTTCACTTATTAATAAGAAAATGTAATACTCTTTAAGTGAACCATTGCGATGAAGCAAAAAAAAGGAATGCTAGCTAGAGAAATGCATTTCGGAAAATAATGAAAACAATTTTTTAAATATTTTCATTTTGCAAAAAACACACACAATAAATCTATTATCTCTTTGCTAACAAGTAAAATAACACAAATTTAAAATAATAAAAAAATTAAATAAAAATATTTTTAGAAAGTAAACAATTAAGCCTACAGTACTAGCTGATATTTTCGATTTTTCTTCTTCTTTGTAAAGTGGTTAATATCATTTTGATCGTGGACTTGTACTCTTTGACAATATAATGGGAACTTTGAATTTGAAGGTTTAGAAAAATATATTTCATTAAGTGGTAAACTTCTATTGATTAAAATAAACTAAATATTGATTGAATATTTGAATGGTGTAGCTTGACATGTATTATATAATGAATTTTTAAAAAAATCACATGAACTCATTTTTACATAAATATATTCTAACGTAAATCATTATACCAAGAACTCATTTTAGATGAAATCAATTTTATAAAATCAAGTTTGTTATGTATAATGAAGCACACTAAATTAAATGACCCAAATGAAGCCTATATTCTACATCATGGTGAATACGTCAGAATCACGGTAATCCATATAATTTGACAGAAACTACAGAGTGTAGTTTCTGTAAAATTAATGTGGATCAGGTAATTCTATCCTACTTACTATAATATCAAATATAAGCAAAATATATATAATGAATGAAAAACATACCTTCTTGAGACAAAAGGAACAATCCCAAAAGTCATTCCACAAGCAGCTTGAACAAAAACAGAGAATATAATCATAACAACAATAGAAACACTTAAACTTCCAACTAGTCCCAAAATAACACAAAAAACACCAGCCAAAGTTTGACAAATCCACAAACACCATAATCTACCCCTCATTCCAAATCTCTTAGCCATTAAATCAGAAATTAAACCTCCACCAGGTCTAGAAAATGCATTAGCCAAACCAAAACTTGCAGCAATAATTCCAGCAGTATGAAGTTTAAGGTTAAACTTGTCATAAAAATATTCAGCTATAATATTGTCAACAGTTAACTCCACACCAAAACAATAACCATAAGTCAATGCTAAAATCCAACCTCTATAATTTAACACACCATGATAAAGTACTTTTGAAAATTCATCTTTGGCTTTTTCACCTGATTTTTTTAAACCATGAAAATTTCCATCTGGTAAATCTTGACCAAATATTAATATTGAAAATGCTGTCATTGATTGCAAAAATGCAGGTATGAAAAATGCTATTCTCCATGCAGTGAATTTTGTTGAACCAATATTATCTTATGAGTGAAAACACAAGTGGCATGATCAATTGTGTAGCTCCTCCACCAAGGTTACCCCAACCACCTGAAAAATAATTTTTCTTTCTTTTTAAAAAAATAAATTAATTAATTTTAAAAAAATTTAAATATACTTTTAGCTCTCAGCTATCGTGATTTTGACCCTCTATTTTTTTTTATGAGTGATTTTTGCCACCGGTATTTACCAGCTTTGTAATTCGATTCCTCCAATTTTTTCTCAAATTTAACGAGTAACCGAGGTGTTATTAATTATTAATGTGATACCAAAATCTCAACGGTGAGGCGAGCGTGTCTTTTCATTAAAATTACAAATAAAAAATGTCAAAAATCAGCTCATGCACATCAGAATGTCAGATCATCGTTGTCTTTTCATTTACTCTCGTGCATAGATTGATTTTTGGAGTTTTCATTTTTAATTTTAAAGAAAAATTTCGTTAGGCTAATGAGAATTTAGTTTCACGTCAATAAATGATCTCACTTAAATATAAATTTGGAGAAAAATAGGAAGGGGCTATCAAGTTACAAAGACGAAAACCATAAGAGGCCAAAAACGCCAACAAAAATATGGGACCAAAACTGTATAATCGAGATTTTAAGCTTAAAAAAAATACCTGAAAAACCATTTGCTCTGCCAACAACAGTGGTAGAAAACATAGAACTCATCCAAAACTGAGTAGAAACAAAAGTAGCTAAAGAAAAACCAGTGAAGAACCTTACAAGAAGAAAACTAGTAGCAGAATTAATAATCGAAGTGCAATAAACCGCCGGTGAAGTCAATAGAATAAGAGCAGCAGAAGCAAGACGAGGACCAACTAAATCACAAGCAGTTCCCATTGCAATTCTTGCAAAAACAGCACCAGAAACCGATGCAACACCGGCATTTCCTATATCCGTTGCTGTAAGATTAAGGTTGTCGCGGATTATAGGAACAAGTGGTGCTGCTGCAAAACTTGAAACAAAACATGCAAAGAATGAGAACCATGATAGATGAAATGCTAGCATGTGAGGTTTGGCTATTGAATGTATTTTGAAGACTGTTGATTTGTTTTCTGAATCAACTGGAAGAGAGAATTTTTGTTGGGGAGGTTCATTGGTTGATGGTGTTGGAAGTTCTAGATTCATGGTTGTGTGTATGAGAATTGTGTTTGAATTGGGTTGAGATATTGTGTATGAGTATGACCTTTTAATCAAGTTTTGTATAATTTTTTTTTGAGTACAAAGCCAACTACTTTGTTTGACTTTTAGCTCAAAAGTGAATGAGAATTTTAGCACGTTAGTTTGATGTAGTTATATAAGTATTAATCTGGTTTTAAATTGTGGTTGCGGTCTATATTAGGTTTTTATATTGGATTAACTTATTTGTATAAAATGGATTTGGAATGTGAAGAGTGACACTCTTTATAAATTATTTTATGTTTTTGATGTGGGGTTTAAATTTTTTTTAATAAAAAGAACTACGGTCAAATGATTTAGTTGCAATCACATTCGCATTGTAGTAGAAAATAGTTTAAAATATCACGATATTGCAACCTCCCATTTTTGTTTAGTGTGATTTTTTTTTCTTGTGTTTGGATGTTGCGTTTTCAGGTGGTTATAGATGGTTTTGGCACGGGAAGTCGATTTGCTATAACTTATACAATAATTTTGCCTTTGTAGGTGTTTATGAAAGGGACGATAGAATAGTCGTTTTGATACTTGAGCGATCTAAAATCTTTTTAACTCTTTGAAATAAAGTCAGATATTTCATCTTAAAGAAGGATCTGACTAAAAATAAGGTCTCGACTAGACTAAACAATCATTTATTCTTTTTAATTTGTTTCAATTTGTCTCAAATCACTTTTTAAAATCCTAATATCAACTAGGGGTGATCGCGGTGCGGATTGGTTCGGTTTTAAATATAAAAGTCATCCTAACCGCGAGATAAAAATGCATGCGGTTCAGTTTGGTTCTGTTGGTTTTAAAAAGTCATCCAAACCAAACCAATGCGGTTAGGATCGGTTCGGTTGTTGCGGTTTACGACGTAATATTTCGGTACCAAACAATTTTAAACATAGCAAAAAAAAACTTGAATTTCCTAAGTAATATTAAAGTACCAATAAAAGTTGTTTATCCAAAATAACATTATAGTACGTTACAATTTTAAATATACAAAAAAAGAATTTAAAATTCCAAACTAACATTATAGTATCGATAAAAGTTGTTGATCAAAAATAATATAACAACACCAAAATAATATTACAGTACAAAAAATAACTACAACTTGAAGTTCCATTAATTTGGTGGACCGAGTTGATAATTAGGCTATGTATATTTGAATATAATATAAACTTAATGTGGTATTGGAATATAATAGAAGCTTAATGCGGTTTTAGCGGTTAACCGCGGTGTTTGCGATTTTTGCGGCTCGCGGTTTTGCGGTTCGCGGTTCAATAAAAAAGTCATCCAAATACATCCAAACCAAATGCGGTTTTTGCGGTTTTCGGTTTGGATTGGTTCAGTTTGCGGTTTTACTTTTGGTTTGGTTCGGATATGATCACCCCTAATACCAACTATGAAAAGCATATTTAATTGTCCATGTTTAAGGAATCCCATTTAAAGTTTTAGGTGATTCCATTTTTTTCAACTCAATTTTATAGTACTCATTCAATTTTTAATCTAATAGAAGTTTTCATAATAATAGGCTAAAATATCATCTCTCACAACATCTCATATTCTTTGTCCTACATTTGTACTTTCAAAATATTTTAATTTTTTTTTTATAAAACTCTCTTTCAAGATTCTTCAAATAAGATTCTCACTCAATTATGAAATCCAAATGAATACATGTAACAAACATTAAAATATTATCTTAGTATTAAGAAATATCAATTGGAGATGTTTAAGTGCCGGCTTCTACGAGGTTATCACACTTAATTATTAATTTCCTATGATTGTGTGCTAAGATACTAACTAGAATATTCTATAGAGGCGTATAATAAAAGAGTTACACAACTATGCAGATAGCTAAGTAATAAGATAACTATTTGTACTTTCAAGTTGGCATGTTGCTAAAAATTCATAAATGTATTAATTGGTTTATATAAACTTTAGAGTTGAGACTTGGAGAATAGTGTGTCTAATTGATGACTTTTCATTGGTAAGAAAGATACATTTATAAGCTAAAACACACTTCCTTACGCCGAGTCTCATTCTTTTAACTTTGTTTTTGGTGTGGAAAGAATGAATGGTGTTAAATATCAACTCCAAAAAGATAGGGGCTTGTTTGGAATGAAACAAATGTTCAACTTTGGATTTTTGACTTTTGTAGATCTATTGATTAACATGCATTCATGACATGGATCCAGTTGGTTTGAAGAGGGATTGTCCCTAGCTAACAAGTTGAGTAGCATGCATTGACTTTGAAAGAGTTTTGCTAACAAGTTGAGTGTCTATATATTTGAATTTAACACAGTAAAAATTGATTTTAGTTGAATGTGAATTTAAAATAAAATGTGAGCTTAAATTATTTATGGTAACATATCAAAATCTATGGTGACATTTCAAAATCGTTGACTAAGTAAAATAAATATTGTCTTTTTTTTTGTCATGTAGCCTAGTGGCTAGAAAGTCCACTTATAAGGTGGATAAGTGAGATGATTGTGGTTCGAATCTCGTCCCTGTATATATAATGTAATGTCCTACCAACTGAGCTATTATCTTTTTTATTACAACATATTTTGTAAGGTTTTTTAGTCTTTGCCAATTTTAAAAACAACGGATTTTGTACTAATTTTACTCAAAACTAACAAAAAATGTAGTCATTGTTATAATATAAACAATTTTGTACGGATTTTGTCTATTTTTTCAAAAGAAAATGACTTTAATTGATAAGTTTCTTTACATATATGATTGACTTTAAAAAATGAGAATTAAAAGGAATGAATGGAGTATTTGCTTGATTTAAAAAATGCTCCAAGCTAGTGTTCCAATGGCAGATGTTATAGAACTAAACGTACAATTATTGTCTTGGAACATGAGTTTAATTCTTTAAAAATCAACAAAAAATTTAATGTTATCAAGACGCTTCTTATTTTTTTTGGTAAGAAGGCCCTTCTTATTTATTTATTTATTTTGGCATAAATTAGGTATTCTCTGTATATAACTGGAGAGACCGATCCCTTGAGTTTTGTAGAACTTAAACTGATGGCAAACTCTCTTTAAGATATTTAACGTTGTTGTATATTCAAATCAGAAATTGAACTCAAAACATTGATTAAACTAGAAAAGACTTGTGTTATCTCATCAAAGTGTTCTTGAGTTGAATACCCTTCTTATTTAAAATGTAACAATAAGCATGGAAAACATTAATGTCATAAATAATAAATTGGTAACATGTTTTCAAATGTCACAATGATAGGGTTTTGATTTTTATTATTTTACCACTAGTGTCGCTGACAATTGAAATTGTAGACATGCGATTGGAAGAGACTAGCTCAAGTGGAGCATTATTTATTGGAAAGTGCTAACGAGTGTTTTATGACACTTTTAAAGGATTTTATATAGTAAGATTTTATGAAAATTTTATGGAAAAATATAAAGTTAATGTATTGTAAATTGAAATATTTAACTTTTTAAATAGATAATTTCTTTAATTTGAATCGTTAAAGGGGTATTCTTAAGCAAGACCCTTATGACACATGATAATTCACACCTTCATTGAAATATTTATTATGTGCACTACATTGAATGATAGAGGCAAAACAATCCAATGGTTGACTAATAGAATAGTGAATCTGAGGGCTAATATACAGCAGCAGGGAGGGCAGCAGACAAAACTGCTGCCAACGATCCGGATTGCTCTTGGATACTTGTGTTGTTATGCTTGACACATTTTTTGCTGATCAGGATTTATTGTTAGTATAAACAAAGTTCATTTTCGCTTGTTAAAAAAAATTCAACTTTATTAATTTTTAATATAATAATTGTTGGTGATTCCTGTGAGGAAAATCATTTTATTTAGAATCGTACTCGTTGTTAGAATATTCCTCCTTTTTTTTTTTGAATAATTAGAATATTCCTCTTAAGTTTTCCGCAGAAGCTAATTCTTTTTTTTTTAATGAAATTTTAGTATTAAATTCTTTTTCTTCATAGAATGTATTTTTCTCTTAAACGTGATGATGGTGAGATGTAAGCAAGAAAAAGCGGAAATAATAAATTATAACTAGTGACATGCGTTAGAAAGTTACTTATGGATAGTTCCTCAAGATTTGATGACAATCTTTACTAATTTTTTTAGGAGAGCTTCTTTTGTCATTATATTATCTTCTCGCGTGCCCTATTTATTTCTTATTTTATATTTTCGTTATTTAAGTAGTTGATGTATAAAATAGACTGTTTTTTAAAAAAATTAATTTTTATAATATCTGTTATTTAAATAAAAATGAAAATCTCTTTTTTTTAATAATAAGAAAGAAAATTGATAGGTGACAAAAGAATTTTTGTTTTTTAGCAAGAACAACTTTAGCTAATTTAATTTTTTTGATAATGAACTTAGCTAATTAAATACGGTTGAATTATAGAAGAACATCATGAGCTGCTGGATTAAAGAGAGTATTGTGAGGATCAAACATAAAATCTAAATGGAGAAGACAAGAAAATGAAGACAATACCAAAAGAATACAACAAATTTTGAAATTAATAAAGATACGGGTTACTCTTTTTTCTATATTCAAGAAAGATCAAATTCATTTTCATTAAAAGTCAAAGAGTTAATCCAATAAAGAACATGGTAAAAAAAAACCAGGTTGCTGGTCATAAACATAATTGCTCCTTGATACTTCCATTTTCCACACCCTAATCAATCTCTAGAAGTTGGACTATTTGCTTACGGTTTATTAGAAAAAATGCTTGTAAAAATGGTTAATAGTTGTAAAAATGTATTTGTTTCTATACTAAGTTGTATAATAAATAAAACCACTGTCTCTAAAAAAACCATTTAATTTGAAATCTTCCTAAAGCTATTTTACTGTGTTTGTATTATGTATCTTTGACTGCTAGGCTCCATTGAAAGTGGCATTCTCACTTATTGAAAATAAGCAATGGGCAGTGCTGTGACTTTCTGATCTTTTCTCTTCCGGTCCCCCACGTTTTTTTTTACCTCCTGAGTTTTCGATTTTGCCCTTCATAAAAAATTCGGTTTCTATAAACCGAATTTTTTTTGCCTTGAAATTCAACTTTGGTTTCTAAAAACCGAAATTTTCCTGAAATTTGAACTAAAAAAATTTCGGTTTCTGCGAACCGAATTTTTTATCAAGGGCAAAATTGGATTTTTGGGGGGTATAAAAGAAACATGGGGGGCTGGAAGATAAATTTTCTGACTTTCTATTTTAAGTCAAAAAGGTATTGACTTACATGAGCAACCCAACCCGTTTAGATTAGCTTATTTTTGAAATTATGTGAAACAACTTGTACAAATAAATAAGGTTTTATGTTAATTTATAAATTATCACTAATGAACATTGTATTTTTATAAGTTTTTTATTCATAAACTACCTTGACAAACTTATAATAATACATAAAAACTTATTTATTTGCATAAATTGTTTTACATAAGCTCAAAAATAAGTTAATCCAAACGGGACTTAAAACTTCAAGAATAAAAGAAACAATATCTCAAATGTATTTAGACACACATCATATCCATATAACGCATTCTTAACACATTCTTTACATAGTAATAATCTTGTTTTGTTCAAAACAGATTTTCTTAATGATAAAAATGTCTCATGTTCCACTTTCTTTGACTTCTATTAATTTATCTTCCTTTTTTTAATTTGAATTCTTACTTTTGATCATTTTAACAGCAATTGAATGGCCGAAGTCTTGTATTATACATTCTAAATGCCGGTGGAGCAACTTTTCTCGCCCCATATTTCTAAAACCTCGTTTTCGAAAATGCACTTCTGAGGGTATATTTTGTTCGAAAGTGCACTTCTAGACGATGCAAAAGTTAAGTTTTTTCGTAAAATATACATCCAAAAACTAAGTCGCTAATTGACTTGACTAAACCGTGACAAAAAAAGTAATGGTAAAATTCAGTTCCAAGAGTCTATGTCTAGTCATTTAACCATTACCAATATTAATTTGCACCATTACATAAACTTTCATACAAGTCATTAAGGAACAAAAATATAGCAAGGAAAAAGGAAAACACAAATATAAATACCAAATGAAACAATCTCCAAAAGATGAAGTGTGCATATTATCTCAGTACTTCTTAGGTAGCTGCTGAGTTGGCAAAAGACCGAAGCGCTTCTTCAGAAGAATCCTTTGTCTTGAGAATTTATCGTCAGGTGAAAAGCGTGCTACATATAAACCAAAAATAATGTAGGCATATAAATAAATGACTCAAAATCAGTGAATTCCAAAACTATTGTGCAAATAGACCAAATTCGAAATTACAATCGTGTTTGTGGTTACGCTGCAAACTTTTATATTGTGAGAAAATGTAGTCAACGTGGCTACAATTGTAGTTGCGGACCACAATTTAAAACTACGTCAAATACATCAAAGTGTTTAGTTCCAATTGATAGAGCCTATTCTCTTAGTTGATTCCGTTCGCGAGCACTCAAACCTAAACCAGTAAGCTGTTAGTAAAACAAGGCAACTTCACTCACAATTACTTATAGACAAAAGCACAACTTAGAAGAGTGCACACATAAACAATATTAAGACTCTAGAAAAAAGAAGAAAATACCTATGGTTGGATTGTTGTCACCAACCTGAAAACATACAGAGCAAAATAGCATCAATGAAATTGGTAGCATAATCAAATCAAACAAATAAAGAGCAATAACAATCTCTAACATGGTTCATAAGAGCTAATTTTAGAAAAGGAGCAAAAATTGTTTTTCATATTGACTTTGAAAGGAGAATTTAGTATAAGATGCAGGTGGTTAAGGACAATCATATCAAACCTTACAAATAAAAAATACAACTTGAGTTAGGACATATATTGCAACTACGCCATAAAAGTACTATCAATACTTTATCATCTTCACTAAAAAAACTGACCTTTATTTCAGACAAACATTGTTCAAAATTATCACATTACTCTCATTTTCATGTACACAAAATTAACAATTATTCATTCATTCAAAATGCAAAAGGAGCGAGTAAATAAAAAGAGCATAAAGAATCTATCTCGTGTGCAAAAAGAGAAAGTCGGGAAAGGAGAAAGATGAAGAACATGAAGAGAAAGGAAGGGAAAAATTGAGGAGAATGAATCTTACTCAAAGAAAAGAATACAATTAGTACTAAGAACCTTAAAACTAACTAAACCTTAATCATTTATCACAATCACATATGAAAAGTAAAGTGGACCAATTAGTACTACTAACACACACACTGGTATTGATATGCACTAAAAATGAGTAAAGTGGACCAATTAGTACTACTCACAAACTTATTTTTTTTTATATGAACACAATATTGATATGCACTAAAAAATACAAAACAAACTTAACAAAGATTTATTATTGTCTCAAATCTTAACAAAGATTTTTATGAGGTTTTCATAGAAATAACACATGGAAAACAAAATGATAAAGATAGTAATCATACTAATAACATGGCAACCTTTCTTTGAGACCATTGTGCTAGCATATGACAGAAAATGGATGAGGATATGCAAAAGGATGAGACCATTGTGTTAGCATAAAGCAGAGAATGGATGAGAAAGTAAATAAACCACGAAACTGAAACATAGATTAAGTATAGAATTTATATCTACGGAAGCCAAAAGGTTGAAAGAAGCACCCGCAGAACAAAATTTGACTCCATGAAAAAAGAGCAAACCTACAAAATTGATAGAAATTAAGAAATATCAGTCAAACTCCAAAAAAAGAGAAAATTGCACATGAATCCACAGATTAATTTCACAACTCTTCTTTAGACCTTTATATCTTAATGAATCAGGCAATAGAAATGCTTGCTATAGCAAATATACCATACTACATTCAAAATAATTATGAATTCAAAATAATTTGGTATTAGAACATACCTTAGATACTTGAGAAAGAGTAACTATCAAACTATCACAACAATATTGTTTTAAATTTCTTTACCTTTTATTAGAATGAGAATCATAAACAAACCAAAAAAATAAATTACTAACATTTTCCTACACAGTGAATATCATAAAGGAATAGATTTGGTACCTTTTTCCACAAAGCAATGTGTATCCCAAAGAAATTTATTACTATCCGCATTAATAGCTTCTTGGATGTTCGCGTGTCTTCGATACTTCTCCAAAATCTTTTCGTGATGAACTGTCCCACAATTGATGTTTATTCATTTTAGGTGTCTGCTGGCTTAATCTAAAATACACATTTGTAACACAAAAAGAACATGAGTTGTGAAAGTTCAATTCAATGAGACATTCAATCAAACATGTAAAAGGAGAAGTAATTAAAGCTGCAAAATTTACACAAAAGGTTATAAAATAGTAAAATAAATCGCATGGAAGAATGAGAAAACAACTCACTCTAAATCAATATTTAAATGCAGAATCCAAACTGTCCGTCCTTGGCAAAGTGAACAGTAAAACTTATGTCAATAAGAATAAGGCTAAGAAGAACCATCTGCAAAAATTCACTTTTGCACATGAAGCAATAACTTCTGCAGCATCAGAAAAAGGAAGTCATCAAATATCAAACCCAAAAAATTTAATTCAAGCAAAACCACCAACACAGAGAAATTCCCAGAATCATCTTTACCTCTCCTTTAGGTGGATTCAACAGATCATGTTTTCTACAACAAAAATTGCTATGAAGATACCAAAGAAGGGAGCAGGAGGAAGGTAACAACAACAAACCATTTTCTGTCGAATCAACAAACCGCGGAAGAATCTGAAGATGATGATGAACGGATGAAAAACATAGATTGAATGAACATGCAACTTCCTCTAATTACGCTTATGAGATTTTCGATTACAGCAATGAAGCAATTTCAGACCATGGTTGGTGACTTTTGATCATCGCGAGAGAGATTATCAGAGAGAGGGAGAGAACAAAATATCAAACAGAGAGAACAAAAAAAAATGGTTGAGAGAGCAGTGAGAGAGAGAGAGAGAGGGAAGGAAGAAGTGTGGATGAAAGAATCAGAAGCTTATAATGATAGAAAGAGAGCGTGAGATGCCACATTTTTAGGCATAATAGTCTACTGTGCTATTTTTTAGGTGAGGTGTGTTATTTTCAATGAATAGCAAACCAATGATGGTTAATTCAAAATTCAAATTGAAGAAGAGATTAATAAGTGGTGGGCCATAGTAACTAATGTGGTTGGATGGTTATTAAAAGAGAGATTAGGAGGGAAAAAAATTAGGGTTAAGTGAAGTTTAAAAGGTAATCACAACTTACCATTTATAATAATTAAGATAAGATAAGATTAAGATTAAGATTAAGATTAAGATTAAGATTAAGATAAGATAAGATAAGATTAAGATTAAGATAAGATAAGATTAAGATTAAGATTAAGATTAAGATTAAGATAAGATTAAGATAAGATTAAGATAAGATAAGATAAGATTAAGATTAAGATTAAGATTAAGATTTTATATTGATAATAATTTTTCTTTTAATTATACAATTGATATAGACTACAAACTCCAAAAGCTTAGTCTAGTAGTGAAAAAACAGGTCTCGAATGCAATAAGTTTGGAGTTCGAGCTCCACTAATGTCTTTAGATGAAGGTGAATGTAATTACTTTTATAAGTATTCTTTGAGTCTTAAGATTTTCCCGATCTTGGACTAAAACATCATCCCTTCAACCTAAAATCCTAAATTTCTCCTTACCAAAAATAAAATTGATATACTAGAATTGTAGGGTATTTTTGGATAAATAACTTATGAAAAATGCTAACTATCCCATTAGCACTAGTTATGAAAATTAATATAGAAAAATTACATTAAAATTTGTGTAGTTAATGTTTCAAAAATATTATTTTCAATCTAGAAGTTTTCTTTTTTGCAACTTATAACTTAGTTAACATGACCCATAACTTATTTGTAACTTATAATACAAGTGATAACTGATAATCATCATAAGCAGACACTTATCTATAAGCTTATATAAGTTGTTTTTATTGTACATAATAAAATAAAGATTAATTAGTTTTATATATGGCACGAGCTGTTTTTATAAATTATACTAGAGAATTTATGAAAATAATATGAAAAAAAAAACTAATGAAAATTGTCGTAAACTATTTTCATAAGTTCCTTTAAACAGTGTCATAAAATTTATATGAGTAGATAAGTTCAAATAAGTCACTTCAAGTGGTTGTAGCAAGTGACTCAATGGATTTTGGAGGTGCCTCTAGACTAATATCATCTTAGAATTTGCATTGAGCATAACTTATCCCAACAAAATCGGTTGCAAGATGAAATTTGTCTCTACTTACAAAACCCGTATTCAAACCATCTCACATCTGATGTAGGACTCTTAAAAGGTTGTCAGATGACAAAAGCGATAGTAGAGTTGGGCATTAGTGTTATTTTTAAGCTTGTGCATTTTCTCAATTTTCGCACTTTAATTTCTTGTAAAGTTTTCAATTCTTGTATTCTTTTACTAAACATGAACTTGAAAAAATAATATTTGCTTGTATATATAAAATCGAATGGAATATCTATTTAACCAAATATTTTGAGAACTAGTCTACTTTCACTCCTTGTCACCGGTTGTCTTTCTCTATCTTGCGTTTGATCTGCTAAAAAATAGAGGATTGGATTGAATAACTTTTATTGTACTCTGTTTAATTCAGAAACTGATTATGATACTGGACAAAATAGTCAGGAAGGGATAGGACAAAATCAAGAATTTTTGTCCCTCACTAAACTATAGAACAACCTTTTGTCCATAGTACAACTATAAAAATACGAAAATATCCAATTTATTTTCGAATATAAAAAATATTATCTCTAACTGATTCTTGTTCTACCTTTTTCTGTCTTGTACTGTTTTATCTAGTATTCACTATTTTCCAGATCAAACGGCTGTGGTTGCTGAATATAATTGATTTATTTAATTCATTAATTTGCTTAATTTTTTATAAATCTTAATTTTAACAATTATTTTTAATTAGATGGTTATAAACTGTGTCAAATCCGCTTCCCTCTCTTTCCATATATTTTTTTATTCCTTGCTTTGTCCTTAGTTTTTCCTTATGTCGACCAAATGTCTTCATTGAAAGAAGTAAGTCGGTAAGTAGAAAAATCTATATATGCTTATGAAATCTTTTGGACTTTTTTTGTGACCCACTGACCCCATATGAGCTTGTTCACCTCAAATAAAGTTTGCAAAATCTTCCTCGATTTTGTGTGGCTTTGCTTGTGTTTGGCCAAGTTTAAATGTCTCATCCCACATACGGTTTTGTTTTTAGCCTCAATTTTCATTTTCATCACACACATTGTATTATTTCTCCACCCATTACATTAATAAAAAGAAAATAGTCATTCTGTCTGTGTTGTTTTATACTTTATCATTTATGAAATAAAATTGTTCTAAAATGATTTTTTTTTTCAAGCCAATATTAATTACTTGTATATTTTTCAATTTTACCTCCAAATAATAATAATATAATCACTCTCGAGTTGATATATTTCAGTATGCATTATGGTAGTGGTGTTTACACCAATACATGATCAAAAATAATTCAGTAAAGAGTAGTAACTTGTGCAAGCATTTTCATATTTCTGGAATCATGATCAAAATATTAAACACATGTTGAAACAAACCAGATAAATATGTCATGGCTTCAAATGTGGAATCATGCATAGGTTAATTAGTAGAAAGAGTTTGAATCTTGAAATGTCTACATATAAAATATAAAATACAAATTTATGAGTTAGAATTATATAAAAACAAAATGACAAATATTGTAGAAAATGATATTGAAGTCCAACCTAATTCAAAACCGTAGATGTGTTAATCATAAACAGAAATGAATGAAATAATTAATGAAATAAATATCATACTATCCATGAGCCACATAATTAAAGAAATCATATTTCATGAAATGTCTACAAAGTGCAAACTTAGATCCACCGTATACTCGGAATCTTGAAAAATGATCTGTTGAATTTACCAAAAGTGACCGTAGCATCATTAAAATTACAAAAATGGAACTATGTGGACTAATATAAACCTAGAAAACAAAAGGAAAAAAGGGCTAAACAAATACTCATATTGCCGACATATATAGTCAACGGACTGGTTCTGTTTCTTTTTAATATTAATATAGGTGAAGGAAAAAATAAAAAAACTAGGCATTCCTCTAGGAGAACATGTTCTTTGATCTCCAAATATATATCAGTATAAAAAATTAATTCCAGAAGTTTATACATACTTGAAAATTAAAGTTTAAATCTTAGATATCATAACCTTTTTCTTCTTCTCCGTATCCTTCGCTTTGCGAAAAATCCAACCTTTTTCTGATTCTTTGAAATTTCTTGAGTTGAGAACAACCTTTGATCTTCTGATTTGTTATCCATCATTGAACATTTTAACATAACTAGTTTCAACCAAATATGAGTTAGTTTCATACTTCTGGTCAGTTGAATATCTTTGACATATTTTATATACTTTACTCACTATTTGTTATTCATATTATTCCAAAATTTAAATATTGTGCGGTATAATTGAAATAAGACAAATATTAGCAAATTCTCTAAAATTTAAATGTTATGCGGATAATTCAAATTAAATAGTCAAATACACGCTCTTGTAGGCTTCCTTGCATGAGCTCCGACATCTTCTATTTGAAATTGGTAGTGGGGTTGGTACACCTCTAATGATTGATGAAGCTACTAAAAGAAGTGCTCTTGAACATTATGTTAGGGTTCTACTTGATATTGATCTTTTCAAAAGGCTTTTCGATGAGATCATGGTTGAACATGAAGGTTTCACATTTTATGTGGAGGTAGTATATGAAAGATTGTCGAATTACTGCACTCATTGTAAGTCTATTGGCAATTCTGTAACCTATTGTAACAAATTGCATCATAATGAGAAGAAAACTGATGTGTAACCTAAGAAAGTTTTTTGTGCAAAGACACAACCCTAGTTAAAGGAAGAAATTCAAACGTTAATGTTGGTGATCATATTAATCACACTAATGATGCTCGTCATGTGGTTAACGAAGAAAGCAGTAATGATAATAATAATGCTAAACTCAATGTAGTTCTTATTACTAACAAGGAGCTTTGATAGGTGTCTCACAATGACACAATTTCTATTATGGAAGGTACCAATGCTACCCTTCAACCCTATATAATGATGCATTTCCTTCATTAATAAGGAGGCTGAGAGAGTTCAAGAGTCAAGGCCGAACAATGACAATTTACATCAATGGCACAAACACTCATTGAAGAGCCTATAACTACTAATCAACGCCTGTAATAGAAGCACAAAGTGAGAAAGACCTTTTTTAGATACTTCTAATTAAGGAAATGTAGGTTTTTCAAATTAGGGAAGTCCAAGTGCATTTAACATTATTCTGGACTCGACCACAAAACTATACCATAGTACGTGATGAGAATTTGGACGAGGTGGCTCAAAAGAATTTGCAAGTCATTCGACAAGCTTGGGCAAATATGGCTGATACTAAGCGCACTTCTATAAAGAAAAATTACAAGATAGTTAGAAGTGTCAGACAACTTTACAGCACCTGTTCAAGGGGCAATACTACTCACCACTCCTTATGAAGTCTCTTTAATTGGAATATCAGGAGTCTAGAGATTTTAGTGTTACTTTAGCAATGTTTGTGCTGACAATATCGCTTATCATAGCCATAATTTATTGGATCTTATTAGTGGAATTCAAAGGAATAAACAGAGTGATTCTCTATTATAGATTGCTTAATTTTCTCTTTCTTGAAATAAGATCTAGTCCCCCTTTATATTATTTTCTTTTTCTTTTAAAAATCTCTAAAAAATCATCTTAAAATACTAAATATGAAAAAAAATGTCATCCTAAGAATTGTATCTTAAAATACCAATGTTAGATATAAAATGGAAAAAGCATGGGCAATCAAGGAAAAAAAAGAAGAAAGTATCACCTCTCGCGGACCCCACGGCCTTGTCTAAATATCCGTGTCTCCATGCGATTCCGCACGTGACTACCTCTTTTACAAAATCTCTCTCCAATTCCATTTCGCCACGTGTCCTTCACCTTCCAAAAATGATGACTACCAAATCAACCGCTATCATACACTCTCACACACTTCAAAGCAACAACGTAGATATTTCCATTTCAATTTCCCATTCCCATTTTCAACTCCAATTCTTGCGAGATTCAATCTCGCACTCTTCTGAAACCACTCTCACACTTCACCGATTCATCAAAGGTTCATTCAATCATCAATTTAACTCTTTCTTTTTCATTAATTTATTCAATTTTGATGATTCTTAGTTTTGAATTGATGCAGAAGAAAGAGTGGATTCACAAAGATGAGTCACAGTATCTTTCATCAAACTTTGCTTTGTCAAACTCAATCGGTTGCTGAGCATCAAAGTAAGCTTAATTCTCGTGGAGTAACTGCCAATACTTTATTCCAATCACAGAGTGTTGATAAAGAAAAGAAGCTTTTACTTTCTACAAAATTTCGCGGGAATAAGTTGTTTATTAGGAAACGGAAAGTTGTTATGGGAAGGAATCAAGCTATTCCACGCGCTGTGTTAACTTCGAATGCGGGTTCTCAGGTTTGTTCTTAGTAGTGAAACGTTTTGATTGTTGTTGCATCGTTTTTTATTTATTGGAATGTGATTATTATTACTGTTGTTGTTAGTCACTATTTATGGGCAATGTCACTGTAGTGTCCGAATGTATTATTAATTTTATGAATTAAACCGACTGAAAAAGATTCATCCGATGATCAAACTAACCGAAAAAAATATGCATTGGAAGACTAAATTGGCTAACAAAA
Source organism: Trifolium repens (assembly GCA_030408175.1). Taxonomy (NCBI): domain Eukaryota; kingdom Viridiplantae; phylum Streptophyta; class Magnoliopsida; order Fabales; family Fabaceae; genus Trifolium; species Trifolium repens. The sequence goes on from CP125850.1 coordinate 14,975,912, forward strand.
AACACATTCAAGAATTTGTAATTTTGATAAATTAAGAGACTATAAGCCTCACATATTCAAGAATCAAAATGAGTGTTTACTATTATTATTCCCTATGGTCAATATTATAAGCAAAAATTTACTTTTTTGATTCATTGAATAACTGATGTATCTGATCTAATATATAGACCAGATACATTAATTATTCAATGAACCTAAAAAGTATATTCTTGCTTATAATAGTGATCAAAGGGAGTATTTTATTTTAGTGGAATCCAAACACATCGTATGGTTTCTTTGGATGTGATTACTATTTTTGTTCTCTTATGGTAACCTTGAATGCAGCTTTGTTAAAATGTCTTAAGGTAACATTAGGAGTGATTTAATATTTTAATTGAATTGTAAAATTGTAAATGCTTTTTAAGCACTGTCAGTCACTCACATATTCACTAGTGGCATTGTTAAAATATCCAGGCATCAATATTTTTCCTGTATATCTACTTAGTTATTTTGATGTATGTTAACTTGTGACTATGGTTCCTTCAATAGCTTCGTAACTTTAAATGAGGCATATTGTGTGAATTTAAATCAATGATTCAATGAGTGTTGTTTGTCTGTTTTTCTTAACTTGAACTTGGAATGGTGTATTGACTTGTGTTTTTTGGGGGTGTTGCAGCTTTCGGAGAAGTTCAACCTCGATGGAAATATTGAATTGCAGGTATTCAACTGGCCCGATGAATCAAATTATATTTATATGAAAAATAAATATGCGATTATTAGCTAATGGTTGCTTTGATGTGATGGAGCAGGTCAGTGTTGGTTCTTCAGGATCAGGAGCCGCAACACAAGTAGATGTTCAGCTTTCAAATACTAGTGGCTCTTTTGTTTTACATTGGGGAATTATATGTCAAAGTCAAGGGTATGTTTAGTATCAGAGTTTTTATGTTATTTCAATATTCCTCATGTGTTTGAAGTGTTTCTATTACAATATATCTTGTTACTTGAAGGATATCTTTTACCTTTTTTGACTGTTTCCAGGAAGTGGGTACTTCCTTCTCGTCACCCAGATGGAACTCAAGTTTATAAGAATAGAGCTCTCAGAACTCCTTTTGTAAAAGTAAGTTCCAACTTCAAAAGAAAAAATGTTTCTTAAACTGACTTGACCGGTTCAAATATTTATTTGCTTATTGTTTGACTATTTGTTCTTTTATTTTTCTCTTATTAGTCTGGCTCAGTATCCTTACTTAGGATAGAAATTGATGATCCTGCTGCACAAGCCATCGAGTTCCTTATAATTGACGAAGCTCAGAACAAGTGGTGTGGTTATCATAATCCAGTCTCTTTTTCACCCTATATTTAAATTTCAGTGTTATTTTGAAATTGAATATAGTTATTTTCTTCTTTGTTTGCTTTTTCGAAGTAAAGGTATAAAAACCATGGCGATAACTTTCACATCAAGTTACCAGTAAAAGATAAGCTAGTTCAGCAAGTTTCAGTTCCTGAAGACCTTGTACAAATTCAAGCATATATTAGGTGGGAACGAAAGGGTAAGCAGTCATACAACCCAGAGCAAGAAAAGGTCAGTAATCAAGTAGTGTTCATGTCTTGCATTAAGCTGCTAAGTTTTGCTTCATACCATGTTTCTTTCAGCTGATTACTTTTATGATTTTCATGGTTTCCTATTTGGTTTGTTTCACTTTCCAATTTTATTGCTACATTTCTTTGATGCTTTGTCTATAGAGAATATATAGAATCTGTTCCTTTGATCTATCCAGAGTACATGTCCTTGATTACACACAGCATAACAATCTCTAAAAAAGATTAGTCTCTGCAATCTACTATTAATGATATACTTATGTATATGCTCTAGCTAAATTGCTATAGCCCTTTACTGGTCCATGTCTTTATTTTTTCATGGTCCTGGTCGTCATTAAAAGTTATTCTAGGATCCTTTATAATAGGTTTTGCCTCACTCTCTAGTTTCTATGTTTAGTTTCCAAGAAACATTAGTAATAATAGTGTTAATAGTCCTTATTTTTTATGGGTTCACAATCAGTACTGTGTAGTCCATGTAATTCTGAAGATAATGCAACATAATCTGGGAAATGTCTTTTATCACATTACTGTCATTCTCTTGTAGTCTTGGAACTTGAGATTTTGAATTCAACAAAGTGTTATCTAGATGTGTTTCAATTTCTAAGTCAGAACTAATGCACTTTGTCTTTAAATGCATTGTTTTTAATTTTTCCCTTTTTAGGAGGAATATGAAGCGGCTCGACGTGAATTATTGGAGGAAGTAGCTAGGGGTACTTCTGTACAAGACATTCGTGCAAGGTTGACTAATAAATCTAACGAGGGTGAAGTAAAGGAGCCTAACAATGCTAATGCTGCTGAAGTAAAGCAGCCTTCTGTTTCAAAAACAAAGACCATCCCTGACGAACTTGTACAGATTCAAGCTTTTCTACGATGGGAAAAAGCTGGGAAGCCTAATTATTCTCCAGAACAACAACTTGTAACCTTATAAAATCCTTTTTTCCGAACATTAATTACTTAGATTCTCAACTTTATAATGTTCATTTTATCTTATCAGTCCTTTTTGCTCTTTTTCCTTAATTGACTTAGATTGAATTTGAGGAAGCAAGAAAAGAGTTGCAAGCTGAGCTTGAGAAGGGTGCCTCTGTGGATGAGATACAAAAGAAGATTACCAAAGGAGAGATACAAACCAAAGTTTCCAAGCAATTGAAAACCAAAAAATACTTCCGCTCTGACCGAATACAACGGAAAAAGAGAGATTTGACGCAGCTTATCAACAAAAGTGCTGCTGAAAACATAGACCAACAAATTGTAGATGCAAACCAACAATCTATAGATGCTCCAAAGACTTTGAAAGTAATTGAAAGATATGCCAAGGCAAGGGAGGAATTTGATACGGGTAGTGTTTTAAATAGAAAAATTTACAAGCTTGCTGATAATGATCTTTTGGTGAGACACTTTCATCAACTTGCTGTTGTGTTTTTCATCTCTTTTTAAGCAGGTGTGCTTTTGGTTATGATACTAATTTTAATTCTTTCATTCTTTAAGGTCCTCATTACCAAAGATGGTGGTAAGATAAAGGTTCACCTGGCTACAGACTACAAAATACCTGCTACACTTCACTGGGCCTTATCTAGAACAACACCTGGAGAGTGGTTGGTGAGTGTATATTGTTAACTCTAGAACTGACAGGACACTTTTAATGTTTAAATTGATGTATCTGTTGGATGTCTATCTCATTTGGGTTTTTATTTACATGGAATGTAATGTCAATCTTAGGCACCACCTGCAAGTTCTATACCCCCTGGGTCTGTTATTATGGATAAGGCTGCAGAAACACCTTTTAAAGCTGGTTCTTCATCTGATCCTTCTTCTGAGGTTTCTACAATAACAATCTGAAGTTGTTTTCTAATCTCTTAGACCTTTGAGATCCGAGTATAAAACTCTGATAATATTACTACAATTTTCAGGTCCAGTCTTTAGATATAGAGGTCAATGATGACACGTTTGGAGGATTAACTTTTGTCATTCTATCAGACGGAAAGTGGTTAAAGAACAATGGATCAGATTTTTCTATTGAATTTGGTGGGAAGAAGCAGATACAAAAGGTTACATTTCGTGGAATTGTATCAGTGGTTCCTCTAAATCAACGTATATTGGTCGACGTCACATCGTTATTTTGATTGACAAGACTTTTTTTCCATTGAAGGATGTTGGTGATGGCAAAGGCACAGCTAAGTCCTTGCTGGATAAAATAGCAGAAATGGAAAGTGAGGCACAAAAGTCCTTTATGCATAGGTAAGTAACCCCTCGAAAAGTTGAAGAAAGTAATTGAATAATACTTTCATGTCTTTATTGTCAAAAAAGTACTTTCATATCTTGTTACTACAGTCTTAGACTATTATTTAGAGGAAACTTGTTTGTCGTTGAACTTAATCTATGTATGAGTTCATCAATATTTTGGCATCTTTTATTCCTTGAGTTCATGCTGCGAGTTCACCAATATAATTTCTTGGATCTGAGGTAGCCCATATTGATTCAATGTACCCACCAAAATACTTATTAAGATGTTACTTTGTTCAGTAGAATCTTTGCAAGTCATTTATACATCTGTTTTTTGCAGATTTAATATTGCAGCGGATTTGATAGATCAAGCCAAAAATGCCGGTCATTTGGGTCTTGCGGGTATTTTGGTATGGATGAGATTTATGGCTACCAGACAGCTCATATGGAACAAAAATTACAATGTGAAACCACGGTAAACCTCCTATATATGTTCAGTATTCCTTTGTTTATGCACGCCAGACATAATTTTTTTTAAGCCTTATGGAAAATATACATTATGAATTACAATATCTTCTGCTTCAGCTTTAGCTAGTTTATTGCCTTTCTTTTGTGAACAGGCTAATTCATTTGTTATATAATATAGCTTTGTGTCTGCTTAATCCCTTCTGATCATAAGCATCGGTTACTGATTGGAACAGTGAGATAAGTCAAGCCCAGGATAGGCTTACAGAGTTGCTCCAGAATGTTTATGCAAGTTATCCACAGTACAGGGAAGTTGTGAGGATGATCCTTTCTACTGTTGGCCGTGGAGGTGAAGGTGATGTGGGACAGCGTATTCGAGACGAAATCCTTGTCATCCAGGTAGATGTGATTTTTATCTACTTTTCCTTAGAGTTCTGCATATTTCTCTCCTCTCTACATTGATCTTAAATTACAAGGAAAATTTCTGTTTGGTTTGTAGAGTAAAAATCATTGCAAGGGTGGAATGATGGAGGAATGGCACCAGAAGTTACACAATAATACTAGTCCTGATGATGTTGTAATCTGTCAGGTAATATGCTGGTTGCCGATCTCTTGGTAATACTTATAGTTTCCTTGTCATCATCACCTCTGATATTTTGGTAAAATCTCCCCAGGCACTAATTGATTACATAAGTAGCGACTTTGATATTGCTGTTTATTGGAAAACATTGAATGACAATGGAATAACAAAAGAACGTCTTCTGAGTTATGACCGTGCCATCCGTAATGAACCCAATTTTAGTAGAGATCAGAAGGAAGGTCTTTTGCGAGATCTGGGACACTACATGAGGACATTGAAGGTTAGATTCAAATGTGGCTTACATTGAGTTCTATTTTGCTTTCTTATTCTTCTTTTCCAGCTAGTGATTTCGCATTTGTTGCAAATGTTCTTGGCTTCTATTCATTATTTTTCTTTTTTGTTATGGTTCTTAGTGTTTTGCCAAACTGGGTACATATACATTGGAATATGATCACAATAGATATGTTAATGATAAGCTGCAAGGGGGAGGGGCAATTTTCATTGAGTTACTATATTGCATTCTGTAGGCACCCACTACTGCAACAGATTATTTGAATAGTTGTTTATTCTTTTGTTCCCTTTTTTTTGGTGGTCTTGTAAGAAAACATATTAATCCTTGGCCTACTTGTCAATTATGTTTTGTCATATGATGATTTTGGCCTACTTGTCAATTATGTTTTGTCATATGATGATTTTGGCCTACTTGTCAATTATGTTTTGTCATATGATGATTTTGGTTTGATTATATAATTTGCAGGCAGTTCATTCTGGTGCAGATCTTGAATCAGCAATTACAAACTGCTTAGGCTACAAATCTGAGGTAACAAGATTGCTAAGACTTCTTTTTCCCAGGACAGTTTTTCTTAAATTTGTAGAGACCATTCCATGAATTTATACTCTATTACTCTTCAGGGTCAGGGCTTCATGGTTGGGGTGCAGATAAATCCAGTGCCTGGTTTGCCATCTGGTTTTACTGTAATGTCGTCTTACTTTGAATTTTTTTTTGTGATACTGTAATAGTACCTCCTGAACTATAACAATCATTTCTCTGATCTGTCTCAATCAGGAATTAGCTCAGTTTATCATGGAACATGTTGAAGAAAAGAATGTTGAACCTCTGCTTGAGGTATATGCTGCTTTAATATTGTAGTAAATATTTTTGATATATTTCAAAGTAGTAAAGAGAGTACAGACATTAATCCGTTATTAATCCATTTAAATAGACTACTCTAAATCTAATGAGATCAATTAATGGGTGACTACAATTATTACTAATATATGTTATCTACATCATTCCCCCTCAAGCTGGTGAATGAGTATCTATTATTCGCAGTTTGCAAGTAAGTTGGTTGAAATGTTATGTTGGTAATCTCTTTGTTAACACATCTTCCAACTGATGCCCAGAAGGACTATAGATTGTAGTTATCAATCCATTTTCTAGCTCGTCTTTAATCTCTTTTATGTAGACTGTAGTTATCAATCCATTCCACCTCATTCTTTGTAAAAATATAAATATATTCTCATTCTGATAAGATATAATTAAGATATTCAGAGGTGTTTTCTAGATAAACCATAACAGTTTGTATATATACCTTACACTTCGCTATTGATATGTATGCATGATTGTTTTCAATAGGGTTTGCTTGAGGCTCGTCAGGATCTACGACCATTACTGAATAAGTCCCAAAGTCGCCTGAAAGATCTTTTATTTTTGGATATTGCCCTTGATTCTACGGTTAGAACAGCAGTGGAAAGGGCATATGAGGAATTAAATAATGCCGCACCTGAGGTGATTCCTTGCTTTGACGGTCTAATAAATGTTGCTCACTGTTATTTTTTTTTATGTTGATATATATATATATATATATATATATATATATATATATATATATATATATATATATATTCCCTCCGTCCCAAAATATAAGCAAAAGTGAGTCAAAGAAAATTGATGTATTTGGTTCAAAATTTGGACCAGATACATTCACTTTTGTTGACCAACTTTTGCTTATATTTTGGGACGGAGGGAGTATATATATATAAAATCAGTATTTTTATAGAACTTAAATATGCAATGACTCTTGATATTCTGATGTGCGGACTATGCAGAAAATAATGTACTTTATCTGCTTGGTACTTGAAAACCTTGCACTTTCATCAGACGACAATGAAGATCTCATCTTCTGTTTGAAGGTATAGTGATATGTTCATTTTTATTTTATACTCACCGGTCATATCATTATTTCAAGACAGTCTGGTCTCTTATCTGAAAAGGATACTTCACTAACAGCAAAGAGTTGTGCTGTGCATTTCTTTAATAGTGTTTTGTTTTAAATGCAAGCTGAGTTTAATTAACGGTGGAAAAGTAGGATTCCTGTTATTACCATAAAAATTTAAATCCATGATATCTTGTCAGGTTGATTCTGGACAGAGCCATGACCTGTATTATTTTCAGTTATTAATTATGTGCAAATATTTTTTTAATTTTTTTTTAATTTTTTATCTTGGTTCGTTACACTGTTTATAATTATTTAATATCATATCAAATGATGTTAGAGTTTTATTAATGCTGTTCCATATTAATTGGAAATTGCATTGAGCAAAATCAAACACCTCTAAACTGTGTGAATGACTCATCATGATAATACTAAAAGACAATTGCTAAATGGAAGTAATGTCTAAGCTGCTGTAGATGTTTGTTGTCTATGACTATCTGTCTAGCTAAATGAAAACCAAAATTTAATATTTCTTATTTTTTTTTTTTAACTTTTAAAGGGATGGAATCTTGCCTTAAGCATGTGTGAAGGTAAAGACACTCAGTGGGCATTGTATGCAAAGTCAGTCCTTGACAGAACACGCCTTGCACTCACAAATAAGGCAGAGTCATACCAGAAAATTCTTCAGCCATCGGCTGAATATCTTGGATCATTACTTGGCGTGGAAAATTGGGCTGTATGTATAGTTTTTTCTTTATTTAATCCTTCTGTCTTTGTGCTCTTGTTTCTCTCCTGAAAATCTCCTCTTGCAGGTGGAAATATTTACTGAAGAAATTATCCGTGCTGGATCTGCAGCTTCTTTGTCTACTCTTGTAAATCGACTAGATCCTGTACTCCGAAAGACTGCTAATCTTGGAAGGTGGGGTTAACCATGCTTTTCAACTTGAGTCCATGATTTCATCTTCAGTATAATATAGCTCACTTAAACTATGATGTCATTCATTTTTTGGTTGTTTTGATATTGTGACTTTCTGAAGCAATTCTAGTTGCCTGGAACAGTTGGCAGGTTATTAGCCCAATTGAAACCGTTGGATATGTTGAGGTCGTGGATGAGTTGCTAGCTGTTCAAAACAAAACATATGAGCGACCTACAATTTTGATAGCCAAGAGCGTGAAGGGAGAGGAGGAAATTCCAGATGGTACAGTTGCTGTCCTGACACCTGATATGCCAGATGTCCTTTCTCATGTATCTGTACGAGCAAGAAATAGCAAGGTATCCCACTCCGAATAACTTCTTTTTTTGGCATATATTTAAAGCTACTACTGTTGAATAGTGGGCCTATGTACTTCATGTTTATTTGTGTTTTTTATCAGTGATGTTTATTCAAACAAGGCAATCTCACTTTCACTCCTCAAATATAATGCCATATTGTAGTATATGGTCAAACTGTAAACTAATGCACTTCATGGGTGCTTTTGATTTGCAATAAAATGAGGTACTGGACATGACAAAAATATATGTTCCATGTTTGGTTTGAAATTTGACCATGGGAATGGACAATAAAGGGGTGAAGGACTGGACAAAAATTCAAAATTTTGTACTTTACTAAACCATGGTACAAATTGTTGTCCATGGACAAACACTCACAAAGATAAAAATACTCTTACCTAATTATTACATATTCTGTTAGAAAAAGATATAGATACACCAGAGAAGATACTCTCTACACTGGTTTGAAACTAGTCAGAGCAATATTTTTCATAAGATCCTTTCTAAGGGAATGGAAGTCAATATTTATAGAATTCCTATACACAAAGGATAGGGAAAAGGATCAATACCAACTGGTCTAAACCAGAAAACAAACTGACAGACATCTAACAAACAAACCCAACTAAGATAACTAACTTCTATAACAACTCTATATCCTAACATTCTCTCTCTCTCTCTCTCTCTCTCTGTGTCTCATAATAACATAAAATATTATATATTTTATACATGTATATACCATAAAGGTTATTGTAGTCATTTTCACATTATTTTGTTTGTGCTGTGTCCATTGTTCACCAAATACTGCACATGCAAAAATTCTCCCGTACCTTCAAAGATTGTTCAATACTATTCTGTCCAGTAATTGTTCTTTTGCAAATCACATAGACCTTATAAATTTTAAACAAAATTATTTACAATTATGTTAAAAAAAATTTTGCTTCAATTTAGGCTGATTTGTAGTTTTATTGTCATTATATTCAATACCCTTCCAGTGAAATACTGTGAAGTGAACTTGACCAATTAACAATGTTGTAACTTGTAATACTTGACAAACCTGCATCATCCAACTACCCTTTTATTGGATATGATTTTTTATTAATCTAACAAATAAATTATAAAATAGTTATCATATTGATATTGCATGGAGATTAATTTTAAAATGGATACATTGAACATTCAACAAATTACCATATAGGTCATATTTTAAGAAGTTCATAATTATTTCTTAGCATGATAAATAGGATAATTGTTTCTTAGCATGGTAAATGATAAGATATGGTTAGGACGCTCTGGTGTTGACTGATTCATGTAGCTGAACCCATCTAGTGGAAAAAAAGCTGAGTTGTATGATAATTGATAAGATATTTATTTCTAATCAGATTTTCTATGTACTGTTTGGAAATACTAAGGTTTCAAGATTTCCAGGTGTGTTTTGCGACATGTTTTGATCCCGATATCTTTGCTGACCTCCAATCAAATAAAGGAAAGCTCTTGCGCTTAAAGCCTACGTCTGCTGAGGTAGTTTACAGGTAACATTTATGCTTTAGCTTCAAGTCTATCAGTTTATACTTTATGTACCCTTTTCTGTGATGATCGAATGCCTTTTTGCTAAAACATTCACTTTACAGCCTGGTGAACAACCTAAATTGCACTTCAGTTACCATTTTAACACCATTTTTCTTAATTTTATGGGGGTTCTTACAGTGAGGTCAAGGAGGGTGAGGATATTGATGACAAATCAACCGACCTGAAAGAAGTTGGTTCTGTTCCAACTTTATCTTTGGTCAGAAAGCAGTTCAGTGGTAGATATGCTATCTCATCTGAAGAATTCACTGGTGAAATGGTTAGATTTAAAAATGTGTCGTTAAATTTAAGCAGTTATAGTTGTTTTGATTTGCGTCTGTCTATCTAGCCATTATTTGGCCAAACACTTGTTGTGTTATGACTCTGTCACTGTTCTAGTTCTGTCTTCCTTCAGTATAACTTTTGTAAGGTTGTGTTTTCCCAGGTTGGAGCTAAATCTCGTAATATCTCTTACTTGAAAGGAAAGGTGCCTTCTTGGGTAGGAATTCCTACCTCGGTTGCCTTACCATTTGGAGTTTTTGAACATGTTCTCTCTGATAAGTCAAATCAGGTTCTGCTTATTATCCCTTATTTCCTACAAGTTATTATCTTGCATAGTAAGCTTTGCAGCTCGTATTCTGTGGTTATCTTGCATAATAAATCAGGTTTCTGAATCTGGCTGTATTGTATTAGTAACTCTTCATTGGAGCAAAAATTTGAATACAAACTTAGGTGACAATTCAATAATCATAAATTTTGTGATGAGTGAACTTTTTGCAATATATCTCGAAAAATGGGGTTCCCTGCCTTCTTGAAGTTGCTTTATGAGTGTTGTAGTCAGGGAGTATTAAGATAAGGTTCTGGTGAAGAACCTCCTTCTAGCAAAGCATAACATTAAAATTTGTTACCCTTAGGATTCAATCTCAAAGATTACTTAGATGTATGGTTCTTTATTTCTCATTTGCTTTATATAAATCTTTCCTGTAGTTTAATAATATTGGATGACATATTAACCAACAGGTTGTGGCTGAGAAGGTCAATATTTTAAAAAAGAAGCTAACTGAAGGAGACTTCAGTGCCCTCAAGGAGATTCGTGAAACAGTTTTAGAGTTGAATGCTCCACCCAAGTTGGTATGTTCTTTTTAATCTTGGGCTTAATATTGGCATGGCATGACATTCATAGATTGCTGAGTATGAAATTGCAGAAAAATATTTTATTTTCCCGGATTGCTTGAGTATGAGATGATAGTATAAATAGGGAATTATCAAAACAGCTGTACTCTAATCCATACATAGAAAATAGGAACACAGCCCCCTCCTAAATGGTAACAAACAATTTTTTTTGGAGATCCTTATATAGTGAGAGATGTTCGGTGAAACTCAGGAACTGATCACAAACAAAAGTTTAAAAAGGAATTGCTCTAAATGAATCTATTGAAAATTTGATTTGTAAAGATAATTTCGGAAAATGAGACAAGAGGGAAATGGAGGGAAGGGAATATATAAAGGAGAGGCGTGGAGGGAGAGAAGTGGAAAAGAAATAGAGGGGCAAGAGCCCCTTCCCTCCAATTTTAACACCCCCTCCAAATCTCTGAGGGGGGAGGGGAAATGACTCAAAATAAATGTGAACTGAGATAACAATTACTTTGGCTATTTATTTATTTATATGAATTTCCTAACTGCCAGTATATTTCTTATCCCTTATGATTCATGTTATCAATGCCACATCGCTTATTCAATTTCGCGTGGTGCAAATTTGAGTTTTGGCCTTATTTAATGTCAACATCAAGCCATATAAGTTATGGTTTTGGCTTCTTCTTATACCTACTTCCCATAAAGGCATATAGTAAATTACTTTTATTTTCTTCTCCTATCCATATGGTAAATTAGTTTTATTTTCTTCCCCTTCCTTTCTCTGCCCTTCTTTGAACCAAACAGTCTATAAAGGTTTTATAGTAATAAGCTTACTTTATTCATTTCTTGCACATCAATCTGTTCAAGATACTGGTCCACATTTATAGCACACAAGAGATATTGTAAAGGAAACAATTCTCCCAAGAACAAACTTACATACTAGCCTAAAAACTAACTAAAGAAAACAACTTAAATAAGGTTAAAGAACCCTTCTCTAGTCATTCCACTTTATTGGCGATCCCGTTTTAAGCATATATTCAACATTTCTGTTACTGATTTCCCTTACAAATATGTCGTTTCAAATTTCTCATTTATCTTTTAGTTGTTTAATGGTGTGTGGTCTTACAGATGAAACCAATGAATTGATTATTTCAGGTAGAGGAGTTGAAAACTACAATGAAGGGTTCTGGGATGCCTTGGCCGGGTGATGAAGGTGAACAACGCTGGGGACAGGCATGGAAGGCTATAAAAAAAGTGAGACTTCTGTCGTATACTCTATTTTGGTGCCTGTTTCAAGTATATATCATGCGCAAATATAAAAAATTTCTTTTGTATATTTGGGCAACATACATCACTTCTCTTATATTTTCAACATGGTCAACATAAATTTCAAAAATAAAAATTAATGAGGTGTTAATGGAGGCCTATCTTGTTCAAAAAAAATAAAATTCTTTGCATAAATAATGTATTACGGAAATCACCCATTCTTCAGACTTTATTGCCCTGACTGACGTAATGTTTACATAACTTTCATGGATTCATGACAATCAAGAATGTATTGATCCTTAATATGACACATGGAATGGGTTAAAGTAAATAAAATGAAATTTGTGGCAATGGTGTTCCTTCACGATGCAGTTTTATGTACAATCTACTCCCCACTGATTTTTCTCATTCCCTATCGACGTTCTTAAATTTTCCAAAGTTATTACACTGGAAATCTTATTTCAAATTTTAGTGAAATCAATATCTTTGAGGTACTTTAAAAATCTTACTTTTGTGCTCATGGATATATGTCATTGATTTTTGACAAAAGGTGTGGGGCTCAAAGTGGAACGAAAGAGCGTACTTCAGCACAAGAAAAGTAAAACTGGACCACGATTATCTTTCCATGTCCGTCCTTGTACAGGAAGTGATTAATGCTGACTATGCTTTTGTCATCCACACAACCAATCCGACCTCTGGAGACTCTTCAGAAATATATACAGAGGTATAATTAATAATTTCATGATTATTTGCCTATGCTTCCACACATTTGAAGAAACATATTCACCATTTGAAGAGATTATGGCAATAAGAAGTGACAATTTGTGTGATTCTCTTTTGATATAGGTTGTAAAGGGACTTGGTGAAACACTGGTTGGAGCTTATCCCGGCCGTGCTTTGAGTTTTATCTGCAAAAAACATGATTTGAACTCTCCTCAGGTGATTTTGTTATAGCAATTTTTTTTCAGTGTCGTTTATGCTTCGTGCTTGTTATTATTCTTGCAATGATTATTTTTGAAGTTATATACTCACTACTCAGTTTATCTGGACTAGAGGGATGAAAACAACACTGAGAATAATAACATTTTGTTGGCAGTAATGCACATGACATTTTTGGATGTTATTCATCCTTATCTATACTTATAATAGTTTCTTAATCCGTATCAAATAAGGAGAACAAATCATGAAAACAAAGGAATACATAAATCATTTTTAAGTGATAATAAAAGATACTCTAATATATTTTATGATAGAAATAGATTAATGGTGTGGCGAGATCTTTTCAGATATCCCAACAATTGTGGCTAGTACCATAACACCATAGTGAACATATTGACAGATATCCCAACAATTATGGCTAGTACCATAACACCATAGTGAACATATTGAATTACCTTCACTAGTACTGCATCTGTTCTTATAATTTTTAATTATTTTACTGATGGTTCTGGGCTTCTTTAGGTCTTGGGTTATCCTAGCAAACCTATCGGGCTATTTATAAGACGGTCAATAATTTTTCGGTCTGATTCCAATGGCGAAGATCTCGAAGGTTATGCTGGTGCTGGTCTTTATGACAGGTAAAATTTGACATCTATTCTTCGATGAGCATCTTTTCTAGAACTAATGGAATTTGAGGAACTAATGTAACCATATGTTTAATTTATATTAACTAGCTGCCAAACGAACGTGCCCGTTTGTGTGATCGATATATATTTTTTTTTTTTTTTTGTGATCGATATTCTCTATGGTGCAAATATAAATAACTGCTTAATCTCCTTTTTTATTGGACTTAGTTAATTGATAACTACGTAACATCCTTTTTTTGTTGTGGCTAGTTATTAAGAAGAAAAATATATTTTTTTTACTAAAAAAAAAATGAAAACCTACTTTTATGTGAAATTTGTGCTTAGTTATTAAGAAGAAAAAAAATATCATTTACTAAAAAAAACTGAAAATCTATTTTTATGTGGAAGTTATTTTTTAAGGATAAAATAGGAATAATGAAAAAGTCATCCCAAAAATTTGTATCCTTTTTATATATAGTAATAGATGAAGTGGCTTTTGGTAACTCTTTACTATATCATGCTATCTGTACTGGTTAACCGAGTTTTTCTTGTGAACAGTGTGCCAATGGATGAAGAAGAGAAAGTGGTGCTAGATTACTCATCAGATAAACTGATGATTGATGGTAGTTTTCGCCAGTCTATCTTGTCAAGCATTGCCCGTGCAGGACATGCAATCGAAGAGTTGTATGGCACTCCTCAGGACATTGAAGGTGTCATCAAGGATGGAAAAGTCTATGTTGTCCAGACCAGACCACAAGTGTAGGTCTCTAGACTCATAACAGATAAGCTGCACATCTCAACTACGTTCAGCACCATACTACATGACACTTCAAATCAAACGTGAGTAGCTTCTTGTGAAAATGAGAGCTTTGGTTTGTACTATGTAACTTATATATATATGAAAATAAGGAATAATTTATGTCCAACAATAGAATAATGTAAATACGGAAACATTAAAATGTTTCATTTTTTTTTTTTTCTTCTCTTACTATACGTAAAATCAGAAATCTATTCTTCATAGTCCATCATGTTGTATGTTTACCAGAGGTACACTGTTCATGATTAAGATTATATAATATGCACTCGAATTATTTAATATTTTTACTTGAAGTACCTTTTGTATTTTGCTTTAGTTAAAATCATTAGTATACTGCAGTACTTCTTGATTCAATGATTATTTCACATTCTTTTAGGTTAGGAATAATCGTTGAGATATTGTTAACTGTTATTGAATGTAGTTAGATTTGTTATTATCCTTTTATTATCATTAACTTTAAGAGTTACTTAGGCATATTTGATTATACCTGGTATAGGTGTACAAACCTTTTCTGTAAGTGGTGCACTACCATCACCACTTTCAAGTTGAAATTCATGAATCCAACATTTACTAGAGGAAGTTTGACAAAAGTAAAAACAATTTTCATGCTCTCAATTCTAAATTCAAACAAAGAGAGCTCGACACAAAGTTTACCCCTGCACTGTACACCCTCAAATAGCTAGGAGTATCATCATGCATTGAACTGACAATGAAAAACTGAAACAAGACACACTACAAGCACACTGTCACTGAAACAATATGCTGTTATGCTGAGAAGCTTTTTTTTTTTTTGTCGAAATTACGCTGAGAAGCTAAGACTACCCTCAGCAATCAGTTCTGAATCCTGACACATTTATCCACACTTCATTTACCCGTTCAGTGTTATGAAAGGAAGCATTATATTGAGCAATGGTATATGAGCTTGTATCTTGCATTATTGTTGAAGTTCCATCTAAGTGTTTGTTTAGGCTGCTAACAAGAGCTTCAATTTCTTTGTTAATGTTATCATCCTTTGCATATCCATTGAATTTCCTAACTGCTATGCATTGAGTTTTCCATTTCTCAAGTTGTAACTTCAGCTCAGGATTTGACTGTGGAGGTTTCCCTTGAAAGTGAGGTGATACATACATTCTTACACTATAGCCAACCTCTGAAGATATTGATGAAGGTATCCTTGTTAAGATTGGTGCAGTGATTGCTAGTTTGGAAGAATTTGAATTTGCACCATGAATATATTGGTACAACCTGCAGGAGCAATATGATTAATAAGGGAATTATTTTGCTAGCAGATATTTATGAAAATATTTTAGAAGTAGTATATTAAAGGGTAAATAGTTTATGAAAATATTTTACTCGCTCACTTTACATGGGAAAAAAACACCATCTACCCTATATTAAATTAATATTTTTTTATAAGCCAAGAACATCTAGACACAAAAAGAAAAATAGCCATCCCAACTATATTGACCTCCATCCATCCTACATATATTTGAAAAACAATTCTTGTGAACTAGTAAGAAATGCTACAAGTTTATGAGAGAGAGAGAGTGAATTCTATCAAACAATTATCTTTAGTCTACACTATAAGCTATAAGTTATCACTATAATTAAACCAGTGGTTTGTTGGTCTTTGCAAAACAGCGGCTAAATTTGATTGATTTCTTTCCTATGTGAGTTTCTCTTTGGGTGTAACTGCGACACCTCAGCATAACACACGCACTCACTTAAAGGTGTTTTAAATTTTAATATTACCTTTGTTTTAGTGCAAATATAGGAAAATGTCAACCACATCTTGAGAAGGAAATTACATTCATTATGTTAAAATATTATACATTCACTTATATTTAGTGCAAATATATTAGGAGAGATCGGAGAGATAATATGATAGGTGGTAGTGATAAAATTGACTTAAAATAAACTAAATATAGATCAATGTACAATTTTTGAATATAGAGAATCCAAATCTGTTGAGAAAAGGGTGTGGGAGAAAAAATCTTTAAAAAAACAAGAGAATAAGGGATGATGAAGTTTTAAAAGTGTATGGTTATTTTTAATTTATTTTGGCGTTAATATTATTTCTCAGATTTTCAAATGAAAAAAGTTCCAATAATCCAAAATTCGGCTGTGAGTTCAGAAAAATCTTACCGAAAATTGTTTCCACTAGAATCAAACTCGGATTCTCTCGAATGATTCATCTTAGGAAAAGTTCATTAATCACTTGAGCCAAATGTCTTGGTCTAAGAGTGTCAATTTACTCTTCTTAGGTGAAACTGTGTACTCGAGGGAATCCTTTCCCAGCTGAACCCATCTCGAGTAAGGAAAATGAATTATCTACACTAAAAAATTCTATATTCACATATATTTAATTTATTTTTGAAGTCTATCATGTCATTACCGCCTACAATACATTCTCTTTTCAATATTTCTCCTAACCTATTTGCTCTAAGACCATAATAAAGATGCCATGTAATTGCTATGCAGTGATGTTTGAAAAATGAGAAGTACTATCTGATAACATTTGATATGATCTTATACTCATATATTATCAACCAAAATGAGAAATATATATATATATATATATATATATATATATATATATATATATATATAATAAAACCTGTGAAATCCTGTTTTGGTGGATTGCTGGAAGGAATTAGTTCCAGAAGATGGAGCAGAGATCCATGATGATTCATTGTAGAGTCTGATCTCAAAATCTGATTCTGTTTGTATTACTATATACTTTGGTGATTCAATAGCATGCACTGAATTGCCAAAGCTGTAACAAATTGCTATGAACAAATAATAAAGAAAGCACATGAGTGTTGTTTCCATCTTCACCTTAATTGCCTTAATGTTTTCTTGATTATTATATGATCCTTCTAAATTTTAGTTGAGCTAGTTTGCACTTTGTACAGCACCCTTTATGTAGAATACACAGACAATATAGTTAGTGGGTTCCTGGTTTCAAGTGAATGCTTTTCTCATTTTCCATATCTTCAATAATATAGAAGTAAACCCACTTGGGTTGATACGATGGTATTGACTTGAGATCTGAGAGTATACTCATTTTCAAGATCTCAAGTTCGATTATCTCTGCTATCAATTTGGATCGGTTGATTTAACTTCTTCAAAAAATAATAATAGAAGTATATAACACTTGGACAAAAAGTAATAATAAATAATATTATTGATATCAAAACATTACCTTTAAACTAAGAAGGAGAATTTGTCCATTTGATGTTATACTTTTTTACAAATCAAATATAAGTATTTCAAGTGATTGTATCCTGTCAAATAACCGATTATCCCAAAAGCTTAAACTGTTAGAAAGAGCTACATCAATGGTTTTATATTATTTCTAACACGCCCCCTCACGCAAGAGCCCATTTGGACTTGAGCGTGGATAATGCATAGGACCACTTAGTCATAGAGGCTCTGATATCATGTCAAATAACCGATTATCCCAAAAACTTAAACTGTTAGGAAAGACTACATCAATGATTTTATATTATTTCTAACATATCCACGTAAATTTGTGCTGTGTTTTAACAATATTTATTGTTTTAAGTTAAGAAAAATGTTTAGTTTGTACATAATGGTAGTGACAGGTGGATCAAGATAAGAGTAATAAGGAAGTCGGGAAACGGAGTTGTGCATGTATCCATTGATGCCCTCCTATTAGTTTTTTTTTTTTTTCTTCGTTATTTTGTTGAATTCATGTAGCAATTTTCCGCCGTTTGTATTTGGCTTATTATTGTGCTGGTTTTACCATATAAATTCAAACAAAAGATCCTCATAATTTTAATATATCCAGATTCAATTATGCATGTCTCTGTCGATATTCTAGACAATTGATATCGGGCATTATATATATATATATATATATATAAACTTATTCTTAGAGTCAACAAATCTCAACTATGAATTTATACAAAATTAAATACAATTCTTAGATATATTACTCAAATTGATTTAAAAATAATATATTTTAAATTATTGATTTTTACATTCTAAAATAATGAATTTTCAAAGACAAATCGAAAAGTTAATTTCTCAATTGATATATTAAAGTGTTTTGACATATATAAAATAGTGGGCAAAGAATTTTAGAAGAATAATTTGTCTTAAAATCAGTTTCTACTTGATACTGTTATATTTTAAATTAAATGTTTTGAAATAAATTAAATGTTTATATTTTGTATAAGATTCTGTTTGTTTCTAAACTAAATATTTGATAAAAGAAAAATTGAAATGTTTCTAAACAAAACAATATATTTTCTATAAATATAAGCTTATGCGCATGTAGGGGTTCCAGAAAAAAAGAAAGGTGTTTTTTTTTTTTTTTTTTTTTGTAGTATAAGAAGAGAATACAAACATATGTACTAAAAATGATTAAAAAAATTTACATGTTAAATTGATTATTAAATTCTAAAATAATGGAATTTTCAAAAAAGAAGGAAAAGTTAATTTCTCAAATGATGTTCTAAAGTGTTTTGACATAAAATAGTGGTCAAATAATATTATAAGAATAGTTTGTCTTAAAATCAGCTTCTACAAGATACATTTATATTTTAAATTGAATGTTTCAAAATAAATTTTTATACGAAGATTCTGTTTGTTTTTAAACTAAATAATTAATAAAAGATTATGTTTGTATTTAAACTATATATTTGATAATTTTTTTATATATATGTTTCTAACTAAAACATTATTTTTTCTATAAATATAAGTTAATTAATACGGGTTTCAGAGAAAAACCAGTGTTTTTAAACTAAATACTTGATAATAACCAAAAAAAAACTAAATACTTGATAATAGATTATGTTTGTTTTTAAACTATATATTTGATAAAAAAAATTTATATATGTTTCTAACTAAAACATTATATTTTCTATAAATATAAGTTAATGCACGTACGGATTTCAGAGAAAACCCAATGTTTTTAAACTAAATACTTGATAAAAGATTATGTTTGTTTTAAAACTATATATTTGATTTTTTATATATGTTTTTAACTAAAACATTATATTTTCTATAAATATAAGTTAACGCACGTATGGGTTTCAGCGAAAAACCGGTGTTTTTGTTAAACATTATATTTTTTAAAAAGTGATTAAAAAAATGAAACATATTAAATTGATTTTTAAATTCTAAAATAATGAAATTTTCAAGGAAAAAAAAAAGGAAAGTTAATTTCTAAACTGTAGATTTAAAGTATTTCAACATATAATAGTGGGCAAATAATATTATAAGAATAGTTAGCTTAAAATCCGTTTCTATAAGATACTGTTATATTTTAAATTGAATGTTTTAAAATAAAGATTTATATTTTGTATAAGATTCGGTTTGTTTTTAAATTAAATATTTGATAAAAGAAAATTTCATATGTTTCTAAACAAAACATATAAGAAGTTTCTTTTTATTAAAAATGATTAAAAAAATTAAAACATATTAAATTAATTTTTAAATTCTAAAATAATGAAATTTTCAGAAAGAAAGAAAAGTTAATTTCTCAAATGATGTTTTAAAGTATTTTGACATAAAATAGAGGCAAAAAAATATTATAAGAATAGTTTGTCTTAAAATTAGTTTTTACAAGATACTATTTTATTTTAAATTGAATGTTTCCAAATAAAGGTTTATATTTTACATAAGACTTTATTTGTTTTTAAACTAGATATTTAATAAAAGAAAATGGATATGTTTCTAAACAAAACATTATATTTTCTATAAATATAAGCTTATGTACGTGAGGGTCTTAGAAAGAAAACAAAGGTTTTTTTTTTTTAATACAACTCTAGGGTTGGAAAAAGAAATACTATAAGAAGAGAACACAAACATACATGGAGAAGCGCACACAATACTTACCATGGATTTTAACACTTCAATCATTGCTCTTCTCCTTGTTTTTTTGGTTTGTCCTACTTATTCATCTGAAATAAGCAGCCACCATGTAACAAATCAAACTTTTCGATCTAGGGAAGAACTTCAGAAGTTGAAGAAGACGATAGCAACTCGCCTTCGGCAAATCAATAAACCTGGTGTTAAGACATTTCAGGTATGTAAAATATATAATCCTTAAAACTTCTTTAATCTTGGAGTCTAGTTGATATGTTTGTGTTTACGTAAGTAGAGTGTGTTTGAATGAGATGATTTTATGAAGTAATGTAATTTTAATGGGAAATTCAAATTCTTCATTATAAATTATACCTTGTTTGGAGTAGTGTTGTTTGTTTTATCTATTGCCTATAGTTTGCTATATCATTCATAATTTTAAGAGGTTTATTCTAAATAGCAGGTGGTAGTATTTGTTGTATTAATTCGGGGTGTGATTTTTTATTTTCAGCTTTGTCTTAGGTTTCTCTTTCTATCTTAGATTGAGGGTCCGTTTGTTACAGATTAAAAAATTAGTGATTTTAATATTAAATAATTTAAAAATTAGTTTTTAGAGATTTTATAGAAAAGTAGAATTTACTTTGTGTTTGTTTATTGTAATAAAAATCACTTTTTTTAATAAAATAATCTTTAACTTGTTTGGATACTCTGTCAAAAAAAAAACTTGTTTGGATACAACCTCTAAAAGTGATTTTTTTTAGTTATAAAATAACCACACTTGTTTTCTCTCTCCTCTAAAAAAAATCAATTACTTGAGAAGCTACTCTTAGCAGCTTCTCATTTTTAGCTGTTTTCTAATTATTTTTAGATTCTGATTTTTTATAAAATCTGTAACGAACAGATGTAATATTTTTAAAGTGATTATTTTTTTAAAAAATAATTTTTTTCTAAAATAATCTATAACAAACGGCCTCTGAGATTTTATTAATAAAATTATGCACTTTAGATAAATATTACCTTGTTTGGATGATAAATTGAAAAATATTTTAAATATATAAATAGAATTTGCCAATTTATCGCCATATGCTCAAAATTTGAAAATCAGTCTCCTTTAAAACTTTTCAAAATTTTTTAATTTGTCCCTATATTTTATAAAAATTTGTAAATATGGCATATTATTGCTCCCTCAAATTAAAAAAAAATTCAATTTAGATCCGGATAATAACTAATGTTAAGCACTTTAATTTTATTTTACACTAACTAATATGTCTATATTTGTGTTCATTTTTGCAGACTCTCAATGGTGATATCATAGATTGTATTCCAATTAATAAACAAGTGGCTTTTGATCATCCTCTATTGAAAGGACAAAAACCATTGGTATTTTTTTTTTGTTATAAAATGAATTAAGGAAAATCCAGAAATATTTTTTGAAGCAATTTATGCTATTTGTATTTCACTTTTATAATTGAAATTTTTTTATGCATATTTATATGTAGGATCCTCCTGAAAGACCAAGAGCCCACAATCAAACGGATAGTTTGAATGACAACTCTCAATTGTGGAATTTATCTAATGAAACATGTCCAGAAAAAACAGTTCCTATTAAAAGAACTACAAAAGAAGATATTTTAAGATCTTACTATATCAATAGATTTGGAAAAAAATTAAATTCAGTTAAAAGGAATACTATTGGCATTGGGCATGTGGTAAGCAATCACAAATCAATTTTTTTTTTTTTTTCCATTTCAATGAAAAAAAATTGTCTCTCAATACTTATTTTTGCAACTATTTTTTTCTTCTATTGCAAGAAACTTAAACACAAACCAAAATTAAACTTAATTATTATATAAACCATATTCTATATTGAAATAATAAACAAGTTGTTCTTATTGCTATATACTACACAGTATGCAACTGCATCTGTGACTGGAGTGTTCTATGGAGCAAAGACTTACTTAAACGTTTGGAAACCCCAAGTGGCAAATAAAAATGAATTAAGCTTGGCTCAAATATGGGTAACCTCTGGTCCAATTGAAAGCATCAACACCATTGAAGCTGGTTGGCAGGCATGTTAATAGCATACTCTCATTGACTACTTCGTCTGATTTCATATTTAAATAACTTAGTTGTTAAGTTTATTGAATAACTAATGTATCAAATACAAATAGTACATTCATTCATTTCCTTTTACATTTTTTTTGAGATATAATTGTATATATTATTTATATGATGCAGGTAAACCCGAGTTTCTATGGGGACTACTTACCTAGATTGTTTATCTATTGGACGGTAAGTTATATAGAGTACCGTATTTGTTTCGAGTATAAACATTATTCTGTCTGTCTATATTTATACGCACAAAAAAATAAAAATAAAAATTCTTACTTTTTCTATTTCAAAATAAAAAGTTAACTTTTTTTATTATTTTTAAGATTTCTTTTCAAAAAAAAGATTTACTTTTATTTATTTTTATGAAATTCAATGCAAATACATTTAATTTGCTTCTTTCTATTTTCTTTTTCATATAGTCTACTTACAATATATTAAAAGAAACTACTACTAAAATACCAAATTTGTCCAATCAAGTTTAATAATATTTCAAGGTTTATGCCCTTAAATGTAATTTTAACTTTAAAATAAAAAAAAAAAGATATAAAGCAAAAATAGGAAGAATAAAAAAAAATAAGCATGAAAGAAAAATTTCCCCTTAAAAATAGCATCTGAAACTACCTCTAAAAAATGATATTAATCCAATATATTTAACGAAAAAAATTTAATTAAAAAAATTGACGCATAAAAATAGGAACAAAAGTAAATATAAAAGATACGCATAAAAAATAGTACTAACTTTTTTTGAATAAAAAAAAATAGTAACTTAAAAATAAAAGAACGTTAAAATAGAAACAAAAACATAGTGAGTCTGTTTGGATTGACTTATTATAAGTTTTATAAGGTAGATTATGAAAACAAACAGGTTATAAAGATATAATTTTTGTAACTGAAAATTTATGAATTAACATGCATAAAGAATCTCTATCAAGAAAAATAAAACATGCATAAAGAAAAATTTACGAATTAACACAGGACAATTGCTTTAATAAAAAAATTAAATCTTACACGGGACAATTGCTTTAATAAACAAAGGAATTGAATAATAAATATTTAATAATATTAATTACAATTTATTACACAAAAATCATGCACGGGACAATTGCTTTAATCAAAAAAATATTAATTCAATAAATTTTACAATAAATAACACAATGACGTCACTTATATTTAAAAAAATAATTTTTCTGTCAAAAAAACTTTTTAAAAATATTTTCTAACATATTTCTAAATATTTTATTCTAAATAAATTTGATACTTTAATATAATATATTAATATCAATCTTAAATACAATAAAAATCAATGGATATGAGCTTTTACAAATAGTTTTTTTTTTAAACATCAGAAGAATAAATTCTCATT
This sequence comes from Trifolium repens, assembly GCA_030408175.1. Classification (NCBI taxonomy): domain Eukaryota; kingdom Viridiplantae; phylum Streptophyta; class Magnoliopsida; order Fabales; family Fabaceae; genus Trifolium; species Trifolium repens. The sequence goes on from CP125850.1 coordinate 14,999,893, forward strand.
AATAATAAATATAAAAAAATACAAGACAAAACATTTATCACAAATACATAAAAGGAATTGAATAAAAAATTCATACACGGGACCATTGTTTTAGTCAAAAAAATTTAATCATACACGGGACAATTACTTTAATAAAAAAATTATTAATTTTATAAATTTTACAAAAATATTTTTATTAAAGTAATTGTCCCGTATTTTATAAATAAAAATCAATAGACCCGTGCGAATGCACGGGTCTCAAAACTAGTTAATAAATAATAACCAATAAAAATTATTTTTACATTTATTTTAGTAAATTTATTTCAAGAAAAACATAAAAAGTTATAGTCCAAATTATTATGTTTTAATTTTTTTAATAAATGTGAATTTTTTTTATAAGTACACGTACGTTAATAAAAACTAAATGATTTATTGGATATAGTAGTGCCTATACTTCTCCAACGGATGTGGGTAAAGTACCATTTATATTGTTTTTTTCTGTTTATAATATATATATTTATCTTGGATGTTTGGAAAAAAATGTAAATAATTTTTTGACAAAATAAAAAGTAAATTATAATAGCTAGTATTAATAATTGCAGGCTGATGGATATAAACGAACTGGATGCTACAATTATCGATGCTCAGGCTTTGTTCAAACAAGCAATAAAGTTATAATTGGATCTTCTATTACTCCAATTTCTGCATATAATGGACAACAAACTGAGATTGCCTTAAATATCTGGAAGGTTAGTTTTCTACTTGTATTACCAAAGTGACCTTTGAATATTATGTATAATTTGTTACATATCTCTCCAAATGTTCCTCTTATTTTTTACTTCTTTAAATAATGTGTGTTAATTTTCAAAATTGAATAGATAAATCAATTTGGTTATTAAAGTTAAAAATAAATTTAATCTATTTTTGAAAATTATGTACAGTCATAGGATAAAATATATTGTGTTGTTGAGAAGAATGTTGTCTATCATAGTTTTATTTATTTATTTATTTATTTTTGTTTATCGGTTTATCCTGTATTCTTGATTTAATATTTTTTTTTAATGTTCAAGCAAGTTTTAATTGATTAAAATTAAAATAATGTACTTCAAAATATGACGATCCAATTTTGACCTAACATTTATCGAACTAAATTAAATTAGTAGTGAAAGCCAATTTTTCTTTGGCTAAATTGCACTTTTGGCTCCCTAAGTTTTAGAAAGTTGCAATTTTGGCCCCCTATATTTCAAAATAGCACTTTTGGCGCCCTAAATTTTTGAAAGTTGCGATTTTGGGCCCCTATATTTTAAAATAGCATTTTTGGCCCCCTAAATTTCAGAAAGTTACGATTTTGGCCCCCTATATTTCAAACACTTTTGGCCCCATATTTTTATCCCTTTTGCAAAAGGTCAATTTTGACCAAGTTAACTCTCAGTTGCCACATCAATTTTTTTTTTGTCATAAAATAAAAAATAATAATAAAAAAGAAAAGGAAGAATGGTCACGTGATTTATCGCGACATGAATTTCAGGAACTAACGTTTTACTCATATACTACTCTTTAACGTTTTACTCTTCGTGAATTGGCAGCCAAGTCATTTAAATGACTTGTCACATCAGCGTTGACTTGGTCAAAATTGATCATTTGCAAAAGAGAGTAAAGATAAGGGGCAAAAAGTGCTATTTTGAAACATAGGGGGCTAAAATCGTAACTTTCTGAAACTTAAGGGTCCAAAAGTGCTATTTTAATATAAATGGCTAAAATCGCAACTTTCTAAAAATTTAGGGGGCCAAAAATGCAATTTAGCCTTTTCTTTTTACCTAACATCCATCGATATGTTAACTGTATATGTTTGTTTGAGATTGTCGACCATATGCAATCCGAATTCCTTAATATTTTTTTTGACTTTCACCACCAATTGAATCTGGTTCAGAGGTCAGTTTTGGCATCAAGTGGTTCCAACCCCTCCCCAAATTCCTTAATTTTGTCGCAAAACAATATAGGGTATCATTTAAGTTTATAATTTTTGTTTATGTAGGCTCCAAGTGGAGATTGGTGGCTTGAATATGGATCAGATGGAACTCTAATTGGATATTGGTCATCTTCTATCTTCACACACTTAAAGGATCATGCAACAAATATTCAATTTGGTGGAGAAATATATGATTCAAAGTCAACAAGATTTCATACAACAACTCAAATGGGGAGTGGACATTATGCTGATGAGGGTTTTAAAAAAGCTTCATATTTTAGGAATATGCAAGTTGTTACTCCTACATCTGTTCGCATGTTAATTCCATTGTCAAATCCAGAGTATTTGGTAGAGCAACCAAATTGTTATAGTATACAAGGAGGGATCAATAATCAGTGGGGAAATTACTTTTATTATGGTGGACCTGGAAGGAATCAGCAATGTCCCTAAGGAAAATGAATAATTAATATTATAGAAGTTGAATTATAAAGGAAAAAAAAATTATTTATTTTTCATATTTCTTGATTATGGTGATTTATTTTTAAATTTTTTATGTTAAAGTATACATTTTACTCTCCTCTATTGGAAAAATATATTAGAGAATAAATTGCTTTTTAATTCAGTTCAGTGTGTCTCTTTGGCTATGGTTCTTTTTGATACTTTGATTTTCTGCATGTTATATTTTTGGTATTTGTAATAGTATTAATATATAAAAGATGAAGTATTATTGTATTAAAGAATAATTAGTATTAAATTTTGTTCATCAAAAACTAAGAGCTAATAATTTGTATGGTTGAAGCTATTGATTTTGATGGAGTCTCTCCTTTGATCGAGTTTGTGTGAAATATTATAATTTTTTTCTTTTTTAAGATTTGAGTTGAAGTTTTTGGTATTTTTAAGGAACACAACATGAAAGATAAGTACATTTGTCATCCTGTTGGTTACTCGCGCGCCCTACGAAATAACCAAAATACTCTTCTGTGACTTAAGTCACGGATGTAGGAAAAATGAGAAATTTCAAAAAATGTCGTCTGTGACTTAAGTAGCAGACGTTATAAAATAAAACCCGATAGGGTGTTTTAAGGGGGTGTCCATGACTTAAATAACGAACAGGGGTATTTTTATAATTTCGTAGGGCATACCCCAAAAACGGCAGGACACCAAAAGTAATTGTCACATGAAAAAGATGAATGATAGAATACGATTTTGGGTGGCTCATGCCTACAAACAATCAGCCTTTTGTTTTTCTTTCTTGAAAAATTCTCAACCCACCCCTCATGTATCTTTTATTCCTCCCTAGAAGGCAAAAAAAATTGGTAAATACATCCCGAAATTTTTTTTAGTGCAAAAAACTTCAGTAAAATTTACACTAAAAAAAGTTAGAAAAACATTTTCCGAATTTTTTCAAGGAGAAAAAGAAATTTTGAAAGGTGGGATGAGAATTTGTCTTCTTTCTTAAGCCTAGAGCCCACATGAAAATCAACCTGGGTCTGGCTAGCCCATCAACCAGCCCACTATGAATATTTGTATGCAATATTTGTAAATATAATATTAATAAAAAAAATCATCTAGTTGAAAAACTATTTATATATATGTAAACTTAGTAAGAAGAAATACATTTAACCAATTATTTTAAAAATTTATGTTTATAAATTATTAATTTGATTCAATTTTTAAACAAGAATAAAATTAGAGTTTAATTGATATTTAATGCTAATGTAAAAATTATTTACACTTGCATCATCAAATCATATCTCTATAAACTAATAATTGTGAGAAACTTATACATCAAAACGAAAAAAAAAAGTGCATAAAAAATAAAAAATAAAAGAAATTAACCGAATGGGCTGACCCATTAACCACACAGTCCACTTAAGTGGATTCCAGGACTACCTTTTGAAACCTGTACTTAAAATTGATGATTTATGACCTTATTATTAATTTAAATTTATAAAGAAATATATTTATAAAGAAATATATACTTGGATCATCCTGATTGTTACATACTTAGGTACTTGGTATTTTCTATAGTAAAGAAATCTACTTTTTGATAGTTTCTGTTACCATGTATTGATTAAAGATTGAGTTTATTATGATTTTGATTATGGATGACTTTTAATAATTTGCAAAATCAAAGATTGAGTTTGTCGCATTCAAATAGTCCATACAATAGTTTGTCAAATTTAAAGTCACCCATAAAAATTGAACAAATACATAGAAACTTTAATTTCAACTTAAGAATAAATCAACTAAATCAAGAAATGTTAAAAATATATTCTTTTTTTCAAAGAAAAATGTTCACCGTTATAGTAAATATGTTTCTTTAGGGACAATTCTGATTTCTGCCAGGTCCACCATAATAAAAGTGATCCCCCCACTCAGGATTATTTCCTGACATTATAGTATAACAATTTGGATTCTCTACTAAATACGTAATTTCTGGCATTGTACTCTCATTTTCATCAACATCAAAAACTCCAATATTTCTAAAATATGCAGCTTTTTTAAAACCTTCATCAGGAAAATGTCCACTACCCATTTGAGTGGAAGTAGCTCTAGGGTACTTTGAATTAACTATTTCTCCACCCCAATGAACCTCAGTTGCTGACTCATTCAAGCGTGTGAATATTGAGGATGGCCAATATCCAATATAATTTCCACTTCCAAGTTTAAGCCACCAATTTCCAGTTTGTTGACTCTTTAAAAAAATATAGAAAAAAAAAATTATATCCAGAATTATAAAAATAAAAAATGAAATAATTAAAAAAAGATAAATAGACATTTATCCCCTGCAAAGTAGGCGTGTTTTGTTTTACCTCTTGTAAATTTTATTTTTTTAGGATTACCCCCTGTAATATTTTTTTTAGGATTTACCCCATGTAATTAAAAAAATATTACAAGTAAAGAGGTAATCGATTATTTTTACAGAGGTAAAACAAAACATGCATACTTTGCAGAGATAAAGACTAATTTACCCTTATAAAATATTTTTGAAAGAAGTGAAGGGAGTTTACCTTCACTATTGATATGTTAAGATTTATTTGTGCTCCATTATATACAGAATTTGGAGAAAGTGTACCTCCAATTACAACATTTTTGTTAATTTGAACAAAGCCTGAACATTTTACATTGTAGCACCCCGTATGTTGATATGCATCAGCCTGCAATTATTATTGTCATCATTTTCTATTGCATGTAGTATTTTTTACCAAGAAATTAATCAAATTGTGTGCCTCAAAAGTTTGTCGCATTCATCCATTCAGCATATTTGCGGTCATTGGATCTAGATCGAATAGTTCAGATTTTATTAAAATTTTCAATTTGTTTAAAAGTAACTATACCTTAAAATTTAAACCGTCTAATTTAATTTGATCCAAAAACTACATATATGCAATGTGAGTACGATAAACTTTTGAGTGTAAATAAACCTTGATCCCATTTCCACCTTTTTACTTTAATCAATTTACTTACTCTCCTGTAAATAAAAAAGGATAAAACTTACATGTATTGCTTTAGATGCATTTCTTGCTTTTCCACTCACAAAGAGGTGGTTTTTTCTATTAAAAAACAATTTTTTTTTTATTTTTTCAAAATTAAAAAACACAAAAAACCACCTCTTTGTGAGTGGAACAACAAAAAATGCACATAAGCAATGCATGTAAGTTTTGTCCAATAAAAAATACTTACTGTCCAGTAAATAAAAAGTCTAGTGCGGTAGTCACCGTAGATCTTCGGGTAGATCTGCATAAAATTACTTGAACTTAGTTTGATAGACTAAAATACAAATTATCTGCTCCCTCCAAATTATTATTATTATTTCTAAAAATAATTAATTAACTTAACTTTCATTTTTTGAAAACTCTTAATAATCATATGAAACAAATTTCCATAAGGTCCGTTATAAAAAAACAAACATAGTTTTTTTTTCTGTTGATTTGAGAAAACTAAATGAAAAAGTTTTTTTTTTAATGTTTTGTTTAGATTATAAGATCCGAGAAGGAGAAGATTGATGAAAAACCCGAATTTAATGAGTTTAAAATGTATTTGAAAAATAAATAAATGTTGACAAGGATGATAACTCAATAAAAAAGTTAAGCCAACAAAAATTGAAAAAATCAAATGTAGGGCACAAGTTATGCTGCATAAGCCATGTTTATGCACCGCGCATAAATAATCCAGATTGCTTAGCACACCTCCCAGATTTTTAGCGCACTCCCCAGATTTTAGGGGATGCGTTAGAAATCTAGGGGTGCTAGAAATTTGGGGGTGCGCTAAGCAATATGAGAGGTGCATTAAGCAATTTTCATTATTTATGCATCGTGCATAAAGAAAAACTTATGCATCATAACTACTCCCCAAATGGAGGTCTACAAAATCAGAAAGAGTTAGGGTCAGAAATGTAATTTAAAAATATAAAAATATATAGAAAAGGGAATTTCTTTTTTAAAAAAAAACCTGATATCCAGCTTCAATGGTGTTGACATCTTTTCCAAATGTACTAGAGACAATCCAAATTTGAGCCAAACTGAATTCAATTGGACTTTCTATATGGGGAGCCCACACGTTTATGGTGGCCTTTGCTCAATAGAACTCTCCCTCATCCACTACCGCAACTGCATGCTGAACATTTGATATATATTGGAGTGAGTTTGAACTTACCATAGAGAAAAAACTAGAAAATTAAATAAAGAAATTGAGAGGAAACAATATTGAGTCTATGCGATTTCATACTTGGTGTTTATATTTATTGACTATTTTTTTTCCAAATCTATTAATAGAGCTAGCTCTTAATAAATCTTGTTCTGTTATTCTTCTAACCGGAATTGTTCCATCCGGACAAGATTCTCCCGATAAGCTCCACAATTGAAAGTTGTTAGGCAAATTATCCATTTGATTATGTCCTCTTGATCTTTTTGGAGGATCCTATATATAGAAATATGCATAAAAGAAATTCTCAATTATAAATTTGAAAAATAATAGCTTAACTTAAAAATTATCCCTGAATTATAAATTAAAAAAAAAAATACCAATGGTTTTTGTCCTTTTAATAAAGGATGATCAAAAGCAAGTTGTTTATGTGTCAAAACACAATCTATGATATCACCATCTGGGCTCTGCGAAAAAGAACAAAACATGGGCATATATAAGTTAGGCTCCAAGACTAAAGAATTTATTTAGATAGTTTTTTTTCATTTTTTTTTTGTCTAGAAAGAATAATTGCAAATTTAAAGTTGGGTGTTAAGACTCCCATATTGGGTTAAAGATAACCGGGATAAGGTGAGGGGATATGTTAAAGAGTTCTCACTTTACAAACTAATTTTGCAGGATTTGGTTAGGTCAAATCCAAAATTTTAAATAATAATATTATAGTCTCCTCTAAAATTTGTTAGAACATGCTATCAAATTTTTACTATTGGACCATCCGTTATTTATATCTATGCAACAAACTCAATAGTTTTGACCATGATGTAGTGTTTTAAAGAGTCCCACATATGTAAAATTATATAAGTAGAATTTTGTAAAATTTGAAAAAAAAATATTATGAGAAACCATTAATCAAAATTCATATTTTATAAGGTAATTAATGAGAGATTTCAAATTCCCACTTTAGGTGGTGCATTTGTATTATTTAGATACGTATCATTATTTAACATAAAAATATCTTGTTAAATCCCTTCATTTTGAAAAGTTCAAACAACGTAGTTTATACTTATAGTAAAGAATATAAATTATCCTCTAAAATCATATTAGTTTAGAAAATTCATGCATCTAAATTAACATTAACGATGTTTTGCTTAAAAAAAAAACAAAAAAACTAATAATGTTTTACATTTTATTTTAACATACCTCAATTGTCTTAACAGCAGGCTTGTTGATTTGCTGAAGACGAGCAGTTATCACCTTCTTCAACCTATGAATTTCTTCTTCTGATCGAAAAGTTTGATTGACTAAATGGTTATTAATTTCTAAAGAATTAATAGGAAAAACCAAAGTAACAAGAAGAAGAAAATGTAGAATGAGGGAGATGATTAAACAGCTGAACTCCATATTTATTTTTGTTCCTAGACTTTGTATAGCCAATTTAATTACTTTGATTATAGCACCATGGAAACTTTTGAGTACTTATATATATACACACAATTATAACAACATCATGTTAAAGAATATACATACGCTGATTAAGAAAATTAATAATTAAAAATAAAATAAGTAAAATATTTAATATACTACAGGTATAGAATGATTTTATATTATACCTTTTATTAAGTATTGGAAAAAATATTTCAGACAAAAACATTTATTAAAAATTGTATTTGGAAATTTAATAAATAAAATATGTATTTGGTAGCCGTTTATTTGGCAACTGTTTGTTTTAGTTAAAGCTTATTTGGTAATTGTTTTATTTTTATTTTTTTTAAAAAAGAAGTTATATATTTCGTTATTTGGTAATCGTTTTTTCACTTGAGATAAGCAGGTACCAAAAGTAAAAATTAGAATAAGAAAAATGTAGTGTAGATTTTCACTTGAGGATTAAAATAGGCTTAAATATGCAAATAGTCCCTGCACTTAGGGGTCGTTTGAATTTCAGTCCCCGCATTTCAAAAACCTTTCAAACTGGGCCTGCACTTTCAGTCAACTTTAAAAAAGGTCCCTCATTTGACTTTTTTGCTGAACTGGCGCATTTTCTGTGACGTGTCAGTACTGATTGGACTTTCAACTTGCTGACTCATTCAATTTCATATTAGAATGGCAAAATTACCCTTCACACTTAAATGACTAGTATTTTTTTTTTTAAGAAAAAACATTTAGGAAAACAAACAAAATGTTATGATAATGAAAAATCCTTTCTCTCTAATCTCTCACTATCGTCAGATTGTTGCTCCTCCCTCTCAAATCCAAACCACCAGCTCCGACGCCGGTATCTTCTTCTTCTTCGGTTCCGGCAGCTTCTGGGTCGTGCTCTGCTTTCTCTTTATTTCATGTTCTGATTCGTTCGTATTTGTTCTTCCAGCGGTGGTTGTGTTCGTTTTACCGGATCTGGTAGTTTTTGTTTTCTCCGATTACGGCTGTTTGTTTTCGTTCTTCTTGGTGTTTTGATTTTTTGGGTTTTTGGTTTTGATTTTTGGGTTTTTGTTTTTTTGTTGAAAGGGAAGTGTTTGTGTTTTGGAATCTAAGAAAAAATGGATTTGATTTATGGGATTTTTCTGGGGATGTTATCCGGCATAACATTGATGGCTGGATGTGCTCATATGATGAAGTACGGAAATTGAAATGAAATTTAATCCGTGTGTGTGGTTTTCTAGGTTTTTTGTTTAAGTGTGTGGGTTGAAGAAGAAGATGAAGATTGATGTATGTTTCCAGGTTCATGATGATGGAGAAGAAGGTTAAAAATGAAATTTTGTATGTTCCAAGATTCATCAAGGGCAATTTTGTCCTTCCATAGTGTTTTTTCTTGACTCAGCAAGTGGAAAGTCCAGTCAGTACTGACATGTCACAAAAAATGCGCCACTTCAGCAAAAAAGTCAAACGAGGGACCTTTTTTAAAGTTGACTGAAAGTGCAGGCCCAGTTTGAAAGGTTTTTGAAATGCAGGGACTGAAATTCAAACGACCCCTAAGTGCAGGGACTGTTTGCATATTTAAGCCATTAAAATATTTGTACATTTTTGTTTTGTACCTTGTTTTTAAAATAAAAAATTTAGTTGTAGATAAAAAATTTAAAGCTGATGAACGAGGATGCGCCACCTCGATTCCGCGTGACTTTGAATCCCGAGATTGACCTTAATAATGACCAAGATGACGATGTTCCTGATGTTGAAGAGGATGATATCCCTGATGTTGAGGATGAGAATGTTCAAGAACGTCAAGAGAGACATGCTGCAGAAAGACGGTTGTATCCTACTGATCATATGGACCGTTTTATCATAGAGCTGTCTGGTAACTCGTGAGTATTAAAATTTTGCTATATTATTTGATTGATTTTTTTATTTTATATTGTATATAATGTTTCATTAACGATAGTTTTTTTTAATTTAGATTCTTGCCTAACATTCCTCCGGCCAATGCAATTAAGGAGATTATACAATTAAAGTACACGAAGCTTTGGACATCATATGGGAAGCTTAGTGATGATGATAAGAATGACTGGTTTCAAATGTTTATGGTAATATATATATATATATATATATATATATAATAATAATGATAGCTTTGTATTATAAAATATCTAACCGATCTAATTGAATATTAATTGATATATTTTATTTGGTTAAAATTTATAGGGAAAATGTACATGGGATGTACGAGACCATGACATTATTGAAAGAAATTTTCATATTAAAGCTGCTGCCCGCATGTCTGATATTTTGAGGCAAGTGCGGAAAAAGTTTAAAAAGAAAGCTATCATTCCTCATTGGATTTGTCCAAAAATATTCAAGGGTTTGCAAGCTTATTGGGAATCTCCCGAGTTTGTCGATGCTTCAAACAAAGCAAAGAAAAATAGAGCTTCCGAGAAAGGTGGTTGTATATATGCTGGGGGTTCCATAAGTGTTGCCGAGCATGGACGGCGTCTGGTAAAAATATTTACTACATTTGTTTTACTTTTTATATTAATTTGTAGTAGTTAAGAAATTATAATTATATTTTTTATGTTATGTTAAATTAGGCAAAAAAATTGGGAAGAAAGCCTTTTATTGATGAGTTGCATTTAGAAACTCACAAAAATAGTGAAGGCGGGTTTGTAGATGAACGCTCTAGAAAGGTTCAGGTAAATTTTTAATATCTTTATACTTTGATTACTTGGAGTTATTTCTAAAGTAGCTTGTTATCACCACTTGTCGTTAATTATATATGATTCAAATAAAAAGCGGTTTTTCTTGGGTTTTCGGCTGTTTGGTGCTGGCTGGGCAGTGTCGGTTTTGTACCTGTTTCGGGTCTGTTTATGATTTAATATATATAATTTGCTGTTGTCGGGTCTGTTCTGTTTTTGTTCTGCTGTTTGGTGCTTTCTGTTGATTGTTCTAAGTTAACATGTTTTTATGCCATGGATAAACAAGGCAGATCCTCTTGTAGTCTTGTACTACAGCTCTATGCAACAAATGCTATGTCCATATTTCTTGTCCTGCTGCTGTACAAGAAAGAACTTTTTTATTTATAAAGTTATTAAAAAAAATGATTTAACTTTTTTATTTATATTTAGGAGGAATATAAGAAAGAACTTGCGGTTGCTATACAAGATGATTCTCGCCAAGTTGATGAGGCTTTGTCCCTAAAGACTTGGTCAAAAGTTAATGGAGGCAAGAGAAAGGGAAGATTTTATGGAGCTGGAAACTTGGCTGCCAATTATAGGAAAGGTGCTAGGACTCTTCATATGAAAATAGCCGATGGAGAAGGGACTTCCCAACCTCCAACATTGACGCCTGATATGCAAGAAATGATTCGGAAATTGGCGCACGATGAGGCTCTTGCTCTTGTGAAACAAATGTTATCGAAACAACAAAGTTTTGATGAACAGTTGCAACAAGAACAAGTGCGATCCCAAAAGTTGCAACAAGAGTTATCACAACTTAAATCAAACATTCGTCATACCCCTGGTGTGGAGGATCATGAGGATGATAGCCCATATCCAATCTATGGTGAGGAAGAGGAAGAGGACGAGGACGAGGAGGAGGAAGACGAAGATGTAGAAGCGTAGTTATTTGATATGATTTGTTATATTTCGATAACTTTATCCGTAGTTTGTAATATTTTGGATAATTTTATTATGCTTTGTAATATGTTGGATCTAAACAATATTCATAGAGAATTTAATTTGGAATTTTGGATGAATTTATTTTGGGTTTAATTTTAATAATTATTGCATATTTTAATTTTTGTGGATTTTAAATATTATTTTATTAATAATTATTATTTAAAAAATATATATGATTTTTAATATTTTGGATGAATATAATATTAATTTTCGGATAATGATTTAAATTATTTTAAAAAAATGAATTAACGTTTCCCAGGGGCGAAACCCCTGGCATCACAAGCACTGACACCGTCTTGCTCGTGTCAGATGTGGCAGGCCATCCAGTTTGTTTCACAAGGGTAGGTCCCTGGCAAATTTGACAGGGGTATGCCGCAGGGAAATTTCACACGGGTATAACCCCTGGCAAAATATTTGCGACGAGGTGTATTCCCAGCGCGCGTGCCCCTGGCAAATTCCCTGGCAAGAGTGCGTTTCCCAGGGCTTTTTCGTGTTTCCCAGGGGATTTACCCCTGGCAACTGACCAGTATTCTTGTAGTGATATATGGAGTACTCCTATATATATGTTAGTTAAATTTTTTTAAAAAATTCATAGATAAAAAATTAAATTTTTTCAATACCCAGGACGCAAGAGAAATTAAAATGCTAATAACGTGCTAAGATAATCGAAAATTTGAATATTTATTTAGGGTTTTAACCCGGGATACTCCACATATCCACCTTTAAGGTGGATTTTCTAGCCACTAGGCGACAAAAAAGAAGAAGATATAAAGTATTAATGTAGTGTAGATTTTCACTTGAGGATTAAAATATTTGTACATTTTTGTTTTGTACCTTGTTTTTAAAATAAAAAATTTAGTTGTAGCAGTTTACGAAAAGACTTATTGTTTTACAAACTCTATAGATATATATCCAATATCAAAACATAATACTTTGTATTATATTCTAGAAATAATATGGAGTTGTATAACTTAAAATTATTGTCATTGCTATGGGAGCAATTTTGAGAGTCAAAAGAAGAAATGGTGAGGTCCTAAGAAATTAGGGAGCAAAAAAATAAATGTAAACTTGTTGACCTAAAAGGATTCAAAAGTAACATATTAGGATCGCCCCGACACATTTTAAGATCTAAGGTAAACTAAAAATTTGAGATTCTTTAAAAGATAAAAAATTTAGTAAAATTAATAGATATGCTTTTTATTTTTTTATTCTTCAAAAGACAAAATTGTCATTACATATTCAGTTCTTAATACACTACAACATTTAATGCTTTCGGCAACAATAGAAACATTGTTTAAAGAACTAAATCCGTTGCTAAAACCTTTATGCAACGGTTTTACAGGTGTGGGATATACGGCAATGGTTTTTTACTTTATAGCAATCGATATGAAGCAACAGTTTTTGCACATGTTTCAAGCAACAACTTTCTACATTTAACGGGTAATAACCGTTGCTTATATGTTTAAGCAACGCTTTAAAGGTGTTGTCTAAGCTTTAGATGTAATATTTAAAAGCGTTGCCTTTGCTTAACCCACCATTCAAAAATTGTCGCCACACACCGTAAGTACAATAAAACGTTGCATATTCTTTTAATTTAATGCCATTTGAGTAAAACCATTAAAACAAATGAATTAAATTACTTGAGATACAAATCACTTTTATTAACTACATTAAAAGAAATAACTACAAATAATATTATTATAAAGCTAAACTCTTTAAAGATAAGTATACAATATTCCTAACCTGTAATCTCATTCCTAGAGTTAAAAATGCTTGTGAATGTAGAAAGTCTACTACCCTGGATAATGAAGCTCTTAAGCCGGCTCCTTGTGTATGCATTTTCAAAAACTGGCATTAGATGAGATCTATGAAGTACGGACACAGATACCACACGGACCCTGACACGGCGACACCGATAATAATTTGAAAAAATGACATAATTCAGTGTAATCATAAGTGTGATGTCAATGTCGGATACTGACACGGACACGCCTAATCCAAAAAATGTACGTGCTTTCTAAGATGAGATTATAAACACGCACATTATTTTACACAAATTAAAAAATCTCTAGACTATAAGCAAAATTGCATCATTTTGTACAATTAATTGATACTTAAACATGTGTAGTAGTAAACATTTTATAAATTTCTAAAAAACTGATTTTGAGTATCTTATATTTTAGGCCATGTGCGAAGGGTCGTTGTTGTCCATCGGCCCTGAAACAGTGAAACCACAAAGAAATATCAAAATTACCGTCAAAATAGTCTAACGACAAAATTTAATTATTATCATAAAAAAATTAATTAGTAATAACTAGTTGACTGCACAACATCTCTAGTAGTTAATAACCGTTTTGCATCACATTATCTCCAAATGCATGATTTTTTTTTTATTATATCAAATGCATGAAATGTTAATGTAAAATAGGGAAACATTGTTTGTACCAAAAATTTATTCTAAATTGTTGGTTAAAAACAATACCACAAAAATAAAAATTTAAACGGAGCATAAAATCACTCAAATCATGAAATGACAAAAGAATATTTATTTTTCCAATTTTATTTCAACCTTTATAATATTTATTCAATATAATATTCAATTTAAATTGCAACTCAAACACAGCAGTATGCTAATAGTAAACTTTACTTTTCATGTTGAACTAGTCCATTTATATATGATTATTTTCATTTATCTCACTTGATAAAATGAGCTAGTACAAGTCACCATGTAACTAGTAAACTGTTTATCTAATGTTGGTGAAGTCATGACTTATTTACTTAATTCCAAGATGCTTCATAGTTTAAATATGGCGTTACATATGTAATATTATCATTATCAATTTGGTACAAAGCTATAAAGCTGCCAAATTTAAAAGTGAAGAAGTGAGGTTAATCATATGTAATATTATTTGTTCTATGTACTTATAGTTTTTTCATCCAACTACTCTTCCTAATGAAGTCATGACTTATTTACTTAATTCCAAGATGATATTTTACATTATGATTATTTTCTTGTGTGAGTGATATAAACCGTCCGATCTCAAATAAACAGTCGTAATTTATTACTGGATGAAACAATGTAAATATAAGACTGTAGACAATTCTGGTCTGTAGTACTATGTACGAGTTTGTCAACTCTTAAAGTGACGCATGGTTATTTGAAGAATCATTGTTAATTTACCTAACACAAGTAAAAATCAATTACATCACATGTCATTCGCAGTTAAGAATTCCACATGGGATGTGATATAATTTAAATATGACATAAATATGAGTTTATAAGTAGAAATAATTTTGACTTTACAAGTTAATTTTGAAAAATTTAGTTAAGTTCAATACTCAATTCTAAAATTCACAAACATAGAAGATAATTTTTACTCACAAGATGATTTTCATTCCATTTATAAATCTACTTGTTATATGTTGAGAAAATACCTTTAAATTTTTTCAAGGACCCTATATTAAAAAAACGTTAAAGTATACATCTTGGTTCAACTATTATACTATTCTTGATAATAAAAAATTGATGAGATTTTTTTTTGACAATTTTTTAAATATAAGGATTATTTTTAATAATTTAAAATATAAAAACTAAAAATATATTTAACCATACTATGTATCATGTCTTGTTCTATGTACTTATAGTTTTTTCATCCAAAACGTCAAATGGTATATACCCATTTTTAATATTATTTGGTGATTGATTAATTAGTCACCTCAATGTTTTACATTATGATTGAGTTTAGGGATATCACATGTACCAAAGATCATTAAGCATGCCTTATGCTAACCCACCTGTTCTTAATAAAGTTTAGCAGTTTATAAAAAAAAAAAAGATCATTTATGGTCCGTGCATTGCTTAAGACAATTGAGGTATCTTAGTAATAATTTAAGGGTTACGCTAAATAGTGCCTCTAGAGCACTTGTTAAGCATATTAAAAAAAATAAAAGAGAAATGTAATATTGAAAAAGTAACTTTTTACATTTTCAAAGTATTAAATGCACACATTTCGAGACAAAAATTTTATTTTAATATCTTTAACCATTGTCCCAGGGGCATTGTTTAACATTTTCCATAATTTAAATAGGAAGACAATTTAGTTTCTGTTACATATGTTTATAGAAAAGAAAAAGTCTTTGTACCAAAAAATAAAAAAGAAAAGAAAAAGTCTACACTTGGAATTTGGTAAAGGACAAAACTTACATGCATTGCTATAGGTGCATTTCTTACTTTTCCTCTCACAAAGAAGTAGTTTTTAAATTGAAAAACAGTTTTTTTTTTACAAAAAAAATTTAAAAACACAAAAAATCACCTCTTTGTGAGTGGAAAAGTAAGAAATGCACATATAGCAATACATGTAAGTTTTGTCCTTTGGTAAATATATGAAGGAAAAAAAAAACGGAAATCCGGGGGAACAAGAGTCATGGGGGTGGGAAGAGAAAATTTCGGATAAAAGCAACTCAACATATTGGCAATACGTGGGCTGAATAAAAGGAAAGTTTTGTTAGCCCATTTGACGTAGAGAGCAGGTCCGGCAGCAACAATATAAATAGGACTGAAGAAAAAACACAGGGGGACTCTTTGGACGCACGCGGACCGAGAGAAGAAATCAGTCACGCTAGAGAACAGAAAGTGGAGGCTTCACCTTTGAATATCAACTCTTTGGTGCTGGCTCTTTACACATTCAACCACAATTTTATGTGTAATTCTTACTTCTCTTTTTATCTCTAGTCAAATATTATGGGTAGCTAATTTTTCAATTGTTAGGGATGAGTAAACCTAGATGACAATTTTTATTTTATGATTATTGAAGAAGTCTATTGAATTATTTTTCTTATATCTATACTTAATGCTTTTATCGATTGATCACCTTTAAATTGATTTATTTTTCTTATATCTATGCTTAATGCTTTTATCAATTGATCACCTTTAAATTGATTTATGATTCATATTGTGATACGGAAGTTGAATTTATGAATGCTTTGATAGAAGAAATTCTTGCCTTTGTAGTCTAGGAATAGATGCAAACCCTTGAAACCAATTAAAAATTCTTGTTCACTCATGCTTAATTCTAATCTTAAATTCACTAAGAAATTAGGAGTTATAGGAAAATAAGGAAGTAACAAACTA
The DNA here is from genome assembly GCA_030408175.1 of Trifolium repens. Lineage (NCBI taxonomy): Eukaryota > Viridiplantae > Streptophyta > Magnoliopsida > Fabales > Fabaceae > Trifolium > Trifolium repens. The sequence continues at coordinate 15,016,721 of CP125850.1, forward strand.
GCAGCAAGATGCTACTAGCCCCAAAAGCAATGCAAAATGCAATGCTCCCCTCAATCACCAAGATGGTGACCCATTTTTTCTAACAGAATTCTTAGATCTTATTCCTTTCCCTTACTATCACTTATATAGTTACTAAGAGTCATGCATCTCATGCATCAACCTGACACGTCATCATTCTTCTACATTCTTCTAGAATAAACTCTCCAAATGATTGGTTTGGGCCCATAAACAAAGTCCATCTCATTATCCATGTTTCTATCAATACCACCCCCTTAAAAACAACCTTGTCCTCAAGGTTGAGTTTCACATCCATCAAAATTTGCCTCTATCAAATACAAAGTTGAGCAATCCACGAAAGATGAAGAACATTCTCCAACAAACTTCATTATCAGCAGCAACTACCATTGGAAAATTGAACTCTATTAAGTATTGTTGCTTCACAAAAAATGATGAATGCCAAGACATCATGTTGAAAGGAAGTACAAAGTTTCTTTCACTTACATACATACCCCTATATAACTGTATTCCATAAAGCAAGGTCATATGGTTCTACAACAAAACGGATACAAGCCCCATGAGAAATGCAGACAAATCTCCAGTAAAATTCATAAGCAGCCTTTGACAAACAAACATTGGATTTTCCCGGATCCCATGCTATTCTCAAAACTGATTAATACAACAACAGTATTTTCCCTATGGCTAAATCAAGCCTCAAATTTCTCCATCTAATAATAATGGCCACATTACATACAAAAAGAGAACCACTTATCACCACATCATACCCTATAATCATTCTGGAAACATGTATTCTTTTCACAGTATGACTATTGTAGCTACAAATTGAAAAATCAAGGAAAAGTGTTGTATGGTTTGGTTGAACCTTTTCGGCCCACGTGTCACCAAGGTTGTCAATTGTAGGCTCATCATAGACTTCATTCCTATCACACCATCTTATTATTGCATACCAAAATGCAGACCCACATGTCCAAGACACAAGCCCAAATTTCATTAACATTTCAACCAAAATAATTTCCAGCCAACATTGAATCCCAACATTCATTTTATCCATATAGCACCCTTCAATTTCAAGCATCTCTTTGTTGAATGAATCACTCCTAGTTTGACAAAGTTTCACGTGTAAGTTTATCCCTAATGGTTTTACATTTGGTGCCACAAATTCCTGAACAGAAAGCGCTTCTTTGTAAATAGGAACAAAACCACCACATAAAATCCAGAGTCCACCAACATTATTATCATCAACAAATTTTTCATTTTCTATGGTTGTCGCTTTACTTTTACCATCATGCTTATTGTCCTTGATATATTTAACAACCTCCAAAACTTTGACTTCTTCAATGATGGGATGACACCTACTAGCAAGGGATATTTCTAATACAGAATCAACAATTAACACATCAAGATTCAAGGATGACCACTGCATAAATGACACTGTAATTGGGCCTATAATGTGAACTCTAATGGTACTTGGGAAAGTGAGTTTCACATCCATCATAATAGTCTTATTCAAAATCTGAACAATAGAAATGTGGCATGGATTTAACTTGCAGTAAATAGGAATAACAGTTCTAATCCAGAGAGGAGTAATAGTAAAAAACAATTTCTAAATTTAGAGGACTCACGAAAATGGCTCAACTTTAGGAAGCTTTTTAAAAAATGTCGACGTCACAGGCTGATATACATAAATATTATGATACTGCTCCACTTTATTCAACTATCAAATCTTCAATTTTGTAGTTTCTTCAGATACTCCTCTACTTTAAAGTTATCATGAATATTATCTTAGAAAAAATATAGATCTACATCTACTCATGAGTCATGATTATTCTAGATTTTACTTGGTTGCTAGGTACCATAATCTAGCTCAACATTACCAAAATGATAGACAGGGTGAGGGTGACAACTAATGTTAAGTTTTCAGAAATAGATATTGACAAAACATGTTATCTTGTAAAGTCTACACTTGAAATTTGGTAAATATATGAAAATAAGGTGTTTATAATTAGTGAATATAATATATATATATATATATATATATATATATATATATATATATATATATATATATAGTACATATACTGTAGGAGTATTACTAAAAAGAAAGTATTAAACACAAATATCTACTTTTTTTGTATTCTTAAAAAGCTGAATTAGAAAGCTCGGATGAAAGAAGCAAGACCGGCTTTGGCTTGCAGGAGGAAGAGAATAATAGTCAAAGTCAAACAGTTCCTGGAACACTGTTGGTGAGTTAAACTATGAAACTGCCGCTGAGTTTTTGAACACCATTTTTTACAAATGAAAGAGTTACTAGATTCAATAATCTCTGAAACAGATACCATGTCGAACTGCAATGAGAGCGCGTTTTCCCTTGATTGAAACATACTTTCAAGACAATGAGGTGAAATAATTAAAACTACTATTGCATGTTTGCCTCATATAGTACATAATGTCTTGAAAATTAAATATCCTTTCTTTTTATAGGTTTTTGCTGACTATGCTTCAATGGTACGACCAATCAATGTTCCTCGAAATTGGATGTGGAATCTACAGAGATGGATAGTATATTTTGGTACTGTTTCATCGATATTGAGAGGTAAATAAACATGATACACTTTGACTCTAGTATTTTAAAGTATAGCAAGGAAATGAATGAATTTTGTAATTTTTGATGAAATTATTTGTCTTTCTCATGTGATGCCTTAACTCTAGTACAATTACTGTATTTTATTTCACTTGTTTCTCTCTGCAATAAATAGTTTAAGATATTTTTGACAAAACAAGAATCAATGTCGCTTGAACTTTGAAAATAACACATAAATATTAAAATTTTCTAACACATATATTCACTAATTATATATTTAAATTATTCTTATATGGAAGCAATTAATTGGATCTAGTGTGTCTTTAGTCATATACATATAGTATATGAAGTGGTAGATCAAGCATTAGTGTCTTGGTGGATTTAATTATGAATTATCATGCCGATGTAGAAAATATTGTTTGCCAATACTATTGCTGATTGTGATAGTCGAAAAGGTTGAGACCCATTTATTTTACCATTATTGAATCGAGGTGGATATTTAATCATGGCCATATATAGTTTGTATTGGATCCATTTAATTAAGGGCGTTTCTACAAAATTCCAGAAGGGCGGGATTTTTTCTATTCAAGCCACTAGCTAGCTAGATGGGTTACTATTGTTATAAACACAATTACAAGGCAAATTACAATACTAATAATGATCATACTACTTCAGATGTTGTTGTGATGTTGGGCGTGGCGTTGATGCTTCTTGGAATACAATGGGTCGTGGCAATAATGGATCAGTGGTAGGTAGTAATTGAAGAAAACAAGAATTGGTCAGTGACACACCAATACTAGTACTCATCCTGCTTTTGTTGTCTTTGATTGGAAGGCCAAGAAGGACGAGTTGTGTAAAGCCAATTTGGTGTTATTGTTACCGCTAATGTCACTGTCAGGCTCACTAGTCCTGCTGCTTCGGTACATACATACATACTATTGACGTATTATTTGCTTTGTGTTGGTTGGGGTATACAACCTGAAAGTCCTATAAATATTCAATATGAATATGATCATCTTAAAACATTATGATGATATTTTTCTAAAGACAATAAATGCACATTTTTGTTGTATATATAGGTATTTTGTAGACAAGGCAAATATAATATAACAGAATTGCAGTATTACATACCCAGTGTGTGTGGATGTGGTGACCTTCAAAGTCTGCCACTTCAGACAATCCTGATGAGCAAATATGGCTTCTCCATATATAGTAGCTCTTTCTTTGATGTCGTACATCAGTAGATGGATCAACATGGTAAAATATTGGTAGAACAATTTGTTTGTTGTTTCTTTTCTTACATTCCATGATCTTTGCGAGTTCATCAAGACACCACCTAGAAGATGCATAATTCTCAGATAAAACAATAACTGAGATCTTAGATTCTTCTATGGCTTTACAAAGTGCAGGTGAAATGTCTTCCCCTATTCTCAGACTTTCATAGAAAGCATTGATTCCCCTCTTTTGAAATGCTACAAGAAGATGTGCAATAAAATCTAACGGCATGTCTTCTCCTCTAACACTGATCAGGAAAACATCATAGGTGAAACCATCCGACAGTTCATTCAAGTTAACTGCTTCTAAGCTATCAGTTCCTTGTTAGTGTCACGTGACTGTTTCCGAAATCATATGAAATTTGCACTTGATTCCATTCATGCTTTAGAAGTAATGCATCAATACTTAACCACTCCTCGTCATTGTATAAGCGTCGTCGTAGATCACATAACATATATATGTCTTTAATTTCAATGTTTTACTCTTAAGAGTCCATTTGAATTGTAAAATGTTAGTACTCAGTACAATACCTATTAGTTATATTTTCCATCACTACCCTTTTATTTGCATGCCAATACTTTATAAAAACTTGAAATGCATTTTTTGTCCCCTATATTAGAAAAACTGTTTTATATTATCCTTTTTATTCGGATCTTAGTGAATTGTTTTTTGTGAAGTTTGTTTCTTCCTTGTTTCTTTTTCTGAGTTTGAATCAAGAACAGGATGCACTATGAACAACAACAATAAAGATGAAGTGAAAATTATTTGATTTCATATTTAAAAAATATTTTTATTTGTTTAAATAAATGTTCTTGAGTTTGAATCAAGAACACAGTGCACTATGAACAACAACAATAAAAATGAAATGACAAAAGAATATTTATTTTTCCAATTTTATTTTAACCTTTATAATATTTATTCGATATAATATTCAATAGTTCCTTAGGGACAACGGTTATTCTTGCCAGGTCCACCATAGTACATATAATCCCCCCAATTTTTACCAAAATATCCTTTCATACTATAACAATTTCCTTTCCCTGCAAGATATCTTACTCTTGGCAGGTCAATCCAAACCTCTTGAGCATTAAATGGCACTGCAACTTGCATATTTCTAAAATATGCAGCTTTTCTAAAACCCTCATTATCAAAATGTCCACTACCCATTTGGGTTGTAGTATGAGACCCTCTTGTCCTTAAATTTATAATTTCTCCACCAAAATGAGCAAAATATGCTTCACGCTTTAAATCTCTAAACAAGGATGATGGCCAGTATCCAACCATTGTTCCAGCTCCATATGTAAGCCACCAATTACCAGTCTTTCTATCCTATAAAAAAAAATCAATGTAACATTGTAACACACACTTTTGTTTTGTAATAAAATTATAAGTTACTAAAATATACTGTATAATATATCACTACAAGAAATATGATTTTTTGCAGCGACTTTTTTGTTAAAAGTCATTACCAGTCGTTGGCAAAATTTTTGAAGGTAGATTTACCAGTGACTTACGACTTTTATAAAAAATGTTACTGCCAAAAATCATATTTTTTATAGTGTATGATCATTAAACATCTACAAAGGTTAATTTGGTAATCTTAGCATACTATTACCTGCAAGATCTTTAAGTGAATTTCAAATTGTGTTCCGTTATATATAGAAACTGGAGCAATTGAACCTCCAAGTACAACTGTCTTGCTGATTTGAACAAAGCCAGAACATCTTAAATTGTAGCACCCAGTATGTTGATAGTTATCGGCCTACAATTATTAAAGTTTTTTTTTATTTAAGAAAATTATTAAAGTATATATTACACTTGAATCAAATATAAATGAGATTAATATGCATGGAGTGACACTGTAAAATAGTTTTACACGATCATTTAATAAAAAATTATTGATATGTAATATGTTATACAATTAATTCAAAAATAATTTTTTGATTTGACCAAATACAAAATGGTTATCAGATACAAATGTAACACTATTTTACTTTGTTGATGCATATTCGATTTTCTCATATAAATTATTTATCAACCCACATTTATATTTTTTTCACCTTCTTTAATTTACTTCAATCAAATTACTTACCGTCCAATAAGTAAACAATCTAGGGCGGTAGTCCCCATTCAAATGCTGATATACCTGCATAAAAATTAATATTAGATTGGAGGTGGATGTCATGCAAACTGTATTTTGAATAAAATGCCAGGAGGGAAATTAATTTGCATTAATCTTATATTTTACTTTAATAATGGGTTATTTTCTGCACTTTGTAATTTTGTTTAATGAATGAATTTCAATTCATTTGACAAAAAAAAACATTTAAGAAAATTGAGATATATATTAATTAAAAAATTAATGTTGCGATACATGCATGTTCAAAAAAATCAAAGTATCATCTTGCACAATTATAGTGATTAATCTCTCAAGATAACTGAGATTTACTATAGAATTTGACCTCTTTCAACAAATAATTTTTCATACACACCGACCATAAATTGAATCATGTACCAAGAGATTAAGAAATTCAAGTATTTACGTGTCACGTGGTTGTTTTGAGTAGTAAAATATTCTATTTAAAAAAAAGTTGAAAAAAGGAAACTTATTACAAATGGTCAAAGAATTAATATAACCCATGTCTTTGAGGTTACAGAGTCAAGTTCTAACTACCAAAACAACATTTCTTGGAAAATATATATTCTAAACCATAAAATTTTCTCCCTTCTCCAATATTTTTTTTCAAAAATATATACCTATAGTTCATAATTGGTGAACATATATATATTCTATGTTTACAAATTAACTACTTATTTTAATGGTGAAAATATATTAAAAACAGAAGAAACAAGAGAAAACAAGACTAAAGAAGTGTATGCCAATTAATAGGTCAAAAAAATGATTAATGATTAATGAATAAATGATGAGATTAAATATTTAATTAACTTGCCTGCCAACCAACTTCAATAGTTTCTTTATCTTTAGAGCCCATCCATATTTGAGCCAAGCTGAATTCACGTGGAATTTCCACATTGGGGGCCCATAAGTTTAGGCTAGCCTTTGCTCCTGAGTATGCACCGTCTTCTACAACCGCAAGTACATGCTGTGTGCAGCAATAAGAAGATCCAACTTATTATTACATTTACAAGGTTTAGAGAAGAATTAAGTTCCGGGTTATCTTAACTATTGTTTTTGGTTACTAGTTAAAGAAATTAAAAAAAAAAAGTTTTTAATTGAAAAGAGGATTTTTAATATTTTTAAAAATATATTATAAAAGTGAATGTAGTTTTCCAAAGATTGAATTTTCCTATATTGCCACATGTTGTTGGTTGATAAGTTATTTGTTAATCTTTACTTTAATTACCATTAGAAAAAAAATATATATATAGAAAATATATTTGAGAGAAAACAAAATAGAGTTTTTCAACGATTGCATACTTCGTGTATAGAGATATCCACATATTTTCTTCCAAATTTGCTAATAGAGCCAGCTCGTAATATGTCTTGTTCTGTTATTCTTTTAATTGGAATTGTTCCTTCAGGACATGATTCACCAGATAAGCTCCACAATTGATATATGTCACTCAAATTACCTATGTGGTTATCCTCCATTAGACTTTCTGGAGGATCCTGTATATAAATATGCATGAAAAATTCACAATTATGAAGTTGAAATATAATAGCTAGCTTACTTAATTCCAAAAATTATCTATGAATTTTAGATAATTAAATTATAAGAAAATAATATATATACCAATGGCTTTTGTCCTTTCAATAGAGGATGATCAAAAGCTGGTTGTTCATTAATCAAAACACAATCTATGATATCTCCATCAGGACTCTGCAAAAATATATACAAAACCAAATTACATTAACAAATACACAAACACAAACGCAATCATATAAATTAGGCTCCACGATTGTTTGGTTAAAGTAATTAAATATTAGAGAATTTAAAAGTCTTTAACGGTTTTCTTCATTTATATATATTTTTATTTGGATACAATATTTGCTTATTTAAAGTTGGGTAGTATTTATAAGTTTAAAAAAGTTTGGGGTAAAAATATAAAATCATAATAAAATTGGTTTAATATATTTTGTTTTAAAAAAATTGGTTATAATTGAAAATTATAAAAAAATAAATTAAATATAGAGAAGGATTTGAAAAATAATAGCAACCAATGTGGAAATTTTAAAACTTATAATGATAAATTTTTTAATTTTGAAAAAGTTATAGGAACCATTTTAGGATTCATAATTATAATGTATAATAAGAGAATTTCAAATCCTCAAGTTTTAATTAGGTGGTGATTTTATATTTAGTTTTAACAAAGTATCTCTTGAAATTCATTTATTTTTAATACTCAAATTTTGTTATCAAAACTAATTAAAATTTATAATGAAGGGAATTTCAATTAAACTCAAATTATATTAATCGTAAAATTCCTTCATTAAAATAAATACTGATGATGCATGTTTTGAAAAATTCAAAAAGTTACCTGAATAGTTTTAACAGCAGGTTTGTTGACTTGCTGTTGCTGCAAATGGGCTGCGATCATTTTCTTCATTTTGTAAAATTCTTTCTCTTGTTGAAACGTTTGATTGACCAATTGGTGCTTGCTTGTTTCTAAAGAATTGATTGGATAAATCAAAGAAACAAGAATAAGAAAATGTATGAGAGAAATAATTAGAAAGCAAAAATCCATGTTAATCGTGTTGTCTTTTTACATTAACTAAACAAAACTTTTTCTTTTCCAAGTAACTACACACACATTTGTGTTCCTAGAAATCTAACATAATTTATGACTATATGACTACTTTTTTTGTTTTTTATGACTATATGACTACTATTGTTAATTGTTAATATATAGAAATATTTTTCTTGTTAAGTTAAGTAGTCATGACATGACATTTTTCGGTCAAATTCATTTATTTTTTATTTTCTGGTCAAAGTCAAATACATTTATTAATTAATTAAAGAAATATGTTAATTGCACCTTGTTGTATACATATTCATTATTCTATCGTATACTCTGTTCCTTTTTATAAGAAACAGTTTGAAAAAATTACACATACCAAGAAAACACATTGTATATAGTTCTTTTTATTTAATATTATTATAAATTTAAACTTATTTCATATATGCCCCTATTTAATTACTCTAAATTGAATTAACTTATTTATTTTTAATATTCTATTTCATAATATATAAGAGCATAAGTGAAATTCAACATTTAAAATATTTAAAAATTAGTCAAAGTTTCTTATTAAAAGGAACAAAAAAAAATTCACTTTTGTTTCTTATAAAAAGGAACGAAGTGAGTATATCTAATCATTATCCAACAGTTCCTTTCAGTTTGAGACAATCTTGCTCTACTCATTGTGATTTTGGGAAGTAGTTTTTCCCAAAGCCCATTTTTATTCCTCTGTATGTGGACCGTGGGAGAACAAGGGAGAGAATAATATGATAGTACATTTAATTTTTATTCATCAATTTACTATCGAAAAACTAAATATAATATAATATAACTAAAATATAATCTCTTTATAATCCCTCGTTGATCAATATTATTGTTTCGACACATCTTTAATCCTTGTAAATATGTCTAATTAAGGAGAGTAGAAACAAAGGAAAAAAAATCGGGGCACTCATAAATCCACGCATTTTTTTAAAGATATTGAAAATCAATTATTATGTTATTGAGACCCACCAAAATTAATGATATTCAATAAAAATCTATAAACTATTAATCTTAATGAGTCTCATACGTAACATCTTTTAATTAGCAATGATTACATAACATCTTTAGATTGTTGGGATATGAGAGTGTACTTATAATATCTATTTGTTGTTCCAAACCTTTTTTCATACTTTTTTTTTCATTTTTATATTACTATATAAATAATATAGTTTCCATTTAAAAAAAATAATATCTTTATTCGTTAACCGTTTTACATCACATTATCTCTAAATGCATGAAATGTTAAAGTGACGGAGGGAAAAATTATATAATATCTCTAATCGTTAACCGTTTTACATAACATTATCTCTAAATGCGTGAAATGTTAAAGTGACGGAGAGGGGAAATTATTTCTACCAAAAATTATTTGTATAAAGATTTTTATTGAACATAATTAATTAAGAATAAATCATAGTTTGATAGAATGCCAAAAAGTTTTTATTCTATAATAGTTATTCAATACTCCCTCCCTTAGGGACAATCTTCATTCTTGCCAGGTCCACCAAAGTATATGTAATTCCCCCACCCTTTACTATACCTTCCTTTTAAAGCATAACAATTTTCTTTCTCCATTGTATATTCAGGTTCTGGCAGATCAATCCAAATGCTAGGAGAATTAACAGCAACTTGTATATTCCTAATATATGCTGCTTTTCCATAACCCTCTGTATCAAAATGTCCACTACCCATTTGGGTAGTAGTATGAGACCCTCTTGACCTTAAATTTAGTACTTCTCCACCAAAATGAGCATAATATGCTTCACCCTTTAATTCTCTGAACAATGAGGCTGGCCAGTAACCAACTATATTTCCATTTCCAAATACAAGCCACCAATCCCCAGTTTTTGCATGCTGTAAATAAGTTTTTATGTATTATTATAAGTTTGTAAAAATAGTTTATGAAAATATAAATCGATCTCAACAAAATGTTACCTGCTCGATCTTTAAGGTTATATCAAATTGTCGTCCGTTATATACAGAAATTGGAGCAATTGAACCTCCAAGTACAATTTTCCTGTTTGTTTGAACAAATCCCGAACATTTTAAATTGTAGCATCCAGTTCCATAGTTATCAACCTGAATCAAAATATAAATTACTTATCAGCTTACAATTATAATTTTTTTTCCACATCATTTACTTCAATCAATTTACTTACCGTATAATAAATAAATAATCTAGGGCGGTCGTCTCCATATATAGTCCGACAGACCTGCATAAAAATTAATATTAGATTGATGAAAATGAAAAGTAGGTCGATGAAAATTCGAGAGCTTATGATTTTATTTGTTTTGTATTTGTATAAACTTTGTACTTTATCCATGATAATGGATAGTTGTCTATACTTTGGGTATTATTTGTGGCATTTTAGTCTATTGAATGAATGAATTTCAATTTATTGACAAAAAAAATTAATTCAAGAAAATTTTGAAATATATATGACTAAAAATTTAATCATGTGATACATGTTAAAATTAACTAAAATTAGATCAAACCATTTGAATTAATATATATCTATTTTAAAAAAATATATATGTAATAATTCTTATACATCAACACCTTATATGATAAATGATGAGATTGATATTTAATTAGCTTGCCTGCCAACCAGCTTCAATAGTTTCTGAATCTTTAGAGCCCATCCATATTTGAGCCAAACTGAACTCATATCGACTTTCCACTTTGGGAGCCCACACATTTAGGCTAGCCTTTGCTCCTGTGTACCCATCCCCTTCCACAGACACAATTGCATGCTGTGTGTAGTGTATGAATTTAATTATATTTCAGAAGCATATAGAAATGAAAAATTATATACTCAACTACTATAAGAAAAAGAAGTAAAATAATTGATTTGAAAATATAGTTTCTATGATTGCATACTTCGTGTTTAGATCTATCGGCATATTTTTTTCCAAATTTCCTAATCGAGCCGGCTCTTAACATGTCTTGTTCAGTTATTCTTCTGATTGGAATTGTTCCTTCAGGACATGATTCACCGGATAAGCTCCACAGCTGAAATACATCACTCGAATTACCTATTTGATTGTGTTCTATTAGAGTTTCCGGAGGATCCTGTATAAAAATATAAATGCATGGAAACTTTGCAATTATAAATTTGAAATATAATAGGTAGCTTACTTAGCTAACAAAGTTATTTATGAATTGCTCTATAAAAAAAAGGTTATTTATGAATTTTATGTAATTCTATTAAAAAAATTATGTACCAATAGCTTTTGTCCTTTCAATAGAGGATGATCAAAAGCTAGTTGTTCATGAGTCAAAACACAATCTATGATATCACCATCGGGACTCTGCATAAATGAATATATACAAACATAAATTATATTATAAACATACATATCAACACAAAGACAAACATGTAAATTAGGGTTTTTAAAAAATCGGGTTATAACTTTTTGTGTCAACAAAAAGTGATAACTAAATTTTTTTAAAAGTTGAGGGACGAATTTTAAAATTTCAAAAAAATTGTAGTGACCAATTTGCAAGTTTTTAAAAAATACAGAGGACAATTTGTAAAAATATATCAAATCTTCAGGTTTTTTTTATTACTATGATATAAGTATGAAATAGTCATCAGCCTTAGCGATAATTAATCTTCATCAAAAAACATATGAGAGACATAAGTTGAGTTCTTTCCTCTCAATTGAATTATATATATACAATGAGGTCATAAATCGAACTTCTAACTAAATGTTAAAGAGGTACAAGACCCTTAATTATGTACATCAAATTTTTATATTTAGTTTTAACAAAATACCTCATGAAGTTCATTTATTTTAAAAACCCAAGTTTGTTATCGAAATTATAAATTTATAGTGAAGAACTTAGTTTAAACTCAAATTATATCAATTCATAAAATTCCGTCATTCAAAACACTAACAATATTTTTCAGCAAAATTTCATTAAAAAAAACACTAACAATGTCTTAAAAAATTATAAATGACCTGAATTGTCTTAACAGCTGGTTTGTTGATTTGTTGCAAACGGGTTGCAATCATCTTCTTCAACTTATAAATTTTTTCCTCTTGTTGAAACGTTTGATTGACCAATTGGTGGTTGCTTATTTCTGAACAATTGATAGTATAAACCAAAGAAACAAGGACAAGAAAATGTAAAAGGAAGAAGGTTATGATTGGAATACTAAAATCCATTTTTGGTTTTGTGAGTTCTTGTCTACAATCGTGTTGTCTTCTTCTTACAACAACTAATCAAACTTCTTTTATCCCCCAGAAACTACACAAACTTTTGTTCCTAGATTTTGATTTTGTTTAGAAAAACAAATTATCTAACTTTTATATATATATATATATATATATATATATATATATATATATATATATATATATATATATATATATATGAATATAAGACAACTATTTTAATATTCCTATTAAGAAAATAAATAATTAAAATTAAAATATTTAATATACTACATATATAGAATTATTTAATTAATATTCCTCTAAAAAAAGAATAATTTAATATTATAAAATTTTAGGCAAGTAATAATAACATTTTTTTAGGTCAGATACATTTTTTTTGGATGCGGGTCAAATACATTTTTTTCTGATTACAAAAGAGTTGAGGATCGAATCCATTACCTTTAACATACTACCCAAACTCCTCACCACTCAAATCCATTTATTTAATTAAAAGCATTTAATTTTTTTGTCAAATTCATTTATTAGTTATTACAAAATATAATTCTGGTCAAATACATTCATTAAAAAAGCTAAGGAAATACGTTAAATGCACATTTTTTATATGTTATAATATTTCTATTGTGATTAAAATTCCGTCAGAAAATGGTTTTAATTAAATAATTTTTATATTCCAGCAAGAAAAAAATTAATTAATAAGAATTTAATTAGTTGGTTACATTAGTTTTTGTAGTCACTACAACAAAATTAGAAATCGGCGACGGTTGGATTGAGTATGCGGCGTTGGTTATAACCGCCGCTAATTTTGACGCATGCACCGTCGTTCGTCCGGTCGGCTTGGATCGGATCTGGCTTGAGCCTGGGTGATGTGTTAAAAGGAATCATTAGAAAAACAATTTAAATGAATGGTGACTCATCATCCGCTTGATTCAATCTGGGTGATATCGTAGTACAACTATAGATTGTATCAATTCGGGGGTATCGTAGTACTGTCAAAGAATGTGTTGTTCTTGATCGATTTCTACAGTGCAGTAGTAAATTGGTTCAATTGATCCAAACTATTTTACTTTGGAGATTTCGTGGTTGATAGTCTGCTTTGGTGAAATTTGGCAGTGCCACGAAATGTCTTAAAGAAAGCGTATCGATCCACAACTGAGCCAGTAATTTCTTCAATGACATATTTCGAAAACTATTTTCAGGTATCAAAAACAACAGTGGGTAGGGTGAAACTCCTCTCTTAAAAATGATTCCTAGACAAAAGCTCTACTAGCTCATGCTCGTTCCATGAGTGGGAAGTACAACCTCTCTTGTGCTAGGCCCGATTGTTTATGGTGGGGCTGATCATTTACTTACCTATGGGATCTAGTTAATTTGTCTCTCTTGGGGTGTTTCTTGTCTCCGACTGGTATTCTCTCTTTCTCCTTTCAGTTGGCTGCAGTACTTGGACGTTTTGGTGCTTTTCAATCCATTTGGTTTACTTGGTACTTCTTTTATTTGCTGGTTTTTTTGGCTAGAGTACTTCTACTATTCTTTCTCTATACAGTGATATGCTTCTGTGTGTTTGTGTGTGTGATGTTGGCGTGGTGGAATCATGTTAATAGCTTTTTCTCTGATGAATATTTTACAAATAAAATACATTCACCTTATTATAGATTTTCTTGATATTTCATTGAGTTTTGGCTAGTCCCCAAAATGTACTTTTTTTTTGCTATGTTTCTTTTATTCAATAATATTTGTGAGGTCTTGCAAATAATTGCATTTTTTGTAAACAGCAAAGGTACAATTGGTACTATAAACAATTGAAGTACTATAAACTCAACAAATAGAAAAGAGTACAATTACTACTATACCTACAACACAAACAATAACATACAGTATAAAGGGTAACCAAACCACTCATAATATAAATAAGGAGCAGAGCACCCACTTTTCTCGCTAAAAACCAATTTGCCAAAAAATATTTTCAATACAGTACTCTATCAATTCTTTCATAGATGATATCTTGTTTAGAGAAAATTGAGTCGCTTTTGGCATTCCACATGCCCGTAGATATAATATTCAGGGTGTCAACGTAGTTGGGCATGTCAGGTTATTGGATATGATGTCAATCCTTTTTCTAGTATTTCATCCAAAAAAAAGATTTATGCGAGGTTCAAAATATAAAAAGTTTTACATTTACGGTTCCTCAATTTTACCTTTGCATGTATTGTGAACAAAGTAAAAGAAAAATGGTTGAAGGAAGAAAATGTAGGGAAAATCATTGAAATTACTACCAAAAAAGTTGTATATTTTATTTCTCATTGATCTTTAAAAAATTACAAAAGAGTCCAATAATATGTTATTTTTTCTCTCAAGGACATTTGTTATTTTTACCAGGTCCACCATAGAGAAAGTATTGCCCCCCAATGTTATTACTCCCTCCTTTTATACTATAACAATTTGGTTGTGATACAAAAAATTCAGGTTGTTCTGTCAATGGATGAATTAAATTATCAGTTTCTACCACTTCCAAATTCCTAACAAATGCAGCTTTTCCTTCACCCTCTTCAGCAAAATGTCCACTACCCATTTGGGTTGAAGTATGAGATCCTGTGGATTTTTTATTAACTATTTCTCCACCAAACTCTATTGCATGTGCAGTACCCTTTAATTCTTGAAACAAAGAGGATGGCCAGTACCCTACTACAGTAGATCCTACTCCAAACCACCAATTCCCACTTTTTGGTTCCTTCACAAATACACATAAAAAATTGAGCATTGCTATTTAGCATGAAATTTTTACACAAGAAATGCAAGAATTAACACATGGCAAAATCTTAAAGGATGATGTCATTTAATCTTCTTTTTTAGTGGAAAACATGGGTGGTTATGGATGTAATTAAGGGTGAGGATTTATTCTTCTCTTTCTTGCATCAAAAAATTCTTGCTAAATAGCATTTTCCTAAAAAATTAGATTTTGTCTAAACCACTCTATTATAATTCGGAGATATTTATTCATCAACCAATGAGAACAAGTAGATTTGTTTATATTATTCTCACATAGTCACATTGTTACTAGTTATGTGATCACATATAAATCTACTTATGTGACTTATTCTTATTGGTTGATGGATAAATACTCTCAAATTATGAAGTGATAGAGACCTTACTTAATAATTAAAGTAAATAAACCAACTTTCAATATATAACCATTAGTGTGCGGTTACATTTTTAGTCCCAATAAATTAATATAAAATTTATTTATTTGCATAAGCCAAAAAATAAGCTATTTCAAATGGACATTAGGTATCGTTTGACCTGACTTTTTAGGTCTTGAAAAGTTTGAAAGCTAAAAGTGAAAATAAGATCTTTTAGAAAAAAGCTAAAATTGTTGTCTTTTTTAGCTTCAAAAGTCTTTTATCTATGTATTTTATTCATAAAAATTAAGCAACATTTTTCTATCAAGAATTTATTGAAAATTTATTTTGCGTAGCATTTGTTGAGTCAAATGATACCTTAATCTTTAATAGAAATAAAACTTAAATTAGTCCTTGCCATTTTTAAATCTAAATTAATCCCTCTATTATAACGATAAATTTTATTTTAATTTTTTTTGGGATTAATTTGAAACGTTACAAAATTGTGAGGGATTAAAAGTAATTTTCAAACCAACTATTAAGAGCAAGAGGTATATTGATAGATATTCAATTTATCTCACTACCAAAAAAAAAAAAAAAAGATATTCAATTTATCCATATACTCTTCTAAGGTCAATTTAGTAATAGAAGTAGAAAATCACCTTCCAGATCGTTATTTTAATATCAAATTGCTTTCCATTATATGTAGAAATTGGAGAAATTGCACCTCCAATTACAATTTTTTTGTTGATTTGAACAAAGGCTGCACATTTTAAATTGTAGCATCCGGTATGTTGATATGCATCAGCCTGCAATTATCAAAATTATCATTTTTGTTCTTTTCAATAATACGTAAATTTTTGTTGAAGAAATTCAATAGTATATAGTATAATATATAAAAATTTACTTACCGTCCAATAAATAAATAATCTAGGTTGATTGTCCCCATAGAGCAGTGGGAAAACCTGCATATATATAAAAAAGTTCATATTTGAACTTAGCTTGACTTTATTTTATGTTATAGAAATATATCACACATATACGCTAATATTATATTTTCTTTGATCTTAATTATAAGTAAAAGTTGTTTATAATTAACAAAGAAGTTAATTAGTGTTTATCTCAAATGCACCGCACATTTGCTTATTTAAAATGTGTTATACGGGCATATATTAATATATCTATGAGATATAAGCATAGAATGAAGGTGATATTAAAAGTAAGTAAAAAATATATTAAATGCTAAATATATTTGTCCCTTCAATTATTATGGAAAGAATATTAAAAGTAAGTAAATTGATAGAATTATAAATTTAAATTTATAAAAGTATTAAATCAAATCAATTATTTTCAAAATGTTTTCTTTGTCTAAAAAATTTAGCCTTTTTTTTGTTCCTTATATAATAAACTTGAGGGAATAGAGAATTTAATTTTATATACACCGTTAGTGAAGATTATTTTACAGATGCATCTAATCTATATTCTATTAATATATTATGTAATGTGTTTTAAAATACATAATAACATATAAGATGTATGTGTAAAATAATTTTATAAGTACTGTGCACAATTAAACTCATAAATAAAGTAAACACAAACTATAGAAAAAGAATGGATTGATTAAGATGAAATAATTAATTGGTGAGATTAATATTTGACATGCCTGCCAACCAGCTTCAAGGGTGTTGTGAAGATCTTGATCATCAGAGAGGACCCATATTTGAGCCAAGCTGAATTCTCCTCGACTTTCCACTTGTGGGGACCACACGTTTAAGGTAGCCCTTGCTCCATAGAAATCCCCACGGACAGTCCCAATTGAATACTGCATGCATTATTTCATTTTCAAAATAGCATATATATAAGATGTAGCGAACAATTTAATTTAATTTTGGTTAGAGTTTAAAAGTTTCTTTCTAGAAGATAAAAATAGTTGGAGCAAATTTAATTTAAGAGTGCATTTTTTTTTCAAATAGTGCAAACATTTTTGGTCAAATAATTATATCAAAAAATTAAGGAAATATGTTATTTTGCTTATCTTTTTCTATTTATGGAATTTGCAAATAAGAAAATATGTTAAATGCATGTTTTTTACTATTTTAGTTTTATAAGATTAATCAAAGATTGATCCCCGAACCAGATTAAACTGGTGGTGGAAACAAAGATTAATAAAAGATTATTTTAACACCAAAATATTATGCATTTATTTTGTTCACTAAAATTATTTATTGCACCATATCTCTTTAATAATAATTTCCATTTAATTCCATTTCCTAATTAACTAGTTCTAGCTATTTCTCCATCTTCATTTTCATGTCCTCAATATATATGTGTTGCTTTGGCATGTTCTCTGCCATTTTTATTGTTTTTTTTTTCAAAATATTATAGTGTATTGTTTTTGTATTAAAAAGTTTTTAACAAAGATTTCTTTTATAAGAGCTTTAAATGAAAAATCAATTCAAATACCTTATCTTAAAATGATGTTTTAAGTTATTCATCATTTTGTTAGAATTTTTTTTGGAACAAAATTTCAAAACAAATCTCTATGTAGGCCGAGATCAAGAGTGGATCCAATTATGAATGAGAAGAATGTTATATTTATAATAATAGGGATGACCCATTAACCTAAATATCTTATGATTTTAGGTGGTGTCTGTTTATTGTGAAATTTGGTAAACAACGCTAGTTTGATTATTACAAGAGAGATCAACTAGTAAATCTCGGGACATAGTGCTTTTGTTTATATTTTCAAAGTAAATGATGTTCATTATATAATAAACTTGAGGGAATAGAGAATTTAATTTTATATACACCGTTAGTGAAGATTATTTTACAGATGCATCTAATCTATATTCTATTAATATATTATGTAATGTGTTTTAAAATACATAATAACATATAAGATGTATGTGTAAAATAATTTTATAAGTACTGTGCACAATTAAACTCATAAATAAAGTAAACACAAACTATAGAAAAAGAATGGATTGATTAAGATGAAATAATTAATTGGTGAGATTAATATTTGACATGCCTGCCAACCAGCTTCAAGGGTGTTGTGAAGATCTTGATCATCAGAGAGGACCCATATTTGAGCCAAGCTGAATTCTCCTCGACTTTCCACTTGTGGGGACCACACGTTTAAGGTAGCCCTTGCTCCATAGAAATCCCCACGGACAGTCCCAATTGAATACTGCATGCATTATTTCATTTTCAAAATAGCATATATATAAGATGTAGCGAACAATTTAATTTAATTTTGGTTAGAGTTTAAAAGTTTCTTTCTAGAAGATAAAAATAGTTGGAGCAAATTTAATTTAAGAGTGCATTTTTTTTTCGGGTACATTTTTAAGAGTACATTGAGGATTGGTACGATTTTCAGTTTCATATGCTAGTATATAAAAAACAAAAAATTGAAGAAACAAAGTACTCAACTACCATTGAATTGGAATGATCGCCTTTTCTCATTATGTGAATAGAATATATATATATATATATATATATATATATATATATATATATATATAACATAATTTTTTACCGATTTCGATTATAATTGGTTTGTGTTAGTTGTTTGTTCATTCCTTGATTTAATTACCATGAGAAAAAACGAAATAAAAAGAAAAAGGGGGAAAAAAGAGAGGAAAAAAATCGAATTTTTATGATTGCGTACTTCGTGTGTATCATTATCGAGGAATTTTCTTCCGAATCTACTAATTGAGCCGGCTCTTAATATGTCTTGTTCTTTAGTTCTTATAATTGGAATTGTTCCGTCAGGACATGATTCACCAGATAAGCTCCACAATTGAAAGATGTCATCAGAGTTATTCATTTGGTTATGATCTATAGGCATTTCTGGAGGATCCTGTATTACAATATGCATGAAAATTTCCAATTATAAAGTTGAAATATAATATCTTACTGAGCATAAAAAAATTATTTGTTAATTCCATAATTAAATTTACCAAAACAAAATATATATACCAATGGTCTTTGTCCTTTCAATAAAGGATGATCAAAAGCCGGTTGTTCATGAATCAAAATGCAGTCTATGATATCACCATCCGGACTCTGCAAAAATGAACATCAACACAAGTTACATAAAAAAATAGGTTTGGATGAAGTATTTATTTTGCATAGAGTATTTGCTTATATAAAGTTGGGTCATTTTTAAAAGTTACAAGTTTTATGTACTAAAAATATAAATATTAAAAGAAAAGTAGTTCGAAGAATTTTTAAAAAAATTCATAATTGAAACACTACTAGAAAAATTTTAAATACCGATGGACAAAATATTTCTCCAAAATGCAAATATTCTGTCACTAAGCATGCTAGATACGGATTTGATGCTGTCGGTAATTTCCTCATCTCTGAACTATTAGAGACGGACAAAATCTATCTCTAAAATGAAAATATTTGTCTCTAAAATAAATATATCTGTCTCTAACTGCTTTTTCTGTCTCTAATTTCATCTATATTAGAGAATAAATATATTCCGTCTCTAAATTTCGTCGGTATTTCAACTTTTTCTAGTAGTGAAATGTTGAAAAAAGTTCAACGGCCCTTATTATTGAAATTTGAAAGATCTATGGATTTCAATTTGCAATTCCTTTAACAATTTGAAAAATAATAATGACTGATATAATAAAATAGATTGAAATGTTGAAAAATAATTGCGACAGTTTCAACCGTCGCAAATTGTAATTTTCACGGTTGCAAAGACTCAATTTTCTTGTAGTGAAAATTTAAACATATGATATGAGGACAAATTTGTAAATAATTGTAGGGCTGAAATTAAAACACATATTTGTATAAGGAGAAAATTCCCATATTAAAACACTAATAATGTTTTAAAACTTATTTTGACATACTTGAATTGTCTTAACACCAGGCTTGTTGATTTTTTGCAGATGAGTTGTTATTGTCTCCTTAAACTCTTCCTTGGATGAAGAAGTTTGATTGACCAATTGATGTTTGCTTATTTCTGAAGAATAAATAGGACAAACAAAAGAAATAAGGACAAAAAAGAGTAGGTGGAGCAAGATGATTGGATAGCTAAACTCCATGTTTGGGTTCCTTGGTTTTCTTCAACGAAACAAATCTAACCCATACATACTTATATATAATATGTGACTAGTATTGTTAAAATATATATTTAAACACCGATTAAGAAAATAATAATAATTCTAACAAAACAGAAAAGAAAAAATAATTAAAAGTAAAATATTTAATATATAACTAGTATAGAATTATTTAATATTATAATTTTTCAAATAGTGCAAACATTTTTGGTCAAATAATTATATCAAAAAATTAAGGAAATATGTTATTTTGCTTATCTTTTTCTATTTATGGAATTTGCAAATAAGAAAATATGTTAAATGCATGTTTTTTACTATTTTAGTTTTATAAGATTAACAAAGATTGATCCCCTAACCAGATTAAACTGGTGGTGGAAACAAAGATTAATAATAAAAGATTATTTTAACACCAAAATATTATGCATTTATTTTGTTCACTAAAATTATTTATTGCACCATATCTCTTTAATAATAATTTCCATTAATTCCATTTCCTAATTAACTAGTTCTAGCTATTTCTCCATCTTCATTTTCATGTCCTCAATATTTGCTTTGGCATGTTCTCTGCCATTTTTATTGTTTTTTTTTTTCAAAATATTATAGTGTATTGTTTTTGTATTAAAATGTTTTTAACAAAGATTTCTTTTATAAGAGCTTTAAATGAAAAATCGATTCAAATACCTTATCTTAAAATGATGTTTTAAGTTATTCATCATTTTGTTAGAATTTTTTTTGGAACAAAATTTCAAAACAAATCTCTATGTAGGCCGAGATCAAGAGTGGATCCAATTATGAATGAGAAGAATGTTATATTTATAATAATAGGGATGACCCATTAACCTAAATATCGTATGATTTTAGGTGGTGTCTCCCTCTCTTATAATCCTAAAACATTTGACCCGTTATTTCTTTCAAACTCTCCCAAACTCTCCAACAATTTACGCACCAAAGGATTATCTTATCTAGAAAAGGCATAACATATTAATAACTTAAAATTATGTACTAAGTGTGAAAAACTAAGTAAAGATCTGTTTGTAAATTACACCAAGTCTCAATACATGCACAAATGTTAATGAATGATATCATCATAAATGGATCAATGTATATAAAAAATAAAAAATAAAAATCAGACCTTTAAGAATGAAATCAATTGAATAAAATGTTCAGCTTTATAACTTTTATTGTAATTTGTACTTTATTGGATTTACATTTGTCATCCAATTTATTTACTTGTGCGCTCTATAATTTTACCAAAATATTCATATCCAATACTTAGGTAGCAAATACACACGAAAATACCATACCGGAATTGTTTTTATAACATCCGCTACTTAAATAATATACGGTTTTAAAAAATTCTCATTTTAAAATGTCTACTACTTAACTAACGGAATGATAAAATAGAAAAATACATAAAACGCGCAAACAATTGGTAGAATGACCTAAGTAATAAATCTTATACTTTATGAGTTTATTCCTTATTCTTTTGGTTTAAGGACATTTATCATTCCTACCAGGTCCACCATAGAAAAAGTATTGACCCCATTTTTCACTACTCCCTCCTTTTATATTATAACAATTTGGTTCAATAACTAAAAATTCAGGATCTTTTGTCAATGGATGCAACAAGTGATCAGTATTGACAAGTTCCAAATTCCTAACAAATGCAGCTTTTCCTTCACCCTCTTCAGCAAAATGTCCACTACCCATTTGTGTTGAAGTATGAGACCCTGTTACCTTATCATTCACTATTTCTCCACCAAATTGAATTGAATGTGCAGTGTCTTTTAACTTTGGAAACAAAGAGGATGGCCAATATCCAACTACAGTAGATCCATATCCAAACCACCAATTCCCATCTTTTGGATCCTTCACACACACACAAAAAACTCAAAGTTAAGTTACTCAAACATAGACATATATATAATCATTAAGACCATGTTAGAAAACTGAACATTCTTATAGGAGACTAAAATTCATACTAAAATTATTAATTGTCGATCCCTCAATTTTTAAAAATATTAAACATTACTAAACAGATTAATTGTTAGAGTTGGATTGTGAGATTAAAGGAGAGAATTAAGAGATTGGAAATGGATCAAAAGGGTTGATCTTTATTATTCACACAAGTGCAATTTATAGAGTTTACAAATGCAATACCTTGCATGACAAGTAACTAACTAAGTGCTAACTAACTCTAGCTACTTTAACTAACACACATGGTTACATAACTAACTCCATGTGGTCTAACTAACTAACTAACTATCAAAACAATGGATTATCTCTTAACACACCTCCATAATCCAATGTTTGTTCCTAGTTACAAAACAAAATACAAAAGAATTGCTGCAAACAAAATCACAAACACTGCTGCCAGTTTCATTCCTTTGCTGGCTGTGTGCATTCAAACTTCACAATACCTACAAGCTTTCTTAACTCTTTAAACCTGTCAGCTTTCAAAGGTTTAGTTAAGATATCTGCAATTTGAACATTAGTGCTGCAATGTTCAACAGTTAGCTTCTCCTTACTAACTTGATCCCTTAGGAAGTGATACTTTGTTTCAATGTGTTTTGACCTTCCATGTGCAATTGGATTTCTGGCCAAGCTTATAGCTGATTTGTTGTCCACATTAAGCCTTACAGGTTTCACATAGTTGATCTTCAATTCATCAAGTAGAGACTCAAGCCATACTGCTTGACAAGCTGCCTGTGCTGCTGCTACATATTCTGCCTCACAACTTGATAATGCAACAATGCTTTGCTTCTTTGAAGACCATGAGATTGGTGAGTTTCTGAATCTAAACCAATACCCTGATGTGCTTCTTCTATCATATTTGTCTCCACACCAGTCAGAGTCACTAAATCCTTCTAGTTCAAATTCTGATTCCATGTTGCTTTTGAGAAAAGCTAGACCAAAATCCTGAGTGCCTTTTAAATACCTAAGTATTCTCTTGGCTGCTATCATATGTGATGCTTTAGGGTTGCTCATAAATCTACTCACAGACCCTACAACATAATTGATATCTGGTCTAGTGTTACAAATGAACCTTAAGCTGCCTACAACTTGCTTGAATAGAGTAGCATCAACTGCCTGCTCATTTTCATTTTTTGACAGCTTCAAGTTTGCTTCCATTGGAGTATCAGCTTCATTACAACTCTCCATGTGAAACCTCTTTAGTACATCTGCAATGTATTTCCTTTGATGTAGCACAATACCATTTGATCCATAGAGAAATTCCAAACCAAGAAAGTAGTTGAGGCTGCCCAAATCACTCATTTCAAACTCATCTTTCAATCTCCCCTTGAATTTCTCAATCTTGTCATGATCACTACCTGTTATCAACAAATCATCTACATATAGACAGATCATCAAAGCATTTGAAATATCACTTCCCTTCATGTATACACCAAATTCCACACTACATTTCACAAATCCTTCACTGTGCAGAAATTGATCAATCCTCTTATTCCAAGCTCTTGGGGCTTGTTTAAGGCCATACAGAGCTTTGTGAAGCTTATATACCTTATGTTTTTCTGTTTTAACCTCAAAGCCAGGTGGTTGAGACACATATACTTCCTCTTCTAATGGACCATTCAGAAAAGCAGATTTTACATCCATGTGAAATAGTGACCAATTCATTGAACTGGCTATTGAAATGACTAACCTTATAGTCTCCATTCTTGCTACAGGAGCATATACTTCACTATAGTCAATGCCTTGTTGCTGAAGAAACCCTCTTGCAACCAATCTTGCTTTATGCTTTAAAATACTCCCATCTGGATTTTTCTTAACTTTGAAGATCCATTTGACACTAATTGGCTTTTTCTGAGGTGGTAGATCAACTAAGCTCCATGTGTTGTTCTTTTCTATGGACTGGATCTCTTCATTCACTGCTCTTCTCCAATTTGAGTCAGCAATTGCTTCATGCCAGTTAACTGGTTCTGAATCAGCCATAAATGCTAAGTGAACCAGATCCCCATCATCATTAACTACATCATCAGGGAGAACTTCATGATCTGCAAGCCTTACTGAGGGAAATCTTGTCCTGGTTGACTTTCTCACAATTCTATCATCATCATCACTTGAAATATTCATGTCTTGAACATGATTCTCATCAATAATGTGGTCAACCACTGGCTGAGCTGCTGCACTACTAGTGACATCATCTAAGTTTACCATGACCTGCTTGTTGATATTTGATTCCCATTTCCATTGTGATTTTTCATCAACAATCACATCCCTGCTTATGACTATTTTCTGATTTCTTGGATTATACATCTTGTATGAACCAGTTGCATCATAGCCAACTAGGATAAGTTTCTCACTCTTATCATCTAGTTTTCTTCTCTTTTCACCAGGAATGTGTCTGAAACAAATTGAACCAAATATCCTTAGATGCTTCACACTTGGTTTATGACCTGTCCATAGTTCTTCTGGTGTCTTGTCCTTCAATTTCTTTGTAGGGCATCTGTTTAACACATAGGCAGCTGTGTTAACAGCTTCATGTAACACTCAAACCCATAATTATATAAATTATACCTTTAAAATATAATATTTGAAAATACGCAACGGAAATAATACTTGATTCACACAAGGTTTGGTTCGAGTATTACATCGTACACATAAAAGCTTACTAATAACTTAATTAGTAAAACAATTATTGTACAAAAAATAAGTTTATAAGAAAATACATCTTTAAATACATTGAAGATAAGAAGCAAGACTCTAAATATACATTATAGAAATGATCTCATCCCCGTGTCATGATCAGAGCAGAGCTTCACCAACGACTGGAACACAAACATAACCTGAGGATCTGAATCCCAAATCCAGCACATACACAAAACAGAGGGTTAGATAATATAACCATAAAAGAAACTAAGTGCAAGAACATACTTAACACTTAGGACATAACATGCTCATGTCTAACAACTCAATCCATAAAACATACATTATTCTCATGTTATTCATATCTCATTATCATAAGAGTACAACACATTACAATAATCATACCTACTTAATCAATAGACAAGTATACATAACATCATCATTTATCAATCATTCATCACACACCTCATAATACATTTAATCATTCAAGTTAAGGATCACCAATCAATGTCAATTACCAAGTATCACATTTAGTCACATATTCCTAATGCAACTAATGTCACAAATCTCATGTCATGTCACCCTAGACATAACTATATGCATGCGGTACCATTCACCTCATATTAGGATAAACATATATCCCGTTCACCTCATTTTCAGTTTCAAGTCATGAAGGACTCACCACAAATATTTTCAGTTTCAAGTCATGAAGGACTCACCACAAATATTTTCAGTTTCAAGTCATGAAGGACTCACCACAAATAGACTCATGAATGCATGAATGTACATATACCACATATGATGACACTATAAACAATCACCTCACAAAATATAGTACCACACAGCCTATATTCACCTCAATTCACCTCATATTATCATCATTATGGACATACATTTAAGCACATACCATACATCAACCATTAAGTTATTGCAATTCATTATCATCATCAACACATCATCATTACAATTCATTATCATAAAGCATCATCTTAATTCATTTAGAATCCAACATAACATATTATTAATTAATCTCTAATCACCACATATCATTAGTTAATCAACATGAATCATTAACTAAGTCTCGTACCTCATAAATCATCATACATCATTACTAATTATCTATCATCATCATTAACATAATCTCATCTCAACATACTCATAAATCATAGTTAATTAGTATGTAGGATATCACACTCAATTCAAGTACATATAGTAAGTTATTAATTCAATTATCAAAGTATAACAATCCTACACCAAAACAGAATAATCCAAGCATGATCTTTAAAAACTAACATCAAAAATGGATTCTACACGAAAAATCATTAAAAATAGGTTCCGGGTGCATAAGTCAACAGAAAGTCAAAAAGTCAACCAAAGTCAAAGTCAACCCTGTTGACTGGCCGTAAGTTCGCGCAAGCGAGCTAATTTTCGCGCAGGCGAAATTGGCAGATTCTTCCTGCAGAAGTCTGTCTCACCAAAATGGCCATAACTTGGGCTACGTTGGTCCAAATGCGATGTGTGAACATGCTTTGGAAAGCTAAGAACGAGACCTACAACTTTTATGTTTAACAAAAATTCCAATTCGAAGTCTAAAGGGGTCCAAAATGACGATCTTTCTTCAGGTATTCTAGAAAACAATTTTTCTTACACAATTCCTTAATTTTCCAAAATACAAGTTGAAACCCAATAACTCAAATGTTCTTAAATCATTATCCAATGCATAAAAACACATAAAGGAAGCAACTTTAATCATATATAATCATACTAAGCATAGAAGTACAACTTATAACATCATCAAACATCATTTCATCCAAAAGTAATGATTTTCATATATTTATTCAAAACTTCATAACAACATAAAATCCTTCACAAACATCTACAAATTCCCATTTCAAAACCCCAAGATTCATAATTTCATATTGTAATAAGCTCAATAATCATTAAATCATGCAAATGTACCATTTTTATTCAATGAAAACACCCACCCAAAAGAAAAGAGTGTAGAGAGTTTGGGAATGGAGAAATAGACATTCTCCCCTCTCTATGCTCACTCTAATTATATTATCTAACCTCATACCTTAATAAAGTTGGAATCTCTACTCCACCACTTGATTTCCTTTAATCTACCATGGCTTATTCTTTATTTGATCTTCTCCTTCATCTCTTTCTCTTACCCTTTTTTTTTCTCTTCTATCTTTTCTCTTTTATCTCTCTACCTCTCTATCTCTCAAATTCTATGATAAATAACAACAACACTACATATCATAAAATTCTTCCTTTATATATATCTCTCTTCTAGGTTATAGTCAAATCCCCATACTACCCTTAATTCCACTACTAATTCCACTCATAAATCTCCACTTTACTATTACCACAAATTCTTGTACTATTTACACCATTGCCACTACTTTATCCCCAAGACACTCTATCCTTTTCAAGATAATAACCAAAGTGTCACTCTTATCTCTACACAACCCACTAACTCACTAGATTACCATATTACCCTTAATCCTACCATAAACTCTTATTCATCCTAATTAGGCCCAATACTCATAAAAGCCCATCATCAACCAACATAAATGCACAATTAATTAACACCTATAAAACATATCAATTAACATATACAATTAATTAAATAACATCAGTTAATCAAATATAATAAAATATAAGATTTGGGGTGTTACAACTCTACCCCCCTTAAAGAATTTTCGTCCTCGAAAATTTCACGCAAAGTTACAACTAACAAGTTCAAAAATCATAGATCAATCAATAATAATCAACGGCTATAACCATACCAAACAAATGTAATATTCATCTCCAATTGCATACAATACCAAAATGGACAAGACCTAATCATGACACTACCTCATATTGCTACAAATTATATACACATAATAATATGGTATTTCAATCAACAAAGTAACATGCATCACATTCCAAGTTATGACTTCAACATAATTCAAAACTAAGATTAACTCCACAAAATACAAATTCACATGTCATTGATGCGTACATAATAAAGTCATGCAAAATTACGAAACTAGCATACCCTAAACATGGATTACCAAATAACTCAATCTCACAAAATCATTTATAATCATCACATATACATATTCATCGCAAAATCTCAAGTTCACAAAACACAGTCAATACATTCTATAAAAAATCATTCTAGGCAAACTCTAGGCGCTACCAAAGTTTGACAAGATTAGTATCATCCAATCAACACAATCATGTCTATCCATTAACAAGAGATCAAGGACGGCCAGTTCCTTAATTTGTTAATAAATGGACAACAATCATGATGGTGGTTCAAACCATCCTTACCAAACTACGATAGTGTTTTCTTAAGCACGAAACACATAAGCATACAAAAGCATATCACATCGTCTAGCATAAACATTTAATTAGCATACATTGCCTCTAAACTTAAAAGTTAAGAATCAACTTAAAACAAAAAGGATAGATATTCCACAACAATAAATCTTAAGAATTCAATCATTCTTACCAAACAAGGACACTTTCACCAAAACATCACATTTAAAATCATGTAATGACTAATAAGAGAAACAATTATGGAGACATAGTTCATACACACATAGATTCATATATTTTAAAACTCATCAAAAGAGGAAATCACAATTTGACGAATCCATAAAGTCATGAAAACATGTTTATGAAAATAGCACATTCGAAAGATTCATTCACAATGCACAATTCATATAGTTACTCACATAGGAATCATGGTAAAGGATATTCAAATAATCTACAATAAATCTATCATGGTATATTCATCTAATATCTCAATAATTCAAAAATAACACATTGTCAACATATGCATAATCTACACAAGGATACACAAACAAATACCTACATAAAATCTCTCATTCTTAAATCATCAATCTAAGAGTTTGGTCATGGTAAAAGAACAAACATTTCATAACATCGAATTCTAAGTAACTCAAGAATTCACATTCATATAAATAAATCATGTAAGGAAACAATTAACTTAGCATGGTAATCAATCTAATCAAATAAGATCATCAAATTTCGCATCACATTGAATTCATTCATTCTCAAAATTTCTCAAAAGAAAGAATGATACAATTAACAACTCTTTAAAGGACATTGCAACAATTTACGAACATAGTGCATATTATCATCTATCAAACACAAGTCATGCTAAACATACTTATCACTTAAATAATTTCAAAATTCTTCAACAATGGTTAACAATAAACATTTGTAAGACAAATTAAATGCACAAGTGTCTATTCTACATTGTACAAGAGCATGACACAACATTTCACATAAGCATATCATACAAGATAAATAATTACCTTAACACGACACTCAATCACCTACACAAAATCATGAAAGCATTTAAGGAACATACAAGGAAAACAAATAGTCTCATATTCAAGCAACTAGGATAAAATATCATTTATCATTAATCAACGAGAATACAATCACATCATGTACTAATTTAGGCATATGAAGTTATAAGCTAACATAGAAGCATAATAATAATCATAAATTAACTTCCAAACATGAAGTAAAAAATTATAGATGCTATAGTTATTGCCAAATTAAAACACAAGTTCCAAGAATCAAGTAAAACAACATTCTAACGAGAACTGACAATAAAATTCATGAAATCAACCTCACACATAATCAATAAGTTATTCAAATACATAGGATTCATCAATACATGTTCAACTTAATAGATCACAGTCTTTTCATGAATATTCACCAATAATCGTCATGTTAAAGCATTCAAATAATTTCACTATTGCATTCGTATATAAATTTTCAAATAATTCCATGGATACATACATACAAACATACATACATATATACATACATACATAACATCATTTAATTAATTCAATCATACTACGCAAGCAATCATCATAAATAAATCATCACAACATTCATTTACGACACATGCATAAACAATCATACTTAATTACATGTAACATAGATTTTCATCAACAAAGGAATCTATAGTAATATGCGAAC
The DNA here is from genome assembly GCA_030408175.1 of Trifolium repens. Classification (NCBI taxonomy): domain Eukaryota; kingdom Viridiplantae; phylum Streptophyta; class Magnoliopsida; order Fabales; family Fabaceae; genus Trifolium; species Trifolium repens. The sequence goes on from CP125850.1 coordinate 15,047,341, forward strand.
ATAATCATTTTAAATAGAGCAATAACAAGAAGACATTATCATTTAAGTCATTATCTTGAAATAAAAACAACAATCATATTCTCAAGTTTCAAGAATAAACACAAATGATGACAATAATAATATTCACTCATTATATCGAATAAAAATATCAACAACAACAAATATCATCATTAAGTCACATTTCAAAACAATAATGATGAATGCATATTCATTATCAATTACGCACAATTATATCATGTTATCATCACTTACTTATCATGGAATCACAATGAATAAAATCATCTCACAACTACACGAAGATTATAGCTTTAAGCACATACAACTATTATAATCATAAAAGCATAACATTAATCATGAATCAACATCAAAGAATACATACTCATTACTAGATAACTTACAACTAAGATAATTATCAATCTCATCAAATACTCACCAAAAGAATAGATAACATAATCTAATTCACATCATTCCTAGTTCATGAATAAACAATCACTAAGTATATTCATAAAATAAATACATCACAACTTATCAACATTTATGAAATAATAGATTCATAAGTCAACACCAATTAAAACACAAATTTTAAGGATTAAGTAAATCAACATGCGAATAAGCAATAAAACGAGATTCAATAAACTCATCATAAATCCACAAAATGGTTAATAGTGACTAATGTGCAAGTGTAACTACGGCATTTAAATCACAAAAGACACAAGAACCACACAAGACACTATGCCCACTTAGTCTGAACACACAGACTTGCTCTGATCGACACACGACACACACATAGCTCACTATGTCCGAGGACAACCGGAGCTCTGATACCAAATTGTAACACTCAAACCCATAATTATATAAATTATACCTTTAAAATATAATATTTGAAAATACGCAACGGAAATAATACTTGATTCACACAAGGTTTGGTTCGAGTATTACATCGTACACATAAAAGCTTACTAATAACTTAATTAGTAAAACAATTATTGTACAAAAAATAAGTTTATAAGAAAATACATCTTTAAATACATTGAAGATAAGAAGCAAGACTCTAAATATACATTATAGAAATGATCTCATCCCCGTGTCATGATCAGAGCAGAGCTTCACCAACGACTGGAACACAAACATAACCTGAGGATCTGAATCCCAAATCCAGCACATACACAAAACAGAGGGTTAGATAATATAACCATAAAAGAAACTAAGTGCAAGAACATACTTAACACTTAGGACATAACATGCTCATGTCTAACAACTCAATCCATAAAACATACATTATTCTCATGTTATTCATATCTCATTATCATAAGAGTACAACACATTACAATAATCATACCTACTTAATCAATAGACAAGTATACATAACATCATCATTTATCAATCATTCATCACACACCTCATAATACATTTAATCATTCAAGTTAAGGATCACCAATCAATGTCAATTACCAAGTATCACATTTAGTCACATATTCCTAATGCAACTAATGTCACAAATCTCATGTCATGTCACCCTAGACATAACTATATGCATGCGGTACCATTCACCTCATATTAGGATAAACATATATCCCGTTCACCTCATTTTCAGTTTCAAGTCATGAAGGACTCACCACAAATATTTTCAGTTTCAAGTCATGAAGGACTCACCACAAATATTTTCAGTTTCAAGTCATGAAGGACTCACCACAAATAGACTCATGAATGCATGAATGTACATATACCACATATGATGACACTATAAACAATCACCTCACAAAATATAGTACCACACAGCCTATATTCACCTCAATTCACCTCATATTATCATCATTATGGACATACATTTAAGCACATACCATACATCAACCATTAAGTTATTGCAATTCATTATCATCATCAACACATCATCATTACAATTCATTATCATAAAGCATCATCTTAATTCATTTAGAATCCAACATAACATATTATTAATTAATCTCTAATCACCACATATCATTAGTTAATCAACATGAATCATTAACTAAGTCTCGTACCTCATAAATCATCATACATCATTACTAATTATCTATCATCATCATTAACATAATCTCATCTCAACATACTCATAAATCATAGTTAATTAGTATGTAGGATATCACACTCAATTCAAGTACATATAGTAAGTTATTAATTCAATTATCAAAGTATAACAATCCTACACCAAAACAGAATAATCCAAGCATGATCTTTAAAAACTAACATCAAAAATGGATTCTACACGAAAAATCATTAAAAATAGGTTCCGGGTGCATAAGTCAACAGAAAGTCAAAAAGTCAACCAAAGTCAAAGTCAACCCTGTTGACTGGCCGTAAGTTCGCGCAAGCGAGCTAATTTCGCGCAGGCGAAGAGCTATTTCGCGCAAGCGAGCTAATTTTCGCGCAGGCGAAATTGGCAGATTCTTCCTGCAGAAGTCTGTCTCACCAAAATGGCCATAACTTGGGCTACGTTGGTCCAAATGCGATGTGTGAACATGCTTTGGAAAGCTAAGAACGAGACCTACAACTTTTATGTTTAACAAAAATTCCAATTCGAAGTCTAAAGGGGTCCAAAATGACGATCTTTCTTCAGGTATTCTAGAAAACAATTTTTCTTACACAATTCCTTAATTTTCCAAAATACAAGTTGAAACCCAATAACTCAAATGTTCTTAAATCATTATCCAATGCATAAAAACACATAAAGGAAGCAACTTTAATCATATATAATCATACTAAGCATAGAAGTACAACTTATAACATCATCAAACATCATTTCATCCAAAAGTAATGATTTTCATATATTTATTCAAAACTTCATAACAACATAAAATCCTTCACAAACATCTACAAATTCCCATTTCAAAACCCCAAGATTCATAATTTCATATTGTAATAAGCTCAATAATCATTAAATCATGCAAATGTACCATTTTTATTCAATGAAAACACCCACCCAAAAGAAAAGAGTGTAGAGAGTTTGGGAATGGAGAAATAGACATTCTCCCCTCTCTATGCTCACTCTAATTATATTATCTAACCTCATACCTTAATAAAGTTGGAATCTCTACTCCACCACTTGATTTCCTTTAATCTACCATGGCTTATTCTTTATTTGATCTTCTCCTTCATCTCTTTCTCTTACCCTTTTTTTTTCTCTTCTATCTTTTCTCTTTTATCTCTCTACCTCTCTATCTCTCAAATTCTATGATAAATAACAACAACACTACATATCATAAAATTCTTCCTTTATATATATCTCTCTTCTAGGTTATAGTCAAATCCCCATACTACCCTTAATTCCACTACTAATTCCACTCATAAATCTCCACTTTACTATTACCACAAATTCTTGTACTATTTACACCATTGCCACTACTTTATCCCCAAGACACTCTATCCTTTTCAAGATAATAACCAAAGTGTCACTCTTATCTCTACACAACCCACTAACTCACTAGATTACCATATTACCCTTAATCCTACCATAAACTCTTATTCATCCTAATTAGGCCCAATACTCATAAAAGCCCATCATCAACCAACATAAATGCACAATTAATTAACACCTATAAAACATATCAATTAACATATACAATTAATTAAATAACATCAGTTAATCAAATATAATAAAATATAAGATTTGGGGTGTTACACTTCACCCCATAGACTCTTAGGCAAATCTTTCCCTTTTAACATACATCTTGCCATGTTGAGTAGAGTTCTATTTCTCCTTTCAGCCAAACCATTATGTTGAGGAGTGTAAGGAGCTGTAACCTCATGAAGAATGCCTTTTTCTAGACAGTACTCTTTGAATGCATTTGAATTATACTCTCCACCACCATCTGTTATGAGTATCTTCAAATGTTGGTCACACTGTCTTTCAGCCATAGCACAGAAATTTTTAAATGCCTCAAACACTTCACTCTTCTCTTTTAACAGATATATCCATATTTTTCTTGTGAATTCATCAACACAAGTCATGAAATATCTGTTACCTCCCAGAGTTGAAGTTTCTATAGGACCACATACATCAGAATGGACTACATGTAGAGCTTGCTTTGATCTTGAAAATACTGAGTTTTTGAAAGAGTTTCTAGGTTGCTTGCTAGCAAAGCAACCTTCACACAACTTGTCTGGTGTGTGAATTAATGGCAAGCCTATAACCATATCTTTACTACTAAGATAGTTTAAACTTTTGAAGTTTAAATGTCCATACCTGTAATGCCATAACCACCTCTCATCTTCAGTGATCAAACTTGAGAAACACTGAATTTCTGATGCCTGCAGATTAACTTTGAAGGTCCTATTCTTTGACAATGGTGCTTGTAGTACTAATTTGTTGTTTGGATCATGCACTTCAATATGTTTATCTCTTGTTGACAGTGCAAACCCCTTCTCAATTAGTTGACCAAGACTCAGCAAGTTGTGTTTCATAGTTGGCACATATAACACATTAGTGACAAAAGCATGATTTCCATTCTTTCTTTGAACCATCACTTTGCCCTTTCCTTCTACTGATACTGTGCTATTGTCTGCAAACTTGACTGTGCTTTTGAATTTATCATCAAATTCCAAAAGTCATTCCCTATGTCCAGTCATATGATTGGAGCAACCTGTGTCAAGATACCACAATTTTGAATGATCATCTGCAGTATTAGTGGTTACCATGAGTAAAACACCATCAGAATCTGAATCATTTTGCCTGGCATGATGTGCTTCATTGTCTTGCTTCTTCTTCCCTTTGTTCTGACATTCTGAAGCATAATGACCCCATTTGTTACAGCTAAAACACTGAATCTTGCTTTTATCCTTTTTGCTTTGATTCTTGTTCTTTCCATAACCATTTCCTCCTTTATTTGATGAATCAGCTTGACTGTGATCACCATTGTGATGATCCTGATCATAACTTGACTCATTCTTGCCCTTGTTTTTATCATTCTTCCATTTACCTTTGCCCTTACCATTCTTTCCACCATTCTTCACATAGAGTGCTTGTTCTTGCTGATTCTTTGTCTTTTTCCTCTCTTTCAATCTTTGTTCATGTGCTTCAAGGGAACTTTGAAGTTCATTCACTGACATTGTTGACAGGTCCTTTGATTCTTCAATTGCCACCACAATGTGATCAAATTGAGGGTTTAGAGTTCTCAAAACCTTCTCAATTACCTGCTGATCTGAAATCTGCTCACCCAGATTCTTCATTGTATTAACTAGTGTCTGCAACCCTGTGAAGAAATCACCAATAGACTCCTTGTCCATCATGCCTAACAGTTCATACTGTCTTCTCAGTGCCTGAAGCCTAACCTTCTTTACCTTATCACCTCCTCCATGTGCATTGCTGAGTATCTCCCATGCTTGTTTAGAACTTGTTGCAGAAGCAATTTTTTCAAAATTTGCTGAATCTACACATTGATGAATCAAGAACAATGCCTTACAATCTTTCTTTTTTGCCTCTTTGAAAGTTGTTTGTTGTGCCTCTGTAGCATTCTCTGCAAGTGCTTCATAACCATTTGAAACCAAGCCTTCAACTTCTTGAAAACCAAAGATCACATTCATGCGAATACATCATTGATCCCAATTTTTACTGTCTAAAATTGGGAGATTTGATGGGAGAGAGTTATTTGAGGGGTTCATGATGTTGAATGTGTTAGAAAAGAAACAGAAAGATAGGTTCTTGATGAAGAAGAATGAATGATGAAGATGAAGGTGATGAAGAATGGTTAAGATCGAACCAAAAGAGCTCTAGATACCACTTGTTAGAGTTGGATTGTGAGATTAAAGGAGAGAATTAAGAGATTGGAAATGGATCAAAAGGGTTGATCTTTATTATTCACACAAGTGCAATTTATAGAGTTTACAAATGCAATACCTTGCATGACAAGTAACTAACTAATTGCTAACTAACTCTAGCTACTTTAACTAACACACATGGTTACATAACTAACTCCATGTGGTCTAACAAACTAACTATCAAAACAATGGATTATCTCTTAACATTAATGTGATTGAAAATTTTATATGTCATTTGCTTTTAATTCTAGTAATAAAATTGACTTATCTCATGGTTTTTTATTGCAGTTGCAGCCGTTGCGATTGCAATTATTGCGGCTGATGCGACGCACAATATAGTATGAAATAATTTTAAATTTTTACAAACTATATAAAACGACACAACTATATCACAACCAGGGCCGTTCCTACAGATTTGGAGGTCCCGTACAAATATAAAAAAGAGGCCCTTAAAATATAAAATAAATTTAAATAAATAAATATTTTTAATTAAAAAATGCAATTTTTTAGTGGAATCTTTTATTTAAAATGTACAATAGTATCAATAATTTTAAAAATAGTCATATTCTAATCAATAATAACAAAATATATTTTTAAGTTAATATTATTAAATAGTGATGGTGTGTTTAATAAAAAATACACTTAATTTTATAAATTTATTCTTTACTTTTAAAGAAATAACAAAATTTAATTTAAAGAGTAAAATAGTAAAATCATTTATAAGTTATAAAATGATTGTATTTTTAGAAGAAAAAAAAAACTCATTAATTTGTGAAAGAAAACAATTTTGGAATGAAACATTTGTTAATTATATAGTTGTCTCAATAATATCCTTAAATAAATTAAAAACAACATCCATGGGAGTTAAACCCAAGACCCCTTGATTACACAAGGCCAGGTCAATCTCGCGGACCACTAGGCTAGACAGCGTTTGATGATAGCTTAACTCTGCAAATTAATTTAACAAGTGTTTTAACTGCTGGGTTTGAAAGAAAAAAAAATGTGAGGCCCTCAAACATTTGAGGCCCAGAGCTGCAGGCCTGCCTGCACTGCCTCTGGGCCGGGCCTGATCACAACACTATTTACCTACCACCGTAGTTTCAGTTTATTGATATGTACTAATTTGAAGGTGCTTGAAATATACAATTGTAGAATTGTTAAATGTAAGATTTTTCATTAAATTTGAAGCAATTTAAGATTTGAGGTTCATAAATTTTATTTTTTTGTGAGAAAATTTGAACGAACATGATTGAAATCATCTGATGCAACTCCTGACGTGATTATGTACTACCGATCACATACGTGAATAAAAATCACACAGCAATTGCGGTGCGATGAAGCTGCAGAGAGCCAGAGACTACCACATCGACAATATTGCGGCTATATTTATGGATGTAGACTTTAAATTAAATTCATACATTATCTATAAAATTATCCATACTCTTCGAAGGTCAAACTCAAGACTAGCTAAATTGGGTCTTCACTCTAATTAACCATTAATTGCAAGAGGAATATTGAGAGATGTCTTTCAAATTATCCAAATACTCTTCTAATAAGGTCAATTGGGTAATATAAATAGAAAATTACCTTCCAGATCGTTAATTTAATGTCAAATTGTTGTCCATTATATGTAGAAGTTGGAGAAAGTGGACCTCCAAGTACAACATTTTTGCTGATTTGAACAAAGCCTGGACATTGTAAATTGTAGCATCCAGTATTCTTATATCCATCAGCCTGCAATTTTACTATTATCGTTTATCAATAATGTTTTTTTTTCTTTTGAAGAAAAGTTAATAATATTTTTGTTAATTTCCATATTTTACATGAAGAAAATATATATTGTACTTTTGTAAAGAAAAAAGATATACATAGCACTAGTATATTTGTTCCGTTAGAATTAAATTGATTCATAAACTCTAGAATCCAATCATGTTAATCATTAAGAAATACCTTAAATATTATCTTTCATGATATTTATGTTTTTAGCCACAGACTTATTATTAATTAGACCACCATAGCTTTAACTAATTACATAATGGCCCTAACACATGTAACAACCCACAAATTCTAAGAGCTTCACCTTTACTTCAGTTAAATTTACTTACTTGATTAAAAGAAATATTAACTTACTTACCGTCCAATAAATAAACAATCTAGGTTTGTTATCCCCGTAGAGGTGTGGGTAGACCTGCATATATAAAAATTATATATACTTGAACTTAGATTTGTCTAAATTGCAAAATTAAGCACATTATTGAAAATGCCATTAAAAAAAAAAAGCAATTTATTGAAAATGAAATATAGGTAATTTAAATACTAACTAAATGCCTTGAATAAATAATTATATATGTTTTTCGTCACTAAGAAAATAAGAATTTTTTACTCTAGTCCTTTTTTTTTGTACAATTTTTACTCTAGTCTTTACTTAATCTTGATTGTATATTTATAGTCCCTAGCTACTAAATCTTGCTGTATACATTTTTAGTCTATGTTCTAAAGTTTTTATCATAAAATTATGACATCAATAAAAATGTTGACTTTTTTAAATTGACGAAATGACAATTATTATAAGTTCACACATATAAATGAAAGAATCAGGATTCAAACTTCAGCTATGACATTTGACCTAACCTCGTAAACACATACTCTTTGCATGCATTGCATTCCAAAATAAGTGACTATAAATTTGCGTAAATAAAATAAGTGACTAATTTAATTTGATAATTTCTCGTTGATTAAGAATAGTGTAAAAAAGTGTATACGTAGCATAAAATGAAGATAAATATAATTGTAGCAAAATCGTAAATTGAAACATGTTTCTCATGTATTGGTGTATAATTATCATTAAAATCAATACATAGAGAAATATATTAATTTGAGAGTGATAAAAGTAGTATTAATTAAAAAGGTAAAATTAAAAAATAAGCAATTAATTAATATTATCTTGAATAACAATTTATTTTTCTTGATACATAAAAAAATGGTAAAGCAGTTATAAACTCACACATACAAGTGACATAGTCAGTTTGAACTTTATTCATAACGTCTGATCTAACAATTTTCGCAATTTTTTGGCAATTGAGCCAAGACTCATAGACAAAAAACAATTTTTTAAAATCATTCCTTTTAGAACAATTTTTTATAAATAGGTGTTTATGGGAAACAAATTTCCTTCTGTTACAGCAAGGCACTGTAATCAATCTCAGCAGTTTATTCTTAAGTTAACAATTGAGATTGTTTTCTTATAAAAAAGATAGTTTTAATTTTATCTGTTTCAGTATTTCAGATTAAAAACTGCATGAAGCAATTACAGCAGGTAATATGGATTTGTGTTTATGTTATTTGCGCTAAATAAAAACTTGAAACCAATCAAAAGAAAAACTATGCAAAAAGAATGGATTAAGATAAAGTAATTATGAGATATACTAGCTTGCCTGCCAACCAGCTTCAAGGGTGTTGCGGTCATCTTGATAATGATAACCATCAGATGTGATCCACATTTGAGCCAAGCTGAATTCTCCTTGACCTTCCAATTGCGGGGCCCACACATTTAGGGTAGCCCTTGCCCCATAGAAATCCCCATTTACATAGCCAATTGAATGCTGCATTATTTCACTGTTTAAGTTTCTTATTGTAGAAGATAAACATAATTGTAGCAAAATCGTAAATTGAAACATTGCAACACTTTAAATGGAAACAAAAATTCAGTTTCATGAGTACTAAACTGAAAAATCTTCTCTTTTTCAAAAGAAATGAATTGAAATTGTTTACTATATATGCTTTTATCAGAATGACATTTTTTTGGGATACATTTTAAGAGTACAAGATGAATTCAAGGTTGTCAGAACCGGATCGGACGGTCGGACCGGTCGAACCGGGAATCGGACCTGCATCCGGTCCGAGTCAGCCGTAAAACCGGTCTCCGCATGAACCGGTCATTGAACCGGAAAACTGGCCGAAAATCGGTAAAAACCGGAAAAAACCGGCGGTTCAAAACCTGAACCGGTTTAAAAAAATATTTATTTTTTAAATTGAAAAAATTAAAAAAATCCACAAATTAAGTAGGGTCAATCTCATACCACTATAAGTCATATTAAATGACGACCAATCAAGTGAAAGACTTCAAATGCACTAAGAAACATCCTAACAAAGGCTTATTTATAATCAAGTGGGAGACTTCAAGTATGAGATTTCTCCAATGTGGGACTTCATAGACTTGTTCATATACAAAGACTCTCTATTTTTATTTACAAAACACATTTAACTTTATTTTTTATTAATAATTTGTAATGAGATTAAAAAAGACATATTTATATAAAACATACTTAAATTTATATTTGTTGTAAATTACCAGCAAATTTAAAATAAATATAAAGAAAAAGCAACCAACTTTCTCAATAACTATTTTTTTTAATTCAAATTATACAGTTATAAGCTTTTATATGAACTTCAATTTTTAATAGTGTAAAATTATATATATTGTCTAACTTTTAGTTTATTATTATTATTATTATTATTATTATTATTATTATTAGATATTATTTAAAATATAAAAATTATATATTTTAATTAAAAACGGTCCGACTCCGGTCCGATCTCGGTCCGACCATTGAACCTTGAACCGGTAAGCTCACCGGTTTGATGAGCGGTCCAATTCTGACAACCTTGGATGGATTTGTTACAATACGCAGTTTCATATATATAAAACACAAAAAAAAAAAAATAATAATAATAACATTTGGAATTCTCTGATTTGTACGAGTTTTATTGTTTTTAAAAACCATATATAGTATAATACTAGTAAAAACGTAAATACTCAACTATACCAACCAAGTTCAATTATCGGATTTCTTAAGTTGTTTATTTATTTTCTTAAAATTTCGAGTTGTGTCTAAGTCTAACTAAACTCAAAATTGGTTTGTGAGCTAATGATAGTCCACGCCTTCACATTCAGCATTATTTGGTGTGTGGATATAAATCATGGTGTGTTAACGGATTTTGGAGAAGCTTTGATACTATTTTAAAATTGGAAATTGGGTCTAACACTCTACCCTACAAAATTGATTTGTATGGTGACAATTGATTCTACTAATTATAAACTTTGATCAAGCCATCTCACATCTGATATGAGATTTATTAACATATTTCTTACTTTAATTACCATTAGAGAAAAAAACAAAAAAATAGAAAAAGAAAAAATTGAGGACAAAATCTGAGTTTCTACGATTGCATACCACATGTTTATTTTCATCGGCAATTTTTCTTCCAAACCTACTAATAGAGCCGG